>JAWNMO010000674.1:0-4800000 GCA_035043915.1 Drosophila paramelanica | reverse complement strand
CTGAGCATTTCGCCATCTTGAGTTTTTATGAGCTGCTCAACTTGGATTTTTTCGCTTACTTACACCAGGTGTTTAGCTTATTTTTACCAGCACTTGCCTGCTCTCTTCCACAACACACTTTCTGTCTCTCTCTTTCTCGCCTTTGGCGACATTGAGTAACGACGTTGACAGCGTTTGAGGCCGCTTTTAATGACTGAAGCTCTGCCTCGAGGTACGCGCGACTGAAATTGCTTTGGTGGCAGCAGAAAATAAAAAAAAAAACACAAAAGTATTTCCCGTAATTTTAGCTAATTAAAGCTGCGCGCAATTTTACAACACTGCTTTTAATGATTACTTTTTTGAGCTGGCATTTTTATTTGTTTAAAATCTGTTTTTGTAATTAAAAATAAACATAAAATTTGTTTATTAAACGACAGACTAATAAATTATTATTTTTGTTGTAATTATGCGTTTCTTAACTTGAATTTTAAGTTTATTTTAGTTTTTACGTTATTCATTCAAAATCCGTTTCATAAATTCCAAAAATAATTATCAAAAATATAAATTATATAAATTGAAAAACATAAAAAATAAAAACTGTGCAAATTAAAAAAAAACGGTTTCTTCAAAATTAAATGAATAGAAACATGCCACTTAAATGACGCAGCAGTGTACACATTGCCGTGGAGACCGAGTCATAAAGCAGCGGAAAGGAAGTGCAGCCATTTCTGGCGCATCCTGCAGCACCAACAACGAACATCCTGCCTGAGCGCTGGCCAGAAATTGTACAATTTTCGCAGCGGACAAACAAAAGCGCGACCAGGATGTGGGCGCCCACAGTGGGCCATGATGGCCGCCCAGGACATTTGCAGCGGAAGAGTGGCCCAACGGACCAGTTATAGTTACATTTACAGTTACAGTTGCATTACCAAGTTTTATTTGCTGCATCCATAGCCTAATGCTTTTAACGGGTTGGGTCAATAGATTTAGCGGCAACCCACTCATCCACTCGCCCCCTACAATGCCAATAGCCCCCTCGCATCCACTGACCAACAAATCAAATAGCGGAAAACTTTTATTTTGCAAGTTTTCTTCATGGTTCCGGGCTCGGTTTGCGGCCGCCGTTTGCTTCTTACTTGGGAGTGGGATCCCAACGTCTTGCGGCCCATAAATAAGCAGCAAATTGCATGCTTGACTGGCTCAGCCGAGGCATCCGAGCCAACCCCCCCCCCCCCCCCTCTACCACCCCCTAGACAGCCACTAAAATTGATGACTTTGTAGCAGTTGCTGCATTAAATCGCTAGGAACTCGTGTTGTTGGCTTGAACCTAGTAATAAGTAACAAGCCTCGTCCCCGCTTCGTTCCCGGTCCTAAAATTTTGTTTATGCGTTAATTATTTCATTAACGCCCCATTGAACTGACCGCCTTCCATTCCGAATTATTCCAGCCTATTGCATTCAAGTGTTTCTGATTTTTGACCATAATGAGCACAGGATAATAGCCGTACAAAAGGGGCCGCAAGGTCGGAAGGGCCACTTCAAACTAAAATTGTGCAATCGTCGGGAAATGGAATGCCACAAAATGGATTTCATTAGTGTGGGCCCCGACATTGATGGGGGGCGTGCCTGGCCACAGAGAATGTACAGCGATAATGTAACCACGATTGCTGAAACAATCTAATTTAATTAAATGCTTTATATTGTTACTTGGGGCTATGATTACCAATTAATTATGGAAAGTAGTTATTTTTTTAGGTTTGTGTAAAAACATAACTTATTAGTCAATCAATAAATAACTGTGAAGGTTAACTTAACCATATACCAATAAAATTTTCGATTTAAATTTTGGATTTAGATTCTTGACTATGCAAAAGCGTTATTAACACAATTTCTAAAGATATATGAGCGTCCCTTTCTTTCACATTCATTGTTAAAGCGGCAATCAAAATTAAGCTCAAGCTCTATTCAGTTATCGATACATCGAAATCAGTTTTAAGCTGCGCCAAGCTTCGTTAAGAACTATCGAGAAAAATTAAACCATAATAAGGCAAAGATTTTAAACCTCTTTTTTCTGTTTTTGCTTTTAAAGCAAAGTTGGTAAAAAGAAACAATTTATATGTAACGAGTTATTGCCTTATTATCTTTTCGATTTTGTAGTTGTAGAATCAATAACAAAATCGTAGTAAAAATTAAAGATCAATTTTGCAATTTGCTTTAGCAAAAATCAATAAAATACATTTAAAAATAATAAAAAATAGCAAATATTTTCAAAATGTAAGCACGTTCCAAGTCAACAAAAGAAAAAAGTAATCGATATAAAACCATATAAAAGGCTTATCCTTACAAACGTAATGCTTGTTTAAACAATTTCTTAACAAAACTCTTGAATTTCTTCAACTATTGCAAAAGTTCAAGTAATTACAGTGCCTGCCAGCTGACTGAGGGCATCTTAGCCACAGCTACACTCATTTTAGGACAACTTGCCGGGCATTAAGCTACGGCTTCCCCTTTGAAAACGTGAAAGCCGCAGTCAAAGTTCCCATCCCAAGTGTGTGCTATCCATTTGTATCTTTTATGCGTGGCATTGGCAGGGCAAACAAAACAGTCAGCATGTGCTCAATTGCCAACAATAATAAACATTATTATGACTATGTCCAGGCACTTTATGCTGACTCCGAGTCTCTTAAGGCAGCCATTTTAGTGGCAACTCAGCTCTCCAGCTTCCAGCTGCCAGATGTGGAGCAAAGCCGGACGAGCATTTGGCATAAGGTTTCATGACGCTAAGTGGATGATTATTTGCGATTACACGAGCGAGGCAAGTGCGGGCAACAAGGCTGTATAGGCAACCAGAGCCGCAGCAAATCCTTGAAACCAAGGACACGACCACACATGGCTGCCTCTTTGTGTGTAATTTAATGAAGGTAGCAGCAAGAACGAGAAGGACAACAAGGAACAAGGAACAACGACAACGGACAACGCAACCAAAGCCAATACAAATATGCGGGCCACTGCGCCCGGCAACTCGTCCGTTTTTACTGCCCCACGCTTTATGTGCACCACTTTGCTCCATTCCCAAAGCCAGCAGTGTGTCCATGTTGCTGCTGTTGATGCTGATGCTGATGCTGCGGCTGTCGTTGCTGGCAATGATTATGTGTTAATGGTCGGAGCACGCGTTTTTATATTGATCGCCAAATTGGCTGCTAACAATTGATATATGGCGGCAATTACAAAACATGCATTACTCAACTGGACCCCAATAGCCCGCACCAGAGCCAAAATACTCATAAATGCAACTCGTAAATCTTCTTTGCAAGCGCACAATAGTTTTTGCTTTTTTTCATTTTTTGGTCGCCAGCCGGAATCGACGCGCATTCATCGCATGCCCAGCAGCCGAAAGCCATAAACATGAACAAACTATTCGTTGTGTGCCACTGACGCAACGCGCAGTTGCCCCAAATAACGATGCAGTTGCCACCACAGTCAAACAGAATACAAAAAGAAGTCGCAATTTTGCTTTACTGTTGAAATGAAAGATGTCTTAAGCATTAAATTATTTACTTCTATAGCTTACTATGAAAAGTATGCTACATTTTTTAAAAGAACCGAAAAACTACTTCAATTTATATATAAAATACAATTTCTTAGCAAAAAAAATCATATTTGTTTTTTAAACGAGTTAAATTTTGAGTTTTCACAATTGCTTAACGACTCATATTCGCACTTGCAATCAATTAATCGATATCGAACAACATTGCTCATCACTGATTAGCAACAAGATGCTCGCCGAAAGCGTTGCCACTTAACGCAAACTGAACAAAGACTCAATAATGAATGAATATTTTACTTTTAATGCACTTTGCACAAGGCATGCTCTACATAAATTAAATGAGATAGAACACCTGGCATAAATTACTTGCCGTAATTAGCAGGCACCGAGTACAAACAAATAAATCTATATATAAATAGAATACGATAAACTTACATTTAATTATGTATGTTCAGATCGAGACGCCAGCGTCAGCTGTTGGCAACTTATTCGCATCGATTTTCTTTACTGCCAAAGGGAATAAGAAAATAGATTTATGTATGTGTACGAATGTAAGTATGTATGTATATACGTACTTATGTATGCTGGCCGAGCCTTCAATTTAGGAAATTAATGCGAATTCCTTTTACGTGTGGCACCGAGCGCGGAACAATAAATCTACGACAACGCGTCACGTGAAGTTGCCAGTGCAGAAAAAGCGAAGAAACTAAGAGCTAGAGAGAGCGAGCTAGCACAAAATGGAGAGATTTAAGAAATTAGGCAAAGAGTAGTTCCGTTATTCGGCGCTTAAATAAAAGAGCGTGATTTCACAATATCGGTTAGATTCTTAACTTTTATAAGTGTTTGTGCACTTCTACAATACTTACTTGTGACGTCACCAATTTAAGAGCTCAGAAATCCTTACATAATCTCGCTCATTTGGAGCGACCTTATGCAAGTCTGCAGCGGAAACGGATGTCGTGCACAAACATAACCAATAAGAAAAAAAAAACCAAGTCAAACATAGTCATTTGGCTGCAACCGACTGCAGCATGCTCTGATCAGTAATTAATTATATTTATTTAGTGAACTTAAGACTGTAAACCAAAAGCAGTTTTATAGTTTTATATTCAAAAATATCATTTCTTGATTCAGAAGATATAGATGGATAAATACTTATGTAGGTAGTCAATATACTCTTTGCACTATGTAAGCAGAGTATAAGCCCAAGTTCAGGCAGCAGCATGGCCAATATCTAAGGTTCATGTGCGCCATGTTTCTTGCAAAGCCTTCCACCGACAAAACAAAACAAAACAGCAACTTTTTGTCTTCTTATTGTCGTTGTTGCTGTCTTGTTCACGTTGTTTTCTCTGGGCGCTCATTTACGGCATTTTATGCTGGCCATAAAAACAGCAAAGCCGCCCGTAAAGTGCGAAAAAGCAAAAGTACAGGTTGTCTGATATATGCAGAGGGTAAAATTTGGGGCCAGACACTTTTGGGGGGGTTGTGGTTGGGGTTAGGGGCGGGTTGAGCAGCCGGATTTGTAGAAGGCGTCACGGCTAGTTAAGGAGTAAAAGTTTTCAATTAGCTGCTTGTGTGCTCTGTGGGAGGCTTCATTAGCCGTTGATTGATAGAAAAGGCCGATTACGCTGGCGTTTATCAAGTGGCAAAATGTACTTAACACAACCTGCCAATGCTGAATTCTTGTTAGTTAATTGGCTAAAAGTTTTTTTTTGCTAAAGCAGCTTAAAAATTGTTTTCGTAATACTCTTAGCTAAACAATTTTGTAAAAGTCAAAAACTTAATCAAGCCAATTTTCAATTATTTTTCGTTGATAAGAAAAATGCGAATCCTGTTAACTGTGAAAATAGTGTGAAAAGTGAACTGATGAAGTGTGCTATACAATAATTTTTATAAAGAACTCAAGTTAAGTTAATAGAAAATTAATTTTAAAAAATGTGTTACCAATAAGATATATATCTATTGATATTAAAAACCTCGAAGTTATATATATTAAAAAATATGGGATCTTTCGAGGATTTTTAAGATTGGGATTAATAGTAAAATAAAACAAAGATATCTTTAAAAAAAAATGAACAATTTGCGTTTTTATTTTTCGTTTGTTCACTCAAGAGGGATTTTACTATAACTGTGTTTTGAGACGACAGCTGCTTGCTGCCTGCACTTACCGGAAATTGTGTTAAAGTCTTTAAGCAATTTCCGTTAGACTTTAAGCGTCGAAACCTATTCAGTCGGAAGCTGATAGTTCTCTGGGGTGGCTTTTGGCCTGGTATTTTATTTGAAAATATGTATTTTATATTTTCTACACAAATTAGCATAATTACAGCAACAACCCTTTGCAAAAGGCACACCATTAAAGTGTCTAGCGGGGGGTGGGTGGAGAAAGGGGTGCAGGTGAGCGGGCCACATAACTACAGGCAGCAGCAACAATGTCCCAAAAGCTTTTTTGGCATCATAATAATTTCGTTGCGTTTGCTGTTGTTGTTTTTATTTTTTGTATTTTGTATTTTATTTTTGGTACTGATGAAGGTACAAGCCGAAATCTACCCCTCGCCCAAGCCCAAGCCCCTGCTCTGAAGCACGCTCAGCGCATAAATTTATTTGTTAAGGAACAAACAAGCCGATGAGTAGAAACCCAGAACCAGAACCAGAAACCAGGCACCAGAGCCAGACCCAAACCTTAGGCTTAAACCGCAGCTGCTGCTCATCAAAATTGTATGGACTTAATGCCTGTGTTGGGGGCTGCGGGGGATGGTTTTTGTGGTAGTAGATGATGGGTTTTTTGGGTGTTTGCCACAGCAAAAGTAAAACCAAACAAAGCATGCCAAAAATTATCTCGGTCACTTTTCAAATGCACGCACACTTAGACAACAAACGAACGAGAGATACAGCTACCCCGCTAACCCCTGAATACCCCGCACCCGCCCTAACCTGCACTGAACCCCCACATCCTTGACAGGGTCAATGGCTTGGCGCCCGTACTCCTTCCAGATCCACTTGAAAGTTTTATATGTACACACACTTTGTGTGTTGTGTTGTGTTGGGGCGGCGCCCAAGTTGACAACACTGTTTACTTAATGTACCGTTAAGCAGCACTTAATGCCGTTATCATATTTGTTTTTTTATAAGTTTATTTATTTATTTTTCGTTAGTCATTGTCTACTGCGCCATGGAAATTATTTTCTTAATTTGCTTTGAAGTGTATTAGTGCTGGAAGGGCAGCTAGCAAAACAGCAAGAACAATTAAGGGTGCCCTAGTTGGGCGTACTTGATTTGGTGATACCCTATAACCAGCATATGGATATGACATTGGAATTCCCTCAGTTTCAGAGTGCAGAATAATATTTCTTAAATAAATAAAGTGCTAAAATATTCTTCAAAATATCTATATACAAAAAATCAGAGCTATTCCTCTTAAAAAAATTGTGGGTCACTTTATACCACCATTTGGGAACCATAGATATGCCCAAAAATATAAGGACCAATAGTGATATTAATAGCGATAATAGCGATCTTGTAGCAATTGAAAGGGGTTCCAAAAAAAACCCGTACGTATTCTTAAACGAAATTATTATACCCATTTTTTTATACCCTGAACCCATTGAAAATGGGTAAAAAAGGGTATAATGGTTTTGTGCAAATGTATGTAACAGACAGAAGGAAGCATCTCCGACCCCATAAAGTATATATATTCTTGATCAGCATCACTAGCCGAGTCGATTTAGCCATGTCCGTCTGTCTGTCTGTCTGTCTGTCCGTCTGTATGAACGCGTCGATTTCAGAGACTACAAAAGCTAGAAAGCTGATCTTGGTCTCAATCGGTTTGTATATACCATACGCAGATCAAGTTTATTTCAAAACATCGATAACTCTTTCCGTTTTCTTATTATCGATATTTATCGCTTTTTTGACTCGGTTTTTTAAGCATAACTCCCAAACTATAAAAGCTAGAGCCACCAAATTTATTTTTTTATGTTCGCGTAAAACATACGAAGAATTTAAGCCCTTCAGGTTTTGGATACCTCCCCCAATCGCCCCCAATATCGATAAAACCAAAAAAACACAAATCAAATACTACACACGTGCAAATTGGTTTGTACATACATATCGATGATCTGAATAAGTCCTGAAAATTTCATAACGATCGTACATTTAGTTTACGAGCAAATCAAGAATCTATTTTCAGTAGTGGGGGCAAAGCGCAGCTGCTTGGCAATTTCTGTGTACATGTGCACGCATACATATGCACGTCCAGAAAGTCTTGCGTTTTCCTAGGAATTTTTTTAGGCAACGGTTAAATTGAATTTTAACACAACGAAGTGAAGTAAGAGCGTGGTCCAGTGGGTAAGAGTTGTGCCGCGTAACGCGGAGGTCCGGGTTCGAATTCAGCGATGGTATGGTAGAGCAATGATGAATTGTTTTATTTTTTTATTTATTTATAATTATTATTTTTATTAATTTGTATCGTTTTAATGACAACTGCAAAATTTTCGTTTTCCTCGACTTTTTGCGATGGTTAAGTAATGTTATATCGTTCGCGAAAAATGTGGTAGTGTGGTGCAGTTGGTAAGAGTCGTGCATCTTAAGACGGGGAGACCGAGTTCAAGCCCCGGCTGCGGAACATTTCTTTTTCCGTTGGTAATTGTTTTTTTTTTTATTATTATTTTTAATAGGATCCATACTCATCAACTGCCGAGAGTGTGTGTGTATGTGTTCATTTCTGGGTTCAGGGTATCTACTAGTCGGGCGGTCCCGACTAGAGCAATCTCACTTGTTTAAATTTTAATAGTTACAGGGTACAAATAAAAAAAACACCAGTAGCAGCTGACTTTAAAAAGTGTTTATAATAAGTATTCAAGCATTGAATTTAAATGATGGCCGCATATTGTTCAATTTGCATTTCGCATATTTCACAAACTTTCGTCCATCAAACTTTTTTCATTAACAACAAAGTCCAACAACAGTTGACATAAAAAACATAACTGAAAAAGTTATAAGCTTAATGCGCGCTTTTATTTAAAAAAAGAACAAAAAATTGAGCTGCACACGCGGTCATATTTTAAATTTAATCATGTGTGTATATGTGTATGTGTGTGTGGGTTCTGGCAAAATTTTAGTTTTACCTGCAGTCAAATATGCGAAAAATTAACATGGGCAAAAAAAATACGTTCTGCGAAACGATGGCAAAAACATTTCATTGCCGTTGCAATGCAGCTATTTTACCTTGCCAACGAGTAAGGCCGCTGAAAAACCTTGACAGCAACAGCAGCATACGCATGCCACGCCCGGCCAACCCCCCGAACGCTTCATTCCAATCATTTTTTAGCGGGTTAAGGTCAGCAACACCCCCCTCAAACAGCCCAGCAAACGGGCCGAAGCCAGAGCCCGGGCTCTCTGGCCATTATTTTATGCTGCAGACAGCCGCACTAACAATGGCAATGAAATGCAGGCAGCAGGCAGGCAGGCAGGCAGGAGCAGGTATCCTGCGCCTGAGCCCGGCCCTCATCCGTGACGTTTAGCTGTAAACGGATTTATAGCAACGGCAGCGCATCTGGTCTCACCTTGGAGTTGTTGCTGGCGCTGCAGAAGGCCCAGGGGCGCATCATCGTTTCAAGGCAATCTGGATGGCTTTCTCTACTTGCACTTGCACTTGTTTATGCTGTCATTATTTTTAATCCGACATATTTCTCTGCTCACTGGCTGTCGTATGTCAAGAATTAACGCTGACGCATTTTTTGTAATTTCACTTGTCTTTTATAGACATACTATGTACATTGCCAGCTGTGTCCGTTAAGAGAAAAAGTTATCTGGGAAATTTGTAAGTGCCGCACAAAATAAAAGCTGCTAAAGCAGTGCAAAGCGAACGCACAAAGCAATTTTTTGAAAGCCACTCAAGTGGATTTCAAGTGCTGTCAGTGAGTGTGGCTTAAAATCTTAGCTATGTACGAAAATCAAAGTCAATGCCAGCGACAGTAGAAGGTCAATAGCTTGTCAAATATTGCGACAGCAGCAGAAAAGAACACATTTAACATACAAGCTTCTATAGGACAGCCAACTCATAGACGTTTAGTGACAGATGATTTTTCGTTTCGAAAATATATTTTGAGCGCGCGCTCAGATGCAACACTGCATGTATATCAACGAGCTTACGGCTGTCGAGCATTCACTTATTTTTCCGATATGCAATGCAGGAAATATCAAGCTATTATAAACATGTCCAATATATATCGATATACAAAGCAATGCCAACATTCGATTCAAGCAACTTTTTGCGATAGTTAAAATCACAGTGGAAGCAAAGAATCTACCCTTTAACATGAATAAAGAAAATATATATACATACCAATTCAACTAATTTTAATGGAATATGTATTTTTTTAGTTCTGTAAATAAAAAGCTGTGTTTTTTCAACTGCAAACACATTATTGCTGTCCTCTGCTTGACACTGTATTCAGCATCTATTCGCTGTCACTAATAACTATCGCTTCAAAAACATTCGATAAATAACTCGCTAGCAAATATCGTTCATCTCTATTTTAACGCGTGCTCTTTCTTTCCTCTTGCTCCAACATGGCTGATCAGGTAAGACAGCAAAAATGTGTTCGAAATTAAATAAAATACAGCACTTAATGCGCTGATATAAGATAAATGCGTTGTGAAATGTGAAATTCGGTGCATTGTGAACTTGGCTGCACACACGCTGGAAAGCGCAAAGCTTTGTAAGTGCATTGTTTGGCCAAGAAAGATTTACAGCCAAACAGGCCAACGTTCAACATAACCACACTTGTGCGCATGCTGTGTGTACGCTGTCTCACAATGAACATACTCGGGCAAAACTGATTATTATTATTTATTTAGCAAACGGAACGTGCATTTCGCAAACAACACTCTGTGCCGACAACACGTCGCAAGAGCGCCAATGGCAAAAAGCGTTTGCGTTTTTATCGCCAAGTTGGGCTGGGCTTTAAGACGCCCGCCGAGGTAAGAGTATCTGCAAATGTCGCTAATGTTGCGTTTCCCCGTTTTTTTTTCATTCCATCACCTGCGACCGATACCCGCACGTATACCCTGTGTACCCCGTCATCCAAATAACTTGTCGAATGCAATGCTAAACAGAACGAGCGCGCCTTCCAAAAGCAGTTCGGTGTTAACCTAAACCGTAAGGTGAAGCCCGGCGTCACCAAAAAGAAGGTGCTGCGCCGCTACCGTGATGTTGGTCTCGGTTTCAAAACCCCACGTGAGGTATGCATGATTCCAAGACAAAAACCGCTTGTCAACTGTTACACACACCTATAAACTAGGATCTTTCTAATGCTGTCTCTCTCCCTTTTCCTACAGGCCATCGATGGCACTTACATTGACAGGAAGTGCCCCTGGACCGGCGATGTCAGAATTCGTGGCCGCATCTTGACCGGTGTTGTGCGCAAAACTAAAATGCAACGTACTATTGTCATTCGCCGTGATTATCTGCACTTTGTGCGCAAATACAGTCGTTTCGAGAAACGTCATCGCAACATGAGCGTCCACTGCTCGCCCGCCTTCAGGTATATTCCATAGCTAACCAACTATTTTCGAATTTATTTCTATGATGATAAAATCATGACGGTCTTCATAAAACAAATTGCTGAAGACACTTGACTCTTTTTACGAAACGTAAAAATACTGACAACAATTAACAAAATTCAAATGTACTTACCTGATTTTGCTGAGCAACCTTCAATGAACTTCTTTTCTATATTCTTGCAGAGATGTTGAGCACGGCGATATCGTCACCATTGGCGAGTGCCGTCCTCTCTCAAAGACCGTGCGCTTCAATGTATTGAAAGTCAGCAAGGGTCAGGGCGCCAAGAAGAGCTTCAAGAAGTTTTAAGTGAGGACAACCACTACGGAAAAAAACAATATTTGTAGCATTATTCTTTTTGAATAAAACAAAAAAAAATGTAAATTTAATCATACTTTGTCTAACTTTGTAGTGTTTCTTACAGCTTTTTCAGCACCTCAAGCAGACGTTCCTATTTCATTTAAAGGTGTGTATTAAATTTATGCTAAATTCCTATCTTTAATCATTTTCTGATGATAAAATCATGACGGTCTTCATAAAACAAATTGCTGAAGAAACTTGACTCTTTTTACTTAAAGTAAAAATACTGAACATTATCATCAGATTCTTGCAGCTGCTAAAAAACTTGAATTTTATACTAAAGTCCATTTATTATCTTTGCAGTGTTTGCTGGCTGGCGTCAACAAAGACTTGGAAATTAAAAATTTGTAGAAAAAATATTCTGTGAAACTTAACTGCAATAAATATGAATTTAGTTAAACAATAATTATGGTTTATTTACTTATTTAAGGGGTAGTAGTATTTAATAACCACTTTGACTTGACGATTGGCTTAGAATATATTTAATTGGAATTTCAAATAGAGCGCCTTAAGAACAACAAGAAGCAGAGCGAATGACTTGCTATTCGATAGTCTGGCAACGCCGCAATCAATTACAGCTGTTGCATTGCACTGGCAACACTGTCAGACGCTAAACAAAAGAAAAATAAGCAAAATGGAAACAGCGGGACCTGGTGCAGAAATTGGTAAAAAAAAATACAATATAAATAGGATAACTGCGGGTTTGAACTGTGCCAGTGGCAAAGTTTGGGTCAAGTCACGCAACTTGGCCCAGTGGGCAAACCACTTGGCCGTCTAAATTAGTCACAAATAAACTCTGTCTACGAATTTTTCGCAGAGCTCCTCGAGCGCGTTTTACTGCGTCTGGGAAATGCCGATAGCGATGAGAAGTTGGAGACCACTGTAGGCAAGTTTCTGACGCCCGTTATACTTAAAATCAATTCGCCCCACAATGGGGTGCGCACAAAGGTAAACAGAATCCGGCGCTGCATGACGCGGCAGAAATTCAATGCAAATCTGACTAATGTGAATTGAATTGTGTTTCACCAGGTGGTTGAGGTGCTGACACACATTAAGCGGCGCGTTACATCGCGCGGCAAGGTTCAGATACCGGTGGAGGCACTGCTCGACCAATATGCGGCGCCAGACAGCACCACATTCCTGAAGAACTTCGCCATCATCTTCATCAGCATGGGCTTCCCCCGGCTGCCGCTGGAACAGCAAACAGCGCTGGCCGCCAAGGTGATCGGCTGTGAATGCAAGTTGGAGAACTATCAGGATAAGCTGTTCACGCTGCTGCTGCCAATCCTGAGCGAGATGAAAATACCGGATGATCCGGCACAGCGGGCCGAGCTGTTTAAGATTAAGGACAAGCCGGCTATAAGCGCCAGTTTCTTGTCGTTGCTGCAGGATGTGCTGCTGTTGCCGTATGGCATTACTCAGGAGCAGGATGTGCCGCCGGGCCTGAGTCCGTATAGCTTTAAGCGCGTCATTGCGAACAATTGGCGTGCCGAGGAGCTGGAGAAGATCAAGAAGGGCATCGTGCGCTTCCTGTGCGCTAGCGTTTTCAGCGACAATGAGATCTTTGTGCTGCTCGTGGTTGCCTCGGCCGATACGCGATTTAGCGTCGCAACGCCCGCCATTGCCGAACTGAGCAAACTGTGCACCATGCTGGACTTTACTAGTCCAACTGTTACCTCCTCGCTCTACACCCTGTTCATTGGCAATCAGAGTCAACTGACGGAGCGCCAGACGCGTCCCTGTTGTGCGCGTGTGCGGCAGAAGCTGCTCCAGTATCTAATCAAGTGCCGCGGCAAGGGCATCAATGTGGGCAAGGGTCTCCAGGTGATCTTCGATGGACTCTTCGGCACCAACACCAATCAGAAGTGCAAGGTGCTCGCCCTGCAGTTTGTGGAACTTGTGCTAAGAGAGTGAGTAAAGATGAATATATAGAACTAGCAAGTATTACCCGGTTTTGTCCGGCTTACTTATTTAGCATGAAATTGAAATTTAAATTTGACAGCATATAATATCTTTATATCGTACAGCGGTCCACGTGAGGTGGTTTCCAAGGTTTCCAAAGTCATACTGACGGGCATCACAAAGGTCATTGGACGCGACTCTGTGGAACCAAACGATGTGCAGAATGCGGCCTATTCCGCATTGGCGCAACACGCGCGCAGCTTTCCCCAGGATGTTAGCCAGGATCTGAAGCTTGTGCTGGGCTACTTCAATAATCTGGCCACTTGTGCACCCGATTTGCACAGCTCCATACGTGAAGCATTGGTCTCCATGGCGCCGGCTTTTGCCTGGCAAACCAAGACCAAGTCGGATGCCATGGAAGTTGATCTCGATGGGGATCCGTCGCATGTGCAGCTGGACGGGCAACAGCATCTGCTGCTGGCCATGTTGCTGGACAATGCCGAGTCCAAGATACAAATTGTGCAGAACGTGACAAGCGTCTTCCTGACCAGCTGCTATCCGGAGTTTTATGCGCCGGCACGTTATCTATTGCTGCTCATCGCTGGCGAACGGTAGGTTCGAACCAACATTTGATACGTTATTTAACTTGGTAAATAATTCTTATTGTAGCAATTCCCTGCGTGAGAACGTGACCACCTATTTGTATGGCACCTCGAAGAAGGATCACGTCAACTACAGCATGCTCTCGTCCATTGAGCAGACGGGCAAACATACCAGCGAATCCATCAGCGACTTTAACCATTTGTCCCTCGAGCAGCGCCGCGTTCTGCTGCCCAGTTTCCAGGTGATGATGGCCCATGTCCACGACATGGCCAATAAGCGCCTGAAAAAGAGCACCGCCTGCGTTGTGGTCGGCCGCACCAAGCTACCTTACAGCCTGGATGTGTACGAGGAGATGCTCGACTATTTGCGCCTCTGTTTGTGGTATTCGGCGGGCGTTGTCGCCGCACCGGGCGATGAGAAGTACACGCATGAGCTGCGCAAATACATAACCATTAACTACGACGAGGATGAGGCCAATGCCCTGCATCAATATCTGATGTTCGTGCAACGCGGCGTGGAGGCCAAACGCAGTGAGTTCAATTTAAAACTAACAATTATATTTATACTCGTTCACGAAGTGCAATGTCTGTCCGTATACATTTAGCGAATAGAAACTTTAAATATATATATAATATATATTGTTTGTATGTGTATACTCATCCATATCTCGATTTTTACAGTTGATGGCATTTCTGTCATGATTTGTCCTATAGATTTATTCTACATTTCAAATATTTGCCTTATTAATTTTCGAAAACAAAATTTCAAATTTTAGAATCTCGAGTTTATACTTTAAATCTATTCTATTATTTATTTTTGGTCAAAAATCATGCCAAAATCGACAAAAATTTTGACATGTAAAGCAGTTGGATCCACCACTCCCATATTTCAAACTCCCGTAACTTTGTCAAAAATGAACCGATTTTTACGTTCGATGGCATTTTAGTCATGATTTCTTATATAGATTGATTCTACATTCAAAATATATGCATTTTCAAAAATAAAATTTTTTGGAATTTTTTGGTCAAAAAAGCATGTACTCCCCCCTTGTTATTTTTGGAAAAAAAAATTTTTTTTTGATTCCGAATCTCGAGTTTATATTTTTAATCGATTTTATTTGTCAAAATTAGCATAAAAAACAACATTTAAAGTGATTTTGAGGGGGTCAAATTTTTGGTCAAAAATCATGCCAAAATCGACAAAAATTTTGACATGTAAAGCAGTTGGATCCACCACTCCCATATTTCAAACTCCCGTAACTTTGTCAAAAATGAACCGATTTTTACGTTCGATGGCATTTTAGTCATGATTTCTTATATAGATTGATTCTACATTCAAAATATATGCATTTTCAAAAATAAAATTTTTTGGAATTTTTTGGTCAAAAAAGCATGTACTCCCCCCTTGTTATTTTTGGAAAAAAAAATTTTTTTTTGATTCCGAATCTCGAGTTTATATTTTTAATCGATTTTATTTGTCAAAATTAGCATAAAAAACAACATTTAAAGTGATTTTGAGGGGGTCAAATTTTTGGTCAAAAATCATGCCAAAATCGACAAAAATTTTGACATGTAAAGCAGTTGGATCCACCACTCCCATATTTCAAACTCCCGTAACTTTTTCAAAAATGAACCGATTTTTACGTTCGATGGCATTTTAGTCATGATTTCTCATATAGATTGATTCTGCATTCAAAATATATGCATTTTCAAAAATAAAATTTTTTTTGAATTTTTTGGTCAAAAAAGCATGTACTCCCCCCTTGTTATTTTTCGAAAAAAAAATTTTTTTTTGATTCCGAATCTCGAGTTTATATTTTTAATCGATTTTATTTGTCAAAATTAGCATAAAAAACAACATTTAAAGTGATTTTGAGGGGGTCAAATTTTTGGTCAAAAATCATGCCAAAATCGACAAAAATTTTGACATGTAAAGCAGTTGGATCCACCACTCCCATATTTCAAACTCCCGTAACTTTGTCAAAAATAAACCGATTTTTACGTTCGATGGCATTTTAGTCATGATTTCTCATATAGATTGATTCTGCATTCAAAATATATGCATTTTCAAAAATAAAATTTTTTTGAATTTTTTGGTCAAAAAAGCATGTACTCCCCCCTTGTTATTTTTCGAAAAAAAAAATTTTTTTTGATTCCGAATCTCGAGTTTATATTTTTAATCGATTTTATTTGTCAAAATTAGCATAAAAAACAACATTTAAAGTGATTTTGAGGGGGTCAAATTTTTGGTCAAAAATCATGCCAAAATCGACAAAAATTGTGACATGTAAAGCAGTTGGATCCACCACTCCCATATTTCAAACTCCCGTAACTTTGCCAAAAGTGAACCGATTTTTACGTTCGATGGCATTTTAGTCATGATTTCTTATATAGATTGATTCTACATTCAAAATATATGCATTTTTAAAAATAAAATGTTTTGGAATTTTTTGGTCAATAACTTGAATTTTTTGGTCCCTTATTATTTTTCGAAAAAATTTTTTTTTAATTTAGAATCTCGAGTTTATACTTTGTCGAAAATAAAACCTTGTCTTCAAATTTCCGTTATGCACTGAATACACTGCAACTATTTTGCTTAATTTATATTGCTTAATATCTTGTTTATATCCCGCAGCTGAATCGGGTCTGTTGTGCCTCTATGATCTGCTGAATGCTGCGCCCGAGCTGTTTGCGCCCAAGCAGCTGCATCTGCTCGAGCCGCTGGGCAACTCGCTTAAGGATGTGTCGGAAGTAATGCGCATTAATGTGGCCCAGGTCTATGGTATCTTATGGGCCTACGGACTGACGGCCGATAAGTTTGATCAGGAGGTGGGCGATTGCATGACTAGCCTGACGCAGAAAACGCTGGAGCACAAACATGGCTGGCTGCTGGTGCTAGGACACACTTTTAATCGCAAAATTGAGCAGCTGAAGCAGCAGAATGCTACAAAGGATTACAGCACGTGGCCGGTGTTCATAAATGCTGTTAAGATTTTTGGTAGGTCAATCAAATATAAATATAGAATCTTTAGATAATATCTAACGATTCATTTCCTGCCAGCTAAAATGCTATGCGAAACCCAGTGGCTGCTCGTCTCGGCGGCCGTCAAGTGCACCTCAATGATTGGCAAGACGGTGGAGATACCCAATGTGCAGGTGGAGATTCAGGTGCAGTGCAACAATGACAACGACGATGATGACGAGGAGCTGGCCGAATACAAGAGCATTGAGGCTTCCACCAAAATGATTATATTCGGTGTGGTCTTCCAGCTGCTGCGCAGCACCTCGGCACGCCAGAAGATACGCGAAGAGGCAGCCAAATGTCTGGGCTATTTGGCGATCGGTGATGGTGCGCACTTTAGCAAGCGCAATCTGGACAAGTTCTTAACGCTGGCCAAGGTGCAAAAGGACGCGGCACTGAATATTGCCATCTCGGAGGCCATTGTCATCACCCTTTGCGGCTACGATGTGAACAAGGGTCCGCCATCTGAGAATTTTCAGAATTTTCACTGCAGCGATGCAGACTTTGAGCAGTTCTTGAATGCTTTAATCAGATTGGTGACCGAACCGAATCCACAGTCGCGTCAGGCCATCTCTGTGTGGCTTCTGGCTGTGGTCAAGCACTGCAGCAATCGACCAGCGGTGGTCAAGAAGAAGCAACTGCTGCAGTTTGCCTTCACCGAGCTGCTCTCCGATGATAGCGGTGGGTTTAAATTAACTTCAACTTAATTGAATAATTTAAAATACGGTTAAATCCCCTACAGAATTCGTACAGGATGTGGCTTCGCGTGGTCTGGGTCTGGTATATTCGCTCTCCGATTCGAATAGCCAAACGGATTTGGCCAATTCGCTGCTGGATCAGCTTATAGGCGGCAAGCGGCAGGTGAATCAGGTTAATGCTGATACGGAACTCTTCGCGGAGGGCATGCTGGGCAAGACGCCGACAGGCGGCAACATCACCACCTACAAGGAACTGTGCTCCCTCGCCTCGGATCTCAATCAGCCGGACATGATCTATCAGTTTATGCAGCTGGCCAATCACAATGCCGCTTGGACCAGCAAACTCGGCGCCGCTTTTGGCCTGAAAACCCTCTCCGCGGAGTCGCGCCAGAAAATGCAACCGTATCTGGGCAAGATTATACCACGTCTCTATCGCTACAAATACGATCCGACGCCCAAAATACAGAACTCCATGATATCCATTTGGGATACCATCGTGACCGACTCCAAGGAGATAACCGAGCAGTATTATTGGGAAATATTGCGCGAACTGTTGGACAATCTGACCTGCACGGAGTGGCGCGTGCGCATCGCCTGCTGCCTGGCTGTGCGGGATCTGCTCAAGCGGCCCAATGGACTGCGTCTGCGCTCCGAGGAGCAGCTGCCGACGGTGGCTGCGACTGCTGCCACGGCCAGCAACTGTGCCAGTCCGCGTCGCGTGACGCCCGAAGCCATGGAAGTGGATGAGCTGCCCGAGCCGGAGCTGAGGGAGCTCTGGTATCAACTGTTTCGCGTCATGGATGACATACACGAGGGCACACGGATTACCGCCCACGGCACCGCCGCCTTTCTGGGCAAGCTGTGCGTGCTGGCTGCCTCCTCGGAGCACGGTAAATCCGGCACAGCTGTCGCCGCCTCAATTCTGCCCTATCTGCTGGAGACGGGCGTCGGCCACAAGGTCGCCGACATACGCAAGGTCAGCATTAAGACCATCTCGGATATGATTGACTCGTCGGGCGCACTGATTGCACCACATCTTGCGACGCTCATACCCTGTCTGCTGCGCGCCACCGGCGAACTGGAGAACACCAAGCTATCGTATGTCTCCACGCGGCTGGGCGCCGATAACGAGGCACAGGAAGCTGTCGACAGCTTGCGCGCCGAGGCAGCCAAATCGCATCACACCATGGAGACGATCAACAAGTGCGTGCGTTTCATTGACTTCCAGGTGCTGGAGCGCATGACGCCCGAGCTGCTGGAGCTGATGAAAACCAGCGTCAATCTGGGCACCAAAATTGGTTGCGCACATTTTGTGTGTCTGGTAAGTGAAACTTATCAGTATCCTTGGATACCTTAAAGCACTATTTATAGGCACTTAATTTCTTATCTTAATTGGGTCCCTTAACGAATCAGCTGTCATACTTCTAGCTCTACTTGTCGTTGGATTCATTTAGGAATTACTCTTTTCATAATCATTGATTGCAAATTTACCCACTCTCCCGACAGATCAGCATTCGGTTGGGCAAAGAGATGACGCCCTTGGTGGGCAAATATTTGGGCGCCTGCTTTGGCGGCATCAAGGATCGCAATGTCACCGTACGCAAATATAACGCCAGCGCCATTGGACATCTTATGGGTCTGGCCAAGGTGAGACAGAGATGATCTTTATCACATTCAACATGTTTTATATATGAAATCTTCTTTTGTTTTTACCAGGAACAATCCATTAAGAATCTATTTGTCAAGCTGGATGAACTGTATATGGAACAGCCCAGCAATCGCTCAATTGCGCTGACCATACAATCGATAAATAAGCGTCATCATGAGCTGCTCAAGGATTACATGGACTGCATGCTGCCATTAATATTCTTTGCCATGCACGAGGAGCAGAACGAGGAGAACAAGGCGAACATTGAGCTGTGGAAGGATCTATGGAATGACATAAGTCCCGGCGATGCGGGCATTCGTCTCAATTTGCATGTCATTATACCCAAGCTGGAATCATCGCTAATCGATGCCAGCTGGTCGCGCAAGGCACAGTCCGCCAATGTTATCCAAAATGTGGCCACGCGGCTAAGCAGCACCCTCGAGACAGCGGATCGGGTGCGTCTCATCAAGCTGCTGCTCAGCGGTCTGCAGGGACGCACCTTCGAGGGCAAGGAGCGATTGCTGCAGGCGCTGGCAGCGCTCTGCAAGAATCTCGATCGACAGCACGAGATCTGCGGTAAAATCATCGAGGCGGCAATGCGCGAGGCGCGCAAACAGGAGCCCGTCTATCGGACCATGGCATTGGCGGCACTGGGCGATATACTGGATGTGCTGGAGGCGGATCGGTTCGAGGAGGTCTACAACATGATCTGGTATCTGCTGGAGAAGAAGGAGCTGCGCACCGCTGACTCCGATGATGATGATGAGCCCGGCTGCAGCAATGCCAGCAAGGATTTGACCGCTGACGAGCGCAACAAACGCGCCCAAACGCTCAACAAACTGAAGGAGGTCGTCTGGGAGACGTTGGGCAAGTCGTGGCCCAAGCACGCCATCGATACCCAGCTCCGTTATCAGCTCTTCTTTGCCGAGAACTGCACCAGCATTCTCAGCGAGAGTACGCGTCCCGTGCAGGTCAGCCTGATGGCCGCTCTCACCAAGTACATTGAGCGTCTGTATATCTTCGATGAGGCGGCCAAGCTGCCGGAGCTGGACTTGGAGCGCAACAATCTGGAGAAGAAGCCCAAGACGGAGACGACACCGCTGAAGACACGCGAGGCCATTGTGCAGAAGATATGCAGTGATGTCCTGGCCGCCGTCACCCTTGCCGCCGGCGTGCCACATACGGGCCTGAAAAAGGAGGCGCTCAACATAGTCCTCATGCTGATCAAGCGCCTGAGCCTGACCAGGGATCAGGCAACGCTGGCCCTGCTGAAGAACAATTTCGAAACGAATCTGACCAAATTTCAGCGCGATTCAGCGCCCGAGGTACGCTGCCGCATCAAGGACATTGAGGAGAAGCTCGGCAAACTGGAGAACCCCAAATAAAGCAGACTAGCATGAAGATAAAATAACGCCCAACAATTTTTGCATGCAATTCTATAAAAATGCGCTAAATTAAGAACGTAAATGAAATCTTAAAAATCCGGTTAAGCAGGGCGTACAATAAAGTTTGGGTAAACATCAAATTGACTTATAAATATTTTATATTTATCTATTATATATATTTATTGAAAAAATTCAAAAACTATTTTTAGTTTCGGATATTGCTCTAATTGTACCAAGACATATACTCTATTCACAAAACGAAAAGCAGTATATTGAGTTCTTAAAACTCTTTGTTCTGAATTTATACCTTGTCATATAAAAATATCAAAATTATTTTTAAAAATTTTTAGCTTGCTTGCTTTAGATTATAATTTCTGATATTGGAAAAATATTGTGTAGTCTAAATGCATTTTTTACCTTTCTCAGAGTTTTCCAGTCTGTTCAAGATAAGTGATTGTATATTTTGATTAATCTGATATGAAGATTGATTTGATATGAAAACTCTCCGAATATTTCAGAGTGCATATCCCAATATCAAGATCTATTTTTTATCTTTGGTTAACTGTATTTATAGCATCATAGTAAAGGATGGTACATACGTATAAGATAAGATTTTTTTACCCAAAATTTCTAACCGATTCTTTCAATTAAAATTTCTTAGCTCATTAGTTAGAAAAATAATTATTGCCCCAAACCAAAAAACATGCAATTACAAATGACCAGTGCCATTTACAGCTTATCAAGTTTTTTTGAGAACATATATATTTACTATATACATGTCATATAGCAGATATATATGTTAATAGTCTCGACATTGCGTGTCTATAAACCCGATTTCCGCAACTTTCAATTTTCTTGAATTGACTTGAATACATGCCACATAGGATAATTGGATAGTACTTACATTAGCTTTAATGATCATTAATGTACGAATATCACAGCCGCTAAGCAATTGCTATATATATCTACATTGGATCGGCGCAGAAACGTAAATACAGTTCATCCAAAGACTCGAGCATAAAAGTCTTGGGATTGAAGCGTATTTCGGGCACCGTCCGCTCACAAAACTCGACGCGGTGCGTTCTCAGGATGTGGGCCACGCCCAGCTTCAGCTGGAGCAGGCCCAGGCGACTGCCAATGCAACCATGCGGACCCGCACCGAAGGGTATATAGGTCATGGGTATTATGCGCTTTATGTTCGCCGGCGCAAAGCGTTCGGGATCGAAATGCAAGGGCTTGGGCCAGTACTAAAAGAAAGAGAGAGAGAGAGAGGAGAGTATTAATGACAGTTTTTCATAGGATTACCTAATTTTCAGCTCACTTTGGCATCACGCTGTATGCCCAGTATGGATATATAGGCTGGCATGCCAGCGGGTATTACGAAATCCACGTGTGGCTCCAGAGAGAAGCCTTCAGGTTGGGTGCACTCGCGATTGATGAAGGCGGCGGCGGGGTATAGACGCAGTGCCTCCAGGCAGACCATCTTGAGGTAGGGCAAACCGACAGCCGCTTCATAGCTGAGCTGGGCATGCCCCCCAAAAGCCATGTGCAGCTCCTGGCGCAGTCGCCGCTGCAGCGCCGGCTGCTTGGCCAGTTCGTAGAGCGTGAATCCAAGCAGCGCGGAGGATGTCTCAAAGCCGGCGAGCAGAACAATGCCCGCCTGTGAGGCCACGAAATCCGTCTCCTGTGCGTAGTGTGTGTGTGGGCGTCTGTGCTGCAGCTGCTCCAGCTGCACCATGAGATCACCCTGGCTGCGCGTCTTCACCAGTCGCCTCATGAACTGGGCGTACTTCGTGGAGAACACCTTGGCGCGCAGCAAGTGGGTCCACTGCGGCAGAAAGAAGATGCACATGAAGTGCAGCACCTTGCCCAAGCTGGGCTTGAACAGCTCCTTCGTCTGGTGGCGCAGCGCGGAGGCGCCTCGACGCAGTCCACCCACATCCCAGCCGTAGAATAGGCGGCCCGTCACATCGGTCGTATAGAGCTGGCACATCTCGCTCAGGGGTAGCACCTGTAACCGCTGGCCGCACATCCGGCGCCTCAGATGCTGCTCCAGGTCGAGCAGCACCTCGCACATCAGCGGATACATGCGCTGCTTCATCCGTCCGCTGGTGAACAGCTGCGCCATGCACTGGCGACTCTCGCGCCACAGATGATACTTGGCCAGCGGCAGGGTCAGAGCGCCCATCGGGTCATGGATCGCATCCGCGGCCTCATAGCGATTCAGGAAGCTGTTGAACTCCTTAATCAGCACAAGACGTATCAGTTCCGGATCGCGCAGCATCAACGCGGGCGTTTGAAACACATAGAAACCGGCGAGCTTCGAGTCACGAATGCGCGCGTCTGCGTAAATATTCTTGAAGAGATCGCCAAAGGAGATGCGCAGCAACAGCAGCTGCTTCAGATGACCCAATGGCGTCCAGACGGACGCGGGCAAATGCGGTAGCTTCTGGCGACGGAAGTAGCCATAACTTTCCTGCAGATGGAGATAGCTGAAGAGGAGCGTGGAGAGCAGAAGCATCAGGCAGAAGGGTAGCATGCTGGAAAAGAGGGTATTCGATAAGTAAGGAATAAACTGATATAGCTATAGTGATTTTCAAAAATTTTTTAAACGAGTTTACCACTCTAAATTCGAGTCCAATTCATTCATAACATATAATGTTTCTAAGTTTTTGTGATATTAATACATACATATGTTATCTTTTTGATCTATTTAACATATACAGCTTTAGAAACTTCCAAAAATAAAAATTATTTTGCATCTAATTACTCAACTCAACTACAACATAACCTCACAAAGTTTAGATTCTAACCTTGCTTTTATGCAAATATGCTAATGGTAAAAGCAAAAATAGTAGACGACATTCATTCAGTAAGTTGTCGACCCTATGAACCACACCGACATTATTATAATATATTCATAAATATTAAAAACAAATTCAAAAAATTCTACATAAATAGTCAATTGAGCTATTTAGCGAATACATTTTTAGAAGTTTACAAAAATAAAACAGTTTCTCAACATTTCTGGTATCAAGAAATTCGTTTCTAACCTTGCTTTTATGCTAATTTTTGAGAATTGTAAGAGATGTACAAACAATAGAATTCTAATCCTGAACACAATAAAAATCACATTCATTCAGAAAAAGGCGATTCTATGAACAAAACCGATACTTCTATACTATATAAATTAATTTACTAATATTTTCAAAAAAAAACAACTGTATCTTTTAATTAAATACAATCTTTAAAATAATAATCAGAACTTTATAGTAATATATTGGAAATCTTTAACAAATTTTGTTTTAGAAATTTCCAAAAATAAAATTACTTATATTTTCTAACCTCAACGAAATTCATTGCTAACCTTGCTTTCATGCAAATTTGCAAATTGTAAGGGCAGAAAAAAAGACAATAGAAAGCAAACCCTAAACACAATTGAATTCTCATTCATTCAGTAAAAAGGTGACCCTGGAAGTCAAACCGATGAACCCCTAGATATACCAGAAACCACACAGCTCCGAAGCTGGCTAAACCCTGAATGGAAGCCCGCGAAGCAATCAGTAGCTGAACACAATTGGAACTCTGAACATGGCACTTGGAACGTTTCTGCTGCTACTGATCTTGCTCCTGGTGAGTGGCTATTTCTGTTTGCGGCAACACTACGACTATTGGACACGCCATGGTGTGCCCCAGTTGCGTCCGAGGCTGTTGCTGGGTAATTTGGGTGGACTGTTAAGTCTGCGCAGCAGCCCGGCGGATTTCATCTGTCAGCTGTACAATCATCCGGCTGCACAGGATCAGCCCTTTGTGGGCATGCACGTGTTCCACAAGCCGGCGCTTCTGTTGCGGGATCCGGCACTGATAAAACAGATCATGGTCAAGGATTTTCCCAGGTTCGCCAATCGCTACTCGAACTCCGACTACCACGGCGATCCGTTGGGCTCGCGTAACATATTCTTCCTCAAGAATCCCGCTTGGAAGGAGGTGCGCCTAAAACTGACGCCGTTCTTCACCAGCAACCGGCTGAAGAACATGTTTCCGTTGATCGAAGAGGTCGGCTGCAATCTGGATGCGTACTTGCGTCAGCAGCCGCTGCACAACGAGCGCATTCGCTGCTTCGATCTGGAGGTGAAGGAGCTGTGTGCCCTGTTCACCACCGATGTGATCGCAACGGTTGCCTACGGCGTCCAGGCGAACAGCTTCAGTCAGCCGAACGGTGATTTTCGTCGGAACGGACGCGCCGTCTTCCAGTTTAGTTTGAGGCGCCTCGTGGAGCTGACCCTCGTTTTCTTTCTGCCGCAACTGGTGCCGTATTTGGGGGTCAAGGTGGTGCCCGCCGAGGCCAGCGAGTTCCTGCGCAGCACCATTAACTATGTGATCGCTGAGCGCGAGAGATCCAAGCAGAAGCGCAACGATCTGATCGATCTGCTGATCGACTTCAAGCGGAGCACACAGCAGGCAAGCAAGGCTGAGGGCGGTCAGTTGGTATTCGAGGGCGATCTCCTGGTGGCTCAGGCGGCGATTTTCTTTACCGCCGGCTTTGAGTCATCGTCATCGACGATGGCCTTTGCCATGTTCGAGCTGGCCCGTCATCCGGAGATGCAGCAGCGTGTACGCCAGGAAATCAAGCAGGCATTGGTTGCCAGCGACGGACATGTGACCCAGCAGCTGATCGAATCCTTGGAGTATATGCAAATGGTATTGCAGGAGGTGCTGCGCATGTATCCCCCATTGCCGTTCCTGGATCGCGAGTGCACCAGCGAGGACGGTTACTCCTTGGCGCCCTTTCACAAGTTCCATGTGCCCAAAGGCATGCCCATGTATATTCCGGCTTATGCACTGCATATGGATCCTCAGGTAAACCACTATTAAAATGTACTCTAAGCAAGTCTCGGATGAATGCAATAAGAACCATCTAAACAAATTCCTTTGACTTAAGTTAAAAATCCCTTTGTACTTTGTCCTTTTCTCAACAATCCAAAGTGTGTTCCTTGAAGATACATTTTCACTTGAAATTTTAAATCAGAAATTCCTAAAGGAAAATTCAAATTGCCTGCTTAATTCTTGACCCCATCTTTGCAGTACTTTCCACAACCGAGGCAATTTCAACCGGAACGCTTCTCGGCCAGCAATCGGAAGCTGCACACGCCGTACACCTATATGCCCTTCGGCTTGGGACCGCACGGCTGCATTGGGGAGCGCTTTGGATTCTTGCAGGCGAAGGTGGGCTTGGTTAATGTGCTGCGCAACCATCTGGTGACCACCTCGGAGCGAACACAGCGACGCATGAAATTTGATCGCAAGGCGCTTATACTGCAGGCAGATGGCGGCATCCACCTGCGTCTGGTGCGCGATCCCCTCGGAGTTTGACCCGCACTTACTCGGTTCTGGTTCTGGTTGTGGTTCTGGTAGATTCGGTTCGATCGCAGCAATTCTTCTGTCAACGGCTGACTTAGCACTAAGTTCAGATTTCGCGTGTGCTGTCATTTTAAATTGTATAAGATAAAAAAAATCCGTTGTCACATCTTCCAAATGCATTTTGATTGGCTTCTATCTGTTTGCGTGTCGGATCAAATTTTGCGAGAGGTGGAAGAAGTAGTCGAAGTGCTATCTAAAAACTCCCCGCTAACTGAAATTACCAAATAACTTGATTTTGACGCACATAAAATCATTCACTACCGAAATCTAACGGGACAAGGAGCGGGGGGAAATTTTTTTTCTAATAGTGGAGCTCTATTTTGTACAGCTGCCAGGTGAAACATTACCCATTTATACAATTACAATGAGGGGGAAATAAGAAAACAGTCGCATGTGATCCCAAATTCTACTAGCTTATTCGTTTTACTTGCAAGAAGTTAAAATAAAAATACAACTGTCTGTAGTAAAAAACTTATTATTTAATTAAATATTCATTACCTATTAAACTTATTACAACTTTGTCTTTCTCTCTTTAATAATATATATCTATATCTACATCTATATCTATATCTATATCTATATCTATATCTACATCTATATCTATATCTATATGTATACCTATATCTATATCTATATCTATATCTAAATCTATATCTATATCTATATCTATATCTATATCTATATCTATATCTATATCTATCTATATCTATATCTATATCTATATCTATATCTATATCTATATCTATATCCTATATCTATATATATATATATATATCTATATCTATATCTATATCTATATCTATATCTATATCTATATCTATATCTATATATATATCCTATATCTATATCTATATCTATATCTATATCTATATCTATATCTATATCTATATCTATATCTATATATATATCCTATATCTATATCTATATCTATATCTATATCTATATCTATATCTATATCTATATCTATATCTACATCTATATCTATATCTATATCTATCAACTTCAACTTAACTATAGAAAATGAATAATAATAATATTTTATTTACCAAAATCAAGTTATTCCCATTTTTATGTCCAGCAGTGTACATTTAGATATCAATCAAGTAAACAATTTATGCGAATCGTATTTGGCGCCAAATTGCGCGTGATCCAAACCCAAATCGACATTTAAACGGCATCTGCCGTATTAATATTATTATAGAATATTATTATAGAAGTCTTTAAAATAAGTTTACACGCAATTTGCTAAACTTTGAAGATCACAAGTGAAAACAGCTCGGACTCTCAGCGATTAGACAACGGTGATCAGTTTATTGACTGCAATCAAAGCGTTATCGAAATGACCTACAATTATCAGAAGTCGCTCAAAAATAAAAATTTTACAACAAAGTAATCAATTAATCAAAATAGAAAATACTTGACGACCGATAAGATGCTCTAGTATATCAAATAATATATATTTATATATAAGATAACACATATTTACATTAGAAAAATTAAATAAATAACAACATATTTATGATAGGCCATAAATTCCAATATGTTATTAAGCGCGATTGTCATAAAGATTATCGTTAACAATCTCCAGAAACATGCCCATCTCCAGCTGCAGCACAAACGCTTTGGGATCGAATTTAATATCCGTTTCGGTCTGCGGACAGCAGCGCACATAATGGTTTTTGAGGAAGTGCACCAGACCCAACTTGGACTGGAGGAGGCCAATGCGACTGCCGATGCAGTTGTGCGGACCCAGGCCGAAGGGCTGATAAGCCATGGGCTCAATCGATTTGCGATTCTCCGGCGAGAAGCGTTCGGGGTCAAAGTGATGCGGATTCGGCCAGTACTGCGACAGGTTAAAACGATGAGATTGGCTACATAGAAACTATTAAAGAAACTAGAACTTCACCTTAGGATCACGCTGCAGTCCATAGACGGGTATAAAGACAGGCGTGCCGTGCTCCAGCTTGAAATCGTAGTAGGGCTTTAAGGACAGATCCGGTTGACCCTTAATGCTCTGATACTCGCGATCCAGGAAAGGCAGTACGGGGTAAAGACGCAGCACCTCATCAACCACCATGGACAGGTACTCCAGGGAGTTGATTTTCTCGTAACTCAGGCTGCTGCCCTCCTCCAAGAGGGCCTCGTTGATTTCCCGTCGCAGCCGATCCTGCAACTCCGGCTGCTTGGCCAGCTCGAGGAGGCTAAAGGCCATTGTCGATGAGCTGGTTTCAAAGCCCGCCGAAAAGAATACCGCCGCCTGAGCCGCCAAGAAATCACTGTTGCTGCCCAAATGTGATTTCGTCGGCTCCAGTGCGGCCTCCTTGCGCATGCCTACCAGGACATCAATCAGATCATTGCGAACGGTAGCCGTGCGTTCCCGTTCTGACATCACATGGCCGATGGTGTTCCGTATAAAATTGGAATACTCTTCCGTGAAGAACTTGGCTCGCACCAGCGACACAAGTTTTGGCAGAAAGAAGGTCGCAAAGAAGTCGACATTACGGGACAGGCTGGTCTTAAGTAACTTATGTCCCTGGTTACGAAATTCGGCATCAGGATTGACCAGGCTATTGGCCCGCACTCCAAATGCAATGGTCGCAATCGAATCTGTGGTAAATCTGGCGCAGATATCCTTCACATCCGTTACAAAGCTGTTCTCCTGGGAGGGTAGAAGTCTGGCCAAGAGCGATTCCATATCTTTAGCTATCTGGAAATCCAATTTAAATCTTGCCGCTTTTCTTTTTAATTTGTCTCACCTACCTCCTGCATAAGGGGATACATCTGCTTCACTTTTCCGCTGGTGAAGACGGGAGTCAGCTTCGTGCGAATCTCCTTCCACTGCGGATTACGCACAAAGAACAGATTGTTGGTGCCGAGAGCATCGCCATGTGGATCACAGCGTCCATAGCGATTGGAGAATCGATTGAAATCCTTGATCAGCACCGATTTAATCAGCTCTGGTTCGCGTATAACCAAACCGGGCTGGTGCATCACGTAGATGCCCACGACAGCCTCATCCTGCATCCTTGGATCATTGTAGATCTCCGAGATGTGCAGTCCAAACGAGTTCTTCTGCTTGAAAACAACAGAGGTGTTCCCTATGATCGGCGTTGCCTCTATATAGGGCAATCCTTTGCGCCGCCAATAGTCATGATTGCGCTGGAACCACAAATAAATGACGCTCAACACGCCCACTATCACCAAAAGCGCCTCCGTTAAAGCCATTTTAATTCGTTTTGATACTGTGAATATTTCGTTGAGATAACAGTTTTTAAGTATTCTGATATGACAAAGACAAATAAACTTAACATTAGCTCGAATCTTTGTTATTATTAGTTTTTAATATCGATAACCAATAAGTTTGGGCATTGCGTATCCATAAAATTTCCTTCCAATTCTGTTTGTTCCTTTAATAAAACACTTTAATATGATTCGATTGGCTTTTCTATGTTTATAAATTCGTTGAGCGTCCTTAGAAACCGTGGGTTTGCAGTAGTCTTTCACTTTCACATTTTTAACTTAACTGACCTAGTTAGTTAGGAAATTATTTATCTTATTCAATGCGCGATCGTCCGACAGTTTTCCCGTCCCGAACAACACTAGAAATAAGTTGAAGTTGAGTACGCAATTTTATAGATGAGTCTTGGTGAAAAGATTACAGAATGGCAAGCGATAAACAAACAAATGTGCTTTAAGTGATAGTATCCGACTGGCAAATACCCTCTACTTATTTTGGTAAATGCAAAATTAAATGTTCAATCCTTGATTTTTTCTCGTCGATGATAACTGAACAAGTACATCAGTAGCTGAGGGTTATATATTTTGTTATTCAGATAGTCAGTTTTCCAGATAACCAGTTTTCTTATTTAACATGAATGACAGTTTAACAATGACAGCTACAAAAGATTTCTAAAAGGTTTATTTGCACGCTTCGCCAATTAATTTGAATATCAATCAGATGTCTTCCATCCACATGAAACAAATTAATCAAATATTTTAATTATTTGTTATTATTTACTCATTAACGATTCTTGTTGTTTACTTATTGAATTTTTGTCAAAAAGGTAAAGTTGTTAAGCGCGATTGTCATAAAGCTTATCGTTGACGACCTCTAAAAACATGCCCGTTTCCAGCTGTAACACAAGGGTCTTGGGATCAAATTTAATGTCCTTTGGGGTCTGCGGACAGCAGCGCACATAATGGTTTTTGAGGAAGTGCACCAGACCCAACTTGGACTGGAGGAGGCCAATGCGACTGCCGATGCAGTTGTGCGGACCCAGGCCGAAGGGCTGATAAGCCATGGGCTCAATCGATTTGCGATTCTCCGGCGAGAAGCGTTCGGGGTCAAAGTGATGCGGATTCGGCCAGTACTGCGACAGATTAGAACGATGAGATTGGCTACAGAAAGATTATTACGAGTTCTAAAACTTCACCTTTGGATCACGCTGCAGTCCATAGACGGGTATAAAGACAGGCGTGCCGTGCTCCAGCTTGAAATCGTAGAAGGGCTTTAAGGACAGATCCGGTTGACCCTTAATGCTCTGATACTCGCGATCCAGGAAAGGCAGCACGGGATATAGACGCAGCACCTCATCGACCACCATGGACAGGTACTCCAGGGAATTGATTTTCTCGTAGCTCAGGCTGCTGCCCTCCTCCAAGAGGGCCTCGTTGATTTCCTGTCGCAGCCGATCCTGCAACTCCGGCTGCTTGGCCAGCTCGAGGAGGCTAAAGGCCATTGTCGATGAGCTGGTTTCAAAGCCGGCGTTAAAGAATACCGCTGCCTGAGCCACCAGAAAGTCCTTCTGGTTAGCCAAGTGCGGCTTTGTCGGCTCCAGGGCAGCTTCCTTGCGCAAGCCTACCAGGACATCAATCAGATCATTGCGGACGGTACCCGTGCGTTCCCGTTCCGAAATTACATGACCGATGGTTTTCCGTATAAAATTGGAATACTCCTCCGGAAAGAACTTGATGCGTAGTACCGACACCAGCTTGGGCAAAAAAAAGGACACAAAGAAAGCGTAGGCGCGCGACAAAGTGGCCTCGAATACCGTACGACCCTGGTTACGGAATTCTGCATCAGGATTGGCCAAGCTATTGGCCCGCACTCCAAATGCAATGGTCGCAATCGAATCTGTGGTAAATCTGGCGCAGATATCCTTCACTTCCGTTATAAATCTGTTCTCCTGGGAGGGTTGAAGTCTAGACAAAAGCGATTCCATATCTGTAGCTATCTGGAATCCAATTTAATTTAACTTTATTCATAATTTCTAATTTTTTAATTTGTATCACCCACCTCCTGCATAAGGGGATACATCTGCTTCACTTTTCCGCTGGTGAAGACGGGAGTCAGCTTCGTGCGAATCTCCTTCCACTGCGGATTGCGCACAAAGAACAGATTGTTGGAGGCGAGAGCATCGCCATGTGGATCACAGCGTCCATATCGATTGGAGAATCGGTTGAAATCCTTGATTAGCACAGATTTAATCAGCTCCGGTTCGCGTATAACCAAGCCGGGCTGGTGCATCACGTAGATGCCCACGACAGCCTCATCCTGCATCCTTGGATCATTGTAGATCTCCGAGATGTGCAGGCCAAACGAGTTCTTCTGCTTGAAAACAACAGAGGTGTTCCCTATGATCGGCGTTGCCTCTATATAGGGCAGTCCCTTGCGCCGCCAATAGCCATGATTGCGCTGGAACCACAAATAAATGACGCTCAACACGCCCACTATCACCAAAAGCGCCTCCGTTAAAGCCATTTTAATGCGTTTTGATACTGTGAATATTTCGTTGAGATAACAGTTTTTAAGTATTTTGAATTCTCTTATTAGATATGCCTCTTAACAGAGGCTCAACTTTAGATTATTATCAATAGTTAAAATTGATAAGCAAAGTTGTTTTGGTTGCCAGCAAGCTTGGGCATATTGAACGATAACTGAACGTTTATATATTGCTTTTGCGTATTAAATGTGCTCCATGTTGAACTTGTTTTGCAAGCTGGCTCTAATAACAATGTTTACAGAAAACTATAATTAAATTGAATTTATATATTTCTGTTGATACTTTAAAAATGGCGCAGTTAATATGCATCAATCAGGATTTTATTTAAATTGTAATTTTTGATTTGTGAATTTGAATTTAGTTAATTTAAAAACGCGTTCACAAAAAAATCCTTAGCTAGAAACCGTAGCTATTCCGTTCTTGGTTTTACTTTAATTTTTTTGATATTTTCATATAACTGACCTAGAAACTAGTTAATAAGGTTAACCACTTTATTCAATGCGCGATCGTACGTCCGACAATTGGCCCGTTCCGAACAACACTTAAAATCATTCGAAGTTGAGTTCTCGTTTTTATAGGCGAATCTTGGTGAAAAAAAGATTACAAAATGGCAAGAAAAAAACAAACAAATGTTCTCTAAGCAGAGGTGTTCGACTACCAAATACCCTCTACTTATCTCGGAAAATGCCAAATTTAATAACTTTATAAATTTTTTATTTTATTCAAATTAAAAAGTTAAAAATATTTTGACGAAACAAAATTTGAAAAAAAAAATATTCCTAAATGTTAGCTAGAGCAACTCGGCTCGTCGGTCTGATATACACTTGAGGTAGTCCCTTGCACTACAAATAAAGTCATGATTGCGCTGGCAGCACAGATAAATGGCGTTAAAGCCATTTTGTTGACTGTTAATGACTCAGCATGAATACGATTTCATTGTGAATACGCTTTATAAGCATTAGAATTGGACAAGTTGAACTGATATGAGGAACTTTTTGCTGTAGCTCTTATCAGACATAATTTGACTAAAGAAACTCAAAGTAGGTATGCATTTACATTTTTGTTCTCGTTTAGGAACTGAAGGGAATACATGGGGTTTGTGCAATGTCCGCCTGCCCGTCCAATCCATTTTAAAGATGCCCAACTTGATTACACGCTTTGCAACTACTTGCACGGGGGTATAGAGCACAACAAGGCTAAAACTGATTACAAAAATGATGATCACGATGATGAAAATTTAAAAGCGCAATTTAAAAGATAGGTAGCATGATAAGTTGTTTAATTGCCCTAATTGACTTGAATATCAATCAGCAGACGTCGGCGCCTTATTATGTTCCTCCCCAACCTTGATAGCAACTATTGCATAGTGTCGTGGCGATATAACCGCATCGAACAAATCAATCAAATAGCTGTGCTCATAGCCCAGCTCCTTGAGGTAGAGTAAACGATCCAGTAGGATAACGCTCTCCAGCACCGGCGCAAATGACATGCGCAGCAGATAGAATAACGCCAGATAATGGCGATCGAGTTCGTGCTCTTGCACTAGGGCTTCCAGCTCGCTCTCTTCAACTGCTGCCAGCCAGGGCGCATGCAGCTTCTCGGCGCACTTGCTCACATATTGAGGAAAACTCTCGAATTTACGAACTTTGCCCACCTGCAGCTCGTTCTTCAAGTGCGGTGCATGGCGACACACCAAAAGCTCGAGTAGCGCACGATAATGGAGGGTTATGTTGGGCAGTTCCTTGGCCGACAGGGTGCGCTCAATGGACTGGGCGGCCAGCATACGCGCATTGCGACCGAGTCGCACTTGACGCTGCTTTAAATAGCGGCTCATTGGAAATCCATAATCCGTTTGCTGCTCCATTAAAGCCTTGTTGCCAAAGAATTCCTGTTGCGAGTAGTGTTCGCGCAATAGATGATAACAGCAGCCAACGTTACACAGCACTCGACAACTGTTCTGGGCTTGGAAAACCTGCAAACAGGTGGCAGCCAGATTGCCACAGGTGTGCAGGCCAGTCAGGCATATGCTGGGGCTTCCCCCTTGTGCCTCTTGCTCGAAGTGCTCTTTCAGTAAATCACCCAGGTTTAATTCTGTGGTTATAAATCTCGATGTGGTCTTGTAATTGTCCGGAGAGTTCGAACTTGTTGGCGTTTCTCTTGTGGTCGGCTTTTTGCCGCGTCTTGCTGGTGTTATGCCTTGGCTTTCCAGCTCGGCGCGTTCCGTTAAACCATTCCAGGCGCGCTAATTCAAAAAACCAGTAAAAAAAAATTGGTGTTGATGAACAATTTAAAACAGCATAGCACACCGCACCCACTTTCCAACACTGCACACTGGATGCTAGCAACCCTGTCTTTGCAGCTGCCAATCGCGCTTCTTCTTACCGCTACATGCACGACGCGAAAACGTTTTAGCCGGCAAATAAATACGAGTATTTCTCTTTTTCATTCCAATAAAGAAATTTTGCAAATTAAAAAACAAACAAAATGTCGGCTGGCATGCCCATTAACCCGAAACCATTTCTAAATGGTCTAACTGGCAAACCGGTGCTCGTCAAACTCAAATGGGGCCAGGAATACAAGGGCTTCCTGGTATCTGTGGACGGGTACATGAACATGCAGCTGGCCAACACCGAGGAGGTTATCGAAGGCTCCGTTACGGGCAATTTGGGTGAAGTACTGATACGCTGCAATAATGTGCTGTACATAAAGGGCATGGAGGACGACGACGAGGAGGGTGAAATGCGCGATTAACCAAAAAAACAACAAAAAAAAACCTGCCGACAATTTCAATACAAAACCTCAAAAATCTACTTTAAGAGTTCAAAAGTAAAAGAAATAAACATGTGTATTTATTTTATAGTAAACATACCTGCAATTTGCGATTGCGCGAAAGGGCATTTTCAGTATTGGAAGCATTGGCATCGATACCAAGCACCCGATGTCCATATTGTAGCGCCAGACGCGAGGAGAGATAGCCCTTGCCATCTCCAGCATCAACAATGTAGCAACTGCCACTGGAACCAACTGCGCTGCTTTGCACGAGTTTGTTCACCAACGCCGCCGTCAGCTCCACCTGCGAGAGAAAGTTACCAGTTATAGTATAGATCGGCATAATCTGGAATTTTATGGAAAAAACCGAGTAGTCTGCCTGTCTTTTTGCCAAGCAAATTAGGCATAGTAATATAGTAATAGTATCAACTTCAGACTTCAGATTTGAATCTGTAGATTAAATTCCCTAACACGGAGCATTTTTAAGGAACTTGATCTTTACTATCCCAAAGATAACTCTTCCTTCTCGTTAGCACACGTACCTCATGGCATTTTTTGGCGCTCATAAATTCTTTTATGCTCAGCTGCGTGTGGGCTGTGGCGGCCAGCAGCTGCTCTAGTTGCTCCACAGAGGTTAGCAGCTGGGTGTAGTTCGTTAAGCGTTGGCGTTCGCCGGCAGCCAAAAATTGTGATATTGCCGAAAATGGCTGCGATTTGCGTTCCGCTGACCAAAACAATGTCTCTATGCTGTGCTTAACAGCTTCGGCCGTGGGCAGTTCTGCCCGAATTGCTTGGGGCACAAAGTGCACCCAGTGCTGGTCGGTCAAGTAGTTGACCATGTGGCAATTGACAAAATCCCAGTGCGGCTCCAGATATGCCAATAGGCCATCGAGGCAACGCCTCAACTGTGCCACGCCCACGACCTCCATGTTGTCGCTAGAAGCTGTAACCCTTTCGCTCAGGCGTCGTGGAGCCGTGTGGAGCCGCCTTCTTTGTGCCCAACAGAGCGCACAGTCGACGATGCGTGTTGCGTATGTGTTCCACAGCGCCCACGATGTCCGCCTCGGGATCGTTGTGGCGCGGAAATTCTTCGATCAGCTGCCGTAGTTGCTGCAGCGTGCGTTTCACTTTCTCCGTATGCGACAGCTGTTGTTGCGCCACCACCTGGCCGTATATGATGCCGAGTTCCTCGCCCAGTTGTACGCCCTGTGCGTATCCCAATTGATATCCCTCTTGATTGCCCTGAGCACGACCGTCAGCGACGCCCTCCTCGTAGCCCACGCGTGCGTGTTTCTCCTCGGTTAGCACAATATCGTCGAACAGATCGTTAATATCTCGCGGCGCGGCCGACATTATTGAAATGTGTGTAAAATGCGCAGTTATCGCAGCTGAGCTTATCGATAAATTACTATCACTGCTGGTTATTTCACAACTGCAAATGCTGAGCTCCTTCTGTTGTGACGTCACAGTTTTGAAATTTTGTACGCGCTTTAACGGTATAACGGCTAGTTATCTTTATTAAACTTGGCATAGATGTAGATGATGGTGCATACAACTGCCATTAGAATCAACTTTGATCTTAAAGATGTTTGAGCTAATTAAAAAATTTGGGCTTTATAAAGCTTACTTTGGTAACAAAGTACAAACCGATATTATGTTGTCAAACTCTCTTAAATCCTAAATTTTTGCTTTCAATTAGCTTTCACGCAATTTGCAACACTTAAAAAGAGAAAGACATGTAATTTCTCAATATTTATGCTCGATCAGCCCAAAATGGATATCTTTTTAATAATTTTCACTAATGCTTGAAGCAAGGCACATAGCTGGAACTAATTTAATTCTAATAGATTTGTTACTACTCCTCCCAAGCGTCGTCGTCATCGGAATTGCCGTCATCGCTGGACATAGAAGCTTTGCTCTTTGACATCGGGCCCGCAATTACTTTAGATAATTGCAGCATCATGGGATTGCCGCCCTGATCCGCCTGATTTTGGCTGCCGGAAATACCCTTGCGACGCAGCATCAACTTGTTATGCAGATCCGCCATCAGATCACCACCGGTCGAGGCGGCGCCCGCTCTGGAACGTATTTTATGATTCAGATTTTTTGTGTCGTCCACCACGTCTACGGGCGCAGCGGCCAATGGACGCAAACGGCCACCGTGTGCACCGCCAGCGTTGCGTATAGCATCCATCAGCTCGGAACGCGGGTCGTGTGGCGGCGGTGCCCGGGACTCTGGTATGTTCAAAGGTGTATCCAAAGAAGGCGATATGGGCTTGATAACGCCATCAGTTGGCAGTTTACGTGACGCAGCTGGTTGCGCCGGTGGCGGTGGCGGCGGAGGTGGTGGCGGCGGAGGCGGTGGTGGCGGCGGTGGTTCTGCTGCTGCTGTAGCCTGTATCGCTGCTGGTGGCACAGCCCGCGGACTGTTTGACCGATGTGTTTGTGCTGCTATTGCCTGCACCGTTATATCCATCTCCACATTTATGTCCGGCTCCATTAAGTCGGGCAACTCGGGTAAATCGACAAATTGATGCGACGGCGCAATGGGTGTCTGCTCCTCGACGGGCTCATACTGCAGATCGTTGGCAATGCCCGGCAGATCGGGCAAGTCCAGTGGCACATCAATTGCCGGTGCCGCTAGCGCCGCGGGCGTATACCGCAAATCGCCAGCTGGTGTGGCCAGCTTGGTGGTGCCATGGGCCAGCGAGTGTGGCGCCGGTGCCAGCAGCTCAGCTTCAATAGGCTTTGGCTTGTGGACAGCGCGCTTGTGGCTTGGCGGCGGCAGCGTGCGTTTCCACGCATTGAGATCTTCCGTGCCAGTGCCTCCGCCGCCATAGGCAAACTCGTTGGTATTAAAACGCATCAGCGCCGGTACTGATTTCGCAGCGGGCAGACTACCCAAACCGGCCACACGATTCGTCTTCTGACGCTCCATAACTAAAGGCGTCTCGCTCTTGTCGTCGCCGCGCACATGAAAGAAGACGGAGTCTAGTTCGGTAGACGCGCTATGTTCGCCGGTCGGATCGGCGTTACGATTGCGTCTCCGCCGCTGCATTTGTTCCGTCGTTGTTGTCGTTGGCGTTGGCATTTCCATTGGCTCCTGCACCACAGGCGGAAAGGTGGCAGGTATGTTGTTTAGGATACCGATGCCGGGGAAACGTGCGGGCGCAAATATTTTGATTGATTTTTTGGACCCAACGAGTGCATCAATTTTTGCCTGTGCACGCATGACACGCTCATTTATGTGCTGAACCTTGGCACCATTTCTCTCCAACCGAGCATCGATACGGCCAAAAATTGAGTTTATTGTTTTGTTTAGGCAGTCAAGCGACTGTGCTGCTCTGATTATAGTTTCCTCGTGATGTAGATCCGTTGGGATTATCGACACCTGGTAGGCGCTGTGCACATAAGTCTCGCTTTCGTCCATTTCGTCAGAGTTTGGATAATAAAACTTGATAAACGCCTTGTTTTAATCGCTAAAAAGCGAATTCTATCTCCCCTATGTTGTTCCTACCAACAACAGCTGGTTGCTGGGCGTGGCGTTGCCACTTATCCAGGGATCCACTTGTAACACATATAATGTCGATAAAGAATTTATCGCTTCAAATGCGATATTTCTTCGCTGCAGCACAGTCGATGTCGCATTAAAATGGCTATGAAACATATTTCACATCACTAGTGAACACTCATCAAACTCATCGTAGTTGTTACGTGAAAAATTTGTCAAAGGCTGATTTTGTTTAATTTAAAGTGCTTAATAAATATTTTTTCTGCATTCAAGTGTGTTAAAACTATTTTTACAAATGAATTAATCTAAAAAGGTATGTTTGCAGCGTGTTTTATGCATGCAATATTGTTTTTTTTTTATTTTTATCGAAACGCGTGCGTGTACAGTATAAACGTGGCTTCAGCAACAAAAAATGTGGGAAGAAGACTAAAAACCTATAAATCCAGTGAATATTTAATGTCTAGATTATTTTTTGGGCATCTCCTTTGTTTGAAATCTGAATTTAATGTGGTCGTTTTCAAGAATTCGATGTGTTTTTGCGACAGTGAAAAATGCGTGTTTGCTCGTCTGGTGGTCGCCATTTTGAATATTTGCTGAAAAAATTTCCCCTAACCCCGTTGCCCGTGTGTTTATTTGTTCGCCCATGTACAGTGTGTGTATATGTATGGATATATACGTAAACATCTTTGGTTGCGTGTGGTTGTTTACATGTGTGTTTTTGTTTTTTGCCATGGCTGCGAAGCCACATCAACAATTATTTTATTTATGCATGTGCAAGTGTGTGTATGCATTTCTTTGTTGTATACGGCTTTAAGCTACATAGAAGCATCAGTGTTTGTTTGTGTGTGACCACATGACTAGGGATGTTGTGGAAAATATACACATAAAAATACCAATAAATCAAATAAATATACAAAATACTAATATATTTTTTCCCTGCAAATTCTTCACTTGCAGCTTAACGACTGCAATTTTTTTGTAAATCGCTCAAGTGATATTGGAATATATTCAGAATTCAGGAATTGAAGAAGGATAGCCTGAATATGGAACATATATTCCAATCGGAGGATGAGCGCCGCATTGGCGAGGAGTATTTATCGAGTCTAACGGATTTAAATTGCAATAGCAAGCCCCTCATCAATATGCTAACAATGCTCGCCGAGGAGAATATCAGCTATGCCCATGTTATTGTGCGCGTGGTGGAGTATCACATCAGCCAGGTTAACAAATAAAGCATAATTAATTAAACAGCCACTACACCCAAACAGAGAGAGACACACGCACAAACACACACACACTAAACATAAAAAGTGATCCGAGTCCTTGTACGAATGTCGTCGCTCGCACGGCAGTTGTGTGTACACATTGATCTCCATGTTCCAAATGTGTGCTAGGAATCTTAGGGACAACACGATAGTTCTTGGGTCGAAAAGCCAACGAGAACAATATTTCAAAATAATGATACTATTTAAAGCGAACTAAAAACAACACAATCCATGGCTCTTCAACTCTATAAGACATTTGTGTTTAACGATGTGGGAATATCAACGAAAGCTTACTATTCATTACTGAAAACCCTACTTTCTTTGATAGTGCCCTCATCAATATACGCTTTACATAACTTTTAAAGATTAATCAACCAACCAATAGATGAACAAAATCAAAGATAACTATAATTTAAAATCTATATTGGTTTGTGCTTAAACTTTGAAATTTTAAGAACTGTCGTTATTCAATTTGATATATTTATTTGGGTTTTAAGCAGAGACTGATTTATCCTCTACAAGGTAAGACGTTAACTATATATTTCTATTCTTCTTTTTCCTCGATACCTTGAAGTACATAAAATACACAAAGAAATCGAAAAGAATATTGCAATAAAAGAAAAAATACTTAAACAATTGTCATCAAGTTGTCTTTTATTTTATACAAAAAAAAATCTAAATAAATAACATTGCTTCAAACGAAAAACCAAAACAAACAATATATAACAATAAAAACCTGACACGCAGCGATTTGTATTGCAAAAGAAGAGAAATAAACAAAAGAATAGAAGTGAAAAACCATTTGGCTTAAAAGGACATTGAGGCAAAATAAATCAGTAATGTATTAAACTTAAAATCAATGTAACCCCATTTATTTATCTTCTCTAAAAATAGTGCAATATTATTTTAAGAACGCTAATTTCAAAATCTAGCGATTTATTAAGAAAACTTCAGTTCCGTTTCAAAATATCGAATACAATTTTTTTACCTATGAATATATCCTACAAGCTACAACCGATGATTTTTACATATTTTCGTATAAGTAGTTATGCAAAAATTTTCTAAAGTTAAGACCAAGATTAAAATGATAAACAATCTCGAAAACAATTTTGAAAAGTTGGACTAGTTTCAACATTTTATTTTTGTCTCTATTTTTATTTTATTTTTTTTAATTGTAAAAGAGTTTTTCAAAGTTTGTTAGCGGCCCCTTGCAATTTTTTTTTTTTTCTTAAAAATATCTGTTATTGATCAGTTGCCCCTTCCTACAACATGGAGATGCAGCTGTGTCTAGCAGCTGTCGCTGTTGTCGTCGTCGTCGCCGTTGTTACTATGATCGCAATCGTGACCGGGACAGTGTGAATTGCTGTTGATGATGATGATGTGCCTCAATCTGTGTCCACACACTTCGCTAGCGACGTTGTAGAAACTTATGTTCTATTTTATTCTTACCTATCTTACCAAATCAAACAGGTGCCGCCCGAATTCAAATTGCCCATACTATATTTAATTGATTCCATAATCAAAAATGTGAAAAACAGTTACGTCCAGCTGTTTGGGCAATGCATAGTCAATATATTTCTCAACGCCTTCGAGTCGGTAAGTTTAACAACAAATAAAAAAAAACCGTTTTTAAAGCAAACTAACTAATCGATCTTGTTTGCCTTTGTTATATAATCTATAGGTGCAACACTCGCCATCGCAGGTGCTGGAGAAGGTACGTGAGCGCATGTATCTGCTGCGTCAGACGTGGAACGAGGTGTTCCCGCCATCCAAGATGTATGCGCTGGATGTGAAGGTCAAGCGTCTGGACAACAATTGGCCCATTACGGCCAAACCAAGTCAGCCAAATAAAATACATGTTAATCCCGCCATACACGTAAATCCCGATTTTCTAAAGACTGTAAGCAATCGCAGTGCACAGAAGAGGCTCTCAAAACTAAACTAAATCACTTGTCTATCCACAGGGCATGGTGTCTATGCCCGTGAATGCGGCACTACCAAGCGACATGGAGGAGATACTACAGGCTAAAACGCGTGAGCTACTGGAGCTCAAGAAGCGCAAGTTGGAACTTGAGCTCGAGCAGACTAAAATGCATTTAAAGGAGCAGGAACGTCAGTTAAGTCAAGCCGCAGATGCCATTGCTGTGGCGCCCATGGGTATGTCTGCGCCAATGGGAATGCCTGCGCCCGTCGCTGCACTACGTCCGCCGGGCATGGAAACTGTCATCGCTCCAGCTAATGTGCCGCCCATGTATCCCAACAACATGCGTAACGTGCGTCCCATAGCGCCTGTTGCAGCTGGTGGCATGATGCCAGTAGTTGGCCAACCGGTAGGTTTTGTGTTGAACAAAAACCAAATTAAGCTCGTGCTAATCTCTGCCAATTTACAGCCTTTTGTCAATAAACCAAAGGTGCATCCGATTAATCCAGCGATGCTCAATCCGGTGCGGCAGCGGGATCCGCGCCTGGCGCGCCAAATGCAGCCACAACAGTCAGCGCAAATGGCAGCGCCAATGCGTACGCTCGACCCACGCCTCGAGAAAGCTTCCTCGACCGCCGCCGCTGCCTCAACAACAACAACACACAAGTCTAGTCGATCGCGCAGCAAGTCGCCCTTGCGCAATTCGGGCAGCAGCCGCTCTGGCAAGAGCAGCAGCGCCGGAAATAGTAATCATCACAGCTCCTCCAGCAGCAATAGCCGCAAGCGCAGCGAGTCGAAGAGCTCAACTGCCTCAACCTCATCCTCGGGCTCTGATGGCAGGCACAAGGGCGGCAACAGCAGTAGCGTCTCGCCCGTCAAGCGTTCGTCAGGCTCGCGAGACAAGCACTCGAGCAAGGAGCCCAACGAGCGCTATGCACACAATGGTGGCTCCTCACCAGGCTCCACCAAGCGCAAGAGCAGCTCACCCGCCAGCACTCCACCCAAAAACAAACGCAACATCACACACAAATCCACGTCGAGTCGCAGCAAATCGGGCAGCTCGAGCAATGCGCGCTCGCGAAGTCGCTCGCCCATTTACAGGGATGTGGATATGCGCAGCGTCGAGCGCAGCAAATCACCAGAGCCCGCAACTACAGCAGGAGGAGGAGCAGCAGCAGCAGCAGCCGCAACAGTAGCAGCATCAGCGCCAGTTAATGCAAACGATTTAGAGAAACGTAAGAAACAATTTTTAATTCTAATCTCACACTTGTTGGCCAACAGTCAAGTCGAACTCGACATGATTAGTAGAATTAATACAAATGACAAAGTAGTTGAAATATGCAGAAATTACAAACCAAATTGGCGGCAACCTGGTCTCAGGGAACAGGGGCAGGTTGGGGTTGTTGTGGGCTTATGTTGAACGTGATCTCTCATTGGAAAAGCTGCTACAAACAGTTGACTCCTCATTTGTCCAAAAACTAAAAGCAAAGTGCAAAAGGCTTACAATTTAAACCAATTGAAAATCAAAGCTTTGATCGAAAACATAATATAAATTCCCTTGCAAAACGTTTGTAAAAAAATCCCAAAATCAATCTCACATTATGTAACCTTTTGCGCTTTGCTTTAAACAATTTTGGACATGATAATCGATGGTAATTCTAGGCTTGTCACCTTTCCTGTCGTTCTGTGTTATTCCACAATTTTCTAAATGGTTTCTTGTGGCTCGAATGCGATGTCTCTAATTGTTTGGTGAGTTTTTTTTTCGCTCGTTGCTTCACTTGAAACAAATTTTCTGGGGCTATTTTCTAGAAAAGTTTTATTTATATATTTCCAAATTTGAATTGAAACTATATAAATCTATAATAATTATGCAAATTTTTTTAATACTTAAGATCAAATACCAAAGTTCAAATTACTTAAACTTAAAAAAAAAAAGAAAAAGAGAACTAAAAACAAATCAAATAAAATGCGTTTGAAAACCTTTTGCATTCCAGTTGTTTTAATTAATGCAAAATGTAGCCAGTTGCCGCCTTTGGTGTAATTTTAAGTTGTTTATTTACTTTGTGTAATTGTAAAATGAACAAAAAAAAAAAACAAAAACCGTGATAAAAACACTTGTGATAAAATTGTAACTGATAAAAAAAAGTTTGATATAATATTTATATCAGTTTTGATAAAACCTAAGAAGAAATAAAGACTGCAGTTTTAATATGTTGTTAACGCCTTCAAAAAACAAAACAAAACCTTAAACAAATCGTAAATAATTTTTTAACTTTGATATAAACGTAAATATTTTATAAAACAGCATTACAAAATAATTTCTTTAAGCGTATGTTTTAGTAGTATTATATATTATAACATAATACAAGCCAGCCAGTTGCATTTATATATATGATATACGTCTAGCTAAAATATGTGTGTGTGTGTGTGTGTATATATATATGATATAATATTCATTATTATTTATTTTTGTATTTGTAGAACGGCACTTTTTATTTTTAAGTACATCTAATTTTGTATGGCCCCCTTTTAAGTTTTTTTCGCTCTTTCTTTAGTCTAACCTGTTTCCCGAACGGAACACTGCAAATTGAATAGTTTAGATTATCTCTTTTTAATTTTTTTTTTAAATGATTTTCCACTAATTTCTCTAGCCCAATTGCTGTGCCTGGTGTTTGTTGATGACCCGTCCACATTTATAATTTTTTTTTTTTTAATTTTCTAACTCGATTTTTTATTAAAGTTTATTTTCCACCTTCGTTAGTTTCGTATTTAGGCCGTGTAATTATATATCATGTTTTTTTTTTGATTGCGTTTGCTGTAAGAACTCTGTTTATGTTGGAAGCATAAAATACCAAAATTCTAGATACATTTCACATACTTGAACCAGGCCCACTTCCTACGTGTCCAGCTGTTGCTGCTGATAATCCGCCGCCGCATTTAGATGCATCTAGCCAGGACGTCGATTTGCGGCCATTTTCCAATTTGGCCGCATTGGCAGCTGTTGTAAAACCGGCAACGCCGCCGCCGCCGGCCATAACAATCAGCAGTCAACCGACAACAGCAGACAGCAACAGCAGCAACAACAACAACAGCAACAACACCAGCAGCACAACAAATGCTAGCAGCGCCTCCAACGCATCGAACAGTTCCTCCAAATTGCCCACAAAAGTGTCGTTCAAAATACAAAAACCGTTTAATAAATTAGAAAAATCTACAGCGCATTTATCAACAGCAACACTGCTAGCAGCAGCAGCAACAACAACAACAGCAACTACAGCAGCGGCAACACCATCAGCAGTGGCCAACAACAGCCAATCCTCGCCAGCGCCCGCCACGTCGGACGCTCTTGGCAAGCTGGTGACGCAGGGCGCCGGCGAGAAGCGCTCCGCTGTTCAGTTGCCGACGGATGCCGACACCGATGAAGACGATAAACTGCTGCAGCCGCAGCAGAAGCGCAGCAAATCCGCCAAACTGGACGCGTAAGTGCAGCCACATCTCTAATAATCTCTATATAAACCCAAGTTAATTTTGTGTTTCATTTGTTGCAGTCTCTTTGGCAGCGAGGATGTCGACTTGCGCCGCGAGCTGCCCGTCGGGAAACCCAATGTCATTGTGCCCGGTGGCATTATTATTGTCGAAGATGATTCCATGGATAATTGGGAGAATAATAAGGTGAGTAGAACAATAACTAGAGTCGGGAAATATCCGGCGCTATTATTTTTATCAATTTTCCGAATTCAGTCAGATTTGTACTTGCATTTTGAGCATAAAGCAAAGATCAAAATTGAGTTCACAAATATCTTTTTAAAGACGAATTCAAGCAAATAAAATATAAAAAAAATAAATATAATTCTTTGTTCTCACACAAAAAGAGGAAACTTTTATATTAAAATGAATTTACGATTCAATGAAAATAATTAAAACTGCTTTAAATTTCGTTTAGCAAACATCGAAAGCACCTTTGTCGCCGGTCAAGAAGCCCACGCTGGATGAATTGCGCGTCAAGCTGGCCAAGACAGTGCGCCACAATAACAAGTTGCCCAAGTCAGGTAAGTTCTAAGATTGCTCTCTATTATATTGAGTTCTAATTAATTTCAATTGTAACATAGACAAATCCAGGGAGCATCCCGTCGCCCAGCGCCTCAAGCAGCTGTCGGAGCTGAAGTCCAACGATGACTCGCAGGAGGCGCACGACGAGAAGATGCGCACGATTCTCAGCCAGGCTCAGGAGATGTTTGAGAACCACGGCATGAACCAGGAGCAGTACAAAGAACTAGTCAGCAAGGTGGTGGTGATGAACGAGAGCAAACACAAAGATCGCCGTCGCGAGACCGCTGCCGACGAGGAGGACTTGGAGCGGAATGCGGCCCGCGATGCGGTGCTGCGCAAGCGTATACCCAAACTGAAGGGCAATGAGAATCACGCCTCCAGTTCGCCGCGCAGCGATGGCGAACCGCGTTACGACGAGCAGCAGCAGCAGCAACAGCTGCCGGCGCAGGCAATGCCCGAAAAGTCGCAGCCGCCGCCGAAGCAGGTGAAGAACAAGCGCGATGGCAAGCGCCGCAAGCCGAGCAAGTGGGGCGAGCAGGTGGATCCTGCGGCAGCCCAACGTGCCGCCTGGCAATTAGCTCAGAATAACAACAATAACAACAACAATAATAACAACAACAACAAGCGCATGCCGCAAGGCAATGTTGGTGCTGGCGGCGGCTTCCGTGGCATACCCTGGCAGCATCCGCCACTGGTCATGGCCCAAACCGCCGTGCCGCCACCGCCGCAGCCACCATCAATGCTCGGCATGCCGCCCGTGCCGCCGGTGAGCATAACGAAGGCGATCAATTCCCTGGACAATCCCATGGCGGATGTAGTGCGCAGCATAACCATCGATGGCGGCAGCAAGGAGATACGTTTCTACAACCAGGTGGCAGTCATCTTTATGGACGGCGACGAGCCGCACGAGATTGGCTTCCAGCATGGCCAGCGCGCCATCTACATTGATCACAACGAGCCGCTGGCGCTGAGCTTCAACGATGACTACAAGCCCTTTCAGCTGGACGGTCAGCTGCATCGCATCCGTTTCGGTCATCCGTCACGTGAGCTGTACATCGATGATCACTGGTACGAGATCTACTTTGGCGGCCCGCCCGTCTCCCTGCCCATTGGCAACAAGCTGCACGTACTGAAGGCGGAGGGACCGCCACCGAATGTGGACATTGGTCGTGTGCGTCGTGATCTGGTTGTCGGCAAGCTGAACATGATTGTCGATGCGCACACCATTGTGCCGCTCTTCCTCGACGGACGCCAGCAGACGTTCCACTTGGGCGCCGAGCAGCATTCGCTACAGTTTGTCGACAGCTTCCTTTATGCGCTGGTCGACGGTCAGCTCCAGAAACTCGAGTACGGTGGCCTGCCCAAGAGCATGAAGCTGAATGGCGGACGCAACTGTTTCATACGTTTTGGGACGCTGCCCAAGGGCGTGCAGGCGGGCAAGGCGCATGTGCAGGACATGGTGTACATTAAGACCGAGGCGCCAGCGGAGCCACCGCAGCCGCCTCCGTTGATTGTAGCAGCACCACCGCCGGTGGTTACGGTACTGGATACGCCAGCAACGGTGGCACCTGCAACAGCAGCAGTGGCAGGAGCATCCGCTCCAGCTTTACCATTGCCTGTGGCCGCAGCTGCGCTAAGTAATCTCAATATTGATGAGCTCTTCCAGAAGCTCGTCTCGTCTGGCATAATTGGTGGACCCGCAACAGCGGCCGTTGCAAGTAGCAGCAGCAGCAACAACAACAGCAACTCGACTGTAGCTCTACCCGCCTTGGACGCCAACTCCAACTCTAGCAAGGATGCACCTGCCGCCGCCGCCGCAACGCCCGCAGAGCCCATCAAGCGCATTGATCTCCATAAGCCGGACACGATCAAGACGCGACAGTCAGCGGTCATCGCCACATTATATTTGGGGATGCAGTGCAGCAGCTGCGGCGTGCGCTTCCCGCCGGAGCAGACCATCAAGTATAGCCAGCACCTGGACTGGCATTTCCGTCAGAATCGCCGGGAACGCGACTCCACGCGCAAGGCAACGTCCAGACGTTGGTTCTATGATCTCAATGATTGGCGACAGTACGAGGAAATCGAGGATGTGGAGGAGCGTGAACGCAACTTCCTCGAATTGCAGGGCCAGCAGCTTGGACCCGATGCCGCCGACGAGGTGTCGCAGCAACGTTCGGTGGACTCGCCGGTGCCGAGCTGCGCCGCCGGCACAGACGATGTGGATCGCTGCTGCGACATGTGCCACGAGAAGTTCGAACAGTTCTACAACGAGGAGCTAGAGGAGTGGCATCTGCGCTCCGCGATACGTGTCGACGACAAGATCTATCATCCGTTGTGCTACGAGGACTACAAGGTGTCTCTCAATCCGCCCGCACCAACTGCCAATGAAACCGCAGCCAGCGGCGATGTGGATATGCTCAATGCCAGCGATGACAATGCCATGGACACGCTCATCAAACTGGAGGATGAGTCCGGTAAGGATTTTTATTTTTAGTGCCTTCTAATTAGAAACCTGCTTGCTAATCCTCTGATCACCCCCGTGCACAGATGATGTCAAGAAGACATCAACCATGGTGCTGGACGACGATGATGACGACGTCATTGTGCTGCCCAACGAGGAGCCGAGCGTAACTGAAATTGTGGATGACGACGATGATGAGGAATATGTGCCTGTGCCAGTCACCCAACCAGATACCGAGTCGCAAACAGAGAAGCCAACAACTTCGACAGCAGGCAGCGAACAGGAGCAGCAGCAGCCGTCGCAGGAGGAGTCGAATAAGGAGAAGGAGCTGAATCAGAGGGCAGAGAATGCCAATGAGTCGGACGTGGAAATACAGGAGCCAAACATTCCCTTTACCGATCTGGACAACTATGTGGAGAAGGAGCCGGTGCCAATGCTCAATGTTAAAATCAAGGAAGAGCCCAAAGATGATGACGAGGAGGACGAAGACGATGGCTTTGAGGATGTGGGCACTGTGGTGCAACTGCTGCCATTGCCCGAAGATGAGATATCTATCCATAGCAGTGGTGAGTATTCCCTATTAACCCCTATCCACATAGTGCTAATGCCCAGTGAATCGCTTATGCTTGGACAGAAACACAAACACAGACCATCGATTCATCCGCCTCGCCAGTAACGTTGGAGCGTCCAGCTTCGGTTGCGTCGCTTTCGTTGCCGGCTAATGAGGATGAGCTGGAACTGGAGCCGTTGGCAACGGCAACCACCGAGGCTGATTTTAATGGTGAGAACCCGCAGGAGACGCATAATCTGAGCGCAGCGGGACCGGCGCCGGCGTTACCTTTGGCTAGCATAGTTAATAAAATAAAAATAAATATCACTAAGAATACAAGTAGTAATAGTCATAATAGTGCCTCAACAACAACAACAACGACGCCAGCGACAGCAGCAGCAGCAGCGGCAACCGACTCGCAAGTGTCGGCCATTAGCGTCATTGGCGCCTCTGGAAATGCCGATGCGCATCAACAGCAGCAGCAGCAGCAGCAGCAGCAACATAACTCAATACAAACAATTTCCACAATTCCAGTGCTGTGCGGAGGCAACACGTTTGTGCCGAAGATTGCCACCAGCAGCAGCACAAATGCGCCGCCTGCCAATATTAGTTCCATTTCGGTTATTGGCAGCAGCTACGGCAGCAGCAGCAGCAGCAACAACAGCAGCAGCGGCAGCAGCAATAATAACAATGGGCGTCAGCCCATAACAACACCAACAACAACCACAACAACAACAGCCGCAGCAGCAGCAACAACAATGGGAGCGCCAGCAGCAACAACAACTGGCAACAGCAGCACAGCGCAATTGGCGCCCGTTGCACAAAAGTCGGCAACACCGCCGCCAACCGCTGCTGTCGATGCTGAGCCGGAGCCGGTTATCGAACTGAAACCGGCGCTGCGCAACGTGACGCTTAAGAAAACGAAGAAAGTTCAAAATGGTGTCGAAACGTCGGGCCTCTGCTCGATTATGTAGAGCGATTGGCACACATATTATTCCTATTCTCACTTAATTTTTTAATTAGCAATCTTAAAATTTTAATTTAGAACGTTACTTAGTTTTAGACAATTTACGGACGTGCGAGCGAACGCACGTCTCTTGTTCTCTGTATAGGTACCATCAACCATACCCACATACAACAACAACAACAACGCCTGGGCAGCGCACAGAGCGCAACACTTAATTTATTTTTATTACGATAATAATGCAAATAAAAAGAAAAAGTTTTACACAAAACAAGAAATCAACGTATACATAATTTGTGATAATTTTATAACACCCAAGAGAACAAATTCAATTACACAAATCAGGCTCGATCCATATGTAATGTGCGTTTGCTAAATATTGAAATAATAAATGAGAAGCTGAATTCAACACAAGCTATTTTCATTCAATTTATATTTATAGTAATCTATATACCTAATATGTTTAAAATACTGCATTATTTCAATAAAGTTACAGGTAATAACAATAAATAAAAACTTGTTTTTAATCAAAATAATTAATTCGTTAAAAATGCTTACAGATGAAAAACATTAAATATGGCAACATATTTGCATTTTAAACGTGCGCAGTGCGCGCGAAGACAGTGTTAAAAGTCATGACAAGTATTGTAAATATATAGCAATCAGCTTCTTACACGCTGCCTGCGGTACAGCTGAGATGTGCAGCATGAACTAAAAAATACCAAACGCGTAATACTATGCACGTGGGCCTGTTTAGCGTTTAGATTTATAGAATTTACAATTTTTAATATGTCTTCATCGTTTTTTCTGAAACCAGGCGCCGCCAAACAAGCCAACAAAAAGCGCAAAGTAAGGTTAAGGTTTAAAGAAAATAAACACCAAGCTCATCACACTCCTTTGTCATAGATTAATGCGACAAAACCAAAAGGCGGCTCAAAACCGGGGAAAAAGCAACAAAATGCCACAGTTCCTGCGCCGAAAAAACAACGCCGTGCAAAGGTGGACGATGAGGAGATTGCCAGCGATGACGAGGAATATGATAGCGACGTGGGCGGCAACGCCTTGACCTTCTCAACCGACGATGAGGAGGAGGAGACACCACAAGACAAACGCCTGCGATTAGCCAAGCAATATTTGTCCGAGATTGAGAAACAGGAGGCGGAGCGCGCGGCGGATCGCGAGCTCAGCCAGAGCGTGGAACAGCGTCTACAGACCGAGTATTTGGACAGTGTGGGAAGATTGCGTCGCAGCATTGCCGACGGCCTGAAAACGTGCACCATCCAGAACGTGCTGAAGCACAAGCTGCACCACACGCCGATCTGCGCTCTGGCACTCAGTGCGGACGGCAAATGCCTGTATACGGGAGCCAAGTCGCAGTTTGTGCTCAAGTGGTGCACGCAGAGCGGCAAGGTGCTGGACAAATGCGATGTGCTGCCACATCGCGAGGAGCCCGAAACGAACAAGAAACGTCGATCGCATGTCATTTCCATTTGCCTGTCCACTGACATGAAGTACATGGCACTGGCCGAGGGCGGACCCCATATACAGATCTGGTGTCCGCAGACGATGAAGCATATGAAGACGTTCAAGGGTCACAGGGACAGCGTCTCAGGGCTGGTTTTCCGCAAGGGCACCCATGAACTGTACTCGGCGGCCAAGGATCGTTCAGTGAAGATTTGGTCTGTGGACGAGATGGCCTACGTTGAGAGTTTGTGAGTGAGAGCCCAGTTCTGTTTCTAATTAATTCTAATCACGGTTTATTTTAGATTTGGTCACCAGACGGCTGTCACCAGTATAGACGCACTGAGTCGGGAGCGTGCTATAACCGCAGGCGGTTTGGATTGCTCGTTGCGCATATGGAAGATTACGGAGGAATCCCAGCTAATCTATAATGGACATAAAGACGGCATTGAGTGCGTCAAGTTCATCAACGACGAGCACTTTGTATCCGGCGGTGTTGATGGGTAATTATAAAAACAAATAACCAAGAAGAGAAGTGGAAATGGAAATAATATATTTCTTTATATATTAATGCAGTGCCGTTAGCCTGTGGAGCGCCTTAAAGAAGAAACCAATCTGCACGACGCAACTGGCACACGGCAAGGGCGAGAACGGCGTTGCGAACTGGATTACAGCGATTGCCGTGGTGGTCAATACAGATCTAGTGGCTACAGGTGGGTTTTAGGCATATAAACCAGTAAAAAGAATGGAATTAATAACTTTTTGCACCTTAGGCTCTTGCGACGGCTGTGTTAGACTGTGGCTAAGCAATCCGAATGCGCGTAAACTGCAGGAGATTCAAACCATATCCATTGCGGGCTTCATAAATGGGCTAACTTTTAATGCTGATGGGAGCAAGCTGTATGTGGCTGTGGGCCAGGAGCACCGATTGGGGCGTTGGTGGAGGCACAAAGCGGCCAAAAATAATATAGTTGTAGTTGACATTAAGTTACAAAGCTCAGCCAGCAAGTAAGTTAAATGTAAGCTAAAATAAAGTTGTTTGTAGAAGAAAAGCATCGACTTATGTGAATAAAAAGAGTAAACGTGAATCATTTTAAATAAACGATTAATCGTTTGGCCACTCGTCGATAAGTGCTAGGTTCGTATTCGATTTGTATTATTGCTGCTATCGTTAGTGGCGGCTGGTCGATTAGTGTGTGTGGTTACAAAACAGGCAAGCATGCAGAAGAAAGCCGGCAGCGGCCTTTTGGGCTTTTTTAAAACCGAAAATGGACGTAAATTGGTATTCTACGCAGCGGGCACAACGACAGTTGGCCTGTTTGTAGCAAACTTTGTGCCGCACACATTTGGACTGCAATACTACCGCAACTTTGTACAATGTTATCAGTGGGTGAGCACATGAACGCAACATAGGCCCCATGTTTATCCAATTCTCTTCTTATTCGTACAGAAATGGCATTGAACGGGAGGTACCGGAGGCAGTGCGGCAACGTGTGGAACAAGCCATGGAAAAGCTGAACGTTGATCCGCGTGAGCGCAAGTTTGTCAAGCCCTTTACCGTTTTTGGCTTCGATCTGTTCCAAGCGGGCACCACAAACTACCGCTTTGGAGGTGCGCTGGGCATACCCGTCAACTATGCCTACGGCAGCACAGCGGATATCAAGCGAGCGGATATACGCTTTCGCGATCGCCAAATCGATTGGAGCTCTGATAGCGGAAAGCTATTGGAGAAGGCCATCGTTTTGACAGAGGATGAGCAGGTGTTTGGCCTTAGCAAAGCCATTTTGCAGCTGCAAACGCAACGCGTGCTGATGAACTCGATCTTCCCCAGCCTCAGCTTTTTCATGGTCTACACCATGGGACACTATTTGAACCTGCGTCTCAATCTATTTGCACGTCATGGCAGCGTAAGTTCCCTCGCTTATCCTTTTTTTTTATTGCTTATAGATTTACCTCACTTCACTTTTTTTTTTTGCCACAGATGCGCTTTGTTTTGTACAGCATTTTGGGTTTGTTTGGTGTGGGCACCTGGTCCTTTATGAAGGACTTCAATGAGGTGTCCATCGATGCGGAAATCGATAAGAAGCTCGCCGATCTGGGTCCACAGTTTGTGGCCGCCGGGATTAGCTACTACGATAAGCATCTAAAGAAAAATATTGCATTAAGAAATTTAATTGGAGACGACACCTACACTGCCCTGGGCAATGAGAACTATATGCTGCGCCAGAAGTCGATGCCACTGACGGCGCGCAAGTCCTTCTTCGAAGAGAAATGGCAGGAGCTGCAAAGTGCACAGGCACAGACGGAGACGACGGCGACGCAATAAACTTGTTAATCGTTAATAAACAACTTATTAAAACTTTGAAGTGTTGAAATATCTAAATTACATTTTTTGTTCGCGTAGCATTGTTAATTTCTATTAAAACTAAATACGAAAATATTTTTTTAAGAACCCCACAAATATGTTTGAATATTTCTTTATAAGTAACTGAAATATCCATAAACATAACTTTAAATATTTCTTTTAAGTAACTGAAATATTCTATGGAAAGAAGAATCTCGTTTAATAATATTATAATCCCCAATAGTTTTCCATATAATGTTATAAATAACTAATATAAGCGGATGGAAGGATAAAAGTGACTAGCATCGATCCGGCATGTTGTTTGGAATGTCATAAATAATAATAATGATAAATGAAAACTAAATGAAACTTACAATATCATTTAAAATGCCTCCTCGCCGACCACATCGCTGATGGTGGCCACCAAGCGGCGGGCATGCTCCACGGCACAGGTGGCCGTAACTAGACCCAAGTGTATGCAATACAATTCGTAGACGCGCACCTTACCCGGCGCCAGCTTGGGAAAGCAGAGCTCGGCCAGCTCGCTGTAGTAGTCCATGGGCAGAGCGCCGGGCTCAGCGGGTGATTTCTGGCCATTACCTCCGCCACCGCCGCCGCTAAAGCCAGTGGATAGGAAATGCTGCTGCAAGTCGAGCGCGCATTTTAAGATGCCGCCAGAGAGGTCCTCGAACCAGAGGAAGTACGAGTAGTGGAATGTGCGATCCTTCCACATGACCGTCGTCTGACCCTTTTTTAAATAGCTGCGCGTAAACTCGACCATTTGCCAGAGCTTCGATTTGGGCAACAGTTGCGAATTATTTTGTCGCAAATCTGGCGCCAGCATCTGGCCCGTGCTGCGATTAACGTACATGAAATGCACCAAGCCCGGAAAGTCCTCCAGGTAGGCATCAATGGAGATGTTGCGCGTCGCCTTCACCGCCAGGAATTCGGCAAATTCCAGCAGTTTGGCCTCCACAACAGCCGCCGCGTCCGCCAGCTGGTCCAGCTGTTGGTTGCCGGCGCTGTCGCAGCTGGCCAGCGAGAGCGTGAACAGCTGCTTCAGCTCCTCGCAAAAGGCCGGCAGATTGGACTCTATGCGCACGAGCATCTCGCGCTCGTAGCCCTTGAAGAACTCGACGTACATCTTGCGCAGGTTCTCCCAGCGAGCGGTGAACTTCTTCACACAACTGTCCAAATCCTCGTGCTTTTGCTTCAGATGCCGCTTGAGCGCCGTTAACGTTTGGCTGACAAACGACTCGAGGCTCTCGTAGGCGGGCTTCAATGCGTCCGCATCGCCCTGCTGCTGGACGGCGACAATCTTTTGGAGCACAAAGAACGTGTCGTAAATGGAGCTGGTCACCGCCATGTGTCCGTACTCGATGAGCTGCAGCAGCACTTGGTGGCCGTGCAGTCGCGAGATGTGCACTATGGTGGGCACACAACCAGAGTTGACGTCGTGCGAGACGCCCTGCAGGAAAACGGCGACGGCACGTTGCGAGTTCTTGGACTGCAGCGCACGCGCCAGGATGGCCAAGAAAAGCAAATCGGCGGGCGCCAAGGGCAGCGCCTGACGCGTGCTGTTCAACGCCACCAGCTTGTGGGAGACCAGGAGGACAGCGTGTGCGCGCTGCTGTCCGCCGGATTGACGCAGCTGCTCCAGTGTCGCATCCAGAGTAACGTGCACTGTTCGCTTCAGATCCGCGTTGATGAGGAGCTTGGGCAGTGCCTCCAGCAGATAGGCCTGCTCCTCCTGCGACAGCTGCGACTCGTAGCAGTTGAGGCACTGCGTCAACAGCTCCTGCTGCACGGGGCCGGCCTGGGAGCCAAATAAATTGGCGCCGTAGCAATAGCGGGTGAGGGTCATGGCTACGCCCAGCTGCCGCATCTGCTGCTCGATCTCCACCTGGCCAATCTTCAAAAAGGTGTAGCCCAACAGCTCGCCAAAGGCCAAATTGAAGCCGCTCTCGCACTGGAAACTGGCGTACGCATTATCAAACTGGCAGTGCATAATCCGCTGCGAGCTGACAATGGGACTGAAGATCTGGAGGAGCACATTGCTGTCGAGTGCGGCGCCCGGGATGGTTGCGCTCTCCGCGGGCAGCAGGCCCTGCGATATGGCTATGCTGCAGATCTTCTCGGCGAGCGCAGCATTCAAATTCTGATAGGCCACATCATTGGCGCTATTAAATACAATTAGACCGTTCATTTTCTTATCAGCGCACATAATTATATGGTGGCAAAAAAAAACGGTCAAAACAGCACACAATCAACAGCTTTTGTTTAGCTGAGCAATTTCCTTGTGGCTGAAAGAATTTTCTTAATTCGCACGTGCTTATATTAAACAATCAAGCTTGAGTGTTTTTCTTAATAATTTTTCTGCGCTTTTGCGTTATTTGTTGGTGCAGTAAAAATGTGTTAACTGCAATCTTCACGTTACAGTTCAGTGTAATTCCAATAAGAAATCAACTTATCGTTTAATTAAGTATCGATAAGTGGAGGGAAATTTACTACGCGCTAAATTTGTATGTTAAAATTCACAATAATTGCAATATGCAAAAAACATTTATTTGTAACTCTAGTGACTGCCAAACCTGGTTGTCTAACGAGATGCAAAATATACCTGGTATAGTGTGATTTATATTAAAAATAACCACATAACAATCACAAAACACATGATATCCCCGTTTGTACAAATTAATTTGTCTGTTTGCTAGTAAGTGCTAAATATATACGATTATGATAAGGGCGAGCGTTGCCAGCTAACTGTTGCACCTTATTAGTTCACGGACTGGCTCAAGAACGCGAGTTCAGCACTGAGCTAGTTCGTTGAAAATGTGTTATTGGAAACAAATTAATAAATTATAGCGCAGCTTGTACATGATTAAACTTAATCATACCTTTAAAATGTAATGCAACATTGAGTAATGTATTCAAACTTCTCATTGAAATTTTTAATTTATTACTAAAGATCACAACGATCGAACTAGTTCGCAACTGAACACTTGGCCATCATCTGTTTTTAAGCCTGCACGCATGCAGTGTTATCAAGAGAAGCCTACATATAAAATTATATATTTATTCTATTAACTTGTTACAATTTTGATATGGGCCGTCTTATTCTTGAGCACACGCTGCAGGGTCACAAAGGTCGCATTTGGGGCGTTGCATGGCATCCGAAGGGCAACAGCTTCGCCTCCTGCGGTGAGGACAAGGGCATCCGCGTTTGGGCACTGTCGGGCACCACATGGACTACCAAGACCATTCTTTCGGATGGACATAAGCGCACCATACGGGAGGTGCGTTGGTCGCCGTGCGGTGAGTATTTGGCCTCGGCTAGCTTTGATGCAACCACCGCCATTTGGTCGAAGCACGAGTGCACCGCAACGCTGGAGGGGCACGAAAACGAAGTGAAGAGCGTTAGTTGGTCGCGCAGCGGCGGCTTGTTGGCCACCTGCTCGCGGGACAAATCCGTGTGGATCTGGGAAGTCGCCGGCGACGATGAGTTCGAATGCGCTGCCGTACTGAATGCACACACGCAGGATGTGAAGCGTGTGGTGTGGCATCCAACAAAGGAGGTCTTGGCCTCCGCCTCGTATGACAACACAATCAAGATGTTTGCCGAGAGCGCACTGGACAGCGATTGGGACTGCACGGCCACGCTTAGCTCGCACACGAGCACAGTCTGGAGCATTGATTTCGATGCGGATGGCGAGCGCTTGGTTTCATGCAGCGACGATGCCACTCTGAAGATTTGGCGCGCCTATCATCCGGGCAACGATGCGGGCATTGCCACGCCCGACAAGACAACCGTTTGGAAATGTGTGTGCACGATTTCGGGCCAGCATTCGCGTGCAATCTACGATGTGTCCTGGTGCAAGCTGACGGGTCTGATTGCCACCGCCTGTGGGGATGATGGCATACGAATTTTCAAGGAAAGCAGCGATTCCAAGCGCGACGAGCCCACATTTGAGCTGCTGACGGCCGAGGAGAGCGCACACGAACAGGATGTGAATGCAGTGGAATGGAATCCGGTGACGGCCGGACAGCTGATCTCATGCAGCGACGATGGCACCATCAAGATATGGAACCTACAGGAGTAACCATGTGTGTGTGTCCTGTGTGTATTGGTTTTGTGTATATATTTTAAGTACTTGCTATTGTAATAGATAACTGTTACAGAAATAACACGCTTATTTACTAAGAAAGGGTTCATGCAGCGTTTTGTACAATTTCTTGGCTTTGCGTGGTCCCAAGCCCATTACCTGGGACAGCCTCTCCTCGCTGGCATTGACCAAATTCTCCAAATTGCCAAAGATCTGCAGCAGCGTCACAGCATCCGTTTTATTCACGGGCTTGATGTTGGTCAAGGCTGCCACAAGCTGTCAAAAATAATAACCATTAAAATAAATCTAAATATCCAGCTGTACACTCACCTTTTGATGCGGATTCGATTCCACGCGCTCCATAATCAGATCAGGCGGACGTTTCTCAAACTGTTTATAAGTTTCGATGATTTTGCCAGCCTCCTCAGAGTTCCAGGCCAGCATCATTGTCAGATCGGCCAGCAGCGAAATGCGTGTTAGGCTCTTAAGAGCATTGTGTGGCTCCGGCGTGTCGACCTGCACCAGCAAGACACGTAGCTCGTACATCTTTCCAAGCGCCTTGAGGCGTTGGCAAATATAATCCGGATTCAGATTGTGATACTTGAGTGATAGGAAGAGTATGCATGAGGTGCGTCCGACCACATAGTCGGGTATAATATCATCGCGAAACTCCAGGGGCACGTTGAGAATGGATTTCAGTACGGGATTACCGCGCTGTTTGCTGTGCACCAAAACACTATGGGGATTAGAAGGCAGCGGCTGCTTGACGATGCCCAGAGCGGAGTTGCTGCTGTCATTTGTAGAAGCAGCTGCTGTTGCTTGTACTTTGTGCTGCTTGGGAGCCGTAGGCATTTCCATGGAAGCCAGGACATCGTCAAAGGAATCGTCGTTTAGGTCATCCATTTGACAAACTTTTTGAAATAAACAATCAATATCAGGAGTCGAAACACAGGCTATTGTAAGGCGGTCAAAAGTCCATTGCTATTTAAAAAGTTATCCTAATGGTGTTTAGCTCCAATACAAATAATAACAAATTTCTTGAAATACATATATCGGATATAGCTGATTTACCACTATCGATACTTTTTTTACAGTGTGGCAACTCTACTATTGTTTTGCCCTTTCCTTTTGAGTTGTCAATTCATCGACGACGACGACGTGTGCGTGCAAATTTGTTTATTTCTTCGCTAAAATAAATAATTAAATATTTAAAATAGCCATGGCTTCACATCCGGTGTTTATAGACCTGTCTTTAGATGAACAGGTAATGTTTCAATAATGCCTTAATGCGACGTCTGTGTCGCGCTTAATCTAAAAGTGAGGTTATGATGTCACTGAGTGCAAAAACAAAATTTGTAAATACAAAACTAAAATAAAATTATTTTCAAAAATTTCAACAGGTGCAAGAATTGCGCAAGTATTTCAAGAAATTAGGCGCTGAAATCTCATCGGAGAAATCGAACAAAGGCGTCGAGGATGATTTGCACAAAATAATCGGCGTCTGCGAAGTTTGCTTCAAAGACGGCGAACCAGCGCAAATTGATGGAATTCTGAACAGCATTGTGTCCATCATGATTACGGTGTGTATATTCTATAAAGTAGTTGCTATTCAATAGTTAACAATATGCTCCTTTAGATACCACTGGATCGTGGCGAGAACATTGTGTTGGCCTACTGCGAAAAGATGACCAAGGCGCCCAACCAGCCGCTGGCCAAAGTGTGCCTGCAGTCGCTGTGGCGTTTGTTTAACAATCTGGACACAGCCTCTCCGCTGCGTTATCATGTCTACTATCATCTGGTGCAGGTGGCCAAGCAGTGCGATCAAGTGCTAGAGGTCTTCACGGGCGTCGATCAGCTGAAGTCGCAGTTTGCAAACTGCCCGCCGTCCAGTGAGCAGATGCAGAAATTGTACCGTCTGCTGCATGATGTCACCAAGGACACCAATCTGGAGCTGTCTTCCAAGGTCATGATTGAGCTGTTGGGCACCTATACGGCGGACAATGCGTGCGTTGCTCGCGAGGATGCCATGAAGTGCATTGTCACCGCCCTGGCTGATCCCAATACATTCCTGCTCGATCCTTTGCTGTCTCTGAAACCAGTGCGCTTCCTGGAGGGCGATCTCATACACGATTTGTTGTCCATTTTTGTGTCTGACAAGCTGCCATCCTATGTTCAATTCTATGAGGATCACAAAGAGTTTGTCAACTCCCAGGGCCTGAACCACGAGCAGAACATGAAGAAAATGCGTCTGCTGACATTCATGCAGCTGGCCGAAAGCTATCCCGAAATGACCTTCGACACGCTCACCAAAGAGCTGCAAATTACCGAGGCCGAAGTCGAGCCCTTCGTCATTGAGGTGCTGAAGACCAAATTGGTCCGCGCACGTCTCGATCAGGCCAATCGCAAGGTGCACATCTCGTCGACGATGCATCGCACCTTTGGTGCACCACAGTGGGAGCAGCTGCGCGATCTGCTGCAGGCCTGGAAGGAGAACCTCAGCTCGGTGCGCGAGGGATTGACGAACGTATCATCGGCACAACTGGATTTGGCACGTACGCAAAAGCTGATACATTAGAGTGGAAAAGGATACCGAAGTGAACAAACAAAAAAAAAACAGCGCCGGTAAAAAGTTTACATAATAAATTATTTTGAGAAATGCGTGCAAAAACAAGCTTGAATAAATTTCTAAGTAAAATCAAATAGTGGTACACATAATATCGATGCAAGATAAACTTGCTCCTGTTAAATGCAAGGAATATTTTCTAGCTTAGGACTACAAACTATAATGCTATGATGATATTTGCTGTAAGTTAGGGCAAACTTCATCGTGGAATATAGAAGTTGCTGTTTGAGTATTATCAGAGATTGTCCTGGATTTATAGCTCCTCGTGCGTCTTGACCTGCTGGCGCTCTTTTTCTTTGGGAAAAGACCAGAAATATGAGGGAAATCCGTGCGTGTCCCGTTCACGTTTCACAAATGCGCTGTACGATGAGATGCAGTTGCCTATAAAATGATTCGATTGTCCCAATATGGCCAAGTCCAGATACGGATCATCCTCGGGCAATTTGTGCACGCTTATATTCATGCGATTGAGCGCGGAACTTAGTTCGGCAATCATGTGATTCGCGTCGGATGCCACAAAGATGGACTTTACCTCGTTCTTGGGCTGCGTTTGGCGCACATTTTTAATAGTGCGCTTCAGCTGCCGCACAATGGATTCCTTGGTGGGCATGCACAGCTCCGTGTACAGCTCGCCGCGCTCATTCTTATAGCCCAGACACTGTGGCGACGCGAATAGCTGTTGGCTATCCTTAATATGCTCGCAGGCGCGCACCCAATCGATGCCGTTGCGCAGATGCAGGCCAATAAACGCACCTCGTGGCAGCACGTTCCGTATAAAATCACGCGACGCTTCCCTATACTTTGGACTCCATTTTAAGTACTTTTGAAGCTCGCGATTCTCGAGCTGCACGGGAAAACTGGCGGGTGCGCCGGTAAACGCCAGCACCGGCCACTTATCGGCCGGATAGCTGTTTTGCCACTTGGTTGCTATGGCGCTGTGGTGTACATCGAAATGCAGTGGACCATAGAATTCCGAGGCGACAAAATCAATGCTGTACGTGTCCCAGAATGGGCCAAATGGATTGCCATCCTTGGCATGACAGTTGGGCGCGGCGGGATCGTTTTTCTCCTGCTGCAAGCTCTTGCGCTCCATGTAACAGAAGGATATGCGTTCCGATTCAGGCCACACTTCAGCCGCCAGTTGGTTTATGAAGTCTGACATGAGAATGACGCGATGGTACTCCTTCAGTGGCTCAACCTCAAAGTATGTGTCGAACGACACTTGCCGCGACCGCATCTCGCCCTTGCGATATTGAACCCAAGGCGGCAGTATAAGTGTGCGATTTAGAGCCCGTGCAAAAGCCAAGGAGCCGAGAAAGTGATCCGCCTGGTTGCCAAAGCGTCCTGTTCGCAAACGATTAGTTAACTGTAAATAACAAAACCCAGCACAACTTACCCATACAGGGACAGTAGGCAATATAGCCATTCGGATCACGCTCAAACTCGGCGTTTGTTTTAAATATTAAAATCGAAATGAAATAAATGAATAATTTAAGCCACTGCATTCTGCCGGCTTCGTACATAAACCGCTGTTAATCGATTAAACTTTATATTTATCGTTATCGTGCAGCCCATTGAATTTATTGGCATACGAAACTCTGGCAACCTTGTGCACTCAACCAATTGACAGTTGTTTTTATTTGCTTATTTACCTTTTATCTATTTCATAATTGCCTGTATGCTCGTTTATTAATGCTTGAAGATAAGATCTTGTGGCAACAGCTATACAAATGACTTCTCAGATCTACAGTCAAAAAAAGTTCATACCGACAGCACCAGAGAAGGGCAGCTTCCCATTAGATCACGAGAGCTTGTGCAAGAAGCACTTCCTAATCTATGCCAGTTGCTTGCGGCGCAACGAGAACGACAACGCCAAGTGCCGGGCCGAGGCGCAAGAGTACCTAGGCTGCCGCATGGAAAACAATCTTATGGAAAAAACAGAATGGACCAAACTGGGCTTTCCGGAAAAGAAACCAGCCGAGGAACAGCAACAATGAAACCGGAACGCAATGTGCTCATTGCGGCCACAGGCAGCGTGGCCACCATCAAAATGGTTCAACTAATATCCGAGTTAAGCGACGATAAGCTGCCCTACAAATTTAATGTAAGTACATCCCATAGTTGCCGCCACTTTCATACAAATCGTTCAATCGTTAATTGCTTTCAGATCAAAGTTATTATTACGGAGCATGCAAAGCACTTTTTCGAATTGGAACAGGTGCCGGAGCATGTGCCAATTTTGCATAACCGCGACGAGTGGCTAACTTGGAACAAACGCGGCGATCCCGTGCTGCACATTGAGCTGGGCAAGTGGGCGCACATGCTGGTTATCGCGCCGCTAAGCGCCAACTCTTTAGCCAAAATTGCCACTGTAAGATTCACTTATCTTGTCTAAACATGGATATCTAAGACAATAAAAAAAATATATTTTTTGGCAGGGCGTGTGCGATAATCTGTTGCTGTGTGTGGTGCGCGCTTGGGATCTGGAGAAGCCGCTGCTTTTTGCCCCAGCTATGAACACGCGCATGTACGATCATCCCATAACGCGCGAGCAGATTGACAAGCTCATCAGCTGGGGCTACAAGGAGATACCCTGCATTTCCAAGACACTTATGTGTGGCGACACTGGAAACGGTGCCATGGCCGAGGTGCCCACAATTGTGGCGTCGGTTGTCTCCGCTTTTCAGTTGCCATTGTAAATATTCTTTTTAAAAGAATTGTTAATAAATCAAGTTATGGGCAAGAATGATTTTTGTGAGTTTTTGTAAGTAGTGTTAATTATACTATTTTCATTTTGTTGTTTTTTTTTCAATTTATTTGTAATAATGTTTATTGGTTAATTTTGAGTGCATCTAGGAGCAAAATGATTTTCGTTATTTTCTTTTCATTTTTGTTTTGTGTTTTGAATTTTGTTCCTCATCTCATTATAATATTTGTTGTTGCTTTTGTTTTAATTGCATTTTAGTTATCAATTTACATGTACATATACTTTTTTGCAGTGTATGTTTGTGTGAGTGTGTGTTTTATCAACAGTTTAATGCATTTAAATCATTCTTTATATGCGAATTACAATTACTTTTATGCGCTAGATTATGTGTGTATGCTAGAAATGTGGTTGGTGTGTGTGAATAATGATAAACTTAGTTTAGAAAAAAAGGGCTTAGTTTTTAAATTACACAGTAAAATATATTATGTATGTATGTATTGTAGTTGCATGTATATGTATATTATGTAGTTGCTTATGTATTTTAAAAACGAACCAACTGAATTATCATCACGCATATGCTGCAGCGACAAATTATAAAAATATAGTCTTCAGGCATATGTCCAACCTAAGTTTGAAGTTTGTCAATTCTAGCTTAAACATAAATATATATTTATATTCATATATATATTTATATATATATATATAATTTTTTCTTTTTTATAAATTACATTTAATATTAAACATAAATATGTACATAGCTTTATTTGCTTGTTATTATTGGTTTTGCTGCTTTTGCAGCTGCCTTTTCTGTTTTTGTTTAAATTACAAAGAGTGTTTTTTTTAAATCTGCTTATATCATCATTTCGTATGTGCCCTTGCGATATCCTTAAAAAACAACCACTTAAACAACGAGTATCTTAGGGATATGCAACAAGCACTAAATACACAACACCTGCTTGCATATTAAGCTTAGATTTCCCCGCCCAACTATAATATATAGTTTCTTTTTTTTTATACAAAAGGTTTAGAGTTTACATGGGTTCTTTTTCTTTGCGAATGAAATTTAATATACATGAACTCCAAGCGATAGCTTTTGTGGGTGTGTGTGTGTGTGGTTGTGAATGAGTGTGTGTGCGCACAAGCCTCTGCACTTGGTTTGCGTCTAATTAGGTTTCGATTTATAGTCTAGCTTACAAAGTTGTCGAGTAAAAAAGGAGTGATTGGTAGGAAAAAACGTTGAAAGCAACCAGAAATCAAAACCTTAATTCACAATTGTCTGCTTCTTCGAACTGACTTTTCGACTGGTCATACAATACATATTTATATGTATGTATATGCACATTAGCAATTGCATCTATATATGGTTAACTCTATATATTACTATAATACGTTGTCAAGTTGCATCTGCAGGCTTAGCTCTCATCTGATCACACAGGACACGCACAGCTTCGACGCGCTGATGCAATCATCGTGGCAAAATGCACCGCATTGCTGGCAGATTACCATCGCGTTCAGCGCACAGGCGCAACCGTTGTTCGTCGCCTCATTGCCCGGTGGGGTGTTCTCACCACTTTGATGCAGTTGCAGTAGAGGATGTTGCTGTTGCTGATGCTGTTGTGCTGTTTGCTGCGTTGTTTGCTGATTGAGTCCGCCTCCCGCAGCTGTTGTTGTTGCTGTTGTCGACACTATGTAGTTGTTGCCGGCATCAATGAGCGCTGTCGCCGCCGAATTGCTGTTGTTGTTGCTGCCGTCAATGTAGGTGATATTTGTGCCTATCAGGTGTTGAATAAATCTTTAGTATGCAGTTTAAAGATATTGTACATATATAATTCTAAATTAAATTAAATAATTCATATTTAAAATACATACTTAAATACATTTGTTGCATTCACAAGTGAGTCTATTAAAAGCTGATAAATAAATAAAATACCCAAATTCATCGTAAATGTTATTACTAGATTTATAAATCAATCAAATCTAATCTATCAAATCTAGACCGATTGTGAAACTGACCCGATTTCTATACAGGTCATAATTTCAATTTCAATTTCTATGAATACAAAAAGCAAATGTTAAAGTTTTAAATTTTTCTATCCTAAAATTTAAAGTGATTATTAATTTATATTAACCTTTGTCCTATCACACCAGCTTAGCTCTTATTAAACTCAAACGTGTGAATGCATTTGAATTGAAAAGAAAACATGCAGTTTACATACTCGAATAATACTCATACGCAAAGGGTTACGTGGAAACGAAATAATAAATGAGTCAACGGAGCTATGTTTTTTCTTTTTTGGTTTATCAAATAGGTAAATCTAACAAATCTATGGTGATAATTAAAAGTTATGTTTGCGTGCCAATTGATTGATGAATGAATTAATGAGATTGTGGGCGGTGATTTGAAAGACGTACCTCGCTAACCACTAATAATACACCAATTTACCTGCAGCGATATTGCGCCGCACAATATTCGCGGCCGCGCTGACATTGCCCAAATGCTGTTGTTGTTGCTGGTGCTGGTGCTGCTGCTGTTGTTGCTGCTGTTGCTGTTGATGCAATTCATGATGATGATGCAGTGCATCATTTGTTGTAATCGCTGTTGGACCATTGCCAGCGTTATTATTGTCTACAGAAGCAGGACGCCCGCGTCCGCCCATCGTGATGCCGTTGAGACTGTGCAGCGGATTCTGCACGGTTACAAACTGTGGGTTCGAATGGAGGAATTAGTGATTTATTCAGTCAGATGCAACTGTTAAGGCGACTTACCTGATTTTGGTGCAAGGGCGGCGCGCTGGAGGCACGCGGCGCCTGATTGTCCGCCGCACCAACATTCGCTCGATGCACCAACACATACTGACCGGTGCCATTCTGATGCAGCAACTGCTCCTGTGTGGCCTGCGCCTGATGTGCCACCTGCTGGCCCGCTGCCAGCTGCATCTGCTGTGGACTGGACGCACCAGGCGCCGCAGTCAACATGTGCCGTATCACTGTCGTCGGCGAGGGCTTGCGCTGCACGTATTTCTTGCGCGGAAATCCGCTCATGCGCGGTCCAATAACCTATTAAGCCAAATCGAAAGTGTAAAATAACATATGATATACTGATAATCTTATATTTTTACCTTATAGACGCCCGGTCTGCCCACGCCCATCACATTGGGCGGCATGCCGGCGGGAAGTGTTGGCGCCGCGGTTACGGCCGCTGCACCAGCCACCAGCAGCTCCTCCTGTTTGAGTAGATTTTGTGCTGGTGCCGCAGCAGCAGCTGTTGCTGTCACATTGCCGCTCACCGTGCTCAGGTTGCTCATGGGCGTGGCCGCAACGGTTGAAACATTCAGTGCCGCATTGCTGACGCTGCCGCTGCTGCTGTTGTTGTTGTTGCCGCTGCTGCTGCTCACAGTTGTTGGCGTTGACTGTTGCTGTTGGCTGAGTATGGCCGCCGGTGGACGCAGTTGCGCCTTGAGGTTCTCACGGTTCGGACTGTTCTGTATGACTGCCTGACAGATTTGATAGCTTCGTTCCAGATTGACAGCACCCGGTGGCAATCGATTTGTCGTCGCTTTGCGTCCCTTCCCCGTGGGCATCTTTGGCTGCAATCGCTGTTGGGCAATTGTTGTGGGTATTCCCGAAGGTGGCAGCGTTTTCATTGTCAGCACATTGTTAACAGGGAGCTGCAGCTGCTGCTGCTGTTGTTGTTGTTGCTGCTGCTGCAGATTGTTGTTGTGATTGATCTGCGCTGTTGATGACTGCTGCTGCTGCACTGCAGCTACAACATTGGCATAGGTGGACGGATTATTTGCTACTGCTGCCGCTGTTGCCACAGCTGTTGCTGCGTTGGGCGAGGCATTGGCGGGTCGTGTCATCGAAATAATATTTAACGGCTTTGCTATAAACTTTGGTGGCACCACAGCTTGTTGTTGTTGCTGCTGCTGTTGAAAGCTTTGCTGTTGTTGCTGCAACTGCTGTTGCTGCTGCTGCAGCAGATTGTTGTTTGCTGCCTGTGCCAGCAGCTGACGCTGATGCAGCTGCGCCTGCAGCGCAAATTGCTGCAGTTGTTGCTGCTTTTGTTGCGCCTGTTGCTGCTGCTGTTGTTCGAGCTGCTGCTGCTGCTGGGCCAGCAAAGTGGGCGACAGAAACTGCTGCGCACCATTGCTGTTGATCTCAAATGGTTTGCGCAGCGTCACCGGCAGCGTTTGATGCGTTTTTTGCAGCGCATTGCTGCTGGTTGCCTGCTGGTGTTGTTGCTGCTGCTGTGCGGCTGCTTGCAGGGTGAACTGTTGTAACAATTGCTGCGGTTGCAGTTGCTGCTGCAGCCGTTGTTGTTGTTGCTGCTGCTGCTGTTGTTGTTGCTGCAGCAAAAAGTTGCCTAATATTTGCCCATTGGAGTTCACCAAAATCGGACGCTGCTGCTGCTGTGGTGCAGCAGGTGAAGGAACTGCAGCAGTGGCAGCCGCTGGCTGCGTTAGCTGATTGATGGCAATGCTGCTGCTACTGCTGCTGCAGAGGCTCAAATTGTTGCTGCTGTCGTTGCTGTTGCTGCTGTTGGTAATCACCGTGCTGGACACTTCCATTTCGGCAGCAGACATGGGCACCGCTTCGCACAGCAGCTCGTGGGCGATCTGTGTGGTGCGAAAAGAGTGGGTTTAAATAGAGAACAAATTAATTTTTTAAATATTGAACCCACTTCGTTGGCATATTCGCTGTTGTGCGCCTGGGGCATAAACGAGTGCTGCTCCAGTTGCAGCTGTTGTTGATGTTGCTGCTGTTGTTGTTGTTGCTGCTGCTGCTGTTGTTGTTGCTGTTGCTGATGATGCTGCTGCAGCTTGTCCACGATTTCACGCACCGCATCGCCCTCGCTGTCATCCATGACATGATCCACCATTGCACTCATCACTTCATCCTGTTCCTGTTGCTCCGCATCGATGCACTCAACCACATCGTCATCATCGTCGACAACATCGTCGTCCTCCTCTTCGTCATCCGCCACGGTCTCGCCCATATCATTCTCCATCAGATTGTGACACTCGACCATGTCTTCGATTACCTCCTCAGCCTCGTGCACCACATCCATCAATTGGAGAGCTTCGTGATTCAGGTGCTGCTCCGCCTGATGCAATTGCTCCACCACAGCAACAGATGTGGCATTGCTTGACACGACTGGCGCGGCAGCTGCCAGCAATTTGATGCCACCGAAATTCCAATCGTGCTGCACATGCTGAAACATTTCGCTGGAGTTCAACTCCACCGCAGTCGGCACCTGTTGCTGCTGCTGCTGCTGTTGTTCCTGCTGCTGCTGTTGCTGCAGTGTGGCCACAGTGGAGAGCATGGCCTGCATGTCGGCCAGCGTTGTTTCCGCTGCTGTGGCTAGCGACATGGGCGTTGCTGCAGGTGCTCCTCCCGCTGCAGTCGTTATGGTTGCCGCTGTTGAGGAGGAATTGCTGCTGGAGCAGGACGACGACAGCGATGAGGATAACGAGGAGGAGGCACAACTACTGCTGGACGCCAGCGAACTGACTGGCGTTGTTGTGGCCAGCGACGAGCCCGTGGAACTACTGGCCATGGGCATTGCCATGGTCAACGTCATGCCCGAATCCTCCAGCTGCTTATCACAGTGATCCTCCAGTTTGATGATTGTTGCTGACGCTAAAGCAAATAACAAAGAAAATAATTAGTGATACAGCTGATAAAATGTGCCAGAAATAATCATTACAATTGGGCGATGATGATGACGAGTAGTAGGCGTGGCTAATGGCTGCTTGATGATCGTGAAAATAAGCTGCATGAACAGAAAACCAAGAGATGAAATTGGCATTAAATATATGAGTTGATAAATTCAATAATGATACAAATTTTGAAAAAAAAAATCACAATAATATGCCAAATAGAGTCCATATAGATGAGTATTATATTTTATTACAGTATAATAGAAAAAATTTCGAATTTTTGTTACAAACGTAAGCAAGACAATTTTTTTCATTATTTTAATATATTCATACATACAAAAAAAATTTTGTAAAAAAGCAACAGATACAAACAAAGCTGAAAAAATTAATAACAACATTTTTAAATTAATAAAGCTACATAAATGTATGCAACACAACAATAGCGTTTAAGCTAAAAATTTAAACTTAAATTTAGTCAACAGTGAAATTTTGAACAAATAATATTATTACTAAAATTCTAAATATACTTTTTATAGAAGTGAAATATAATAATTATAAAATTTGATGATTTTAAATCCAAAATAGATATGTTCGTTGGTTGATTTTTTATATTAGGACTCTACTCTTTTAATTTGCATTTAATATGGTCAAAATAAGCTTACCATGATCAATCGTATCGGCAAATACAAAGTCATGGGTGGTTGTTGTTGTTGTCGACGCTGTTTCTGTTGCCGTTGGCGCCAAATTAACCGTTGCTTTGGTATCTGAACAAACAGAAATAGAAATATAATTAATAGACATAAACAATTATAAATGTATTAGCGTTAACACACCTTCCACAAGCTCAACTTGCTGTATATAGCCCGAAAAGTTGTTAACATTATCAGCAAGTGTTGTTGCTGCTGCTACTGCAGGAGTTACATTTGTGTTTGTTGCAGTTGCTGTTGTCGTTGCCGTTGCCGTTGTCGTTATTGTTGTGCTGAATGTCTGCGCATCAGGTGGCTCAGTTTTATCACAGGTACTGTTGATAAGTGGCTGCTGGTTGGTTGTCGTTGTTGCTGCTATTTTTGTTGTTGCCGCTGCCGCATGATCAACAACATCCGTTGCATTCGCCATGGCATTAGGAACAATCTCAGCTATCTCGCGTCGCATTTGCTTGCTTTCCTTTGACGTGGTCGGCAGCTCATCGGCCACATCATTCGCATCCTGGTTTATTGCTGTGTTCTCGCTGCGTTTGCGTCGCGAAGGGCTGCTCGACGGTCGCTTTAGGATGCGTCGCTGCTGCTCCGTTAAAGCATTGCTGCCGCTTGTTGTTTCTGCTGTTGCAACAGCTGTTGTTAATGTTGTTGTTGGTGGTGGTGGTACTGTTGCCGCAGCACTGCCTGCTGTTGTTGTATCCATTGTAGCTGTGGTTTTTGTTGTTGTTGTGGTTGTCGTTTCGCACTTTGTGCTCTGCAAGCAATTGAGTAAATTTAATTTAATATAAGAAACGAATTCATGTCGCTCAATAAGTGTTAATACTAGGCCTTGGTAGTTGTTTAAATTATTTATAAATTATATATAAATCACGTAGAAATCTTATAAACCCAATTATCTTTAAACATTTTTAACTCTTGTTGAACTTTCATTATCCTTAATTATTACAATTTTTCTTGCTTACCATATTAAATTTCAGTTCAGTCTCATTATCACATTTTGCTTGTTGTTGCTGTTGTAGTTGTTGTTGCTGCTTCCGCTGCTGCTGCTGTTGTTGTTGTTGTGGTGGTGGCGCTGGTGGTACTGGCTGTTGCTGCTGCTGCTGCCTTGTCGGCTCCAGTTTAATCTTGCTGCTTGGCGGGTTTGAGTTCGGTGCACGCTTCGCATTTTTCTCGCCCCAATAGGGCTCGAAATGCTTTAGCTTCCATGGATCCAGTTTGTTCTTTTCGCGCTCCGCTTCCGTTTTCAGCTTGATTTGATTCTCCGGCGTGAATTCGCCTTCGCTTAGGCGTTCGCGCCACTCCAAGCAGGCGCGCGCAAAGAACTCATTATTCAGGCAGGAGGCGCTCAAACGTATGGCTTCGTGGGAGTAGCTATTGCTGTTACTACTGCTGCTGGCACCCCCGCTGCTGGTACTCGCCTCTTCCGGCTGCAAGGGCTGCACCACCTCACTGGCCTCGCGATCCACGCTCGGCAGCAGCTGGATGAGATTGTGCTGATACAGCGGCGGCAGCAGCGAGAACGTTTGCTTGTTGAGCAGCGCGCGCAGATTCGTGGATGCTAATATCGAGTCGGGCGTTTCCAAATCGATTTTGCCATCCTTGGTCTGTTCGATTTGCGCGGCCGTCGTTAGCTTCTTGTTGCTGCGACGACGCGGCTTTACGCTAAAGCCCGGTATGGAGGCCAACACCTCACGCATCGTGGATGTTTGTGTGGCCGCTTTAGTGGAGCTTGGTGAGGTGGAGGTGTTGCTGCTGCTTGCAGCGGTTGCAGTTGCCGCTTCAGCTGCAGCTGCAGCTGCTGCCGCCGCCGCTGCTGCTGCTGCTGCTGCTGCTGCTGCTGCTGCCGCCGCTGCTTTGGCCTGCTGCTGCTGTTGTATGCGTCGGCTGCTGATGCCGCGCACGGGCGCAATTGGCAGAGTGGAGCCGGCAGCATTTGGTTGCACAGGCAGCGCTGGCGCTGGCGTCAGACCAGCATTATGCAAGGCATCTTCACTGGGCGTTGACTTTTTCTCAGGTGGTATGGGTTTCACAATGATGCGTGGCAGGTGGCGCCTGTTAAGTTGAAAGAAGTGGCATGAATAAGAGTGTGCTGTGTAAATAGATAAATCAAATACGCACCTCAGACTATGTGTGTGCTTGTTCGGTGACGCTGAGTTGATGGCGGCGGATAGCTGTTGCTGTTGTTGTTGTTGTGTTGGCGCCTCGGACGCCGCTGTCTGATGCGCTGCAGCGTCCAACGCCAGCGGATCCTTTTCATCGTCATCGTCTACGAGATTCACATGCGCTGTGGCTTCCATAATCACAGGTGTTATGTGTTGTTGTTGTGGAATGGTGGCGCCTTGTGTGGCCAAATGTTGATGCAGTTGTTGCTGCTGCTGATGTTGTTGTTGCTGCTGTTGCGGCGCTGCTGATGTTGATGTATCCGGCGTTATGGTTTTCATATTTATGTATATATATATTTATATAATTTTAACTATTTACAAATACGCTCAGCAATCTTTCGTATTGTTGTTATTGTGTCCATGTCAGGCGGCAGTTTAATTGTTTTTTGCGAACATACTAAACATGAAGAGCAATTAGAAAGAAAACAACAAAATTAATGTGGTAAACAAATTGAGAGCAAGCTGCACCCACAACTAACCTGGCCAGCAGCAGTTTTAGCCATTTCAGTATGCGACGGCGGTGTTGGGGGGCGTGGGTGGGCGCTGCCACACAGCCCGAGCGGTATCCAAAATTTTCTCGAGCTTCCCCTTCTTTTTTTGGCGTACTTTTTATAATTATTACTTGACGTGTGTCTTAACGTTTTATGCTTAACCCTCTTGCGCCCCAGTCACTTTTCACATTTATTACACACGCTAATTTTCATTTGCTGCTCTTTGCCATTTCCTTTTCATATATGTGTCCGCCGTGAATTTGTTGCCTACAATAACAAACACAACAACAATAAAAAAAAACGAAGAGAGCAAAGTTGGTTGGTTTGTTGCTTTTGCCCCTGCAGGAATAATACATATGTATGTACGTACACACACATGCATACATATGTAATTATAATGCGCACACACACGTACACATTGGCTCTCAGGCGCACGCACGCACATATAAAAACTTTTTGCGTGGTTTGTTTTGGCTTTTGTCAATTGCGTTGTACTTAAGCCAAAGTTCATAGAGCACCCATATTTCCACTTGTTTATTGTTCGTCCTTATGCACTTGGTTGAAAATCAAATATTGTATGAATGGTTGCAAAGACACAAACAAAAGCAGAAGCAGAGAGCCACAAAATTTTGGATTCTTTTTCTGCTTCTTGTACCGCATAGAGTTGACTCTTTCTTACGCAAGCATTTGCATATGCCTTGGCTGCACGCCAACGTCTGTCTTTGTTACGCGCACTAAGCGTAGCTACGCAGCAAAAAAAAAAGCTTGCTGTTAATTGAATGAAATTGTTGTTACATCGTTCACTAAAAACTAAACACACATAAACATACACTTGCTGTATTACATGTTAATATTAAATGGATATTTATTTGATGGATAGAATATATTTATTGGGCTCCCAGTTTGAGAGCAATAGGGATGTTAAAAACTGCACTACACTAGAACTAGAGCTGTAAAACAATTGCTAACACTATCGATATTTGTACAATCGCCCCAACAATCAAAACCAAACATGCAGTAATGCTATCGATAGTGTTAACTAACGATATATGCTATACTAATAATGCGAAGGTTATTACAAGTTTAACAGTTTTTATTGTTTATAATCTGATTTATAAATATGTTAGTATTTGTATAATTTTTAATAAAGCACCCGATGTATTGTGCACTTACCTTCCCTAATCGCAACTATCGAATGACTGACGATAGTTTTGCATCTCTGGGGCATATGTGAAAACAGATGTAAACAACGCCGGCAGCTTTACTTGCGTTTGCTGAGTGGGAAATGTTTTAATTAGTTATTATAAAATATTATTAATAACCCGCAAAGATGTTTTCAATGTGCAAACAGACACACGCGGCCACAGCTGTGGAATTCGCCATCTCGTGCCGCTTTTTCAATAATCTCGAGGAGAATTTGGTTGTGGCCGGCGCCAATGTGCTTAAAGTTTATCGCATTGCGCCCAACGTGGATGCGGCCCAGCGCCAGAAACTGAATCCCAGCGAGATGCGGTTGGCGCCCAAAATGCGTCTCGAATGCCTCGCCAGCTATACGCTGTACGGGAACGTCATGTCGCTGCAGAGCGTCTCACTAGCGGGCGGCATGCGGGATGCCTTGTTGATCAGCTTTAAGGATGCAAAGCTTTCGGTGCTGCAGCTGGACGCTGATACGCAAACACTGAAAACACTGTCGCTGCATTACTTTGAGGAGGAGGATGTGCGCGGCGGCTGGACGGGTCACTATCATGTGCCGGTGGTGCGCGTGGATCCGGATGCACGCTGCGCCGTAATGCTGGTCTATGGCAAGCGGCTGGTGGTGCTGCCCTTTCGCAAGGACAACAGTCTCGACGAGATCGAACTGGCCGACGTGAAACCCATCAAAAAGGCCCCCACCGCTCTTGTAACTCGCACGCCCATTATGGCCTCCTATTTGATCGCGCTGGCCGATCTCGACGAGAAGCTGGACAATGTGCTCGACATACAATTTCTGCATGGCTACTACGAGCCGACGCTGCTCATACTCTACGAACCGGTGCGCACCTGTGCCGGCCGCATTAAGGTGCGCTCCGACACGTGCGTCCTGGTGGCCATCTCCCTGAACATACAGCAGCGTGTGCATCCGATTATCTGGACCGTGAACAGTCTGCCCTATGACTGCCTGCATGTGTACCCCATACAGAAGCCCATTGGCGGCTGTCTGGTCATGACCGTGAATGCCATTATCTATCTGAATCAGAGCGTGCCGCCGTATGGCGTCAGTCTGAACAGCTCCGCGGATAACAGCACCAGTTTTCCACTGAAACCGCAGGATGGCGTACGCATTAGCCTGGACTGTGCCAATTTTGCTTTTATCGATGTGGACAAGCTAGTGATCTCGCTGCGCACGGGCGATCTTTATGTGTTGACTCTCTGCGTGGATTCCATGCGCACAGTGCGCAATTTTCATTTTCACAAGGCGGCCGCCAGTGTGCTGACCAGCTGCATTTGTGTGTGCCACACGGAGTACATATTTTTGGGCTCACGGCTGGGCAATTCACTGCTGTTGCACTTTACCGAGGAGGATCAAAGCACTGTGATCACCTTGGACGACGTGGAAGCCGCCGCCGAGCAGCAGCAGCAACAACAACAGCAGCAGCCGCAGTCCATTGAGCCGGCACCGCAGCAGATGGAGGAGGATCAGGTCTACGATGTGGAACAGCACGACGCGCCGCCACAGTCGAAATCACGTCGCATCGAGGATGAGGAACTGGAGGTATATGGATCCGGAGCTAAGGCCTCGGTGCTGCAGCTGCGCAAGTTCATCTTCGAGGTCTGCGACAGTCTGATCAATGTGGCGCCCATCAACTATATGTGCGCCGGCGAGCGCGTCGAGTTCGAGGAGGATGGCAGCACGTTGCGTCCGCATGCCGAATCCCTAACCGACATCAAGATTGAGCTGGTCGCCGCCACGGGACACAGTAAAAATGGTGCGCTCTCCGTGTTTGTCAACTGCATCAATCCGCAGATCATCACCAGCTTTGAGCTGGACGGCTGCCTGGATGTCTGGACGGTGTTTGATGATGCCACACGCAAGTCGTCGACAGCACGCCAGGAACAGCACGATTTCATGCTGCTATCGCAGCGATCCTCGACGCTGGTGCTGCAAACGGGCCAGGAGATCAATGAGATCGAGAACACCGGCTTCACTGTCAACCAGCCCACCATCTATGTGGGCAATCTTGGCCAGCAGCGCTTTATAGTGCAGGTAATGTTGAATACAGAGTATTTTTCAGTCGGTCAGGCTCACCTATAAGCTAACCTTTTTAAACAATGTTTACCTCCTTTCCGTAGGTAACCACCCGACATGTGCGCTTGCTGCAGGGCACGCGCCTCATCCAGAATGTGCCCATCGATGTGGGCTCACCCGTGGTGCAGGTCTCCATAGCCGATCCGTACGTGTGCCTCCGGGTGCTCAATGGGCAGGTGATAACGCTGGCGCTGCGCGAGACGCGCGGCACGCCACGTTTGGCCATTAATAAGCATACGATTAGCAGCGCGCCCGCCGTGGTGGCCATTGCGGCGTACAAGGATCTGTCCGGTTTGTTCACGTGCAAGGCGGACGATGTGCTCAACTTGACGGGCAGCTCGGGCGCCGGATTCGCCAATAGCTTTGGCGGCTACATGAAGGCCGAGCCGCACATGAAGGTGGAGGATGAGGAGGATCTGCTGTACGGCGATGCGGGCAACGCCTTCAAGCTGAACAGCATGGCCGATCTGGCCAAGCAGTCGAAACAGAAGAACTCGGACTGGTGGCGCCGCCAGCTGGTCCAGGCCAAGCCCAGCTATTGGCTGGTGGTGGCACGCCAAAGCGGCACACTCGAGATCTACTCGATGCCGGACATGAAGCTCGTCTATCTGGTGAACGATGTGGGCAACGGTGCTGTGGTCCTCAGCGATGCCATGGAATTTGTGCCCATCTCACTGACCCAGGAGAACTCCAAGGCGGGCATCCTGCATGCCTGCATGCCGCAGCACGCAAACTCGCCGCTGCCGCTCGAGCTGTGCTTGGTGGGTCTCGGCCAGCATGGCGAGCGTCCGTTGTTGCTGGTGCGGACGCGCCTCGAGCTGCTCATCTATCAGGTGTTCCGTTATGCGAAGGGCCATCTGAAGATACGCTTCCGTAAGGTGGAGCAGCTGCATCTGCTGGATCAGCAGCCCACGCACATTGAGCTGGACGGCGATGACGCCGAGGAGGCCGAATCCTACAACATGCAGCCAAAATATGTGCAAAAGTTGCGCCACTTCTCGAACGTTGGCGGCCTGGCTGGCATTATGGTGTGCGGCGTGAATCCGTGCTTTGTGTTCCTCACCGCGCGTGGGGAACTCCGCATCCATCGGCTGCTTGGCAATGGGGATGTGCGCAGCTTTGCGGCGTTCAACAATGTGAATATACCGCACGGTTTCCTCTACTTTGACACCACCTACGAGCTGAAGATCTCGGTGCTGCCCAGCTATTTGAGCTACGATGCGGCGTGGCCGGTGCGCAAGGTGCCGCTCCGGTGTACGCCCCGCCAGCTGGTCTATCATCGGGAGAATCGCGTCTATTGCCTGATCACACAGAAGGAGGAGCCGATGACCAAATATTATCGATTCAATGGCGAGGACAAGGAGCTGTCCGAGGAGAGTCGCGGCGAACGTTTCATTTATCCCATTGGCTCCCAATTCGATATGGTGCTAATCAGTCCGGAGACGTGGGAGATTGTACCCGATGCTTCAATACAGTTCGAGCCGTGGGAGCATGTGACCGCCTTCAAGATTGTGAAGCTCTCGTACGAGGGAACTAGGTCCGGCCTGAAGGAATATCTCTGCATTGGCACCAATTTCAACTACAGCGAGGATATCACCAGTCGCGGCAATATACACATCTATGATATTATCGAGGTGGTGCCGGAGCCGGGCAAGCCAATGACCAAGTTCAAGCTGAAGGAGGTCTTCAAGAAGGAGCAAAAGGGTCCCGTTTCGGCCATATCTGATGTGGTTGGTTTTCTGGTGACGGGACTCGGCCAGAAGATTTACATTTGGCAGCTGCGCGATGGCGATCTGATTGGTGTCGCCTTCATCGACACCAACATCTATGTGCATCAGATAATTACCGTTAAATCGCTGATCTTCATTGCGGATGTGTACAAATCGATCAGTTTGCTGCGCTTTCAGGAGGAGTACCGGACGCTGTCGCTGGCCTCGCGCGACTTCAATCCCCTGGAGGTCTTTGGCATTGAGTTCATGGTGGACAACTCGAATCTGGGCTTCCTGGTCACCGATGCGGAACGCAACGTCATTGTCTATATGTATCAGCCGGAGGCACGCGAATCGCTCGGCGGCCAGAAGCTGCTGCGCAAGGCCGACTACCACCTGGGTCAGGTGGTCAACACCATGTTCCGTGTGCAGTGCCATCAACGTGGTCTGCACCAGCGTCAGCCATTCCTCTACGAGAACAAACATCTTGTCTTCTATGGCACTTTGGACGGGGCTCTCGGCTTCTGTCTGCCACTGCCGGAGAAGGTGTACAGGCGCTTCCTTATGCTGCAGAATGTCCTGCTCTCCTATCAGGATCACCTGTGTGGCCTGAATCCCAAGGAATATCGCACCATCAAATCGGTCAAGAAAATGGGCATTAATCCATCACGGTGCATTATCGATGGCGATCTGATCTGGTCGTATCGGATGCTCGCCCATTCCGAGCGCAGCGAAGTGGCCAAAAAGATTGGCACCCGCACCGAGGAGATACTCAGCGATCTGCTGGAAATTGAACGCTTGTCGGCCGTCTTTTAAAGAGATCTCCACCAAGATATCATCCACCTGCTGCTGTAAAGTTATCCATAACCGTTAGTCTTAAGTCTAATTTTTAGTTGAAATACGCCCACTGCATGTTAAATTAGTCCAACTTCCCCCCATATCGTAATAGCAACAAAGTATTTTGTTAAGTCAAGCGATAAATATATATAAATGTATATGTACACTATAAGTCTGCACTTTTCATTTTTTCCTAATGTCTGTGGCTAACGGATTCCGAGCAGTTTTAATTAAGAAATTTCTTCTTTGACTAAAATCGAATATATATATAATACATTTTTACGGATATTTCAAAGCGTATTCAATATAAAGATGCATTTTGGCGAAAACTAAACTGACGAAACTAAGGTAAGCTCCATTGCATAGATCAGACACTCGACTGTTAATATTGATCAACAATAGTTTTCCAAAACAAAAGACTAACTTTCAATTATTCCTATGACAGGTGTTCTAATCTGGTTAACTACACCTAAATGATTATCAATTATCGTAAGACAAGAAAGTTTCCACAACGAAACCCTTTAAAATAAAACATCAATTAAATTACATTTTTTTTTTTTAGAATTTGACACGTTTTGGTCGTTTGCATTTTAAATATATATTTTTTTCTGTACTGTACTGTATTTTTTTGTATGCAGCGTTTTATGTGTATATAATTAATTCATTGTATAAAGTAACAACATCATCAGTTAATTAATTAATTTCAAATGTGACCGCAGCCAGCAATAGCTCCGTGCACTTTTCGTACGTTGCAAAAAAAATTAATCATAATAATAATAATAATAAGAATGGGAAAATAGACATTTCACAATCCGAAGATCATACGAAAAGAAAAACCAAGTTCTCACTTAAAATGTAAAGTTTAAGAAATTACATAAATGTTTCTTAAACTTGTTTTGTTGTTGTTTGCTTAAACTATTTTAAGGTATGCATATGGGTATGCAGGCGTGTGAATTTTTGTATAGATATATAATATGTGTAAATGTGTGTGTGTGTCTGTGTTGGGGTCTGTTTGATGAAGGCGTTTCAAATCCCAGTTTTCTTTTTGTCGGTGAACAATCGTTTTTTGTTTTAGAATCCATTAAACAGGGGTCCGGTCATCACTGTGTTCACCCATACCATATGTTTTTAAATTATTTGCTTTTTAACAATTAATGCACAAAAAAAAAAAGAACTTAGATCTGTGAGGGTAGTCGTGGGCGTGGCAAGTCACCAAATACCGCCTCGCCGTGCACGCTCTTGGCCAAAGCCTTGATGCTAGCTGCAATGTCCACAGTATTGTCCAGAACCTGGCAGACAAAGAAGAAAACAAGTTAAAAAGTTATAAATTTACTTAATTTTTTTAAAATTCAATTCCACTTACCTCTTCACCCTCTGTGTGAACGTGTTGATTGTTATTGTTGATGTTTATGGCACGCGCAGCCATCGGAGAATTGGCTATATCCACGGGCAGACTCCGTGCGAAATTGGCATAGTTCATCTGAGCGGATGCACCTTGAGCGCCGCCGGCAGCGCTACGCATCGGTATGGGCAACGAGTTGTCCAGGTCGAGAGCATCTGTATAGAAGAAAAGGGGAAATAATATAATAATTGTTTATAGATTCAAAAAAACGCCATTAGCTTACCCTCTGCCTCATCAGCATCGCTCATGTTGTCCTGTTGCCGCAGGAGCAACTGTGGCGGCTGCTGCTGCCGCTGGAATTGCTGCTGCCGCTGATGCTGATACTGCTGCTGCTGATAGAAGTTCGATGTCTGTGTGCTGCTATCGACATCCTCCAGATCGAACAGACAATCACAGTCGGCATCGTCGGCGCCGGACGCGGCGGCGTTGCCAGCGGCAGCCGGCGAGGACATCAGCAGCATGAAGTTGGCGGACGACTGTTGCTGCTGTTGTTGCTGCTGTTGCTGCTGCTGCTGCCTGAAGGTGGGGCTGTTGCCCACGCTCATGGGCGTGGCTTCTGGTGTGGCAGGCGGTGTATCAAAGTTGGACATTTTGCGCGCTGTTAAAATTGTGGCGCTGGGCAGCGGCTGCTGCTGCGGCACATCTTGCTGCTGCAGTGGCAGACAATTGGGCAGCTGCAGCAGCGGTGTGGTGGGCGTGGTTGGCACACCCAAATTGCGCCGGCTGCTATTGCGATTGTTAAAGGCGTGGATCAGATCCAAGGAAAAGTTGACCAGATTCACGAGCTGTTCCGGCATTTGCTGAATGCGACGCTCGAGGAGCGCCGCATCCTCCTTGGCCTTCTCAGTGTAGCACTGGAGCAGTCCGAACTGCTGTTCGGTGTAGCTCTCGATGAGCTTGTTGGTCTTTTCGATCTCGTTCTGGATGTTCGCCTGGACTCTGGCCTGCAGCTGAAGCAAACGCTGTCGCTGTCCGTCCAGCGGCACATGTCCCTGACCCTGACCCGAGGGCACCACGATGGTGGGCGACGCTGTTGGTGCTGCTGCGGGCGGCGTTGCCCCCCCATTGCCAGGAGTGCAATCGGCGTCATCGGTGATGATCACCCCAAATGCCTCCGAATATGATTTGTGCTTGAACAGCCGCTCCCACTCCTCCGGCCTCTTCACCATATTCCTATCGATAAGACAGGGGCCGCCAGGACCAGGCCTCACCTCTGTGGCATACAGAATCATTCTGCAGTTGGCGCAGAAGTTCACCTGCCATTTCGTTCGGCCATCGCTGCCGTCGACGGTGATTGGACAGATCAGCTCGGGATTTTTAACATCCTGCCTAATGAGATCCACATGCACTGCCTGAAAAGAAGAAGAAAAAACTAATATGAATAGATATTACTATGAAATATATTTGCAGGTCCTAAAAAGAAAACACTGTTAAGAAGACACCCGCACGACACTAATAGTACCAAAAATCCGCAGACCTTACTTGAATTCATGAGAATCGCATAGAGGGGGATTTATCAAACATACATACATATATATAAATATATATATACACATATATATTACATATATATATACAACATATATATACATATATATATATATATATATATATATATATATATATATATATATATATATATATATATATATATATATATATATACATATACACATATATATACATATATATATTTATATATATATTTAATATATATATATATATATATATATATATATATATATATATATATATATATATATATATATATATACATATACACATATATATACATATATATATATACACATATATATATATATATATATATATACATATATATACATATATATATATACACATATATATACATGTATATATATATATATATATATAATTAAAATTATATATATATAGAACTTGCACTCCCTATTATTTTAGAGAAAGAGAGAGAGAGAATTGGAAAAAAATACTATGTAAGTGTCAAAGACATACAATAAAAAACTAAAAGATAAAACTAGAGAGAGTTAAGAGGTCTAATGTAAGTGAGAAAGATGAGATCAACTTCGTGTGCAGAGGATATATCGAAGAAAGAGCATAATTAGTTTAATAAGAGTTGCAAAATAAAAATGGCAAATGATAATATATATGCAGACTGGCTTGGATGCTTGAAAATTGCCTAGAAAGGCGATTATTTGAAATTAATTTTTTTACTTTACGAACTTATTTATTAATTTTGTAATTGAAATCGGGGACATAAATTACCAAACAACTCATATTGATAAAATTACAACATAATTGCTGATTAATTATGAATTTTTTTTTATTTATGCCTTTTGTTTTTCTTTTATCTGCTGGTCAACGGCTGATTAGCGCAGAGCTTTGATAACGATAAGCAATTGCAATTTTGTTGCATGTTTTTTCTTTTATATTATATTTAAGCAACAAATAAGAAAAATGTATATTTGTATTATTTATATTTGTATATCTTGCACAGTAGTTCAAGTACAAATTTGTCAATTATGTTTCAAAGAATGTTCACGTCGAGTGGGCGTCGTTGTCTGCGGCGCTTATCAGAGACGAAAAAAAAGAAGAAAATAATAAGAAATAGTACAAAACCAAACAAGTAAACAACAAACAATTAGTGCAATGGCAAAATGTTGTAGGCCCCGAAAAAAAAACAAAAAAAATCATCACTACTTGTTTGTTTTTTATTCGCTTTTTTTTCAGCATAATTATTGGCACAATACAATCAGATAGCCCTCAGGTACAGAGACATGTATACATATATAAAGTTTGCCGCAAAATTGATCGTGAATGTTACACAAACAGGCACACACAAAAGAAGAACAGAGGGAAGACTGTCAGACAGACATAAAGATAGCATTAACGTAAGCGCACCAAATGGTCTTTTGATTACAATGATGGCAATATAAATAAAGATACTATATGCGTATCTACCCTGTAAGCTTGTGAACATCACTAACGGGCATTTGTGTTTTGCTTGAGCTTATTGTTTTTTGTATCCTCTGCGAAATTACATTTCAAGCTAGAAATTGGAGAGCTATGTTTGACTATAAAATTTTTAAATTAGAATATACGCAAAACAACTTAAAGAAAGTTTTTAAAGTCCTAAAGTTTTTAACGATCCCTGAAAACAAAAAGAACAAAAAACAAAGAGAAACCTCAATTTTTTTTTAGTTTTTATTTGTTATTGTTATTTATTAGTTTTGAATTTCTGAATTGCAATTATTCTCAACTTTATTGAAATGCCATTAATATTGGAGAATATTATTAAATTATTTTAGATAAATGAAAATAAGTAAACATATATATTAAAATGAGTGCATAAATTATTACTTTTCTCAAAATTATATTTAAAAGTAGAAAATAGTCAACTCTGTAAGTCACTGAATTTATTATTATTAATATTTATTTTAATTTAATTTATTAATATTTTTTTTTAGTAAAAATTTTAAATTTTTTATGGAAAACATAAAATATTTATAGAGCTGATAAATGTTAGATAGCTTGAAGGAATTTGTATACAGGGTATTTTTGCAGTCCATGCATATAAATTCAAACTGTAGCACGTGTTGGCTGTGTGACAGCTCTGCTAAATTTGACACTTAGTTTAAAATACAATACTCTCCTTTTATGTATATTATATATATTTTTATATATTGTCACAACCCGACAGACACTGAGCGAAAATTAAATTGAATTAAGGTATAAAATGCAAACGTCAACACAAATCAAATAACAATGTTGTCTGCCTTTGGCTTCGGTCTGCCCAGGTCAGCAATTCCTCTATTCAAAGTGTGCACAAACACACACACACACACATACACATACACACACTTTTTGTGGTACTAGATTACTTCATGGGATATACAACTAGATTATCAAAAACAACATCATCATCATCATCAGGTGAAATTAAATGCATAAATGAAATAAACAACATGTCACAGCTGTCAGTTGATGTGCGGCTTTTATATTTTTTGATATACATCTACTATATAGATGTGTATATAGTCTAAAACTATATATGTATATGTATTTTATTTATTCACATCATTTATGCAGAGTGATTCGTATTATTCGGGAGCATTATCTAAGCGCTTGTGCGGCACTTCCGCATTTGTAAATGCAATTGACCCCAGTTGCGAAAATTGCTGTGTGTGTGTGTGTGTGTGTGTGTGTGTGTGTGTGTGTGTGTGTGTGTGTCTGTGACCAGATCAACAGTGTGATCAATTGAGCGGTCGGGTTTCTATAAAAGTTAACAAATGACCTTGACACGTTGTCCAAATTTCTCGTTACACTTTTATAACTGTATCTTTTAAATTTTACCAGGCAGTTTAGCTTGCAGTTAACTTAATGACAAGCTGTTGGGCTGTTTATTTAACCACCTGCAAATGGCCACACTACACTGACTTTAAAGCCAAGCAAAAAATAAAATAAAATAAAATATATCTCGTCAGATTTTTCTGTCTTTTGCTAAAAATTTTGCCAGGCAGTTTATTGCGCAGTTAACTTAATAACATGCAGTTAGCAGTGACATTAGCCTGCATTTATTTACAAATAACAGCTGCTAACATGCAGCTTGTTAGATTTCCTGTCTTTAACAGACAGTTTAGCTAGCAGTTAACTTCATGGCAACTGCTCGAGGTTTCAAATTTATTTTTATGTTGAAAAATTCTTTAATGTATAATTATTGCCCTCGAGATTCTTCTGTTTACGCATAAACAAATATTATCTTGGCATAATTGCCATTGCAAATTTTTGCATTTTAAGTGTGACCATGCCTTCTGGTGCAGTTTGTAAACACACACCCTTCCCCTTCTCCTCCAGTTTTTAAATGCCGCACATAAAAATTGTTGTGCATATTTTATTTAATTTTTTTTTTAACGACTTGTTTACTTGGTGCTGTAATATCTAATCAGGCAAGACTATTATTATATTTGTGTACATTGTTTTTGTTTTTGCTTTTGTTGTTGTTTTTTTTTTGTGCAAACAACAACAAATGCATTCATTAATGTCAAGTGTTTGTGGGCATTGCGAATATTTTGTGTTGTTATTTGTGCTTTGTTTGGTTTTTCTGCGGATTTCTGTCGCGCCTTTAAACGCATTCACATTTATGTATTATTTTTATTGACCATGTTTTTGCACGCTACTTTTTCTTCTTCTTGTTTTGGTTCCACTTTGTTGTTATTGTTTAGCTGTCGTTATTTGATAATATGCCAACTCTTGGCAATTGCAGTTTTATGACCTGTTGTCATCGTTTCAGATCGTTCTTGTCGCCTTTTTGCCATATTTAAAGTTGTTGTTGTAGTCTTTACGGCCCTCACTTTGCCGGAGCACAAGGTCCGCCCGCACTTTCGTGCTTATTAAATACCCTGTAGCCATTTGAATAGGGTATAATTAAGTAATTTGTTTTTTCAAATGTTTTTTAAACATATTTTATCTGATAGAGTCATAAGGACATTTGGCATAATTTTTCATATATATCGATATCGCTATATATCGATTGTCATATTTAAGAAGAGATTTTAAAGGCTATATTTCTGATAATAAATTCTCGCTGTCTTTTCAAAACAATTTTGCACATTTTATCAGCTAGAAATATAATTTCTATACACAATTTTCCCAAAATTTTAATACGTAAAAACCAACATTAATATGTAATTTTTGAAAAATTTCTGAATAATTTCATAATAATTACAACATTTATTTTAAGAATCTAGAAAGCTGTATTTAATAAATAAATTGTATTTAATTCTCAATGTGGCTAGTTACAGGGTATTTCCCAGCACAGTTTTGTTTATTTCGTATGCCTTTTTTTATCGCTTTGGCTAAAAGTTGACAACTTGCATCCGTTCTACCGCCCCGCGGTCTGTCCGTCTGTCTGTTTGCGCAACTTGGCAAGTTGCAGTTAGTTTGCAGCGCGCATCTTGTTGCAATGTGTAAAATGTCAATGACTTCCAAGCGGCTGCAGCAGCAGCAATAACAATTGAAGCCCAACAGCAGCAGTTAGTTGTTTTTTTTTTCGTTTTGTTTTTTGTTGTTGTCGCTTAATTAACACAAACGCCGTTGCAACAATAACAATTGTTGACTTTTTTGTTAATTGAAACTGAATGCCGTCGCTGTCGTTGCTAATTATGTACACTGGCGCCATCTACCGCCCGCGCTCAGCACAGAAATGTCTAATTAAGTGGCCATTTATATTGACGCATATACACTGAGAGAATGAAATGTAAACTTTTATTCTTAATCGAAGCAAACTATTTTTAAAATTTAAATTTAAAATTGTAGTTGAAAATAAGGTTTTTTTTATTTGCAATTATTTTTATTTATTCAATAATTTTGAGATTTTCAATAACAAAATTCTTAATTAAAAAATATATAAACAAAAATGATTGGCTAAATTTGTAGAACATATTGTTAGTAAAAATGTACTTCGTGTAATCATATAAATGTAGACTTTTCTCTCAGTGTACATGTATTTAAAAATATATACAGCTATGTAGCACGAGTTTGTGCTATATTTATGAGCCATTTGATTAATCGCATTTGCTGTATGCCAGAAAACAAAACGCATGCTAATCGACCCATGCAAAATAATAAATAAAACATGGCATGTTATTTTTATTTCTGTTATTGTTTTTGTTTTTGTTGTTCTTTTTTTGCACACACACAAAATTGCAGAGCTGCCTTTTGACAGAACGAAAACGGAAGAAACGTGCTGACGCGCACGTAATGCCCGGCAATACGCTGACTGGGAATATCGGAAATCAATAAAACAAAAACAAAATAAAAAACAAAATAAAAACGTACACACAAAATTGTAAAGTAAACGTTTTAAATGTAAATATATATATAATGCAAATTGAGGTGCTTGACAAATTGTTAACAGCTGACATTATCGCCGAGTGCAGCTAATTGCAGAGTGCCGGCAATAACAGACAGTCGCTTTGACTCGACATTTTACCTAAATATATAGCTCCAAAACAGTCGCTTATCAGTGCTTAGCAAACGGTTGCAGCAGCTATTCCAATTATATATAGTTATGTGAGATTTGATAACATATTTTCCAGCTGTTTGAATGAGAGCAGTTAACAGCAGCTTCTATCAAATAGTGCATAAAATTGGCTGGCTGTTAAGAGAATGCTGTTAGTGCACTTTACATAAAACTGTTAATGTTGAACTGTGAGCGTAGCTGTAAAATGTCGTACAATTGCATTACTATTTTGCAAATTAAGATATAATCTCTGATAATTAATGTCTGAAATATCTATAAATTTAAATAAATTAGCTTACTTTAACATTAAAGTAACATAACCTATTTTTACTCTTATTTTAAGCGATCTGCTGTTAAACTTTCTTGTTAGTATTTTATATAAACTTTAAAGTGGCCATTGATTTGTATCAAATATTTTAACAAAATGTAAAGTTTGCAATAAAATAATGTAAGCATTTTAGGTATTGCAGTTCAAATGCCTCAAAAATTAACATTTGATGGTTAACAGTCAGCTGTTTAAACTGAAAATGGCAGTTATTCGCCCCTAAAATACCTCTAAAACTACATTTAACAATTTACTATCAATCTGTGCCGCACACTTGAAAATGAATAGAAAAACGCCTGTGCTGAAAACAATTGTAATTCATATCAGACCATGTCTGGCTGTCGCCGCCGTCTACCCGCAGACGCAGACACCGTTTGCCAATCGGCTGTCAGCTAACAGCTCAGCCGGCTGCTTATGTAACAGAAAAAAATTGCAATGTGCTATAAAAATAACCACTTCGAAATATTAATTTGCACATTTTGCATAATTTTTATTGTTTTTTATGTTGTTTTTCTTGATGGTGGTGGGCTTGCAAATTTAATTGATTGCCCCGGCATTAATTATAAGCATGGCGTTAGTTTACTAAGTGGTTCTCAGACTGAGGCCGCATATCTAATGCGCAGCATTCCAATTAGCCATGCGCGACAGCTAAAACAACAACAACATGCGAATTGAATTGTAACGCCTATTGATTAGTCCTCAATTTCGTCAGATAGCGCTGTAAAAAGCTAGTTTTTACTATGATAACAGAACAGAGCCCAAAAGTTATAGTTCCGTTTTAAGTCTACTTTTAACAGTTTTTAAAATGAATTTATCTGCTTTTAACTAGATATTAACAGTCTGATTAACAGCTGTTCGAATGATGTTAGCTGGAGAATTACAGATCGTTTTTAACAGCATGCTTAGATGCTCTGTTAAGCAGCTTTTAAGTTGTTAACTACAATTGAGTAGCGTACTTCTAACAGCAGTTTAAAGCAATTATATAGGTGTTTTCTTAACAGGCAACTCTCAACGGATACTCCGCATAACAGCAGCAGGGTATAAGTGGTAAGAAGTTTCATAAAACAACATCAGCTTACAAGTTAACAGCTAGTTAGTAAAAGCACAGCTAATAAGCTATTATCTGTTTTTAGCATAGCATATTAAAGCAGCATTAGCTAATGTGCTTAAAGCTAGTCTGTAACAGCGCGCCACAAACAAGCAGCCGTGTGGCATCTTCTGGTTTCATTTCAACTTGTTGCATTAACTTTTGGCCCACCTTTCGGCAATGAAAATTTGATTGAACTTTGTTTTTGTTACGTTTTTTTCTTTCTGTCTTTCTTTCTCTTGACGTATTTGCCCATTTTCTTTTGTTTTTGTTTTTCTATTTGCGTTTATTTTCCTAATTTTTTATTTTTTTTTGCAGGCACTGTGATAACTCGGTTCGCTTCGTCTCGTTTCATTAGCCAAAAAGAAAATAAGTTGTAAACAAATCAACGCACAAAAGAAACTACGAAAAATAATCTTTTATAGATTTGCCAGACTTTTTTTTTGTTGTTGTTCGACTCTTTTTTATTGTATTTGTATTAGTGAGCGATTTTTCGGTTCGGGGCGCGACTTAGTTCAGACCCGGGAGCGACGGCAGTATTTTATTTTTTGCTCCACTCATTTTCTTCTTCTTCGGCTCAGTGTGTTTTGTTGATTTTTGCGATACTTTTATTTTTTTGTTTTATTTTTATTATTATTTTCTTCTTTTTTTTTTTTTGCTTGCACAAATTTTCAGATACGTCGTCGCCGTGGTCGACGCCATTATCATAAACAACAACTTCAGACAGCTGGGGCCCCGGGTCCGATGAGACCAGCGCCGCCAGCAATGAGACGGGCCCCACGCGTGCGAGCGGGCGGGGGAGTGGAGGGGAGGGGAGGGGTGCCTGATGGGTTTCTGCCTCTCGCGTGGATTACGACGAACGAGAATTGCCAATTCGGATTCCGATTCTTTTCTGTGGTTTTGTTTTCTTTCTGTGTTTTGGCTTTGCATTTTTTTTCTTTTTTTTTTCTTTTTTTTTTCTTTTTTGTTCTCTTTGCTTTTTCCCTGTTATTTTGCTATTTTGGTGCCGGGTGCTCGCAGAAATTTTCCATTGGCTTTTGGCTTTGTCTTCGTTTTAAGATTCGTTTTTATACTTTACATGATGACTCACACTTACAAACACACACACACACACACACATACACTGGACATTTGGTTCTTTAAATGTGAAGGCAACAACTTGTTTATCACAAAAATGGTTAGCGAATTTTAGACTCAGTTGGCCATGGCTAACAGAATTGTTCCAGGCTATGCACGAGAAAACTTTGCTGCTATAATAAATTTATATAGCGGAATTGGAAGGGTTTCCAATTTTGTTTACAAAACTTGGTGCTAACTTTAGCGCAAATAATTCATGGATTTTAGGGTAAAAAAAAATTGGTTTTTAACTTTAATTTTCTCTTCTGAAGTTTGAAAATTGTGAACAATATTTTCATTTTCGATAATTTCTATATATTATATTATCAACTTTCTTTAATTATGATAACATTTTATAGATTTGATTCTGCTTAAAAATTATTTGCATGATACATTTGTTCTTTATAAAAAGTTAAAAAATGTAATCTTAACTTCTTTGGGGAATTCAGCTTTATTTCTAATCGGTTTTTTTTTAGGTTTTTAAGTTTCAAGGTATTACGCATAGCCATTTCATGATCTGATCAAACTGCAAGTTGTCAAAAGTTGAGTAATACCGTTTGATTCATTCTCTAATAGGGCTCTCTCTTTCGTACTACCTCTCTCGCTTTCTCTTTGGGTACTTCTGTAGCTGATTCGCTTTCTTATCAAAATGCAGTTCGTGTGTTTGCGTTGCCTTTCAATGTCGTCTGGAAACAAATTAAAAATCTGATAAGCCACAAAACCCAAACAACTCAACTTCTCCCCGGTGAATCGCGCCAACTAAGCCAATGGCCCCCGTTGTTTCCAATCTATGATTAAGTGTTTACACACACTAATATTTGCTAAAATAAAGGGCCCGTTGGCTCTCAGTTAAAACGTGCACACGTGTGGGGAGGGCCGAGTTCTGGAGCCCAGACAACTGCTCTGATTAGGCATATATATATATATATTTATATATGAATACAATTTCTGTATTGGTTGTGCATAATAATAACTAAAACGAATAAAACTAAAATCGTGTAGTCGCGCTCATAACAGTAAATTAAGCACAACAGTGTGTACACATCGGCTGCGCACCGGGTCCGGTTTGTGTACCCTGTACAATGTTAAAACTGGGTGAGGAAAGGGTATAGTATAGTATAGTATAGGAACTTAACAGATTTATACATAGAGTAGATCTCATAAACAAAAGTTTAGACTGATTTTTCAATAGCTCCTCCTTAATTCTTATATATCGATAAATATCGATCATTTTAGTTTCGTTCGATAAATACCGAATTCCAAACGTATATAATATAAATAAATCTTGAATAGTTCAAGTTTATATTGATGTAGGTTCAAATATATATTTTTTGACAACTATCAAACAGTATACAGGGTATCTACTATCGTCAGCTTTTGACTAGAGAGCACTAATACTTGTTTTCTATATTTTTGTTTTCATTATTGTCTCGCCTAGACCAGGTAAACGAAGGGCGTGGCGGGTCGGAGGTTCGGGCACGTTATCTAAAAACTTTGACAAACAATTTTTTCGTTTGACGTGCGTTGTTTGTTTTGGCGAGTTGAGCCTACATTGCCATATCTTTAACACATACACACACACAATTGTGTGTGTGTGTAGCTCAAATTAAATATACAAACAGCGGCGAATTTAAGCAATGTATGCGTGTGTGTTTGTGTGTGTTTAGCTGTGCTTCATTGTCCCCATCGTCTGCAGTTAATTGTTAGTTTATAATATGAGATCATCTTTTGAGGTCTGCTTTATCGCTTTGACATTTGCTCTACGTTTTTTTTATTTTTCGGTGACCAATTTAAAGCTTGATAAGCTTGCCTATTTATAGATTTTCTGTTTTTATTATTTGTCTTTAAATAAATAAAAACAAATGTAAAATACGAAAGTCACGACAAGTCCATGTTAACAGCTGTTATGTTGAGTCGCTGTTTAGTTACAGAGCTACCGTTTAACAGGCAGCGCCATTTTAAGTTTCACTCTCATTTAGGTAAATAATAATGTATACGATGTTAGGTGTGTGTGTAATTCTAGGTGCAATACATCTGTGTGTGTTTATTCAGTGTTGTTTTGTTTCTTTTATGTTTATTTGTAGCAAACAAACAAATCTCTGGCCGCATATTTGACACAAATTCATTGTTGTTGCTCTTTAGAAGTAAATATTTATGCGCTCAGGCATAATTGTGCAGTATAACGCACACCCTTCATTTCTAACCCCCTAGCAAAAGCAACCCCTTGTTCAGGCCGCGGGAATTAAAAATTTTCTCGTTTAAAATATTTGAAAATCTACGCGAAAAGGTGTTTTCATTTTCTATTCGTTATACAATTATTGTTGTTGCTGCTGCTGCCGTTTATTTTTAGCCACTGTGAATTTATAGTTTTGTTTACATGCAAATTGGCAACACTGGCGGTGCATGTGGTCATTGGCTGCTGCTGCTGTTGCTGTTAACGAGCACAATGCCCCCTCCTCCCACCGACCGTACGTACAGCCCAACACTGTTAAGAGGTTAACAGTTTAACAGCGCACGTTTAACGCTTATTAAACGTTATGGCACAATGGACAGTTGTGTTGTTGCTGTTGTTGCGTTCAAGGTTATATTTGTTAAAGATTAACATTGGTTTTCAATTAAGCGACACGCGCTGTCGTTGCGAGAAAGAGACATTTCTGCTGATAGAGAAAGGGAGAGAGTGCGTAGATACGCGCGTTTGCTAGAAAGCTCGTTGTGCAAGATCAGTTTGCTGTAAACTGTGACCTTGAGAGTGGTCATTTGCGATTTTCATTCTCGTTAACGAAGCGAAAGGAGTATATTCAATTTGTGCAATAAAATAATTGGAAAATTGTTGATATCGATAACAGGCACAGAATGTGTGTGTTTTTTTATGGATTTCTATAAATAACTATTTGGCTATTGTTATATATTTTTGATATTGTATTTTTACCTCATTGTTGTCACAATTTCTTTAAAAATATAACATTGTTAAAAATAAGATATTCTTATAATAAATGGATGTGTTTTTCTTAAAACATTTAGACTAAAATTTTCTAATCAAAAATCTCTTTATTCTCCATAACAGACTCTATTTCAATTTCGATTGCAATTTTGGCCAATTGTTGTTGCAAGTCATCAAAAAAAGTACAAATCATGAACAGCTGTTTATCGATTAAAGTAGGGAAAATAATCATTAATTCAATCAAGGCAATACATTAACATTAAAGTACTTTATACAGTTGCAAACAGTCAACAATGAATGCAATAAAAACACACCCTGTAAAGTTGAAAAGTGATTTAATAGAAATAATCGATACGCACTAAAAATGCTCTACAATTTGACAGTGCCTATATTTATATAATCTTAAGTACAGTTTGACAGTCACTTAGCTTTAAAGCTGCACAGCTGCTAATAACCGATGCAGCAACAAGTTTTTAATCTCTCATTTCTTTTATTTTCATTCATTTGCTCTTATCATTTTACTATTTGCATTATGTGCTGCATTTCTTACTTTAGACTTGATAATAATTATTTATAGACCATTGTATTTCTTACTCTCTCACTCTCTCCCTTTCTGATAACTGTCAATTTTATTAAGGGTTTATTATTATTGCAAAGCGTGTTATAAAAAGATGTTTCTTGGTTTCGTAAGCCACACCTAAAATTAGCTGAATTATGCATATGAAAATACATATATTTATTTTTTTTTTATCACATTTGCATATTAATCTCTTTATTTTAGTTACATATATATTTGTTTTATCGAAACTTGTTTTTCTTTAATTGAAATAAATTATTTAACAGCGCTTTGTCATGTTAATTAAAATGTCGCTACACATTTTTACAGAGACAGCGAAAATTAATTCGCCGCCACCTGCGGGTGCGGCGAATTAATTATTAAATGGAGACCAACAGGGCAATACAATAACAACACACAATTTGTAAAGCGCTAAGGAAAAACAATCTAATTATGAATCTAATCATAAATAAATCAATTAAAACACGAACTGAGCGACAGTCTGGCTCGACGCGACGTCAGCAGCAACATCAGCGCAAATGCCCCATCATTGTTGTTGTCGTTGTTGTTGTTTCTGCTGCTGTCGCTTGTACCGTTTGATAACCTAGAAAAGCGAATGTAGCGTGAGTTTTGTGTTCCCATGTGGGCGCACGCTTTAACGCTGTGAAGTGTTGAACTGGACAAAATAATATAATGATAAGAGCTACACGCGCGCGTGTGAGTGTGTGTGTATGTGTGTGTGTGTGTGTGTGTACGTCTATGTATGCCTGCATGTTGTAAAGCTGCGCTCGCCGGCAGCAATAGCGGCAAATTGACATCTGTGCAAACAGTTTGACAGCCAACAGTTTATCTTAAAAAGCTGTTAATAACATGCTATTTATTTTGTTTAGCCTAAGCTGCTGTTAACATTTACAGCATGTTAAGCACGCAGCAGAAATGCACCCAAAAGTGGTACTTTATTTATTTAAGGTTATACTGCATCAAATTTTCACATTTTTAATAAAAAATTGCGACAGGCATCACACACACTAACACTGTGCAAATCGTTTAGCAGAATTCCCACACTTTTTAGGGTTTTTTCTTTTCTGTTTACAACAGCATTTGGTTTTTTGTTAGTTTCTTTAATTTCAAATATTTGTATATTCCATATGTGCTTGATGGTATGTAAAGCTGTGCAAGCGCTGCTTTTGACAGCTGAGCAAACAGTTTGGACAGCAAGCGTCTTATCTTTAAGCTGTTAAGTAAGCTACGCTTGCTGTTAATATTTGACGAATGTTAATATTGTAAATGTTTGCAGTATGTAAAGCGATCAATCAGGCTGCCAAAGCTAAGTGAGGAAGCAGTTTGACAGGATTCGCCAGCTGTTAACGGCAACTGGTAATAACAGCGCTAATTATCTTGTACTGCTACTAAGCTTACTGCTAGTAAGGTTACGATTCAGTTTTCTAAACGTAAATAAATTAATTTTTTATAGCCGCCCTAGTACAGTGAACAATGCACACGTGCCGTCCATTTATTAGTATTTATAGTATTTCTAGTATGGCCTATTAATGATTTAATAGCCTTGTTTATAACGCTACCAGACATTTTGCACAACTATGCATAACTCCATCAAACAGAGGCCTAGACCGCGGCGATTAATAATTAAATAAACAAAACAAAACAAACACAAAAATAACAAAGCTAAGCAGCAGAGGCCTTTGGTTAAAGAGTGAAGCTCTGCTTAGCGGGCGCTGTCCTGCTCTGTCCTATACCCTGCCCTACATACGAACAGCCTCCTGCTCCCCCCCACTCCACAAGTGGCCGTTGGTCGCATTTGGAAATCTCAAAAACTTGTTTATACAACTAAAATGTGTATAAACAAGTTTTTTCTGCTCTGCGCGGCTGCTGTTTTTGTTTTTATTTTTATTTTTTGTATTTTTTTTGTTCCTCTGCTGTTGTTGTTTTTTATATATACTTTTTTTTCGGCTGCTGCTGCTGCCTTCCTTCTTTTGCTTCGCTCGTGTGTTTGTCGTCAGTTTCGTAATTTATTCTAAAAGCGTTCCGTTTTGGGCTCTTTCAATATACATATATATAGAGAGAGAAAATACATATTTATACATACATATGTATATTTATCTACATATGTATGTGTTGATATGTATTTGAATACTCGCTTTGCTCGCTTTTTTGTTTTGTTTTGCGTTTAGAATTATTCAAAAAAATAAAAAACTTTTGGTCTATTTGCCAAGCGCGCGTTTCTTCGTTATTGTTGTTGTTGTTGTTGTACGCTTCAGCGCATTTCAAGTGGGTGCAAAGCAATAACAAAAACAACACGAACTTTTGCACGATCTCCAGACCGCAACAAAAACAAAACAACAAAAATAATAATGCATAACAATTCAATTTCCATCAAAACAGACGCATAATGCAAACAATTACACCCACAAGAGGGGTAGGGAACTGGTTCGAGCAATGGGTGTGGCCAGCACATGTGTGTGTGTGTGCGCGCGTGCAGTTTATGCATATGTATATGCATATATAAATATAATTAAAGCTGCGCTTCTGCTGTTGACAGTTAGAGCGTCACTGTTAGCTGCATTTGCAGCGCTTGTCGAACTGTGACACATGCAGCCGGCAACGGGCCGAGCGAAAAGACCAAAACAGAAAACGAAACTGAGCGACTACAGCTGTTGTTGTTGTTGCTGCTGTTTGATTTAACCTTGAAAAACGACAGTGGGAGTGAGACAGAGCTAAGATATGGACACAAGAACAACAACACACATGCAAAGAGCAAAAGTAATATTCTTTTTCGGCCTTTACGCGTGTCTCGTCTTGTTTAAAGTTTTGTATTTGAATTTTTAGCAAGTCATTGGCAAAAAAAAGTCGAGCCAAGATATTCAAGAATTACTCATTGTCTGGAACGAGCTGTGACTGATATTAAGGCATTTAAGCTCATGCGAATCGATTATTTTTATTGATTTCTTTACTATTTTATCCGAGAAAAGAAAAGATGAACATTTCTTCAGTTATTAAAGAACATTTGATTATACTGGCCGAAAAGTATTCGTACAATTATGCGAATTGCATGCAGTTGGTGCAGTGTAATCACCCCCCTCCCGCACGCACTCAAATAAAAGGCAAAACGCATTAATCATACAAGAAAATAAATGTAAAAGTCATAAATTTAATATGCCGCATCCCAAAATGAAAGCAAGCGGAAAAACTAAAAATACGACGATCGCTTAACAGGCACCAAATGAAAAACAAAAAGACCTACGAGTATAACGAACAAGCAGACAGGCAAAAAACTTATACAGGGTGCTGCCGGCTAAGGAACACGCAAAACAGGTGTAGGGCAAAACCAAGCAGTGCACACGCACACACGCACACAAACGTACACTGATCGAACTGTGCATGTGTGCACGAATGCAAGAAATGAAAAAACGACACCAATTGTCAGGCAAGTAAATTCGAGCGAAAAACTATTTTCGTTATGCTGAAGATTAAATACCCTTGCAATATATAAAAGATCTATCTATATTACTGTGTCCGCACATAGTCTAAAAAATATTATATATTAGTTTGATACTGCTAATATTTTGTAAATATGTTAGGAGCATAGTTAAACTGCAAAGATTTCCTAGAACCGAGTAACAATCGGTCTAAAACAGAGTTCTTTTACGATTTCGCAGGTATATTACTATCATAGAATAACTCCCAAAAATCTTGTAAAACCTAAAGCTCTTCATAAAAACAAATTTTTTGACTCGATTGTTGCTTCTGATCGAGAATTCATGTAATTTAGAGGGAAAAGTGCTTCCTTTTAAGCGTAACAAATTTCGCGACAAAATCCCTATAGCCTTTGCAAGGGTATAGAAAACGCCGTAATGACAAAAGGCCCATGAATGACCCTATTTTTTCCTTATTCCTGCTCCTCCTCGCACACTGCTTTAGTGGCGCACACATATCTATGCACACAAAGTTGTGTGTGTGTGTGTCAAGAATAGGCAGAAAAGAGCGGTCGCGAACGGCCGGCACACAAAGCATAAAGAACGATAATACACACGTACGCAGCATTCGTATGCATGTGTGCGTGTAGATGGGCCCAAGCATTGTTGTTGTTACGGCTCTATGCTGCGTGGAAAATGTTTATGCGCTGCGCATAAGGGAGAATGCGATAAAACGCTTAAAATAAAAAGTACACTCACATAGATCTATATATATATATATGCAAAAGCATGTTTATGTTTAATTAACATATATAAATGCTATTACACTTACTTTCTCAAGGAAATCCGGAGTTGTTTTCGTTATATTATCATTATTATTATTGCTGTTGGGCTGGCCATCGATATTGCTGGCGATATTTGCTTTAAAATTTAAACAATTGCAGCCAATTTCCATGATTAGTTTTGATTTTTTTTATATGAACAATAACTGCTTTTGTTTATCAATTAACTTTTCAAATTTCGATTGCACTTTTGCGTGTTTTTCTTATTTTCATTCGATTTTTGTGCGTGACTTCCTCGTTCGTCCTCTTTTGCGTTTTTGGGCTGAGCGGCGCGGTCGCGTACAAATCACAAATAAAACACCCACAACTACCTCAGTTCACCATCTAACGTCCGTCCCGTTCAATGTTGTTCAATCGAATGAAGCGTTCGATTGTGGCCCATATATGTGTGCAAGCATAACATTGCGCAGCCAACATCACGCTGCAAGAAAAATGTAAGCTGCCAGACCGGCAATGGGCGCATGTTCTTGCGCTGTTAAGCGAAAATAAAACGTTTTTATTTAAATTTAAAGTAAACGGAGAAAGATGTGATGAACATCTAAATTTTAGCTAACTGAGTGTTACTCTTATAAGCATTTTTAAATTATATGTTTGACAACATTGCCCAATTTTGTCGGCCTTACATGTAAACGCAAAAATGCGTCTGTTAACTCGAAATGGCACCCTTTACAGCATATATAAAGTTAACGCAGATTTGAGTCTCTTCGTGCGCTGTTAAGAACTATCGATATTTCGTGTGCAGGGACGGTCACACGGTTCTTATGGACAGCGAATAATCAGCTGTTTTGGAAAATGGCGCGATGTGCTTTTTTGGTTAAAATCTTAATGTGTTGAATTAGTTATATGTGTTGAATTTTTTATAAAGGTGTTGAATATATTTATTTTCGTTATGTTATTTTATGTCGTTATTCTGTTTCTTATCACATGAAGGTATGTACAATTTCTGCTTTAAATTCTTTGTTACAAATGAAACAATTGACTGCAATTTTTTTCACCTGCTTTAAATTTGTTCTTGCTGTGCTCATTAAAAATGCATTTGCATTCGTTGCACTTGATTTGCTTTGCATTTTGCATTTTGCCTAGTGTCTGTATGTTTTGATTAAATTCAAAACTAGCTTTTGCCTGTTGCGGCAAAACATCAAAAATGCATCCAACTCGAAGAAGAATAACAAGAGGAAGAACTACAGTAATAAGAACCGCAACAACAACAAACCACGCCACAAAATTCATAAACCCCGACACGTGCCTAGGTTAGCCTGGGGGCCATGTTCATAGTCCAGTTACTAGCCGTTTATACCCTATACCCCTTAAAATTGTATCCGACGGGTATATTGATAATCTCTTGCTGTTTCGGTTTTCTCAACAACTGATCGATAACTCATCTTACTTCCGCAAAATCAATAAATATCAATTTTTAGCTGTATTTCTTCAGACATACTGTTTGTCATGCGTCGTACAGGATATTGTCTAGTCGCGCACTCTCTTACTTAGTATTTGCTTGTTCTTTTTTTGTTGCTGCTTCTGTTTCATAAATTATGCGTCGCATTTTGGCACCTGGAACGTGGTGGTAGGGGGTGGGGCAGGGGCAGCTACCAGTTGAAGGCGCGTGCAACAATTTTACAGCTGCTGGAACATCGGGCTAATGAAAGTGTTGGCTACACTCAGAGAAATCACCTTCAGAACTTTATACCTGAAGTCATGAGCAGGTGGAAATATCGTAAAATGATTTGAACTCCAAAGTTTTTCCAACATTTAAAAACATTTAACGCTTAATTTTAGTAATTTTTCTAGACTTCAGCTATTTTTTTACGAGTGTAGCTGTTCTTCTTCTTCTTTTCTTGTATATAGTTTGTAACTAGCGACTATAGTTGGTTGGGCCTGTAATTGAAATTGCGTGGCGTGCGCGGCATTAAGTCATAAAAACAACAATAACAACGGTTACAATAATAACAACAACAACAACAACAAGTTGAACCAGTTTGTCACACTCTGAGGCCAAACACGTACGCGCCAAGAGGTCAAAACGCACTTGGCTCTTGGATCTGGACACAGCGCCAGGGTCGGACCCAGCAGGGCCCCAGCAAAAATTGTGAAATTTTCAGGCCCCGAAAGAAACAACAACAACAACAACAACAACAAAAGAAACTGTAACACAGCGTGTGTGTGTGTGTGTGTGTGGGTCATAAAAGGCGAACGTAGAACAAGTTGCCACAAAATTCTGGCTCAAAACTTAATGAAGGTCGCGAGTTCTGGCGAAACGTTTACCTTTAGATTTAGTTCTGGGCATCTTACGTGCAAGTCCCGGCTTATGTAATGCTCATAATGCCACCGATTCACATTGCCGTACATTGACTTTTACTCTCAGGTCCCACAGATTTGTCAAAAATCTTAGCTAAATCTTCGCCTGAGTCTGAGAATTCTGTTAAGCAGCTTAAACTAACTTTTAAATACGGCTAAAGGCAACCGGAAGGAAGATAACCAATTTTAAACTCGATTTTATTGGATGATTTTTTATTATTATTCCATATTAGGAATTAATGAAATTGGAAGCATATCAAAAAAGAATAAGACACACAAATCCTTGTATTTATTTTAATATTTTAATTGGAATTAAATTTTTTATCAAATCTTTTATTTTAGAAATCAATTCGATATGAATATCGATTTTTATATCGGCTTCATAAATTGTGTTTATATATCAAAAAAAAATAATCGAATTAAAGTAGGGAAAAATTCGTTGCTGTTATCGATTTCGATTTTATTTGAATATCACTAACGTTAAGTTCGCGTTCTTTTTGGCGCTAAAATGATCGATATTTCGATTTTTTCTAACATTACTATTAAAAACCAATATATCGAAAAAAATTGGCTTAAAACATGGCATTCATTTGATTGATTTGTTAATTAAATTAATTTTGCTTCACATTGTAAAAAACTCAAGTTTATAGAGCAGAAGAGGATTATGCATTCTATATATCAACATTAAAGTATGATTTACATCAGATATTTGTGGTTTTAACTCAAGCATTTCTCTTCTTCTTTTTTTTATTAACCTCCATTGACTTCTGCCCCGCCTACAAAAGCTGTTGGTTAAGTTCTCTCGAATAGTTTGTTGTCTTCTTAGGATGCTCACATCCTTTCCCATCGCAGTTCACCCGCTGGATTTCGATCTCTATCTTTGTCTCGCTCTCTGCGTTTCTTTCTCGCTCTTGAAACTTGATCTTTTTGGTGTGATAAGAAATGGAGAATAAGGCGCAGAGCAGAAGGGCACAAGGAAATGCTTTTTGCTTCAAATGCTGCGGCTCCCTATTGTCTTTAAGGACCTATTATGTGCGCTTGGGGTCCTAGCAAGGCGATCAAACTTGGGCCTTGCTGTTTACCTCTCTCTCACTCGCACTCTCCTCTCTCTCTCTCTTTCTTATTGTGGTAATACAATACTTTTGCGCTGCAGCTCCTTTTTAATTTTTCGCGAGAATTTAAGGCGGAGGTGCCTTGGTGCCTTGTCCTGGCTTGCCCTGCCACGGTCCTGACCGTGATCCTGGCTGCTATTATTGTGTCAGCAACTTTATAAATTGCGCACAAAAACAAACCGCCCGCAAATGCCAACCCCAAAAAATAAAAACGAAAAACATTAAAATAAAAATAAGAATAATAATAACCCAAAAGGAATAAGCAATCTGTGTCCTGTGTCCTTTATTGCTGTTGTTGTTGCTGCTGTTGGTGCTGCCTGCTCTGCTGAATGGCAATCAATCAATTGCGCGATCGATAACCATATCGATTTACATAACGCAATTGCGGCACGTTCGAATCGAAGGAATTCAATTGAGAACCGAAAGGAGATGCGGAGGAGGTGGAAGAGGGGATAGTTCTGGCATTTCTTAAAGATCGTGCGCAGATTAATTGGTGTGGTAATTCCACACAATGCCCAATTGATGTAAATATTATTATTATTGTTGTTAATGTTGGGGCGTGATCAGAAAGGAAACACGTCTGAAATAGGGGAATGAGGGATAATCAACAGGAAGACAATTTACTGCAGCTAATCATTTAATTTATTTTTAAGCTTAAACTACAAAATTAATATGCATACTAACCAACTCGAGATTAATGAATTCAAATTTGTCAAACCTGAACCGATTTTAATGTTTGATGGCATTCTGGTCGTGATTTTTCATTTATAATGATTCTACATTAAAAATTTATTAATTTTTGAAAAAAAAATTTTTTGGATTTTTTTTGGAAAAAAAGCATGTACCCCCCCCTTGTTAATTTTCGAAAAAATTTTTTTTTCAAAATTTGAAATTGCGAGTTTGCATTTTTAATCGATTTTAAAAGCCATAAATAGTATAAAAAACAACATTTAACCTGATTTTGAGAGGGTCAAATTTTTTGTCAAAAATCATGGCAAATTTGAGAAAAATTTGGACATGTAAAGCCCTCAGACCCATAGGTTTCATATTTCAAATAGCCATAAATTTGTCAAAACTGAACCGATTTTCATGTTTGATGGCATTCTGGTCATTATTTTTCATATAGATCAATTCTACATTTAAAATCGAAGCATTTTGAAAAAAATTTTTTTTGTTGATATTTTTGAAAAAATCATGTACCCCCCCCTTGTTAATTTTCGAAAAAAATTTTTTTTCAAAATTTGAAATTGCGAGTTTGCATTTTTAATCGATTTTAAAAGCCATAAATAGTATAAAAAACAACATTTAACCTGATTTTGAGGGGGTCAAATTTTTTGTCAAAAATCATGGCAAATTTGAGAAAAATTTGGACATGTAAAGCCCTCAGACCCATAGGTTTCATATTTCAAATAGCCATAAATTTGTCAAAACTGAACCGATTTTCATGTTTGATGGCATTCTGGTCATTATTTTTCATATAGATCAATTCTACATTTAAAATCGAAGCATTTAAAAAAAAATTTTTTTTGTTGATATTTTTGAAAAAATCATGTACCCCCCCCCTTGTTAATTTTCGAAAAAATTTTTTTTTCAAAATTTGAAATTGCGAGTTTGCATTTTTAATCGGTTTTAAAAGCCATAAATAGTATAAAAAACAACATTTAACCTGATTTTGAGGGGGTCAAATTTTTTGTCAAAAATCATGGCAAATTTGAGAAAAATTTGGACATGTAAAGCCCTCAGACCCATAGGTTTCATATTTCAAATAGCCATAAATTTGTCAAAACTGAACCGATTTTCATGTTTGATGGCATTCTGGTCATTATTTTTCATATAGATCAATTCTACATTTAAAATCGAAGCATTTTGAAAAAAATTTTTTTTGTTGATATTTTTGAAAAAATCATGTACCCCCCCCTTGTTAATTTTCGAAAAAATTTTTTTTTCAAAATTTGAAATTGCGAGTTTGCATTTTTAATCGATTTTAAAAGCCATAAATAGTATAAAAAACAACATTTAACCTGATTTTGAGAGGGTCAAATTTTTTGTCAAAAATCATGGCAAATTTGAGAAAAATTTGGACATGTAAAGCCCTCAGACCCATAGGTTTCATATTTCAAATAGCCATAAATTTGTCAAAACTGAACCGATTTTCATGTTTGATGGCATTCTGGTCATTATTTTTCATATAGATCAATTCTACATTTAAAATCGAAGCATTTAAAAAAAAATTTTTTTTGTTGATATTTTTGAAAAAATCATGTACCCCCCCCCCTTGTTAATTTTCGAAAAAATTTTTTTTTCAAAATTTGAAATTGCGAGTTTGCATTTTTAATCGGTTTTAAAAGCCATAAATAGTATAAAAAACAACATTTAACCTGATTTTGAGGGGGTCAAATTTTTTGTCAAAAATCATGGCAAATTTGAGAAAAATTTGGACATGTAAAGCCCTCAGACCCATAGGTTTCATATTTCAAATAGCCATAAATTTGTCAAAACTGAACCGATTTTCATGTTTGATGGCATTCTGGTCATTTTTTTTCATATAGATCAATTCTACATTTAAAATCGAAGCATTTTGAAAAAAATTTTTTTTGTTGATATTTTTGAAAAAATCATGTACCCCCCCCCCCTTGTTAATTTTCGAAAAAAAATTTTTTTCAAAATTTGAAAATGCGAGTTTGCATTTTTAATCGATTTTAAAAGCCATAAATAGTATAAAAAACAACATTTAACCTGATTTTGAGGGGTCAAATTTTTTGTCAAAAATCATGGCAAATTTGAGAAAAATTTGGACATGTAAAGCCCTCAGACCCATAGGTTTCATATTTCAAATAGCCATAAATTTGTCAAAACTGAACCGATTTTCATGTTTGATGGCATTCTGGTCATGATTTTTCATTTATATTGATTCTACATTAAAAATCGATTAATTTTTGAAAAAATTATTATTATTTTCAGAAATTTTAAAATCTGTTTGCATTAATTATGTTATATTTATATATAAATCTTCGTTTTCTTTTGATTCATATTCACTTAACCGAAGCTTTTTAATTTACTAAAGAAAAATTTACCTAACCGCATTTTATTTTGCTCTAAATTTGCTGTTGCCAAGATAAATTTCCTGTTCGAGCCGAACGAAATTTAACGTGGCCACCCATGCCACGCCTTAAGATACAGATACATAAACGAGCGCTTACATATGTGAGCCGATAGCTGAGCACGAATCTTGTATATAAACACCAAGCACACACACACACACACACCTGGCCAGCCAATGAGACAGGCAGAAATTCTGGCATATAACTGTAAATGTGACTGTATCTGTATCTTTATTAGTGTCTGTATCTTTTGTATCTTTTGGGTCATGTGGGCAACTATTTGTGTATCTACTTAAATATTTTTCTACATTGTCATAATTAGGCACATATATAATCATATGTATATCCAGAGATCAGCTTATTAATAATGCGAGATAAACATCGCGCGTGCCAGTTGGAAAATTATTAATTGAATTAGCGCCAACACGAGATGCGTCTGCAACTGCAATTGTGTAACTGCTCACTTAATTAGTTAGGCGCAAGAGACAAGAGACAAGAGAGAGATAACATAAAAAAGAAGCTGAAATTAACTATAAACTCAATTGAGCACAGGAAGTGACAGATAATTGACGCAACTCCACCCCCGACCCCACAGAATTTTCCAATTTCCCAATTTGGACAGCTCCATTAGACTTTTATGGGTTCGAAATGTTGATTTGCATATGACAGTTAAAAAGGATCTAAATGTACTGCGAAAAAGGAGGGGGAACAGCAAGAGGAAGAGAAATGGAATGAGATAGAAGAAACATAAAGGAATGAAAGCATTTCACAAGTTATTCAAGCTTCTATTTGTTCAAACTTTTAAAAGTTTCCAAAAGCTTTTTTACATTGAATTGAGAAATGTTAAATAAACAATTTAAAATGTTATCCAATTTAAGTATCATTTCAGTTTCATTGTCAAATTAAGTTTATTTCCAAAACCGCTTTAAAGTAAGCACAAAAATGCTTTAAATTAAAGTCCCTATTTTGTACTGTGTATATATAACGGTATTTGCAGTTTGACACATTTCCTGCAAAAACAAAAACAAAACAAAAAATACAAAAAGATTCTCATGTAGCTCATCCATCAAGAAAATTCGCACGATATCATTAACAGCTTTATTGACAACGGATATGCTCTATGGCGCTTTAAAAGTCAGTTTCCCAGCCTGGCCACATCCTTGAGCATCCTTGAGCATATCCTTCACAATAACAGACAGGCATCACCCCCATCGGTAAATCACGTTAATAAGCCGGTAATGAATATTATGTGTGTGGGGTAGTGAATCTCGAGTGAGTGTGGAGTGAGTGCGGAGTGAGTGCTTCTACCGTATTTCGCATGTTTGGCACACATTCACAGTGCAAATTCTCGTTCGCTCTGACCCTGTTCCGTATGCCATTTCACGCGAACCGGAAGGAAACATTTGCCCGTGCCTAACAGGGGGCAAAAGGCGAGGACGAAAGCAAGACGGTCGTTGCGTGTGTGTGTGTGTGTGTGTGTGTGTGTAAGTGTGGGTGGGGTCGCTACCCTTGCGCTAAACTGAGAGTAATGCAAAAAAAAAGGCAGCAAATAATAAGGGAGAACACTCTAATAAAGTGTGCTTAACTGGTAGATACCTCGTATTCAGCTGTAAAAAGCTTAAGCATAACATATTTTTTTAATAATATCGACAACATTTTTTAGAATTTTTGATTTTCTGGATATGAAATACAAAGAAAAATACTTTTTTTATCAGGTCAAAAATGAATACTATGTATGTCAGGCTTTTATCTCGAAATATGTCAGAGATTTTTAAGAGCTGAATAGTAAAAATTTGGTATGCTGCTTTAACTAAGTTTATAATATGCCAATTACACATATATATATTATATGCTAACCCAAAATAAGACTACAAAGGTTCGGTTCACAGTCTGCAAAATTCAATGGTCGGTTAGCAGACTTTTCGTAAGCATTCGCTAAATTATCTTCAACCAATTGGCAAAATTTTTTTCGTCTTTTTTTGTACATTAGCTAACTTGCTGACAATGTTCTCACAAGCTTAACAAAACTTCTGTATGCCTCAGTTCATACCTAGCTTATTTATTATACACTTTTACAGGGTATTCGAGAAAAAAACACACGCACAAAAACATATTTCACTTTTTCGTTGTTTAATAAGGCGTGCGAATGGAAAACATTTCGCTTCGCTTTTTGCCCATTTGGCACAGTGGCACAGTGGCTCCCATTCATCGGGCGAGTTTCATCTGGCGCAGCTTTATCATCATTTGTATCCATTATTAGCTGGTTTTGGTTTTGGCCAAGGTGTTCGCCCTGGCTTTTGGCCATCATCATCATCATCAGCTGGCCGTAAATATGTCTAGTTGCTGCGCGCTGCTTCATTTGTCAAAGTTACGCGTGCTTTGCAACAACAACAGCAACAACAACAACAACAGCAACAAATCTTGCGGCTTGCAGCGCTTTTCCAAATGTTTTAGACGCTCACATGCCACAATTGCAGTCGAGGGGGAGGGGTTGCGGTGCGGGCGGCGGGCATGTGGCATGCCTGGCGAAGGCCAACACTTAACTTCAATGGAGCACAGTGGGGAAATGCCAAAAGAGAAGAGAAGGAGAAGTAGGAGTGTTTGGGGAGGGGTTTAAACAACAAGGAGTATCTGCTAATGCGTCGCCAAACAGCCAAAGCGACGTCAAAACGTGCAGCTGAGACCACAACTGCAGTTGCTCCACTTGGCAGTCGAGTTGCGACAAGTCGGGCAGACTTTCAAACGCCGCACAGTGGTGCAAAAGTATCGAAATAGTGAGGATAAAAAACAATATTCTTACTTGGTCCTAACGGGTTACTTAATAGCCGGAAAATAATTGGAAATTCACATTGAAACTGTTTTCTAAACAATTCCATATGGAAATATTGAAGCCAAACTGATTTTTATAAGGATTCAGTTTTTACTCATAACTTGAAATTTTAATCAATTATGCATTTAAATCTGTGGAACATAATTTTTTATTAAAATTCAAGTAAAGTGAGTCAGTCTTAATAACAAGCCCATATTTAATTCTTGATTAAAATAAAATTGAAAATTGTACTCTTAAATCCTAATCCTATATAGACACGGATCAAAATAGTAAAGCATTAAAACTTTGTCAAAACATATTCAATTTTGATGAGGAATAATTTTGTACTTTTTGTTTTATTTGCATATCAATTCTGCATTTTAATCTGAATGCACAATTTTTGATCAAAATTCATAAAAAATTTAACGCCAAAAAAAATTTAAAATGTGAATTGCTCAATAATTGCATCTGACATAATTTTTTTAAAAATGATAAGGAATGACATTCTATATTTAAATTGATGTACACAATTTCTGATAATTGTTAAAGTTTAGTTTCTGCCCTAAAATATTCCATTTAGAAACGAGTCCAAAAACAACATTGACTTTGTCCAAATCGAGTTTGTCTTAAGTTTGACTTTTGATTTATATTTAAATTAAAATCAGCAAATTTTCGGCTTAAATTGAAGTTGATTTGGTATCGTTATTAAACTCATATATTATACAAATTTCACAATTATTTAAACTTCACTCTATCCAGTGCAATTGCTTTTGTGCCACTGTGATTGCGCGCTGTAAAAACCCGTCAAATGCCGCGAATACCAAAATATAAATCGACGCGAATCGATGCGTGGAGCGATACTCCGGAGGTGGCTTTTGATTTAGATCCACAATCGCTTTGGACATATTGGTGACGTTTACGCGGCGGCGGCAAAAAAGAAAAAGGCAAAAACAATTCGCGGAAACTGCGCCAGCGAGCGTGCTTAGGGGAATGGAAGGTGATCGAAGAGGGGAAAGGGGCACGACGCGCCTGGCGGTCTGGGCGGCGAAAACGATCAATGAAGCTGAAGCCAGTCGAAGCTGGATGTTGCCTAGGCTTAGCTTTCAATGCTGTTTGTCAAAGTGTAATTTTATACCCTATTTACAAAGTGAATGGTGGCATATTAGTTTGTAATATATACGATATATATGTATATATAAATATCCTGCACAAGCTGTGAGCATAGAGCATGGCGCAGTCGTGTGCAGCCCATTGCAAAATTTTAGCTTGTTTTTCTTCAGGTTTTTCCATTCTGCGACTTCAGTTTGAGACGCGTTGGCATCCCTGGCATGGCGCTAATTAACTACTGCCGGTGTTTAGCGGTTGGCTACTTGAACCAATTGCTGATAATAAACATTTTTATTGATTTGTGATGATTGCCGACAGACAACAGCAACAACAACAACAGCAGCAACAATTGTCACCAGCACAGGTGCACAAGTTCCCCCCTCTCTCTCTCTCTCTTTCTCTTTCTCACTGGCAATTTATTAAATGCAATTTATTTGCAATTGCTTCTTAGAAGCAGAAGGTGCTCGGTTGAGCTGCCAGGATTAGCCCAGTGCATTGCATTCTAGGAAAAAGCAGCAACAGCAACAAGCAGCAGCAACAGCAGCAGCAGCAGCAGCTTTTCTTATCTTTTGCCAGGCATAATTGCCACCGGTCTTACAGATAGGCATCACCCAGCGCCAATTTGTTGTGTCGCCTCAACTCCAAACAAAACAAAAAAAACAAAAAAATATAAAAAAAAATACGACAAGAAATCCGAAAAGCGAGTTACCCTTGCGCGCACCTTTTTTATGGTTGTTACGTGTCGCGGTCGCCGAAAACCAACAGAAAATAAAAACGAGCAATGCGCGAAAATATGACACGACTAGCACATACCCTGTTGATAAATTTCAACAAAATTTGAATAAATTTATTTTAAATTTTAAGAGTAGCAGTTTATCTATAGTTAAAATTTTGCCAGAAATTTTAAATTCTATTTACAAAAACAAATTTACAACTCTTTAGTTACAATTTGACAATAGGCTGACAATCTATTAAGATCCCTATATTTATAAAAGTGTATATTTACCTTTTGAGTTGCTGCACACCAAATTTGATTATTCTAGCTCGTTTATTCCCCGAGTTCCTTGGGACCAGTTCAATCTATCAGTTGTTTCTATTAACTTTATAGAGTTGTTGATGTGTTTGGCAATGTTTAATGCATTTGTACAACTTTTGTATACACTTTTTAACTTTGTGTCAGTACAGGGTATAAATAAGCATTTGCATTGTATGAAAACTGCCTGCTCAACTAGCAGATACCCTATATAACTTCATATAAAGCCCTGAATAGTTCTTCTGTTATTTATCTAAAAGCTTTTCAGATTTCTAAAAGCATCTGCATTATTTCCTATATAAACTTTATTGTTTTTATCCTTCAAACTGATAATTTTTGCTCTCTACTATAAACTTTTGATAAACTATGTTGTACGCTTTTTATACCCATTTGCTGGTTACAGGGTATTTAAACGAAGCCACACAAAATATTCGCCATAAAATTGTTGAAGCGCCTGACGCAGACGCATGTCGTCAGCTTCCATAAAAAAAATCTTATCAGATTTACAGGCGAAACTTCTAAGTAAACCCATAAAAGAAATTACGCGAGGTTTTTTGTATTTTTTTGTTGTTTGGTTTCAACTTGTGTTTTGTTTTATTTACTCTAAATATTTTGTAGTGTGTGGTTGCTTTTTTATATATTTTTTATATGCTACACATTAAAAATGCTTGGTGCTTATATAAGACATAGATCATAATTATAGTTACCATGCGATGAATTTGCAAAATCATAAAATGTACACGGATATATATGTATATATATATATATATTTGAATACTGAAGGGAAACGCATTGCGCCTTTAACTATTAACATAATTAAGATAATATACAAACTAGTTAGATTATATTCATATTATTGATATAGAAAAATTCATTGTATTTATCTTTGAAAACTATCACACATAAAATTTTATTTTTTTGTTTTGTTTGTTTATAATGAAAACTACACTAGACGTATGTGTTATTGTGATTTTTGAAATATTATTATATTAATGATGATATTACTATTAGCTAGGCATAGTTATTATAATTATTATGTGCTTATCGTGAGTTTACATAGATGTATCTTTAATGCTTAACTGTTCCATAGACATATAAAAAGTTGGGGCAATTAAATTATAGCGGCAAGATTTAGTTCATTTTTAAAAGTGTATTTTTTGTAAGGTAAACGAACATAAAACTTAATTTAAATATCATAAATAAATAGAGAAAAACTTATTATAATTTAAAGAGATTTTAAAGTACATTAAAAGTAAATTTTTTTATACAAATTAATTTATTTTGGTGTATTTAATAGTTTTTTTTTAATTTCCTTCCTTTTATTTGTTTTATAAATTTATCAACACATACTTAAAAGTATCAAATTGATTGCAAAAAAAAGAGTTTTAAATTTTTAAATTAGTTTTTTCACTTTTTTTTATAGAATTTAATCGTTACTGAAATCCTTATAGGATAGTTGAAATTAAGCTAACTTTTGATGTATTTTATTAGGTATTTTTTCGGTATTAAAATATAAAAAAAACATTTCTTTGATTCAGTTTTTAGGCTCAAATAGAATCTGCAATCAATTATTTGGCAAAGACCTAAACTTTTTATTAAAGTTTCTACAACAATAAATTTTATTTTTGATGTAAACACAATGTTAAAGGATTAATTTATGATTTAAATGTAAATGAAATATATGTGGAACAGTCTTAAATATAAACTGCATAGCATTTTAGCTAAATGAGCAATTGTTTTAAGCGGGAATACCACTACTATTTAACTGGTTTCTTTTCTCTCTCTCTCTCGCTCTCGCTCTCGCTGTGCTATATATATAACTACTGTTGCTTAATCTCAAGGACGCTAGAGTTTGTTTAAGATGCTTTTTTAAATAGTTTGGTTAGTTAGATTCATCGATTGCATAATACTTGACCCACTCTGCGGCTCTGCTTAGGCGCTGCTGCTGCTGCGTTCGGCGCTGAGCAGCTCGCCCGCTCGTTGTGTCTCCTGTGGCACTTGCTCCACCTCGATGTACTCCTCCTCGTCCCCTGCGCCCGGTTCTGCGCTGGGCGATGTGCCCGGCTCCGATTCGTACAGCTCCTGTTTAACCGCGTGCAGCGGACTCGTCGGCGTCCTCGGTGAACTGGCCGCCGAGCTGATCTCAGTCTCCTGTTTGGTCGTCTGTTGTCGCAGCTCGTGCGCCCGCTGATGGTGCTCCAGCTCGGCCCGAAAGTAGAACTTCTCGGTGCACAGATTGCAGTCGTAGGGCCGCGCCCCGTGCTCCCCCATGTGGCTGAGGAGGCCGGCGGGCGCTGTGAACACCGCCGAGCAGATGTAGCAGTTGAAGCCGCGCTGCTCGGTGCCGGCGAACGTGTGCTCGACCAGGTGCTCCTGCAGCTTCTGGGCGTGCGGCAGTATCAGCTTGCACAGATTGCAGCGGTGCTCCAAATATGCAGCCGTGCTGCTATTTGTCTTTGTGCTCGGCGCCACCACCAGGGTGGTGACCGGTTCCTTGTGCCGCTTGCCATTCAGATTGTGCTTGCGGCAGCATTTGTCGCACAGTTTGGCGGTTTCGCCGGCGCCTGGCAGCGGTTCCAGGCAGAGTGCACAGACCGGTTCCTGGAGGCTGCCGCAGCCCGGCGACGATTTCGTGTGGAATTTGGCGTGCAGGCTCAGCTCGAATTCGGAGTGGAGCGTTTGCCGGCAGCAGATGCAGGCCATCGGCAGATTGCCGTCGTTGCCGTGCTCGCCGAGGTGCGCCCGGAAGGCGGCCACGTGCTCCAGCTGGTGGCCGCAGTGGGCGCATTTGCCCGACTGCCCCACCTTGGAGTGCTGCAGCTTGTGCTCGGCGAGAATCGCCGGCGAGGGGAAGATCTCATCGCAGATGAGACACTTGTGCTTGCCGCTCGAATTGTGGCAGCTCTTCATGTGCTGCTCCAGTTCCGCCCGCGACTTGTAGTTGCCGGAACAGTAGGCGCACCGCAGACTGACGCCCGTCTTCAGATTGTGCGCCAGCTTCCGGTGCGAATGCAATTCGGCCTCGCTGCGCAAATCCTGACGCTCGCACATCCCGCAACTGTAGTTGGTGGCAGCAGCGCCGCCGCTGGCGCCTGCCACAATTGGTGTCGCTTGTGGCGGCAACTCGGCTGCGCTGGTTGCCGGCGAATTCGCTTTCGCCGCGTACATTTCCATTAAATAGCGCTGGCTCAGGCCGTACATCAGCGCCGGATGTGGCGCCGGCTGCGTCGCTTTGGTGTCCACCTGCAGCGGACTGTAGAATTTGGCCTGTTGATTTGTGGGCGTGGCATTGCCGCCACCGAACAGACCCTTGAACGCTACATTGTAGTCGATGTGCAGGTTGCTGTTGTTGTTTGTCGCCGCGGCGGCAGCAGCAGCGGCCGCTGCCAGCGGCGGCAGCAGCGCATTCACATAGAGGCTGCCCATGCTGGCGGCAGCCGCGCCCGTTTCCTTGGCTCCCTTGATGGCGCCACCGCCGCCGCCGCCGTGTTGGCTCTGCATATGCCGATCGAGCAGGAACTCCACGTGAAATGTCTCCGGGCAGCTGGGACAGCGAAATTGTCGCGCATGCGCCGCCAAATGGAAATGCATCTCCAGCTCCGAGGCGCAAACAACGCGACAGAACATGCACTGCAACGGATTCGAGGATGGGCCGCCGCCGCTCAGCTGCTGCTGCTGCTGATCCCGCTCCCGCTCCCGTTGCTGTTGCTGTCCGCCCAGCTGATGTCGCGTCTTGACGTGCACATGGAACTCGGCATCGCTGCGGAACAGCTCGAGGCAGGCGCTGCAGCGCAACAGCTTCGTCTCCTGGCTGTGGGCGCAGGCCAGATGCAGCTGCATCGACATCCGATTCTCGCACAGCTCCGAGCAGAGGACGCACTTCAGCAGCTGCTGGACATGTTCGCTCAGCAGATGCTGTTGCAGCTCCTCCGCTTTGGAGTATGATTTGCCGCAGCTGGCGCTGCAATTGAACTCGGAGCTGCTGATCAGAAAGTGGGCGACCACGTGTCGCTCGTATTCGCTCTGCTCGGGCAGATTGAGGCCGCAGTGCGGACAGCTGAGCTGCATCCCCTCCACAATGTGCGATTTCAGATGATTGCGGAAGCTCTCAAAGTCCGGCAAACCGGCATTGCACTGGTTGCACAGAAAGACGCCAGGTGGCGCTGGCGCTGGCACTGATGCGGATGCTGATGTTGATTGTGGCGTCAACGGACGCCGCTTGTTGCTGCTCAAATCCGTTGGCAGCTCCTGTTGCTCCAATTTGGCATCCGCATCCTGTTTGATTTGCTTGGGCATCTCCAGCGCCAAACGTGGACTGAAAGTGCCCGCCGTGGCCAGCCGATTGAAGTGCTCGTAATACGAGTTCGGGCTGCTCAGCCGATCGAGATGGGTGCCGCGCATGTGCTGGAAGAGTGCGGCGATATTCACGAATTTCATCGTGCAATATTCGCAGCTCAGCTGAAAACCGTTAGTTGCCTGTTCCACGTTGGATCCATCGCCATCGCCCGGTGGCGACTGCTGCTGCTGCTGCTGCTCGTGGACGCTCTGCAGATGGGCATTCAGCTGTTCGAGGCTGGTGAACTCCGTCACCTTGGGACAGTAGCTGCAGCGCAGCAGCGGTGTCGGTGTGGGCGTGGCAGCCGCCAGCTGAGCACGCGACCGTTTCGGAAACTCGAGGCGACTCGGACTGCTGTCGGTGGCCAAGGCTAAAGCATAGCGGCGCTTGTGGAGGCTCCCATTGCTCGATATGGAAGCGGAGCCCGTCGATCTTGGACTGTAGTTGAGCGCGTTCGGATTACCGCCAGCCGCCAGAATGGCCGCGTTCTTCTTGTGCTTCTGCATGTGCGAGGTGAGTGCGGCGGCCGTGTTGTAGCCGCGATTGCACATGCTGCACTGGAACGGTTTCTGGATGTCGTGCGTCTTCATGTGAATCTTCAGATGATCGCTGTTCGCGAGGAGACAAGCAGACAAAAAAGAACGTGTGTTCAAGCAAATGACGCGACAAAATTTTAACTAAAATTTAACTCTTAGCTTTGGTAGACTACTCCAAGCTGCAGTTTTTATTGTGTGAGCTGGTCACACTGCATATAAAAAGATTAAGAGATTTACCTTTATAAAGAAATGATAGATCACAATAAAAAATTGGAGATATTTTGGAGATTAAAATAGCTAAAGTCTTCATGATTTTGAAGGTTTTGAAAAATCCAAAAAAAAAAATCAAAACAAATACGAAAGACTCCAGATTTGGAAAGAGACTAGAGAATACGAAAGACTCGAAAATTGATTTCAATGCTCTTTAAATAATTTTTATGAGCCTTTAGATTAGTTCTAACTTTTTGTTGTTTGGATGTATTATTTGCCTATCCCTTGTTCCCTTTTTAATATGCTCTGGGAAAGTTCCTGTATTTTATATAAAAATTTTTATAATATTGCTATTCTGATTTTAAGCACGGTTTCTGAATATTGTTGCTCGATTCCTTAAGAATCTAACAAAAAGAAAAATATGTTTTAACTTCGTATTATTCTAATGGCTGAAACTATTTCTTATTCTATTATATTTCCAAATTTAAATTCATATAGGAAATACTTAATAAAACTGATAAGTTTGCAATTTAATCTTTACTCTAAATTTTTCAAAATTAAAAAATAATATATTTATATTATTGATACTAACAGTGCTTCTTAATTATGTTCTCTGTGTTCATATACCCTCTCCTCCGATTATATATAATTAATGGACTTACCTTCTGGAGAAAGCCGCCTCACAGTGCGGACACTTGTAGTTCCTTTCGTTCGTGTGCAGTTTCTTATGGCGATCTCGGGAGCGTTTGTGTTTGAACAACTTGGCGCAGTATTCGCACTTGAAAGGCAAATGTTCGGCATGGCTCTGCGAAAGAGACAGATAGAGAGAGAGAGAGAGAGAAGGATAGTTTAGCGAGTGAATTCAACAAGTGTTTCGGTTGCAGTCAAAACTGTCTGATATTCTGTGTTCTGTTTCCGAGGCATTCTTCTGGGGCTGACTAACCTATTTGAAATTCTTAGAAGTTGTCGTCTTGTCGTCAACTTCTTGACTTGGCGATTCCTGTCTTGAATTTATTGCTGCACTGCAGTTCAACACACATATGCTTTAATTTTTTTCTGACTGAAACTGATTCTGAATCTGAATCCGAATCTGCATAGCGGAGGCTTGGGCGGGGGAGGGGTTTTGGGGTAAACGTAGGTGTTTCGGTTGCGTCTCTTTTGTGGCTTGTGGACAAAAATTCATCTAAATGCGCAACGCAAACGCCACGAAATACTGTGACGTGTGGGGGCTGGGCAGGGCAGGGCAGGGGAGCAACTCCACACACACACACACATAGTCACACACACACACACACACAGTCAAACACACCCGCAACCGGTTTGCTTTTTGGGTTCTTTGGCGGTCGGCCGATTGCTCGCTGCGGTCGCTTCGCTTTGAAGTGTGGCGAAAAACGCAAAAAAAAAGCAGGCAAAAATTAGCCCATTTGTATGCAGCCCCCCGATTTGAAGTTGGCTTATTGCACAATATGAGCCAAGTTAACCAAGTTAGCCAGGTTAGCCACCGGCTCAAGTTCTCGTGTTGGTTATGGTTTTTTAAACTGTCGCGCCAATCATCAACATCATCACCATATTCACTCCCCTCAGCCACCCGTTCCCCCGGGCTGTCCAAAGGAACGTGCGAGAATCCCCCGCGCCTAGGATCAAAGAAAGGCAGCGCAGCATGTTAGAAATCCGAAATGCGATAAGCGATCTGCAGTAGTCCTAAACACAGTTGCAATTGGGTTAACAAGTTGCTGATCTCATTTGGGCGTAACAACAACAACAACAAGTTCAACTCGGAGCAGGATGAGACATACCTTCAAGTGGGTGAACATCGAGTGTTACGTGTTTTCTCTGTGCTACCGAAAATTTTGCTTTGACGGCGTTTTGCCGGCCTCTAAGAATGCTGCTTTATACCTAAAAGCCAAAAGATATGCATCTGATATACGTAGAAATATGTTACGAAAAGGCTAATTTTTTGGCCTGGGTTTATAAAATTCGGTTGCAGAATTTTGAAGCTTTTTTGTGAGTGAATACAAGAACTTCAAACATTATCTGAATTATAATTATCTAAATTGAAGAACATCTGTTAGATATTCACAAAAAAGCAATGGAAAATAGGGAGTTAAAATATATGAAATATGTCTTATTTTAATATTGGAAGAAATTAATTAAAACTGGGTTAGGGCTATCTTCTGCTAGCTTTCAAATTTTGATTCTTTTGTTCATGTAATGTGGATTTAATGACTTAAATATCAGATATATTTTGATTAAACAAATTTCTTGAGTTTAATATTTCTATCTTTTCCTTTCATATTTTATAAATGAAATTAATCTCAATTATTTAATTCATATACTGTATACTTTCAATTCAATTATATACATATATATTTCCTATTATTATTTAACTTTTTCTACTTCAACAAGAAATCGATAAATATCGATTTACAGCTATTATGCCAATTAAAGTATACTAACATATTTAATTTTGTTGCCTTCTGTTGTATTTTAAAAATATTTAATTAGTTTCCTGAAATAGTGAACTTGAATCATATATCTTCCTTATTCTGTTTACATGATTCTTATCTATAATTCATGCTCTCTTAGATTTTATTGCATTAATTTTGCCTTCTGTGTTTTCTCTGCTGTAACCCAGTTTAAATTTTAAACAAGCACAATCGATAGTAATTTACAAAATTGTGTAATGTTTGACATTTGAAATTTCGTTGTGCCCCAAGGATGCCGCAAGGATGCCGCAGGACTGACACCAAACATTGTCTTGTCCCAATTTTGCGCAGTCAAAGTGGAAGTCGAGTAAACCGCTCAGAAACCACCCAACGCTGCGACATAAGCGCCTTAGACAATGTCAGGCGAGTAATTAACCCTTTCGTGGCGTCTGTCACCCAGTGGGTAGGGTGTCAACCCTGCCACCCGCCCGCCCTCAATCTGAAATTCTGTGTAATGGCAATTTACCTGCACGTGATGCTTCAAGTAGCCGAGACGCGGAAATGATTTATCACAGAACTGACACTGATAGGAGCCGTCGCCGCGACTTTTAATGCCCTCGCCTGTCAACTTATCAAACTTGGCTCCCGCTGCATTGTGTCCGGGCTGTCCTGCGCCGCCCGATCCTGTTCCGGTTAGCAATTTTGCGTCCTTATTGATTTTCCGCAGCTTGTTGGCAATTTTCAGCGCCTGCTGATGATGATAATGATGGTGATGATGATGATGCAAATGTGCCGGCCGCTTTGGCCTAATTGGCTCCTGCTGCAACTGCTGCTGTTGCTCCTCCGTGGCGGACACTGTTTCCCCATTCGCCTTCGTCTCCGCGGTGGACTCGTCGCCCTGCGCCGCCAGCTGCGGCATCGAATTGGGCGTCAGAGTTCCATCCGAGATGCTTGGCGAATAGCTGGAGGAGGTGTGCGTGCTGTACATATCTGTAATGACAGAGGGGGTGGGGGGTGTTAGTATTACAATTAAGTTCATGTCGTGTGGGCAGCGACTGCATCCTTATTAGCTTCGCTGGCGGCATCTCTCTCTGTGTGACTAAGACAGGAAATCAACGCCGGTTAACAAAATTGGTCGCCACACTTAATTCAATTAACATGCAACGTTTGGTGTTGCCTCCACCCCAGAGAGAGACACACAAGTGACCCAGCCTCCTGGTCTATCCCCCTTCCCCTCCTCCACTGTGCGGCTGTAAATGAGCCGCACGTTTGTTTCATGCAAACTAATTGCGCTTTCGTACTTAAGAGCATTTTAATTACAAGTTCTTGCCCACTTGACGCCTCACACACTTCGGCACCGGGCAATGAGGGTCACTCCAATCATACACTGTGCACAATAATGGAGGCTGTTTATTGAAAGAAACTGCTGATTGGAATACTTGCATTAGGATTCAGTTGTATTTAAATTCATAAACGAAAATTGTGTTGATAATTATTGATTTATCGATATATCGAAAGAGTTATCGTTCAAATATGAAAAATCGATTTTTGATTTTTAGCGTTTTTTTTTGGCAATTTTAGCTTTAGCTTAAAGATGCCTAAAAGGCCGATTAATAATCGATCGATGTATTTTGAAATATCGTAAAAAGAATATCGAGTTTAAATTGTGAGCGATTGGTACATCGATTTTCGATTTGATTTTAATATAACTAGCTTGCGATGGATTTCGATTAATTTTACAATCGCTGAAAAGAAGGATCGCGTCAATTGGATCATAGAAATATTTGAAATCCCTAAAGAAGAAGCATGTAGCACGATAATGTGACCACACTCGAGTCACAGTCTGGGTTGGATTTTTGAGCACAAAATTTTGCATTCGTTTCTAAAATTTTTCCGAATTATTCGCTTAAAATTTACTATTTTAAATTTTCTACTTTAAACCCAAAATTTTTCTATGTTCTATTTTTTTATGTAAATCTAATTATTTCAATTCATTCTTATTAAAATGCCCAACTATTTTTCTCAGTGCACACAACTACTTCGATATGGTCGCTCATCTATCACCACGCGCCAAGTGTCGTCGGGTTTTTGTTTTTCTTTTGTTATTATTTTTTTTTTTTTTTTGATACACTTTCCGTTTTGGAAAACTTTAATTAAAGCTAATTGTGCCTGATCCGTCTGTATATCTATCTGTATCTGTATCTCTCAACTATCCATCCTCCAAGTAGATGTTTGTTTTGGCTGTCGCCGCTTGAACTCTGATCTGAAGTGTGGTGGTGTCTGCTGCCAGCTCCTCAAACTGCATTTTCTTTTAATTAGGAAACATGAAAATAATGCATCAGATTAATTATCATATATGCTAGCTCGAATTGAAAAATCGGCTCTGTCTGGCAATAAACGGCTTTAAAGAGTTCCCCGGGTCAAAGAAAGTTGTAAGACATTGTAAATCTTAAGATTTGATTGCGTTAAATGATAGAAGATCCCACAAAGGGGTTGAACGGATTGCAGCTCAAAGATTTGTGGGTGTTGAAATCCATTTTGAATAGATTCAAAGTTTTTATATGGTTGCTTTAAGCGAAATATAGAACTTAAATTACAGTAAAAGTGCTATTAGATTATAAAGACTATCCAATAAAGAAAGTAATCTCTGCTCTTAACAATCTACAGTATAGATCAAGGCTGAAATGAAATATGGTTAACGAACCTAAGCTAAAATCAGTGCGAAGAAAATTTCAAAATTTTTTGTAACCAAGATTGCACCATGGCTATGCCAATGAAAATTCTTATAAAGATTTAAATAATTTAGTTATGTTATGTTTATTTGCTTTTCAAATAATGTTAGAAATTTCTTTAACGAACTGTGTAAATGGTTTACTTTTATCAAAGTTTATAAACAGGTATGTTAAATGAATATATTTAAGATAAATGAAGAAAATTTTTGGTTAAAAAAACAGAACATTTAAAACTGTGAAACTGAGAAACTTTGTCATATATCTATTCGGGTAATTGAAAAAGAGACTTACAGAATTTAATTAAAATTATTAAAAACATCTTATTAGGAGAAAAGTTTGAAAATGTGTAAAAATTTTTTTTAAATGAAAGTTTTTACTGAGTATATATTATTGAAAACCAATCTTTTATATACAAAAGTAAATTTTTTTTTAGTTGATTATTAAATTAATGTCATTGCAAAATTTTGAATTCTCTAGTGATAAAAGCACAGAGTTTTATTTAAGAATATTATAATAGTGTTGAGTTCTTTTCAATTAACTATCTAAATATTTTATAGTAATGTTTTGAAGCAGAAAGTGAAGAATAATTTACTTTTAGCGTATAATGATATATTTGTTTAATCACAGACTGTTTAAAGTTATAAGCATAATAACAATTTCACACACACATAATCCCATAAAATATTTAACTAATTACCGTTATTTGTAATCTCCTTGGTGGCTTGAATCTTTTCAATTAAGTTCTCCAAACGCGAACTGGGACCGCGATACAACATCTTTAAAGCCATCATGGCATTGTCAGCAATCAATCGGTTAATCAGTTTAACAATTTGAATTTTGATTTGCAAACATTAACAAAAGAATTTACACTAAACATTTGTCACTAAAAGCTTCCAAAAGCTATTTCGCATACATTTTTTTCAACAGCATTTGAGGAATTTCTTTGTTTTAATATTGAATTCAACTTTGTGAATTAGTTTTCAATTAGCACGCGACACCAAACGACGCCAAAGGATCGCAATTGTTGTTGTTGTTGTTGTTGTTGCGCGTTGGGACGACAATGTGAGGACGTCCAAATGCCGCGAGCACCAAAATGTGACTAAATCAGAGCCAAGAGCCAAGCGCCGTAGGAAACCCGAAGCAGCAAACGCTGTCGCCGTCGCTGTCGTCGCAGCAACGGGCGTCAACGCCTTAAAAACAGAAAACCAGCAGCAGCAACAACAACAGCAACAACAACAATCAATTTGAGCGCTTGGCGAACCAGTTGCCCAGCGCATGCGTGTCTGTGTATGCGAGTGTTTGCATGTATTGGTGCGTGGCCTGCCTTTTGGGATTCTCGCACCAAGCACGAGGCGTCGGCGTCGCTGCTGCGCTGCCAGCAGCAAATGAGAAGCAACAAAGCGAAGCATTAAATGGCGCCCCATACACAAACACAAAGGCACACAACACGCACGCATACCAATGCGAACGGCAGACGAAACGCAGCCATGCGTGAATGAGCGAGCGCAAGTTAAAAACTGTGAGAGAGCAAGAGCGTAAATTTCGTTTGCTTATGCATGCATGCATGTGTGTGTGTGTGTGTTTATGTTATGTACAGCCAGTGAAAAGGCGGAGCATGGGAGCCCCTTGTGGTGCCGCTGTCACATTGGGCGTTCGTTCATTTAGCTTGTGGGAGCGCACAAACCACGGGGGGTGGGGTGAGAGCTGAAGTTGAGCACATACTTTGTTAATTTGTGCGCTGTGATATATATTTTATTTATGTGTGCGAGAGCACAGCGAAAACAAGAAGAAGATGAAAAGAAAAATATGCAAATTGGCCAAAATGTCAGGTGTTGTTCCGAAGCTTTTGGAAAGTTTTTGTTTTAGAGTTTTTATTTTTGTTTCTAAATTATTATTTTTCTTGCTGCTTTCCATTTGTTTTTAGTGCCTGCTTTGGGCAGCTAAAAAGTTAGCAGAAAAGGCTTTTTTTAATTTAGTTGAAAGCGAACTTTGTCTAACTTTAACTGAACTCAGTAATACCAAACAAATTTTATTTTATAGTTAAAAAAATAATTTACATATATAAAAAAGAAAATAGTTATGAGGTTTGTTTAAGATTAAATGTATCCATAGGAGATGTGATATATTTTAGTCCGATATCAATAAAATTTCGCTCATATATAAGATTTGGATTGGAGATTATGAATACCTGCTTTCGTTAACATATTTTTTAATATAAAACAATTTTGTTGTTTTTTATCTTTTCAAAAATTGGTATTGCTCAAATATATATGAGAAACTGTCTGCTATTATGCGGCACACAATACTATATTGCAGGTCTATAACAAAGGCTATCTTTTCTAACACCTTTTAAGGTTTCTTTATTTAATTAAAAAATTGCAAGTGAATTTTGAATAGTAAATGAATGCTTCCAAACCACACTCACACTTCACTTTGTTACGCATTAGCACAGAAATCAAATTCGTATTTATTTTAAGCTACCAAATTGACACAGGTATTAGCCAAGTAATCATGTTTGGCACAGCCCAAACCCCAACTCTCCTGTAACCTATCAATTTCCTTCCATTTGTATCCACATTTATTATCATATAAAACCCAACATATCACGAGCACTGTCAATAAACCGCCGGCCAAAAAAAAAACACAAAGTAAATTGAGCAAAATTGACACAAAATGACAAAAAGCGCTAAAAAAAAAAACAAACAATTTACACAGCCAATATGCTGAAAAGGCTAAAAAAGGCAGCAAACATGTTTAAGCCATTAGCGCTAAAAGATGGCAAATGTCGCCCGTCAATGTGGCCAACAAAGGACAACAACAAGGACAAAAGCGCCAACACAGATTGCAGCAGCCGTGCAGCATGCAGCATGCCACTAAAAGCCAAATTAATTATGCATGCAGCAGCGGCAACAACAATGCCCAAAAAGTGCAGCAGCGTCAAAGTGGCTTTGGTTTTTATTTTATTTTTTTATTTTTTTTTTCGTTGGATTTTCTGCTGTCAGCAGCACTCAACACAGTACGCCCACAGTGGCCACATACACCCCTGTCCTACCACTGCCAAACTCCCTCCCCTCTCCCGCTCGCACTTTACCAAAAACTATTAAAGCAATTAAAAAATCACTTTACACATTAGCAGCTTTTGTTGGTTTTTTTTATTGTTTCGTTTCGTTTCGCTTCGCTTCGCATTTCCAATTGGACGCCACGAGGCTAGCCAATGGCAAACGTTCGTTGCGCTGTTAACGCATGCGTCTCTGTATGGAGCGAGATAGCTAGCTATACGCACGCTGCTCTCTCGCTTATTTACTTTGCAGCCGTTGGGCAACTCTCGTGCTGTTTCGTTTTGCTGCCCGCAGCATTTATTGACAGCGCTGTCGATTTCGGGATTTGCTTTTGTTTAATTTGGCAGCGAAAGCTGCTGCGCTAATTGCGGTTATGTGTTGAGTGTACATTACATTGTTGTTATTGTTGTTGCTGTGATTTCTGTTATGTTCGCTTTAGCGCGAGTTTGTCGTTTGAGTCTTTGGTTTGAGGTTAGGAGTTGGGCCAGCTTTGAATTAACTGTGAATTTTTGTGTTTTATTGCCTATTTTCTTAATTGTTTTATATTGGGGGTATAAAATATTTGTAATATAAAGGCAAACTATATACATTAATAAACATAATTATTTCATTTATATTTTAAAAATATATTTTTTTAATTTTAATTTATTTTAGTAGATTTTATGGTAGCTTTTCATTTTTGAATTTACTAATTTAACCACAAAAGAAAACCTTAATCAACCTTTAAACCAAATATTAATTAAAAATGCCATCAATTGACCTAAAAACCTAACTCTTCCACAAACTTTTCAATATTTCAAACCACCAAAAACTTCATTAAATAATTATATGCAACCCATCAATCCAAAAGAATTCAATAGAAACAATCTCAATCTTGAAACCAATTAAAGTTAATTTGGCGCCTTAAATTTTTAATGTTTCACACGAAAACGAAAACCTGGTGAAAAATGTCACAACAAAAAGACAAGAAAACAAATCCAACCCTCCCTTTTGGAAACTCCCATTATATCCTCTAATTGTAACAAGAATATTTCCAAAATTGTTAGGTTAATTGCGAGTGCAATTGAAATTCGTGTAGCTAAGCGTTTTTTAGTGTATCAAAAATGTGTAGAATTTTTGTTGCTTGTCCGCTGAAAATTTCAGCTTGTAGCTTAAAAATGCAAAAGTTTTGCCGTTGAGTTGAGTTGGGATTTTTGGCTCTTTGACTTGGCTTTTGTCTCTGTGTTAATTATGTTTGACTGACAGTTTTGTGACAGGCGCTGGTAGAGACCACGACCACGACCACTACCACTACCAGGACCAGGACCAGGTTCAGGAGAACACTGGGCACGAGCCCGAGGTTTACTTGGAGGTTGGGGGTTGGTGTTTTCTAAATTTCGGGGTGTGGGTTCGGTTCGGTTCGGTGGGTGAAAGGGTGACCAGGTAAATGCGCCCTGGCAGTGATGAGCCTTAGCTTTGGCCCTTTTTAACACACCCTGTGTTGAAAGTTACAGTGGGGTATACTGAATTTACTGATAAGTTGTGCAGCTTAAGCCTGCAATAATAATATTTCTAAGCTACTTTAGTCTATATATTATATTAATTTATTATAGCGCGTTTCAAGCATACTAAAGGGATTCATTTTTGATTCCAAAAATCATGTCTTGATAATTTTTGAAAAAATTTTGCTATTACTTTTATTACTTGATTTTAATTGAAAATATTTAAAAATAAATTCAAGATTTATTTTTGTTCCAATATTATGCTCAAATAGTACAATGAATATATAGTTTAAGTTTTCCTTGTGTAATCATAGGGTATCTTCGTAGTCGTATGCTCTTTAATGTTTGTGTTCGCATTCTAACTCTTGATTTCTGTGCATTTTTAATGCGCGGCTAATGTGACGCCAAAAACTTTGACTTTGACTGAGATTTGTTGGTCAGCAAAATGCAAAAACTGGGCTGAAGGAGGTTGGGAGGAGGGCGGGCGTATAGGCAGGTCCGGCTGCCAGGGAGCACTTGCCGTTAGCACATGTGTCAGTTTGGCTGCTGACAGGCAAAGGGTTTTCTTCTTTTTTTTTTGTTGGCAGGACTGACCCGGCGCGCTTGCCTGGCGCCCTCATGCATAATAGATAAATTATAAAAATAAGCACAGCACATGTGTTAGGTGAGTGGGTGTGTGTGTGTGTGTGTGTGTGTGGGTTTGGTTGCGGGGTGCACATCAGCAACCTGTCAGCCATTGTCCTTCAGCGCAAGTGTCCTTTTGTTGCCACTCAGCACGTCCTTCTGCTCGCTCTCGTTAGCGAGCAGCGCATTTTAAATTAGCCATTTCTATTGCAAAAGTCACTCAAATTGTCACTTTGATGTTCTGACAGCCAGCTCAGAGCCAAGGACCACGGCTCGAATCCCGCTGCCCGTGTACATAAATTAATGCATGTGCTCGATTTCCTGTGTCTCCACAGATTTTACTCTCACACTCATTTAGGCCCGCTCGCTTTTTAACTGCACAATTAATCAGACGCTTAAGACCACATTTAATTAGAGGCTTTGCTCCTTTTTAACTGGTCCAAAAAAAAAGGGTTTAGTTGTGTAAGGATTTTTTTTTGTATTTATACAAAAAAATGTGCCTTTATACCGATATGATATGAGTATTTAAACCGCATAAGAAAAACTAATTTATATAATTATTATGTTTGTGTATTTACTCATAATTAAATAAAGTTCTGAGGGACTTAAGCTAATTGAAATTTTGATGAGAGAGCTTGGAAAAGTTTTCTGCATTAGTCCTTAATAGTTGATTTGCCTAAGGCAGCTAAACAACAATAATAATTTATGTTCGAATCGGCTATTTTATAGATTAAATGCTGTTTAAAGCACAGGCCAATATTATATTTCTCACATCGTATGGAAGAAAGAGTATTAATACCAAAATATCTGAAGCTTTTCAATAGAGCAAATTTTTATATTTTTTGTATTGTTTTCTAATTTGTCGAAAGCTATAAGATATTATTTAATATTTTCTATTTTTTTAGCTTTTTATTATTAAATATTTCTACAACATTTTGTTATATTTTTGTTATCCAAAAGCAACTACTTTTTTATAGCACCATTTTCTTCTCTTTCCATTTCCCTCGCTATCGCATCTTCTCATACACCTTTATCTCCAATAGTTATAGTATCTCCCATCTGATGTCATCAGAATATCGCCTTTGGCATAAATAATTTTATTTACCGAAAGGTATTTGCATAACTAGCATAATTCTTTTTATGCCCACATTTTGTGTACATATGAAATGCAATTGAAATTGGTCGCGAACCCTTAAACTTAACCTCGAGTCAATAGTTTCAGCTTATATATATATATATGTATATATAGTTGGTACCTTCTGCTTATTAGTTAAATGCCAACGAACTGCCGTCGAAATGATGGCAATAAAATGATTTTATGTTTATTATCAACATCAAGAACCGTGTGGGCATCGTAAACCCAATTTCGCCAGAGAGCGCGAACTGAGCGAACCCGACAAAATTGTCGACCCCTTTTTTTTTTAGTGGGCTGTTCCGTTAACAGCGGCACTTGAAACGCAGACCAAGTTCTAGTTTCCGGGGTACGACAGAGAATACAGAGAGAGAGCGAAAGAGAGAGAATGATAATATCAGCGACCGGAATCGCCGCACAGAAACAAACAGCAAATCGGATGTGGCAATCGGACATGTTAATCTCTTTGCCAGCCGGAGCTCAAGATCTTGGACAGACGCAAAATGCATTTCAATTACGAGCACTATTCAAGTACCTCAGTGTTCCCTGTTCCCAGTTGCCATCAACCAGTTCTTAGTTCTTAGTTCTTCCCGGTTTCATGTCGCTCTTTATGGCGGCACAGGCACGCGTGGCTCGGTCAAGTAGTGCGGCAGCTGCCACCGTTTGCGGCACACCCCACAGCCACAGCTGCCCCACTCGTTTACCGCAAGCTTGCAGCACGTGCCGGTCTAAGGCCAAGGGGGCAGCAGGCGGTCTGTCCAAAAACTCACTCTAAGTCTAAGCTCCACTCTGCGGTCGGCAGGTGCGAAAGTCAATTATGGACAGTCAGTCAAGCTGAAATCAGGATAGAAAGAGCGCACCCAACTGCGGCTTGTCGATTATAAAATACCCTTTGCATTGATTATGTGTAGGTAAATGGCGATTAAATTCGATATTTTCGATCAAATACGATATTATTTAAATTAAATTTGATTTATACGATATTTAATATAAATATTATACTTTTTTAATGCTAAGTACTTTAATTTTTGATGTAAATGTGGAGAAATTTGAAATAGCAAAATAAAATAGCAAATTTTTTGTCAGTTATATAATAACCTAATCATATATATAAAAGATTGTCCTCATATGCTAAGAACACAGTAAAGCTTGTAAATTATAGGACACACCTTTTGTTATTTATATTCAAAAAGTTATATAGTCGAATCAGGTCTTGCTTTTATACTAATATACTTTATTTAAGTAATATTAAATATAACAGCTAATTGATAATCTGAATCAACACAGCAAAAATATCATTTTTGGCAGCTTAAATAAGCTATATATATACATTCGATTCGGCTGCGAATCACATAAATTTATTTATATAGCATATTTATTTTTGAATAGATTACATATTTATAGGCAAAATGAAAATACCTCGCGTAAGAGTATTAAAAACCGAAAAAAAGAAACCCTTTTCAATCGTGTTTGGAAAAGGGCGAGTGATCAGAGTCGGGGCGTAAACGCTTTTGCCACCGCAGGACGCACCCGACACGTCGCCAGGCGCATCATTACCGCTGACAGTCGATCAAGATCGCCTCAAAGCAATCATCAATGAAATGAACTGGTTCTACCTGAGCCAACCTGTCGCTGATTGATTTGTGTCAGCGCCAGACACAAATCGCGATGCCTGCTCCCTGATTGAGTTTTCTTCAATTCATTTTTCATTCAGCACTTTTTCAGTTTTACGCAATCGGACATTGAGCATAGCCTATTAGGGGATCATCATTATCTGCTCCGATGACTTGACATATAGCTGTTGCTTTAAAGTGCGCACAACTCGCAGTTCATAGTCCGATATCTGATTTTGATCCTAATTATTGTTTTGGTTTATCGATAAAGTGACTTTTTCAATGTTTTGAAAGGCCACGCAGTTGGGTTCCAAATTTCTGGTCTAGTGACATTGGCGCCCACATAATTAACCCGGCCTAGGTTTGTTTTGCAGAAATAGTAAAGTATTTACAATACTATATAGTAATTGGTTAAGAGGTCTTTTAATGCATATAAAAAAGATTTGTGGAAAAGTAATTTTTTTAATTTTTTTAAACATAATATTGCATTCATACGTTAGCCTTATTTTGTTCTTTTTAAGACCGATTGCGATTCGTTATTTATCAGTTTAGAAAAATGTTTCAAAATTATAAAAATTTTAAACAATTAATATAAATATTTCAGTAACATATTAGTTTTTATAAAAACAAGTTGTTAAGATGCTTATTAAAGAAAGGATATTTTTAATAGATTATATTATTATGATTATCACATATTTATAATATAAGATTCGGTATATTTACTTAAATAATGACCGCAACAACTTCACCCATATGAACTCCTAAACTAAGAATACCCTGTTTTAACCGGCACTCGCCCTGCCCAACTCAATACTCAATACGAAAATGTGATCCCGCCGTGAAACATATGCAAAATAGCCTCTACAAGCAATTGCAATCATTTGCGCTGAGTAGCCACCACCACCACCACCAGCACCACCACCATCAAAAACTAACCGTAACCACCACCCAAATAAAATGCGAAACATTCGAAAGATTTATACGGTAAACGTCACATGCAAAACACGAAAAAACCCATAACAATACGTCCAAATTAAATCCTTTAAGGCCAAGAGCAGCTCGTCTGCGGCAACATTTCATCGAGTATTTCATTTAAATTACCAAGAATTTATCTTGTACTCCCCCCAAAAAAGAGAGGAGAGAGGAGAAGGGAAGTGAATCGCGAGATACGCAAATGTGTGGAGTGCGGGTTGAGTGTTTTCCGGTGGGTGGGGGTGGTGGGGTTGCCGAGTGTTACCCCTGGGAGCGGGCGGCGCGCGAAATTGTGCCTCGGAGTCGCATAAGCCAAGCAACGGGGAAAGTGGCACCAAAAGTATGCACATGGGAGCCACCAAAATGTGGGGGGGAAAACCAATTGGCGTTGTGTGGAGCAATGTGTGTGTGTGTGCGGGCGTGTGTGTGCTGGGATGTGTGTCGTAAAACGTTCGCTGACTTTTATGCGAAATGAAAATGTCTTGCGCGAAAAGAAATATCAGTTCGGTGGCGCCAACACCTCGCAGCCCCCCTTCCCGCCTTGAAATCCAGTGCCCAGCCTGCTCCTGGGAGACGTGCAAACTTGGCCAGGCAGCAACACCTAACGCACATAAATCATGCAGAAGGTGGCAACAGCCAAAACTCAAAACGCTGGGCGTGTCATAACTTTGCCTTGAGTCCTTTCGCAGCTATCCCCAGGACATGGTCAGGCAGCCGCTGGCAGGACTCGCGGGAAACAGAGAACACGCCCGCGAGTCCAGCGTCTTCTGCTGCAGGCAAAACTTGAGCGAAACTAGCGAGAGAGAGTGCTGGCGGAGGCACGACTAGAAAATACCCTGCATCCAAATTCACAACAATTACAAAAGGTCCGCAAAATATTCAAAATTCTTTCATGAGTTCCTAGTTCCTATATTTTTCCACATATGTACAATGAAGGGACCCTAAAAATCGATATTTATCGGTTTTAGGCAAAACGGTTTTGTTTGTTTACAATGTACTTGAATTTAAAACCGTAGTTTCTAAAGCCAGTTTTGTATCGTTTATGCAAAAAACTCAGAAGAAAAATTATATTTATCGATTTTAAGGCATATTTAAGTTCTGTCTATGATATCCTTAGAGTTAAAAACCTTTTTCGCTTATAAATCTTAACACAAGACGCAATAAACTGAGGCTTTTAATCGATATTTATCGATCTACAGCAAAAGAAAGAAGATTTCAAGCTCTTTCCACATTTCTAATTAAAAGACTCCAACTTTATATTTTGAATATTAAGTCAAAACACTCTTTCACACACAATTTGTTTGCAGGGCATAGAAATTGGTAAAAAGTAAGTCGCTGCAGCTGACAGGGCGTCGAGTGCAGCTACAACCCTACCGCCCCACACCCCCATCAAAACCGCCAACCCCGCCCAGCGACTGGTCCGTTGGCAGAACTTTTTCTGTGTTTTTCGCACTTGTTTGGCTTTGGTGTCAAGGCGTTTGCACACCTGAGATTGTAAAGTTGCGTTTAGTTTTTCAGTTTCTGACTTGTTGTTTTGGGCAGTTATTATTTATGGTTTAAACGCAAAGAATTGAAAAGAACAAAAAAAAAACTAGACGGGGGAGTTTCTGTGGCTTATAGAGATGGTGCGTTTAGCTATTTAACTGATTTGATGCGTGTTGACCCAATTAAATGCGTGCTTCTTAGCGGCATTTTTTTTTCACTTGTGGAGATCTTCACTTAAACGTGATCTCGGCCCTTTTGAGTGCCACACAGTGAGAACGGTTCATTAAACTGTACCGTGTCATCAACTGAAACTGCTTTAGTGACCAGTTTTCCACCACAGATTTCAATCTAAAGCAATTTGCGTTCATTTCTTGTGAAAGCAACGGACTCGATTTTAACAAGCTGCCAAACACTGTGAGAATTGGCACTTTAAGCACAAATCTTGAGTTTACAAAATAATTTAAGTAGCTTTAATAGCGAGTGCACAACAGCCAAATACCCTATACTTTGTTTTAAGGCAACATCATTTAAGTTCGGAAACTTCCAAATACATGAGAATACTCATTAAACTAGTCCAAAATAATACTGAAAGTATTACTCTGAGCTATTTTAATTGTTGCCTGACAGTTGGGTCGAAAGTGCCTGACTTAAGGATACCCTTTATTTCATTTAAAAATTCACTTATGCCAAATTATTTATAACTAAAATATTGTATTTTTTAGGCCTGCTCGGCTATAAAATACCTTGCATATAACATGAAAAAGCATTATTTAACTTAAATCTCATTTAAAAGTGTTTTGTTTGTGACCTAAATATACCCTGTAAAAACTCTTTAAAACCTTAAATTGTTTAATTCAAAACAGAGGATGAATTTGTGAGAATTTGCTCAACTACTCCGCTCTGAACTGTTCAAAAACTTAATCCCTACCCTAATTTTAAAAGTATTCCAAAATTCAGGAAAATTTATGTGTTAATTATTTAAGTTTCAGCTATTTCTTGTACTTATTTTATTCTGTCTGGGAATATATACGCAAATGTTAGCTTTTGTTAAGCACTGACACTGACTCTAAGCTACCCTGTTATGCATATAGGGTATAACTGTTGCAAATGATGTTCCTGTCAACTGCAATCTACACAATTTTAAAAAGCATTCATTTTTTTCAACACAACAGCTCTATAGTCTATACAACCCCTTTGAGTGGCTGTCATGCCTGCTGGGTATAGCTGGTCCAAATGACATCCACAGAATTGTAACCCCTTTTTCTTCTTCTGGTTATTTTTTGTGTGTTGTTTACGGAGACAAGAGCAATTATTTATGGTCTTAGATGCGGACATGTGAGCCGCTTGCTTTTTGCACTTTTTGTTATATGTTTGTCTTGTAAGACAAATGTGTAATTAATTGCGTCGCATCAAAAGGAAACTTCGCAACGGAACTGAACTGAACTAACTATATTTGCATACACCAACACTATTTAAAAGAGATGTTGAATTCGAGGCACTATTTGGCCACCGTTTCCTGCCGCCTCGTACACGTGCTATTAATAAATCAAAAGGACAAGTCTCCGGAAGTCCAAGGCAAAGCCAAACAAATGAAATGACTTGGGTAAACTTTAACAAAGACAGAGAGAGAGGGAGACAGAGAGAGGAGAAACCAAGGCAGACTTAAGGAATTGTACTCCAATAATCTCTACCACAACTAGTCGCTCTCACACTCCCCCTTCCTCTTCATCGTAGTTGTCTGGACGACTGCAACTAATTGCATTTCATTGCATACATTTAGGCGCCGCAGCTGCTGCAGTCACAAAAACAAAATTCACACAGCAATTCCTTCAAATCACACCGCCAGCCGTAAAACGTTTCAAAATTGTAGCCAAATAGCCATGGAACCACGGAGCGAGCCATCGACCCATTGAGATTTCCATAGAGCCAACCACACACACACACACACACACACACACAGACACACCGAAGCCCCTCAGCACCGAAGGCGGCCAAAGAAATGAAACTGCAGGTCGAAACTTGGGAGGCGGGGCTGACGAAAAGATTGGGCCCAGACTGGCCAAGTGTTGAGTGCTGCGGTAGGTTAACTAAGTGTGTGCACTGCACGAAATTAAGGTGGCTTTGAGTTAAGATTAAAACTTCAATATAAGGAAATGTTTTAAAAATGTGCAAAGAACGTTTCGCTCTAAAACTGGCAAAAAAAAAAGCCAAAAAACAAGAAACTAAAAAAAATTATACCATGGAAAAGAGTAACTGGGAAATGTCCCAAAAGTTCCTAAAAACAGATTTTACATATAATTAATTTTAATTTGTGGTATAATTAAATGTAATACTAGAGCTTGATTCAGTAGGTTAGGGATGAAAAAAAAATCGTAATATTGATGTTTCGATGTTCCCAGCGATGATTTTTTTCGATTTTTTTTTGTGACATATCGATGATTATTAACACGATTTTCTAGTAAAAGTGTAAAGATAGAAAAGAAAAGAGCAAAGTCTTCTTAATTTAGTTAAGTCTGTGTGCATTTCTCGCAGTGTAGGCCAGCATAAGGAAACTCGATGAAGACATTAAACCAACGCCAACTCAGTCGAGTTATCCCAAGCAGTCAGCCAAGTCGAGTCTGTTTGAATATGTGTGAGTGTGAGTGTGTGTGTGTGTGTTTCTGAATGAATGTGAATGCTTGGCTAGCAAATGGACAGCCGGCAACAGGACGCGACGTTCAAGTAGAAACAAAAAGCACAAGCTGCAAAGGAAGTCTGGCAAAAAAACACAGAATTTGGACGGGAATGTCCGACTAGGAGATACCCTAAACACAGCAGAAGTGATAAAAATTATAATAGTAATTATCAATCAAAATATAGACAACAAAAGTCAATTAACGATCCGTCCCTCAAGAGAGTTCGAACCTCAAACTGTAACTTCAGCTACACAACCGTTGTCAACTTTAACCACCAGAAAAAACAATTCCCATAAAAATGCTCGAAACAATTCCGTTTTATTATAATCGATAAAAATCGATTTCAATCTTTGATTTTCTTACTATACGTCGGAGATTATAGGAGCTAAAAGCACCAACTTTATGTTTGTGTAAAGCAGACGCAGATTTCTATACCTTCGGATTTTAGTTACCTGGGTTCAGAGATGCCTTCTTCTGCCTGTTATATATATTTGCACAAATCATCACTCCCTTTTTACCCATTTTGAATGGGTGCAGGGTATAAAAAACGAAAAAAGAAAGAACAAGAGGCGAGGAAATGCCAGAGCTACGTGGGCGGAGCACAACAAAACGAAACAAATAACAGAGAAAAAGCATACGAAATGGCACTAGAGAGAAATGTGGCAAAGCTGTGAAGGCGGCTAAGAGGAGCGCCGGAGGGAGGGGGAGCCTGGCAGAAGACAAGCGAACGTAGCTCATGATGCTGCCTGTTGTTGTTGTTGCTGTTGTTGTTGTTCGACAGCTCGTAAATGGCAACGAGGATGTATGTGGCGAAAGTGAAGTGGCTTTTGGCTCGTGGCTCCTAGCCAATGTGTGTGTGTGTGTGTGTGTGTCTGTCTGTCTTTGCCCAGTGGCATGTGGCATGTGGCATGCGGCGAGTCGCCTCCGACTTGGTGTTGATTGCTGTTTGGGGTTTTTAAAACGTAGTTAGGCTGCCCCCGGCTCTGTGCGGCAGCATATGGCAACGGCAACGACACCCGCGGCACAGGTGTAGAGCACCCAGGAGTGTCGTCGCCGGCAGTCATATAACACCCCATACGGCAATTTCAATCGTTATAGCAAGGCAACGAAACCAACAGAGAGAGAGAGAGAGGGGCTTCAAACGCAAAGAAACAAAAAAATATTGTATTTTGGCCACACTTACCAGAATAGAAACTGTCCAGACTGTGCAGCTCCTCGTCATCATCGTAGTCCTCATCGCCGCTAAGGCTAAGCAAATCAGCCGCCAGCTCTTCGTCCTCGTCCACATCGTCCTGCTCCTCCTCGTCTTCGTCCTGCAATTGTGCAGCTTCTTGTGCATTTATGTTAGCTATAAGAAGAAGATGAAGTAGAAGAAGCAGCATACACAGTTAGTCACTGTTTGTTGTTATTGTTGCTGCTGTTGCTGCACTTGCTGCAGCTTTGAACTGCGGCACGTTTTATACAGCCGCTAGCTGCATGCCACGTCCCCAGGTGGCAGGAATTTTGATTATGCTATGCCCCTGGGTGCCATAATTCCATGCCCAAGCAAAGCCAGCCAGCAGCAGACCAAACCCTCACCCCCCGATCCCCATCCCCCCTCACTCCATCCCACCGTCAACGACCCCCACTTTAAGCCCCATAACTTGGCTATTTCCTTAAGAGCATTTAAGAGCGTGTCCTTGCAGCGCGCAGGCTCCAAAGAGCGCAGCTTGTTTTGGTTTTGGCCGCAGAGAGAAACACAAAAGAGAGAGAGCGAGAAGAGAGAGAGAGAGGGATTAAAGAGAACTTGCCAAACAGCTGTTGGCCAAGCTGATTTGTTTTTGGCCAAGCACGTGTTGGGCCTGCCCTGCAGCATTTTTGGGCATTGGGATCGAGGATGGGGGTTTTAGGGTGGCCTGTTGGCTTTCAACCCGTCTGCGTTTTGTGGCTTGGAATGCGTGGCGCAACATTTTCTTGACATTACTCATACGCAATGTTTGACGCGCCGTTGTCTGGACTTTGATTCGTTGGGGGAAGGGGCGGCTATGTGTGTAAATAACTGTGTCTCAAGCGAAATTCATAGAATTATTATTTAAGGTTTAGCTGTTAAGGAATTTGATTTGGTGTTGTAGGTTTCAGACAGTTTAAATTTGGTAGATTTCTTGATAACTTGAAATAGACCAGCTATTTAATGTAAAAACATAAATAAATTTTATACATTTTGAGGCTAAATAAACTTAGCCCTACAAATACAAAAATGTACTTAATTAAAATAATATAATAATATAAAACAAAAAGACTCTTCAATATAATTTTTACTTTGAACAATGCATATATATTTTAAATACAGAATCTAGAAGAAGAACGATGACTAAAATGCCATCAAAATTTGTAAATCGGTTCACTTGTGAGACAAAGCTATGGTATCTTCAAATATGTGAACTACGGATCCGACAACTTTATATATCAAAATTTTGTCAATTTTCTCTTTTGTTAATAATATGCATTTCGCCACCCACCATCGATTACAAATATAAATCAAATAATATACATATTTTGAATGCTGCTTCAATCTAGAACAGAATTGTATCTAACTTTATATAGTCTCTCTTCATTCAATCTTTTACAACTCAACAGTTCAATCACACATTGCCAACATTTCCTATAACCAACTCAGTATTGGCATCCAAATTTGGGTATTAAAACCAATCGCACACATCGGATCAACATAAACCCATCCGTGGTTGCCATCAACTAATTAGAGCCGAAAATTAAACCGGAAACATAAACCTGCCACAAAGACTCGCTGAGAGATGCGTTTTTATTAGTTTCTAATGACAAAATGAAATTTCGGCACAGGGTGACTCCGGCCACGTTGCATGCGGCAAACATTTGGGGCGCTTCGCAAATTTCTTTGATGGCGCCAATGTCCACGTTGCCAACGATGGCGACGTTTTTGACGATGTGCTTTTATGCCACACTTTGCATACGCGCATAAGCTAGCTAAGGGGGGACAGGGAGGGGGGATTGGTGGCAATGGCGCGCTGCAACAGCGAACGCTGCCACACGTCCAATAATCCTTGTCCTGCAACTGGGGAATACTTCATCAGCGGAAACAAAATTTTACGAATTTGACTGCGAGCGTGTGTGTGTGTTTGTGTGTGTGTGTTGAATGTGTGTGTGTGTGTGTGGCATGTTGCTGTTGCACGTGCGCCGGGCGCCATCTAGCGGCGACCACACGAACAACTTGCTACATGCCAAAAACGCAAGTGCAACGTTTGGCGACTTTGACACGCCGTCGCAACCTCCGCCCCTCCTACCCCCTCCCCACCCGACTGTACCACCCCCCTCGGCTGGCTTTGACTCGCTGTTGATGATAATTCAACATGCGCTCTATGGGGAGCCGTATGGCCGTATGGCCGTATGGCCGTCATATCCCCCCGCAGTGAACCACCTCTCCCTCACTCCCCCACGTTTGGCTGTCTTCTTTAACTACTGTCTGGGCTATGCTGCCCTCTCTTATTATACACTATGCGATGGGCATATTCATTTTGTTGATAATTATGTAAGGCATTGAACAAGATTTCCTGAAACTCAATAACTATATATGTTCCTAATCTGTATTAAATTTGTGTGTGTTTTTAACCACTGTTATTTAACCACTCCATCAAATAGCCAGAAATACTGCTCGCAAAATTAAAAATTTGATATTTTTCGAAATAATTGTAATATAACTTTGAAATAAGGATTATTGCTAATGTATATAGTTCTTTTAGAGTATAGTTCTTATTATATGAAATTTGAATTTTTTCAGATATTTTAATAGTTTAATAATAAACTAATAAACTTAATTTAAGATTTTCATTATAATCTGTAAACAGAATCTTTTTTAGTAATTATAATGCATCTGCATCTTTTTCTGTGCAAGGGTATTTAGTATTCTGCTTTAAGCGGCATGCTTTGCTTTCTTGTTCTCTTTCCCTCTCTGTCTTTCTCTGTCTCTATATTTTTCGCTGTCTCTCTTTGTGGCCTGTTGCAAAATTGGCTTTCGTCGAATTGTTGCTTTGAGTTTTGCAAATTTTTCGACACCACACCGACGCTCATTGCGCTTTTATGGCTCTGTCTGTGTGTGTGTCTGTCTGTACTTGTGTGTGTTTGTCTGTCTGTTTGACTGCATTCATCAGCATCGACAGTCGCCTGGGCTAATTTTATGGCTCGCATCTTGCGCGCTCGTCATGTTAATGAAGCTTGTGTGTTCTGTGTGTGTGTGTGTTGTGTGTGTGTGTTGTGTGTGCTTTGTGTGTGCCTCATAAATCGAACGAAATTTGCATATGATGCCAGCGCCATCTTGCGGCCATTTGGCGAGGCGCCCGCGTTTTTATGATGCTCTTTGTTGTTGTTGCTTCAACTGTTATTGTTGCTGTTGTTGTTGTTGCAGCTGCCACCGCGCCCACATATGCCTGATGCAGTACGCAAAGAACACTCGCGCAAATTTCCCAAAGCGCGGCCTACAACAAAGCAGCCGAGACCGAGGCCCAAGCCCAGCTCCAACTTCAGCAACAGAGCGAGTCCAGCAACAACAACAACAGGCACTTGGACACTGCAATGACTCCTAGAGTCCACACTGCGCCAGCGCGCCGTTCCCAAGGGAGCGGCTGAAGCGGCCGCCGACAGCCCCAAGGGAAAGCAGAGAAGACAGCCGGGCGAGGCGGGGAATGGGAATGGATGGAGAATGAGGTGGAAAGGCATCTACCATGTGGCAGACCCCCTCTCTCTCTCTTTCTCGGATGCTCTCTCCAAAAATGCGACGCTCTGCGACACGCTCTTAATTCGATTCGTTTGCCTCAGACGTCCGCCCCCACCCTCCCCTCGTTCCCTCGCTCTACGCACCTGCGGGAATTGTTGCGCAAATGCTTTTTGTGTGTTTCTCTGTTTGAAAATTATTGCAAGAAAAATATATATAAAAAAAATAAAATAAAATAAAATAAAAAGAAAGAATATGCTATACTATGTAGAGATATAAGCATGTTATCGAAGTCACCTTAGGGGACAGAGCGGGGAAAGGGGGATTGGTTTCGGTTCGATTCAATAAGTCTCTGATGCAATTAACGGGCGATAAATGACTTATGCAGTGAACAAAATTGTGCAGTTGGGTTGATTGCTCAAGTGCAGCGATAATATCGATTAATTATCGATAAGTGTTAGATATATATGTATTGAATATAACAATTGTTAAATTTCAGTTTTATATATTGAGAGCTTTTAAGTGTTCTCATTTATAATCGTTTTACTAACTACAAATATATATCGATCAGTCACTTTAAATCTATAAGTTTATCAGTTAAAAATACTTTCTTCCAAAAAACATTCAGCATTTCTAGTTTACAATAGAAAAACATTTTCCAACCAAGTTATCGATTATTTTGAAGCACATTCAATAAACGATAATTTTTATACTATACAACATTTATAAATATTCGATATATAGATGTTCAAAACACATAGTTATCACCTGAAACTAGTCAATAGTTGGATAAAGCGTTGCCATTGTTGCCAACACAGACGCATTCTGGCTAAATTATCGATTAACTGAAAGCGCAGCCAACTATATTTACAATCGGGATAATTAATCAATATGTGGGACAGCAGCTAAAGCTATTGCATTTGAACACATCAAAAATTTGTCATATCATTTGTCAAAATTCCAGACAACATCAAGACATACATACACACACACACACACACACACACACATACATACACACACACTCATACACCCGTACACAAACTATATGCAATTCCCTAATCAAAGCCACTGAAAGCAATGAAGTTTTGTCATAAAATTTTACGCACCTTTCGTGCGTTCCCACGGGTCCTTGGCAAGTGTTCGTATAACGGGTTTTCTGCACCTGATAATTTTACTACACATTACACACACTCACTTTCAGAGGGGGCGTGGCAGTGGCGTAAAAAGAAGACAGATGATAACTCACTTTTGTTTCAGTTTTCGATACACAATGGAATAATAATGGCAAAATGAGCAACTTTGCTATGCAACAAGAAGATGTCTCGGTCTCAAGATGCTCCCCAATGAGCATACCAATAAACATGCTACACACACACACACACACACACACACACGCGCGCGTTTGGCTCCTACAATTCTATCCTTCTTCGCTTTCCCCTCGCCACATTGTGTCACTGTTGTTCCCACTCGACGTGGCTGCTTATATGGCAATGTATAATTTTTATTCGCACCCAGGTTGCTCCCCACGGATGTGTCGTCCTCGTCTCCTGCACAGAGAACGTAGCCAAACTGTCAACCCATCCCGCCCGCCCCCGCCCCCACCCAACCCTCTCTTTATGCCACGCCAGCCATCGTTCGAGTGTGCAGCCACACAACCGAAATATTGCAACATAAAACTTTACACAAATATAATCTATAAGCAGCAAAACTCATATTAATGTCATAGCATACGAAAGAGATAGCAATATATAAAGAGAGAGAAAGAGCGACTGATAAAAAGAGAGAGCTACTCGTTTTAATAGAGAGAGAGAGTGTTGGGTATATTATAGCAATAGCCTTGGATAGCGAATGCCACAAGTTTTAGGTCTGAGAGTGTGACACTTTTGCACAGTGGGGCGAAATGATAGAAAAAGCAATAAAACAAAACAACAGCAAATATTAGATTCTAACTAAAGAAAAAAGATGTTTTACAATTTAAAAAAAAAAACAATAATTTAAAAAATATTTTGAAAGGAAAACAAAAATGAAGTCAAAGATTATTCCTTCTGTATTAAACAATGTAAAAAAAATTATCAAAAATATATAGAATGTATACTTTCTAGGAGCGATCTTCTCTACATTTCATTCTTAGCTTACAGTATACATATTTGCCATATCAATAAAAAACTATCCAACAAAATTGTATTTTTTAGTGATCAAAAATATAAAAATGCAATTATATGAAGTTAGAAATAAATTACATTTTGATCAACTTTTAAATCTTAATTGATTTTCAATCCAAATAAATAACGCTTCATAAAATGCAAAATGAAGTGCATCAAAATTGTAGCAATTTGGTGTCACTGTGCTGGTGGCTGATGGTGCCTCAACTTGGGCCGTGTTGTTGATGCGCACAAAAGGGCCAATTCGTTCTCGCCGGGTTTCGGATGCCACCAGCAACAACAGCAGCAGCAGCAGCAGCAGCAGCAGCAGCAGCAACAATAACAGCAACAGCAACAACAACAACAGAGGCAGAAAGACAATTTTCGGATCCCCCAAACTTATCACAGCCTCTCGATTTCCCTTTAGAACATTATACAACACTCCAGAGAGCACTGGCAGTACATGTGAGAGGGGGCAGGGTAGGTATCGAGGGGGCACAGTAAACGAGGCGACGCAGGCAGCAGCAGCAGCGGCAGCAGAGGACGCACTGCAGCAGTGTACTTGTCATATACAAAAGCGGAAGAGCGAGACGGGGAATGAGCGAGCGAGAGACAGAGAGAGAGAGCGAATGTAGCTGCGCGCACTGGTGATAAAGTTTGGTCCTCCATAGTGCCGTTAGTGGGGCCCGTTGTGCGAGAGTGAGGTTAAAATCGACTTGGCCAGAGCCACAGGCAAAACTTGAGCTCGCAGGTACAACAACAACAACAACAACAGCAGCAACAGAAGCAGCAACAACAACGGCACCCAGACGTACAACATGCCACGGCTCACTCGTCCAGCTGCCTGCTGCATGCTCCCAGTGGCTGGCTGACAGTGTGTGTGTGTGTGTGTGTGTATATGGGAGGCGCGGGGGGCGTGGCATTGGTTACACTACGGTCTAGCCTGATGATGATGTTCTATGCCGCCGCTTGGCTTGTCTGTTTGTCCAGCGGGAATATGCGCCGGCAATGGCAGCGGCAAACACAGAAAAGAGCAACAAATAATGAACAAACACACACACACACACACACGCACACATATGCAGTTTGCCAGCGCATGTGTGTGTGTGTGTGTGTCATCGGTTTGTGCTCCATTTAAACGGGCTTGTTTTATTATTGCTGGCTAAAACCAGCAACAACAGCTACAACAGCAGCAGCAGCAAATATCTGCCACACAATAACGAGCAGCGCTTTGAATCGATGGCTTTACACACCCAAGTGCCATAATCCAATGACGCACAGGAATATCAAATACAACAACACAACACACACACGTGTATCGCTTCGTATGCGTGTGTGTGTATGTAAATGTGCGCGTGTACGATGCCACATGGGCACATCAAACTTTATGCACCAACAGCAGCAGCAGCAGCAGCAGCGGCAACAACAGTTACAGCCTCCAAAACGGCAGCTGCTGGCAAGCCCATACAGGGTGATTCTAGTGCACGGAGTGTTTTTGGGAATCGAAAAAAAAACTGTTGCCTACTTAAGAGCGCACTGCTTGCAAAGCTGTTTGTCATGCAAATTAGATGAAATTTAAAGTAAAAAATAAAAAAAATTAAAAATATTACATTTTCGTGTTCAGTGCGAATTATTTAAGTATACCTATTACTTAGCTCTGTTTACGTATAGAATATTTGTTTTGTATTATTATTATTTTATTTAATTATATTAAAATATTTATCTTTAAATAAGAATTTCGAGTTCGATTCAAACCGTTCGGGCATTATCCAAGCAAAATTCAAAACCGATTTTTCTCTCTGTGTAGGGGACTAAGGGCGTGGTACATATGTGTCATAATATATTTTAAGTGATATTTAAACCAAAATACTTTCATGTGAATTGTAATTTTAATTATATAAGTAATCAATTAATTTTGCCATTAAAATATTCTTATTTTTTTAGGCTGTGCCACTTTTGTTCTACTTTTCGTTATTATTTATCAATAATCAAATAGAACAATGTTTAAAGGAGAAGGAATAATTGAATGTTGGTATGTATAAACAATATTTTATGAATCTATATAATTTTTTATATCTTTGATTTTGTTAACTTTTAAGTACACATAGAAAAGTCTTTTGATAGATTTACAACATAAAATATTACTGAAAACTAGCTGACACATAAACACCCTTTAATGGCAATAACATTATCCAATTTGCGCTCTTTTAAACAGCAGTGGACCAAAGCTGAAGCTGAAGCTGAAGCCGGAGCTGGAGCTGAAGTTAAAGTTGGTCAGCCGCAGTTGTTGGTCAGCAGAAGAGCCAACAACAACAAGTTAACATTTGCTATTTATGAGACTGTCGAGAGTTATTAGCCGGACATGTCAATGCCTCAAGGGGCATGCCCAAGACGATGTCTTGGACTTTAAACGTGGGCGAACACACAAACCATGTTCAAGAAGTGTGTGTGTGTGTGTGTGTGTATCTACAGAGCGGAGGTTGGTAAAAGGGGGCACAGCTTTGCTTTTGGTGCTTTAGCAGTTCATATCGCATAGATCTTTTGCCAAAAGGCAATAAAATATGCAAATTGAAGTCAAACTTACCAGTGGCAGAGTCTGTGGCGCCGCCGGGCCTCGACTTGCAGTGCCCATTGGCGTTGCCCGTGGCTGCAACGGTCAGAGACGTTGCCCCAGCAGCGTCCCCAGGGTGTTGTACTTCTTCGGCTGCAGCTGCGCCCGTTGCTCCGTCTCCCCTGTCTCCCCTCGCTGCTGGCTCTGCTTTTGTTGCTGCTGCAACATCAGCTGTTGGCTGCCAGTTTTGTTGCTGCTGTTGCTGCTGCTGCCGTGATTCATTGGGCTGCTGTTGCTGCTCCTTTTCAGCCTCGTTCTCGTCGCCACTTGGCTCCGTCTCTGCTTCGTCCTCCTCTTCGCAATCTTCTTCATCAGCGCTGAGCAGCTCTTCTTTGGGCTCCAGCAAATCCGACGCTTTGGGCGTCTTGGCTGCGTCCTCCCCATTTTCCTCCTCCTTTTCGCCAACTGCAAATACAAAAAATAAATAAAATTGAGCTAATAAATTGATTAAGCAAGAAACTTAAAAATAATCTGCTTAGCGTAGTCACTAAAGAATACCCTGTATTTAATTAAAAGGAAGTAAAATGAGACGCAAATATATAATTAGTTAATATTTATATATACTATGTTCAATTTCATTATATAATTCAATAATTCGTTTTTATATATATTTTTCATATTTTTTATAAAGCTTTTAACTTATTTTATATTAATTTAATATACAATAATCTCATATACTAAGTAGACTCACTGTACAGGATATCATAATCTCAAGATAATTCACCTAAATATAATGCAAATTTTAGACATACCTCAAACCTGCTCAGCATACCTCATGGCATGCAAATTTATCAAATCTAATTAAATATTTGAGTGGTCTTCTAAAGAATCAATTTAGTCAAACCTTCATTCAGTTATTGTCTTGCATAGATGGCCATACCCTTCCGTATTTATTTGATAGGGTATTAAAAAGGGAACCAATAAAGAAATTAATGTTCAATACACTTGCACCAATTGGCAAATGGTTGCACTGCTCATTGGCTGGTTGTACTCGATGGTTAGCGAATACTTTAGCACTCACATTCATACTCATACTCATACTTGTACTCATGCTCACACACACACTTACAGGTACAGTCACACATACCCCCCTAGCCCGTACCCATGCAGATTATGCTAAAGCACTCCCCGGGCGGCCATCGTGCCAAAAATTCTATTTACACGTTTTGTGTTTTATTGTTGGTGCCCGGCTTTGGGTTTCAGTCTAAAGAAAACTGTTGCCAATAGCTCAAAAAACTCGAGTGTATATGTTAGTGTTCGTGTGTGTGTGTGTTGGTGTGTGTCTCTGGCAAAGCCGCACGTGATCGATGGCGCTCGCATGGCTGCTGCCAGTCTTGAGGGGGTCGTTGGCGTTGCCAAAAACAACTGCCTTAAAAGTAATTGCAAGGGGTGCACCAACAACAACAACAACATCAACAGCCACAACAGCAGCAGACAAGAACAAGCACAACAACAGCAACAGCACTCGAAAAGCTCATACGAAATGGAAATGTGGAACATGTGTAATTGTGCAATTAAATTGAATTTTTCATAAATTTTATGTTGTTTGTTGTTTTTGTTACCATTGCGAGTTGCCAAAGGCAAAGCAAATGTTGAGTTTATGGCCAACTGGGTTAGCTACAGGTGGAATATCATTCATAAGATGCTGCTAAATAAGACAAAAGTCAACTGCGCTAAGACCGAGAAGGAATACTGAAACTTGGCTCGAAGCACCCTGTGTTAGCTTTCTTTATAAACGAATTATGAACTGCTTGCCTAATTAAACTGCTTGTTGTTAAATATCTGATATCTTTGAATAAATGTGATATACAAATAAATAAATTATATCTAAGAATTTCTTTGTTGTTGTGCACTTTGCCAACAGTTTTCCTAAAGCTTATATTTTGTATTCAAGAAACCCTTAAAATGTTTAAGGAAATAATTCATTATACAAGAATTATTTGATTATTGTTAAGTCAAAAGCTGATCATGATCATTAAAACTAATGTGCTATTAAGCATTGAAACAATAATTTTCTTTTTATAAATTTGCTTAAATCACAATGTATAAATAGATGAAAACAAGATCTTTACGCTCAAATGAATTATTATTTATTACAAAAAAATATTTTTATATATTTTTCTATGCTTACGTTTTAAAAAGTTTTTATAGAACCTTTAAAAATAAATTTAAAATTTTGAAAACATGTCAAATTCCTTTACTAAAAATTGGATTTTTTCGTGTCCAAAGTCATTCTGCATTGCAGGTAAAAAAGCAGCACCAACTGTGAATGATTTACCCCAGGCAAAAAGTCAAGTTACTTAAGGGTAGTTGGGGTTTTGGGGGGGAAGTGGCGGCATATTGGTGACCGCGGCAAGGTAACGGCTTAAAATATATTGCCAAAAGGACACGCCGGAATCACACCGCAAGGAATCGCCGCGAAAATCAACATTATGCCAAGCCGGACGATTGCCGTATCCGTGCCACTGCCCGTGCCCGTGCCCATGCCCGTACCCATGTCCGCGTCCTGGTCAACATAATAATGGAAAACGTCGACGACTTCGTGTCCATGCTGAAACATTTGGTTATTATTTCCATATAAAAGCCCAACGCTCCAGCGAAACGAACGAGCGGGCTATAAAAACAGAGCGCGAGCCACTTGAAATCATGTGTGTGTGTCTGTGTGTGTGTGTGTGTGTGTGTGTGTGTGTGTGGGCATGGGTGCCGCAGCTTTTGGGCATGGGGAATCAATGGTAGAGGGGGGGGGCTGCGGGGTGTGTGTGTGCCGTTTGCGGCGGAAGTGCCGCGTATTTTAAAATAAATGCGAGCAAGGCGACGGCAAAGGGTGTGTGTGTGTGTGTGTGTATGTGTGTGTGTGTGAGGGGGAGTGTGAGAACCAGTTATGGTCGTTAAAATTGTCGAAGCAACTTAACAACAACAACAACAACAGCAGCAGCAGCGACGACGACGACGTAGTCAAGTTCTTTTTGTGCAAGCAAGAGCGTGTGTGTATGTGTATGTGTGTGTGTGTGTGTAAGCGCCCATATGTATGCAAGCGATTTTCATTTTTGTTTAAAGCCCCCCAGAGTGCATTTCGCACTCGGTCGCTGCCAGTGCATGAGCGTGCAAAGAGGGGGGCGAAGTGTGTTGGTGTGTGTGTGTGTGTGTGTGTGTGTGGAGCGCAAGTGCCCGCATGTGTGTTTCTTACTTGTTTTTCGGCTCTGGCATGTTTTTAAGCGTTTTACCCCAACCAGCAGCCAAAGCGCCAAAAAGGTGCGCACTTGCTGCCCCCTCCTCCCCCAACCTCCACACACACACATACCAGCAAACACTTACACACACGCACACATATTTGTAAACGTAATAATAAGCGTTGTCCCCTTTGACCCATCAATCCGTTGCCACTACCCGAATAAAGTAAAAAAAACAACAGAAAACAAGAAATGCGCCAGCCGCTTGCCACTTTTCCAGCTCCCAAATGGCTACTAAGCGTGTGTAGAGAGCTGCGAAGCGCGTAGGTGAAGGGTGGCAGCTAAAAACAAAGCCAAAGCCAGCGCCTGCAACTTTTATAATGGCATTGGCATGTACGTACATAAGTGTACGTGGCTACGTGTGTGTGTATTAAAAAATAATGAAATAACAAACCCGAAGGTGTTGTTAAAAGCGCCAACAATAAATTTCATCAATAGTTCGCAGGCGAAACCTAAAAATAAAATACACAAACAAAAAAAACAGCAGCAAAATCGATAAGCGCAGCGATCAGCGCTTTTAGGGTGACCATGCGAATGTCGTACAAAGTATTTTTGCAAATTCCAACACACACTGCTTGCTTTAAGTGCAGGCGTAGAGGAATTTCCCTTGTGGCTGGCAGAAATTCCCCAGCGTCTGCAGAGACAACAGAAAGCATTGCGATGATCCAAACGCCCACAGCAAATCTATTTACCCAACTAGTTACCGTTAGACGCAGCATACCCATAGCCAATATATACATATAGATAAATATGTGTGTATATATATATATATAGAGCTATATAAAGCCACAGCAGGCACATAGCCTATGCCCAAAGTGCTGCTGCTGCTATTTTGGCGCCGCGCTTTGCGCTTTGCCTCTTTGCAATGTCATAGCAAATATTTTGCCAATACACGCGGGACGCGCGCACACGTTGACGATGTCGACGAGGACGACGCTGTGGAGCCAGCAGGCAGCTGGCAGCTGGCAGCTGGCAACGGGGCAACTTATGGCAGCCGTTCGAGCTAAAACTGTCGCAATCCTAAGCGGGGCCTGGGTTCGAGCCTTGTTGCCTGGCGTGACACGAACACGCAACAATCAGCACGATGTGTGCGTGTTAGATATCGAAATATTGTAATCAATCAATTTTAAAATACAAATAAGCTTTACATACAACAATTTTGACCGATTGTTTCTATGAACTATATAATATAGTAGTTCAGGTTTGATTAAATTATGCTGTCATTTTGAAAGTTTTCTATACAAATATTAATTTTTGACATCTAATTTCTCCAACATTAAAATCATAGTACAGATATAATACAGATATACAAATTGATGCTTTTAATTACTAAGTTTGGGTAGAAATTCTTTTGAATTAAATATGTTTTTAAAACATATTTTCATATTTTACATTCCAACTGTCTGCAGTGTTATGATAAATCTCGTTTATAGTACTGATCACGAATATATCTACTTTGAACACAATGTTAAAAACAAATCCGAAAATATGAAAATACTCTCTTAAAGGCTATAAAAACTTTGTATTAATTATAGTTTCGTGACACGGCGTATTTTAGAGTTGATGTTGCCATCGCTGAAGCTAAGCCTTGTGGCAGCAGCGGGAATTCGCTTGACGCTGACGCCGACGTCGACGACGTTGGCTTTTAAAGATTTTGGCTGCACATTTTTGGTAGGTGAAAAGCAAACGCATAGTTGGCCCCAAAAAACAAAAAAAAAAACGGGGAACTTAAAAAATACCCAAAATCAAAGCAGAATTTTGAGTTGTTGTTGTTGTTGTCTGTCAATAAGCGCGCACTAACACATATGCAACCACACACACATACATAAGGGAATTACATGCATATGCATGTGTGTGTGTGCGTGTGTGTGCCGCGTCAACGAATGAGAATTCCCCAGAGAGTTGCGCATGTTTCCTACGCTGTTGTTGTTGTTTTCGTTGTTGCTGTTGTTGTTGCTGTTGTCTGTTGCCTGGCGGCTGCCTGCGCCAATGTCAATCCCCTGGGATTGGCCAGAGCCGTTGCCGATTCCCATGAGAAATACATGGCAATGGGTTTTCTGTGTTTTGTGCTTTTTTCCACAGACACAAAGAGAGCCACCGAACGATTGAGTGGGGTCTGGCGGGATGGGTGGGGCGACGGGGGGCGGCCGAGAGAGCGCAGCAAAAAAAAAGAGCAAAGCCAAAGTTCGCTACAATTTTTTCTGTTTTTTTTTGTTATTTTTATTTTTGTTGTATACGTTGGGGAAATTTTATGCCCGCTATGCTGTGTGCATGTGCATGTGTGTGTGTGTGTGTTTCTCTGTGTGTGTGTGTGTAAATTTGTGTGCGGCGCTGTCTTTGGGGGCTTCGAGCCGGCTGCCAGTTACCGCCTCACATGTGCATTGGATTTATTGTCAATTTTATTTGTTATCATTGTTGCTGCCGCTCCTTGCTTCTCCCCCACTGGCTCCTCTCCTCTCCCTCCACTCTGTTATTTACACTGACACAATTTGAAATTGTATTAAAAATTAACGGCACTTCGGTTGCCCTGGCTGCAGCGCTCGTTCTGCTGCATTCTAACTATAAAAGCTGCCCACAGGTAACATATTTTGGGGCTTAACTCAACTGTACAACTGTACAATGCCCGCTGCAACACCCTGTGCTGCACCACCCTGTGCTGCCGTACACTGCACACTGCACACTGCTCACCTGCTTGACAGTTAGGTGAAGCTTTCCCCCAGAGACAGCTGCTGGCTAGCAAGCTACAGCTTATCCCCTCCCCCCTCCCCCTCTCCACCTTTCCGCTTGTCACATTTTGCCCGCTACAAAAGCCATGCCCCAAATCAATCACACACACACACACACAGCTTGAACTGCTGTCACTTGGGAGCTGCCGCTGTCCGGCTTTGCAAACTTACGTTTCAAGCAGGCGCGCGGCTTTGCCTGTTTCCGCCTGGACATTTTTTTTTTGTTTGGCAAGCAGTTGAAATTGATAAGCAGCACAAAATTACGAAACTACAACACAAACGCGCACCAAATTAACTGTTTTTTCTTTGTTTTTTTTTTAAATAAGAACAAACGAACAACGACGCGATAAAAAGCGCGCCAAACACGTGTTACACTCCAAAAAGACGGGCTGGCTGGCAGCAAATTCGTGTCTGAAATTCCTGGAACTGATTCGAGTTGATATCCTTGCGCCTGCAGCGTTGGCAACTGACTGAAACTTGGCAGTTGGCCCAAAATCCGCCTGACATGCCAAAACACGCACTTCAAGAGCACAAGCTCTTAAACAAAATGGCAACAGAGAGAGAGAAATATTGGGCGAGAGAGAGCGCGCGCAGAATAACAAGAGAAACAGAGAGAGAAAGACACCAAGTGTGACTGAGAGCACAACACGCATTGTCACCCAAACAACCACCCAACCAAAAAAAAAAAACACAACAACAGAATTTGTTAGCCGGCATAAAGGATTCCCTTGGGGGTTGCTGGCTGCCGCAGCGACCATCCCCTAGAGTATCGGGGCGCACCAATCGGCGGTTGACGGCGCTGGGTGCCCAGCGACTTTGGCCGCATGCTGCGCCAATGCGCCGTAGGAGCTGCCGCTGCTGCTGCCTGTTGCAATTAACCGGAGTCAAGTCAATTATATTTGCCGAAACGTCACGCGCCCCTCGACTTTTCGCACGTGCGTATGGGGGGTCCTTTCGCGGCTTTTAGCCAAGGTGCTGACAGCAATTTGTTGCTTTCTCAGCAGCGGGAGTCGCCGCTCCGCAGTGCGTGAGAACGAGAAGGCGACGGCGAAGGCGAACAGAAACAGAAGCAGCAGCAGCAGCGGGTGACTGCAGTCTTATTCATAATTTCCACTCAATCTCAAGAGCTGCGCCTTGGGTTACGCAACCGAATCCTGTTTGTTCAAATTCACCCTAAAAGCAAATTTAGTGAACTTTGCTTTTTGTTAATTCATTTACAGTTGAGTTCACAAAAGTTACCTAAGCAGATTCTCATGAGTTTCAGTAGTCAAAATATTTATTCATCAAGAATTTCTTAGTTTTAAAGAAAAAGCCAAGGCACCCATTTCTTTGTTGTATTATTTTGTTTTGCAGATTCCTTTTAATATTTCTTCTTTCGAGTAACAGAAATTAACAGATAATAAAATAAGAATAATTAAATGACCACAAATATTCCCTCAGTTAAGAAACAATTTTTTAGGATATCTAGAAACGGCAAGTTTTATGTATAGCTAAAATTTGTTCGCTTGATCTTTAGAGGTCGTATTTTTAATTTGAGGTATAAACAATATATACAAAAGTTTATAGTTCAAAGATCAAGTTTGGTGGACAACCCAAACAATGCTTTTATGCCCGAAAATTTAGTTTAGGTAATAGAAGTTCAAAAACGCTTATAATATATTGTTATCACATCCTCTAACATATAGCTATAACCTCATTTGAAAATATCGAAGAATTTGCTTTCACCTACTTCTTTTTTCATTAGGTATTCAATTAGCAAATTTATTTTAAATTCACATATAAATAACAACGCAACTTTTGTTTCGCAAACTTTTTTTTTAAATGTGCGCGCCGCAAGCAGTGCAAGGAAGTCCTCTGTGGTGTGAACTACTTGCCATACTGCAAGCAGCACTGCTAGCCATGCATTTTGACTGCTTGCGCACACCAAAAAGTATGCTATGGTTAAATTTAAATTTAAAAAGAGAACCAACCTAATTTGCCATTATAAGGTAATAAGTATTGTAGTTTATAATATATTAAATATACAAATGCAATAGCAGTATTTTGTTTGTATAAGCAAATACTAAAAATATCAAAAATATATTTATGTATTTCAGAGTATTGCTATATGTATAATAATATAAAACTACAAAACAGATAAGAATAATACATCTTTCTGATGCTGAAGGAATATTTGTACATAATAAATATTTTCATTTAACTAAATTTTATAAGATTAATTTTTTGTTCAAGTTATTTACAGCAAAATAAATATATAGTTCAGATCTGTCAAGCCTTCCAAGTCTTATCTACAGAAAATCAAATTTTTTAACTTCCTTCGACAAACAAAAAAAGAGGATTCTACAAGCATTCGCTTGGTAGTGGCTCCCCTGCTCCATGCGGAAGCCTTTCGTTTCACCGCGAGCACTCCAATGGTCCATTCATCAATTCATTCATAAAGCCTCCTTTGTTTACTATGGAGTACGAGGCGCGTAGTAAAAGTAGCGGCAAGCGGCGTCTTAACCCAGTCGAAAAGATCCCGAAAGCAAAGCCAAAAAAGAAACACGAACAACAAAAAAAAACAAACATCTGTCGCAGCAGCATTTAAAATCCGGTTGCAAGCTGCAACATAGCCAAAGATGAGGCCAAAGTACGAGTTAAACGCAGAACATATGATTGAGTTCCCAAAAAACAATGTGAAAAAGCAACAAAAAATTCACCTTTTGTGCGTTTTGGAGCAGCAGCTGCTTGAAGATGAGAGCTAAATCCTCGACTGCGATGTGGATGCCGCCTGTTGCTTGCCTGCTGCAGCAACAACAATCCACACACACACACACACATGCTACTTGTTGTTGTGCCTACGAAAAAAAGAACAACAAAAATAACAGAACGATGTGCAGGACGAGAAGGAGTTTTCATGTTGTTTTTGTTGTTGCTGTAGCCGAAAGGAAACAGCCACATTCAATTTGAAGTTTGTCGTTCAATTTTGTTGAGACAACAGCTGCCGTTGCTGTTACTTCTGTTCTCAGGTAAATGGTGAAGCGGGACATCAGCACATTTTTAGATAGGTCATGTTTTAACATTTGGACATGAGCAGGCGCAAATTGGCAAAGATATACGATTTATCAGTTTGAATTTTACATCAAATAAAAAAAGGAATGCAAAATGAATGAAATGATATATAATAAAAAAGAAAACTATCAAGTCGGGTATAACGAACAGAGCATTAAAAGAAAATCCAAAGAAGTTCACTTCTGGCAAAGTTGTTGAACAAATGCTTTTTTGACCAAAAAATATCAAAAAAATTATTTTTTAATAACGCATAAATTTTGAATGTAGAATCGATCTATATGAGAAATCATGATCAAAATGCCATCAAACGTGAAAATCGGTTGATTTTTAACCAAGTTGTGGTTGCTTGAAATATGGGATCTATAGATCCGAGAGCTTTACATGTCAAAATTTTTGTTAATTTTGGCATGATTTTTGACCAAAAATTTGACCCCCTCAAAATCACTTTTAATGTTGTTTTTTATGCTAATTATGACAAATACAATTGATTAAAAACATAAACATGGAATTCTAAATTTTGAAAAAAAAAATTTTTCGAAAAATCATAAGGGGGGGGTACATGCTTTTTTGACCAAAAAATTCAAAAAAATTTTATTTTTGAAAATGCATATATTTTGAATGTAGAATCGATCTATATGAGAAATCATGACTAAAATGCCATCAAACGTGAAAATCGGTTGGTTTTTGACCGATTTGTGGTTGCTTGAAATATGGGATCTATGGATCCGAGAACTTTACATGTCAAAATTTTTGTCAATTTTGGGTTGATTTCTGACCAAAAATTTGACCCCCTCAAAATCACTTTTAACGTTGTTTTTTATGCTAATTATGACAAATACAATTGATTAAAAACATAAACATGGAATTCTAAATTTTGAAAAAAAAAATTTTTCGAAAAATCATAAGGGGGGGGTACATGCTTTTTTGACCAAAAAATTCAAAAAAATTTTATTTTTGAAAATGCATATATTTTGAATGTAGAATCAATCTAAATGAAAAATCATGATCAAAATGCCATCAAGCGTGAAAATCGGTTGATTTTTGACCGATTTGTGGTTGCTTGAAATATGGGATCTATGGATCCGAGAACTTTACATGTCAAAATTTTTGTCAATTTTGGGTTGATTTCTGACCAAAAATTTGACCCCTCAAAATCACTTTTAACGTTGTTTTTTATGGTAATTATGACAAATACAATTGATTAAAAACATAAACATGGAATTCTAAATTTTGAAAAAAAAAATTTTTCGAAAAATCATAAGGGGGGGTACATGCTTTTTTGACCAAAAAATTCAAAAAAATTTTATTTTTGAAAATGCACATATTTTGAATGTAGAATCAATCTAAATGAAAAATCATGATCAAAATGCCATCAAACGTAAAAATCGGTTGATTTTTGACCGATTTATGGTTGCTTGAAATATGGAATCTATGGATCCGGAAACCTTTTGTACATGTCAACAATTTTGTCGATTTTGGCATGACGTTGACAAATACAATTGATTAATAGACTTTATTTATAATTTCCGTTTTTGTCTTACTCTCATTTCTACCTTTTCTTTTTATTATTTATACCCTATTTGTAACTATAAGTTATAGAAAATTATATATTAAATCTGTCTCACTCTCTCGTTACGTCGAGCATTTCTCTCAGTGCAGGAAACACAGCAAAGTCGAACAGCAGGCAGCAGGCGCACAAAAGGCAGCAAGGTAAAAGGAGAGGCAGGCAGGCAGGGAGACAGGCGACAATAACAACAGAAACAACAACAACAACATAAAGGAGAGCAGATGGAACATCGAACAGTCGAAAGCGACGTTGCTGCCTCTGCCACAGCTTCGGCTTCGGCTTCGGTTTCGGCTTCGTTTCTGGGTTCGGCTTGTGGCAGGCAAAACATTGCTGAGTTGCTGCCTCATTCGTAAATTGTGCGTGCAACGCGAAGGACGTGCAACGCGGCAAGGTGGATGGTTTTTTAAGTGTTGTTATTGCTGCTGCTGCTGTTGTTGTTGTTGTTATCATTGCCACCCCGTGGCAAGCTTAGCACAGCGCCACGCGTGACGTCAGAGTTCGAAGAAAACGCGACACACTTCCGCGAAGCAAAAAGTGAAACACAGACAAGAATTATAAATAAAGCAAATAAAATATATAAATAGAAGTTGAATTATATAAAAAGCTATTATCATTAAAAACAATGTCTGCGAATAACGAAGCGGAGCCAGCGGCCGCTTTGGCAGCGGCGGCTTCCTCATCGGCGGCATCGGCCGCCTCCGCATCGGAGTACCTGAAACGCACCTGCCTCATCTGCGGCTGCCAGACGAACCAGACGATCAACATCTACGAGCCGCGCTCCGGACCAAATATTGTGCAGTTAATCCAGGCCAAATTCAAGTTTCAGGTAAGACTCTAACAAAAATCCTTACCAAAAAGCATAAAAATCGATACGCGGACAAAATGAGTCATGTGCACAACAAAAACAGCTCGCCTCACCCTGCTCGCGTGTGCGTGTGTGTGTGTGTGTGTGTGTGTGTGTGTGTGCAAAAGGGGATGAAAAACTGAGTGTTTGTATGAACTTAGGGGCAAGCAACCCGTCGCGGCCCACTCCAGGTGGCTGCAGCATCCAAGCGTGTGCACTTGAAATTCGCGCCGAGTGCGAAGAAGAGAAAGGTTACAAAGTCGTCTCGGCGCACCACTTTGGGCGGGGGCGGGGATGGGGCCCCAGGGTATATTCGACCAGGGCTTGGCTGGCAAAGAGAATTCAACGTCAGCCAAAGGAATTCACAATTGTGAATTCATTCACTGTGGTGTGGCAAGGAATCCAGGAAGCAAAACATAGCTGGACCAGGACGGAGTCTATGAACTTTGATTCAGTTGGGAACATAGGTAAAGCATTACTTCAGTTAGAGATATATATTTGATTATTTAGGTAGTCAAATTAAAAAGATCACAACAAATATTAATGATTGACAATCTATAGAAAGAGTGTTTATTGATAAGCTATTCAAAGAGGAATTATGAGCTCGTTTATAAATTAAAAATAGGTTCGTTTGCAAATTGACTAAAATGTGATTAGAAAATAAATAAATATTTAAAAATATGATATGGCAAGAAAATAGCATTAATAGAAAGTACAACTACCCTAGTTATTATTGTTAATTACGTTAAAAGACCTTCAGGCAACCTAACATCAGCCTTGCCTTATATTAATATCGATTGACCAACTCTGAACAATGGACAACTGACCAACAAATCGAACTGAATCGAACCGAACTGGCATTTGTATCCGTATCCGTATTCGCATCCGTATCCGGTGTGGTTTCAGTGGGGCAAGTGGCTAAAATGGGTAACTGGTAACTGGATAGCAGCTGCTGCATTTCCCCTTTGTAATTGGACACTTTGCATGTGGCACTTTAATCAATACGTGCGTACAACATGTCCTTTCTCGGTCCTTCTTTCATTCACATTTTTCTGTTTTTTGTCATAATTTTCAACAGCTTGTTCTAATTTAAATGTTCCATGGGAAAATTTGTGTTGTGGCTGGCGCAAAGTGCGTTGCATATTGGATTACAGTTTGAGTTAATGTTGTTGTTGTTGTTGCTGTTCGCTTTTCGGACTACCTGTCAGGGCAAGCCTTGAGCCACTCACGAACCTGCTCCAACAGGCATCATCAACCTGGCAGCTGCTGCTGCTGCGACAATTCGTGCATATCTTTTGGGCAACTCCACGTCTCCTGCCTCCATTTATGATTGATCCAATTTCTGCGGGTTTTTCAGCAGCCTCTTTCATATAGTCATGTGCTGCTGCTGTTGTCTTCTTGTTTTCAGCTGCCTCCGACAGCAGCTGTATTTGCAGCTCTACCTTACACACACACACACACACACACACGCACACTCCTTTCCTATAGAGTAGCCCGCATGAATGTGCCCTAAACAACTTTTGAGCTCTTGAGCTGCTTTTCGCATATCAGCTATTGTCTGTGCTCAGTTTAGGTAAACGCTTCCAAAGGTAGTCTTAGACAGGGTTTGAACAACAACAACTCTGATCACCTTTTGCTGCGCAATCAGTTGCGCAGCTGAAGCACACGGCTTATCTAATCAAACAAAAGGATCGGGTTTTTTTTTAGAGAGATCTTTTACAGATAACTGCTGTATTTTTTTTTCTTTTATTTAACAGTGAAGCATATTTTGCTTTCATCTCTCTCTTAAATCTTCTTCTATCAGAACTAATTGAATTTTTTACTACGAATATTTTCCATTCATTTAAAAAGATAACCCAATTTTTCTATCTTAAATATTATTTTGTTTTAAATTGATCATACGAATTTTATAAGAGTAAAAATATTTTACATTCATCTAAAAAAATATTCCAACTTTATTATCTTATTAAGATTAATATATTTATTAACTTTTTTATAAGAACGTATTTGACCTCTGTGTGGAACTTTTTTTTCAGTCATATTTGAACTATGATATTCTAAGCCAATTAAGTTGGTTCAAGAAACCACAGGAAACCTTAGAAACGAATTACGAAAAATTCCATAGAAAAATTAACACAAAAATTGGGGATGACAAGATCTTAAAGGACTTCTTGGCTAGTTTTTGGGCGCATCTTCTAAGGTTTCACAACAGAGCTGTTCATAATTGGATTGCTGACAATTGAATTAGATTGTCACAATATAGAAATGTAATAGGGGCTGCTTAGCAGATATGAAGGTAGGCTATTTAATTCATTGAAACAAAAATATTACACTATGATAGAGTATATTTGTTTTTGTGGAATGTATATCTATCGCTAGGGATAAGTTAAAACCAAAAACTGAATTTCGCAGAAAACCAATATACTGTTTTTCAGTTTGTGAACAGAGTATAAAAATACTCCTTATCTAATTTAAAAAAAATCTTTTGCACTTGGGAGAACATTTCACCTTAAATTATTATTATTAAAATATTATTGTTGATAATATTCAAAATATATAGATATATAGAGTAGTTTATCATAGTATAGAGATCGCTTTAACTACCCAAGATACATAATAGGTAAAGATCGGCAGTTATTTGACCCTATTTAATTCAGTTTGCATAGTTCACCCCAATTTAAATAGCTAAAGGCGCAGCGATCGCTTTGGTAGCCGTTGTTTGCATTCGCCACCACCTGCCGTTGGCCCTATAACATATGACACCCCCGCTATAAACGCAAATCCACCTCCCTTTCCCTTCCCCTCCCCTCCCCCTTTATGCTTTGCGCGCGCTAAACAAGCTGCAAACCTAGAGCACTGAATGACAGAATGCCTGAATGACAGCGCCATAAAAGGCAGCAAAAACTTTACTGTTCAGTCATTCATCTGTCTCGCTCTCTTCCTCTATCCCCTGCACCACCTCTCTCTCTCACGCTCTTGCTCCTACTTTTTATCAGCTTTGCGTGTGTCTGTTGTCTGCTTTGCACCTGGCCTGCAATTTGCATTATTTTTACCGTTTACACACGGCCTGCGAGGGATCGATTTTGGGTTCCTTTTTGGGCTCCGACTGCGACTGATCCTGGCTACCCTTCTGGCCTTCCCTTGCACCCGCTCTCCCTTCAATTCCTATCGCTCCTTCTCTAATTCTAAGCAGCTGTCGCTCTGTGCCGCGTGCCTAATGTCATGTTTCGGTTATTCCATTTTCATTTATTTTGTTTTGTTTTGTTTTTTACACTCGTGCACGAAACGAAAAAGAGTATATGGGGTTTGTGCAATATCCGATCATATTAGTGACATGTTTTTTTATATATATTTTATATTTTAAACTCTCAAACCTTTATGCTCTTTATGGACTCCACAATTAAACAATTGGCGTTCGTGATGATTCGTTTTTTGTTACTCAAATTCACAACAGCACTAATTAATTACAAGGCACAAATACTTTAATATTTTATATTTATTAATTTATTCACTATTTTTGGCCCAACATTCTTTTCTTTCTGCTCTTGGAATATTTACCGTTTATCGGTCGTTGCCACTTCGGCTTAACAAAAATAATACTAAAATATGCACACTTTCAGTGTATTAAATATATCGATATGTATCGAATTTATATATTTTTAAACATAAACAATTTATTTTTTAATAAATTTTTTTTATTAATAAAAATTAATTTACCTTATATATAAATATTTTTTTTGTAAATTGTTGTTCTACTTCTTTTTTATGTTACTGTATTTAATGTGTCGGTTACACCCGGCTGCAAGGTGCTTAATTGTCTTGCTGTTGGGTCTCCTTCGGTCGATAAGAGAGGCGCGTGGCCAAACGAGTTTGCCGTCTCGGCCCGGCCAGGGAACTGCGCCTAAAACCTAACCGTAACCAATATAAGCCCCCGCCCCGAGCCCTTTGCTCGATCGGGTTTTTATGGCCTTTTCTGTTTCTGTTTTTGTTTCTGCTTCAGTTTTTCGGGCAGCTGCTGCCGGGCGCAATTTTCGGCAGGTGCACGAAAAATATTATTGATACGAGGCCTGGTTAAAGGCCGCTCCCCTCTGTCCCCTTCCCCGCTCGAGTGGTAATTAATATGCCACGGCCCGAATGTCGACTTAAGTTTTATGATATTTTTTGCACCTTTGACTAGGGGGCAGGATCACACTGGAACGCTCATTAGTGGTCAGCGGTCAGTGATCGGTGATCGGTGCTCTGTCTTAGTTGAATTCCTCGGGCGTAGCCCAATTTGAACTGAACATTTGGTTTCTTGTGGTTATGCTTCAGTTGTAATTCATTGGGCAGGACTCTGTTAAGGCGCCCGAGGCAACAGACGAGGACAACCCGCCCCCAGTCTGAGCAAGTCCTGACCACGTGCTGTCAGCTAACATTGGAAAATTTCACAACGCATTTTAATTATATTTATATAATTGCATAGTCAACAATTACCAATACTCTGTTTTTCACAGCTAAAAGTGCATATTGGTTTTTGCGAACTTGCAAGAATGTTAATACTATAAACTTGTAATTGGGGATCGTGCTTATGTTTATATAGTTTCGATTTTTCCTCGTATTCCGTCGCTCTCTTTACACACTCTCTCTCTCTTCTCACTCTATCTACAATTTAATGAGCACAAGCAAAGCAAGCAGTGCAAGCAGTAGATGTGTAAGCAGTGTGTTTGTGAACTCTGGCTCTCTTTTGGTCCTCTCTCCCTCCGTCGTTATATTAACTAATCTCTTTTTATATTTTTGAAGACATTAATTATAAATCTTTCTCTCTCTCTTTTTGTCTCTTGCAGCCTCTCAATGAGGATAAATTCCTGTGCTTTAGCTGCAACAACTGGCTGATCAACTGGCACTCGCTGCAGGCGCTCAACAGCAACGATGCGGAGAGCGGGGAGAGTCGCAGCCAGAGCCCCTCCCACATGGGCAACAACAGCAGCGGCGCCCTCGTCCAACAGCGATCGTTGGGAGCCCAGTCCCTGGACCGTGCCAAGCTGCGGCCCGTCGCGCAGGTGCGTCCACAGCCGCAGCAGCAGAAGCCGCTGCAGCCGCCGGCGCCAAGCCACGCCCAGCCACAAATCCCCCTGCCCGCCATCAGCTACAAGCGGCGCCGACGCACCGCAGCAGCAGCCTCCAATGTTGGCAGCCGTCGCCAGCAGCTGCGTCTGCTGCCCGCGACGACGACGACGACGACGCCGCGGCCGACGCAGGCGCTGGGCAAGCGCAGCTCGTGCCGCAAGTGCCGCGATAGCGAGCTGAGCAAGTGGCGTGCGCTGCACCGTCGCAGCCTGGCCAAGGTGGCGCAGCTGCAGCAGGCGCTGAGGCGAAAGCAGCGGGAGCAGCGATCGCAGCGGGAGCAGCGGCTGCAGCAGGCGGTTGCCAAGGAGCCGGCGCTAGTCAAGTCAAATTACCAAAGAATGCCGGCGCCGCGCGTCGATGGCAAGGTGGTGGCCATGTTCCGGCGGCTGGGCACCACGCTGAGCAGCGAGCAGTCAGCGGAGCAGCAGTCAGCGGAGCAGCAGCAGGAGCAGCCGCGTCCGCTGCGCATCATGAGTCCCGTTAAGCAGCGGCCGCGTTGGACGCGCGCCCTGGACGAGGATGAGATTTTGCTGGAGTTCGATAGCGGGATATTCGAGGTGCTGCCGCCGGCGCAACAGACAACGAAGGCGCGGCGCAGCCTGCTAACCAGCGAGGCGGCGGAAACGGAAACAGAAACAGAAGCGGAAGCGGAAGCGGTAACCCACCAACAAACTGAAATGAAGCTTGCGGGGCTGCATTTGCCCCAGGGACTGAGCATAACATTGATCTAAGCACAAACCCAAAACAGCAACAACAACAAAACACCAACAACAACAAATAAATTATAGTCAAATGCGAGCATTCAAATTAGTCTTAATTATTATATAATTTATGGTACCTCGTTTCAATTTGTAATTGTTAGTCAAAATATTAGAAAAAACAAAACAACACAAGACCTAAGAATGTTAAGTTAAAATCTAAACAAAAATTATATTAAATATACAATTATTAGACTTAATTAGCAAGCTATCCATTAAACACCCCCTTCCAAAAATCAAAGAAAATCGCGTTAATATCGTAGTTGAATTTGTTTGCATTTTCCATGTTATAGCTACAAAAAGTATATATAAATACATTAAATAAAAATAACTAGCACAACTACAATCAAAATATCTACAAGCCTTTTGACTTTTATATAAATTTGAAATTGCAAATTAAACGCCGTCAAATTGTGTCAACAGTTGAGCAACAGTGCCGCCACGGCTCATTTAACTGCGCGTTGCCAACCAATTGCCAGCTTTCATGGCACTAACAGCTGACTATCGATATATCGCTATTGTTTCCCGGCCGATATATCGATGGCCAAGCCATGCCTTGCATTTTTCACATTTTTTTTTCAGTCTTCTTTTCGTTTTTCATGCGCATGGTTCGTTGTTGTTTTCGAGTCTTGGCATTTTTGCATTAAAACGCGCTCTCGGCGCTTGTGAACCAACAAAAGTTTTACTGTTCTGCAAAGTGCAGCGTGCTTGGCTGGTAATTATATACCCAAATAAAAAACGCATAATTATTTGTGTGTTACGTGCTTGACTAAATTTAAATGCTTAAGAATAAAATAAATATATACATACGTATATAAAGAAGCAGTAACAAGAAGTTGCTGAAAGCGAGTTGACATTGAAGTGCGCGTTTGCGTGTGTGTGTTTGTGTGTGCGAAATTCTTTTGTGTTAATATTCTTATTTAAATACGCGCAAAATATTCATTTGCAAAAAAATAATAATAAAGAGGAAACAACATCAGCAGCAGCATTTAAAGCGGCAGCTAGTTTTGCGCGTGCTTTTTTTTGATTTTCCATTAGTTGTTGCATTGCATAAAAATCAATAAAAAGCTGACAAATTGTTGTTGTCGCTTTTGTTCTTGCTGTTGTTGTTGCCAGGAGGTTGTCGTCGTCTAACGCTTCCGTCAACAATCAGCAACAGAAGAAGCTCGCTCGTGTTTAATTTTTCGCCAAATCGTGTTATTTTATGCCTTTATATTAATCGCCGCGAAATACTAAAAAAACAGCGTTTGAGCGTTCTTTTTTGTTTGTATTTCATTTACTGGCTGCGCTCAGGAAGGGAAGCTTATTCCAAGCTGCATTTCGAGACAACAACAATAACAACCGCTACTAGAAAGAAGTACGAAGGTAAGCAAATTATGAGTATAACAAAATGGCGCCTGGGCAGCTGTCAATTTGACAAGTTCAATAATCGAAAGTGTAATGCGTTCTCTTTCGCACACACACGCACGCACGCAGACAAATTGATATTGTATAACGGTTCATTGCACTGTGCATTGATGACTATTTGCCGCATTTGAATTATTGCGTGTTGTTGTTGTCTCCTTGTCGTTTGTTGTTGTTGTTGCTTTTTTACCGATTTGCTACACTTCCTTTCAGCTGCTGCGTCAGCTGCGCAGTGTTCCGTTATACGGGTTTGTGACTCAAATAACTGCATTTGTTGTTGTTTTTTATTTATTTTTGTTTTGTTTTCGTTAATTTGCCTTATTTGGCAGAGCCCGCAATTTGTTTGTCTCAAATTTGGTGTAATTAAAAATCCAATTGATTTTTCCGTTTGCAAATAAACACACGAAAAAAAGCCAATCAAATTGTCAGAGTTAGCAACAACAACAATAACAACATGGCCAACGATTGCTGCAACAATGAAAAAGCAATTTTCGTATTAAACAGCCAGAGGAAAAAAAAATAAACTCAGTCAAGGCATTGTCTGGTTATTGTTGTTGTTGCCGGTCGTTTGCCACATGTTTGTGCCGCTTGTTGTTGTGTGTTGCAACAATGAGCATGGCTAATTTTCGTTTTAACAAAAGTTAAGTACTCGACTCTTTAAGCTTTGCCGTTTTTAACGAAACGCTGCAGCTATAAAAACAACAATAACAATGACAACAACCAAGCGAAGAAGCAACAGAAAAAAAGTTTATTTTTTCTTTCTTGCTTGTTTCTTTTGCCTGGCGCTTGGGCATTAACCAACGTTATCACGCATAACAACCAACAAGAATGACATCGCATTTGATTGTGTTTACCGTTTTTTTGAATCTGCCGTTCAAATTGGTCAATTTTTTAAGTCCCGACACTTGTTTAGATTAGCTAACAATAAAGTTTAAGTACTTAAAATATCATTTACGTTAGTTAAACCGCACGAAAGTACTTAAATAAATGCGGTTTTCTAGTAAAAATGACTAGTATCTAGTTGAAATTATTAATTAATTGTAATTAAATAATAAAATAAATAAAAAGTTGCTACCGTCCCAAACCGGGAATCTAACCTGGGTTTTCTGGGTGAAAATCAGATATCCCTTCCACTAGACTATGCCGGAATATGAAATCTGTGTGAGAATAATCATAGGAAAAAAGAAAAAACGAATATAAAAATACATAAACTAAGATAAATTCTTAGATATTAGCCCGACAGAAAATTCAAAGGAATTTTAAACTGGCATGCAAACAAGTCCCATATTGTCTAGTGGTTAGGATATCCGGCTCTCACCCGGAAGGCCCGGGTTCAATTCCCGGTATGGGAAACTTTTATTGTAACAGAAATTTATTATTTTATTTATGTACTTAAATTTATTGTCATTTTGATTACATGCGCTTGTACGGGAGAGTCTTCTGATTAATGCGCCATTAATCAGCCCGATTTTTTTGGTTGTTTTCTTAAACATTTCCTCAAAAATAAAAAATGAAAAATCTTTTACAGCGCCCACTTATTGTTGACCTCTGCTGGGCTGAGCCAACTTAATTGAAGTGGCTTTTTAATGAATTATCAGCTGAAAATTGCCGCCACTTATGATCCGGCTCAACGAACTTTTTCTTCTTCTTCTTCCAGCTGCAACTCAATTTTCAGCTTTAAAAAAATGGGGGGAAAAAAGTAGCTATAAACGGCTAATTCATCAAAAGTGTGGCAAGCAGCCACCGAGCAGCGACAGTGTGCCATTGTTGCAGTTGTTGTTGTTGTTGCCTTAGCCCGCCTACTTTTTTGCTTCATGCCACTTTCAAAAGCAATTGAAACTTTGTTGTCTTTTGGCTTCGGCTTTGGCTTTTGGCTTTTTGTATGCCATCATCAGCCCCTCGCAGCGTCATCGTCATCTCAGCTCAGACATTAGAAGCGCGTGTGAGACGATATGCGATTGAGCAAGAAGCAGAATGAAAATAAAAATAAATAAAACAACAAAAAAGGCACAGCAGCATACAAATTAACATTTTTATAGTGCTTTTTGTTGCCAGCTTTTGCTCAAAGAAAGCCAAGCCCAGAGAATCGACAAGAGCAACAGCAACTACAGTGAAAAAAAGAGACATTCAACCGATGTTGTTGTATTTTTTCTGTTTCTGTTAAACGTCAAACGTAACGCCAACGCCAAGACACACTGCTGTGTTTGTTTTTATTGTTAAACCAGTTGAGTTTCAGCAAGAACAAAAGAGCAACAGCAACAACAATAACAGCAGCAGCAGCTGCTTCCATCACCCTCGCTCCGCTCGCTAGCTTCAGCTCTCAAAAAGCACGCTGACTGCATATTAAAGCTGCTAGCTGACTGCGCGCCGACGCTGTCAACGATGTTGTTTTTTTTCTTTTTCTTTCGTGTTGTCTAAAGCTTTGTTTTGCATTGGTTTGCGTTTTGTCTACAGTCCTTAATCCGTATCATGTGGCGGCAGCACGTTTCGTTTCCATTGCGTTGCATAGTGTTCAACTAGTATCCCAGCAACTTAATATGCTATGGCGCAGGCGCTTAATTGCATGTTGTGCATTTTCGATAGCAAGCAGTGTCCGTTTCATTTCCATTACTCCAGACTCCAATCAATTTCATGTTCTTCAGACGCTTTGGCTTAATTGCAAACGTTACAATTTTAAAGCAAGCAGTGCTCGTTTCATTTTCAATGCGTAGCATAAAGCTTAACCTTAATTAAAAGAAATGCAAATTGCATAGCAAGCAGTTGTTAAATGTTCATTCCCATCAGCAGGCACAGCTGCCAAAGGAGTTGTTTCATTGCCAGTTCGTTGTGCCTAAGCCGGACTCCAATCAATAGTATATGGCGTGGGCGCTGGCGCCTAATTATGTACCATGTAATTTTTTACAAGCAGTTATTACAAGAGTTCGTTGCGTTTTCACTGTAGCCAACAAGCCGGACTCTAATCAATTTCACATGTCAGTGGCGCATGCGCTTAATTACCAATAACAACAGTTGTTGCATGAGTTTTCATTTTTACTGCGTAACGCATTTGTTAAAACTTCAATCGTTTGCATGTGTCAACATGAACAAAGTTTTTGTCTAACAAGCAGTATCCGTTTCGTTCCCATTGCGTAGCAAAGCGTTTAAGTTAAACCTACAATAAAAGTTATCAATATTAGTATTTCTACACTAGGCTTTTATTATAGTTCGAGTTCGTTTCATTGCAATCAATTTTATGTGCCACAGGCGCAGTCGCCTAATTATCTGCGTTATTAGCTGCAATTTTTACAGCTAAACACCTTTTGGCGGTTTTCTTTTTGCCGCCCGCTTGCTGCTGTTGCAGCTGCAGCAGTTGTTACTGTGACTTCTGAAGCGTGTGACCGGAGGTGAAATTTCATTTTTGATTATTTCGGGTAACTGCATGCTACAACTACGACGTCAAACTGTCTAAAACTGGCGATAAATGCGCGCAGATACTTTGGCGTAGTTTGGCCGCGTTTGCAATTCGAATTCGCATTCGATGCTGCCGCTTTAAATGGACAACTGGGAGTGGGTCACACAGCTGCAGACTGTTCAACAGCAGCAGCAGCAGCACCAGCAGCTGACGGCAGAGACCAACGTAGCGATTATAGGGATGCGAATGGATATCCACAGAGACTGAGTCTCAGCAGACGGGGGCGGAGTTGGAGACGGAGACGGAGACAGAGACAGAGACGTAGTCAGATCCAGACTCGAGAGACTCCCAGACCGGTTGGCGCGATTTTTTCTTAGCTTGTTCGCGTTTTTACATTCGTTCATTCGATCGCGTTGCGGCATTTTTTGATTCTTGAGCTCAAAGCGTAAATATTTCAATTTATTTATTGGTCATGCGTCTCTGCGATACCACTTTCTACCCGCCAGTCTGGCAGATGTATCTACATGTGTCGTGTCTTGACCAGTGTCAGAGCCCGGTTTCAACGCACGCACGCAACCAGCCAAAAATCTGTGTCATCGGCCTTTGACTTTGAGCCGGCCCTTCTTGTAGTCGGGTGCCACCAGCCCCCGGTTGCCGCAATAACAGACAGTTTGTGGGCGTGTTGCCAACGTCTTCTCATATGCGCATTTTCACGAACATGAAAATGAAATGGGTGAAAACGTTTTGCACTTTTTCTTGTCTGTCTCGGCCGCCTTGTCTGTCGGTCTGTCTGCCTGCTCAAACAAAGCCAAAGCGAGGTGTGTACGACAATTTCAACTGCAGGCCATGCATGACCCGCGTGTATTATTCCTCCAGGTAGGGGTGTGGAGTGTGGGGGAATGGAGAGGTACTAGGCATGGCTAGTTGTTGTCTGATTGCCATGCTAAATGGTTGAAGAGAAAACTATGGCAACGGACGACTCAATACCCAATACTCCCATAAAACCCACCGCGCCAAGCTGTTATTTGTATAGGTTATTTACTAAAAGATACCCTGTAGTTAACTAAAGTATACTTATAACACAAATATACTCTTAACTAAAAAGTATCTGAACGATTTGCATTAAAAAAGTTTAAAAAAATTGTTTAGAAATATTGGTAGGATTTTTTTAAAAATTGTCCTAAACCAAAGACAATATAAACACTAAGATGAGTAACGCCGTACACCGAAATCCTACAAGGCAGCTTGATATTTTGCAAAATTGAGAACGAAACGATATCGATGCACTTGCGCTCCCACAATTTAAAGAGCGTAAAATTCTAAAAATAGAATCCACTCTCAGCTTGGCTTGCTAAGTGTCGTGAGAGCATTTATGTTTGGTCTTGGTTTCAATTTTAGAAGGCCGGCCAATTTTAATAACTTTTGATTTTCCAGCCGCGAGTACACCCTTTCCCTGAATAGGCTATGTTTACTTTTTTAGTGTTTTTTACATTTTACTTCAAAACTTTGTTATAAGTAATTGTTTATCAGTATGAAGCAAAATGTTTGCTGCATATATACTGAGTTTCAATTAAACTAATACATTAAATATGTTTTATATAAACATTTTATATATGAAAAGTATAAATAAGGGTATTTTTGCCTCGATGCACCAAAACAATACACACATTGTCGAGCCAATGCATAAGTATGCGTGTCCGCAACCCATAATATGCATGAAGATCTAAAGGTTGCATATATTTTCAATACGCGACGTCACATCTTAGGTTTCGTTGCGAGTGTGCATAAGCTGATGTGACGTCACGTCGATGCGTCGAATTATGGACCATTTCCCTTTTTACTATGCTACTCCGGCAGGCAAAATTTCTAGCTACCTGCGCCTTGCTTAAGCCTGTACCCCCCTCCCCGCACACTTCTCCTATTTGTTCTTTATTACTCTATGAACTTCGGCATTGAATCGTGTGGCTTTTCTGCTCTCGAAAAGCCACTCGGCTGGTGTGGCGTTTGAAGAGCGAAAAGCCACTTGAAAAGCCACACCAGAAATTTTTGCGCACGTTCAAATGTATGCGCGTTACTCATCTTAGTGTTTATATTGTCTTTGCCTAAACTCTCTATATTATACCCCTTATTCTGTATGCGTGCAGGGTATTTTTAAAAGAAAATAACACTATTGCCTGTCGAAATTAAATTTACACGTTTTCTTAGCTGCACCTCACGACAAGAGTCCAACCGTTTGGGTCTCGGAATCGCAGTCTATGTTGGAGACGAAGAACCGAAGTGCGTGAGTTTTTTTAATGGATTGATTGTCTCGAGAAGTCAGCATGCTAATTGGGTCGTATATGGTCGTATATAACGAATGAGTCGCACTTAAAAACACTACACTACAACCATAATAGGGTTCATTGCAGTTCACTTTCGCCCGGGGCAACGATTGGACTTTAAAGGTCAGCATTTGATAGCTGGCTCATTTGGATAGATAGCTAAAGAACATATTTATGGCGCCGTCAAGGTGGCAAGATAAAGGTTACTTTATTGCCTAGACCCGAGGGCTATAACCTTTACAAGATATGTTTAAGTGTGAATGTAAATTTGCTTGCTTGACTAATGAGTTCTTTCTATATTTTGTTTTGAGTTTTTATTTGGGAGTTCTTGGGTTTTTTACTACAAAAATATTGATATCTATTTTTGTACATTTTAATAAAATATTTATGCAAAAAAAAATTTACTTCCCATACCGGGAATCGAACCCGGGCCTTCTGGGTGAAAGCCAGATATCCTAGCCACTAGACCATATGGGATATTGAGTGCTTGAAGTTTATATTCAGTCATCTAATACAGTCAAAGTATTCAAAAAATATTTTAAATATAGACTGCATATTTAAGAATATTATATTTAGATTTTATTATTATGCTGTTACTAAATATATACATATTTGTGCTTTTTATATTACCAAATTTTATTTATATTTATAGATTTTAATTTTTGTATGCTTTACTTATTTCTCTAGTATTATAAATGAATACATTTTAACCATCTTCATACGCTTACAATTTGTCTATATATCCACTTTTATGGTATCATCAACGTATATAGCTTAAAGTGAAATCCAAAGTAAATATCTTGATTGCCGGCATTGTATCAACTATGGCCAGAAATGCTTTATCCATTTCGGATCGTAATTTTCTGTTTGACCATTGATGATTACTTCAGGTTGCCCCCTTCGCCTACTCATGATTTTTTATTAATTACCAAAACAAGTATTTGAGCATTGAGCCCGGTTTTAAGTTTGTGGTTTTTTCCTGATTTTTTGATGCCAGCTCGTGTAAGATAAATTGAATGAATCTCCGCCGGCTGCACTTGAAGCGCACATCAAAATTGTTGCCTGTCAGCGTATGGAGTTCCCCCTCGACACCACCTCTTTCCCCGGTTGGCAATTCAGCCAAATGTCTTCCTGGCTTTGGGGCGATCAACTACCGTTGCAACTGTGCTAATGCAGTGAAAATCTTGTAAACTTCATTTAATTTACTGACTTCGTATGATGAATCAATCATTGCGTCTGCTTAGCCGCGGCGGCTATTCAAATGAACCGGTTCGCACCATCTCTCCAAACAACTTGCCTAATGAGCGGGGCACTTGTCTGCCCGCAGCCAAATATATATACATACATATATACAAATCCCAACTCGGATGCGAAGCCAGCACTTTCATGACTGACTGAGCAGGCTGTCCGTCACAAATAGGGTTCATGTTTTCTCCACGGGTATTGTGAGAAAGTCTTTAAAAAAAAATTAATAAAAATGAAATAAATAACTGCCTACAGTTATGTGGCGCTTGCACGTGTCTTAACGGCTTACGGCTTATTACAAAACTAATTTATTAATTGGGTTGATGCACCATGTAAATGTTATTGGGCATTTAATTAAGAGCAGCTCGGTAGTTAAACGAACCAGTTTATGTTGAACCAAGTTGTGTTTGTGTAGGTAAGAGGAAATTGATCGAAATTATATTTCTTTGTGATATCAGCAGATGTGTGGCCAGGGCCAGTTTACCCGAGTAACCCATTTGCCAGCCTGAACTGCAGAGCTCTTTTTTTTTTGAAGGTTTCTTCTTGCCCAGAAAACGGGTTCGTTTTCTGAGAAACGCGCCACCATATGGAACCATAAAAAAATGTATAAAAAACATACAGAAAATTCTTCCTAACAACTCAAATTTAACCCCAAAAATTAAGTGTAGAAAACAAAAAACAGTTTGATGATGTCACCGAAATTGTACCACTGACGAGTGCTTTGCTCTTGAAAGAACTTCTAGAATTGCAGTTTCAAACTTGTCTATTAACTCGTATTACTCATATAACATTTGCTGGGCAGTGTCTAGAAACACGACATTGCAATTTGAGTACACTCATATTTCAAGGGTGTCCCCTCTCCATTTGATGTTTCGCTTCATTTGCCACTATTTTCAATTACTTGTCACTTAAATATATCATAACTGTTTAATTAGCTAATGTAATTAGCTGAAATAAGTTGCAATTAAACAAATGAAACCTCGAACAAAATCAAAACGCGAATGGGAATGTGAATGAGTAAAAAAAATCACATGAGCTGTATTTAAGAACTGAACATTAGATTTTAATTTGGATTTGATATCACCGAGTAAGCCCAGTTGCTGTGAAGGTCTTCAATGAGGCGCAGCTCGAGACTAGCTAATTGTATACATATACAGAAATATATATCTACAGGTTAGACGAGTATACATTAATTCAGTTTTTGTTTGGTTGCTTCTTTACCTTAAAACTAATAATAAAATCTATGTTTTTTTCGCATTGTTCTTATTTGGCTATTTATTTAATTTGCCAATCCTTAAGTGCCGAAACCTTTAACCCCCTTGCGCACACCCGCTGTGGTTTCAATTCAATTTGCAAATCATTTTTCAGCTTTTGTGTTTCGTTTGCATGTTTGCCAAATATTTTATCATTGTGTCAGTTCCAATGTCGCGGGCACACACGCAAAAAAGAGTTGAGGTAAGCACTAGAGACAGAAGTAAAGAGCGACGTGAAGTTTCTGGTTTTTGCTTTTATCGCACATTTCGTTCAAGGTGAGGCGCGTGTACGCCAAGAGACAATGGAAATGAAACATATATAGTGTTTGCAAATTGCAATTAGCTAAATACTTTCGTTAAATTGACTTGGGAATTTAAACATGCACATTTCAGACGTTGAACAATGGCAATCACACAGCAAGATTAGCTTAAACACGTTCGTTAAGTAAATCTGTTATATTAATCAAGAAAACTCGCACGGTGAAACAATGGAAACGAATGACTAATCAGCACTTTCGTTGAGTTGTCTAAGGCGAAATAGTGGCAATGAAACAAGCTCTGCAAATTGCAATTAGTCTGGGCACTTTCCTTAACTGGCTTTGGCGTGTTAACCAACACTGTAAATTGGTTCGCCATTTGCCAATTGTCGGACACTTGCAGTCAGAGTGGTCATTACTTTGTAATTACCTTTTTCTGCGACATGTAATTACTTTTCAATTATACATTTATTGCCACCATCATCTTTATCAACGTGGCTTGTTTTATGCTCTTTTTCATTGCTTTTGTTTTTGCTTTATGATTACTGCATTCAATTAAATTAATTGCTTTTAAAATTGAGCTTGAGTTTGTTTTCTTCTTCTTCTTCTGTTGCGCCTGTCCGACAAACTTGCTGAACACTGAAATTGATCAGCGCTCGACGCTTGACTCGACTCGGATCGAATCGGCCGCCGTTCAACTTTCATTTTGTTTATGGGCACAATTTTAACTATTTATAATAATTACCATGGCAAATAAAACTACAACAAACATAATACAAAGAAAATCAACATGCAAAAAAGTAAAAAAAATGAAGCGCCAACTATAAAAAAAACACACTTTATGGCTTGTCATTTATTTCATAATTTTTTATGTTGCGCGTGAGCGGGCAGAAAGTTCAGACAGAAAAGTCAGAGGCTGTGCACAGCTGAACTGACCAAAGCTACCAAGTGCCGGCAAAAACAACAACAACGTTGTCGTCTGCTGATCAGCTGTATTAACCGATGCGGTCGCGACACAAGTCAACGCCTGCCGCCAAGTTGACCCAAAAAAAAAAGTTTACTGCTTGTGTTTAAAGTAGTTAACCTCAAACATGAAATGTGAGTGAAAGGGCTACTAAAATGTACAAAGGTGCCACACCCAGAATAGTTCATTGGCAATAGTGCGTTGCCTCAACTAGGATGTTAAGGCCAAATTCCGCAAATTTCTGTATATGCCAACTAGTTGTCCTTGCTTATAACTGGGTTGGTACACTGAGCGTAAAAAACAAGCCAAGGGGTACCATCACAATTTTTGTCAAAATCGCGAAAATTTTAAATTCCAAAACTCTTAATAGATATTGATTCTATGGACTTTTAAGAGTAAAAATATATATATCTTTCCCAAATCGGACTAAAATTGGCCAAGATATGGTCATTTAAAGCCAATAATAACAGCTAAAACTCGCATACCAAAATTGACAAAAAACACAAGGGGTAACATCACAATTTTTGTCAAAACCGCGAAAATTTTAAAATTCAAAACTTTTAATATATTTTGATTCTATGGACTTTTAAGAGTAAAATGATATATATCTTTCCCAAATCGGACTTAAATTGGCCAAGATATAGTCATTTAAAGCCAATAATAACAGCTAAAACTCGCATACCAAAATTGACAAAAAACACAAGGGGTAACATCACAATTTTTGTCAAAATCGCGAAAATTTTAAAATCCAAAACTCTTAATAGATATTGATTCTATGGACTTTTAAGAGTAAAATGATATATATCTTTCCCAAATCGGACTAAAAATGGCCAAGATATGGTCATTTAAAACCAATAATAACAGCTAAAACTCGCATACCAAAATTGACAAAAAACACAAGGGGTAACATCAAAATTTTTGTCAAAATCGCGAAAATTTTAAAATCCAAAACTCTTAATAGATATTGATTCTATGGACTTTTAAGAGTAAAATGATATATATCTTTCCCAAATCGGACTAAAAATGGCCAAGATATAGTCATTTAAAGCCAATAATAACAGCTAAAACTCGCATACCAAATTTGACAAAAACACAAGGGGTAACATCACAATTTTTGTCAAAATCGCGAAAATTTTAAAATTCAAAACTTTTAATATATTTTAATTCTATGGACTTTTAAGAGTAAAATGATATATATCTTTCCCAAATCGGACTAAAAATGGCCAAGATATAGTCATTTAAAGCCAATAATAACAGCTAAAACTCGCATACCAAATTTGACAAAAACACAAGGGGTAACATCACAATTTTTGTCAAAATCGCGAAAATTTTAAAGTTCAAAACTTTTAATATATTTTGATTCTATGGACTTTTAAGAGTAAAATGATATATATCTTTCCCAAATCGGACTTAAATTGGCCAAGATATGGTCATTTAAAGCCAATAATAACAGCTAAAACTCGCATACCAAAATTGTCAAAAAACACAAGGGGTAACATCACAATTTTTGTCAAAATCGCGAAAATTTTAAAATTCAAAACTTTTAATAGATATCGATTCTATGGACTTTTAAGAATAAAATGATATATATCTTTCCCAAATCGGACTAAAATTGGCCAAGATATGGTCATTTAAAGCCAATAATAACAGCTAAAACTCGCATACCAAAATTGTCAAAAAAACACAAGGGGTAACATCACAATTTTTGTCAAAATCGCGAAAATTTTAAAATTCAAAACTTTTAATAGATATCGATTCTATGGACTTTTAAGAATAAAATGATATATATCTTTCCCAAATCGGACTAAAATTGGCCAAGATATGGTCATTTAAAGCCAATAATAACAGCTAAAACTCGCATACCAAAATTGTCAAAAAACACAAGGGGTAACATCACAATTTTTGTCAAAATCGCGAAAATTTTAAAATTCAAAACTTTTAATATATTTTGATTCTATGGACTTTTAAGAGTAAAATGATATATATCATTCCCAAATCGGACTAAAATTGGCCAAGATATAGTCATTTAAAGCCTATAATAACAGCTAAAACTCGCATTCCAAAATTGACAAAAAACACAAGGGGTAACATTACAATTTTTGTCAAAATCGCGAAAATTTTAAAATTCAAAACTTTTAATGGATATTGATTCTATGGACTTTTAAGAGTAAAATGATATATATCTTTCCCAAATCGGACTAAAGTTGGCCAAGATATAGTAATTTAAAGCCTATAATAACAGCTGAATTTGACGTCACAATTTTTGTCAATCCAATTCTTAGATGCCCCAAAAATCTGCAAGGATATAGCCGAGTGCGCAGATCCTTGGATAAAAAATGTTCAAACCAAATTGGTTCTTAGATGACCTCCATATCTCTGGTAATTATACCAAAGGTATAGTCCTGGTGAACCTAAAGAGCTGCATCCTTGAAAAATGCGCAAGGATACGCTCAAGAAATATGTATGCTTCTTTTTCAGCTGCCCCATCCCTTTCACACCTTTCCTCCAGAAACTACTGCTGCTGTTGCATCGAATTTAGCATTAAGCGTGGAGTCTATATTGTCTGAGTCTGAATTTGCACTAAAAATCTTGCACATCGGTGGCCCAAAAATGTTAATTTTGCATATTTTTACATTTTTCTGTCCACCTTCTGACGATTCTGTTCGCCTGGTATTTCAGCTCGATTTTGCATTAAAATTCTTGCACACCGGCGGCCCAAAAATGTTACCTTAGAAGTATGCAATGAATTTTTGCACATTTTTAATTTTTTTGTCCACCTTCTGATGATTCTGTTCGCCTGGTGTTTCAGCTCGATTTTTAAGAGAATTTGCCAACCGACTAGACAAAAATTTCCCAGAAAGATTCCCCTAACTGCAATAAAAGAGAATTTGTGTATTTTTTTAAAAATATATTTATTAAATTTCTCTTTACATCCTTTCAATGTTCTTATATTTATTTTGTATGCGTATTGCTCTTACCATATTTTTATTATATTATTTTTATTTCAAACAAGCTTAATGCAATGCTTAAATATATTGTTCTTATATCTAAATTATATAAATATACCTATAATTCGTTGACTTAAATCCAACACGAACACCTGAAAAATAAGACTTTTATATATTTACCAATTGTTTTTAGGTAATGCTTAAATAAATGCATACTTACTAATATTTTTCGTCGGCACTTCAATGTTGTTGCTCGCACTTTGCGTTGGCAGACTCTTTTCCAATCTGAAAATATACAAAATAGAACATATAAAAAATAATCATAATAATAATAAATAAATGTTGAGCACAGCCTAAAAAATTATTGTTTTAACAAAATAACGGACATTGTACATAACTAATATACTCTTTTCACTTTGTGAACGAGTATAATGACTTCACATGACATCAAAAAAGAAGTATAAAAATACACACTAATCTAGATTAGTTATACACCTCAACATAAACTACAAAAACTAAACCCAAACCTGCTGTAGTCTTACAATAGTTACTAAACTTAAAAACGAAAAAAAAAACTAAATAAAACTAAAGTTGTGATGATTTATACTGTTTAGCTTTGGGCTGCGTTATCTCACGGCTATTATAAAGCCCGTTGGAGAGCTTTTTTCTCTGCTGTGGTTTTCCACAACACTTGTTCTTTGGACCGCTTTCAACAGACAGATGTATCAGATTTCCAAGCGCTACCCCAACTGCTCCTCCGCTCTGCCCACCTTCTTTCTGCAGACAGCAACTGAGCTGTCAGCGTTTTTTTTTGTTATGATCTGACAGTAACTTTTGTCTTACATTTTTTATGGTTTATCTAATTGGAAAATTATGTTGCTACCAGTATCTAGAAGATAGAAATGAGTTGATATTTAACCTACAGCCAAGGTACGTGCTACAAATTGTGCAACACGATTTTGTGTGCCTCTTTGAACCCTAACTGAAGTTGGCTAAAAAATAAAAATAATAACCCAAACTGTTGGTTAAACTTGACTGCCAGCCCGTTGGCTACTTTCGCCTCTAAAAAAAAATCGCTTAACTGCCTCTGATTTATGTAGTTGCATATAGTTTGAAAATGTACACGAATAATTTGCTACGAGTTTTTATATTATTTTATTTTTTTTTTGTCAGTTAATCACATGTTTTCGGTCATAGCCCAAATGCTTGAGGTTGAGGCATTTGCGGTTTGTTGCTGTAGCTGTTGTTGTTATTGTCCAGCTTTGCGCTTTAATAACTTCATTGTCAATGCAACGAACGGGTGCACCAAGCAGCAAATGCAACTGCAACTGCAGCAACCATAACACAAGCGAAACATGTGAGAACGGGCGAAGGCAATGCAATTGCCAGAGTTTAGAAATACCCATTAAAAAAGAAGAAAAACCTAATTATTTAATGTATTAATATTAAAAAATATAAACAAATTATATTAGTTAATATTAAAATAAATAAGAAATTCTACGACAAAGATTGAGAGCCTTAAATTCTAATGTTAATTATATTTAAAATATATATTTTTGGGATAATTTTCTAATGTGTTACACACAAAGTATGTAACTTGTATACCACAACAAAAAAAAGTACAGGGTATGCCCAACAAACAGTAGTGAATGTTACCCAAACAGCAAACAACAACGACAACAAAAAAAAAAACAAAAAGTGCAACAGCGCTTGACTTCTTTTCTAAACGCTTATTGTGCATGCTCAGCCTGCGGCCGGATTGGTGGACCTGATCTAGATGCGGATACGTCGACGTCGACTGGCGTCCACACAGTAGTCATAGCGATGATATCGTGATCGTGAGCGTCATCGCCTGCCAGATTTATGGAGCGAGGCCACAAGGAAGCGACTTGCGGCTGAGTTTATAGAGTGCGGCTACTAGTGAAAAAAAGAGAGTAAAGCGGGGTCGGGTAGGTTGGTGCTGCTAGTAGCCAAGGCGATTTCACAAATCAGAAACGCAATAAAAAATGTCTTCATTGAGATCATCATCCGCCTGCCTGGCTGGCTGGTTGGTTCGTTGCTTGGCTCTGATCTTTAGCTACAGGTTTTATGATCGCATTGCGATTGATGGTGGGTAGTTTTTATGTGACCGCCAGATCAGACATCGGGGCACAAAGCTGACTTTGCCTTATTTAGTTCTTAGCCGTATTTTTGTTATTTTATTCTCTCTGTTTTTTTGAGTTTAGTATTTATTATGGGTGCATGACTCCAAGTCGGCGTCGTCATCGTCAACATTACACCCGCACAAGTGGCCGCTCAGCTGCTGAAACAGATTTTTATATTCGCAAACCACGATTAGATTAGATCACAGACAAGACAAGAAAAGAGAGAGGGAGAGAGGAGAGAGGAGAACTGGCGCTTGAACTTTGCCCCTGTCAGCAATCATTTATCAGACTATTTTTTTTGCTCACTGCAGATGAAGATAATAAGCAATGAAGTTTCTTGGAAGTTTCCTTATGCTTTTAACTGGAATTCTGTATAAGAAAATTTATTTAAAAAACGTATATAATTAATCATTGCATTGAGTAACTCGCTGATTTATGTGCAGCAGTCAACAACTAGCAATTGTTGGCAAGAGAAAACCTTTCAAAATAAAACAATTTGCTAAAGCAATCACTGATTCTTAATCAGAATACAGTTTAACTAAATGACAAAAATCGAAGCGAATCAACATAGCTAAAAAAAAGCCTTCATTGTTTAATCTGTTAAAAAAAAAGGGAACCTAATAAAGCGCTGGCCCTAATCAGGGTGTGTCACTTCTAATGCCGTTGAAAGCCCTGCCAAATCCGTGTAATGCCGCTTGACAAAACTCATGACCGCAGCATTAAACCAACCCCGCCCAGAGAACATTTACAACTTAGAAAAAAATACAAAAAACCAAAAAAAAACCACACAAAAATTACACAGCAAAATTTCGAAATTTACATTGAATTGATTTAATTTATGCGCCGAACTGAACTGAATTGAACTGAACTGGCGGCAGCGAGTTGATTAGAAACGGGGTGTACGCCCCCCCACAAACATAATAAAGGCCCCCCGCGGGCGTTAGGAGCGCGCCCTGATGCTAGATTTCCTATTACAGTGTTCACTCGATAATTATAACTATTTGGTCGCGAGCAAAGTTCAAACTATGAAAAAACTATAATTACTAGAATAAACTTTTTATTGTAAATTAGTAGTTTTTGTTTTTTAAATATTAAATTAATACAGTTTATTAGCTTTAATTTTAAAGCATTTTGTGTTTATTTGATATAATTATATTTTTGGCTCCAATTTTGAGCGTTTACTGTATTACAAAAGTTTCAAACTATTTCAAACAGTTCCAAAACTTTACCAATTGCCAGCTGCTTACAATGCGATGAATCAGCATTTGTTGTTGTTGTTGTTGTAACTTTTACAGGCAGAAAAAAATATATATGAAACGAAAATAAAGAAAATGAAAAGCTACATGGGACCATTTGTCTTTGGTTGGCATATCACAAAAATAGATACATTCCCACGCCCACGTGTCTATTTCTAGGTCTACTCTCGATTGTATTGTGGGTTATTATTATTATTGTTATTGTTATTATGCTTTCATGGCATTGCATTGTGTTTTTCTGCTCTTTTTTTCACTATTTCACAGATTGTGCAATTTGGCGCGTTTCCCCTTCTTCTGCTTCTTTTTGTTTTTGCTTCTTACTTTTCTTTTCTTATCTGACAGCTCTCGATTTTGGGCACATACTCATGGCTAATACACGCCCCGTTTGCTTTGAGGAGAGAGGGGGCTCGGTGGCACTTTCCAACATTGCAATTTGCTGCTTGTGGCATTAATTTGTGTTATTTTAGGCTGCTCTCTTTTTGTAATTGCTGCCACTTACCGTTGTTCCAATTCCGCGCATTCCCCTCGCCAAAATTTTCGAGTGCCGTTAGTTTCAATTGTTTATATTGTTGCTTTTACTGTTGTTGTTTCTTCTTCCGCAACACAAATTGGCGCTCGCTTTTGCTCAGCCACTCGTCGATATGGCATATACCCTGCAGGCGTTGGCAAGCAGGGTATATTAATGATAAGTAAACAGTACAGTTATCTCTAATTATTGTTTCGTTAGCTCTAATTTGGATAATGGGTATCTTTTAGTCAAGCACACCCACCCAGATCTATGTGGACATGGTGTTTTCTTTTTATACATTTTCATTTTTCCGCAAAACTAAAAATAACCGCACACAAACACCAATTCACACACACGCCTACAATTTATTGTGTATATAAAGTGTAAAATTTATAAACTTTGCAAATTTTGCACAAATTTCTCACTGGGCAAATATCATCACCACCTGCTGTGAAGATGGCACAGTGGTGCGAGAGTGGATTAAAAATATAGATTCATTCAATTTGTTAATAAAAAATTAGCGAAAGTAAATAATAATACTATAATATATTTTTTTTAACTAGCTATAAATAAAAATATTTTTTTTCATTGCATATAATTTTAAAATTCTGAATGAATCAAACTTTGACAAATCAAAAATCTTTTTAAAAACTATGATTCACAACTGCTTAAAAACAATTGTAAATCTTTATAACTCAGTTGAAACGGTAATTCCCAAAAGAGTTTACCATATCTTGCGCTACTGTGCGACGGCATCAACGACTCACCAAGCGGTTGCTGCCCTCCGCTTTCCCTCTTTATCTCGCACACCTCACCATCAAATGCTTAGCGTAGAGTGCTAAAATTAAATATTCAAATTTGTTGCCTCAACATTTGGTTGCGCTCCGCCGCTTTGCTGCCTCTCAAAGCAAGCGATACAAATAAACTTTGGCAATAATCAAATACACCTAAATATATTTATTTGAAATGAATTAATAATCGATATATTTTTTTGGCCAAAATATTTACTGGCCACAAAAAAAAGCCAGTTAGTACGTATTTTAGCTAATAGCAAATTTCCGTTGAAATAAAATGAATCACAATTTCACTGGTATCTCTGCAGAAAAGGGGGTAAAAACCAGTAGAAATAAAAATCACAACAACATTTACTGATCTTTTGGCGTCACCAAGCTTTCGTTTATCACATGCGCTTCGAGCGGCTGATAAGCAATTTACACGTCGGACACACACACACAGACAGACACCAACACACTCACGTGTGATAAAAGTGCTACAAATTTTGCAAGAATTCGCGTAATAGCTTCCGGTTCAGCCAGGTACACACCAACAACAACATCAACAAGAACAGAAAACTACAATAAGAACAAACAGCGTGGACAACGCATCGGCTCTCTCACTCTCTTTCGCTCACAGTGCTGTCAGAATTTCAAAGATAAAATTAGTAACACCAAAAAAATGCTAGAAAAGGCTAAAATTACAAGATATGAGAAATAATAAAAAAAAAGGTGATGGCAAATTTACTAAATTATTATAATGCAATGTTTTGCTTATGTATTAGCATATATTTAATGTATTTATTTATTTTTATTTTTACTGTTTTTTCACTAAATAGAATTAATAAATATCTATGAATTTAAGTTTTTTAAAATGTGAATTTTCTAATAAAAATTTATAAACATTTGCATAAACATTAAAAAAAAAAGCTAGGTTTAGCTATAGCGAATATGTCAGCACTGTTGCCAACACCGACGCGCGTCTCGTTGCGTCCGCTGCCTGCGTTCAGTTCTAAACGATTCATTGCCGCGTACGTGCGCGTTTTGCCGCAGAGCTTTGATTTTTCATTTGAATTTTGTTGTTGTTTTGTGATTTGAATCGAATTCATATTTGTTTATAATGTTTGTGCAACCAACAACGACAATAATAACAATAATAAATACGACTACGACAACAATAACGACGATTGCAACAAACGTTTTCGCTGGCTAATGCAGAAGTGTGAGTTGTCCGCTGTGTCTTCCCCTCTCCCTTTCTCTCTCTCTCTCATCTTAGACTACGCTCAGCTGCTGCGACTGCGATTGCTGCTGCTTGCGTGACTTTCCTTAGGCGCCCACAAATACATGTTAACATTTTGTATATAACTGAGAGTAAATGCGCAACGTTTTCTTATCTCGCATTTTGCTTTGCCTATCAGTTTTCATTGCGTGTATGTGTGTGTGTGTGTGTATTGATATTGCATTTGCACAAGAAGTAGGTTATGGCAAAATGAGCAACAGAAACAACAAGCAAACAACAACAACAACAACTAAGAGACGTGGAAAATCAATCAGCAAAAGTGGCTCAGCACGCAGCTCATGTAATTAACACGCAACCAACTGTTGCCCGCTTCTCTTCCGCTTCTTCTTCACTGTAACACACAGCTGATTGTGTCTTGTCATGTTTGCTGCTTTGATTTTTTGTAGTTGTTGTTGTTGTTGTTGTTATTTTTTATCAATGCAACCGGGACACAATTACGCTTTAATTGAGTGCGTACGAGCAGCAACATCAGTTTATAAACAAACATGTTGCAGCAAACCAAATGGAAAGTGTGAAAACAAAATTACTTCTTGTTCAAACCCGCCTGTGTGTCTGTGTGTGTGTGTGTTTGTGTGTTTCGTCTATGCGGTATAAGTTTTATCGATTGATGCTGTTGCCGATGGCGGTGATGTAATTTGCATAAACAACACCACCAGCAACAACTCTGCAAGCAACCACAGCATCAGCAGCAGCAGCTGGCAACCACATACTACATAATTTTTGGAGCGGTTTTCAGGTTTGATGCCCACCATTGCGTAGGCAGCGCAAGCGCAATCAACTTTTTTTTTTTTTTGTTAAACACACACTACCCCAACAAATGGAGTAGTCCTAACAACTATCTGTTGCCATTTGTAGAGATTACAAATCTAAATAAAGCCCATGAAGACAATTTTGATAAGCTAAATAGTTAATATTGGTATAAAATTGGATTTCAAAAAAGTAGCAAAAACGATAACAGTTTTATCGAAATCGAAATCTTCGTTAGGCATTGGCTAACTTTAAGAAATAAGAGTATTGATTAAAACTGAATTATTTTTATCGAAAATTTAATTTACGTTACTGTTTTGAATGTTTGTTAATTTAACTAAGAGTTTACATAATCGATAGCTTTAGCGAAAACTGTATTTTCAATAACTTAATCGAAACTTTTTTGCTCGATTTTTTAATTTGGTGCAAAACCATTGAAAAATGATGAATTTTAAATCAAAAGAATTGTCGCTCTTCAATTATAAAATTTGAAGTAAAGTGCAATAATCAATAATCAAGATCACATTTTGTGCAAGTGCATAATGTTAAATTCTAATTAGATTATGATACTTAATTTATATTTAAAACTTGTTTCTACAAGTTTTCTACAGTTTTTTTTTAGAAAGGGTATTTAGATTTTGATGTTGTTTTGCCTGCCTTTAGCCTCTTTGAAATGTTATTTTTATCGGCTAAGCAGTGAGCCATCGAATAATAAACAATCAAATGCCTTAAATGTTGCCCCGCCCACTCAGTGGGGCGGAATGTGTACAGCAACAACAACAACAGCAACAACCAGAAATTAACGCAAGTGTCGACTGATGAGATAGTCGATACGATTTGCTGATGCTGATGCTGCTGCGATTTGAGTCAGCAGCAGCAACTGTGATATCCAAGTTACCAGCAGCAGGTCTTCTCAGACGTCAGCGCACGTTGGAGGCCCCCCTCCGTCCGTGTCACCTTCTCGCAGCGAACGACCGGCGAGACGAGTGTGTCATGCGGCCTGGTCTGGTCTGGCTAAGCACCAACAACACCAGCACCAACAGCAGCAGCAGCAGCAGCAACAACAAACAGTTGAGAGTCAAACGACGTCGTCGTCGTCATTTGCTGCTTTTAGACAATAACACAAGTTCCTACACCTACGACCTAGAATTTGCCGAATATGTCAACAGGTATATAGCCAGTATATATACAAACATATATCATATATATATACATGTACCCGCATATAAAAATTGTTATATAAACGGCTGCCGCTATGCCTATATATATATATATATATATATATATATTTATCTATATATAAGCGGCAGCAATATGTTTTTATAGCATTTGAGAAATTCACATATGCGCTTTTAACATATTGCAGCAAATTTTAGTTTGTTGTGACATTTTATATTAAAAAAAAATAGAAATAGTGAAGCAGGCGTGGCATTAGCTGACCTTGAACAAATGCATATAAATTAAAAAGATATATATTGAAAATTGCATAAATTATTTAAAAATATAAGGTTTTCTACTTTTCAACTCCCTCTTTTGCACCCTTGTCCCGCTTTGAACCCGCAAGGGCGACCTTTTGGTTTTCGAGTCGAGCGCTTTGTGCTCGACGCCATCGCCGAAAGCTGTCGTTGGCTGTCGAAACCCATGCTGTTGTATTCGGGTGTGGGCCCATCTCTTTTATGCTGAATCACAGCATGCGCAGTGCGTCGTTGGACGTTTGAAATGGGCCAAGTTTGCCAACTCGGGCAAGTTGGTTCCATGGTGTAATGGTTAGCACTCTGGACTCTGAATCCAGCGATCCGAGTTCAAATCTCGGTGGAACCTGGCTTGTAATTATTATTTTTCTGCCTGTTTTATTTGTTTTATATTCAATTATGAAAGAGTTTACAATAAAAATAAAAAAAATTAACTGTAAATTCTGACGCACTAGTTTAAATATTTTATAATCTCGTAATGATTCAGTGTTTGCTCTGAGCGATAAGCAATATTACGAAACTGGAAATAAAAATTTCTTTTGCAATTTCTTATTAAACATACTTAAAATATGTGAAATATGTATATATAACATATATTATATCCAGATGGACAGCAGGGCATACTCATTATTTACATGAATAAATTTTAGCACACTGAAACTAAAATGCTTTATGGGGTGTCCTTTATGTAGCACAAAAGTATGCTATGTTAAATTGGGTAGTTTACGATTAGAAGTATATATTTAGTTATGTTAAAAAAATGTCGAAACATCGATATATCAAAACGATTTTTTAATCCGATGAAAAAATCTATGTTAATTTGAATTTAAACAATTGATACACTTTCTAACATTTTAGCAATTTTTCTAAAATAATAAAAAAAAAGTGATTACATATTGGATTAATTGTTTGCAATTATAAATCTGTAATAAATATTATGTTGGGAATTTTGTTAGTAGTGTTAATTAGTTTAGTATTACGATTACAAATTGTTTAGCTATTAATAATAATAATTACCACAAAAAACTGACGGAAAAATTCTATGGCGCAAAAAATGTTTAATTTTCTTTTTATTTGATGTACAATTTTAATATGTTTTCAAATAAAAACGAACTTATTTTGCTATTTCTGAACCTTTCTATATGATTATGCAATATTATATATCTGTATTTAAGAAACAATGACTTTTTCAATGGTTTACGTTAAATCTAATTAATTTTAGATTAAAAGTTTTCCTTTTTATGCAGTTTGTTTTGTGTGAATGATGAGCCAAATCCGTCGGTCTTCATAGACAAAAATAGTCGGAGATAGATATAGCTTTATATATGTTTGTGTCAAATGGATTAAGTTGGGCAATTTGCTGTCGTAAACGCGTGGAATTTATTAAATTCAATAAATTTTAGAGACACGCACACGCATCTAAAATGTAGCCATAAATTAGAACAAAAATTGAGCAAAAAAAAAAGCAACCAAAAAAAATTGCCAACTAAATTATTTAAGAGCAAAACAAACACACACACACACACATGTTAAACTTGTGATTGAATAAACGCCCATAAGAACTTCGCAAAGAAACCCACACAAATAAAAAAGCTGCCAAAGCTTGGCCCAGTCAGCCGACAGCAAAAACAACAACAAGAACAACTCACTCAAGTGTCGGTCAGTCACATAATGTTTGTCATTTAGCTCGAGCTCGGGGGCAAATTTGTAGAGCGCACTTTCGTTGGCAACATGCGGCAACACCAACAACAATTGACACAGATTAGCGCACAGCAGCAGCAGCAACAACAAAGCTAAATGCATTGGCTTTGTAATTTGATTTGATAAAAAATAGAGAAACAACAAATTGTGTCAAGAGCTGCATGACATCCAACAACAACAACAACAACAACAATACAAATTAAATAAAATTAGCGACTCTCTTGCACGAAAATGTGTGTGAAAACAATGGGGCAAAGATGGGCGCCAAAAGCCAAAGCACACAAAAACGAAACAATAAAAAAAAACAAAATTAGACACGCGTGAAACGACTGCGACGCCAACAGCGCAGCCACCGTCTGTGCCGGCTGAGCGCCCTACACATGCGCGCTGTCGCTGCGCGCAGTCTGCGTCGCCGTTTTCCTTGCCTACGGCCGTTTGCCTGCTTGCGAGCTTTGCATGTCTGTGCATGTGTGTGTGTGTGGTGTGAGTGTGGGCGCATAATGAGAATGAGGTTTTCGTACGACATTGAACTCGAAATGTGGGGCTGAAGAATAGCGAACAAAAAAGAAAAATTGAAATAAGAAAACGAAATTAAAGCAAATATCGTTTGCTGGCTGTGCTTTTTAACCGTTGTGTACATGTTTATAACTCTTTTTTGTTGTTGTTTTTTTGTTGTTGGCATTTTGTTTATGTTGTGTGCCTGCCGTACGGCCAGTAGGCATTGCCTTGTTTTTCAACAACATCAACAACCACAACAATATAAGCAGTAAAAAACCAAAAATAAAAGAGTAAAATAATTAACTTTATTTCTTGCCAAATGCTGCCTGTTAAACGGTACTTTAAGTTCCATTCTTTTTGTGTGTTTTTTTATATTATTACTTAACTAATTTCTCATTATGTTTATTATTGTATTTGCAGTTGCGCTTGAGAAGTTAGTTGAACGAAAAGCGATTGTATTGCAATTGAGATTAGAAGCAGCTACAAAACTATAACTGTTAATTAACAATAAACAGAGCCATACACAAATACATACACACACATCAACAAAATGGTTGATTACTACAAAGTATTGGATGTGGCACGCACCGCCTCCGACGGTGAAGTGAAAAAGGCGTAAGTACTAAAAAAAGAGGAGTGTTGGCGCTCTCTTAATTACCGCAATGATTGGGCTTTAATTCGTTCGTAGAAAGCTTCGTGGAATGCTAAAAGCATCCGCAATTAAGAGAGTGCTTTTCTATTCCTCTTTCTGTTTGCGCTCTATTTAATTCGGTTTTTTCGTTTTCTGCACGCAGCTATCGAAAATTGGCGCTCAAATGGCATCCGGACAAGAATCCCGACAATTTGGAAGAGGCAAACAAACGTTTTCGCGAGCTCTCCGAGGCCTACGAAGTGCTGTCCGATGGTAAGTGCTCAATTCCGACAGTGTTGCCCATCCGTGTTTGGGAAGGTTTTTGTTTTTTTTTTTATTTTTCTGGTAGTTTAGGGCACATTTGAAACTCTCTGTTGTTGTTGTTGTATTTAGCTCGTAAGCGACGCATTTACGATGCGCGCTCCACGCTGCACAAATCATCGGCGAGCAGCAACAGCAGCTCCACAAATGGCTACTATTCCCGTTATCGCAGCGGCGGCAGCGGGAGCGGCACATCATCCACGAGTCGTGACTATGACTACGATTATTATCCCAGCTATGGGAGCAGTGGGGCCGCCGGCAAGCGAGGCAATCGCTATCAGGCGTTTACCTTCCGCAACTTGTTCGAGGGCACCCCGTTTCACAAACTGTTTGGTAAACGAGTCGCGAGAGACACACGCATACATTTATTTTGCTTTTTGTTAATTTCTTACATTTTAATATTTTTTGTTATTATATTTTGAGGTTAAGCCATTGTTATTGTTGATTTTCGTTGAATTTTTATATTTTTTTTTGATGCCCTGTATGCATTTAAGATGATTAAAAATTTAATGTAATTGATTTGAATATATTCTAAGTGAGAATTAAAAGCCATATACGTCTGTCTGTCTGTTCAAGTGTCTCTATGGCAGCAAACAAATTGGCATGTTATCATAAAAAACTCAAAACCGATAAATATTTTTAGCTCATATTTAAGCATTTCTCGGAGATATCAGATATTGCAAATTTTTGTTGATTTTCGTCTAGTATAAACAGCGCAAGAATTTATTGATATTATGATTAGATTACCTACAAGCCATAAAATTAAAATTGAGGCAAACTTTTTTAAAGCGTTTTAGCAATAGATTAGGCCTAAATTATTCAAACAAAGAGTTGAGCTGAAAGAGAAAAAGCCGCTTTAAGTTTTGGTGTATCTCTAAAAGTGGGTACAGGGTATCACCTAGTCGGGCGCTCTCGACTAGAGCACTCTTGTTTTTGTTGGTGTTTTCTTTTGATTTTGCTATTTGTTGAACTGACAACAGCCTTGAGACGCACGTTGTTTCTGTTCGTTTGTTTTTTGCAAAAGCGCGCAACTAAAATTGCCACCCACCAGCGACATTTTCAATATCATCATTAATATGATCATCATCAGCAAAAGCAGCAGCATCATCATCAGCTAGTTCATAATGACCTTTAGGCCTTGTCTAATGCTCAGCTAGCGTGTGTTTTTTTACTACCAAAAACATAAATTGAAGTTCAATGAAACAATTAATTTAACGCGGTTTTCTTTGCAGAGAAGAAACGCCGCATCTACGATGAGTACGGCAAGGATGGCCTAGGGGATCGGGCCCAGAGCCGCACACATGCCCGTCATCATTACACACACGATTTTGATGACTTCGACATTATGGGCGGCTTCCCGTTCGTGTTCCGACCGCCTGAGGAGGTGTTCCGTGAATTTTTTGGCGTCAATTCGCCCTTCGCCGACTTCTTTAGAGGTAAGCATTGCCATTGGCATTTGTATGTTTACCATTCTTTTAAACAAAATTCGAACCATTTTCAGATGCCAATGGCTATTCGCAGTCGAATGGCGCCACTAGCAGCAGCAGTCGACGCCACGGCGGACACACGGCTCACGGCAGCGTCGGCGGCGCTGCTCGCCACCATCATCACCATCAGCACAAATTGGCGAGCCCGTTCGGTGCGCCCATGCTCAACTATTCAATGATGGACTTCTTCATGCCCACCAGCGGTTTCACCTCCTTCACTGCCAGCAACAGTGTCGCCGGCGGTGGCGGCCATCACAGCAACGGCGCCGTTAAGCGCACGTCCACCTCAACGGTATTTGTCAATGGCAAAAAATTGATGACCAAACGGTAAGTGAAAGAATTTCAAGTGCTCAAAATTGTTCTAATCTTGAAATTTTGGCTATTGGAAAACCAGAATTCTGTCTTAAATTTAGCAGAAAAGTATTTTAGACTCACCCCATTTTCCAAACTTGTTTCTTTAATTTAATTTTTTATAATTCATTTAAACAAACGAAATATTCACATTTTGTCAAATTCTCTCCGCAGTGTCGTCGAAAATGGCAAGGAAACTGTCTTTTCATATGAAAATGATGTCCTTAAATCAAAGACTGTGAATGGAGTATCCCAAAAGCTCTCTTCAATAGCGAATTAATTAAACATTTATTCAATGGGAATCAACACAAGATGAAAAACAAACTTATTTAAAAAAAAAAGAGAAAAACAAGTAAAAGCTATATATAAAAAACAAAACAAACAAAAACAACAACATCAACAATTCAATACGAACGAGATAGCAGCGGCGCGAACATAACAACAATATAACAATAACAAAGAAAAAGTCATAAATTTAAAAGGAAAGAACAAGAGAAAGCTTGTAAACGCAAAATGAACGCTTTCTTAACACTTTGTTGATACATACGTTTAAAGGGAATTGTTCTACATTAGAATTTAGTTATGTTTTAATGCAACCGATTACTTATTGGCAAGGCAAAGGAGAAGCAACAAAAGCAGGCAACATCAACGGCAACAACAACACCATCAGCAACATCAACATATAACAGCAACAACAAGAGGGCCAAGAAACAGCAGCAAACACATCAAACAAAATGGCAGTTTAATTAAATTACTTGTAGGGCTTATAATTATTTGAGTGTGATTTTATTCGAAATTCTAAACAAAAAGACAACAAATTTATTGTCAATAGATTCGAACGAAAGGCGAAAGGCATGAAATATATATATAAATATATTACAGCCAGCACACACAAAAAGCAAGCAAAATAAAACAGAAAAACTGAATTAAAATGTCAATGGCAGCAAAAAGGCTTGATCAGTTTAGTTGATATGTTTTCTTTTGGGACGGGCTCTGTTCTATGCTGTCTGTTAACTGTTTTCATGTAGTTATCTACCATTAGTCAATTAAGTTGCCGCAATACTTACTAAAAAAGAACCAACAAAACAAACAAAAACAACCCGCAGAAATTCAGCAGCAGCAGTTAAATGTGTTTGTGTTGCTTTTTTTGTACATTATAGAAATGCATAAAATAAATCTTAAAAATAAAACAAAATTATATATACACACACATAAATATAAATATATATATATATAGTTATAATATTAAATTAATGCAAACATACATTTCTGACATTGAATGTTTATATTTAATAATAATTTAAACTTTTCTTTCATAGTCTGTAGTCGTTTTTTAAATGCTTAAGCTTAAGAATATTCTCACATAACCTAAACATGAGAACAAACAAATTATAAACAACAACACAACGCATTGAACAGAATGATAAACACACACACACACATACACACACAATACAAAACAAAACAAAACCAACTAATCATAATCGCACACAATTTAATACTGTGTTTTTAGTAAATCATTCTCAGCTAAAACAAAAATAAATTGGAAAAAATTAAACAAGATAAAAAAAGCATTAAACTTAAAAACAAATGCGATCAATGAAGCTATAAATTGTTGTTTTATTTAAAATATTTGAAATATGCGCGCGCTAAGTGATTGGGACAGTGATGCCACCTTGTACCGCTGTCGATAAATTACGACCGCTCGATAGCTCTCAGCTGGCGATCTCGATAAATTGAAATTTGCTTGTTAGTGTGCAACACTGCACATTTTATAAAGTACGCTGATAATTTTGTTTTACTGATTAAGTTTATTTTTACACTTTAAACGGTATTAAAAAACATTGCATAGACTCTAAATGGCAGCATAATGATACGTGATGATCAAATGAAATGGTACCACGGCCGCTTATCACGCGAGGCCGCCGAAGATTTGCTCAAACAAGGTGCGTAGAAGAAAATTTAAGAAAAAGTAGGAGACTCGCCCAAAAGTGTGCGACAAAATGCGTTTCAATGCAATTGTTTGATTTATTAATTATGATTTGCTGCAGGTTACGAGGATGGCACATTTCTAGTGCGCGAAAGCAGCACAGCTCCAGGTGATTTTGTGCTGAGCGTGTTTTGTCAGGTAAATGACGCACAACACAACACAACAGCAACAAGTTGTGTATGCGCCTCTGTGTTTGTGTGTGTTTATGCGCGCCTGTGTGTGTGCGTGTGTGTGTGTAACATATTGCATTTTTGTAGGGCGAGGTCTGCCACTATCAGATTCGACGTCACGGCGAGGACGCCTTCTTCTCCATTGACGACAAGGGCCAGACGAAAATACTGCACGGCCTGGAGACGCTGGTCGTCTTCTATCAGCGAGAGCCGCATGGATTGGTCACCAAGCTGGCGACGCCGCTGATGGGCGACACGCCGCCGCACAATACACGCAGTCAGGGCGTAACCAATCTGCTGCATCGCGCCACCAGCAAGAACGAGAGCGTGGTCGTCTTTGAGCTGCTTAAGTGCGGCAATCGCAACTTCGATGCCAAGAATCAGGATGGCCAGACGGCGCTCCATTTGGCCGCGCTCAATTGCAACGAGGATATACTCAAGCTGCTGCTGGATGCGCACGTGCAGGTGAACAGCTCCGATTCGTTTGGCTGGCAGCCATTACATGTGAGTAAATAATTAGCTTCTGCTGGTCATCGCACTAATCCATTTTCTCCCTTTTTAGTACGCGTGTCGTCAGAAACCAGCCAGTTTTATACGCACTCTAATTGCCGCCCAGGCGAACGTGCAGGGACGCAACATTGAGAACGGCTATGTGCCGCTGCACGTGGCGGCCAAGCATGGCAACCTGGAGGCGGTGCAGGAGCTGCTGGCGGCACATGCGCCGCTTCTACCCCGCACCAGCTCCGGCGAGTTTCCCTTCGATCTGGCCAAGGAGGCGAATCAAACGGCTGTCGAGCACTTTCTGCTCAACTACAAGCTGCCGCCGGCCGAAACCAGTCGCGAGAACTGGTACCATGGCACCTTAACGCGGGACGAGGCCGTCTCCATACTCAAACAGTTTGCCCAGCAGCTGCAGCGCAAGCAGCTGACCATGGGCCAGCCGGTGGACACATCCGGCTGCTTTCTGGTGCGCTACTCCGAGTCGCGGGCAGCGGCGGGCTATGTGCTGACGCTGCTCAGCGACCAGGTGGCCAAAAACTTTCTTATCTCACAAGCGGATCTCTATGGGAACGGCAGCAAGCTAACTCCAGGCGGGGTAAGATGCAAATTTCGGTATCCCTGATAGTTCCTATTCTACTAAATACATTTATATTTTTTTTTTTCTTTTGCAGTCGAAATTCCTGTACATTGACGACGGCCCGTATTGGCCCAGTTTGGAGCACTTGGTGGCGCATTTCATGCGCTTCTCCTACGGCCTGCCGTCGAGTCTGAAGTATGCGGTGCCGCCCCAGCCCAAACCGGAGGTGCCCTCGTTTGACACCATACCGCGTGCGTCGCACAGGCAGCGCGAGAATCACAGCGCGCCCAATACGCCGTTCAGCGCGCATCCGAGCAGCTCGTCGCACCAGACACACGTGCCCGCTCTGACAATTGCCAAGAAGAAGCAGAAGGAGAACAGCAGCTCGATGTTCAACACGCTGCGCATAACCAGCCCGAAGAAGAGCCTCTTCGACATGAACAGCCTGCGGAAGAGCAAATCGAAGAACAAACGCAGCGATTCCGAGAGCAGCGTCAGCCTTGTAGCCGCCGCCCGGGCCAACGAGGAGCTGCAGGCGGCTGCGCCCATGCTCAAGAATCTGTCATTCTCCACGGACTTTAGCAACTTCAATGTGGACGCCGGCGAGCTGTACAATGTGCCGCAGAACAATACGCCCATTGATCTGCCACCGATTGCCAATAAGACTGAGGCCGAGGTGGAGTATTTCACCAAGAGCGATGTGGCCATTGAGCGGGAGCGTGCCGCTGCACTCACAGCCAACGGCTATCTGCCCACCATCGATGTGCACATGCTGATGGATCAGCCGCTCAAGCAGCTGTCCGATGCCGGCGGCAAGCAGATGTCCCGTCTCGACTCCCTCATATCCACCGGCTCCACGGAGAGCGAAATGGCGGGCTATTTGCAGCGCAAGTGCTCCGGCGGAACGATCGGACCCAACAGCGTCGAGCTGGAGGCGGCCAAGCAGCGTTTCGTCATACGTCGCGATCATCTGGAACTGGACAGCGAGATTGGCGCCGGCGAGTTTGGATCCGTGTACAGGGGCTGGCTGCAACGGCCGGGCGAGCAACGTTTGGAGGTGGCCATCAAAACACTGCGCGACGCGGAGCAGCAGACCATCAATAAGCAGGAGTTTCTGCGCGAGGCATCCGTCATGATGCGGCTGGAGCACAAGTGCATTGTGCGTCTGATTGGCATCTCCAAGGGGGATATGCTGATGATGGTGCAGGAACTGGCGCCACTCGGCTCCATGCTACAGTATATACTCGATCACAGTGACGAGCTGAGGGTCAACTACGAACTCAAGCTGTGGGCATCGCAAATAGCCTGCGGTAAGCGCGCTAAAAACATTTGCTTTTTAACTATATTCATGATGCTGTTGCTCCATATAATAATGCATTCACTTCCTTACAGGCATGCACTATTTGGAAACGGAGCATTTCGTGCACCGCGATTTGGCCGCTCGCAACATTCTGCTCACCTCCAGGCAGCAGGCCAAGATCAGCGATTTCGGCATGTCGCGTTCGCTGAGCGCCGGCAGCGATGAGTACCACTTCACCCAAGGCGGTCGCTGGCCCATTCGCTGGTATGCGCCGGAGAGCTTCAACAATGGCATCTTCTCGCATGCCAGCGATGTGTGGTCCTTTGGCGTCACGTTGTGGGAGATGTTTGCGCTGGGCGCTCCGCCATACGGTGATATATCCAATGTCGATGCCATCAAGCTGGTGGACAGTGGAAAGCGCTTGCCGCAGCCAGCTATGTGTCCCGCCTACATCTATGCTGTAATGCTGAGCTGCTGGAACTACCATCCCAAGGAGCGGCCCACCTTTGCCTATCTCATGGAATTCTTTAGCCGCGATCCTGAGTACCAGAACCTACCCGAGCTGGTGCACTCAGTAAAATCGGTGCACATTTAGAGCAACTACTCCTCCTATTCCTTACGCGTGCAATTTCTTTTTACACCTACTCCATGTATTCATTGTTGGCCTGGTTAATTCCAAATAACTGACGTATTATTGTTTTTCTAGCGGGCGTCTCGTATATTAAGCTTGTCTCTATCTAAGCCAGGCTTACATCCAACGAACCTCGTCTACATATCTGTATATGAATCTACTTGTACCATATATAAATATATATATATATGTATATTTTTATGTCGATGTGAAAATTATGTGTCAAATAGCGAACAAGTGCCTTACAATTTATTAATAAATGTGTTGTGCAATAAACTGTTGTATACATACATATTTAAGGCGTCAATGAGCTTTTTTGGCCCGAATTTCTTTTGAAAATGTGCAAGAATATGGCTTTAACATAAATCATAATGCAGGACTAGGATACAAGGTATTTTTTGTTTACTGAATTGCCTATAACTCAACCGCATCCTGGCGCATGCTGACAGGGCTACCGACTGATCAAAGAATTTAAATGTATTTTATTTGCATGCTTAAAAGTATGCAGTGAGAATACATCGCAGCTTAAACGTTTTTAATCGCGCGCAAAAGTATGCAGCGGAAAAATACATTTTATGTAACGCATTTATTGCAAATTGTTTGATATAAATTGTATAGAAAATATATAGAAATTGTTAATGCTCTTACATGCTATATTAGTTCAGTTGTATAGATCAAATATATATCATATATTGTAACTACATAAAAAGGCTATACCAGAGACAACATTTGAGTTTACTCTGCTAGCAAAACAAAACTCAAATCGAACCGTTCATCGCCTGCTTCACATTGGAGGTGGAGACCAGCTTGAGGGCGTCCATGATGCCATTCAGATTTTGCTCATTGTAGGCCTGGCCCTGAAGTGGAGTGACCACTGGCACAAGCTGTTCGGTCTGCGGCAACTGTATGCCTATCTTCGTCATCAGGCCCTGCAAGATTAAAGTATGCGTTAGTTAGTTCTCGTGAAAGAAAGGTTGGATTTTTGATGAAACTTACAGCTTCAACTTCGACATTCAGCTTTAGTTTCATGCCATTCTCATCGCCCTTTAGTTCGAGTTCCTTTTCCACAGTAAATTTGGGGGTCTTGCCAATGACCCAATCCCACGAACTATAGTTGGCGCGCAGCTCGTCAATGCCCGGGAACCACTTCTCCGTGGGATTGATCAACTGAAAGCCACGTTGATTCATTGTCTGCTTGCTGCCGCCATCCTCCAACGATGTGGCCGCGGTGCGCAAATACTCATAGCCCACGGCGGAGAGCAGCTGCGGCACATTCACATTTCGATTAACGTCCACCAGATTGCGTATGGGCGATGGCACCGAGGCGGTGGCACGGCTAATGTAGTTGGCCGGCTCCTTGACCAGCGACTCGCCCAGATGCAGCTTATTGGCGCTGGCCAAAATGGTGCAATGGTGGTAGGCATTGGGGCGACCCAGCTTGGCGGCTGTGCCCGAGATCTGAAATGGGCAATGGTAAATGAGATTAAAATACCAGATGCAAAACTACAACCGAATTAATTAAATGGCAAAACATGGAAAATTTCACATACAGATAGCATGTTTTTTTAGAACAGAATAACATAAGGCTGCACATTAAGCGGGGATCAACTGGGATCAGCCAGATGCCTTAGCAGATGTTGGCTGATAAGCTGTTGACATGTTCCAGCTTGGGCATTCGGAATCAAATGTCTAACCTTTTTGTTGGCGATAACAATATCGTCGCGATCATTGATCTCCGTCTTGATGGCCCACTCACGGAACAGCGCCCGCGTCACAATGTTCAGGTTGTACTTGCGATCGTAGCGCTCGCGGGGCGTGAAGAAGGTGCAGTTTAGGTTGCCGCGATCGTGATAGACGGCGCCGCCGCCGCTGTTGCGACGCGCCAGGGTAATGCCGCGCTCCACCAGACGGGAGACGTTAGCTTCGGTGAACGGATTCTGGTGGCGGCCAATGACAACGCACGGCTCGTTGGCCCATAGCAACAGCACATGATGATGGCCAAAATCAAAGTTCTTGTAGAGCCAGTCCTCCAGGGCTAGGTTGGTAAAGACATCGTATGACTGCGAAATGAAAACCGATTTCTTGATATCAGAGTCGGGCACAGCAGCAATCGATTTACGTTTGTCAGCAGCAGCTGTTTTTGTTGTTGTTGTTGGTGCTGTAGTTACATTGTTGTTATCAGCCGAATTGGAGGAGAGCCGCGTGATTTCTGTCAACGTTGCGCCCAGACGCTGCAGTAGACGCAGCTGGCTGGAATTGCGACGCAGCAATAAGCTCATTTTTGTTTTAGTTGTTAATTTAAGAGTCTGGCCAATTGAACAGCTGGTGTTTTTTCGTTGCTTTTATTGCACAATTCACAAATGCTGTGCTGTTGTTGTAGCTGTTCTGGCTGTTGCGCTCTTCTTACAAGGAAACGTATGGGCACTGTTGCTATGTTGTTCTCTCTCGCACTTGCTTTCGCTCTTTCCCTGCACTCTCTCTTGAGTGTCGGCGGCAATGCACTTGTTCTCACTATTCGCGTTCGTTGTTACAAACAAGGTCACCGCCAGCTACTTTAACTAATTGGTTTTGTTGTTGTTGTTGTTGTTGGGCAGGTCTTAAACGGTCGCTGCAGCAACGTTTCGTTCTGTTTGCCAAATGTGGTTATGTTGAATTTGAGTCTATTTGTATGTGTGTGTAAGTTATATTAATTATTATCTCTAGCGTTTCTATTTTAGCTTATTTTTTTGCTTCTGATTGTTTTTTTTTTGTTGTTTTTGCTCTGCTTGTCGTATTTCTTTTGGTTTATTGCTTATATATTTTTATTGTTTTTTTGGTTGTTGTTTTGGACTTTAGAGCGTAGTGGACTTGGCTGCTGCTGTGTTTGCGGCCACGGAGCTAGCGGAGATGAGGTACTCGTGAAGGGCGGGCGTCTGGTGGAGCCACTTCCAGGTTTGATGCAATCCGCAGACACGCTTGCGAAGACCCAAACAGTCCTTGTTGCTGCACCAGTTCACTTGCATACTACGCCTCACACCCATCCAAGAAGGAACGGTTAAAAGATCGACAGGAATCTAGATCAGCACGCTGATCTGGCCAAAATGAAGAGCACACGTCTGCTACGCAATTTGGCAAAACGTACGAAAAAACGTTAGTAAAATAAGTCGTGGGACTGCCTTAAAAAATTTAAAATTTTCCACTCTTTGTGCCGTGCGACGACGACGCGGGGGGTGATGAACGAACGCGGGGTAATATAAAACAAACACAGACTGCGTTCGAAGAGCGACAACGGTAAATGTAGTAGCTACGAGAAATCACGTCTGATTTACATAGGCGCAAGATAAGCACTGAAACTTATTGGAATGGCAATTCCAAGCACTATGTGACTTTAACATAGACGTTTTACATAGTTGCTCCTCACTTAACAGTGAACTTTTAGAGATTCTTTTTTCAAACATAATTTAAAAGCAGTTGCTCACAGAGTTTTTAGGAAGTTCGTATAATTCAATTAACCACCGAAATTTACATTTTTAATATATGTTGGCTCTGGCAGCGTATACTTGTAAATGAAAAAACAGCTGGCAAACATGTTATGATATTCTAATAAGTTATTGCAGTTCATTATTCTTTTCAATTGTTTTGTAATTTTAATTGGGTATTCCGCCATTATTAATGTATTGTGCCTCTATTGGGTCGATTGGCTTGCGGGCAAAGCGTGCAGGCAGTTCCCAGTCTTCAAGCACCGTTCCACTCGCCATCTGTGGAATTATAAAATAAAACATTAATGCCAGAAATAATACTTCAATAGTGTACAACTGTTACTGTATTAATGGGCTATAGAGTTAACCTGTTTGCCTCCTGTTTCCTTTGAACTTGCCTGTGGACTTGCATTCGGTGTGCTGCTAGCCTTTGCTGCACCGCCCTTGCGGAATTGAATTAGCGGCACACGTTTCGACAGTGCAACTAAACTTAAACGCACCATTCTTAGTTGAAAATCGAGTTTACTTTCCAGCACAGAGAAAATGTCAGACAAAAGTTACGTCAAAACAGCTGAGTGTAAATTCAAAAGAATATTGCCACACTGTTTAAAGCACTTTTTAGTTCACACAGAACGTGGACAAGCAAAGCGTTGCCACTCACAGGCCTGCGGCGCAGAAAAACAAAATTGTTTGCATTTGATAATTGTAAAAAAAGTTTTCCGAAAATCTATTCTTCAAACTGTTTTTCGATGAGCGTCGCGGGCGTCGGTACCAGCATCACTGCAGGCAGCGCCGGCAATAACAATGCCTTACCCATGGCCCAACTGGCCGACGGCTGGCTGGAGCTAGAATCGGATCCAGGGCTTTTTACACTGCTGTTGGAAGATTTTGGATGTAAGTAAATTGGGATTTGGTGTTTTTAACTCATACCTCACTGTAGACATTCGTTTCAGGCCACGACGTGCAGGTCGAAGAAGTTTACGACCTGCAAAAGCCCATCGAAAGCCCGTATGGTTTCATTTTTCTCTTTCGCTGGATCGAAGAGCGTCGGGCGCGTCGAAAAATAGTGGAAACAACGGCGGAGATATTTGTGAAGGATGAGGAAGCCATCTCAAGCATCTTCTTTGCCCAGCAGGTCGTGCCCAACAGCTGTGCCACCCACGCGCTGCTCTCCGTGCTGCTTAATTGCAACGAGAACAACCTGCAGCTGGGCGAAACGCTGAGTCGCCTCAAGGCCCACACCAAAGGCATGAGCCCCGAAAACAAGGGATTGGCCATTGGCAATACACCGGAGCTTGCCTGCGCCCACAACTCGCACGCAATGCCGCAGGCACGACGTCGCCTGGAGCGCACTGGCGCTGGTGTGGCGAGCTGTCGTTTTACCGGTGAAGCTTTTCATTTTGTCAGCTTTGTGCCCATCAATGGGCAATTGTTCGAGTTGGACGGGTTGAAGCCCTATCCTATGAACCATGGCTGCTGGGAGGAGCACGAGGACTGGACGGATAAATTTCGACGCGTCATGGCCGACCGTTTGGGCATTGCGACGGGCGAGCAGGATATACGCTTCAATCTGATGGCTGTGGTGCCGGATCGACGCATCGCCATCACACATAAGCTGAAGATGTTGCGCACCAACCAAGCCATTGTGTCTGGCACACTGCAGAAGCTGCTCAAGGCGGACGAGCAGGGCGAACGTGATGAACAGCAGCGTCCGGATACGCCCAACACGCTGCTTGAGCCCAGCGCGTTTACCGCACGCGATTTGCAATCGCTGCTCAAGAACTTGGATACGGAAATAGCGATCAACGAACAGCATTTAGCCGATGAGAACGATCGCCGGCAGATGTTCAAAGTAGACGCCAGTCGTCGCACGCACAACTATGACAAGTTCATTTGCACGTTCCTCTCCATGCTGGCACACCAGGGCGTACTGGGCGAGCTGGTTAGCCAACATCTGCTGCCCTCCAGGAAGATAAGCGGCCAGAGTGCCGCCAATCGCCTTAACAGGCAGAGCGCAAACGCTGCCGCGGCAGCAGCCGCCCACACGACCAATACTGCTGCAGCTGGTACTGCAGGCGGCGCCAAAGCCCAGCAACAACAACAGCAGCAACAGGCACAACAGCCGACGACGCCCAAAAATGGCAAGTCGCCGAGCAAGACACCGGGACGCCGGCGCAAGGGGCGCAACAAGTGCAGAAAGCGCAAGTGATGTTTTATCACGAAATACTCTTAATTTAAATTGCAATTATTATACATCTATATACATATATATAGAAAACTATACATATATTATGAATTTAGTTAGTTTAGTTATTGAAATTTATATCGAATTGCTGCATTTTATGATTTTCATTTTTATTTGATCATTTTTTAATAATAAAAAAAACATTTTGTTCATGTGATTAAATGTTTCAAGTCCTTGTTGGCATTTTTAAGGATCCAAATGTGTATCTGTGTGTGTGTATGCATTACAATGTGTGTGTTTGTATATATATATTTCTATATATCTATATGGTAATTGTATAACAGAAAAAAGAACCATTTTCTTTCTCAAACTTCGTATTCTTTGTCGCTTTTCTTTCAGTTAAGCGCAAACTTAATTTATGTAAATAATGTTGTAGTGATCAACAAAACAAAAACAATGCATACTAACTCTAGATATATATATATATGTATATATACGCAAGTGTATACATTTTCATATGGTTTATGTTTATATAAACTATAAAATATAAGGCATTTGACTGGCGCCCATCAAATGTTTAACAAAAAAAATAGTTGTTTACTACAGACAATGACAATTTTAATGTTTTTGTTTTTTTTTTCTCTCTAAAGCTGGTGATGATTAGGAGGATGCTTGGTAGTGTGTGTTCATAGTTTGTTTGTTTTGTTTTTGATAGACTAAAGCTAAAATGTTTTAAAGCCGTTTATCATCTAAGGATATGGCCGTACATGGTATTTGTATATTAATATTTAACGTTACATATGTGAGCAGTACAAGAGCAGCCTTTAGAAAAACATAAATAATTATGCTTTATTTTATTGGATTCTTATATAGATTTTTGTTGTAAAGATTGTTATTCCCTTCGGTTCTTGTGTGAAAGTAAAAACACTTGTCGTTGCGAATTTTGCCCAGTCCCCGAAATAAAATGAAACGTTGACAAACAAACAAGTTGGACAACAGTTGACAATTTTGTGACGTCTATGTAAAAGTGTGTGTAATTGTGTGTAAGTGTGTGTGTGTTTATCTATCTGTGTGTTGTTTTTGTTTATAAAATTGTTCAATTGTGTGTTTGTATTCTTGTTGTTTTTGGTGTAGTTTTTGTAGCGGCTGCATTCAACTTGAAACCGTCGCAGTCGCCTCCTCGCTACCATTTGTTAGCGGCGTGGAAGTGGCTGCGTTTACCTCCTCTTTGGGCTGCTCAGTCTCTGATGCATTCTCATTACTGCTGACAGCAGCCACAATCGTTTTGACTGCATCGTTTATCTCATTCTCATCGGTATTCGTCTTCAAATGCTTTTCAATCTCGCTGCGCACCTTCACAATATCTTTTTGGCTATATATAAGAGCAGTGAAAAGTATTGTTAGCACACATTCAGGATTAATAGATATATATATGTATATTAAATGAATACCCACCTGATATGCACAAAGAGTATGCCATTGATTGTATTTAGCATTTCTAGCACCGATCCCATCGAGGGCGGCGTTATGTGTATGGGCGGCAAATCGCTGGTCAGTTTGCCATTGGAGTAGATGTCGTTCATTTTGCGCTGCAGCGCAACAGCCTCATGGGTCAACAGACGCAAACACTCCGCCGACTCGCGCGTCTTGTCGTGCTTCTCGCCCAACTGTAAAAATTAACATGGAATTGATGATAGCTGCTTCATTTAAGCTTTTAGAAATCTCACACACCTGTGACTTGTAGATGGAGTAGGTCTCCTTTTCGTTGTTCAGCGCTGAACGGAAATCGCCCATGCAGGATTGCGTGCGCGCCATTAAATGATAGCTGACGGCCACATGCATGGCCTTATTGCCAAAGTACTTCAGATTCAGCTTCAGCGCGTGCTCAATGAAACGCAGCGACAGCTCGTATTCACCCAGCGCGTGCAGGATTAAGCTGATGTTGCTCTGTGAAAAGTAAATGAATAGCTGAATATATGAATAGCTCTAGAAGTTATGTTGGTTACTCACATCGATTAGTGCCACCTCGGGATGATCCTCGCCACAGATTAGCACCAGCAGATAGCGTGCGCGATAAAGCAGCTTCAGGGACATGCCAACATGTCCATTGGCAAACGAGTAGAGCGACAAATGTGTCTGTTGGAAGAGGGGGATTTTATTGTAGAATATGAATGAAAGGATCTTACGGGTACACTTACGTATTCCAGAATGGTTGAGGGATGATCAATGCCATTGACGCGCTCGCTCATAATGACCGCACGCTGCTGAATGGCCAGTGCGTCCTGGGCATCGCCCAGGAGATAGCTGAGGCGGGCCAGCATGCGCAGACAGGAGCCGTTCTCCTGGTGCATGGCGCCAAACACGTTGTTCAGCAGATTAAGGGCCTCGCTGATGAGTTCGTAGCCCTCCTTGAGCATGCCCTGTTGGATTTTGGCCTGGCCCGTAGTGTAGAAATTGTAGGCATCTGTGGCACGTGGACTGATGTGCTTGACCACCGGGAACACATTGACAATGTCTTCGTCACCGAAGGTGGGCTTGTGCTTCGACTCAAAGTTGTATTCGCGCAGCAGCACCTGGATGCCCACCTTGAGGCAAAAGGCGCGCAGCAAGCTGATGCGCAACAGTCCGTACTTTGTGCCGGCACTCTCAATCGAGTCGCAGTCGAGCTCCCAGTTCCAATAAACCTTCACCTCCTTGCGTATCTGCTGCCACAGCGAACGCGGCGTGACTAGCGTCCAATCGTAGCTGCTGTTTGACGCACTATTCGATGTGGCACCACCTGCACCGCTGTTGTTGCCGCCACCGGCAGTTGAGTTGCCGTTCTGTGCAGCAGCCGCCGCCGACTGTGGCTTGCCCGCTTTAGACGCCTTGTGCTTGTTGTGCTTGCCACCATTGCTGCGCGACTGCTTCTTGTGCACCTCCTCGCTGCTGACAGTGGGATTGACGGGGCCCGTCGTCAGCAGACAGTTGAGGAAGTGGCTGATCGCGGCGGACAGATGCAGTGGCTCAGTGCTCTGCATGTATGTGTAGTAGATGTGCTTGGTGGCGCGCACGATCAGCTCGAGGATGGCGATGCGATGCAGGTAGTCCATGCGGGGCATCTGGCCGAGCATTTTGATCACCTTGCCCAGGTAGCGCACATTGATGCCATGACTGTGCAGCGATTCGGTCAGGCTCTGGCCATCGATGGGCGGCGAGGAGTGGGCCATGTGCTCCTTGATGAAGGCGGGTATTTGCTTGATCACCAGAAATTCGGCAGCATCCTGCACGAGGCGCTTCTGTTTGGCCAGCGATTGAACGCCGCCGTCGGGGCCATCAATGTGCCGAATGCCCGGCGAGAAAACGTCCGGATTGAACCGGAAATCGAACTCCTTCTCCTTGAGCGAGCCGACAGCGGCACAGGCGCGTTTAACCACCTCGGCGGCCTGCACCTCATTGGAGACGGCCACGTTCGACTGGGCCTCGCGGATCGCATTGACCATCGCCTCGGCGGTCTTCGTCTCGCTGGTACTAGGCTTGGACTCTTCCTTATTTGGCTGCTCTTCGGTCTTTGCGGCCACCTGCTCGACCGGCTCCTCCTCCGCCGCCGCTTTCTCGGCAATGGCGGGCAGCTCTTTATCGCCGCTGGCTGTGGCCGCCTGCTTTTTGGCATTGAGCTGCTGCAGATGCACTGCAGCAGTGCGTATGAAGGTCACATAGCGATCCTCAATGAACGCCTCGAGCAGCTCCTGTCGCAGGCAGCACAATTTATGGCGATGCTCGATCGGAAAGCCCATATCGGTGAGCTCCTTGCTCAGCTGCACATCCTGCAGCTTTAGGAAGTTCACATCCGGTGGGAACGTGCGCAACAAGTCCAGTATATAGTGACGTCCATCGTTGCCAATTATGCCCTTGCATTCAACCGAGGAGCACAGCTCGACGGGCTCATCCCGCTCATTTAGCACCGAATGCGGCAAGATCTTCAAATGCTTGCCAGCCTGACGCAACAGCTCCAGATACTTCGGATGGCTAAGCACCGTCTTGCCAAAGTCTATCGAGCCATAGACAACGGACTGCTCCTGTTCGCGCTCGAGGATGCCCGGTATGATGGACTGGGCGGTCACGCGATAGCCCCGATAATCGATCACAACGGTGCCCAGCGTGTAGAGACCCTCAATGTCCACCGCATTGTAGACGCGCACGCCGTGCAGATCGTAGCGTGGCGCCACAAACGCGGCATGATCGCCGCCCAGCTCCTTGTAGTGATCGCGCACATCGAAGCCGAGCGAGAAGAATATATTATTCCAGATGAACATTTGCATTTTGGCATCCTCGCCGGGATTAATGGCCAGCACGTTGCCATCGATGACGGCCATTGCACCGCGCGTTGCCGCCGTCACAAAATCACCGTGCACCTTGAAGATGGCGCGCTCGCGCAGCAAGCGCTCCGGCAGTGTCTTGCGTGGCAGTTCCCTGGTCGTCTGCAGCTCCTCATTCCAGTCGCGCGTCTGACCGGGTATATGTTCCTCATAGCTAAAAAGTGCCCAAGTGTCAAGAGAAAAAATACCTATATGAAATTTAAATAGAGACTCACCCCAATTTGGAGCTAAAGGCATCTTCGGCACGTATGGCATCCACGGTGTGCTCCAATTGTGGTGCCGACCATTGGTACACCTGATAGGGTGTCGCTACGCGCTCAAAGGCATGGCGCATGGTGCGACGCTTCTGTATGGCCTGGAAGGCGCGCCGGAACGATGGCGAGATGTGCGAGAGTAGATCGATGAGCGAGTGGCTCAGGTGGCTGGGATTGTCCGGCTTGGGATTGAAGCATTCGTCTGTGGATTGGTTAATGTAGAAGCCCTTCGAGCAGGCAGAGATGTGAAAGCGTTTATCCTCCATGGTGACCACATACAGATACATCAGATCGCCATGCAGCTTGCGTGGACCGGGCGGCGGATTCCATGCAGATGTGGTTAGCACCTTGAGCGCCTGCGGTCCCTTCGCATTCTTAATATTTGGATGCAGCGGCAGCAGCGGCGGCTCACGAACACCGGGAGTCACATAGTCGGGCGGTGTGCAGTCAACGGAGTCCGGACGCGTTCGCTTCTTGTCCAGAAGATCACCATGTGTTATCGTATTTAAATAAGTCAGCGAGGTGCAATCGATGCCATTGTAGGCATCGGCCGGATCCAGATTCTTCAACAGATCGCGCACATGGCGCACATGGATGCGCGCCTCGCGCATTGTGTACGGCTCCTCGACGACACGTATGGTGGAGCCCTGCTCCAGGGACTCAATGGTCTTCAGCTCGGCAAAGTTGTCCAGCGTCACGTTGTCCAGCTGCAGGGAGAAGCATGTCCGGTGGCATGTCTCCTCGCGATCCATCAACAGCTGATGGATCTCCTGCACCAGCTCCATGCTCGACAGCTGCACGGACAGCACATCTGTGCCGGGGCTGCTAATGTTCACCGTTATGCCAACATCGTGCAGCGCATCCAAATCGACCTCTTCACCAGCTGCAGCTGCCTCCTCCTCGGCAACAGTACCATCTCCGCTTGCCAACGCTTTCTCTGCACCATCGCTCTTCTCGCCCAGCACATTTGCATTGGCATCGGCGATATCGCCATTAACCGTTGCCTTCTCCGCATGGCCATTGCTCAGAGCGGCGCCAGCAGCCTCAGCTTCGATTGCGTCTTGGGGCGGGCTTTTGTTACGATTTTTCTTGCCTGCAAACAAACAACAATTGTCATTCAAATTGGTGGTCAAGAGCTCATCGGAGGGGTTAAATCTTGCAGCAAGTAAACAACGATTGTTTTGTATTCTTCTTTTGAGGATTTCTCATGAATTTCTATGCAGAAAATTGCTATTGTTTTCAATTGGGTGAAGCATTCAAAACAATTAAGTATTTGTTTACACAATCTGAGCGGAGTTCTGGTACTGAATCAACATTTGTTGAGATTCCAGTTCACAAAGAAATGATGAAATACATTGATTTGCTATGCAATCGTTTCTCAATTTAATCAAATATATGTGAATCAGGGTATACTACGGCATGTACAATTGCATTGGTTCTATTATAATTGAAAATTAAATCTAGCAAATATTTCAGATCCAGAACTACAAATTATAAAAATCATGAAATTCAAAATTATTTATTTTATTTTATTTAAACTTCACATCACACTTGAAATCGCAGTGTGCTAATTTGCGAGCCACCACTGTATCAGTAAATCAAATCCAAAGTACAAAAACCAATTTGACAAAAGCTGTACAAAAACCGAACACATTGGAGCTGTAAATGTAGAAGAGTTCACTAAACCAGATCAGTTCTAGAATTCACCAAGGGCAATCACATCGACCTGACCTCACCTACTTAAAATTGTACTCACTTGTTACATAACAATGCTCACTGTTCGTTTACTTTTGCCATTCACTGTAACCGGCTGCATGCACACAAATACACAGGGCAATATGTCTGCATGCATATGTGTTGTAAAACAAAACATGAGAAAAGCAAACAAAACCAAGCACCAGAGCACTTGCTGATAAGGTAGCGCTGCAAATATGCAGCGGCTTAATTTAACTCAAACCCGAACGAAATTAACAATCATATTTTTTTTAACGGAACCATGCTAACTTCGACAGCAGTGTTCGAAATTACAGCAAACACAAGTTTGATAAACAAACCAATATAAATGAAAAGTAGCAGGCGAGAGCCAATCAAAAGAAAGCGAAAGAGAGCATTGAGAGTTATCATTGGGAGTGTGGGTGTATTTTGAAATGAAAAAAACATGATTTACATAATTGACAGCGCTAGATTTTGTGTGTGTGTGTGTGTGTGTGTGTTTGAGAGATTTTGTTTGTTTGTTGCATGTAAGTGCGTTAAGCGGCAAGCACGTGGTAATTGTAGGTTAAAGAAACATTTAAATGGTTGCATACGCCGCTGGGGGTTAATGAACAACGGCCAACGACATATGTACACACATACATAAACATGTGTGAGTGCGTTGCCATGTAAAAAAAAAGAAATAAGAAAACGCACGAACACAAATACGCGGGCACCGTAATGAACGATGTGTGTAACTCCCACTTATACAAATGCAATTGAAACGCACGCGGTGCTGCTGCTGCCCGTTGGGGGGCGCCCAGCAATAGCGGGCACACCGCATTTAAAGCATTATAGAAAAAAAATACATTACGTAACGTAAAAATGTTATGTGATGGACGATTTTTCTTTGCAAATATCACACTTGACAGTAATTGCCATTCACTGATTAAATACGAACAATTAGCACATTGCAAGGAGTGGAGAGTGTCGAGTTGGGTTTTGATCGAAAATGTCATAGTTAACGCACCTTTCTTCTTCGATGCTGTGCTGCTGCCATTGACCAAGTTCTTTTCGCCGGCTGCATTTGCGTTGTTGTTGTTGTTGGTTTTGTTCTCCTTGGCTTTGGCCTTGCCGGTGGCACCAGCATCGCCAGTCGCTGCCGCATTTTTTGCATCAATCTCGAGCGCCATGCTGCTGCTGCTGTTTCTGTTGTCAGCGCACAAAAACCAAAAGCCAAATCCAAATTCGATTACACGTTCACGTTGCCGTGTTACACAACTCTACGCTGCTCTGGCGACTGCTGGTTGCTTGCTTGCTTTACTTTTGTTCTCTGCTCTGCTCTCTGCACTCAAACGGATTTAATGGATTTTTGGTTTTTAACTAGTATATCTAATATAAACGGGGATTTACTGTCCGGGTGGCTTTTTATAAACATATGACAATTATATCGTTGGCTACGCTAGCATTAGCACAATTAGAAGTTACGATTTTTTGACTCGTTAAATTAGAAATTATCGCGTTGTTTTCGGCTGAAACTCGCCAGTGTGACCGTAGCAAGCAAGAGCTAAGATACGCCAAAAAAATATTTGGTATTTAAACATGCATATTAAAAAGCAGTAACAAGCTCACGTAAACACGCGAATAGTTGAAAACAAAAATAATTTCTTTCATCAACATGTCGCTTATAAAAAATTTAGTTAAAGAAACTGAAAATAAGCCGCGAAAGAAGAAAAAAAATGCAGGCTCTGACGACAGCGATGGGGATAAAGATAAACCTTTGGGGCCGTTCATTAAAACCGCCACAGATCTACAACGATTAAAGCTGGAAAAACTCATGAAAAATCCTGCAAGTAAAAACATCTCAGCCACTGTAAACAATAAATAATTGTGTGAATATTGACAGGAAAAGCCTGTTATTATACCGGAACAAAGACGAGAACGCGACTACATGTCTTCGGTGCCCACATTTGTGCGCAACGTGATGGGCAGCAGCGCTGGCGCCGGTTCCGGCGAGTTTCACGTCTATCGCCATTTGCGACGTAAGGAATATGCGCGCCAGAAGAACATACAAAATCAGAGTCTACGCGAGGCCGCCGACGACGCCTTCCAGCAGAAATTGGATGATAATAAGCGAGCCGCTGAGGAGCGCACGGCCAAAAAGCGTGCAAAGCGCTTGAAGAAAAAACAGCGCGCAAAGCGGCCGCGCGAACAAAAGGGAAACACAGAGAAACCGGCAGAGGGAAGCGAATCCGAAGGAAGTGCCTCAGAAGCTGAGGCTGAGTCAACTCCAGCTGGAAGAGACGAGGAGACGGATAAAGCGGAGGACTCAGGCAACGTGGAGGCAACAGCTAAAAATCCCGAAGAAGCTGTTACTGCAGCTGAAACTTCAGAACCCGATGCGGCTATAAAAGCGACGGCTGCTGCAGAAACAGACGTCAATCAGCAGGAAACCTAACTTAAGTTAATCATATATGTATATAAATAAACATGATTTATTAGTGAAACAAATTGTGGATTTATTATATTTATGCCATGTATGTATGTATATATATATATATATATATTTATATATTAACCATTTTCTGTAACGATAAAATTGCCATTGTAGGTATATAATTGGCCAATTATCGCTTGCATGTTATGGTTTATCGGTTTATCTTGATAATGGCCATCATTTAAAGCAGCTTTGGTGATAAGAAAAGCATTGAGTTTTAGTTTTTTATGTATTTTGTTAAGTGTGATTATGCTTAAAATACATGTATGTAAAAGTGCGACATATACGAGCATTACTTGAGAGTACTCTATATGAATGCGTGCTCGACTAATCAATACCCTGTACCCCAGTGCATAAAATAAATTTAATACTCAACTCATGGATGGATCGGGCGTAATATCAATTATGATTAGTGTTCATTGTACCATGTTTTGGGCACAGAGCATATCAAATGTCAACGATTATTGATTGGGTTTTTGTTTTCGGTTTGTTTTTGTTTCTTGAAGAAGCAAATTTTATTTAGTTGGTTTTTTTTCTTGTTTCTTTAAATCCACAATCCTGGTGTGTTCTTAACTTCTGGGTGTTTGTATATACGAAATTTTCAATGTTCCACAAATCATTAATAATGTATACATATATATACTACTATATTTTGCCTTTGCACTTATGATCGATTAATTAAAATTAAATTTGCAGCATTTTTACTAAAATAAATCATATTTGAACTTAAAGCAAACTTAAACTTGTACACATTTTATAGGTTTATTTGTATTGTTTTGTTTTTGTTTAGATCCTTTAGCAAAAAAGAACACAAAACTCTGAGCTCGTATTTGTAAATGATTATAAAAGCGTTGTTAAATGTTATTTTTAGATAAAAAAAAAAAGAATTACATCAATTTCATATAAATAAAATTTCAAGTAATTCTCAATAACAAATCTGCCTTTGTTTATAAATGATTCGCTCGGCGTTTTTAATTATCGTATATATAGAAAGAGAAAATACTTTTATTTTTGCTGCTTTTGTTGTGGTTGAATTTTATATATTTATATTGCGCGAGGGCGTCGCATATGTTTGTCTATTAATATGCGCTTATTTGCAACAAAATGCAGAGCTATATAGAATATATATCGATTGTGTGAGTGATTTTAACATTTTTGATTTTTGACAAAAAACATTTTGAATCGTACAATTGTTTTGTGTATGTATTTTGTTATCTCTTAATATTTGTTGTTCGCATAGTTTTCACACTCACAAGAATTCTACGAAAATTCAACTACAGATCTTAAGTTTTTGTCGGCTAGCGAGCGTGCTTTGTGGGCGTTCGTTTAAGTTTTCTTTTTATATTTTTGAGGCGTGGGTCTACACAGCATTTAAATTAACAGTAATCGTATGTATATTTAAAGGTATATATAAATATGCATGTACTTTGTATATATAGTTGGTAGGTAGGTAAGTTAGTTAGTTAGGAGGCCGTACATTAAATAAATATTTCGTTTCTTTTGCTGTTTTTTTCTTTTGCTAATTGCTGCTTGCTCGGATTTAACTTTAGACATACATCATATGTATACATACACATACATATATATATATATAGATATATTTTGAAATATACAATTGTAGTTTGCATTAACGCATCTGGTAAAGGTGGCTGAGACTGTATGTGTGTGTTTTGCATACTCAAATATATATGTATCTATATATATAAATATTGTAGCTTTATTAATTATGTTTAAATTGAGAAGTAAGCAAATCTTTTTGCTGAGTTCCTAACGACATTCCCAAACTTTAACTGTTTGATCCACGCTGCCGGAAATGACATACGGATGCGCTTTGTGAAAATCTGTAAAAAGCAAGAATATAAATTGTGTTAAAAAAAAAAAAAAGAGTATTTTTCTTTGTGATATTATTGTGCACTTACCAATGGATGTGCAGAAATGCTGATGCGCGTAGAGCGTCTTCATGCATCGTTTGTTGCGCAAGTCCCAGACTCGTATGGTCTTGTCATCACTGGCCGATACCAAATATTTACCACCCGGATGGAATGCCAAGCCCCGTACCCAATTGTCATGTCCGTTCAATGTGAGCAGGCACAGTCCAACGCTCACATCCCAAATGCGTATGGTTTTATCGCGCGAACCTGATGCCAAAAATGGTCCCTGATGGTGACCCTTCTTGTTGTCAGCGCCGGCTGCCTCATTTATCGCTGATGCGGCCGCTTCGGGCGCCCAGGCAATGCACTCCACCGTATGCTCGTGATCGCGTAATTCAACCTGTGGATTACAAAAATTAATGTTTACTTATATTTTCTTGCGCTTTAATTAAACCTAAACATTACTCAATGGACGCCAATGGAAGCCATATAGAAATACTTGTTTAGTACATAATGAAACCCCCCGTTTGCATGGCTTCCTTCCGGTTCCTTTATTGTGCTTATTTTATATGGATTCAATCCGTTGCCTGTTTTGCTTGCTTACCTTGCAGTCTTTTGAATTCGTCAACCAAACGCGTATTGTGTGATCATTTGAGCATGTGGCAAAGATGCTGCCTTCAATGTGTACGCGCACCATTCGTACCCACTCCCGATGGCCGGTGTAGGTTTTAACACAATAGCTATAAATAAGTCAAGCAATTAGCTAGAGGTATGCAATGTAAAACTCTGAAAACTCACCCAGTGGCCACTTCCCACATTTTGATGGTGCGATCACGCGATGCGGATAGCACATAGTCACCGGCGGGCACAAAGGCCACCGAGGACACATTGTGATCGTGACCGTGCATGGTTTTAACACACTCGTAACTCTGCTGGAAGTCCCACAGTTTAATGGACAGATCAGCGCTGCAGGAGGCTGTCGAAAGGTAAAAAGTTTAGCTACTTTATACTTGTTAGTAGCAAGGAGCTGATTACCTAACAGCTTGCCCTGCGCATCAAACGCCACATCCTGCACAGAGTCTGTGTGTCCTTTGAGACTACGCTCATATTCGCCAGTTTCGAAATCCCATATCTTGATGGTGGCATCTTCGGACGCCGAAACCATAAGTCCGAATATTGGATGAAAAATAACCTATAAAAAGTAATAGATTAATTGGATTGATTTGATATATTTTTTGATTGAACTTACCCTCGTTATGCTGGCGCGATGTCCTGTTAGTGAGTATTTCTCTGGCGGCCTGGGTATCCATTCACCGGGCGTGCGTTTGTTCTTCGTGGGCGCACCCTCGATGACCTCCTTTTCAGCTTCCGTCAGCTTAGCCTCTAGTTCCATGACCTTTTTTTGCAGTCGTATGACCGATGTCCATTTCTTTTCCAGAAGGCCGCCAAACTTTTTTTCCGCTTCTGTGCTGAGATCGGCCTCCTTGCGAAACGCCTCCAGTGAGTCGGGATAGCCATTTGAGCCCAAATAGTCGGCAATCGCTTGGTTACTGTGCAGCAAAAATATAAAGAAAATGATTAAGCAACTTGTTTTAAACTGTGTCACAAGATGATGGTTACTTACAGCTCCTCGCGCTGCCGCTGCGACAACACCATTTTCATGCTGTTCTTCGGTTTGGGCGAGCTTAAATTTTTTTTTTAGCTGTTTGCCTCAATTTGTTGCTGCCTTCTTGTGCAATGCTGCAGAGAAACAAGGGAAACATTTACAAACATAAATTTATACATACAGACAAACACTCAAGTATTTGAAATGAATGAGTGAACAGGAAATTAGCTTCACAAAATGAAAAGGCAAGTTTCGCAAAGGGGCAAGTCACCCACATAATATATTTTTTTGGCAATGTTGCCTCACGACGCATCTTTGGTATGCATACTCATTATTCTACTACTACTTCTTCCACTTCATCTTCGTTGCCTTCCCTTCCTTTCATTGTTTCGCAGCGTGCAGCATGATGATCAACACAATTACCATCATCAGCCTCCGAAATTGTTTCGTTTGTGTGGTTTCTGACACACAAAAACAAAAAAACAGTTTCTTTAGTTCGTGTGGCCGCCATTAAAGCGCGCATTGTATGCGAAAACTTAAAGCTTAGCTGTTGGGCCAATCAGGTTGCAGCAACCTATTCGCAATGACTTTGCATATGCTCAAATGCAACCCTGCTGAGAATTGATAAAAAAAATTTATGACACACACGCACATCGATCGATAGCAACTATGTTTTCAAATATTCCAATGCAATAATCAACAGCTTCCAAAAGTAGTCAAAGCAGCATTGTACGAAGCAGCTGTTATAGTTATAGAGTAGTTGCTTTAAATAGCCAAGCCATGATGTACTTGTTGTTCGTTATGGCAAGAACAATTCAATTAACTCAAGGTGGTCACCGCATTGGAGAAGAAACAGCGACAAGCAATAAACAATCACAAGTAGCACGCAATAAACCAACAAATCAGCGAAAAAAACCAATGAAAGCACAGCGCGTTTGTTTTTTCTTTTCTAGATAAGCATTTGACGACACACTTGTATTTGTGCGTGTGTGTACCACGTTGCCAACTATCGCAAAAGTTACAAGCAGCGCTGGCAAAGCCAATTAGCAAGATCTAACGGTAGTTCAAGCAACTTCTTATAAGTAAATAACGCAAAACGAAAGAGAGACGCATAACAGAGTCCAAGCTTACACTACACATACACACACACCAAGCACACATACTCAAAACAAGGAAATGACGTTTTCAGATTATTTTTAGCCGCTTAACCACTGCCAAATATTTAACGATTTTTGAACTAGCTGTTTAACACAGGGCATACATTTTGCCGAACAACTGACCAAACGAGTTGAAGCGTTGAATTTTTTTTATATGCGTTGACGCCGACGTCGGCATTGAAACTAGGCATGAGTCACGATTGGAGAGCACTGCGAGAGGCAATGTTAGCCTTTATCAGCTGTTGGGATATGTCAGCAGCGAAGGGGTGGAGGATGGAGAATGGCAAAAACTAGAAGGCACGCATCGCTCAATTAACTGCGCATCTAAATATAAAATAAAAATCAATATATAAAAAATGATAATAAGAAAAAAAGACAGCACTAACGTCACGAGTATTAACGGAACGCGTGTGGGTTGATTGTTTGGTTGGAGCTGGCAAGCAGTCGGTGTCTGATGCCGGACAACGACAACAACCGTTGTGTTGTGGCAACCAGGCGTGTGTTTTGTTCTTATTGGGGCCAGCATTCCAATAGACAGGCATGCGCCTTGTAACTTCCAGCTATGTAACTGTGTGGGTAGAGCTAGTAACGGTATCCCACAGCAATAACAAAAACAACAAATAATAAAGTTAGCTACAAGGGGGCGTTTGGGTCACACGCTGAACAAGATTTGAAAGGCGTCCACTGACGGCAGCAACTGCGAAAAAAGGGTTACCATCGCGCTAACATTTATTAATATATATGCACTTGCACACATACACTTGCACAAGTACACTTTTGTCTGCTAAAGCTATTCCATATTCCAATTTGAATTGTAAATTAGATAATTATATGTAGTTGTAAGTTTTTTTTAATGCGGCGATTACCTGTTCAAAAAGCTTGCGTGGGCGTCTGATGTCAGCATCAGATAAACACACACATATGCATGAATGAATGCATATGCATAAGGATGCAGGCAAGCTCTCTCTTTGCGACGAACACGCTCAGAGAGTAAAAGTGCGCTTGTGAGAGACCTTGCACTTGGCTGTGCACTTGGCCGCTTATTGCGTGCGTTTCTCACGATTTGCCAGTGTTTGCAATGTTACATTAAATTACGCTCACCCGCACACAAACACACTAGCAGGTATTTGGCAATGCAGCACATTAAGTAAAAGTTTCGAGTATCGATTAGGAACTACACTGACCAACAAATGTCTAGACCCAAGACAGTTAATTCGCATTAACAATAACCTTTAGCTGGGAAAGTCGGACAAACACAAACACATTCATAGGTTGTATATTGTAACACTGTTAAAGCTCGTGAACAGGCATTTGAAAGATAAGGCAAGTGTTGAAAGCGCAAAGACAAAACGCGACGCGAGAGAGTAGATAGACATACATACAACAAGAAAGACAGGGCTAAAAGTGTCAGAAAATAGATAATGGCAACAGCAGCAACAATTTGTGGCCAATTTACAGTCGGTCTCAGACTGGGCGACTCCAGACTAAAGAACCAGCTTAGCTCAGCAAATTGCACACGTTCTGGGAATTGCACTGCGGCGAGCACTGTAAACATTTTTTTACAACTATATACGGGGCCCAAATACCAGAGTGAAACACATGTGTTTTTTTTTGTGGTTTTTTGTATGTGCGATGGCCAATGCCAAAGCAGCCCAAAACGGAAAACTGTAAAACAAAAATGAAAGAAAAAAATAAATAAAAACAAGATTTCTAGCGAGCTGCATTTGCAGAACTGGTTTCTATTTTTTAACTTTAACTTTGGCCCATGTAAAAAGCTGTAGAGACTTTGGCCAGCACCCAAGGAATTGAAATGCGCTGCTGGCGTTTGTTCTAGGTAAAAATCGATCAATTCCACAGCAAAGCAGTGGCAGGGGTAACAAAAGGCGAAGGAGGATACATGCGCAAAAAAAAACACACACACATACACGTAGACATACAGGCACACTGACACAAAACTGACGCAGGGGCGATGTGTCATCGCTCTTGGTGGTTGGTGTCACAGAGAAAGAATTTGTAATTAATTTTTTTTTTTTTGCACTTGCATGCTTTATTGTACATTTCTTAACTACAGTTCAGTTTACACTTTGCAGCATTATTTGCATAACTTTTGCTTGTTGGCTTTGCTTTTCAATAACATTGCATACACATACACACGCACACATGCACAGAAAAGCGAGCACTCACACCAAACAAAAACAGCAACAGCAACAACACTGACACTGACGAAAAATAAAAACTGTTACGACGGCCATCTTGAATGAGCAGCGCAGCCAGCGTCGCAGCGACAGCGCTTAAAACGGTCCAATATGCAAAATTGAAAAGGGCCAATAGATTCGTAAAACACGCACATTTGCCACAAAACAATTGCGTTTGCAGAAGGGGCTTTAATTTCTTTTTCGCATAAGCGCGCACCAACACACTGCCAGTGTTCATACATGACAAATTTTTCTTTTTTCCTCATTTGCCCATTACATACACTTCGCTGCTGCGTTGCCGTCGCGCAAACGACACTTTGCAAAATGAGGCTTTGATTATGCGTTGCAACGCGTGCACTTCCGATGACGTTTGACATTTGTTTTCAAGGCACACTACGCATACTTACACAAATGGTTATTTTATATAATTTTTAATTATATTAATTTTAATTTAATTGGGAAATAATTACGCAGAAGTGAAGCGCGGCGAGATATGCTTCCAATACCTTTCGATGCTTTTAACGTATCGATACTAAAATTTTTGTTTACCAGCACTAAGTGCAGGGTCACCATGTTTTGCTGCTATCGATAGTTAACGGCACCCGTGACTATCGATTGCTATGACAATTTCACGAAACAGCTGTTTGAAATTTTTTGGCGCATTTCATTGACATTTCAAATATATGCCCTTTTTCATTTGCTATTATTAACTATTTGATTTATATACATCACTATTGGCATTATACAACACTGTTAAGTGCATAAACTTATGATAGTAATGCAATGTATTGTTTTATCTTGTACACACAAACGCACATACATACACGCACACACACACAAGCACACCATGTCGGAGTAAACTTTTCCTTATCAGTAAGAAGCACAATGATACAGCCATGTGTTATTAATTTGTACGCTCAGTTGTCGACTAACACTCAACGGAAACGGTTATTCGTTCTAAAAATCAACGATATCGTTGCGCATATTAAAATTGCAATTTAAGAAACAATTCGGTTTCGCACGCGCGTATTTAAAGCAGCAACAACAATACAAGTCTAACATATTCATACGCCTACAGTGAGTGCCAAAAAAGAGTGTGCATTGTGAAGTTATCAATGGCAAGCCAATTTAATGAGCAAATTGCCAAAATATGTAAATGATTCGCCAATTATGGCTGTCAGGCAGGCGTTATCAAGCCGAAGTGCGATTCTAATCAGCTGCCTGTTTGCACAGGCCCGTTACACATGCCACCGTGATAACGGCTTTTAAAATTGAAATCAAAAGTGCTGCCAATTGTGATCAATTGCACTGGGCTTGTCTATCGATAATTCGTTTTGTAACGGAAGCGCATCCTTAATACAAGCCATAAACATTTTTATGGAATATACAAATGTTTGTTTAACTGTGTGTGTGTGTGATTTTTGTTGGACAAGAACCGAGCGGCCTCATATGCACATTGTTATCAGGGAGCCACTCTGATTATACTGTATTGTTGATATGATAAAATTCACACAAGCGTTTACTTTCTATGACCGTTAAATTGTTTTTATTGGGGTATTTGTTGTTTGCGTATTTGATTTGTCGATCCCTAAAAGTGGAGCTTTAAATTGTTCTTTATTTTCGCATTGCGATTTGCTTAAACACAGAAAATTGTCGCAAATACAACTAGTCAAGTAGATAACAAAATATGTGAATAACTCTTCACTGTGCTATTAATAAGCTGGCGACAAAATGTAATTTTATTTGCTTTAAAAAGTTACCTCTTCACTGCGTTTTGAGCCAATGAAATTAGTAATTAGCGTTGTAGTTCTTTGATTAAATACACACTCAAACATACACCTGCACACCGTCGAATCAATAATGGTGAAATATCAATTATGTGAACCGAGCAAAAAAATCAACCAAAATTCTTCAGCAGCTACGTGATAAGCCGAACGCTCTCGTATTTAACCCTTATACGACAATAAGTTTAAGTGTAACGATATTGATAATTAATCTGTACTTGTTCAGATCTTCATCATGATCAATAACTGCGTTTTGCGTTTGCTTGAGCTTTGTGGTTTATTTTTGTTCTTTTTGGTTTTTACGTGAGTAAAAATATTGGCATTATCCATTAAGTGCCTTGATAAGACCTTTCCCAATCCCCTGGACTTGGCATTGCTCAAGTGTCCACATTCATATATAATATATACATACAAATGTAGTATATATATGCTTATATATGTGAACGATTTTATTGTTTTTTCTTAATCGCAAATTCGAATTTTACTCATTGCCAATCCCATAAGCTCTCAATTACAAAAAAAAAAAACTTGGAACGCAAGGCTTTGTCAAAGAACTTGAGCCATATTTGTTTCTATTGTTTTCCCTACTTATTTTACTTACTCATTTTTATTTTAAAAAATTAAGATAAGAAATAAAAACTGAGTATATGGGTCATAAACAAATATTGACAAGTTCAATTTTCTGCAGAAATTCCTTCTGTTTACGCAGTAAAACTAACGATAATAACTCTCTATGTATACGGAGTATATAGATATAGGTAGATATATATATATATATGTACATACACTGTATGTATTATACTTACAACTATATAAAACAGTTTTGCATGCATATTGATAAAAAAATTTACATGTAAAACGCTGGGATCCATAGCTTCCATATTTTAAACTACCACAACTTTCTCAAAAGTGAACCGATTTTTACGTTTGATGGCATTTTAGTCATGATTTCTTATAAAGATTGAATCGACATTCAAAATTTATGCATTTTTAAAAATAATATTTTTTTGATTTTTTTGGTCAAAAAATCATGTACTCCCCCCTTATTAATTTTCGAAAAAAAAAATTTTCAAAAATTTAGAATCTCGAGTTTATACTTTTAATCGATTGTATTGGTCAAAATTAGCATAAAAAACAACATTAAAAGTGATTTTGAGGGGGTCAAATTTTTGGTCAAAAATCATGCCAAAATGTACAAAAATTTTGACATGTAAAGCTGTCGGATCCGTAGTTCCCAGAGTTCAAACTTCCATAACTTTGTCAAAAGTGAACCGATTTTTACGTTTGATGGCATTTTAGTCATGATTTCTCATAAAGATTGAATCTACATTCAAAATTTATGCATTTTTAAAAATAATATTTTTTTGAATTTTTTGGTCAAAATAGCATGTACTCCCCCCTTGTGAATTTTGGAGAAAAATAATTTTTCAAAATTTAGAATTGCGAATTTATAGTTTTAATCGATTTTAATTGTCACAATTAGCATAAAAAACAACATTAAAAGTGATTTTGAGGGGGTCAAATTTTTGGTCAAAAATCATGCCAAAATGTACAAAAATTTTGACATGTAAAGCTGTCGGATCCGTAGTTCCCAGAGTTCAAACTTCCATAACTTTGTCAAAAGTGAACCGATTTTTACGTTTGATGGCATTTTAGTCATGATTTCTCATAAAGATTGAATCTACATTCAAAATTTATGCATTTTTAAAAATAATATTTTTTTGAATTTTTTGGTCAAAATAGCATGTACTCCCTGTGAATTTTGGAGAAAAATATTTTTCAAAATTTAGAATTGCAATTTATAGTTTTAATCGATTTTAATTGTCACAATTAGCATAAAAAACAACATTAAAAGTGATTTTGAGGGGGTCAAATTTTTGGTCAAAAATCATGCAAATGTACAAAAATTTTGACATGTAAAGCTGTCGGATCCGTAGTTCCCAGAGTTCAAACTTCCATAACTTTGTCAAAAGTGAACCGATTTTTACGTTTGATGTGTCATGATTTCTCATAAAGATTGAATCTACATTCAAAATTTATGCATTTTTAAAAATAATATTTTTTTGAATTTTTTGGTCAAAATAGCATGTACTTTGGAATTTTGGAAAAAATAATTTTCAATTTGAGCGAATTTATAGTTTTAATCGATTTTAATTGTCACAATTAGCATAAAAAACAACATTAAAAGTGATTTTGAGGGGGTCAAATTTTTGGTCAAAAATCATGCCAAAATGTACAAAAATTTTGACATGTAAAGCTGTCGGATCCGTAGTTCCCAGAGTTCAAACTTCCATAACTTTGTCAAAAGTGAACCGATTTTTACGTTTGATGGCATTTTAGTCATGATTTCTCATAAAGATTGAATCTACATTCAAAATTTATGCATTTTTAAAAATAATATTTTTTTGAATTTTTTGGTCAAAATAGCATGTACTCCCCCCTTGGAATTTTGGAAAATAATTTTTCAAAATTTAGAATTGCGAATTTATAGTTTTAATCGATTTTAATTGTCACAATTAGCATAAAAAACAACATTAAAAGTGATTTGAGGTCAAATTTTTGGTCAAAATCATGCCAAAATGTACAAAAATTTTGACAATCCGTAGTTCCCAGAGTTCAAACTTCCATAACTTTGTCAAAAGTGAACCGATTTTTACGTTTGATGGCATTTTAGTCATGATTTCTCATAAAGATTGAATCTACATTCAAAATTTATGCATTTTTAAAATAATATTTGAATTTTTGTCAAAAATCAGACTCCCCTTATAAATTTTCGAAAAAATTTTTCAAAAATTTAGAATCTCGAGTTTATACTTTTAATCGATTGTATTGGTCAAAATTATTATAAAATAACATTTAAAGTGATTTTGAGGGGTCAAATTTTTGTCAAAAATCATGTCAAAATGCACAAAAATTTTGACATGTAAAGCTCTCGGATCCTTAGTTCCAATATTTCAAACATACATAACTTGGTCAAAATTGAACCAATTTTCATGTTTGATGGCATTTTTGTCATGATTTCTCGTAAAGATTGATTCTACATTCAAAATTTATGCATTTTTGAAAATAAATTTTTTTGAATTTTCTAATCCACCCATTTATAGGACATAATTAATGTGCTAATGTGCTTAACAAATTTATTAAAAACAATATTTTCACTGTAATATGTGCGATATTGAATTGTAAATACATAAAGTGTTTTTCCACTTTCTTCTTCTTTGCCTCTCTTCCTCTCTTCGGGTCAAATACTTAAATATTTCTTTGTTAATAAAATTAATGATATTAAATAATTGACACTTGCGCTCAGTGTAAGATGTTAACCTGACCAATACTTGTAAATCACGTATCACTCACGATAATTTATATATGTGTGTATATATATATTGTTAATTTAATTTTTTTTGTTCTGTTTTCGATTTTTTATTGATTCGTGCCTCAACTTTATTAATGTGCGCATTGCACTTAAACGAGCAGCTTTCTTATATGGCGGGGTTAATACTTTCGATACGATGCGTCGTTAATATAATTCAGTTCTACGTTTTATTTTTTATTTTTGTTTTTTTGGGAAGTATTCGTTAACCGGTTATTGTTGTTTCTTTCTTTGTTTTTGTTGACTTTGAACTTGAACTGTTTTGGTTGAACACTTCCGATTTGAATTGCTGCAGCAGCTGGTGGCAATGTGGCCGTAAGATGCGGCAGAACAAACACGGCAAGTCAAGGACACGGCTTTATGCACTGCTCTGTGTACCGTTATTGCTATTGGCCTGGTCAACGGCGCAGGCGCAAACATTAACAACGCTCACCGAACAGGATTCAAATGATGGTGAGTCAATTTCTCGTTAAAAAATTTAAAATACATGTTAAATTTAACCATTCTTAAATTATTGAAATTCTGAGAAATTCTAGAAACGTTTTAAAAAAATATAATTAATATATGTATTTACCATTCCAGTAGTTCAAATAACCGTGGTTAGTACGGCGTATACGCTCAGCTTTAGTGTGGCTGCGGAAGAGAAGGATAAATACGTTATAGAGAATGTCACGTGTCACGCGAGCACCGGCTCAACGAACCCAGTCGGTGATCAATTCGTTTGGTAATGATCCATCCAGAGCCCAAAATTTAGTATATTTCAACTTCTTATATGATTTCTGTAGTGAAAATCTGGATCCCTGCACGAGCTATAAGGCCACTGTAATGCTTAAAGGCACAGCTGAAGGCGCTACGCCCTTTCAACAAGAAGTTATCGCCTATACAGAGTATAAGGGTTAGTATTTCAATTACTTTTTAGTGACTTACTTTTAGACTGAGGAAGATTTATATTTTTGAAATAAAAAAAATGAGTAGGGGGAGGGGTGTTACATAATTTTTAAAAAAATAAAAAAAAATTTTTTTTCATAAATGCATCGATTTTAAGTGTAGAATTAATTTCACTGAAAAATCATGAACAAAATGCCATCAAACATGAAAATCGGTTCAGTTTTGACAAATTTATGGCTGTTTCAAATATGAGACCTATGGATTCTAGAGATTTACATGTCCAAATTTTTGCCAATTTTGGCATGATTTTTGACAAAAAATTTGACCCCCTCAAAATCAGCTTAAATGTTGTTTTTTATAGTATTTATGGCCAGCAAAATCGATTAAAAATGCAAACTCGCAATTTTAAAATTTGAAAAAAAATTTTTTTTGAAAATTAACAAGGGGGGAGTACATGCTTTTTTTCCAAAAAAAAAACTCAAAAAATTTTTGTGATTATTAACACTTTTTTCGCTTTCGCTTAGAGCCACAAACCGATTTAACATCCGTGGTGGCCACGGAGACGACAATAACCCTGACGTGGGAGACCAGCGATCGGGCGTGTGTGAAGCACTTTGAGATCTCGGCAACTTCCGGGGATCATTCGCGCTTCCGGCAGCAGTTCAAGGAGGAGAGCTCCGATACGGTGAACGATGTGCTGCCCTGTCTCAACTATAATGTGACGCTGGACACGCGGGATAATGCGAGCGTCATTGTTGACCGGGACATGAGATTTGTGGACACGGGCTATCTGGAGCCCGGCGAGCTGACGCTAACCATTACCAATCGCTCCAATGCGGACACGCTGGTCACGTGGAAGGAGCCGGACAACAAAACCTGCATTGGCAGCTTTACGATCGTTTGGCGACGCAATGGCTGCGTCTCGGACGAGGATCCGGAGACGAGCACAGCCAGCACGGAGCCGGAAGAAGAGACAACACCGGCAACCACACAGCTGGATGAAGAAACGACGACAGCTGCCACAGAAGCGGATGGAGAGACCACATTGTCAGCAATGGCGGATACGCAAGCGAACCTTAAAAGTGAGTGCTCCGATTGTGTTCTTATCCTCCAATTGATTTGTATTTTTAGTGGAGTGCGAGTGGAGCGAATCCACGAATGACAGCACATTGAAGCAGTTCACCATTCCCGATCTGCAGGGCTGTGCCCTCCACACCGTCGAGATCTACATCAATATCGAACGCAATAAAACGGCCAAAGCCCGCGAAACGTTTGTATCCGGCGGAAAGGGTAAGTCAGCACACGCTTCAATTATCTGAAAGATTAACATTAACTGGACGGTTTAACACAGTGCCCAGCGCTGTGTCACAGCCCGTGCAGCGGTTCAATGCCACGGAGCTGGTCTGGTCGTGGTCACCGCCCAGCGATCATGCCCAGTGCGTGGCCAATTATCGTGTGAATCTAACGGGACCGACTCAGCGACCAGAATATGGCAGCGGCGAGCAGTTGACCAACGAAACCTTTGTGCTATTCACCCAACTGGAGCCCTGTGGCAGCTACAATGTTGAAATTGTGCCCATCTCAAGTGATGGCAGCTCCGGCACCATATTCCAGGGTCAGAGCACGCTCAGCGAGGATCGTAAGTTGGCCAGGACTTTGATTTCGATTAGAGACATCAACTGTATATATTCCTTGGTAGAGCCCACACAAGTCCTGGAGCCGCAGAGCAAAACAGGACCATTTGCCATCGAGTTGAGCTGGCAGACACCAAGTTATGCTGATCTCTGCATCGATGGTTACCGCATATCCGGTTGGATGAACGATGATCAAGATGTCGATGGCCTCACTGTGAGCACAAAAAACACTTCGGTGCAGTTCGAAAGCGGTCTCATGGCCTGCCAGGCGTACACCATACAAATAATACCCTACACGCGGGAGAGTCTCGACGGAGATCTGCGACAAATTGGAGTGGAGACGCAATCGGCGGTTGTCAGCTCCGAGCAGGTTTGTAAAAAACAAACAGTATTTTTTGTACCAGGCTCGAGCCCACTTCAACATTAATTTTCTTTTTAGATTGATCTCAATTTGGTGAACGGCGGCCTCACATCGCACAGCGTGGAGCTGAATGTGAACAGTCACGACTTTAGCAACAATTGCCAGATTTTCTTTGCGCACTTTAATTGCACCACCGATTCGGATGTGCCCAATAAATGGGCCGAGAAATATGTGGAAAGTTATCGCGAGGGCGGCTTTCAGGCAATAATCGCACCCCTCTCACCCTACGCCCTATACACGTGCGTCATGGTGCTCTACAATGTGGCTGGCGGTTCGAGGCCGAAATCGTGGATTGGTTCAACTTTGGTCTACTGTAGGTGCCACCATTCAGATATCTGTTCCGTTCAGTTCAGTTCAGTTCGATAGTCAATTGCAGTTCCCGAACAGCCCAGGAATGTGTCCTTGAGCAACAGCACCAAAAACAGCCTGACCTTCACCTGGGAACAGCCCAAGCTCCTTAATGGTCCCCTCAAGTATTATCAAGCTTTCCTAATGCGCTACGAAGCCGATTACTTTGTGCCCAGCATATGCGATGATATAAGTGAGGGATCCAAAACCGATACCAAAGGTTTGGCTTGATCATATCCTTAAGTTCAACCTAACCTCACATTGCATTTCTAATCGCAGGCGACACAGCTAATACCTTTTACGATCTGGCACCCGCCGTCAAGTATATTATGCAAGTGGCTGCACAGAATGACTTTGGCTTGGGACAGTACACAGCACCTATTATAGGCGTTACGGAACCAGATGGTAAGTTAGTTTCAAATTTGACGCAACCTTACTTAAAAATTATATTAACAACAGTGTCGGATGCTGTAACGGATTTAAATGTAACCTCGGAGGGCCCCATAAAAGATAAAATCAACTACAGCGCCAATGTGACCATTACCTGGACAATACCCTGCAAATCGAACGGTCAGATCGAGTGGTTCGTCTTGGACTTTAATGGCAAGAGGAACCAGCACGAGATTAAGTTCCAGCGACATGTGTCGCCCAAGGGCTATGACAAAAAGGGACGCATGTCCTATACCGAAACAGATTTAGAGCCGGAAGTGGACTACGCCGTAGAAGTGGCTGTCAAGACGCAAAATGTTGAAACTTTGAGCACCAGTGCCAAAAGGAATGGAAATCACCGTCGGGATGTGAGTATTGTAACTGTGAACACACTTACACTTTTGATGTTGTTGTCAGAAAAGCTGGTGGCATCAGAAATAATACTATGGTAGCAATTTTTGTCAAATTTAAAATTATCGCGTGCAATTTACTGCGTAGTGCTGCAAATGTATTTCATTTACGGTTAGTGTTGTAACACGATTGAGAGAGGATCACATTGTGCAAAAAATTCCGAACTCTACCGATATTGTGACGTCACACTTAATTAAATTGCGTTTTTTTGCTTCAGCGACGAATAGCTGAACTGTTCTTTAGGTCTCTCAATCGTAGTGTTGTAAAACTACAAGGACGATAGTTGCGTATTTAAGCTTTCACGTCTAAAATGTCCTTATTATTATAATTAATATTTTATAAATATAAATTATTTCTCCCTCTAGTGCCGGCTGGTTTGGGTCAGGATGTGGTGCGCCAGATGCGTGTCAGTGCCTATGAGACAAACCATCCAACCAGCTCGGCAATTGTTCGTCTGCCCGCCAATATTCTAAACTGCGAAGCGGGCAACATAACGTATTTGGCGCTCTTGCTGTCCCAGAAGAGTTGTACAGGTGATCCGGTGCTGCAGTACGATGTGCTGAACTCCGACGTTTGGCCCTCGACTGCGTCCTGGGACGAGGTGGGCGGCGATTGCATTCATCAGTACCAAACTACGCCCGTACGCTGGAAGCCCTTTGAGAGCAGAAGTAGCACAAATGGACGCGGCAGTAGCGAGGATGAGATTGTCTTTACCATTGGCATTGACAAGTGTCCGGATCAGAGTAAGCGCTACTGCAATGGGCCGTTGAATGCCAACACGGAATATAGTTTAGTGGTGCGCCTGTTCACCAGCGCCGGCTACAATGATGCCGCTGTCCTGGAGTTTAAGACGGATGCCGCTATCAAGGTGACGCTGATCTTGGTCAGCGTCTGCAGCTGCCTGCTGCTGGCATTTGTACTGGGCCTGGCTGTGCTCTGGGTGCGCAAGCGCATAGCCTGGTGAGTGCTCGGCAATGGATTAAAGTTGGACTCTTATTTAAATGCTTCATTGCAGGCATCGCGACTCTGGCCAGGGCATTGAGGATCCATTTGGCAACGTGATAGCCAAGAACTTTGCCATATTCTATCCGGAAGTGTCCAAGCCGGAGAAACTGACACGCGAATTTAAGGAAATAACCGTTGTGGCCTTGGAGCTGAGCTACTCTGCCTCCGAATTGGGCACCAACAAGAATCGTTATGCTGATATTTATCCATGTAAGTTGACCTGGTTCTGATTGTGCCTTCAATAGTGATGATATTTACGTTTGTTTCAGATGACAAGAATCGCGTAATATTGGATATAGATAGCGAAGGATCGGATTATATCAATGCATCCTTCATTGATGTGAGTCCTATAATCTTTTCCTTGTCGTATTTCTATATAAATCTTTGGTTAATCAGGGTCACACGCGAAAAAAGGAGTATATAGCCACGCAGGGACCCAAGCCAGAGAGCGTTATGGACTTCTGGCGTATGATCCTTCAGCATAATGTGCGCGTCATTGTACAGGTTACCCAGTTTCGTGAGGGCAATACGGTAAGAGGCTCCCAAGTCAACACTCTCTCTGAATTGTTCACTACTTTCCAAATCTTTGAAGATCAAATGTCATGAGTATTATCCGTATAATATGCGCGGCGTTACCGTCACCATCAAGAACAGGGAATACTATGAGATCTACGATCGCACTGAACTCTGCGTGGTGCACGAGAAATATGGGCTTAAGGAGAAAGTTATACATTTCTTTTTCAAAAAATGGCCCGATCACGGCTGTCCCGATGATCCCACACATTTGATTACCTTTGTGAAGAAAGTGAAGGCAGAGAAGCGTCCAAACTACTCGCCAATTGTGGTGCACTGCAGTGCGGGTGTGGGACGCACGGGCACATTTATTGGTCTGGATTTGATAATGCAGCGTCTGAAGAGCGAATCGAAAATAAATATATTCGAAACGGTCAAGAAACTGCGCTTTCAGGTGGGTTAAAAAGCTGTCGACAGTTAACTATGACTAATTATGAGATTTCTTTTGAAATTTGCAGCGGATGAAGATGGTGCAAACGCAACAGCAGTACACGTTCCTGTATCGGTGCACCTATGAGCTGGTCAAGCACAAGATACCGCGTGCCGCACTGAAGCTCGATGCAAAAGTCCCACAGGCCAGCCCAAAGAAGGTCAGCTTTCCGGATACCGATCTGAGCCGTGTGGAAACGGCCGTGCTGGACACACCAGATCCGGAGTTGGGCGAAAGCGACAAGCATCCAACAGCAGTTCAGCTGCCGTCACGCTTTGGCGGGCTACGTCGGACAAAGGATCTGGACTCGTTGCAAGAGCAGGCAGAGTGGAGTAGTCACAACCGACCAAATGTTGGCAACGGAGAGTGCGCCATATGAATTTGATGAGCGTTGTGTGACATCATACATGAGAGTGTGTGTACGTGTATTTATTGTATTATACAAATATAATTTAGCTGCAATAATAGCCAAAGAGCAGTCTCTATTGCTTAATCATTGTACTGTGAAAATAAACTAAAATATATGAGAAAACTTTAAGGGTGCTGGGAATGCAAGTTCGATTTGTTTTGGCATTTTAAAAAAAAAAAAATTAAATAAAAATTCGTAAGGGAAATTTTGAATGTTAACTTTAACGTAATCGGGTGCGCCCTATCGGGAAAAGAAAAATTTCTATCGAAAATCTATCGATATTAAGCGGCACTCATCAATGAACTACAACTCTTTTTCGCTGTCAGTGTGAATGGCAAAGTGGATAGAAGTAGTGCAATAACATTTATTTACAACGCCGAAATTGTGTTAGTGCACAAATAAAATGTCTGAGCGCAAAGTGTTGAATGTAAGTATAAATATTTCATTATATGATCACGCGTCTTAACGGAAGTATTATATCTTGGCATTACAAAATATCATTGTGACCAACGAACAACACTCGATGTGTAAAAAGCACATATAAAATGAAACTAATAAATAATGTTATTTTTATAGAAATATTATCCACCGGACTTCGATCCGTCGAAGATACCGCGTATGAAATTGGCCAAAAATCGGCAATACACCGTCCGATTGATGGCACCGTTTAATATGCGCTGCAAAACCTGCGGGGAGTACATTTACAAGGGCAAGAAGTTTAATGCGCGCAAAGAGGATGTGGAGAATGAAACGTATTTGGGCATACGTATCTACAGATTCTACATCAAGTGTACGCGCTGTCTGCAGGAGATCTCATTCAAAACGGATCCACAAAACACCGACTATGAAATCGAAGCGGGCGCCACGCGTAATTTTATGGCACTTAAGCTGGCCGAGGAGCAGGCGCGACGCGAGGAGCGTGAAGCTCGCGAGGAGGAGGCAAATAATCCCATGAAATTGTTGGAGAATCGCACACAACAGTCGCGCAATGAAATCGAGATGCTCGAGAGCCTCGAAGAGCTGCGCGATCTAAACAGGCGCCAGCAAACCGTGGACTACTCGACCATGCTGGAGCAGTATAATGCGACGGAAACTGAACGCGAACGCCTGGAGCGCGAGGAACGTGAGGACGAGGCGTTTGTTAAGTGAGTGAGCATCGGGTACTGGTTTAATCATCAACTAAAATAACTGTTGTACGTTTTTCAGATCTGTAAACTTTAAAAACAAAACGGAAAGCGGCACACGAATTGTCTCGGAGGAAATAATTGAGGATGTTAAGGAGGAGGATGCAGCGCCACCACCAGCCAAATTTGTGAAGCCCAGCACTGCATCAGCGCCCAGCAAGGCCACGGCTGCACAGCCGCTGGTGAAACGCAAGACGCCCTTGGTGCTTGTTAAACCCAAGACAGCCGCAACAGCAAACGTAGCTAAAACAACAACAGCAGCAGCAGCAACTGCTGCATCTGCAACAGCAGTCGCTCCAATCGCTTCCGCGCCAACTGCAACTGCAGTTACTACTTTGAATTCTACTGCTAAACCCGCTGCTGGTTTATCCCTTTTGGCTGCCTACAGTGACAGCTCGGAGGATTCCAACTGACCTTTGCATGTTATTAGAGTTAATTCCAAGTCCATGTTTATATTTAAATTTTATAAAGCGCAAATAAATAAGAGAAAACGTATACAAACCCACGCGATTGCCATAGGAAATGTATGTAAAAATGTACATTTTTATATTACCAATTAACTAATTCAAGTCAATTCATCCAAAATATATATCAAATCTGCCAGAGTAACACTACCAAGGTTCATTTTTAATTTAATTTTTAAGGCAATTTAATAGTTTTAATAATTACTATATTTGCCAAGATCTTGCAATAGAACAGTGTTCTATATCCATAAGGCACTAGTTGAATCTTGCCGAAATTTATGACATCAACTTTAAATTTCTAAGAAAACATTTTCAAAAATATTATCGAGGTATTATAATTTGCGATCCAAGTATTTGTTATATTGATCATTTTTATAACATATACAATTTCTATGAAAAGTTCTTAAAACACAATTTTTAATTTATAAACTGTACTTTTATTATCATTTCTTGACTTCATTTTGCTTCAAAAAAATGTTGAACTTACGTTGCTAAATTTTTCAAATACTATATATAATATAGTCAAGGCAATAAGCGTAAGGCAAATCAATTTACATACACATATATCAAATTTCAAAAATTAGCAACATAAAACTGACTATATTTGGTGTATAGACATATACACGCATTCAATCATTATATATATATATTGTTAGCAATTCATAGCCGATTTCGTGGCAAATGGAACTTACGATCTACATTAAAAACTAAATACTAGATGCAACAGGTGCTATATATGTACAGCTGCAAAATGTTCATAATGCTTAGGCAACCGAAAAAATAATAATAATAATAATAAATAATATCACAAGCGAAATAAACCATTAGAAATTATAAATATATGCTTAGGGTAACATAAAACTAAGCTCTATATTAGATTTAATGTATAGATAAAATTAATAATAAATCCATTTGATTTCATAAATTACGAAGACACTGGTTTGTGCTATATACAGCATATAGGGTATATATAATAAATATATATATGAAGATATATCTCTGTATATGCAGCTGCATTTTCTCTTTAAGGCCGCCTTCTGGCAAGCGTCGTCACATATTTTAGTTTTATATTTTACGAGTAACAGTCTTTGTTCGTTTGCTAGTTTAGTTTTCTTTTTGTTTTTGTTTTTGGGTGGCGGGTGGTTTTGGTTTTTGGTTGGAGGGGCGTGGCTGCCCACCTATTTGTTTACTCTTTGTTTGTTTTTTGTTTTTTGGTGCGTGCATTTTGGTTTGTTTGCATTTTTCTTGGCTTTGGATAGAAAACTTAAATGTCCACCGAGTTGGTTGCTTTGTAGTCAACGCTGGTTGTGGTTGCCACGCCCACGCCCATGCCGCCACCGTCATAGTTGTGATTGTTGTTGCGCAGAAAACGCTGCTGTTCGTCGGCGCTGGGATTCAGCTCGTAGAGCTCCAGGTGATCGTACTCGGAGACGCCGAGCGCACGCGTCGGTGCAAACTGCAGATCATTATCATCATCATCCGGCTCAACGTCATCCTCGTCAAAGCGGGGCACCACAAAATCCTCTAGACTGCGCTTGACCGCCGCATCGGACCCTGTGCCGGAGTCCTTGCTGGACAGATGATCCTGTTGGGCCTCCAGATCCGCCTGCTGCAGATACCTCAGCGTCAGGCCCTGCTGCAGGCAGCGCTGCTCGTACGACGGCGTCGTGGTAACTATCAGACGGCTCTGCGTCTGCCCCTCGCCACAGTCCAAATCCGCCAAGCTGCGCGGACGCAGCTTCGCTTGCGGTTGTTGCTGCTGCTTCTGTTGTTGCTGCTGCTGCTGCATCTGTGTGCGATTCAGTGTCGTCAGCTGCGTCTGGTCCAGCGTGTGCTGGCTGCTTGCGTGGGTGCGCGTCGTCGAGCTGTGCAAGAGCTTGCGTCGCTGATAGCGCAACGTGCTCCAAACGATGCAGATGCCGACGAGGGCGCAGCTAATTGTCAGCATCACAACGCACAGCAGCAGCAGATCAATGTCCATGGTATCCTGCACCACCAGCAGCTCCGACTGCAGTGTCAATGTACGCAAATTGTCGCTAATCTCGCAGCGATAGTGTCCCGCATCGTTCGACTGAGCATTCACAATTACGAGCACCTCCTTGTTCTTGGCAAAGTAGAAGCGTTCTGCGTCCGGGCCAGTGGGTGAATTGTGCAACGGTTTGTTCTCCTTGTACCACTCGCGATGCGGCTGCTCCAGCTCCATGTTTAGCGATTCGGAGAGGCACTCCAGCACACACGAGTGCCCCAGCACCACCTCCTTGTGCACCAGCGGAATGCTGGGCTGCGGTTTGTCTGTGTGAAAGATGTTAACATTAGATGTGCACTGAATTCAGAAATGTGCCTCGACTTACCATTTACGAGCAGCGTGGCATTCACCTTGATCACGCCCGCCGGACTCTCAGCCGTGCAGGTATATATGCCCGAGTCGCTGGGCTTCGCATTCGTGATGAGGAAGGCGTTCTCCTCGCGTATCACCTGCAGTCGACGCTCCGTCGCAGCCGGAAAATCACTGGCGCCAAACTTCTGCAGCGCAATCTCCGGCATGGGATCACCGCTGGCGGAGCACACCAAACGTGCTGTTTCTCCCGCGTCCAGCGTCAGATTCGAGGGCACATGCAAAAAGCTGGGATGAACTGAAATTACAAAAAAGGGAGGCTGTCAATCGTATATACAAATAGATAAATACTACTATAGTTAAAGACAAATTTTTCGATAGATCTTTCCCTTAAATTATATTAGCTATTAATATACACTTACTGCCAATGGATATTTTGAATTTTTGGGCATAGGTCGTGCCAAACGCATTGGACACTACGCATTGATAGCGTCCGGCGCTCTCGTAGCTGACATTGGACAAGCGCAGATAGCCCCTGATGGTGGTCAGATTGGTGGTCTGATCGTGATGGATTTGGGTCTCGGTGCTGGCGCCATCGTGTGCGCTTTGACGATCCTGCACGTGCTGATTATCGTGTCGCCATTTGATCTTTAGCTCATCGGCGGCGGCCAGCGAAGCGGCAGCTGGCGAGCTCGCAATGCACTCCAAGGTGATATTGGCACCCTTAACGGCCAGCATATTGCTGGGTTCTTGCTGCACCACCGGCTTGGGTGAATCAGCTGCAAGCGAGAGAAAAATATAATTATATAAACAGATTTCGAGTCGGATGTTAGCTTAAGACTTACAGCAGACCAGTTCCGTTTGGGTCAGCTTGAATAGCTGCTGGTCGAGCAGATGCTCCGGATAGCCGCAGATCACGTTGGTGAGCAGCTGTGGGAAGCGGGTGTGCAGCCATTGGCGGAACCACAAAATCTCGCAATCGCATAAAAAGTTTTCCGATTTGAAGATTAGTTTCTGGAGCTTCTGCATGTGCTCAAAGGCATTCGTCTGTATACTGGCCAGTGCATTGCCGCCCAGATTGAGCAGTTCCAGATTGTTGAGACCGGCCAGCGCCTTGCTGCTGATCTGCTTCAGATTGTTGCCATAGAGATCGAGACGGCGCAGTTTGCGCAGCACCTTAAATGGCGCCACCGCCGACTGATCCTCGATGATCCAGGCGAGACGATTGCGTCGCAAGTTCAGCTCCTCCAGATTCTTGACACAGTCAAAGGTGTTCTCCGGCAAATACTGCAGATCGTTGTGCGACAGATTCAGCTGCTTTAGCCGCTTGAGGCAGTCCAAGTGCTGTGCCTTAAACTCGCTGATGTGGTTGTGGGACAGATCCAACGATTCCAGTGATTGCGTAAACTCCCACGTGTCCAACTCGATGTGCTTTATGGAGTTATTGGACAGACTAAGATGGTGCAGCTTGGTCAGATTGTACAGGCCCTGGCGAGACAGCGAGCTGATGCCATTGTGATCCAGTTCGATGCTCTCAATGTTCCGCATCACATGGAAGACGCCGTCCTGCAGCGTCCTGATATTGTTCGCCTGCAGCTGGAGATGCCTCAGTGATAGCAGGCCGCGAAACGTGGACCAGTTGATCTCAAGCTGATTGTAGTTGAGGGTGCTGCAAGCGAAAAGTTCAAGTTAAAGCTGGGAGGAGGAGCTTGTCAACTAGAAAATACCCTGTATCTTAGTTAAACAAAATTACATTCTTAAATTATTTTTAAAGTTGGGATAATTTTTGAGTTTATTTAATTTTGATTGATTTGTTGTATTTAGCTATCATAATCATCAAAATCATCTTCGATATTTATCGATTTTGGTAAGGCAATTAATCGAACGATAATTATCGATCTTGGGCAAATTTGACGTTTTATCGAAATAAATTATAATTTTATCATGCGTATCATTAAAGTTAAGTAAAGCAACTAGTCTTTGGGTAAACGAAAGAATTAACTCTTGTATTTCCCGATTAAGAAATCTATTTGTATGTTAGATAAAACACTTCATGGGCGCATTAGCCTTTTGCATTTACATATGCATATACATCTGCTGAATACGTTTTGCTTCTACACATTCATTAAGTAGAGGGTACTAACAAAGATCTCGCTGTAACTTACAGGTTCTTCAAGCGATTCAGATTCTTGAACACGCCCCCTGGCAGACTGCTCAAGCGATTATTGCTCAGCTCCAGATCCGTTAGGTTGCTCAAAGCGGCAAACGCCAGCTCATCCACGCTGGCTATCTCATTGGAGTTGAGTATTCTGTCAGTGGAAATGGGTAACAATTAGTCGAGAGTTCTGTTTAGATTGCAGCTTGCAACCTACAAGTGCGCCAGCCGATTGGGCCTGGGGAATACGTTGGCCTCCACGCTGACCAGCTGATTTTTGCTCAGATCCAGCGATTTCAGCTTGGGCAGCAGCGCCAGCGCCTCGCTCGAGATGCGCGTGATGCGATTGTTGGCCAAGTCGAGTTGACGCAGCGACTCGAGACCAGTAAATTTGGGCATAACATCCAATTGATTGCGTTTCAGAGAGCTGTGCATAGAACGGAAGAGGTTTATAATTAAAAAACTTTAAATGAGATACACGTATGTATAAATACTTATGTATATAATACTAAAGTATGGCAAATTCTAATTTAAATAAGAAATATATGTATCTCTATAGTAATGTTATACTGGATTGTATGTAGCATGTTTTAGTCTGTTGCTATATAAAAAACAAGTTAATAATCTACAGTACTTAAATAGAGCTTACAGACTGATTAGACTGATTCATTCAGTTTAGTTTAGTTTAAATATACACAAATTGGGCTCAAAGTTCCCGAATCAAAAAAGTCATTTCTTTATGTCTAATTGTTAGCAAATATACCCACACAATTTTAAACAAATTTTTTGCTTGAATTGTTAACCTTTTTGTGGTATTTTAAAGTTTTAACTGTGTAAAGCTTAATATAAAATATATTGTTTTAGACTTCAATTAAAAATAGACCAGATGGCTTTATTTATTAACTTTTAAATACAATTATTTATACAGCATTATCTACTGTAGATAGCTGTTTGCAAGTGAAATAATTAATAAAATATATGTTTGTTTTTGTTTTAACTTACAGTTTGTGTAGCTGGGGCAGATTTCGTAGCACCAAAACGGTGCTGTCGTTCAGTTTGTTGCCCGGCAAAAGTCTATATAGTAGAAAAAGTAAGTGATATAAAAATTAAAGTAAATTATTTAAAATAAGAACTTTTAAAAAGTTTCTAAGGTTTCTTAAGTGTTTTTTAATATATACGAAGTAAACAGCTATAAGTTTATGTTAAAAATCTGTAGATAAACACTATAAATAATAACATTTTTTATTTGTTATACCCTAGTATCAATATGACTAATCCTTTAACACATATGTATACTAAAAATAATTGCTGTTTTTATATAATTAGATGTTTGCGATACCCTTACTATTTTATTTTATTAAATTATTTTTGTACTTAAATATTTTTGAGAGCTTTTTACTTCACTGTAAAACAATGTAAATCAATAAGTTACTGTTTACTTGATTGAAAAACATAATACAATTAATTATTACATTAAATCTAACAGTTAAATAGAAACACTGCTAAAAGCAAAAACTAATATTTACACTGGACCTTTACAATTCCTGTTAATTCTATGTTTAAATTTTTAGCTTTTGTGTGAACTTTATCTTAAATTGAACTATATGGTTTAGACTCAAATTGGAAAAATGAAAACCAGATGGCTTTCATTTATAACTTATAAATACGAGTATCTAAAAATACTCGCTTAGCTAAAAAGATTATACAGCATTATCTACTCTAGATAGCCGCCCGCAAATGGAATAATTAGTTCAAAATATTGTTGTTGTTTTTCTGTTTTTACTTACAGTTTGTGCAGCTTGGGCAGATTTCGTAGCGCTGAAACGGTGCTGTCGTTCAATTTGTTGCCTGTCAATAGCCTGTGGGGTGGAAAAACAAAAAAATATAAAACACAAAATCAAAAAACTATTCAGGAAATATGGCAAAACAACAATGTTAGCTGATTGGGTTTTCGAGGCCTGCAATTAATGCGCCGCAATTATGCTGCAATTTGGCTGATAAGCGTGCCACAGTCGTGCAATTATTGATGCATTGCCGTCGATAACTCAACGCGCGGCGCATTTTGCATAATTTTGCAGTGCATTAAATTGATTAAAAGCGCGACGATAAAATCGCAACCCCCAAAAAGAAAAGAATGAATAAAACTACTGGGCTGGCGATAGCTATCAGTGACTGTCAGTTACCCTGTAGTGAATAGTGCTTTAGTTCAATAAACATTGATATATAAATGGTGGGCTCATGAATTCTCCTTATGATTCAATATGTCAATCAAGTATAAATACTTTAAAAGACAATTTCTTATCTAAATATAATATATTTTTGTTATCTATTCTGACATTTCTTTTTATAGTTTCTAAATTACTTAGCAAATATTTCCATATTTTATCACATTTGGTTTATAGTATTTTTATTCTGTCTACTACCCTTTTTTAACCTTCAATTGTTATAGGGTATACTCAAAACCCAATTGTAACAACTCCACATTGCGAGGGTTGTTGCGAATGTTCCATAAAATATTCTATTTGTATTCCTGGGGGGGTTGCAAATGGGGTTGTTCGGTTTACTTACAGTGTTCGCACATAGTTGGGCAGCACTGGCACTCGCTCCAAGTGCAGCTTTTCGCATGTAAAGAACTCGTTCTGGCACTTGCACTCCTTGGGACACTTGTTGTTATTGTTGTTGCTGTTGTTATTATTATTTTTGGCATTTGCATTCGCCGCTGATTCCGCAGCTGCCAGCTCCCGCTTCGCCAGCTCGTACAGCCCACCATCGTCGGCGACAAAGCCGCGCGTTTCCAGTGAAGCGGACGCAATGGAAGAAGCCGCTGCCGCTGAGATTTCCAATGGAATATGCAGCGCTGCGAAATCTTCATCGGCCACATCCTCCGATTCGTCGTCGTTCAACGGCAGAAATCGTGGACGCTGCCGTTGATGCTGATGCGCCGCTGCTGTCGATGCCAGCGCAGCCGTATTTCCGCCGCTGCCAGCTCCGTTATTCTTTGCGAGCATCGCAAAGAGTTGTTGTTGCGGCAACTGTTGATTGTAGGAGGCACCGCCCGATTTGAGCAGGGCGCTCAGCGGCGACGTTGACGCTTCGCCGGACTGTGACGTCGACGGTGACGGCGCAGCGGCAGCGCCTGGTACGTTGCTTTGACAAATTGTTGTAGTTGTTATCAGCAGCATGCACGTAATTAGCAATAATTTATTGATTTTATTGAAATCATTCGTACGCATTGTTGTTGTACTACTATAATTGCAATTATCATTATGCATTGTTGTTGTTCCTTCTACAATTGCGTTGTTGTTCTGCTGTTTGCGTCGCCGTCGGCGCCGTCGCCAGTTGGCACCCATGCTCAATGTTGCGAAGCGTTGCAGCAGAATCGACGTCGTCATTATGAATTTGCTAATGTAGTTGTTGTTATTACTGTTCATATTCTCGCTGTTGTTGTTGCGGCTGCATATTCGTCGCTTTCGATAATTATTAAACTTTATCGTTGCACATGCATCCTTTGCCCTTTCCTGTTGTTTACTTTTAATAGCCGAAACGTGCATTTTGCGTTTTTGCAGTTTCGTTTTTTTAATACGCTTTGTTTTTTCTATGGTTGATAAAACGTTCGTTTGCGCAGCTTTCCGTTATTCCTCTGCTGCGGCAGCGACGTTGGCCTCGCCGGTGGCCAGTGTTGTAAAGCACGCTCGCATTTTTGGCGTCAGAAGCTGCTGCATGATCAACTTCTGCAAAGTGAAGAGAGAAAGAGATAGCGTGAGCCAAAGGATGCCACAATATGCAAATAATTCTTAAATAAACTCAATATGGGGCGTAATAAAGTATCGATTACTTATTTGAAGCACCCATCGATGCTGATAGCTGTCCATAAAGCAAATTTAGTATATAATTTTTAAATATAAATATAATAACATCCCTCTAGCTGCGACTTGTGTTGCAATTAAATTTGTTTATATCAACGTAAAGCAAAATAAATAAATAATAAATTATAAACAGCGCTGGCAAATGACTCTGGCAGTGTGCAAAATGCTCATTAAATTAAAATACGACCGGATGTTTTGGTGCGAAAAAAATAAAACACGAATCAAAAAAAGAGCCAACGTTTTATAACACAAATAACAACAGCGGCAGCAGCAGCACCAGCAAAAGACGCACCAGACAGCAGCATCAGCCCAAAAAAAAAAAGCAAAAAATATCTTTCAACTTGTTGAAATTGTGCAGCGTTTTGCATTTTGTACATTGCGCTTGCAAAAAGTCCAAAGCACACAGACGCAGACAGACGGACAGACAGACGAATTCAAAAGAAATTCGGCGACATTCAGATAAAGCGAATGCTGCGCACTTTTTTGCTATCAACCTAATTGGGGCGTGCACGACATTGAGATGCCCAGCAATCAGCTGGAGTGTGCAAATAAGATTAACAGCACTGTAGATAAATGTTATATGTATATGCATTAAATATAATTTAATATACGCTGCGAGCTGAGTTTACACATTGTACATGAAGATACGTACAATTTTATAATGTGATTAGCACAAGTTGATCATGTAAAATGGAGCATCTGATCACTTTCATAATAAAGTTACGCTACGAACTTATGAAGTCTATCTAATCTAGTTTACATCTATCTATAATTTTATTCATCTACACGAAACTAGAGTTAAGAAAAAATTTATATAAAGGTTTCGATGCAAGTTCAGTTTTTTTCAAATATAAATTTGAAGAACTATTTAGAAACATATTTTATACATTTTATTATTTGATCTGAAAATCTATATGATTCTTTATTTTAAACTATAAGTTTGTCAGTTATATAAAATGAATTATTATTAATCTTATATAAAGTCAAAGACAAATAAAATAAATGTTTATATTTGATTATAAAATTGTATTTTAGTAAACATTAATAAGCTAACAAATCAATTTATAAAGCTGTAATGCTCATTAACGTTTGCGTTGACCTGTTGCACAAATTAGTTCTAAGCGAATGTAACTGACGGCATTGGTAACGCTGTTTTTAGCCATGTTCAGCTAACAAACATATTTCCCAGGCCAAAAACGAGAGAAGAAAAAAAAACACCCACCAAAAAGGGCAAAAAGCGAAGGAGGCGGGCTGCAAAAACTCAGCAATAGTCGCAATTACCGCACCAGACATGACCATATATATATATATACATATATATATAAATTTATATATATATATAAATGTATTTACCGAGTACGTAACGTAGAGGCTATATAAAGAGGCGGCTTTTGCTGGCCAGGCTACTAAAAATGGTCTGGCACACACACACAGATGCATCAGAGAGGCGCGTTAAAATGCCCAGACAACCAAATTTAGTAACACAAAACAACAACAACAACAACAGCATCATCAGCAAAGAGCAAAGCGTAATGAAATCAAATAAAAAAGTGCACGCCATCGGGAAAATGCAGCACAAAGCGGCAAACGGAACCCGCTCACTTTACTTAGTTGAAGATATATAAAAAAATTCTTCTTTTTTTTCTCCCTGCTTCAAAGAGTTTTTCCACACAAACCAACAGAAGAAGAAGAAGAGGAAGAGTTAGTAGTAGAAGCCTAGCAGCAGCACATCAAAAATGAAAACATTTTCTCGCAACTCAACTCCAGACTCCTCTTTCTATATATAGTCGGCAGTTTCTGGCGAGTTGCTGCTCAAGTGTCCGCAGTGAAGTGCTTTTGATTAGTTTTAGTTGCCATCGATAATAGCAGCAACAACAACAACAACAACAACATGAAGTATTGGCCTCAATTCTGTTTAGTACTCCCCCTAACTAACTGAGGAAAGTCTGGTGTCTGTTGCAGCCACAATAATAACACAAGTTTGGTCTCAATTAGATAATTTTCTATTGGGCTCCCTTCCACAAACAATAAATTCATATATGTGTATGTATGTATGTGTATAGAGTGAGAGAAGTACCACTCCATGCAATTATCTAATCAATAGGTTTGCACTGTCTACGATCGTGCCACGATCGCTGTGGCGGTATCTACAGAGGAAATCGTTTATATATATGCCGTTCTACACATATCGAATTTATTGAGCAGTTATGTTGAAAAACAAAAAAAAAAAGGAAAAAAAAACTTGTTAATGGTAAATATTTGAATTGGCTGCGGCAAGTGCTTGACTCAAAAAAATTAACCAAGATTCCAATAACCAATCGCAAAACAAGGTGTTTACCTAGTTTTACTGTTGATAAAGCGGGAAAATTCAAGAACACTTTATAAGCTTTACGCAAAGCTTATAAAACGTATTCTTTGTCAACACTAAAAAAATAAACACATTGTTATACTATTGGAATATTGGTCAATGTTGACTTTTACCGATCAGTTTATAAAATGTTCTTTGACATTTCGAGAGTTCTAAATCTAAATTTAATTTTAAATATTTTTTATAGATGAAGGTTCATCAAATCGTTTTAACCTAAGCTAATCTCTTAATTTCATATTTATCTCAACATACAAATTTATAATATGCCAGTTCAAACCTAAATCTAAATATATACAACAATGGGATATCTTTATAAATATTCAGTATTTAAAAAGCACATCAATCTAAAGCTGCCATTAGCTGCTTTAAGTTGATTTGACATGGTTTTTCAAAGAAAAAAAAATGTTTTTGAAATACCATCCAACACCTTTGACAAGCTTTTGATAAGACTATCGATCAACGGCAACTGCTGCGTGTGGCCGCCAATCGCAATCGATGACAGTTTGCAAACGCTTGTTGTCTATCGATCAGCATATTGAAATTAACCAACAAAAAATAAGCAGATTTATTTTTGTGTATTCTTTCCTATATAAATTAGTTTGGTATTGTGTCTTTGGCCAAGTCTTGTGCTACAATTTTCACACACCAATCAGCGACGATTCAGTTCTCTAATTTTCGTCGTTGTCCAAAACTGGCGGCCATTTTGAATCAATTTGCATGCATAAAACGCTAACTAAATCGCATATTGATTAGCACAAGTTCTCTCTTTAAGATGCTTATGAAAAAACCCAACGTAAGGGCAAAACCCACGCCAATCAATTTTATAAGTAAACATTTGTTGTTTAAAGCTTTCGCTTTGAACTCATTTTTTTTTTTTGTGCGGATACCGACAAAATTTATGATGAGCAAAACAAATGCAGATTTTGTCGAGATTTTTTATTTTTTTTTTAATTTTTTTTTTGTAGTGTTTGTCAACTCCCTCACAATTTATTAGATAACGGTACGAGCATGGGCGAGTATTGTTTTCTTATGAAAACGACAAAATGTCGACGTTGTTAGCTGTCGATGGCGATGATATGATAATGCCGCACATAAATATACAATAGACGGGGGTAAATAATACAACAACAAAAAATTAAATAAAAACACACAACACTCTCAGCCTGCAAGCTACATGTGACATGTGTATATATTTATATATATTCATTTGTATGGGTTTATCTGCCTAAAAGATCGTTAGCTGCACAAGAATAACATCATTTTTCATTTGATTGGAGAGCAGATTGTGGCGATAAATAAAAGAGAAAGACAGAAACAGAAAGAGAGAAAAAGAGAGCGGAGGAAAACTTCAAATAGTTTTTGTTTTAATTTAAATTTATATAACATTTTTAATGTGTTTTTCGCTTGTTGTTACATTTTTTAACATTCGCTTTCCTCTGTTTTTAAACATTTTAGTTGGAGCTTAATAAACGCCTGAGTCTGCATTTTTATTGGTCTTAATTTTTACCTGCTGCCTGTTGATTTGCTTTTTAACATTTAAATTGGTAATTTTTCTTGTTGTTGCCTGTTTTTATTATTATTTTTCTGCTGGCTCAGTTCGTTTCTTCTTGTGGTTGTTGTTGTTGTTATTTTTGTTGTCGCCCACTGCTTGTGTTTTCTGGTTTTTTTTTTGTGTGATGAAAACGCTTCGCCCAAATGCTGTTTGTTGTTGTTTCTACTTGTGTCATTTTTTGTTGTTGTTGTTGTTTATTGCCTTTGCCAAATGAATAAAAATATATACAATATTTTCGTGCGTGTGTGTGAGTGACGTTTGTCGTTGGCGTAAAAATACCAAAAATACAAGAAAAAGAAAAAACAAAAAAGTAGCAAAACCAAAAAAAGTCAAAGCACATGCTGTGGGCGGGCAGTAATTTGAGTTGGAATATGTTGAGGTGGGTTGTGGTGAGGTGAAGTTGAGATCAAAGCAGCTGCAGCTGCAGTTGCCAAAAACTGCAGATGAAAATTTACAGTGGTTTGCTTTATACAATTCCATAGTTAAATTTAGAGCAACGGGAAGCTCATTAAAAAATTTTTAATTGCAAAAAATACAGATTTTAAGCAACTCGGCATCTGCGTTCGATTTGTTGAAAGAGGAATTCTTATTTAATATATTAATTATATAATTCATTCTATATTTTAATAATAATTAATAATATTTCTTAGTGTTTTTTTTATTATACATTTTACTAAAAGCCGTCAACATATTCTACGTTGCATATCATTTCTCAACTCAAGCCTTTGCTCGTAATGAACACTTGAAGTTCATTAAATAGTTATTAAAAGAGAAGGTAGTTATTTCATTGATGTTTAATTCTGATACATGCAGTGGATATAGCAACAAGTAAAAAAGGTAATATCCAAGTTCCCACTAAGCCGCTGCACCGCATCCGGCTATATTGCAAATGTAATCAATTGAATTTAATTGCTTATAAGCTGGTTCGTAAAATGAAAAAAGCAACAACTACAAAGCTGATCAGTTGTCAAAGTGAACGCTTATGCTAGTACTTAAAAGTGTACATGTGTTTGTGTGTGTGTGTGTGTATCTTGCATGTCTAATTTGTATGTCTCTCTTTTTAGTGTAATCGATTCGTTTCGCCGTGATCAAGCAGCTATTCAAAGGCACATAAAATTTGCTCGTTTCCATTACACCCCACAATTTGTCTCTCTTTCACACACAACTCTGCAGTTTTTTTTTGTCTTTTTTTTAACTTACTGTCTACAGCAGCCAACAACAAGAACCGCAAAGCAACAGCAAAAAAGACTGAAGCTGCGTTTGTCGCGTGGTCTGCGCTGTCCCTCTCTGCTACTGGCGGTGCGCTGCTCTGCACACTGCTCGCACACTACATCTCTCTGCCACTGCCTCTGCCGCAACCTTTCTCGCTTGCTCCTGCTGTGTAGCTGTGCTGAAGGTGCGTGGGCACGAGAACGGAAACAGCGCGCAGTCAGCGTCGGCGTTGTCTGTCGCTGTTGACGTTACGTCAATGTGAGATGTGCATGTGTGAGTGTTTTTCTGTGTATTTGCTTGTGCTGGCCTGTGGCTTACAATAACAACATAAAAGGTAAAATCGTTGCCTATTGCCGCGCTGTCTGCGGCGACTAATTAGGTAACGTGCCAGCTACAACAACAAGAACAACCCCTCCCATACCCTACGATAAGAGCAGCGCAGCCGCTGCGCAGCAACAACGACGCAAATAGCAACATAAATTTTGCACACACACACATCTGCACTAACAACAAAATCCAATAAGAAAGCAACTGCGCGGCCTGCCAGGCTGTCTGTGCCAGCGGCTGCCTCGTCGCGCTGCCGTGCGGCGGTTGTTGTTTTTTTTGTTTTTGTTTTTTGTTTTTGTGATGATTTTTTTTGTTGCCTTTTTGCAAAAATAAATTTAATTTTGTAGCTATTAATTTTCCACTCTAGATACGAGCGCGAGACGCTGCCACCGCTGCCCTCCTACCATCTCATCTGTCTATCTGGCGGCTAGCTAATTAAATAACTAAAAAAGAGTTTTTATAATTGTTGGCTTATTTCATTGCCTTCTGCTTGGATGCTTTGGGCTGCACAGCAGCTGGTGCTGCATGCAAGCACGCTTATAACGGTTTATTAAAACGAATGCGCAGCAAACAGGGCGTCAAGTTAGGAAGTGAGACCAGCTCAGCACAAAGGGGGAGCTTTTTAAAGCTCTTCTTCACGATATAATTCTTTCACTGTATATTTTTGTTGTTTTTGTTTTTTGCACAATTAGTTAACGTATGCATGTATATGTAAATATATATGTGTATATTTATGTATGTATAATAAATTAACGTCTTTTTTTTATCGCTTTAATGATAAAACGTTTTGCTTGATTGGTCTAAAGCGCATAAATAACAAATAAACAAAGCGTGCAAAGTGTTATTGTTATTATATTATTGTTGTAGCTGCTGCTTGATAACGCTGAGGGGTGGCCTCTGATATCTGATATCATATGCCAAAAATGTGCTGCCTCCGTTGGAGGGGTGATATGCGTCCAATCAGGTGGCGTGGACTTAGGTGAATTAACCTTGGGAATGTTCGATAAAAACAAGAACAATTGCAAAATAAGAAAGTTCAAGAAAAATGTAGCCAAAGGGTAGATATAAAGAGCGGGTGGGTGTGGGAAAAAGTTGGTAAAAAAATTGTTTAAAAAATTGGAATTTTCAGTAATTAAAATATATTATTGTTTCTTGACTGAGTTTTTTTGAAAAGCCTGCTGTAGACTAAATATATTCGTTCTGGAACTCAACGTATTTGGGTAAGATGAATTAGGTCTCCATTATAGTAGACGCTGCTTTCAAGATCACACCGTAAACGACCTATTCCCAAAAACATTTTCAGTTAGTTCAAGCTAAGACTTCTAATAGAGAAGGCATAATATGAGTGCCTTTTTTAAAAAAATTATTGGAAAATTTTCACACACGGTAAATATATGAAATAATACTTTTGTGTAAATTACTAATCGCACATATCACAGTCAATGTCCCAGACAGTCACTAATTCAAATCAGGAAGAAGAGCCCGGCGTGCGTCCGCCACGACGCAGCGCTCGTTTATTGATCAAGCGGGAGAGGGCGCGCAGGCAGGCCGAGGAGGAGCTGAAGCGACGCCTGGAAATGCAGTTGGTGGAGCGGCTCGATGAACAGTTGTTGCAGCAAACACAGAGCAAATTCGTGAGACGCATGTCCCAGCAAATGGACCAGGAGACGGAGCTTCAGCTGAATATGTCGAAGCCGCGCCAGAAACGCAAGCGTATCCGTGACAAGCACCAGGAGAATGAGAATGAGAATCAGAATCCGGACCAAGACCAGGAACAAAGTCAGGTCGATGGAAACCGCTGCGTCTGCGCCGAGATCGATGGGGAATACTACAAGCTATACGATTTACCGAATAAGGCCGAGCACATTGTGCCGGAGGTACCACGGGCACTCTAAGATTTGAAGCGTACCCTTTATCAATTTGAATTCATATATTTGTTATTGTTTCAAGAAAATGTTAAAAAAATTCGAGGTTATATTAAAATTGATATGCCAATGTTGGGCATTAATAAGTAATACCAAAAACACTTAAAGAAAGCTTGTATTCATTTAAAGATTCTTTATTGATTAACTTCTCTTTAAACCTTTTCAAAGCGTTTGTCATTGCCGGTAACGCCTTTTTCCGCCTAAAAAGAGGCGTATAAATAAATAGGCCATAAATCAACTATATTTCTATATTCGACTTCATATCTCGTTTCGATTCCGTAGAAATTCGTTGCTGTTTTATAACCCGTGACATCAGCTGCATGACGGACTTGCACAAATTTAATTTGCTTACGGTGTCTACAAATTCGTATACCCTGTAAACAGTGGCTAAAGGTATAGACGACTTAGTAGGTGTTAAAAGCAACATTAAACACAACCAGAGTAGAAAATATTGTTTGTTATTTTGGTAAGTGGTGTTCAAGCAGTATTGTACCCTGTAAATTGTTTGTGATTAGATATGCCATTGGCAATAAAGATATCTGTTGATAAAAACGAGTGCATGATTATACAATACTCTCAAAAATGTATTCTTTACTTGCAGGCATTTACTGGGTATACTAAATTCGGTCAACTTTAATTTATAATAAAATTGTGTAAAAATGTGTATATTTTAACTGTTATCTATTTTTACTATTTGTTATAGTTGTGGTAAAGTTGTTTATAAATGTTTATACCCTGTAATAATTGTATGTGTAGGGTATATTGACTATGTTTAAGTAAAAAAAAAATAGCAACTATTATAACTAAAATAGAACATCTAATACGCAATTTTTCAAGTCATATTTTCTGTTCAAATATCATTTACAGGGTATTTTATGACAGTTGAGCTTTATCTACCAGACTGTCGTACTTCTGTTTGTTATTACTAAATGTGTTATCAAACGCATAAACGATAAGCAGCCAACAAAACAAACGACAAACAAAGTTTATTGCTGCGACAAACCAACTCGGAAAGGCCCCACCAGACTTATGGGCCCTACTATTTTCAGATAATGTCAAGTGGAGTTAAATTATATTTTTTTATTTTTGCCAGGGTTCGGGTTCAAGAAAAGCGGCAACAAAAAAAAAACAGAAACGATTTCTTTGCAGCTTGAATTTCTCACCTTGAACCAAAATGGTGACAAGTAAGTTGGCAATTTATGCGGCCCATATATAACGCTTACGGATGCCGATCAAAGGAAAACGATGGAAGCTGCAGAGGCGTAAGCGGGGGCGTGATCCCACTGGCGGCAGGTCACATGGGATGCCCCGCAACAGCAGCAACAGCAACGCATACAAAATTTAATCCGCAGCGCAATAATTTTTCGATTTAATTTTTGGTCTCTTTTAATTTTGTTTTCTTGCTTAAAGCGGCTCAAGAAAATCTTCGGGCATGTCAAATTGAGTTCCATTCAACAAAAAAAAAAGAAAGAGGTAAAATAAAAAATTAAAAGAGATCGAGAGCAAAATACAAAACAAAAGTTATAAAATGCGGGCAAGTTAAGCAAGGGCATGCTTGACTGGCAGATACCACGTAATTATTATATTATACAATAATTAATTTAAATTATTTTTTTCATCAATTTTTATGAAATCATTTTAAAGAAAATTTACTTTAATAATAATGAATAAGTGTAGAAATATTAAAATGAATGAATATAGCTCAAATAATCTTCGGGATATGTTGAAATACGATAGATAAGAAGTCGATATTTATCGATTTACCAAATTTACATTCTTCAAAAGTTTTGGTATTTATTGTCTGATTCTTGTTATTTACTTAAATATATACAATAGGAATATATATTTACTATATATATTATCTTACAGCCAGTTACAAACATTGGCACAACTTTATGATACCCTTTTGTGGGCCTTTACAATGGGTAACAAAAACAAAAAAAATAAAGGCAACGCGGCTGTCAAAAGATCTTAACGATGAAAAAAAAAACCAAAAATGTTGAGACCAAACAAAAAAAAGCGATCCTGGCAGGCGAAGACTTACAAAAACGCGCAGAAGGGCTGTCAGTTTGCGCGCTGCCAAGTTCGCAGTTTGCAGTCTCCAGAGCCGAAAGAGAGACACACACAAACACACACACACACACACATGGGCCATGTACTCTGTGTTCGGGCCAAGTGAGAAAACCAAGCGCGACACCAACACCAAAAACCGGCTACGACCGCCGCTCGGCGTCTCTTCTGACGCGGCTGTGGCCTGTGGCAAGGGAATTGAATTGAATTTCCAGTCGGACGTTCAAAATTTGTGCCTTTGCCTTTTTGAAGGTGTGAAGAAAAAATAAAATACAAAGCACAGCGGAGACGACGGCGACGGCACAGCACGAAATTCTGAAAAACTTCAGCAACAGCAACAACAACAACAACAATGAGACGAAATCAACTGCAGATCTGCCAGAACAGAAACTAAAGAACAGCACAGCAGAAACCAAAGAACAAAAACAAAAACAAAAAAACAACAAAAAAATATTCAAGAAACTGAAAACTGGATTGTTGCCTCGTTTTCCAGTGTGTGGCATGGGATGTGAGTTGAGGCATGGGGCAGACTCTTTGGGATTTCACAGAGGGTTTCAGCATTGTTGTTGCTATTATTGTTGTTGTTGTTGTTGCTCTGGCTATGATCTCTCCGCGTGTGTGTGTTAGAAGCATCTGTTTCTTTTGGGTTCGGATTCGGTTTCGGGATTGGTTTTTCATGTTGTTATTGTTCTTGTTGTTGTTGTTGTATTTTGCCACTTCGGCCAGCTCTGACAGGCCTCAAGAACCCAAGGTGAAAAGTACTTATAATAAGGAAGCCTGACGGCTAAATGGGCGCATTAAGATTACGGTCCCTTCAAAAACGCTTACGATTTGACTACCCAACAATATGTTTTGTGCATGGCTCATTTTTTTTGTTTTTTTTGTTTCTTCTTTCAAAAGAGCTGACTTTTTTTTTCCTTTTTTGCTATTGAGCCCTATGACAAACGCAATTGTAACAAAAGTTCTTTTCAATAATGATTCGATTTGTGTATTGAATTCTTTTCGTTTATATTGTTCTATTGGGCAATGGAAATACGTTTTAGGTGTTATTCAAAAGAATCAAAATCTTTGGTTTTTATAATTGAATGTTACGCTTTTGAGTGTGGAACTGATTTGGAACAAAAAGAACAATATCTGAAAATGTGCCTTGCTTAAAAATCTTTTTATAATACCATTCATACATTAAAGTTGACAATTCTCATGAAATATTGCCTAAATATTATTAGAGATTTATTTATTTGATTAATTAAATTTTTGTTTATATGATGATGTTTTTAATTATATGATTTTCTTTCCTTACTTTCAATTATATTTCTTATAAATATTTATTAATATATTTTAAAGAAATATAATCTAGAAATATTCATTTAGAAGGCTTTATCCCTTTTTCAAGAATTATTTTTTTTTTGCCTTAATTTTAAACTTGCTACAATCAAAATTTTGTTGCCTTTTTTAGATGTATCTTTTAGAATTGAAATAATAATGTAATATTTTCATTAAAAAATATTCTTTTTAAATTTGTATATTAAAAATTTGGTATATTTAATATATTTAATTCCAATAAAAATTGCACAACTACTTCGGAAACATCTCTTTCAATTTTTATTTTCATATAAAATTAAATATTAAATTTGTATTAACTGAAATGTTTAGATAATATTGTTATTTTGTGTTCTCCTACTTCTTTAATTTTAAATTTCCTTTAAAAGTTTTTTTATATGTGAGAATTGGGCAGCCTTAACATGATTTTATTATTTTGCTTGCCATAAAAGAAAACCTTTAATTTAAATAAATTTAGGAAACATGTTTTGTATATCAATAGATCTGTAAACCCTACCCTAGAGAAGCCAACATTGGGTCTCACAGGCGCGCACGTAGCACAAACACAAACACACACACACAACACACACACACACACATGGAGCATAGAGATACCCACATAATAACAACAACAGCAACAACAACATAACCGACAACTATTCAACTTCGAACCGAATCTGATTTCTGAAACTGATTGTGTATGCGTTGCTGTTGCTGTTGCATTTGTTGTTGCTGCCGCACAGTTGACGTTTCTGCCCAACGTCAGTTCGAGTTAAAAAAGAAAGAAACCTACGTGAAATCCTCCAGATACACACACACACACACACACACATGCATTGGCAAAGATACAGATACAGATAGACGACGCACCGAGCCACATGGAGGCGACGCGTCGGTTGGCTTAAATTGGTTTTTATTGTTGCTGTTGCTGTTGTTGCTGCTGCTGCACATGTCCATTGTTGGTGTTGCCGCATTCGTTTTGACCATATTTCTTGTTCTTGTTCTGCTTCTTCTTCATCATCATCATTTTTTTTACCTTTCTTTGAAGTCGCATTTAATTCTTGAGCTGCCTTTTGTTGTGGAGTCTCCGCTGGGGCCGCGCAGCTTCGAGGTGTGAAGAAAAGAATTTTTCTGTGCAATAATCTTGATGCCTTTTTAAGATTTGTTGCAGGCTCCTTAGTTGGACCTGGACGTGGAGCTGCTCTTCTGCTGCTCTTTTGTTGTACTTCGTCTTCTTCTTCTTCGGGGCCGCTTTTTTTGTTCGTTTCGTTTCGGTTCGGTTGAAAAATGGTTTTCGGGGGGGCTTAAGAAAATTTACGCCATAAAATGTGAAAATAATTGGATACACTCGCATCTCCTTTTTTGAATGCATTTCAAATTGCTAATGATGAGAAGAAGCAGCAGCAGCAGCCCAACTCGAGAGCAACAGCTTTTGGCCAATTGCCGCATTTGCCACAGATTCCTTCCGTGAGACAAGCCAAAACGTATTGCATGGACAGTTTGCAAGCGGGCTCATTGCCAAGGCGGCTTAAAGGCAGCCGTGGCCCAGCCAACCATTAAATGCATTTATTTATGAGCTCTCCCCTCAGCTCTTGATATAATCTTGGCTAAAATTGGCGGCTCATATGCATACGTGCAGCTCGCATATGATGCGCATATTCCGATATTGAATTTAACTAGAATTCACACCTTGAGGCCAGCGCTTCATGTTCCCCCCAACCCAACACAACCCAATCTCCATCTACAAAAAATATATCTATATATATATAATATATATGAGGCCAAGCCGCAGACTGGAAAATTTATAAGCTGCGCTAATCAAAAAGCAACTCAAGTCAAGTTAAATGATATGGAAAATGCCTACATTGAATTGCTGCCAGATTTTAACGTGAATAACAATAATAATAACAATAATTATAATGATTATGATGCACATTAAGGCCACAAGCTCATATCAAGCTGTTGGCTCAGATATGATATTTCATATAAAGAGATATATGTAGGGTATACAAAATGTTCAAAGGCTCGTTGCAACTCCTTTTCTAGCTATTTTGTTATTGGTTTTGCTCATCTAAGCCTATCCCTTGTTCAAAAAGGAAATCATAAATCATATTTAAGCCTCTTAACGTATGCAAAAAGCCATAAAATACGTGCAATATGAATCATATATACCCTTTCCGGGGCATTCAAAAATTGTCATAAGCTGTGTAACGCACTAAGGCTGAAAACTATAAATATAAAGTTTCTTTCAGTTTTGAAGCTTTCCTAATTAAATTTGAAATATATTTTAAGATAAGCTTAAATTTACGTATTAAAAAAATAAGTTATTTTTGATGAAAAAACAAAACATGTAAAAAAATGTGTTTAATAATAATAAAAACAACATATTGCAAAACTTGGTTGTTCTAATATTTAAATATATCTATATAAAGTTGTAAATGACTATTATATCATGGAAAGGGGATTTCTGTAAAAAAAATTGAACATTTTTGATGCTATCTTAAACAAGCACAGCAATAAATAGAGAAACTAATATATGTGTAACATTTTATGAACATTGAAAAACTATATCATATAGCTTTAATATGATTAATCGGTCAAAGAGTAAGTTTAAGTACATATTATGTAGTGCATATTTGATCTGCACCAAACGGAAGATAACTGTTCTTTATTGGCGTAAATGCCGCTTTATCATATTTCATTCGTTTCATAAACACACCTTAAAATCCATACGGATATATATTTATTACTGACTTAAATAAGATCAAAAAATTGATTTACTTTAAGAATTTCATATTTAGGTTGTGCAAAAACAAACATTTTTGGAAGATAAAGTTTTTTAAAAAAAAGATCTGTTTCAATAGAACATGGCTATAACTGAACACAGAAGATTTGTATACATATAGGTATATATAGTGATATAACTATCCACTTATCATAACTCGCTTAACGCTGTGCAATCTTTATACCTGGAACGTGGCTTTCGCGCTAATTCATAAATTTTTCAGCAACTTTGAATCTTGGCCGAGCGCAAACAATATGCAATAAAAATAAAATAAGCAAAGTAAGAGAATAAAAAAAAACTAAAGTAAGCTGCTAAACAAAAGCAGGCAAACAGAATGCAGTTAAAATTATCAGACCAACTGAAATCTACAAATACAGAATGCATTAACACCTCTCCTCGTGTGCTCAATACCCCCTGCTCCCCTGGCAACCCACTGCTAAGCTCCCCCACACCCCCACCACACTTTCATATACGTACGTATGTGGCAAGCCCTTGTAACTAAAAAATGTTTTTTCTAAAGCTTCAACAACAACAACAACAAGTGCAACTTGCACAAATCGTGAAAAACCCCCGAAGAGAAAGAAACAGCGGGCAAAGCGCGGGGAGCAAAAATAAAACCAGCACGAACATTGGCACAACAACAACAACAACAATAGAAATGAAGAAAAAAAACAAAGAACCTCATAACTAAATTGCATTAAGTGTAATTATAACTAATTAGAAAAAAATAAATAAATAGAAAACAAAAAAAAAAGTAATGGCAAAAAAACATAAAACAAAATAAAACCAAGCCGCATAACTGGCCCATAAAAAAAATTACATTTTTTCAAAATTGTTTTCATGTTTCTCTCGACCATGGAAAATGATTAAAGCCAGTGGAAAAGCAGCTGTGGAAACGATATGCGATGCGATTAGTGGCCGCGGCACAAATGAAATCCCCAACAACAGTGAATGAAATAATTGCGCAAATATTTGAATCACCTGGGAAATGGAATTTTTAATTGATCAATAATACGACACAAGCCGGAAATAGCTGAGGATATATTCAAAAGATTACAAATACAATTTGTAAATAAAATGAAAATGTTAAATAATATTTTTTTAAGATGATATTCGATGTAAAAATTAGAAAATTAAAATAATTTTATTAGATCAGCTAAAAAGAAAATATAAATTGTAGAAGAGCATTGAAAATGGCTGCTCTAAAAATATAACATAAATTATTGGTATATTTTTTTAATATTATTTTTTTATTTTATCTGAATATCTGTACTAAAATGTTGAGCATGGATATAGTCTCAACAAAATATATGAAACTCTGGCAGAATATTCAATATTCTTGGCAGGAAATTCAAACAGCTTTTTAGTTGGTTTCAGCCTATAAATTTGAATTAGTTAGAAGCTTTTATAAAAATCAATTAAATTCGTTTTTCTAAACTATCTCCAAGGTGAAGCTAAAGTGCATAAATGAAATTAAACTCAATTTGATGTAAAACTTATTCAAAAATCTGAATTCGTTCTGCACGCGGATAAATCGTAGAGAAAAGATTTTTATATTTTTCGATTTTGTTGCTTTCAGATTGTGCGCCTTTGATTAAACTAAATAAAGGCGCAGAGTTGCGACTGTACCGGGGATTTGTACAATTGGTTCTTCAATTACCGGAGCCACAGCAATAACAACAACAAAGCGGAGCAGATTGAAAGGCAGCAGAGCCATTAGCATTAGCCCATAGATGGATGCCTTTGGCTACGGTCAAGAGATGCAAAGCGAGAAACGGGCACAATGAACCAGAGGCAGGCCAGAGCAGCGCGGGGGGCATCTGGGGGCACACAGGGCAAAGGGGAGGCTGCCTGGCAGGCAGGCAGGCACAAATAAATCATTTAATATAGCGCGCTATTTATCATCTAACATTGCTGCATATCATTCTTCATCTTGGCACACACACACACTAACACACACACTAACACACACAATCAAACACACAGTTGGGTGCCTCAGGAGTAGACAATAACAAAAATATATAAAAGTGGAAGTAGAAAACTAGTAAGAGCGCTGTAGGCGAGTGTGCTTGACTAGCAGATACGCTGTAATGTGCTGTCTTAACTGTTAGAAATAGATTTGATCATGTAGCTTAAAAAGTGGTAATAGTTAAAAATGAGATATTTCGATAATTATCGATTTTGGATTAAAATTAAAGTTTACGATCATTAAAAGCAATCACTTAGATAGAACTACAAGAGACTACACACCAAATTTGGCTAGCGTATGCTCTAAAAACAAATTCATGTCGAGTGATCAAACGTATATATATATATTACCTGCATTAATACAACTGCAATATACCCATTGTTTTTTCTTACAAATTACCACGGGGTATAAAAATAGAAGTGAAGGCAAAATTAGCGTGAATGAAACCGATGGCTGAGACGTGTGGCGATTGGTGGGGGGTGAGGAACGGTGTTTTGGAGGTGAGTTGAGGGAATTTACACACCTAGCCAGAGCTGTGGGAATGGAGGGAGGTCTGCGGCTGCACTCATATAAACAAATTGCGCGAACCGAGCAGCCAAAATGTCTGCTGCGGCTATAAAGTCACTGCGTGTGTGTGAGTTGGTTATTCGTTTGTGTGAAAGAAATGTACAAATGTTTGGCCGTTTGTCTGTCTGTCGATTTGTCGTATCTTTTCTAGCGAATGATTCTGTGTTGTTTATTCGTCACTTTAACACGTTCGATGCTGACAGCGACAGCGACAGCGACTGAGGCAGCGACAGCGACGCAACGTCACTGACACCGACACACACATATACAAACAGACCGACATACAAAAACAAACGAAACGCAGCGGCAGAATTTATTTTTATTTAATGCGCGCCTCGCACATATGTGCATACATACATGCATTTGTCTGCGTGTATGTGTGTGCGTATGTCTGTGTGCGTATGTTTGTGTGTTGCATGCTATGCCTATCAAGATTGAATTTGGATTTACATTTGATTGTTTTGATTGTTGCCGCCAACATTTGACTAACAGCAAATGCGTAACAAAACAAAACGCTGTAAAAGTTACAAAAAAAAAACAAAGTTTCTTTTAAATTCTATGTTGTGTACGTACGTATATGTGTATGTATTTATTTTGTTTTGCTGTGATTTTATGCTCGCTCTAACTGGCGCTCTCTTGGTCTCTCTCTCTCACTCTCTTTTCCACTTGATCTCTCACTTGCATGCGCGCTATTAGAATTTGATTGCTTTCCCAAAAACAAATAAAGGATAATGCGGTTTAACTATTATGTCTTATCACAGACATATGCTGTGCAAATGCATTGAATTTTGTTGATTTCTTATTTTTCTTAGTTTTGTATTGATTTGCAACACACACGCGCTTTTGTTTTCGATTAATTAAGCGTAAAGTAATGAAAACACTTGGCACGACGCGGTTACCTTACGCTTTGACAACTGAACGAGAACTGATTGTAAATATGTATGTTGTATCGATAAGTTGAGAGCAAATGTTCAGCTGCGCTGCCACAACAATCAGGGCTGCCAAAAGCAGTGCTGGAAAATTCAACAAAAAAGTGAGATAAAATAATGTAAATTATAATGCTGAAAAATATTATTTAAAAAAATATTTTTAAATTTAATAAAAATTAAAAAATGGCTAAAACTTCAATAAAAACAAAATCTGTTAAGTGCACTATAAAATAAGAAATTATTACATTTTTCCGCCCACTTGCTTTTTGGACGACAGTGCTGAATAACGTACAGTGTTGTGGATTTCATAAACAGCTGTTTTGTTTTTGGAAATGTCGTTTTTACTCACTATTACAACATCAATATCGAAAAGGCTAATATTACAAAGTGTCGGCAACGGCGTGCAGCAAAACCGTTTGCAACTCGCCGCCAAACCCTGTACAACATTTTTGAAAGCATGCACGGTGCAATCGCGCAATATATGGGGCTATGTGGCCGTGGCCTTCAATCAAGTGGACGCGGAACGGCTGTCAAAGGTGGGTCCGAATCGGCTCTGCGCCGAATGGGTGGTGAAAAACGGCGGTGGCGTACGCTTCACCGAGAATCCCAGTAAGCTGTGGAAGGACTACAATCATTTGCCACCGGAGAATAACGCGTTTCAAATTAAAGTTATTGACGCATCCAATTCGTCGATAATGAAAATTGGTCTCGAACACTTCAAGGGATGTGATCATATTGACACCGTTATCTTTCACAACTGTAAACACCTGGAGAACGACAGCCTGCAAGGTCTGAACCACATTGCAAAGTCGCTGGAGCGTCTACAAGTGTCTGGCTGTTACAACATCACCGATTCGGGCCTAGACTACATCAAAGAGCTCCAAAATTTGAAGCAGCTGCTCATCTTCGATATGGTCTACGTTAGCGATATGGACGGCTTGGCGCGTAGCCTTAAATCTAGTTTGCCCAAATGTGAAATCAACGCCACCAAATTCGCTGATCAGCGTCAAGAGTAAAACTCTACTCCAATACTCCCCCACAGTTTGTTATTGTTGATGTATACGAAATTATTTTTCTAGAAATAAATGATCTAGATAGTGCAACGTATTACGAGGGCTTTATGTTCTTGACTTAGGGAATGGCTGCGAACAGGATAACTTACGAGATCTGTGATAGAATTGAGTAAGTTGTATTGCATTTTTGTTATATTATGCTATACTATATGATAATCTTTTTTTCCAGAAAACCTATCAACAATAATATTTTAGGCTGTTATAGCTCCGAAATAGGTGTTTGCTCATAAATTTCGAATTTATGACAACAAATTATTATCTAATATTTAATAACTTTTATAGATGTCTAAAATTTTATTAATTATAAAAACTAAAATTTTTATAAATCCAATGTAAGTGTTTTTAAAAATTAGTTGAATTTAAAATATAGACCCGCTGGCTAATGTAATCTAAGCTTATTTAACAAGGACTTTTCACGATGAAAAAAAAACCCTCAAAACTTAAGAACCGCATTGATAAGCCTTTATATTTTTCTGTATCAGGTGTAATTGGTGCTATGCAGCATGTTTTAATGCCTTATATAACTTATAAGTACTATTTTTGGTGTTGTTCAGTGCAGTCTATTCGCTTGCTTAAGTACTAATTGATACGTCTAGGAGGCGGCTAGGATATACGGACGAATATCCTCCACATCGAGCAGCTGCTCGGGCGCCACACGCTCTCCGCACATCGGACAATCGCCTGTCTCCGAGAGAATGCTGTTAATACAGGGTATCAAATACAGTAAAAGGAATGTAGGTATTTTTAATTTCAGAAAGAAACTCACTTCTCCATCTCGGCGCGAAAGCAAAGGAAATCGCATTGCGGACAGGATGTCATTAGTTGTTTGATTATGTGCTGACCCGTCGCAATGCATATGGGCAGGGTGGTCTTGCAGCTGTAGCAGGTGACCTCCATGTTGGCCAAATTGGCATCGCAAATGGGGCACTCCATGGTCTCGTCGTCGATCTCATCGCGCAGTTGTTTGATGCCTTTGGGCGCTTTGCGCACTATCGACTCGATCTTCTTGATGTAACGCCCGTCCAGCTGGTTGCGATAATCCGGACGCATCAGCATAGAGGCATATGTGAAGGCCGATTTCTTCAAGCCAGCAAGATGGCATTCAATCACCGTGGAGGTGAGTATCGGCACAATATCTAAATGGAACGTACAATTAGAAAAAACAGGACAAATAGTTGGAGTTCCGTGTCTACTCACGTTCCGGAAACTGCGAGATGCAGGCGGCCACCTGGACGAGCAGCTTGGCGGCCAGCAAATGATTGCCCAGCTTGACATGGAGTCGCACCAGCGTATAACGATGCAGCAGTATTAAATTGTGACGCATCTCGGCAGTGACCGACAGATTATTGCGTCGCAATTCCTGGTACATGGAGTACAGCAAATCCCGTGCTGATTTGTAGTTGCCCGCCAGCTGTTCCTGATTGGCGATAATCACAGCCGTCTTGGCGGCATCCTTGTAATGTTTGCGTGCCATATAGAGGCGAAACAGATAACGCGGATCCTTGGGCACGCCATCCGATTCGCCGAGCAGAAACTCGATTAGCTGCGTGGCCAGCTGCTCGTTGTTGGAGGTGGCCACACAGTCAATGGCCAGCGAAAGCGCCTGCGACTCCTCGTTGCTAAATGCGGACGCTTTCAGCAGAAAACGCAGCGCCTTGGTAAACTCGCGGGCCAGAAAATAATATTTGCCCGCCAGCAGCGTATATTTCTCGCTCTCAAAGTAGTGCGCCAACGCCAGATAGTCAGCGGATTTGGCATTTTCATAGCGCTCGAGCAGCTCACCATGGCGGCGCAGCTTGTTGTGGCGTTGGGCCAGTGCAAAAGCCTCCTCGACGCAGCCGCAGATGACCAGAAACTGCAGCGCCTGCTCAATATCGCCAATTTTCTGATAGAACTTGGCCAGCAGCTTGGCCGCGTCCATGGAGCGTGATTCGAGCACAATTTCCGAGGCGGCATGCGGATCACACAGATGATCCAGATAGATTCGGACGCATGCATCCAAATCGCCAGCTATACGATAGCTGCGTATCGCCTCCTCAAACTGGCCGTCCGATTCCTTGGCCTTGGCATATGCCGCATGCAGTTTGCTGCTCTTCACATGGCCCAAAATATTGTTGGCCTTGTGCCACATCTTCAACGCTATATAGTGTCCGCAAGCTTCGTCATAGTAGCCGCCGCGTTCGTAAAGACCAGCGGCCTCGGTGAGATGACCCACGGTGGCCAGTAATTCGGCGCAATCGAACAACAGCTGCTTGTCCTGCAGCTCGACAGCATATTGAATCTGAAGCAGAAGAATAGATACTGATTAGATTAAGGGATTCGTGGATACTGGTTGGAGGGAGCACTCACGCCACGTCGAAAGTCGCCAGCGCGTATTGAGGTGCGCGCAATGCCCATCTTGCATTGACGCACATGCTCCTCGTATTCGGGCATGCTGTGCAGCAGCGTTGGCGGCTCCGTATCCGCATCATTGTTAATCAAATCCTCCTTGTAGCCCTTCTCATAGTGATACAACGCATCCCCATAGTTGCCACTGGAAATGAATACTATTTGAATGCAATCCCAATCAATCACTTGTGTCTACCCACGTGAACTCCAACTGTTGTGCATACTCGCGCGCTATGTAGGGCACCTCGAGCGGTTCGTATTTATGCGCCAGCAAGAGCGCCTGATCCCACTGCAGCAGATCCCGGCTGAGATCGAGTGCAGCACGCGTGTACACGCCCTTCAGCAAATACTCCTTGGCCTGATCGTACTGGGCCAGCAGCATGCAACAGCAGCCGCTCAGCATGTGCAGATCCTCCACAAAACGCAGCTCGTCCAGCGCATTGACCAGCGCAGCATCTCCCAATTGGCGATAGGCGCGCACAGCTTAAATTGAAAGGGATATAATATTATGATAAATGGTTACTGATTATTAATACTCCATGCTCACCAATTTCCGGCTCCAGATCCGCTATGGCATGCTCGCCAAACTGCCGCCAGGCGCTGTCCAACTGCATCTGTTCGCACAGCTTGAATGCCTCGTCGTATTTCTTGAGCCGCAGCAGCAGCAGCAGATTCTCGTTTTGACTATTGCCGGGATTGGCGACATGTGTGCTCAGGGATTGGGTGGCATACTGGCCGCCATCGATGTGCAAGGCCATTTCGCCGGCGCACACCAGCAGCGGCACCTGGCCGGGATTTAGCTTAGATTCGCCCACCTTCTGTGTGTGCCGACCACGCACCGAATGCCGGGCAAAGACATGCGTGTACACGAGGCGCGTGTCGTAGCTTATAAAGATGTTGGACTGCGTCAGATCCCACAGGCAGCCTACGCACTGTTTGGGAAAATCGGCTATCAGCAGCGCCTCCTGGTCCATGGCGGGCAAATAGACAAAGCCCTGGCCATGCTCATCGATGAAAATTGTCTTGGTGCCCTCGACATCGGTGAAAAGCTGTCGAATTCCGTTGCTGTGCCGATAGATGGTGCAGGTGTCCCACTTTTCCAGCGAGTAAAAGACCAGGTGGCCAATCTGCAAGAGACAAATATGAATATACTAAGCCAAAGAGGGGTTGCAGCCGACGCACATCCGTGGCAAAGATGAGCAGCTCCTGACTGAGGGCAAAGCACGTGATGACCGCATCGCTGGGCAAGGTGGGCAGCGCGCTGGGAAAGCTCGCCTGCAGCTTGTCCTTGCAGTTGGGATTATCGGCGGCGATCGCTTGCAGTATCAGTTGTGGCGGGCAGAGCGCAGCGCAATAATCAGCATTCAGTTTCATGGCGGCAATTTCATGCGGCAAATCGCGTTCGCTGAGCGGGCGCGGCTCGTCGCCCAGGCTCTTGCCCAGATCATAGAACCAGACGTGCTTGTCGAGACCGGCCGCAAAATTGTACGGGCCAATGGCCAGAAACGTTGGCTCCGTTTCCAGCGGCAGCCGGAATGGCAGCACCTTGGACTTGTCCGGCGCATAAACATAGATGGAGACCTCGGCCAGGCTGCTCAGCATAACCAGGCGGGGCGCTGAGACGGCAAACATGTGCGGCAGCTTGGTGACGTAGGTGTAAACGGTGCCACCGCTGGTGGTGACCGCCAGCAGTTGTCCATCCGGCGACCAGTCAATCATTTGCACGCTCGCATGATCCGGCACGGTAATAATGCGTTCCGTTTCCTGCAGATTGGTTATCGAGTGGATTTTAATGCTGTGCGGAGGGAAGAAAGGTTACCAAAGATCTTCTAGATCAGCAGCTATTTGGGATTTTCTACTAACTTGTCATCGCCGCAGGAGGCGACAATGTCCAGCGTTGGGCAGTAAGCCAATCCGGTTAGTGTATCCTTGTGATTCCGTACCTGCCACAGCTCTTGGCCGACATCTTTGGGATGGGTCGATATGGCCACCACATGGCCATTGGAAAAGCCCAGCAGAATATAGCCGTCGCCAAACCATTTGTGCTGCAACAGCGAACCGTAACGACTTTGGAAACCCAGCTCTGTGGGATTCTCCGGCTCTGGCAGATAGTATAGAAACAGGGTGCGCTTGCCAATAATCATGCTGATGGCATTGTCGCCCGCAATGCGCTCATCATTCGCCATCTCGGCAAAGTACATGTCCGTGGGCACATCGCGCAGCTGGACAATGCGCACTGTATCCCCATCCTCGCTGCTCAGCGAGAAACTCTTGTCATCGGAGCCGAGAGCGAGCAGATTTTGCGCCGACCAGGCGCCGCACGTGATCCGCTTGCTGTGCTTGCCCAGCACCGGAGTACGCTTCCCGCTGCGATGATTGTAGATGGACAAATTGCCACGACCGGTGCCGACGGCGAGCAGCTGCTGCTGCTTGGACCACAGTATGCAGGTGAGCGGATCACGCAAGCCCGACTCCACCGTTAGCTTTTGCTGTGTGCTATAATCCCAGAGCGTTATGTTCGGGGAGCTGCTGGTGATAATGCCCAATAAGTCGCCCTCGCAATCCCACGCAAAACCAGAGCACAAACTGAAATAAATATTTGTTATGGTTGACAGCTAAATGGGGCAATCGCATTTATTACCCGGACAAGATAATGCGCTGCACCAGCTGCCCTTGGCGATTGTACAAGGCCACGGAGCCGTCGGTGCCCGTTGTGGCCAGCAAAGCGCCGGCGCTCTTCTGCCAAATGAAGTAGACGTCACCAATGCCGTGCGGCTCATCGTACTTGTACAATATCTTCTCAAACGACATTTTTTCAACGATTAACTTACAGCCAAAATCATGTTATTTCAACAATTAATGCACTCATGCTGCATTTGGCAGTTTTTTCGCCTTTTGTTTACGGTTTTTTAGTCGTTGCTATGGCAGCAACAAGTAGTTTTCAAACGATGCTACTCGCTCGGGCGCACAGTGCGACCGCGCTAGTTGCAAACGCAAAATACCAAATATACTGCATTTGTGGTGCGTGCAGCATACCAATCTGAAACTAAACAGCTGTAATAATCTTAAGAAAAAAGTTCGCTCTAGTTTTAATAAATTTAATTAGTTAAGCACAAACATTTATTTACACTAAGTAGAACAAAATTCAAAGATAAGCGTTAATCATGTCCGATGATCTGCCCGAGGAATTCGATCTGATTGTCGTTGGCACAGGTAAAGAACTTTCTTTGTTATTGTTTTCTTTTCCTATCGCCCACCTGGCTGGATGACTCATTAAATCTTTTACAGGTTTCACGGAGTCGTGCATAGCCGCTGCCGCCAGTCGCATTGGCAAAACGGTGCTGCACATAGATGCCAATGACTACTATGGCGACACTTGGAGCTCCTTTAATCTGGAAGCGTTCAACAATTTGTTGGAGCATCCCAATGGCAGCCTGCGTAACGGAAGCTACACCTGGCATGAGACCACAGAGGAGGCGCCCACTTGGACACGTGAGAGCCTGCTGGAGAAGTCACGTCGCTTCAGTCTGGACTTGTTTCCACGTGTGGCCTACTCCGCCGGCGAGCTGGTGCAATTGCTAATCAAGTCGAACATTTGTCGCTATGCGGAATTCCGTGCCCTGGATCATGTGTGCATGCTGTACAACGAGGAGCTCGTCTCGGTGCCCTGTTCCCGCAGCGATGTCTTCAACACGAAAACACTGAGCATTGTGGAGAAACGGCTGCTGATGAAATTTTTAACGGCCTGCAACGATTACGGCGAGGATAAGTGCAATGAGGATGCGCTCGCGTTTCGCGGACGCACTTTCTTGGAGTACCTGCAGGCGCAACGGGTTACGGATAAGATTGCAACCTGCGTGATGCAGGCGATTGCCATGTGCGATGCCAGCAGCAGCTTTGAGGTGGGCATGCAGCGCACCCAGCGCTTCTTGGGCAGCCTGGGACGCTATGGGAACACGCCCTTTCTGTTTCCCATGTACGGCTGCGGTGAGCTGCCGCAGTGCTTTTGCCGCTTGTGCGCGGTCTTTGGTGGAGTTTATTGTCTGAAGCGCAGCGTCGATGCTATCAGCTGGACGGATGCCGGCCAGGAGCTGTTGTTGAGCAGCGCGGGAAAACGCTGCGCGCCAAGCATATGGTTTGTGCGCCGGGTCAACTGCCAGAGACGCACTGCGGCGAACGGCAGCCGCATATCTCGAGGGGCGTGTTCATTGCTGCCACGCCCTTGGGCAATGAGGAGTTGAACAAGGGCGGCGGCGGTGTCAATTTGCTGCGTCTGCTGGCGGACGAAGGACAACGCGAGGCGTGCCTCATCCAACTGTCCCACTACTCGGGCACGTGTCCCGTGGGCTTGTGTAAGTATTTGTTGTTGACCAGAATTAACTCTTATTAAATATCGAATTTCTTGTAGACATTCTCCATTTGACCACGCCCGCTGTTAGCGAAGATCCAGCCGCTGATTTGGCTGCATTTACGGCGCAACTGTTCGAGAAGAATGCGCCCCAAATCCTCTACAGCGCGTACTTTACAATTTTAGCGCCGGCTAATGCAGATGCCAGCACTGCCACGCCCATTTACTGCACAGCCGCGCCCGCCTATGAGCTGGACTACGATGCAGCCATAGCCGATGCACGTCGCATATTCGGTAAGATCTATGAGGACGCCGAGTTCCTGCCACGTGCGCCCGATCCCGAGGAGATTGTTGTGGACGGCGAGGATCCGAGTGCGCTGAATGAGCACAGTTTGCCGGAGGATTTGCGCGCACAGCTCCAAGATTTGCAGCAGGCGGCACAGCAAATGGACATAGCCGAATAGCGGGGCAGAAAAGTTCTTCAACTTTATATATCATCACTTTATTGGATAACTCAAAAACTAATTTCGAAATTCTATATACATGCTAAAATATCAATTTATAAGTATATATAATGTTTGGGACAAGTTGAAATTCAAAGAACTCAGTTTTTTTTAGTATAGTCTATAATCAATTAATCAATTGTTTGCATATAATTCTTTATATATAATTATTCTGTAAATTATTTATATAAACGCTAAAGTTTCTTTATATATATATATATATGTTTATATATTTATGTATGTGAGTGTTTTTTGTATGTAAGTGTGTGTTTCTATATATATATATATCTTCGAAAAATATGCATTCCAATGCGTTATAAAAAATTTGATTTCTTTTTTGTTTTTATTGCTTGACGGTTTCTTGTGGTTTTCTTGTTTTGTGATGCACTAAAGATATTATGTTTAATAAAAAGAAAAGCACAACATGTTAGTAAGGTAAATTATAGTATAAATATGGTTTAGTTAACAAAAGGAAGAACGCACCAATTTAGTCTTAAAGTTTATGTGTGAGGAGCAGGCTTTTAGGGCAGTTGAGATGGCAGAATCGAAAAATCATCTAAATTATATGCCACTATTCGACTTTGAAACGATAAACGTGCTTAAATCGTGTACTTTAGAATATGATTGTTTTTCCTCACGACTCTCTTTATAATTTGTTACAAATATATAGTTATATATATATTATATATTTGCCTTGCAGTGCATTTTACAATAAAGCTTTTACGTTCTCGTTTCACTTACAATATCAGCTGTGTTGCTCTTCTTCATTGAATATATGTATATATATTAAGATTTAATTTTTTGTTTTTTTATATCTTAATCAGATTATTGTTGATATTCTGTTGGCGTTTGCGCTTCGCATTCATCGCATCGACAATGGGCTGGCGTTTGGCATTATATTTCTTATTTAGCTGCTCGATTTCCAGCTCCATTTCGTGATCAATATTGCTGAGCCTTTGATTCAGATCGTCGTAGGTGAGGAACTTCAGAAACTCAAATTCACCCTCCACATACGCATGCGATTGTGTGTGCAAATGCTGATACTGATATGCGGGCGGCGGCTGTGCGGCTGCTGCTGCTGCTGCAGCAGCTGCTGCCCCCTGTTGTTGTTGCTGCTGCTGCTGTGGCGCTGCATTGTTGCGCAGTAAGTTCTGCTGATTGTTGAGCGCAATCAGCTGCTCGTTCATCAGCGGATAGGCCATCATCAATTGCTGTTGCTGTTGTTGTTGCTGCTGATGCTGCTGCAACCCGTACTTGTTGATGGCAGAGATTTGTTGGAATTGCATTTCCATGTTGTGCTCCCAGTTGTTGGCATCATGCGCCCCGCTAGCCAAATGCTGTTGCTCCTGTTGTTGGTGCTGCTGCTGATGTTGTTGTTGCTGCTGCTGCTGTTGTTGTTGCTGCAGCTGCTGTTCAGCTGCCGCCGGCGAGTATTCGGTGGGCGTGCTAGCCGCCTTCTCATCGGCGCGCGCATCTCCCGCATTTTTGCGCTCAAAATGATCAAGGAACTGTGGACGATAGCGAAAACGTGGCTTCTGGTCATCGTTGCGCTTGGCCGTTGTGGAGTCATCCGAGTCCGAATTGATGACCATGGTGCCTGCGGGATGAAGAAGAGCTAGTTACGATTTCAAGCTTCCACAATGCTAGCAAACAACTCGAGATAAGCCCTATCTCACTGTCTGCTTCTTATCTGGCGAACTCCTTCCTGTTAACTCGATTGTTGTACTCACCCAAATTGGACTCCAGCTCGACCATGGTGCCGCTATCCACGGTGGCCACATCGCCGCCTCCCGATGAACTGCCAGCTGCTGTTGTTGTTGCCGCCGCCGCTTTGGCGGCTGCTTTGGCCATGCCTGCGCGTATGCCACCGGGACCCAGCGTGCCCTCGTCCATGTCTTCCGGATGCGCTATCATGGTCGCATCCGAGGCCGAGTTTTGTTGGTATTCATTGAATTTCTCCGGCACCAGTGTGCCGGGATCGTCTATGAACGTTTTGACTGTGCCCGAAATGAACGCGCCCTCCTCCTCCTGCAGCATCAGGCCCGACTCCTGGGTGGCCAGACTCTTTGCCTGGCTCATGGGCACGCCGGCCGCACGATTCGCGCGCTGTTGCTCCCTTATGGCGCATGTCTCCTCCAGCATGTTCTTCAGTATGCTCCGATGCTTGGCATTCCGTATGAACTCATGCTCCAGCAGCTCCGTCGCCGTCGCACGCTCATCCGGATCCTTGACCAACGATTTGCTCACAAAATCAATGAACTCGGTGCTCCAGCGATCGGGCTCACGGAACGATGGCGGCGGTTTCTGTGGTATCATGAATATGGCACGCATCGGATGAATATCGCCGTAGGGCGGCTTGCCCTCGGCCATTTCCAGTGCTGTGATGCCCAGCGACCAAATGTCCGCGACACAATCGTAGCCAATCTCCTCAATCACCTCCGGTGCCATCCAAAATGGTGTTCCAATTACGGTATTCCGCTTGGCCATCGTATCCGTCAGCTGGCCAGCGACACCAAAGTCCGCCAGTTTAGCGTACCCCTCCGTGTTGAGCAGTATGTTCGCCGCCTTGATGTCGCGATGGATTTTGCGCCGCAGATGCAAATAGACCAGACCCTTGAGCGTATCCGACAGAATGGTAGCGATCTCATCCTCGGTCAGCGTTTTCTTACGCAGACGCATTATGTCCGAGACGCTGCCGGCGCCGCAGTACTCCATGCATATCCACAGATCATACTGCTTGAAATATGAGCCATAGTAGCGCACCACATAGGGTGAATCACACTGTTGCATAATCGAGATCTCCTTGATGATCTCGTGCAGATCGGATTCAACCGGCACCAGTTTGATGGCCACAATCGAGCTGCTCTCCTTGTGCAGAGCCTTGTAGACGGAACCGTAGCTGCCCTCGCCCAGCTTGTACATTATGTCAAACACCTTCTCCGGCGGCTGCAGCAGCGATTCCTCCGATAATTTCTTCAACTCGCCATTGCCATTGGAATTGGTATTGGAAGACATGATGCTGGCTGTTGTTCTTGCTGCTGCTGCTGTTGTCGTTGTTGCTCTGCTTCTTCTGCTTGCATATGACCCGACACAAGTGCTACTTATCTGTGGTATATTGGTTATGATTTAACACAGTACCTGCGCCACGAAAATTTACAATTTACACCGACATTTCCTCTTACACATTTGGTTCTTTATTCGCTCGCCAGTAGAGCTGGTGCAGTAAAATAGCGAGTCACTGGTATTTTACAGTGACAGCCCACAGATGAAACTATAAATACCATCTGGTATTAAGCCATTCATATTTTTTAAATACTTGTAAGCAATATTTGCGCGGTTATTATTTAAATTTAATTAACATTCTTATGTTAAGGCGTTACGTTTTGCCGTACGCGAGCTTTTCACTGCAGTAGTAAAAGTAAACAAAAATTAGTACAAATTTATAAAAACTTTGTTAATTAATAATCGTTTTTGTCAATATGAATTTATTATTTTTTGTGATTATTGTTATCGATAAGTTGCACTTTCGCGGGTGCAGCCACATATAAATAGTGCTGTAGATGCATCGAAGAAAGTTATAATTAAATGCTGGCGCTGCCAGACTGTTGCGTTGCATAAAGTAAACAAAATCGTCGCAGCGTTTTTTTGGTAATTCGAAAATTATATTCATAATGCTGGCAGATTTATAGTATTTGTATAATTTTTTTGTATATTATATTATAACACTGCGATTATATTAAGTTGGATCGTAATGTACCATCACTAACATAGCCTTGCCAGATTTCCAAAGTTATGTACTTGTATTTTGTAAACAAAATCCAAAATCCAAAACTACTTTTTTGGCTTTACCCAGTTGAATTTGCTTAGTTGTCATTATGCGCATTAGCCGACACTTCTCGCAGCTGTGGGAGAAACGCAGCCCCACTGCCGGCTACCTGAGCACCTATTTCTTCTTCGCGGCGCTACGCCTGCTGCTGGTTTTCGTGCCACAACTTGGCTACGTGCATCCGGATGAGTTTTTTCAGAGCGTCGAGGTGATGACGGGTAAGCGGAAAGTGCACACGAATGCACAGCTATTCAGCAGTATTATCTATTTACATTAGGTGACCACTTTCGCCTGGAGCACACGCGCACATGGGAGTTCAATAATACGATGCCGGTGCGGAGCATCACGTTGCCTTGGGCGCTGCTACGCGTGCCCTGGAGCTTCTACGAGTTTGTGGCGTTGTACGTGCGCGACTGGTGGCATGTTGAGCTGATCAATAGTTATGCTTTTTTGGTGTTTCCGCGGCTCATCTATACGCTGATCTCGTACAGCAACGATTGGTGCTTGTACCGCATTTGCCGGCTTTACGGGTTGCGCCACGAAATTCGTTTGCTGGCGCTGGCCAGTTCCTGGGTATTGCTCGTCTTTGGCACGCGCACCTTCTCCAATACGCTGGAGCTGGCCATGTGCGCCTGGCTGCTCTGCCTTGTGGCTGAGTGCATGTTGAAGACAAACACCGTGGTCTACAAGAAGGAATATCTGGAGGAGAAGTACGACAAGGCGGCCTCGATTAGTGAGCGCGTTAAGATTTGGAAACTGAAGAATGCGCTGCCGGCGCACAACTTGCAGCATTTGTTCGCCATGTCCAGCATTTGTGTGGCCGGCGTCTTCAATCGTCCCACGTTTCTGCTCTTTGGCGCGCCCATGGTCTTCTTCTGGCTGCTGCGCGGCATGGGCACGCGCAGCGTCAACTTTCGTGACTTCAATCTGCGCATCGGACTGTTCTGCCTGTGTGCGCTGCCCGCCCTGCTTCTGTTTATCTTCTGTGATTCACTGTACTACCAGCATCTCACGGTCGGCGAGCTGCACATGCTCCAGCTGGGCATCGAGAACTTTGTGTTCACGCCGTGGAACTTTGTCAAATACAATCTGGACTCGGCACAGACGGCCACGCACGGCGTGCATCCGTGCTATGTGCATCTGTTTGTGAATGTCCCGCTGCTCTTCAATGTGCTCGGATTGGCCGCGTTGGTGGCCTTTGCCCAGCTGCTGTTGCGCTTCTTTTGCGCCGAGTATCAGCTGCTGCCGCGCTTCCAGAGCATCGTGTCGCTGATGTCGGGCGCCATCTTTGTGCCGCTCTTCTTTCTATCGCTGATCAACCACCAGGAGCCGCGTTTCCTGCTGCCGCTCACTTTTCCGCTGCTGCTGCTGCACGCGCCCAAGCTGATCACCGGTTTCAGTGTCACGTATCCGTTTCAGACGCAGCATCCGATGCTGCGCTGGCTCTACGATCGCCTCCTCTCCAGCCAGGCATCGGCGCCGCATCTGTTGCGCATTTGGTATGTGTCCAATGTGCTGCTCACGCTCTTCTTTGGGTTCATCCACCAGGCGGGCGTCTTTCCACTCGCCCAGCGCATGTCTCACGTGTCGGCCACCAAGCCGACGGCGACGCACGTCCACCTGCTCACCTCGCACATGTACAGCCTGCCGCTGCATCTGGTGAATGTGCCCAGCTCGCGTGTCCTCCACTTCAATCCGAAGACGCATCAACGCTATCGACGCCAGCGCGACTTTTTCCTGTACGAATACGGCGGCATGGCTTTGGACACGCTCATGCACAAGGTGAAGCTCATCTCGGGCAACTGTGAACTGAAGCGCAATGGGCCAACGAAGCGTCGCTACAAACTCTATCTGGCCATACCCGCACCGCTGAGCGGTGAACTGCACGAGGCGCTGCAGCGTTCGAATGCCAGCAGCTATTTGCAGTTTGAGCTGCTCTCCGTTTTCTATCCGCATCTGTCGACGGAGGCGTTTCCACGACTCCAGGGCCGCCATCCGTGCGACGTGGATGCGCCCCATTGGACGCACGACGATCTGCGCGGCACCTGCGCCGTGGAGCACCCGCCCACGCTGAGCTTCGCCTACCTCAGCCGCCAGTTCAGCTCGTTTGTGCATCAGTTCGGACTGGCGCTCTACGAGATCGATGTGCGGCGCAAGCAGCCGCGAGCAGCGACATTTGGTGTGCCGATGGACACGGCGCCGAACACGCCGCTGCCCGAAACGTCAGCGTAAAACCGGGCTGAATTCCTGTCCAAAGTGTGTCTTAAACCAAAGATTAAGCTAAGCATTAAATCGATTGTTGGCATGAAATATGACTAGTCACAAAAACCATTTTATCATTCCCACTTGATGTCCTTAATGAAATCGAGCATTCCAGCTTGTAAATTATAACAAAAAGTATCTAAAATTACTTAAAATCTCATTTGTATTCGACTTGTTTACTATTTTTATGGTATCATATTTATGTAAACTACTTTTAAATGTAAATTTTATTGGCTTTTTATTTAACAAAAGCTACTTTTGCTAATGTTTTCAATAAAGTTTGCTAAAAAATTTGCTCTTGTATACATATAATATTTTTTAAAATACGCAAAAATAAAAAAATACTAAAACTAAATTGTTTTAGAAATTGAACTCTTGATAAATTATGTTTATAAAAATAAAAGAATAATTTTTCAAATTTCTTAGTTCGATTTTTTAAAACTTTTATTGTATTATTATTAAATAAAAAAAAGCTTTTAATTTGTACTGTACTAAAAGATTATAAGGTTGACATTGATAAATATATTTAAGTTAATTGAAATATTAGAAAAATATTACTTTTAAATTTTTAATTTTAATGTTAGATAGTTTTTTGCATTTTTTGAGAAATATAAAATAAATATAAAATGTTGTATGGTAAAAAAAGTATTATTTATTAATGTACAATATGAGTAAATAATTAATTAATTTAACTAATGAAAATCTGGACAATTTAAAAACTATTTAACTTTGAAGCTAATTAGCAAATATTATATGAGTTTGTCATTCTTCAATATTTCATAGATGTTTGCACAAACCAAGTTCAGCCGGTCTACCACAGTGATCAAATGATCAACAATTTTTGATCACTTTGGCAAGCTGTTTGACAACTTTTTTTTCTTGTACTTATTACTCTTGTGCTGTCAAACAATTGCCGATATTATTTAATTGTAAATTTCGGTTGTCGCCAGTTTTTGGCGACATGAAATGGAAAATCGTAATCCATTTGACACGCCGCGACAAACATTTGACATCGGGGTTCTGTACAAGGTGCGGCATCCGCGTTCATTGAACGTTAACCAGAAAGAAAAAAAATTAAGTAGAGTACAACAAAATTTCATTGTGTTCTAATTCAGAGTTTTTGTACAAAGTTGGGCCTAAGCCGTAAACTTGTTTGAGGGCCTTCGTGGGCTGTCCGTTTGGCTATAAAACCGTCCGGCTAATTGGCCAACAGCATCAGTCGCTGACAATCGTAGCAACACCAACAAACCCAAATCAATATGAAAGTAAGTTGCGACATACTGTGCCACAGTTTGCGGCACATTCGCTAATCCTTTGGATTCCATTTCAGTTCCTCATCTGCTTGGCTCTCTGCGTTGCCGTCGCCCAGGCCGGCTACCTGGCCTCACCGGTGGCCACCTATGCCGCTGCACCCGCCTACGCCGCCACCTATGCTGCTGCTGCACCCGCTTATGCCACCACCTATGCCGCTGCTGCACCAGTGACCACCTACTCGGCCGCCGCCGTGCCCGCCGCCTACTCGACGTACGCCGCGCCCACCGTTTACAGCGCTCCGGCGTACACGGCGCCCGTGGCCACCTATGCCGCGCCTGCCTACACCGCTCCGTTCACCACCTACGCTGCCCCAACAGTCCTCAGCCCCTTCCTGAAGAAGAAGTAAACTGTTTGATAAAAGCATATTTTTTTATTATGAGCCACTGAACACTGAATAAACGCTGAGAACAACTCAAATAAATTTTGAATTTAATTGAATATGAAAATAGTAAAACTACCATAAAAACCCAATTCTTCAGCTTAATTATTGCTTTATATATACTTTTTTTTGTTTTTTGTAAAAGGTCTTAAAACTTTTAATAGGATAACAAAAATGTAGCTTAACAGCAAATTTGCTGCCATCGATTTTTAGTGATGCTTGTGATTTAATTTTGAATGAAAATTTTCAGCTTGAAATTTTGCTAGAATACGCTTCAAATTTTTTAGGGCAAAATTTTAAATTTAATGTTTAAGATTCCAAGATTCATTAACTGGCACATATGCAAAATTTAAGTTTTAAAAACTATTGTTTTGAATATTCTTTTGAGTGTACGTAAATGAATGTTCTAAATTTTTTAAATTACTAATTTCTAATTGTCTTCAGACTTTGGTTTAGCGTTAGTTTTCAGTTGAAAAGGTATTTTATTTAAAGCAACTAAAATATTTTAATATAAAATTTATTACATTATAAAAAAAACTACAATATTTAAATTTTATTTAAAATATTTTATTTAAAAAATTTTTTTTTAAGCATTTGAGTATGAAAAACTATCCGGCCGCAAAAAACAGTTACACATTAAAATAACTGAATATGAATATATATATATATGGTTTGTATATTTCGTTCTAATCTTTATTTGTGATTGCTTGCAACCGTAAATGCTTAATGAATATTGAATCGTTGATGCTACAATTTTGAAATTAGACTACATTTAACTTAAGAGCTGTTAGATATTATATGTCAAATATAAAATAAAAAAATCTTAGTATTTACTAAAATGGATTTCAGTGAATATTACGGCTCAAGTACATGGGATTCGGATTCGGTGAGTCGGCATCCTCGAAGACAAAGTCCTCCTCTTCGTTCCAACGCACGCTGCGTGCGCCGCTGCTAAATCTGCGTTTTACAGGGTATACGTATATTCGTGGTTATCGGTTGGCGGTACGAGAAAAAAAGGGAAGTTCAGAATATATAGACTTTGTCGCTGTGAACACATAAGAATTTGTTGTGTGTGTTTTGTCAATTGTTAATCTTGTCAATGGCACAGTATTCGATAACAAAGCAACAAATCAAAAGAAAGATAAAAAAAAAAACGAAAACTCATTCGATAAATGTTTCAATAACGTTGGTAGAACCTGTTCAAGCCGGCAGCTGGCGGCGGCGGAGGCGGCGGCGCCCCGCGTGGCGGAGTGCGACGTGCACTGAAATGGAAGTTACTGAGGATTACCGGATTCACACCATTAACGGATAAAGCGAACTTACGCCGCGACAGCGTCAGCGCTCATATGTGCACCTGTACCGTATGTATCGCTCTCGTCCATGTCGAACTCATCGGTACCCGTGCGTTGGCTGTGTGAAGAGGCAGAAGCAGAGAGTGTGTGGAGAAGTTAATTTTATAAAAAAGTTTTATTTAACTTTTATTGGTATCAGGTTGAAAGCTTCCAATACTTTGAGGTGCACTAATATAATTCTCCTAACTTAACAGCAACAGTTTTTTGTTACATTTTAATGCTGTGTGCAAATGTGATGTGTGATGTTATAACTTTTTCAACATCTGTATAGGGTGGCAGGAGATCTTTCCTATAAAAAAGGTATATATTAACTTGGTCAGTATTAACATATATACGGATCGATATAACACTGCATATTTTTTATCTGTATGAAGCTTTCGCCGCGGCGGATCACTATATCACTAAGTTTATAGGCCATATAGGTCGGCAAAAAAAATTTAGTTAAGATTGTTGCAATCAGTATAAAGAATTGAGAACAAAATATCATCAAAATTTTATTACCATGTTATATTGCCTCTAGTTTAATTGAGAAATTGAGAATTGAGCCTTACATTAACACGACTGTTAAATAACATAACATTTGTAACGTAAACTTAAAAAAAAACACCTTGAGTAGTGGAAGCTCGAAAGAAGGTTTTTTGAAAAGAATTAAGGAATAGAAATTTAAATTAATATTTATGTAGTAATATTAATTTAAATATAGTAAAGTAATATTTATTTGTTGTCTGTGGTTTTAGGTTTTAGATGATAGCGTTTGAAATGGGTTAGGTGAAAATAAGAACTTAAAGGCACTTTTAAAGACAGGGGCGGAGCAATAATTTAAGTAGGGGGAACAATTTTAGACAGAACTTGCGGAAAGTAAAGACCTTTCTTGTTCTCTATTTAATTTCGAGTGAATTAATTGAATTTCAGTTAATTATTGAAAATAAATCGAACAGTAAGTTGAGAAAATAAGTAATTTTATGGCACTTTTAAAGACAAGGGCGTAGCTATAATTTAAGTAAAGGAAGGAAGTAAAGACTCATTATGTTCTCTATTAATTGTGAGCCGGTTGGGGCAACTCACAGGCGCTGACTCCGCTTGTTAATAATGTCCTGCACGGCTCGGGCGGTTAGTGAGACTTTGCTTCTCAAACGCATCGGCGTTCGGGGCATGGGAACGGCGGCCGGTATGTCCGGATTGACGCTCAGTACGGGCGTCACCGGACGCCGGACCGGTTCGCTGCCCGATCTATCCACATTGGCACTGCGCCTGGCTTGGTTAAATGGTTCACGCAGTTGGCTGCGCTGCTCGGGACTGGCGCTGTTCTTGGCGCGCCAGCCGTTGTCCCGCGGCTCGTCCTCAAAGTCGAACTCCTCGGTGCCCCGCCGGTGGCTGGCAGCAACAACAACAATATCAGAGGCGGGGTACTATATAAAAAAACGAAGAGGGGGACGGGAAGAGCCAACTTACAGTGGGGGCTTGCTCTTATTGCGCGACTGCCAAACGTTGATGATCTTTCTAGTCTGACTGCTGTCGCGCTCATTGGAGTTGGCTCGACTGGGCGCACTGGATGAACCCCAATTGTCATCGTCGGGCGCCTGGCCAACCCTTCGCCTTCAGCATGTGAAATGTGATGAGTGGAAGCTGGTGAAGATGGGCATCTGGGCCAATTTTTTTTTTTGGACATGTCTACTCACAGCTGCTGGCGACTGCGCACCGGCGTGCCGATGTTCGCCATTTCGCGTCCGCGGCTCAAATCACGTTCGCGACTGCGCTGATCACGTTCCCGATTCCGATCACGCTCCAGTTCACGCTGCTCCGATTCCTGTCGCCGCTGTTGCTGCTGCTGCTGATGCGAATGATGTTGCTGCTGCATAGTTGGGGTCGAGTCCTCATCGGCTATGTCCAGTGTCTCCTCCGTGGCAGTGCGTCGTCTGTCGATTACAGATTGAGTATTAATTTCAATTGCCCTGTCGCTGTCCCTGTCCCACTCACAGTTTTGGCCTGGCTCTGGCCGTGCTGCTCGTGCTGCGCTCCCGCTGCTGATCCCGCTTCGCTGCGCTGCTCGACCGCTGCTTTGGGCGTCCGCGGCTGTCGCTACGCCGGTCCCGGTCCCGATCCCGGTCCCGCTCTTCGCTCCTGTCGCTGCGATCACTGCGCTGCCGCTGCTTGCCCTTGCCCTTGCCCTTGCGCGACTGCGCCCGCTGCATCGCATTCAGGCGCGTCTCGATGGTGATCAGATTGAGGCCCACGGGCGCACCGATCGCCCAGAGCAGCAGCGTCAATAAAATGAAGAACCACAACCCGTTGACAAAGTCCACCAGATTGCGGCACAGAAATATGCGACTGGCATCGAAGGTGTCGTAGAACGGACGACACTTGGTGGTCGTATCACCCAGCTGGGATTCCATTGTGGCTCGGCTGCTCGTCAAATACGTTTTGAGGCTGTCAAATAGGGGCATATTGAGGTACGGTTATTCACTACTTTAAAATCCTGGTATCATGCAACAAGTCTTTATTTCTATTTCTATTATATTATTCTTTAAAAAATATCGAATTTTTTGAAAATTTTATTACTTCAGTTTAAATAATTCTCTATACAGGGTATCTTCAAGTCGAGCTATCTGCATTTCAACGTGTTTTTGCCTATTCATAATTGGAAAGTGATTTTCTAGTTCCCCACTGAGAACAGCAAGTGTTTGCCCCAACAGAAGGTTAAAAGCATCTTTCAACAATAGCAATTTATGTTTGGTTTACTTTTCTCCCTTGAGTTGTCCTTCACACAGCTCAGAAAGGATGCAAACAGAAAAACAGAAATGCAATCACGACACTTGGGCAAACTTAATCAAACGATTACGACTTTCAATTATCTGATAAAATGGCAAAAACTATGTACAGAGTGTGTTCGAGTTGAGGTTGTTTGCTTGTTTCTTGGTTAGCCTGTTTTCAAAAGAGCAACACAATAAAACAAACAGAAACACACAAACAGACAGATGGACGGACATGAAGAAGAAGCTCGCTAGCCGCAGGCAAGTTGCAAAGAGTGTTGTTGTTGTTGCAAGTGCCCCATAGAAAATCATTTAGATTCCAGGGCAATTAACCCGATTGCCTCTGTGTGTGTGTGTGCAACATGTGGCACGCTTTGCTTACCGCTCTGTGTAAACGCGCGTCAGATTGTGACAGATCTCGCCAGCCTTGTTCTCCAAATAGCCCTGAATGCTCTTCAAGTGATTGAGTGTCTGATTGACCTGTTTGGCCCAAGGATCCCTCTGCAATTCCAATGCCGTCAAATGGTAGAGTATCTCATTCTGTAAATTCTCCAGCGGCTGCAAAATGGCCGCCTGCAGCCGTTTCGATCGACTACCCAATGTTGTCATGCGAGACGATGTGGCCACGTCCTGGATCTGAAAAGACAAGGAATTCGATTAGATACGTTTTCTTGTTTTCTAGTTTTGATGACAAATATTGAATTTAATATATTAACAAATAAATTTTATATATAAACAAAATTAAAGTTCTATCTGAGTTACCAATCTAGTGGCGAAAGCATATTCATGCTCCAAAGATTTGTTTATATGATATAATACTAAACATAAATATCTTTTGAAACTATTTTTAAAAATATAATTTTTATATATTTATAAAAGAAAACGAGCTAACAATTTGATGGCGAAAACATAAGTATTTAAGCGTAAAAATTTCTGTTATACGATTTTTTTTGACAAATATTCAATTTATTTTATAAGTTAAATATATAAAAATTAGTTAAATTAGGTATAGCCTGGATAATAATCTAGTGGCAAAATCATTTTGCATCTCTTAAAGATTTTGTTTTTAAGCTGCTTTTCAAGTTATGCCTTTTGATAAAAATATTTATTTTATATTCAGAAACAACTTTCATAGGTAAATTAAATTTTTTTACTATAAATAATTAACTATGAATTTAACTATAACTAGATAGGTAAATTTAATGGTTGTTGGTTGATTTTCTCTCACCTGTAAAGCGACACGTTGCATTTGATCGATGAATGTGGCTAGGTCCTTTTCGGGGGTGGGGGCGCCGACACTGTTGCGGTATGTGGTCAAATTGAATGCGGATGTTTGCAGCATGTTCTCCAATATGTTCTGAATTGACTGCGTGAGCGATAGCAGTGTCCGTTCCGATACGGAAATGGCATCGATGGCCGTTGATACTTTTGGGAATTGTTTTAAGTCGGCTATTTTTGTGGTATTAACGAACGCATCCAATTGAAAGACATTGTACGATGCTTGATTTTGTTCGCAGCCCCTGATTGCGTATACGCCATGGTGTCATTGGTTGTGCGATAAGTGTGCGTGTATGCGTGTGTGTGTGTGTGTGCATAGTTATGAGTTGTTCGTGGCAAAGAAATGTCAAATATTTTTTTTTAGTTTGTTGTCCTGCAAACTTCTCAGCTTGAATATGCGCTGAGTTTGGGGCGTCTTCTTGCCACAGGGATATTTCGAGACCGTTAGCTGGCATGAGTTCAAGTTGGAGCACTAAAGTGGGCAAGGGGGCAGGGCTGTGTGGGCTGGCCTATGCGGTCAGGCATATTCTGCAACGGACGCATGCATGCGCATTTGTATCTCTGCAGATAATTGGAATTGGGCTTAAAATTTGTGGCTACAAGGGCTGTGGGTGCTGCTTGGTGTGCGTGTGTGCGTGCGTGTGCGTGTGTGGGTGGGTGTGTGGGTTTTTGCACTGGTATTCTGCGTAAAATTAAGTGCCGTATGGTGGCTAGCAAATTTCATTGGGCTTTCAAAACTTTGCGGCTCAGATGGCTGTACGGATGTCCAAATTCAGTGGAGTCCGTAGTCTGAGCTCTGCGGTTTGAATAATAAATGGTTGACAGTGACGAAAATTTGATTGCTGGTCAGCTCCACTTGCGGCAGAGTTCGCCAAGTGCAAACTTCCGATAGTGCTTTCTAAGAGCCTTTACCTAAGCTCTGGGTAATCAAATGTGGCTTATGGACGAGTTGGCTACATTCAATAGACACGTTCGTTGGCCAGTTCTCTACTTCCCTGCTATGACAAGTTCGAAAAGGTGCATTGACCCTTTAATTTAGCTTGTTTATTAGCCAATCACTTCTTGAATATGTCGGAGTAAAAACGGATTTTGCTTTTTAGTTATTAGTTGAATAAAAATTGAATAAAGAATTTTACAAATCAAACAAATAAAAGCAAAAAATAGAATTTTGAAAAAAATGAATTAATTTGTAATTCAAAGAATTTACATTACATATAGCAATTTTCTTTTGTAAAAACCTTTAAAGCAACTAAATCTTTTTGTTTTTTATTAAATTCGAGAATTATTTATTTTTTGTTTTCTCTTTTTTTCACTGTCAACAATCATCTATAACCAATCCTATCAAAATTGTTTAGTTTGCGCTTTGGAGCAAAAACAACATTAATCAATATCCTTTAATACCATATACAAAAAAAAACTGAGTTGAGTTATGGGTGTTGGGCCGGGGGCTATCAAAATTACAGGCACGTACAGTATCAAAGTAATTGGATAACAAAATTTCGTTACTTGTTGGACATGAGTTGGTTGTGCTATCTGGGGAAGTCTAAGTACACGCATATTAGTGGGCCGAGGTTAAACAACAGTTAAACATAGTTGCAAGTGGAACTCACCTGAGCGCTGTGCCCAGATTGACATTGACCACAGAACGATTGACGCCGGCGGGACGCATCAGTTCGCCGATGATGCCCGTTTGGGGTTCGCTGGCATATACATAGCCGGGCTTATCGAATAGCTTACCGAGCATTTCGTAGTTGTTGGTGTTGAGGGAGCGGCAGAGGAAGACCTCCGTGTTGCCGCCGATGGCCAGCGAGAAGACGCCGTAGAAGGTGAGGCAAATGCTGGCCAGGCATATGATCAATACGGCTATAAAGAAGACGACGCCCGACTTTGTGTTCGATTCGCACAGGAAACAGCAGTAGGACATCAGCATGAAGAGGATCACCCAGACGATGACCAAACCGGCTATCCAGCCAACGCTCCAGTATGTGTTCGCCCAGTCCCTCAGCTCGTTGTAGCTCGGCTCCAGCGCTGGCCACGTGCGCTGCAGACGCTCCAGCAGGGCATTGATTGTCGACGTCAGCATCTGAGCATTCGCCGTTGTCCGGTGCCGGATGCTGGCCAGCTGCTCCAGTGTATCTGTGTGGACACATTTGGCAATTCAATTAGTGTATTGTGTAGCCCAGGTGACATTAATTAATATTGTGTTAAACGTGAACGCTCCCACACAAAAGTCAGATAACATGTGCCACCCACTCTGTTTGTTACGAGATGTGGCATGCCCCACACGTGTTGCCACCGTGTGGCACATTGATTAAATTGTACATTTAAATTGAGGCCATAATCGAGTTTTGCTTATGTCGAATTTATTGACAAAAACATATAAAATATTGAATAAGAAAATGTGTTTGGTTTGAAAATATTTTCATTTTCAGAATTTCGATTGTTTTCTTTGACAAAATTATTTGCTTATAAATTTGATCGAAAAAACAGAAAATGATTTTATATTTTTTAAAGTGCGTTAATTCTCGGGAGAACAATTAAAAAATAAGTGAGGAGAAGAACTTATTGCATATTCAAATTAAATTATTTCAGAAAGCTTCAAATGTAATATTTAATTTTTTTTTTAAACGTATTAAGTAAACCTTTTTATAAATATTTTTAAATTTTGTAAACCACAAATTCATATATATATTTATTTTGATAGTGCTCTTTTCAAATATTTCTTTTCTATGTATTTTTTCAAAAGTTTCCACTATTTTCCCCTATTTTGTTCTTTTATTTCTGTAAGTTTTGATTGGACTTACAGTTGCGTTCGTATGCGGTGTCGTGTTTAACTTGTTGCGGGAAATTGCTGAAAATGGAACGTGAGACGCCAACTTCCGATGTCAGATTTTTGACAGTGGCACCAAATTCAATTTCGCCCAAGTAGCGCATGCGAAAGATGCTCTGGTCCTCTTGCAGCTGCCGCAAATTGTTGCATCAGAAATTAGAAGGCAGTTAATATTTGGATTTAAAATGGATGAAGTGAGAATTAATCAGATCTGACTCACCGTTTTGAGTGCATCGACTACGCCGTTTTCCTCGAAGCTGCGTATACGCAATGTGTCGCAGAGCGGACGATCCCGGTACGTGCACTGGCGCTGCAGCACGGATAACTGTATCTGCAGCTCCTCCATGCGGGCGGCGGCCTCCTGCGACAGCTTCAAGGCCCGTCCGACGGTCTCCTGCAGCATGAGCACGCGGTAGATGAGCTCCGCGTTCGCTGCGACAAAATCCATGAAAATATTATTGCAGCATATTTATTTGGGCTAGCCGAGGAGCGCTAGCAGTCCTGCTCCAAATTGCACACATTGTGTGCGAATATAATGCAGTTGTCCTCTTGGCATTTGTGCTCCGCTTGTGTCAACTTGTCACCGGATGTGGATGCCGCCTGCCAGCCCGACCATCAGCCCATTCCAATTTCAGAGCACGCGGCATCCACTCCGGTTTGATATTTGCCATTCGCTTCCCATACAATAAAATTGGGCGCAAACAACAACGCATCTCTCGGCGCACTTCAATATTTATTTTCATATACGCCAAGATTTCGGTGTCTTTGCAATTGTTTGGCTTTGCCAGAACACACAATATTAAAGTAAATTTCTTAAAATTGAAGTGTATTAAATATTTTGTGTAGCCAAAAATATTTTATAAGAAACCAATATTATCTAGGAATAGTTTTTGTAATTTATAAATGTATATAAGATTTCGGTGCTTTAGTAGAACTTTTTTTAAATATATATTTTAATAGTTAAAATAGTTGTTTAATTTTTAATTTAAACGAATATTATTTGGGAACAATTTATATAATTTATAAATTTATATAAGATTTCAATTATTATGGACTATGCATTAGAAACTAATCACGAATATATACGCTTTATTGATATGATTTCTTAAGAAATTTCGAAACACGTTTCTAGGCTCGCCCTTGCGTACCCACACAATAAGAATATACGCTAGGATTTGGGTCAAGTCCGAGTTGCACGCATTGAGGCGGACAATCTCAGTGGAGCACTTAACCGAAAGACTCACCCAGGCTAAGTGTCGTCAATGAATCATATGCCAGCTCGAGGCCAGTGTGTGCAGATATTTCCGCTTGAATTGGCTCGCCAAGGAGAACATCCACGTCTATGGGTATAAAAGTAAAGAAAAGACAGCAAATTGAGTTCACATGAGAGTACAACTGTGTACAGCTAGACGGTGGACGGAGGGACAGGCTCTGGCAGTTACTGCAATAACTCACAATGCAATGCATAAAGTTTTAGCATAATGCATGAATCGAAAACTATAAAAAGTACGCGACGCAGTCGATGGTCATAAAGTTGGCATGGAAAAGTTGATCGTTCTTGTTTTTTTTATACATCTTTTTTTTTTTATTTTTTTTGGTTCCACCCACTGACCTTCCAAGTCTTTGACGACTTTTTCGACGGAAACATGAAAGCCATTATCCAGTTTGTGTTTGATTTGTAGATGCGTGTCCTTAAGAAAGACCTCCACATCGTGCACGGCAGACTTGACCATGTCCGGCGTCATCTCAATGCCCGCCGAGAGGCGGCTGTTCGCATAAAATATGCTAAAGTCGCTCAGCCTACAAAGTGCCAACAAATTGAACAAACTCCAAACTGCAACTTGCCAACTTTGCTTAAACTTACGTGAGCAGGATGAACACAATCCAGAGTGTGACCAACGCGGCGCTCCGGCGACATCGCAAATTGTCCTCAAGGGACTCGTCGCGTATGTGAACGGGCGCCTTGCGTATGTGATCCAACTCGTCCTGGGTGCTCCGACGGCCACAGCACCACGCACAGGTGGCAATCAGCGGCACCAGAGCCAGTATGGCAAAGATACTCATCAGCGCTATGAAACCCGATTCAATTTTGATGGCCTAACACATCGTTATCAGAAAATATTTTGAAGATATATATTGTTAAATGGATAGAAAGAAAGAGTTGTGTAAATTATTCATTACTCACATTGGCGGCAAAGTCGACTAGGCTCACATTTTTGTGGAGTACATCGCGTATGGAATCTGACAATATTTTTATTAAATTTAAACATTAATTTAGTTGGTAATTAAATAAATATTAATTATAACAATTTTCAAAAAATCAATTAATTAAAACAGGAAAAGTTTTGCATTTTATCTAATCAATTTTCATTTCAATTAAATTTGAGTGCATTTTTTCACTACGAAAAAAAGATATTATTAAAAATGTAAACGGAAATGAATTTTTTGTTTTTGCAGTTGCTGGATGGGAATAAAAATATTCCGAGTATAAATTTAATCAAACAATATAACAAATTATTCGATTATTTTATATTATATTAATATAAAAGTAATTTTTAGACTATTCAGCAGCATTTTTATACTCTGTTTCATAATTTTACAGAATGCTGTATTGCTGACAAATTAAAAATTAAAATCGATATCTTTCTGATTATAATCAACTTTTGTTACCCTTCGAATAGAGTATTGCGCAATCGGTTACAGCTAATTAAAAAGATTCGGACTCATTTAAATACATTAGCTATGATTTTTCTAAAATTTCTTGTAAATTTATAAATTTATAATTTAATAGAATATGGATTTTAATTTATATGCAGAAAAAAATGTGTTTGCCAAAAAATTTAATAATCGTAATTTAGTCAGTTAAAATAGATATTAAAAATATTACATATTTATTGTGAAACACTTTTTGACTAGTTTGCAATTTTTAAAATGATTTAGTCCGATGATTGGTCCGCCGAGTCGGGCTCCTCGTTGATGTGCTGGGTGACCACCACATTCTGTAGATTGGCCTCGGCCAGGGTCCGTGGATCGCTCTCGTTGAGTTCGTGACGGGGAAACGCGGTAATCAGCACGAAATTTTGGCAGTTCTGTTGTGGCATTGCCATGCGCACATATCTGTAGAGATCCCCCACGTTGTGGGTGGTGTTAAAATGTGCGGCGATGCGGCTGCCGTTTGCCAGACGAAACTGTATCGTGGTGATTGCCGCCTGGCCATTCAGCTGGAGCGTCTGCTGGGCATCCTCTTCGCGGCGCCGCTGCTGCTGCTGCGGCGACAGCTGCTGGGTGTCGATTTGGGGCGTGGAACTGGACAGGGAACGGCCGTGGCCCATGAACTGTCTGCGCGACAATTCGCGATACGATTCGTTGGTGTGATCCCGCACGTTCAGCTCGATCCGGCCGCCCAGCTCCTGCATGTCATCTGGGAAATCGCCGCGCATGATTTCGCGCAGAAAGCGTTCGTTCTCCGGCACTTCGTAGAGTCTCAGTGCGCCGTTGTCCAGCGTGAAGCCCTCGGTCCACAGATGCAGCAGCACAGACCGGTTCTGGCGCTCGTCCAGCGGCGAATCCGAGTCAATGTTCGTGTCCGTCTCCGTGTCCGTGTCGTGCTGGCGTGCCGGCGGCGGATTGATGGGATGGGCGCTGCCCAAACGGACGCCATGGCCCCAGGCGCGCAGACTGCGATCGCTGTCCGCCGTGGTCAGCGCCGGCGTAGAGTCATCAATTTGGACGCGCTTCGTCTGCTGGCCGGACATAATTTGCGGCACGGAGCTGTCGGAGGTGCCGGCAAAATAAGCTTCCGGCTCGTTCTCGCGGGTGCGCGCCTGGCAGCTCATTACGCTCTTCAGCGAATGCAATCCCCGGGCAGATATCACACTCCTGCTGGGCTCCTTGGCCTTGTCCGCCTCGTACCTGATGCTGGCCTGCTCCAAGGCCCAGTTGTTGGTTGCCAGATAATGGCGCGCCACCGCCTCCTGTTCGCCATGTTTCTGCATAAAGATGGCCAGCTTTTGCTCATCGGACATCTGCGGCTAGCCTGCGGCTCCTCCTTCAACTTGTTGACCAATTTAGACAAAAAATTTTCATGAACTCACATTGTTTCCTAATCAGCTTAGTCTAGGCTGACTTTGCTTTAATTCCTTCAGGCTTCACACCGATTCCGATTTTGGCGCAATCACTTGCATACTCGATGAGAACTAGGCCACGATGAAAACCGTGTAGAACACGGCTTAATATATGTACGTACGACTTAGAGCCATAAACTATATACGCCAACTGAATTTAGTGTCATAATTTAATCCAATGCCGAGCAGCGTGCAGCATTCACAATGCCCGCACACGGACGAGCCCTGGCCATCGAAATCATTCACACTTTTGAGAGCAGGCAGTGCGATTTCAGAGTGGATTAAGTTAAAGTTCTTCAGGATTATAGATAAAAGCTTAAAAATATCAGAATAGTAAATTTATTTATATAGGTATGGAATTTGTTACAAATAATGGCGAAGATTTCTTTTGAATACACAAAGAAAAAATATATTGAATATATATTGAATACCATACTAGTTTACAGAATGAATCACTTTAATATTCATTCGTTTTCGAGAAACTTTTGTCTATATGAATTCTTACGTAATATAAATATTTATTCAGTCGGAAAGACTTTATAAATCCAAGACAGATATTTAGTACCATAACATTTTCGCAATTTCACAAATATTAATTTTTTCTTAATATTCTTAAGCTAAGTAAAAATTATTTTTAATATCAGAATCGAGGCATAAAGTTGCATTACGCATAATTTTCATTCTTAAAATAAGCTAAAAATATTCTTAGTAGCAATGTAAGATTTCTTAGATTAAGTGAAATATTTTTATCTTATTTTTGTTTTTTTGATATAAGTATTAAATTCATGAATTTTTTTTCTGAGTGTAGCTTTTACTTGCGGGTAGGAATGACTCAGTAATATTATATATACCAAATGCATGACTAGAAACTAAACTATTTCATTATTTCCTATATTTAATCAAATTGTTTTTATTTTAACTTTAAAAGTTTTTCATTATTAAAACGCTGTGGTAGTTATTAACAATTGTGAGTGATATTATTGATGTCCCAAGCACAATTTTTCAAACTAATTCCTTGACTCTTGGCAGCCAGACAAAACTAGACACCAAGCCACACACACACACACACACACACGTACACATGTGTGGAAGGACAAGACCCTGAACTCCTTCCCCTCCCTGCCTAACCGGGAACTTACCAAGCGGCAATTCTTCGGGCGTGATAAGCGATAAAAATTCACTAACGTAGGTGAATATAAATGGTCCCGGCGCAATGTCCATGCCTGGTATGCTGTATGTAAAAAATGTGGATGGCGTTGTTGTTGTTGTTGCTATTGTTGCTGGTGATATTGTTGTTGCCGTGCCGCTAGACATCGCTGCGGCCGTTGCCGTTGTTCCCGTTGACGAGAACATAATTGTTGTTGCGGCTGGCGTTGGCAGTGTTAGATTACGTATACGTTGGTCCATCTTGGGCCGTGAGTGTGTGAAGCTGAAATGGGATAAGAGGACAATGAATGCCTGCAAAAGCCACCAAGCAAGAATATATATATATATCTATATTGTATATGTGGTCAGCACTCACACACACACACACACATATGCTGTGTGGAGGATGTTGTAAAATATTTTTGGAATTTTGTGTTCCAATTATGCATTCATATTTATGCCCCGAACCAGCCGCAAGTAACTCACATGGTTTTATGACACGCACACACACACGCACACACACACACATGAATACAAATTAATAATTATTGTGCTCGTGCGCATATTTTTGCGGAAAATTAATTTACAGCTAAAGTTGTTTATGTAATTTAATAGACTTGAAGCAAGCAAAAGAATTGCTTGTAAACAAAATACGTAAATTTTTATGAGATATAAATTGAAATATGTGATATAAGGCTTAAACGTCATTTAGGGAGTATTAATACAGGAAAAGACATTTTATTAATGGGAATATCTTAAAAATTTATTAAATTATAATATATATAATAATTATAAATATATAAAGGAAAATATATATTTCAGTTTGAATTTTTAAAATCAAATTAAATACCTGAAAATAAATGGTGGATGTGCTTAAAATTTAATTAAATATACATTTGAACGAAGTTTTCTAAATTTATAATTGGTAAAATAACATATAAATGAAAAAAAAATATGGCTAAATAATTTCTTTATTTTTTTTATATTTCTTGTTAATGAACCAGTACCCTGTATAAAACCTTAGCTAACTGTACTTTTAATACCTTTGGCATTACTTAATCGAGCATAGCTGCTTCATAGCCCTGCCTTGACCAAGTTCGTTTATCATTCAACTGTTTTAAACTGTTTCATTGTTCGCCGTTTGCACTTTTCCAAGGTGCTGTCCCAAATTGGCGGCGCTTTTGTTCGAATCGTTGAGTAGTGTCCCTGAATGTGTGCGACGACGCCTTGAATTGAATTTGCCACTCGTTAATTCTATTAATTTCATTTTTCATTTATTTGCAGTTGTTGTTGTTCGCTGTCTGTCTCAACTGCTGTCAACATGAGCTGAGAATTGTTTTACATCTCGTGGGTAATGACTTTCACTAGCTGCAACATTTTGTTGCACAGACATATATGTATATATATATTTATTTTCTTCACGTATTGTTTTGTCTCGTTTCACTGGCTCTGCTGTGAGTGCGGCAACCCCGGTCGCTAACGAAGCCCCTCAAGCACTCGCAACTCTTTCACAGTTTCCTTGACAATATGCCGCAGCTCTGGCCAATGGCCACACACTAATTGCTCTGCTCTGGGATTTGCACGGTGCAGAATTAGCACAAACCAATACGAGCGATACTTAAATAGTCTTGAGCACAAAAGTGGGTCATTAAAATGCGATACCCTGGCGCAAGGCATGGGCTCAAAGGGGGTTTCAACCTCTCCCTCTCTCCCTCTCTCTCTCTGTTTCCATTGCCTGTGTCTGTGCGCGATTATATGAGCTCAATGGACACAAGTCAAGGCGTTCCCACTTGCTAGCCAAGCTCTTGTGAAGGCAACTCGATATGCAAAAGGTGCTAGGGATGCGTTGTTGTTGTCATTGTTCATTGTTGTTATTGCTGTGCTTGTTGTTGCTGGCATATTAGTTAAAGCCGTTTTATGATAAGTACTGGCTTTATGGCATAAGGTGACAAAGTTCATGCATAGGGCCAGATCAGGTAGAATAACTTCAAATGTGCTTATGCTTTACTAAGTGTATTTAGTGTGCATTCCGAAAATGAACACAACTAGCATAATTAGTTGTATAAATACAGTCAATTTGTATACACTGTTCAATTAGGTTAATATGCACATAAATAATGATATCAAAACTCACAAACTTTGTGTTGTGTATTTTAATATATTTAAATATATTTGCATTTAAATATACCCTTGAAATTAATTGGTACCATGACTATGGTGTATATTGTGTAATCATTATATTAGAAAATGTTTTTGAATTATCTAACCAAATTATCATTTTAGAAACATTTTTTAAAACTTTTTATTTAAGTAAAATATATTAATTAATTCAATAAATAAGAAAGTTAACTGCAGTATAACATTATTAAAAAGTAATAAATAAATGTGCTTGCACAATCTTCGTAAATGATTAAAAACATTACTATTATTTTTAAGCTGAATTATTTATTAATTTAAATAATCTTTAACAAATCTGAAAATATCAGCCTTTATTTTCCTAAAGCAAATAATATACTACTACAAGTTTAAATCATAATTGCTTTAAAAAAAGAGCTTCATTATGTTACATTTAATTTCAATTTTTTATTCCACTTAATTAGAATTATTGCACAATTGCAAAAATATATATATTTTTTTACTGCCCTGGCAAGGCTGCGTATGCTTAATATTTCATATATTTAATTTTGTTTTTGTAACAAATCAATTATGTGTCAATTAATTAAACTCTCTCACCTTTTTAAAAAATTATTTTTTTCTCAACACAAAATCGAATTATTTTCAAAGTGAATGTAAAATGGAGTCAATGATTTTGGTCTGAATGCGACGCGATATTGACGCTTAACGCTCTAGTTCTTGCCAATGGGCAAAAATGTACTAATTAATAAATAATCTGCTAAATAAACTTACATCGTTTGCAAATTAAATTGATTGATTTGGTAGCGGCACCTGCGCGCTCTCTCTCCCTTTTTTTCACCTTATGTTTGCGTCTCTTTTTTTGTAGCTTTTTGTATAATTATTGTGTCTGGAATTCGCCGAGTAATTTTTGTTTTTAATTGATACTCATTAAAATGCAAATTCCAACAATTTCATGCCAATTTGCTTAGTTTATACAAGTTGTTTTTTTTGTTGTAACATTTCGTAAAATGCAATAACTGCATCGATTACGGGTCTGCACATATTTGCTAAAATATGCAAAATATTTTCGCTGTTTGTTTTTCACGGAATCGCGTTTTTATGGTGGGCTGTCATTTTTATTGATTTATCTGTGATTTGTTTTAGATGCACCAATTTACACCAACAGTTGATACAACTAATTGCAAATATTCGGAATTGTTTTGTTTGCTAATGCTCCATGTCCACTGCCCAGGAACTGCTGCAGTGTCCTGGGACTATGATCGATATAGTAGTGAATAGATAGTATATATATATAATTTTTAACTGGCACAAAGCTCGACACGTTTTGTAAATTCAAGCGCCCTCAGAAGACTGAACTGTTTGTTGAGCGAAGCCCAAATAATCGCCAAAGAAAACTTAGAAATTCTCTTTATTTTATTTTGTGGCAACAGGCGTCTAAACACCGGCAGAGGCGTATGGTATGATTACCTATAACAGTGGTGAATTCTTTTACCCCATTTCACTCACTGTTGACCAGCACGTGCTCGTCTGGGCTATTGGCGGGAAGGTTTACATATAGAACATATAGCGGCTAGTTAGCATTATATAAGAAAAGAGAGAGGAGAGGGAATGTAAGAGTAGTTCTATCATAAACATGGAAATGTCAATTAAATAAGATTTAATTAAAAATGAAATTGCTTTATTAATTACTTACTAAATTTTTTATATATACATTTTTTATTTGCAAAATTTTCAGATAAATTTAATTACTATTTTACATCAAATTAAAAGATTTGCTAAGAAGATTTTAAGAAAAGTTTGTAATAAACATAAATATTTTGATTAGAAGAAATTAAGTTATTTTATACATTAACAGATTTTTATATGAATTATTTAAAATAGCAACTTTTTAATTATATTATTTTCGATGACCTACTTTTGAGCGTTTAAAACTATTTTATAAGAATAAAAAATCACGTTCTTTTAGCATTTATGAACAGCTTTCGTCTCGGTCTTTGCATAAAGCACTCGAAGATTTTGTTTTTGAAGTCGCATCAACGCCAAGCCAGACAAAGTTTTTGCCCAGCGTTGACAGTGCCTGTGGGGTGGTTCAGATAACAGGGTGTAGGGCGGCTATTGGGTAGGTTGAAGGCAGGAGAATATAGAAAAGATGGCTACCACCCTGTGCCGGGTCCTGCATATTGTCACAGGCTCACAGCGTGTGTCGAGAACGACAACGACAACGACAACGACAACGACAACGACAACGACAACGACAACAACGACAATGTCGTTGCGCCTCAGCGTATGCAATGCTTTTCATGGCTGAAATTCAATTTTCCTTTGATTTATGCATTTTGTGTTTCGGATTTGCACGGCAGCCTTCAAGCTGGCCCAACAAAACGTTGAATGCTACCAAATTTAAAACTTAAATTCTGAAATTGTACCAAACGAAACTTGACAACATTTGCACTTGCAGTTGCATTTCCAGTTGCTACAGCTGCGCACGTAAGCTGCGTTGAAACTATTCAGAAATTGACAGGCCCATTTGCTCTTTGACTACATTACCTGGAACTGTGCTGTTTCACCTCTGCCAGCTCCACAATGCAAATGTATCTGATGCTGCATAGGTATTTCGTTTGCCCTCTAAAGCTCATTAAAATTTTAATTTCGCTTTTTGGGTCTTTTCGCAACAGCAGAGTTAATATGTCACTTTGGAAATGGGAATCATTTTCTCATTATGAGTTATCTCCACATTCGTATCTGGGGAGGTTTAAATAGAGAAAGATTTTAGTTCAAGTCAATAGGAATCATAAAGTTTAATTATATTAACTATTCAGTTTTAAAAGAGCATTGATAATTTCCATTGTTAATATTATAATTTAATATAGTTTTAAAGCTGAATTCCACAGATTTTGTCAAACTACTCTTTATTTAAATGAGTTAAATATAGAGTCAAAAATCAACAATTCTTATCTCGAATTGATAAAATTTATTTATACTTAAGTTGATTTTTTTAAAGAATGGGTTATTCTTATTTAATTGTTTCTTTAATGTTAATTTCTACTGACGCAAATGTATTTTCATCTGAAATATCCTGCAAATTTGAAGGCACATTGTAGTTCTCTTTAAAACTTCGAAATTTAGTGTTACATAAAAGCGTTGACAAAACTTAGTCTTGCCACACATTTCAGCTAGCAATTAGACTAAGTACATGGACACGGCGGCATTGTCCCCGGTGAGCAAGTGTGACATCCCACAGGAATGTGCCGTGGTCGCACCCATTTGTGTGCTGGCTATAAAACCGTAGGTCGCCTAACGGGTTAGTTTAGTCGTGGTGCGAACGTTGCAAGGAGCATGGCCGCAACCGTGATGCAGGAGGAGGAGAAGCCCAGGTGCTTGCTGCCGGGACCGGAGCTGCTAGCCTTGCCGGAATTTGACTACCAACGTGCCAGCATCACTTCGGCGGCGTTGAGTGATGTGCCGAGTGATGTAATTATCAAATCTCGCATCCGATACGGCAGTCGTCTGTCCGCCTGCAAGGGACTGCTGCTGGAGTACTCGAAGAGCACCACCATTCACGGCATACGCTACATATTCGAGGTGCATCGCCCCATCTACGAGAAGTGCGTCCGTAAACTTGAGTCTTGTTGTCCGGTTTTCAGCTAAATGTGTGTGTCTGTGTGTGTTGTGATTGTGTTCTTAGATTATATTGGCTGGTGCTGACCTGCACATCGGTTTACTTTGCGGTCTCGCTTATTTGGGCCACCTACCTAAAGTGGCAGGACTCGCCGGTCATATTGGGCTTCGACGAGACTCTGGTGCCAGTCCACAAGATACCCTTTCCCACCATCACCATTTGTCCGGAAATCAAAATGGAACTCAACGTCTTTGACTATGAAAACATCTCGCGGCAGATCTGGCAGGACTATAAAGAAGGCAAGGAATTCTCCAGCGTCGATGAGGCAGAGTTGAGTATGCTTTGATCAAATCTTGGTATATGAAGAAAATCAAACATTTTTATTTTTTGTTTTAAGCTCATTTGTCTGGTTAGTCTGTTCAGTACATTTTCGACCACAACAAAATCTTCTGCCTAGAATAGTTGGGAATTGTTGGGATTTTTGGTCAAAAATCATGCCAAAATCGACAAAAATGTTTACATGTCCACTCGCATCCATAGCTCCCATACTTCAAACCCCCATAACTTTGTCAAAATTTTTTTTTGATTTAGAATCCCGAGTTTATACTTTTAATCGATTTTATTTGTGAAAATTAGCATACAAAACAACATTTAAAGTGATTCTGAGGGGGTCAAATTTTTGGTCAAAAATCATGCCAAAATCGACAAAAATTTTGACATGTAAAGTTGTCAGATTCCATTGCTCCCATACTTCAAACCCCCATAACTTTGTCAAAAGTGAACCGAATTTCATGTTTGATGACATTTTGATCATGATTTCTCATAAATATTGATTCTACATTCAAAATATATGCATTTTCAAAAATAAAATTTTTTTGAATTTTTTGGTCAAAAAAGCATGTACTCCCCCCTTGTTATTTTTAGAAAAAAAATTTTTTTTTGATTTAGAATCCCGAGTTTATACTTTTAATCGATTTTATTTGTGAAAATTAGCATACAAAACAACATTTAAAGTGATTCTGAGGGGTCAAATTTTTGTCAAAAATCATGCCAAAATCGACAAAAATTTTGACATGTAAAGTTGTCAGATTCCATTGCTCCCATACTTCAAACCCCCATAACTTTGTCAAAAGTGAACCGAATTTCATGTTTGATGACATTTTGATCATGATTTCTCATAAATATTGATTCTACATTTAAAATATATGCATTTTCAAAAATAAAATTTTTTTGAATTTTTTGGTCAAAAAAGCATGTACTCCCCCCTTGTTATTTTTAGAAAAAAATTTTTTTTTTGATTTAGAATCCCGAGTTTATACTTTTAATCGATTTTATTTGTGAAAATTAGCATACAAAACAACATTTAAAGTGATTCTGAGGGGGTCAAATTTTTGGTCAAAAATCATGCCAAAATCGACAAAAATTTTGACATGTAAAGTTGTCAGATTCCATTGCTCCCATACTTCAAACCCCCATAACTTTGTCAAAAGTGAACCGAATTTCATGTTTGATGACATTTTGATCATGATTTCTCATAAATATTGATTCTACATTCAAAATATATGCATTTTCAAAAATAAAGTTTTTTTAAACTTTTTGGTCAAAAAAATTTTTTCAAAATTCTGGAACGTTCTAAATGGCATAAGTTTGCTTGTTTGTTCACAGCTTGGAGCGCATGGCGGCCACAATGCACATCTGTGATGCAGACGTGGCTTCCAAGTTTGGGCCGCTGCTGTCGAAGCTGCTTAAAACGCAGACGCAGGATGTGACTGAGACGCTGGTGGATTTGAGCATATCGAAGAACGAGACGGGTCCGTTTTGTCGCTGGAATGGTCGATTCTATTTCTGTGACAAGATATTTGACTTTGTTGCCACCGACGAGGGCATTTGCTATCAGTTTAATGGACTGCGAGCCAAGGACATTTACCGTGACGAGCGTTTCGTCAGCTACGTGGATCCGGATGTTGTTGACTTTCAGAACTTCTTTGATACGAATTTGACCAAGCTCAATACGATAAGGGGCAACTGGTCCCTCGATTCGGGCTATGTGAAACAGGGCCAGAATTCCTATCCACAGCGCACTGTGTTCTCCTCGGTGCGTAACGGTTTCTTTGCCTTCCTGCAGGGCCTCGAGCACAACTACGACTACGACTGCCGCAGCTTCAAGCAGGGCTACAAGGTGCGTAATACACGCATACGTCATGCGAGTGTTTATTGATGGGTGCTGTGTGCCTTATCTCTCCAGGTATTTCTCCACTCTCCGGAGAGCGTGCCGCTCACCTCCGGCAATTATATACTGGTGCCACACGGCCATGAAGTCATGGTTAGCGTGCTGCCCAACTATATCGTGTCCACGGACAATTTACACGAAATTAGCGCTGAAAAGTGAGTACATTAGACAACACATTCATAACACTCAGTAATCATCAAACACTCTTCTTACATTTGTAAAAATAAAAGAATATATACAACAATTTTATTTAAACGTTAGCAATACTTAAAATATTAAAAAAAAATGAACACATTTATAATATCTATTTAAAACGAGCTTTACATTCATAACATTTATATTACATAACATAGTATGTTAGGCAACGATTAACATTTCTTAATACTTAACAGGCGTCAGTGTTTCTTTGATGATGAGCGTGCTCTGAGCTTCTTCCGCAGTTACTCGCAGAGCAATTGCCAGACCGAGTGTTTGGCCAACTTTACCATGGCCAAGTGTGGCTGTGTCAAGTTCTGGATGCCCAGTGAGTGCTTATACCCTATATAAGTATGTATATACCCTATAATTCTTATCTGCTTGCAGAGCCTTTGAATGTACCTGTGTGCGGGCTAGCCGACATCGACTGCTACACTGCCGCACAGGATGAGCTAAACAGCCTGCTGCAGAACCAGACGATCCAGCAGAGCATCGATCCCAATGCCAAGGTCATGTGCAACTGTATGCCCGCCTGCACCTCGCTGGAGTACAACGTCGAGATCTCGCGCGCCTTCTACAACGTGGAGAAGACTATCAGGGCCTTTCGCGAAGTTTACGAGCACACGGAGTAAGTGCCTTCTATATGTATGGTATATCCGATCTGTGAGTTTTATGTGCATATATTTGCAGTGCGATTGGCTCGCGTCTGACCGTCTACTTCAAGGAGCATCAGTTTACGGCCATTAAGCGCACAATTCTCTTTGGCTTGTCCACTTTGGTGTCCAATTGTGGCGGCATTTTCGGACTGTTCATGGGCATCTCCAGTTTGAGCTTTATAGAGCTGGTCTATTTCTTCTCGATGCGCATTTGCGGCAGCTGCAGTCAGCGCCGCAAACGCAATGCAATGCGGCAGATATTTCCGCAGGAACAAAAGGAGCCGGATCAAGAGCAACTTGAGTCGTGAGGCTGCCTTGATTACTCAACAATATATCTATAAAAATTACATTTGGAAATTAACGCTTTTCATAAATAAAAACATTATTTAAATATATTTTGTTTACAGTTTTACCTAAAATTAGAAAAGCAAATAAATTAAAAATAAATTTTTAATTTCTAAAATTTGTTAACACAATGAATAAGCTTTCTTAAAGGCTTTTAACTAGCTCCTTTTTATTCTGAAAATCGATATGTACTCAAGAGCTGAGTGTGGGCGGGTGAGTTGTGGGGAACTTAACAGAAACTTTGTGGGTTAAACCGTTGGCGAGCGTATGTCAAATGCTGGCCGGAGACAACTCGCAAGCTGTTTGAATGGGAGCAAGTTTTTATTATTGAAATTCCAGCGACGATGTGCAAATATCTAATAGTTGACAGGCGTCGAAATCGCTCGCCGGACGCAAATAATGCGATTTTGTGGCCGCGTAAATTAAATTTAAATTGCGCGGATGCAGAGTTAATGCAACGAGGACACAAACTACGAAAATAAAAGCAAAAGCCGAAAAACCAAAAAACCAAAACTGAGACCATAACCGAAACCGAACATCAGGGAAGCGAAATTAAAGCCGCACTAATGAGCAGGGACAAAGCCGAAAGAGTGCACAAATGTGGTAACAGTGTTGGGCTGGCTGTGTGGGCGTGACAGCCGCAGGCAGCGTGCAAAGTGATTTTGGCCAAAGTTATAGAGGTTTTCCCGTTGCCAGCAGCTGCAACTCCATCCGCATGACGCAAAATGGACATAAAAGTCACGTTCCGGTTGGTCACTGTGCAAAGGCATTGGAAAATTATACTGCCAAAAAGTCTGGCTACAAATGAGGCCAGCACAAACACCCACACACACAGAAACACACACACACACACACACACACATTCGCACATAAGTGAACGCATTTCTGCGTGCCAACAAATTTGTGTGTAAATTATGTACTCAAATGTTGCAAAGAGGATGAACAATAAAATCAATGGGCATCCTATTTAAATATTTAACATTATTTAAAATCGTATTTTTTAACAAAATAAAACAAAAAAATCCAATGTTTTTCTGCATTTAAATTGGCATCGTATTCAAAAAAGCTAAGCTAATATTTTTTGTATAGATCATTTTGCGGCCTTTAGAACTTTTTAACAAAAAAAAAATCAAACCTAAAGTTTCGTACTTCAGTTTTTCTTATCCAATTTTTCTGCATATAAATTAACACCCTTTCAAATAAGCCAAACTTATATTTTGTTCTTCAGTTAATCGGACTCAATATAAACAGAACACATTTCAGAATATTATTATTATTTATATAAATAATTTTTTAACATAAAAAATAAATTTTCGTACTTCCGTTTTTTCTTCTTTTTTTTTTAAATTTTAGAGATATTTCATAGCTACTTTTACCATTCATAAAAAAATATTATTTAAAATATAATTTTTTTTTTCAAAACAAGTCAAGCTAGAATATCTCAAAAATTTGTTTATTAACTCAACAGCAATTAAATTTAACCACGCTTAGATAATTTATCTTCCACACCAATGAAACATGCCGGTTTTAGTATTTGCTTAATCAAAGCAAAAAAAATTAACTTTAGTTTAGTTTAATAGTTTATTGGGCAACCGCTTTCGGTCGGCGATGCGTCAGCTCGTTTATGGCCATAAAACCGGAATCGCCCAGGCAGCGGATGGTCACATAGCCGCTGGGCCAGACGGTTAGCCAGGTGATCGAGCCGTGGTGCAAACTGAAGCGGGTCCACGCATCGGGCGAGAACTGGAGGGCCCGGCATACCAAATACCGTATGACATTCGCATGGCCAATGATCAGCAGGTAGGAGTCGTGCTTCTGTTCGGGCGAGGCGCGGAAAAAGTAGCGTCTGAAGGCGGCCTCGATGCGTGGCCCGTCCCGGCGAAAGGACTTCTCCACGTTGGACACGCTGCGGTTCTGGGGCGGATCGGCTGGGCAGGGCGTGCCCTCGGGCAGCAGTTCGCAGCGCTTCATTTTGAGCGGATCAAAGTTGATCTGCTTCAGTATGATCATCGCTGTTTCGAGGGCGCGCGTCATTGTCGAGGCCACCACATGATCCCAGACCACGCCCATCTCGTGCAGCCGCTCGCCCGTGCGATGCGCCTGCAACCGTCCCAGCTCCGTGAGATGGTCGCCATCCGACGACGATTTGTACTCCCCGTGCCGCACCAGGACAATGTGACGCAGGGCAACGGCCTCCTCTTGGCCAGCGTCCGTCCGGGCAGCCAGATTGTTTGTCGACGGCATGCGGCGATCCCAGTCATGGTGCCAGCCCTGCTCCTTGCTCGACATCCCCTCCAGCTTGACGGGTGCGCTGTGCGTCTGGCGCAGATCGAGCAGCCTGATGCTGATGTACGTTCCCAAGGAGCCACAGCTGAGCGCGCCCAGCGTTCGCCAAATGCTTTGATAACTCATTAAAATTGAAATGGAAAACTATTGTTGTTTAAGTTGACATGTGACAACTTGGCGGAAAATACGAAAACTATGTTTTCACATTTACATTTTACATTCGCCTAACTGAAAATTGCAACACATTGGCAAAAAATTAAGAAAAGATTAATAAATATTATAAAATGAATTGATTGATTGATTGAACAAAATTTTAAAAATTAAAAGTAACTATGTTTTTTTAATTTATTTTTTTGAATTTGTACTAATGAAAAGGTTTTTTATATTATTCGACTTAGGAAAGCGAAAAGTTTTTTCCAACTATATTCACTTAAGGAGCGTCTAGTTTAGTATGTAAAGTAAGCATTTTCTTTTGTACAAAAGCGAATGCATTAAATGTTCAAGAAGCTTCCAAATGTCGATCAATTTGCCTGCATTGATGCAATCAGATACTTTTCTATGGCAACGCATTTGTTAGAAACTTTTAACTTTATGCTGATTTGTCGGTTGAGAGGCATTTGAAGCCCACAGTTGATTAGCATTGGAAAGTGGGCCGTGGGATTGTTGAGAGAGTTGGATTTACCAAGTTGATGTCAAAGTTATTTTACCCTTGGCAAAATACTTGAGAACAACTTTGAAGCGGCAAAGTTTGCGCCTTGCACAATCAGCAATGGGAATCCGAACAAGTTTGAAAGGTAGCACCACAGAGAATTCTAATGCGAATTTTAAACGAATATATCATTCTCTTTATCATAAATATATAAAAAGAATATTCGTTGGATTTAGATGTAGATTTAGATATTTAATTGAAATAAAAGTTTTTGTTATTAAAATTTTTATGTTTTTGTATTTTAATTACATATCTTATAACTTTAGTATAATTAATTATTTAATATTTAAAATGCTATTATTTTTTGACTATTTTATTTTTTTTAAGCTTTCTAAGAAACTGACTTAAATATCAAAATCAACTTTTATTTAATATACCAACTCTTTCTTCTTGTTCTGTTACAAACAAGAACATAAAATGGATGTAGCCAAAAAATGTTGGTTGCTTTTTACCGCTGCAGGCCATAAAAGTCAAAGGCCTATCATCAACATTTTCGCTGGTTAAAATACTTTAGCCAAGTTTCTGGTTCATTTAATTTCGCCGTCCAGAACAAAATGGTTAAGAAGTTGAGGCATCATCATGGCAATGGGAGCACAGACATATCCACAAGTGGCTGGCCGTGAAGGGATTCGGTTTTGCGCTCAGTTGCCTGTCAGATTTGCCCTAATGAAGTTCCAGGAACTTTGACATCTTGTCCGGATTGCCTCAGACCGAGTACAGCGCTGGCAGCTGCATGAAAATGAAATTAAACGAGTGAATTGACAGCAAGCAAGTAGGAAGATGGGTCGGGGCGGGACGGGACGGACGTGGGATTCGAGTGCGAAATGTGCGCACAAGATGGGCTTATAGATGCGCATAAAAGTGTCATCAATGGCAAGGTAGGAATTGTGTGGTTGCATGTCCTTTGCAGTCCTTGTGCTGGCTCTTACATGCACTTTTGTGAGTTACCTGCATTCACACCCAAAAGCCGCATTTCACACACACACACACACACACACACACACACACACACACACTCGCTCAATATACTTTCTCCGTTAACTTTTCGTCGGGTTGTTAAAATAAGCCACTTGAGGTAGCCATAAAACAGACCTCGCATTGTTCGTCCTTTTTATGACCCAGAAACGTAAATCTTATAAGATGTGAATACTACTGAATGTGCTTGACTGTGTGTGCAAGTGTGTGTGTGTGTGTGAGTGTCAGGCAAGTCAATTTAAAGTTGTAATTCGACTTGAGAACTCGTTAAGTTGCGGCCTAGGCTCAGCTAAATGCATAGAAATATTACTTTGCAAATATATTGAAATCTGCAGTTGAGAATCGCTTTGAAAATGACTTCAAAGTAACTGTGAGCAGAAATATATATATAGTTTCTTAATAAAGTCTTGAGTATTTTTGAGTTAGATTGTTAATTTACAACAATTTTCTATTTTATCAGGATTAATAATATTTACAAAATCTATCTGTTCCTTTAATTGAAAAAAATTTAGATGAAAACACAACAAAAAATTGTTTTGAAATTGAATGTTTTTGTGAAACTTTCTTAATAAACAAAGCAATAATTATTTTTTAAATAAAATTTAATTTTGCAGCAATTTTGTTAAATATTTAAGGCAAAGAGAAATATAAAAGTTAGAATTAGATTTACTTGATAGAATCTTAAGATAATTCAAAAAGATACGAAAAACTCGTCTACCCCAAAACTTGACTTTTTTGAAATATTAAAGTATAAATAAAATAATAAAAAAATTCAAATTCAGTTTTTAAAAATTACTGTGTGTAATAAACATAATGAGAATTAACTTTGTAATGCATTAACGAACTATTTCTTACTAAAAATTAATTTTATTAAAAACAGAATATTTCAATTATACAATTTCTTTCATATAGAAATTAAGTGCTTAAAAATGATTTATTTGAGCCCAAGAAACACTTTGCTTAATTAAGTTCATTTGGATTTCAATGGACATTATAATAAATGATTTATCTATTTGTATTGTTGGCTCTTGGCAAATAAATACACCGCATTTGGTCATGTCCTGTGGTCGATAAGCCTGCCAGCATATCCTGAAGAGTTAAAAGCGCTGAGAGCTGCTTTTCATTGGCAATTTATGTGTGTGTTTTTTGTTGTGAACAAATGTGAAAGTCAGCAAAGGGAAAAGCCAATGAAAGTTAAACAATGTTTGCGGCGCTGTTTTCCTTTTCCGCAATAATTTCTCGAATTTGCCGCCAAGAGCTCGGGGCGTTGTGTCCTTGACACAATTTCAGGGCGCTCGTGTCTCGCTGACACGCCCACTTGCCACTTGCCCCCGTCTGGGGCAGAGCCGCATAAAAGCGCAAAACTTTTGATTTTGCCAGCAGATAATTTCACCGAGCCGCAGCTGGAGCGGCAAGAGTCAAGCGGAGCGTGGGTATGGAAAGAGGAAGAGGTAGGGAGTGGATTCTGATGCCACTTAAAGTAATGCAACGTTGGCAGATAAAGTGCAAAGGCAAATGAATGCAAAACGCGACAGGGCAAATAAGGAAATCAAAATGGCAAAGCAAAATAAGAGGCAAGCGAAAATTGAACATCCTGCTGCAGGATGTGCCGGACGAAGGAAGCACACGAAGGACGACAGCCGCAGCAGCAGCAACAGCAACAGCAACAGCTACCCAATCCCTGCCACAGCTATTGCCACAAAGTGCGTCATAATTATGGGCGACCGCGATAAGCGAATGGCAACAAGACGCACAGCTTGTAAAGGACTATAAATTTTTGTTAGGTGGAAGGCACAATTGATGCCAAGGACTGTGCACGCCTGTGCACAGGGTGACCCTGGCACTGACCAGCGCTGAGCGCAGCCTTAGCACATATCCAGGCACCCTGTTTGCTGCCAACAAGTCCTGTGCCACTTTGCGCAATGAGAAATTTCCGTTTGTCCGACTATATTTTCATTTTGCCTTTTTTTCTTCACTTGAGAGATGACATTTTTGCAAATTGCCATCATAATAATAATCAAATTCGTGTAAATTTGCGCAAATTCAAGAGGGAAATGGTGCCACGCCCCAGCACACTGTCCACAACCGCCCAACCCATCGTGTCTCCCTTTCTCTCTCTCTCCCTCTCTCTCGCTCTCTCTCTTCATCCATTCACTCGGACAGTCGCAGTCGCATTTCGAGTTAATAGCTTTTTCGTTTTAGTTTATGTTGATGAAATTGAAAACATAAACTAAAAACTTGCCTCTGAACATTTGCATGCTCCGAAAGCGAGAAAGGGAGGCGATTATGAAAAGCTGAAAGAGAGTAAAGCAGTTTTTGCTAATAACACTGAAATGTGTATTTGGCCAACTGAATTACAAATTGCATTGGACAGTTTTATTTGCCGCTAAGCTCCATTTAAAAAGGAAGCAGATCAAATCAAATAGTCAATTCGCTATTTAAATCCTTTTAATGCATAAATATGCCAAATCATTTATAAAATTTAAAATTTAATCCAGAAATGTCACCTTGTTAATTAAATATGTTTTTGATGTTGTTGTTTAAAGAGTGCTGAAAGACTCAAAACTAATTATAAACTGAAATTTTTTAGTCGGAAATTAAATTTGTTGGCAAAGGAAGCAGCAGCAAAACAAATCAAAAATAAAAATTAAATGGGCGCTTTTTAAACTTTTATATTTTAACACCAAATAATGCAATTTTAATTTATAATTATTATTTTAAATTTTTTTATCAATAAGTTTTGCTTTTTCTAACTAGTTTAATGGGTGAAATGAGCTATGATAAAGAGTATTATTTTATATAAAATATAAATATTTAAAGGAAAATTAGATAATTTAATTAGTTTTGAATTTATTAACAAGTTACTTAATTTGATTTGAAGTAAACTACTGTAGTTAGTATATACAAATATGGGTTCAATCAATATTTACTACCTGGAGTATTTGTAACTGTAAGCTTCCTTTTAGCCACAGAAGTTTTGGCTAACTAGTTGTTAAGCCTTCTCAGCTCTGGCTTAAAACATTTTCTGTGTGCTTGACAAGTTGATCAATAGGCGTCTTTCCGGCAGACCATTTAAGAGCTGAACTTTAAAAAAAAGGAAAATAGAAGAAAAATCGCTACCTTGGTACAATAAATTGTTGGCTGCATATTTCAAAGGCGACACAATTAGAAATGGAAACTGCTTGCAACAGCACAAAACTTGCAAAATATGCAATCCGAGCTGGCCAGCAGTTTAAAATATATGACTAGACGGCACACACACACTAGCACACATACGGCGCACATGGCGCACTTAATAGCTCATACGACATGTTGGCCCTTTGTTGACTGGCCTCGTTTGTTTACGGTTTAGTGGATTAATGCTAGAGTAAAACTCGGGAGCAGCAGCAGCAGCAGCAGCAGCAATAACAGCATCCAATGCTGTTCAGTTTGTTATTTCTTTTGAAGTTAAACAAATCTGCATAAGGTAGAGCCAAAAAGCCGTTACAATTTATGTGCATAAATGTGGGGCAGGAGGAGAGACATCAGCAGCAGCAAAAGCTGGCAGCGTCCCGTTGCCGGCCATTGGCCACAACCTTCTGTCGACTTATGCTGCATGTGTTTTCCATAAATTATTCATTCGTGTTTGCTTTGTGCTACGCTCCAGTTTTGCGCATAGCGATATTATATTTTATTATTATTTTTATTTGTATTCGTATTGTCTTTTTTTTCTCATTTGCATTGTTTGCTGCTAACAAAATATTTATTTAATACGTTTTGTGCTGAGACGAACAAGGAAACGTTGAGCAAATGCTAATTGCTGGCTAACTAATTGCATTGTCGGAAGAAGTCGAGTTTGCTTCAGTTTCTGGTTTCTTTCATATTTCAATTAAAATGCACTCGCTTTGTTGCAGCATCAATTTTGGCTAAGAACATTTCTCGTTCACTGCAATTATACCAAATGGCACAAAGTTTTTCAAAATTTCATTTTGTGGCCAAAGTCAGAGTTTCAACATTCGAACTTTAAGCGCAGCAAATACAAATACAAATCGAAACTGCATTATGTCCAACCCAATTTATCCCATCTTGTTAAAAAAACCAATGCAGAGTGGAAATCATAAAATACGCAATAGTTTTATATATGGCCCACACAAGTCTGTCCCCAGTCTCAGCCAGAAATGTTGCAACAATTTTGTAACAGATTGCAATAAATATTCATGTTTAACAATCATAATTCAAAGCTAGTGGCACTTAAATCATGCAGCAAGCGGGCACGAAAAACTAAACACACACACACTTTTATGGTCTGCTGATTGAACAATTGTTGGCCGGGCGGGGGCGTCTCGTATAAATGGGGCGTGTCCTCACTAAATGGACTAATACTTGTCACTTGTAAAAAATTATTGCATTTATTTGAACAATGTTGATTTGATTTTGATTTTTCTCTTTAATTTACATGTATCTTCGGACTTTGCTTTTAAAATAAATATATAAAATGAATTTTCTTTGAAACTTTTATAATAAAAATCTCGTTGAGTGCAGTGGCAATAATATTAAAATGTATTTTTAATTTAAATAAACTTTATTTCTCTGTATGCTATAAAAAGATGAATTTACAAATTTATTGCACCAGATCTCAAAATGTGGTTCATTTTTTTGCACAAAAGAAAAACGACAAAGTGAATACTAGAATAGTGCGCGATTAGTGTATACCCTGTAAAAGCTCATCAAGCTGGTTTAGGTTTTATGTTCTGAGCAAGTGGATGAATAGACAAGATTGAATCAAATACTAAATTAAGCTTTGATTGTATATTTGCCCAAAAGGCAATATGCCCATTTTAGCTACTTTCCAATGGGTATATGCATTAAAAAATGTGCTTCCATGAACATACGAAACCACAATTCCAAGTACGGACAGCTGAGCAACGTGTTCCCCGCAGTTGAATGGCAAAAGTTACAATTTCAATGGAGGCCAGTTGCATGTTTGTGTGTGGTTTTTATGGCTGTTTCATAATCGATTGAAGCATGTTGATGGCAGGCACGAGTTAAAACTGAAATCGTGTCAGTTTTACACAAGAACTTTGATTTTATAATTTTTTAAATAATAAAGCTGTGAAAATTGAGAAGGATCGGATTATATGTATACCATATTGGGTGCCTAGTGAAATTAATTAAATGCTCAAATATGTGTAAACCAATTAAAAAAGTTGCTAACTTTATTTAATTTTATGTTGCAGCAAAATGTTCTCAAATAACCGTCAAATAAATGCAATTTGCTTTATCCTATTTGTAACGGGTTTCTTTTATTTGGCCATTATTTGTTCACACCTATACCCTATAGTTTTATTACATTTTCCCTATCAGCAATTGGCTGTTGGCTTGCTTTGTATTTAGCCATTCTTCGTTAAAGATTGCACAGAAAGAAAAGGACACTTTTCGGGTTTTTAAAGTAATTAAAAGTCACAAAAGTTTAGCTTAGCTTGTGAATTTCACAGAATCTTGAATAGGTCGCCAGGACGGCGACATCCTTTGGCCCAATCTAAAGCCGGCTCCTTCGTCCGCTGCATTGTCGCCTTGGCAGTTGCTGCGATTTTGGAGCCGTGCAATGTCAGCTACGCCAGTTAGCCTTGTCGCATTATTTTGGTTATCCGCCGTCTGCTGCGACAGCTTTTTTCTTTTGCGATTTTTGCGCTTTTTGCCTGGTTTCGCTTTGGGGAGCAGCGCTGTCTAATTGTTGTTGTAATCACACTGGTTGCCTTTCCTTTGGTGGCAGTTTCGCCATCCTGGCCACAATTCGCCATTCATTCATTTATGGCTATATGCTCGTCCTTCCCCCCCTTTGGCCGTTTGTGTAGTCATCAACAGCAGCTGGGCTTGGTCATGTTCTCCAAGCAGTTAGGAGTCATCAGCATTATCAGCCCACTGCCTTTCAGCCCCCTCTCCCCCCTCTCCGTTGCTTTCTAAACTTAAACATTGTGTGTGTGTGACACTATGCACTTTATTTTCGTTGTTGTTTCTGTGTCGGTTCCCATGCAGTTCAGTTCAGTTTAGTTCAGTTCGGTTCAGTTCAGCTCAGTTGAGTTCAGTTGAGTTCGGATTGGGCTAGTTGGGTTTAGTTTGCAGCCTGCGCTTCTGATGCTTGGGCTTTCGGATGGCTTCCGTCCGTGTCGCTGTCTGTCTGTTTGCCTCTTCCCGTGCACTTTAGTACTTTTGCATCGGATGTTCAATTTCCGTATTTTGGGCATGCTTATTCATACATACATATCTATCTATATAAGTATATACAATCTTTTTTAAACCAACTTTTTGAACTGAATGCGCTCCTTGTAATTGGGTTAAAGTATATACTAAGTTGAAAGACTCTTGTTATCTAAATACTCTTTAACTTGTTTTATTTTTTGTTTCATTTGTCGATTTTTAAAACATTAGCTTTGTTTTCTGTAATCTTTTCTATATGCAAATTACTTCCTTTAATTAATTTGAAATTAATTTCTTATCAACAAAACCTTTGCTAATTATCCTCTAAATAATTAAAAATTTTAGTATTTATACATTTATAAATTGGCTAAAATATACCAATTATTTTTTTGTTATTTCCTTACTAATTATTAATTTAGATATATTCAAATTGTCTGCCAACTTGTTCAATGCAATTTCATTTCCACTTCGACCTAATCATTAACTATTACATCTGTTCTCGGCCTATTATAAGACCCATATGTCGCATTATTAAACATTTGCCGAGCTCTATTTTATGTATGTGATAGCTGATAGCCTTAATTGAACTGGGTCTGTCCCGCCATCTTCTTCTTATTCTGTGTTCTACACCAAATGCGTAAAATATGCAAATGAACTTTGCTCGATTTGTGTAAATTTATGTAAAACTTCTACTCGTGTCCTTTGTGTCCTGGCACACACAGTCTTTTGGTCTTGTAATGCACACAGCAAGTTCTGTTTCGTTTCCCAAAGTGTTGCAAGTGTTCCGTTAGGTGTTATAACTGTTATACGAGGTGCTGATGTGTAACTGTTTAGAGTTCGAGTATTCAGTAGACGATTGGCCGACGAATGCAACGGAAGCAGCAAGTTAATTAAAATGTATAAAACATTTTTTTTGTTTATTAAATAATGCGAGATTTTAATCATTTATTTTTTTATTCATTAATTTTTATTTATTTTTTACATATTTTTCCTTTAATAAATATTAAAATAAAATAAATCTTATGCAATATTATTTAATGAATAATATTCTTAAAATGTCATTACTTAAACTTTTTTTGAAAGAAAATATTAAGAATATATTTGTTAAATATTAAAATATCAATTTAACCATATTTAACATATTTTCTATAGTTTTTTTATATCAATGCTCACTTTTTTTTGTTGATGTCGGTAAAGTGAAATGGCAGTGAAATATTACATTTTTATTTTTTAAACAAGCTCTTATGGAAATTATGTTTGCAAGGTAGCAAGAAGTAAAAAATTTGTTGTTCTTTATATTATTGTATTACTTTCAGTTTGCTCTGGCACCTTTCCTGCATACTTTGCATTCTCATGCAAATACTTCACACCAACTTATAGCACTTGCAATGGCATCCGCTATATTCACTGCCCATTGTGCCACGCCCCCCACTCTGGCAGCCATGCTGTGTTCATTTTTTGGACCTGCTTTATTTTTTTTTTTCGTAGCTCGCTCTTTGCATAATGCGGCATGTAGTGGAAATGAAAATAAAAAATACGTCTGGGAACTTTTGTTTAAATCCACAGCAGCGACTCGTTGCCTGCGTCCTTTGCCAAGGATTTCCACTTGGAGGTGGAAGCACTTCGCGTTCTCGGCGCTCTCCATCTTTCTGGTCCCCAAACAATTTGTACGGCTCAGTGCGTTCGCATTTCTGGGCACTTAAGTTTCTATATAATATATATATATATATATATAGTAGCTATAACGAGTGCGAGCCTCGAGTCAGCGCTTAATTTTTGCCCTGCTGCTCATTTTATTCTTTTTAACATTGAACATTTTGTAAATTGCGACTGTTTTGCATTTCTTATTAGAAGCGACTCGGCGCACCGTTGATGAGCACAATTAGCAATTTGCATAGTAAAAACTAAAGAAAATTTACCATTTATACACACAGCACAGAAGATTGCGAATAGGTCGCCTAGTGGCGGGCCAAACAATTTTCATAACTAATAAGTGGCTCCCAGTGGTGGTCAGCTCCTCTTAACTTGTCCATTATGGCTATCAGCGTTAAGGGTTTTCTTCTGCTGCGCTCTAATTTATGCAACCTGATTTTGTTTTCTACTGAAATAAATATTTTGTTGTTGGGAGAGTTGAAAAATGATGCTAACAAAATTCAAAAGTTTCTCTTCACACTTTGATTGTAGTTAAAAACCTGTTATGGAATTTTTGAATTGTAAAAAAAAAGTTTTAAATTATTAGAGAAAACTGAATGTGTTTGTAGACAGAAAAAGTAAAAAAATATAAAATATTTTCAAGCAGTGAATAGTTTTATTTGAGTGTTTTTTTTAAATTTTGATAAATTAAATAAATATTAAATAAAAATAAAAAAAACAAAATAATTTTTTAGATATATACAAAATGCTAACGTTTTTAATATGCGATTTACAATTGAAAAAAGTTTATTTAACTATAAATTTCATTTTCAATTGGCAAATGTCCACTTTTTATAAGGATAATCTGTAAATTTAACTAACTGAATTTTAAGCGTTTTGTGGATAATAGCAAGAGAGCACACTTCAAACTAATTGTCTTTGAATTGTTTAGCTCCTGCATGAATTGCACTTAATATTAAACGAGTGCCACTTTACACGACAGACACACATTTCTGGCAATTGTGCTCGTATATAAATCGTCGAGATTTACATATTTGTGTATATATATATGTATATTGCACACATTTCCGAGCTGTGACTTGAGCAAATTTAAGAACAGCACAGAGTTGGCAAAGATTTAAATAATTTATGCCCACATCACAGCGCAGTCGCTCGTTAAGTACCATAATATTGTAATTATGAAAGTAAAGCTGGCGGGCTGTGAGTTATTTTAATTTGGTAAGCGGCGCAAGTGCCCTCAATGGCCCATAATTAACCCGTGAGTTCATTTACAAAAGCACAATGAGACAGGCACAGAGGAGAAGCTGGCTGAGCAACAGCCGCGGGAGATATCCAACTTTGAGGATGACAACGCGATGGCCATGTTGCATTTTAATTATTTATTATTATTATTATTATTGTTGGAGTCGCTGCTTTTGTTGTTGTTGATTCTCTTTGCACCTGAGAGAAAAAGCTGAAAGAAAAGGGGAGAGATAAAACGGATACGCTTTAAGTAGCTGCAATTTAATCCTTTCCCGCAGTTTTTCAGTTATTATACCTTAGTTGTAGACCAGCGACAGGTGTAATATGATTATGTTTGTCTTTAGAATTATATGAGACGTATTTAACAAAATGGAAACAGCTGTAATGAGAAATATTGAGCTTAAATTCTTATATATATCCCAAATTTAGTTAAATAGTTTCTATTAAAGATGACAATATCTATTAACTTTTTTTATTGTTGATATTTATACTCGACTAATCTTTATTATTATCAAATACAACTTGAATTATTGAGTTGTTTAAAATAGTTGATATATATTATTAAATAAAAGCAGCTTTATCTAAATTAGTTTTCCCTAACCGACTATTGTTTTTTTAGAACTATTTAATTTACCGTTTGTTTCTTTAATGGACACTTCGAGCAGCAGTTGTCGCCAGATGATTGCGCATTCAGGTACCGTTTAATATGCTTATCGACCGTTACCGTTTTGTTTGTCCTGCCGGGTGGAGCAACTTTTGCCGTTACAATTAACAATAGAATCAAAATGGCGCTCACGTAGTCACAGCGTGTTAGTCTGAAAACTTGAGGTGGACCTAAGTGAGTGTCGCCGAAGTCAATTTGCATGAGGTGCCAAAGGCCAGAAGCACACAGCCGACAGGTTAATGGACTCTGGGCTCTTCGTAACTCTTCGCAACTATCGGGCGGGCTGGTGGGCGTGCCAATGTCCAAATTTAATTAGAACTACATATTAGTTAGTTGCATAAACAAGGCACACAAAAAAAAAGGAAACTGTTTGCAATTTTGTGCAGGCAGCCAAATTGGAAGTCTGGATGCAAGGATGCCTAGATGCCAGGATGTTGGGATGCTTGAAACAGCTCCGAGTGGTATTTTACGTTCACGTTCATATCTGCAACTGCTGTCAGTCCGCTGCTGCTGGCTGACAAACTTGGCCAATTTTATGTTGCTGCTGCTGGCAGCCCACAAAAACTGACGTTTATTACTTGCTCTCGCCTCTTTGTGGGCCCCGCTCTTGGCCGGGGCCATAAATTATTAAATTTTAACAAGTTTTTATACAACAGTAAGCTACTTCTGTCCTGTCTGCTCTTGTCTACTGTCCGCAGTCAGCTTCTTGGCATCTTTGCATCCTTGGCACTTGGCTCACGTTGTCAGCACTCGCCCAGTACGTGACCCAGCGAAACATCCACTCAGACCGCCACTCCCACCCTCACCTGCACCCTTACCTTCAACCAGGTGGCTGTTATTGATAGCAATAATCGTATTACTAATAGCAAATTATGGGCATAGTACAACACAACTTCAGCTCTTTACATAATTGTTTTAGGTTAATTTGTTTATCATCTTTTGTTTAACCCACTTTGATATAAAGTTATAAATAATTTAATTTTATAGTCCAGCCCTTGCGTCTATAAACTGTTACTGCTTTTGCGCCAAATTAAGCGTTAACAGTTAAGTTTGTAATGCTAAAATAGCAGTAGAAATCTTCCACATGGCGGCCAATAAATATTACCTTCAAAGTATGCAACGAAAATTTTCATTTCACAACATCACAATTTATGTCAAAATCGCGAAAATTTTAAAATTCAAAACTTTTGATAAATATTGATTCTATGGACTTTTAAGAGTAAAATGATATATATCTTTCCCAAATCGGACTACAAATGGCCAAGATATGGTCATTTAAAGCCAATAATAACAGCTAAAACTCGCATAACAGAATTGACAAAAAACACAAGGGGTAACATCACAATTTTTGTCAAAATCGCGAAAATTTTAAAATTCAAAACTTTTGATAAATATTGATTCTATGGACTTTTAAGAGTAAAATGATATATATCTTTCCCAAATCTGACTACAAATGGCCAAGATATGGTCATTTAAAGCCAATAATAACAGCTAAAACTCGCATAACAGAATTGACAAATAACACAAGGGGTAACATCACAATTTTTGTCAAAATCGCGAAAATTTTAAAATTCAAAACTTTTGATAGATATTGATTCTATGGACTTTTAAGAGTAAAATGATATATATCTTTCCCAAATCTGACTACAAATGGCCAAGATATGGTCATTTAAACCAATAATAACAGCTAAAACTCGCATAACAGAATTGACAAAAACACAAGGGGTAACATCACAATTTTTGTCAAAATCGTGAAAATTTAAAATTCAAAACTTTTAATAGATATTGATTCTATGGACTTTTAAGAGTAAAATGATATATATCTTTTCCAAATCAGAAGACAAATGCCCGAGATCCTTGGATAAGAAATTTGCAAACCAAATTGGTTCCTAGATGACCTCCATATCTCTGGTAATTATACCAAAGGTATAGTCCTGGTGAACCTAAAGAGCTGCTTCCTTGAAAAATGCGCAAGGATACGCTCAAGAAATATGTATGCTTCTTTTTTAGCTGCCCCATCCCTTTCATACCTTTCCTCAAGAAACTGCTGCTGCTGTTGCATAGAATTTAGCATTAAGGGCTTAGTCTATATTGGCTGAGTCTGAATTTTCACTACATATCTTGCACATCGGTGGCCCTAAAATGTTGCCTTAGAAGTATGCAATAAAATTTTCACATTATTAAATTTTTCTGTCCACTTTCTGCCGATTTTGTTCGCCTGGTGTTTCAGCTCGATTTTGCATTAAGAATCTTGCACATCGGCGGCCCAAAATGTATCTAGAGTATGCAATGAAATATTGCATATTTTTAATCAAACAATTCACCTGAACAGTTTCTCCTGACAGTAATAAAAGAATATGTGACTGTTCAAATTTATTTATTAAATTTCTCTACATCTTCCTAAATGGTCTAACATTGATTTCTTACGTGCATTTCTCTTAAATCCTATTGATGGTTCTCTTATTTGTATACTGTTTCTATTTATTAGAAACTTTGTTTAATACTTAAATAAATATTCTTATACTGTGTTATATACAAATACAAAAAAATATGCTGAAATTCACGTTGAACACCTGAAATATTCGATTTTTAATATTTACCAATGGTGTTACAGTATTGTTTTCATATATGGATACTTACCAATGTTTTTCGTCGGCTCTTTTCCGCTGTTCCTCGCATTTTGCCATTTTTGATTTTTTTCATAATCTGAAAATATACAACATAAAACATAAAAAAAATGTCCTACATAAGGAAACCTTTGCATATGTTGGACAAAAAAAGTCTCACTATCGAATGATATGTTATTTTGAACTTGTACGGATCAGAACTATCCATTGGCATTCAAAAATATACATTCTAAATTTGACCAAATTTGACAAAAAACACAAGGGGTAACATCACAACTTTTGTCACAATTTATAGTCATTTAAAGCCTATAATAACAGCTAAAACTCGCACACCAAAATTGACAAAAAACACAAGGGGTAACATCACAATTTTTGTCAAAATCGCGAAAATTTCAAAATCAAAACTTTTAATAGATATTGATTCTATGGACTTTTAAGAGTAAAATGATATATATCTTTCCCAAATCGGATTAAAAATGGCCAAGATATAGTCATTTAAAGCCTATAATAACAGCTAAAACTCGCACACCAAAATTGACAAAAAACACAAGGGGTAACATCACAATTTTTGTCAAAATCTCGAAAATTTTAAAATTCAAAACTTTTGATAGATATTGATTCTATGGACTTTTAAGAGTAAAATGATATATATCTTTCGCAAATCGGATTAAAAATGGCCAAGATATAGTCATTTAAAGCCTATAATAACAGCTAAAACTCGCACACCAAAATTGACAAAAAACACAAGGGGTAACATCACAATTTTTGTCAAAATCTCGAAAATTTTAAAATTCAAAACTTTTGATAGATATTGATTCTATGGACTTTTAAGAGTAAAATGATATATATCTTTCCCAAATCGGTTTAAAAATGGCCAAGATATAGTCATTTAAAGCCTATAATAACAGCTAAAACTCGCACACCAAAATTGACAAAAAACACAAGGGGTAACATCACAATTTTTGTCAAAATCGCGAAAATTTTAAAATTCAAAACTTTTGATAGATATTGATTCTATGGACTTTTAAGAGTAAAATGATATATATCTTTCGCAAATCGGTTTAAAAATGGCCAAGATATAGTCATTTAAAGCCTATAATAACAGCTAAAACTCGCACACCAAAATTGACAAAAAACACAAGGGGTAACATCACAATTTTTGTCAAAATCGCGAAAATTTTAAAATTCAAAACTTTTGATAGATATTGATTCTATGGACTTTTAAGAGTAAAATGATATATATCTTTCGCAAATCGGTTTAAAAATGGCCAAGATATAGTCATTTAAAGCCTATAATAACAGCTAAAACTCGCACACCAAAATTGACAAAAAACACAAGGGGTAACATCACAATTTTTGTCAAAATCGCGAAAATTTTAAAGTTCAAAACTTTTAATAGATATTGATTCTATGGACTTGATATAATGATATTTATCTATATAAATTAAACTACGTTTCATCTTCAGACCCATTTTAGCATATGAATATATATATATATTTTGATCTGCAATAATCAACATAAAGTTTAAAAGCTTAAAACAAATTTTGTTTATGCTGTTTTGCAATAAAGTCAAAACAACTTTTGATGACACACAAACAACACAGAAAATGTTCGGCTTGCAAAAAGTTATATTTTAAACTTTTTTGTTTGCCAAAAACGAAAACTTTTGCCCTTTGTTAGCTTGGCTATCAACGGAAACTACCTGTGGAGTGAATCTAATTTGGGTTGTTTTCGGATTTAACTAGAAGCCAGTTATCTAAAGGTAAACCTAAACACGTGACTGCCAAAACTTTTTAACCTCTGGTAAAAAGTGAAAAATGTGTTATTCAATTTTGTGTTTGTTATTTAGAATATATATAAATGCAACTGAAGTTTTAAGTAGTATATAAAATAATATACTTTAAGACCTTACTTTATTTTAGAGCGCTTCACAGTTTATATATATTTTGATTCATGTACTAAATAAAATAACAACTATTTTGCTTGCTCTTCAAGAGCCTTACAAACAGCTGCGGCAAACTCGGAGCACTTGGCCTTGCCGCCAAGATCCTGGGTGCGCACATCGGTATTTTTGTAGACCTGCTCGATGGCACACCGGATTCGGTCTCCGTGGGTTTGGAGCTTCAATTCTTTGAGCATTAGCGATGCTGAGAGCAGCATGCTAGTGGGATTGATCTGATCCTTGCCGGCCAATTTAAAATTGCAGCCCATGAGCGTATCGTAAAGCACACATTTATTGCAGATGCCATAGCCGGGGCACAGTTCGACGCCGCCGCTGATGCTGCCGGCCATCATAGTTAGGACATCGCCGTACATGCTCGATGAGACGATAACGTCGACACGCTCCGGATACATTACCAGATTCATGCAGGCCGTGTCCATGTAACGCTCCTCAAACATAATCTTCTCCGAATGCTTGGCGGCCTCTTGGCGCATCGCATTCAGAAAATTTCCATCGGTCAGCTGCATAATGTTCGCCTTGTGGGCAACGGTGATCCGCTTCCGTTTGTTCGCCAGCGCAAATTTGTAAACAGCGCTTGCGATGCGCTCGGCGCCCAGCGTGGTGTTCACCTTGATCGACTGCAGAATGCCGGGCACAACGTTGTGCTCAATGCCCGAGTACTCGCCCTCGCCGACGTCGCGCAGGACGACGCAGTCGAGCTTGTTGTAGGGCGACTTGAGCCCATCCAGGTTGCGGCATACGGCCACATACGCGTACTGACCGAGCGTCGTGCGTAGCAGCCGCAATTTGCGGCGGTCGGTGGGTCCCTTGATGCCCACCTTGTTGCACTCGAGCGACTCGATCAGCTGCGGATTAACCTTATTCGAGTCGGGACACACACATTTATCAATTATATCCCATTCGATCGGCACTTTGGCGGCATCGAACACCTGCAACATGGCGGCGATCAGCTCACAGCTGACGCCGTCGCCTTCAACCAGAGTGGCCTTCTTCTTGGGCACTTTCTTTTCAGTTTTGCCATTGCCACCGGCGCCGTCCTTTTTGCATTCGCTGCTGTTCTTTAGCTCGGCACACAACTTGGACTCGTCCAACACCTTTTTGCTGCAGGAACGCAGCCACAGCTGCCCATTTAACCCGCTGAAAAGCAGCCTTCGAAGAGTTTTCATTATTAAATTTTGTTTCAGTTTCTAAAACTGACATCGAAATATTATAGGATAGTTTATGTTGTTCGTTTTGCTTTCTATAATCAAATCAAATTATTTTTATTTGACAATTTTATTTAAATATTTTCTTGGCTGCTTGCCAGGTGCCATTCCAGGTGCTGTTGCACCTGCGTAAAATGCAAATTAACAGACAGAAGCAGCATCGCAAATGTTTCTGGCGAGGCGTGTGAATATGACAAATGACATGTCAACGGCCACCCCCGCAACTGTACAAGACAAATGGTGGTGGGCGTGGCCATTATGCTTAACAGCCCAGTGATTTTTCAGAGAACGCAACGAAGTAAGTGACCAAGTCATTAGCACTGATGACCATTAAGGGCTGGCAACGACATAAATATGCTCACATACACCACTGAATGGGAACGGGATCATAAATAAATTGTTAGCAGTGGCGTGCAACACTGTGCGGCAGCTTGGGCGTGGCAGTTGTGGTAAGTTTATGTTTATTTGATGTCCTTAAATATTTGATGTTCAGGTCAGACACAAGCGTGAAATGAACGTGTTTATGACTAGGTGAAATAAATACACATAATTTCATAAATTAATGGCAATTATTTGCTGTTTAATTCGAAATTTTAGCTTCAATTCAATGCTGCTCATCATTCATTCAACGAATATCATCAGTTTGCCATAAAATAAACATTTTAATAACTAGCTAAAATAAGGTTGATATGATTAAAATTCATTATTCATAAGTTAAACTAATCAAAATGCTATTATTTATATAATTCTGATATCAAATGAATTTCTTGTTTACTTTCCTAGTTGTTTCTACTTTTATTGACAAACAGCACAGCTATCAATAACTCAATTTAATTGACAGAGCGTAGCAAAAAAACTTCTTAATGTCCCCCGTCTCAATTTTATTCTGCAATATTCTATTTTATGATCTGTTTTCGCATCACAGCAAACTCACAACATTTGCTGCACTTACTCGCACTCGTAAAACCCAACAAAGTACTTTCAACTGACAAAGTCGTCCAGAAAATGCACCAAAATTTAGAAAAGCTCTTGGAAAAATCTCGCATACAATGTTCGAAATGTGCGTAACAATAATATTATTAATGAGATAAGAAACTTTTGCATTATTATCAGAATTATGTAATATAAAAAAAAACAGGCGAGAAGGTGCTGGCCGGGAATGCCCGACGTGAAAATACTTAGGGTATAAAAATAAAGTTTTATATTTAGTAAAAAAAAAAAACAAAAAAAATCTAAAATAATTATTTAATTCTCAAAATCAAAATAAATATTTTCTGTAGTTGATTTAAAGCTAGAATAAGCTCTCTGGTATTTGACTAGGAGATACCCTGCACCACATTTATATTTTTAATTCGTTTTTAAGTTTAAATACATTACAAATCTTTAATTAAAACAATGAACAAAAATGTTCCGCAAGAAATATTATTATTATTCATATTATATATTTTATTAAAATTATATGACAAACCATAAGGAGTCCTTTAAAAAACCTACCATATTAAATTGTCTGTGCTTAAAGCAGAAAGCACTCGCAAAAGGGAAAACTACAATTGAACAACTGAATACTCATTGAAACCCATTCGGTTTTCAGATGCATTGAGGCGTGCTGGGTAATATACATGGGTATTATTCTCAATATGTGTTCGTTCACTGGCAACTTTCCATTTCCCTCAACTCAGAATCGGAATTGTTAACATTATTCACAAATTAAGCGCACACAAAAGCTTGCGTAAGAACACTGCCAGCGTACGCAATCGACTGTGTTATACCCTATAAATATGTTTATATGTTATACCCTATAAAATCAGTTGGAGTATTAACAGAGACTGATATCTTTTATAATATTAAAATGTTAAGAACTTAAGAAGTTAGTTCAAATTTTAAACCCAAGTTATATTAATGTTTTCAAGGGTATGTTAAGACTCTTGAAGCAAAGATCTGATAGCTGTCACAGCTAGCTTTTCCGTTAGTCCGGGTAGCACAGTGAACCCTTTTATCAATCCCTGGGGCTGTAATATAATGCCAGGTCAAATAACTGCCCTTCCATGCTCTTCGACAGTTGATACAAAAAATTACTGTTGCATATTTGATTGTCTCGTTCAATATTTGCATATTTTCATTTTCCTTCCTTCGTTCCGTTTGTTTTGACCCAGGCGCCGCTACCAATTTTCCGCATACCACATTCCTTGTTAGTGGTTTTCTTTACCTTTTGCTGGTTTCCGATTCGTTGGGCAAACGCCGCTGATGCAGGTCGAGATGCTTCAATTCAAGCCTGGCCAGACAAGTTATCGACTCCAATGCGTTGCTGCTGCTGCTTGTCTGGCGGCTAAGAAGAAGAAGAAGATGATGATGATGCGTTTGGGTCTCTACATTGATGCAAACAATACTCGTGCTGCGCAACAGCCGCTGAATTTGCATTTTCAGTTGATGGAATATTGTTCAAGTTGTTGCTTTTCACCCTTCTTTTTTCTCAGTGTCGGAGCGTGTGAACGACTGCAGATGCTCTGCGTGGCCGCCGCCCGACGAATCCTGGCCAAAAACCACGGTTCATCCGAGCTGGCGCTGTGACATAAGAATAACAACTAAGTGAGATAAAGTCGATTGTGCCAAACGTTGGGATACCCTGTTTCTTTCAGTACTGTCCAAACAAAAAAATCTTTAATAATTCTGTGTCCGGTGTTCGGCGGATGTATTCTTATAAAAAATATGTAAAAAGTTCACAAAGTTTGATATTCTTAATATATATAAAGTTAAAATAGATTAATTAAAGCAGATCAAATAAAGATTTTAGTTAAAAATGTTTGCTATTTAATACCAAAAAGTTTTCATTATATATTCACTTCTTAGGATCGGATTGACCTAATTCTTATATCCACAAATGTCTTTTGATAACCTTAATTTGAAGCCATTTCTTGGGTCTTTCTGGGTATATAAACAATGAGCATCGCTCCCTGCTGCCCAATATTTTGTTATTTATGGCGATTTGTTCAACCCTAAGCCGAAACAAAAAACAGCAAAAAGGATAAGGAACAATGGATGCAAATGGTCGCACTCAATACGGATGGTGATAGCATTTTTGTTTTTTAGGACCGCATCTGAATGATTAATTGCATGCGATTTGCGCTGAATGGCAAAATGTTTACCGTTATTTGTTTACGCTGTTTGTTGCTGCGGCTTTTTTTGATAGAATTACAAAATATATTTATATTGAATCGAGTTGGCAGCACAAACATGTGAGTTTGTGGACTTAAATCTAGTTTAAATATTGATTGCATAAACACGGGGATCAGGTGAATGAATTAAGTGATTAGTTTTAAAACAAACATATTGAAGATACATATTAGTTCTTTAAGCCATAAACAAATACATGCGAGTAAATACAAATATTGTTTAATAATAATAATAATAATCTTCAGTGTTTATTTAATGAAATGTCTTAAGCCAAATATAATTGATTTGTCAACATATTTGTAGAATAATGAAAAGTGAAAAACTGGGACTGGAATGAAACCATATATTAATTTTCATTTATTTTAAAGCTTATGCTAATGTATATAAATATATACAAATAAAAATTCAAATTCTTTTTTTGCAAACTTTATTATAAGTAGCAAAATAAATATTCATTTAACTAAATCTTAAATGTAGAAATTCTAAAAAATTAAAATAAAATTAGTTCAATTTAAAAATTGTATATGTTTAATTTTATTTATTGCTTATTTTAGTGTTGATATTAGTTTTCGTTTTAAAATTTAAATAAAGATTAATATATATTTTTTATTTTGCCTAGAAAGCATTTAACAAAAAAAAACATTAACAGTATTTATTTAAGTTGTGTATATATATATTTATTGATGTCGCACTCGCAGCAGTCATTAAACAAAAAAATATAACTCTAAATGGTTAATTTAAATGCTGTCGCGGTTGCTACGTGCAAACCGCTCCTCCCCTCCCGCCTCCCGCCAAACCCTCGCACGAAAATGGTCGCCGCAACGCGTTCCGTTTACTGTATTCCAGTCACAATATTGTGAGTGTTTTACGAAAGTCGTCGAGCGGCTTGTTTATGTGTGTGTCGAAGCGTAAAAAGGCGCACAATGTGACAGTTAAATATGGCCGGTTATTTTTTACGATTCGGGCAACGTGCGTTGGTGGCCAACGCGTTGCAACGGATCCTGCCACAAACAGCAACAACAACAACAACAACACTGAAAAGTTAATTAAGTTCTTAAAGGACGTGTTGCGGCCAACGCAGCAAAACGCCATGTGTTGAATGTCCTTTTTGTCGACTAACTGTATGCATATCGCAGCCATTACAGGAAGAAAGGAACTCGGACCAGCTGAACCACCCCACAAATGAGTGGCCGGGTCCAAAGTGCACTGGCTCACAAATTGATTTCATACAAACTATAATTCATTTTCGTTTCGCTTGCATTTTAATCCCAGCTGCATTGTCCTGTCGCAGATGGCTGCAGCTGCACATGCGAAAAACGAATCGAAAGTGCCTGACTAGCGGGTACCCTGTAGCTAAATTAAGTGTAGTGAAAATAAATGATGAAGGAAGAATCCTAAGTATGAATCCTAGTGGTGAATCCCTTTCATGTAAATCCTAACTTTATTTTAAAATTTTTAATAATGCATTTAATTTAAATTTAATTTAAATTTAAATTCGGTTTCAGCCATTGGCATGATTTTTCTTAAAACAATTTTATTTTCAATAATGCATAGAATTAAAATGTAGAATCAATATTAAAGACAATTTATGGCAAAATATGATAATTTTTTTAAATTTTGTCAATTTAAGTTTACTTGGTCTACTTGAGCTAAAAATTGAAGGAGATTAATCGATATTCACGAATTGGCAAGCATGCTTCTTTATTGCCAATCGAAAATAATAATAAATAAATTTTATTAAATTAAATTAATGAAATTCACGAGCGGTAATCCATTTTGATATTCTAATTTATGGCCTACGCTTAACGCTGACTCATTTAGAAGTCGAGGCATACAATTGACTTTAAACCGCTTTCGTTTTAATAAACTTGACAGCAGTCGAGCCAATTGCCAGCAGCGGACGGCTGTGGGGAGCTGTCTGGGTTCAAGGCAATTGAAATCCTTTCCAAAGGCAAATGAATAATTCATTGCCATTCAGTCGTCCTTGCCTACGCGTCAATGATTAAATCAAATTACTGCCATTGCCTGGCAACAACAGCTCCCATTTTAATTGCTATTCCACGACCAAGTCAAGGTCGACCTGCCCAAAGCCCAGCGGGACACGTTGCTTGTGGCACTAATGGCTTAACGAGCTTGAACTTAATATAAATTCACTAGAAAAATTACTAAATTTAAGCTGTATGTATCTTAAATGTAGATTTACAGATCTTAAATGGGTTAGCTTAAAAAATCGACACGCAATTGAAGCCAATATCAAGCGATGGCTTTTTAGAAACTCAATTTACAATTCATATTTGCAGTTCGTTGCGTTCCCATTGACAGGAAACAAACAAACTTCTAGTTAACTGAGGTAAAGGCGTATTTTAACCAAAAAAAAGGGTCAAAAGGTCGCAAGCCAAACAAACAAAAATTCTGTATATCAAAATGTGTATTCATTGAGCGTAATGAAACAGGGTATAAAAGGGTATATGGTATTTAATATTATATATTTAATGATATTTTATATTTATTTGAAGCTGTATTAAAACAACTTTTTTATGGTATATATTTTATAGATATAATTGTTAACAGCAAATGGGTTAATTTTCAGGCTTTCGAAGGAAACTGTTAACTGGATTACGTTTAGGTATCATTTACAAAATAATGGGTTAACTAGTTTTTAATAAAAATCCATTAAATGTCAAATGGCACAATGTGATTCACGCACACGAAATTTAAGGCACATGTGCGCTAGGCTAATAAAAAAATAAAAAAAAAAGGAAGAACTACAATCGAAAAGAAACAATGCGAGTCAGGCAAGCGGAAACGGAAGTCAGCGCCAACAGACAGCAGTGCGAAAGGGCGCCAAAGAAGGATGGTCGCAAAGCCAAGGCAAATGGAAAGACAATGCCCAACAGAAATGTTAGCAGGAACTACAGCAGCGGCAGCAGCAACAACAATTTGTAAAACAAAACAACTGTTGACCTCCTGTGCCTTGTATGTATTTTCGTTCTTGTTCATTTTCATTTACTCGCTTCTCTTGCGCTATTTCGCTTTTACGATTTTTTAAATAAGCAAACACACTTTTATGACATTCCAATTTTGAGCTAACAAAAGAGCATCAACTACTCGAGCCAGGCCAGGACTAATAGGCACGCCCGCAGCAGCAGCAGCAGCAGCAGCAGCAGCAGGATGTGTTGACAGGAAGACAGCAGCGAAATGGCAAAGGCCATAAACGAAAATGTGCAAATGGCTTAAACGGCACTAAAAATTCGATGGTAAACAACCCACGCGAACTCAAAATACTTTCAGATAGGTAAAACTGTCGGCGCCTGTCAACATGTGTTTTTATTATCGGGCAGCTGCAGCTGCAGCTGCAACTGCTTGCTGCACTCTGCAATCGTGCCACGTAGGGCCCAAATGGAGCCCCTAATTAAGAGCGAATGCCAAGTGCAGCCAAAAGGAAAAGGAAATGCCAACTGCAGCCGCTTAATGCCGCTGCCATAAATCTGCCCGAATTCGCCAACGTAGGGGCTATATAAATATACGACTGCGATAGTCGCGTGAATTGCGAGTTTTATGGCCTTCAAGCCGGCCAAGTGAATTTAATGTTGGCTAATTAGTTACTTATTTGAGGCCAAATTTCTTTGAATGCTATGAACAGAAAATACAAACTACAGATCTTTATGTAGGTTTAGATAGGTTCTAGAATAATAATGAACAATTATCTCTCGTAAAGATTTTATAGTTTTACGGCTTAAAAGACAACTGGAAATTTTCAACATTATTATTTCATTAATTTAAATAACTTACATTCTTAAAGAAAATGTTTTTTAATTCATAATAATTGAAGGATAAGAAATGTATACTGCATTTAATTGGATTAAGAATCAGATTGTTGCCTATGAAATATGATATAAATATATTTTTAAATAATTATAATTATATGTTACTATTATTTTCAGTAATTTATTGAGATTGTGAGAATTGATCACGAATTTCATTAGAACAGAATAGTAATATATTAGATCTTAATTAATTTTAGCTAACTTATTTTACAATTAATTCTTTTATCTATAAAATAAATAAATATTTTTTTCTAACCATTTATTGGTTTTACTTAGTAGTTAAAAGCTATTTTCTTCTCATTTTTTATTGCTGATGATTTTGGAAATTGCAATTTGTCTTTTCTGAACTCAGCCAGCTATTTATCCTTAGAATGCATTACAGGACATTACACAATTTGATCCCGCTTTACGCTCAACAATTCAATTAGCGAGCACTTAGCCGTAGTTCCACTCGTGACATCTGCAGTTGCCTTAACTCATTCGGTTCTGTTTAATGTTTAACCCGAGTACACGGGAGCAGCTAATTGTAAACATGTGAAACATAAGCAGCCAGGAGCATTTTTACCTGCAGCCAGCAGCTAAAATTGCTCGCCGATGATAAATTGCAGGCACTGCAATTAAGAATGCGACCGACAGACTCCACTGTTTACCGCCGCCCCATATCACATACCCCGCCTACCCCACTGGGAACTAAGGGAGCTCTGGGCATGTAATAAACAATTGCAAATGGCGTTCGAGTTGACAGCGCGACACTAAAACGGTAATTGCATGTAAACATTTCTTTATGTGCGTTCCAGGATGCTTTTTCGGGAAAAGCTGAGATAATTAGATATGGAGAAAGGAACAGCAATTAAACTAGGTGGATGGACAAACGATCTATTTATGAAGAATAACAATTATAATTGTTTAAGAACAATGTTCAGGATATATCTTAGAAAATAATATAAATTAAAATAAAAATACATTGTTACAGAGCACATTTAACATTAAAACAATACATTTAATTAATTTAAAAATAAAATTGTAAAGCATCTCTTGCTAGTTTGTAAGAAACTTGCAATTATTGCCAATTACATTTTAATAGTTTGCAAATTGAATGTAAATGGTTTCCATTACAAAGCAACTAAGGAAAATGTTTTCTGTCAGTTTCTCTCTCTCTCAACCGCCGCTGGCATTTTGATTTGATGAAGCTGTAATTGTACAGTTCCTAGCAATCAGGCAACTATCTTTGCCAGACCCGATCAATAGGTGGCGCACTTCCCTATTGACTTTGACGGCAAGTTTAACTGTAGCTGCAGCTGTTTTAACTGTAAACAACAACATGAACATGAAGGACTGCTGTGCAAGCAACACGAGATGGAGACGGGGCAACAATTTGCAGTTATGAAAAGCGCTGCCAACACAATTGCAATAATTTAACTTCCGTTTCATGGCGGCATTTTGTGTTTCCGTTTATGTTTCGTTGCCATTGCCATTTCCGCTCTGCGCTGTTAGCCGCAATCTGTTCGCTGCAGTTGAAACTCGATGTTGTTGTTGTTGTCATCGTTTTGCGCTTCATTCAAGCGCGCGCGCTCTCGGCTTTTCGGTAGTGACCACACCCACTTCTAACCCAGCTCCCTACGCCCACGCAGCTACAATGACCAAATCCAATTGCCTTGGCTCCCAAAAACACAGATTCAATGTTCCATGTCCCGTTCCATGTTTTTTGTGGCTTTGGCTTCTGTAGCTGTTCCAGCTGAACGCTGTCCTCTTCGCTGTTTTTCTACTACCCAAACACACACACACACACACACACACACGCACACACATAAACAATCTTATGCACAGGATGCTGTGGACTGCATTCTTCGCCGCCAACGATGCCGTAAATTATTCAAATTTCAAGTCGTAAATAAACGCGCATAAACATAAGCACAGTCGCCGCCTTTGCCTCTGCCACGTGCCACGCCCACAAAACATCGTTCAGCTCAAAAATGTTTGTTGCTCCTCATTCCGCGCACTTGTGGCAAATGGCTGAAATTGTTGAAGGGCTTTTGGTTTGCTCTGCAATTTTCCGCCAAGCATTTGTTGCATAGTTTTAGGCGCCTGCGTTTGACGCTGGGCATTAAACGCGAATTATCGGCTTTAAAAGGTGTATCTGCGACAACCCGTCAACTTCAAAGGTAACCAGGCCTTGACTTTGATTGGCATTTTCAACGCGCACGTGCCATTTGACATTCGCAATCAGCGCTCAGGTGACTTCGATTCGAGTGTTCAGCAAAAGCTAAAACAAAATCGCAAACCGAGGCTAAGGTTAAATTATTTTGCTGATCTCTTTGTCCGACGTGTTTGTGATGTGTTCGGGATTTTTGAATTGAACTAACTGGCATTTGATTGATTGATGGCCGTTTCTCTTATTTGTTTTATTTATTTTATTTACCTTCACACGTTTTTCGGCTATCAATTTTACTTGGCAGACAGCTCAAGTGTACTAGAACTAATTTCGATTAGGAGCTATTAAAGTTAAAGTTTGAATTTCCGAAATATTCAAAGCAACTGATATAAAATGTATTTATTTACACTAAAAAGCTTACCAACAATATGAAAAAATCTAAATTAATTTTTATATTATTTAAAAGAAATCAGATAAGAAAACATGTTATGCTGTTTCGAATATCTTGTTGCACAGTGTAATTGAACGACACGCAGCACTTATCCATAAATTTATATGCATTATAGCGTGGGCGTTAATGGCCTTTATGCAATATTTTATATTTAAACTTTAATGGAGAAAGAAAGAGCAAACAGTGTTTCAACATAAATAAATGTTGCAATTGCAAAAAAATTCTAACAATTTGACAGATATACACAGAATATATAAATATATTTATACCATACGAAGCAAAACCTGTGTCAAATTCGAATTTCTACTTAAATAGGAAAATACACAAGAAAATAATTAATAATTAAATAATTCAACTCATATAAATTAATATCAAATACTACTATATAAACACAACGCATAAGTTTTATCTATGTATATTAAATAATAATCAAACAAATAAATATTTATTTATCTCTTAGACAAAGTGTGTGGTTCGATTTTGTTGTTGCTCTTTTTTTTTTGTTATGACTGGATATGATATGACAATGGAATTGAGAACTAAATTTTCATAAATTGATAACAGCAATTGACTACTATATTATATTATTCATATGAAAATCTATTATAAATTAAATTATAGAATAAATTTTTAGCATTATATATATATTATTTCAATATTTATATTCTCAGTTTGTTTTTCACAATTTTGAGTGCCACTTTAAAAAACCATGTTAAATATTTCTATTATTGTGGCAAATAGATAAACATGTCTAGTCGCAGCTGTTATCTGTTTAAAAAATATATTTAAAGCTAATATGTATTCTTATCTTAACTAATTAATTTTAATTGCACTATGCACTATAAAATTTCCGATACATTTGCAGACATCTGAGACTTTGACCGTCTACACCATCGTCATACGCGCCTCAAATTCCTGTCTGGCCAAATTTCTTAGAACTTTGCCATTTTGATTCTTTGGGAACACGGCCACAAACTGGACGCCGGAGTGGAGTTGCTTATAATCGACAACAACACGCTTGGCGACGTGCTCGATGATCTGTTCTTTGGTGAGCGGAGAGCCCGCCTTCTTGATGACCAATGCGCCGGCGGCATCGCCGTGCTTGGGATCCCGACAGCCGACCACACAGACGTGCAGGACATCGGGCAGCTCGGCGATGATTTGCTCGAGTTCGTTGGGCCAATAGTGCTTGGAATTGTACTTGAGCAGATCCTTTTTGCGATCGACCAGATACAGATTGTTATCATTGTCAAAGTAGCCCAGATCGCCAAGATTTATCCAGCCGTTCTGCATGGTGGCCGCTGTGTCCACGGGATTGCCCACATAGCCCTCCCATTTGGAGCCAATGTTTATCAGCACCTCGCCGACCTCGTTGTGGCCCAGGCTGTTGCCATTCTCATCGACAATTTTGATGCACACGCCGGGAAAAACTCGACCCACCGAATTCTCCAGTCGATGGTCGATATTGCCCGTAATTGCACCCGTCTCCGTGGCGCCGTAGGAGAACAGCACAATGCTTTGTTTCATGAGATCCTGCGCCTGCCGCAGCACCTGCAACGAGATCCAGCCGCCGGTGATGAAGGTAATCGTAACGGTGGACAAGGACTGCTCTGTGGCCAGCGGATGGGTGAACACTTCGTAGGCCTGCCAGGGTGCCAGCACAAGCGAGGTGGCCTTATATTTCTGGATGAGGCCAATGAATTTCTCAGCATCAAACCCGCCATCGAAAATGATGCGGGGACCTCCAAAGAGGAAGCTCATGGCGATGGCAATGAAGCCCGTCGCCCAATCGACGGTCGCGTGGGTCAACAGGACATCTGTGCTCTTGCTAAGCCTGTGGACAGAAGATAAATTTCGGATTAGACTATCGCATGGAGGGAGGATTCAGTGGAGCTGGCGGTGGAACTTACGGTGAGATTTGAGTGACGTGCTTGTGGGAGAGTGCCACCGCCTTGGGCTGACCCGAGGTGCCTGACGAGCAGAGAATGGCAGCCGTTTGATCGCCGTTGGTGTCCAAAGTTGCGGGTCTAGCGGGTAGTTGGAGTTGGGGATCAGTTGGTTAAACCTGACCTGGGATTAGGACACTCACTGAAAGAACGACTCCTCGGCTAAGGGCTGATCCAGCAGATCTTCAATGTGGGTGACGCCCTCAACGCGATCTGTAAGGGTAACAATTTTGGGCGCCCAATCCTTGGTGACTTCCTTGATGCGCTCGTAGTCCGCACCATCGCAGAACATGATCTTTGGCTTGGTGACCACATAGAGTCCGGCGACGGTCTGCGCATCTCTGGTGACATTCACCGCATGGAAGGGCGTTGCATTGAAGAAACAGGCTATCACCAGCGGACTCACATAGGTGCTGGAGACACCAATAATGCCAACCACATCCTTCTGCGTCAGCTTCTCCCGTTTCAGGTAGATGGCCAAACGGACGCACCACGTTCTCATTTGCGCATTGGTCACCTCAACGCCATCGGCATCGTTGATCTAGTTTCCGGACAAAATAGCTCATATAATCGAAGCTTTTTCCCTCTGATGGGTGCATGCATTTACCTGAATCACCTGATGGGGCCAGTTACTGAGTGCTGTGTAGATCACCTCGCCCACAGAGCAGTCGGGATCATAGTATGGTCGTTTTCGTATGCCACTCCAGATTTTGGTCTTGGCATCGTACAGCGTGGGAAACAGTGCTTTGGTTGCCATTTTGATTGCCTCAAAGCGAATCGAATAATACAGGTTCCAACTACAACGATGGCCCTTATATAGTGTTGGCCATTGTGATTATGCGATTAAGATTAGATTAGGCTACTGGCTCTTTTTTCAAATGGGTTCGGACTTTCCGGCTAATGCAAACATATCAGCAGATGTAGGTTTGAAGTCGAAAAACTGTCTTTCCGGGAAAATACCGTTATCTGTTAGTGCTAGTTTCGTTGATTTACTGCAACCATCGTCACGGGTTCAATTTGGGCAAAATTTTGATTTTGTTGACCACTTGTTTATCGTTAAATATTTTTTTTTTGATAGTGAATTAAAAGAAACAAAATTATTTCCGATTCAATTGTTTAAATAGCTTTGCCTTGGCAACTGCTTAGCGCTTTTTTAAAAATTCTATTGAATTTCAATTTTAACTTTTTTATCATTAATTTGCAGTATATTTAAAACTTTAATTCAACATTGGCTGCATTAAAAAAGGTATAATATTAAATTTGCATTTTTGTTAACTTTTTAATATTGTGCTAACAATGTTGCGTTCTCACAATGCAAACAATGTTTTTTTTAGTAAATTTGTTTAAGCATTGCTTGTTAATTTAAATTTAATAATTATTTATTTTATTCCTAAAAATATTTGAATACACGTAAAAACTTTATTATATTTACCTTCTAATTTTTTATTTTCAAAGTTTTAGCTGCAATATTTTCAAAATATGTAAAAATAAAAAAAATCCCAGCTGTGTTTAAACAAGGATTACACTCAAATTTTCAAATAGCTTTTTAATGAACAAAACTAGCGTAGTTTGTACATAGCATTGGGCTTTATTGTTATAGCTGTAATGCTCTGCCGGGATCCAGTAATTTATGCACGCCCCGCTCTTTGGACTGGCCCCCCTCCCGTCGAAAACAATGTTGCCAGACTCCAATTTGAGGAGGGTTCAACTGCATGCATATATTAACATCAAATTACGCCCAACAACAACAACAAAAAACAGCATCAACAATTTTCACAAAAATACTTTTGGTGCGCAGCGAAATATTCTACCACAGTTGCAAAATGAATACAAGAAATATTATATATATATATATATATGTATACAATATATGAAGCGGTCTGACAAGGCAAACTCCGAAATTGTTGTAAAATGAAAGGAATGCAAATTGGACCAAAGCTCACAGTCGCTTCAGTTACCATTTAAAGGGCCCAAATCGTGTATGGCTTTAAGGAGCCCTCTCCACAAACTTCAGTTAATGAAATTATCCAGCTATGCTTTTGAGCGGCGGTTTTAGGTATTGGTTTCGGTTTCGGTTTCGGTCTTGGTTTCAGTTTCAGTTTCGGTTAGATGCCCGTCTGGCAGATGTTATCCACTGGTTAATTTGCTTTGTCAAGCGGAGCAAAAGTCGAACCCAATTGACAGTTGATAAAGCACATTATAATTATAAACACACACACACGCACTTCATTTAGACCCAATCGGAGGCGTCCCCCTCTCCACCTCTCGAATCAGTAAATTGTTTGGTCAGCACCCGGCAAAAAGGGTGTTTTCGGGCTGTTTGCATTTGCAGTTGGCTGCTATTGTAGAATAATGCTGAGCTGCGGTCTGTTTGCGAAGACATCGAGCTGATTAACACTAATCAACGCACAGGCTAAAAAGCACACATGCCCGAAATGGTATTACGCGAAATCGATTAAACAAACAAAAAACAATACTGTATAGTTTAGCTAATTTTTAAGCATATTTTTCATTTAAGTACCTAATTAATATTAATAAAAATTAATAATTTAAATACATTTTTATTTATACATTTTGTTTAAGTGCAAAAGTTAATGATTATTATTATTTATTATTTCAAAATAAAAATCATTTTAATTTCTTTGTAAAATTTCTCATTTTTTGGCCAAGTGGCTTCTTGGGCATTTGTACAGTGGCATTGAGCAAACATCGCACACCGCGCATTTTATTCGCATTTGGCCGTATCTAAATGCGGGCGTCCCGGCGTCCCTGACCTTAGACAAGAAGCCAAATTTGCATGCTGGTGTTATCAGCGCGTGTTTTCACGCTTATCACACTTGTTGGAGGCGCCACGTGCTCGATGCTCTCGCTGTCGACCTCCGGAACTGTCATAAATCTTGCATACGCGCAATGCGCATGCGTCTGGCGTGTTCCATTGCCAAAACGTTCCGTGCGACTGTTGAGAACATCGCACCATTCATAAAACTGGGCGATGTTTTTGTCCGGCGCGAGATGCTGCATCCGGGCAGGAAGACTGCCTGGTCCTGGGACTTGGGCACGGGCAAACAGTTTGCGGTGATTCCTAAGACGGAGCGGTTGCAACAGCGGCAGAATTTATATTTCGTGAATACAGCGAAAAGCTCAATTTGACAGTTAGCCAAATATTGAGACGTACCATTAAAGGTAAATTGGCCAAAAACTCTTATTCCACCAAAAATATTCGAATTTCGAATATTGAATAATCCAGCTGATAAATGCTTGGCATTCAAAGTAAATAATACGAATTGTCTTAGACAAAAAAGGCGAAAAGTTTGCACTCGAGTGTTGTTAAGTGTGGCAAAGTTAGCCGTGAAAGTTAAGTGCGCTCGTAACTCGGCCGGAATTTGCGGCAGTTGCCGTAACACGTTGGCCCAACTGCAAACTTTTTCGACCAGGCCGACAGCCAGTCGAGCAGTTAGCCCTGCAGTTGCAACTGCTGTCAGAATCTTTGCGCTCCCAACTGCCAACTGGCAACTGGCGGGCAAACATTTTACAGTTTTGACAACAAAATTTAGTTAAACAACGCAACGGTGTTGCGCGCGGCCGGATACGGAAGTGAACTTGCCGCAACAATTTCGTGCTGAACTGCTCATTCTTCCACTTCGTATTTTTTTTCGATTTTGTTGCAACAGCCAACAGTCGTTCTACACACACCCACACACACACACCCGAGCGTGTGATGTGAATGGTAAGTACAAGTGCTCCCCGTCATAAGTAACGGTACAATTTCAACCGTTTTACACATTTGCTTTTCACGCTCTATGAAATATATTTATATATATATAATATATATATTTACACCATTTTTTTTCAACTTCCACCTATGAATTTTAGTTTTCAGCTTGTTATTTCTGTGGTTTTTGGTGTGCCCCACTGCGTTTGTCAGTGCTGTCCAGGTTGTTATTTTTGCGGTTGTTTTCTAAGCGCTGATTGCGTTTTTTTATGCAGTCGATCCACGGGCAGAGATTGCAGACGTGCTCCGACTTTTTCATATGCACCACACAAATAACACGAGCCAAAGACCATAAATTGAAGAAATATTGTGAAGTATATTTAAAATAAAAAATTAATTTTTTCAGGTGATTTAAGCTGATAAAATCAATTACCAACTAATTACAAATTATATAATTATAAAGAAATAATATTTGTTTATTGTTATACTATTTACCATATTTCTGAAAAAAACATTATTCAAATTTGAGTAATTCAATATTTAATATTTTCCCATCTTTAATGCATATTTAAAGAAAAACTGTCCAAAAACATTTTTTATTCTGCAAGCAAATTTAAATTCGGAGAAGGTGAAAATAACGTAATCCTCAATGGTTTTTATTTTCACATAAAACATATACATATATAGATATATGGAAATATTTATATACAATTTTAAGCTCTGTCACACATGAAATTTGAAAATTGCGCTGCGAGAAATCTTTTGACTTATGCACAAGGAAGCACTTTGGCAACATTAATTAATAACAAAAAAAAAAAAGAAGCATTGAGCACACAAAGCAAACGAATTTCAACACTCAATTTAATTAAAATTCTAAAAATACCCCAATTTTTTTGTCGAATTTTAAAGACGTCTTTAGATTTTTTTGTTGTTGTTTCCAAGACATTTGCATGTGATGCGTGTGTCCTTTGTGTCCTGTACGTGTGTCGCGTGTTTTGCTTGTTATTTTCGGTCTAATTGCAAGTTTATTGTTGCCTTGTGTGCCATCTAATGGCCCCAAATGAACCTGAGCATCGGCTTCGGGCCCAGTCCTGTTTGGGCCACGCATAAATATGCTGTCGGCTAGAGACCACAGGACTGCGATCCCCCCGACACGCCCTGCCAGATGGTCCAGTGAATGGCCCGAATGGTCTGCGTGTCGCATCTATAATTAAGTGAATATACTTCTGTGTGTGTGTATGTGTGTGTGTGTGTGTGGAGCACGACTGCGTTGCTGCTGCTGCTGAACATAAGGAGGTATTTTATGCTGGCACTTGCTGAAATATGCACATAACAAATACTTGGGTAGCGCCTGCTGGCTGCCTTGGGTGTGGTCGCACTGCCAAAGGACATTTTCCACTGGGAATTTTATGCCCTGCACTGAAACTCATATGCATTACAACCGAAAATCTAAACATACTTTGTAAGATTGCCCAATTATAGAAGTAAACTTGAATTGATATTTCGAAAGTGTTAGTCAAGTGCTCAGATTGTGGTTTTGTATCCTTGGAAATGTTTAATTACAACATTTAAGGAAACAACACAAAGAAAAATTCGAAAAATTTTAATGTCTTAAGAGAGCCTAAACTAGAAAGAGAGACGGGAAGAGAGTAATCTTTTAAATGCAAGAGTGTTGTCTTTTAATAATATACAACAAAAAAGTAATTATTTTATGCTATTTAGTTTTTGACAAAAAACTATTTTTGGGTAGTCTATGTGCAAGCTTTGCTCATTCACACACATCTTTCAAGTGAAAGGAACAACTATATAGTATATACATACTTATAAATACATTCACAATAGCACTGGGCGATAATATGTTTTATAATCGACATTTCGACATTTCGTTTGAGGTTTACTTGTTGCAAAGAACACAGCACCAAAAATAACACACGTATTCTAAAGATATCAAAATGTGGCCAATTAAATTAACTGTTATGTATGTATATATATGCATGTACATGACTTGAAAGAGACTCAATATATATGAGTGCATTTGCTGTCGGGCTGGTTAGAACCATTCTGTAGCATTGTTCATATTTACGTGCTCATAACTAATGCACACACATCTAATTACCAAAGAAAAACAACGCAGATTTGTTGTAAAATCGACTATGAGATGCCCTGCAGAAAGTTGAGAAGCAGCTATGATAGAGTCGATGTATGTATGTTTGTGAATTCGAAATGTATTAATTTACCTTATAGCTGCCAAATATTTGAGCAGATCTGCCAAGAGCTTTGATGTAACTAACTCGTGTAATTTAAGCGCTCGCATTTACTTCACAGAGAACAGTGCATTTACAGTCAACTAAATGCGTCGAGTTATGCTTTTGGCATGACTAATTAGGAGTTGAGTTTGCGCCAACTTGTGTCTCCTTAAGCATGCTTGCTGCAGGATCTATTAGTGCTCATCCGACTGACTAAAATAGCTGCATAAGCCCTCAGACACACACACACACACACACACACACACATACAGCTTTGCTAATGGCACACACGTTATACTCTTATACACTCATGCTACTTAAAACAACAATAAATTAGACTAAAATATCCGTAGTGTATGTTTTTGCAGCGATTTGTTGTTCTATGTAAATGGCAGATTTTGTCCGACGCTGTATATATAGTGAGTGTATATCTGTCTCGCTCTGTGTGGGCAGTATCCGCAGGCCCAAGCAAAATAATTAATAAACTGGCCGTTAACACAATTTCAACTTTAATACATTTTGCGAGCCATAACAGTATAATTTATAAGTCGCACTCCCCTCCACCCTCACAAACTGCCACGCCCACATTCAGTCTCAGTTGGCGATTTATGAAACTCTTAAAGCAGATGCGAATCTTCATAAATAAATGGCAAAAATCATGGCAACTTTCTGGGGTCAATGATATAATTATGTGCTGCAAGCAACTAGCTGACTTTTGATAAACGTGCATTTAAGCGATAATTATGATGATAATTATGATGAGGACGAGCACAAAACGAAGCACAAGATTAAGTCGTTCAAATTCCTTATAACTAAATCCTTAAAATGAGAAAATCAAGTTTAAGAGCGAAAAAGAAAACGAAAAACATAATAAAAATACAAATTTAAGCTGAGTATCTTTTAATATAAAATAATGTATTTTAAAGTGTATTTAAATATAAATAAATATTTTGAAGCAAAATAAAAAAACAAATAAAAAAATTTCAGCTTTTAATAAACAAACATTATTTAAAGTACATTTAAGAAAAATATATATAAATAAAAAAGGATTTTTGCTTTATTGAAAAATATTCATAACATAAAAATCTATAAAAATTGTAATTGGCAACATCATAAATCACCAAAAATATTTGGGTATTTAATTATTGTGGAATTTTATGCTACAAGCATTTCTGCCAATTCTGTTGCCTAATGCCCGAGAGCTTTGGGCCCATTCTCAATACTAAATCTTACTCAAGTGGCGTTGGGCTGTGATAAATACTTCAACTAAAAACGAATATGAAATAGAGCAAAAAAAAAAACCCTTGCAAAGAGAAATAAAGCTGCGATAAATTTACAACAATAGCCGAGAGGCTTTTAGCGGAAACTGCACAAACAGAAAACCAAAAAAAAAAAATATATATAAAAAAATATATATAAATAAAAAGCAAGAAAAATACAAATGAAGGCATAAAAGTTATGGGCAGCAATATTTTGCGTCTGGTATTTTGGGATTGTATGCCTAGACGATGACACCAGGCACCGGCTTAAATAAATAAAATAAATCAAAAATGTAAATCAACACTCGTCACACACACACACACACACACACATATAACTTTATATATGGATACAGGACCATAATTTGTACAAACACACAGGCACACATGAGCTGAATATATATATATATGTGTATATATTTCTCACTCTTTCTGAACCCCTCATTAAATTTGTCTGTGTTCGTTGACTTTGTTATTGCTAGTGGTTAGTTATTTGGTTTTCTGTGTAATACGAAATCACAAAGCATTCATTCAAGTGTTTTGTATTTCTGCCATGGCAAATATTAAATTATGCCCGCCAACACACAAAAGGTTCTAACGAAGCATTTATTTTATTTTTGGCCATGCTCACAATTCACCTCCCCCCACGCCCATGTCCTATGTGCATCTATATGCTTTATTGGCCTCTCCCTGGGGACTACGAACAACAATAATTCATCAATATTAAATGCATGACTCTTGCAAAAGCCAGAATTAATTGTGTCATAGAATTGTGCGCAGCCAACAGTTGACTGGCAATAAAAACAATACAGCAAGTAATTATTTTCCAGACGAGTATTTTCGACAAACAGATATCTCTTTAATCTTCAAATTAAACAAGTTAAATAAATGTCAGTTAAAAATAAAGAAAAAATAAAGAAAAAGTAATAATAATTAGGTTTTGTGAATTGAAAATTAAAGTTGTATTATATATTAAATTATATATCCTTCGTTCACCTTGCTTAGATGTCAGCTTAAAAAACAAAAACAAAATAAAAGGTTTTGCGATTTCAAAATTAAGGTTATATTATTCTGCAATATTGGATATAAAATTGTATATCCTTTGTTTACCTTGTTTAAATGTTAACAAGGTATACATTTGTAATATTAATTGATATTGTCGCAATAGGGCATTTTATGATTTTATTGTATTTTATTCTATATTTTTTGCAACCTCAAACAATATGTATTTGGTTGTAGGCTGCCTTTATTCAAAGCATTCTAAAATCGTTCAGCTTCTGTTCCCTGTTGCCTACTTCAAGCATTCCTTTGAGAAATGCAATAACCGCAAGCAAGTCATTCACTCCTCGTAATTGAAGCTGGTTGCAGCAAAAGCAATATATATATATATATATTTATATTCATACATATATATTTTCAGGCTCTGAATACATTGACGACCCTGCAGGCATTTCAATTAGTACGCATTCGTTGAGGAACTTCATTTCCTTTGGACGGCTTTGCGTTGGCCAGTGTTCCGGCGAGGACAATTCGTATCTTTAGTGCCTTTCACTGAATGGTTGAGCATGGTTAAGGATGCTCTTTTTTAAAGAGCACAATTCCAACACTTGATGTAATTTTGTTCGTTTCCATTTTTGGCCCTGTCGCAAACGCAGACACCTCTTCATCCATTTGACGGAAAACTGAGTGGGGCTGAAAACGTGCCGCCTTTGTCCATGTCCCGCCCACCTGTCCGCCCTTGTTCGTCCTGGACAGTTGCCTGCGTTGGCATTTTTTTCATTCACATTCTTTTTTTTTGTTTTTTTGAGCGCGATATCTTTTCTTACAGCTGTTTATAATTCCGGCTGAAATCTACTTCATTTTATCAGCGTCTTCACGGCATCTTGCATTTTTGAAATGAAATTCAGCTTTTACCACTTTTTCTTCATTTATTATTATTTTTTTCATCCTTCTGTTTTTGCGTCATTCTTAATTCCATTTCGTTTTCGGATCACCCAAACTCATTGCCTGCTGCCATCTGTCTTGTCCGCTGCGACCTGTGACCTCTGTCAGTTGCTGGTCATTCAATTTGACGCCACATTTATTCACCTGTTTTTTCTGCTTTTTAAACAGTTCGCACTTCTTCTCATCTGCTTTAATTACTCTGCGTCATATTCGTATACTTGATATTTATTGCGTATACGCAGTGTATATTTGGTAATGTTTGGCAATGTGTTAATGTGACCTTCCCCAGGGTGCTGCCATCAGCATACTCTAGCCCCAAGTTAACTGGAAACTTTGCTCCCGAATTTCTGCAACTGTCCAATGATATCTCTGGGGCAATTAATGCTCGGACTTGTGCGGATGTGTTTGCAGCCCATTGAACCAAAAGAAAGAAAAGTTACAAAAATTAAATGCAAAGCGCCAGCCGAATGCTAAATTCCCAGCTGAATGAAGTTCGACCTGCAAACTATTTGGCCACACTTGAAATTTGCGAAATGAAACCACCCCGAGGGCTTCACACAATTATACATCATTCAAAACAGCTCGACCCTCGTCTATTCCCAGAGCGAAATGTCACGCTGTCCGCCTTTTGTTGGCGTCTAAATACTTCCCAACCCCTCCGTCGGCAGCTCCTCCTCCTGCTCTCTCTCTCTGCTCGCAGCATATCTTTTTGTGTGTGGTTTCCGCTGGGTGGCCTTCATTGTTTTGACTTCCGTTCGGTGGCCAAGAGCCCGATGATGCGCTGTTGATGATGTCCCGTTCCTCGTGTGACGCTCGAATGGCAAACAATAATAAACGCCTGGCTCGACTGCATCTTGTTTGTTTGCGTGATGTATCCATAGATTTCTATCTGGATCTGTGTCAGCGTATAGATTTAGTGCTCCATTACACAGTGGACATCTGGGAATCCAACAACAACAAACCAACCGTCAAACCCCACACAACTGGCACTTTATTTGCTTAGCGCACTAGTTAAATTGGGCAGACAAATGTTTAAGTACTCCCCTGCCCACCGCCAACCACTCAAACCAGATCCAGCTATAGCCATAGCTACTACCAGTTTTATAGGTATTTCTTTTTTTTTTTGTTAGTTTCTGTCGCTTTTGCGCTTCGTCTAACTTTCCGTACATTGGCTGCAGTTAAAGTTGTAATTTTTTTTTTCGGTTTCCGGTCCGTTGAGGCCTTTCGACTGGCATGCGTTGATCCGCCCAGCCGAAAGCTCTGCAAATGGAGGTCACTCGTTTGAAACGCTTGTTTGCCCCATAAACATTCAGTTTAGTTGAACAGCTGAGAAAAACCAAATTGTGTTTTAAATATGCGTGGCAAGCAATTTTTTTTAAAAATTAAATTTATTTAATATGAGTGGCTCAAATTTAAAGGCGTTTTTGATATTTTACTTTAGGCAAATAACAAAAAATCGCAGAAACAATTTTATATAGAAAATGTATTTTTTAAGCTAAGTTTTAAACAGTTAGAAGATATTTTAATATTTCTCTCTCTTTTCGCTTTTTAAATATGTACCAAAAAAAAAGGTATTTTTTCATATAATCGATATTACGTCCCGTTTTTTAAACTTATCGACACCCATCGGTTTTTTTTTATCAGGGTTTGGGAGTATATCTTAGAGACCACAAGATTAAAGCAAACACAGATCAAGAATATTTTTGATACAGAAGTATAAAAAAAATTCAAGTTCATATTGGGTTTTTGATTATTTGTAATTATTTTTGAAAAAACATTATTTAAATTTTTAGTAATAATGCTGTTGTAATAATCATTTTCGTACACAATTATTATACCATATTCCAATACTTATATTCTTTGTGAAAATTCCGCTATCACAAATATTTTTTTTACCCATTTTCAATGGATTTCCCAAAATAGGTGTAATAATTAATACCGTTTTCGGCTATTTGCAGATCGTATTATATAGTAAACGAGTACAACGGAATCGCCAACGGCGACTGCAACGTTTTTATTTGTTTTTGTAATGGAATTATTTATTGTGTTCGTTTGGGGAAAATGTTAAATATTTATGCATATGCAAAGAATACATTTTGGCATCGTTGTGTGTGTGTGTGTGTGTGTGTGTGTGTGTGTGTTTATGACTGTGTGGGCAGACAGAACTAATTTTTTGGTACCATTACTCATGCTGGCAGCGTTGAATGTGCCTCAGACACATTTCAAGGCGATTTTCCGGCTTGGCTGTTTGTTATTTCCAGTTTGCAAATCTCTTTTCTTTTTTTTTTGGCCATTTGCATTGCTCTCATTTGCACTTGAACAGCCCAGAAAGAGAGAGAGAGAGAGAGTGTGAGAGTGAGAAGATAAACAGAGATTTCAACTACAAGTCTGAGCAACTATTTGGCACACTGCTTGCATTAAATTTGCTTTGCTTTTATTTGTACATTTTCTATTTGAATGCAACAAAAAATTGGCAAACGAAGTTGTCGACAGGCATCTAAGTGAATTTGTTTGTTGTCCAAGCTGCCAGGCGATAGAATGAAATAGAAATATATATATAGGGAAATAGAGAGAGAGAGAGAGGGAGAGGGTAGAGCCGCCGCTGACCATGCACTTGGCAAAGACCCAAGCACGGAAGGACCTCGATATGGACTTTCATTTGCGCTCTCTCAGCTGGGATTTGGTAGACACATTGATTGCCATATGGCCTATTATTCTTAAGTGCTTATCATAATTTGTGTAGCGCTCCCTTTCCGGCTTCCTGGGACACAGCAAACACCGACGAGGTACACAAATAATTTATTACAGAGCGACCCAAACGCAAAAGTCGCCTTAGCGACTCTATTCCCCAGAGTTGTGCAGGGGAAATGGATTTTCTAGCGCCAACATTGACGCAGCCGGAAAGTGCGAGCCTCGGTTCAAAGTAGTGCCAAGAATGCCTGAAAAATAAAAAATATGTGAATATATATATATACATATATATATATCATATGCATACTTGATGTGATGGCACATTTTTATTTAGTTTCGTTAACACACGCTTTAAGTTTTATATGTTGACATGCACTCGGGAATTTACTCTCAAAAACATCTGGAAAAACAAATAAGTTTGCTATAGTCGGAACCACTCTATTAAGATATACCCTAAGCTCCGAAACATGCAAATTTGATTTGCAATTATTTTGGTGTTTTAATATTTAATGCAAATCTGCAATATTAAAAAAGTGAGTGTAAGTACGAAGTAAGATCATTAAAATGCTTAAAATGGAGCTTAAAATCAAGAAAATTAAAATTTTAAATTAAGATGTTGTACAAGAACATATTATGTTCTTCTATATATGATTAAATTATTAATTCGAATAATTTTTACAGCTGTGACTTTCATATAATTGAAAACACTTTCGAAAATATTTTTTATGCAGAACAAATTTTAAAAAATTTGAAAGAGTATTAAACATTATAGGTAATTTTTTGGTTTATGCATCATAAGTTTTTGATTGGCCTTTTTAGATATTTGATGTCCGCTGATTGCAAGTGAGAGATTTAATTACCGTGCGAGGAAATGATTTATTGATTGAAGCTGTGCAGGCAAAAAAAAAAAAAATCAGTTTTATATCAAAAAAAAAAAAAAGTGTGCTTATGCAAATATTGTAAAATATTTTTTCTTAAATTAAAAATGCATTTTTTAAAACATAAATAATAATAATCTTTGACTTGCATAAAAAATAACAAACATTTTCTAATAAATGTTTATTTTGTATATATTTCGAGAAAAAATTCGAACACTTAAGTAAAGTTCAAAGGTTATGCTAGCTTTGTGATAATCGTTAAACGTTAAATATAGACAGACAACATTTTCAAAGAATATTTTAGGAACATATATTATTTACATTTATCTTGCCAGCTCGTATACTTTAATATTTAATCTTAAATATGGACGTAAAACGAGCAGTGAATTTTGACGCAAATTGAATGCACATCATCGGCTCTTTTGAATACAAGTGAGTGTCTGGGCTTTTATGCGAGCTCTTCAATGTGCACAAGTTTAGAGAGACACGACAACAAAATATTTGTATTTGGGGGGTCAAGGGTCAGGAGTAGTCGTACTTATATTTTGTTTACTGCTTGTGCCATAAGTGCTTTTTAAGCTGACTAAATAATCGATGATACTCTTTATGCTAGTCTCCAAGTTTCGCAATATTTTTGTCGATGCTGAAATTTGTTGTTGCCAACGAGCACAAATCAGAAACATAGTCGAGACAACGGCGCCCAAACGCCCAGCAGGGCGTGCTTTTTTTTTTATTTTTGTGAGGGGGTGGGGCATTGGCAATGCATACAACTATATTGACATGATAAACAAAATTGATTTCACTTCTTTTTGATGCCCTACATGCGTGCACTGTTAAGAAAAGGCATGATAGGGCTTATAGATGCATCAAATTAAAAGTAAATTATCGAAAGTCTGGCAAATATTCCTTATTCAGCTTTCTTAATTAGGCTTTTATAATAAATGTGAATGACAGCTTTTAATTTACAAAAAAACTGTTTACAGAGTATTTCTTAGTCAGCCACTTTTCAATCATACACTTGAACATGTTTTTGCACGCTGCTGTTATCGTGTTTTTCGACGCGCAGCCATATTCAAAGTTTATTAAATTGCCATAAGTTCGCGACGCTTCGATATCCTATATAGTCATTGGCCTTAGTCTGCTTATTTTCGTTGTTGTTGTTGTTCAGCATGCCCGAAAAATAAATCCGCTATACCACGGCCGGTCAGCAGCTCAGACACAAAAAGTGCATCAAATTAAATAAAAGTCGAATAAAAAATCCTTTTAAGCCCGCAACACTTTTTGCCAACTTTCGGTCTCTCTCTCTTTTAGTCAGAAACGCTTTTGGGACTTTCGACGATGCAGCGACTCAATAAGAAAAATGTGAGGGGAAAAACCCGCAAATTTGTTCAAGATTTTGCAGACCACGCATTGTGGCCAATACCCCACTTTTTCTCTTATGTTCAATCTGTCCCTTGGCCAGCCTTCCCTCATTCTGGCTTGTTATTGTTGCTTATGTTGTTTTGAAGGCCTGTCTGCTTTAGTTTAACTTTGGAATATTATCGCAACCTTTTTTGTGTGTGGCTGACAGACGTAAAGCGGATTATACTGAACGGATTCCTCTCGGTATATAGGTATAATTTATTTTTTTTTTCGGGTTAGACACAACAATTTATGAAATTGCTTAAAATCACAAAAGCTATTAAGCCCATTAAAATAAACGTTTATTTTTATCTCATGGGTTTTGCTCTGATCCGATTGGAATATTTATGATTTAATAGCCAATCAAGAATTTAAGTCATCATTCTGAGATAAACTTTATTTAACCGCAACTTGTTTTCGGTATTTGCTTTTAGTTTTTTTACACGAAATTCGCATTTTTCTTTGGTTTCGTTTTGTTTTTCTTACCTAGCCTATCCAGAAATTCCATTAGCTTGTAAATTCTTGATAAAGTTGGCAGTGGCGGATTTTTCGGTTTTATTTTTTAGCTTTTTTGATTCAGTTTTGCAGTTAACTGTTTACTGCAGTTTTGTATGCATTTTTTATGGTGTTGCGCTTATCCCACGAAAAAAAGACAAACAAAAACCAAGTTGAAGAGTTGAAAGTTCGTTGCCTGCAATTCTGTAATGCCTTCGAGCTTTGTTCGCTGTCGAAAATATCAAATTTTTAAAAATTTCTAAACTCAAGCGACGCTTTGGCGCTTTCCAACTATTTATTTTGTTTCATTTGCCACAGTTTTGTTTGTTTAAGTCTTTAGGTTTCGCAAAAGTTTTGACTGTGCTGAACTTAAAATTTGCATTTTTGCCAGCGGCTTATGAAAATGTCCTTAAAGGTTATTCCCACTTGTTCAATAGCCGCACGAAACGTGCGGCTGCTTTTAACTACTCTCGATGACATCCACAACAAAAAAAGGAGCTGATCTCTGGCTAACAGGGCGGTTGCGCAATTTTTGCACATTTATCTTCATTTTTCGCATTGTTCTCTTATTTGTTTCCCAGAGCTTTTATGCTGCCCTTTTTTACGCGTTTTCCGTTAATGTTCGCTGCGGTTGTTTACGATTCGACGCCACCTTTTTACTACCCCCTGCCCCAGCTGCCCAAAAGCCGCTGATCTGATTTCCGTTTCCGTTCACACATACACACACGCACACTTACAGACAGTTCAGTGCTTAATGTCACCCGCTGTCTTTTTGTGACTGTCGCCTGCTCAACGCAGAATATTGTAGTTTATATGCTGAGGAACGACGAAAGAGTTGCTAGACTATGGGTTACCCTAGATGTCAGTAAAATAGAATAGATTAAAAAAAGTATGTATATATATATATTATTTAATAATTTTATTTAAAACTTTAAACTATATAAATTTATTAAAAATCTATCCTAACTCTAGGCCGAGTTATGCCAATGTACCCCATTTGTCTTGGGGTAAATGGTATATTTATCTCATTTTATTCATTTTTTGTTACACGTGTGTCGGCCATTTAAATGTGGGTTTATAGCATAAAGCGTAAACCGTGCCAGAGGTTCCGGGCACTTATTTTCAATTTAAGAAATGCAAATACATATAAGCAGATTATGCTGATGAGCAGCAGCTTAGTTATGCCAAATACATGCTCATATGTGTGGGTGTGTGTGTACAAAATTTAATTTCCTGCTCTAATGGAATTTTTTATTTATTTCTTTTGTTTTTGAAGATTAAAAATACCTGTGTTAGCATTAGGTTATCTGTTTTAATAATTCTACGCAGATCGTAAAGTAATTTGTAAATTGAACTTTAGCTTTTGCCAAAATTCCGCTGCCTACTTTTGGTAATTGTTTGTCTCCTGTCGAAATTTTGTTTGTCTACTTAGAATGCTTTTGGTATTCATTGTGTTGCGGCTTTTAAAATATGTGTTTCTTTTTTTCCAACAAATTCAACATATATTTGCGAAAAGAACACAAGTTTAAACAGCTGTCAAAGTCAATGGCAAACTTTTTTGTCTGCGGTTGCTTTTTGTTGTTGTTGTTGATTTCTATATATGTCGATAAATAATTCATAAATTGGGAGAGAGAGAGAGCGTGAGAGACAATCATGAAACACACACAGTAACATGTGTAGTCATGTGCCATGCCATATTGAACCAAATGTAAACGCATTAAAATAAATCCGAAAAATCCTGCCACACACACGCACACACACACATTGCATGTCAACGGCATACAAGCCGCAGAGAAAAAGAAGCAAGCGTCATGCGACCGCATTTCAAATTAGCACACACACATACACGCTGCTCTATATATATATATATATATATATATATATATATATATGTTTATTTTGTATTTAAAGCTCAGAAAATGCCGCCACAAGGCGCATAAATACAAATATATATATAATGCAATATAATAAACGTCAGAAGCAGTGAAAATATCAAAAATAAAAAATATGACAAAATTCACAGCCAAATGTGCGCTGAAGGGTAAAATCTTAACCAGGCCAACACACACACAAAACAGGGGTGGATGCTGCGATATCGCAGTGATAACCCTTTTTAACTTTTTGGCTTACACTTTGCGGCGAGCGCTGCCAAAACTGAAGTGTGCATAAATATATATACACACATACACACACACACACACTTAAGCATATTGACTATATAGAGTTAACCAACTTAAATCCAATTTGGCTAACAAGAGATTGTCAGTCAAAGAGACAAACACACGCATGCAAAAATATACTATTTTATTAACATGAGCCGCAAAAAGAGCGCAAAGAATTTCAAGAATTATTGTGATTATAAAGTCACAAAAGCCTACATTATATTAAAAAAAAATTTTATTTTAAATAAGTTTTGGTTTAAGCACTTTGAATACTCTCATATCATACTTTAAATTCACTTGTGTTAGTTACCAAAAATATTTTTAAAATCGATATTTCTGTATTTTATTGTCGATTACAAATGTTTTTATATATAGTACAATATAATATTTATAGACAAAATTTATTTTTCATTAGCTATTTTTTTTTATTTTATTTCAAGCATGGTAAATAACAGATTAAATATGATAAAAATCAAAACTTTTAAAACATGATAATAGGGTATTACAAATTTGCTTAAGCTTGAGCTAATTTTCGGTATCAAATGACAAAAACAAACCCAAAACCACAGCTAATGCTAATCAGTGTCTCGAAGAAGCACTTATGTGGTGGCTTTCTGGCAGCTGCCATTTGAGACCTGCGAATATGAATGTTACAAGGAAGGGAATGAACGGAAAACCAAAAATAACAAAAACTATCCATGATGCACTAGAAGTTTTTTGAGTATACATAAATCTTGAAAATATAATTTAAATTCCCGCAAAGTTAACTCATTCCACTAAGCGTGCTCCTTACTACTTCGTCGTACTTGTCAAGAGTTAAACGCTTCACAAATTTGTGAATATATACTTTCATATGGAAACACCAAAAACTTCCTACAAATCTAATTTCAAGCTATTTACGTACACCATCACATATACATATACATCTGTACACTATATACCATCATATATTTACGATATTCATAATGCTGACTAGCGTTGTTTGTTCAGCTCCGCCCGGACATGTTAGGTTCCTGGATAATCGCAGGATTTTTCCAGTTGTGTTAAGTGCCCCGCGCTATGAAGCCATTATGGCCAGATCCCGCATGGATAAGAAGCATGCGGCTCTGGCCGCAAAGGAGGAAGACGCTCGTTACATAGAATACCTGAAGAAGGGCAGTGAGTGGGTCTGCAGCCGCTTTACAAACGTCGGGACTCAGTCTTTAGATGAGGAAAAACAAGCGAAGCTTGATCAGGAACTGAAGGAAGCTGAAATCAGGGAGAAACAAGTGAAAATGGAAGACGATATGAACAGGAAAAAGCGCATAAAGCGAGCTAACAAGATATTGGAGGACTTGAAGGCGGGTCAGCGAGCTCTTCACCATGCGGTGGTCGATAGCGATGTTTTCTATCAAAGAAAATATAACGAGGCCGTCAATCGCGAAATTGCCGAAGAGGGTCGACGTTACCGAAATATAGAAGACGAAAGTTGCCCGGAGACCTTGATACCATTTGGCACCATCACAGAGGAGCAGATAAAGGCTGAAGAGCAGGCAAAGGCGCTTATTGTGCGGGCCGAATTCCTGAAAGACCTTAAGGAGAGACGCGAGAAAAGACTAGCCGAACAGGAGCAGGAAGTAATCGATACTCTCATTGAGCGCGCCCAGTACAAGTGTCTCTACGAGAAAGAACAGAAAGAGAAAAAGGAGCGCGCGGCACGAAACCGTGATTTCTGTCGTCGCGCCTATCACGATGCTTTAAAAGAAAAAGCCAGGATCAAAAAGGGTAAGTTAACAGGGAACGACATTCCCATTTTAATAGACGTCCTAAGATTAACTCGTCCCCTCCCAACAAATAGTCGAAGACATATTTAATCGAATTGACGATCGAGTTATCTGCGTTGATGTGGCAAGACGCCGTAGTCTCGATTCGCGCAACAGTAAGACATTTAAGAAAATATTAGCACAGACCATACAAGATCGCGAGGACCGTGCCATAAAGATCTGCCATCTCCAGCAGGCGAACAACCGAAGGACCGAAGAGCGGCAGAAAGAAGTTGAGGAACGATATGCAGCGGAGATTGAAATGGACGAGGCACGTCGTCAGTGTGAAGTAGAGGAATTGACCAAGCAGCGACGTGCCTACCAACTGGCCGAGCGAAAGCAGCTCGAGAAGCGACGTCGGCGAGATGCGCAGATACGCACATTTGAAATTGCAGAAAGGCTGAAGAACCAGAAGACCAACCAAATATTCTTTGCCGCCCAGAAGCGCCATAAGGAGGAGACAGCTGCAAACCTTCGGAAGATACTCCAAAGACAGCACGACGATTGCCTGGAACGGCGTCAAGCGGAGCAAGTGCGTCTGACGTCTTGCGATGCCGACATCTTCCTCGAAGACGATGTTAAGTTCTTCGAGGAAGCGGTCGATGTCATGAAGAAGGCGCGTAAAAGTGGACGTCCTGTTTACCCTATGGCCAAGGCTGTGGAAGTTTACCGCCGCAAAAATCAGATAGACGTCACTCCCGAGGTGCGTATGGTAGGAAGGCGCAAGCTGCGCGACTATTGTTGGCCAGGATATTACTCCAAGGCGGAGTTGGCCTACAAGAAGTACGAACATCGGGAGAAATGTCGCGAACTGCAGGAGAAGGATCGCCACGGAATCTTCGCCAACTGCATAAGAATAACCAAAATGGCCGCTGAGGAGCAGCCGTATAAGAAGTGCGAAATGGAGTGTCCCATCAAGTGCTTCCAACATCGCGGCATGCCTGCCATCGAAAGCGTCGATTCCTTTGATTGTGGTAGCAATGTGTGCTACGAGGATGACCCTCTGCCTTGTGGTCGTCCATGTGCTACAGAGATTATGAAGACATGTGAGCAGGATCAGCAACCGATTGACCCAAAAATAGCGGCTAAAGCAATTCAGGTTTCTCTAGACTCTAGCGTATCGGATACAAGCGATAAATTCCGTAATAATAAAGCCCTTCTATCAGCTCAGTTAGGGTCATCAATTAAATCAATACATCGCTTTCCTGCTGGAAAAAGCTCCAGAAATGCATCCAAACAAATCCCTATATGGCGTTAAGATCAATTACCATAATTTTATTATTAATTACAAAGGAAATTAATATACGAAAATATAATATATATTTATTATTCGAAAACCGATTTAATTATGGCTTTTAGTTTTGTAAAATAATCAAATCCAATTTTTCCGAATGGAGGAGAGCGTGGCTGATCTTTGGAGGGGTCAAAAAAATGTGATGCATCGAGCTTAAATCTAAAAGAGATAGACTAAATCGAATTGCCAGTATGCACGAATATATTTTCAGAGTCTCATCTCAGCACAAACCTAATATTTTCTTTTTACTTCATGAGCAAGTATAAAAAATGTATTTGACAATAAGTGAGGCTAATTTTCATCTTTCACACATACACTTCAAACACATTCCAACACACAGCACAACACAAGATATCTCACAACACAAACCGTGCAACACCACCTTAGGGATACTCAATAAACTGCATATTGATCGAATTTGGCGGCACACAAAAATTTTAGCGCAATTCAGTATTCATTATGTTGCGCATGATGGGCTTGGCAAAGCCTGGCCACACTCGGTTCGCAGAGCATCGCACGCTCCAGCCGGTTGTGATATCCGCCAAGCGCTTCGATGGCATCATGGCCAGGTCAACGATGGCCAAGAAAAAGGCAATACTGGCTGCGGAAGAAGAAGAAAGTCGTTACATGCAATACTTGAAGGAAGGAAGCGACTGGGTCTGCAGCCGCTTGGCAAACGTCGGGGCTCAAAATGTAGATGAGGAAAGGCAAGCGAAACTTGATCAGGAACTGAAGGAAGCTGAAATCAGGGAGAAACAAGTGAAACTGGAAGACGATATGAACAGGAAAAAGCGCATAAAGCGAGCTAACAAGATATTGGAGAACTTGAAGGCGGGTCAGCGAGCTCTTCACCATGCGGTGGTCGATAGCGATGTTTTCTATCAGAGAAAATATAACGAGGCCGTCAATCGCGAAATTGCCGAAGAGGGTCGACGTTACCGAAAAATAGAAGACGAAAGTTGCCCGGAGACATTGATACCATTTGGCACCATCACAGAGGAGCAGATAAAGGCTGAAGAGCAGGCAAGGGCGCTTATTGTGCGGGCCGAATTCCTGAAAGACCTTAAGGAGAGACGCGAGAAAAGACTAGCCGAACAGGAGCAGGAAGTAATCGATACTCTCATTGAGCGCGCCCAGTACAAGTGTCTCTACGAGAAAGAACAGAAAGGGAAAAAGGAGCGCGCGGCACGAAATCGTGATTTCTGTCGTCGCGCCTATCACGATGCTTTAAAAGAAAAAGCCAGGATCAAAAAGGGTAAGTTAACAGGGAACGACATTCCCATTTTAATAGACTTCCTAAGATTAACTCGTCCCCTCCCAACAAATAGTCGAAGACATATTTAATCGAATCGACGATCGAGTTATCTGCGTTGATGTGACAAGACGCCGTAATCTCGATTCGCGCAACAGTAAGACATTTAAGAAAATATTAGCACAGACCATACAAGATCGCGAGGACCGTGCCATAAAGATCTGCCATCTCCAGCAGGCGAACAACCGAAGGACCGAAGAGCGGCAGAAAGAAGTTGAGGAACGATATGCAGCGGAGATTGAAATGGATGAGGCACGTCGTCAGTGTGAAGTAGAGGAATTGACCAAGCAGCGACGTGCCTATCAACTGGCCGAGCGAAAGCAGCTCGAGAAGCGACGTCGGCGAGATGCGCAGATACGCACATTTGAAATTGCAGAAAGGCTGAAGAACCAGAAGACCAACCAAATATTCTTTGCCGCCCAGAAGCGCCATAAGGAGGAGACAGCTGCAAGCCTTCGGAAGATACTCCAAAGACAACACGACGATTGCCTGGAACGGCGTCAAGCGGAGCAAGTGCGTCTGACGGCTTGCGATGCCGACGTCTTCCTCGAAGACGATGTTAAGTTCTTCGAGGAAGCGGTCGATGTCATGAAGAAGGCGCGTAAAAGTGGACGTCCTGTTTACCCTATGGCCAAAGCTGTGGAAATTTACCGCCGCAAAAATCAGATAGACGTCACTCCCGAGGTGCGTATGGTAGGAAGGCGCAAGCTGCGCGACTATTGTTGGCCTGGATATTACTCCAAGGCGGAGTTGGCCTACAAGAAGTACGAACATCGGGAGAAATGTCGCGAACTGCAGGAAAAGGATCGCCACGGAATCTTCGCCAACTGCATAAGAATAACCAAAATGGCCGCTGAGGAGCAGCCGTATAAGAAGTGCGAAATGGAGTGTCCCATCAAGTGCTTCCAACATCGCGGCATGCCTGCCATCGAAAGCGTCGATTCCTTTGATTGTGGTAGCAATGTGTGCTACGAGGATGACCCTCTGCCTTGTGGTCGTCCATGTGCTACAGAGATTATGAAGACATGTGAGCAGGATCAGCAACCGATTGACCCAAAAATAGCGGCTACTAAAGCAACTCAGGTTTCTCTAGACTCTAGCGTATCGGATACAAGCGATAGATTCTGTCATAATAAAGCCCTTCTATCAGTTCAGTTAGGGTCATTAACATCAATTAAAGCAATACATCGCTTTCCTGCTGGAAAAAACTCCAGAAATGCATCCAAACAAATCCCTATATGGCGTTAAGATCAATAACCACAATTTTAATTACTAATCTTCGAAAACCGATTTAATTATGGCTTTTAGTTTTGTAAAATAATCAAATCCAATTTTTCGGAACGGAAGAGAGCGTGGCTGATCTTTGGAGGGGTCAAAAAAATGTGATGCATCAGCTTAAATCTAAAAGAGATAGACTAAATCGAATTGCCAGTATGCACGAAGAGTTTCAGAGTCTCATCTCAGCACAAACCCAATATTTTGTTTTTACCTTATGAGCAAGTATAAAAACGTAACGATTGTAACGAAAATGTATTTGACAATAAGTGAGGCTGATTGTCATCTTTCACACATACACTTCAAACACATTCCAACACACAGCACAACATAAGATATCTCACAACACAAACCGTGCAACACCACCTTAGGGATACTCAATAAACTGCATATTGATCGAATTTCGCGGCACACAAAAATTTTAGCGCAATTCAGTATTCAGTATGTTGCGCATGATGGGCTTGGCAAAGCCTGGCCACACTCGGTTCTGCAGAGCATCGTACGCTCCAGCCGGTTGTGATGGCCAAGAAAAAGGCAATACTGGCTGCGGAAGAAGAAGAAAGTCGTTACATGCGATACTTGAAGGAAGTGACTGGGTCTGCAGCCGCTTCACAAACGTCGGGGCTCAAAATGTAGATGAGGAAAGGCAAGCGAAACTTGATCAGGAACTGAAGGAAGCTGAAATCAGGGAGAAACAAGTGAAACTGGAAGACGATATGAACAGGAAAAAGCGCATAAAGCGAGCTAACAAGATGATCCTGAATATGTGCGAATACCTAAGCAGGGAAATATTCAAAAAGACAGCAAATACTCTAAAAGATCGTCAAAGATCGTCAAGATTAGGATACCTGAAAAGGGGGTTAGCCAACCACTCAGTCAGGAGACTAATTAGACCAGGGAACCTAATATATCCAAGGTAGATTATACTTAGCTTTGAGAAGCCACTTGCCCGAAATTGGGGTCAATACATGATTTCTACTCATTTTTATGTCTAAGGGTAATGAGGTTAGCCGAACTATAAAGCTTTGAATGATTTGTATATGAATTTCCATATTGCCAAAATGAAATTATAAATAAAAATATAAAGCAGGTAGCTTAAAGGTTTTTTTTTAAATAAGCTTCTGTGGTCTATTACCATTAGCACAAATTATTGTAAAATGAAACGAAAATCCTTTTAAATTAATATAGGTTACGCGAAAATGCTGGTTGTTAAACGTATTTAATTATCCCAACAAGACAAAGCTGTTGTTTCTTATTTAATTACCTAAGAGAAATATAACCTATAGACTTGAGTATTGCAGTTTACTTTCCTTTAAGCCATAAGATGAAATTCCTTAAGTCAGCACTTTTTGTCCTAATGCGCATACAAATCCACATTTTGTGTCAACAAAAGCTTCCTCCAATCTACCGCCCACGAAATGCTCGGAAACAAAAAAATATATATATTCATATATATAAACCAAAAGCGAAATAAAGCGGCGATTCAAGTGCTTGGTGCCCGGCGACTGTTGATGGCAACCGCTTTAGGATGGCTGCGTCATCTTGCGGGGATTGCAAATTAGCGTAGATTGCGCACTTAGCCGTGGCGCGGGTGGCGAATATGGAAGCGGAGGCGCAACTGGAGAGATATCGGCCAGACAAACAGAAACAGGCAGCGGGGGGAGAGGAGGCACTTGATTCAGGTGTGACACACCTGCTCGGATGCGCCAGGTGTGGCATTAGCAGCTGTTGACACACATCTCATGGCGGCGTACAACATGTCGTATAAGTATTTTAATTAAGCATCAAGGGGACGCACAAAAACGCTGGCTCAAGTTGCTCGCGACGAGTCGCGTTTTAATTAAGACCCACTAAACTAAGACAGCCAGCTCAAGGAAAGACCAAATGGGAGAGAACGAGACAGAGAGTTAGAGAGAGAGAGAGAGGACACAACTTGAGATGCGCTGGCAAAACGGAAAGTTTCCATTTAAGCTAAACTCGCAGCTGAAATTTAATTTACTTTAGCAAAAACTTGCGGCAGCAGATGCGGCAACATCTGGGAAAAACATGTAAAAACTGCATAGTCGGCTGTTACCGACTGCACCATACTCTGTGAATGTATACAGGTATTTTTTGTATTATTATACTTTGATTCGTCTATATATATGGTTACAATTTTACACTATATATAACAAAAACCAATATACCTTGTTTTAAAATTGTGAACAGTGTATAACAGACTGGTATATTCTGTGTATAAATCCTGTTTTAAGTGTGTGTGTGTATGTGTAGTTGCAACCAGGCGCAGGAATGAAATATCAGTTACCACGCCCACGGCGACAGTGCGGCGGCAACAACAAGTGCACCAACAACAACAACAGCAACAGCGCCAATAACACACTACATGCAAAAAATACAGAGCTCGGTCCGCCAGTTTCCGTCTTTCTGTTTCGCTGAAAACAACGTTAAAATATAAATAAACATAAAGCGAGAATATTTTCGTGTATTTCATAAGTACCTTCGCTCGCAGTTGCTGTTAAATTTTATTTATCAGCATTGCGACAAAAAATTCATACCCTTACGTTACAAAAAAAAAAAACAACAAGTGAACAAATACACATTTTTGTGTGTTTTTACCAGCGTTGTCGCAATAAGCTTCTAATAAAAATAAGGACTTGAACACAATTTTTACGAGATCAACGCTTAGAGAAAATGTTTATAAATAAACTGAGGTGTTAAATAATGTTATTTTTCAGTTTGGTTATTATTGCTATTATTAAATAAACAATCAACAAAGAAATTTCTATTAATAAGAACACTTGCGAATAACATCCTGTTACACAAAAAACAAAAATTGTACTTCCTGTTTGTGAATTTTTTCGAAATAAATAATAATCTTTTATCCGAAAAACTGAGGCTGATGTCGATTTGAGGATGTTGAGCGACAGCGCGCAACGAACCATTGCAAGTATTTTCTTGGGAAACTGCTTAAAAGATTTCGGCGTAAAACCGATAAGCAATGCCAATGAAAACATCAAAGTAAAAGAAAATCTAGAAAACTGATGGCAACGGGCTTTGTAAATTCGCATTTGTTTTTATCGTTTCTCGTTTTTAATAACAACTTCCAACCGCTATTGATCAGCTAAATAAAGTTAATTAAATGACTTAATGTAAGACAAGAAAAGCAAGCAAGTAGTCGGGTGTAACCAATAGCGCAATACTGCATAAAATGCAAAATCAATTTTATTTTCAATAATGCATTATATTAAAATATAAAATCAGTCTAGATGACAAATCATGCCCAAAATGCGACGATATACAAGAAACTCTTTTCCATGCGTGAACGAGTATAATTCACAAATTTTAGAAAATTACAAAAAAAAAACTATGCATTTAATTTAAATATAATTTTTGTTTCATGACAATTCCTTAAGCTTATAGCTTTATCTCTTAATCGACTAAGTTTAATTTTTTATCCAATTAATTATTACCAACAGTTAAATCATCAACTATTCTACATCAATTTTTTCATAAGATTTTTTTGCTTATTGTTGCTTGCAAATTTCTTTACTTCATTGTAATACCGCTTTAACTGCAAGTCAATCAAAGCAAGGACAAATTGCTGAATCCTGAAAACCAAGATGCCATTCAATTGAATTGTGAGCATTGTTTGACTTCTGGGAAACTTTGCCGGCGCCTCGCAGATGCCACGTAGCTCGCTGCGATATTGCGTTTGGCTGCCACACGGCAGACAATTTCATTTAATCGTTGTACAGATTGTGTGGCATTTATGGATCAATAGCCAGGCAAGTCAACCGGCAACATTGGCAACTGCAATTTGTGGAGCTTGCGCCTGATAAAATGTAAACAACTGCATAAATTTGCATACGCAAGCAATTTACATTTAACTAGCACAACAACGGCAACTTAAACTGCGTCTTAAGTTTCAGTAATAACACCAGACAACAGGAATTCGATTTCACTCATTTAAAATGTAAAAATAATTTACGATAGACAAATTACTTAAAATTGATCTGCAAAAATGCATTCTTAAATGCTCTGCAAAACTTGTGTAATTACGAGTTACCTTAACAAAAACTAAACGCTTTTTTGTTGACTAGTGTAATTGATGTAATTTTAAGAAAAAAACATGACATCAAAGTCATGGCCTTTATCTAATGCGTATTTATTAATAGCAGCACAAACAAGTGTTAGCTGCAAGGCGTATACGCCATATTTTATATAAATTAAAGTTCAATATTAAATAAATATTTATGGTGTGCAGAAATATTATTTAATGAATTGAATAATAATAATAATAAATGAATTCAACTGGCTTAAGTGCTTAATTCTAACACTTTGAATGAAAAATACAATTCAATAAATATACTAAACATCCTTTCATAGTTATTTATTTTATTTCATATAAACCGTATCTCCAAGTGTTTACACTATGAGAAACCAATAAATTTGTATTCCATCATCTTTATCCACCTGCACAAGCCATAAGTTCTTATATTGAACAAGGTCAAGGCACATCGATTGTAGTGCAATCTTTTATTCAAAAGTCAACCGAAACCATACTTTATTATTATAAGCATGCAAGTATTTCTACGTGCCACCGTTGCATGCAACGTGCCGTTAAAGGAGCCTGAAACCGCGGCAACAAAGCGAATTGATGCGGTCTGTTGTGCGAACTTGGGAGCCGGTTTATGTTAGACGTGCATATGGAGAAAATGGATATACAAATTATAACATAATAAGCAAACGAATTCCACTGCAGTTGTGCCACATGCTGCGCCCCACGCAGCGGCAACTTCATCTTTGTGCCATAAACGTTGCCCCGTACACATTTTACACGTTTATATCTAACTCTACCGGTTCTTGGCAAAACTATTCTGTGGCATTTTCGGGCAGCACTGGGTGGAAGTTATCTTAGATTATGCGAAATAGCTGCACACTCTGTGTGTGTCTGTGTGTGTGTGTTGCGCAGCAAAACGTTGCACAAACCTCTCGAATATTTTTGCTATGCATACGAGTATGCAACAGCAGCAGAAGCAGCAGCAGCAGCTGCAGCATTCAACTGTGGCATTCAAATACAAATTGTTGGCTTTAAATGGCGTGCCAAAGCCAAAGCTTGAAGATGAGCCGAGTGACATTGAGTGGGCAATTCAGTTGAAGTGAAGCACAAATAAGAATTCCCAACAGGTGGTCAGCCGTTTAAGAATTACCCATTTTATTAAGGAATTCCCCCACAAAATGGATACCGATTTTTCCTACTTAGCTCGTGTTTATTTCAGAGAGTTTTAAGGTTTTCCCCTGGGTTGTGTTTGTGCAGATGCAGCCATTACGAGATGTGGTGTGCAACATGATGCAACAAGCTTGCCAAACTTGCTGCCATTGTAATCTGCATAAATCCCCGTTAAAGCTGTTGCAACACGCGACAATATGCGGACATGCAGGACACACAACCTGACAGCAGACATTGTCGTTGTTCCCGTCGTTATCCCGCGTCTCGGCCAGGCGAAAGCTTCAAGCGACTGTCACGGCAAATAAATCAGCAGACTGACAAACACGGCAACAAAATGAAAGAAAGAAGACGAAAATCGACAAAGAAATTGTTGCTCTTGCAGCTCAAACTATTGAGGATGATGTTCCCTAGGTACGCGTTTACCTCAATCTTGACTATGACTGAGTGCTTGCGTGAGTGCATGTGAATTGACAGCTGTAGCAGTCATAGAGTACTCGAGAAGATTGCTGGATTCACAATGATGTATTTATTTTTGCTCGCAAAGAATGTTTGATTCTTAAAGTGCACAGATTTCAGTAAATCAACAAATAAATATTTGTGTGCAACATGTTGAAAGTAATTAAATGGGTGCAGTTATGCACAATGGGAAAATAAATAAGTTTACAATTAGATAATCTATAAGCTTTAAAATAAATAAAAAATATATATAAAATCATATCTTTGATCGGTCATAAAATATGTGTAGATAATATTAGCAGCAGCTAGAAATTTATTTCAATTTCAAATAAATATTTTCCCATAAAAAAACATCTGACAAAAATGTCATAAACTGAAATAAAATTAAATTAAATTTAATTATAAAAAAAAACTTATGTGAAATATATGTCTAAAATTAAATTCTTTTGTATCAATGTAACATTTTGTTCAATTAAAGAGGTTTTTGATATTTGATTTAATTTTTTTTCTGTTTTGACAAATGAAACAATTCAAATATACAAATATTTAGAAAATTGACATTAGTATTTTGTGTTTGCTCTGTGTAATCATAATGCTCGTAATGACATTTTGATTAACTTTGCAGACGTGCCACGTGCGGCAACTACATTTTAATTGTCTGCAAAACTAAATTGTCTGTAAATTTTGTATAAAATTGTGCAATTGCTACGTAGACACACTTGGTTAGGTGCACAGTTTAGCACGAATGAACTTGAAAGTGCTACGTTGAAGCAAGGCACATGCAGCAGCTGCTTGGCCCCAAGAAAACGGCAGCAAAATATTTACCATGACTTGAAAGACATTGCCCGAGGGCCAAAATGCAGAGTGCAATAAGAGTGTGTATAAATAAATCAAAGTTTATTTAGTGACAGATACTTTGTGAGCAACTGTGTGTGTGTGTGTGTGTGTGTGTTGTCAATGGCACAGCAAGCGACTTTGATTTGCAGTGCAGTGCAAATTTCCGCAAGCCAAATGAGAAAAATGAGCTTTGTACTCGAATGGCGTGTGTAAAAGGGCAAAAAAAAACTGCAGAGAGGAGAGGGCAGGGATCGGAAAATATTATGAATACGCAATCATACAGCTGACAGAGGCACAGGATTACAGTTCAGGTGACAAGCACACACACACAAACACACACTCTGAACTGGAGACGAGGCCGTCGCACAATGCAACTTGCCAGCGGATATGAAAAACTATTTTACAGCTGCTTTTGTGGCCACACCTCCATTTGTCTCTGCCTGCATGTGTGTGTGTGCGTGTGTCTGTGTGTTTGACTTTTCGCATGAGCACATGTGCATGTATGTGTGCGTGTGTGTTTGTGTGCCCGCTGGAACCTTTTAATGCTCCCTGCCTGCCTTTTAAGGCGCCATTCAGCATAGTTTTCTCCATTTTATTGCTGTGCTGCTGCTGCCTTTTGATTTTAATTTATGATTCCTGCCTTTTCTCTACTATGTAAAGTATTTTTCGCCACATGCCCCGCAGCTAGACGAAAAATTCATTTCTGTCTGCCATGGGCCAATTAATTCGCCCAACTGGGCTAAACTTTAAAATTACACAGAAAACTTTATGATTTTTAATTATTTATATTTTTATATATTATATATAATAAGGATAAAATTAAAAGTGAATTTAATTGAAATTCAACAAAAGTGTAGAAATATTTGAAATATCATAAAATATAAATATTTGATTTTTACATTTACCTAATTTTTAACTGGGGCTTTTAAAATTCATTCACAATCGCTTTCTCTCAAAATTGTTAAGTCAAATTTGGCCAAATGGTTTCGTCCTGTGCAGCAGTTGCTAAGGAGCTAAGGACAACCTCTACTGTGAATGCCGTTTTCATTTCTGCAGCTCCAAGAAAATGCAAATCTCTAAAGGGGATTACAGTTATGCATTCATGTTGTTAACACGTGTTCAAAACGTTGGAGCATAAAGTTTAAGTAGTTTTGAATATCCTTTATGGCTGCTTCTGTCCCAGCCCCATTGTTGTGCACTGTTTTGGTAAATTGCTGCCAACTCAGCCAGCTCAGTGGGTAGTCCTGTGAACAAGCGCGAATATTTGTATGTGTGTGTGTGTGTGTGCGACTAGGTTTTTGTGTTTTAGATCTATGTTTTGCGTAGACCAAGGTACAATTGTGAATGAACATTCAATTTAGCTGAACGTAAGCAACTATTTATGCTCACATTTTGAATTTTCTACGCTTCTTTAGAAATATAATTTCATTAAAATTTAATTATAAGATTTTATGTGCTTATTACGAAAAATTTGACTTGCATTTAAATGCTTTTAAGTTAACTCATTTTTGCTTTTTCAATATTCATTTAAATTCTTTTTGCAGTTTTTTATAATAATTCTTTTTTATCACATTATGACTTTTTATTATTTATAATTTACTTTCAAATTAAAAAATACTCAACTTGTATATCTTCCGCCACATTTGTGTTTTTTTTAATGTATGCAGAATTAATTTTTCCAGAGTAAATTGTGTATTTCTCCACACTCAAAAAACTCGAAAAATACACTTTTTCAATAATTTAAATGGCGACAAAGTTGTCAAAGTGAATTTTAACGACAACAAAGCGCAGCCTAAAGCCAATTTCATCACTTTTCGAAAAGTTAAAAAACATATTACGAAAAACATAAACGATTTCGTTACGCCCAAATGTACTTCTATTAAAATATAATCTGCTTTAAAGACTCAACATCCAACTAACAGCCAAGTATATATATATGTATCTATCTGTAAGCACAAAGGCACATTAACCTAATTGGCTTCCGTGCTTCCATCGTTGAGCTTGGCTAATAAAATTGTTTCGGGATTACATGCATACTTAAGATTTTATCTATCTCGTTCTCTCTTATATTTAATATGACCATATTTAACCTTTTACTTTTCTTTTTAATCTCGTTTCAGTGCTTCAGCACAAAAGGTAAGCAACACACCTGAATTTGGCCCCAAAACATTAACAAGCCTTTGAAATTGTGTTTAATGTGTGGCAGCCTCCACTTTCAACCCCAATCACCCCTCGGCAAGCCGCCAACTCTCGTTGACATCGTGTTGATATATATAAAGAATTAGATTAAATATTTTTGGTGGCTTAAAAGCAGCGTTGTTAACACCTAAGCTGGCCGTTAACTGATATTAGCCCTTTAGGCTCTTCTGCGGCATTTAGTCCTTTTTCGGGCTTGATTTGTCAATTTAGCTAATTAGCAGCTTCAAGAGCTGCTGTCAGACCATTAACGGCATTAATTAACTGATGTCTTTACGGCTTGAGCATCAATATGGTGAGAAAACCGTCTAAAGGGTAGCTGACAACTAATGAAATACATATGAGTAGCGAAGTTCTTGGAAACTGAGGCCATTAAATGCCTGATTAGGTAATTGAAATGAACTAGATGTGAAGGCGGACTATAAATAACTTTTTAGTTTCCAAAAATGAATGGAAAGTGCCTTTGAGCACTAATACATTGAAATACATATGTGAACAGGACAGGGCGATGAGCGCGTCAAAGCATACTGCATAAAATCACATTTATACAGAGTCAAAGCATTTATGCTCCATTATGCTCTTAACTTTCGGCTGTTGGCTTTTGTTTCCATTTCGTTGGCTGCCATAAAAAACACTCGCAAAAATATGAAAACATAAAAGCATAAAACTTGATGAGTGTGTGTGCGTGCGTGTGTGTGCGTGCAAGGTCAGACACATTTTTGGCTGCCCTGCCATATGGCATTATAGCATATATGTTCACACGAAACCAAATCATGCCAAATGAAAAGGAGAAAAGAAAAATTGAAGTCGCAGCAAGCTTTAAGCGAAAATATTCTATATTTATTTTTGGCACATTGGACATATTTGTGGTTGCAACTTTGCGGCTGCCTAAAAGCCGCATCGAGTGTAATGTTTCGTGTATTATAATATGTCATAAAATATTCTAATGGTATGGCAATAAAATTTGTAAGGTGCCGTCACGAACAAAATTTGCGTTCGAGTAAGCCTGAAATGTTTGCAAAATGTGAACTTTAAAAATAACCACAATAAAACAAATGTAAGATATTTTAAAATGTGCAAAATATGAGAAGCGCATAGAGAGGTGCACGTTGTGAGCTTATAAAAGTAAATGCTCAAAATATACATATTGTTTTGCTTGCTTTTAAGCTTGGCAGATCTGATTTGAAATGATTCGAACACAAATTCTTCATATTTCACTTTGGGAATTTGTGGGTCAAATGCATGTTTGAAAATAAATTTGATTAAAGTGTCAAGTGTTGAATTGTTGGTTGATTGCATTTGTGAGTCAGTCGCTCAACTGTTGGCATCTTCATCGCACACAAGTTGAATGTTGCAACATGAGCTTGGGGCATGCAAATATGCACAATAGCAACAACAACAACTAAACCTGAGTATTTCAGCTGTGTGTGTGTGTGTGTGCGTGTGTGTGTGTGTGTGTGTGTGAATGTGGAAACAAAAGCGCTTAAGTAGTTTGTCGTCTACAGCTGCTAACAGCACATTGTTGTCCTCGTTCGCGTCATCATTGATTGTTGAATGATAAGGTGCTGATAGCGTGTGCTTATTGTTTCCTAATGTGACACATATGAAACCGAACCATTGTCCTTGATTTCATTCACACACATACACCTACTCATGTGACAGCAATATAGTGGAATATATTCCACAAATATCCCACTTGTGTTCTTCCTTCAGCTCATTATCATTCGGTTTCTGCAACAGACACGCCTTTCAACACTATGAAAAAAAAGAGTAAGAAAAAAATAGCCATTAATCATTTAATTGTTACCGCAAAATCGAAACCGTATTAACATTCAATTAATGCAAATCTATTGAGTTTTTATTGTTTCTGCGTGCAGCAGATGCTTTTGTATTATTTCCTGCAATTAATTATGCAAGCAATGACAACAAATAAAAAAAAAAACCATAAACGAAAACGCGCTGAAACTTTATTAAATTATAGCAGACAGTTATTTACTTACGCTTCATTAATAATTTTAAATGTCATATTTCGAATAACATGACATATTTCTAAAGAAAAAAGAAAATAACCAAATTACAGAAATGAAAATCTAAATAAATTGCCAATTGATGCTAATGGAAAATATATTTTCTTTATATAGTTTTGTTGATATTAAAAGCTGTCTACAACAATTTTATTATACATCAAATAAACGTATACCATTAGTTTGGAGTATAAAAAATGGCATTTCAAATTAGCATTTCGGGAAAAATGTTTTAGAAACACGGGAAAAACGTCTGTTTAATGAAATGCAAATTTTAATTAAATCTGTAATTATGCGCAAACACGTTTACGTTATTTGGTAAACCGCAAATGTTAATTTTCCAGCATTGTCAAGTAATTAATTAAAGCGTGCAGAAAAAAAACACAACATTAATAAATTATAAGATTTGACAAGGATTGTATTATTTTTGCCAAAAGTCAAATAGGCCAATTAAATATAATTAAACGATTGTTTTTTGATAAGAGGATGTCAACTCAAAGCTGTCATGCTATATATTAAGGTATTAATCTTAGTGATAAATTAAATATCATTGCTTCGTTTGTAAATATTTTAAATTAAAAACAAATACAGCTTTGTTTGAAATTCAATCTAAAAAGTGCCTGATGAAAGTTGTTCAAGCTATTCCAAAATCAAGTAATAGTTTTTGCTCATTTTTTTGCTTTGTGGTCGTTGTGTAAAGGTTCATAAATTTATTGCCAACAGTTTATTGAGCATTTCCCAATCAAATATGCCACGCGGAAAACCGCAGTGTCTGTTATTAACCTTCAGCACTCGATTCGCCTGGCAGCTATCCAGATTACATGCAGTTGTGGTTACCAATTTGGGTTGACTGGCTTCGATTAAACACTCTCCTGGCAATACCCTGTAAATTTAAATGTGGCACTTTTTATTAAATATAAGAGGCTTTAAATGACTATATCTTGGCCATTTGTAGTCCGATTTGGGAAAGATATATATCATTTTACTCTTAAAAGTCCATAGAATCAATATCTATTAAAAGTTTTGAACTTTAAAATTTTCGCGATTTTGACAAAAATTGTGATGTTACCCCTTGTGTTTTTTGTCAATTTTGGTATGCGAGTTTTAGCTGTTATTATAGGCTTTAAATGACTATATCTTGGCCATTTGTAGTCCGATTTGCGAAAGATATATATCATTTTACTCTTAAAAGTCCATAGAATCAATATCTATTAAAAGATTTGAATTTTAAAATTTTCGCGATTTTGACAAAAATTGTGTTTTTTGTCAAATTTGGTCAAAATTTTTAAATGGAATTTCTCAAGTAGTTATAAATGTGATTTAAAGATAATAAATGTATTAAATGATTTAGATAAAATAAATAAATAAAATAATTGTTAGCCATATTTTGGTTTTTATTTAGCTGGTCAAAGGATATTCCATAGTCGAGCACTCCGAACCCACCATTTGTAACTTTTGTTTCCTTTTGCTGTTATTCTGCGCTTTGCTTTATTATCGCTTTTTCATCTATTCGCTGCCATGGCAATGGGTTCGGTTGTCCTCAGGTTGCCTGGCACGCATCATCGCTCGGACGAGTTACACATTTTTATAGTACACAATAAAGCGATATTTTATTTTTGATTTTCTCTATTGGTTCATTTTATCGAGCACCAAAATATTGCCACATGATTGCGTTCAATTTACAGTTTGGCAGCAATCATTTATATATCCTTTATTTGATTGACGCATAAACCCGAAAAATACTCATATGTAATTCTGATATATCTTTTAATTGTTTAAAAATGTTACTTTTTGAACTGAAAAAAAAATGGTAAAAAAAAACTTGAAAAAAATCACGAAAACTGTTATTTTAATATTATTTCAAAAATTTAGATACAAAATAAAACCATTTTTATTTGTATTCAGAAAATAAAAAGAGAACTTGTTTAAAATAAATTGTTTCAATATTTTTTCAAATATTTTAATTTACATTTAATATATTTATTCAGTTGATCCGAGCAGCCTGTGCGAAATTGATATTTGTCATTTGATCACTTTGGGTTACCCTAACATATTCTAATCAGTTGGAGTTCCACAACGAATTATCTGGAGAAAAATTCAAGTACATATATATATATATATTTTTTCGTTTTGGATAGAGATAATTTATAATACGTGCAAAAGATGTTTATCAAAGATGTGACCAATCAGCTGGGCTCAAAGCAGCAGTCGCTGTCCGCCGGCAAAATGGTGGCGCCGTACGTGGCTGCCGTTAAGCGCGGACCGTACACGTTTACCAATCCGGTATACAGTAGTCCGGAGGTTGAAGACAGCAACTCCAAGATGCACAGTCACACGTTTAACATTAACATTAGCGCCATGAAGAACAATCACAAGTATCACCAGCGGGCGATTCCGGCGCCCGTTCCCAAAACGCAGTCATCGAAGGTCAAGTCTCGCTCACATTTGGGCGTGAACGAGCAGCGGGATCTGTATCGGCAGCATCGCGATCGCCTGGCGAATATCAAGGGTAAGGTGAACACCTGCCTGCCGCCGCCAAAGGTGAAGATTAGCGAGGGCAACGGCATGGAGCTGGCCTACATGGAAATGCTCACCGCCCTCTATCGCAAGAGCAACAACACGCTGCGCACTTTCACCAAGGCACCAGATCGATTGGCCGCTGGACGCTGGCGCAACACCAGCGTCGCCCGGGACAAGGAGCGCAAGCAGCTGGAGAAGAGCAAGATCTTTTATCAGGGCGGCAAACTGTTCGATCCGCACACGGGCAAGTCGCGCCGCAACAAACCCACCGTCTCCAAGGCGTTCAGCTACGAGGTGCCGATGCACGTGCTCCACCGGTACGAGGATCTGATGAATATATGCGATGTGGGCATGCTCTGCAAGCTGCTGCGCCCCCAGATCTACATGGACCTAAAGGTGCTCGGCACCCGCATCGAGGGTCGCCTATCCATACAGCTCTTCACGGAGGCCTGTCCGCACGTGGTGCTCGAATTTATGCGCGTCTGCACCCATCAGCACAAGAACAGCATTGCGTTCACGCGCACCTTTGCGCCGATCTGGCTGGAGGGTCACATCGCCCTGGATCCCGAGCGGAGCATCGACATGAGCAACATCGAGCACGACTTCGAGGTGCTCAACCATGGCGTCGACGCGGGCATACTATCCTTCCCCAGTCGCTATGTGCGCGGCAACGCGCGCACCACCCTCAACTTCAGCATCAGCTTTAAGCCGCTGTCCATTTTGAATGGTAAACGCATCGCCTTTGGCAAAGTTCGCAAGGGTCTCCAGCTGCTGGAGCGCATTCAGGACGCGACCGGGCATATGGCCAAGAAGCACGAAGTGGTTGTCGTTCAGGACTGTGGTGTTCTCTAAACTGTGAACAAATCATGTATCCGTATGCGTAAATTTACAATTGACGACTACTAGAAACTAGATGGTCAATTTTTACAAATTCACGTAGGCTCATTATTAAATTGTATGTTAACTAAATATTAGTTTTAAAAAGTGACAGTTCTATATGAATAAATATTCATCAACTCAATAACTATACTCATTCGCGAAGTGAAGAGAGTATATTGGTTTTATGCGTCTATCCGAATAAATGCCATTTTTCTCCCCAACTGTTAACCCCGTCTGAAGAATTGTAAATGCGCAAAATAATAATTTTTTTAATTTATTAAAATTTTTGCAGAGGATTATTCTTGTATCCCACATTTCAAAATTCCCAAAAGTTCGTCATAATTTTCCTCTTTAATTCTGCACTTAACTTTTAACTTTAGAACCAAAAAAAAATCAGTAATTAAATTGAAAATAGCAAATGCTCTTTTTTACAACATTTTTATCTTTTGTGGGATGGTTTGGCATAAAATAAGTTTTAAATATCTCAAATTATGTTCAAATCGAACACGTTAGCCGCGAGAATCAGTTCACATTTACTTGACTCAAGTGCGACAAACATTAAATTGAGAAATTCAGTATTTTTCCTTTCGTTGTCATTTGTACAGCTCTAATTCATTTTATAATTTATTAAATTAAATTTTGATTATTATTTTGCATTGATCAAGATGGTCGGCGATGGTTTGAACAGTCCCCGCCAGCAGGGCGGTAAGAAGGTAGATAGTGAAAATCCGTTTCCGGACAAGTATATGATGCGAAACACCCGTATTCTCACCTTAAACAAAGTCCAGCTGAAGGAGTTGCCGGAGGAGGTCGTGGACACCGCCTGCGAGGAGCAGGTGAACATTGTCAGACTCAATGACAATTTGCTGACCGATGTGCCCGTTGAGCTGCAGAAGATGAACGACCTGCTCACCGATCTTGGCCTGGCCAAGAATCAGCTGTGCTATATACCCTCGTTCATATCGCAGTTCTCGCGTCTCAACCGCTTGAACCTGTCCTGCAATTTACTGCGCGCATTGCCCATGGAATTTGGCGGGCTGCAAATGCTCCGCGAATTAAATATTTCGCACAATCGGCTCGATCATTTACCCAGATGCATTTACGAGCTGGAGCAACTCGAATCGCTTATTGTCAACGACAATCAGATCCGGGATGTGGACGCCTCCGAGAACGGACTCGGTGCCCTGCCGCAGCTAAATGAACTGGATCTTAGCAACAACAACATCCAGCTGGTGCCACCCGTGCTGGGCAAACTGACAAACATAACAGACCTGAAACTGTCCGGAAATCCCTTTCGTCACCCGCGTCATCAGATCTTGGCCATGGGCACCGCGGCTGTCATGGATTATCTACGTGGACGTATTCCATTATAAGAGGGAATTTTTCTTGATTTTATTAAATTTTATCGTATTTTAATGCAAACTAATAGAAAAAACGGCTAAGAATCTTAAATATAATAGTATAGAATATATGTGCAAACACAATTCTTTAAAACAACTTTAAATTCTTTATAAAATAGTTATAATATGTTATATTATTTATAAAATAATTGAGAAATATTTTATGCAACATTTTTTTATAGCAGAAAGTTAGATAAAGTAGTTGAATAAAACATTAGACCATATTATTATTTGACTATTTATTTTTTAATTCACTTTTCTAAGTAGCGTCGATCGATATCAAAAGATCGATAACACCTTTTGTGGCTAATCGATATTTATCGCTTTTTTGCTATGTTTTGCTAGAGCAATCTCACTTGTTTGCTCTATTGCGAGGTTTATATAAATAACTCAGAATCAGCTGGAAATAGCAGGCACAAAGTAAGCATTGAATCGTTAATCGATTTAATTAATCGAATCGAATAAAAACACTTTAGAATTATATTCAGAAACCTGTATGAGAGCATAAACATTAGAGAAAGAAAATAGGATAAACGAATTAAAAAAAAATGGCCAATTTTGATCTTTCGTGAGTTGTAAATTGTATCGATCGATTTCGCATAACATTTTCGATTTGCATTTAATCCACGATAGCGTTAAGAGGGCCTACGATGGCGATGCGTTTGTTCAGCATTATGAAAAGCGCGGGGCACGCGAAATTCTTGTATTGGATGCCCAAGGCAAATCGATTCGCTCCACATGCAGCCAGAGGCGTACCGCTATGTATGCCACGCTGCTGATGCCGTTGGCCAAAATGGCACGAAATGTCGTCAGGGACTTGGATCCGGCCAACGATGTGACTTTTATGCGTATACGCTCCGACAGCCACGAGGTGCAGATGTCGATCAACACTGAATTTATAGTGGTGGTCTTTCAGAGACTGAAACGAAAAGCTTAAGAGCTGACCAGGTGTGAGTGTGTGTGTGTGTCACGAAAAACTATTGAAAATTGGAAACCCTACACCCACACAATAAAACTCAAGAACATTGCAATGCAACGCACTTAAAGCTTATTATAATTTATTCTATATAAATGATCAGTAACCTTTATAAGAATGATTGCTAAAAACAAATACTTTTTTGATTGAAAATCATTTATGATTTTTAAGATATCTTCACCGAACAATTCTTGTTATATTCTCTACGAATTAGCGCAATTAAATTTTTAACGATAAAAGCACATTACGTATACGCAGCGTTAGCCGCGTCGAAGCAAAATAAGCGGTTTACTAATGGACAAAAAAACCATTGCCAGCAATACATCAAAGCATCAATTATGTCCATGCAATACAGCGCCACCCGCCTCCCTCTCATCCCCGGCTTTCAGGGGTTGGCCGAAACTCAATTACCAGGACACATTCATCAATCGTTGCAATTGGCATTTGGCATTTGATGCTTTGATTGCGACGCGTCCTGGTGATGTGCAGCTTCATTAAATATCAATCTCAGCTTTGTGCTGGGTAAAATCGAACAGCGAACAACGTTTGACGGTGAATTTTCAGTGCAAATTGCACATTTTGTTGTCTTGCAATCATCCATTGATATTAGCAATTAATTTCGCACGTTTTCCTCGTGACATTTGCTTTTGATTTGCCTTTTGCAATACCCTGTAGTTATGAATACTATAAAAAGGGGTATGTTACAGTTAAAGCTGTAAGTATAAATGTCAATTTTAGATAAAATTTTTTTAGTATTTATAAAAAATTATTAATATCAATATATTATAAATATTTAATAATATTTAATATACATTTTATCAAAGAAAAAGAAAGCGTGTACATATTACCAGTCGGAATTTTTTTTCAAATAAATCTTAATCATAATTGATCTTTTGATTTCTAGAGAAATTCTGGTTAAATTTATTCACCTTCAATATTAATGATGACTTTTGGTGTACAAAAAATAAACCGAAATTAATGCATTAAAAGTTGCTGCAGGGTATTTACAAATCGGTCATTTCCAACTCTCGTTCTTGCCTGATTGTGGTTTGATGTGCAGCTTTTGCTTTATGCTCTATTGGCATTGTTCATTTCTGGCAGGCAGCTTCCAAAACTAGAAAATGGCGCGTGTCGCCAATGCCAACTGGGCTAATTTACAAACACAAACACAAACACAAATACACGCAGTTACAGCTATTTTGCCTTTTGTTTCGCATTTATTTATGCACATTTATTTAACATGTTGCTATTGTTTTCCGCCATTTATCTGGCGGTTTTGAAATTGTATTTTGTTGGTGTTTATCTGCATTGTTCACATATGTTTTGTTGCCATATTTAACTATTGTATTAACACACAGCGCTCAAATATTTATAGGGCTAGAGCGAGATAGAGAATACAAATAGAACGATTATTTAGTTGCGGGCAATAACTATTAAAATTCATATTTTATAAAAAGTTAATCCTTTAGAAAACTATTTTGAATGTGCACTTGCGTAAACAAAAGCCAAAATTACATTTTATACTTAAAGTTACTTAAATAAATATTTAAAAACAAAAATAATATTTGAAAAAGGGTAATATTTACCCAAAGGATTTTATAAAAAATATTACAACTATTTTTTTGGTTTTTAAAAACTGAGTAAAAAAATAAAGTTTTACAGCACTGAGCTTGACTTAAATTAATAATTCGAAGCGAGATTAAAATTCTGCAAATAAGTGGCAAAGAGCGGCCGAATAACTCTGTGAAGTGCACTGAATCCCCATTTATCATCGTCCTGACCGAAAGGATGAAAGCGAAATAATTTTTAACTGCGCTGGCTCTTGGAGCCGTAATAACGTGATTAAGTGGACGAATTCAGTGGCATATGTTGACATTTAATTTATTCGATCCCGACGCCAATACAACCATGTTGATTTTTAATGAATATTCAAGAGTTATTAATCATGTAAAAGTGACGAATGGCATACACGAAATATGAATGTCAATGCGACTCGCAACTTTTGCAAACGACTCAAAAAACACGCTAAAATAAGTGTATTTTATATGTATGCCGAAATGATAGCTGTTGCCCCACTGTGCACGCGCATGCTGGCCAAATATAAAATGACCATGGCACAGCCGATTGAAAATCATCAAACTTGACATCGGATTTCGACGGTTGACTCCATGCGGCTTTTGGATCGCCTTCGGCCAAATTGGAATCCCTGAATCTGTCGTCTGACGTTGATGAAACGTGAAATTGCCGAATGCCTCGCTGGAGATTTACACGGATTTGGATTTCGCAGACGTTGACAATTCAATTGAATTGTGCCTGCAGTGATTTGTATATAATATATAAATGTAAATGTTAATCGTAACTGAATACTTTAATATAAAGTGGCTCCCCATTGCTACATCTTATTGTCAATCTCTTATTCTAACTAAAACTTAATTCACTATTTACAAACTACTTTCGTTTTCATCATTCATCAAAAAAGTGTCGTCTTATTTATTTATATACCTTAAGTCAACTACAAAATAAAACAGCTTAAATGCCATTAGCAAAGTGGATGGCACCTCTTTGTCCAATGTGACAGGACACAGTGTCCTGTACAGTGTCCCTTTAATACAGCATCCGTGTGACTAATGGTCTTCCCTTTGCCACATTTGCGGAGCATTCATCATGTGAGCTGTGGGCCCGTTCAACATGTGTTGTCCTAATTAGTTTCATGGCGGATCCAAAGTGTGGTGGGAGCGGGGTGGGGAGGGAGCCTGCGGGTGATTAAGTTGACGCCAGGAGTTACAAATGACAGCTCATTTATGGCGCCCTCTTTGCAACAGTTTTATGTGCTAGCTTCTTAGAGCTAAATGGGATATAGATTGCCTAATATTTGGGCTATTTAAAAGATACAGATATATTTTTAAGATAAAGATATATTTTTAAATATTAATTTAATAACATATGTGTGTACAAAAAATATGAATTTAATTTACTTCTTTTCTAAATGATATTCATATATTGCACTGCCCGATTTAAGTTATGTCCCGACGACTTCATCTTTATTCAATAGGCCGCTGACAACAAAAGGAATTGCGCATACGCCGCGTCGTCGCACACATTAATTAAGCGATTAAGCTGGCGTATTGTAGTGATGTGAATTAATTGCATTGTTTTTGTAGTTGACGTCAGTGGTTATGGAGGACAAAAGTTTCCGCAATTTACACTTTATATTAAGGCATTATTAATTTTAATTACATTCCAATTAAATCTCAATTAAACTTGGGTCCTTCAGCTCTGTCGCCTTGAGTTTGTTCCATCAATCGTTTGATTTAACTTGGATGCAATTACCAATTAATAAACGACTATTTAACCAAGCAAGGATGCGATGAGAGGAGCATACACACACACACACACTAACTGAGTACTCATATTCATGCTGTGGCTGTGAATACGTGTTTTGCATTTGAGTCAATAAGCTGCTGAGAAATATCAACTTGGCAATAATTTTAATTGCACTTTAATTATTAAATTTTATTGATTGTAATAACCGCAAATTGAATATCGTATTTATTATTTCCATTCAATGTCTAATAAACTAAGTTAAATCATTTTCAGCTGCTTTGTTCAAATTGCTATTCAGCCCAACGTTATATTATCCTACATCCTGTTACCTTATAATCCAACTACCAACCAAGTACAATTCCTGTTTAGCCTGGAGTTTGCCAAGACCAGAATAAACATTTCTTAATAATGTCAAAAGGGCCAGGGGCATGACCATAATTACATGCAGTGGCAAAAAGAAAACAGCAGTCACAGCACAGTCCAAATGAGCTATGCCTATCACACACACACACACACACACACACACACACACACACACACACACACACACACACACACCTGATCCAGCTACCTTTCTGCACCTGAGTTTAACCAGAGAAGAAAACATGCCACACACACATGGGAAACTCTGCTTATTTCGTGCCCAAAAACTAACACGAGTTGGCCTAAAGCCAAAACAGCAGACAAGTTTACAATGCAACGGCAATGGGTTGGCAAAAGGTTGGACCACGCCCTACACCCACGCCCATCAGCAACACACAGTGGAGCTTATTTGCGTTGTTATATAGAAAACATTGCTAAAAGATATCAAAAACTTAAAGGATAATATTTTTATTAAAAATTATTAATTTTGAAAAAAAAATTAAAGTGGAATACAGAAAAACTATCAATTTAATAAAAGTTCCTCAAGTTTTTAAAATTATTAATTTGATTTCTCTGAGAAACATAATTACTTTCAATTTCAATAAAAAATATTTTTTTATTGATGAAAAAATATACGTAAAATAAGCGGTTGAACACAAAATAAAATTCACACCTATTATTTTGTCCATCTGTGTATATCAAAATATATCAAACTTAAATTTAAAAAAAATAAATAAAAAATAAATAGTTTGAATTTTTAACAAATTTTTGAAAATAATGTCCATAATTAAAGCTTTTAGCAAAATAACTTTAACATGTTATATTCCAAAAAAAATAACTAAACTTGCCTGCTATTGTCCTACCTTAATACCCATATAAATTATATAGAGTCCTGTACACTCTTTTGATTTAAGAATCTATTTATTTAAAATTTATTTTAGCTGTTTTAACCATTGTCTATCGTCAACAATCCGCAAACTTAGTCATACGAACAGTATACAACTACAGGGTTAAATTTGGCTTAAACCCGAAAATGTTGCAGCTAATTTCTTGTGACTTTCTGCAAACGTTGCAATTTCTTAAATGACTTTCTGACTTTTTCGTTTAATGTACACGTATATATATATATATTTATGTGTGCGTGTGTGCGTGTGTGTGCCGAGCTGTGATGACTGCTCCTTTCCTGGCTTGGGCAAATACTTCATAACAACTTTGATGCAACTTTTAAAACATTTACGCCATTTTTACGTGTACGTGACAACGCATCCCAAACACAAAGCAGCAACCCCCACGAGCCCCTTTTCCAGGAGATATATTGGGGTTTTACCTCTTTAATTGTGGACAAGCGGGTGATTATTTTGTAGAAACTTTTAACGGTTTTCTTTTTTTTTTTGGTTTTTTATGTACATGTTAAAAGGATTGGCAGCATATAAAAATTAGAAATGCATTGCACGTATTTATTATATTCCGTTTGCGCCGTTTTTGGTTAAAACTTTATCCGGCTCTGTGGGTATTTCTGTGCTTTTTAATACCCTGTAACTGAAAACAATTGTACGAAGGGTATACCCGTTTTATGTGAATCGCATTAATCGCATTAAATGTCCAGCTCACAACTCTGAATACAGCTAAAAAAAAAATATATATTAAAGCAATATATTACATGTGAGCATATTTAAATACAGGGTATTAAGGAGCTGCGTTCTGTTTGGTTTCAAGCGGAAATCGACTCGTTTGAAAATTCACTTTGCATAGCAATCGAATTGAGGCCGATCCCGGCGCTGACAGTGCCATCATCAAGTCGTCAGCTGCGGCGGCGGATGCCAGACAAATAATTTTATCTGCTTTATTTGAATTCAATAATATTAAATCAATCATTTATATTAAAATTGATTTATGCACGCTCCCAACCCACCCAGCTGCTGGTTACACCCCCCTCCCCGCCTCCCCCAGTGCCATAATTTGCCTCCGCTCGCGATTTTACGCACGTAATTCTGTTATTTTGACTTAATGGCGAATAATTTGGTTTTGTAAAATGCGAGCGGCAACGCGCACCACAAAATTGCTTATTAAAAAAGTTAAATGTGTAAGTTTTTCAACATGAAATCCCCAGTCCTGTAATTGAAAATCTTATGCACACTATCAAAATGGTGTGCGCGCACATGCATGGAAAATCAGCGCAAACTTTGGCCATCATGTCGTATGCGTAATGTTTGAACAAATGTCTCATTAGATTGCCAAACTGCCGCAAACTGCTGCTGGATAGTCTGGCAACAGTTGGACGTAATATGCTGCCAGAGCCTCAACTGCATCTTAATTTTCATTAATTAATTTTAATGCCAAAACATTTTACATAGCCGAGAGTTGATGTGCGAATATTCGAGTCAAAAAAGTAGCGTGAAAGTTGCGCTTTAAAGTGAATGGAAATTAGTTTAAAAAAGTTTAATTAATAGTTTGTTATTTATTTATGTTTTAATGTAATTTAAGAAATTCGTTTGAAAATTAAATTATATTTTAACAAAAAGTGCTCTTCTTCTTCTGTTGTTTTGCTTCATTTTTTTTATTGTTAGCACATTTTGTTTTCCCACAAATTTAAGACCGCCGCAAACGCAAGTTGCTCATTTTCTTGGAAATTATTTCCGCAAGTAATTACCATACTAAATCGTAAATATATGAAGCTGACGAACAGCTGTTGATGTGCTTCAAATTCTTGATAATATTCAAAAGCAAATAAAGCTGAATGCAAAGAAGAAGAAAAATGGACTGAAAAGTGACGACTGTTTGCATGAAAGCAGGCCAAAGTAATAATCAAATGTTGACACTTGAAAGACAGCTGGCAATTATGTATAAAGTGTATGTTTGCTTGACAATTTCATTTCATAATTCATTTTGCAAATTAACACGTATACGCCATGTTGGACAGAATGAATTTTACATTTTGAAGAAGAGCAACTGGGAAAATATCAATTAGCGCATCTGTAACTGACACCCACTTGCGTCAGTTTCAACGTAAATGAACAAAATGAAAATTCATCGCTTTTGACTGGCTGAAGGGAAAGCCAAGAAGCGAACAAGTCTGTTAACGAACTGAAACATTTGACAGGTGTCATTAACACAAAAATTGCCAAATATTTCAACTGATTGATGTTCGAATTTTTGAAGAAATTCAAATTATCTTAAGCTTTCACCAAAAGTTAGAGTTCTTCGCATGCATGCATGAGTCGTGGCTTTGGGTTATCTCTGTGCAAACAATTTGGCCATCAACATCAGCCACAATGTGGCCCAAATCACTTGGCTGGCTGTGGGTGCCAAGCCAACAACAACAAATGTGTAATCAGTCAACGGGTGCTGGCAACTCGGGCGTTTTGTCAAGCGGAATCAGCTTTGACCCATGTGTAAAGTGCGATGCTTCAAAGCGAATCTTATAAATAAGCCAGAGCTGGCAAATGCTGCCACAATGCTGCAGCAACAAAAAACCAGTGCAGCCAAAATCCGTGCGCAGCAAATTTGCATTTGAAATGCACAAACACATATACACACAGACCCACACACACACACAGAGGCACGTACATGCACACACATATTCACATGGGCTGTCAACACAGGCTTAAGAACAAAGCCACAGAACTGCACCCATTTAGACTTTCCATGTATGTGGGTGTGTGGGTGTGTGTGTGTGTAAGTGCGCATGAAATGCATAGCGTAGCTTGTGTCTGAATATAGCTTGAATAAATGGTCGGACTTTACAGTTTCGAGCATTAACACGCACGCATAGAGCGACCTACACACACACACACCCAACCACCCACCTACACACACACACAGACTGAAAACAAGAGCCACACCAACGGTCGTTCATTCGTTGCGTAGACAAAACGCACAGTGAATACAGAATTGATAATCCTCTCTCCCCTGTTGAGCAATTCTTAATTCCTGTCGTGTTCTCCCATTTCATTGTATTGCAGCCTGGCTTTCAATATAGTATATTCTATATGTGTGTGTGTGCACTAAAATTTTTTATAGATTTAATGGGATTATTTTAAAATATATGATTAAGTAAAGGTTTTCGAAGTTAACTGGACTTGAATGGGCCCAAAATCAACTTCGAAATGCACTTAAGTTCATTTAAGACTGAAAATGTAGAAAACATTATTAAATTTTTAAATATTTAAATTTTGTTTTAAATTGTTTCAGTGCTTTGCTGTGGTTTTACTACAAAGATATTTTAAATTTATAGATAGCAAATACTTTAAAATTACTTTAAAATTGCTTAATCAATTTTCTTGATTAGGTTTTTTTTTTTTTTAAATTATATTAATAAAATATTTCCAAGCAATTTTAAATATTGGAAACTCGAAATTTTAGTATACAAACTTTGCTTAGTTATTGTACTAAATTATTTATATATTATGTAAAGTGTAGAGGAATGTTGCGGCTGGAATTTTAGGCAACATTTCATCATGTTTAATGCGTCCTTTTGTCATGTTTTGGACACAATAACGGACAGCGTGACACGGCGTCGTCTTCAACCTCGTTCTCATTGCCGTTGCCGTTTTCATTGTCATCGTTGTCGTCCTGGCCAAATCCTGTGCCAAGTTGGTGTTATAAGTTTTGGGCGGGGATTATGCAAGCGACGTCCGGCGCTTGACAACTGCAGCTTGCGTTGGCAGCGGATTGGCAGAGCGGTTGCGACGGCAGCGCCTAATGATATGCAATAGTTTTGTGCGCTCACCAAATGCCACTAATGGAAGTTACTTGAGTGTAAATTCAAAAGCGGATTGCGGCTCTCTAATCCGCCAACTAAATTATTTATTCCGCATTTGTCTTTGGCAATGTTCGGGTTCGTTTCTCGTTATTCCTGTGTTCATCAACATTGTTGCTGCTGTTGTTGTTGTTCTTGTTGCTGCTCGGCAATACAACATTGATGAGTCTGAATGTATCCAGTTTAACGTTGTGCTGCCCAAACTACTACAATTTCATTGCAAAAATGTTCGTTTATTTAAATTGCAAACGCTGCTTTGCCCGTTTTTCCTATCGGTTTTATTGCCATTTTCGCTTATTCGCATTTTAAAACAATTACGCGGTTTCGCATTTGACACTGGAACCCGGATCCCAATCCCAATGCAGCAACTACTCCATTTTCAGCTGCATTTGGGGTTGCTGTTGCTGTTGCCGTTTCTGATTCTGTTTCTGTAACTGGTTCCGTTTCGGTTAAGCTTTGGGTTACTTCGGCTGCTGGCGCTTGCAGCTTCGATTGCGTCCGACTTAACAATACGTGGAATTAAGCGAATTTCCTCTTTTCATTACTTCGAAATGGAATTGGTTTTTGGCAAGCACATTGTGGCCAGATCCCCTTTAACCCCCTCTTCACCCATTCAGTTCCATTGTTTCTCGGTTTATTAGTACCGCACACATTGACTATCGGGTTCAACTGCCAGAATCTCTGAATTGAATCATGCAAATGGATATTTGTGGCACTGAAAATGAGTTACTGAACGCAAGGTGATAAATTGTAAGCAACATTTTAGTAAACACAAGTTTTTTTTTAACAAAAATTTACTCTGGAATATTTTAGTAACCTAAGAGAAAGATACAAAAATAGAAGAAAATTTGTTAAATTTGATAGTTTTCTGTCTGATAAATTATGGAGACACATTTTTATAGGACACACCCAAAAATTTTGTACTCACGAACCTTGATCTATTTTTTGATTATAAGCCATCACATTTGAATGTTGAGTGATTAAAGTGTCACACTGGCAATGCTCCTTTTACATCACGTATCCTGATCAACTGCCGGAGGGTCTAATAACATGCCTCCTAACAAAATTGCGGTAGTAAATCTAATACGCCAGACTATTGGGCTTAATGTTTTGTAGTTTGGTTATATTTCATGCGGTGATTTGTGGACTTAGCATAAACAGAGCATCGCTCAGACGACCACGATAAATCACAGTCGCAGAGCTCAGAGGGATATGACATTGTAAGCATGGGCAAACTTAATAAAAATACGTGGCAAGGGAAGAAAAAAACAACCCAAATGACAACCGCTTTTTTTTCACATTGAAACTCTTTAAAGCAAATATTCGGTTATGTTTCTTTCTCTCTGGTGCAACATTTCTCAATGTCAGCGCTGAGAGAATAGAAAGGAGCGCAGACAGAGACATCAACTTTGGGCCGGCTGTGGCTTTGATTTATCACGAGTGGAGGCACTAAAAACCAGACAAGCCACAAAAAACCACACCCAAATCATCCAATTATCCTGTAAAGTTTCATTATGTCAGCGCGTTGTTTTGACTGAGCCGGAAGTGCCGCCATATTGGCACCTCCTCCTCGCTCTGTCTCTCTATCTCTTCTGTCTTTTATCTTCGGTTTGATGCGAGCTTTGCTCATCTCATCTCAGTCTTTTGCTCGTTCTCGTTCTGCTGATAAATTGTCAACGCGGCGTCGCTTTCGCATGTTTTAACTTGATTATGGCGTAACAAATTGTCGCCATTTTGCATATTTGCACATGGGAAGCGGAAGCACCGGAAACAACGCCACATCGCGCTAACCGCAAATGCAGTGCTAACGACCAAACGGCCAACGCTGCCATTTTGGCCAGCACAAGGCAAATAGACAATCAAAGCTAACTAAGCGGGTTACTCTTTCGACCACATCTTTAAATTTAACAAAAAAAGTTCTTCTTCTTCTCCTTTATAAGAACAAATCTTAATAAGCGAAACAATATTATGACATTTCTTTTTTTACTCTATTTTCATGCTGATTGTCGTTGTCTGCTTTGACATACAAATTTTTTATAGCGAGGTTTTGAGCTCTTTTGAGATAACAAAAAAGGGTTGAATTTTTTCTACGTTTGATTAAGTTGAACTGCATTAAAGAGCGCTTAAAAATTACTTAAGTATTTGTAGTAAAAATGAAATGAAAATTGTTTATTCCAAACATTTTTTTTGAACTAAAATCAATCAATACCTCAAGCTAAACTTTTCAATACATTTTTATTAAATTGTTATCTGACTAGGAGATACTCTTTAAATTTTCTGATTAAACTTTTTTTTTGTTTTTTATGATGTAGACTCTTTTGCTGTACAAATTTGTATCACATTTTTTAAATCGTTTCTTAAAATGTTGCGAATTAAAAAAAAATGTGTATATAATTAATTTATATAACTTATTTAAGTAATTTATTTAACTTACTCTTATATTCTTAATATGTCCTTTTTCATTTAGCATCGCAATGGACCTCAAGACTGGCTCATTGCTTGTGGCGCCCGCGGTTAAGAACTCCAGTTGCTCGCATCCGCGCTACTCTGGCCACAATTTCATCGTGCACATTGGCATCGCCGAGACCATTGAGGCCGTGCTGATATTGGTGCTGACTCTGGGCGTTATTGGGGCCAACTGCTTGGTCATCTTTGTCATTAATAATCGCCGTTACGCCGCGTACATACATCAACAGGTGAGTCAGCAGCTAAGCGAGAAAACTGAATGTGCATCATCTTCTAAGTGGATGCTGCTTTTAGCCACGTTATCTGCTCACTTCTCTGGCGCTGAATGACCTGACAATTGGCCTGCTAATTACACCGTTTGGGCTAATGCCCGCATTGTTCCACTGCTGGCCATATGGCGAGATCTTCTGCCAGATACAGGTGAGTGCCAGCCGATGGCCCTGGCTTATTGTTGCCAATTAAGCTATCATACTGCTGCTCAATTAATATAATGTAACCAGACAACGCAGCCTTTGTTTAGCCCACACGACGGACCCACAAACTGAATGGGCACCCTAATAGACAGACAACATATACAATATAATGCATTGTTGTCTTTATTTACGGCACAATGAACCAAGCATATCATTTAAGCCGTGTGCATTTGCAGCTTATAATGCAATTGGGTTATTCACAGTGGCCAACCAACATTAACTGTTTAAAGATGAAACACAATTTTGCACTTGCCTTGTTAACGCGTTAACTGTTTTATTGGATTAAGGCCCAAATTACGCGTTAATACGGAAAATATTCTTCTTTGGCATTTTTATTATGAAATTACAAATTGAATTTTAACCAATTTCACAAATTGCAGTCGGGTATGACCGACAGCGCAACAATCGTTCCCATTGTAAAAACAACCAGTACCCAGATTCAAATATGGGAGCCATGGCTACACAAGCCTCACCTTATATTTTTACTAAGAAATTCAACATTTTACTTCTTATATCGGGAATATCGGTTCAGTTTCTGCAAAGTTATAGGAGTTTGATATATGGGAGATAGGAATCCAAGAGCCCTTGAGGCAACATTTTTGTCAATTTTGACATGGTTTTTGACAAAAAATTCAAAAAAAAATTATTTTCGAAAAGGAATATAGTTTGAATGTAGAACCAATTTGGATGACAAATCATGACCAAAATGCCATCAAACATGAAAATCGGTTCATTTTTGACAAAGTTATGGTAGTTTGAAATATGGGAGCTATCGATCCGAGAGCTTTACATGTCAAAATTTTTGTCGATTTTGGCATGATTTTTGACCAAAAATTTGACCCCCCAAAATCACTTTCAATGTTGTTTTTTATGCTAATTGTGACAAATAAAATCGATTAAAACTATAAATTCGCAATTCTAAATTTTGAAAAAAATTTTTTTTCCAAAATTCACAAGGGGGAGTACATGATTTTTTGACCAAAAAATTCAAAAAAATTGTATTTTCGAAAATGAATATATTTTGAATGTGGAATCAAAATATAGGAAAAATCATGATCAAAATGCCATCAAACGTGAAAATCGGTTTATTTTTGACAAAGTTATGGTAGTTTGAAATATGGGAGCTATGGATCCGGGAGTTTTACATGTCAAAATTTTTGTCGATTTTGGCATGATTTTTGACCAAAAATTTGACCCCCCCAAAATCACTTTCAATGTTGTTTTTTATGCTAATTGTGACAAATAAAATCGATTAAAACTATAAATCCGCAATTCTAAATTTTGAAAAAAATTTTTTTCCAAAATTCACAAGGGGGAGTACATGATTTTTTGACCAAAAAATTCAAAAAAATTGTATTTTCGAAAATGAATATATTTTGAATGTGGAATCAAAATATAGGAAAAATCATGATCAAAATGCCATCAAACGTGAAAATCGGTTTATTTTTGACAAAAAAAATTAAAACAGAATATATTTTCAATAATGAATATATTTGAAATATAGAACCAATCTAGATGACAAAAATGCAATCAAACATGAAAGTCTGTTCAATTAAAAGCATCTACCAAATATTGTTTGAAAATTCAAAGTAAAAATAAAAACAGATACAAATAATTTAAAAAGGTCGAAAAAGATTTTATCTTAAGTGTAAAGACATAATAAAACATTAAATTATATGCTACTAACACATATCTCACACTCTCTCTTTCTCTCTTTCTCTCTTGCTATCTGGCTGCGGCATATCCTGCCATGTTTCCTTCCATATTTATTTTTCATATTTTTTTTCTGCTAGGCCTTGCTGCGTGGAGCGCTTTCGCAACAAAGCGCCGTTATACTCGTCTGCATGGCCGTGGACAGATACATGTGTGCGCTGCATCCGCGACGCTATTATCAGCACTCCAGCAAGAAGGTAAGTGGTTCGGTTGCTGGGTTTGGGTTACGGGGTACTCTATGAGGGATGGTGAACCGGAAAATACACCCACACACACACCCACACACACACACCCACATATATATACACTGTGTAATTCCCGCTAATGCGCGGCAAGGCAGATAAGGCACGTTGTCAGCTGCGATAAGCTGTGGGACAAGTTAAGATAAGAATTTATCACAGCGGACGAGGGCAATAAACAAAGCGTATGGGGATGTACCACCAAGAAATCACGCGCCAATAAAATCTAGTAGGCAGCAGCAGCAACAACATCAACAACAAGAACATCATCTATGAGCCAATTACACAGAGATAAATAAGGATAATGGGCTTTAAGCTCTTTGGCAGTCATTAAAACGCTGCACACAAAACAAAGCGCCAACAGACGAAGAATGAAAAAGCGAAGCAAGCAAAAATAAAACACAGCATAAACAGTCGAAAAGTGTATAAAATACGGATAAAAAATCAAGCTGGGTTTTTTCGCATTTTCTTTTCTTTTTTTTGTTTTGTTTTTTTTTTCGCATTTGACTTTGACTAAATACGTAGACCACAGCGGGGACCTGGCCCTGGACCAAGCAGGAGCAGGGGCCAAGGAGCGAGGACAGGCAAATGAAGCGGCGCCGGCCTCAGCAACCGCAAGGGACGGGCGGGCAGCAAAGGAGCAGTGGCTGTCAGTGAAACTCTCTCCCAGTCTCTCTGCACACACACACAGACGCACATCATAATTTATGAGCCAAAAAGCAGCCGCCCAAAGATTGAGGCTAGCGAAAACGTAAGAAAAACCGTTGAGAAAAAAAGAGAAAAGAAAAATGTGTGTGCGGAAGTGGAAAGAAATTATTTTTGGGCTCGGACAGCGAAACGTCGCGTATCATTTACAAAACGGGCGAAATGTCCGTCCGGTAGTCCAAACAGCGGTGCTCTTATGATTTGTGTTTAAATATGCAAATGGCTATTAACATTATGGCTATAAAGCGTCCTTAAATTAAACACTAAAAATATAAATGCGCCAAATCAAAAGATCAAACAAAACAAACAAGGCGCACATGTAAATTTATCAAAACTGTTCGGAACTGCAAACTGCACTTTTAAAATTTTACAATATTATTGATTTTTGTATTGAAAAAGTTTTGCAGTAATTTTTTAAAAAAAGTAATTAAAATGTATTTTAAAGAAATCCTCAACTTTAATGCGCACAGATGAGAAAAGTTTAAAGCGCATAATTTACTTTATATTTTAATAAAGTTGTTTATCGATGAATTTAAAAGCTTTTAAAAGAAATTAAAAAGAAAAATCACAGAATAAGCTTCGAACGCAACAAAAATTGTTGTTGTCACATTGATAATTTGTTTATTTTAATTTCACATTCGATTTTATTGGAAATGTATTAACTAACAAACACAGTTTAAAGCGGCGAATTATTATTAAGCTTTTAACAAAAAGCAATAATATGTTATAATTATAAAATATTCATCTAAGTATAAGTGCACAGCAAGTTAGATTTTCTTATAATTATATATTTCACTGTCAATTTTGTAATTGCAATTTATTAGTGGGTGGCAAAATTGCATTTCCAGCGCAAACTTTTTCTTCTGTATATCAACTTACAATAACACGAGCAATAAAACTAAAGTTTGATAAAACGAAAGTTAAAACAATTGTTGGCTGTGACAGAAACAAGAGAAACCGAGCATTATTTGAAGCTAATTTACTTCTATAAAACTAAGTAAATTCAAGTTGAAAAGTTTTCACAACAAATAAATAACAGCATATTTTATAACGAAAACCGTTTACCAAACATTAATATTAAAATTTTATAACAAAAACATATTGGCAAGCATAAATATTAATAATTTTAGGCATCTATCAAAATGCCAAGTTAATATTTATGTTTGTTTGCCTTTTAAAAGTGCGACAACAAATTGTTGTAAATTCAAAAGTGGCAAAGTTAATGGTAAAACACAGCACAGAAGAACAAGCATAAAAAGCACAGAAAAATTAATAAAAAAATGAGTAAAAAAAATAGTTGAAAATATTAGCAAAAAATTGCGTTGCCGTCTGCCTTTGTTTGTGCATCCTTATAAACATATAGATATATACACGATATATACGTATATATATATATATTTTGCAATAATGCTGCTGCAATTCTTGGCTGGAGACAGCGAAATTGGCGCACAGCCACGCCCAATTTGTAATAAAGTGTGCAATGTCGAAAATTAATAAATGGAAGCTGACGCCGCCAGCCGAGGCGACTGACACTCGGGCCACGCAATTTGTTGGCCCACTTTTCGCCTTGTAATGGCCCATTGGCAGCCTGCAACTTTTCAGCTTTAGTCCCGTTTTTATTGAAAACTTCCCATAAATTGCAACTCATCTCTCGCAGCGAGCACGAAATTTATGTTGTTTAATTTATGATAACAAAACGTTTTTGCTTGCACAAAAAAAAAGAAATGTTTTCAATTGTAGCCTCTAATTTTTATTTTTTTACTGAAGAGTTCTTAAAGCTGCCAGTCGGTAAATGCTATATTTACTGTCGAGAATGCATATACCCTATACTGGATTTTTACCTTTAACTTTTCATATTTGCATTTTTATTTTCCTTTAATTTAATCATCGCAACTAATTATTTTATAATTTTAACATTTTTAAATTGTGCTACCTCTTAAATTTAAATAGTTTTGCTGTTGATAGGTATTTCATATTTATTTATTTTTTTAGCTACCACTTTCACCAAAGTTTTATTATAATTAGAATTTTATCCGCTGCCTCAAACTCGATCAGATTTATTTAATACTCATTCATGAATATTATTTTGAAAAAAAAATATTTCATTATAATTCTAATCTAAATTGAAAATTTTCAATATACTTTATGATAATAAGTTTGCTCCACCCATTAAGATGCGCTTAGTTAACGTTTTATGAAATATTGTTTGCAGTTAAAAGTTGCCAACACAATAATAGCTTAAATTAACTAAACAATAAAAGATGCTGGCGCCAAGTGGAAAATGTGAAAGTTTTTGAGTGGTTTTCACTGTGCATTGTCAGAGTGTCGGATTTGCGGAAGGCCAGTTTTGCTGTGCAATTTTCTCATTTATGTTGCCATTCAACTGCCAGCTGTTTGGATTGTCAGTCAGTCAGTTTGTCAGTTTGCCAGTTATGATTGTGGCTGCCTTTCGCAAATGCTTCGTTTTGTGTGCTTCGTCTGTGGTTGGCCTCTGCCCAATGTTTTCAACGTAATCAAAAGTTTTTAATTCCATTTGCTGCTACCCTTTTTAGAAAATATTTATTTGCTCCGTGTGCTGTCCCAGCCCCCTTACACCTTACCCCTCACCCTATGGGCACACACTCTTAGCAGGTGCAGTCGTTTGATGTTGTTTGCCATGTTTCAAGGCAAAAACACTTTCTGCGAGTTACTTTGAACTATGTTAACTATGTGGTGCTAATTTACAGTTAGAAGGTAATTAACAACATTATAAATATATACATATGTGTGCTGCTAGAGCATTTCAAAGAATTTATGTGTCAAATATTATTTATAAAAAATACTCTAAAAGACAACAAATAATATTTATAAAAATATGTTTAGCCTAAATTAATTCTGATAAACAATATTACAAGGCTAAAAAAAGAAATATATTTTGAGTATACATTACTAATTAAGAAGAAGTTTATATTAAATATATAAAAAATATTATTGTTGCCAATAATCAACTCTTCTTGGTAAGAAATTAGATATTTATATTAGAAAAACCGTAACTGATCCCCACACTCTAAAAAAAAAAGAAACAATTTACGATATTGACATTTGATGGGTAATTACAAATGGACGTGGAACGTGCGGCTGCAGTGTTCCGCATTAAAATGACTTAAAATCAGAAAACGTGCACATAATTCCTCGCCAGCCATAAATCACACAAGCTGTCCCCCCTCTGAGTATGTGGCAATGGCTAATACAGATATTGCGGTTGGGTTGCGGTGGGGCAAATGAAACCCAGCTCAGACCACAACAACAACAGCTACAACAACCAAATGAATGTCAGATGTATCTAATGTTTACGTATGTGTGTGTGTGTGTGTTTGTTTGTCTTGCAGGGCTGTGTTGCCATATTGAGCTTAACATGGATTATCAGCCTGACGGTGTTTGGGTTTCTCGTGTTGCCTAAAGGTAAGTTTTGCCACTGAAACGCCCACTTACACCTGCGCTTTGAATACCGAATTAGTGCAAACAGCTGCTCATTTGCCGTTTATCTATATGCATATCCGGCAATATAGGGTACTACTTCAACAACACGGGTCTAATGGCGTGCGAGCCGTTTTATAGTAAGCCCTCGTACCGCATTCTATCCACATGTGCATTGTACTTTCCAACCACGATGGTGCTGATGTACTGTTATGGCTCCAGTTTTCATATGAGCCGCTTTCGCCTAAATGACCCAACAATGCCGCTTACAGCGGCCGCACACCATCCGCATCCGCACCATCCGCCCCAGCAGCAACTGCAGCAACATCAGCATCAGCAACAACAGCAGCAACAGCAGCTTCATCAGCAGCAACAACAGCAACAATCCGCGCATTTATTTGGACACAGCAGCCATGGACACTCACATCATGTGCATCATCATCGGGCGCCGGTTATGAACCATTTGAGCATGGCCATGAGCATGGGCCTTGTCGGAATGCCGAGCATGACAAACAAGATTACCAAAAAGGTGAGTTCAGGTCGCTGCCCGGTTGGCTATAATGGAATTTCAATTTGCCAACACATCAGGCCTAAACCTGATCCAATTTTTAACACAATGCGAAAAATATTGGCAAACAAGCTGAAAATTGTTTTGATTTTTATTGAAATATTGGCAAATATAGTCAATATATTTCAACAACTTCAAAAATAAATGTAATAAGTTAATAAACGAAATTAAGAATTTTTTTAAATATTCAAATTCAAATTCGAATTTAAATGCATATTTAAATACACAATACTATTTTTGCAAAAATTTTTTGAAAGTTTTTTAATGTAATAATTTTTTCTTTACTTAATATTAATAGAATACAAAAATAACTTTATTTATATTTTTTTTATCCTTTATTTTAAAACTATTAAATAATTATATAAATTTAAAAAAAATATTTCAAAATTTTAACTCAATTTTTTTAAGATTTAATAGCAATATAAATTTAAAAATGAATTCAATATCGTTTACCCACAACCACTTTTTTTAAATATAACCTAACTGTATTTAACAGTATATTTAAAAAGTAAATAATCTCTACTTTATAGCAAATTACAACGCACACAAATCCCAAATTCATTCAAAACTAAATTAAAAATGTACTTTTACACATAGCTGATGCCACAGCCTGTGGCAGACCCAAAATTAGTTGTTACGCCCACATTTTCGTGTCGTGCTTTTAATTAGATTGTTAAATGATGCACATTTGTTGCAGATTGTGCCCATTCAGGAGAAGAACTCGAGCGGGAACACGTCCCGTTCAATGGCAGCCATTTCGCTGGGCTTCATTGTTATGGTCACACCGTGGACCATTCAGGAGATTGTCACCGCATGCACTGGCTCCAAGGCAAGTACTTATGCCCGCCCATTCACACACACAAACACCGACACACACACACACTTGTCGCATACGTAATCAGTTTATGTTGCGCATACGCCACGTTGTCCGCATACAGCATAATTGTTCTATGTTTATATTATGACTGCCCCAATTTCTGCTTGCAGCTGCCGCCGTTTCTGGACTTCGTGGTCACCTGGACATCTTTGAGCAACAGCCTGTGGAATCCATTTATGTATTGGCTGCTTAATTCAGATTTTCGTCGCCTCAGCCGACAATTGATGCCCAACAAAGTGAGTTTCTGTCCGTTCTGTTTATTTTAGTCTGCTTGTGTGCATTTTCAAGCTTCTCCAATTTTCACACAGTTCATGTTTTGTTTGTTTTCCATTCTGTGTGCAGTTTGTCTTTGTGCGAGAAATACTTTTGTGAAAAAATTTCTCTCTTTTATAAATTATTTCTGCATGGTTTACAAACTGATTGTATTGCAAAATAGATATAGAACAACAGTTGGAAGGCATTTCAGCAAAAACCATTGAGAGTGGGTTTAAAGCACTTTTGGAGCTTTAAATTAAACTAAAAAAGAAACTTTTAAGTGCTAATTATTAAATAAGAACAAACAATTTTGTTATTTCACTGTTTTCTAACTCTTGTTAAACTTTTTTTAAAGGGAATTTTGCTTTATTATTAGCATTGTAATTTGGCTTTTATTATTTTTTTAACACACTGGATATATGATTAATCCCTGCACAAGACTCTTAAAAATTTCCACATCTTTATTGTTAATTTTATGCATTGACTAAGGAATTACTGACCCCGTCATAAGCCAAAGTTGCCATCAGTTAGTTGAACTCTCGGACAGAGCATATTATCCGCATCTACCCCAAGTCTTTTAAAATAGTTAAGCTTAACACAAAAGCTGCTCAAAGTGAGATGGAATATGTTTGGGGGATTTCATGTAGCTCTGTTGTCAGAATGCCAAAACTAAACCAGAATTACACAAGAACTTTCAAACAGGGTCAGCCAAGCCCCATAAATCCGAAAGGTGCAATACATACAACAGGAAACTGGCTCCGGCGTCCAGCAAACAACAACAATAACAATAACACTAACAAACAGTGAAAAGTGATTTTGAATTATGAAAGAGAAAATCCGAAGCGGCGTTTACATGACGCAGACTCCCCTTTATCCCCACCACCCTCATTACCACTCAACTATACACACAGCTAGCGTAAACATGGATACTCGCTCCGCTTATTGGTAGCACAAGAGCACTAACGGGGCTAACGGGGAGGCAGTCAAATCCATTTTGGAAAGCGCAGTCAAGTTGCATGATTTACTTCCGAAAAACTAAAACAAAACTGAGGTCATTTTGAGCGAATTTATGGGCGAGAGCTCCGGACTAGAGATGGGCACGTGTCAGATAATGTTTGACGTGTATTTAAAATTTGTTATGGAACGTGTTGTATTTAATACTTGATGTGAGATATTTTCTTTTTTAATACGATTATTTTTATATATATTTCAATGAATGTTTTAATGGTGATAAGAAATGTTTAATTTAGGTTCAACAAATTATTTATATGTTTTTTCCTACTCATGCAATTAATAATTTAGATTATGTTACTTAATTTCTTTTAGGTTCAAATTCAAAATTTAAAAATCAAATTTTCAAAATTTCCAATTTATTGCAATATATAAAAAAAAACTTATTTATGCTCATCAAAGTCATAAAAAAGAGATATTGAACACCTGTTTTTAATATACATTAATTGTGCATTAAAAAATCGATTTTCTTTTTATATAATTTTCGTGACACGACATTCAGTCGGTGGACAGCACGAAATAATTGCGATTTTGAAATGCTTATTAATTTTGCAACGAACGCTAACTAAGTTAGATTTATGATGTTTTCATTGTGTGCTCGTTTCAGTGTTTCCCCAACGAGGACACGCCCGAACACAAATCAGCCTGTTGTCACATCAATGCGAACGATTTTGAAATCACAACGCTTCCGTTGCCGCCAGAGCCGCCCGCCTCGCGTCCGCCGGCCAACAATGGCGGTGCAGTCGGTGGTGGTGGTGCTGGCGTTGGGGGTGTCGGCGGCGGTATGGTTGGCGGCATTGGCAGCGCCATTGGCGGCTCCGTGCTTGGCATTTGTGCACGCTCCCGGGCCAACAGTCTCAGCCGCAGCGCCTCGCAGTACATTCGGGGCACACTGGGCGGGGGTGGCGGGTACAGTCACGCACACCAGGCTGGTGGCGATGGCTATGCCACAGTGCGACCCGACATCGAGGGACTCTCGGAGAAGTATTGGGGCGAGATCTTGGAGCGCACTGTCAGCTCGGGCAATCTGCATGCCATGCAGAAGAGTTTCCCCCACTTTCCGTATCATCAGCACAGCGGCATCGGCGTCGGCGTCGGTGTCCACGGGCACGTCCATCAGCTTCACCAGCCGCAACAGCATCAGACCACCTCGTTCAGCAAACACAGCGATCTGCAATTGAATATTTCCACCAGCGCCGCACAGGAAGCCACCGCCGCCGAGCTAAGCAAATTCTCCACGTCAGAGCCGAAGCTCTGCGAGCATCTATTCCACGATGCCAATTGCGCCAAGAGCAAGCTGCTCAGCGGTGGCACAGACCCAGCCGCATCAGCATCCGCATCCGCATCCACCGTTGCCGCCAAGCTGGCCGCCGGTCGCAGCATACCGGATATTTAGTACGCAGAGGACGTCATACTCGCCAACAGTCGACAGGCGAAGTGCGCCCACCATCCGCTCCACCAGCAGGCCCAATCCCGGGCCATGCTCCACGCACCCCACGCTGCCCATCACACGGGCAGCCTGCGCCTGAGTCGCGTCCGCGTCGCCTGTCACAGTCCGCCGCCATCGATGGCGCTGACTGGCGAGGCCATGGCCGAGTATCGCAAGTAGATAGCTTCTTAGGATTAGCCAATCCGATGGGATCTAACCGTGAATGTTGTCAGAATCGTAGCTCTAAATGCATGTGTATGTGTTCGTGACTCTAATTACGTGTGCGTGTTTCTCTAAATATTCCAGTGTTAAGCAAAACTTGAAAAGTTACAGCCCTCTATATATATATATATATATGTATATGTTTATATAGCAAAGAATCAGTTAACAATCTGCTTATACTTTAAACTTTACAATTAAGTTGAAAACTGAATTTCAAAGTTGCTTAAACCAATATTTTAAATTTTTTCAATCTTACTTAACATATATTTAATAGCACAAGTTCCAATATCAATTTTCAATATCCAATTTTTACTTGTGTTTTTATACAATTTCCAGAAAGCTTAAAGCTTTAAAACCTTCTTCACTTTCCAAATAAAATGAATTTTAAGAATTTTAAAAAAAAAACTGCACTCTAAAAAATTTGGCTGTCTACTTTTTCCCTAGCTAATCAAAAACAATTTCATCGAGCTTTCTAAAATTTTTGAAAAAAAGCTGGAAACATTGAAAAAGAGATTTTTTTAAACTTACAAAGAAATCTCTCATTACTCGTATCAACTTTAGCGTTTATTCAATTAAAATTAAAAAAAAAACTAATTCAAAAATTTATGAAATATATTTTTCTGAAAATTGCTTTTAACGATTTTCCGTAGAAGCTACAAAATAGGATGTATGTGAATTAGCAGAACTATATATATGTAAATTTGTAAGATTTCTGCAGTTTTTTACTAATTTGGTATATTTGCATTAATTAAAAGCAATTAATGCGGCATGTTTCAGCATAATAAGTGTTCATTCTGTGTCTGTTTGTGATACATTTTTACTCCAAGCGAACTTCGAAGCTATAACAGATTGTTGTGTGTCATAGATATGTGTGTATGTGTGTATTAACATTAATAAATATATAATGAAAAAATTATACTATTAGTTACGCGATAAATGTGTGACTCTTCATTCGATTCGATAGTTAAGCTAAACGTAATTAAGTAGGTAAATGTATGTGTTGTATGAATATGGCATTGAGTTGTGTAAAAACTTTGAGAACTTTTATTAATAGAGATGGTAGACTTCCTTTTTCCAGATTGCCAAACATTAAGCTAACCAATTACTCAATTATGAGCCAAAAAAAAGTTATATACTCATTCGATTCTATTGAAAACAACTTTCCTCTGTCAGTTGCTCCAAAATTCTACGATATATAATAGGCGTATTGCAGTTCATAAATAAATATTGATGGTTCTACAAGCGTTGTGGTTAAACATAGTCATATAGTTCTCTCAACAGATCAGATAAAAAACAATTGCACAATGTCGAAGCAAACAAGAAAAGAAAACCAAATCAAATCCTAACTTTGTGATTGTCATGAATTTAAGTGAGTTTATGTATGTGAATCATTTGTAGCTAAATAACAATAATTAAATGCAAACAAATAATTTTAAAACTTAAGAGAATTTTAGTTTAGAGAACGAAATATTTAAAAACAAATATTATATAATACCATATACTGAGCGAAATATAATAATAATACAAGAAATATGCCATACCGAATTGTGAAATGGATTTAAATAAAATGCAATAAAGATTAACTAAACCAAAACAACCACAAATTTTATTTTTAAAAGTAATCTATATTTTTCTTACTCAATACTTATTTTCACATCAGCAGCGGTCAAAATGGATATTAAATTTGTCGCATCAAATATGCGTTGGAGAAAACAAGACACAAAAAAATTGCTCCCAAAAAATTTAAAAGCAATTACAACGAAACCGTTTAAAAGTAAACAAGCAAAATGAGCAAAAAGAAAAAGTCAATTGCAAAAACGAAAAAGTACATCTAAATAAATTACAAATTATTTAAATTTGATTTTTATTGGCCCGCCCAAAAAAAAAGGGAATAGAATGTAACGCAAGCCAAACCAAAATGCAAATTAATTTCGCATGCCGCGTTTAGATTTTCATTTCCCATACGAAATGGTAACCCAAAAAAGTAAAAGTAAAAAAAAAAACGAAAATGATAAATGAAAGAAAAAGCACGAGCAAAGTTTAAAAACTAATTTTCACAAAACAATTTTCAGAAGCCAGAAGGCAGTGAATGACGCCCGCATCTGCCGCCTGCCACGCCCACCGCGCTTACCAGTCCCTGTGGCCATTGAAAAGTTCACCACGACGCCGGCTTCTTTGGGCAATTTGAATCTCAATCTGAATCTGAATTCGAGTTTGAATTTCCATTTTTGAGTCCCACTGCGTGTTCCAGGCCAAAAAATTACACGGCCCGCTGCATTTTGTAACAATAATCGCCGGTGTTTGGCATAGGATAACGCCTACCACAAATACTAACCTCCCCCTCTCCCCCGCGGTAGCTAACACATTCAACTCAAGAGCAGCAGCACAAATTCACGCCCAGCGATTTCCACAAAAAACTTTTCGCATGAAATTCAACGTTACTCTGTTTTTCTTTGGCTTTGCCTGCCGCACAATTCGTATTTGAGTTTTTTGTATAATTTTCCGCCAGCTGGGAATTGGATTTCGCAGCCTTCGCTCGCTGTGTTAACTGGACATACCCACCACCCAACCCCCGTCCCTGACCCAAGCGAATCGTACATGCTGCCAAGGCTTTGGCTAATTTGATTAAGCAGGCAAAAACACTAATTGGGGTTTATCCAATTCTGAGGCCAAGCTACCCCAAAATCGAAAGGTAAAAGTTTTTTTTTCTGACTTTTTCCTTTTCAGAAACATTTGACCGCCTGACTCTTGAGGGACATTTAAGTACATTTTAAAATTAACATAAACTTTCATTCAGATGAGGGGAAAAATAACGAATAATGATTTTCATTGATTCATTAAAAAAAAACGAAACTTTGCAGAACTTTGCATAAGTTTTTATAAGCACTAATGCTGATATTCATTGATTTTGTTTCCTTATCCTGATGATAGATTTACCTTGAGGATAAGTAAAATTAAAAATAAAGATAAAATATTCTGTTAGTTGTATATGTTTAACATCTAAATACATTTACAAAGTAAACCTTGAAAAAAAATTACATAACAAAAAAAATTAATAAAAAAGAAAAACAAAAAAAACCATAAACCTACACTACACAATTGCATAACACGGTTTGTTTAAATACCACACATTTAACAGACCCAATCCAAATTGCACTAAGCTACACAAATTGGCAATGGAAGTCAGTAAGGCCTGTGCGGCAGAGCCGGGCCACAAGTTGTTCAAAAGGTTTCACGTTGGTTTCCGGCCCGTGGTGCTATCGTCGGATCGCTTCAATGGCATTGTGTCCCGGTCCCGGCAGCAGGACAAGCTGGACATGCAGCAGGCATTGGAGGAGGAGCGGCGGTACTCGCAATATCTGCAGGATGGCAACAAAGCAGTGATGGATCGATTCACGAACATGGTGGATTGGAGTGTCCAGGACGAGGAGGCGTTGGAGGCGACACGTTACCAGGCGTTGATCAAAAAAGCCAATGAAAAAAAGGCTCAGCAGCTGCTGGAAGAGATGCGCAAGGAGCGCATCATGCGTGCCAACCGCATCATGCACCTGTTGAAGCCGGGTCCGCACCTGCTCCACGGAGCGCTGCTTACCAGCGAACTGATCCATCAGCGCAATTATAACCAGCAGCTCAAACGGGAGTTCGCTGCCGAAGCGCAGCAACAGCAGCGCCTGGACGAGGAGCAGTGTCCCGAAACATTGATACCCTTCGGCAACGTGACCGAGCAACAGGAGAAGGCGCAACAGCAAATCAAGACGAATGAGATGCGCGAATATTATCTAAAGGATCTCGAGGACAGGCGTCAGCGCAAGCTGGAGCAGCAGCAGCAGGAGCTGCACGATTGCATTGTGGAGCGCGAACAGTACAAGTGCCTGCAGGAGCAGGAGGATAAAGCGGCCAAGGAGCGGGCAGCCAAGAAACGCGAGTTCTGCGAACGTGCCTATCGCGAAAGTCTCAAAGAGAAGGAGGCCAAGGCCAAATGTAAGTTAAGAATTCTCCCAATCAACCTCGCCTCAATGATGCCACCCATTCCCATCCATAGACGGGCGCATGTGCGACAAGATCGAGGATCGAATCATCTGCATCGATCGCACCGCTGAGCGGAATCTGTCGGCTCGCTATGGCAAGCAGATCCGGGAGATGCGTGAGCAGCGGGTGCGTGCGCTGGAGTCGAACGGCGTCCAGCTGTGCCGGGAGCGTCAGGCGAAGGAGCGACAGTTGCTGGCACAGCGGGCGGCGGCTGATGAACGCGATGATGCCAAGGAGCGCATGGATGAACTGCGGCGTCGTTCTGAGATCGAGAAGCTGGCCAAGGAGCGGCGGGCGTACGAACTGGAGGAGCAGCATCAGCAGGTCAAGAAACGTCAGCGAGATGCGGAAATTCGTCGTTTCCAGTTGGCGACACGGTTCAAGAACGCCCACTGCCAAAAGTTGTTCGAAGCCAAGGTCAAAAGGCGACAGGATACGGTGACCGCTAAGCTGCGCGAGTTTCTGCACGGGCAGCGCAAAGAATTCCTGGATAAGCGTCAAGAGGAGCTGATGCGCATCACCGCCTGCGAAGAGGATCCGTATTTGAGGGACGATGTGGACTTCTTCGAGGACGCCGTGCAGACAATGACCGACTCCCAGAAGGTGGGCCGACCCCTGTACCCGATTGCCAAGGCAGCCGAGAACTATCGACTGGAGAACCAGCTGGACATGGTGCCAGAGGGCCAAATGGTGAGCCGGAACCAAATACGCGACTACTGCTGGCCGGGGTACATCTCCAAGGCCCAGCTGGCCTACCGCAAGTACGAGCATCGCGAGAAATGCCGTCATGAACAGAAGCAGCAACGCCACAAGATCTTCGGCAACTGCACGAAAATAAACAAAATGGCCGCCGAGGAGCGTCCGTACAAGCGATGCCCCATGGAGTGTCCTATGCGCCAAATCCAGCATCGTGGCCTGCCCGCCATGGAAAGCGTCAGCTCAATGAAAATGCCTGGATTCGAATGCTGGGAGGAAAAACTGCCGCCGCCCTATTGTCCAAGCAATGCTCCGGATGAATTTTGCGACAACCTGAAACCAGGAGAACCCGATTCAAAACCAGCTGATGAATGTTCCAAACGAGCTCTTGGCGGTAAGGTGCCTGGAACAACTACGGAAAGTAGGGAGTCTTTAAAATCTGTGCGAATTAAGGAGTCTTTAACAGCTAAGCCAGCTAAGGAGCAGGTACGGAGCATCGATAGTAAGATGCTTTCAGCAGATACGTTGGGCAAGGATCCTTCAACAGTTAAGGGAGGAAACGAGGCTACGGATTCTGTAAAACCGTTGGGCGGTAAGGGTGCTTTGACAGTTACGGTTGCTAAGGATTGTCTTAAAGGTAAGGTGCCGTTAGCAGTTACGATTGGTGAGAAGTCTCTAAAAGCCAAGGCTGCTAAGAAGCCCTCAACAGCTACGGTATGTCAACAGTTGGGTAGTAAGTCATCCACAGCCGGATGCAGCAGAACTCTAAAACATAGCACTGGAAATGCAGATCTTACACGTTACTGGACGGCAAAGCCCCAGATCCAAGCCAAAACGGAAGTTGCTCCTCTAAATTATCCCATCATCAGCTTAATAGACGCCAAGCGCACCGCTCCATGGGGCCCGAAAAGCGCTCCGATCGGAAAACCGCAAGCATTTTCTTTGAACAACTCCATTTCAAAATTTTCGGTGCTGGTACAACTTGTATTGATAAATGTACCTATGCGAGTGTAAAGTAAATAAGGAATCTACCTAAACTCCTAGCGTTTTTCCAATTTTTTATCGCTCCGGCACAGACGTCTAACGCCGACGCACAGACAGCACAGGAAATGACGTTAATGGTTTTTTAAAAGCACTTAAACTTGGCGCAAACTTTTCCCTTTTTATACCCTGAACCCATTGAAAATGGGTAAAAAAGGGTATAATGGTTTTGTGCAAATGTATGTAACAGACAGAAGGAAGCATCTCCGACCCCATAAAGTATATATATTCTTGATCAGCATCACTAGCCGAGTCGATTTAGCCATGTCCGTCTGTCTGTCTGTCTGTCTGTCCGTCTGTATGAACGCGTCGATTTCAGAGACTACAAAAGCTAGAAAGCTGATCTTGGTCTCAATCGGTTTGTATATACCATACGCAGATCAAGTTTATTTCAAAACATCGATAACTAACTCTTTCCGTTTTCTTATTATCGATATTTATCGCTTTTTTGACTCGGTTTTTTAAGCATAACTCCCAAACTATAAAAGCTAGAGCCACCAAATTTATTTTTTTATGTTCGCGTAAAACATACGAAGAATTTAAGCCCTTCAGGTTTTGGATACCTCCCCCCAATCGCCCCCAATATCGATAAAACCAAAAAAACACAAATCAAATACTACACACGTGCAAATTGGTTTGTACATACATATCGATGATCTGAATAAGTCCCTGAAAATTTCATAACGATCGTACATTTAGTTTACGAGCAAATCAAGAATCTATTTTCAGTAGTGGGGGCAAAGCGCAGCTGCTTGGCAATTTCTGTGTACATGTGCACGCATACATATGCACGTCCAGAAAGTCTTGCGTTTTCCTAGGAATTTTTTTAGGCAACGGTTAAATTGAATTTTAACACAACGAAGTGAAGTAAGAGCGTGGTCCAGTGGGTAAGAGTTGTGCCGCGTAACGCGGAGGTCCGGGTTCGAATTCAGCGATGGTATGGTATGGTAGAGCAATGATGAATTGTTTTATTTTTTTATTTATTTATAATTATTATTTTTATTAATTTGTATCGTTTTAATGACAACTGCAAAATTTTCGTTTTCCTCGACTTTTTGCGATGGTTAAGTAATGTTATATCGTTCGCGAAAAATGTGGTAGTGTGGTGCAGTTGGTAAGAGTCGTGCATCTTAAGACGGGGAGACCGAGTTCAAGCCCCGGCTGCGGAACATTTCTTTTTCCGTTGGTAATTGTTTTTTTTTTTATTATTATTTTTAATAGGATCCATACTCATCAACTGCCGAGAGTGTGTGTGTATGTGTTCATTTCTGGGTTCAGGGTATCTACTAGTCGGGCGGTCCCGACTAGAGCAATCTCACTTGTTATTTTGTTTTTTGCTACCACTTCACTTTGCCATTTGGTCGGCGCCTGAAAGGACTTGAGGTTGACCATAACCCTTGCGTTGCGTCCTTACGCGCTTTGCTTGACACAAGACCGGCGTCCGGCAGCTGAGGTGGAGAGAAAGTGAATTGGCCGCCCGTAGAGGGGGGACGAGGTGCGATCAAACCTCCTGCGGGCCAATGGCCTTTGCTAGTGTAGAATGAAAATGAGTCATAAATTCCAATTATTGTGTGGGCAAAGTTATTAGGTTACTTTGTCGTCAATTTGCGACTGACTTGGATGACATTTTTGTTTTCATTTAGCTTATTAGAGGGAGACATGTCAAGCGTTCCGTTCCACTGCACATAACTTAATTTAACCCGCAACGGTTGATGAACCCGCAGCCAGCAGCACCACCAGTCGATGGGTCACCTTCGACTTGAAGGCTGCCCAGGCGAATCTCATCAAGATAATTACGCTGCTCTTTTCTTTTCGCTTTATTTAATTTTTTGCTTTAGGATGCGCCTCCCGACGGGTTAATCAGCTGCCGTTAAACTTTGGTATTCCGCGGCGCTTTGCCGCTTAGTGGAGCCCGCCGCTCCAATTAACGCAACGGTCCGCATCTTCTTGGGAAAGTTATGAAAACTTTTGCCGGCCGACAAACTTAACTCATTTGCAGAGGTTTGCCGCAAATCGCTGATTGGTCAGGCGGGTCTGTCCGCTGTCCGTTCGACAGACAATTCTAGGCACGACACTTCAATTTAAATTGCCCGGCAATTCGATATGAAAGGGGCTCAAAGGGGCCGTCGTTGGCTCATTAAAAACTGATGCCAGAAATACAACAGATGCGTTTCCTTTTTTTTTTTTGACAAAAAGAATTCCTTGTATGGGAAACCATTTCGGAATGCTTAAAAATTGCAACGTTAATTTTGAAAAAGAAAACTCTTTTTAGGCCTAGACATACCCAAGATATATAGATGCAAAAAAAAATCCAATTTCTGAGCTTCAATTTCAGATGTGCATCACGTCCCACAAACGCAAGCTAGTCCTGCAATAGTTTTTGTATTCTTTTTCACTCGCAACGTTGGCCCCGGGGGGACCTCTCCCCCCGAGGGGGCGCAAAGGCACCGAATGCTCTTGTGTTTTGGTTCGAAATACAATTCTCAAATACGTTTTTCTTCATACACGAGAAAGGGCAGTGCAATAGGAAAAACATTTTTCTTTTTTTTTCCGTGAACCTTTCAAATTCCATTTCAATTGACAAACATAACAAGTTCGTATGGTCTGGGAGAGAACCTGGATGTGCTCGACTAACAAATACTCTATTTTTTGTTGAATATGGTTTTCATTAAGTTCTGGTTTTTAATTATTTAGAGATAGATGTTGATAATATAGCGTTCAGGTATTTTTTTAATAATATTATATTATTTAACGAAAGGAAATAATTAGCTATGGACGGGAAACTATATATTTTACTTTTACATTTAATGTAATATTTTATTATACAAATAAGTAATATTTGGAACATTTAAATGTCTGCAACAATGTTAACTTTTTTGCAAAAATATAGCATGCCCTACACAAACACTTTATATTTGTTGGGTATAAAACTTTGTTGTTTACTGAACAGAATTTGCATAAATAAAATTCTAAAATTTTTCGAAGCATACATTTCTGTGCAGAAAACAAAAGATTTCATAAACCAGACATTTTTCCAAAATAGAATTATTTGTTTATTTTTGGTTTAAATCCAAACTCGTTTGTTCACCGAAATTGTTTAATCCAGGACACAAGGAAGGAAACAGCCCTAACAGGGCAAAAAATAATTACGGAAATTGTTAGAATAAATGCACGTAAGCTGCACAATTGAAATAAATGTATGTAAATAAGTAATTACGTAAGTGTGCAAACAGTTGACGGAGAAATAAAGTTTTTAATTTATTTGATTGCCCTGGCAGCCGGGCAAATTACAATGGGAAGCCAGAAAAGCTGAAATAAATTGAGAAGAATGCGAATTGTTTTATTAGAAAGCCCTTAAATAATGAACACAAGAAAAGCACGCTAAATGACACCGAGACGGCAAAAGCAACAAACTGCAACACGGAAAGCAGAAAGCAAACCAAATACAAAAGGAGATGCAACAAGTGGCAGCAAACAAAGGGCGTAAAATGAGTAAATGCAAACGGCAAAAACTGCTGCAGGAACAAAAGTGCAAGGAAACGCTAACAGCGGACAATGCCGATGAAAGAACACATGGCGTATACGTTATAAAAGCCAAGTACAGCTCAATTGTTGTATTAAACAAAAATGCGAGCACCCTCGCTCTCCTTCTCTACATTTGTCGCACAACTCTTTTTTTGTATTGTTTTTAATTCCCTCTCTCTCTCTCTCTCTCTTTCTGTCTCACTCTCGCATTATGCTCAGTGCCAGTTTAAAACTTAATAAAAGTTGCAGTATGAAAAATTACTTAATGAAATTAAGTGTGAAAAGTGTGAGTGCCGAACGGGAACAGCAAAGAAAGCAAACAGGCAAAACAGAGCAACAAAAACCGGGCAAAAAGGAGGCAACAACGCCAACTCGGCACAGAAGGACACTCGACTGCACAAAGTGTGTTGAGTGGCAAGCAGGGCAGGCGGTAGAGCGGAGGCCGTAAATAATAATAAAGGCATGACTTATTGGTTTGGCAAAAGGACCGCAGCTCCGCAGAGCTGGAGTCCTGTGTGAACTGCCACTGCTAAAAGTAATTCCTATTAACGGCTTAGCAGCTGGCTGCAAGTGGATTTTGATTGGACTCTCCGGCCACGTGTAACAAGCACTACACAATTTCATATTAGAAGGTAGACTCCGGATAGATAACCGAAAAGTAGCACTATATTGGAAATTATGAAATAAATTGCGGTATTTTATTAACTTATCAACTTGAATTTTTTGCTAAGTTCGTAAAAAAGCTCTTTAAATACTGCCTTATCCATAATAGAATTAAGGATCGATTTGAATATTTTGAGACTATTTTTCTATATATAACCCTTTCGTTTCTAAGAGGATTTATTACCACATCAATTTTTGAATTTGACTAAAAGAATCATTTTGCTTTTAGCAAAATGGGGGCTACATAGAAAATTCAAAAAAAAATTTATTTTCAAAAATGAATATATTTTGAATGTAGAACCAATCTGGGGGACAAATCATGACCATAATGCCATCAAACATGAAAATCGGTTTAATTTTGACAAAGTTATGGTAGTTTGAAATATGGGAGCTGTATATCCGAGAGTTTTACACGTCAAAATTTTTGTGATTATGATTAATTACAAAAATAAATTCTAAATTTTGAATAATAATTTTTGACGATTTTGGCGTTTACGCTAACTGTGAAAACAAGGCGTTTATTGATAACTTTAACGCTGCTTTTAATAATTTTGAAAAGGTCGACTAATCGATTTCTGTCAAACTTCGTTGAAATGTTTCATATATCAGTTCGTTAGAGCCAGAAAGCTAAGCTGAAGTCAATTAAAAATTTGTTTTCTTTTTCATAATATTTTACGAAAAATTAGTTTTTTATGGTAAGACTATGGCAAGTATAATTCTGTTGAATCCAAAGGCGGAAATCGCTCGAGCCGCGCAAGCGCTGGCCATCAACATAACGGCGGCGACGGGGCTGCAGCGTCTGATGGCGAGCAATCTGGGACCGAAGGGCACCACCAAGATGCTCATTTCGCCGGGCGGCGACATCAAGATCACCAAGGACGGGAATGTGCTGCTGCACGAGATGCACTTCTGTCATCCGACCGCATCGATGATAGCCAGGGCGAGCACCGCTCAGGATGCGGCTACTGGGGACGGCACCACGTCGACGGTGCTGCTGATTGGGGAGCTGCTGAAGCAGGCGGAGCTGCTGATAGCGGAGGGCCTGCATCCCCGGCTGCTCACCCAGGGCATAATGCAGGCCAAGGACAAGGCCATCCAGCTGCTGCAGTCGCTCTGCCTGCCCTTCGATATGGAGCGCGACACATTGCTGGCCCTGGCCCAGACCAGCTTGCGAACAAAAGTGGATCAGAGTCTGGCCGATTTGCTGGCGGACATCTGCGTGGACGCCGTGCTGAGCATTCGTCGCGATAACCAGCAGCTGCTCGATCTGAACATGATCGAGCTGATGCAGATGCAGCAGTTTACGCCGCAGGACACACAACTGGTGGATGGACTCGTCCTCGACCACGGTGGACGGCACCCCAACATGCCCACCTATCTCACCCAGGCGTACATACTCACCTGCAACGTGTCCCTGGAACTGGAGAAGACCTCGGTGAATTCGGGTTTCTGCTACAAGTCGGCCGAGGAGCGCGAGAAATGCGTTATCGAGGAGCATCGTTTTATCGATCAGCGCGTCGCCAAAATAGTCGAACTGAAGCGCAAACTGTGCGGCGAGAACGGACGCAGCTTTGTGGTCATCAATCAGAAGGGCATCGATGTGCCCTCCCTGGAGGCGCTCGCTGGCGCTGGCATTTTGGCGCTGCGACGCGCCAAGCGCCGGAACATGGAGCGTTTGGTGCGCGCTTGCGGCGGCGATGCGCTCAACTCGCTGGAGGAACTGGGCGAACAGCATTTGGGCTATGCGGGCCTGGTGTACGAACAGAACCTGGGCGACACCCAGTACACGTTTGTGCGTCAATGCCGGAACCCGAGCTCGGTGACGATACTGATACGAGCGCCGTCGCGCCACCAATCGGAGACCATCAAGGATGCCATCCGGGATGGCCTGCACGCCATACAGAACACCATCGATGATGGCTGTCTAGTGCCCGGCGGTGGCGCCTTCGAGCTGCGCGCCTACAACGAACTGGTCGAATTCAAGAACTGGGTGAAAGGCAAAGCCCAACTGGGCGTGCAACTGTTCGCCGACGCGCTGCTCGTCATACCCAAAACGTTGGCCATCAACGGCGGCTTCGATGTGCAGGACACCATCGTCAAGCTGACGTCGGCGGCCAAGCAGAGCGACAAACTGCTCGGAATCGATCTGAACACGGGCGAGCCCATGAATCCGACGGAGCAAGGCGTCTTCGACAATTACTGCGTCAAGAAACTGATGCTCAACTCGTGTTCCATCATCGCGTGCAATCTGCTGCTCACTGACGAGATCATGCAAGCGGGTATGACCAGCTTCAAGGGTTAAATGAATTGCAAAATAAATATATATATGATATATGAATGAAAACCCTCAATAAATGCTACGAAAAGGGTTATTCAATAATAAATCTGTGCAATTTTTTATAAAAAATATATATAAATTAATATTTGCACAGAGATTAGTGCAATTATGGGTTAAACTTGAATATGCTTTCGCCACTAGATTGTTACCCCGTTTAAACTAAATTACTGAGATTTACAGATTTTTACCCAAATGCATTGAGAACTCTGGTTGCATGTGAATATACACTAGAAAATATACAATATTTCGGTAGCAGCAACAGGATAAAGGAGGCCTGAAGTTAAAGGAGTTTTCTACACAACCCAACTAGCTAAAAAATAAAAAGAAAAGAAAATCGCAGCTGAAATTTTCACAAATGCCGAGAAATACACGTATATGAAAGAATATTTGTGTGCTTGTGTGCGTGTGCGTGTGTGTGTGTTACCTGATAGCTTTCATCATAGAAGTTGAGGCCAAGTCGAGTCGATTACCCAAGGCGCACATTTGATTGAAACACTTGCCCCGGCGAGGCAACTAAAGCGAACACCTCGCAAATGGCACTTGGGCCAAAAATCTGTATAGCTGGAAAATATTGAAAGCAACAAACATGTGTGTGTGTGTGTGTGTGTGTGCAAGTATGCAATTTTGACGCAAATTCAATTTCCATTTTCACTTAAAAGTTCTTAACTCGCTTTTTCGCCCACACACACACACACACACACACAAAAGCTGGCCAAGTTCAGCTAGGTCGACTGGCCGGGACAGGATTCAGGAGCGGACGCGAAGTACATAAAGATGCCCTTGAGGCAAATTAAGTGATTTGCTCACTTTACACATTTTTCGTGCTGATTACTTTTGCCGGGCCAAAAAAAAGAAGTAAATAAAAGGGCCGAGGTTAAAATTAAATTGGCAAGCGTAAGAAAAGTTCATCAAGACTTGATTGAGCCGAAAGGTTAACAAATGTGCCGCTGGCTAACGTGAAATTTACTCAGATACAATACTATAAATACATAGATATATATATATATATATATATGTGTGTGTGTGTGTGTGAAACAAGCTCATTTCGTTATACGCTGCTTTTGCCTCGCCTCCTCTTCTTCATTCTCCAGCTTAATGATCTGCACCAGATGCGCCACCAGCGTTGGGCTGACCATCTGCAGCGGCTGCTGGTGCTTGAGGACGGCCACCTCAAAGAAGCTGGCGTTCAGCATGGTGGACATGTAGAGGGCGCGCACCACATGCTTGACGGCAGTGGCTTCATCCGGCGAGCTGGCCATGGCGCCGGCATTCTTCTCCAGATACTCACGCACCGTGTTCCCCAGGCGGCCCGTGGTATTCGCCGCCCACTCGTAATAGATGCCCGAAGGCTCCGTCTGGAAGAGATGCGGATGACCGTCCATATCGAAGCCACCTATCAGGCAGGAGACGCCAAACGGACGTCTGCCATTGCTCTGCGTATAATGCTGTTTCAATTTGGCCAGATATCTGTGAGTGGAAAGAAAAGAGAAACAAAAAAGTTGAAATCGGGTAACAGCATAGAAAATATCGATCAGTATTGGAAATCGAATATTCGAGGTCACTCACCGCGTGATATACTCCACAGTTGCGGGCCGTTCAAAGTTGAGTCGATGGCTCTGCGCCTCGCTCCTGGCGCGATTTATCAATATCCGCGCATCGGCCGTGAGGCCCGCAAAGGTCATTACCATATGATCGTCTATTTTTTTGATTTTGCGCGCCGTACGCTCAACCTGCAGCGTATCCACCGCCTTCCGCTCCACGCCCAGCACAATGCAGTCCTTGGTGCGCAGACCCACCTGTACAGCTCGGTGAAAGGTGAAAACCAATTAAAATATAAATTGCACATTTTCACTTGCCACTGTGGAGCCTTTGCGCACCGCCTCCTGGGCGTACTCCACTTGCAGCAAATGCCCATCGGGCGAATATATGGTCACAGCTCCATCGTAGCCCCCTGGCATTATATATACAAATATGTGTGAATAGGGTATAAATTTTGGGGTATAATTTTTGAAAGTTTCTTAATGCAGTGTATGGAATTAAATTGAAAAAGTTTAAATATGAAAAGTCACCGTCGACTACTGTGTTCTTAAGATCATATCAACATAATATAAAAATAAGTGTAAAACAGATAATAAAAATATATAAAAATTTCCAAAAAAAAAAAACCTAAAGTAGAAAATTATAAAGAGATTATTATTTATGTCTTTAATCTTTAAAAAAAATGGAATAAAAATACGTTAATTCGTTTATTACTAGCCTGAGAACCTCATTAATCTGTGCTTTAACAAAATATATAATCGGGCTTAAAGAAAACATTGAAATATTTTATTTTTAAACAATTTTAACATTGCTTGTCAATTAATACTTTAATAATAGGCTCTCTTACAAACAAAATTTCTAAGTAAATCTTTATTTAAAACATAATACGACCCTAATAATGTACCTATCATAAATTTCATCACCTGTCAAAAATTAAAAAACATTTGCGACCCATTTTCGGGGCCCAAACAGCTGCTAACCAAATCTTGTCAGCATGTCACAATGGAGGGTAAATTCCGAAGCATTGTAATGGTTATCGAAACAGCTTCATTTTACTAATGTGTTTAGGGGGTCATTCCACACCCCCCTCTCCATTGCACCTCCCTCGTCGGACCCGTCTATACAAAGTGTTTAGTATGCCGCAAGCGCGTTGTCCGCCATAAATTTATATTTAACATTTTATGACAACCGTGTGCCGAAGGTCCTTGTGACCAGGATTCGAATTTGCTTGTTTTTTTTTGGGGCATACTTAGTAGGATTAAACACGTGCCAACGTCGCGTTGTCTGGCCCAAGTGAAGTATCCGAGGCCCGAGCACGTTGCCCAATGCCAAATAAATAAATTGCCAGCAATATGAGCTATAAATAGAATTACACGCAAAACTATAATTGTTTAAAACTATTCCCATTCAGCTAACAATCACCTGCGGATATTTGCAATGCGTTGGCAAATTCCAATTCGCATTTAAATGTGTTAACTGAATTAGTCGAATGCCAAAGAAATCCCAAAATATAAAAAGGCATCAAATATTAAATTAATTACCAATGTGAAATTTATGGCTATGCGGCTGGGCGCTGTAATTGAATAAAATATCAAATGTTTACATTGAAATCAAATTTACCAATTATTAATTAAATTATTTGCAAATGTAGCAGATTTTGTAATTATAAATTTTGATACAAATTTTTCAATTATTTTAATGCCATTAAAAATTGAGTTTTTCTCAACTATTATTCACTTGCAAACTTTGCATAACTAAGTACCATAAAAATAGAAAGAAAAGTATTTTCTAAGTTTATTTTCAATTCAGTTGCCGTTCTTTTAAGTGCTTTTTAAGTACACATACACTGAATATGGCACTAATATAAACAAACTTAGAAATTTGGTAGCATTTGCATATTTTGAAGTAATTAAATTTCATAACTGCAAAATAAACAAATTAAACTCAAGTTGAAGGTTCATCACTTAGGGGTACTCACTGTACAATTTAAATAAACAGTCATAGCTTAATTAGCAGCCTTCCTTACATACAAAAAAAAACAAAATAAGCACGCTTTGGGCCAAAGCAACGAACTGAAATTAAGTATACGCCGCGTGCCCATGCCAATGGCATCTGATTAAGCACCATGCGCTACAAATACAAGTAGTACACATCGAACGCTGTTGAAAATATATTTTCATATAAACACGAATTCGCCGCAGGACTAGTCGAGTGCAGGATGAGGGGGGAGGTAGCAGCAGCAGCAGACAAGACATCCACATCCACATAAAACAAGCAACAACACGAACAAACAGCAGTGAAATGTGAAAGTCTTGGGTAACTCAGCGCGATTTGTTTGCTCGAAGCTTAATTTGTAGCGGCAAATGGTGTTGATTGTTGTTTTTCTTACATCTTTATGCCGCGCCCCAACCTCCCACCTCTACCCTCCCCCGCGGATAAAGACCAATAAAAGTTAAGGGGGCTACAGTGGATAAACACGATTTCGAGTATTGTTTCAAGCGCTTTGGCTGCCATCGCCGACTTCAATGTTGTGTCTGGAAATTAATGATCAGCAATGCGAAGCTGTAAATGGTAAGTGGTAGTTAAGCATTCACCATTCATTTAACCGCATTCTATACCCCGAAGCCAAAGTCGCGTGTTTTACAACACATGTCGAACATTATTTGATTATTAATTAAGAGCATTCACTAATTTCTGCTGTAGCAACATCAACTTTTTCTTTTGGGGGGGTTTAATTCCGAGAAAATAATCAGCTGTTGTGACATTAATTTCGGATATAAACAAGAACTGGGTTAAGACTTGAATATAATACTGATATTAATTGTGTTTGTTTTTTCTGAGAAATTAAATTATTAGTTTATCACTCACTTTCCATCTACCATCTATTTAATTATATATATTATATAACTTTTTTAGGTTCAATCATATATAATGGAGTTTTGATTTTGTCCTGTTGCCAAATATCATCTTGTCTCTTTAAAGAACTACAATTTTTAGCTGCTGTTAAAGGAAACTTTCTTTAGCCAAAAAAAAATGTATGTAGCTGACGAGGTCAAAATGCAAATGAACCTTGGGCAAGCACTGCACTGTTTATCGAACCGAGCTAACAACTCGAAAAAAAACGCTACACATTGAAATAGTCATAGGACAAGAACAGGACGGGTCAGGACTCAGCGCGAGAATCGCCCAGGCAACAGACACGTCGGGCAATCTTTAAACGCGCATGTTATGCGTGTGTGTCCCTCTCTGTGTGTCTGTCTGTCTGTCTGTCTGTATGTGTGTGCGTGTGTCTCGCTTAAGTAAACACGAGGCAGAAGGCGGCGAGCACTGATTCACCTGCTGTTGAAAATGGCGTCCAGACATTCACCTGAGCCCTTTTAATAAACCGTGCGACGCGCAGCATTGTTGACTTTGCTGTGTATTCAGATGCGCCGCGTACCGCCCACCTGCCGCCCCTAAAATGCCACTTAGTGTCAACGAACTGGCATTCCCTGGCAGTCCCTGTCCGCTTTTCTAGTTATTAAGTCGTTTGTGTTTATAAAAGAACCGCCGACATTCGCCAACTTGATGAGCGCGTGAACGTGATGCGTTTCGTTAGCCGTTTCGCCCACAGCAGCTGTGCTTATTAACGGTAGCACACGTGCAAGTAGCCGCTTAGCTAACGGTAGTCCAATCTGATACTGGCCCATTGAGCACCGCGGGCTGTGCGGCCCATTTCGACCAAGCCACTAACAAAAGTTTGCCTTTGCCAATGTGTCGGCCCTAATCGATGCGTGTGCTCAAATTCGATTCAGCTAATACCGAATCTAATTAGAGCCGAAATTCTGGTTATATCATAGCAAAGGTCTGTGCGAAGCAGTAATTCAATTGGAACCCTAAAAATACTCCAAATGCAGCTAAAATTGATGTTTATCCAGCGCATGAAACAAGCTTAAAAACAATGCAGCTTTATTTTAATTTTAATTTACTTAGAATTTAGTTTTGTTCTTTATTAAATTTGAATTTGTGTTCAATTTAATATTTTTTAAAAAAAAATTAAAAAATAAATTAAATTTAAAAAATTAATTAGTTTTGGCTTTGGATTTAATTAAAAATAGATGCAATACAAAAGCTTTTTTTCGAAAAAGTAACAAAAACAAATTTTGATTAAATCATTAATTTAAAAATTTGATAAAAATACTATCAAACATGAAAATTAGTTAATTTTTGAGCGTTTAATATCTACGAAGCTAAATCCAGAAACTTTAAATATTTAAATGTAATTCTCATTGATTTCGACTTTAAGTTAATTGACATGCAAATCGAAGGCTTTTTCTCTTGCAGTTGGCTTTCAATGCTTCAACTCAGTCACATTGTCAGACAGGCGAAAAGCTTAAGAATGCACTTAACTGAAAGTTAAAATGAAACTTACAACTCTCCGGCGTAGCCAAAGCGTAAAGTGCAACCAATTGCCGTAAAGTGCAACGCATTGCAGACTGCAATCAGTCAGGCGAACGAGCGCCTTTATCCCGAAGACAGCCAACAGTCCGCGATATTGAGATGCGAACTAAAAGCCAAATGGCGACAAATGTCGCGCAAATTAATGGCAATAGCTGCGCGGCGCTTCAAAACTATTGATAGATAAAATAGAAAATTCTGCGTGCAAGCAGGAAAATGCCAATGGAAATGGAAGTGCGTCAACTCAATCGAGAAAGGAAAGAAGTTCCACTAATGGTCAAGACACGCCGAGCAAAGTCTGAGTGCATCTCTCAAATTGCTCATGTCAAACTGAAAGGCGGAGTAACAGAAAATGAACTAAGACTTTGGCTAAAGAAAGGAAGCTAAGAACTGGAACTTTCTGAGGTGCAATATGCGGTATATATTCTGGCCCCATTCTATGGAGCACTGCCCCCAAAAGTATGCTATGAGTTTTGGTATTCGTGTATCCTTTATTATGCTGTTCTCTTTAATACACAAAGTGCCAATATTTACAAGCAATCGTGAGAAGCGAACACTTTATCATGGCTGTCATTGGAATGCTTAACTAGGATTCGATTCAAGCATAAATTCTGTCGCATTCGCCAAAAACAAGGAAAAGAACAGAGTCAACTTATCGTTTAATTTATGCAGCTGCCGCCAGGTGAGAACAGGTGGAAACAACGGCAACAAAAGCAGGCAAAAGAAAATCAACGACCAAATTGCGTTTAACTAAACGGCTAAATAAGCTGAGGGGATTTCTGGACAAGATGAGCACGGCACAGCATTGGGCAATAGCCACTTGAAATGTTCGAAATCTGACCGAAAAGGACAGAGAGTGAGTAAGACAGCGATAGTTAGCCAGCAGTATTAAGTGGCAGAACTTTTAAAGGTGTTAGCCACAAGTGAATGCCGCACAAAAGTGGCACAGATCGGATTTGGATTTCGGTTTGCTGTCGATACCGAGCGTTACATTTATGTAGTTTCCATTTTTCGGTTCAAGCACGGCAATTGCAACTGTTCGCCCTCAGGCGGACACGCGACCCACATGCATATAAACATTTCACGGCTGGCGACATATCTGCGCAATTTTTATGGCCAACGTGCGGTGCCTGGCTGCGTTTTCCCAGCTTCCTGTGGACTCGAGTTGTGCACACAAACAAACAAGGAAGTACACGAAAAAAAAAGCAGAAAAAACATAAAAGTAAAGAAATATATATAGTATGTAGCTGTGGCCTGGCTGATATCTCTGTATAATCCACTTTAGTTTTTCACACTAGCGCAAAAATTGAATATAAACATAAATCCTGTTTGCTATAGGGATTATTATAGCACGCAAAAATAATGAAAAATTGGCATTTATAGATGGTAAAGATGTTTATATGGATAAGAGTGCAAAACATTTAATAATTCCAGCCGAACAGTTTTAATTTAGTATTATACGGTATTATATTATATTTAAAAGCTAAAAATTTTTGATTTTTTAAATTCCGTTACATTGCCGCCTCCACTTAACATTCGATCTCGATAAGCTATCGATGCTTTTAGCAACGCTTGAACTCGATTAGCTATCGATACTCTTAGCAGCCAGTTAGCAGTGCAATAGAGCATAACAGCGATGTTATGCTAACATTTATTTTTTAGTCTTATCGGAAATTTTCGTTGAAAGCGGTTGTGTGTTGTCCAAATTGCCGACAAGTAAACTCCCAACAACAATTTCAAAGTTTAACGGTAAGGTGCAAGATGTATTAAAAACTTTATTTTTAATGTACACACTCGAAAAATCTATGCTAATCGGTTTCGGTTTTGCACTAACGACGCAATCGACTGTTGTAGTTTTCTATTTTGTATATTTAAGTATACAGGCTAAATATACTATAAATACATGTGAAAATCCATTAAATTTTTGAATTAATTGTCTAAATACTGAACTGGTGTATATAGGTTTTCCAAATCTTAGACTCACACATATGTGCTTATATAAAAAGTAAACATATAGGCTTGCGCCCTAAATGTATTCAAGAACCGTTGAATGCACTTACATCGCATATAAGTACTTTTAGGTCGTAGATTAATGTTTTTCGCACTTGTTTGGCATTACCATACAGACATATTTGGATCTGTGTATACGTATAGAGTGTTGTCTATATGTGTAGGTGTGTGCGTGTAATATTACTCACATGTGCCCGCTTATTTTTATTATTGTTTCCATTTTTGTAGAATCAGCTATTTTTACCTACAACAAAACTAGAATTTTATGCCGCTTGCATATGTTAATGCACAAATATTTATGTGTACATATGTTAAGCATATAACTGTATTTTTGGATATGCATTTTCAAATCGCTTAAGGAAATAAGCTAACATGGAATTTCGCGATTGTGTAGCTAAACTTTTTTTATTTATTAATGTTAATGTTATTATGTTTGCAATGTAGTTTTACATTTTGCTTCGTGTTTGTTTTACATTCACCCAACACACGTAATTACAACAAATCAAATCTAGAGCAGTGCATAAAAATATATATGATCTAGATGCACTTTATCAGCTGTTTGCTGCTCGTATTAAGTACAATTAAAATGCACTTTTAATCGATTAAGATAAGAATTAAACATCATAACACATATTTATTTATTTTATTATTATTATTTTAAATATTTTTTAATTGCAGTTTATTGCCAATATGTCGAGCAGTCCAGCACCAGTTAAAAAAGTGCCCATACACCTGCAAAGCGCTCAGAATCGTCTTTATATTAAAAATGGCCAAATTGTTAACCATGATAAGACATTTAAAGCTGATGTTTACATTGAGGATGGCAAAATTAAGTAAGTAATTGAAATCTACAATTTGCGGTGTAAAAACAGTTAAAATAACAATAGTCAATCTGTGAATTGGAATTTTTATTATTATGATTAAAATGAAGAAATTTCTCTGCAGATTCGTGGGACCTGCTGCGGATATAACGGTACCAGGCGGTGTGCGTACAATCGATGCTAGCGGCAAGCTAATATTGCCCGGCGGCATCGATCCCCACACGCATATGCAGCTGCCCTTTGGCAATGCGGTGGCCGTGGACGAGTGAGTATCCCAAACATAATTTATACTGTAAATAAAACATAAAATATTTGATCCTGAAACTAGTTTTTATCATGGAACCAAAGCGGCTGTGGCTGGCGGCACGACAATGATAAGTAAGTGCGCTTCGATAATGTATCTGAATATGAATAATCAAAACAATACATTCTAGTTGACTTTGTGTTGCCCAACAAAAACGAGTCCATGCTCGAGGCCTATGACAAGTGGCGCAGCTGGGCGGATCCCAAGGTGTGCTGTGACTATGGCCTCCATGTGGGCATTACTTGGTGGTCGAAATCGGTGTCCGAGGAAATTGGCATACTGTGCAAGGAGCTGGGCGTCAATTCGTTTAAAACGTTTATGGCCTACAAGGGACTTTACCAGCTGAACGACTCGGATCTCTTGGATGTCTTTGAGCGCATCAGAGGCCTAAATGCCGTGGCTATGGTGGGTCTATAGAAAACAATTATTATTCCTATATAGTTATTATACTTCTAATTTGGTTTTAGGTACATGCTGAGAATGGCGATATTATAGCCAAGAATGCCAAACGCTTGCTGGCCGAGGGCGTAACCGGACCCGAGGGTCACGAGCTTTCGCGACAGGAGGAAGTGGAGGCGGAAGCCGTACATCGCGCCTGCATTTTGGCGCATCAGGTGAGCGCAGCTTGAAAAGTATTTTAATTAGCAATTACTTCACATAGAAACTATTAACTGAACAAAAATTATTTTCATGGTAAATTTAACATAGATTTTCTCATACTTGAATATGTTATTTTTTTTAACTGAAACTGCTGATAAAATTACCAGCTATTTTGTTCAGCTTGTAAATATCAAAAATTAGCTGTTATTTACAACAATATTATGCCACAATATAAAAATATTGCAAGGGTTAAACAACATATCAAAATTAATCTTCATGGTATTTTTTGCAAGGTACATGATAAATATTTAAGTACACTTTTTATGTTTATATTTATTCATGCATTTACTTGTACTAAATTTAAACTAAAAATTGTATTTCAGGTTGATTGTCCACTTTATGTGGTCCATGTTATGAGCAAATCGGCTGGCATCGAGATCGCTCGCGCTCGCCAACGCTATAGTGAGAAATATATATTTGGCGAGACATTGGCGGCGGCGTTGGGTACAGACGGCACCCACTATCGCTGCCAGCATTTTGATCATGCGGCCGCCCACGTGCTGAGCCCGCCCCTCCGACCAGACAAGACAACTCCAGAGTTTCTGATGAAGCTGCTAGCCAGGTAAATAGCATCTAACTTGCTAAAACTATCACTGACTTTAGTTAAAAACAATAAAATGATGCCCTCAGCAAATCCTTTTATTATCTTTGCACTAATAATATTATTTCATCAATCACAAACTTTGATGAAATGTTGAATTATCAAATCAAATAAATAATAAATAAATTATGTCATATAATATATCCCATATATTATTGATATTTTACTTCGCAGCAATGCACTTCAGGTGACAGGCAGCGATAATTGCACCTTTAACAAAACACAAAAGGAACTCGGCTTAGGTGACTTTACCAAAATACCAAACGGCGTTAATGGTGTGGAGGATCGCATGTCGCTGGTGTGGGAGAGGGGCGTACATTCCGGTCTCTTGGATCCCTGCAGATTCGTGGCCGTAACCAGCACGAATGCAGCTAAAATCTTTAACATTTATCCGCAAAAGGGACATATTGGTAAGTTTTGAAAAAACAAAGGTTTTAATAAATATTTAAAATATAAACTTCAATAAAAATGCAAAAAGACTACAATTAGAACATTTTATAATCATTTCAAACACGAAATTCTATTCCACATATTACATGACCTAAAAAAATAAAATAAATAACAATAAAAAAAATAACAAATAACTTTAACTTTTTGAACCTTGTTTTTAGGTGTTGGCTCCGATGCCGATATTGTGATCTGGGATCCTCAGGCCACACGCACCATTTCCAAAGACACGCATCATCATGCATGTGATTTCAATATCTTTGAGGTAAATATTAATATAATTAATATTGAAAACAGGTTTAGCATAAATCGTTTCATATTTATTACAGGGTATGACGGTGCATGGTGTGCCCGAGTATGTTTTGGTACGCGGACGCATCTGCGCCGAGAACGGATCAGTTCGCGTTGCGGAGGGTTTCGGCCGCTTTATACCCACGCCCCTGCGACCGCCCTTCGTGTATGACAGTATTGAGAACAAGGATGCACCTGTCGAGCAACAAGTCGAGCAGAATGGCAATGTGGCCAAGAAATTGGCTGAACTGGACGCCCACATAGCTCCACAGGCAAGCCCCTCGGCCATGTTCGCCAGCGGCTCGGCACCCGACAACAACAATGCAAGTGCACGTGGACGCGTTGATGGCAAACGGGATCTACAGGAATCATCCTTCTCAATAAGCGGTAAACTTTATATTATAATTAAGTTATAACAACATTTATATAATACCTTTAATTAATTTTCCTGCAGAGGAGCTGGACACGTCGAACGTGCGTGCATCCATTAAGGTCAACAATCCACCAGGCGGTAAATCTTCGGGCTTTTGGTAACTGAGTCTAAAAATTATGCTAAATAAATTTATAACATTAAACGTCCCTCATTAAAATCTCTACTTAATTTTGAAGTACACAAAAAATATATATAAAAATAAAAGTTCTATGCAGCAAACACAAAAAGTATATAACACAAATACAGTACTAAAAAAAACCAAAATCAATATTTTGTATTTATCAACTTTAACAATACAAGAAAATTTAAAAACGAAGTGTTTCTTAAATCTCTATATATATATGGATATGTACATATAATAAATGAACTATATATAAACATTTTCCATTGTGAAGAAGAAAGCTATTTAGCTTATAGTTTTTGGATTGTGCCTTCTTGTTCAGTTTCACTTCAGTATATTTAGATATATATTCGAACCACTCTTCGATAGCAACTTATTTTTCAATTTCTCCTGAAATCTGCCTTATTTGTCACTTACAATTCCACATTTAAACAATGTTTAGTAATCAAAATAAACTAGTTACGACCAAATTTCAAAGTGCGCGCAAAACCGTTGCCACCAAGCCAATTCAGACCAAGATTACAAATGCATCGACAATGTTGAGATCCTGCGCCCTGTCAACTATCGCAAATTGTAACCTGGTGAAACCGCAGCCCAGCAAATCCGTTCAGTCGCCAAAGCCTCCAACGAAAACCCAATCAACTGAAGCTGCACCAAAGTTGAAAGCCAAGTTTTTGGATAACGCCTCGTCGAGGATGCGCGCCAAAGCTGCCACACTGCCGCGTAACTTGGAGAGTTGGGCAACGAGCAGACGCATCTATCGGCCATCCGCCTCGAAGATCTTCGACTACGATCTGTCCAAAGAGGAGAAGCACAACTTTAGCCACTGTCCCAATCCGATGAAGTCTGTGCCGGCAGAGGAACTGCAGCTGCTGCAAAGTGGCCAACGCGCCACATACTTGGAAACGCGCTACGAACGCACCCCAGACGCCAAGTACAATTATCCGGAGGCGACCAGCTGGCGATATGGTTGGTTCCATCAAAAACATGCAAAAAGATGAGTTCTTCGATTCGAACTCCTTTTTATTTGGCCGCGGGCGTTAACTTATTTTTTTTTAAGTGTAAATTGCAGACTTTTATTGAGCGGGCGTATTGGCAAACCAAACAAATTGAAAAAAATATGCGAACTCTTTTGCACTCGCACTTTTTTTTATAATTAACATCATTTAGTGCACAGTAACTTTTCTAATGAGCTAAATTTTAATAAAGTATTTTAAATTGGATTTTAAAATAATTAAACCTAATTAAAAAAGAAAATGTTTTATTTTAACGATAGCAGTCGTTAAAAGCATTAATTTATGCAAATGGTTTCGCTTTTTAAAATTGATTCAATTTTTAAAAAGCAGATTTTTAACATTTGCAATGCTGCTGTTAAAAAGCCAACTTAGTTCTTAATCAAGTCGATAGGAAATATTTTAAACAATTTTTATTTCATGCTTTTTTAAAAATTGATTAAAAATATTTTTAAAAGTAAATTTTAGATTTGCAATACAAATTTTGTTTTTATCTGATAAAGTAATTAAGTAGATTAAAAATATTTTACAATATATATTTTTTCTTTTTGCACTTTAAGAATGTAAAATTCTGAAAAGTTTGTCAAGCTTGACAGTCGGCTTAAGTAATGAAATGTTCACATTTGGAAGAACATAAACAGATTAAAAAGCTTTAATAATTCATAAGCAGTTCAGGCCCTTAGCAAACCTATTCAAAAAATTTGTTGGTAATCACCTTAGAGGTTGACAGCCAGCTCAGCTGTGACAGTCGGATTAGGGAATCAAAAGCATTAATTAATATTCATTCATAAGCAGTTGCGCAGCCTATCAGAAATGGGCTTTGAGCATTTAAATAGTTAGACGGGCCATGTCTTTAAGTTTTGCTTCTATAGCTTGTCGTCCCATTTTCCAGTTGTTCTGTCTCCATTTTTGATATGTCTCTTTTATATAGTGGATTTTGTTGCGTGTTGCGTCTGGCATTTAAAGTGAGCCAAGCAGCAAGTTGGGGCCAACTTTTGCTGCTTATTGCGGCTCTTTTGATTGACTCATGGAAGTGCACAAGTTTTTAATTGTTTTTGCAACATTTCCTGCAGCACTCGTATTTTATTTGATTTTATTTATTTGTTGTTGTTGTTATAGACAAGTGCAGCTGTATTTAATTGTGAGAGAGAGAGAAAGAGATAGTTGAACGTCACCATATGCTGGGTATTCCATCTATCCACTTTATTAACTTTATTTCATGAGCAACCACTTTGAATTTGTCGTCGTTCTCCTCTGCTTGATTGTCTGCAAGGCAGCTTTCGAATTTCATTGTTGCATTTCAAGCACTTTCAGCCGGACAAACTTTAGGATCCCCCGCCACGCCCCTCTCCATTATCGTGGACAGACACACTTGGTACAACTGCTTTGGAGTCATCCTTTTCTCTACACTCAATGCTCGTCTCGCCGCCTGCTCCTCAGCTGTTATTGTTGAGTATTTCTTGATTGCAAACAACAATTCTCACTTGGCCCGGAGCTCCCATTGGAGCTAAAACTTTATTATTATTTGGCTTGTTTCACATTTGTATTTTTTTTCTGATTTTTATTTACCTTAAAACACATTTTTACTTCAGTGTTATTTATTGCATCGTCTCAGCTTTATTTGTATTCGATATCATCGAAGCCCAAACTTGACTCCCAAATATTTACCCAGTTCCTTAGCCCTGCTCAGTGCCACTCATCGCTGACGCTAACGCTGCCGCAATTGGCCACTGTGCTGGGAATTTTGAAATTATTCGAATTTTATTGATTGTCTGGTTTACTCGAGGGGCCAGTTAGACGTTAAACAGGTAAATCTGTAAAGCAATCACTTCAGTACATAAATACAGCAGTTTAACAGTGTAACAGAGACAGTATAACAGAGGGTATGCAAGCCAAGCATATAAATAATGTAAGAGAGTTGATTAAAGGTACAATATGTTTAACATAAGAACATTTAACAGTAAATGTCTGTGCAAAGTTCAATAGTATAACAGTATAACAACACAAAAGTAGAACGTATAACAATATAACAGTTTAATAGTAACAGCTACCCGACATCTTAGATTAACAACTGTGATATATAAAGCTTAACAGCAAACTAATAATTGTTAAGATGTATAACAGTTTTATAATAGAACAGCTAAGCTCGAAACAGCAGTACAAATTAAGCAGAGAAAATGATCAATATAACAGCATAGCAGTTTATACCGATCTTATATGCATTATGGCTATCCAGTATAGCAGTTTCTCTATATAACAGTATAACAATATATTAAATTCTTTAAATGAATACAACAATTTCCACATTCCTCTGCGTAACCCCAATCAAAAGCCATGCACAATGCTAACTAAGGCAAAGATTGCAACTGCAATTTAAAGTTGTTTAACCGTATAAAAATAATTTTACTGATTGGTCAATGTTCGAGGTCAAGGAGTTATGGTACACAAATTCTTGGAGTAAATAATAATTTCACCATTGCTGCTGCCCCCATTTTACTTTCGCTCTGCCAAAAATTCCATGCCAATGTAGTAAAATTTTAAGAGAATTTATGGTTCAGCGGTTCAGATGAAAAGTTATAGAGTTTTTGCACATTCTGCGGTTATATTTATTAGTTTTATTGCCCAGCACATGATGTTGCTATTGCTTTGTTTTCTTCGGTATTTTTTGGCAATTGCTCAAAACTTATTCGGTTGAATCGCCCCCATCACCCCCCTTTCATTCGTTACAACATTTTGGTTTTGCGGCTTTGCCACCAGAAAATTATAGCCACCTACGAGATAGGATAGAAAACTGTGCGCTGCCACCGCAGATGTACTGGGAGTAAATAAAGATTTGCAGTTACAATTTGAAACTGTGAGCGAAAGATTTGGTACTCAATAATTAAGTAAATTTTAAATATGAAAGTTTTTTTTATCACAAAACTGCGTTTATCCACATTTAGAAACTGTCCCTTTTGACTGATTAGTGAAAGATTTACAAGTATAAACTTTAAAAATATACACTGAAAAAAATGTATTTCCTTATGATATATTGTATAATAACAAAACATCAACAATGTGTAAAATCTTATTTGCAAAATTCACCCTGCATTAATAAAATGACAGGAAAAACAATTAAGTTCAAATTTGTATTGTTTATTATTAATCATCAATAATTATCAAGCGTATTTGTAAATTTTCAAGGTCTCAAAATATACACATACACACATAATACACAAGTTCAATTACATGTTATTCGACGAATGAAATACAAACAATTTGCTGAATTTGCTTGAAAAAAATTCAAATCTTTTTTAATAATGTGCACAACAACTATATAAACAGACGATGAAATCGGAAATCAGATTAGTACGATTAAAATAATTAAATACTTAACCAGAAAAAACAACAATTGTGGAATATTTTTCATGGCGTGGCCACAAGGTTAAGTGAAGATAATACAGAAACACCTCATATATCGTCTAAACAACTTTAAATCCCTGCTGTCCAGAAATATATATATGATATATTATTTATATTAAATAAAATTGTATTCTTGTGTACCAAAACCCAAATTCCAATGTATGCCAACATTTATTTTGTGCGTATACTAACATTTTTTAACTTTATTTCTTAATGCAAAACACTTTTATACATTGCTGTTATCTAAATCAGTTAAGAATACATTTATAATTGTTTAAAAAAGTATCACGATGTTTATGCTTTAAATTGTGTTTTGTGATTTCGCTCGAACATTCCCAAACTGTATTCAAATCGTTTGCCATTTTTGTGTTGATGTAAATTAGAAAAAAAACATATAATGTAAATTAAGTTTTCGCTTAATGATCACAATTGCTAATATTGTTGGGCCAAGTAGTTGATTGACCAGCACATACGGATGAGTACAAGTATAAAACTAGGGCGATACAAAAATTAAATATTTTTAAGGTAGTTTCTGTTACCCAGAAAGTAGGAATAAATATCAAGTCTGTGAAGTTTATTGTTACACATACTTAATACAGCCTCAAAAAAAGGGAATTTCTGCTAGGGATAAATTTAAATACCGTTTCATCATATTTTGCATTGCCATTGTAGTCAACTTTTTGTGGTTATTAAGATAAATAGAATCGCATTCAAAACACTAGGGATGACATCCTGTTTATTTCGCCCTAGGTGAATGTTCGGGGCTTAATTTTTCTAGCGTCTTCGGTTTCGGCTTGGCCGGTCAGATCAGCTTTTTGGTTGAGACTGTGGAGCCTGAGGCGCTATTTGCCGCCGCCTTTGTGGTAGCCACTTTCGCCTGGTTGGTCGACGTTGTGGGTATCGTGGGCGGCATACCGATGTCCTTCTGTGGCAACAGTTTTTCTATTTTCCAGTCGGCCGCCTCACGGTTCATCGCTTTCGTGTCTGTGGCGCTGGCCTTACTGCTGTCGCTGCTCCTACTGCTGCCAACACCACCAGCGCCTGCGGGCGGCGATGAGGGCGTGTCTGGACCGTTTTTGCCGTTTTTCGGCCCCTTAACATCCAAACTGTCCAGATCCTTTGCATTGTCCTTTACGGTTTTTGCAATGTCCTTCATATCAGTCTGAAAATTAAAAACAAAACACACAATTTAATAAATTTCGATCAATGTTTACCGCGATTTAATTACTTCAAGCTTTTGCTGGCTGGACTTATCCTGTTCGACTGCACCCAGTTCGGTGGCAATATCCCGTATTTCCTTTGCCGAATCGTGTATACCATCAACCAGCTTAGCCATATCCTTATCCGTTTTCTCCACCTCCATTTTGAGCTTTTCCGCTTCCTTCATGCTCTTCGCAATCGCCTTCTCGATCTTTTGCTCTGCCTCCAGGATCTGTTCTTTGTCCAGCAACGTAATCAGCTCCTCAATGGCCTTATCGCTAAGCTTGATATTATCGCGACCAATAGACTCCAACACCTAAATCACAATTTAAGATTAGCCAGAGCTAACATTGAGTTGAAATAGATAAGTTACCTTGCGGATTTCGTTGACAGTGACAACGCCGTCTTTGTCCGCATCAAACTTGTCCAGCACGCTCTCGATGTGCTTGAGGCGGGCCTCGTCGCTGGTCTCCTTCAGCTTTTTGATGTTGAGCATCAGATCGTCGATATGGACGATCTCCTCTTTGCGGCGCTTGGTGGCCTGTTTGGTGAGCAGCTCGGTGAACTCCTCGAGCTGTTTCTTGTCGATTTGCGTGGCCTTGCTGTCGATGCTTTGTATAACCTTGGTAATCTCATTTACCGAAATGGCGCCATCCTTGTCGACGTCAAGTTTAACCAGTAAATCTTCGACGACCTTGAAGCGCTCCTCGTCGGATGACTCCTTCATGCGTTTAATAGTGGCAACCAATTCGTCGATGTGCACCATTTGACAAGGATTCACTGTTGCGGGCACACCCTGATCGGTGGTATCCACCTGTTTAATCTGTTGCTGACGATGCTCCAGATCGTTGAGCACATGATCCAGCTGTGAGATCATTTTGTTGACACGATTATAGAGGAGCTTGGCAGCTCGACTCTCGCGGATTGGCTCCTTAACCACCTGGCGCACTTCGCGCAACTCCTCCACATCCTCCTGATAGTCGCGCAGCTCTTCCTTCAGCTCCTTGATCGTTTCCTTCTCCACAACGAGCTGTTTATCGGATGAGAGCGTCTTCAACGCATCGGACAACAGCTGCACATCCGTCGGCGAAATGGTCTTCTCATTGCTACCATCGACTGCACTCTTATCCATTAGATGCTGCACATTGGCAGTCTCCTCGGTAAAAACATAGGGCGCAACCATTTCTTCCTTGATCGCCGAACGCTTGGCGATCTTTGCCTCCTGTTCCTCCTCACGCTCTTCGCGAATCTTACGCTCCTCCTCCTTGATGATCTCAATCTTCGTCTTATTATCGACCTTGCCCTCCCGCTCACCAATCGCATGACGCGTATGGGCGGCAACTGCGTCCGGCAGAACGCGCATTGTCTCCTTTAGCTTATCCGTGGTGATGCTATCGTTGGAGATGAGCATGGCACGAGAAAGCAGCAGCAGCGTGGGTGGTACCTAAATAATACACAGCATTAATATATAAAATAATATATAGTCAATCTTTTTTTATGATGTGTTTACCTGTTCGTTGAGCGACAAGTCGATCCACTCTTTTAACTGGAAACGCAAGCGTTCTGCTGTTAGCCCATAGGCGCGCATGCCACGTGACTTGCACGCCTGCTGCAGCTCGAACAGATCGAGCGAGTCGACTCCCTCACGCGCTATCACCCGATCGTCTGTGGCCAGCGAGCGGAGCTTGAGCCGCAGTAGAAAACGTAACAGAGTTGTGGTGCCAATCGTGTTCAGCTCCAGCACGCGACACAAAGCCGCCAGTTGTTCGCGGGATAGGGAGTCCAAAGTGATCTCGTCATCGAAACGCTTGGCAAACTTTATTATCTCTTCGTTGCTCACTTCTTGCGAGGGATCGCGTATCTTGCGAAAGAACGTCTCAAACTGTTTGGCCTCATCGCTGCTGTGCTCCTTGTGCTGCACGGGCATTTGGCCAAGAGTTTTCTGCAAAAACTTGGCAACCTCTAAGCGAACGGCCAGCGATTGTCTTAACCCGTCCTGGCGATCCTTGGCCGTTTGAAATGTGGACGGCAACATGCCCGGAAAGAATTTTATAAACAATGGCAACAGCAGCTCCATAAACGGTACAATAATAAATACCGAGAACGGAATCAAACGAAATAGATCTGAGGTCGTCCGCTGCAGCTGCTTATTTTCGCGCCGCGTCAGCGTTTTACCATTGAGCACAAGCCAAACGAGCTTCGAGCTAATTGCCATATCGATGAAGAGCAAGCGGAAGCCATGATAGTAATGCACCACTTCATCCCAAACACGCTGGCCTAGCGACTTCTTTGGCTTGGCCACCGCTTTCGATGCGGCATCCGTTACTTCTATCGCTGATTTTGCCCCCGCGGCTGCGTTAGTTGCAGATGTGCTCGCCTCTGGCACGGGACTGGTAGCGGTCAAATGTGCGGTGGGAACTGCCTCTTTGGCGGCTTGGCCATTGGCCGCCTCCTTCATGATCTCCTCGACCTTCTCCTTTTGCTGATTTTTCAGCTTCTTCACCGTCGCATCAATCTTTGAAGAGGATTCGAAGAGTGTTTGATCGACGTGAAAATGCCGAAAACCCTGCCCGGCAACGTGGTTAGGAGTATAAACATGACGCGGGATGAATGTGATTACTGAATGATTGGGTAACGTTCTCCTCTGCCGTAGGGTCCATCCCTGTGCCGCTTCTTCTTCTCTGCAGTGGTATTTCTTCGATGCAGCATAGACACAATAGTTCGTTCTGAGATCTGAAAGGGAAATGATTAAGATTTAATTAAATAGATCGAAAATTATATAAAAATATGAAATACAATATTTAATTTTCGAACAAATTGAAAAATAATAGAAAATATATATTTTGTTACAATAACTATATTGATCTTTTAAATTGGAAAAAGATTTACAATAAATGTGTATTTCTTCAATATTTAAAATTTTTTATTAAATCATACAATCATACATACATACATACAAAAGGAAACCCTGTTTAACAAACTTTAATAGCCGGCTTATTGTGACGATAACAAACAAAAGAATAATAAAATAATCTATTTCGTCGCAAAAAGCGAAAACTTTGCAACTGATAGGCGACAAGTTTGTTCCACTTGATTAGGCTAACAAAAAAACTGACAAGTGGAGCAGAAAATAAAAAATAATTAACACCTGTTGCTGTTGTTGTGGGTAAATGTAACTAAAACGTAAGGTATCTTATATAAGAGGGAAACCGCAAAAAATTGTAGCTAAATTATTGAAAGCCCTAGAACAAAAATTCTGTTTAGTGCACTTCGAATTTTCCTTTTATTTTCTCTTTTGCTTTCTTTTGGCAAGTGTTCAGAGCACACAAACAAAATTCAAGGTAAAAACACACTGCGTAGATGTACCGAAGAAAAACACAAAGCATACTAAAAGAGGACAAAATGCAGCGGCCAAAGCGAAAGCGAAATGCATTCAACCTTCGGCCATTGGCCGGACGAATTGACCGATGCTAACTGTACTCTATTTCGTATATAGATATATACAGGGTGCTTTTGTGTCTGCGTCAACGACATTCGCTGGCGTCATTTTGTCTGTCTGTACACCTGTGCGCTTGGCACTTGTCCCTTTTTCTGGGTATACACAGAGAAATACAAATAATACGAATGTACATACATTCTTTATGTATTTTGTGTCTATATTGAGAGATGAACAAATGAAGAAATGCCTTTGCAAACAATGGAAAATTATTGTGAAAATGTACGTATTTATTTAAATAAATATAAATGTGTTTGTTAAAAAGGGTAATTCTATTGAGGATTACATAATGCATTATCGCGGGTTACGTGTATTGGCCAAACGTTTTAAATGATTAGTTTTTTGGCCAGTCTAGTATCAGATAAAAAGTCTCAAGTGACACATTTCAGCTCGGCAGTGATAGGAACGTATATAAATGTAAATTAAATACGCGATAACAAACTGCACGAAAAAACAGGTATATTTTTGGCACTGGCAAACCAAATGAAAATAAATTTTAAAAAGTAAATAAACTAAGGAATAACTTTTGTTGCTTTTATACGTTGCCAAACCTGTTGACCAAGTATCGCTGTGAGTGTTTACATTTGCAATTTACCTAAGCCAGGGAATTTTCGATTCAATCACACAACAAAAGTACCAAAACAAACGCAACAGGGAAATTAAAAGGTCCCAATGTGCAAACAACCATTGAATCAGCTGTGACGAATGCCCAGTCATAACAGAGAGACTGATAACTAACGCGCACAAAAAACCCACACACTTAAATAGCCTGTGCACACTCACACTCATACACACACACATGTACCGCTAATAAATGGGGTAAAATCAATGGAAAGTTTTCTGCGATGCGTTCTGATTGTTGTTGTTGCTCGTGGCATTGCGTGTTTGCAGACTTACAGCGCTTATAACAATTGTGAAACATGTACTGCGATTTCAGATTCATTGATCCCCTGGGATGTAGTAGCAAATTCATGATCTTTGCTTATTGTTGTTGTTGTTGCTGTCGTAGTTGTTGTTGGGAGTGCGCTGTGCGAAGGTGGTATGGCTGCCAATCCAGTTCCAAAGTTCTCCAATGTATGTAATTTTGAATTTTCGAATCTCTGTCTACTTCATACAGTATATTAATCTTTGGGTGTATTGTTATTGTTTCGTTGCGCATGAGAACTACGTTTGGTTCCTTTTACCTTACGCCTAAAGTATAAGAAAAAGAGAACGATAAGATTTGTAGTTAAACATGCCGAAATATTAAATTCACGCTTTATTTATGTCAGAAATAAATAAAAACTGTCAACGTTCACTCGCCCTGTTCGATTCTCGAACAGCGCATATGAGATTTAACGCACACAGCCACGCAACACGCATACGCGCACACACTACACACGCACACACCCACACACACACATACATGCACACACGCCACTTTGCGATATCAGGCGATGTTAGCATTGTGTTTGTTGTTGTTTTCCACTATTCGCACTTTTCAAAATATTACACAACTTAAGCAACAAATTTCAAGTTATTGTTATGTGCCGACACCCCCTTGGGTTGACATATTGAGTGTGAAGTTTACCATTTATCTTCAATTCGCGATTTTTGTGCGACTTTGCTATTTTGGGTGAAATGTCGTCACCCAGTTTTCTTTTAAATATGTTTATAATTCGCAAGCGGTTTGTTCGCTCTTGCTTCCACGCTTTTTATTTTACTTTGTCTGTGGCTCCACAAGTGTGACCGCATTTCAAAAAAGCCATAATACTTAAAATTACAGCAAATTGTATCGTTGCACAACAGCGTTATCGAAAAATAATCGAATAAACGTGGGATCATTTGACATTTTTGAAGATTGCACAAATAACAATTGAAATATGTGTAGATAAATACATTTGATAAGTGGTGTAGTTTTAATTTACTTAACAATAGGAAAAAAATTAATAGAAGACATTTATGCATAGCTATAACAAGCAAGCATCACACTAGAGGTAAAGTATAACATGTATGTATGTATAAATGTAATTAATAGCCTCATGTGCAAACACCTACAACATAACGGTAAAAACTTAATAGACTAAATGCTTCTAACGCATTGATTTATTGCATCGATAAAAACGGTCATTAAATTTAACCAAATAAAGCTGGACGTGTCTGAATTTCCAATAAAAGGGTTAATTACATTTAACATAAGCCAGTTGCAGACAATTGTTCTCTCGAAATGGATACGAAAATGTGGCGAAAAATTAAATTTTTTTATCTTGTAATAGCCTGTCTTGTTAAAGCAGAAATACAGCTGCCTACCAAAGTGTTGAAGGAGTTAAAAGTCGAGCTTGCCTATGAAACAATACTCTTACTACAAAACTCCACGGATTGTTGGAACGATCTTAGCGTAAGCTCTGCCACGCCTATTATCAACTTAAATGCAAACCAGTCATATGAACTGAAAGCGAAATTTAAGAGTAATTTTCTGGCGTTGGTTTGTGTGGAAAATCAAGAGGATTCTGTATTAAATGCGCTTTATGTAAATCTGGAGAAAATGCGTGAAACCGAAACCTTATTTATGATTAAAAACGGAATTAATATTCAGGCTCTATTTGAGAATTGCTTGAGAAATGGTATGCTTAATGTCCTGGCCATCGATTATGGGTGTCCGGAATATATTTACAGCTATCGAGCCTTTCCGCAATTCAGGATTCTCAAGCGAGAAGTGCACCAAGTGCAACGGTACTTTGAGCCACAACTGAAGGATATGGGTGGACACGCTCTATTCACCATAGCGGACAACTTATTTCCGCGCGCTGTTGTCTACAAAGATGCAACAGGACGTCCGCAAATAACGGGTTATGTGGTGCCAGTTGTCGAAAACTTTGCCAGAACCTTGAATGCGACTCTTAAGATTTACTGGGACGGGATGCCGCTAGACAACGACATTGACCCATTGAACCCACCAAGGCCCATAATGCGCACGGGCAGAGTGGATATACCCGCGGTCTTTGTGAACAAGGCACTCACACCCAACGAGACACACAGCTCCGTGTTGGAGATAACGAAATGGCAGCTAATGTTGCCCGTCGAATCGGAAATGGATCGAAAGCTGCTCGTTTTTGGATTCAAAAATTGGGAGTACTGGAAATTGATTACCACCAGTCTGATGTACCTGTTCGCGTTGCTGCTGCACAATAACCGACGGCTGGAGCTGGGCCTGGCACCTGGCATCAGGTGTTGGTCCTTGTTCGCCGATACCGTCCTGCGGGCCATGCTCTCTCAGACATTTGTGATGCCCAGACGAATCAGTCTGCGGCTAAAGAGCACTTACGCCCTGATCATGTTGTGTGCCTTTCTGTTGTACAACGTGTTTATTGCCCAACTGGAGACGGAGATGGTGAATCCGCCCAGGAATCCAGCGATACGCAGCCTCCATGATCTGCAGCGGACAGGCATAAAGATTATAATCAGGGATAGGGAATACGATATCATTGCCGCTATCATGGGCAAAAAAGAATTTGATGACCATTTGGATATCCATAAGATAGTGAACACCACAACGTATCAGACTATGCGCAGCCAGCCATATCCTGGGTATGCCTATCCAATAACAAAGTCGCAGTGGTTGGTCCAACAGCTAAAGTTCGCCAAGCAGCGTCGACCCGCCTATCGCCTCTCCAGCGATTTCACCATATTCTCGCTCGTGCTTTTTGGCATACCTCTGGCCAGGAACTCCATTTACCTAAACAGCCTCAATCGCTACATTATCAACATTCAAGCCAGTGGGCTGTTTTCCTTATGGTGTCATCAGAGCTTTCACAAACTGGTTGCCATTGGCAAAACTGAGCAATTGCCCTATTACGATGACAGGACCAACTGCCTCGTACGCTGGGAGGATCTTTACTACCTCTGGCTGATGTACACTGTTGTCACCGCTCTGGCAATCCTCGTATTCGCCTGCGAACTCGGTGTACAAGCTGTGCAACGCCGGAGGAGTAATAGACTACAACGACAGCTGTGGGCACTCTGAATTTCGATGCATTCGCTTTTGGTTAATGTTCGTCTAAAGACCGCTTTATATTATTGCTATTCGCTTGAATATATATATATCCCTCAATTATAAACCTAGATACAGTGAATTCTGCAGGCAGCTTATAGTTCTTGGAGGCAGATAAACTGAGGAATTCTATATCTCACAATTTTGATGTTAAAGTCACCAAATTTTGCAGGCAAAAGAGAAATGGACAGTCGGCTGCAATATTCTATAATTTGTGGTAGCTATATATACATATATATGGGTATAAATAAACTTGATTTAATTTTGCGCTGTAGCTTTTGTAATCTCATAAATATATAAATTGCAATCTGGCAGATACAAAAGGAAGGTGAGGCGGACTTAAAAGTTCGTTTTAGCTGTTGCTATTGATCAAAACTATATTTAGCCTATGGGGTCAGATTTGTTTTTATTGACCAGGTGCTAACATTTGCAAAACATTGATATACCCTACGCTGCAGGTACTATAATCTGTTCCAGTAAATCGGACTAGATTGCAGTTCCAAGATCCTAGCGAATGCTGAAGGGGATAAAATATACAAGAAGAAAATTTGAAACCAAAACTGAACTGATTTTCATATTTGATGGCATTTTAGTTAGGATTTGTTTTCATTAGGGATTACAGATTTACTTTATGTGCACAAACAATGACTAGCTACTTGTTCATTTTTCTATTTGTCATTAAGTATATAACCTGTACAATCATCATTTAGTACCTTAACAACAACGTTTTTCTTAAAATTTGCATCTATTAACATGGATCACGGATTTCGTTGCCTTATGCTTTAGAAATTTCAATCGCCAGATTTTTACTTAAATTAATTGAAAACATAAATCTGCTTATATTTGACGACTTTGTAGCTTCTCATCCGACGATGAGCATTCGCTGCTGTTGCAGTTCTTTGTTCTTTGTTGTCTACTCTTGTTGTTTTCGCCCGATATGATTAATGTTGGGATGCATATTTATAGACCAAGCCGGTCTCGCTGGCAAAATCTCTTGATAAGCGTTTAATTGGCCTGACCGCTGGTCGACCCTCAGGCGATTTCGTAAAATCATAAAAAGAAAACGAAAATTAACAGCTCCGAGTCCAATCAAGGTGCAATGCCAAATAATGTTCAGTCAGCAGGTCTTGCCGGGGGCCTTGTAAAAGCAGCTTAGCTTGGGTCCAAACGGTTACACAATCGATTGACAGCTAGAAAGCACTGGAAGTCGAGCCTCCTAATCCGCGAACAGATCTGACAATGGCAGGTGTTGCTGGGCGGGGCGGGGGCGGTGGCGGACGCTTATCAACGCTAAACGCTGGGACCGAACTCTGATAATGTCAAGGCAATATCAGCGATCGGACGACGACCGCCATCTGGTTGCATATATATGTGTATATCGCCGGTACGGATCGATCTGGTATAAATGCAGGTCTGCCGACGGTACAGTTCTATGATTACGATGAAGTCGATCACGGCGGTTGTTGTGTTAACGCTAGCTCTGCTGGCAATCGGTGGCCATGGCAAGCACCTTGAGTTTAAGGTGGCCGACAAGGATTTTCTGGTGAAGCAGAAGTTCGTCCTTGAAATGTTGCAGCACATCTACCAGGACGATGTGTTCGTTACCAAATACGCGTCCAGCTACTACGAATACAAACCCTGGGAGCACATCAGCGACTATCATCATGCCGAGAAACTGCAGCACTTCTTTGACCTCTGGCAGCATGAGCCCATCCACGATGATCGCGTGTGGTCCGTGATGTACGATACCCATGAGGAGTATGCCGTTGGCCTGGTCCGTCTCTTTTACTTCGCCAAAAACTGGGAGACGTTCCAGCATGTGGTCTTCTGGGCGCGCCAGCACGTCAACAAGCAGCTCTTTGTCTACGCCTTCACCATTGCCAGCCTGGTACGCGACGATATGCAGGGTATTGTCCTGCCGGCTCAGTACGAAATCCATCCGTGGAGCTTCTTCGATGGCCAGACGCTGGAGATGGCCGAGCACTACAAGATGCACGGTTTCCATCACGTCAAGCAGCTGAACAACGTTTACAATGTGATCCTAAAGTCCAACTACACGAATATCGATGGTGATTTGAACTACGAGCACGGTCTGGCCTATTATCTGGAGGATATTGGCTTCAACAGCTTCTACTACTACTTCAACCTGGACTATCCCTACTGGACCAAGGGTGATGAGACGCATGCCCTCAACAAGGATCGTCGCGGTGAGCTCTACCTTTACGTGCACTGGCAGCTCCTCGCTCGCTACTATCTGGAGCGTCTGTCCAACGATCTGGGTGAGGTGCCCACGTTCAACATGTACGAACCGGTTCACTCGGGCTTCTACAGCGGCCTCCGCGATTACAATGGCGTACCCTATCCCAGCCGTCCCAACTATTACAACTTCTACACGCCCGAGAATGTGGAGTATGTCAAGAATGTTGAGCTCTACACGCAGCGCATCATGGACTGGATCCACAAGAATAACAAGCATGATATCGATGTGATCAACGTGCTGGGCAACATGATTCAGGGCAATATGGACAGCATTGACAAGCAGTTCTATGGCAGTCTGGACAAATGGTATCGCTACATTGTGAACGAGGGACAGCCCTTCGGCAAGTATCAAGAAACCTATCCCGGCACCTTCATGCACTACGATACCTCAATTCGTGATCCCCTGTTCTACGAGGTGTACAAGAACTTGATCAGCCACTACTGGCACCTAATGGAGACCTTCCCCGAGTACACTAAAGTGGACTATGGCTTCGAGGGTGTCAAGATCGATGCCGTACACATGCCCGAGAGCCTGACCACCTACTTCGAGTACTTCGATGCGGACATTAGCAATGCCGTCAATGTGGAGCCCACCGTTGAGCCCACCAGCGATGTCCATCACAGCTTTGGCCGCAACTCCATCTACAATGGCAGCAGCTTTGTGATTAAGGCCCGCCAGCATCGTCTCAACCACAAGCCCTTCGAGTTCACCCTGGACGTGACTTCCGACAAGGCCCAGACAGCTATCGTCAAGGTATTCATTGGACCCAAATACGACGAGTACGGACATGAGATTCCGCTGGAGAACAACTACCAGAACTTCTTCGAGCTGGAGCATTTCAAGGTGCAGCTGGAAGCTGGCGTTAACCACATCAAGCGCGCCAGCGGCGATTTCACCTTCTGGGTGAACGATCGCACCACCTACTTCGAACTGTACCAGAAGCTGATGGATGCCACCAACAGCGACTACAAATTTAAGCTGGACCAATCCGAGACACACTGCGGCGTGCCCAATCGCATGATGCTGCCCAAGGGCAAGAAGGGCGGTCAGATCTATCAGTTCTTCTACATGGTCTACTCCTATCATGAGCCCAGCGTGCCACAGTACACCGGCTACGATCCCATTGTCAGCTGCGGCATTGGTCACGGCTCCCGCTTTGTGGATGCTCTGCCCTTCGGCTTCCCCTTCAATCGTCCTGTGAAGCACGATTATTACTTCGATGTGGATAACTTCAAGTTCTTTGACGTCAAGATCTTCCATCGTGACGAGCACACCAACGTGGCCTAGGCCCAACGAACTCAGACTCTGATGCACTACTTTAATATACTTTAGCCCTCCACATTTTCTTCACTGATAGAATACTTACAGCAACCCCATAGATCGTGTTCAATTCTATTTGTAATGTTGTCAACCTACTTGCAATCAGTAAACAATAAACGAAACTAAACAACAGCTTACAAATTCCTTTCAAAGAGTTTCAAACACCATCTTGGTAAGATCCCAAAAGAATAAATAACCCAAATCATATAGATATAACGCTGACAGACGTGCATATCCAAGGATTATTCTTTAAAATGTATCTGGAACTAAATCGGAAGCAACTCCGATGGACCCCTAAACCTTCCCAGTCGTTGCTGGACTCTATTAATAATTATCTCTAGCGCCAAAACAAATGTTGCAAGCAACAAAAGAGCCACATAGGCAATCCAAACCCACTGCAAATCCTCGAAGTGCAGCGCATCCTTGGTACGTTGAGGCTTTCGTTTTATGGGATCCCTAAAGGACAACAAACCCGCCGCAGCCATATCATAGAAATGCATATTGACCCAATGCTGATACAGGCCAGAAGCGCGCACATCCAGAATCAGCTTATTAATGGGCTCCAGGAACCAGGTTGGCTTGGGCAGTTGGAACACCATGTATGTGAGCGTCCTGGCGCAGGCATCCTTGGAGTACAGGAAAACCTCGCGAGGAAAATACTTTTGCTGTTCGCTCAGCAGCGTCCACTTGAGGCGCGAGGCATAATAAACATGGCTCATGTTCATCGTGTCCCTTTGGTAATTGTAATCGCTGCTATTGAGGGGCAGCAGACGCAGATCCGAATCAGTCCAGTCGTACAGACTCTCCACATCCACCTCATCGATGGCTAGCGGCAGTTCCGCACGTCGCACATCCGCAAAGCTGCGCGGCTGAAAATGTTTGGGCGGCTGTGTGAGGAGAGTGCCGAGCGCAGCTTCATGAATGGAGCTGAGATTGAGTCCCAGCACAGCCAGCAACAGGTAGATCCAGCTGAAGCAAATGCTAGTCCGCAAAGAGCGGCCAAATGTCTGGCCCAGCAGACCACGCAGCGCAACATCGTTGAGCAATAGATCGACCGGACTCGTGACCTCTCCAGCCAGAAGCCTGTGCACGCACAACAGCACTCCAATCGCATAGACGATGGCCAGGCCAATGAGTATGTGGTAAGCACTGAACAGGATCAGATAGATGTTCTTGATAGGCAGCTGCTGGGCCAGCGGAATCATCAGGCAGATGTGGCTTAGTTCCAAGGGAAAACTGGTGACAGGCAGCTGCTCCGGCTGCATGAGCTGCACCACCGTCGCCGGCAAATCCACGCGGTGCTGTTCGACCAATGAGTGCAGCTTCTTAAAATGCAGTCCCATGCCTGGCCTAATTTCGATGGGAAACCGAATGGTGGCGTTCAGCTTCCAAGCCAGGGTGCGCACAAAGCGACCCACCGACCCGGCCAGCACCTGCGCCCCATTGCGCCAGTTCGTGTAGATGATGATGCGCGGATAATTCTGGTCGGGCAACACGATCAGCGGCTGGCCCTGCATGTTGCCCAAGTCCGGTGCGAAGAAAGGTCGCTGCGACAGCGAACGCTGCTCCAGCTGAAATTGCGGATAGGGTCGATAGCGATAGTAGACGCGCTCGGAATCTTCGGCGAGCACAGCAATTACATTCAGAACTCGCAATTGATAGCTTCGCCGGAGCAGAGAGTGGAGCACGCGATGCGACGAGAAATTGGACCACCCATCAGCTATAAAGAAAATAATGTGCATCTCTCCATGCGCATGTTCCAGCAACTGGGTCAATCGCTCCGCCGGATACTCAACGCTTTGCAGGCAGATTATCTGCAAGTGTCGGCTCGGTGGTGTGGATGTGGCCCTGTTCAGGGACTGCAGCACCACGGGCAGCGGAGGCGCCACCAGCAACCGCTGCAGCCAGTGTTCCGGACACTGATCGTAGCGTATCAGGAGCAGCGATGGCTTCGTTTCCTGCACCACGTCAACCACGAAATCGTTGTCTGGCCAGCTGGCGGCGACGGATAAAATTAACACTGCGCAGAGCGTCCACATGGTCAAGCGAAGTATGTGAAGCATCTAACAGTTGCCCTCCTTTTTATAGACTTTAATATTGCTGACTCACGGACAGAAGGCGTTACGACAATCGGAAGACCTTTGAATGGGTAACAGCCATTGTTGGTGAAATAGTAGGCATACATTTTCCACGCGCCGAAATTGCTTTCAACTTACCTATCTGATATAATCATTAAATTTACGTTTATTACGTTCATAATTATTTGTAAGCCAGACCGAGAATTAAAAGCATAAAGAAAACTATAAAAACAACCGCTCTATATTATAATCTAATTTTATCCCATATCTGATTAAACAGTAAAGAATATTAAAATATTTTATTTGTGCGATATTATATAGTAATCCGTCCTCAAAAAAGACTAACAATCAATAGCTTTTCAAAGATACTTTTTTCTTTAGAAATATTTATTTACCATTATCCAACTATCCAATAATCTCAAATGAAAACCGTAATCATTTTAATATGCATATCTCAAAATATGTACTCTTTATTAGTTGTTTTTAATTATAAATCCATATACCACTAGCTACTAGGTGTGTTAGTAAGGTTGAGGTTTTCAACTATAGTTTGTATAATCGCAATTTATTACAATTACAATTGGGTATTAAAATAAATATATATTGGTTTTGTTTATGTCTTAAATCTAATTTTAGATACATACATATATATGGGTCTGTGTATATGCTTTCTCTAGGTACTTAAGTCATTTGAATGGTAAACCAAATTGCAAGAAAAACAGAATAATACATTTGTGCCTTGGTCATCGAGTAATATATATATTATAATTATATAGAATATAATATTAATATTACTCAATGGCTATGAGAGAGCGTTTACATAGAGATTTGAAGAGAGATTTCAAGTTATTCACAGATTCAGATTTCGAAACGAAGTACATCATGGAGATCGCTTATGTAACTAGAATACAATCAACTTACAATATAATGTTAATAAATTTGCACTAAATGGAATGTATAATAATTAATAAGATTGAGAACGCCTACCAAAAATTTCAGCTACAAACAAAGGTTCGACCATAACAAAATAAATATGAAAAACAAAAAAAGCGATTGAAATATAAATTTAAATAACATTGCTCAGGTTCGAGCCGGAGTTATTGTTGTTTTTATGCGGCGTCGTGGTGGGCGTAACACTAGCTGTAACGCCCTCCAGCAGCTGCAGCAGCCTCTGTCGTGTGCGCTTATCGCTGACACAAATGCATTGTATCAGATTCGTCAGTTGCTTGGCAGAATATTCATCGCATTTTCGTTGCTGTTCAATCCACTGTTCAAACTGTTCCGATGAAAAGTAATACGACTTGATAAAGACATCCACGTAAGCGTGATGTTGCGGATATTTTTGATTGGACATAAGCTCAAAAAATGACATGAAATTCGCAAAATCCAATTGCATAAGTGCGCGGCCAGCAGCGGAACATTTCTTGATATTCGAAAAGCTGTTGCAAAACATAAATGAAAAATGATCAGCTTTCATTCTGGGAAAGATATAGTATAGCAGACTAACCCCTCCACCAGCAGATGGGTAGCCACATGCGCCATCGAGTTCCACACATGCTTGCTGGGTATGGGCACCTCCTTGGCTATTTCCTCCAAACACATGGCAAAGTTTTGTATGTTCTATTAAACGAAAGAAGATCGTAAATAATATAAAGAAAAAGGAATGTATTTGCACTAACGCGATTCAAGACATCAATGTAACTATTATGCTGATGCGTCACATGATTGACATCCCACTTGACCTTGGATATTTGCGCCAGTATGGACGACAGATCGATGACGCGTGACGTGACGCATGTGTAAACTGGTTTGGCCAGATCAGCCATAAATTCGCCGTATTCGAGATAGGTAACTAAAGTTGGCCGCTCGCCAGCGGGCAAAAGATGATTCAAATAATGCTGCAGCACATGAAATTGCTGAAGCATACTCCGTCCGGCCTCAACGGCGACAATGCGCTGTGGCAGCCCGTATAATGTATCCGGATTGGCCAGCTCATTGTTGGTCTGCACAAAAGTTAACAAGCTTTAATGGTGAACTAATGCAAATTGCTACCAGAATGTTACCAAAGATGAGAAGTTGAGCGGCCAAACTTTAATCTGCGTGAGCAAATTGGTTTCCACGGCGCGCAGACGCTGCTCTAGACGCGGCGTATAGAGATTGTCCGTGGCCACCAGCTGATATGGAATTTATAGAATTATTAAAATGTGCTCTTCTAGACAATCAAAAATTACTCACCGCATCCTTGCCAAAGATCTCATGCACTGCATACGCATAAAAGTCGATCAGCTCCAGCATGCAGGATACGATCTTGGGTGAGATGCAGTGCAGCAGCTTGCACATTTGCAGATAGCGTCCAATGCAGCGCAGCACATTCAATGCCGTGTTGTTCACAAGCAGTTGACTGGCAAAAGCGAACAACATAGATTATATAAATCGTGGGGTTTATAAGCAACTACTTACTTGCTGGCATCATCGACAAACTCCTTGCTTTGCAAGCTCTTTTGCTCGTCGTCGCTTTCTTCGCTGAAATAACACGAGGCCTCGTCTACAATGCCCGACAGTATATCCTCCTCTAGCATGGCAGCATCGAGACCGCCATCGAAGGGTGAACTTTTTTCGGAGAAGCGCAAAAAGTAGCCATAGGAACCATAAATGGAGCTGCCACCGCCATCCTGTGAGTGCACAGAGACCAGCTCGTCACAATTGTTGTTACTAACCGGTGAATTATTGGTGGAAGCTAGCAGCACTGCTGTTGGGGATTTGTGGCGACGCAGCGTGTGTCGGACCGAACGGAATTCCTGCAAAAGATGTTATCTTATTAGTAATTACTAAGAGTTTGGCCTTTAAACTTCGCCTACCGGCAGTTGAAGTATGTGCGAGAATGAGTCCAGCGGTGTCCAGGATTCATTGTCCAAAAATAAGCAAATCTCCTCAACACAACAAATGTGATAGCGTTTAAAGAACTCCTCGCTCTGCTGCTGCATCGTCGCAATCAGTTTCTCCGACTGCTCGCCGCAAAACTCCACGCCCACCTTCTTCAGGCGCTGCACAATGGACAGCACCTGTATAAACTGATCGTATTTAAGCGTCGTCAGCTTGGCGCTCTGCAGAAAGAGGCAAACTTTGTTTAGTATATCGTTCCAGATGCGCGACTGCCCCTTCTTCAGTTTTTGCTGTATATAAAGATCGGGTGACTCGCCATCGATCTCCTCCTGCTGGCCGTACAGCTTGTAATTATTATGCCACATGACCACCTGGTAATAGGAGGCCAATATGGTCCAAAAGGTCTTGCACAAACTTATCAGACACGGTATAAGTTTATCCGCATTGAGTTGCTCGCAAAGCTGTTCGTAGAGTAGCTTGGGCTGCTCCTCCGCGTTGGGTTCACTGTAACCACGCACCACCGCATTCACTGTGCTGTGCACGGCCGAAATGTAGTTGATGTGCAGCTGATCCATGGCCATCAGCGATTTGTTGGCCAGCTTATAGGCCTCCTGCAGCTTGGCATACTTGCGCATATCAAAATTCAACACCATTTCGTTGAGCACCGTGTCCAGTTGATACTCCATCAGCAACATGGTCTCCTGCAACTTCTTGTGCAGCGATTGCACACAATTGTATTGCATAAAGTCCGCCGCAGAGCTCTGGCATTGCAGCAGGAGGGCTGTGGCCGCGGAATAGTTATGCTCGGCGAGCAATTTCTGTAGCTCCTCGTCCGTGGTGCGCTGTACGGCAACAGAAGAATTTCTTATTGGATCAAGATTGCTCGACAACAGCAGGTTCCACTTACCAACTTTTTAATGGCCATCAGCGTGTCCAACACCTCTTTGAGCACCTCACGCTTGCGATAGCTGGCCAGGATCTCCAGGCTGGTCGTTGTTAGATTTGTGCGTGCATAATTCAAATAGGAGCGCGCCTTTTGGCACGTCCACAGCGACTCCTCCAGCCTCTTTTGCGTCTCGTTGATGGCCTGAAACTCGCTGCCACACGCATTGCGCTGCTCCAATATGTTCTGCAGCACCTGCTTGGTCAGCACCTTCTGCTGTGTGCGCAACTGGGCGATCGTGGCCTCAATCAGCTGGCTATCTATGCCAGCGCCGAGCACTTTCTGAGAAGCGATTAACAATCAGATTGCATTTCACCTTTGATCTGGCCATTGTCTCACCTTCAGCTCATATAGCTCTGGATTGCTATCGGCGCTGTAATAGCATTTTTCTATGCTTTCCAGAATTTCCTGATCCGATTTTTGTGCGCTTGCTGCAGCATCCGTTGCATCCGTTTCTGAACTTGTATCCGCCCCCGCTCCCGATGCCGTTGTTGTCGTTAGCGTTGTGGGCAGCGCATCCGTTGTGACAGTCTGTATGAAGTAATCGGAAAATCCCATTGCTGGAATTTTCATTTGGCGATTCGTCTGTGAAACGAAAGCTTGTTAGCCATTGTCCGCTGTTAGCTGCCCGTTTGTTGTCTGCCTACCTGTTTGTGCAGCATGTCCATGAACCTGGTCTTAAATTCGTCCATTTTGGCCTTGGATTTCTGCATTTTGCAGCCATGAAAGCTAGAAAAAATTACGCGAAACGAAACTTCGCTTCTCTCCCACTCCCAAACAATGGCTGCATCGATACCAATATTATCGATGCGACTATTATTATCGATACTTTTACGCTTGTCATTTGAAAGTAACTATCTATGCTGGGTATGCTGCTATCGCCAGCTGTTTGATAAGCAAAATTAAGTTTATTTATTAATTTGAATTTGATCAATTAAATGTTTTCCATCGACTTACAAATTTATGACAAAATCTTAATTTAAAATTTAAATAATGGGTATTCTTTTTTTTATAAATATTTCGTTTTCTTTCTTCCCTTTTGCACAAAATTCGAAAAAAAAATTAAAGTACATTAAGAACTTACTATTTTTAACGTTTTTAAAATTTGTATATAATAAAGTTTAAGTTTTTGTTTAATTTTCTTTGAGCAAAAATATATAACTAAAATCTTTGATTGCTTAATTCGTAAATTAATATTTTAAAAAATCGTTACAGCTACATAATAAACTCGTGAGCTTTATTTAATTATTATTAATTACAGCTAAATCTTGGCGCACCTCCCATCGGATTTCATTCATCACGCTTATGATATCACCCGCATAAAGTCGTCGCGGTTCCCGGACCGCTAATCCGTTCACTTTAACGACTTCTTGACGACCCGCGCTTGGAAAAATCTCCGCAAAGCTCAGCTTTTCTGGTTCCTGTTTTTCTTGCACACCGCACAGAACAAACCAACAGAATGTTTTCCAACGTATCACTTGATATCCACGATAAATATACCGCATCCACTTTTCGTCACAATTGAAAAGCAACCAACGAAATCCAATCCCAGGTCTCGAAATTAAAGAATTTACGGCATCCAGAGCTGTCTTCGAATCTGCGAATTCTGGAGCATTAAAAGCTGTCTCAGGTTGCTTTAATGTGCGACAAGCTGAAACTGCTCTTTTCAAAACCGATTCTTCAGAAAATGGCTCAATAACTGAGTGCGAACGTTTACGAGCTTGTGTGTTTGCTTTGAACATGATCATTGATCTTTAATCAGCGACAGTGTGTTTTAGACTAATATGTGTCCAGCATAATGATCATTTAGACGTTCTTAGTCTAATAGACATGACAAGGGAAATTCCGGAGAAATACAATTGCGATAATGACAATAATCTGTACATAATAACAAGTGAGATTGCTCTAGTCGGGACCGCCCGACTAGAAGATACCCTGAACCCAGAAATGAACACATACACACAAACTCTCGGCAGTTGATGAGTATTGAGCCTGTTAAAAATAAAAAATAAAATTTACTAATAATTACCAACAAAAAAATAAATACTCAACAAGCGGGAGTTGAACTCGGTACCTCCGTCTTAAGATGCACAACTCTTACCAACTGCACCACAATACCGCATTTTTCGCGAATGATATAACATTACTTAAAGTCGCAAAAAAGTCAAGGTAAACGAAAATTTTGCACTTGTCATTAAAACGATACAAATTAATAATAATTATATTTATGAATAACGAAAAAATAAAAGAATTCAACATTACTCTACCATACCAGCGCTGAATTCGAACCCAGTCCTCCGCGTTATGAGGCACAACTCTTACCCACTGGACCACGCTCTTACTTCACTTCGTTGTGCTAAAACTCAATTTAACCGTTGAAAACAAAATTCCTAGAAAAACGCAAGACAAATTTTGCATATGCATATGTATGCGTGCACATGTACACAGAAATTGCCAAGCAGCTGCGCTTTGCCCCCACTACTGAAAATAGATTCTTGATTTGCTCGTAAACTAAATGTACGATCGTTATGAAATTTTCAGGACTTATTCAGATCATCGAAATCTATCTACAAACCAATTTGCACGTGTGTAGTATTTGATTTGTGTTTTTTTGGTTTTATCGATATTGGGAGCGATTGGGGGGAGGTATCCAAAACCTGAAGGGCTTAAATTCTTCGTATGTTTTACGCGAACATAAAAAAAATAAATTTGGTGGCTCTAGCTTTTATAGTTTGGGAGTTATGCTTAAAAAACCGTGTCAAAAAAGCGATAATTATCGATAATAAGAAAACGGAAGGAGTTATCGATGTTTTGAAATAAACTTGATCTGCGTATGAAATATACGAACCGAATGAGACCAAGATCAGCTTTCTAGCTTTTGTAGTCTCTGAAATCGACGCGTTCATACAGACAGACGGACAGACGGACAGACGGACAGACAGACAGACGGACATGGCTAAATCGACTCGGCTAGTGATGCTGATCAAGAATATATATACTTTATGGGGTCGGAGATGCTTCCTTCTGCCTGTTACATACATTTGCACAAAACCATTATACCCTTTTTTACCCATTTTCAATGGGTTCAGGGTATAAAAATAGATGGGGCTATTACTATACTCTTGAAGTACTTTGTGGATACCCTCTCTACAATTGATTAAAACCTTGGCATTTCACGATTTACCGCGCCTAGATTGAAATACAAATATTATGATCATTTAGTCATCTTAGTCTAATAGACATGACAAGGGAAATTCCGGAGAAATACAATTGCGATAATGACAATAATCTGTACATAATAAAAATAGATGGGGCTATTACTATACTTTTGAAGTACTTGTGGATACCCTCTCTACAATTGATTAAAACTTTGACATTTAGGAAATAATAAAAGATGCATAAATAAAATTATGGGATACATGGATGTTCGCGATTTACCCGCGCCTAGATTCAAATACAAATTTTATCAAATTACGGACTGAATATACTCATTAGTTACAGCTATTTTAAATGAGAGAGTATCCTCCCGTCAGGCATTCGCAATTCGTTTAAGAGAAGCTTAATCTACTTTATTATAAGACTAAAATGAAGGCTTTGACTATGTCTAGACCACACAATAGCGCATGAGGCACTGCCGCGCCTTCCATTTGTTGCCGCTGGCGCGGTAGATGAGATGCAGATTGAAGGCGACCTCGTGCTGAAGTCCCAGAATGGATTCGTGCTGCTTCACCAGCGGATGCTGTGCGGCCAGGGCGCGTTCATAGTAATCGACGGCCAGATGCAGTATGTTCGCCTGGTGATAGATGCGGCCTATGTTGTAGTAGATCTCCTGCTGGGCGGCACACGAGGCGGGCACCTCGTGGCCCCGTTCGGTGCTGCCCGCGCGCAGCTCCGCATAGCGCAGGGCAAAAGCCACCGCCTGAGCGACGGCAGCCGATTTGCGCAGCACCTTCTTCTGCAGCGCTAGTTGATTAAAGACAACGGCACTGGAGAGGGCGACCAAAGGATGCGGTTGTTCGCGCAATATGGGCACATAAATGTTGAGCGCATATTTGTACGAGCTGCAGTTGAGGTGATAGTGGCCGAGGAACAGGCGCATCTTCTGGGTGACCTTCGGGTGACGCTGCAGCAGGCGTCGCGCGAACCGATAGTAGCGCACCTCGTCGCCATGCTGCACTATCAGCGACAGCAAATTCCACAGATTCACCTGCTCCGGCTGCTTGGCAATTAGCTCGCGCAGATACGAGAAACCAATGGCGCTGTCGCGGTTGAAATAGCACGCGAGGATCACAATGCGTTCGATCTCTAGGTGATAGTACGTGAAACGTTTCGTGGTCACCATAGCGAAGCACATGCGCTCCAGTGCGCTGAACATGCCGTGCGCGAAGCCGGTGCGCATCAGCTCCAGAAACAGCTCGAACTCGTTCTTAATCGTCAAATCGGAGCTCTCAGTCGTCGCAGTCGTCGTGATCTTCGCAGTGTCCTAGCAAAATTCAAGATTTAAATATATTTTAGCGATATGAACATAATTTTCACCAACCTGCTGTTGTTCCGTCTCGGAGCTGCCGGCCATGTCGGCCAGGCTGCGCATCTGCAGGATGGCCTTGAGGCCGTCGGTGTTGTAGGCGCCTCCGCCATTGGCTGCCGCCATCATCTCCTCGCGATTCTTGAGCTTGATAGAGTGCCGGCCGAGCAGCACGTATCCGACATCGATGAACTCTTCGATGCGGCCAATCTGCTGCAGCATTATGCAGCGCTCGTAGAGCAGACGCGCATGGAGCGGCTGTCCCTCCTGCTCACCAGACTGTTCCAGCGCCTTGACCGCCTCCTCGGGCCTGCCCTGCTGCTTGAGCAGTGCGGATAGCGTAAACTTGGCCTCGTAGCAGTACGGCGCCAACTTCACGACACGGGCATAGCTCTGGATGGCCTCGTTGGTCCGATTCAACTGACGCAGGCATTCAGCCTGGCGCAGCCAGACGAAGGCGGGACAATCGAATGCGTCGCCATCGGTGATCGGGCGCATTAGCGCTATCGCCTCCGCATATTTGTGCTCCTGCATCAGCGCCTCGGTGACGTCCATATACAGCTCAACGCGATCCACGGTGGGCGTTATGTACTCCTGCACATTCTGGACGATATAGCCGAGCAGATGATGGGCGTGCATGTGGATGAGGCTGACGCACAGCTTAACACGCAGCTCGGGCACAAAGTCCTCGGGTATGTGGCAAAAGTAGATGAGCTCGAGGCTCTCCTGTTCCGTCTCCAGTTCCAGTTTGGTGCGCTCCCGCAAACAGCGCAGCACTTTGATGTACTGCTTGTTGAGTATGAGCAACTCCAGGTAGATGTTCAGATCCTCGACGGTGAAACGTGCGCCGCACACGCTGTACGTGCCCTCCATGGCCTCCAGTGCAATGCTGTGCTTCTCCAGCACATGGAAATAGCGGGCCACATTCTTACCGGTGCTGAGGCACAGGCTCCACTCGATGCTCGGCATCAGCGGCAGCATTTTCAAATACGTGAACATGGCAGCATTTGTCTCGCCCATGCGTTCCAGCAGCTGCGCCTTGCGCAACCGCAACAGATACTCCTTGGGCAGCACCTTGATCGCCTTTGTATAGCAGACGCGGGCGCGTCCCAAGTGGCCCTGTTGTACCAGCAGATCCGAGATGCGTATCCACATGTCGCGATCCTGCGGATTCAGATGCGCCGCTATCGTAGAGAAGTGCAAGAACTTGACCTCGTCGCGATTCTCGTAGATCTCGGCCAGCGTGTAGAAAGGTTCGCAGGCCAGCGGATTCTGGCGAATAATTTCCATGCAAATGCGCTCGGCCATATCGAAACGTCCGTAGGCAACCGACAAATTTGCCTCGCCCATCAGACCCACCAAGGCGGCGCTCAATTGACTGCGACGTCCCAGGTGACCACCTCCGCCACCCCCTCCACTTCCGGAAGTCGTTGAGCGCGCGCCGAACGTGCTCTTTGTCTGTGCTTTTGTCGGCGTCAATTGCTTGGCAGCTGCTGCAGCACTTGTGGAGGCCTCCGGCTCTTCGGTGCTCACTTTGGCCGCCAAGTGTGACGCCTCGTCGTCATCCTCCTCATCGCCAGGTTCAAGCTTGGTACAGAAATCGGGAAACTCGAGACATTGAACGCCCTGCACATAGCGTCGAATCAGTGCACCCTCCTCGGCGGCTGCCTTCGCTGCCTCACTTGTGCCGAGCTGCGTCGGATCGTTGGCGTCCTCGTCGTCCAAGTCAATGATGTCCACTACTCGCAGCGGTTCCGTCACCTCAAACTGCGCCAGTTCATTCGCCGGCACATCGTTACTATCGATCTCCTCAATTAGCACCGCATTCCGATCTATTTTGCAGTTTATAGCCTTGTCCGGATTCTCAACGCTCATTTTCGCTTTTTAAAATAAACAAAAATCATATGTTTCTGGCATCACTCGAGTTGGAGCGCATCGTTCTGCTAACTAGTTCGCACGAACCAGTTAATTAACTGCACAAACGAACTGAATCATCGATTACAGCTTATCGGATGTTTCATTATTATTATCGCTTAAATTTAAACTAAAATACAATTATTAAGTGCATAATAATTCTATTTTTGTTTCTCTTTGTTTTTTTTTTTTGACGTTCAGTGTTTAATCAAGAATATAAAATATATATTACAAAATACGATATTCACAATCGGGATGTGATATTTTAAATATACAGAATCTTAGATTTTTCTTAATATCACTTGATTTTACAAACAAAAATTTCAAGTAAAAAAAATAAAAACAAATACTTTTTTTTTCTTTTATCAGTAACAATATAATGACTTACATGTAACAAATGCTAAATATTAATAGTATAAAACTTGTGTATACGACTTTAAAACTATTTAACTGCACTTTATATTAATTATAAAATTACTATTTAACTGACTTGAAGAATTTTAAGCTTAAATTTAGTTGTAAAATTGCTGGACAATTGTGCCATGTTTGTAAATATGCAGCTTATGGGCATAAACATGCATACACTTCTGAATGCTCAACACCAGCGGCTCAAACGGATGGAATATGAAGGCGCACAGCTCGCGCGGCGAAAATTGGCTGGGCTGCCTGCGCGCCTTGGTGTTAAAGCGAAACTTGATGAGGTTGCTTGCCCGATCCCTGAATATGATGGGCTCCGTAGAGCACGCCTTTGGTCGCTCCAGTGGCGAGATGAGCTTATCGTCGTAATTGAACATATCGTGGTTGAGATATGGCGACGTAGAGAAGCTCTGTGTGCTGACAGGCACACTGGGATTATAGCGCAACGCCGCCTGACGCATAAAGGGCGCCGTTTTGCTAGGATTAATGCAGTTCTGCTGCATAAACTGGTGTGTGGAGGGTGGTGAGGGTGCATCGCCCGTTTGCAACGAGCGTACATTGCACAATTTATCATAGAATTTCACAATAATTTGCAGCAGATCCACCGAGTCATCATGGTAAACACCCAACACATCCTCATTCCTCATGCTATAGAAGACATAAAGACGTCGCGGTGACTGTGCCAATAATTCGCCTGTCTGCAGAATACGCGTCACATCGCTATCCTTTGGCCGCTCTTCGTAACGCAACAATAACAAATCACTATCCACCAGCTGCATTTTTTCAATGATCATGTTCTCTATCTGTAAAGAGAGGGGTTTTTAAGAAATGATTTAAAATCAGCTTTGGCTACTTACGAATTGGAAATTCTTATAGAAATCTTGATATTTTTCACTCGCTTGGGGACTGTCTGCCTGTATTTGGCGGTAGAGAAAACTAAGCACTCGCTGCTTAACATGCGTGATAGGCAACAAGGTGTTCACATCGAAAATGTCCATGCACACGGGCCAATTAGAATCGTGCTGTGGCCGGGGGCCGATTTCGTGTGCCTGTTTGATCAGGCGACCGTTGACCAGCTCATAGATATAGATACATTGGCGCAATCGCGACAATACGGCTATCGTATGCCCATGGACGGAGATGCCGTGATTGTGCGACAAACAGATGGCATCCTGCTGCAGTCGCTCCTCATGCGTAACAATGCCCAGGTGCAGGTCGACGACGTAGAATATATACGAGAATGGATCAACCTTATCGAACACGTCCGGATAACGCTCGAGGTCCGAAACGGTCAAATTACAGCCCGGCAAGATGCACATGCCAGCTAACAGCACATAGCGACTGTCCTCCAGGAATACGCTAAACTCCCGATGCAAATAGAAACGCACCGAGTCGCCCTGGCACAGGCGCAGCACGTATTTGGTTTTAAAGAGCTGCTCAAATATTATTCTCCTCGGTGAACTATCTACTCCAAATGTCTGCTCGCAAGTCTCGTCGCTGTTTATGCCAGCCTCGCTCAACAAATGAGCTACGCCGGCGGATCCGATGCCTTTGTAGGCGTACACTGAAATCAAAGTTGATTCTCTCATTAAATATACCTTTAACAAATAAAGAACATATTGACTCACCTATAAACGAGCGCTGGTCGTAGCCGAAGGCCAATAATTTGCTGCCGTCCGGCGTGAATTTGCGCAGGTAAACAGGTGGTATTGTAATGCCAATTGTCAGACATGGTGTAATTGCTTTGTAAAACTGCCGCTCGTATGCTAGTTGTGGTATTTGACTGTACTTTGCGTTGCGCGTATAGCCGGATTCTCGGTTTTGCAGCAAGTGCACAAGATTTTGCGTTTGCATACGCTGGTCGATTAGAAGCTTTTCCAAAAGCATAATAAAAATATTGCGAAAATAAACGTAAATAAAGAATATCGATATCGATATATTTATCTATTGAATAGTGATGCATAAATTATCGACGGACTCGCAGCCAATCTTACTCGTGGCGCGCTAGTAACATTTAAATTATCCATAGAAAATTACGATTTAATAAACTAAATTCAAATTGAAAATTGTTTACCATCTTAAAAGCCTTAACGTCAGGTTTGTTCTTATATAGAATGAGCTGCGCTTAGCTGATGTATGTGCTACATTTAAAGTGTCAGTGTTGCGAATGCTTAAAAATAGCTTCACCACTTGAAGTTGTCTGCGATCGATAAGAAACTTTTGTGAAAACGGATCAACGTCCAGATGGCGCCTTTAACGGTACTTGCTACGTCTTCACTTGAATTCGACCATTTGTAAATTTCGTATGAATTTTTGCCAGTTTCTTTTCCTGTCTTGTTTGTGTCTATGTAAACATTGTTGTCAGTTGCAAAATGAACGTGAACAAAGTGACGCGACAATTAGACCCGGCCATTGTGAGAAATTGAGAACCTTTTATGCGTACGCATGTATATGTGTGTATATGCTTCTCTTGCAGATGAATGAGGCATTGTCAAAACTTGCCAGTATGGTAATGCATTGGACATGCAAAGAGGAGCACGTCAAGCAGCATATGCGCGTGCGCAAAAAGTTCAGCGACGACGAGTATGAAAGCTCCAGCTCCGAGGATGAGGACCAGACGCAACAGAAGAAGTGCGTTTAAAGGCTAAATCATCTAAAAATTAAAAATGTGTTATTATCCGACAGATTTATTGACATTATGCGCACCCTGCCGCACTATGAGCCCAGCCAGAACTTGCTGCAGGCACTGGACGTCAATTTTACTGATGAAAGCCTGGCCACAGAGGACGCCACATTTGGTGCTTATCTGCAGACGCAAATTTTGGACTCTGAGAATGCTTGCTCTGTGCTAAGCACGTTGATCAGCATTGAGGATGTTTCGAGTATGCAACTATATGCCCAACTAATGCAGCCGGATGTCGCGCTGCAAAAGGTCAGGAAGCTTTGTTTGAGTTTTATGCTGGGCGAGACACAGATCAATCCAGAGGAGGTAATTGCCCCATATCTGGACGAAGCTGTGCTCATACCCAGGGCAAGTTTGGAGGCGGCGCCACTGCCCAAGCAGCCCATCCTGGCGTTGCTACCCCACAAGCATGAAAAGCTGCCAATCAAGGATCCATTGCATCGCTACGTGGCCACTGTGGAGCAGGTGACGCGCACAAGCATCCAACTAAAATTCAAGCGGGGCACCTATCCCGGCGACCATGCGTTCGCACAGCGCTTCTATGTTATCTTGCGCTCTCGCCGCACACCTGTTCGCTTTATGTATCGTGCGATGCAGTTGCTGCAGGAGAGTCCGCAGCTGCGTCGCTATTTGTTTCCTAATAAGTTGCCATTGGAAATTGCCCCCAATATCACCAAAGCGTCTAACGTGACGCTCTTAAACCCGAGCATTGCGTCCAACATGGAGCAGCTGCAGGCAGTGCAACAGATCGTCGACGGCCCGAGCAGCCAAGCGCCCTACATTGTTTTCGGACCACCAGGTCAGCTTGTCATTAAGCTAATTGAAACGGGATTCATGTAATCTTTTACCTTACAGGCACTGGCAAGACAACGACCATTGTCGAGGCCATTCTACAGTTGCGACTTCGGCAACCGCGAAGTCGCATTCTTGTTACCGCCGGTTCGAATTCGGCCTGCGACACAATTGCTGTGAGACTATGCGAGTATTTTGCTAGCAATGAACGTCTACAGGCTCAATTGGCCAACCGGGCGACGGAATCGCGTCTGGTCACCGAGGACGTGGAACTGGACAAACAGCTGATGCGTCTATTTTCACGTTCTGTGTACGCCAAGGGTTTAAATGCGGTACAGCCGCTGCTTCTAAAACATTCGAATTGTGCCAAGCGTTTGTACGAGCATTTGCGTGTGGACCGATTACGCAAATATGGTATTATTGTAGCCACACTTTGCACGGTGGGCCGCCTGGTCACCGATAATGTGGGAAAATTTAATTTTTTCACACACGTTTTTATTGATGAGGCGGGCGCTTCTACGGAGCCCGAGGCTCTGATTGGCATAATGGGCATTAAGCAGCAGGACGATTGTCACGTAATACTTTCTGGCGATCACAAGCAGCTGGGCGCGGTCATCAAGAACAATCGTGCCGCGATCCTGGGCCTAAAACACTCACTGATAGAGCGACTGCTACGCAGCGAATTGTTTGCCTTGGACGACAATGGCAATTATAATCACACACTGCAGACGCGTTTGCGTCGCAACTACAGATCCCATCCGGAAATCGTTGGACTGTACAATAGACTGTATTATAATGGCGAACTCATTGCAATGGCGCCACCGGCGCAGGTGAATTTGGCGGCTAATTGGAAGATGCTTCCCAATTCCAGCTTTCCGATAATATTCCAAGCCACACATGGCGTAACGCAGCGGGATCAACACTCAACCAGCTCGTTCAATGCGCTGGAGGCGAAAGTGCTCTGCTGGTATGTGAAGCGTCTGCTCAGTGACGGCCTGGGCGCTGGCATCCGTGTGCAGCAGGAGGACATTGGCGTTGTGGCGCCCTATGCAGCTCAGTGTAAGCTGATCAATGAGATGCTGCGCAAGCAAGGCACTGCCAATGTGGAGGTGGGCAGCGTGGAGAACTACCAGGGGCGCGAGAAAACCATTATAATTGCCACGCTTGTCCGTTCCTTCGCCAATATTGGCTTTATGCGCAATCCGCAACGGGTGAATGTGCTCCTGTCGCGCGCCAAATCGCTAATGATACTCATTGGCAATCCGGTGACGTTGCGTTACCATCGCGACATTATGTTCATCATCAACGAGTGCAAGCTAAATGGCAACTATGTGTTTAAAAAAAAGGATGGCTTGCAGCGACCACAGTTCCTAAACGATTTTGTTGAAGAGGAGGTCGAGCATAAAGATGAACTTGATGAGGAGGTATCACTTTGGTATGCCAAAATGCCACAAGACATTCCCGTAGCTATGACAAAAGCAAAAAGCGAGCAGCAGCCGCATACACCGGGTAAGTTAAAGACATTGCGTTAAACTTAAAAATGAAATACTAACTAGGGTCTCCCACAGATGACGGAAGCAGCATCGATGAGTTTGATAGCAACAGCAGCAGCAGCAGCTCATATAACTGTTCTCGCGTCACCGAAAGTCAATCACCCCGAGGAGCAACGGTAGATTCGCTGAACATGGCCAGTCTAATTCTGCGCAGCCCCGAGAAAATTGCCATTCATACCAATTTCTTAAAGGCCTGTGCCTGTGCATCAGAATTTACCAAGCAAAAACTCCTGCAGCTGCAGTAAGTTATGCACAACAATTTATATGTTAAGTGTTTGAATTTGACCGTCATTTCGTTAGAAAACTTTTTGAAGCGTTCTTTAAGAAGTCTTAAGCTTCCGATTCAAGTATTTTACAAACATTTCCTCCAGTTGGCAAGTTGCAAGATGGGATTATCTGAGCATTTCAATATTTGTTCTTAATTTGCTTTCTTTTTATATCGATTTTCTCCTTGTATTTTTTCTAGCAAGATCAAAGTTGCGGGATCGGCTTAGTTCTATATTTAAAAATATTTTCTTCCATTTTTTGTTCACAATGCGTGCATTTAAACCGTATGTCTAAGTATAAAATCTGTTAAAATATGTTTATATTCAATTTTGTATGCCCTTTATCTACATAAAAAATCCACATTGATAAGGGCAAATTATATTATTACATTTTACTTGTCTTTCGAAACTTTTCGCACAGCTGTGAAGAAAAAGAAAATAATTGATATGTTTAAAAAATGAAAAATAAGTATTATATTTAAGAAGTTTCAATTGACCTCTAAGTATGTTGAGAATTTTAATGAACTCCAAGTGTTAGTTTCCAAGTTTTAACACCAAATCTCCTTTTTTTTTTAACAAATGCACAGTTTGGAAATAAATTTAAACCAATCGAAATACATGTGTGAAGCATATTCATTTATTTCCAACTCTGTAAAGTCGAGTTAAATATAGTGTTTATATAAGTATATATTATATTTAAGCGGTGACTATAAAATTAGTAAACAGTTTACAAAATACAAATACACAGTTGAAATTGTGTTTACGTTAGATTTCGAAAAATGTTTCTATTTTAATAATTTCGTTTATAAATTTTTCGTTTGTGTGCTCTACGTTTTTCATTTAAATTCGTTCAGTCTTTGTTAATCAACAACTTGGTTAAAAGTGTTTAATGTTTTTATTTTTAAAAGGACGAGAATACTACGTTCGTAATTACAATTATGACATATTGAAACAAACGAAAAGTTTCTTGTTATTTATAATTAATATTGCAATTTTTTTGTTCGAATTCAAACTTACTTTTCTGTTTTTATTATTATTAAAATATATTTAAGTAGCATAAGGTATACATGTATATATGTATATATCAATGCTCTCTCATAAATTGCTTTCATGTAATAACTACATTTGGTATAAGACCTTCCACGCTCTTTCCCGCTACCCATGTGCCTGCCAGACCATCAGATTAGTATAGCTTCCGCAGCTCTATGTCGTGTTGTGTGTTGTATTGTGTGTGTGGGTGTGTGTATGTGCACCTACTACAATTACAAACATTAGATGTTTCAGCTTTAGAGAACGATGCGACGTACGCCGCACTCCATACAAAACTTGGCTTGATCTAGGATAAATTTGCCGCCGCATTCGTGGCAGAACTTGGACATTTTCATGTTCGCGGAGCCATTCGAGGTGTTACTCTGCAGCGATTGTTGTGAGGTTGTTGGTGTTATGCTAATGCAATTGTTGTTGTTGTTGTTCAAGTTCTTAGTATTAAGCTCGTAGTTATTGTTATTATAGGCTACCTGAGCTTGATTTTGCTGCTGCTGCGGCTGTTGGTAATTGTAATTAGTATTTTGCTGATGATGCTGCTGCTGCTGCTGTTGCTGCATCTGGGCCACAACCTGTGGCAGCGAATGCTCCGAGCTGCTGCTGGAGTATTCAGCGTTTCCCCCGCCATCACCCCCGCCTCCTCCAAGGGGGCCGTTGCCCGCATACAGTCGTTGATGGGCCTTCAGTGTGCCATAGTTGGTCTGCGCTTGTGTTGAGGCATCCATCATGTTGCTGGCCTGTTTACCGGACATTGCCAATGCTCCGCTGGCCGTGTGCGGTCGCAATTGGCTCTGTGTGCGCGACGTATTATTGTTGTTGGACTGTTGCTGCAGCTCACTGGAGCGCTGGCGGGACAAACTGTATGGTGAGTTGCTGCTAAAGAATTGCAAGTAAAAGTAGGTAAATGTCGCCCATTAATAAAATAGTTAAACATCTTATTTAAAAAAATTACATATACAAATAAGTTGCTAAAAATGCATTGCTATCGGATCGATAAATCGTTGAAAGTAATAATGAAAAAATATTACTCATGAAAATTCTTCTAGTTTAAATGCCAATTTTAGCTGTCAATTATTGCTTTATTTTGTTGGTAACGATTTCTACGCGTTTAGCGCTGTGACGTCACTATATCAGAAATTTGTATGCGTGTGGCGTTTTTGTATGTAAATATCGTCAATATCGCTATTAAATAGGTATACTGACTAAAGTAGGCAGACATCCTAATAAAACTAGGCAGATATGTATGTTATAAATCTACACAGCCCATATTTAAACTATGTACAATCGGCACCACTAGGAATAGTTGTTGTTCTAAAAGATTTTGATCTAATTTGTTATCGCACCCATTAAATAAGCTTAAATTATCGATAGATCGATAATTTATTACATACCTGCCATAAGCCGAATCATTGCTAAGTTTGGAGCTGGCGCCGCGACGTGACGACAACGACGAGGACATGGGATACCCATCGAGGCTGCTCAACGAATCGCCAGATGGTGATGGTGTCAGCATCGGCGTGGTTACCTTCAGCTCCTGTTGTGCTTGCATTTGTTGCTGTTGCTGCTTCTGCTGGACTTGCTCCTGGTGCTGCTTGAGGTCACGACGGACGGAGGCGCTAACCTCCTCGCCCAGCTGCTTGAACTCGTTGCGCAACTTCTCTAACACATTCTTGGCATTGTTCACCTCGACGTTGGGCGACGGCGATGTCGCTGCTGTGCTCGCCGTTGAGCTCGGCCGTTTCTTATAGTGAACGTGGCCAGTCTCATCAACGAGCTCAGCATCGAGCTGATCCTCATTGTCGCTGATCTTACTGAACTTGGCATGCTCCGGCTCATTGCCGTTCTCAATGTGCAGCACATCGATTGGTGTTTGTGCGTTGCCCACCATGTGACGCAGCGAGTCCGGCGAGATGGGGGAACGTCCTTGTGCATTCGTTTCCGTCTCAATGCTTATAAAGATTTCACGCTTCTGCGACTCATCCAACGACTTGGTGACACCGCTGCTCGAAGCATTCGAGTGCTGGCGCTGCATCTTCTCATCGCTGCTGGTCGCCGGCGTCTTGTAGGAGCTGTTGCTATTCGGCGGTGTTTTGTACGAGCTATTGCTGCTTGGCGTTGTCTTGTGGGAGCCGCTGCTGTGCTGCGGCGATTGGAAGGAGCCACCGCTGCTGGACACATTCGAATCGGATCTGTGGGCATGAGGCGACTCTTTAGTGGCATAATGGTGGCTCTTGGGCGGCGTTATAAACTGGCCACCGCTTCCGGTCGTCGCTGGTCTTTGTGTGGCTGTTGGCGTCTGTGGTTGTGTCTGGGATCGGGATTGGGACTGTGATTGTGTTTGTGGTGTCGAAGTCGAATTCGCTTTCTGGAACGAGCGTTGCCGGCTCGTCGTGCGATTCTGTAGAAACTCGCGGCAATCCCGGAACAGCGGAAATTGCTCCTCATCATTCTCGTTCTCGAATGATGAGAGAAATTCCTCGAAGTCAAAGTCATCGAACGTGGGCAGCGCCGTCATGTTGGGCATGGTCAGTGGCATTGTGATGGGATTCAAAAGCAACTGTTTCTGCTGCTGTTGCCAGCACTGCTCGTCGAACTCCATCGAGGAGCGATTGGCCTCATCATCGGCACAGCTGCCAGACGAGATGTACGCCTCCTCGGGCGACGCATCATACAGGAATTGATTGCGTCCCAGCCGCATCTTCCGCTTGAGCAGATTGCGCGCCTCGCCAGAATGACGCCGCTGCTCCTGGGCCATCGTTATAGTCGACTGGGAGCTGCTGCGACTCTGCGAGATTTGCTGCGGAGTTGAACTGGCCTCGGAGGAGCCCGCCGACGATTGCTGCACGTGCAGATTATCGCATGGATTGATCAGCTTGGGATCGATGTAGTCGCCCAGGCGATTACCACCAAAGATGCTCTCCAGCTTGATGGGCAGTCCGGCTGTACTGTTGCTGGGCGCGACCAGATTCTGCAGCGGCTTGCTGATGATCGGTTCCAGGCGCAGCGGCGTCCCAAAATTGTGTGCCACATTCTCGTTGTTCTCTTTGGCGACGGGCGGCGGGCAGATGGGCGTGGTTAGTGGTGGCAGCTGACCGCTGTTTGGATTTGCCGTTAAATTCTTAGCCGAATTCTGTTTACTGAGGTTGTTGCTCTTGTCCTTTAACTCTTTGCTGCTGAGCTCCTTGCTGATGGCGGCCACCTCAGCGGCCTTGGCATTCAGCTGCTCCAGCTCATGCTCGTACTTAAGGAACACGGCCAGCGAGTCGGTCTTGGCCACGTTGCGCGCCGGCTGCTTGGCTATCGATGTGTTGTCAATGTCGCTAGCGCCACCTAGCGGCAGCTTCATTTGCTGCTTGCGATTGGAGGCGCTCGTGTCGCGACGAACGACGCGCGGACTATGAAAATCATTGCCGCAGGCGGCGCGCACGGGCATCTCATCGTACTCCTCCGGCTTGAGGAAGTTGCTCGAGATGGGACCCTCGTCGGAGAGGCCGCGCTGTATGGTGGGACGGTAGTTGGTGGCAAACAGCGGACGACTGGGCAGCAGTGGAGTGCGACGTGGCCCACGCAGGGACGAAGTACGTCGAAAGCTCGTTGGAGGCGCAGCCTTGGTCGTTGTGCTGTTTGCAGTAGTTGTGATCGTGTGTGTCTTGCCCAGTGTACTCGTCAGCGAGGTGGACATGATAGGTGTGGCTGTTGTGTCGTTGTCGGGCGGTGTGTTGGGCGAGCAAAGCTCCTCCAGCTGACGCTTGGCGGACAGAAACGGATCATACTTGTCGCTAGCCAGTGGACTAAAGCCGCTAGAGAGTGGAAAAGCGAGAGAGAGCAGAGAAAACATTGAGTGTTGCACTTAGAGATATGGTTAACCCATTCGTCTGTGCGTCGCATGGCTGTCGTCGGAAGGAGGTAAATTAATTATGTTAAAGGCAGTGATTTTTTCTAATTTGAAATCGATAGTCAAAAACCAGTGATGTTACAAAAGTCGATACATCGAAGTACCGATGCTAGGAAACTCAATTCAACAAAGTATCGATGCTAACAGCGATATTTTAGCTCGGTTAGCTACTTTTTCGATATATTGACGCATCGATGATTGTTCCGATGTAAAAAAGACCCGTTCATTTCGCAATAATATCACCGAGGTCAGACAAACAAACCTTTTGACCAGCGGGCGTTCCAGTCTGGGTGGCGAACGTGCTTGTCGTTTTGTGGGCGATCGCGGTGCCTTGATATACATGGTGCCCTCCTCGTCCTGCTCCAGCAATACCAGACGTCGGCTCACATTGGTGGGTGTCTTGCGCACGGATGGCACATTCAACGCCTGCATCACTTGCTGTTCATCTTCGCTGGTCTTCTCCGTTTCGTCATCGTAATCAGCTTGCAAAAGCTTTACCTGGCTAAGCAGCTTGTCAACTTCCATGTCAGTATCATCGTAGTCTTCATAATCGAGTTCTATGTCGTCATCCAATTCCTCGTCATGCTGCTCTTTATAGTGTTCCTTTGGCTCGTTATCTGCATCGATGCGGGGCAGGAAATTTTGATTCAATGCCTCCAGACTTTGCTTGAGTTCTGGCAACGGCAGTGCGCGCAACGGTACCGAGCTGTTCATTATAGTCGGCAGATGGGAGTGATTCTTGGGACGGCATACAGTTTGGATCATACTCGTCTCCAGCTTGATTTGTATCTCGCCGCACGGCGAATTCGAGTCATCATCCGACCCAGAGTACATGCCACCGGACCTGCGGCCATCGGTGGTCTCCTTGGACGAGAGATCAAATTCGATGGACTCCGACTGCTCTAGCGAACGCATATCAAGGTTGGGATTCTCACGGGTACGTATACGACGTCGTGCTTGACGCACCAGCGATGTGGCTGAGCGCATCTTGGGCGATGTCTTTATCTCCTGCTCATCAATATCCATTTTGATATTGCAAATGTTTGTGCCACCTGTGGGTGGTTCGGCGAGCGTGTTGAATGTTTATTATAAATTGATAAATCGGGAGAAACTCAAGATCAAGCAAGATAAACGACTAATTAATTTTAAAGTCTCTAGATAATTCCTCATCGAATCTTTAAAAAAAAACCCAATATCATAAATATTTTAGACAGGCATTTCTTTAACTTCTTCCCTACGCTATGAATTCCTATGGACTGCAACTAATGCAGCTTTATGCTTGGCTGATCTTGCATTAATTAAGAACTGTTCCGCAACTTGGGAAACTAATTATAAAATCATTCAAAGTTAATTAAGTTAAAGCACGCATGGAGCTTCAGAACTCTATGAACCTTATCGTAGGCAAGGAACAGCAACTAGACTAGAATAATGCTAACTAGCTGATCTGATCAACTGCAATTGGAATACAATTGATACCGCCCATACCTTTTCGCTTGATCAACCCATTGAGCTCCTCGAATGTCATCGTGACTTGGGGTGGACCGGCGAAGCAATCGGCCGGATCGATCTTCGGGCGATGGGAAATGGTCCGACGCGATTTGGCCGGTTGCAGGGGCGCAGCCTCTGCGCAGTCCAATTTGGCCACATGTAAAGTGTCAGAGGTGGCGGTACGGCGCAAACGCTGCATGGCGACATCGATTTCCTGACAAGTCTCGTGCTGTTTGCGCCTGGCTTTCATATAAGCGCCATCATGATCATCCATGGCCATGTGCGCACTAGCCTTATTCTGGGTGATCACTGAGGTACTTGGTGTCGCTTTGGAGCTGTGTCCAATTGGTGTTCCGGGGCGTGGCACCTTCACGGCCTGTGGCGCATTTCTTTGCAGGCTAAGTTGATTATGTGGGGTTGGGGTTAGGTCAGTGGGTAATATACGAAGATCAGTTTGCTACGAATACATTGTGAACGGTACTACGCGACGGTGTCTACTGGGCGAACATTACGACAGGATTAGTCAACGACAACCATAGCAACGCCAGATGGGCCAATTATATGTGTTAAGCTAGACTACAGTCTAAAAGACAAAAAGAGAGAGAGTGGGAGAGATTTCTCGGCCCAGACTTACTTATCACTGTGCACGGACGATGTCATGGAGAGCGACATGAGGTTTTGCTTCGGGGATACCATTTCAGTCTCGTACTGTTCTTCCTGGGCGCCGGAGTATTTGTCGCGATTGATAGAGCGTTTGGTCCTAAAACAATTAAATGGAAATTGAAAGAAGCAAAAATTAACATGTGAAAGAAAGAAAATAATTGTGTCTATTAGAGAAACATCAAAATTGACAGATAGATCTCCGGGAGTTTGCTCAATTCTTACTTGAGATTGGGCGGCCGGTATTGTTTGCGTGCCTCCATACGCTCCTTGGCCTTGTTTGTCTCTGTGGTGTTGTTGGATTTGATGTTCGCCTGAATTGCCTTCTCCTTGCACCATTCCACGTGGCGATCATAAGCCTTGGTATTGAAACTGCGCTCACAATGCGGACAACGCTCCGAGGGGACTTCCTTGATGCGCTTGGCTATCGAACGGTCCGAGGCACGTGTACGATCTCGGCTCAATGGAGGAGCTGCTGCTGCTGCTGGTGCGGCCACTGGAGCCGCAGCTGGGGCAGCTGCCGGTGCGGGTGCACCAGCAGTTGCTGCTGTGTTTTTGCGTGTTGTCGAGCGTGACCTATCCGAGCTGCCCTGCGCTTTTCGGCTTGTTGGCAACGGCGAGGCCTGCCAAGAAAGTGCTACGTGTGGGATAAATCAGTTGAGAGTAGCCGCTTAAATTGACTTACCTGCGGCGCCGAACCGCTTGAAACTGTGGAGGCCTCGCGACTGGCAGCGGGTGGCGTATGAACGCCCGGGGCCTTCTCCGCGTTGGGCAGACCGAAATTCTTGGGCAGCACGTAGGTGGATAGGGAGGTGCCCTCGCGACGCTGACGCGACGAATCAAAGACCTTACGCTTTTTGGACATCTTCTCGCAGACGACAACATGTTTGCGCAACGCGTTCAAATTGAAGGTGCGACTGCAGTTCGGACACGGCGTCAGATCCGTACTGACGGTACCCGCCTCCAAAATTGTCTCAGACATGCCCGTTGTTAGCGGTCCCGGCGGCGGACCAATCGGCTCATTTTGATCATCCCCACCGTCATCGGATTCCATCGCTGCTGTTGGTTGCCCAACAAAATTATGAAAATATTAAAAAAAAAAAGTATGGATTTTTAGTGAATATTATCGAACTCTGAGGCTACAGTTGGCTGGGAAACTTTTGCAATGTATGGTAGATTCTGTATAGCTTGAACCCTAAAACTAAATTTTACAATTCTGAACAAAATCAAAACATAAACTGAACCAGCCTTCTATGATGTTGGCATTTAACTTTTAAATGTTAATGCGCTCGTTTTAAAAAAGAGTTTATTGTTTTTGGGTTAAATCTGATCCATTTAACGTTTTTGGGTTCGTATATATGTATACGTAAACAAGTAATTCTCTTTTAATATGAATATATATATATATTTTTTTTACACATTTTTGGAATATATATTATTTCATACATTTTTTGTAATCTATTTTCTATGAAAGGCTTTTATTTGCACTCCACACAAATAATACATTTTAAGATCGCATTATATTTTTCTCAATAATTTATTTTATGCGTATTTTCGAGTGAGTGCGATTCCTCAAATTATATATTTATTGAATATGTAAGCATGGCTATAAAATTCTCAAGTAAACTCTGAGAACTAGAAAATCTGAAACCAAGCTTATATTTCAGCACTTAGACAATATTTTATTTTAAACAAATTTCAAATTAAAGTTAAGCTGTTTAAATCTTTACTGAAATTTTAATGATTATTTTTGATTATTGAATTTTATTCCATCCTATTAATATTTTAAGAGTTTACAAGACTTACAGCAAAAATAATTTCAGTATTTAACATATGTTAAAAAAAACAAAGTTTAGAAAGTCGCAAGTGTTAACTAAAGCAAAGAAAGTGACAAAAAGAAACAGGGTCAAAAACACTGCCAAAAGGAAGTGCCAAGTGAAAAGCCCGAATCCGATTGCAGACTGTTGCATTGGCTTTTAGCCAAGTGGCACGGCTTAAACTTGAGCCAGAAAGCCCAAGAAATGCCAGCTGAAGTTTCCATGCCACCAGCATTTTCATGTTGTTGCATTTGTTGTTGTGGACAAATTGCTTTTCCGGCGCCATTTGTCACGTCAGCAACAAGAAAAAGCGGAAAACGCCCAAAAAGCAGCCCTATAAATTCTCAGGCTGCCAAGACAATAGAAATAAATAGACAAAAAAAAAACAACAATTCCCAAATAATTTATTATTATTATTATTTGGGATTGGTGTATGTGCGTGTGTGATCAGCCTATAAATTGTTATTTATCTGTGACAGACAATGGTTCCAACAACTGGCTCACGACATGTTGCAATATCCAAATTTAGCAGCTTGTTTCAGCCAAACTGTTGAATTGCTTGCGATTCTTTGTGGGCGTCCGTTAATGTATCTGTATCTTGAAGATACAAACTATGCACACGACAGGTGCTTCAGCAGGTGACGTGGGCTTGGGCAAAGCGGCACAATTGACTCTTTTTGAACCCAAAATAATGTGAGACGTTACTTAGAGGAAATATTTGATCATAGAAACAATTCTAATTATGTTTAGTTTCGTATAATGGTATAATGTTTAATTCTCTATATATCTTATATTCTATATATCTTTCCCAGCTTGAAAATCTATTTTGATTAGTAATGTAATTTCTGAAATATTAAAATAACTATAACTCAGACAAATTCACAGCCATATAAGTGTGAGAAGATGTTGCTCTGCACTGAAGTTGCTTAATGGCAATTCCTGAATAAAATTAGCGTAGGCGTTCAAGAATCAAAAAAGAATCAAATAGTGAATATAATGGAATACCACAGCCTAACTGGCTGCCAATATTACAATAATTCAAAGACCATCCAATTAAAATGCGAACGGCAGCACCCGCTAAGATAACATTAATCAACGACACGCATCAGACGCGAAGCATAAATTTCTGTAGCATCTGGAGAGTCGGGGCAGATCTTAAAGAGCTTAAAGCCGGTCTCGCATTCGCGTTCATTTTAATTTAAATCAATGCAGGTTTGTTTTTTTTTTGTACTTCTTACGCAGTCTTTTAATGTGTAATCCGATGAGAAGTGGGTGAGTGACTGCCTCAATGGATGATATGGTGCTGCTCCACACACTTGGAGGTGTGGGGAATTCGTTGCACATGACAGCGCCGGCTTCAGCTGCACCGCCAGCACCACAATCCACATATGTTAATGATGCTTAGCGAACTCGCATTGCAAAATGCATACGGAGCGGGGCTACTGTGGCCATTATGCGATTATATATGCAATATCTTTCAACTATTTCCACTTGAGTTTTATAAATAAAATGGCCAGCCATAAGACCAACGGCCCAAACAGCGGGGCATCCATGTCTGATTGGAGTCTAAGCAGACCATTTTTTGATTTCTGCTACGATTGCTCTAAGTGCTGAAAGTTCAAGCGGTCGGCAGTTTACTGGAACATAGCCCAATGCAATAAGTACCATTTCCTGGATCATAGAATAAAACAATATTGGCTGTAGAACGCTAATTGAATACAATCTTAAGCAGATATGGCTTTTCTGCATTTGGGTGTGGCGATCAAAAGGTAATCTAATTCAGATCTATAAACATTGAAAATTTATAAATCATGATCAAAATGCCATCAAACGTCAAAATCGGTTCACTTTTGACAAAGTTATGGGGGTTTGATATATGGGAGCAATGGAATCTGACAACTTTACATGTCAAAATTTTTGTCGATTTTGGGATGATTTTTGACCAAAAATTTGACCCCCCCAAAATGACTTTTAATGTTGTTTTTTTTGCTAATTGTGACAAATAAAATCGATTAAAACTATAAATTCGCAATTCTAAATTTTGAAAAATGTTTTTTCTCCAAAATTCACAAGGGGGGACCCTTGCGTTTTTGACCAAAAAATACAAAAAAATGTTAAATTCAAAAATGAATATATTTTGAATGTAAAGTCAATATATAGGAAAAATCATGATCAAAATGCCATCAAACGTCAAAATCGGTTCACTTTTGACAAAGTTATGGGGGTTTGATATATGGGAGCTATGAAATCTGACAACTTTACATGTCAAAATTTTTGTCGATTTTGGGATGATTTTTTACCAAAAATTTGACCCCCCCAAAATCACTTTCAATGTTGTTTTTTATGCTAATTGTGACAAATAAAATCGATTAAAACTATAAATTCGCAATACTAAATTTTGAAAAATTTTTTTCCAAAATTCACAAGGGGGGACCCTTGCGTTTTTGACCAAAAAATACAAAAAAATGTTAAATTCAAAAATGAATATATTTTGAATGTAAAGTCAATATATAGGAAAAATCATGATCAAAATGCCATCAAACGTCAAAATCGGTTCACTTTTGACAAAGTTATGGGGGTTTGATATATGGGAGCTATGGAATCTGACAACTTTACATGTCAAAATTTTTGTCGATTTTGGGATGATTTTTGACCAAAAATTTGACCCCGTCAGAATCACCTCAAATGTTGTTTTTTATGATAATTGTGACAAATAAAATCGATTAAAACTATAAATTCGCAATTCTAAATTTTGAAAAAATTTTTTTCCAAAATTCACAAGGGGGACCCTTGCGTTTTTGACCAAAAAATACAAAAAAATGTTAAATTCAAAAATGAATATATTTTGAATGTAAAGTCAATATATAGGAAAAATCATGATCAAAATGCCATCAAACGTCAAAATCGGTTCACTTTTGACAAAGTTATGGGGGTTTGATATATGAGAGCTATGGAATCTGACAACTTTACATGTCAAAATTTTTGTCGATTTTGGGATGATTTTTGACCAAAAATTTGACCCCCTCAGAATCACCTCAAATGTTGTTTTTTATGCTAATTGTGACAAATAAAATCGATTAAAACTATAAATTCGCAATTCTAAATTTTGAAAAATTTTTTTTCCAAAATTCACAAGGGGGGACCCTTGCGTTTTTGACCAAAAAATACAAAAAAATGTTAAATTCAAAAATGAATATATTTTGAATGTAAAGTCAATATATAGGAAAAATCATGATCAAAATGCCATCAAACGTCAAAATCGGTTCACTTTTGACAAAGTTATGGGGGTTTGATATATGAGAGCTATGGAATCTGACAACTTTACATGTCAAAATTTTTGTCGATTTTGGGATGATTTTTGACCAAAAATTTGACCCCCTCAGAATCACCTCAAATGTTGTTTTTTATGCTAATTGTGACAAATAAAATCGATTAAAACTATAAATTCGCAATTCTAAATTTTGAAAAATTTTTTTTCCAAAATTCACAAGGGGGGACCCTTGCTTTTTTGACCAAAAAATTCAAAAAAATTTTATTTTCGAAAATGAATATATTTTGAATGTGAAAATCGGTGTGACAAAGTTATGGGGGAGGGGACTTATGATTTTTTGACAAAAAAAATTATTTTCCAAAAAGTATTTATTTTAAATGTACAATCAATCTAGATGACAAATTATGCCCGAAAAGGCTACCAAAAGTGAAAATCAACGCAATTTTGACAAAGTTATCATTGTTTTAAATAATAAATTCCTATTTTGATATAAGTAAAGCCTTAGCTTATTTTCCTTTAATTTGATCAGAGTTAATCTTCCCCAAAAAACATATTTTGTAAAAGTTGCCCAATTAAATTAAATCTGTGTGTTTTGCAGCAGTTGTTGCTGCTGTGGATTGGGCAACCTTATAAGCCACTTAAGTCTGTAGTGGGCCCATAAAAGTGTTTGTCTCAGTTTGTACAAAATGGGAAGCACTTTAATGTGGACAGGCCTAAGGGCATATGCGATATGCGTTCAGGTTGGGCGCTGTTATGCGAGACTTTTGCTGGAACTTACTTTCTGAACTTTCAACTTGTAACAGCTTAACGGGTAAAATGTGTGTGCGTGTGTGTGTGCGAGTGTGTGTGACTAGCATAATAACTGGTCAGTCGAGATTAGAACGTAATACATATATTTAAAGTGAGTCTGAATTTTACAGGGTAACTTGTTATAAATTAATAAAGTATTATTTTTTGAAATCTATTCACTTTTAACGTGTAGAAAATAAAATTGTTAGCAAAGTGACATCATTTTTTGCTTTGTTGCTGATAAGCATATTGAAGAAGTCACAAAGGGGACTACAAATTATTTATATACAAGACAGAAACTCAAAAGTGATTAAATAAATGAAAAAAATATTGTAATAACAATTGAGATAATAATTTAAATAGAGCAGTTAATAACAACAAATAAACGTAAATAATTAGTTAAATGCGAATAGAGTATACAAATGTAGATAAATTTTTTTAGATCAGATAGTTGCGTAGATAGATAATAAAAACAATTTTTTGATAGATAGGTATAAATATAAATTAAAGAGACAATAGATAAGATAAGAAAGATCGGATTTAATTTAGAAAATAGGTCTTCGAAGTCTTTATATAGATGATAGTTTATTAATATGTATTCTTTATAAGGCTAGTTGGGTTGATAGTTAGAGAATTATAATGATGCATGTAGTGTAATGTATATGAGGATAGACTAAAAAACAAATTAACCTCATTTCTTATTAAATTAGTGCAGTATTTTCTTTTATAGTAAAAAGTTCTACTTTCCTATATTTAATCTCCCTCTTCTAATTTCAAATTGAAAGCTCTTTGAAATCATTTTAATCAATAATAATAAATCAGTTTGTGGGGCGCAATTTAAACAATTAGCAAATGCGAACAATTGTTAAAAGATTATTAAAAATTTACTTGATGCAATTGCTGTTGCTGGCGTGGCATGCAAATGATTAGCGTTGTTAGTAGTTGTTGTTGTTGTTGCTGTTGTTGCTGCTGCAGCGATATCGATCTGATTGACTATAATCAAAACATGCTGCAGCTGAGCAGCGCCCACAGCTGTGGGCGTAGGCGTGGGCGTGTCCGACTCACTTGACTTGGCATTGGGCGTTTGCTGCTTGTTGTTGCTGCTGTTGCATTTGTTATTGTTGCTGCTGCGCCGCAGTGAGAATGTGTTGCGTACGCGCGAAAATGTTGACAGCTGTTGCGTTTGTTGTTGCTGCTGCTGCTGCTTGCTGTTGCTGCAACGGTTGCTGTTGCGCCTCATCAAGCGCCGACGAGTTGAAAGAACTTTGCTGCGGCTGCTGCTCAAATACATTAATGCTGCCGCTGTAGTTGCAGTTGTTGCTGTTGCCGTTTTCGTTTTCATTTTCACTGCAAAAACGCACAGCCGGCGATTTTTCACCATTGAGCAGCTCGTTTAATTGCTGATACTCCTCGTAGATGCCGCGACTGTGGCGCTTATTGATTTTATTCAATTGCTGCTGCTGTTTTTGCGCCTTCGATTTGAATATTTTGTGCCACATTTTCTTGCTCATTTTGTGCGTTATTTATATATAATGCTTTTCGTTATTTTTTTTTGTTATTTTTATTTCGTTATTTTTAAATGTACGCGCGCATTTTCTTCGCCCGTTCGCCGCTCTTTTAAACTTCACGCGCCGACGGTTTGTGTCCAACTGAACGGCGGCAACATCGTCGGCGCACTTGGCTGGCAACATTTAAGCTCGCATCATGTTGCTGGCAGCAGCTTTTCCAACATCATGTTGCGGACACATATTTTGCATTTAATTAAAAATAGCTGCACTCCAGCTGCCAGCGCTTAGTGTTGTGTGGGTGTTGCAACAACAACAACAACAACAATATGACTAACAAAGGCGGCTATTCTTTGTGAGGCCATAACATTACTCCGCTCTCCTCTGGCGTGTCTTTACGCTTGATTTATTTAAAAGCGCCGCAAAAATGTTGCTGAACTTTGGCTCTCATTTAGCTAAGATTTACTTATTTTTGAGCTGTTCACTATTTCTTTATTTTCCAACATTTGCAAATTGAAATCTAACACTTTGCGACTTCCTCGAGTCATCAGTCAATCAGCCAACATCAAAGGCGTCCACTTCCTGTGCCGTCGCTTTCCATTGATAAATTTAATAGTGGAGAAACAAAAACTTTTGGGTGTAGGCCACATATAATTATGTCCTCTTATGGCCAAAAGTTTACAGTTGCATAAGTGCGCCAAAAAAGGTAGCTGTCGCTGTTGTTGCAGTTGCAGTCGCTGTTGCCGCATCAACATTTGTCGATCTCAGCAACATTTTCTGTTGCAGGCGGCACACATAAATAAACAGCTGGCAATGGAGTTGGAGACACATTTGGCTGTTGTTTTATTTTTTTATTTATTTACAAAATGGGTATATTCACTTTCGTGTTTTTTACATATTTCTCATTATATATATTTTTAGTGGAGGTCAAATTGTAATCCCATAATTTTTTCCAAATAAACATCATTAAATAAAATCTGATCTCGTCATTAATATTAAGTTTAAGTAGCCTTTCTTTTATATTTACAATTGATCAAATCAGAAACTCGGTTTTTTTTCTCTTTAAAATTAAAAAAAAATATATTTAATACAAATATTTAACATATTTTCAAATTTATTTTTAGTTTGCAATATTTCCGCTTCATTTTTAAACCGATAATATAATTCACAATATGCTACCCTTTTCTTTAAAAGTTCAAATTTGTTCATTTTTATAGGGTATGTTAGCTTCTGTCCGTTTAAGTTTAGGTATCATTCTTTTTGAACAGTTTCGCTTTGCTTTTGTTATTTATTTTTCTGGTCGCTTCTGTTTTTAATTGAAATGCGAATGCACTTTTGAGATCCTCCATCTGTATCTGTGTATCTGTAGCTGGCCATGTATCTGTATCTGTATCTGTTTCTGTATCTGTATCTGCTCGTTCGATCCGAATGAGCCCATTTGCTCCGCGATAAAGTCAACTCGATGCTAACCATAATAAATCACAATATGCTGCCGCATCCGCAGTGGCTCCCAACTCTCGCTGACAGTTGACAGTTGGCCCGATGACGTCAGAGGGCGACGGGGCGACAGGGCGACGGGCCTGTTATGCAAGTTGCCTTGAGAAGCATTTCTTTGCTTATTGCACGTGCCAAAGGAGAAATGTTGCCCAGTCGGACTAATGAACTTGAAGCACGCCATGTTCCCTATATGCATACATACACACATACACACACACGCACACACACATATATTTTCTTTATATGCTGAGAATTATTGAACCAACAACGACATTTTCCCATATTGAATATTCGCTGTCTGCCTGCGGGTCGTCGGCGTCGTTTGTGGTCGCCCACGCGCTCAAAGACTTGCCATAAAACTCCATAATCTCCTCTAATTGTCACGCCTTGGGCATGACAAAAATAAAAGTGTATCTTGTATCTTGCACTCTACTAGAGATGCCCGCCACGTTTAGAAAGGGCGCATGCTTATAAATAGTGCACTTGGTTCGGTTGGGTGGCATTTTGGGAGCAGGCCGGACGAAATGAACTCAATTTTTATGGGCAAACAAACATTCAATGTTTCATATGCGTGAACAAGTTATAAACCAAATACACTGAGCGAAAAATAGAAAACAGCGAATAAAGAATATTACGCTTAACAATAAAGTAAATTTTTAAACTTACAAGAATTATGATGTTGATAAAAACAGAAAAAGGATGGGATTAAGTAATATTATTCTTAAAAAATAAAGTAAATTTTTTATTCTAATTTAAATTTTTAAAAAATTTTAACAGTACACAAACAAATATACTATATCTCTGTTTCTCTCACTCTTTCGCTCTGCACACTGCAGCAACTTTTAGGCGTATATTCGACTAATTAAGTTCTATTTCTTCCAGCCCAGAGACGCTAGTTTTCCGTTCGCACTGCACCCACTCTTCCCACTCTGCCACTCTCCTTCTCCCCCATTTCAGTTCATTGGCGCTTCCTTTTTTCTGTTTCTGTTCTTGTTGTTGTTGCGTTTTTTCCCTCTCCCGGTTTCGTTTTTCGCTCTTCCGAACGCTTTTTGCAGATTGCACAATTTTCTGTTCTGTTTTCAGTTCAGTAATTATACTCATTCACGAAGTGAAAAGAGCATATTGGTTTTGTGCATTGTCCGTCTTGCTGTCCGTCCGTCCGTCTGTCCGTATGAACGCAACTATTTTAGCCGCTATTGAAGCTAGAGACTTTAAATTTTAGATATATACTCGTGTGTACCCTTGTCAGATAAAGGATTTTGGGCTGCGTCCACTGAGGGCGTGCAAACCGATAACACCTAAAATCGAATATCGATAAAGTCCACAATTTTAAAGCTAGAGCTTTTCTTATGTAAAAATTGCCATTACATGTTTTATTTTGTATATTTTCAGAGTCTGCCCACGCAAAGTGCGAGCAACAATATTGAAGTGCCGACGACAAATATTTAAGTCATTCGTAAATGCATCAACGAATTTTAGGTATATGTATATATTTCAGTATAAGAACAATATATTTAAGTATTGCAATTAGCTTGTTTGAAATGAAAATAATATAATATACAAAATAAATGTAAGAACATTAAAAAGATGGATGTAAAGAGAAATGTAATAAATATATTTTAAAAAATAAAAAATTCTCTTTTATTGCTGTTAGGAGAATCTTTCTGGGCAATTTTTGTGTTGTCGGTTGGCTTAAAAATCGAGCTAAAACACCAGGCGAACAGAATCATCAGAACGTGAACAGAAAAATTAAAAAATTTGAAAAATTCCATTGCATACTTCTAAGGTAACATTTTTGGGCCACCGATGTGCAAGATTCTTATCGCAAAATCGAGCTGAAACACCAGGCGAACAAAATCGTCAGAAGGTGGCCAGAAAAAAATTAAAAATGTGCAAAATTACATTGCATACTTCTAAGGTAACATTTTTGGGCCGCCGATGTGCAAGATTCTTAATTCGGTATGTAATAGTCCGTAGTCCGATTATGGAAAGATACACATCATTTTACTCTTAAAAGTCCATAGAATCAATATCTATTCAAAGTTTTAAATTTTAAAATTTTCGCGATTTTGACAAAAATTGTGATGTTACCCCTTGTGTTTTTGTCAAATTTGGTATGCGAGTTTTAGCTGTTATTATAGGCTTTAAATGGCTATATCTTCGCCATTTTTCATCCGATTTGGGAAAGATATATATCATTTTACTCTTAAAAGTCCATAGAATCAAAATCTATTAAAAGTTTTGAATTTTAAACTTTTCGCGATTTTGACAAAAATTGCGATGTTACCCCTTGTGTTTTTTGTCAAATCTGGTAAAAATTTGGAATCAGAATTTTTTAATGCCATTTGATGGTCCCTATCCGTACGAATCTATAAAGGTATATTAATCGAAGTTATGACCTTATTTAGCCGAGATATGCAAATTTTAGTTCTTTAATAAGCTTTAAATGCCCGTATCTTGGCCAATTGTAGACCGATTTGAGAAAGACATATATCGTTCTACTCTTAAAAGTCTGTGGTACCGAATTTTTAAATGCTATTGGTAACATTCTCACTTGTTTTAACTTGTGCTGCATATTATTATTAATAGTAAACAAGTGTGCATTTAAGTAAGTTTAAGTAAACATATTTAAAATTAATTTATTTCAATTTAAAACAATTTTAACAGTGCACAAATAAATATACTATAACTCTCTCTCTCTCACTCTTTCGCTCTCGCTGCAGCAACTTTTAGGCGTATATTCGACTAATTAAGTTATATTTCTTCCAGCCCATAAACGCTAGTCTCCCGTTCGCACTGCACCCACTCTTTCCACTCTTCCCCCTCTGCCACTCCCCTTCTCCCCCATTTCAGTTCATTGGCGCTTCCTTTTTCTCTTTCTGTTTCTGTTATTGTTGTTGTTGCGTTCGTTTTTCCTCCCTCCCGGTTTCGTTTTTCGCTTTTCCATACGCTTTTTGCAGATTGCACAATTTTCTGTTCTGTTTTCAGTTCAGTAATTTTGTTTGTTGTTGTTATTGTTATTGATGTTGTTGTTAATACAAATTGATGTTGATCTATTTGTTGTTCGGCCTGTGTTTATCATTGTTGCTGCCGTTGATTGCTTTTTAGAAAGTGTAAAAGACTTTTAACCATCTAATAGATACTTTTGTTTCACTCTTGCATGGGATTGTCTGTGCCTTTAATTGGGCTAAGCCAATTATTGATTTGATTTGCATTACGCCGGGCATGGGTCAAAGGGCAACAACGATTAACTACTGTGTTGATTAATGTCGGTGTAATTATATTAGTATCAAATAGGCTGGGATAATAAAAAAATACATTTCGTGACTTTCTTTTAAATAAAAATTACATTCAATTAAAGCATTATTAAACTAAAACAAAATAACTTTTTTTTGTTTAGACCTTTTAGACCTTCGCATATAAAGTTTTAGTGTATCCTATAAATTTACACTTCCATCAAAAAATGGAACCAATGGGAATCCTATATATGATTTATGTATATAAAACCATATAATAAAATACGTCAGTATTGTTTTTTTTTAAAAATATTTTGTTTTTTTTACCCTTCTGTTGAAGCTTTTTATGCATGTTTCTAAAGCACCAACTTATCAAAATACAAATGTACCTTTTATCACAAAAAGCAACATTTAAAAAGCCTTCAATTATTATTCTGCTACCATTTTTCACATAACAGTAAACAGCGAAAAAGGTAGTTGCTATGCAGCAAAATGTAGTTGCTTTGCGCAGCACGACAACACTGCACAATGCTTAACAGAAAGCTTTAAGCAAGCTTTCTGCTGCAACTTTACAGTAACAAACGTTTTGTTTGGACATTAATGTTTTTAAAAATTAAAAAACTATTTAGTTTTGTTTTTTTCAAAAATATATAAAGTCCGTGAAATAAATACGCGTCAAACACGTTTTTTTGCAGACGTGCGAATAACAATGTTAATACAATCTGCCAATAACAAATGGTTTGATTTTTTTTCATGAATTGGCAATAAATTTTGTTGTTATTGTTGTCAGCTGTCAAATGAATTACGTTGCGAAAATCTTTGTAAACTGGTTGTATTTGACTTTGGAATTCGTTCTATGTGCAAATAAAACTGGAACTTGTCTCTATTATTTTTGTTGTGCGCCGTGTGGGTTATCAACAGCAGTTCAATGCCAAGGAAATTGACTCACAGTTGGAGCGCAGCCTCAACCACAGTGGGTTAAGTGGGCTGGTAAGTGGGTCACGCCCGGTGTTTAACCATGCAGAGTTTGCTGACAAGCTAAGGGCCCAATTGGCGGCCCATAAGTCGCGCGCATTTAAGCCAAATATGAAGAAAGGCCATTACAAGACGCCCACCAAACAGATATGCGACACTGAGCACATTTTCAATAGTTTTTGCATTCGATAGCATTGTCGAACATTAGTTAAAACTGGCACGCAATTTTCAAACGTGAGCAGATTTGTGAAGTATTCAACGCTCGATTTCTGTCAGGGGATACATAAGTACATAAACAAATAAATGTTTAAAAATATATATTTAATTAATGCCTTCCGCAGGGCGAAGCACATCGAAAATCAGATCAGGTAAATTTTAGATTGTCGCAGATCAAATGCCCTTGCAGAAAATATAGAAATAATTTTTTAAGTAAAATTCGAATGATCATTAATATAATTATAAATAATCACACAATATTTATGTATTATTAAATTTAATTAAACTTCATTTTTCGCGATATTTATGCTTTAAATTTAATAATCATATAAATTGAAAATTCTTATAATATAATTATAAGTAATTAGCATTAATCATTTATTGCTTATTTCTGATTATTTAAAATATTTTACTATTTTATTTATTACCTTTCCCATTAAGAATTAAAAATTCTATTTTTTATTTTATTTATTACCTTTCCCATTAAGAATTAAAAATTCTTTCTATTATAATTAAGAAACACATGATATATCCAACCTGGTTGAATATAAACCTATATAGTAGCATTATAGTAAGATTTTTCAGGGAATTCAAAAATACACAAACATATTGTTAAATTTTCTTAAACATTCCTTGCTTTTTATGGCAGAGTTTTATATTTAATTTAATTAAAATGAATTTATGTCAATTTTGGCGGCTTTAAATGAAAATTGACATAGTTAGATTTGTCATCGTTCTTTTTTTGTCGTCTGCTGTCGTTTACTTGGCTTCTTCTTTTTGTATTTTTTTTTCTTTTCTGCGCTTTGTTTTTGTATATTGTCTCTTTATTTTTTTTTAATATGCCTCCCACGTTTGGTGTTGCTTTTGCATTCCCATTTTTTTTTCAGACACTCGAACCAAATTATTTGCAATGGTCTCTGATGTCATTCGACGCTCGAACCTATAGAAAGTTGTGCGCCGCAACAAATGTTATTAACTTTGTTCAACAAATTGAACATTGAAGCTATAGAAAGTTTGGTTTAAATTTAATTGGAACTTTTATCTTTTAACAATGTATTCGCAAAAATATATATTTTTTCTAGCCATGCAGAACTAACGTTAAATATAAGTTGGTTTAATGTTTAACAAATTTGACAACGAATAAGGCATATAATTTCAATGTGATATCAACCTAGAGCACATGACAAAAATTAAAAATAAAATTGATTTTGAATAATGCATACAATTTAAATGTAGCATAAATTTAAGACAAATTATGGGAAATATGCAATAAAACGTGAAAATCGGTTCAGTTTTGTCAAAGTTATGGTAGTGGAAATATGGGTTCTAAAAATTCGATATTCAATATTCTTGTATACCAACAGCTGTATAAACTTGGGTAATGCTTAAATTGAAATAAAAGGAATTTTTACTTCCACTTTATTTTATTCTATTCACGTTTTTCAATTTATCGCTTTTTTTTTTGTTATTTAAATTCTTGAATTCATTTTCCTTTTCCATTTCCTTTTGTGTGTAAAAATTAGAATTTTATAGTCTTTTAAGTGCCACTAAATGTGTTTGGGTTTTGGAAATTTTTTTATTTAATTGATTTTTGTTAGAATTCGGTTTCTTTTGTCTGTCAGTTTAATGTCTACTTTAAAAGCCTCAAAATTAAATTCATTTTATTTTACATATTTTTTTATATATATTTTTTTAAATATTTTTTTTTTCCTAAGCACTTCCTTCTCCGCTGCGTGCAAGCGCCCGCGCGGAAGTTGCCGCAGTCAATTTTAGAGCCGGCATTTTTGTTAACGTTTTGTTTATGCATAAATTCATAAAAGCCAATGCACTTGAGTGCCACTCTATTCAAGTATCTTGCAGATACGCGTACTTATGCTAATTGTGAGGATGCCAGCGAGTGTCAGCTACTTATCTCTTGATTAGCAGCTACCTTAAATTGACGGTTAGTCGTTGCTTACCAAAATCAAAATGATACATTGTTGGTAGGTCGCGCGGCGTTGTCGTGCGCGTCAGCGAGGAGAGGTGCGGTGTGCAGGGCGGCGTGGCGATAAAAATCGCCTCCAGTTGGCGCGTCTCCGAAGCTGCCATTTCCATTATTTTGCACAATGGAAACCGAGGAGAGATTTGGCAGCCACTTAATTTATGCAATGAACTCGCTGCTTACAGTTTTTTTTTTTTTGTATTTGCGTTTTTCGTGCTTAATTTTTTTGTGATTTTGATTTTCTACACTTTTCGGCGCTTCCGCGAAAATAACAGAAAACGCGCGCGTTTTGTGTCGCGTTGCGAGCGATTAAAATCGCGCTGCGAACAGATTTTGCTCACATGCAAGCGCTTTGCTACAATATTTATAAATTAATGATTTTTGCCTCATTTGCTAATTAATCATATTTCGTTTTCACTGCACTTTCAAAAACTTTAGTAATAATTTTGCCTAATGTTTAGCTTTTTTTTCGGTTTTCACAATTCTTTTTTTTTGTTTTTTCTTGTAAGGCACGCGAAACTTGAGCCAACAAAAAAATTGTTGAGTGGCTTTTGTTGCTTGTTTGATTTTTTTGTATTTTGATTCACATTTGTAATTCGTGTTGCTGCTGCTGCTGCAAGTTTTTCACATTATCTCCAAAATCATATGGAAATGTATTTGCAGCCTGCCATATAATTTCAGTCTGGATCGAGATTTCTGTGGGCGTCTCGAGTTGGTCCACTCCCCCGCTTTATTCGCTGTCGTATCTGCAAAAGGTCAGAGCGTGTGATTTAAATGTATAGATATAGAAAAAAATTAAAGGTGTGTGCTTAAAAGTATTTTCAATTGAGAGAGTATCCATGAGATACATTTGTTTATGTCGAACATTGCTGCTTTCCTCAAACACATTGCATGTCAGTCGAATATAAGGGTAGATTAAAAGACTATGGGACAAAACGAAACATGAATGCAAGCTTACGTATCTGAGAGATACAAAACCTGTCGTTGCTGACGCACAAGCCTCAAAATAAACATACACCAATGGGGCTAAGCGCATATTAGCTAATTTGCAAAAATGCCAACAGCAGTAACAATAACCGAAATAACAACAACAACACGAAGTGTATCTAATGAATACGCAAAACAAGCGCAAAAGCAAAAAAATAAAACAGAATATGATGAAATCGTCCAAAGTTAGATGGCGATTTTACGGGTTTTTCTTTTCTGGGCTCGGCTCACGCAACACGCACAAGTGAAAGACGGAGAGAGTGAGGGAGTGAAGAGAGAGAGAGAGAGAGATTAGCCAATTAATTACCGTTAATGTTCGCTTGATTTGCGTCGCAATATTCGGAATGTATCTGTAACTAGATCAGTTGTATCTTACGGCCGACACGCTTGAAGATCGAAAAGCGACTGAATTTTAGCTGAGTTGAGAATTTGCAGCCGCTCTTTAATTGCAAATGAAAGTGAACATTAAGTTCCATCAGCGCGCGCTCTGTCTAGTGTATCTGAGCAATTGAAAAAGTGTATATATATATAAAAAAAAATCTCCCACAAGCCCCACCATCATCATAATGATGATCATCAACACAGCCATCATCATTATTAATGTTGTGTCTCATTGTTGATCTTAACGTTTGACAAGCTTTCAACATTGTCGGAGACCGTGAAATAAAAATAAACTTTGGTCTGTTTGCCAATTCTTTTTTTCTGTAAGTTTGTTTTGTTGTTGTTGCTGTTGTTGCTATTGATTTTGGTCATTATGCCTGTTTAAATATCAATTAATGCTTCTTTTGCTAATTATGCTATATTTGGCTATTTTAATGGCCTGGCCATTGACGTTTTGGCCAACTGTTGGTTCTTAACAAAAATTGAGTTCATTGCTAAAAATGTGCGTTAATTGTTGGTTAACTAAATGATTTTTACCCCTCTTATCTATAAGACAGTTTATAATGCAACCCACACGACGACCCATAAATGAATCAAACAACAAGCCTGTCAATAACTATCTGAAACTACAACTGAATCTACAGATACACGCTGCTATATGTCAGATATAAGATTGTTAGATAGAACACGTTAATTTGCATGGGGTACACTGCAAAAAAATAGGAATATTTAACAGAAAAACTATATAATAATTATTGTAGATAAAAAATAAATAAAAAGAATTTTAGAAAATACGAAGAACTTAATTAATATATTTATTTTATGTTTATCAATTTCTGTAGAATTTGAGTTAAAATTGTGCTCAGTGTTGCCAACTCGTTTACCCGAACAGCTGGTACATGTGTCTCTTAATTTATGCCAATAGCATTTAGCTAGATAAACCCAAATATTTATTGTGCATAATTCAAGTTGAAAGGTTTTTTTTGTAAATAAAAATATTTTTTTGTTGCGCCGCACTCATAAAAGATTATCTCGTTTCAGTGGCTTGATTTTATTATGCATATGAATGGGACACTTGGTTATACGCTATACCATATCGGGTGGAGGGGGCCACCGCTGTATGGCATACACTGTACGTGTCTAGAATGCCAATCGTATGCGATAAGTGACTAATAGAGCCGCGATTGGCTTCTGGACTGTGCATGTGCATAAGTTGAGCGCACACTTAAAAGACGCCGAGTTCAGAATGAAGCTATAACTAGAGGAATTCTATGCATATGCATGAATCGGTGGTTTCTAACGATGATGCAGTAAATAGAATACTTTGATAATAGTTGAAGTATTTAAGTGCGCTGCAAATGCACTCTCATCAACATATTTGAGAGCTCTAAGAAGTTGTGTTTAAACTAGGTAGAGTGCTCTAGATGAAAAGTATCAGACTATTAGATACTCTGCGAGCAAAAATTCTTGTAATGCGTTTACTTTAGATACATCCAATAAATAAAATTCTAATAATACTACTATGTTATTCTAATAATACTACTATGTTTTCTTAGAGTATTAGTAATTATTTTTAACTTTAAGTTGATGCTAAATTATCAAAAAAGGCGCTGAATCATTGAGATCAAATGCCATATTTAACTAATTCGTTCAATGTAATTTGTTTTTTTCCGCCCACTCAATAAATACCAAGACGTTGACGTGCCTGCATTTTATTTGGAATCTGAAACTCTTTCTATATGTGTATATATGTCACATTTTAAAAAATTCTCTACACCCACGCACACAACTCACGTTTAAAGCTGTGCTCGTTTTTTATTTATTTTTTTTTATTTTATGAGTTATACTTTTTTTTAATGGGCTTTATATGAAATATACTCCGATAAGACTGTCCAAAAGAGCGCTCTAATTAATGGCTTATATTTCAATTCATGGCTAGTAATTAAGAGGCCTGCACTCTGGCCAGATCTTTCAATGTCATCGAGCAAGTGGAGCGCTCTGAACAGGTTCTTGTCGATCTCGGGGTGCGATCGGAGGTGCGTTGACCCACAGCTGAGCTCAGCGAAAAGAAGCTAACAAGCTGGCGCCCAACATGGCAAAGGCCTGTCAAGCTGGACAGCTGTCTGTCCATAAGTCTGAGATTGTCGCAAGTGCAGCAGCTGCAAGCGTCGTTCCAAGTGGCTAAGTTTCACCTTCGAGCGGACTTTGTGGCATCACTTTCGACTTGGCACAGTTAACCAAAAGAGAGAACCAGAACGATAATAATAATGAGAACATGTCTGAAAAAACAAAAAACAAATACACAATTTGTTCACACATGCGACATGGACACATGTCTGAAGGTCACGTGGGTTTGTCGTCTTTTGGTGTCAGTTTACCACGCCTGCCTGCCACATGTTGCATTTACGAGTGCGCATTCGAAACTGCGATAAGCCAACATTTCTGTTCTTATCAGACTCCATTGGGTTGATAAACAATTGCATAAGACTATCGAATTGTTGACATTTTCGGGTCTTACAAATATGTTGAGTTTTTTTCAAGGAAAAATTGAAAATTTACAGCGTAAAATTTTCTGCTTTGGTCGCGTAGAATAAAAGTAAAATAAATAAATTATATCATAAATAAATAAAACTAGTTCTAGAATAACATTTTATTTATGCTTTAAATTATTTTAGATATTCTAAACTTTAAGTTTTCCTACAATTTTAATTAAATAATTATGTCAGCAATTCATGAGATAAAGTAAGATTTTTACAATATCGAATAATAAATAATATATAAATAAATATAAAATGAGGAAAAAATACACAATTTTGCATTACCAAAATCATAAAAGTAAACTTGTGTAAATTAAGTTAAAAATTAATAATTGAAAGCAATAAAGCTCTGATGATTTTTGTTATTTAATTTTTTCAATTTTCTTATAAATCTATATAGAAATATATACAAAAATCGTTTCTTTCCTAAAACACAAATGTATTGATTTAATTAGTAATCCAAGCATGTTTTTAGTAAAATAATTAAACGACATTTTATTTTTGTATAGTTTCAATGGATCAGTTTAAGCCAATTAAAATTGTATCTTAGCCAATCAAGGGGAACAACAAACTTAATTGCCCGCTTAATTGCAGGTACATATACATATATATATATTATATATATATATTATATATATATATTATATATATATATATATATTTGTAACTTGAGGCATTTCCTCTAAACCACACGTTTAGTCAGAGATCAATTAGCAGCACATGCGGCTCTACAGCTCAAATCTCTCGGATTAACCGCAACATCGACGAATTGTCTGAAAAGTCACAGCTGCTGATGTGGCTTTTGTTTATAATTAATATATAAAAATTATGAATGACCAAAAAACTTAAAGAAACAAACACCTTGAAGCATCTTTTTGCGGCTTTCACTGGCATAGAGATCTGTAGCACCTGTCGACAGTGCGCTATGCAAACTACAAGATACTTTTGTTGTTTTTTTTATATTTCGTTATAGCCGCGAGTATCTGTAAGATGTTTTAAAGCGTGCTTTTGTTCTCAGCAGCAAACGCTGATGTCATACAGCAATCACTCGAGCACCGATTGTTGTTGTTCTCGAGAATCCGCTGTGTAGCTGAGTCTGAGACTGAGTCTCTGCTTGGCAGTCGTCAACAAGGTTACACAGAATCTCGCAGCAAAAAAAAGAGGCGTGTTTAAATCGCGTGTTACGAGTTGTTACGATACTTATTACTTAGAGAGCTGTTGCTGGTGCGATCCTCCCGAATTAACTGAGTGCGAGACTTGTCAATAGACTTGGCAACAAAATATTTATAAATCTATAAAAAAAAAAAACATAAAAAACAACACTTGAGTTTTGATGTTAATTGCACTTGAATGTGCCTTGCCCGTAGTATAACGTACAGATGCAAAGATACATATGTATCTGTAAAATGCAAATGGGCTTACGTACAAACACATGTGCATGGTATCGTGGGCATGCAAAACATTTAGCTGCTTCTTGTGATTGCCATTTATTGGATTTTTTGGAGCGTTGCAAATATGCATGGAATACGTAGACCAACTACGATATTTGCGTTGGCAAATGGAATATGCATTGAAGTATTTTTTGGTATTTTTTTTGAAAGGAGCTTTCTGCAATCGTTGAGATTGAGAAACAGTTTTTTTGGAGTGATATTGTTTAACAAATTGTTGTAAAAGCTGTGCAAGTAAGATACCAAATTTTTTAAAGAAAGTTTTAAAGAAAAGATCGTGAATTAAAACTGGCATTAAATATGTAAATATATATGTAAATATATTCGAATATAATAAACCAACAATATTTTTTGGAAAAACTTAAAAAAAAATAATTAAAACTAAATAAATGATTAAATAAATTTATAATTCTTCTTTCTTTTCTTCTTTATCAAAAAATTAAAACTAAATTAAATGAGTGAAAAAAATTATATTTTTTTATATTTATTTATTTAATTTAGTAGATTTTAGTAAATGTGCTTTATAAAAATACATCATTTAAAGAACTTCGGATTCTATGCATAGATAACAGATGATGTTGCTACCAAATATTAATAAATAAATAAAATTGGACATATAGTTAAAGTACTTAAAATTCTCATCTGGATTTACTTTTTTTTTATTATTTTTGCACACTTATTATTTGCTTATTTCCCAATGCACGTAAACCCAAATACATTTGATATATGTATTTTTTCTGACTAATCTTACGAGACCCAGTTACAATAATTTTAACTACGTCGCAGAAATACGACGTAAGCTTAATTAACATAAACTCAACTCGACTCAACTCAACTGAATTGAAAGTCAAACAAACACAGCAGTCACAAATCACAGGCCACCCGCATCTACATCAGCTCTCAAGCATACTAAATAACTGAATATTCACAGAACCAAATGAGTTGCTTACTTATCCGCGATCTGCAATTAGAATATATATGTATATATAGTGGGGGAAAAAAGAAAGAAGTGGAAAAACTCATTTTCAAGCTATCGATTAAACACAAAGGAGCAGCGAAAGTTCTGGGAACCAGTCGCAGCCAGTTGGCTAAATTGGTAACATGACGCCAGGCATTAAAGGCCGCACCCTGGCAACCAACCGCAGGCGTAAACGGAACCACCCAACTGGCCCGACTGGACGTCCTTTGGGTAGTTGCCGGTTGTTGTTGTTGTTGTTCTTGTTCTTGTTCTTGTTGTCGTGCGGCAAACAACTTTTGCTGGACTTGTTATGCCCGGCTCGCGGTTGTCATGGAAAAATAAAATGAGCCGTAGAAAAACACATGTATCTGTAATGGATTGGATTGAATTGGATTGGGTTGGCCGCCATATGTGCCCGGGTACTTTATCTGACCAAGCTCAGACAGTAGCTATGGGCTGATTGCGCCTTTGCATGTTAACGCAAAGCCAACTATTCAACTTTTTATCGGTTTTTGGGGCCTGCTGCTCCTACGAAAAACTGGAGCAAGCGCGAGTATAAAACGTACATATATTTTATTTTATACATATCTTATCTTTTTTGCGCAGTATGAGATAAAATTTCTATATCAATGAGAAGACAGAAGATATCTGTTATCTTTCAGTGGGTTTAAGCTGGAATACTGCGATGTAAACAAACGCACGAGTAGCCAGCAGCTAATGCCTGAGAATTTTTGTAAAACAAAAATATCTATTATCGATTCTGCGACATATTTTCTCAATATTTATATTGAAGCTGTTTTCAATTTGAGTACAAAAATAAATATACCGCATTTTTGCTGATTGAAATACAAACACACGATAAAGAAGCTGCTGCACATGACTAGAAATGTGATATAGACGGATATATACATATATATGTTAATGTAAACAGAATGCATTTATATTGGGAATGTGCTTTAAGAAATGTTCAATAAAAACAATTGGTTTGTATTGCAGAATGATTTATGTGAGAAATCTGAGTAGGCTTATTGATAAAAAATATACTTTTATTAAGAATTCAATTTTATTTTTATCAATAATAGAAGCCTATGACGTTAAAAAATAAATTATATATAAATTATATAAAAAGATAGCTTGATTACTCATTCTTTTTATTTTTAATAAATTTTGTATCTTATCAAATTTATTTATTTTTTTATTTTATAGATAATTTATGCAAGGATGATTAGAATTGATTTTTTTAAATTTTACTTGCATTAAAATCAACAACATTCATTTTTTATTATATTACAAGTTATTTTTTAGTTTTTGCACCTGAACAAATCTTTTTGATATACTTTTATAGTTTATGTCTGTTTGAGTGTAAATAGAGCGCAATATTCATAAAAATAATGAAGGTCTCTTAAAGTGCACTTTCACATTTACACTTTTTTTCTTAACTTTCCCTAAATAATCATTTTGCATACATGAAAATAGTTTAAATATTCTTGTAGAGTTTTACTTTCGTATATCTCATAGCTTTTAAGCAGTGTATTCAGAATGTCAAATTTATTTGCATATTAGCTCAAGTTTTAAGTCAGTTTGTCAATATGTTCGTAACACAATTTTATTTGTTTGCTAATGTATTAGCAACAATTGTTCTTCTTTTTGTTGGCAAGTATTTGACTAAGGTGTTGCCTTATCGGGGTTTTCATACATAAAATTGACCGCCTTAGATCACTCTATAATTGCCAATTATACGTTCGACTAGTTATCGCTAAATACTGATTATAAATTAGTCAAGGTGTTAAAAATAAAATAAAAATAAACGTATAATTTTGGAATATAAACTAATATTTATGGTAGTTTATAAAACTAAATTTTGGTTTAAATTAATTTAAATTCCGCTTTAATTACCTTATTCAATTTTTTTTAATGTATTCCATTATTGCAAACGGCATTAAACACTCGATTGCGCATTACTTCACCCATTCCCATGCGTTGTAATCAGCAGAATTTATGGAGTAGTAATAACACAACAACACTAAATCAACTCACACACACACACACACTCACACACACAAACCACTTTCGTTGTTTTGCGGCAGAACTTTAGGTGTTAAAGCGGGCGCCAATTGGCGTTTATAAAACAAAAAGCAAAGGTTAATTAAAAATTTGTGTATGTTTTTTTTATCTCAGTTTACTGCTGATTAAACAATTTGAGGCGTAGCCCTTTATTAATTTGCATTAAATTATATTTCATAAATGCTGTTTGTTTTGTTATTTTGAAATCAGGTTTTTGAAAAACGATTTAATTGGGCTGCTTCAAAAAAACACACGCGACGACTGCGACTGGCGCTCGCAACGGACGCGTTTCGAATGGAGAGGCAGCCAGAGACGAAGCCCCGCAATGAGCGAGCGCATGAGCCGCTCCAACCTGTGCGTCGGCGTCGACGGCGGCGTCGGTGTCGGCGTCGGTGTCAACGCTGCCGGACAGCGCAGTCGCTGTGAACGCAGGCAGTTAAGGAATTGAGAGTGATACATATTTTTTTATAAACTATATAAATAAATAATATAAATATAAAATAAATATAAATATTTTTTATAAAATATATAAATAAGTAATATGTGTATTATTAGATGTATATATATACATTAACATTTTTAACATTTTTGAGCAATACTTTGCCAGTTTGGCCCACTGTGTTTATGCTGCCGCTGCGCTTTTCGTGTGTTTATGAAAATGTTTATCCAAAAAACGTTTTTTATGTTTTTTGCCAACACCGGTTTCATTTTAGCTGCTTGGCTCAAATATATTTATATATGTTTATATATATATAGTTTTTTTTTTTTTGGGAATCTTTTTTGTTAAGTATTGGAGAATCGCTGGCGTTTGATGTGTGTGGGTGCAACTATATAATTTTGACGGATCCGTGTTAATGTGTGACAGGTTTCATTTGTTGCACAGCTGTGTGAAAATGTTGTTGGGCCTCTGTTGGGTCTCTCGGACTGTTGGCCACTTGTTGCTCTTGGAATCGAGACGCCAACACTTTCAGTTGCTTTGACACCCGACGCGTGCTGGCCGAAACTCAAATGGGGCGCATTTAAATAAATGCTTCCGCCACTGAAATTTATTTAAATCGTCTAAAACACTTACATAAATAACGTTTAGCACAGGAAATGGGCGTGTCAAAACTGCAGCAGCAACTTAATTAAAACGCCGACGCGTGGCATATGTTAAAAACAAAAAAAAACACCTAGACAAATATCAGACCAGATCGTGTCACCCACGCAGCAGACATCAATTATAGTTAATTGTTGGTAAATGTAAACAACAACTTTGTTTGGAAAAATATAACAAAAAAAATACGTTTAAAAGTTATGAGTGTAAAATAAATGGATTAAACACGCTATTTATAGAAAATGTAGCATACAATATTTAGTAGCATTAGCTAAAGTTATTTTTGAGTAATATAAGTTCTTTTGTTTCTATAGTAATAAATTACTTCATGATTCAATTTATAAGAAAAAACTATAATAAATTGTTGATTGGTAATTTTAAAAAGTTGTGAAAATTAATCGTTTATAGAATACATTTTGTTAATTCACTACATATCTGATTTAAAGTTTGTTTCTTATTAAAACTACATTTGTTTTGATCGATTACATAGAAAAATTTAATAAGCATAAAAATATAAGCACTTCACAATTGACATAAGCTTCTAAGACAAAATACACAATTAATTTCATTAACAAACACTTTGTACCCTGGATTGCAACAAGTTTTGGATGCAGTATAATAAATGCTTTATAGATACTCAGAGTGGGGAACAATAACAATAACAAGTATCGTGTTTGGTGGTTTGGAATATTGCACTAGAAACATGTGAGTGCTCTAAAAGGTGTTGAATCTGGCTGGCAGAATGGTGGACACTTCTCACTTCTCTGGCGTGTAGTACATGGAGTGCAGGAACAAACGTGTGACCTCGCCAATAACCGAACGATCGGGTATGCTCTGAGCCATGCCATACAGAGCCATTTTGCCGACTACCGGCTGGCCAGGATCCTTCATAATCTCTGCCGTGCATGTACGCAAATCGGCCAAAAACTTATCGGCAACGCCCGGCTGGGTGTGCATGTCCGTGATGCAGATGTGAATGCTGCGGGAAAAAAATGAAAAAAGCATTTTATTAATTTATAATACAAGGCAGAGACATGATATTGCTTACCCGGAGGGGAACTGCAGGGGATTCAGGTTCCAGCCCAGTTTGCACAGCGCATCCGAGAGCCGGAAAATGTCAAAAACATTTGAGCCCATGGCAATTACAGATGTCGCCGGTTTGCCAAAAATGAAGATGCCATCGATTTGACGCACGCTGCAAGAAAATTGGCAATCAACTAAAGTGCACATTTGAAAGATGAGCTATTTACCCCCGCTCGATGTAGCGCGCCGTGTCCACAATTCGTTTGGTGGCCTCCAGATAGCCCTCATAGCCGAAACTCATCATTGTTGCCCAGCAGGCGGCAATGATGCCTCCAGCACGCGATCCATTCACCGTCGGTGAGCCGTACACGCCGCCGGGCCAATCGGTTGTGACCGTAAACTGATGATCCTTGAACTTCTTCTCTGAGTACAGGATAACCGAGGAGCCCTTGGGCGCAAAGCCATATTTATGCGTATCTGCCGAAATGCTCGTCACGCCCTTAACGGCAAAGTCGAACGGACGCAGCTGATAGCCGGCATGACGCACCAAAGCGACCACAAAGCTGCCCAGACAAGCGTCAACATGGACGGGCACATCGTATTTAACGCCCAGTTCGGCAATGGCTTCGATGTCATCCATGGTGCCATACGGGAAATTGGGCGCCGAGCCAACCAACTGCAGAGGAGAACCAAGCAACAGTTTATACAAACTCTTTTACCAATTTTGGATTGATTCTTACCAGAATTGTATTCCGATTAATGGCACGCTTGAACTTCTTGATGTCCACCTCGTACGTTTCCGGATCGACGTCCACGTAACGCACGTGTATATTGAAGTACTGTCCGCCCTTGTCGAAGGCTGCGTGCACCGTGCGCGGCACCACAATGTTCGGCCGTGTAATGTTCTTGTGCTCGCGTGCATAATCGCGGTATGCCTTCATGGCCATCACAATGGACTCGGTGCCGCCGGTGGTCATGGTGCCGCAGCTGTCGGCGTTGCCGTGGAACAGGGTGCAGGCCATGCGCACAACTTCGGCTTCCATTTTGCAGACGCCGGGGAACAGATCGGCGTGCAGCGGATTTGTGTAGGAGGCCTTACCGTAAACCTCCGTAACAAGCTCGACCAATTCCGGACTGTAACCGTAAACAGCGCCCGAAACGTGTCCATCGCGCCAGCTATAGTGACCGGCCTTGAGGTGATCATCCACTAGAGCCAAAATCTGCTGCTTGGTCAGACCCTTCTCGGGCAAACGCACCGTGTATTCCAGATGAGCATTGTTCTTCCTGATTTCCGAATCAAAGTCGTTCTTGGCCTTGCTCAGTTCGCTCTCCACGCGCCGGCGGACAGCCGGCAACTTCTTGGCCAGCCTAAAGAACTGACGCTTGCCGCGTACAAAGACACCTTTTAAAAATAAAAACCAAAAAAAAAAACACTTTTATTTTCTATTCTGTTGATAATTTTGGGTACTATTTGTTCGAAATGCAGTGCTTATCAGCTGACTGATATGAAATTTAAATTCACGCTTATCAATTGAATTGAAACTGAAGTAATAACAAGAGTCCATCAGAACCGGTAGCCGGTAGGTAAGTGCTTAACAATCGGTCAGGTAACTTAACAGAAGCACTAAACAAATTTAGATTACCTATCGGGGTTGCCAAGGAAAGTAATTACCTCCTTTCAATTTAACATGCATTGCAAATTGAAGAAAAAGGCAAATAAATAATTTTCTATTTTTTAAATATTTGTAGATGAACTATCAGATTTACGGAAAAGTGAGTGCATAATTAAAAATTTGTTAGGATAGGGAATTAAGAATACAAAAATAACAAGCAAAAAAAGATTGGAATGAAATTTAACACAAAAATTTAACATGCATTGCAATATGTTCTTAGAAATAGAAATGGACATTTGAAAGAATATACAAAACAGATTTTGTTTCTTTTTTACTTTTAGATACAAAAGATTTCAGATTAAATATATTAGGCTAAAATTTTATAATTTGGCTTAAGAAATTAACATGCATTGCAAATGTAAGTCGATAGAGGAAAATAGTGATAAATAATAAGCTCGACAAAGTCCGAGTCGAGATAGCGGCTATTAGTATTGTTGTGTATGTACTTTATAAGGTCGATTTATCGAAGTTACACACGTTACGAAAAAATTGAAATATTAGTCACAATTAGTTATTTTTGTTTTACTTTAAAATGGTGTCAGGCATATGGGACTGATAAAAGGCATAAACTTTTCATATCTGATTAAACAGACAGTTGAAATTATGAAATACTATGCTGACATATAAAATATATGAACATATGAGTATATATAGTCATACTATATATACATATATATCAATATATATATATTATTTAATGTTATTTTACATTTTTTTTTTTATAGAAATTTGTTGTTTTTTTGACATATTTGTGACCTTAGGAAATACTATCAGATCGCGTATGAACTATGATCCTGAAATTTATATAAATATATAATATATTATATTTATAAAACTTTCCGTTTCACATGTGAGCGAGCGGGACAGAGATAGTTTATGTGTACCCAATCAATGACAAGCATTATCTGCGCATAATCTGGAAGATTGATTAAATTCTAAAGATCTCCTTTGTTGGCCCGCAAAGTTCAAAGTACATAGGGATTATTTTCCATTTATACATGTTTAAACATTCTTTTTTTTACGCAGATAAGATTATTATATGGATTTCAATGTCCGACGGGCTTTTAGTTTTTTATGACGAGAAACGGGCACTTACTTTCATCTTTGCTGAGCTCCGTCCAAATCCAAACGCCACCCAGAACAGTTGTTGCCGTAATCGCGGCCACCTGCCAAGGCTCCTTGTTGCCAAAGGCGCGGTTGACGCAGTCGCCGACGGGCTTCACGCAATCGCTGCCGGAAAAAGGACGCATTGTGTCGCCAACTGAAGCAGAACTAAAAAACAGAGTCAATATATATATATGATATGTATCTGATATATGGCGGTAGGAGTTGTGTCTGCGAACACCGCCGCACTTGAGCGCACCACGTCAATAACTGAAACAATGTGTGAAATGAATAGTTGCCTGATAATCGCAGTTGAAAAACGCTCTGTTAGCCGATAAGAAAATCGGGCATGTCTCAGATTTGAATACAATAAGACATGTGTTTTTATTGGGAGGGCTTTGTTGTTGCATCCAGTGTGTGCAAACAAAGACATATTAAAAGCAGTTCACTCACCTATTGGTCTGACTAATAAATAAATTTTGCGTTTTGAGCAAATCTTTAACTTAAGTGCAAATTACATTAACCTATGACACCTGTTTGTTTTGCCGTACGAAACGATACTAAACAAATCAGCGCTCAGCACAGCTGTTGCGCTGCACAAGTTAGCAAGAACATCGATAGCTTCTCTGTGAATGGCAACAAGCAAATAAAAGAGAAATTTAAAGGATGGTACGCTGCTCAGCAATGCGGGATTGTGGTTTAATTTGAAATGTAAGTTGAGTTGTTATATTTTTAATAAGCGTTAATGGCTTGCCTATTCACATTACTTATAGTTTTATATAAATTATTTCGAAAGAGATAAATAGAAGAGAACCAAGCAACCTCAGCTAGTTCATTAAAAGGCTATTGAAGAGCTAGTTCATATATGAACTGAACCATTGCGTGGATTCAGGTTTAGGTAAAACTGCGAAATCAATTGGCGCGAAGCATTTAAACTTATTTTATTATGTTAATGATATCCTTAGAGCTTTAATTGACAATAACAATAAAATTTATTTAAAAAACATTTCATAGGTATTAAGAATTTGACTGTCGTTACATTGCAAACAGCTATTGAAAGCACCTCCAGTCAAAAATTAATCGCTTTTTAAATTATCTATTATCTATCAATCAATTAATGGTGCTCTGGCGGAAGGTGAGCGGCGGACCGTATAATATTGCTGCCATCATGGCCTCTGTCTGCACATTCTCCTACTTCCAGGCAGTCTTCATGAACTCCTTGGGGGAAACTCCAAATAATGGAACGCACTTGTTTATTTGCCATATATTTTAAAACACGCAGAAATTATATTTATTCACAACACAAGTAATACAAGTAGTTAGTATATTATATAATACATAGTGTGGTGAAATGTTTACTTTTATCTGCGTATAGAGCTGTTCAGCGGCAGGTATGGCGAATAGGTTGGATACATCGGGTTTGATTGCGAAGCTCTTTGCAATACACAAGCGTCTTGGTACTGAGATTGCATATTCATTACACCCATTTGCATTGGAATCTGAGAGTTCGGATATTCCCCACTTGAACTATACGCAGACGCTGGAGGACTCTGCTGAGGCGACATCCTGTAGCTGTTAATGGCCCCATAGTGTGACATTAGATTTGGACTGATGTGAACGTTGGCTGTTCGGTTGTTTGAACTGCTGCTAATTCCCGCTGAGGCATGCTGTATTGGTGCGGACGGTGTGTTTCGAGTATTTCTATTAGTGTTCTGTGTCGATGCAATCGGCGTAATGTTCATGTTGCTGGTGTAGTATTTGTGATATTGCAAAGGTGTGACTTGTGTCTGCAACATATTCGGCGGTGTCGAAATGTTTCTATTCTGCATTAGCAAATGTGGCGGAGGGGTCATGGAGTTAGGTGGAATAGGATGATGTGGCGACGGTGTTAAATTAGCTTGAGCACCTGGAGATGTAGTGCACGGCTGAGTTTCTAGGCAATTGGTAAGCTGTTGAAGTTTTGAAAGACTACATAAATTCCCAACAAGAGCTGGCGTGGAGCCACTACTATTTGACGAAATGGATTGATCATTATTCGCAACAGAAGATGGGGGTCCCAATGAAGTGGAGACTGGAATACGCGGCGCGTTTGACACAATTTCATTTGATGGCATGTTATTTTGTAAATAAAAGTTATTTACAGCACATGCTGAAGACGGCTGCTCAACGCGTTGATGGGAGTTTGACAGGGAATGAACTGAGCTATTGAGGGACATCCTCTGTTGAATTACGGCCGGCATTCCAACTATGTCGTAATTTGACGGATTTGCCGAAAAATTCTGTGTAATTTGCGGAATAGGAATATAATCCAAAGTTTGCATGTTCTGCTGATGACCATGCTGTCCACTCGATTGTGTAAACTGTAAGCTACCAATTCCATCCTGCTGGCCTTTTGAAATATTCGAAACAGAGCTTTGAGCGTGTTGGTGGTGAGTATTCTGCGTAGATGTTACAGTTGGAACTTTAGCGTCACGTTGCTGAGAATTATTTGAGGAGTTGCTATTCCGAATTTGCTTGGGGGTAGGTTCTCGATGTGATGTTGTCGGCGAACTTGCAACAATATCCGGCTGAAAATAAACGAGTATACAAATTTTAAATTTGTTTGTTATTTGAATAATGGTTTTTAAACTTACCTGTACAGTTAGTTTCCTATTTGAATGCTGGTGTGAGTTTCCTATTATATTTAAATTGGGCGAGCCTTCTGGAGTCAAATTCATATTTATATTGTTTTGTTGTTGGATATGTGAATTTTGGATTGACATGTGCATGGGTGTCGTTGCCGACTGATTTTGCATGGAACAGTCAGAAAACTGTCTATGCATAAGACCATTTGTGTTTTCAGACCCATGGTTACCGGTACTTCCAATGCCCGCAGGAGAGTCCATATTTATTTGCACATTGATTCCACAATCGTAATGCTGTAAGGGCGCATTTGAGGATGATTCTGGCGTGTATGCCATATTAGAACTAACATCGGGTTGGCCCACTTGCAAATTCGAATGATTAACGGATTGTAAAATTGGCTGAGATACTTTAATCTTTTCTTCTCGAGCAGCATTTAACGTTATATTCACATTGTGCTCCGATTTTTGTTTTGCAGGCACGGACGGGGTTTCTCGGCTTATTGAACCAGGCAATAATATTGTTGATTCAGTTTGGTTGGAATTGGTATGCCTGTTTATATTGTTCTGAGCATCGCCTATGGATTTTAATTGTTGTGTATGATCGGCTGTTTTAAATTGTTTTTGTTGATTAGTGCACTTTTGATCAAACATATTGGATTGGTTCACGTTGAAATCATGACAATTAAGCGATTGCACTACTTCATCTCTCGAAGTGTTGGTAGCACTGATGTTGGATAATGATTTTGACAAATCATCCTTTTTTCCGCTTACTTTTCGGTCAACCTTCTGTTTATCTTTTGGATGGTGCATCTGGTGATGAGCATGCATTGCCAAATTGGCCGACTGATACAAGTTTTGTGTGAAGTTATGGGAATACGCCATAGTTGTTGCGAGGTCTTTGTGAAACTGTTTTTGACCTTTTTGAGACGCAGGATCTAAATTACAAAGATTATAGCTATAATAGTCCCACTGCCAATATTGAGAGGTGTGGTGATAATTAGGCATTTGATTAATCGGGAACTGAGACGTGATGGAGTTTTGTAACTGCGGATGGTCGTTGTTCTTCAGTTGAATTTTGTCTCGTACAGGCAAGGAAGCGGATGCAACACGCAAATTAGGCTTTTCTTCTTCTTTTACTTGAAGTAAATGTGTTGGCTTGTGTGTGTCCTTCTCAACATTTAAAGGAACTTTATGTGCATGAGAAATATCCTGCTTTTTGTTTAAACTGCTCATATTTTCCGATTTTCCGGCAGAATGTTCCAAAACTATTTTCTTGTTTATTTTTTGTTTTACATCTGCTTCTTGCATTACAGGCTCTTCCGATTTTTCAGGGGTTCGTTTCTCATTATTAACATTTAATTTTTCAGTTTCATTTTGATATGAAAGTTTTGCTGAACTAGTCGAAACCTTCACTTCCGGAAGTTCGGGTTTTTTGGTTTCAGTTATATCAGAAGAAGCACAAATATTGGTGTCAGTTTTAAAATCGTTGATTTTTTTGGTGCACACTTCAGTGTTTTGTGAAGAATTACAGTTAGAAGGTGTTGACACCGTGACGGATGTTTTTTCTGTGGAAACAGTGGATGTGGTAGCAATTTTTAAACTTTGATCATCCGAGTTTCGTTTGATTACATCATTACTCTTTTCCAGGACGTCATTCTTAACTTCAGGTATTTTAATCTCTGTTTTTTCAACAACAGGTTCGACTTTATCATTTTCAGGAACATTTGAATTACTTTTCACTTGTTCTTCAATCTTTGTTTCAGGAGGGGCTACCGGAATTGAGCTCTGCTGAATATCTTTCACTTCGCGTTTCGATGCAGTATTTATTATATTCTCAGCCGGTTTTAGCTCAATTTTACATTCCTCGGGTATATTGTCGCTGACTTTGGTTTCATATACGGTCGTATCCGAAAACAATGCCTTTTTAGTTTTCTTTGCAACGGCATCTAAAACCTGCTCATTGCAGTGCTCAGACGTGTTGGTTTCTTTTTCCTTCGACTGCGGCATAGGCTCAACCAAAGGCTTTTCTTTAATATTTTCAACCACTTCAACATTGTTGGTTTCATTTAATGTAATTTTATTACAGCTATGACCACCAGTGGCTTTAGTTTCTTCATCCCGTTTTCCATTTGATTTTTTACCTCTCAGTTTGGGTACAATATTAACAGGTTTGTCAACTAGTTGATGCTTCATATTTCGATTAACTTCTTGAGCAGCAGCGTGTTGCAAATTAGAAAATTTCTCTAAACTTTCCACACAATTTTGTTTATCGATTTGGTTTTCAGTAACTTTGTCCTCATTATCAATATTACTTTCGCGTTCAAAATGTTTTCTTTTGTTGGTGTGAGGAGTCAGATATTTTCGTTTCGCAAGACGTAACGCTCGTTTAGTCTGCACATTATATTCTGACGACTCTGACGATTTTTTAGAATATTTACTATCCGAAGAATCTGAATTGTCTAACATATCGTCAAAAGTACGTTTACCTCTTTTTATATCATTCAGTGTTAATTGTGTAGATTCGGCGCAATTGCTCTTCTTAAATTGACTTGAGTTCTTATCAATGTTTTCACAGGTCGACTTGGATGATTTTGTGCAATCATTTTTAGAATCTTTGATTAAATCAGTCGCTGCATCTTTTTGATTTTCAACTTGGTCCATAGTTTTTCTTTTAAAAAAATCGTCGTCATTGGCATTTTCAGAATTATTACTCAAATATTCACGATTCGAAATTGGTCTTATATTATTATTTGGTGACTTTGAAACTGACAACAATGGACTCCATCTTAAACAATCAGCTTCAATTATAATTCGTGTTTTACTTTCAGCCCGCTTATTATGATGCAACAAAACCTTTTTCCAATCTATTTTAACAGTGATTTGAAATCGAATGTCGCCATCATTTTTTCTTAACTTTATAAAGTTTAACAGCTCAAAAGCCAATGCAATATCAGAGACAGCCAGGCCGGTTTTAATGGCAATATCCTTAAATGTTATTGTTTTTTTGTTCCTGTACTTATACAAGTACTCTAAAACAACAGATTTCCAGTATGAAAAGTATGATAAACGTCCAAGATCCGAAAGTGGCTTCTCTGGAGTTCCTAACTGACCTTCTTCCCGACTGAGTAAATAACTGAAGTCAATCAAAAATCGTCCATATCCTTGTCTTTGATATTGGGGCAAAGTCAAAATACAAGATACATTGTACTTTTGAGAGCAGTGCTTTTCTTTGGAAAAATATCCAACGAGATGACATCCAACCTGATCATTTTTGGTTAATATATAAAACAAAAATGGCTCAACATCATAATAAAGAGTTTTATGATCCAAAAAAAACTTTGCGAGCAGGCATAAGTTCTGACAATAAATCTTGTTAACATTTCCATCCACTTCGAAAACGGATATATCACCTTGGCGAAAAATTTCGGTGCCAGGAGGCTGTTTCCAGATACATTTATTTTGATGCCTATCCAATACAGATCTACTTTTTGTATATTTCAGACAAAATTCGCATAAATAAAGTTTCAATAGCCTAAAAGTAAAATATAGAAATATTAAATAAATAAAATTATGTGTGTGTATCAGTAACCAAATAAATATAGACAGGATATATAGGACACAAAGCGACTCCGGCCTTCACTCTTGATCTCAGAAAACAATCTTTGCTCGGAGTGTATTTATACAATTTGAAACAGTGATGATGAATTTACCTTGCGTACTCCTGTGGAAATGGACTTGAGTACCATGTTTCAATATTCCATTTTCCCATTTCAATTGATTTGGGACTTTGTCCACAATACAGCGGTGATCGATTTTTCTCAGTAGACATTTCGGAATGGTTTGTTGACACTTTTATAACAGCTTTCTGTAGGACTTCTTGATATAGATTAACGTCGAAAACATTAACGCCAGGCGGTAGATGTTGATTTTCTATAATAAAAATGTAATATTAACATATTATATTCTTAAAATTTAGAGGAAAAAATTGAAATAGCCTTGTTTTGTATTAGATTATTAGAAAGTTATTATTAATATTTTAACATACCAAACGGTTTACTCCGGTTTACCAACTTGATATTCTCATCCTTTGTATTTTCTATACAGGTATAGTCTGGTCTTTCATCCAGAGCTTTCTTCTGTGGCTCTTGCAATTGTTCTTTCGCATCGATCATTCGACATTTCAAAACGGTTTCTTCAGTAAGGTATGGAATATCATCATCATGTTTCATGAACGATTTAGACGATTCAAGAGGCATAGATTTTAAGATAATCGTTCTTTTCTTTCCTGAATTTGCATTGATTCGCTTTGGTGACATTTCACAGTTCCTAGCAATATCATTGGGTTTATCGGATGCAAATTTGTTTGGTTTATTGGCATCGATGGTTGGTGATAATTTATACATATCTGGTATATTTTTTGAATAACTAAGGCCTTCAAAGTTTTTAATATATTTGTTATCTACAGGATTTTTTGCCACTGCAGCAAATCCCCATTTTTCAGAAGACCCTTCAAGTAAGGTCTCGTTATCATTTGTAGATGATCGAAACTCAATTTTTTTCTCATTGTCAAATATATTTTCTTTTAATGTACTTTTGTCCGTGTCATAGTCTTCTTCATCATTATCATCATCGCATTCAGAACTATCACTTGAGCTATCGCTTGAATCTGAATCAGAGCTTGAAGACGTACATGAGTCTGAAGTCGTACTTTCATCCCGATCTTCGCATGCTGCGTTTTTCTCATCATCATCTTCATCATCATCACTGTCACTTGAAGTACTCGTTGATGATAAATCCGAGTATGTACGCTTTCGATTCAGTTGATTCACAATCTGATCACGATATATTTTTTTTTGCTTTATTTGAGAATTTAATTTGTCAAGAACAGCGCAATTCTTTTTTTTCTGTTTATGACGCGCAACATTGATGCATTGCTGGGACGTTGATGGGTTTTCTACACGTTCCTCACTTTTAATTATCTGCCGCTTGCAACTGGTGTGCGGTTTCTGGGTGACAGAATACGAAGAAATTCTGAAAAACAAAAAATTTAAGTATTAAAGTTTAATAGATTTCATTCACTAGAAGTCTTTGTCGACTACTGGAGTTTAATTAACTTAATAGCATGATTGCAATCTTACTTATCATTTCCAAGCTCAAGTTTAATATTTCCAGTGTCCCTCCTTAACGTTTTAGGATGATCAACGTTTAGGCACGCTTTGCATCTGAAATATAAATAAATTAGTGATCGAACAACGAATTATATTTGGTGCCTCTACGTTCTTCGTAGAGTAATATTTTAGATACGGTAGAAAATCAAAGGTAGAAATAGATTATTATCGATAATAATGAAACTATCGAAAAACTTATACTGTGTATAGTATATATAGAAAGTCAGTAGTTCCAAGATCAGCTTTCTAGTTTTTATAGTTTTCGATATCGCTGCGTTTACACAGACGGACAGACAGATGGACAGCCTGCCTGTTACATACATTTGCACAAAATATTTATACTACTACTATTTTAATCTGAAGAGTTTTTAGTTTACTCACCGATATGGATGCTTGGGCTTTTTGTCTGGTATTGTATCGAGGCACGTCAAATGAAAATGATTTTTGCAAGCAAAACACTGCAGAAGACATGGACCACGATTACGTATTTTACACACAACACAGTCGGCACATTTCTGACAGTTCCATAAAGATCCTTTAGTAACAAGCATATAAAGAAGTACATAAGATTGAGATTTGCATCTTCCCGCGATGTTTGCACATGTCGTATGTAATGATATTCCACATTGCTTGCAAGAGCTTAGAGGCTCTGGAATTCCATTAAGATTTTTTTGAGAATTTCCAGAGCAATGCGTACATGTGTCTTCTCCTTTAATTAGTACATCTGATTCCGGTAAAGCTTTTCGTGGTGTTGTTAGGGATTTACCCTTCTTGTATAACTTTCCGTCTTGTATTAGAAAGCCAGTATCAACAGCCTTTTTGATTGATAACTTAATTACAGCTTTAAAATCAACATTGGGAGAGAGATCAATACAGTTGAACTTTTGAATATAGTTTTCTATATTTTTGATTGTAGATCCTTCGCATTCTCCTAGATCATTAACTGCCTTAGCAACCACTTTATAAAGATTTGTAGTTTTATCTACTTTTATTCGTCTTTTCGCCATTGGTGCCTTATAGGAATGTAGGCCTTTATTGTACACCTTAATAACAGATCCGGACTCAACCGCTTTTTCTAATTTTTCAGCAACGATGTCTTCATGAAACTTGTGATGTGTACCAATAGCTTGACAAATTCTCTGTACACTCGGTCTTTGTTTTTGCGACCGAATTTTCGAAATCGCTTCAAGTATCCAAAGCTTCCACGTATCCATACTAATGTCATGAGCAGATTCCCTCATTTTTTATTTTTTTTTATTTTTTAACCTGTAAATAATAAGATTAATACATTAATCGTATTTTTGTTTATTCAAATTAAAATTATTTATTAAAATCTGATTTAAATATTGTTCCTATAGTTACATTATATAATATTTATAGCAATAAAATTTAGTGTTTCTAGCTCTCAAATCTTGCGAAATAATCGTATAACTTTTGGATAAAAAATCGATTTATTGAAATAAACTTGAATTTTTAAGTGTTTATATAGTTCTTATAGTTTCTATCGTTTCAAATGATATTCAGTCCATCTCATCTGACAGAATGTCAAATGCTGTTAAACTATATACACACTTTAATTAATATAATTTCGTTTCATAGTATGCCTCGCACTCAATTCGAATTCATTCTAGTAAACTTTATAATTTCGTTTAACAATATGTCTCGCACTCAATTCAAACTCGTTTTACTAAAATTAATTGTGAATAAAGCTAAGCAGATCCCTTAGAGATATACTTTCTGTTATATACATCATCATATGTAAAATACAACAACCGAAACGCACCTAATAAGACTCTGATTAGACTATCGGTTCCAAAATTGACTGAATATTAAGAACGAAATGCACGAGTACCTCGAAAGAAGCCATTTAATAAACAAAAATAATTATCTATAACGATATTATGTTTGGCGTTAACCAAATATAAAGTGCCGAAAAACTGGGTACCAGAACAACAAACCATATCACAAGGCGGCTATTGCGCAGCTCTGGCGAATTTGTTTTTAGAATTTAGCATTGTTTACAAAAAAGAACATTGAAGTTTCGGTATACGTATTAAGACAGCTCTAAAAACAGCTTCACAATTTTTTGCAACGAATACTTGAGCAACTGCGTGCGTATTACACTTTATATTACATCTGCATGAAATAAGTTGTGAGCCACTGTATGTTGTCTAGTTATATTACTTCTCATACACATACATCCACAAGTAGACATAACTAGATATAAGTACATACACACATACCTGAAGTCAGTCCGATATGTATGCCGAAATAAACACGCCCACACACAGGTAACTTAAAACTAACACAAAACATTGCAACAACATATAATCACAAGTGTTTATAAAACCCATTCTTTAATGGTAAAACTTACCAGCGATTTGTATCCACGGAATTCTTTCTTATTTCATTCAGTTTACTTGATAATAATCGTTTTTGCAAAAGTGTACGACGGTTGAAAAATACTAAGATATAAATACCAACCAAGACATCAGTGTTGTTGTGGCATGGAATGAAACACTTAATGATACTTAACAATATTTGTTAGGCACTCAATTTAATATGTTTTGAATATTCCTATAACTTGCAAAATTATTTGTTATATCTGTGGATATTATTAATTTCGCATTTGCATACTTATAATATTATATTTGTATATATACAATATTTCACGTATTGGTAGATTTTCATTAAGTATATTTAAGCGCTCGATTTTCCTAATCAAAAATATACCAATACATGAATATTGGTATGTATGTGTATTTGGATTAAAAATATATATATATTATGTTTTTCAATATATAAAAAAATGTATGAACAAAAAGCCAATCCTTATGGAAATCGGTTGAGTTTTATATGGGAACACTGTAGTATACATTTGAAAAATTTATACATGAATTTGGACCAAAAATTTTATTTTTAAACTTGAATGTAGAATTCATTTAGACACCAAACCATGAACAAAAAGCCAATCCTTATGAAAATCGGTTGAGTTTTGGCAAAGTAACGACTGGGGAAAGTTGAGACCTATCCTTATATGGGAACACCAGTGTATATATTTGAAAAATTTATACATGAATTTGGACCAAAAATTTTATTTTTAAACTTGAATGTAGAATTCATTTAGACACCAAACCATGAACCAAAAGCCAATCCTTATGAAAATCGGTTGAGTTTTGGCAAAGTTACGACTGGGCAAAGTTGAGACCTATCCTTATATGGGAACACCAGTGTATATATTTGAAAAATTTATACATGAATTTGGACCAAAAATTTTATTTTTAAACTTGAATGTAGAATTCATTTAGACACCAAACCATGAACAAAAAGCCAATCCTTATGAAAATCGGTTGAGTTTTGGCAAAGTTACGACTGGGGAAAGTTGAGACCTATCCTTATATGGGAACACCAGTGTATATATTTGAAAAATTTATACATGAATTTGGACCAAAAATTTTATTTTTAAACTTGAATGTAGAATTCATTTAGACACCAAACCATGAACAAAAAGCCAATCCTTATGAAAATCGGTTGAGTTTTGGCAAAGTTACGACTGGGCAAAGTTGAGACCTATCCTTATATGGGAACACCAGTGTATATATTTGAAAAATTTTTACATGAATTTGGACCAAAAATTTTATTTTTAAACTGAAATGTAGGATTCATTAAGACACCAAACCATGAACAAAAAGCCAATCCTTATGAAAATCGGTTGAGTTTTGGCAAAGTTACGACTGGGCAAAGTTGAGACCTATCCTTATATGGGAACACTATAGTATATATTTGAAAAATGTATACATGAATTTGGACCAAAAATTTTATTTTTAAACTTGAATGTAGAATTCATTTAGTCACCAAACCATGAACAAAAAGCCAATCCTTATGAAAATCGGTTGAGTTTTGGCAAAGTTACGACTGGGCAAAGTTGAGACCTATCCTTATATGGGAACACCAGTGTATATATTTGAAAAATTTATACATGAATTTGGACCAAAAATTTTATTTTTAAACTTGAATGTAGAATTCATTTAGACACCAAACCATGAACAAAAAGCCAATCCTTATGAAAATCGGTTGAGTTTTGGCAAAGTTACGACTGGGGAAAGTTGAGACCTATCCTTATATGGGAACACCAGTGTATATATTTGAAAAATTTATACATGAATTTGGACCAAAAATTTTATTTTTAAACTTGAATGTAGAATTCATTTAGACACCAAACCATGAACAAAAAGCCAATCCTTATGAAAATCGGTTGAGTTTTGGCAAAGTTACGACTGGGGAAAGTTGAGACCTATCCTTATATGGGAACACCAGTGTATATATTTGAAAAATTTATACATGAATTTGGACCAAAAATTTTATTTTTAAACTTGAATGTAGAATTCATTAAGACACCAAACCATGAACAAAAAGCCAATCCTTATGAAAATCGGTTGAGTTTTGGCAAAGTTACGACTGGGCAAAGTTGAGACCTATCCTTATATGGGAACACTATAGTATATATTTGAAAAATGTATACATGAATTTGGACCAAAAATTTTATTTTTAAACTGAAATGTAGGATTCATTTAGACACCAAACCATGAACAAAAAGCCAATCCTTATGAAAATCGGTTGAGTTTTGGCAAAGTTACGACTGGGCAAAGTTGAGACCTATCCTTATATGGGAACACCAGTGTATATATTTGAAAAATGTTTACATGAATTTGGACCAAAAATTTTATTTTTAAACTGAAATGTAGGATTCATTAAGACACCAAACCATGAACAAAAAGCCAATCCTTATGAAAATCGGTTGAGTTTTGGCAAAGTTACGACTGGGCAAAGTTGAGACCTATCCTTATATGGGAACACTATAGTATATATTTGAAAAATGTATACATGAATTTGGACCAAAAATTTTATTTTTAAACTTGAATGTAGAATTCATTTAGTCACCAAACCATTAACAAAAAGCCAATCCTTATGAAAATCGGTTGAGTTTTGGCAAAGTTACGACTGGGCAAAGTTGAGACCTATCCTTATATGGGAACACCAGTGTATATATTTGAAAAATTTATACATGAATTTGGACCAAAAATTTTATTTTTAAACTTGAATGTAGAATTCATTTAGACACCAAACCATGAACAAAAAGCCAATCCTTATGAAAATCGGTTGAGTTTTGGCAAAGTTACGACTGGGGAAAGTTGAGACCTATCCTTATATGGGAACACCAGTGTATATATTTGAAAAATTTATACATGAATTTGGACCAAAAATTTTATTTTTAAACTTGAATGTAGAATTCATTAAGACACCAAACCATGAACAAAAAGCCAATCCTTATGAAAATCGGTTGAGTTTTGGCAAAGTTACGACTGGGGAAAGATGAGACCTATCCTTATATGGGAACACTATAGTATATATTTGAAAAATTTATACATGAAATTGGACCAAAAATTATATTTTTAAACTTGAATGTAGAATTCATTTAGACACCAAACCATAAACAAAAAGCCAATCCTTATGAAAATCGGTTGAGTATTGGCAAAGTTACGACTGGGCAAAGTTGAGACCTATCCTTATATGGTACACAAAATAACTCAAATATAGGGGGTGTTTTAACAATTTGCGCCAAGCTATGTACGATATTTATAATGACTTTCGAAGTTTTTGGCGATAGGCCATACCTGTTTAATATGCATCGTCAATTGGTATCGATATTGAAATGCCTTGGTATCGTGCTTTCACCGATATATAATTTTTATTCGAGTAAATTTAAAAAACTAAGCAATTATGTAAACTCCGCCGCCAGAAATGGAAAATTCGTTAAAAACTAATTGAGATAGACAACCCCCACCAATTTACCAACGGTGACTTAAACAAACTATTACCATACCAAAAGTATGTATAATCGATATATCGCATGGATTGAACATCCCTAGTTTCAAATTACTGTTTCACAACCTTTGGTTTTCTTGCATAATTTAATACATTACCGAAAGTTCATTTAAGACAGTTGTTGAGTCATGCAGTGCCCGTTCCTAAATCGTTTTAGTGCAAATTATCTACGCAATTATGCTGATATATTGTACCAGTCCTATGCAGTTTTCTGCCCAGTTATTAGTAAAACGATTCATAATAACACAGAAAAAAAACTTTCTCTTTTAACACCATTTTCAGTGCAAGCCAGAAGGTCATACGTTTCGAAAAGCAATTCGGTTGACACAAATTCTGCAAACTATGATGTAAGGGCTGATCACGAAAACGCAATTGTTACTGCCAAGGCCGACTCTACATTTCAATACGACAAGTTCTTTAATGAACAAATATTAAAGAAAAAGCGAGATCACTCCTATCGCGTTTTTAAACGAGTAAATCGCTTAGCTGGTGATGGATTATTTCCACATGCACTTGATTATTCGTCCCAAACTGAGCGTCCTATTACAGTATGGTGTTCCAATGATTACTTGGGTATCTCTGCGCATCCAAATGTGAAACATGCAGTTCAGAAAGCATTGGATATGCATGGTTCTGGTGCAGGCGGGACACGTAACATATCGGGAAATTCGTTGCATCATGAACGTCTTGAAAGCAAGCTAGCGGATCTACATCAAAAAGAAGCTGCACTCTTATTTACCTCGTGCTTTGTAGCAAATGATTCGACATTGTTTACACTTGCTAAACTATTGCCCAATTGTCATATATTTTCGGACTCTGGCAATCATGCTTCTATGATTCAAGGCATACGGAACAGTGGTGTTCCAAAGCACATTTTTCGACATAATGACGTCAATCATTTGCGCCATCTTCTCCAGCAAGTGGACAAAGCGACACCGAAAATTGTTGCATTCGAGACTGTGCATTCCATGACAGGTGCTATATGTCCGCTAGAAGAATTACTTGATGTTTCACATGAATACGGAGCTATTACGTTTATTGATGAGGTCCATGCGGTTGGCCTGTATGGTGATCACGGGGCCGGAGTGGGAGAACGTGATGGTGTTTTATCGAAAATGGACATTATATCTGGAACTTTAGGAAAAGCGTTTGGCAATATAGGCGGCTATGTAGCTGGGTCTTCTGCACTAGTTGATATGATCCGTTCTTATGCTGCTGGCTTTATATTTACCACATCATTGCCACCAACTGTGCTTTGTGGTGCACTAGAAGCAGTAAACATATTGGCGTCAGAAGAAGGACGACAATTGCGAAGTTTACACCAAAGGAATGTTTCCTACTTGAAAAACTTGCTTAAGAGAGAAGGTAATTATAAATTTGTACATTAATATCAATAGGGATATAGACCACAATCTTTTGGTGAGCTAACCAGCTATCCACATATTAAATTTGGTGGTTAGCTTTAAAATTGTGCAAAACCCCTTTTCGATTGAATTATTGTTTCCAAAATAATAACATGCAGTCGGTAACGTCCGACTATTCAGACATAATTTGCAATATTAGATTTGCTAAAATAATCATATATTATTATGTTAAAATACACTCTTTTTCTAATAAAATAATACATTTTAGGTTTTCCAGTAGAAGATACACCGAGCCACATTATCCCGATAAAAATTGGAGATCCTTTGATATGCAGCCAAATCTCGAATATGTTAATGGAGTTGTATGGACACTACATACAATCAATTAATTATCCAACGGTTGCTCGCGGTCAGGAAAAACTGCGGTTGGCCCCAACTCCTTATCATACATTCCAAATGATGAACGCCCTAGTTACGGATTTAAAAAAGGTGTGGGGACAGCTTAACCTTTCTACTAACGTACCGCTTACTCCCAACGGATGCATGTTTTGTAACACCGAGAGTTGCTGGCATCAAGATAGTCGCCCAGACCTTGAGTGTGGCATACCGAATTGCCCCCGATTAGAGGTATCGATGGCAGCTTAGTATTTATACAATACAACAATTGTGCTGGTTTAATTTGAGAAATAAATATTGGTTATGGTGCAATAATAATTTGATGTTTCTTAATAACATATTTTTTTATGAAAAAGAAGGTAATCATTTGTACAATAGTAAATATGAAGAGCTAAAATATCAGAATAATCGCAAAAGATACATAAAAACTACTCTCCGGTAAGCTGTTGACCTTGCTTGGTTATTTTATAACTATTGATGACATTTAGTACCTTCTATCTTGTCTTGCCTTCTCTTCGAATAAGAGCGACGATACTAAGAGCGACTGGCGCCCTATTTAACATCTCGGGCTGGTTCGCATACTTTGTACCATTGATGGTTGCGGAGAAATGGAAAGTGACGAGGAGACAAAACGCATTTAGAGGTTGATCAGGGTTTTGGCGTGGGTGTAGCGATGGCGAGGTCGCAAAGAGCACATGAACTACCTGGAAGCTTTTGAAATAGATACCGCAGCGATGATCTTGTGTAAATCTTCCAATGCAGGCCAAATGGCCACTGGATGAAAAGGGACTTATACGGAAGAACATTCGCATAGCCAATGCCAACGCAAAAAGTGTAGCTAGACAACAAATTGTAATGCCACAGAAAGGCCATTTCACAATATTGATCGTGCAGCATTACCACGTGAAATGGGAACACCAGAAAAAAGAACCAGGGGCAGCAATACCGCAAGCCGTTGGATATAAAAAAACTCCATTTACGACCCCGTCCTCACAAGAGTTTGAACGTTTAAATTTGGAAGTGGTAAGATTTTATTGATTGTAGAAAATCGGTAAAAATGATCGATAATTTTAAAAAAACTTGATATGCGCTTGCCATTGACACGTCTAAATTCAAGAAGTTGAACTCTGTAGCTGATATAATTTTCGAGATCGAAACGTTCGTACAGACGAACAGACGAGTAGGCCTAAATAAACTCAGCTTGTCGTCCTGATCAAGAAACTATTATATATATATTTGCAAAAAACTATTATTCAGCATTTTTACCCATTTCCAATGTGGTAAGTTCAGCTTTTAAATGTACGATCCGGTACCCTTTACCCTGGCCCCATTTAATTGATTCGTTCGAACTTTACACATTACAAATTTTGAAATTACAATTAAAATTGCCATTGTAACAGCCTTTAATTGGAATTTAATTGTATTGTAAGGCATTTTCTTTTGTATTGCTTTAAAAAATTGCAAATTTTTATTTTGATTTTCTTTATTTATACTGAAAATACAAATTATGTAGAAAATTCTCATACAAATTGGCGATCTTGACCGGAACAAAATTTATCGCTGATTCATGCATACATTTCAATTTAAATGCATTGCACAGACTTTTGTTCTGGCAGTCTATTGGCGATCAGTAGCACGAAGCTTTTCCTCCACGGCTTCACGAGATGCTTCTGATAAATCAGTAGCTTGTATATACTTTTGGACACCTACCAGGGATTTTTTCAAAGCATCAAAAGAGCTAGAGTACAACATCTTCTTCTTAACCTATAATATAAAATATTTTAGTAACATTTTTTTTTATTTTTGTATATAATATAATACCTTAGCAGTATCAGGACACCATGACATCAGGAATAACTTTTGTTTCTTTGAGCTCTCTGACGTGCCTTGGCATTGGTGCATATATTCAAAGTCAAAGAGGCCATATCTAAAACCAAAATACGTATAAGTTATACCTTATAATACATAAAAATATAGCTTAATGCAAAATAATACTAATACCAGCTTTAATAGCGTAATAAGAAATTCATTTTAATATATTTTTTTAAAATTTATATGATTGATTATATATGCATGCTATATATATTCCTATATATATATGTCATTTGTAAGATTAACTTACCGGCACTCTCCAGGACCGCACTTCTGTATATCATCTAAAAACTGGTCGTACTCGCTGTTCCGGTCTCCTACAGTTTCAACATCAATTTGCTTTTCATCACGAATGTAGAAAATAACATAGCGGTGTTTTTTATCCTTCTTTATTTCTTCGTATGTTGTTTTGCATACGTCCGAAACAGTAACTCCAGAAGCCTGTCAAATATTCAAATAAATATATAAATCAATAAACAAGAAAACAAATAAATAACAATGGTCCAATTGGGAGTAACCGACCCCCGCAAAGCTCGGACTGAATGGAAGGAAAGGTATCATTTAATAAGGAAGTAAGAATACTCTAGTCGGGAACGCCCGACTCATTTATTAATGTAGTTTTTAATTTTTTTCTACTTTCAGTTTAACACTCCTCGAGTACGCATATACTTCAAGAATATACTTTATGGGGTCGGGGAAGAATCCATCTGCCTTTTTCAACCCCTTTTATACCCGTTTAATACATTGTCAAAACGTTCAGGATATAAAAAGATTATATTTTTTGTAAAATACCAATAAAAAATTAAGACAGTTTTCGCTGTTACTATTGTGGGAACGGGTATTTCGCAGTCGGTCACACCCGGCGGGAATGTTAGTAAAAATTACAAAAAATTTAAAACGAGTATCCATTTTTTTTACTTTATTTATGTTATATATTCTTATTCGTAGATTGGCAAAGCTTATATAGTTGGCAAAATCTCTTATTGGACCTAAACTGTTATTTTTCACCATATATTTGTGATAAACGTACGTACAGTTAAGTACCGAAAAATGCCGGTAATCATTTTAGGTAAATATAAACATACATATTTTTGCAACATACGTACTTCGTGTAATAGCAACCATATTTGTGTACTATGTTATAAAAAAGCAATTAAAAAGGAACCCACACACATGTGTTTTGCTCATTTAAGAAATTTTGCATATACATACATATTTGCTATTATATATAATAAGCACCGCATCGATACCGAAAATGTATGTTCATATATAACCCACTCTCTATATATATGTACATATGTACATATAATTAACCATTTAAATGAAAGTATAAATTATTAATCATGGTACTTGCAATTTGTTGCTTCTTTTCGCAAAAGATAAATGTAACCGGAACTATTGTTTCGAATTATTATTTGGAATATTACTCAGCCTACTCTGACTAACGTGTACGTACAGATGTACACACATGTGTATGTATATCCATATGCATGTATCCATAAATATGTGCATATATATATAAATCTATATAAAAAAAATACATATACATGTATATATATTTCTTTTATATATATATATATCACTAAAAAGTATATACACTTTTTTTTATCGGAAGTCTATATAGCTAGGACCAATCAATATTTTTAAGTATAATTTTACCTACGCATGTATACTTACAAATGGTTATTCTAAATTAGGCTGTCCTTCTGGACTAAAAAAAAATATGAATATCTCAAAAATATATTTTTAGTGTATGCGCCACCATTGCGATTAAATTTGTACAAATTTGGGCACATATGAGTCATCGCATTTTAAGCTATATGTGCAAACTTTTTTATATGTCTAAATGTATATTTTTTTAATATTAAATACCAACTAATATGTACGACATTACATTTTAAAACCCTTACCATTTTTTTTTTTGTTTTTTGCAAAATGCGAGTACTTTTACCAAATTTAAAAACCAATTCCAATGTCTGTATGCTTAAGTTCAAACAGAAATACTAGTGGCCTCCCTGACCGCAGTGAAAATCTAGACCAATCAATTTGGGTGGTGGTTCGAATGCATCGATGTACACATGAGTATAATTCATGTGTGATTCCACTTGTATAATCAGTTAAAGCGAAACGATGGAACTGGAACAATATTTACTGAATTCAACGGACAATATACAATCAGAGTTTTTGTTATGCGTACAGATACTTATACTTTTGGTTGATATATGTTAATATATGGAATTTGCGATTTATTATTATAAAATAATTATAAAAATAGTGTGTGTATGAAAATACATTTTTCGCCGCTTTTAAAGGAAGTGTGATTTATACTGAGGTATTACAGATACAAATATTTTATATATATGTTTTTTTAATTTAATTTATGAAAAATAGGTAACAAAATAATAGATTTTAAGAAATAACTGAAAAGTTTCAAGCGAAAAAGAAATATCCTAGTATATCAGCTTATATTTTCTGGAAGGGCCGTGAATCTTTTGATTTGGATGAAAACTCCATCCTGTACATGAAGGTGTGGTAATCGCTCCTGCTTTTTGCGCACCTCTTTCATTGGCTCTAAATATTCTTTTAAATACTCGATACAAATCCAAGTCGGCAACACTGCGTGATAAGGTCTCAGCCGTAACGCTGTCCACTCTATTCCTATGTTTTATCTGGAACTTAAAATCCTATACATAACTGATGGATCTGGGTTTTTCGAAATGCGATTACACGGTCCGTGTTGGTTTGTTAACTTTCGCAACATATTGAGATTCTCTCGATGACTGTTACCTCGCCCCAGGCAACTTCCTGCATAGCGGATGGTATTGGTCCATCCCCGATACCGTCTTCTAGAAAACTAATATTCGGCTTTCCCTGTCCCGTATATTTGGGATGCGTGCGGTATGCTGCAAGAGCAGTACGCCAAGTTGTTAGTTTTTTTGTTGAGGTTAGTAGAGTTTATATTTAGTAATGTGGTACTTACTCTTTGTTGTTATTTTTAAGCTCGTTCACGAAGTAAACTAGTATATTGGGTTTTTGCACAGTCCGTTTTGCTGTTAGTCCGTCCGATTGAACATATATTTTCCGCGAACTATTGTAACGCAGTCGATAACGTCTAACTGTAATATGTTGTATGTTGGATTTATGATAAGTAATATAGCTAACCAAACAACATATAGATGTGACATCCTTTCGCTTGAAGTGCGATGTAAAATATTAAAATAAAATAGATCATAGGTTTTCGTTCCCTATCTAAGCCATCTTAACTTGACACCCTTTTTTCATTTCACATTAAATTTTATATAACCACAAAAAACTGATATTGATATGACATTAATACAATGTATATTTTATTGATGAGTAGAATAGGTAACAGGGTTTTCTTTTAACCCAAAACCGGCGCTACTCTTGTTCCAAAAAGAACTAGTTACAAACAGGTTAAAAAATAGTGGAACAACTCCGATTTTGAATTTGCATGCAGAAGAATAACATAAAGGTATTTGTCGAGGAGATTTAAAGTCAAAAGTCTTTTAACATAAATATGTTTATTATTAAATATTATTTGCACTTCTAAGGTGGGTAATTAAAATAACATAAAACCGTAAAACAAGCTTTCATATATACTTACGTGTTTTTTAATGTGAATACACAATAGTACAGAATAGAGTATATTCCCATTATATACATATTTAAAATGAATTTATGTGTCATAATTAATAAACATTCGTTGAAATGCTACTATTTTAAAGTAAAATTTAGTTAAGAGTTTATCAGTTGAATAAAAGTGTAGGTACACATTCACGCAAAAGACAAAGAGTGACAACTGCGAAAAATCGATATTTTTTTAGTATGTACATGTAAATAATTGTCTATATACATTTTCTAATTTTGCTTTTAAAGCCGAGATTGTGACTTAAAATTATTCTAGCTATCTACATAAATGTTAATTTATGTATGATAAGAGTATTTTTTTTTAACGATTTATAATGCTTTGTTTTTGTGTATACGACCAACTAGTAAAAGTTTATACGCGTCGAAATTGTGTTCATATAGATATGTTTTCTTATATACATATGTACATGCAAAGGGGCGTGGTCTTAAAAGTGTATACAAATGTTAAATGTGATATTTGAAATAATACCATACTAGTTTGTAGACGCGTACTAGTGCATGACAATTAATACACATACCCATACATAATATAATTACAATTACAGTGCCTACGGAATAAATAAAGTGCTTGGATTGCACTGCTAGATATGTGGTGCTTTTTTTTTGCCAATATGTATTGACATTAATGCATCTTCGGTGTGGTATATAAGCGGATTATATTTTCTAAAATTCTCTACAAGATAAAACTCAGTATGCAAATTACTCTGTGGATATGTGATTTAAAAGCAAATGAGCAAAGTGGATCCGGGCTCAACGCCTAGATTAGTGCAAGGTCTCGAGTTCTTTAGACAAACTTTAAAGGTAGCTATCATTAAAAGGCAGCAAACAGTTTTATAGTTTTATTTAAATTTTTAAAATTTAAAATAATTATTTAAGAAGTGTCCCTGCCACGCCCACTGACCGCAAATCGCGAAAATCTATGTATATCACACAATGTTAGAGCTAAATTGGGAGAAGGTTTTTTTTCGGAACTTTAAGGATTAATCCAAAAAACTGTCCAAACACAAGCTGCGCCCCATAAACTACAAAAATAGAACGATTTTTAAAATGATAATAACTAAGAATGTAGAGAGTATAACGCCACCGGTAACAACCGCCTACAACGTTATTACTCGTTAAAAATTTCGTATTCCTGATATCGTCGCTCCATAGACTTCAATTTTGGATCAAATCGTGTTTAGCATGGTATCTTTGTTGGACTACAAAATTCCTATTGGGGAAATGGAATTTTATTGACACGTTTGCCTCAATTTTTTCCGTATTTTTGTTATTACCTAAAAATTGTGATATTCTGGCTACACCCACTAAAAATAATATAAATATTTATTCGCAAAAGTGATTTTTTTTCGTTTCAGATTTGTCACTTAATATAAAATGAATCCTCAACAAAATTTAAATATTGAGCAGTCGCTGGTCACGGAGGCAGGTCACTTACAACAAACACAATATTCTGCTTTTCAAAATTTTGAGCAATACACAGCTGCTGGATACACAAATGCACCATTATATATTTCAAAGCCAACTGGTATTGGGACTCTTTCGCGTATAAATCCCCATTGCTCTGCGATTGGGTCTCAAAGTAAAATAGAAACCACTCCCCAAGAATTGACCACACCCGGCATAGAAGGCCACACTTTAGTGCCGACCGTAAGATATATACAAGCCGCACAGTTTGATGAAGCAGGTGATTTTGGTATACCAGGCTTACCACCATGTGGCTTAGAGTCTCATTATCCGGACGAAGCAGCAGTTCCATACGGCTATACTACAGATGCTAATTATGGATTGCCGGGAGTGAGTGCAAATATAAAGCAATTCCCTTCGAGACCATTCGATAATAACCTCAATGGGTCTGAATCAGCAATTGATTCTCAATGTAGATCCTTTGAAGGTCAAGGAGATTTCAAAATAGCACAATTTGCCGCAAACTCACTTAGCACTGTTCCACCCAGGATCGCAGAAAAAGAAGATTTCATTGGTGGATCAGACAGTGATCTTTGTTCAACAATGAGATGGCGCGATCCAAACCTTTCCGAAGTAATAAGCTTCCTTAGCAATCCTAACAATGCTATTAAAGCGAATGCCGCTGCATATCTGCAGCATTTATGCTATATGGACGATCCAAACAAACAGCGTACTAGAACATTGGGAGGAATACCACCTTTAATTCGATTATTGTCATATGATGCTCCGGACATCCATAAGTAAGTATTAAATATTCCACATATTTACACTCACACAAAAAATTAAGAAAAGTTGAATTTTACTTTACAGTCGCAAAGATAGATAGCTGTTCTTTTGAGTTGGAAATTAGTTTCAATATTCGACACACAAATATAATCTCAGTTACTTATACAATTTTTACCATTGCATCTTTCTAGAAATGCTTGTGGTGCGTTGCGCAATTTATCATATGGAAGACAGAATGATGAAAATAAACGTGGAATAAAAAATGCCGGAGGAATAGAAGCTTTGGTACACCTTCTTTGCCGGTCGCAAGAAACTGAAGTAAAAGAATTGGTAACTGGAGTTTTGTGGAATATGTCCTCTTGTGAAGATATTAAACGGTCAATTATTGATGAGGCGCTGGCTGCTATAGTTTGTAACGTTATTAAGCCCCACTCAGGCTGGGATCCTATATGTTGCGGCGAGACATGTTTTTCCACAGTATTTCGCAATGCTTCTGGTGTTTTGCGAAATGTCAGTTCTGCTGGAGAGCATGCACGCGAAAGCCTTCGTAACTGCGAGCATTTAGTTGAATCACTTCTCTACGTAGTACGATCGTCCATTGAGAAAAACAACATTGGAAACAAAACAGTAGAAAACTGCGTTTGCATTCTTCGCAATCTCTCGTATAGGTGCCAAGAAGTAGAGGATCCCAATTACGATAAACATCCTTTTATTATTCAAGAAAGGGCTGTTCCATCATCTTCAAAAGGTAAGCATATAATATATATATATATATATATATGTATATATTTATACTCTGAACCCAATCCTCTGGGAGGAATGGATGAATTAAGCAGAAGCATCAACAGTCCAGTCTATCTGTCTTTCTACCTGTTTATTACAAGTGATCGAAAATCCAATTTATTGAAATTTATTAGAATTTTTTTGTGGAGGCCACTCAGTAAAATTTGGATCTTGAGTCATGATTATGTTGATTATATGTATGCTTGAAGCTGGGTTCAGGGTACCTCCTAGTCGGGCACTCCCCATTAGAGAAATCTTACATGTTCTTAAATAAATATTTAACTATATTTGTTTTTAGGCGAAAATTTGGGCTGTTTTGGAACAAGTAAAAAAAAGAAGGATTTGGCTTTGAATGAGCCGCAGCAAAACTACATATTTTCCACGGAATATTCAAAGAATTCAGCTACAAATAATAAAACCAATAAGGGATATGAACAATTATGGCAACCTGAAGTGGTACAATTCTATCTTTCCTTGCTGCAAAGTTGCTCAAACCCGGAAACTCTAGAGGCTGCTGCTGGAGCAATTCAAAATCTATCGGCCTGCTATTGGCAACCAAGCATTGATATTAGAGCTACTGTGCGTAAGGAAAAAGGCCTTCCGATTCTTGTGGAACTCTTGCGAATGGAAGTTGATCGTGTTGTTTGTGCTGTTGCCACGGCACTACGCAACCTTGCAATTGACCAACGCAACAAGGAGTTGATTGGCAAGTATGCGATGCGGGACTTGGTTCAGAAATTACCCTCTGGAAACGCTCAACACGACCAAAATACGTCAGACGACACAATCACAGCAGTATTGGCCACAATTAATGAAGTTATAAAGAAAAATCCAGAGTTCGCGCGTTCACTTTTGGATGCGGGTGGCGTAGATAGATTAATGAATATAACGAGACGCAAAGAACAATATACTTCTTGTGTTATAAAATTTGCCAGTCAAGTTTTGTACACAATGTGGCAGCACCACGAGCTGCGCGAAGTATACAAAAAGAACTCATGGAAGGAACAGGACTTTGTTAATAAACACTTTGCATCACACAGCACCCCGCCAAGTTCGCCAAATAATGCAAACAATACTCTTAATAGGCCGATGGCATCGCAGGGACGAACGCGCTACGAGGATAGAACAATTCAACGGGTCCCGAATCCATCTTATAGAAATAAAGATTCAACAGGAGCCGCCATGTCCAATAACGATTCAGCATTGTTGTCAGAAATGGTTCGAAAACAATTATAAAGTGTATATTTATTTGTTTATTATTTTACTAGTTATATATAATCACTTACTATATAACTCTTAAAATAACTAAGAGGTGAAAATAATTGTTTTACTGGGTCTTTATAGTTTTTCCGAGGTGGTGAAAAGAAAGTAAGATAAATTTCCATGATATATTAGTAAGTTGCCGGAACTAAACTTTTAATACATATCAACACAATTTCATTTTTTTAATTACGACTAAAAATTAATTAGGCTAACGTAAGTGCACGCCATCAATTTAAGCCCACATGCTTGAATTTGCAAACATGCTTGAAAGAAAGAGAATTTCACTTTAAAACTTTGTGCGCTTACATTTTAGAAATACACTTGGGGTTTTGGACAACTAAATTACCCAAACAAAATATAGAAGATAAATCCGTATACTTTTCTATTGTGAATTACCATTTATATTTTTTTTATAAGAGCAGAGGGTATTATAATTTTGTCCTAAAATTTGTAACGCATCTAGGGGGCCATTTTCGATCCCATAAAGTAGTGTATATATTCATCAGGACGACAAACTTAGTTAATAAAAACTAGTCTTTTAGCCTGCAGTAACTTACCGAAATTATGGAGAAGTCCGTCTCTTAACAACAGGCAGAATATATTTTGGAGGCGACCAAATCGGACAGTTATGTCATATGGTTTTTGTGTAGAAGCCTCTGTTAAAAAGACAACAACCTAATAGCTCCCAGAGGATTGGATAATAATTAATAGCTATTATAAATGTAAAAACGGTTAAGTATTAAAATATATAGGACTTCTGCTTAATGTGTGCAAGGGTTTTCAATCTTTACCCCTCCGAACTGTTCTTGATTTTCTAAAATTTTGATTTTTTCGAAATTTACTGAAAGAAAAATATTTTGTTATTTAATCCAACAACGGCTTTATCGGATTCTTAGAATAAGTATAAAACCCCAAAGAACAAAATTTGTTTTTTAAGTTATTGTAATGAATTGTTTCATCTAATATATACACATTAGGATTCTTAGCTTCGTTCAAAATAATAGGTGTAATTTATTTCACACTGACTATATGCATATGATAACAAAATAAAAATAAGATTTTTCGTGTAGATTTTTGTATATTTTGTTACACAATGAAATACACCAAGTGGAACAGAATCAAGTGATAAGTGATTTTATATATACAAAACATATATAACAGGAAAACTCGAGGTGCCAAGATTAAGTATCAGTAAAGATATCTATACTTGCGACCTAATAGTTAACCTATTGAACATGTAAAAAAATAATGTTTCAATAGTTGTTATACACCGACCTCATTAGGGATGGTTTTGTGCAAATGTATTAAAAACAACAGAAGGAAGCATTTCCGACCCCATAATAAGGATGAGGAGCTGAGTTGATTTAGATATGCACGTTTGTCCGTCTGTCTATCCGTCTGTATTTTCAAAAGCTAGAGACCTTATCTTGTTAACAAAAGATTTATTTTATCGGTACACAACACGTTTATCACTCTCTTTTAATATAATTTTCTCCGTTTCATTACTATTGATCGAAATTAATTTTAACCTTCTTATTATATCTCGGAGACAATAAGATGCCATAAGATGCAACCTTCATCAAGTTTAAATATTGATTTTAATTGAAGTTAAGGTTATAAAGAAACAAAAGAAAAATAATATTCGAACCTTCTGGTGCGTCTTACTGGTAAGTTATCGATTTCTAGCCTGTCTACCTATTCTATGATATTACCTGATGTTAGAGCTCTAATTTATGGTATTCCAGACAATATGTATGCTTGGGCAATCTCACGGCGGCGGCGAATTGGTGTTGATGCCATCGTTTGCGATTGGCGATGTAGGCTGGTGAACACCTTGAAACTGCAGATGCGGTTAACCGGTCAAACCTAGATTAAAATACCTTAAATACCTTACAATGCAATCAAACAACTCTTCTAAAAAAAAAAAAATCGATATCAGATGTTTCATAAAAATTATTAGCCATTTTAAAATATTTTCTTTTTCCATTTTTCTAATATAACTGACTAAGAAAAAATATATTTAACAAAAAATTATTTCGCCAACTGATAAACTCCACCAGAAAATAAAAGTTTATGTTCGCGGACCTTCCTTTGTAAGAAATGTTTTAGCTCATCTTGGGTGAATTCGACTCCTCCACTATGCGAAGCAAATAGCTTTAGCATTTGATGAATTCGATCAATTGGCATACAATCGAGATTTGTAAGCATGCCAACAATGTAGGACCAAAAAACCTAAAAGGGTTTAGTTGAAACAAGCCATCCCAAAAAAAATTTAATATTCAAAAGTACATACTTGAAGTTCTTCTTCCCTTTGATCACTAGCAGAAGCCATAGCTGATTCTAAGTCTTCCTCATCAGCATCTGTAATATTCACATCTTCATATTGCGTTTTTTCAGATGTCTTTTCTATAAGTGCAAAAAGTCCAGGTTCTATCTCCGTAATCAATCCATGATTTTGCCAGAAGCTAAACCGTCGTCTTAGTGCAGTTGGAGGAACTTTTATAAGGCTACTAAGTTCTTCAACACTCCATTCATCTATAATATAAAATGTATTAGTAAGGAATTAAGAAGGCAAACATTCATACTTTTATGCTGGAAGTGGTAAATAATTACAGCCTGTGTTGGAGGCACCGTCATCTCCAATACTCTCTCTCCTATTTCGATAACAATGTTAACACGTCCCGTCACTGTGCGCCAATTGAGTGTGCGATTACCCTTGTAGGACTCATAAGCTTTCGTGAATTTCTTAAATTCATTTTCAAGTTCCTCGGGCAACTGTAAACTCTCCTTGTTGAATGATGGCCAAAATTGAGCCGAAATTATTAATGACGAAATGTCAAATAAGGGACCTATTTAAAAATGTTTATAAATATATATAATTTTAGATACAAATTTATTTTTATTTTACTTACTCTCATCACAATTACCGTCTCCATGAATGTGGGCATTAATACGCTTTGAATCAGTGACGTCTTTTAACATCACCTCACAGCTATGCAAAAGTGATTCACCAAATCTTATTTTAAGCAATTCAAGGTTTCGAATCTCTTTTTCCGAATTAAAATCAAGCTGTGACAACAACCTGTCAGCCATCAAATTGCGATATTCCACCATAAACAACTCTTTACTTCCATAAATGTCTACCACCATGGATATAATATCAGCAGATCGAATTATTTTTGAAGTATTGAATTCCAAGACATTAGGATCAATTCCAAAGGGATCTGGCTCCCAATTTTCCCAATTATTTAATTCGTTCAGACCAGAATCTTTGCCATCCTTTATTAATTCTCCTTTAGCTAACTCTTCAGAAAGATCAGTCGGTCCTTCTTCAGTCAGTCCAGTCACAACTCGTCTCACAGTATCGTTGCGTTTGCGCAAGTACTCTTTTATTGGGGCTGTAACTATTTCTAATATCACTCCGGTGCTATCAAGATGACGAATAGCTTTAATTGCAGCAACATAACCAGTCAATATATCCATAGTATTAACACCAGGATGCAAAATTCTTGCTTCCAGTGAACTTCTTAATGATTCAGTTAGGTAAATTCGCATATCTATTTTTTCCATACAAATCTTTAAATCGTCTATGGCAGGCGAAGAATCAGGATAGTCTAGTGCATTATAAAAAAAATGGAGCATTTAATAAAAAATAAGATTCAATAATATAATTGCGATGAATACACATTTAAAAAACAGCTCTCCATCCGAGCCAATTAAGTAATAAAATCTGTTTTTATTAGACTTACCTATAATGATACTAAAAAATTGGCCAATAACGTTTTGAGCAAAAGTCTCATACATGAAATATGTCAATTTTACTTTAAAAGCTTGAACACTTTCGGGTATTGTTATTTTGGAAATTTCATCTCTCGATTTCCATTCTGTAAAAATGCTTGTCAGCCAAACCATTACAACATCGTTAATCCACTGAAAGAAAAAAATCAAAATAAAATAAAATTTTTTGCTAAAGGAGGAGGTCACTTATCAGCTACCAAATGTGGTGACTAGTTTTATGCCAATTTATAGACTTTAAGCTTTAAGCAAAAACTATTAATTTATTAGCTACATTTTTTTTTTTACCGTTTCAAGTTGCTTAAGATGACTTCTATCGAAAATTCCAACGCATGTGTCGTTTATATGCTCCTTTATTTTCAGCTTAATCATAGCTGTCAAGGCACTTCCTGCTAAGCGATCAATCAAACGCATCTTTAACAATTTCATATTTGTTGTATTCATAACTTCAGAAAGCTTTTGGCAACAACATTGTTCGACGTCAAAATTACATCCTGCACATGGAAGTTCAGTAAATTCTTCAGATTCTGCAACAATAATAATCAAGACAAAATAAGTTAAGGTTCAGGCTTTACAAATATTTACATAATAGTGAAAATAACATACCAGCTGTAGCCAGTGATGAAGTTGACTCCTTTGTAAAAAGCCGAAAATGTACGCAGTAAAAATCACAAACAAAATCATTGAATGTTGGTGGCAATTGCGCCAACAATGCATTATGCAGGATCGATATAATACTTTCCAAGCTTGACGAAGAAACTGCGCTTTTATTTAGAGACAGCAACCTGTGCTTCATCAGCTGTAGGTATTGATAGGCATCATAAAGTTCATCAATTGCATCAATAAAGGTGAAGTACAATGCATTGGCATCAGTAAGAGCCGCAATGTTCAAACCTATGTTTAATTTAACTTTCAGTGGTTCGCTTTTAGAAATGAAGTGTTTCCAAAATGTTGGTGCAAGTATATTTCGAATTGCAGATTCAACTTCCAAGTCCAAGACGGAAGACAATGTTTTAATGCCGCCGAGGCTTGAGAGTTGTTTGTATACATTTTCAAATACTTCACCCGGAACCTCTGGAGGTGGAAAAGTAATCTAAAACATATTAATTCATTTAAATTGTCTTAAATATATCATATAGCATCATTACAACTTACGTCTCCACACAAAATTGGAAATATTTTTTGAACGTCTAGCCACAATGCATTTAAATCACTCATTCTAGATTTGTAGAAATGTGTTTGTGTGTTGGGTAGGGCTTTTGATACTAAGACAAATTATCTAAATATCGATATTTTTATTTTACGATACGATGTATCATGCATTTGCCGGTAATTGTAAAGAGCGTTTAAATAAGATGGGGGTTGTGCCTATCTTAATTGGTTTTTTTTCAGTGGTTTTTTTTTACGAGGATTCAATTTCCTTAACATTATTGCTTAGTTTCTTAAATATAAGCATAGTTTATTCTGATACCACTTCGCCGGGATTATTTAATAGGTATGAACTATCGCCGGCAACTTCGAGATGAGCAAATGAAAATCGTACCCTATAGATGAAAGACATTATAAGTATCGTATATTGTATGAAAATAAAAAAAACCGAACAGACAATAGGCAAGTTTAAGAAAAGTATAAAATTTAATATATTTTTTGCCCCATGCCATTTAATGATCCGCGACGTATGCATGATTGTGTATTACGAGCTCATTGGAGTAGAATCAACAAGCTTACTAACTCCGGCCGTACAATATGAAAGAAAACGCTTGGCGATGCGCCACTAGCACGAACATTTTTGCTACCACTTTTATTTATCTTTATCGTTTTAAAAACCCGTATTTATTTATTTGTAAAATGTACAAAGTTTGGAGTGCCAAAAATAATTAAATACCTCTATTTAATTGAGCTATTGTTTGATGATCAAAATTAAACAACAAGTATTATCATATCTGAAGTTAGGCCGGTTATAACTGATCTTTTTTGTGAGACTTTCGTTGAAAAATGGCGTCAATCGTTGAAAATACATCACTGGCTTTCCTAGCAGCATCAACTTTAAAATGCAATCCTCTCAAACCATAATAGTCAACTAATGGTTTGGTTTGCTTATGGTAGGACTCAAGTCGTTTTTTTAGGGCCTCAACATTATCATCACTTCGCTTCATCAAAGGCTCCCCAGTTATCTGTTTAGTTAAATTGTAATATTTATTTGATTATTACTATTCATAATTTCAATAATAGGATATATTAAACTTACATCATCCTTCATTGGTACTTTGGGAGGAGCAAACTCTTCGTGATAGGACCTTCCACTGGCTTGATGAATTAATCGACCTGTGATTCTTCTTACCAATAAATTATCGTCTATAGCAAACTCAATTACAGCATCCAAGCTTGTCTTTCTTTTATCAAGCAGAGTATCGAGCTAAGCAAATTCAATTATTATTTTATATGTAAAACATTAAACAAGATTATAATACCTTTTGAGCTTGAACGACTGTCCTTGGAAATCCATCCAGAAGAAATCCATTTTTGCATTCTGGTTTATCTAAATTGGAATCAATCATATCAACTACCAGTTCATCCGAGACAAGTTTGCCTTCATCCATTACTTTTTTTAGGTCCTTTCCAAGTTTAGAACCCGATGCTATTTCTGCACGGAGCATGTCGCCAGTTGATAAATGACATACACAGAACTTTTCTTTTAGCAAGGGAGCCTAATAAGAGCAGAGAAAAATAAAAACAGAAGTTACAGACGAGTATCGGAAATATAAAGCTTTTTTCACAGCCACAAAGTAAGATAGGAAAATTACGGCTGTGTGAATCGTAAGATATATATTTTTGTTATTATTATTTTTAAGTAACCTTAATTAAAAACAACACGGACCTAAGCGCACAGAAACGGGGGCTATCATGCCATTTTCAATAACAACAATGCAACTGTTATCAAGTTGTTTTTCGGCTTACGCTAAGCTCACCTAAGTTGGGCGGAAAAAAATCGAACTGGGAATGCAGGAAATGAATTTTTAGTGCGCCAATTTGTTAATAATTTTTCATACAGTTTTTGGTGATAAGAATATAATCTCTATTTTATTGTCGCAAAAAAAATGTGTGACTTATCAGAATGTGTTCTGATGTCAAAGTGTAAAATTCCTTATTTTCCAATAGCTTTACCTTTACCTTATTACCAATAGCATTTCTACCATTGAAAGAAGTGGGAAAACAGTTGAAGGGTACTCTACTGCTTCACGTTCCAATCCAATGGCTTTATACAATTTTTGACTAGTCTAAGCTTGACGTTTAATAGTCACAATATTATGCCCGACTATGACGCTGGCTCGGAGCATTGACTCTCTAACATCAGCTGTGCGATTCTTACCGGCTGCGCCACACTCTGTTTCATTTTGTTGTGATAAGACTCAACCATTGCAAAAAGAAAAGCTCTACTCAAAGTTCTGCACGTGTGTATGTATGTGTGCACATGAATACACAAATTGCATGCCCTTCAGCCAAACAGCTTCACTATAGAAACTATAATCTTGATTTTCTTGTTAACTATAAATGGGAGTCCCTTATAGACTTTTGTAAACATGTTGCCGTATTTTAGCTCTAGCAGTTGTTTAGACTTACATTTATGATTATTATATCTCTTATTCACCAAACATAATAAGTCCAAAGTATACAAATAGAAGTTCAGTTTTTGATATGATAAAAAACATAGTATATGTATGGAATTGTTTTAGCGCACATTTAATAATTTATATGAATATGTACAAACATATAAATAAATATATATGTATATACTCTATATGTACACATAAGTATGATTTATATAACACTGTCTATACATATATCACCCACCTGTGTCCCTTTGCCAGAACCTGGTGGTCCTAATAGAATGGCATTAACGCCAAGGCTATTGGGCTCGTAGCGCTCCACAGGTATGGATACATTTGGTGCCATCGCGTTAAAATATAGTCTGTGTATTTGCGTAACAACCGCTTTTCATTACGTTTTTATTTCCTGATACTAAACTCAGCAGAGTTCAATGGTAAAAATAATATTTAGCCGGAGCGAACCAGAAAGTGAGCTGTGAACTGAACAACTGAAGTAATGGTTCCATCACACGTTTTTCTATGTAATATTGATATATAGAGTGATACAAGAATATACAGTTGCTCACAGTTTATTTCAACCAGCACCGAAAAATTTTAACAAGCTATAATTGCAAAACCAAAAAAGATATCAAAAATTGATATGGCTTCATTACTTTTTTTTATGGATTTTTTTATATTTTCGAATAATTAACAATTAAAAAATAAAAAATAAAAATCAATGTCACAGCTTTTTTAAACTAAACAATCGACTGCTTAAAATTAAGCTTATAGAAAAATATTTTAATATTTTGTAGGACCTATATTATTTAATTTTATTTTTATGTCCGATTTTTGTATGTCTTCCGATTTTTCAAAATTCCAAAATTCATTATTATTCGATATCGTTCAGTTCCGTTTTATTCCGGTTCTACTCTTATTTTCTGAGCAGATGTTTACAGGCATTACTTATGTTTAGTTCGTGCTTTTGGGTTTTCGGGTTAGTCTTCGGACTGCCACCGCGTTCGTTCTGAAGCTAACTGCGCCGAGGCTAAGGTCGCAGACTTCTACGAATGTTAATTTTGTCAAGCTTGCGCCCTTGGGTTTTACCACGATCTACCGGCCGGGTTGTCTCCGTGTTCGATATACGCTTGACTTTCTGCACATTTGCGCTAACTCACTGTTTGATCTCGATTCCATTCTTTTGTCTTTGCTCAGCACATCCTCATGGCTTGAGGTCCGCGCACCAATTGCTGATTTGCGCATGCGATCCCTCCGATTCTCACGAGCATTTTTTACCGCACAGCTTTCGGTCCGACACCAAACACTTTTCCACTCTTCCAAGATATTCTTTTTATTTATGCGTTCCTGGCGCATAATTAGATACTAAACTTTATTATTGTCTTATTTTTTTTTCCAAATTCTAACAGGTCTACTTTTTCGCTCTCTCCCGTTCTCGAGGGTTACAGAACCTCTTGTAAGGCTATGTCCAGAAGGAGGCCTGAGGGTATGAAAGCAAAGGTCGAATACAAGCTCGGTCTGCAGATCAGAGATCGGTTCAACAGCAGCGGCGAACTCACCCCCGATGAGAACAGCAAGTTGCTGTGGGCTGATCAAAAGATCAAAGAGGGTTACCAGCACTTGTCAACGAAAGCTGCCATAAGAAAGACACTTAGTCGTGGTACTAGTTAATATGAACGACCCAAACGGCCAATCAGTGAAAGGCAGAGACGGTACGGGCCATAAGATCCCTGAGCAAAGGTGCCAAGCTTGACGTAGTCGACAAAATGATGGATCTGTCCGTACCAAAGGGAAAGGTCCTATTTCCATGGGTCGTTCTAAAGTAATAGGTGGTTAAAAAAATCTTGATGTGCTGGCTTAAGACTCAGGGTCCTGCAGATCAGCATTGAGGCCAAGTTCATTCTGTACCTGAGAAGAAGATGGCGGGAAGATGGCGTGCGGGTAGTGTTTATGTTCCTGCCAAAACAGACTAATATATGCCTAACGAATTCTCGGTTACTTCCTTTAACACACTAATACCTCATTTTTTACCGAGGGATCAAAATTAGACTCATGTAGCTACAATTAAACATTGGAATTTCCTTCAGGCTAACTGATTACTGCAGTATCTTCCAAACCGAAGTACTACTAAATAACTAACCCTTCTTCCCACAAAGAGGATATTAGAAGGCCCTCTCCAAAAATATTTCGATGACCTAACGACGTAACATTGTGATTGCTGTGCTATGGCCCGACCATTCCCAGGCAAGTGATAAGTAGGTTTATACGCTATAAGTCTTGAAGCTCCATACAACGACTTATGCTGGGACTCTCACTTCCCCTTTATCCCGTGATCCGAGATCTTTGAGGCCTTGTAAGTTTTAATGTCAATTTAATTAAATTATTGTCTATTAAGATAGTCAGCTTATTAGAGCACCATGTTTTATAAATGTTAGATCAACAGCTGTTTTATTATAAAATCGTTGTTAATTACAAAACTTTAATGATAATTGATTGCTTATGAGTTTAACATTGTATTTACAACATGATATGGTTTTATAAGGAAATACTTAAATCCGGGTTCTTAACGTTCGTTGTTAAGCTAGAGATTACATGAGTGTATCTAATGACAAATATGATTTGCTTATTTGCATTATTTCTCAAGGGATTACCAGGTTGTATTTATAGCACTGTACAAACCAACTGCTGTTTGATATTATTTTTATTTATTTTCGGTGTTTTATTTTATGTTTGTTTTTGCATGGATGTCTAAATATACATATTTGTCATAAATTCTACTAAAATCAACATTTCCACGACCGTAAGCAATATATGTATAAGAATGTAACAAGTTTTAATACCAAACGTATTTCTTAATATTTAGAAAAATCATACTATAAACTTATATAAATGTTTAGAACACCTGTTTGCATCTCTATTGTGGATAATTTATTCAACAAATACTCTACCAACAAATAAAACATATTTTGCAATTGTCCCACGTCAAACTGATTACTATAAATTTGAACTAAAATTAATAATTGGATAGCCAGTCAAAGAGAAACTTGACTTTTGAGTGGAAGTATTGAAAGTAAAATAAGATTTATTTATTATGTTGAAAATTTTAAGAAGATAGTTTGTAACTTTGCTTGTAAAAATTCTAGATATTAACCCACATAGGCGAATGGAGGAAATGGAGGGGGGTAATAGTTAGGCAATGATCCAGAATTTTGGATTGGAATAGTCGCAGTTACTAATTTAGAAACCGCAGTTGGAATAATAGAAGTTGAAAATAGCGTTGTATAAGCCGTCCTTGCCCCAAAAGTTAATTTTAGGACTTTAGAACTCGTTTCTGTAATTAATGTTTCGTATATTGAAGTCGATGTAATAAATTGCTGCTGGGGTAAGGCTAACAAGGGGTTATAAAATGGATTAATTGAATACGGATATTGTGACATTGGTGGTAATAGAACTGTCGATGTATCGGTAATATATTCTGTTTTTTCAACTACACCAACAGACTTTGATAAGGTTCTTAAAATGCTGTCGGTTCCCCTTATGAGAGGTAGCACATATGTTTCCCAAACCGTATCGAGCTTTATTATTGGTCGCGTGGTAGTTATTATACTGTTAGTTTGGCTTAATAAATTTATTGCAGAAAATTGATCTGATTTCCCGTTTGGACTTGCATTACTTAATACATTCCTTTTTGGGTCGATAATATTATTGGAACTCGATTTTATTTCTAATTGATCAGCATTGCCTTCATCACCAAATTCAAGGTCCAAATTTATTTCAGATCCAGCCTCATCTAAAATACCTTCAAAATCTTTAAAGTTTTTGGAAGGAATAAAATTGTCTTTGGATGGTGAGATTGTCTGAGTGACAGTTACAAAATTTGTATAACCATATGTTTGTACTAAAGTTATTTGTGAAGTTTCATTTCTTTTTTCATAAATGATTGGCAGAATCTGTGTTTTAAGTTTGGTTTGGGTAAATGTAAATGACTCTGTAATAATCTCAAGTTCTGGGGTCTCCACATTATCAGTGTAATGAATCGGTTTCAAAGTGGTTATACTCTCATCCATTGACGGCTTAATATTCTGATTGGTAGATTCTAAAATATTTTCAGTTAGGGGTCCATCTTCTTCGTGATATTCTTCAATTTGCTCATTTTGGATTATTTTTTCTATAGTTGAAGTTACTGTTACAAACCGAGTTTTTTTAACAAGTCCAGCCTAGAATGCAGACAGAAAAATTATATGATCAATATATATTAAGGGAAAGAAAATAAAAACTTATTGGTTCATAATAAAGGATTAAGTATAGATTATATGAAAGCATTGTTATATTCGAGTTTCTTTTAATTTTACCTGGAAAATATATGGACTTTTTATTGTTGCAATTTCATAGTAAGTATCATCAAAACTACTTGGTGTTGATATTTCCACATTCAATGTTTGTACAAAGTTATTCATCTTTATTGCATCATTTTCCGACACAACACTGTTTTGTGAACCAACAGCGTCGAGGTCTTTACCGAGGTTAATAACGTTTTTTATTTGCTGAGATTCTTCATTAGTTTCTAAAATTGTATTATTAACTTTGGGTAGATCGGTTTGTGCATCGCTTCTGGGGATGTTGGTTGAAGTTTTTCTTATATTAACTTTTGGTTTAGGCGATGATTTATATTGCCAACGACCAGGCCTTCTATTTAGCTTTAAAGTATTTTGACTTAAATTTGTTAGGTTTTCATCCAATAGTGGGCTAGTTTTTGTTCTATACGAACGACGAGAACTTGCGTCCATTACCGACGGCGTGATTTGCAAGACAGAAGTTTCTGTAGATTTATGTCTCCTGCAAATAAAATAAAAAGTTACATGCTACAAAACAAATTTAAGAACGAAAACGTTTGCTACTAGAAACGATTTGGCTGTTACGTGTAAAAACTTTAGATTAATTACATCAATATGTATACATTACCTCTTTCCTTTATGGCGCGACGATTTCCTTTTTTCGCTAGGTTCCCGACTATTTTTACGATGACTTTTTGTGAATCCATTTTGCTCTAAAGGTGTTTTATTACTTTGCAGTGATGGGGTAACCGTTTTCAGTATTCGCGATGATGATGGTTGACGGGTTTTGCTCCTTCTCTCAGTGTTGGTGATTGATTTGCTTGAGGCTTTTATACTTTCCCTTGCTACAGGAAACGTACTTTTTAATAAATTATCCTTTTTCTTTGATAATAATCCGGTAGAATGGCTGTAATTGTTATTCCGTTTTGGATGCTCACTTTTATGTTTCTCATTTTCAGAGCGAGTATTTATATTAACCAAGCGATATGTTTCTTCTGCGAATTCTTCTGGCTGCCGAGAAAGCAAGGCATATTCTGGGAAATCAATAGACTCAATTGGAGTGCTCAATAAACTTAATGAGCTCTTTGTTGCAATTGTAGAATTAGTGGCTAATTGATCTTTTGTCATTAAAGCAATAAGTGGTGTTGGCTTTATTCCACTTTTACTTTCATTAGCTTCGTGCACATTTGGCCTGGTCTCAATAATATTACTTGCGTCAATTGTATTGTTGATCATAATACCTAAAATATTAAAATTGATTATATTATTATGTTATTATATTGCTCTATTTTGCCCTCTTCATACTCATAAGTTCTGTACGAATGTAATAATATATTTTTAATATATTGCACTCAAATGTTTTGCATACTCACCGAATTGAGGAGAGGTTTGGGGTGAGAATACCATAACTGTATTTCCAATAGTTGTTGTAAAATCCAAAAATCCATAAACCGTTTGGGTGATCTGCCCAACTTCACTACAGGCCGCTAAAATTATAAAATATATATGTATATGCGCGCGCCATTGAAGTGTCTAAATTCAGGGCTAAGGGCTCAGAATATGAAAATGACATATTTACCTTAGGACTTACCATAATTAATCAACAGAATTACAACCAAATAAAATGACATATTGACACGTTAATGTCTTAGACGGATTTTAAATCCATAAACGTTTTAAATCTGAAATATATCAAAACATTATTATGTAATAATTAATTAAGTAATCAAAACAGATATGAAATAAGAAAAAAAGTATGGACATTACAGTTAGGCATTTTCCAAAATGAGAATAATAATTAAGAACATTCTACTTTTTTTATTTTTGGGCCGATCCAATCGAAATATAAAATATGGTTTCTCCAGATTTTAATTATTTCGGAGATATAATTTTAAAAAAAACAAGTCAAGACACGTAAGATTTGAGATACCTCGAAACTAGCTTAGATTTGTTGTTACAAACATTTAAATCCCACATACACACACAAGTAAAAAGTGAATGCTACATACTCTATTAAGCGCTTTGTAAATTAATTTTTAGATAACTATATTACAGACTTCAAGCCACACAATTGATACTTCCTTTTGTCTGTTAAACAAATTGGCTCAAACACAATTTACATTTTTATCAATTAAATAAATAAATAAACATTGCAACCAGAGCAAGCAGTGCACGGGCAAGCAGTGCATTCATGCGCACACACACATGTGTGTGAATAGGTTTAACTGTCTGTAACGACAGCTCGCAACTCGACTAGGGTATTTTCGAGTCGTGTGGCCCCGACAAGACTAATCTTGTTTCTTGAGCTTGTTTACTTTAGGTGAATATGCAAATTTTTATGCTACTTTTACAGCTATATATGTTCCCATAAAAATACATTTCATGCAGAAACACATAGATACATTGAAACGGTACTACACAAACACAACGATAAATTGAACAATAATACTCATTGCACAGATTTTCAATAATGATGGCTTATTGCAAATATGTTCATACATGTTTATAATAAAACTTAACTTTTTTTGCACAAATTAATAGATATATGTATATATAAAAAACAATAATTTATAATCGTACAATTAGTTTAAAACAACCGCAACTCGACACACCATTAAACAAAAGCCTCTCAAAAACTGGATATGTGTTTACTACAAGTAATGCACACGGGTGTCCAAAGAAAGAGAAGAATGCAGTGTTAAAGTTATGCTTGGGCATAAGGGTTACTCATGATATAAAATGATTTTTTTTTTGTTAAAAAAAAAATATTAATACAGCAAGCAGTCTTAACATTGTATAAGTCTCTAAAGTCGGATTTCGTTAGTTTTCGAAATATATCTTTAATAGAAACATATTTAAGTTGCTTATTATTTAACTAAAATATTTAACATCTTTTTATACTCGTCCACGTTGTGCAAGTATTAATGTGATTTTAGAGATTTAAAAACAACAATAAATTGTGATTTTATACCCTGAACTCATTGGAAATGGGTAAAAAGGGTATATTGGTTTTTGTAAAAATGTATTTAACAGGCAGAATGAAATATCTCTCTAAAGTATATATATTCTTTATCGGTATCACTAGCCTAGTCGATTTATCCCTGTGCACTATTAAACTTATAAAACATAATTCCATAATTTTTCGTCAACTCGACACAAATGTACATCTAACTCAGTGGGTATTTGTCCATCTGGCAATCTTCGTAAATTTATATATGCGTACCTTTGTTATTCAACACCTTCAACGGTTATCTGTCTCTTTTGATCTAGTTAAGTTGGGTGCCTTTCTTTGTTTTTAGGTAACACAAAATCACATACTCGACTTTTCAAAGTTCAGCTTGAATTTTGCCAAAATAATATTGTGACGTTTTGGACGTTACACAATTACACTAGGCAACAAAACTGAACTTTTTTTGTAACATTTACGAAACCTATTTTTTCTCATAGATATGGGGCAACATGTGAAGAAGTCACATTAAAAATGTTTCTATGCCAGGCGTATTTTTTTTTTATATCTATATTAATCTTTAATATATGTTATACTTTTAACCACAAATTGTGTAACTATAAATTTTTAAGTTAAAAAATAAAATGATTATTTGTCTCGTATTTTCCTTATGTGTGAGAAAAAGGAGGTTTGGTAAAGGATACAATTTGGCTGTAACGTGGTGTTTTCAGCACACGGAGATTTCGTACGAAATAAATTTTATGTTATGTAAGGATTAAGAGAATCTAAGGGATCTATCTTTTGTGGCTTGCGAGATCACGGCGTTCATACAGACAGACGGACGGACTCGTCTAAAACAAATTACTTTGATTGCCGACGAACAACTCGAAATTGAACTGGTTCGATCAATGAATATCGATAAAAACATGTTTACATTCCGATATTTACATAAAGGAGGAAGAATCACCACAGTTTCTGTACATAATCGATAATTGTCATGTAAATCGCTAAGATCTGTTACATTCAAATTAGTGATCCTCCATCAACGTAAAACGAAAAACGGATAACTGCAGCACTGATTGAATACTTACTTCAATGTTTTCGTAGGCGAACCATTTGAACGAATTCATCGGTGACTAAATTTTCCTAAAACGTCCTAGTCTGTAAGTACCACATGCATCTTTGATTAGTATCATAGCATTTGCTAAGATAACTTCCTATGGATAAAAAAACTGAACATTGCGGACGCATACCGCTTAGCTATCGTAACTGATTGGCGTTTGATGGATTACTTGAAGGCAGCTTGAAAATCGAGGATATGGTTTCGATAAATATCATTGTTGGATTGCATCAAAGACAGGTAGGGCCAATCGGGTTGGTTGAGAGTGAGAAAAACTAGTAGTGCACCAGCAACCATGACGGTGTTTTCGCCGAGCAATTATAATTGCCAGTTTCGTATTTGCACGAGCAATTTCAGGAACATCCAGAGCTTTAATTTCCGACTGTACAATTAATAATTGCTTAAATTGCGATCCTAAAATACCCAAACGGCGTTAAACAATTTGTTATATTACAATTACGTCGACGAAAAGAACTTCTGTTTAATTATTAATTTCAATATGTATGCAAAAATATTTATTTTATATTATTACAAAATATAAAACTTTAAAATCTATTAAATGATTTGCACATAAATTTTTATTAATTTATTTTATACCATTCCAAATCATCAGGTTTGTGGGAAGACGGTGTATTAATGATTGTTTGAGTATCATTAAAAATATTGCTGCAAATGTTGTCACCAATCTGAAAGAGAAAAATATTAACATTAGATAAACGAAAGATTGAAGTTTTGGCAAAGCTACAATCAAGCTCCTCCATATACAGCAAATAAATAAATAAGGGAATGTAATAGGACCAATAAATAAGAATTAAAATTAACATCAGATTACCGACCCCAAATGCTGCCATACATCCCCAAACAAGTACGGACCCTCTCCGTGTTTAAATGTTCCTTTTATATTCTCCACTTGAAGCTCAGAATTGACTTTACGCCATAAGTTGTGCCTCAATGACCGAAAGGGAGCATGAAAGTGACGGCCCAACACAAGGCTGTTATGGAAGTCAAAGCACGGCACAACAGCAGCGACGAACTCACCTCGAGAAGAGAAGCAAGCTGATGCGTACATCACTAGCTGCACTGAAGCTACTTAACTTGACATACTTCGTATAACAAGCCATTCTGTGATACCCGTACATAGCGACATGTAAGTCGACCAGGTCATTACGTCAGAGCTGGAAGCTCCAGACAAGGAAGACCTGGATGGCTACGTATCCTACGCGTCCAAAATATTGTGGGACCTCGATGTATCCGTTGAACTTCCATCACAGTAAAGCATGCAGTATAAGCTATTTCATGGTCCAAAATTTGAGCAACGGTGACAGTACAGCAGCAAGCCTAGAGCTCTAGCCGGCTCAATTAGAGAGCTATCTGCCTACAATTGCTCACGACCATCCGGGACCTCCTCTAGACAAGGTAAGGCGCAGCCTAACCGATGATTGCGAAATAGAACGAATCGATCTCATCATTGCAATGCCAATGCCTACCATATCTAGTGGGCAAGAGCCGACACAAGTGAAAGGGTCGCGGTACTTCCAAACTAATATGCAACAGGGGATCAGATGCTACCTTCATAATAAAAGGATGATATGAATTCTTTTCATACTTATAGCCGTTCTTATCAGAATCTTAACAGTATCCAATGAACACTCCTTTTCTGACCACCGCTACATTGAGTTTAAGCTAAATCAAAAACATCCTATACCGGCAGAGTTCTCGAATTCCAGAAAAACCTACTTTTGAAAATCTAAAACCAATCAATACCAGAAACTCTACGGTCTTTCCCACACAATGTAGAACATCTTCTTAATTAAGTCGAACTACTAAAACGTGCAACCGCGCGGAAAATGAAAAGACTACCATGGTGGTCCCAGCAACTAAAAGATCTCCGCAGAGCTCTCTTAAATCTACCGAAAAATAGAAATTCGAAGTAAAGCTCGTCCAAAGCCAACAAAGCCTCATGGCCGAGCTTCGGTTTCGATATTGGAGAAACTTCCGAAGCCGCAAACTACGCAATATTCTATAAAAGTCTAGCTCCTTCCTGGGCTGTGTAAAGCGAGACGACGGATCGTGCCCAACAGTGAAAATTCACACAGCAAGCAGGAGAAACCACCATTAGCTTCAAACATTCTAGTGCTCGACGCCGACCATCTACACCTTCTTCTCAAATTTCTCAGCAAATTAACTCCTCAAGAGGGTGTCCTATCTTCACTCCGATGGAACATTACAGTAAACAAACTGCTCTGGAATATGGAAGGGGGAGACTATGAATCAGACTTTTTACCGAGAAGTCAGGTTCTGTTTTGATACCACTTAATGTGTAGAACTAAATTTAATTCTCAGGACCTTATCAACAAAATGATAACAAAATTTTCGTTGATACATATTTACCTGAAGGGACGATACTAAATTATCCGGGCAGTCAAGCACGTTAAGTCCAGATTCTAAAAAAAAAAAAAAATAATTATAAGTATGCAGTTATTTCATAAGTTTATAAAATGTATGTAGATATATTTAATTTAATTATAACTAAACTTGGAGATGTAAACACGGTTACTTGTGTTTGTCGAATTTATTGCATGAAGACCTGTTTTTATTTGTTCGGCTTTTAAACTCATATTATAACTTATATTAAATGAAAACTCTTCTACCCATCCTACATGAAAATTGCTTTAGTTTTGACAAATTTATGGGTGTTTCAAATATGATACCTATGGGTCCGAGAGCTTTACATACCAATTTTTTTAGACAACAATTTGACCCAATCAAAATTAAAACAAATTCGGTTTTTTATACTATTTGTGGTTAGCAAAATGGATTAAAAATGCAAACTCGCCATTTTAAAGATTGAATATTTTTTTCGAAAATAAACAAGAGGGGTACATGCTTTTATCCAAAAAAAAATCCAAAACATTTTTTTTTTAAATTCATCGATTTAAAATGAAGCAATGCCAATGAAAAATCAGTACCAAAATGAGACTTTTTATGGGGATTAATATGCATTCTACCGGTTTCGTTGACATCCGCACAGAACACATTTTCAAATGAGTCACGGTACACAAAATTTAATACTTACGTATTCTAGGATCATTCCATGAAGTCGTTCGATCAATATGGTTTATAAAATAAATATCTCCAGACTCAGTGACTGCTTGTTCCCAACCATCCGGTAATGGTCCAATGTGGGTAGCTATGTTCGGTGAGCTAGTTTGCTTGGTAGTTTGTATAACATCTACATACAAGAAAAATATCACAGTACAAACATTAAAACATGAAAGAACGCTACAGGTGCGAATGTGATCGTGGAGGAAGCTATCAATCTTTAAAGGGCGTGATTGGTTATCTACCTGTTTGAATAAAGGACTCTAGCTCAAAAATTGTGGGAGACAGAAACCTAGTTAAAAAAAGGTAAATATCGATAAGAAGTAAGCGAAAATGATTATCGATGATTTGAAATAAAGTTTATCTACAAGCAGATACAAACTGAACGAGCCTAAGATCAGCTTTCTAGCTTTTGTAGTTTCAGAAAACTACGTGTTAATACAGACGATACAGGGGTAAATCGACTCTGCTTAAGATGCTGATCAGTCGGAGCTGCTTCTTTCCGCCTGTAACATACATATGCACTAAAGCATTATGCCCTTTTTACCCAAATTGGCATTTTGCAAAAAATTACTCCTGTAAATAAATATATTAAATATCTTTTCTCTAGCCTTTAAACGTACAATGACTTAAATAATGATTTTCCATGGGAATTGTTACGCGCCTGTCTGTTAGTAACGATTACAATGGCATAATATCGTTGTATAGATGTATGTGTTGCATGTATGTTAATAGTTAATAAAAAAACAGGAGTTTTATTTTTATTGTTGCGTACCATTTGGTTTTATCCGATCGGCAATAGCTCGTTGCTGCTGCTGGCGAAACTGAATTCTTGGATCTTCCCATTGTGTTGTTTTCGTGGTGTGACTGAAAAATGAAAATAAAGATAAATTAATTACATTTTTAAATATATTATCAGTAAGTAAGTTAAGGTAGGCCAACAGATGTTAAATGTTAATTCTGAGCCTGAAATAGGCAGTCGATCAAAACAAAAAATAAAATAAAATAAAATAAAAAAAATATGTAGCTGAAGAACAAAGATATTAAAATACAGAGCTGTAACGCTCTTACACGCTCGACTGTTACATGATAAAAAAAAATTACGGTTACTCAAAACGCGAAACTAAAGCTATCTTAAATAAACTTTTTATTCGCTGAAGCAGATTTAATTTATTATGTTAAAATATGAATAAAATACGTGATCCGTTTAATGCAACATCATTATTCATTATTATAGTAATTTGGATTATTAAAAAATTAGAATTATAAAGGATTTTTAAGAATATATAGAATTCCGTTTAGTACTTACTTTAAATAGTAAATCTGCCCATCGTTAGTTTTTGCTTGTTCCCAGCCAGGTGGTAAAGCACCTAATTGACTTTGTAATTGAATCGGGCTAACAACATCATACGATCTTTGCTTTTTATGAATGGTTTGCGTTGACAATGGTGTCTCCTGTCCATGTCCCATACATGTATTTATTACATCTAATGCAATATTATTTGAAGTACTACTGGTAAAGTCCACATTATTTTCTGGGTATGCTGGCCCTTGGGTGCTGTTTGCGTTTGGTTCGTTTCTAGAACGAACATTGTAGTTTTGTTGAAGAGATGCTGGACTGCTTCGGGCACGAAAGTGATGTATTGTGAGACGGCTGTGTGATGGCTGGTTTTGTGAGAGCGTTGGCTGTAATTCTGGCTGGGCAGTCTTATTGATATTATTTTGGGAGCCATCGTATGTGGAATCAGCACTATTTGCTCGTGAATGTAAGGGGGCCGGAGGATTAAAAAATGAATTCGGAAGCTTTCGCATACGAAAAGGTAGCTGCAATGGGAGCTTTGCATCTCCTGGATTTAATACGCTATCAAATAATGCTTGCAAGTTGTCATCTGAATCTTGATTTACTCGAACAACAAGATTACTTGATAATTTAGTGGGTGACAACATATCCTCATCATCGATTTCCTTTTCGCTCAAGTTGCTTTTATTGCTTAGTGACATTGTCAAACTTAATATTTGTTTATATACACAAATAATTCACACAAAACCAAATTAATAAATCGTAAAAATATGTCATTAATATATGAACTATGTTCACGTTATTCACTCCATTATAAAATGTTACACTAATCAAAATTATTCTTTTAAAAATTTTTAATTTTCTGTTTCTGTAAAATAAAACTTAAACAATATTTATATACACACAAATATATCTATTATACCATACACTACAGAACTGCCAACATAACACCAAATTATATAAAGGGTATCATTCAACATAATGTATACTGACGATATATCGATAAGTTGACACCGATATATTGGGTAACAAATAAATATGTAGAACAAACATATTAATTTCAAATTTTTAATTAAAACCGTAACTTACATTATTTATAACATACGAAGTAAGGAGTATTAAAGAAAATGTACTCATACCATTATGTTTCGCTTATATTTCAAAATATCTTTCGTTTACAAGACTAGAAGTTGTTTAGCCCATAATATATGCAATCATAAAATGTAATCTGTTCACGAAACAGAGTTCAGCTATGCACTTCTGATAAATAAATTGAAAACCAAAAATACCACTAGCCCATTCTATACCTTACGTTTTGGTTCGCACCATACGAAATCAAAATTCTTTTCCTATCTTATAAATCACACATCCTAGAGACATTCACAAGCAGAAGTAGCTGTAGTTCTTGATTTCAGGAAAGGAGTACATATCTGCCAACTTAAATTTTCCCGTTCTGTGTATGCCTTACGAGAACATAACAAACCAAGTTGGCTGGCTTTAGTGCTTATAGTCTCACAGATATGCTAAGAAAACCAAGTCCTAAAAATCGATTTTTATCAATTTCACCAAAACGAGACACGATATCGCAAGAAAAAAATATGTATGTTTAGAAAAAACTACGAAGGCTTTAAAGCTACAGAAAATTCTATAACAATCCAACTCCTTCTGGGCATTAAAGCCTTTTATGCAAGGAGATTGCTACCATGCAGCATATGTGTGTCGTTACATCGGCAGGCAGTCTAAACTAACCTAACATAAAAAAAAATTTTTTTTTAAATAAATTCTATTATTGACAAAGAAAATTTTAAAAATAACGTAATGAAATTAAACAAATTCTTCATCAAATCGCAATGGCTCAGCTCTTATGTGAACTATGTTAGACTATGGTCTAATCCCTCGCAATTTGCTTTCAAAGCGTACTAACGATTTTATTCAAGATAACTTTTATTTTACGCGTATCAACCGCTTTTATGTAAAAATCAATATATTGATGGAATGCATTTCTGCATTTAAGTATATTGATTAAGTATTGAAATATATAAATATCCGGTAAACATCTGGTTCAGGCCCCGGAGCGAAGTTTCGAAAATCGACGCTAAGTAACCGTTGCTAACTTGACGCACATAAATCGATCGTATGAGGAACGATTCGATTCAACGGTAGTTGGAGCTGTGTGATCTGCGTTCTTATTAGCCAAGTTATATGCGACCGTCTCTCGATGTATGTTAGAAAATATCTAAGCTACTGTCAAACAGAAGCATCTCTAGACAAGGTAAAAATCTAGTGGCGAGATCGCTTTAAAGCCAGTAAATTTCAGATATAAAATTATGTGTGGAATATATTCAAATTCATATATGAGTAATTCCAAATTATAAAAAAATAGTATGTTTGAAGACTAAATATCAGAAATTTTGGGCGTATATGTTTCTAGAGTTTATCTCGTCTAGAGGTGTTTTCGTTTGATATTCATATCTTGGAAAGAGAAGCATTCTGTGTTACATACACGTGTGCAATTATATTTACTTGTTTTTCATTTTATGGGTACAGGGAATGAATATTACATTATTGACAGGAATAACCCTAACAACATTTCCTAAAGCCTTGAAACTTTATTTAAAAGTGTTTTTACATGCAAGTATGAAAATACATTTCACCACATATATTAAAATTAAATCATAATTTTGGACTACTCATTTGATTTTATTGCGATACAATGGGGCTCTTTTTTTCTATATCAGCTATGTTTGCGTTATTCTGTGGCCCAGAAGCATTTCCAGGGCTAGCTGGTATGGTACCTGCCCGTTCCATGCTCCACGGATTAGAACCTGATATTGGCGAATCTGCATGCCCAAAGCCAGTATGGTTATCATGCTCAACTGCATTGGTACCATCATATTGTGTATTTTCCAAACGAGTAATAAGCCTTTCGTCTTCTTCGCCGAATTCACCACCCATTAAAGTTGGCTCACCAACAACCATAACATCTTGTGAGGAGAGTGAGAAGCTGGGACCCGACGGCGACCTCTTTTGATTAGCCACAGGCGGAGTGTTTGCATTATTGGCACCTCCGGAATTAGACCCTTTTCTTTTACGACGTTTGTTTGGGGGTCTTTGCGGGTCCTTTTTACCAGGCGGCGCCACCATACGTTGCCATTTTTGAAATAGAGTTGTTTTTAAACAATCCCGTGGACTTAGTGCATACGCTTTGTGACGAGACATAAGCTCTTGCATGGGTTCAAGTATAACACATAAGCGAAGATAGTTCAAGGTTGAATTTGTTATTCCAGCTCTAGTTATATTCTTGGTTATCTGATCTAAAAGCATTGGATCAGGAGGAAGAGATGTACCTATAACGGACCTTGGAATCAGTTCTCTATGTCCTTTTATAGTCATATGCCATGATTTGATTCGCATGTAGTCATCGTACATAAATTCCAAAATAAGTCTAGCATCCGCACAGACTTTTGTAAAAAATGGTTTGCCATGCTGAGTTATTATCGTACACTGATCACAATCCAGAGTTATAGATGTGTTGTGAAACGATTCCTTAGCATGCTTGAGCTGGAAATATAAGTCAGATACGCCTCCTTCAAAAATGCTTCGAAAAAAGCGTGGAACAAGTGTTCGGCCAATTGTATATCTTTTAGGACCGTCTTCCAAACAGAACAAAATTGTTAATCTGGCGTCGTCTTCGAAAAACTCTGTTGTAAACGAATCCCACCAACAGTTATCGCTGTCTTCATTACGTTGTTGGAGGCGCTTGTTTAGTTCAAACACCCGATGCTCTGTATGACTAAAGTACGAGTTATGTCTTCTAAAGCCTTGATCGATTCTATCCATTTGCTGTGGTCCCCCCATCATGGGATGATTTCCACCATGACCAAATGGAGATGCTGGTGGCATGGGATTAAATTGGCTTCCAACTCCGAAAACTGTAGGAGATGAAAAGTGACCAGCTTGTCCGCTGTTGAATGGCGTACCTGAGCTTGCAGGTCGGCTAAATTGACTCAAGCCTGACGAAGGTGATCCAAATGGCCCGCCAACAGGTCCATTGAAATTGCCTGAAGTTGAAGATTGAGAATAGTTTCCTTGTATGTTTTGCGAGGTTACTCCGACGGGACCTGGAGTTGATGAGCCCGATGGGGCTGGTGATGAAGTATACTGAGGGGTATTCGATCCGGGTTGACTATTATTTTGAAATACCAAAGACTGATTTCCAGCAGGGGAAGATTGGCCAGTTTGTGGATATGGGTTACCACTAGATGTGTATGGAAGTCCTCCTTGGGGAAATCCACTCTGATTGTTTGCGTCCGGGTTAAGAGACGATGGATTTGATGATGGAAGCATGGCTGAGCCTTCTGAAACGCCCTTCCAGTTGCCTTCGTCAATATTTGATTGAGAAGTCATCGTATTTCCAGCATTTAAACCTCTACGATTCATTCCTATTTTAGTTGTTTAAATAACATTCGCTTTAATCTAAAACACAGAAAAATTATAAGACATTGTTAATGCTACATAATTCATCAAGATTATGTTGACTTGCCTTCGCAACGTCAGCTTATAAATTATCCTTCTCTTACTTTTTAACCGAATTATAATACTTTTGCGATATCTTTACGATATATACCAAATCGATGTTGAAAAAAGGATTTAAACCGACTTTGTCATCAAAACATTACTTCGATAGAAAGATTCTTTTTTTACAAATACTTTGAGCTCACCTAAACAAAAAGAAATTTATATGTATGTAAATTTAGAATTATGTATCTACTTTCCGAAGAAGTTTATCGGTTGACTCGATAACAAGAGTAAATACAATTGTCCAAAACAACACACTAAGGGTCAAAAGCAATGCTCAAGGTATCGTCCCTTTTCAAACAAAAAACTAACGTACGTATTATAATTCCATATATATTAAGTTATATGTCTAGATATATATATTACTTTCACAAAAAATGAATACAAATATCTTATATTCTAATATGTTGTACATGAATATTTTTCATAAACTCCGATAAGACGTATGACAAGAATATTTGAAAAATCGCTGTTTGTTATTACTGATGCAAAACCAATAGTATTTTTGTCGAAAACTCAAAACTTGCTTTGTGAAATTTATTTTGGATACAATTTTTAATGGTTTTTGTTTTATGTTTCAATAAAAATATGTTAACTTAATGCAAAAATTATGTAGACAATACATTTTTTCATCAAAACTCTGCGTATTTGGACATAATGTTTCTCAATACCTTGCGGACATTGTACCCTTGATTGGGCCAATACTATTATATACTATATATATTTTAAATATATTTGCAAAATATTTCCTCAAATCTAATTCTACAAACAAATTCTGAATTGTACGACTAGCGCGCATATCTACAACTATTATTATTTTTCTTGCAATAATTTTTCCTGTGGTTAACTCTATTTTTGTCACGGAATTTTCGCGAACTATTTATTGCCATGTAAAAGTTTATTGGAGAATATGACATAAGCGCATTAAAAGATCATTTTTTTAATTTAAAAGCAAAAACTTATAGCCCAAAAAATATATTTCATTTCTTATAAATAAAAAATTGTTATGCAGACATTTATTAAGGCTATAAAAACCAAAAAAATTTCAAACCAAATTAAATACCTGCTGCCTTTTTACGATTGCGGACTCTTATCTCTCTAAAATGTATCCGAGGCAGTTAAACAAATTATACCACACATTCTGGTTTGGTGCAGATTCATAATCACTCAAACAATATTGAACATTAATGTTTTAATAGTTATGCACGTTTTTGCATCTATGCCATGTACATATACATACATCGAATATATAACGTTGACAGTGGAAAACAGTCATTTATCGATACAAAAGCCTGTTATCTACAGCCTACACACTAATATAATCAGATTGTTACCCAAGTTGAAAAGTATGGAATTTATTTTGTTGAGGACGTGTGAACTCGATTATAATATATTTTGTGATTTGCTGTTTGTATCGCTGAAAAACTCTATTACTTATGGTATACGATTCAAACATCTTTCAGACGGATAAAATGTTGCAGTATTAAGCAGCCACTAAAATTTCGCAACTGTTCTAAGATATTTCACTGTATGTGTGATTATTACATACGTACATAAATTCATTCGTACATGAACGAAATTGAAGTACAAAGTTAACATTAAATTGATGTAAAAGTGTTTTCACACATTCATAGAGAAGATAGATAAGTAAGAGCTATTCTTATGATGGCTATGAAAATATATGTTCGTCTGGAGCACCAAAGAAACACAAATGGATTTTCGAAAATTAGTTTCTGACGAGATTTTCAAATTTTTCAATCAATATTGTAACGTTGGACTATTTGCTCCATATTTGCAAATGATTAAAGAAATGAGCACTCCGATTCATAATCACTATCGCTTCGCGTCACCGCGGCATGCCAAAACTTTGGAGTCTGAGGAATTGGGAATGCTGAATAATCGTGCTGAACAAGAGACTACAAGCAGATTAATGGACGATTTGCAGCCACAACCATTAGCCGCAGCAATGTATTCTTTCCAGTTTATGGCAGATGTTGTTAACAGAGTGCAGACAGCTCTGCAGTGTACATCTCAAAATCCCCAAAATTCTCTGCCTCAAATAAAATTTAAATCAAGTGATGAACCATCCTTTTGCTACTTTTTCATCGATATGCAACCGCAATCTGATGATGATTATGATTATGAGCAATATAGCTTGGAGTCTTGTGAAAACCAAAAAAGTGATTCGGATAAACACCCAAAACGCACTGCCTTATCTGTAGAAACGGCGATTCCCAATCTGCAGCGTCAACGAAGTTTTTCCGAATGTAGCGATGATAGTTTTATATGCTTTGAGGACAATACAGAGTCCAATGCATTTGAGCTTAGCGATTTAAATGCTACAGAAAAAATTCCTGATATTAACATCGACAGTCGGGAAGAAAGGAAAAAGGTTAGTAAAAATATTATAACTTTCGTTTTTAAATAATTAATGTTTTTTTGTTTTATTCAGGTGCGATTTAATTTGAACCCAGAAATTCATCTTATGTGTGCTTGGGATTTTGCATATCGAGCGGCTCGAAAAGGTGATTGGCAACAGATCGCTCGCGATCGCGAAAGATTTCAGCAGAGGATAAGACGTGTTTCACCAATACTTAACACTATTCTAAACTCTAAACATCGAGAAAACGTTTACAAAGACCGATTTTTAAATATAAAATAGTGTTACTTTCTTATCATTAATTCATTCGTCCTGTATATAATGGCTTATAAAAATAATGTATGTACATATATATGCACTGCATGGTTTTTAAAACCAATAAACTTATAATTTAACCAATGTATTCGTTGTATACAAATTAGTTTTGGTAGTATAATAAAGTTTTCGACTCAAGCATGGATCCCCACAGCAGTTTTATCGCGTGGTAAGCTTAAGGAGTATATGTTCATACAGTTGCTCAGAACTTATTTCAATAATATAATATAAAAGCAAACAAAAAAAGTTTTTGCATATCTTCCGAATTTGGATTATGTCCAAAATTGTTCGTAAATATTCGGTAACGTTCATATCGAGCGTCTTTCAGGTGGTTGCTTAACATGGGGACATCTGCAAATCAGCAAAACGTGTGCAATACCCGACTTATGTTCCGGTTTATTGTTTTGGTAGAATCTGAAATCATCACGAATTCCCGAATTCTCTTTATCATTTTCCAAATACAAATTAAATATCCTTGCAAAATATTTTATAATATGCAATTGCTGAGAGCAAATGTGTGTATATTGGTTGCACACCACGACATCTTACATGCTGCTGACCTGCTTTAAGTTGAAATCTTTATCAGGCTCACTTGTGACAAAGCGCCGCATTAACACAGAGTCTGCGCAAGGACTCCTCTTCTTAATTATTTGCTTTAGGTGATCTGATCCTGAGCAGGCCAGTGGCGTTAAATACTTACAGGAAGTAGGTATTTACTTTTCTACCTCTGTAGATTTTCGCCATTTGCGGGGAGGGGATAAGCGTGACCGGAGCATTTTTCATCGATCTTTTAAGTGAGTGACCAGTAATAAATCGGAAATAAACGAACAAAACAAACGATATTAGGACTTAAACGAACTGACTGAACGAATAGTTCGTTCAGAAAAAATTTAACGACTGAACTACGATATACAACATACGTACTCTACTATTATTGTGCGACATAAACTATCGGTATCGGCAGATTGTAGTAACCAGACCTACCTTTCGGCGGTGTGGCCAGATACATATCCAAAAGTTTATATTTATATATATGAATCCATTTCGTATTATTCCCTAAAATAATACTTTTATAACAATAAACTTTTTCTGCGTATAATAAAAGAGTATCTCTTAAATTTTTGAAGATTGAGAGTGATCCGTGTATACAGACAGACATATCTAGACCGATTCCATGTGTTGTCCTGGTCAAATGGATCTTAACTGGATCGTAACTGCTTTAATGTTATGGCTTTTGCAACGTGAGGCTCTTAAAACTAAATTGGTATTTTAAAGAGTACGAATATACGGTATTGTGATGTTGCCCAAGATCGTATGTGCAAAAAAATTGTATATTGTATAAATACATGCCGTAAAGTAACTGCATAATGTATATTTATTGTAATAAATTATGAAATATATTTACGTATGTTGAAATCAAAATTGTTTCTGACTATTAAAAAAATCATATAATATTACTTATAAAATATTAAATATATTACTATTTGTAATAGTGTGGAAATTATATCTCTAAGATAATAAAAAAAAACATACGAAAATAAAATTGTTTGTAATATATATATATTTTATTGTTTTTAAAAATTATACAATAATATAATTTTGGTGGATTTGAAACGAGTGATATAAACATTTGTAGTATTTCAATTATACATTGTGACGATATGTTGATATGAGAAAATACATTCTCCCGTGCAACTCTGAGGTGTGACTATTTTGACAACCGGAAGAAGTGTGAAACACCTCTTTCCTTTTTACTACTTTTGTGGTAAATACAACTTCTGTTCTTATATTTGTTAATAAGGGATTCATTGTAAGTACTGTCAAATACGAAAATACGTTTAATTGAAAAACTATAAAATGGCTTATTTATTAATATTTTTAAGATGCCGCGCGAAATCAAAGAAGTGAAGGACTTTTTAAACAAAGCTCGCCGCACTGATGCTCGTGCTGTGAAAATAAAGAAGAATCCCACAAATACTAAGTTCAAAATTCGCTGCTCGCGTTTCCTTTATACACTTGTGGTTCAGGACAAAGAGAAAGCGGATAAGATTAAGCAATCATTACCCCCAGGTTTGCAAGTTAAGGAAGTCAAGTAGACCAGCTGGATGTTAAAGCTTATACGGATGTAAATCTTTGAGAGAATAAAACATGAGTGTAACGCTGAGATAACTATAAATTAATTCTTTTATTTATTTTCATATACAGTGAATGAAACTATTCGTTGCAACGCATATGCCATTTAATGTTACCATTCAGCCAACTCAGGAGCTATTATTTATAAGATAGTCTCACTATATTCGTAAGCTTTTTTCTCAAGATGTGACTATAGATTCTCAATTGGATTTGTCTCGGGACTCAGGTAGCTTTTAACTGTGTGGTGTTGTATAGAAGCCACATTTTTACTGCTCTTCCAGTAAGTTTTGGGTACATTATGACCGTTTAATATATTGAGGAACGTTCATAATGTCATCAATAAAAACAAAATTAACCGCACCGCGTGCAGACATATATTTTATATTTATATGTATGTAAGTAAATAGTTCGTAAGATGCCTTATCACTAACGTTTTTTTGGCGCATGCTTTGCAACCAATACTTCAGTGATGTGCTGTATGTGCTGAAAGCCAAGCCGTGTTCTGTATTATATAGAAGTTCACTACAGATCAGCTGATCATATATTTGAGTATACATATATAAGCATCTGATGAGGCCAAAAGTGTTATACGACAAAAACTAACTTTTTCAAGAAACAAAAAAATGATCATGCTTTAAGGATATCTTCAAAAGCTATAAACAAACAATTTAGAACGTTGCGGTCGGGTTTTATACTCCTTCACGGTTTTAATTATTATTATTTTGTAAAAATTTTGGTATTTTGTAATTGTTGTCGATGCGGGAGCTGAATGTGAACGTGACAAACACTTCTGCTTTCAGATATATGCATATCTGTTTTCTTTGGAGCTGTTGCGCTGGAGGCGTCGCGTGGGCGAGATATCAGGGTGGCAAACTTTGAGAGATGCCACCAGCTATTTACATACAAAATTTGATGGTTCTTTAAAATTGTAGGAAATATTCACCTTTTATCGAATTGCGGTTTGAGGTGTATCGACCTGTTATCGAAATACTAGCCTCGCAGCAGGCGTGACAATTCTTAAGGCTTTGTCCGGAGAGGACAGCTAGTATATATGCAAAGTTTCAAGTCTGAATCGTTAATAGCACCGGACGAAGGGACGGACGGACAGCATGACGGAAATTGCACAAACGCAATATACTACTTCGTTAACGAGTATAACAAGTGAAAACCCCTTTCACACATACAGCGAACATCGAAAGCGGCGATGTGGTGGCATTCAAAATTCGCAATAAACTAAAAAAAAAGTTAAAATACTAATTATCAACCAAAGCTCTCTTACGAGAGCTCGCACTTCCAACTGCAACTTCAGGTGCCCGGCTTCCGATCTTGGTAAATTTTTTTGCCGTTAATTATTTAAGTGCTATAGAAACAAACAATTTTATGTTTTCGATTTGTACCGATCATTTTAAAAAAACTTGATCGTACCATAGATGAAGATGAAGATCGTTGAAGTCTGTACCTCTTAATGTTTTCGAGATCGACGTGTTCATAAGGGCGGGCGGATATGGCTACATCGAATCAGTTCGTTGTCTTATATTCCTTATATAGAAAAATCACCGCCTGGCACTCCTACATCGGGCGCGGTATCTGACTGGGCGTCATTCCAGTCTACCGCCTACAGCATAACGCCAGGCTAGACGCTTCCAATTTTCGTAGCAGTCTATCACCTTCCCGTTACCCTGATACAATCCAACGTGGAGGGTTCAGTCCAAGAACCGAGTTACACATTAACATAGTTGATATTTGTGGCCCAATTAATGTCTCACTGCAAATAATTGGATGCGCACCGATTAACATTCATATAGCGTTTTCCTGGCCTCTTATCCCGGTCATCAAAAACCAAATGGTGGTCAAGCCCGGTAGGGAACCTTTATGCTTTTTCAGGTCTGACAGCTGTTAAGGCATCCGCTGTAGACCCACTATATATGTTTTCTTACAGAATCTTCAAAGAAGTCGGACATTTTTTGGACAGACATTAAAGAGGGGTCACCAACCATTAATTCTTAAAATTTCGTGAATTTCCGCTCTGAACCTGTGTTAGATACAGTGCTATACGATTTGCGGGAGCTTCCAAAAAATTATAGATAAGAAGGAACAAATTGAAAAAGTCTTGCTTCGGGGGTGGACCTCTATAGGTTACGGACAACCCTTCAGGGAATACCGTCGGTTGTACAGGATTATTACCCTAATTGAATGTGCAAGACATTTTGCAGCACGATACATTTACTAATAGTATTACTATCATTTAACTATAGGACTAAAATTAAGCTGCGCGAGAGAAAAGTGAAAAAAAATAAAGAGAAATCAAATACTTATAAAATAAATGGAACACAAACACTTCTAGTGTAAAATAAATAATAATAAAATAAGCAAACAAATACATGAAATGTGAACCACATACAGTACTACTCTGATAATGAAAACCTTTAAAAATTAAGCACAGAAAAGCGTAAAATGCTATATAAAAGAAATAAACAAAAGTGAAACACGCCAATCCCGCTGTTCTGTCTCAGTACAAAAATTCCACATCATTTACATCAGAAATTATTTAGTATTATTTATTAAAAAATACTGCAACACGATATATCGATATTTTTCAATCACTGTTTGTATGTATGTATGTACAATTATTAGAATATCTTGGATATACATATTTTTAAAGTGAAGAAACAAAATTACTTGGAGAATAAAAACACATGCACAGTAATTTTAAGTGTGGCAGTGCTTGTGCTTGTTTATTTCAATATTCGTGTTTATAACCTGTTTAAGAACAATAAAGTTGCGTCTAAAACGTTCAACTTTTATTTTATACAAATAAGTGCATGTCTATGCATGTGTGTGTGTGTGTGTCAATGTAGGTGTACATTAAAAGTTGTATATAAATTTGAATTGCCGGCTACAAATATATAATGAATTTAAATAAATGTTGGATGTTTATAAATGTGTAATTTCACAATAATATGCCAAATATCAAAGCAGAATCATTTTGATGTACATGCAAAAGCACCGCCAGAAGTATTCTACAAATCATCGGTAGGTAGATATTTGCCCTCAACAGACTGAACAAATAATAAACACAAAAAAATATTAAGTCTTTAAATACAGCGTAAGCAGTGCGTTAATTAAAATTAAAAATAAATAGCGATGCCCTCGGTAAAGTGCTAAAATATCTACGATGTTCTTTTTCATGCGGACATACTCGCGGAGTTCATCAGGAGTTTCTTTGTTGGTGCTTTGAGTTGCAAATAATTTATGACTGCAGAAATGTGTTGCCAGTAGCTTCGCAGAAGTTTTTTAAATGTGCTTAACATTGCAGAAGAGCAGCTTGAACTTGAAATAATGTTAGATATTATCTTTCAAAATAATTTTGATTTCCCTTTATGATGAATCTTATACAACAATATTCTGCTTATTGAGCACAACAAGCTTAATGATTCTTAATATACTGTCACACACTGAACGATATCTAAAAAGAAGCAGTGATTGTTTTCGAGCTATAATTAATCGTTGATACACAAATTTACAATTCTGCAATTCGCCTGCAAGTTTATTGTCCAACATTAAATCACAGGATGCTGCATGCAATAAGACAAACACTCAATGTTTTGCTGCTTTATCTCTCTTCCCTCCGCAATGCTTACCAACAACAATGAATTCGACTGCACTTGTTATCGTCGGTATAACATAGGCTTCAATTGTTGGCGAAGTGTTGCAAGACGATGCGCCTACAGGTAGAACATATTCTGCTGTAATAGACACTAAAACTATGGAAGTAGTTAATGCACTTATGGATTATTTTGAAACCTATAGACAGATGTCGCTACAAAGGTTAAATTGTTGGTGAAATTCTTCTTCGCCTTCATCTCTAAGCTCATTTATGTTGGACGAAAAAAAGTCCAAGTGGGAATGCAGGAAATGATCCAAAACCATCAAAGATAAAAATCGGTTTAGTTTTTACAAATTTATGGATGTTTCCATGTCCAATTTTTTTCGAAAATGAGTAAGGGGGGTGGGTACATGCATTTTTCCCAAAAAAATCTAAAATATTTTTTTTTCAAAAATGCATAGAATTTAAATGTAGAATTGATGTTATTGATAAATCATGACCAGAATGTCATCAAACATGAAAATCGGTTCAGTTTTGACAAATTTATGGATGTTTCAAATGTTATTCCTACGGGTCCAAGAGCTCTACATGTCCAAATTTTTCAAAATTTTGGCATGATTTTTGACCAAAAATTTGACCCCTTCAGAATCAGGTTAAATGTTGTTTTTTATACTATTTGTGGCCAGCAAAATCGATAAAAAATGGAAACCCGCAATTTTAAATTTTGAAAAAATTTTTTTTTCGAAAATGAGTAAGGGGGGGGTACATGCTTTTTTGCCAAAAATATCAAAACAAAAATATTTTCAAAAATGCATAGAATTTAAATGTAGAATTGATGTTTATGAAAAATCATGACCAGAATGCCATCAAACATGAAAATCGGTTCAGTTTTGACAAATTTATGGATGTTTCAAATGTTATTCCTACGGGTCCAAGAGCTCTACATGTCAACATTTTTGCTCAATTTCGGGATGATTTTTGACAACAAATTTTACGCCCTCGGAATCATGTTAAATGTTGTTTTTTATACTATTTGTGGACAGCAAAATCGATTACAAATTCATCGACTTGCGATTTGAGTTGTATCGAATTGTTATCGAGCTGCCAGTCTTGCAGTGGGCGTGGCACAAAAATCTGAAGAGGATAAACTACAAATTTATATATCCAAACTTTCAAGCCTCTATTGTCAATAGCGTCGAAAAAAGTTGCTTTCGTCCGGACGGAGGGCATGTTGGACATTGCACAAACCCAATATGCTAGTATTTGCAATGGGTTCAGGATATATTTTTCCATAATCACTTCAAACTTTATACTGTGCTGTCCTGCGTTTTGTATATTATTGTTGAGATTGCCCGACTAGTTGATAAACTGAAAAGTAACAAAATTGTGTGAACTAGCTTCAATATTAAAAGGGAACAGTGTAGTAAAAACTAGAAAACTTGTATTCTTTCGGCAAGAAAACTTTATATAGCATGATCTTAAAAGATCAATTTGACAAATTAGTGGATCTGCCATATTTGGTATTTGAAAATAATTTTTTGTTGTAATGTTTAATTTAATTGTTTAATAGTATTTATAACAACTGTTAACTTTTCTTATTTTTAGGTAAAAGGCATCAAATTTTAAAATGGAAAACGAAAATCAGTCACTAGGACCGAACCCAATTTTAATTGGAAATCAAAATATACAAAAATCGGATTCGTGTTCAAATATAAATAATTATCAGCCACAAATAATGTTATTAAATGATCCTAATGTGATTGGGAATCAAGCACCTAATGTGATTGGGAATCAAGCACCTATAAATTCTCCAGAGAAAATTAGTGAATGTAATGAAATGTCTACAGTATTAAATTTAAACACTAATATTGAATCTGTGACTGGATCGGTGTCAAAGGACTTGACACAAAATTTAATTGTTTCACCCCATGGATATAAACGTAAAAACACCACACTGAAGGACGAAAGTACAACCAACAAGAAGAGCACAATTACAGCGGAAGAAAAGAAAAATAATCATCTCAGGAAAAATATAAGAGATGTTATGAATGAAAACAACTTGGATACAACTACACTTGCGGCTCAAAGAGAGGAGTCCGAACGTTTAGCCAGGGTTGCGGGACAGCAAAAATGCTTGCGAGAAATACGAAAACAAGAAGTACATAAAAATTTTTTTCGCATTTTAAATTTAGAAGATTCTAAAGAAGATAACTGCTCTCAGCCAGAAGCTTTTAACAATACAGTTATCCTACCCGAAGATGACTTGGCATCCGTTACTTGTGATGAAACAAATAGTAGTTTAAGTTGCAGTGTTGATGATGTTCTAGACAAAGATACTTGCACTGAACCGTCAAACGAAGTAGTTACTATTGACGATAGTTCAGATGACGATTGTATATTACTATCGGAAGAAGGGGAGGATTTTAACGAAAGTGACGATGCAGCAAACAGTGGATTGCATGTCAAAGATGTGTATAATATACCCGATGAATATGGGCGTGTAGTTGTTAATATTGCGCATCCTGAAGGAGAAGAGACATTGTATTTGGCTCCTCAGATAGCTAAAGTAATAAAACCTCATCAAATTGGCGGTGTCAGATTTTTATATGACAATATAATTGAGTCTACGCGGAGATTCAAGAAATCAAGCGGATTTGGGTGTATACTTGCTCATTCAATGGGACTTGGCAAAACTCTACAAGTTGTTTCCTTCTGTGATATATTTTTAAGACACACATCCGCCAAGACGGTTTTATGTGTAATGCCAATCAATACATTACAAAATTGGTTAAGTGAATTTAATATGTGGATTCCACGTCAGTCCACAGACATAAACATACGTCCTCGGAATTTCGAAATATTTGTTTTGAACGACCAACAAAAAAACCTTACGGCACGAGCAAAGGTCATCTTGAATTGGGTGCACAAAGGAGGAGTACTTCTGATAGGATACGAACTTTTCCGATTATTGGCATTAAAATTAGTGACAACACGTAAAAAAAAGGGCAACAAAAACAGCCAGATCAATGATATACTAGACTCTAGTAAAGATCTAATGAACATGGCGTTTGAAGCTTTAGTAAAACCTGGCCCGGATTTGGTAATTTGTGACGAAGGACACCGAATTAAAAACTCTCATGCCGGCATATCGCTTGCCCTGAAACAAATACGAACTCGTCGACGCATAGTTTTAACCGGATACCCTTTGCAAAACAATTTATTAGAATATTGGTGTATGGTGGATTTTGTACGGCCTAACTACTTGGGCACTCGAACGGAGTTTTGCAACATGTTCGAAAGACCCATACAAAATGGTCAGTGTGTAGACTCCACACCTGATGATATAAAGCTAATGAGATATAGAGCTCATGTTCTTCATTCTTTGCTTTTGGGCTTTGTTCAACGGCGTTCGCACACTGTTCTGCAATGCACCTTGCCCCCAAAATTAGAATATGTCATTCTTGTTCGAATGACTTCATTTCAACGGAAGCTTTATGATACCTTTATGACCGACGTGGTCAGAAAAAAAGCATTTCCTAATCCATTAAAAGCTTTTGCAGTCTGTTGTAAGATTTGGAATCATCCTGATGTTTTATACAACTTTCTTAAAAAATGTGAGACTGATTTAGATTTAGAAATTGATGAAGAATCTTCTAAGAGCACCACAAGTCCAGCCGTCGATCCAAACCTTTGTATTACCGAAAAACTTGAACCAAACATTCAACCATCTCCACAAATTAAGAATGGAAACTATGATCGTGTTAATACAAGCTCCGAGTTGAACAAAAACTACACTGACAAAAGGTAATTTATTATGAATATGAATATTAAGAATATGAATATTTACAACGTTTGTTTTTTTAGTTGTGGGCATTACGGTGCAGAAAAAGAGGATCAACTTAATTTCGGTACTTACAGCTCCGAAGGAAGAAACAATTATTGGTTGGATCCAACTATACCTTCTAAGCCGAGTTATATTGAAGCTATTAAACAAACTGATTCAAACATGGAAAAAGAATTTGAAACTATTACTGGCTCCTCTGAAATAGTTGATTTAGATACAAATGAAATAAAAACAGTTGAAAGATGTATTCAGTCGACTCCCATTAATCAACAACAAGATAAGATAAAGTCATTTGAAAATAACAATTCAAGCAAACAGAGCATTGGGAATATTATAAATGATGCAAATAAAAAAACCATAAAGCCAAAAAGAAATGACGAATTTTCATGTTCCTGGGCTCTCGACATAATGAAAAACTACGTATCTGGACAAATATCGAGTTCACCGAAAATGGAAATATTTTTTTGCATTATGAAAGAGAGCATATTAATGGGAGACCGAATATTATTGTTCAGTCAAAGCCTCTTGACGTTAAATCTGATTGAAGGGTTTCTTAAATCAAGTTATGTACCTTGCAGTACGAACTATTGGATACGGAACATTTCTTATTTTCGTAAGTATTTATTCAAATATTTTTCATACCTTAAACCCATTAAAAAAAGTAAAACAAAAAGGGTGTAATTGTAATTTGTGCAATTGTGCAATAACAGGCAAAAGAAAGCATTTCCGACATAAAGTATATTAGGACGACAAGCTGAGTTTAGCCTTGTTTGTTTTATTTGTCTGTCTGTCCGTCTACTATAAAAGCTAGAGACCTTAACTTTTCGATTTAACGTTCTCCTAATTTATACACAAAACAAGTTTATATATTTCGGTTTTTAGCAGTTTGAAACTTGCCGGTATTGTCGGTGGTGCTATTATTTTTTTTCACAGCTGTAAGTAACGCACAATTGGATTATCTCCGAGTCGGAAGCTGTCGACTTTAAAAAACTTACTCGCTTTTAAGTTATATTTTGGTTTTAACAAAATGATAATTAACAATCCGGGTAATAATACTCCGGATATTTCATTATTTTTAGGCTTAGATGGTTCGACTTCATCGCAAGAAAGAGAAAGACTCGTCAATGAATTTAACGCAAATCGTAATATAAAGCTTTTCCTAATATCTACGAGAGCGGGCTCCTTAGGTATTAACTTGACTGGAGCTAATAGAGTTATAATATTTGATGCCAGTTGGAATCCCTGCCATGATACGCAAGCAGTATATAGAATTTATAGGTAAGTAAGTTGGTAATAAGAATCGTTTACATTAACATGTATAAAAGAAGAATTTATAACGGAAAAAATTAATTGAAGAGATAGGTGAAAAAACCTATATATCGATTCGATTCGATTCGATTCGATTTCGAAAAATGCTTTTTGAATTATCGATTCGATTGTAATATCTATGTAATCGATTTAAACCAAGGTCATAACAGTTGCTAACTACAGTTATCAAACAACTTTAAAGACAATTTGACTAATTACAACAAATATTTTTTTGCAGGTACGGACAAACAAAACCATGTTACGTATACAGAATTGTAATGGATAAGTGCCTTGAGAAAAAATATATGATAGGCAAATTAAAAAGCAGGGAATGTCTGACAGAATAGTTGATGAATGCAATCCAGAAGCGCATTTATCAATGAAAGATATAACAAATTTATGTCAAGATTATAGCTCAGATGATGATCAGGTGGATGGCGAGAGTCATAAGTCTAATGAACAAACCAACCAAGGAAGTGAGCCAAGTAAGCCATCACCTCCGGTATCAGATAAAGCAAAGGATGAAAAATGTCAACCTTCATTGGATCCAATTATAAATACAATTGTTGAATTACATTCAAACTATATAACAAAAGAACCGTTTCTGCATGAAAGTTTATTAGTCGATCAAAAAGATAGAAAGCTGTCACAAGCTGAAAAAAGACAGGCTCATAGAAGCTATGAGCTTGAAAAAAAGCAACCGTTAATCAAAAATTTACGTATGCCTCAGGAAAAATGCAATGCAAAATTGTAAACAACGATAGTTCTGTTATTTCGCGACCAGTGGCTTCGGTAAGTATTGTCACAAATTATGGTTTTTAAAAAATGTAGTTTTGATGTATATTTAAGCCAGAGATATTACTTTTTATTTCGTATTATTGGTTGTCGGGTATTCTATTGTAATACCAGTTACAACAAATTGACTTTGAACAAAAAAATTATAATCTAACTTTATTTGCATATATTCTCATAAATATTTCAGATTAAGCCACTGCAGACCAAAAAAAATAATGCCGGTACTGGAGGTCGATCAACTCGTTGGATTCCAGCCGAAGTATGGCAAAGACAAGGGATGACCGCTCAAGAAATGACGTTACCCCTTGGTAAGTACAGTTATAAAATTTGTCTTGAAAAACAAATTTTTTCACGTACAATGGTTTCATCGAAAAATCGGACAAGTATTCTTTTGTTATAAGTGTGCTGTAAAATTATGAACAAATATGTCAATTTTAAATAAGTTAATTTTAATTGATCGATAACCGATACAAATCGAGGAGTTGATGATTATCTTATGTTTGAAATTTTAAATAAGTAAATTATTTTATTTTCAGATGTTGTCATACCTACAAACTCATCCGAAAAATCGAATATAATACTCAAAGCAGGGCAAAGAGTTATGGTGTTAAAATCAGTGAAAGGGATATATATGCAATTAGATAGTGGTAAAATTATAGCAATTAGAACAACGGCGAAGCGCCCATCTGATGAAGCAAGCAGCAAAGAAGACGTTATCGATATCACATCAGACTGCGATACCGATGTTTCAAAGCCTAAATCGCCAGAGCAAGGTAAGAACGTAATTTATGTAATTTAAATTTTTATTTTATTTTTTTGTTAATAAATATATAGAAAGTGTAGTTTATTTATGTTCCGTTGGGAACTAAATTTATTAGATTATTAAACAAATTAAATTTATTGCATTAAAAATGTTGGTTACAGAAAAAACGACGGAAAAACCAGCTGTGGAAAAAACGAATGACCTGACTAATAAACAATGTTTATCGGGTGAACCGCCAGAGTCAACATATTCAAGAATAGGATTAGAGGATATTCAGCATAATAAGACTCAAGTATTGCAAAATAATATTCAAAATCAAAGCGTGAACAGCATCCAAGAAACTGTGCTTCCGACGCCAAATGAATTGGAATACCAAAAACATCAACCGTACAAGCATGAAACACAATTGCCCCCTGTCGATTCTTATAATAGTTCTATTAATAATCAATCAAATGCATCACATCAACCAACCATGAATTCTAACTTGACGGAAAACGCATACGTTTCAAGTAAAAATATTCAGCACACTATTCCCCCCCAATATTATAATTACTATGACAATAAGAACACAACTTCAACAAGCAATTATCATATTAACAATTATGCACCCTACGGTCACTTTAATTTTGCCCCCTACCATTCTAACTTCCATGCAACAGCTGGATATAGTGGTAATTCCGCGTCATATATTAACTCGAATGTCTTTCCAAGACAACCCTGGAATGCAGTTGGAAACCATCAATCAAGTAATGAATCGATTCGTCAACAACAATATATGGGAAGCCCCTACTCAATTAATGAATGGGGCTCTCAGTAAAGAAAGTCGCATAATTAAACTTTCTTTAAATAACTATTGACTTATTTATTTCTTAGATTAGAACAATCTCTCGAGAAGTAGCACTAAATACCAAATAAGAATAGATTGTCATTCCATGAAAATACAATGTATATCCACTAAATAAAAATAGTTAAAATAAACTTTGTAAATAATTCTAATATATGTGCTCTGAAGATGTTAAACATTTTTCAACAAATTTTATTCCGAAGTCTCAGGTTACTTAGTGAAAAAAGTAATTTGTTTAATTCCATCGTTAAAATGCAGATAGGATTATTTTATTTTTTAAAATGCGGTTAGTAAACAAAATTATAACAAATATCTTCTTTTTTTTGCAACGGCGTGTATATTTAAGTTTATTTGTATAATCTTAAATTATGCGCTTTGATTTCCATCTTTATATGTTATTACTGAAAACTACAATAAAAATAGAAAACGTTCATGTGCAATATAAACAATTGTTAAACATTGCCATTTCCACTAATTATAAATAGACTATCCAAATAACAAAAAATATGTTTAATGATATTTTGTAATGTAGGATTTAGGCGGAGATACATCGATTTTCCGACTTTCAAGAAATTTGCGAATTTACCTTACTCCGGCTGTCTACGGAATCGTTCGAAGGTGCTGCGAAGGTGCGGCCGATCCAGCATTAATTTTATTTAGTACCGTTGCAATAAAAATAAGACTTACAAGCCGCTACATTTATTTAAGTTAAAAGTTCGTCAATATAAAATAAGAAAATACATGCGCATATTATTTATCTTCTGAAGAAAAAATAATAATACTTCCAAAATGTTAAGCAGCGATCCACCTGTAAAGAGTCCAATAACACCTCCAATCGCAACTGAAAATGGAAAAAAAATTAATTAACCTTATTGGAGAAAAAACACATAGGAAACATAGTATTTAAGTTGTTCTTACCGATAAGATCCAACTTGGTTTGAGTAACAATGCGGTGAAATCTAGCTGAAGGTGCACTCGCTATTTGTATTTCAATAATGTAATCCTTGGTCTCAACTGCATTTTCTGTTGACCTATGTTTAAAAAATGAATTATAATATTACCTGTTCACGAAGTGAAACTAGTATATTGGGTTTGTGTAATGTCCGTTATATACTCTAGAACTAGATTCCAAATTTTTTGATTGATTGATTGCTAATCACCACTCATGGGGACAAACTTATTGATATATAGTTAATACATACCGAAAATGTAAACAAAAAATTGTAAGAAGTAAAAAAACTGATTGCGATAAATCTGTAAGCTATAAAACTGTAATGCAGTAACCGAGGATGGACCTCTACATTACTTTGCACTGCGAAAGACTGGGCTTTTATAGCGCAAGTTGGCAGTTCCGAGTACTGTCTGTTAGTCGAGTTTCCTGAGTATAACACTATTGTAATTTATCCCTTTTTTTTGAAGTAAAGTAATGTTATGTTATTATGGAGATTAGGTGAGTATTGAACCCACATTTACATTAAAAATAATTAATTTGTAATATCTTACCCAACATAGCTTATTTGTTGTTCCATGCATGAAGGTAAGCAAACCAAATTGTTTCCAACGTAATCTTTAACTTTTTCCGATATGTAAGCTAGAAATAAAATTAATATTATTACTTGAATAACATAAAGGTACCTTTAAAAATTTTGTGGTGAAGGATATTTAATTTATTATAAAAGCATTTCCAATTTATTTTTATATTAGATAATTATACCCATGAAAACAGCTAAGATGTGCGTTTTACTTTAGTTTCTATTCTTTCTCGAAAATAATATACATTACCTTCCTGCAAACATTTAATTCCTTTAATATCGCAGTACGTTTGATCTGAAAAATAAATAAAATAGAGTTAATAAATTAAATTAAATTCAAATAATTAAATTTAAGCTGATTACAATTTTTTGTGTAGCCTACCAACCCAATAATTGTGATATCTTGATATCCTGGCCACGCCAACCGGAACACCCCAGAGCCCGCATTAAAAAATGGGAAATGCGTGTAGCCTCCACAAAAAGAAGGATAACGAAACAAGCCCTCCTGCCCCCATAAACCCGGAAAATCGATATGTTGCACAGTTTTAAGGCAGGAGTCATCAAATTCGGAAGGTAAGTAGATCACCCATTTGAGGATCAGTAAATGCTTGTACAAAAATATTCAAAGAATCTATTTCGGTATAGGTTAATTTTTTGTAATGCTCTCATGCAAAAGAATGCCCTATTTCCGTCCGTCAAATGTTAATTTCTTAAGCTTAATTCATGTATTAGAAAGTAGAGTAATGAAGATTAAGTTTTTCAATTATGTTATTTCCGTTGTGGAACCAATAGCGGCCAATTCAAATTTGTCAAATATGTGACCAATTTAATATCCTAAAATTCCACAAAACCTATTATTATGTTTACTTTTAGCACAGAGTGAAAAAATTACATTTATGCTACTTTAATTAGCTTACGTACTTTCTGATGAAGGATTAAACAAGGTGCAGTTGCACGTTTTTATCTCCATTTCGTTCCTGATTTGAGACATACAAGAAGAAAAACTGAAATTAAAAATTAATTTCTTAGAGTTTAAATTGTGACATTTTGGAAATATATATATTATATTAAAAATGATGTATTATGAAAGAATTCACTTACCTATACACAAAAATTGGACTGCTGCTCTCCGCCGGAAATTTACACATTCTCTGATTTACACTTTCGTAGATTACATCATCGTTGTTGTGTATCTCCTCGATATTGAACCTGTGCACGGTAGGCCTTGAAGAAGTCATATATCCGACAGCATTAAAATAAGGCACATCCTCGGGACTGTGAATATACAACTATTTTTTTTTTATTAATTATTTAATTACATATTTTAAAAAATATATATAAAAGATATAAAAATACATAGCATGTATTTACTGAATACCAGTTTATGTTATAGCATTAAGCTTGGCAAGTTTATTCAGTTAGTGAGAAATAAGTACTTACTTGATATTTGTAGATTAGCTCGCTTTGTAAAACCAATTTAAGTGACCGTTGCTTATCCGATGACGAGTATTTTAAAGGCAGTTGCTTGATGTTATTGCTGAAAATATTATTTAGAACATTTGTTACGGCAGCCGTATAATATTGTTTTGATTTGTTTTTTGAAAAAAAGCTCCCCCAGAAGTTACAGAAAAATATTTATTTGTTTATTTTGTATATTTTCAGATTGGTAAAGAATCTGCCAACGCAAAGTGCGAGCAACAACATTGAAGCGCTGACGAAAAATATTTAAGTCATTTGTAAATGTATATTTATATAATATAGTATAAGAACAATAATTTAAATATTGCAATAAGCTTGTTTGAAATGAAAATAATATAATAAAAATATGGTGTAAGAACAATACGTATACAAAATAAATGTAAGAACATTAAAAGGATGTAAAAAGAAATGTAATAAATATATTTTAAAAATTACACAAATTCTCTTTTTTTGCTGTTTGTTGGAAGAATCTTTCTGGGCAATTTTTGTGTCGTCGGTTGGCAAATTCTCTAAAAATCGAGCTAAAACACCAGGCGAACAAAAGCGTCAGAAGGTGGACAGAAAAATTTAAAAATGTGCAAAATTTCATTGCATACTTTTAAGGTAACATTTTTGGGCCGCCCATGTGCAAGATTCGTAATGCAAAATTGAGCTGAAACAGCAGGCGAACATAATCATCGGAAGGTGGACAGAAAAATGTAAAAATGTGAAAAATTTCATTGCATACTTTTACTTACAAAAATGTAACACAAAAAAAATACTGGTAAATACTTACTAGTCAATTAAGTTGTTGGATAAAAAGCAGTTGCCCATTTCCAGTTCATGAAACTTAAATATTTGTTGGCAGTTCGGCAATAAAATGTCATCGAAATAAATTTCTTTGACAATACTTGTGCATGATCGGGCAAGCAGCTAAAGGAACATAAAATTACTTTATTGGAAAAAAATCGAACAATAAATGACTTTTTTATATACGCGGATCTACCCTTTTGCGCCACAAGTGGGAATTCTAATCAAGAACAAAATGAAAACAACAACAACTACGATTACTTACCTCTCTTCGCAAATCATCAATATTGACACCACAGGTGGAGTTATAGCCTTTACAATATGATTCTTTTATATTACTGTTCTCGGAGCTAACAAACAGATAGTCAAATAATGTCTTTACGTAAGTATTTGCCAGGGTTTTATTTGTAGTATCGCGTTTTTTGACAGCATCCGTAAAATCGTTGGTTATCTTATTTCTTATAAGACATATGCTGACCGATGGAAATATGTTTGACCAATGGACGTATGTAGTCGTAACGCCTATGCTAGTCGAATCTGTTTGAAATCGGGTCATCATTAGAAGAAAAATTGAGCCAATATTCCACCCCGAAATAATTAACACACATATCCAAAATAGTCTGTAAAATAGATTTCTCTTACAAAAGTGTACAAAGATGTTTACACAAATTACCTTTTATTAAAAAAGTTAAATTGGAGAAAACGTATTAATGTGTTTGCTAACATATGTACTGATTATTGGAATATCAATAAATTTACCACGTCCAAGCAAAAACTAAAACTGTATGCGTGACAGTGACTTTCAAACTGTACTTAACGGAAAATTACTAGACAATGATTTGGCGAGGTTCCAAGATATATAATGGCCATTTAAAATAATGACTATTTGCCAGATTTTTTATTCCATAAAAAGTCTCTATTCTGCTTAAACATCCAATAGAAAAAACTGTTTTCTATTGAATTAAAATCTTGCGTTTATTTTTCAATGTTTCAAGTCTCTAGGTTTTAATTCCAGGGAAGAATTCCGTATTTTTGCAAAAAACAAAAGTCTACACATTTTTTTTTTTGTGGGATGTATTACAGAATAGGTAAATATATTCGATATTATTTTATACAATATGACGTTCAACACCAAAAGTACAACACGAAGTGTAATTACAAACATACGGTTAAATTAATCCAGAAAATTAAATGTACAATCGCTTGTATGTTGTAAATAGACTAGAATTACAATGTGCTCGCTTCTATATGTGGGATATTATGTAATCCGGTGTCTGGATTGTCCCAGTAGTAATTGGGTGCGCCCTGGCTAAAACAATACTTCATATCCAGTGGTTCTCCTTCGTCCACATAGTACATAAGATAAAAATTGCACATTTCGTCTTCATTTGTCGGGCTTTAATAAAAACAAAAACAGAAACGTGCGTTAATATACAAAATGTTAATACATACAAGCACTCCCACTAGATTAAAGTTATCACTTGTAGGAACCTTTAACCTTTATCAAAACAACAGTCTTACCCGATTTTTGTCACTCGCTGACGTGTACTTTTCATAGTACACCTGGCAGCGACATAATCACCAGCTACTATGGGTGATTTGTTCTCAACGTTATAGAACATTTGTGGTGTGAGCGGATCTCTTTTTCCAAGCAATGTCCACTCCTGAACTCCCTGATCATTGGACCGAACCCTATATCCAGACACAACTTTACCCAATCCATGAGTGTGCGTACGATATGCGAAGGGATAAATCGTTTTATTTTCGGTTATCTCACAGGCGGCCTCCATATGTTCTGTCTTCATTGGAGGAATAATTCCATCCGTACCCAAAAGAAGGGTACCAGCCAACTTAGTAAGACTACAAAAAAATTGTTTTTTAATAAAAGTCTAAATGGAGTTACTAATATAACATTACTTACGGTTTTTCAGTATACTGTAAAAATATACCAGAATCATCCGTAGAACCGTCTAATCCGAAAGAAAGTTAAAGTTTTAAAAGAGTTAATATAGAAACATGTACCACCATACCTTTAAATTTATCAATATGAGAGTAATGTACTTGTAGGACCAAATATTTTGTCTGAGAGTCCTTGCCTACTTTAAATCCAACACCCTGAGGTAAGTCCAGTTTGGGAGCATCTCTTGCCCATGCATATAAAATCTAATAAAGAGAAAAGTTATGCTAAATTATATATATTTTAAACATTTTTTTTATGCTCTGAATTTTTTTTCCAAATATCGCAAAACAATTCAGCTTTAAATAGATGTACTGCGCGTACAAATCAATTCTGACTGTTCCATAAATATACACTGATCCTAAATGAACTAACCTGAGAATGTGAATGAGGACCGCAGGGACTTCCCGTTTCTTCATCGGTTGTTTTTGACATTTCTCCACAGTTCCTAAAAATATATATTTTTTGGACAAATGTTTTAAACATAATTTGTATACTCGTTAACGAAGTTAAAAGAGTATATTAGGTTTGTGCAATGTCTGTCTGTCCCTTTGTCCGTCTGTTATTAGGACTTATATTTGACTTTATATAATCCTACCATGTTGTTTTTGTTGTTCCTGGCTCGCCGCATCCATAAAGTAGCATATGATGAGCAGTATTCATAGTTGCGTTTGGCTCATAGCCAACTTTGGTTCAACAAAGATGGATCAAAAATTAATAGATTAGTAAATTATTATTAATTTTTACGTACCAATATAGTATGATGTTGTTGGATCAACTTTGATGGGAGTGCACAAATACAAATCCGGCTATAAATATTGATAGCAAAACAAGAAAAAAATGTTTTTTATTTAGTTTTTTTTCCTAAAATATTTTTTGAGTTTTATATTTTAAAGCGGATTTTTAAAGGTTTATTAAAGTACTCAGACAAACAACAGACATTGGATGAAACATTTTTCAGGCCACGTCCACCCCCGCCCTCGCAAATATACATATATCCCACAGTCCTAATAGCGAAGATCTGTACTTGTCGAGCAGAATGGTTTGACGCAGAATGGTGACGAAATACACCAGCTGCACGAATTTAAAAAACATTCTCTAGCCTGGCAACATTAAATCTCAATTTTAATTTAAATGACATTTACAATTAAAAAAAATTGTTCACCAAAAAGCTAAAAATATAATAGAAAGCAAAGAACGAAAATCATATACAGTATTGTAGTAGACGACCGTTACAAAGATTTCATTAAAACGCACAGCATAGACTCGCACTTCTGCTTTATTCTACTGCTCGACTTAGACTGAATTGATGTTGCTTACAAGCTTACGTACTACATGTGAGTGTGAGCGAGACAAGTTGTGTTCGCACTTGTCGAGCTCTTCTAACGAATATAATAGTATAATGAACTTGGGATAAAGGGATATCACAGAACAGCCGTGAGTATGCTTATTAATGTGTGTATGCACTATTGAATATGCGTCTGTCCTACTACAACTCGGCCATCCTGCGATCTAGATCCCCTGATCCTAGTTTACAATGGATATTAAACTGGTTTGTTTGTACAGTAATTTACAATTGGTATTCTTATTTATATATGTAAGCGTCTTTTTGCATTTACGTAGGTTTTTTCGAACATTTCAATAAATTTACACTTCATCTCATAGTTTATATCATTGCCGCAATTGTAATCTGGAAATTGGTTATCCACCACATTAATGTTGAGCATGTCTTTGTCGAAGTTGTCTTCTCGTGTATCCCTTAGATCACAGCTATTCTCAGTGTTTGTCAACATAATGTCTCTACCATAAAGTCGCTTAACCTCATTAATTTCTTTGCCATCGGTTTTCTTATTAGAATTAGGCTCAATAACAGTCTGACTTAACAATTTCCCACTGACATTCTTATTACCTGAACATTGCTCACTAACAGTTGAATCTCCTAATAATTGCTCACTAACAGTTGAATTTCTTAATACTTTCTCAATAACAGTTGACTTTTCTAATAATTGCTCACTAACAGTTGAATTTCTTAATACTTTCTCAATAACAGTTGGCTCTTCTAATAATTGCTCACTAACAGTTGAATTTCTTAATACTTTCTCAATAACAGCTGGCTCTTCTAATAATTGCTCACTAACAGTTGAATTTCTTAATAATTGCTCACTAACAGTTGAATTTCTTAATAATTGTCCAATATAATCTTCATAACTCTTCTTATTGACTTCCCTAAAATCACTGCATTTCATCTTTCTGTCCGTGTTCTCATGTGACTGTTTTACAAGAAACATCCAGCTCGTATATTTGCGCTATGTTGTTCAGCTGATTCACCCAAATGCGCGCACAACTCTTTCCATCGTATTCGGTTGTCGCTTCTTTTGCGAAACTCATAGACGCAGCTGATCCGTTTTTCGCTGTTCTTATGTTCAGGTCTCCTTCGCTCGTTTGTTGGTCTTCTTTGCCTACAGCGTTAGCAATGTCAATGTTGTCGTCTCTTTCTTCAGTTTCGCTGTTGGCAACGCCGTTTTCGTCGCTTGTGTCGCTTGAAACTACATTGTTGCTTGCGACGACATTTGCAGCTTGTTGTTGCTGAACATGTTGCAGCAACCTTTTGTTCGCGTTCACTTCTGTCTGCAACTTTTCTATGACCTTCAAAAATTCGAGCATTTGTAGTTGGCTTGCCGTTTGATGGTGCGACAATGCGGCGCCGCTTTGGTCAATTTGCGCAGTCTGCTGCACCGCGCTTTCGAAATTGGCTTGTAGTTGTTCGCTTGTCATACTTAAACTATTATGTCTTGGACGTAATCCTTGGGTTTCAGGCTGCACGATCGGTGATTCATCTTCATCGTCAAGATCTGGAGGATCGCCACGCAGGTTTGGTGGAATTTTGATGAGTCGAGCTATTAGTTCTGTCTTTGTTCCCTTTGTCGACTGTTTTAGCACAGCTAACCACTTCTTTAACTGGCTGACCGAAAAAAATGTAAGTCATTTCTGTCCATATTGGCAGTGTCTTTATCCCACTTCTGATATTGTAGTAGACGACCGTTACAAAGATTTCATTAAAACGCACAGCATAGACTCGCACTTCTGCTTTATTCTACTGCTCGACTTAGACTGAATTGATGTTGCTTACAAGCTTACGTACTACATGTGAGTGTGAGCGAGACAAGTTGTGTTCGCACTTGTCGAGCTCTTCTAACGAATATAATAGTATAATGAACTTGGGATAAAGGGATATCACAGAACAGCCGTGAGTATGCTTATTAATGTGTGTATGCACTATTGAATATGCGTCTGTCCTACTACAGTATGTCAAGAAAGTTTTTTGTCAATTCACTTCTTTAACTACTCTTGCAAAATAAAAAGAATAATTAAATAAATTAATTTTTTTTTTTACATTTACAACTATAAAAATCTAATATACATTGCTTACACTCTCAAGAAAGTGTTTTGACAACCACTTTGTTTTCCTTGTCTAGACAGACAATATACAATATTTTGAATCGAGCGAAAAAGGAAGGTATACTGGAAGCAATGTCAGCAAGTAGCCGTCTTGGGAGGTTATCAGATTGATTTTGGAGTAAAAGTGCAGAAAATCCCAAAATTTTATTCCGAATCAATATCAGAGAAACAGCATCAGGAATAGAAAGAAGAAAACAAAGAAACTCTGCTTTCTTTAATTATATTAAAATCGCTCGAATATATCAGGAGAAGAAATTTTGTGTGTGTGGAAACCAAAATGGGAACGTATAGACATTTTTAAAAGAGAAGGTGGTAAAATTAATTCCAAAGACTCGAGCAGATTCAACAAGTGAGACTTCTTAAGTCAGGAGCAACCGATTCGGACATTACGGAGAGAAGCCCAGCAACAAGTTGTTGTCAAAAATTTTAAAAGTATAAATCTCTAGCTTATAAAGTTTCCGGAATCGACGCGTTCATATAGACAGACATTGCTAAATCTACTCAGCTCATCCTCGCCAGTTTTTGCTATTGTATATTATGGAATTATATATTACAAAGAGATTAAGTTTTGCGAAATGCGACAAAACGCAGCGTTTTTCATTTGGGAGCCAGTCATATTCAGCAACGAAAGCAAATACAAAATTTTTGGCGCCGACGATCGTTATATAGTTCGTCGTAAGCCTGGTAGCACTTTAAATCCACAATGTGCAACAGGAACAGGTACGATAAAACTTCATTGATAGTTCGGGGCTGTATGTCAGAACGCTGTGTGGGAAATTTGTTTTTGATTGATGGCATTATGATTGCGAATATGTACCTTTATATATTAAGCGATAACCTTGCTGTTAGTGTCAACAAAATGGGTTTTCAAAGTAATCAGTATATTTTCCAACAAAATAACGAGCCCTAATACACTGATTGGGCAAATCCCATCGAAAATCGATAGACTTATCTTGAGCAAAACATTAGACAGCAACATATGTTATCAAAACTTGTATTGAAGCAACAGCTGCAGGATGCGCCGTCAAAAATTAGTCCCGAATATTGCCGTAAACTAATGGAATCAATGCCAATTTAAGCAGTATTAACTATTTTTTCCATATGATTGACTGCTTCACTGTATATACTGTCACATTATCAATTATATTTGCGAAACCAAGTATTAATATCTTACAGTTTTTGGTGAAACCGACGGCATTAGGAATGGAAAGGAGCCAGTGATATCCGGGGCCTTATTTGGGCTATATATCCTTCCATTTGGTAGATTGGTGTACGATCGATGATCCACCAGTCCGTGGACTGTTATAATACTCCAAAGTAACGTATATGATAAACATATGGATAATGTCATTTCGACATGTAGATTTATTTACTTATTATAGATAATGAGATATTTAGTCAAACTAAACAAAGCTACTTTTTTTTTAGGCAAAATTGTTAAATTTTTTTTACGTGGTACTTTTTCTTAGTTTACAGTAAAGGAATGTACGAAGTAAATCTGTATCGAATCATTCTGAATAGAAGTGTATCGACTCGTTTAGACTAAGGTCGATTGAACTAGTCTTTTTACTGAGCGAATGAACTAAATCACTGAATATTGTTCATACATGTCCGTCAAGCTAGCAACGGTCACTTAACGTTGATTTTCGGAACAAGGTTCACGGGACGGAACTTTTAATATACCTAAAAGATGGGGTTTAAAATTGGGTTATTACAATTCTTATATATTAACATTTTCGAGATATGGCCCATATAATCCGGTATACACGATTAAAGCCTATAGTTTGAACAAAGCTATTCAGAAAAATTATTAATAGTGTTTGTAACGTTTCGTTGCCAGCCCCTTGCGAAATGTGGCTGTATGAAAGTACATATTTTAATCAATTTTTAAACTAAAATTGACAAATTCGCTCGTAAAGTTTTTGAGAAAATTAATAGAATTCAGTCTTTTGTAAATTTATGAAGTCAATTGGAGGGAAGCATTTAGTATTATTTTAATATATTCTTAGACTTTTAACTGACAATAACAATAAATAACAATTAAAATTTATTTTAAAAAACATTTTATAATTCAGCAGAGCTTTTACAAACTGATATATTCATAATTATTTATACTTTTAGTGTATCCGTCAACTTTTATTGTACCTCCAACAGCGTCGTCACTAGCTTTTGCTTTTTGAGACGGATTTTAGTGAAGACTTTCTACGCATTGTGAGCTGTATCTTTGTAAACACTGATAGCCAAGCGGAACTATTATTAACACAAAAGAGATACGAAGATCGCATGCAGCTTCACTTTAAACTTGCTTTATTTAAAAAAAAAAATGTTTTATATGGGTGAAATTATGTGACGTTACTGGTATCTCATTTTATATATGTTTTCTTCTTAAGTTATATGCTGAAAGACATGAAAAATATTAAATGTTTTTTTCTATAGTTTTTCATCTAAAACGTTGTAAGCAATTCCTCTTGAATGCTATTTGATCGAAGCAGTTGAGAAGGGGAAGGTCCGCCGTCAACCGAATACGGAGATTTGGATAAGGTAGCTTTTTTCATTTTATATTCATGATATTCATCACAAAAGTCCTGCGGAGAGATTAAATAAAATATATGTAGCATTTAAAAAAGAAAACTGAACTTCGCAAAATCTACCTTCAAGCGACATCCTAAGAATATGGCACGCTCACGTTTTCTAACCATATAATCTGATGACATTAACCATCTATGCTCAAGGCAATCATCTGTGTATGGTCGTTTCCTTTAATTAAAAAAATAAATCAACATACATTTTTTTATCGGAAGAGTAATTGTACTTACGTGGGATGTCTCTTAAATAATGCCATAATGAACCGCGTTGCTTCCGGAGTTACTTCCTTAAAGAGATTCTCAAATCGATATCGGACAAATGAAATGTTTTGTTTAGTTTCATATTCGTCAGTTCCACGGAATGGACTACTACCGGATAAAAGTAAGTAAGCTAGCACGCCCAGCGACCAAATGTCACTTTGAGGGAAGACTGGCTCATCATTAATCATCTCTGGTGGCTGGAAGTCCAACATACCGGTTGGTGTTATTTTCACACCTAATTTGTTTACTTTCTTTGCCGCGCCAAAGTCGACAAGTTTGACTTGAATAGATCGAACCGATGCCATAACAACATTATCTGGCTGTATATTAAGGTGACAATATCCACGCCAGTGTAAATATTGCAGCGCGTCCAGTAGTTGATTGATAACGCATGCAACCATTTGCTCAGAGTATTCGTGACGACTTGCAAAGTATGTAAGAACGTCTGCGCCCTGCAGTTTCTCCATTACAAATATTGCAATAGGTACGTTCATTGGTTTATAGGCTCCAAATAGCGCTGGAATACGTTCATGCCTCAATGTTTTAAAGTTATCAAATTCAGCTACTATATCCTCTTCATTGTCATCAGTTACATCGAATATTTTTGCCACGACAACCGTATCAGTTGATTTTTGAATTCCTTTGACAATTGTGCTAAACTCTCCCCGTGCAATCTCAGAAATAAAGCTATACTTATCACTTACGGAGGAATCAGTTACCCAGTTAGGTGGTTCCCGCTCACAATGATAATCCGTATGTACACGTTCTTCTTCGAGCAACACTTCTTGGCCTCTTTCTGTCAGCATCTGTAAATGCTTCATGGCTTTAGTAATGTGGACTTTTGGGGCTTCCGTTCCCACGGTTGATGCATTAACGGGTATTCCCATTTCACTCCAACCGATGCGATTCTTCGATGAAAGACGAATTTGATATTTTGTATTAGGTGAAAGATCGTGTAAAAGGTAGAACTCATGATCAATGTTATCAGCTACAGTTGTCCACGCTTCAGCACTTAACATTTTATACTGAAGGCTGTAACATAAAACTGGAGAGTGTCCATCATCTCGTGGCTGCTTCCATCTAAGAAGTATTTCGGTTGCACTTGTTGCTGATACTTCTGGAGAGTCTGGGGCATCTGGAAGTGTTGCAACGACTATGCGACATCTTGCCACTGTTTGGCCAACTTTGTTTCTGGCTACAGCTTTATATATTCCAACATCAAAATGTACTGCTGGCTCAAATTGCAATATCGAGCGCCCATCCTCATCAGAAGTTATTTTGATTCTCTTACTTTCCAACACAACCATATCATTTTTAAACCACTGTACGCATGGCTTAGGATCGCCTACTGCAAAACAGTGTATATGTGCTGGCTGATTTTCCACAAGAGCAATAGTTTGTGGTTTCTCTCTGAAAAAGGGTGGGTAGCCTTCCCGTTGACTTTCTATCATCGCATTAGCCTCTGTGTACTCATCTAATCGAGGTCCAAGTTCAGTTCGAAGGCGTCTGATTGAATATGAATCATTCGCGGTATACATGCTGATTCGACTTCTTGTTCGTTCGTCATCAATTTCTTCATCCATTATATCAGTAAATCGTCGGCGTTCACGAATAACTGGAAGCTGAAAAATATATTTTTGTATTAAAATGAGTAATAGTTCTTCTAAAATTTGGAAATGTAAAGCGCTTGGACACAAAGGTCTCATATTTAAAACATCCATAATTTTGTCAAAACTGAAGCGATTTTCATGTTTGATGGCATTCTGGTCATGATTTGTCATAAATGATTGATTGATTTTTGGGAATAAGCATGAACATGTACATGTACATGTTTACTTGTTTTTTATCACCATACCTATCTCTTACAAGATACATTACTTACCGACCAATCAACTGAATCGTTTAAAGCAAATGATGGTGACCGCCTGTGGGCTACCTTCATATATTCTCGCAATCTTACGGGGAAGCTTACATCTCTCAACTGTAACAAATAGGTATCAGGACCATATTGGTAGCTGGAAAAGTACATAATTTTTATAATATATTTACAATAAACATACCGATTTTTAATTTTACTCACTGGCTTTCAGATTGTATAAGACCCAACTCATAATCGGGATGCAAAAATTTAGAAACAACTTCTTCACGCTTAGCTCTATTTCTGGGTTCCACAAAAGGCTCAGGGGTATGTTCTGGTGTATATGCATGTCCCGAAGGGTATACCATTTTAGAAGGATGTTGGAAGCAGCCACTAAGTCGACGTCTACGGAAGTAATTTTTGCAAGAAGCATTTGCATACCAATCCCTGAAGTGATCATAGTAATTTCTTAATCTATCCGTTCCAATTTGGTAATCGTTCATGGAAACTTCGCGATCCAGCATAAAGAACCAAGGATGCTTTAATGCTGTTTTCACATCCATACGTTCTTCTGGACTGTAAAGAAGTAAGCGGCTTATAAAGTCGCGACCATCATCAGATATGTTTGTCCATATAGTTTCATTGAAATCCCAACGACCTTCACGAATTTTTGTTAATGTTTCTCTATCATCAGCTCCTTGGAACGGATTGCGACCACCAAGTAGTATGTACGTAATCAAGCCAACTGACCACATATCATGTGAAAAGCTTACGCCTTCTTTGTTAACAACTTCCGGAGAAACAAATTCTGGCATTCCATAGTCCAATGTTGACAAATTGTGTTTATTTATTTTTCGTGATAAGCCAAAATCAGAAACCTTGATTAAATCACTGCCAACAACTGATATTAATATATCCTTTATCTGAAATAAGAATCGTCACATTAATATACATTTCACTAGGTTTGATTTAAACTTAAATATAATTACCGTCAAGCCCATGTGGCCAACTCCAATGTCATGCATATGCTCGAGGCCATATAAGGTTTGACGAATATAGTTCGCAATATCCCGCTCTGTGTAATAATTTCGCCTAAGTAAATTGTCCCTAACAAGCTCTCCTCCAGCAGCTAGTTCCATGATAAGTGTGACACATCGATCATTTTCATATGCATCATATGGACGAAGCAAGTTTCTATGATTAAACATGTTCATCATGTCAAGTTCGTTTAACATGAATGGTCGAAGTTCCGGCTTTCCATGCATTATTTTTGCAGCATAATTATCTCCTGTTGCGCGTTCAACAGCATGATACGTTATTCCTTGAGTGCCACGGCCAAGCTCATCGCCAATATCATATTTATCTTCATATCGTAATTGCTTCGATCTAACATATGGATGTCTACCATATGTCTTATAAATATATTGATCTTCATTTTCTTCTATATGCACAGTCACAGAGGTACTAATGGAGCCAGCAATATTTCGTGCGCTAACAGAGTATAGGCCTGCATCTTTTATTATTGAGTCATGTATAGAAAGAATGTAGATGTCGGGGTCATAGGAGTACATCTAAATTAAATATAATGGAAAATTGTAATCATAGGAATGGTTTGTAAAACAAATTGATATATTAAAATTTATATTTACAACTGTGCATACCTTAATTCGGGTTGACTCAGCTATAGGTTTCCAATCTTTGAACCAGTGTACTTCTGGCAATGGAATACCACTAATTCTGGCTTCGATACGTCCATTTTTACGGGACATTATGAATGTTTCATCAGGTCTTTTCGTAAATCTTGGGTACTCAGCAATTTCAAGTCGCACTCGCTGTCTTGCCACGCCATGTTCATTAGTGGCAACAGCTTCATACCATCCAACATCTCGGTCTAACATACTTTGTTTTTATAAACATTGTAGTTAATTTTGTAAGAAATAATAATACAATAATAGGATCAGTCAGTGGAAAAATTAAGAATGTAATAATTTTGTGCAATTGTACAAAAGTCGTTAGTTTATTCGTCCGTTTTTAATGCCTGCATCATACACAATTAACCGACATTAAAAGGCAGATCGAAAAAAGGCGCTTTATATCAGATAGTCAGCAGCATTGAGAATGCATTGAATTTATCCGCTTAGCATGTTAAAATAGATATATTACTCTTACTCTATAGATATCTGCAAACTTACTTGTTAATAAAGAGGGTTGCCTGCCCATTACGAGTATAGCTCTGATCAAATCTACCGCCAGATTCAATCAAAGTGTCATTGAAATAAAATGTCATCTTTGGCTTAGGATATCCATAAACGAACCACATTAACTCAGTGTTGTGGCCTTTAACTCCATAGGATGATTCATTTTCCCGAAGTAAAAATCTGAAAAAATTACAATAAATATTTTTTAAGGTTTCTTACTTGATAGGAAGGCATGTAACTTACTGAGGAGGTTGTGCTAATCCATCATGTGGTGGGCGTTCAATATCAAAGTCCTTTGGAAAATATGGTGATGTATCTGGTCTAAAGTCAGTACCTGGTGGCAGATAGGTGTAGGTTTTCGTAGGCTCTGGTATGAGTTTGTTCCTATGGCAAAAAATGATTGATCGATATATATATGACAAAAACGATTGTACATTTGTACATTTACCTGTATGTTTGAGTGTATGGACTTGGATCGCTTACACCAAACTTGTTTTCTACGCGTACTCTAAATTTATAATCTCTAAGTGGCTCTAAGTTTTTAATATCACACGCACAGCTACGAATTCCAGTTCTTATAGTATGCCAATCTCCTTCTGGTAAATCCAGTTTTTCGACCTAATTTGTTGTATGAATTTTATTTAGCTGTATTACAAATAAATGTTGTCTGTCAACAAATTACCTGATATGTGACCGGATATCTTGCCGTTAATGGCACCGATGGCTTCAGGATAATAGTAGACGTCTATCTGTCATTCGCGATATAATAGGGCCATCAGGTAGAGGTGGTGGAGCACCGGATTTTTTATACTGCTTAAAGTCCGTATACTGCTCTCCCAAGGGGCGCTGATGCGAATCTATTACTATATAAATTATATAATTAAAAAAAAACATTAAATTTGAAGTTAGATACATATAAAACGCAATATCCATTTTTCTCCATTCAACAAACATAATTTAAAACTCTAGCATCAATAGTAGCGAAAAATATTATAAAATAGTAATATTACTTACCGTCATAAAACAGCTCAGCGTTGCATACCTCATTACCATATGGGTTGTAAATTCGACAGGAGTAGCGTCCCACATCAGCTTCCGTAACATTTTTAATAGTTAAACGTAAAAGACCATTTGATTCTTTTCCAAGTTCAATTCTGTCAGATGGAAACAGTTTCTGATCATTTTTAAACCATTCAACATCTGGTTCTGGATAACCCGTTGCACAGGCAGTAAACTTTGCTGTCATACCTTCGTAGACATCACAATCACCAATTTTTTTAAGAAATACTGGTGCTTCGGAGCGCATATGTTTCTTACTAAAAAAAAAATATTATTTTCACCTTTACGGAAATATCGACAATAAAAATACTTACATTTCATTTACAAGATCTAAACGGCCCTGGGTGATGTCTTTACCTTCTCTATTGGAAGCAATACATTTGTATTCGCCTTTATCACTCATTTGACAATTGTTGACAGTAAGTAGATGATGATCTCCATCGTTCTTTATTGTGTATTTGTCCGACATCTCAATCGGCTTGTTTTCAAAGAACCACGTTAGCTCTGGGTAAGGGACACCAGAAACCGTTACTGGAATTTTGGCATTTTCTCCAAAAACTTGCTGTTGATCTGATATTTTTTGGGTGAAGATAGGTGCCTTATATACCTTTCTTACATTTGCGTTGCAAGAAGATGTATCCTCTCCCAGGGGATTAGCAAGCAGACAACTGTAAGTACCCGAGTCAGAGGCTTCAACAGGTTTAATGCTTAGACCAACTTGTTTTCCATTACATGTCATTAATACGCGTTCGTTTGCGGCTAAAGGAACTCCATCTTTGGTCCACATTACCTCAGGCATGGGATTTGCTATAAATGGAGCTGATAATACAAGCTCTTGGCCTTCGTCAGCATTTACATCCCTAAGACCTGAAACGAACTGTGGCGTTTCTTCTACTGCTGTTTCATCCGTTTTCGGAGAGACATATAGTTTTGCCTTTGAAGATGTTGATCCTTCAACATTTTGAGCGATAACTTCATATAATCCGGAATCAGATGGAGCTGTTTTTTCCACAATCAAGCTATAAGTACTATCAGGGTTTTCAATAATAGCAGTATGCTTGTTATCGGGTATTATTTCTTGACCGTTATGGAACCATTGAAGTTTGGGCTTAGGGCTGCCAATAACCTTTATATCCATTTTAACGGGAAAACCTTCAACGCTAGTTGTGTCTTGAAGCTCTGCAACAAATGTTGGCTTTGACTCTTTTGGAGTTATCTCAACTTTGGCGGCGCCTTCAACTTCGCCTTCCTTGTTTATAATAACACATTTATAAACACCAGCATCTTGACCATCGACTGAATCAATGCTGAATTCAAAATTGAAATGTACAAATTAATATATCTTTGATTAAAAATTAAATAGGTCAAAACTACGTACCTTAAGCCGATCTCTCCATTGGGATTATTAATAAAATTAATATTTGAACTGGGGCGTAGAACCATACCATCCTTGTACCACTTAATTTCAGGGGCAGGAAAGCCAATGACTTTACAATTTAATTTCAATGGTTCTCCAACAATAACAGACTGACTTTCTAGGGGTTTCAGGAATTTCGGGTGCATTGCCTCGGCTAAAAAAATATATAAGTATAAGTAAAATAATTATTACACAAATAGAAATAAGTTATAAAGTTTTAGTCGGTGCCATGTAAAAATAGTTGTATAATACTAAAATACGTACGTTTTACAGCAACAGCGCACAATGCAACTTTTTGTCCGTGCGGATTAGAAATAACTAATTTGTAGGCACCAGAGTCATTTGGTTGACAGTTAGTGATTTCCAACTTAACCAATCCTTCGGGTGTTGTAGTCAATTTGACACTGTAAGGAAAGATAGAAAAGAAGAATGGAAATTAATTTAACCCTAACCAATACATATTAATTAATAAGATAATTTTTATTATGGTATATCACTGTATGTCAAATTATAGAAATAAGAATTACTCAAAATAAATTTAGAAGTAAATACCTTTGGCTAGGTTTAATTTCTTCACTATCCTTGAACCATTGGACCTTAGGTAATGGGCTACCATCCACCGAGCACTCTAATACAAGAGGCTCATTTTGCAAGACGTCCAGGGCATTACTCAGCTTACTTGTAAAGCTTGGCTCCAGAGATTGCAGAGCCAGCTCAAATGATAACTTTGTTTCTCCCACTTCATTTTTAGCAACACATGTGTACTATAAAAGTATCAATGAATATCTTTAATGTCTTTAACATGAAGCTGTACATACCTTTCCAGCATCATTTTCGTTAAATTTCAATATTTCAAACGAACTCTCAACTTGATCGGATGCTATATTTGCAGATTTTGAGCTGTATGCTTTTTGATTCGAAATTTTGTCGATAGACGCCAAGTCAATAGGCTTGTTGTCTTTAAGCCATTCAATAGATGGCGTTGGGACTCCATGCACTACTGCTTTTGTACTCATGGGCTTGAAGGCATGAATTACTTGGTTTTCTGGTGATACTATGAAAGTTGGCTTTTCAACTGAAATAAATATACATATACATAAGGTTTTTTTTAAACAATATTTGTTTAAAATTTGCATTAAATTACCAAGAACTTGCAAAGTAAATTCGCTGTCAGCTCTGCCTTCTGTATTTACTGCTGTAATTGCGTATTTGCCGTCTTCCTTTAGTGTTACAGACGGAAAAACAATTCTGTACTTATCTCCGTCAACATCAGCGATGACCTCACAGTTCTCATTGTTACAAAGGTTTTCATTGCCGCGAGTCCATGAAACCTTGGGCTTTGGATTGGCAACTACTAGTGCTTCAAAGCAAACAGATTCACCTGGCATACACTTATGACTCTTTAAGCCGGAAATTTCGGGTTTCGCCAGCACTTCTATATTGCCATTTGTGGTCAGTTCTCCATACTTGTTTTTCACTTTTAGCTCATAAAGGCCTGAGTCTTTAATGTCAGCTATTTGGAATAAAATGTAGGGAAAAAATTGTTAACGATAAAACTGACTTGAGACTGGAGTTTGAGTTTAAATGAAGCTTAAATAATTCGGGTGGCGTACGTAAATTTTTAGCAGCAAATAACTTTACATTTTTATGTTGATTTTTTAATTAATACATTTTTTCCTTATACTTTGTGGAGTGCAAATAGGTTTTATGAAGGAATGTTAAGTTATTTTACATAGTGTTGGTATTATAAAAAAGAAAAGGCAAGTCATACCTCCCAATATGTTTAATGAGCACGTATATTGTACGAGTCCATTTTCAAGATCTTTTTTCTCAGTCTTCAATATATTATTTGCAGCTCCCTTTAGGGCAACTCCATCCTTGAACAAAATTATTTCGGGAGCTGGATCAGCTGTAAATGTTACTGTTTCACTGATGTCGTCTCCCTTCCGTACTTTAAGATCGCGTAATCCGCTGGATGAGATTAGTAAAGGTTTCCTGTAGTCTGCCACATCTAAAGATAAAAAATAACGCATATGATTTTTTAGAAAGCTAATAGAAAATTTTAAAAAAATTTACTTGAGAGCGATAGTACTCCTTGGTGACTTTTTTCTCCGCATTTGTTTTTAATCACCACTTTGTATTCTCCGGAATCCACAAGGTCCAAGGACTTTACCTCCAGTTTATAATGGTCCTTCAAAAATTTTTTTTATATTATAAAAATTCGGAATTTAGTCAAACTCATTAACAAACCCCATCTTCTGTTATAGCAAAATGTTTGTCAGATGATATTGGCTTTTCATCATGATACCAAATTGCCTCCGGTTTAGGTATACCCTTTGCGATAACTTCATATTTAAGTGGAAGACTTTCATAGCTATGCACTTGAAAAACATCAATGTGAACAATCTCGGGTACCGCTAGAAATATATAATTTATATTGATGTTATAACGCAAAAAACTTTTTAAATCATTGAAAAATAAAAACCTCTGTTTCCAGGGCTCGGATTTTGTTATTAAATGCAACTTAAGATATGTACACAGTTTTTTATGTTAAATAATAAAATTATTAATTTGTCGTAAGTTCACAACACAAGAGTGTCAGTTTCATTTGAACTCCGATTTATTATTGTTCTTTATTAAATTAATAATATGTTCGATTAGCCTTGCGTAGGGCTGCTCTTCCATGCATTTTGGCTGTTTGAATAAGCAGCTGGTAAATATTTACATTGAGTGCCATAAAGGCTCTCACTTGCACAACCAGAGCTGGCTAGAAGGCCGAAACTCTTATGGTTGCTTTTCGATCTTGGCCATAAAGGGACCGATTCTTTTCAAGTGCACACATATGTACATTATTTTGTTTAAGTGCACATATACACATATACAAAATATTGTGAAAAACACTCAACTATCACTACACATATAGAAATGAAGTATTTTTCATTATCGTTAACAAACGCCGATTGAAGCTTCAAAATTTTAGATACCAAATCAATTAGTGGTACATTGTATGAAGCTATAGATACAACACAGACACTATTTTGTTTCTCGCATGGTGCCTGCAGTTCCCTTTAATCTAATAACTCGTTCAACAGTAATTAAGATATTAAACTTTGAGTTGCTTTCCCAAAATAACATCATTTGTATAAACGCTTAAATTATAAATACTTATAAATTGATGTAGACTTATTCTTTATCATAATGACCAATATTTTATAGGGAAGAATGTAAAGGTTTGGAAACTAAATATAATAATGAAAATAACTTTCTCCTTGGCTTTATGCGGGTGACGCCTGGGTAAAGACAGCTTTAAACTTCTGGGAAATATTTACATCTTTTCGTATTGTGATTTTCGGTGCATCGACAAATTAACGATTTGAGCATGTCACAAAAATTGTAAGACTTTGTCTGCAGCAGATAACTACAAGTATATATCCAAAGTATCAAGTGTCTAGTTAAATAGCGTTGAAATAAGTTGCGTCATACAGACGGACGGACGGACGAACGGGTTGCATGACTGATATTGCACAAGCCCAATATACTAGTTTCACTTCATGAACAAGAACAAAGACATACGACACCAAAAATCAGTGTCACTAAAAATTTTTGTTTAAAAGTATGTCAAGAACACTGTTACAACACGAAATGACAAAGCGTTATTTTTAGAATAATGTATAATTATTAACACAAATGTATGTTTTGATTGTTAATTAATATTTAGATATTCACTTTTGTGCATAATTACTGAATTTCATTCATTATGTTAAAAAAAAACGCATTTTTACAGCAGTATTAATGAGCAACACTCTTAAAGTAGGAGTCGGATGCAACCGACTTCGCGATTTTCTGTTTACAGTGTAATTACCTCAAACAGTCAAAAGAGATTGGGTTCGTGATTTACTTACAAAAACCTTGCGATTTTCGCGCAATGGTTTTTTGAATAATACAAAGAAAAAAGAAGATAAGCTTTGTTACAGTGTTATTTGCAGTCTTAATGCAAAGTGTGCCAACTTCAACCCAAAATGTATCTATGAAAGAGTCGAACACTTTAGAGTAAGAATCAAGTCATTTGCAATTACAGCGCCGATAAAATCCAAATTCAATCAAAATTTTAGAAAGAAACAGAAAGAAACAAAAGCGCCGTTTGTTTTTTTTTATTAAGTTGATAGCTATTTTGTAGAAATTACTCTCTCACACCGTAGAGCATTGTCTGCATTGTCTGCGTTGCACTCATCTTCAAGTGAAAATATAAATTTTCGGTTAATTCGTATGAAAACCTGGGATTTTGGATAATGATTGTTGGTAAGGGTACCTAAAATTGGTTTTCGGGATGGGAATGCACAGACATGTAAATGCATATTTGCAATTGTGTGCCCATGGCCCATGTTATGAAAATCGAAATTTGAAATTTTATAGGTTCTGGTTCATACACAGATGAAAGACACGGATTTGTCATATTCAGATATCCCCTTAAAAATTTCCGCATATTTATCTACCCATGCGTTCAAATAAAATTAGCATAGATGTGGATTCGGACGAACGTGAAGACAAATCATCATTGTCTAAAACCTAACTATTCGTTTGTGTATAATGGTCAGAGTGTTAATATATACAAGTTTTATGTTTTGTGAGTTTTTAGTAGAGTATTTAAAAATTGTTACCCCCTTCTTCAGCTTGTTCTGAAGAAGCAACCATTGTTTTTGTCACCATTTGTTCCACGGATACAGAGTCGTTAGCTATATAAAGTTTAATTTTGAAAAAAATATTAAATTTGATGTCCTTATAAAAAAATATATATATAAATATAATCAAACTTTTCGATTTCCAAAAGCCGCGTGATCAAAAGCAGAAATCGTTACAGTTGCTGACACGAGGGAGGAAATCAGTCGCCAGGCTGCTTTAAGCCGTCGATGCCAGCGCATCGTTAGGGATTTTTTGGCGCGAGCACTGGGGGCGTGGCAAACCGATAGCATCCAAAATCGCAATTGGATTGGAGATGAAGATTTTAAAAATTTTAAGGTTAAAAAACAAATCAAGCTAATCCCTGGAAAGTCTCACTCACTCTCATATTGGAAAAAAATTGGTTTGTTAAACAGTGAAAAAATTGACTGTTACCTATTGGTATTATTGGTAATGGATGAATTATTAAAGAATTTATTTTTAAATTATTGCTGGCTTTTCTAAAAAAAATAGCATGACGACTGATTTTCCTAAAAAAAAAATATTGTTCTAAAATGGCGTTTTCACAAATGTACTTACTTAAAACAACGACTTTACAACTTGTGGTTGTCTCTCCAATAAAATTGGCTGCCTTAACTTCATAAGTGCCAGCATCTTCACTTTTAGCAAGGTTTAAAGTTAGGTAGTAATTTTCAATGCGCTGAGAATCTCTAATTATTTTAATGCGCGCATTTTCATGAATTTCTTGTCCGTTTTTATACCTAAAATTAAAACAATTATAATATATATTTTCAAATAAATTAATTATTATTATTATTAATTAATAATTACCATTTGACGTCGGCATCTGGATTGCTATATATTTCAACTTCTAACGTAAGCGAGTTTCCTTCTTTTACCTCAACATCCTTTAGCGCTCTTCGTATCTTAGGTTTGCCTGAAAGTTTATATTATATTTAATAAAACAACCAAGAGTGCATTTATATATAATAATAATATAACAATAAAAATATTCGTGACTTTTATCTTGTAATATCGATACCATGAACAAATCCATTCCAATAAAGTACCAGTAAAAAAAATTCAATTATTAAAATTGTACTCACAGTTGACAGTTACAAAACAGTTGTCTTCCAGCACTCCATAGTCGTTCATTATTTTACAGCAGTAGTTGCCCTGCATATTAGTTAAAACTTCTTTCAGAACTAATTTATAGGTACCGCCATCATTTGTTTGATGAAAGTTATTTCGTTTTTCGTCGATTTCGATTCCATCAATAAACCATTTTACACTCGGAACTGGGTAGGCATCTATCTGAACGGCTAGCTCAACATTGCATTCGCCTTCCTGAACAGTTATATTCTTTAATTTATTTTTAATTTCCGGGGTACATTTTATGAGCAACTGCGTTTGGCTAGTTCCCGATCCGTGCTCGTTTACCGCCTTGACGGAATATTTTCCACCATCTACTCGAGTAGCACCAGTTATGTTTAGGGTGTACGTATTGCCGTCACTGCTTACGCTATATTTTTTATCGGTAATTTTTATTTCAGTGTCATCATGATACCAAATTAGTTTTGGTTCTGGGAATGCGTCTACCCGAACTGACATATGTACGGTTTCTTTTTCGCCGTGAATATATTCTTCTTCTAAATGTTTTACAATTATTGGCTTGGAGTTCACCGTACAATTCCAATACTCGGAAGTTTGGCTTAGATCATTTGTGGCTTTAATTGAATAATTGCCAGATTGAGATAGTTTGATATCGCTAATTTCTATAAAAACAGTTTTTGTGCCCTTTCCAGTTGAACTAGATTCAATTTTTATATTACTCTCACTGGATATGTCCTTTCCATTCCTGGTTACACTTATATCTGGTTGTGGAACACCTTCAACTTTAATTTCAATCTTTACTTTTTCACCGGCTGAGCAAGTTATATCCTTTATTTTATTTATTTTTGGAGGTGCTGAAATATAAAGAAAATAAGTTTATGAGTTATGGGATACGCCTTTAAAATCAGCTCTTTTTGTATACACTTGCATAAAATGTATTTATATTTGTATACATTTATTTTTTTTGACCGTTGACCTGCATTTCCACCTATACATATGTTTTTTAAAATAAAATGTATATTTATTCATATTTACCTTTAACAACCAAGTTAATAGAGCCTTTGTCCTGTCCTAGCTCGTTCACAGCTTCAATAGTATATTCTCCAGCGTCCTCGGTGTTAATACCCTTTATGATTAAGGACATGCTTTCCTCGTCTTCAAACATAAATTTATGCTTTTCATCAGCCTGAACAATTTCACCCTCATGTTTCCATAGAACTGCAGGCTTGGGGAAACCTTTACACTGAAGTTCGAGAATGGCGGACGCCCCGATACTTGTGTTTGCTTCTCTATGTTCAATTATTAGGGAAGGTTTTTCGGGTTCTCTATTTAGAGTTTGAATAGCACCCTGAACGGATAGCTCTGCACTGCAGGATATATTTCCAGTAGTGGTTTGGGCAACACACGTATATATTCCAGCATCTTCAGGCTTAACATGTTGAAATACTAAAGCAAGCGAGTCTTCATCCTCGCCAAATAGTACTTTAAATCGTTCTTCGGGATCGAAATCTTCTCCGTTTCGTTTCCATGAAAAAATTGGTTTCTCGCCAGTGGGTAAAATTTGACCACTGAGAGCTCCAAATGGATTTTTAAATTCTGAAAAATAAAATAATTCAAAAATAATGTTTAATTGCATTTAAATAAATTAAACATAAACTTTGTTTTCTTATTTAAAACTTGTTTTATATATGTATATGGGCTAAGTAGGTATAATACTTACCCACTGTAGTTGCCGTAGCCTCGCAAGTGGCTTCACCATACTTATTAGTTGCCTTGCAGGAGTAGACTCCAGCATCGCTCTTTTGAACATCTGCAATTACTAATTCGTAAAAACCCAAATAGTCCTTATCTCTTATAATTTGAATTCGATCACTGGTTTCAAGAATTTCTTCCTGATTTTTAAAGCTAAGATAAAAAAAATAAACGCCAAGAGATATTTGTTAATAGTTTGCGAGTTTGCAAGGGTAAAAAATGTTTTCTTAATTTAAAAAACCGAAATAAGAATTAAATGCATCGATTTTAAATGTAGAATTGATGTTTATGAAAAATCATGACCAGAATGTCATCAAACATGAAAATCGGTTCAGTTTTGACAAATTTATGGCTGTTTCAAATATGAGAGCTATGGCTTCTAGAGCTTTACATGTAAAAATTTTTCTCAATTTTGACATGATTTTTCTGCTTTCAATTGAACGATTTTGAATATGATGTTAATTTTCAAAATTGTAACATAAACAAACTTTAAATAAGTAGCTAAAAAATTATATGAACTTTTTAGATGTACTTACAACTTGACTCGGGGTTTCGGATCGCCTAAAATCTTAATCATGAAACGAAACAGAGTGTTTTCAATCATTTCAGCATCCTTTAAACTAACCAGAAATGCTGGTGCAATATTAGTTTTAGTTTCGTCATGGTCAGATGCTGTAAAAATGAAGGAATATCTTAGCAAAAAAATAATTACGATTCAATCAATAATACCCACCTTGTCCAACAGCAAGCTGTGCTGTGACAGTCGTTGTATCGGATCCCGATTGTGCACGAACCGTATACGTTCCCGCGTCATTTTCACTGAAAATATATGAGAAAATTTGTAATCTATCTTTTATGCAAGCTCAAGCCAAAGGTGTCTTCATACTATATTCTCCATTGTGAACTAAAAAAACTACAAATTATTAGTTAGCACTGTGACGTTACCTGCAATTTTTGATATCCAACCGATATGAATTGTTTGGAGCGCTCGTTTGAATAATGCGATCCGCTAAACGATCGTCCAAGGGCTTATTATCCTTCAGCCATGTAACTAATCCAGGCTGCTCCTTAAACTGAATTTCAAAATGCGCTGCTTCTCCGCCTGTAAATAATGTAGATTGCATAAATCAAATTTGTTTTTAACAAAATATATTATCCGCATTAAAAACTTACTTTTGACTTGCACGCTTTTCAACATTTTGATGACCACAGGCTTCTCAATAGAGCGTTGGGGCATATCACCCATAAGTTGCGAGGTCAAGTGCTTACTAGACTGTAAGTATGATGCACTGCTCTCAGCCCGACTTTCTGCACGGCTCGCAGCTCGGCTGGAAGCTAGAACGGACGAACGTCCTTCAATTCTATCTAATGTTGTAGTTCGATCACGTCTTGAACTAACTCCGTATTGCCTTTTTTCTACAGTGCTATCATAGGAAGTTCCCCTATCATAGTCCCTGGACACACTAATTTCTTTTTTAGCATATGGATGATCAATGTAAACAATGAAAATTTGTTAGAATCATATATATTAAAATACATTTAGGGGAAAAACATTTATTAAATAGTTTTAATAGAGGGTAAGCAAAGGACAATAAAAATAACTAATACGAGGTCTGCCTTCTATTGTGCGTCTTGACTACGCTAAAGTGCGATTTACCACATTTCCATTCGAAAGCCAGAAATTTATTTTATTTGCTAAAAATATCGTGCAATAAATAAACAATCCAAAATAAATGACGATAGCTTTGAATATATGCAAAGTATTTCAGTAATAATCTGCAGTCCTCTACTTCAAAATAAAAGAATTCTATATATATTTTTATTTTTCAAAAACCAATCATGCCAGCAATACGACGAATAAATTGCGAATGGCTAAAAAGCATTTTTCAAAGTTCTAGGGGCATGGGAAAAAGTAACTAATAATTTATTATTTTTACCACGGCATTATTCTTACATTACATTATGACTTTATATTTTATTATTGTCCACTACAACAAACTCTCACCTAGAGAGTTATCTATGGATATTTTTCGCACAATATGAATGACAGCCCCGTATTATCTGAGTTTACTTAGTTGTTGTAATTAATATCTAATATAAGGAAGATAAAAGTAAAAAAACGATTGCAAATTATTGTATTTGATACAATATTTTAAGGTATTAAAAAGATGCAAATTACTGGTATTTATGAAATTACCTTGCGTTTCATATGAATTTGTTAAATGTATATATATATTTGAAAATATGTAATTGGAAAAATAGTGATTGTACAATGTCATTGGAGTTGTTCAGAACGCGAGACATCTAATCAATATCGACACATGTTTCGTAACAGAAAGTTTATAAAAATGCGCATATTTATAAATTGCCATATTTTCAATTAGGTACCTTTTCAAACTCAAATTTATCTATACCTTATATTTATTTTAAATTTGAAATTTACTTTGAATTCTTTAGCTGTTGACTATATAGAGCCAAATTTATAATTATTTTTGAATTATTTTCTATTGTAACTTACTTTCAACACGCCGCTTAGTGGCCAGTGAATACCCGGAATAGTTATCATCCATACTGGCAACACTTTTGCCTCGAATTTCAAAATCGGCACTTGGCTCTCTGAAATCGTCAGCAATTGATTCAGTATATTCGCCTTCAATATCGAGTATGTTTACAGGCTCTTCAACAATTTCGTATATGGGTTTTTTTTTAATGGGTGGATTAAATATATGTACAAAATCTCGAGCCTTAGCTTTTTTAACTGTGTCTTGAGCATAATTGGTGGAGTCGGTTGATTTTAATACTGTATTCTTAATATTTCGTATTTTTTGTTTTGCATTGCGAAGCGATGTGTCTGAGGTTGATATGTCGTAGATGCCTTCCAAAAAGTTTTGTGTTTTTTGTTCAAGACTTTCAGTATAAACATGAACGCGCTTTACGGTTGGTGGTAGTCGAGGAGGCGGAGATGGTGGGCGAGCTTTAACAATTAGTATCTCTATGGTGGTTTCATACGATATAAGCGGAAGCGGTTGAAAAAAGCCAGGCATTCTAATAAAATGAGGAGGTATGGGTGGTGGGGGCGGTCCTTGTGAAGAACGATTGCCATCATTTCTGTATGTTATATTGGCAAGTTCGTTATTCCACTGCGCAAAAGAAGCATTATCAGTTATATTAGTAACATTTGAAAGCCCCTCTCGGTGTTGGGTATTTCTAGGTACGCTATCACTATCCTGAAGAGATTCATTGTAGCCAGGAATGTGGTGCAGTTCAATTGGACTGTGTTTAGTTTCAATGCAATTATTATTTGGTTCTCTTGAGTTGATTATTACAATTTTTGAATTTAAATCGTTCAAAGTATTCAATTTAGAATCTTCTTCGTCCTTACCCTCTGTTATATTTTCGTTGCGTATCTCAACTTCATGAGATTCCTCTATAGCAGTATAATCATCTGATGAGGTAATGATATTTTCATTGATATTAAATAAGCTTTTATCAATTTCAATTATTTTTTCGCATATTTCAGAAGCTGGTTTAGTTATAATTGAAGACTCAATTTGCTGGATTTCTAAAGCAGAAGACTGAGTTTCGCTTGCATCTATCTTAGCCTGGCTGTCTTTTGCACTTAAGTCACTTTGGCATTCTAACGTGTCTCCAGTAGAAACATAAGCGAGATTATTGTTATCAGCGTCAATTTCGACTTTTGAAAGAGAAATGTTTTCTCGGGTTTGTTGACTTTTAAATAATTCTAATGATTCCTGTTCAAATTTAATTAGTTGCTGATGTTCAAACTGAAGGCGTTCCTTTGTTTCCTTACTTAAAAAGTAGTTTTCTGCTACATCAGATGGACGTATACCTAAACTTGTATCATAAGCTTCAACTTTATGGGGAAGTCGAAGTATCAATTCACTTTCTGTAGCAATGTTCGTTGAATCAACTTTAAGATCGTCTGCATTATGTTCTTGCAATGCCACTTCATGGTTGATATATGACTTAATTTCTTTATACCAAATCAGATGATTTTCCTCATTTTGAGGCTTTATATAAATTGGTAAGTCTGATGAACTGTCCGCTTTTTTTAAAGACAGACATATTTGCCTCTGGTCTAATATGTCCTCAATATCGCATAAGGGAAGCTTTATAATGTTAAGCAAAATAAATATCGATTTTTTATCTGATATTTTTCGGATTTTTGTTATTAGAAGTCTTGACTTAAATAAAAAACAATATCGATCATGTGATTTACCGGCCTTATCGGTAACTGTGCAAGACTCATGCAGCAATAGCCTGCCCAACTTATTAATGTTACCTCTATATCCCTCAATGCTTGAAACAAAAATATTATCATAAGCTCTACTTGGTACGCTTAGCATTAGTTCTAAAGCTCTATCCAAATCCCTAACACTCTCTTGTAGGCATTGAGATAAGTTTATTAGGTCCTGTGGATTAAAAGTTAAACCAGTCTATATTAAAACTGATGAACAACAAAAACTTTAATAAATGGTAAAACTACATGTATACATAAATACAATAAAATCATGCAAACCTGAAACAGAAGCTTGTAGTCGTTTATTCTCTGAAGAGGAAGCTTCAAGTGTTCAGAAAGCGATTTATCGTCACCTAGTTTTGCTGATAGTTCCTGAAATAGTAAAAAAAACGGTATGTTAACTTTTTGGCTTATTAATACGAAAGAATCAATTAACCTGTATAAAAAGATAACACTGTTTTTATTGCTTTATGTGTAACTAGATATCTCCTAATCGGGTGCTCCCGATTTGGTTGTATATACAATATCGAGTGTCGATAATTCGTAACGGTTTCAGTTTAACTACCGTTAACTTTTTTGTAGACAATTTTATCACTTTCAAGTCGCTTTACACGTACACTGTTTTTTTCTTGTTATGTTCTGAGCGTGGAAGCTCAATAATATGCGTATTTTACACCTAACAAAAAATAATACATCCTTGTTCGGTAAACTGCGGTTATTGACTGAAGATGTACTCTTTTAATTAGAGGTGGTATACAATAGGATTAGGCGATGTATCGATAAATGTTACTTTTTGCGAATGACAGTTAATATTTAAAATTGTTACATACATAAGAGTTATGTTATCTTGGAAAGGTTTGGGGAAAATATTGGAGACCAATATACAACCAATGAATAATTACAAGTTTTTTAAATACTAGTTATTATTTTTGTTATGTCCAGTTTCTGTTTGCTGTGTTGTGTCTAAGCAATACCTTTCGATCGGTATATAACTGGATCGGATCGGACTTTTGTAAAACAAAACCTCAAAAGTTCACTTTTTGTATAATGCTAGCCGCTTTTGCACACATCGTCGAGCTTTGCCCCTAGCGCGTACTACCGTCCACGGTGATAAATGACTTTCTAGCCTATATATAAATTTTAAAAAATACCACTTGTTGAAATTTAACCTAAATGTGTATGTGTATATTCATTTTTAAATTGTATATTTTAATACATTTATGAGTGTACATGCATGAATATTACATTCGCGAATCTGTTTACATTAGTTTTTCTTTTTTATGAATCGAATGTATATATGTATGTTCATTTCTGGGTTGTCGAATTGTACAAATCATCATATTTATTTATTAACTAATGTTTTATGTACTGCTTATATATTCTGGTGGTTTCTATATGTTTACCCATTGTTGCTTTTTTATGCATATACATATATATAATATATACTTAGATATATGTATGAATATAAATATGTAAACACATATACGCATTTCTATATATAGATATATATATAATGCAAATATAAATAATATTGCATAACGAAATATAATAATTTTCAAACACCATCTTTTGTATAAATATACAAATATATTTTTTTATTATTTATTTTTGAGTATCATATTATTGAAATATTTATATTATTTATTTATTATTTAAAATAGGTACCGAAGAAAAGCAAATCCACGTGTCCAGAGAACGAAACGACGGCAAACACAACTCAAAAGACACTAAAGTGTGCAAAAGCTTTAATATTGAGAAACGTCTAGGTTTAAAAATAAACTGATATAATCTACATACATTTGTACGTATACACAATATTTTCAAAAGCATTGAACATTTGAATGTATGTGCAATAAAAATCAATATGTATGTACAATTTGCATATACTACACCCTATAGTTAATAAATCTGTGCATGTACTCATTCATAGATATCTATGTACATCTTTTTTCGTACATATGTGTGTAATATACAATTTAATAAGCACACAGTTGCTAAACTATTCAAGTTTAAAAAAATATTTAAATGCAGTTTTCTAGAGCAGTCTTTGACTAAATCTTTGACTAAATCCTAAAGATAATTTTGCTGTGGCCTCCGTTTTATTGAATGGCCCTCTACAAACGAGTTTCCGTTGAAGAAACAAAAAATGTTTTCGGAACTTTCTTTTGGAACTCGTAAATCCACACCTTCCACAGTTTTAAATGTGGCAGCAAGTTTTCGCACAACCCCCATAAAGATTTTTAAAATTACAAAAACAAGAAAATATTCCAAAATAAAAATATTAGCTAAGGCCATGAACGAGTAGTACCGCAGTAGGCAAAGTTTGACTGTAGCGTTCTTGCATGTTCTTTTTTGTTTTTGCGAATATATCGAAACAAATTTGGTGTCCCAATGTAAACAAGTGAACAAGGCTGCAGTCGGGAACGCACGACTACGAGATACCCTGAACCCTGTCATCTGTCTTCATTTCCGAATGAGCATAGCTTAATAGATATAGAAACTGATCAAGAATATAAACACTTTATGAGATCACAGATGCTTTCTTCGACCTGTCACTAATATACCTGTCACTATAATAATAAATATCTTCAATTAATGTGACATTAATGTAACTTACCTGAAAAAAACTTGGCTTTCTACATTTATGGAAAGAAACTCTTGGGCTAGTGGCTCATTTCTACAATAAACCACATGTTTATCAAAGTCGCGCTCGAGTCTTAAAAATGTTTTCGCTATCATATTAGGCTGGTTACTATAACATTTCAAGCCTTCTTTTAGAACCCTGAAACAACATTTCAAGTTAAGTTTGAGACAAGTTAAAAAGCTTTTCTTTATGCATACATGTTATGAAATTCAGCGATTTGCACAAAGTTACAAAAGATAATGTCCTTATTGTCACGTGCCGATCTTGGTGCAGTAGGCTTATCAACGGCCTTTATATACATATCAACTACATATTGCAAGTCTTTTGAAAACTCCTCTTCAGTTTCGATAAGCTCTCCAATGATGGTTCTAAAAATAGATTTGATCAAATAAAAAATATAGGGTAAAAGATGCTTGTTGCTTGGTACAGGATACAAAAATTTGGTGCTGGGTTAGCAGTTAACTGGAGAATACTTGCCTCTTTCTAAATTCCAAGTCAGCGGTATTATACGTATTATCATCACTTTTATTTAAGGAAAACTTGGATTAACTTCTAGGACTTCCATTGAACCATGCCTTCCTTTACTGAATTTTTTTCACCAAATACTCTAATTAAACACCTGCATAATTTGTAAGATTAAACATTAATTATTTTTAAGACAAAAATTATATTTGTAAATCGATTGTGTAAGTTAATGGTACCGACTGAAGGTATTCTATACAATATCGCATATAAGTTAACAAACTTCAACTTGAGATGCGTGTTTTGGCTTTTATGTGCTTGCAGCAGGGAAATTGTGGAAATCTTATTTTATAGTTTTATAGCTCCAAATCACTTGACCTATTTACGTACCTTGTGTCTCCAGAAGTAGATATTGTGTTTATAAGCTCAACCACATCTCCTTGAGAAACACTGATCGCGTCTGTTGTTTTAGCTTGGTAATTTTGGTTAACAAAAACTACGTCGCCCGCCTGAAAGTAAATGAAATAATTTAGTTTATAACTGGATTATAATGGTTTATTATCTTCAATATTATTATGTCCACTCATATTATCATATATCACTAAGTGAAACTAGTATATTGGGTTTGAGCAATGTCCGTCATGCTGTCCGTTTGTTGGGATAAACGCAACCATTTTTGGCGCTATTGAAGATAACGTCTTTATGTGTTATGAGTTTTTGGTTACGCCCATTAGGAGGCTGTCAAATCGACAACTTTTGTATATATATATATATATATATATATATATATATATGACGGACGGACGGACAGACGGACAGTAGTTATGCTGAATAGTACAAACTTAAAATAATAGTTAACCTTCGTGAACGTCCATAAAAAGTTTACCGAAATGTTGCAAGTTTTTATAAGCAAGTGAGCGTGCTCTTGTCGAGGCCGCCCGACCAGGACTAAACCCAAGCCCTGCGCAATCTGCCTTTATAAGCATTTCCACCCGTTTACATGCACATATACATAAATGAGATATATACATAATTGACAAACACACACTCAATCACTCAATCACTCAATCACTCACTCACTAACTCACTCACCTACTCCCACACACACTCACCTGCACACACAAAAAACACACACACACGGATACATACACACGCACACGCACACACACACACACACACACACACACACACACACACACACACACACACACACACACACACACACACACACACACACACACACACACACACACACACACACACACACACACACACACACACACACACACACACACACACACACACACACACACACACACACACACACACACACACACACACACACACACACACACACACACACACACACACACACACACACACACACACACACACACACACACACACACACACACACACACACACACACACACACACACACACACACACACACACACACACACACACACACACACACACACACACACACACACACACACACACACACACACACACACACACACACACACACACACACACACACACACACACACACACACACACACACACACACACACACACACACACACACACACACACACACACACACACACACACACACACACACACACACACACACACACACACACACACACACACACACACACACACACACACACACACACACACACACACACACACACACACACACACACACACACACACACACACACACACACACACACACACACACACACACACACACACACACACACACACTTTTTCCGGTAATTGCCGGTAACTAAACTAAATTTATGATCGCTATGAAATTTTAGTTACTTTTGAAGAACATTGAATTTTATGTACAAACAATTTGCAACTTTGTTTTATGGTTTTATTTATTATTATTGGGCCAAGTGGTGGGAAGGGGGTATCCAAAGCCGTAATATTTAAAATCTGACTATGCTTCATAAAAAAAAACATTGCTAAAAAAGCGGGTCAAAAAGCGATAAATATCGGTTCAATGCAAATATAGCGTCATCGATCTTAATAATGATTGATCTGTGTATGCGATATGAAATCTCACAGACAGACGGACATGGCTAAATTGATGCGGCTAGTGATGCTGATCAAGAATATATAAACTTTATGGGGTCGGCGATGCTTCCTTCTGTCGGTTACATACATTTTCACAAACCCATTATACCCTTTTTATACCCATTCTCAATTTTTGGCTAGATCACCAACAATCTACATACCAAACTTTGATATATTATATATATATCTATATATATATATAAATATATATATATATATATATATGCATCTATATATATACATATAGATATAAATAATATATTTTGTTCACGTACATTCGCACTTTACACTGTATAATTTAATATGATTTAACTTACTTTATTCATAATTGCTGATTACGTTTATTTAAATATATTGTTTAAATTTGTCAATAACGAAATTGATCACTTGCAATTCGCGTGCACACTTAATTGCTAACAGGCATGCCTGCAATATTTTGATTAACTGAATTGCGCAACATTGTATTTGGCAAAATTATTATATTTATTAAGGAAGTTCTTAACCGTAGAAACTTGTGCACAAATATTATGTAAAACAATTTTCGTTTCGTTCAAGTAACGGCATTTTAAGGTAACACTAATATTCATCGATTTTAACAGCTTCTCAACAACTATACGACTGAACAAAATAAGCAGATCGATATTTACCGATCACAAAAAATTTGTTCTCAAACAAAAATAAAAACAACAAAAAAAAAACACGATATTCAAGATAAAAATAATTCGCATGCACTCAGAATTTACGTATGAATATGTACTAACGATTGCAGCGGTACAGAATACAAGCATATACCACTATACCCTATATATATGTATATAAAATATATATATATATATATATATATATATATATAAATAAATATATATATATATATAAATAAGTACAGTGGCTCTCAGCCTAAATCAACTAGGTCAAATAACAAATTTAAAATTGCTGCAACTCCCAAACTGCGAGGCTAATCACAAAACATTAACTGCACAATTGAAGATTTGTGCTTCAACTTAAAATCAATCAAATCAAAATTTCTTAATATATGAATAATAATTCGCCTTTTCACTTGAGCGAAAGGTATTTAGAAATCATTCCCCCAATAGCCACAATCTTGCTCCTCGGTTTTTACATAAATTTCACGCTATTATTAAACCTTAAAAATTATAAAACGACAAAAAGTAACTTTTTGTACCCTGAACCTATTAAAAATAGGTAGAATGGATAAATGGTTTTGTTAAAAAATGCATACATAATTTTGATCAGCTGATCTTCATCGATAAAACCTGCAACAACGTTCAATTTGTTGAACTTACTTCTTATTGTTTTGCATGCAGAGACATCAGGTTGCGTACATCTATTTATATATGCTATAGCACTTAAAGATCCGTTATCAAAAATTTTCATCCACATCGGTGAAGATACACTGAAGCTATTAAAGTAAATGTGTGGTCACAATTGACAATTTATACAAAGCAATTATAGATACATTTTAAGTGCTCAAAAATAACGATCATAAATTTAGTTTTTGGGCCGAAAGCAATTTCTGTATTTTCTGCATATTTCTTTGAATATTTTTGCCATAGGTAACTTAAAATTGTTTTGTAGATAGCTGGTGACCTCCCTAAAGATTGCATTCTTGATTATCCAAGCCACCGATAACTACCGTAACCTTCTCTCCACGGTGTTTTAACATCGTTAGCGATGTGTGTTGCTTCCATTATTGTGTATTTTGCATACGCGTGCCGGTACTGCTACGGTGTACCAGCTCGGGTGTGGCCAAGCGTAAGCGAATTCAGGAGTCGCCGCAGTTCAATTAATCGTATATGCCAGGGGGCCAGGGGACCAGTAATTGTGCTTAACGTCAGACGTTGTTGCACGTATGCTAGAACCGGCCGACGACGTAGGCTTGCTACCCGAGCATGCTACGGTGCCTTATCCGCGTGTATCATCGAGCGTAGGTGTGGCGTCCGTGCCGTATCCATTTGTGCATGTTTTTCGTGTATTGACTGCGTGTAAGTGTAGCGCTACAAGTATCCTGTTATTCCGTTCCTATCATTCGTTCTGCATACAATCGCCTATTGGTACTACCCAGACTACGAAGACATATGTATTTTTATTGATTATACAGGCCACGTTGTTCGACTTCAATTATAGTTGCTTTTAAGACGGGTCACGGTACTACCTTAAGCGTAAGCGAAATCAGCTACCGCAACCTTGGGTATGGTCAAGTAAAGGCGCCCTGTTCTTCCGACCCTTCCTTTCGTTCCGCCCGTGCACGTTACGATAACCTACCCTCGTGTATGATCGGGTGTGCTACGTCCTTGTTTGTTTTCCGTACACATGCCAGTTCTCCCATTGTACCATTGAACTCAGACCACTCAATTCCATTCAATATGCTCACTTTGCCCCTATTGTGTTCCGATTTACTACATTTACTACATTTTTCGATTTGCGATTTAAGATGGAATGATATATACAAATTTCCTACTATTTTTTTTTAACACTTTAAATAATATACAATAAAATATTTCAAGTTTCTCTTTTAAATAAAAAGTTGCGAACATCTGATCAGACGGACGGACGGACATTGACAGACATGAACGAGGATAACAAAAATGTTAATTCAATAAATATTTTAAATTTACTTAAAATGCATTTCTTAGCTAATGTACAAATTTGCGAATGAAGCTAGGCAAAAGTAACAAAAAAAAAACGTATAATTCAACTTGGTAAAATATGAGTCATTCGTTAATGTAATCATTACAATCTTATAAATGCACTTATATATGTATGCACATATAAATGTATTCATTGAACGTATGATAAATTTCAAATACAAAGTTAATAATGCACCTCTGCTAATTACCAATTTGACATTCAAGCGAGACGGCCTTACGTTTTAAAGTCTAAAGCATCAAAGTTCATAGATATATATATATATATATATAGATAGTTATATATATATATATAAAGGTAAACAACGTATCTATCATTGACCAAGTATAAAAGCTAGCGTCATTGACATCGTCGTCAGTTCGTTAGAGTTATTTGGTTATTCCACAACTTGTTGTGTGCAGCTTTACACAGTTTTTCGTTTCTTATAAATAGTAAGCGCAACTTACAAAAGGGTTTATTTGAATATAAATTACTTTTTTGATCATCTGATTTGTATATATTTATTTTGTGCAAATACGGTTGCTTTGTCTGTTTTGTATTGTTATTACATTGGTCTTCAAGACTGTGACTTGCATGCATATAGTTAACTTAAAGTAAATCGTATAAAACCTTGAATTAATTGGCGCTAAGTACGAAATAGATGCATATGTGTGTGTGTGTGTGTGTATATAAATATTCATGAAAAATGTGTGCATAACTATTTAACGACTTTCAACTTGTTAGCGGTAACATGAAATAACAAAAACTTAAAAAGTACACACCAAAGATTTAGGGTTGTGCATCTATTTCTCCACTCCTGAAAACTAGTTTATTCGTGTTGTGTTATGAATATTTGTTCTTTAATTATACCCTGAAACCTTGGATAACAATGGCTTTGTGCAATTTATATAACATGCAGAAGGAGGCATCTCAGACCCCACAAACTATATACATTCTTGATCAGGACGTCGAGCTCAGTTGATTAAGCCAAGTTCGTCTGTTTGTCTATCTATCTGTCTGTCAAAAAAATTTAATAATTTTTTTTGGTAACTTTCTCCGTTTCATTAATATCAATGAAAATCATTTTTAACCCTTGATTTTCTTACCATATCTATAAGGACTATAAGAGCTGAAGACCAACAAATTTATGTTTCTGTAAAACACACGTAGATGGATAGCTCCGCATTTTGGATACCCTGCAAATTACATAATAACTCTATGTAGTGGGGGCAAGCGTAGCTACCGAGTAAAGTTCGTGTGTGTACTGATGTGAATTGCATTGTAATTGAAAAGCTTAAATGCTATTGTTAGCTACTGAAAATTGCATAAACATTTTATAAAAGTTAAAAAAGAATATAGTTGCCTATTTCTCCCGATCCCATAAGGTTCGTTTGTCTATGAGGAAAATAATATGTAATTTTAATTTAATTAAAATTATCTTTAAAAAAAATTTAAAATGTTTTATCTCCTAGTTTCCCATATAAATTGTTGGAGTGCTCCTTCAAACATTTATAATTTGGCCACGCCTCCAGCCCCACAAATATCACCTTGAACCATTAGATAAAGAAATTTTCCGGCCATACCTCTTCTTAAGATCAAGCTAAAAGCTTCCGCCATGTTACAAATTACAGATTACAAAGCAAAAAAATGTTCCACAATAACAATAATAATTAAGATCGAGCACGAGTATTACGCAGTCGATACCAGCTGACTGCAACGTGCTTCCTTGTTCTATTAAAATCTTATAACCCAAATATTGTTTCTTTTTTTTTAGATAGCATCAAAATGAAGGCATATTTATTGATATTAGCACTGGCGATAATGTATGTCTCTGCTGAAGAGAAATATACAACGAAATATGATAACATTGATGTGGATGAAATATTGAAATCCGAACGGCTGTTCGACAATTATTTCAAATGTTTAGTTGATGCTGGAAAGTGCACACCCGAAGGTCGCGAGCTTAAAAAACTGCTACCTGATGCTCTAAAAACAGAATGCAGCAAGTGCAGTGAGAAACAAAGACAAAACACCGACAAAGTTATACGCTTCATTATTGATCATAAGCCAGAGGAATGGAAGCAGTTGCAAGCAAAATATGACCCAGAAGAGGTTTACGTTAAGCGCTACAAAAACCAAGCATCAGAAGCTGGAATAAAAATTTAGAAAAATTTATTGTTTACTATTTGAAATTTATCAACTTTTCCAAAACTTTTGATCTACAAAAACACTTAAAAGTGACTTGGAAATTTGTTTTTAAACATGCTCTAACCAAAGCAATTTAAAAACTATTGTGTATTAATAAGTTGAATGGTATCGTGTTTGTGTAAAGTATGCATTAAATATGTCATGATTATGTTGAAATAGTTTTTTATTCATTTCATTTCTTTGAAATTGGGCAAGAAAAAACGCATACTGGTTTTGTGGAAAATTATGGCTTAAATTGATTGTATATCAGAAATGCGATCATACAAAATATTTAAATATTTTTATCTTTCCATAAACTTTATTTCAACATGCCTGGTTGAAAAAAGCTTTGATATGAATTTAGTTTAGTTTTAGGAAAAATGCGACCTCTCCGATGTCTTGATCAGCACGTCGAACTTAGTTGATATTCCTCTGTCTGTCTGTCCGTCTGCATGAACGCAGCGATCTGGGAAACAAAACGTAGAAAGCTGATCTTCCCTAAAAATGCGTCTGCATTCCGTTTAATATACGAGGTTATCATTTTTTTCTCGATATGTTGCTGCGTTTCATCAATATCGATAAGAATCGATTTCAATTTTTTGTTTTGTAATTTAAGGGAGTCTCACAACAGGGATTTTAGAGGCAGTGTTTGCAAAGGCTGATCGTTTTTACCTTGGGGCTACCTATGGGGACTACAAACGCTCTCCCACCCTTATGAAAGAGAGTAGATTTCTTGTCGATAAATTTTGTAGATAAATACAAGAGCTCGCAATATACACACCAGGTAGCGCTTTTTCCGCATGTTATGTTGTTATTATACCCAGTACGCCTGATTCGCCTGATTCGATCTTAGGGCTACACTATCTGGTAAGCATATGTTCAAGTATCCTTGACGCCAATTTTATCTCCTTTGTGAAGTTAAAGCTGGCGTGTACTTGATCAACCTCCGAAGCCACTAGGGATTTGAATGGATCCCAATTTCTTTTGTTTGGGTTATAAAAATCAGATGTGCTGGAAATCTGAAAAAGTGGCCTTATAACCAATTCTTAAAGAAGCAGAATTTGGTGGCCGATGTTCCTCTACTGCATTTGTCCTTCGCGGAAGTATAGTTGATAGTTGTGTGGAATAGTGAAAGTTAGAAAGGAAGTGAACATGAAAATAAAAAACATGAAATGAAAGATAAATGAGCGAAAGATATATGAAAAAGCGGTAAATTAGAAGATGATGTTAAGCTATCTTATGATAAGCATAAAACGCAAAACAAACAGCATGGCAAGATTCAAATAAATGGTTATGCAATTAATAGTTAAATTTTTATTACTTTTATTCTCAATTTTGTAAAATTATTGTTTTGTTACAGCATTTGAAGTTTGTATTGTGTCTCCAGTTTCTAAATGCTTTATAAGGCGATAAAGAGCGGCAGCTTCTTTAATTTTACTAAATCCTACGCAAAACGCTTCAATTTCAATGAAGAGCTCCTGAAATATAAAATGAAAACAATGTCGTATTATAATTTTGTAAAGATTTACAAACTGTCTATAATAATAATATAATACAATATAATATTTTTATTTTTCCAAAAAATCTCAATAGGATTATTTTCTTCTTTTTTAAACTGTTGTTTTGGACGAGTATTAGTTTTTATTGTATCAAAACGAATACCTGACATAATAAAGAATCAAACAAAAGTTTTTGGTTTTCACAGTTAAGGAGGTACTTACCTTAACATTTATAATCTTGTTCCTAATCAAAGACTGAAGAAATACGCAAACTAATCGAACCAAGCGCGACTGCATATACTTATCTTTTACAGTTTCACATGCAGAAATGCAATTACTGATATATAAGTGGATAAATTCAGTGGGCAAGGGACAAGATGTTGTCAATCTGAAAAAAAATATTCAAATAACGATATTCAATCTACTTTTATCATTAAGACGATTTTTAAAATTAAAAAACAAAAACTTCGGATATGGAAAAATATTTAATGTGTTATAATAATATAATATACTTAGTGTTAAAAAAACACTTACCTGTTAACAACCTCCATTGAATGCAGTGTTATATCCATATTCACCAAAATGTTGAAGTATTCTGTTATGTCGGTAGTCAACATTAGCCTTAATAAGATTTCTATTGAAATGAGCGGATTGTTTTCAACAAGCTGGGGAAGCTGTACTTACGCACAAAATTATTAAAATTGTCAATTTGTCGTAGAGAAATACAGTTGTTGCTTAGAATACTTACTTTCGCCGGCGTCAGTCCGTATTGATGCGCAATATTTCTGTTTTGTTTTTGTAAATCATCAAAAAGAATTTGTTGATCTTGCAGACTAAGTGGCTGAATGAAGGCTTGTTCAATTAAGAGTTTTGTGTTGGGAGTAACATAATTTGATTTGTCATAAAGAACAGTTAAATTTTGATTGCTTAGTTGGTTGATCCATAGCAATTCATCAACAAAATCCATTAGTGGCGGGGCAATTGATAAGAACATTTTTGTGGGACTAAATTTTTCATTAACTAACAGGATTTTATTGAAATATTGAATAAACTTGAACAGTGGAGAAAAATCAAAAAGCTGAAAATGAAAAGAAAATTATATAATTATAGTAACAAAAATTCTATAATTAAAATAATTGATAAATAGATAAATTTTATATTCATATATGTACAGTTTTATTATTATATTATTTTTATTAACAAAAACATCTTTAACCCCATAAAGTGTTTGTATTCCTGATCAGGAATAACAGCCAAATCCGTCTGTCTGTCCGTCCGTATATATGAATGGATCGATATAGAAAACTATAAGAGCTAGAGTCTTGCATTTAGAAATTAAACTCGTCCATGACACGCTCAGATTATGTTTGTTTCAAAAGATCGATTACTCTTAACACTTTTCTAAAATCGATAAAAATCTACACTACACGCTAAAAACACAAGCTTTAAACAAACTTTCGTTTGCAGTACTATTTGTATTTATTATATACAATTATATAACATTTTATAAAATATATAGAATTTCTGTAATTTTTATTTTTATTTATTTTTTTGCTATGTAATTGCTTAAATATATGCTTAAATATATGCGTTTCGATATATATTGCTGATCTTGCGGTTTCCAATATACTGCAACAAAAAGACATAAAAAAATAAATATAAATACAATGTAAACACAGAACATATGTATATATAAAAATAAGTTAGTGGAAATTAAATTCTTGAATACTTCTAGACTAGACCGAGGTTATAATCGTTGAGATTTTCAGAACTTAGAAAGATCAGTACTTAAATTATATTTTTTTATAGTTGTATGGAGTGGGGGAAGGTATCAAAAATCTAACATATTTGTAAAGTGCCTTTATATTTATGTTTTATAGTTTCTAAGAACTATGAAAATAGAAAAAATGTATAAATATCGATAATAAAACAATGCGAGCTCTCGATAATTTGAAACAAACTTGAAAATTTGCACATACCGTTTAATACCCATTTAAGTATACATCACCCGGTACCGGCAAAGTTTGAGGACGCCAGTGAATTGAAAACAGCTGATATTGATGGGTTCACATCATTGGATCTCACAGAACTTGGTGTCAATCGGACGCAGATATTCCGTCTGGCATGTGTGAACGAGCCAGTTGGCCAAATGTTTGGCATACTTTATGTATGGTAATTTGAATTAAACCCACATTTTCCGATTCTTATTAATTGGCTTATCAGTCTTACTTTTAATGTAAGTTTATGGTAATATAACACTGCTGAAACACACTCTCTGCGCAGCTTTCGTTTAGGCTTTTGTTCACTTTAAAAGTTGCGTTTGAATTTTGCAAACAAGTTTGGGTATTATTTTATTTTGTAACCGTGTGTATTTAAAAGAGCTGGGAGACGTCGTATATGTACACAATATATAATTATAAATCATAAGAGAGCATGTGTACACAGAATTTATTATTTAATTAACTTAAGCATTATTTTCACATAATTACCGTAATTTAAAATCAATATTGTAGATATAATTGTTGAATTTAGTTAGTCTGTGCACATCAAAACAATATTCTCTAATGTTGTTTAGCGGTATGAGTTTGATTAAACTACTTACTTAATTGTGGGACTGGAACTATGAACAACAAGGTAGAATGTGAGTCAAGTTAGCAACGGTTATTTAATGTCGGTTATTTTGGAACTTGGCTCCAAGGTCGGAACCAAGTCTTAGTCAGTGTTTATTTATGTATTTTAGCATTATATCTCTATTCTATAGAGGATGTTCTTATTCGGTTTGTCCTTAGAGTCGGTGAGATAAAGCGAGCAATTATTACACTATCTCGGTAAGTGCGGCCCGTGGTTTTATATGAAAGAAATATACGATAATGGACGACAATGATTTGCTCATCTCGAAACTGTTTGTACTAGTCCACACCTATCAAATATTCATCGTGAAGTGGTATCGATACGGAAAAAGCTATGGTATCGAGCTGCGAGTGATATCGGCAATTTATATTCGCTTATATTTAAAATATGACGCAATAATGCTAAGCGCCGCCACCAGAAATGAGATCCTCGTAAAAAACTAAATAAGACAGATACAACCCCCATCTTATTGAGATGCTCTTCAATAAGGTTGACTACCAACATCCCCAAAATTCGGTTATCGACTTATCGTCAAGCAACCGAACGATAATAATTTTGAAATCGCTAAGAAATTGAACAATTTATTGATTATCTAAAACAGAAAAATATGTATGTTTATGTTTGAGTATAATCGCTAATAAACATGAACGGTGAATGCCTGCAGTGTTCAGTCGATGTTTTAAAAGTATAACATTTGTGTATGTATGTATTTATGTAGATATTTGAAAGTCAAGTGTATATTTTTACAAGTAAGAACAGTTAGGTGTACATATGTATGTATTTTAATTTATTTAAATTTTAAATTTGCCAGGTACATCAAAACTCCAAAATGGCAAAGTACACATTTTACATCAGTCGGAAATATAAAACGTATCCAGTCAATTTCGATGTGAAATCTCAACTTTTGGAAGAGCATGACAATGTTAAACTAGTTGTTAAACGCAGAGTAGCAATCCATCCTAAAAAGTGGGCATCACGATGTAAATGGCAAAAAAAGCTGACATTGTTATTGACACTTTTATTAATTTGTGTTCTTATAATTTTTGCCTATGCCGACCAATTTCGGAATAAAATATATTCGATATTTCTTTCAAATCGAATAAACACTATGACAAAAATTGGCAAGATACAAAAAGGATATCCTTCGAACAAGCAAGGACCAAATACATCGAATCATCCCAATTTAAAGCCAATGCAGTACTTATTAAATTACTCGTCTGTTCAACTGAATCTTAATTCACAGACGAATGCATTTTCATCCAACTATAATATATTCGTTATATATACTAGAGAAAACTATCGACTACAAATGAAGTTTGATTTATTTGCACATAGTTTATTAAAATATTCTAATGCTCAATTGCATTTACATGTAATAACTGATAAAGAAAGCGAAGTATCTGTGATAGAAATACTTCAAAGAAAAATTAGAAAATTTAAGAGAGTAATGATATATACGATCTATGACGTGAAAATCTGTTCCAATATAATACAAGATATAACAGACACTTTGTCGCCATTTTTTACTTCAGGTCCAAATTCGTATTACAGCGACTCGCTTTTTTTTCTATCTCTTGGCTTGCATCGCATTGCTGAAACAAGCTTAACCCATGCTATTCTGTTCGACTGTGATATTGTTTTCCGTTCGGACGTTCGATTATTGTTTGCTGAATTCGATCGATTTTCGCCACAACAACTTTTTGGATTGGCTCCAGAGCTTACACCGGTTTACCGACATATTCTCTACCGTTATCGTACCCGATTTCCGGATTCAACTTTTGGTAGCCCATATCACTTAACAAAATTAGCAAATAACAACACAAATAAATTGGTATTTAATCGTATGAATGACCGTCACGGTTACCCTGGCCTTAACTCTGGTGTAGTGCTTATGCTTTTTAATCGCATAAGAGATTCAAAAACTTATATTGAGATGCTTACACCGAATGAAGTTAATCGATTAGTTGCGAAATATTCTTTTAGGGGCCACCTCGGAGACCAGGATTTCTTCACATTACTTGGATATGAATACCCCAATTTAATATACAGATTAGACTGTGTGTGGAATAGGCAGCTCTGTACATGGTGGAAGGACCACGGCTATAGTAATATATTTAATACGTACTTTCGTTGCGAAGGTGTAATTAAAATGTATCATGGCAATTGTAATACCCGCATTCCAGAATAAAAACTGTCACTAATGTAAAAAGTAAATAAAATACATTCAACTAAACTTTCTAAGCATATTGTGGTATTGACTGTTTAGTAATAGTGGTATTCTACGGGATGAAAGGTATTGTTTATACCTTACATTCCGTAGTTCTCCAGCCGAGCGGACTTTCGTTACCAACTTCCGCTTTTGCACATTTCGCACACTGCCGTCCGCAGTGAGGTTTAAAATTTGTAACTCCATACCTCCTTAAATAAATAAATAAATTAACAGGTAAGTTACAAACATACTTTTCTGAAAACGTAGTGATCAGCCAATCCAGATTGGATCTGTCTGTGTAGAAGGTAAGCGCTCCGCCTTGGCCTGGGATGTTTGACACCCTCTCTGCGAGGAATGAGTTCGTAGAAGGGAGTCTCGGGACGTGGTTGCTGTTTTGTAGTATGGATGAGTTTCCTTCTTTATACTTCCGACAGTTTTATAGACAGGGTCACCTCCCTTGATGGGGTTTCCCACTGGAACGCTCCCATTTACCGTACCCCCGTCGTACTCAGACGTCTCTGGTGCAAAAATGCATTCAGTTACCAGCCTAATGACTAAACCTGAAGACTGTGCGGCTTAAGGCATAACATGCTTAGAGGATAAACTGATGAGTCGGTTGTCCGTGAATATCTTTATCCCATTTGTTACCCTCACAAATACTCCAGCCTTGGTAGTCTGCGACTCCATTAGTAAGCAGATAGCATCGGGATTGTCGACGATAACGACAGCCCTCCTGTTCACGCATCCCGGCTGGCAATAACGTGATCCATCCAGCCTAATCCTTAAAGGGCTCCTGCACCAGAACAAACGACTGGCCGAGGTTACGCATGCGTACATCGCAGCACGGTCCCAATCAGAGTTTGATTGTGTGAAGCGAAACATTGTCTACCTTGTACCTTGTACACTGTAAATCGGAGCTTCTGTTGCTTACCCAGCAAAGCTCACCCGTAGCACGTTGCGCATGGGGAGAGACATCACCAGCTCTTCCAGGCGCTTTATGGCCGCTTTCATATTATATTATTAGGAAGTAAATAGTAGATAAGCGAGTTTTTATATTCATATAAATGTATGATACTAAATATTTGACGCAGCCGAACCATAAAATAAAAATAACGATGTTTTTCGTATATATTAAGTAAACTTTCTTTAATTAAATAAAACATTTCTTCAATATCATGCGATTTTATTTTAATTTCTTAAACATGGTAACGGCTTATTGTAGAAGGTCAAATTGGTTATCAAAGCGTGTTCAATTGATCAAAAATAAGTTTATGTATAAGTAGTAAAACTTTACCTTCTTCTTATACAGAAATAATTTTATAATTATATGAAATATGCATACATTTGTCAATGAAATTCAATCCACTCTCTGGTCGGCTCACTGAAACTTTTCAAGTCTTTTTGTAATGTTTATTCTGAAGAAATGTGATCGGGATCTTCATTCTTATTGAATCTTTCCCACATTTTTAAGAATAGATTTTCTAAGCCTTTGGCGTATTGTGAACAATCAAACAATGGACTATCGACTCGTGCTTTCCATACTTTTGCTCTTAAAGCTTTTAAATATTCTCTTTCCGTTCCTAAGCGAATAGCGATTTCTTGATATTCATCTCTGCTCTGTGCTATTAACTCTGGGCAGCCAAGTGTGGCTAATTGCGATGCTGCAACCCTGAAATTATATTAGAATTGGTAAGTTAACCTAACTTTTAAAATTTTAAAGGAATAAATCTTCGCAAATATAACTTCAGGTTAAAAATGGATTAATAAGATAAATATGACTATGAGAGTGAAATATTTACCTGGAAGCTAATGTTTCCCCAGGTAATGTAACAACTGGAGTTCCGGTCCATAAAACGTCCATAGATGTTGTATGACCATTGCACAGTGGAGTGTCTAGACAAATGTCAGCCAGTTGTCCGCGGCGTACGTGTTCTTCCTTGGCAGCTACATTCGAAAATATTATTCGTTCAGATGAAATACCTAAAAATAAGAAACAATTATACAAAAATTATTAACAAATGCGACAGGCAAATTTGCATCGATTGGAAATGTCCGGTATATAAGCTTAAGCGATTACTTTGTAAACGAGTATGAAAGCTCCATTTAACACAACATTCCTTTAAGATCGAATGACTACATGAAATTTCTTCATTATTATTTATATATAAGATACTTACCCAAATCGTTGACAGCCTTTTTAATATTTTGCTCTCCAACTGCTGGAAATCTTAAAAGCCACAAAACTGATTTAGGCACATTTTTTAAAATGTATACCCAGGATTGCAGCGTTTGAGGATCAATTTTATACAACTGATTAAAGTTGCAATAAACAATTGCGTCATCAGGTAACATGTATTGACGACGTGTTGTTATAACAATATTTTGCGGCACTTCTTCTCCTGTGGCTGCTTTATTATTTGTTTGTGTGGTTGCAAGTCCATTTTGAACAACAACACCATTTAAAGATGTCTGTACCTGGCCAGAGGCAATCATCGATACTATTTGTGTTGTACTTGGCAATTCCGCTACTTTAAGTGTAATTTCTACAGGTTTATTCGCATTAACGACTTCTTTGATCTCTTTTACATCCGTGTTTTCAACTAAAGGTGATAAGTCTGTGGCATTGATAACAGCAACATTATCTACAACAGATGACTGTTGTTTATCGCAAACAATTATTCTCTCTTTAAGATGCGGAAACATTTGTTTGTGGTCTCCTATAAAATATGTGTAAGGCATGTACGACAGCTTTTCACTGTATTGATAAGCCAATTCCTTGGGACTAGTAACTGCATCAGTTATAATATAATCCATGAAACTTGCTCCGCTCGTGCCAGGATATCCTAACCACATCACCTGTATTGGAGCTGGTCTAAGGGCAAATATTTCATTTCTGGCACCCTTGGTATATCCATTCATATTAACTAAGATGTGTATACCGTCATTGTAAATCTGATCGGCTGCTTTACCATTACAGGGAATAAGCGAAAGATCCACGAAATGTTCTGATTCCCGGCTTATTTTTTGACGGAATGTGGTTCCGTCATCAGGACTAAGGGCGTAACAGAAGATTTCGACTTTTGAACGGTCATGTAAGCCAGGTATACTCTGCATTAAATGAGAGGTAGGATGATTTCCAAAATCAGAGCTTAAGTATCCAATTCGTAATCGGCCATCTTTCAATTGTTCCCTTAAAAAGTTATATGGCTGCTTGTGCAATACATGAACTTTTTCCAAACACAAATTAGCATGCCTAGCTGCGATAGCTTTTCGAAACTCATGTGTAAGCGGATAAAGCATTGAATGGTGAGGGTGTACAGACGGCAAACGGTTTTTCTCCAGCTGCTCAGCAACGATGCTCACTAATTTTTTCATTCGTACATCATAATCTGTCCAATCGCAAACAATCTGCAAACAATGAGCCAAATTGCAGTAGGCATCTGGAAAGTCAGGTTTAAGCTTTAAGGCTGTTCGGTAAGATTGAATTGCTTCAGGAATATTTCCTGAGTCCTTATGAATGCTTGCCAAATTACTATGGGCATCAGCAAACGCGGGATTAATTTGTATGGCCCGGGTATAACATTGCAGTGCTCCACTAACGTCTTGTAATTCCTTTAAGGTATTGCCCATATTAGAATAAGCGTCAGCAAATGTGGGCTGAATTCTAATTGCTTCTTTATAATGCATAAGAGCTTCCTTCAGTTTTCCTTGTTGTTGTAAGACAGATGCCAGGTTTGAATGTGCAGCAGCAAAGTCTGGGAAAACTTCGAGGGCTTTTAAATAAAGTCGGGTGGCTTCTTCAATGAATCCTTGTTCTCGTTTTATATTTGCTAAATTATTAAGAGAATCTGCATGATTTGAGCAAAGTCGAAGTGCAGTGTTATAACATTCTTCAGCTTCTTTGACCTAGAAAACATAGAAGTCGAATAATCGTTACGAACATGATTATAACAGTAAACTTGTGAATGCAGTAATAATAAAAAGAAATATATCAAGTCACTACAGTTTTCCATATTTAATAAATTTAAATTTTTTTAAATTTAAAATTATATTTGTTTTTATAAGTACCTGTCCTTTTTCTTTAAGAGCATTCGCCAGATTACAATATGCATCTGGGAAATTTGGTTGCAGCTCAATAGCCCGCCTGTATGTGTCAATGGCCAAATCGATGAGACCTTGCTCATAGTAAACACACGCCAGATTTCCATGAACGACGGCATTGTTAGGCGAAAGATTAAGTGCTCTTAAATATGCAGCCACAGCCCTGTAAAAAAATTCTATGTTTTTACTTTTTTCTTATGTTTGTGATGGACTTTTATACAAAGCGCCTTAAAAAATGTATACAAATTATTATTTACAGGTAATATTGCTATAATTTTGTATAGTCAAAAGGAATCGACTATTTGATACTGTTTCATGAAATGTAATGTAGTCATATCAGATAGTCAAATACTCTATCTCTACAGATCTAATTTCGTCAACCATTGAGGTGGCTACGTACTGCCACGAGACAGGATTCTAATACTTTATTTACAACATGGTGGTGCAGCCGGTAAGAGTTGTGAATATGAAGTTAAAGAGGCGATGGTTCGAGGCTTGCTTAGAAGCTTTGGGGAATTATTATTTTTTTCGCTAATTTATAAATTTAATTTCTTGTTATCCCCTCATAAGTGTGTTTTTGTGTATACCGGGTAGCCCCGACTATAGCAATTTTACTTGTTGTTTCACTTTTGGGACGAATAAGGTAGGACATGTATTAAAATAGTACGGTTACAATAGCAATATACTTCTTCCAAAAACTTGCACTTTATTGGAAAGCTCGTGCATGTCGCAGTTTATCATCTGTTGTATACCATGCCTTTCCTGAATATATCTCCAGGTTGTAGTACTTTATCATACCGAGCTAATGAAGAGTTAGCCGAAATTATTTTGCTGTAAATAATCACGTTTTTCTCTCATTTTGTACATCTGCCTCCAGGGTATACATCTTTTTCAAATACAATTGCTTCTTCCTTCATAATTCCCGCTAAAACTAGTAGATGCTGTAAAAATTTGCAGTCTAAGCAGAAGCTATTTTTAACATCTTAACAACAATATGAATTTATTTACCGTTTCCAGCTAAGTCGTATTGTATTTACAAAACGATATAAATGATTTCTATTATTTATAGGTTTATTGTATGCATTCGCATTATATTCTTCTACGCGTATGCGGACAATTGTATAAACAACTATGCATTGATAATCCATTGTGTTAAAATCACAATAATTGCGTTCCAAATTAATTAAATATATTCTTTTGCTTTTGCTTTACTCAAATATTATTTCTGCCAATACCAAAAATTTAACATATACATTTTTCTTGGAATTTATGATATATATGGTTATTTAAATTTGTAATTTATGTAAGCTCTTAGCAAATAACGTGTGTCAAGGCAACGTGTGTGTGTGCAACATTGTATATAAACAAATTCTTTTAAAAAATTGTTTTACCCCGCACTACATTAATTGCTAAAACGGGTATAATGAATTGGCTAAAACGTATGTATGTATACAACCGGCAGAAATTATAAGTATTGAAGGCTAATAATAGCACAATATATTGATGAAACCGATTCTCTTAAATAGATTTTTTTGTGTGGGCGATCTGTTTTATGCTAAAAAATCGAATCGAAAACTTAAAAAGTATCGATACTAAGAAATCGGGACGGATTATTCAAAATTTAAAAAACAATTTGAACTAAAACTCATACAGACAGACTGACGAACATGGCTAGATCGAAAACCATTATACCCATTTTACCAAGTTCAATGTTTTAAGGGTATAACAAAATTAGAAAACTAAAAATAGAACCCTAAACTGTTTGCATTCAATACGCATACAAAAATTGCTGGCTACGATAATATTTGATAATATTTAACACGTTTTCTTTAATAACTTTTGTGTTTTTTCACTGAAATTTATAAATCTTTTTGAGATAAATTTTTTAAGTGCTCTTATATATTCAATTTTTCCAGTGGACTAATTTTTGTGTCACACGCTATTTTCATTTTCACGTAATACTCAAAATATATAAACAATTCTCAGCTCATAGTTCAAAAAATTTCCCGAAACTTGTATACCCTGTTTTATCCACTTTTAATTGATTCGACCCGTTTAATTAATAACACGATTTCAAGAAGAAAATCAATATTAAAAAAGAGTAATAATAATGAATGCCTTTTTTGATTTTGTTTTTCCATACAAATTGGAAGTACTATTTTTTTTGGCAAATGTGCAGAAAACAATATCTCATCAAAATATGTTCCATATAATATCACAAAAAAATAATTCCATGTAAACATGTAAAAATATAAGAAAGAATTCCTTAATTTTTTGTATTTGTGTTACGTAAGATAGGTTAGATGTCGATAATGCCTAACACACAGTTTAGGTATGATTTGTGACTGAGCAAACCTATTTAGTACTCGTACATCAAGTGAAAAGAGTATAAATTGTCCGCCGTCCGTCAGTCTATCAACCTGGTGACCCTTACTGGATTTAGACAAATGCATGACGTGAAAATCAAAGCTCTCTGTTCAGAATGTTAGATAAAGGGTAGATAGCATTGTAACGTTGTCGACAAGATGAGAAAAAGGGATATTGAAGACAACATAACTACTAAGATGAGAGATGAACGCTCACTACTTAAAGTGCGTAAAATAGAATGCGCTCTTACATTTGAATATATGTGTGTATATATAAGTCGGTATCTGTTCCTTAGCACTGCATTGGCTTTGGCTTTTAATATTCTAGTACCGATTAAGATCACACAATTAAATTAACAATTAAAAAGCAGACTTTAAAACAGTCCCCCAGCTTCAAAAGCAGCGAGTAAAATTACGGACGGACATGCACAAGGTCAACATACATGTTTACATCGTGAAGAAGTATAAAAATTTACTAATAATATATGCAATTTACATGAAATATTTTATCAAGTATGTTTAGGCGTAACTTAATTGGTTTACTAACCTGTCAAAAATTCTGGCCTCTTTTAGTACATTTCCTAAATTAATATACGCGTCTAAAAAATTGGGATCAAGGGTGACAGCTTTCTCAAAGTGGTGAATAGCCAACCAGATCTCTCCTTGTGCATTGAAAACGCAGCCCAAATTACTCCATGCGACAGCAAATCCTGGACAAGTTTCTATCGCCTTTAAATAACAGGCCTACAATATTTGGAAATTGGCAATTACTTTAACTTTTCAGGATTATGACAAAATATGAAATCACCTTAGCTTCCTCCAATCGACCAAGAGCCTTAAGTAGGTTTCCCAAGTCACTACGCACGCAGTACAAATCCTATGTAGAAAGTTTGTAAACATTTTAAGTTACAGATGTTAACAACTTAACTTACTGGGTTATATTGCAATGCTGTTATATACGCTTGAACTGCAGATTCCATATCACGTGCAGCTACCAATGCAGCAGCTAAATTGATGTATCCATCTATAAAGTCGGGCTTTAAGCGCACAGCTCTGCGATAATTGTCTAATGCTTCCTGTAACTGCCCTCGCTCTTTGTAAACATTTCCTAGGTTGCTGAAAAGAAATTTAAAATAAACAATTTTAAGTATATTAATAACATTTATAGCCAAATGGTTTAATTTTTCAAACATATTTTTTAATACATATGGGGCTGTGTGTAAGAAAAGTCACAATAAAGAATGTTCTATATATCGTATACATATCTAATACATAAAGAAATTCCAAAATAAATCCATTCAAAGGATGGATGAATGTCATGGTAGTTAAATTTAATATAACTAATTAAATATAACTTAAAATTAAACTCACCTGTACGCTTCTGCAAGCACCGGATTTTGCTTGATGGCCAATGTCGAGAATTGTGCAGATTTATCAAGCCGCCTGCACTGGAAATGAATTGATGACAATAGTAATAAGACTCCAGTGTTGGTGCTATCTTGTCGCCATAACTGCATGCAATGCCTTTCTGCGTTTTCATAATCTACGGCTTGGTATTCTCGATGCGCTAGCTCCAATAGACCTGAAAAAAAATCAAAATGTATGAGATATTTATTTTTATAACTTTTTCTTTCCATTGAACTCATTAAAAATGGTTAGTACAGGATATTATGGTATTGTGCAAATGTATGTAACAGGCAGAAGGCAATATCTCCGAATCCATAAGGTATATATATTCTTATTCAGCATCACTAATCAATCAGCCGAATCGATTTAGCTCTGACCGTCTGTCTGCCTGTCTGTATGCCCAAATTATAAAAAAAATATTTCTTTTCAAAACTTCATTGCTTTTAATGTATTATCAATCTAAATGAAAAACCATGACCAGAATGTCATCAAACATGAAAATCGGTGCAGTTTTGACAAATTTATGGGTGGTTCAAATATGAGAGCTATGGTTTCTAGAGCTCTACATGTCCAAATTTTTCTCAATTTTGACATGATTTTTGACCAAAAATTTGACACCCTCAAAATCATGTTAAATGTTGTTTTTTATACTATTTGTGGCCAGCAAAATCGATTAAAAATGAAAACTCGCAATTTTAAATTTTGAAAAAAAATTTTTTTCCCAAAATGAGTAAGGGGGGAGTACATGCTTTTTTCCCAAAAATATCCAAAAAATTTTTTTTTCAAAAATGCATCAAATTTAAAAGTAGAATTGATGTTTATGAAAAATCATGACCAGAATGCCATCAAACATGAAAATCGGTCCAGTTTTGACAAATTTATGGGAGGTTCAAATATGATCCCTATCGGTCCAAGAGCCCTACATGTACACATTTTGTAGGATTTTTTCCTTGGGGCGATTGGGGGGAGGATTTTTACAGCCGATATTTAATATACGTATGGTGTACGCAAACATTTTAAACAAATTTTGTGTCGCGCAAAAACGATATATATCGATAATTATAAAACGGGAAATATTATCGATATTTTAAAGTTATCTCGAACTGCGTATGGTGTGTATAAACTGATAAAGTCCAAGTCCAGACAAACAGGCTGATCAAAACTATATATAATTTATCGGAGATGCTTGCTTCTGCATCCTACAGACATTGGCGAAAAACAAATATACTCTTCTTACCAATTTCGTATAGGTTCAGAGTGCATACTTCCATTAGCTGAGACGAGTGCCTGTCTCTAGCATGCACTGGTATCGTTTAGTTTTGCTAATCTTGGTTTGGTTCTTTGCTTCTTGAATGTCTTGCCTCATCTTAGTATTTTTATGGGCCATATTATGGTATATTTTTAATGGTAATATAATGTTCGATCATTACAAGCTTGGGGAATTTGGAAACATTTGCTATAATACTGTAGATGGTAAACATTTACCAGTTAACGCGGATAAACAGAAGTATATATTCACAGTTTAAAATCTGTTATTCATCAATCGTTCAATAAAATTGCATTTAGACAGAGATTAAGCCAGACTGACATCTGTTGGGTCTAGTTACCATATTATCCAGTAAATGCTTAAATATCTTGATCTGCACATGGTTTACACGACCTTATATAAAAATGTTAATGTTCACTGAGATCAGCTGAACCGACAAACGGTCGTCAATCATTGATACAAAACAATTATACTTTGTTACTTATCAATTGGTATTTGCGTCCATATAAAATAATTGTAGGAGTATATAAATTTCTATTATTTTTCTTACCGACGGTTGACAGAGTTTGGTGCTCGTTAGGTTTTCCAACTACATTGTTGTTAGGTAAAAGATTTTGCTGTTGCAGATGGGAATGTGTCGTAGAATGCTGCGTTTGTTGACCCTGTCCTTGAGAGTGCATTGTTTTTAGCGTTTGTTCCTCATATATAAATATATATATATATATATTATGATATATATATATCTAATTATTCGTTTAAGTTGTGTTTAAAATCAATACGTAAGCCACAATAAATAGCAGTCACTGCATATATATACACTTTTGCACGATTCAAATAATACACAAAGTTAGTATATAATTGATACCATATTTATTAAATATCAATAAAGTTCTATCATATGGCCTTTAAGTAGCGAAACAAAAGAATTCTTGAAGCACAGGCTTCCACAAAATAAACTTTAACTTTGTTATCTATTGGTTAGTTAATAGAGATGACAGATATTTAAGTAAAATTACCTCGAGTATACCATTTTGGAACATGTATTTTGTACAATCACGAGCTAATAAAAATGCACCGTTTCCACTAACGTTTGCCCTCAAACAAAGTGCTTATTGTATTACCCACTTGGTTTCGCGTCCACTCAGTGTCCAATAGCTGTGTGTTCAGTTATCTATGGACCATGTGCGGGAAATTATTAAAACAAGGTATGAGATTGATTGAACCAAGGCTATTTTGAAGATTTAAGGGATATTTTTTTTAATGTATTCGGGAGATAACGGGTTCAAAAACTCAATAGCAGGTTCTAAATAACTGTTCCCATTAAATTTTAAATATAGATAGATAGATAGGGCAGCACTTTGTGTTTTGCACCTGGCAAGACTTGCCGTGTCAATCCTCCTACGGATATTGTGTGATCGTTGGGAGTGACTACATATCGGAATTGGTTGGCTAACTTTTGACTCCCTAGCCACATTTCTTACAGTTACTTAAGATGTGGCGTATCTTCAAGTTAAATGTTGAAATTCTGAACTACACTCTTATTCTGATTGAATTGATTGATTTTGGCCTCGGAAATGTGCTAAACAACATCACTTGAACATCAATAAACAAATCTGTCCTTCGTGTCGGGTCTTCCGGACTTAAGCAATCTTACTTCATTAAACCCCTTTTAAAGATTTTGCTTGTCGGACAGAATGCGCATTTCAAAATATCTTATTTTATGCCATAAGTCGATTTTTTCGCGATCTTTGTCACCACACGGCTTGCGATGCGCCACTCAGTCGGTTAGACGGCATGGGTAGGTTCGTTCGTTAACAAGTCTTGGTTTGGTGCTTGGTTTTGTTAGGCCATTTGAATGTACTGTGAGTTAAGTATAAAAATACTGATGTGCCGTGCGGTAAAAGTTTAAATGGATTTTTATTATTTTAACTAATTAATTTAATACCGTTAAATGAATAAAACAGATTTAAGCTGTATACGGTAGTAGACAAGTTGGGGAATATACCACTAGTATATGTATGACAAATGCTTCAGAAAAAAGATCACAATAGCATCGCAATAAGCTGTTGTGTTAAGTACTGCATTCAGCCGAGACTAGCAAACTTTTGCTGTGCAACCTATTTATGTGATATATAGAATCTTTGAAGATTTGAAAGACTTGTAAGTATGCCGGCAAAAATAGCAAGCTCCAAGGTAAGCGCTACTGGAACTTAATTGTAAAACAATAAATCGAATAAGATATTAATATAGCATCGAACATTGAAACATTTGTATGTTCATACGTACATCTAGCAAAACCACAAACTTAAGCGTCAGGAGGATTGTAATTGAACAATGTCGCATTAAATTAATTCGAATTATTTGTATATCATCTAAAATTAATTCAGATTAAACAGTGATTTCTAACGCTCTTAATACTGTAGAATGTACTTGGAAAAAATAAACGTGAATATCGTATCGTTACACAGTAACAATAAGCTACCCGTCTGTTCCAAATGTACAATATTGGCATGTATATATTGCACATCTCTAGTTTGAGTATTGCTCGTTTTCTCCGAATGTTAGTGGCCGAAGTTAATATTAATGCAAACTATGCTTGTTAACCAAGAATATAATAAATAATTCAATATATTGATAATATAAGTAAACTTAAGGTGTTGAGTGTTGTTTGATAAACCCATTTAATTTTGCATAATGTCAAAACAACTGAATCGTTCTTCATTGTAAACGATTTTAAAAATAATTTTATTTAGGAACATATTCCGTGTGTATCATAAACAAGTGCTTAAAACATGCGCGAATTTAAAGTAGTTGTACTTGGTTCTGGTGGAGTTGGTAAATCGGCCCTAACTGTTCAATTCGTTTCGGGATGTTTTATTGAAAAATATGATCCCACCATTGAAGACTTCTATCGAAAGGAAATAGAGGTTTGCTACAAAGCTTTTCACAAATTTTATATTTATACATATGTTAACTGTAAACACAACTTATAGCAAAGTATATTTATGCTCCTGTATAAACATTTGTAGATATATATGTATATGTATATCTATACATATATGTTTATATGTATATATATGTTATATATATATGTATATTAATGTGCATATGTACATATATGTATGTCTATAATTAAATGTGCATGTACTGTATAATATATTTGTTGTGTTTTGTGTATGTTAAAAATTTATTCAAGTTATTAATAAAATATGTAAATGCCTGCTTACTTAATTATGTTCTTAACAGCTCCCTTCGTATTGTCCTCTGACTCATGGATTGTAGGTAAAAGACATGATAAAACTAGTGAGAGTGTTGTAGTCAGAAGTATTCGACTAGAAAATACCCTTCACTTGAGCTGCCCTCACATACCTAGCTTTGCGCTTAGCTATGCAATAATAATTGAACACTCACTCTAAAGCTACGCAATGCACTTTATTCAGTTACTGTTCTTAACCCCTTTGCATTCATACATATCTACAGAAAATCACACATACAAGCACACGAAGCAAAACAAAGTGTGCAAAAGAGGATTGAAATTTATACACGAATTTTGTGCTAAGATAGTCCGTTGAGATCACTTATATACTGATCCACCTTTTTATTTCAAACTTGTTAAAAACTATTCATAAAATTGTGTGCTTCCAAAAATGAGGAAAAAAACTACATTAAAATGTTTTCTATAGCAGAAGGTTTTTTTTTATGTCTTGAACCCGTTAAAATGGGTAAAAAGGAAAAATGGTTTTGTTACATATTACATATTGCAAAAGCTGATCTTAGTCTCATTCAGTTCGTATATATCATACGCAAAAAAATTTTATCTTTGTTATTATAGAGTTTCACTCCCGCTGTTCGCTCTATTAGTTGTATGCATTTTATTGAAAATATGTACATTTGGTTAGCTTGACAGCTTAGACAGACAGTCTTTATTCGAAGGGATAAGTGACCCCACTAGGGATAAGAATGGAAGGCAGAGCTTGATGCAGCTGCTGACTGAGACCACTGGGTTAAGCCAAGGGTAAGGGTAGGTAAAGCAGAAAATAAAAATCGCTCAATGCGGTCAAGCGGAATTTGAATTAATGTGCCGAGACAAATCTCACTAAATGCCTACCCAATAAGCCAGCTGAGGCGCGGTGACATACCCTAACCAAATGTGCCTGGTACGCCTGGACCACCTCTCCCACTTTAACCAGCAGCCCTGAGGAAAAGTTCGGATATATAGGACCAACAAACTTCTCGGGACGTATCACGTTCACACATCCACGATATGGAGTAGATGAACCTCAAACCACCGCTACGCCAATCTCTATCCTGGCGCCATACAATCATGGAGAGTAGATAGATGGGGAGTGTCTTTTAACGGGAACATTCGTCAAGTACACCTAATGAGGGGATTTGTGATTAAGATTGAGTTTTTGTACCACTTATATTTATTGCCATAGAGGTTAATACACCGGTAATTTTAATCTATCTGGCAAAGTTAGGGATTGGTGCTGGCAGTACGTAAGGCAAGCAAGTGGCAGTTTTGAAACACAACATAGTCGAGCTGCATATTGTGGAGAATGGAATAAAATGGAGAGACCCCGCATCGAGGAATTAGAAGTATTGGAAAAGGAGGAGGTTAAAGAAGCACGGCTAAAGCTGAGGCGTCTGGGTCTATCCGCGTTTTAGAACTGCGCGGAGCATGTCCATGCTTTCCGTAATTGTCCATCCATGGAGTGGAAGCAATTATTTGATTTCCTGGTACAATCTCTCCGAAGTGAACCGGGAACCGATTGCGTGAGCGCGAAGAGAGCAGATGATTCACGGTCGAAACCGCAGTCCGCCAAGTAGATGTAATAGTTGGTGAGGAAGAACCTTTTTGCAGAATTAAGAATGCAAGTCAAGTTAAGGATTCTCTTCCAAATCTGTAGCCGGCAAAAAGGTTCAAGAGATATTGAGCAATAAAAAATAGGATATATTTTGTTAGGCATTTTGAAGGTATTCGCATTGTGACCAGTCGTGTCAAGAAAGCCCGAGGCAGCTTTTATCGACGTCGTTTGCTTAAAAAGCAAGTAAGTCTGTTGGGCAAATGTAGTCGAGAATGGGGTGAAGTGAAGACTGTAGACAAGTTCGACTTTTAGCAGCTGACTGACTTATTGTACATATTTCTACAACTTTGGAAGACAAAGATATATCCTTTTTTATATATATTTTAAAATAAAATATGCTTGCTAATAATAAATAATGTCATCGAAGAGTATTTGACATATTGGTACAACTTACAGGTAGACAGTTCCCCTTGTGTTTTGGAAATATTAGATACTGCTGGTACTGAACAATTTGCTTCTATGAGGGATCTCTACATAAAAAACGGACATGGCTTTATTGTGATGTATTCGCTGACAAACCATCAAACATTTCAGGTAAGTCTATTATGAAATATCCTGTATACTTTTACAAATTAGCAGATTAATTTAAAGCTCAATCGACATAAATTATATTTTGTTTCTTCCGATAGGATATTTCAAGTATGAAAAATGTGATCACTCGCGTTAAAGGAAGCCAACCTGCACCAATATTGCTTGTAGCAAATAAATTTGATTTGGATTGCCAGAGAGAAGTCTCAACTGCTGAAGGTAATCTTTTGTTCTTTTTTAACCTGTAATATAAATAATAAGCACAAGAGTATGTTACATCCAGAAAGAGGTTTCTTCGACATCCATTCCATCATCTGTTTAAACGTGTCGCATTCCGAAACTATTAGAGCTAAAGCCTTTCAGTTTTCAAATATAGATCAACAATATTTCAACATATCAATATCACAACCAGTTTTCCTAGAAACGGTAATAACTAACAATAATCTCAGGAAGAAGCATCTCCCTCCCCAAAAAGGACGACGAGCTAAGTTCATTTAACTGTGTTCGTCTGTCTGTAGGTCTATCCTTCTGTATGAACGCAGTGATTTCGGAAACTACAAAAGCTTATCGATATCTTGATCCGTTTTAGTAATATCGAAAAATATCAATTTTAACCTACTTATTTCATGAAAATCGGGATACCGGTTAAATATATATGGAAGTTTTACCATTTTGCAGTATTGATTATTTTATATTTAATTAAAAAAAACCTTTTAACCAGATTCGTTTTTTTATGTATACCTATTTATTTCAGGTAATGCCTTGGCGCAACTTTGGGAATGTCCTTTTATCGAAGCATCAGCTAAAGATCGCATAAATGTCAATGAAGTGTTTGCAACTATTGTGCGAGAGATGAATTTAACACAAGAAAAACGACATAAAAAGAAATACTGTTGTTGTACGCTCTTATAGAAATTTGTAAATATGTAAGATTAAAATAGCTAAAAATAAAATCTAACAAATAAAATCGCAAATATGTATGTAATAAAAATAATGACTACTTAATCTTTTAATTGATCTGTATTTGTTGTAGGTTTTGCTGCTGCAGAAAATTATTGAAGAAGCGAGCCTGAACGCTGCGATCTGTCTTTTTAAACATTTCTACCCGTTTGCATTCATACATACATTGCATACACAAATTCACACACAAACGCACGCTGCATCAAAATCGGCGTCTGCATTACACAAACAACACAAACATAACGCACAAAATAAGAATATCGTAAGAAAATCAAAGGTTGAACTTGATTTTTATCGATATTAACAAATCGAAGAAATGTATCGAAAAAAATTATAAACCTTTTCAGCGCATGATATATAAGAACTAAGTGCTTCCAGGATCAGCTTTTTAGCTTTTACAGTTTCTGCTTCTGCCTTTTTGGCCCGTTGCTGAAAATCGTAAGCTGCCTGATATGCGACATTGATCACGGGTCAATGCCCATGGGTTCTGGCGGTTTGTTTGTTTGTTTTTGGTATTCTGCTGTGCGTCATGTTTCTGTAAAAATCGGGATTTCACCCAGTCCCGTTATTCATCTCTGTCTGTTGTGCAAATGCATTTGGTTGCTACTGTTATGTTCATGATTTCATTAACTGGCTGCAAACATGCTCCGTTCTATGCCAAGAGTGAACCTTTGTTCGAATTCGCCGTAATACATAACGAGTCGTAGCGATGTCTTGTCAGTATAAATACAGCTCACCCTCGCTAGAATAGCATAAAATTGAGTACGGTGTAGTGCGGTAATAACAGCGCTCTTGCTGCTGATCTTGATTTCTTATAATGGTGACAGCTTGATAATGAGTGACGTTGCCTGCAAACAGTTTAAATAGTTCGTATGCACCGGTGACCAACTCTTTCCAGTCCGTCAAGCCAAGTACGTATATAGATACAACGTAAACATTCGATTAACGTAGTTGCCCTAGCCCAACACTTGAAATCAGTGGATCAGCGTCTCTTTGTATTTAGCCACATGCCGGGTTCCATATACGACTAACAGTTGAAAACGCTCAAAATCGCATTGAAACACAAAACCACCGAAACGTGCTGACATAGTCGTCTCGTCAACAAAAACTTCGCTTCATCGCTGACCAATAAGACGCATCCCGGTTAACATCTCTCAGAATATTCGCAGCTAAGGGTTAAACTTCAAGGCTCCAAGCTTCTCCAAACAAATGAGGTAGCAGGTAATTAGGGTATAATCATTGTAAATTTTATCTTTAGGCTGGTCTCCTATATAAGTGCCCGACCAAATCACATTCATAAATGATTAAAACCAATATGCAATAAAGTATATAAGTTGTGATATTGTTGCTGTAACACTATTCGATTTACAACGCTTCATTACACCAGCTACCCGAATTAAATGAAATTCATCTGGATGTTTTTTTAGTCTGTATTTCAATAATAAAATTATTTTATACTTTTAAAAATCCAAATTGTAAACAGCTTCCACTAAGTTTACAGCTTCAACTTGGTGCGCCTCCAATGACGACGCTTGGCATTGTACCTGGAAGAATAAAGGTAATATTTATAATTAATTAACATATTTGTGTCATAATCAAACAATAATATACATTATTAAGAATATTCTACATTAAGTATTAGGTGCATTGCATTTTAGTTGTCATTAAATATACATATGAATGTAAGTAAATTATATATTTGTGATAAAGCCGAATCGTCAGTGACTTAGTATTAAAACAAAACTAGTTGATTTGTGTCTTTATTGGATCTTGACAAAACGCGCGCAAAATAAACACACAACAATAACAAAATGGACCGGATATTTACTTTGTGCAACAAATCAATCGCAGCTATTGCCTTGCATTTAATTCTTTGGCATCTGCAAATTTAAGCTTTGTTTTGATCGCCTTGTTCACACTGTATACACATATAATAAACAACAGAATATTTCCAAAGGACAAACCAATACCAAATATATAAACATTTTTACATGCACATATTGCAATTCTTACCGGATGGTATTTCCAGTACGCAAGCGAACCCATTGTGGAACAGATCTGTTCTGCTTTAGCTTCTTAGCTAACTTCTGCTTAATTCGAAACGATTTATGCGCCGCCTAATTTATAAAAAAGTTCAAGAGAAGAATACATGTTAAACTTTTAATAACATATTGAGATTAGCCGAAATTTTAAATATTTTAAATACCACATACCATCTCAACCACGGTTAACGACAGCCGAACGGAAAAGAACGTTTTTACTAGAGATGTGAAAACATTCCTTGCAAACATCGATTATTTTTTATTCATACAAAATCATATAAAAAAATCGAGTGTTTTTCTACACTTAATAATAAATAATCGATTTATTTAATTTCATTACTATTTCCTATGGGCAGGCTAAATCCAATCAAAACTTTCTCAATAGCAAACTGTATATTTGTTTATTTTATCTGCGTTTCTTCTATTTTACAAAAAGGGTCTTCTTAGAGTTTTTATGTGCCGCAGTTTGGTGAAAAATATTTTACTTGTTTTATCAATAATGTTAATAGCTACGCATAAATAGTTAATGAAATAAAATACTTAAATGACTTTTTTATCGCAGGCAACCACAACGCCGCCCGCAGAGCACCAATCGTTACATCTGTTTCGTTTCTGTTTTAGATCGAATCACCTCTGCCTTACGATTTTTTTCACCTTTAACATGTAAAGCTTTTTTTTTGTTTGTTTTTTATAATAACTCAGGTTTGGAAACAGAAATCTTTATAGATTTCGAATTATTTGTTACTTTGATTAATGAAAAAAAAAAAAAATTTTAGTGCAGCACATGTATCACATACAAACTTATGAAACTTTATCTCTGGTGGAATCGACCACAAGCATAAGTTCTGTATAAGAAATCGGGGTCCCTACCAGTGAATTTCCTGGTGTCAAATCGGAATCTTAGTCATTTCTTAAGTTTCTTTATAACAGCTTATCCAATCTCCTCACTTCATTTCCTACCATCACATTCGTCTCACATTGCAGCCTGTGATAATTCTCAGATACATAATCTTACAGTAGAGGGTGCTCATTGATCGCTGACAAAGAAATAATTAAAATAAAAGTAAAAAAAACCACCCAGAAAAAGGAAGCGTTTCCATAACATATTTCCAACACTTTAAACACTTAATATAATATCAGCAAAACTTTAATGTTTTTGATCAGTTTTAGCTCTCACTGCACTCTTTACCGATGTTGAAATAATTTTTTAATATATATTACCATTTATTATTAAGTTCTTTGACTTATCGAATCAATTATTGTACATATATGGTGTACTTAAAATTGTTTTTTGTTCTCTACATACATATGCATCTAGAATGTTTCGTTCCTATAAATATTGTGTTCCATTTTCGCATTCCAAAAAAACGCCAATAAATAATCGAATGAACCGGAAACTGATAACACTCTGAAAACTCTACTGCGGCCCTTTCTCTTTGTGGTACCTTGAGTGACGGTACGTTCTGTGTGTTTAAAAATCGAGAATTATTAAAATAATCATTTAATTTTAGGTGTTGGAACCATCCATATATAAACATGCCTCCTAAGTTTGATCCGACGGAAGTTAAGTTGGGTAATTTCTTTATTTAAACTTTAAGTATCAACAGAATTTACAGATGTATTATTTACATTTTAGTTTACTTGCGTTGTGTGGGTGGCGAGGTTGGAGCTACTTCATCATTGGCTCCTAAAATTGGTCCTCTTGGATTGGTAAGTAATTATAATGTATTAACTTTATGAAGCTAATAATCGTTATAGTCTCCCAAAAAAGTAGGTGATGATATCGCCAAAGCCACTTCAGACTGGAAAGGCTTGAAAATTACGGTATGCCTTACAATTCAGAATAGGCAGGCTACTATCTCTGTGGTTCCATCGGCAGCCTCCTTAATTATTAAGGCGTTGAAAGAACCTCCACGTGACAGGAAAAAGCAAAAAAATAGTAAGTTCATTGAAAATTATATATTTAAAGTGCATAAAATATTTGAAGTAGTAACAAATGTGGAGCTATGCATTTAAAAAATTCTTTAGCGGGCTTTTATTGTGTTTTAAACGGTGTCCTACCAAATGCACTAAGTGTTTGAATAGTAGTTATTTGTGAGTAACTTGGAATAGTATATCTGCTTATACACCCTCAACCCATTATAATTGTTATCGGCAGGACGCATGAAATATATATACAAGCAGCCGAGAAGATCTATCCCCGTTTGTTCGACTGACTAAACGCGTCAATTTCAGTGACCACAAAGTCGACTTAAGTTCTTGTATCCCACATGTAACTGAAAATAGTCGATTATCTGCTTCTTGTTCGTATCCGTTTTTTTCTTTAGCATATCCGAAACCAAGAAGCTGCAGCTAAGCATAGATTAAGAGCTAAGATAACAGCTAAGCATAGAGCAAGATTAAGAATTTTAATACCAAAAATTTGTGATTCCATTTTGATGCTCTTATAAATTGAAAAACGATCATACTTTTGGTTTATAAGTTATTCAAGACGTTTGTTTTTAAAGTAGAAAGTGCAAAGCTTCTTGCGTTAGCATGTATAAACGCAAATAGGCTTAAATGTGTGTAACGGCCATTAACTATCAATTTTAAAACTATTTGAATTTAATTGGTACTGATAGGTTACTGATAGCTTTTAAAGATTCAAAAAGATTTTTGGATACGCCTACTACCACGCCATGAATCTCCCAGCAACAATTTGTAATATAGCGTGTGGAATATTTTATACCCTGAAGTCATTGAAAATTAACAAAACAATAAATGGCTTCCTTCTGCCTGTTACATTGATTTGTACAACATCATTGTACCCATTTGTTATATATTTTCAATGGGTTGAGGGTATAAAAAGAAAGAACGGTTACCTGGGTTAGAAAGATAAAGATCTTTGTAAACATATGGAAGATGTGTGTACAAAACGGAAGCTCACAGCTGAGTTTGGGGTATCCCCTAGCTATGCGCTAAGATTAAAGCTGTGTGACTTATTTTCGTTAGATAATATATCACTTTTATATACTAATGTAATTTGATTTTATTTTTCAGTCAAGCACAGTGGAAATATTTCTTTCGATGACATCTTAGCTGTCGCGCGTACGATGCGACCGAGGTCAATGGCTCGTGAGCTGAAAGGAACCTGCAAGGAAGTTCTTGGTACCGCCCAGAGTGTTGGTTGCACTGTTGATGGAAAACATCCCCATGATGTTATTGATGACATTAATAATGGGTCCCTTGAAGTCCCTGCGGAATAAATATAAATTCCTCTGAAAAATAAATAAAACTGACGTTTTACAATCAGCAAAATAAAACGTTAAACCACGATTTTTTATGTAAGACATTTGAAACATTTCAAATTTTCCAACAAAGTATTTTTATTTATTACAAAAACAATTCAAATTTAAAATAGGTAACGTAAGAATTGTTTATAAGCCATAAAACCAGTAGTTAAAATTTAAATTACTGTAAATAATATCAAATGTCATTACATTACCAAGTTTGTGTTCTAGAAATTTTTTTTTGTGACTTATGCTTGAAAAGCGAGTTGATAATAGCACTAGGTAACAGCTAATTTGCATTTACGCAAACAGTTGAAATAGTTTTTGTTCTTGTTTTTTTCCCGAGGATGTTCGCAGAAGAATGGCCTGCATTTATGCAAGCCATTTACTAGTAGAGTCTCGATAAACTGACGTAACTACATGAACGTTGTCATGTGGAGTTAATGTATAATCCTGACTAGTTTTGTTGACCGAAAAAAAAGGCGTATGTTGGAGTGACGGCTGATTCCGGCAAACGGTGATTCTAAGGCTGCTGCGGAAGAGATCCGTTTATCCAAGCGCTGCCGAAGCTAGAGATGTCGAATACCTTAAGCGGATTGAGTGACGGCCCAGTATGGGAATTTCATGGCCGGACGAGATGGACTATTAGAAAGATGGCGTAGACGGAAACCTAAGGCGCCCAAACCTAAGATCATCTCCACGTCCACGTTAGGCTAAGATAGACAAGTGGAAGGGGCCCATTTAATGAGACGAATAACCTGGGATAAGTCTATCATAAAGGCGCGCCAAAAACGCTCAATCAGTTGCGTAGGCAGTCTTACTGGCCCAAAATGCCGCATATGCGGAAGTATGTGGGCCGATCGCCGATATTAATGCTGGGCTGCATGTCGGATGCAGACGTGGGCAAGTTAAACAAGATCATTTATTTGAATATTTTGCAAGAATATCTCAAATTAGATTGTCGACATAACGCTTTAAGAGAAGGAAGGCCACAGCAGTGAAATAAAGACAACGCAAAAATAATATTTAATTATTGAGGTAAGTGAACTTATATGCAAATACGTGTTTATTATTTTTAAAATTAAATGATTATCGCTAATTTTAAAATGTGATTCCTTTTTCTGGTATATTATTACCATCCCAATAACGTCGCAATATGGAAACTAAGTCACAAGTGTGATTCTAAGAAAATGAATTGTCATATAATTTTCTGAAACATACAAAGCTTAAAAGGTTCACGTATATATTGCAATATTTATGCCATTGCAAGCTGACGGACAGCAAGATTGGCATTGCACAAAGTAAATATATTAAAATCGATTGTTTTTTTACATAAGTATTCAGCCCACCAAATATGTTATTATGTTGCATATTATAAATTGCCAAAGTCATATGCGTTATAAAATTTCTTTCTGAAAGTAGTCCATTTTCAGCGTACCACAATTGACGATAACCAACGTATGTATTTACATAAATTGCGTGTATTACATTTCCACTTGGGGGTTCAGGTTTTGGTGCGATTTGGTATTTTGTCGTTGTTTTTAGTAAAATATACTTGATATTAATGTCATACGTGTAGTTGTTTTGCAAATTTTGGTCGCTGTCTTATTAATGAACCATCATGGATTTTATTGACGATTTCATAGAAGAATACAAGAGTAACCCGTGCTTGTGGAAAGCCGACTCACTTGATTTTAGGAATCGAACAAAACGGCAAGAAGCGTATATGAAGTTAATTGCTGTGGCGACCAAACATGGGGAGTTGTACAACGTTGAAAGGACTAAACAAAAAATTAATAATTTAAGGTGTGCATTTCGTCATCAGCTTCGAAAATACAATGAAGTTAAGAAAAAGGGAGAAAAATATGAGCCGTATTGTCCAAAGCGAAGATATTTTGAATCTCTAATGTTTTTGAAAGACGAGGAAATCCCTGAAAAAAAATTAAAACGCGAAGATAATCTTCCCTTACAACAGAATACAGATATCACTGTAGTACAACCTGAAGCTTGTGAGGAATTTTCTGATGCCGAGAGCTTGCCTAAACTATCTAAAAGCGATAACAAATTATCTCCTACCAACAGTGCAAATGACTTCTGTCCCAATTTATTTGAAGAAGCCGAAGTTGATCCAATAATCAGTATCCAAACAGTTAACTCCAACAATCAGGCATCAATAAAGGAAGTTGAGGTTATATTGCCATCCGAGAACAGCATTATGTCAGAAAGAAGAAAATCGTTTAATACCACTAATACAAACGACAAAATAAACTCCACAGTACATATAGTAGAGTCGAACCGAGATGCCCGCCCCACCGCTCGTCAAAAACACATTAAAAACAGCAGAAAACGTTCAACGTCTCTATCATCCCAAGTATCCGATGACAATGAAATGCCGTTGGGAAAATGCCGGGCAGACATTTCCAACATCGATTTCGACCGGCTTTTTTCGTTAGCCCTGAAAAACGCAGATAATCAGTTGGATGATCATTTTACAAATTTTGGAAAAATAATTGCTCATAAACTGCGCTCAATGGAAAACGCACAAGCTATATATGCCGAAAAGATTATTGCTGATGTTCTTTATCAGGGACAGATGAAAATGTTATCGGCATTAAGCATTACCCAATTCCTAGGCGTAGATAATACAACCGTTTATGTTGAAAGTCCTCCAAAATAATTGTTCTCAAAACCTATGTTATAATACTATGAAATTATATGCTTACATTTTGGCTACTTAATTGGCTTTTGCTCTTGTGCTTACGGACATGTTTTGGTTACCTACTTGTTTTTTAAAAATAGCTCATAATTTTAGTTTTTTTTTTTACGTACGTAGAATCTGCGATATATTACTAAAAGTCTTACTCTTGTACAAGAAACAACTGTGTGGCCGAACTTAATTTTAAACCGATTGTTTTTACCGTGAAAGAATTGTGTAGTCTGATGTTAATAAAATTGTACACAATAGAATTATACCAATGGTCGTCATTGATGAATTTTTTTTAACAAAAAAACAAATCAACTTCTATAGACTTTCGATTTGGCTAGCACATGCATTTTGATGCTCTTAGTTTATTAACAATCATACTTTTAGTGTAGGAGCAAATCAAGAATCAAGAAATTACAACAAAACCTAATGGTAGTGTAGCGCAGCCGGTAAAAGTTGAGCAGCAATGGCTGAAGGTACGGTGGTTCGAGGCCGCGTTAGGACAGAATATTCTTTTTTTTCCTTTTTTTTTTTTGCGATGGTTAATTTATGGCTTAACATCCGAGTGGTCAAACGGTGCCCAATGGACTAGGTTGCCCACAGTGATAGCCTAAATACTGGGAAAACTATCGGAGCTGACTATGCAGATGATCTGGCAAAAATAATCGCAGGTTCTGAAGGTTCTTTGTTAAAACATGGGGTTGAGACTCCAAGGCAGGTTGTACAATATGATGACTTGCCTCGTGCAGCTTTGTGAGGATAAAACTCCCAAACTGGTTGCTAGCAAAGGATTTTGGCCACGGAAATCACGGAACTTTTATTCGGGCCAAAATTCAGGACTCCCGTTGCAGATGTGATGATGTCAACCCTTGTAATGATCGCATGAGCCTGCAGTGGTTCACAGACGAATCAGAAACGAATCAATTGGTTGGTGCCGGGATCACTGGACCAAACAAAAAGTTTCATTTGCAATGGGTACCTGGCCCAGTACTTTTCATTTAGAGATTTATTGAATCCTGCCGCAGACATATCCTTGACAACTATCTTTTCAGATAGTCAAGCAGTCATTTAAGCTCTTTCCTTATCGAGGATTACCAACTGGTTCGCAGGACATTCCGGAGTTTCCGGCAACGAAGTTGCGGGCAGGCTAGCTAGAGCCGACTTCACAAGCCGCCTTCGTGGACCTGAACACCTATGTCGGTTAAACCTCTACCAAGGACTAAAGAAGAAATCTTTTAAGGGACGGAGCTACGGTTCGTTGTGACCTTTCTCACGGGACGCTACGCAGTCAATTACGACACCACAAAGCTCATATGCCAATAAATAAAATATTAAAATGCAAGCAGTATAAAATGTATCGTATATTTTCCATAACTATACCACAAGCAGAGGTAAACAAAGTTAACATATATTTATTTTGTCTGTTCAACTAACAAAACATAGTATATTAAGTTTGTCCGTCATGCTGTCCGACTGTCCGTCCGTATGAACGTAACCTCCTTCAGCGGCGCTATTGAAGATAGAGATTTTAAACTTTGGATATATATATTTGTAGATGTGCTCATCCACTGTGAGGCTGGCAATTCGATAACATGTCGATACGCCTCAAATCATAAATCGATAAAAGGTGAATATTTTACACAATTTTAAAGATAGAGTCACCAAATTTGGTTTACAAATAGCTAGTGACCTCCCCCAAAGATTGCGACCTTAATATTTCAGCCAAGCGCACTAGAATGCGGCATTCTGGTCATGATTTTTCATAAATATCGAGTCTACATTTAAAATCAATGCATTTTTGAACAAAAAAATTTTTTGATTTTTTTTTGGAAAAAAGCATGTACTCCCCCCTTACTTATTTTCGAAAAAAATTTTTTTTCAAAATTTAAAATTGTGAATTTTTATTTTTAATCGATTTTTCTGGCCATAAATAGTATAAAAAACAACATTTAACATGATTTTGAGGGGGTCAAATTTTTGGTCAAAAATCATGTCAAAATTGAGAAAAATTTGGACATGTAAAGCTCTAGAAGCCATAGCTCTCATATTTGAAACAGCCATAAAATTGTCAAAACTGAACCGATTTTCATGTTTGATGGCATTCTGGTCATGATTTTTCATAAATATTGAGTCTACATTTAAAATCAATGCATTTTTGAACAAAAAAATTTTTTGATTTTTTTTTGGAAAAAAGCATGTACTCCCCCCTTACTTATTTTCGAAAAAAATTTTTTTTCAAAATTTAAAATTGTGAATTTTTATTTTTAATCGATTTTTCTGGCCATAAATAGTATAAAAAACAACATTTAACATGATTTTGAGGGGGTCAAATTTTTGGTCAAAAATCATGTCAAAATTGAAAAAATTTTAGACATGTAAAGCTCTTGAACCCATACGTATAATATTTCAAACACCCATAAATTTGTCAAAACTGAACCGATTTTCATGTTTGATGGCATTCTGGTCATGATTTTTCAAAAATATTGAGTCTACATTTAAAATCAATGCATATTTGAACAAAAAATTTTTTTTGATTTTTTTGGAAAAAAGCATGTATTCCCCCTTACTTATTTTCGAAAAAAAAATTTTTCAAAATTTAAAATTGTGCATTTTTATTTTTAATCGATTTTTCTGGCCTTAAAAAGTATAAAAAACATCATATAACATGATTTTGAGGGGGTCAAATTTTTGGTCAAAAATCATGTCAAAATTGAAAAAAATTTGGACATGTAGAGCTCTAGAAGCCATAGATCCCATATTTGAAACAGCCATAAATTTGTCAAAACTGAACCGATTTTCATGTATGATGGCATTCTGGTCATGATTTTTCATAAATATCGAGTCTACATTTAAAATCAACCCATTTTAAAACAAAAATTTTTTTTGAAAATTTGAAATGAATATAGTTGATATGACGATCTCTATACGGGACTCATATCGTACGTTATAGGATTGCGCCCCTCGGTTCGTTGGGAGGTGATTTTGGCATTTGTGCGATTAAGTTCTATGCACAATCCTTTTTCATAAATTACAAGTAAACAAACGCTTAATTTTATTAAGATAATTTGTTGTTTTTATTTAGATTTAACATTTATTTTATTCCTTGAATAACCCTTTTCTATATAATCGCTAAACACAATTATATAAAAATAACTATTTAAATAATATATACTAATCACTATCGATTACAACTATATTACTACAAAAATATGTTCTTAGCACGTTTAAACTTAATATCCCTGCTGTACAACTAATGTTTGCATGACTTTGCGTATTTGATTGTTTGTGTTTAGGCAAGACTTAATACCAAGGGAAAACGCGACGCATAAAATTTCAATAGCGTGTTCTTGTAACAATATGCATATTTCGAGGAGGTTGTCAATGGCAGTTGCTGTTACAGATGAATTTTCATCTCTCAAACATTGAATATACGCGTTTAAAGTACATTGATTTATATCGGAGTTTCCAGGGTTATGTTTTAAATGTCGAATTAATATAATAAAGGCAATGGACCTTATCTGGGCGCTTGGAGAAAATATCAATTCCAATAGTCGCTCAAATAACTCGTTTATAAATACAAATCGTTTTGAGGTCAAACATTCCATTTCCTGTAGCGGTCCTAAAATTACATCCTCAATATTAGACTGCTTAATTATTTTAATTAAGTCCAGAATATGAGGAGAAATATCAGTATAGTTTGATTTGCAGTAAGAACCAAGGGTCAGAACCGAAAAAGAACCCCGGCATACATCTTGAACATTCGCATTTCCATCGATGGACTCAATGTCATTTACAACAATTTTATTTATCGCCTTTGATTCCGAATTTCCATCCAGTTCATATTCCAATTTCACTTCTTCATCATCAAGTTCCGAGGATGCATTAGATTTATGCTGAAGCAAAGCAACAGCTTGTACGAGAACTTGAAGCTTCGCGATTGACGTATACTTGACTGCTAATTCTGTCAAAATCCCGACATATTGCTCAATAAACAATAGAGCGCTGGAAGGATTGAAATTTATATATGCTTGCAATACCTGCACGAATTTAACAAGCATCTGACAGGCCTCTTTAACTGAACTATGATGTTTAAAGAACGTGAAGTAACAGGAAAGGGTATTTTGAATTTCATTTTTGTATGCATCTTCAAAAATGGTTGGCTGTAATAATTCCAAAGTCCTTAAAATCTGTACAAATCGATGAAAATGATGTTCTTCTCGCAAAGCTTTCATGCTATTTTGTCCTCTTCCTTGCATAACTGATGATAATACACCCAAATGTCGCAGGAATAATAAAGGATGCGATGCAGCCAACTTTCGTAATAGGAGTTCGGTGTCGGTGGATAACGTTTCAAAATCCTTTTTAGCAACAAGACTTCCCAGGCACGTTATTAAATTATTTGATATTTTATCAGCTTGACACCCCTTTAAACTTTGCAGTTTGTGGTTTTGAACACCAGCTTTGCGAAATTTGACAAATTTTATGCGTGGATACATAATATAAAGCTGTTGTAAAATTTTCGTTTTCAATGATTCCGAAATAAAACTTTTTTCCACATACTCAACAACTTTAACCAGTAAACTATTGTTTTTTTCGGTGAGTTTAAACAAAAGATTCATTCTTGAGCACAGTTTGAAATCGTAGTTATTATTGAGATCTGTTTTAACCTCTGCAATTCCTTCGTATAAAATGAAGTGTACGAACGGCTCTAGCTCAGAAGGCTCTAACTTAAAAAAGAATTCGGCTGTACATTTTTCGACATATATTTGTCCCTACCTTTCCATAGATTTGGATTGGTGGTCAGAGCTTCAAAATAGTTGAGAACGGTGCAAAAATCGTAATCAAGTTTATATTCGTGAAATAAACATTCTGCCACTCCCTCAATTGTGTTCCAATTTGTTTGATGATTAATTAATGACAAAAGGAAGAATCTAAACTCACTGCAAGACTTAGAAAACAGAAAGCTTTCTTTTAAAAGTTTTGTGTGTACTATTTCAGGATCTGCTTCCGCTAGCCAGTCTATAAATAATCCATTATGGAATATTTTATAATTTTCTTCTTCGCTATATACTTTACTACTGCTAAGATTTTTAAAGTCTTCAATAATTTTTCGAACTACCTTATTTGTTTCAAATAAAGTACTTTGCGATTTTAACTTTATGAAATATAATTGAAATGAACTGTTTAACATGAACAACAAACTGCTATGAAATAATTCAGTTTTAAAAAACTGTTTTGAATTTGAAAGTAACTGTTTTGAAACATTTACACTTTGCTTAAGCTTATTTTCAATAACATGATAGGATTCGTTGGGGAGCTTACAGCTAAAATATGCTCTGAGCAATGTGGAGGCGCTTCGGCTCACGTTTAAACAATTACTCTGATTTTCAAAACGCGTATGGTCGAACGAAAAACTATTCATAACTTCAGAAATGGACGTAAGGAGTTCACTGTAATTTTGTTCAGGATTTACAACAAGATCTAATAGGTTATGAATTAGTATTCGATAGTCTTGAATAGGAACAATTTCCTGACTTGGACTTTTAAGAAGAATTGTGACCATCTCGTTTGCTGGATAACTACCATCAGACTTATAAACCGAACCTGGATCGTAATGATTTATTTGGAGATTTTCCAGATTTTGCGCTTTGATTTTTGGCAGATCAGGAACGGTTTGGGAATGTGAATGCAAGTCTAGTGCTTGAACGGTGTAATGGCCATTTTTAGCTCCTCGAGCTTGTTGTATTTCTATTAGCTGGGCTAAATATGCTTTATTAAGTATCGCATTTTTCACTGAGTCGAACTGCTCAAGTACAGCAGTATCAAGCATTGCTAACAGTTTGGACATTGAATTTACCGGCGTTCCAAAGTTTTGTACAAATAAAACAATTTGATCGGGTGTTAGATCATTTAGAGCAGCTTCGATTAAGCGATCTACAGATGATCGAATCATCTTAAGTTTTAGCCAATCGGGTAAAAGTTGAATTTGCTCTTGGGGCATTGAAGGTAAAAACGCTACCGGTGCGGGCCGTCCTGGGGGAAACCAGTAATCCAGAATTGGGATAGATTCGGACATGTTGCTGTTTGAGTATGTTAGAAGAATAATAAATGCATGAATTATGTTTATGTGTAACGGAAGTTGCACACCGTCCTCGAATTGAACCATTAATAAATCCGGGTACTCTGTCCATTCGTATGGTTCGTGAAATTCTCTCAACTTGATAATGTAATTGTTGAACATAACAAACAGGCACTTTAGTGTCTGAATTCGATTTTCGTCTGGTTGCAGATTGTAATCTTCTTGAGAAATTATTATATGTTGGAACATTGTATTACGTTCAACAATTAATTGTGCCATATCAATGACATGATCCAGCATTTCGTTAACAGGATCGTTAAGGGTATGCGCCGTAATAAATTGTATATATGCCATTATAAGTTCCGGGCAATTTTCAACCTGACATGCAGCTCGCAGCTGTGGTATTATATACATTTTGGCCTCCAAAAAATGTGGAATCTGCTGAATTGATTTCAATAACCACTCGTGTTCATATTTGGGAGAGTTTTTAAAAATGATTTTTAAGCCAGATAAAGCCGCAACTCTTGACTGTTTTACTGTTGAGGATAAACGTCGGAAAATATAATCAAGTACTTCACAAACGACGTGATTGTTATAATTGGAATCCATTATTAGATTTCGTATAAAATTCACCAATTCTGCATCACGGCTATTCTCTTCGTTGATGTTGTGAGCATTAAATAACAAAAATTCACACAGACACTGCACAGGTAGATGACTAAAGTCACCCTCGCTATTCTGAACTAAGTCAGATAACCAGGGCATAGATTGCGTTGTGCCTTGCCTTTGTATAATATCTAGCAGCAAGTCTGGCTTTCGACAACGACAAAACATATGTCCTAACTTGTATGTCTGATTGAGAAACTTAAGTTGTTCTAAAACTAAATTTGGTACTCTGCGGGGAGCTCCCATGGGGTCCATTAACATTAGTTGCGTAGTTAAAATTGCGTTTTCCTCTGTAATTACTGCATGTGGAGATGTTTGCGCTGCTAAATAAGTTTCAAACTGAAGAATATGGTCTTTCTCAACAGTAGTTATCTGCAAGCAAGCAATTCAGAAATATATAAAAATAAGATTTATTTTTGTTTTAAATCAGCACATACCTGTAATTCATCCTTGTGAGATATACAACTGTTAAATTGATTAGTTATACAGATTTCCATTAGCATTTTCATTGTTGGATAGTGATCCCAGCAAAATGCCCCAAAAGTTGAGGGATTGTGAGCAGATATCATTAATAAAATAAGCCATGCTTTCCAATAAAACGCAATGATTGCTAGTTTTGGTGGTTCGTAGTCCGCTGGCAACCGAATGTTCTCTGGGTGATGATACTCCGACATACTGAACAAAAAGTCGATTATATCAAATTTATTTGCTTGAACTGCTGGAAAATCGGTTGCTTTCATTCCTGACACCCGTTTTATTACCAGCAGCAACATGTCAAATGTGTTTGCAATCGAGAATGGAATATCCTTTGTTATGCCTATTAATATAATTCTTAATAATGTCTCTTCGTGAATTGGAGTTTCTGATATTATTTTTAATATTGCTCCTCTTTCAGGTTCAGACGGCCACTGGTCACATCGGGAGTACTGTTCCGGGTTGTCAAGTAAAAGCAGCTTGTGCAGCGCCTGATGGTATTCTATGCCTTGAATTTTAAAAAGGTTTGGAACTGTTTCATACATCCACGAAACCGAGTCCAGTTGTATTTGTGACATTTGGTTGTACAGTCTAATGAGAGGTTGATTGTTTTTTACATCACGATTCGTTTTCAGTGATAAAATTCCTTCACGTGCTTGTGGTGTAGCTGACAGAAACATACAGAGGCAAACAATGTCAACCATTGAATGGAATATTCGCTCTTTGAAATCAAAATTTTCAATTTGTGTATTAAGCTCTTCTCTTTCACTAAGAAAAGTTTTGCAAAACTTTACGAGGTTTACATCGAAGCGTAACATTCGAACAAGCTCTCTTAAGAAAACACGCAAGGTCCTTAAACAATCATCTCGTTGAAGTAGAAATTCCTGGTATATTTCAGCTAAATTTACGGCCGATTGCTCCGGAGATGTTTGAAACATTGTAGCTGAAAAAAAGTATTAACAACAGTTAGAAAATAGTTAATATTATCAATATTCAGTTAATGAACGTTTCTAAAGACAGTTATGTACTGTAATATAGTTTAGGAGCTATGCTAAAATAATATTATATTTACTTACCAAGCATGCCCATGTTATTCGGATTTCGTGTATTGGAGAGCTCATTTTGCACTACTAGTTTCATTATAGCACTTAATATTTCTGGCTGCAAATGAATCATTTCTTTAAGACATGACATGTAATGATTGATAAGTGGCTTCGTTTTTAAACGCATTTTAACTAATACTTGAAGGACTTCGGTGTCTTGAAGGTTTTTTCCTTTGATGTTGAAGCATATATATGACAATAATTGCTGCGCAAATTTAACTAGTTTGCCGTTATGTATCCAAAGTTCTAACCGAGAGATACTTAGGCAGCGAACTTCACCAATGCCAGAGGTGGTACAGAGAAATTTGAGAAAGTTTCTTGTGTAATTATCCTGTTGTTGCCGTTTATTCAGTTGATCTCGAATAGCCTCGCTGACTAGCTTTTGTACAACACTGTCTGAAAATCTGCGCTTCACTGAACAAATTGCATCAGCTGATTGCTCTGCATCCGAATTCAAATAAGGACTTACATCCAAGCTTTGGGTCGAATTGTCACCCGAATCATCATCGATAGTAAAATTATCTCTATGCGTTTGACCTGATGCGACCGTTGTGTTTGCATCCCAACGAAGAAGACACATATGCGGAACTCGCGTTTTAAAAGCTGCACAGATATTCTTAACAAACGGAGCACAGTAGTCATTGTCTGCCCAAAAACGTTCATTAACAGCATCATCAATGTACGTCCGCAACAATACTTCTGGCCATTCTGATATATCCGAAAAGCCTCGAGTAAGTAGATTTGTAAAAAGGATGTGAAGGTTTATATTATAACGCATTTTAACATTAGTCTCCCGGCGCAGAAATGATAAAAGTGCATATGCAACAACATCACTGTTAAAGTAATGTGGATGCACTTTTGCAATGTACAACAGAGTCAAATATGCAATGCTGTCTACCTTAGCTCTGGAAGCGAGAGACGTCGTTGTTGCATGCCTTATAGCTCCACAAATAATTCGTACAACCACTTCATTGTCGTTTTGCTCGATTGCGGTGTATATGCTTTCTATAATATTAGATAAATCACAGTCTTCAGCCAATTGTTCCCATACGTCGTATTGTACAGTTCCCGCTGTTGTTGTGATGTCAGAGCATCCATCCTTGAGGCTGACTCGAAATCGTTTACTGGGATGACTACCAATGCTTGATGAAGCATCTCTTTTTCTTTCGGAAGAACTAGCGCTAGATCCAGCTATCACCTTTATTGGTAATACTTTTGTCTTGGGATCATCGCGACAACTTTTGGTACCCAGAGCAAATAGTTCAGCACCTAATAACACTTTTTTCTGACCCCTATTAGAGGTATTTGATTTATTCCGATCCATTTCGGCTTTTATATATAACTACATATATATAAACGTACAACATTTATTGGTCAATTAGGTATGGAACTTTTAAACTAATTCATTCAGTTCGCCTTATGGGTCAAGTTAGCAGCGGTCATTTACCGTCGATTTTTGGAATTTGGTTCCGGGGCCGAATAACATATATTTGTCGCGTCTAGATATGCATATAAAAAAAAGTCGTAAGTACTTGTTTTAAGAAATTTTAAAAATTTATTTAAAAAGTATCGGTTTAGTTTTGAGAGAGAATTTTTCAACCATCCTCAATTGCATTCATAGATGGGGTAATTGAGTATGTACTGAACCATTGCGTGGACTGAGTGTTAGTTAATTGTATAAATTATTTGGCGTTCGGCATACATACTTTTTTATTTTTTTTTCATTTATAATATTCTTAGACTACAAAATAAGTAAATAACATGAAATAATAAAAGGTATAACATACATACATACATACATGTTGATATATTCAAATATGTATATAATATTGTTAATATGTAAATTATATTGTTAATACACAAGTCGCATTTACCAAGGGTTAAGCTTAATACAAAAAAAATAAATATGCTTACGCCATAGATATTATATAATGAAACGAACACATAAATTACGATATTCTTGGCAACGGCCGATAACTTAGTCTAGAACAGGTGGAAACATCTTCAGTTTTATCTTGATGCCGCATATGTAGCTGTTATTAGTGAAATGACAAAACTGAAGATAGATATTTGAAATACCTATCATAGGTCACAAACACGAATAAATACCTTTACTTAATACGCATGAGTAAACGGCATTTGCAGTATAGTGTTCAAAACAATATATATTATTAAATTCATACATTAACGAATAAATATAACATTAATTATTATTGTTATTCGTAAAGCACTGATCATTCTATATTCCTTTGTGCTTGGAATTCAACAATATTAAATTTGTGCCATTCAAATCCCACTTTGTCGAAGGAGAGGGTGTAAAATCGTAAACATTACACATATTGTACAAACTAAAACTAAAAAATGGCAGATTTGGAGGCGGTTTTAGCGGATGTTAGCTATTTGATGGCTATGGAAAAGTCAAAGTGTACACCAGCTGCAAGAGCTAGTAAAAAGTTGATTTTACCAGATCCCAGGTACTCACTTGTAAATTTATTCAAAGAATTGCATATGTCGATTTATGTATAGAGATGTATATACATACATATGTATGTATACGTGAAAGCAAGCACAAATTGATCAGTAAATATATGCATACATATATATATTAAGCTTACCAAGGCTTAAAACAAGAACATTTAACATTTTTTGTTTTTTAATTTGGCCAAGAATATATACATGTATGAATTGCTATCAATATATACGTATGTATACATGTATGTACACATATAATTTTGTTTATATATAGAAACATAAGAATGCCTTAACAACTTATACATTTTTGGTTTCACAATTTACTAATTGGCAAAATTTCGATGGTCGCAGATAAAAATGTGTGCGAATGTGTATCAATTTGTATATACAAGTTTACATATGTGTATGTATATACAAAAATGTTTTCAACAAGAGTGCTCCAGTCGGGAGTGTCCGACTAAGATTGTGCTTCCCAGCTTCGAGTAACATATCTGGGAGCAATTCCAAATTGTAACAAGTAAGATTACTCAAGTCGGGAGCATCCGACTCGGAGATACCCAGGACCCAAGAGAGAATTTCAAAACGAAAACAAAACCGGTACCCTAATGGTTTCACAATTGAAAGAGCGTAAAATAGAATGCGCTCTAAGCTCGGCTTCCCGAGTGCCGTCAAGGCATTTGTCTATGTATGTGTAAATATAAGTATATATATTCTATATATTATTGGACACTGCATTAGCTTTTGCTGCTAATAACGATTTATTAGTTTTCTTGCGCCGTACATGAAAAGCTGACGACTAACCAGTGTCGTGAGTAATTGTTTCGGATTCTTGGACTCTTCTCAACCACAATTCGTCACTCAAAAACGCCTGTACTGATCGAAATATTATATGCCTTAACTATCAGCAATGCCTCTTATATTCAATCGATGATTTCTATGAATAATTTCTTTGACTTCTTTAACGTGACGTTCATCAGTCGATACCACATTCTTCTCAACTCTTTCGCGGTCGGCCCTGAACTTGTTATACCACTAGTAAAAATTATTTAAAGACAAAATAGTATCTCCAAACGCTATCTGCTGTATTTCCAACGTTTCCGTAAACAAAGTTGAAATCAACTTTTCGATGAACTCACTTTAAGCACCTTATAAAACAAAGTGTATCTCAAACAAAGTTGCTGAAATTGATTTTATGTACATGTATTTTATTACTTAAAGCCAAAAAAATTAAACAAATTTCAGTTCACTGCGGTTTTTGGTTCAGATCTGTGTTTTGTATGATGTGGGTTTTTATAATTACGGATATGCTCAAAAAGTTCGAGCCAGGATGACTTATTAGTCAATACGCTTCCATCCTATTTTATAGGTGATGGCTTTACTCGCGGATAAGCTTTTAAGACTTCTTAAACTAAGATTTAAGTTATTCTGCTTTCAGAAATAGACAAACAATTTTTTATTTTGTAGAATATTGAGGCTTGCGTTTTGTGTTGCTTATTTTCTAAATTTATATTTTTTCCAATTTTAATTTTTTAGTGGTCGCATTATTGCGACAGGCAATTATAACACGAGTGCATGAGAAAAATGAATGAATTTCATATCAATATGTGTATCTGTTAAGGATGCATTTATTTTCCTAACCTCAATGGTGATTGCTTGAATGGGCGTTCAACGGCTGGATTGTGGATGCGATAGCGAACAGTTGTCAAATTGGGCTAAATAAACATGGATGTATTTATTATTTTTTATATATTTATTTTTAGTTGTATTAATTTTTTAAAAATTAAATTCTGAACTATGTATATGTATACAAATAATGTTGAAATAGTAAATTTGATTAAAGAGAGTAGTTATAAATAAATTAGTTATTGTAATATAATATATACATACTTATATATAAATGCGTTTTTCATCTTGTTACAAATATACGCTCTTTTATATGTTGATCGTCTCTGGCACGATTCCGACTATTAGATCCCTAAGCTTGTCGTTACATAATTTTTAACTTATAAAATCTTTTGAGGAGCTCTTCACACTAAGTTTGTTGACTCTAGCTTTAAAATTGTAGAAGGTATCGCTTCGCGATTTTAGGTTTTATCGGCTTTTCACACCCCTGCGGGTGCACCCAAAAATTCAACAACGCAACGCAGCGCAACTACATTCCCCAATCTTTCATCTTTCACTGCGTCTTTTTTAAGGTGGCTGTGTCGCCTCGCCGCCGAAAGGGCCGTCTCATCTTCTATGATTAGTGGAGCTGCTTTCTCAACGCATGCATCTTTTCATCCAGGGAGTTCGATTTCTTTTCGACCTCGCCGCTATTTGAAACAGCGGTTAGGTCTGTTAGGATTGGTCCGTCCTGATTCTTATCTTTGACGAAGCATTGAGCGTTTTGCTAACGGCGGAAGCCGCCGAAGCCAACAGACATTTAGGCTAGTTTTACTGTGCTAGTGAACTTTTAATGTCAGGATAGGGGTCGTCAAAAACATAGGGAGTGGTCCATCCTAAGGAAAAGAGGGATCTACAATTTAATAACATACGTTATCAGAGCAAAGATGAGTGCCCACCTGTCCGGATGAAATCAACTTTTTTGGGCGCTATTAAATACATGTCGATACAACTCAAATCGTAAATCGATAAAAGATTGGATATTTCCCACAATTTTAAGGATAGAGCCATCACAGATTGCATCCTTGATATCCCGGCCCTGCACACTAGAACGACTCCTAGCGCCCGGCCCAAATAAAACTTTGTTATGCCTATAGCGTGCACAATTATTAAGATAGAGTCACCAAGCTTGGGACATATATTACTGGGGCTTACAGAACGAATTTCCCGACCACGCCCATACGATTTTAAAGCCAGAGTCACAAAATTTAGTGTGTAGATAGCTAATGACCCAGTATTTTATTTTTTGTTTTCTGTTCGTTAAGTTTATTTTTACTCGAAAAAGGAAAGGAAACATGAACGGATTTACGAATTATGTAGCAAGAAAGACATAAACGGAACGGTCGTTAGCTTGTTTGTTCCTCGATTTGATTTCCTAGAGGGATTCACATTAAAGAGCCAAACACAGAAATGTAAAAAAAATATTTGAAGCCTTTATATGTATAAATATGTATTAATACCGCCTATAGTTATGCCCCCTCAATTAGGAAGGTTATATTAAAAACAAACGTATATTTTATTTTACAGTGTTAGAAGCGTTATGTACAAGTACCTTGAGAAGGAAAATGAACTTAACTTTCAGAACATTTTTAATCAAAATATAGGTATGTATTACGTTTTAACATCGCAATCAACTTGAAACTAATTAATTTATATACTTAGGTTACTTGCTGTTTAAAGACTTCTGCGAAAATGATTCTGAAGAACCTATACAGCAGTTAAAGTTCTATGAGCAGGTACTATTGTTTACAACTTGGAATCAGTATCTGTTTTCTTATACATTATCCCTTAATTTAATATATTTTTTAAAGATAAAAAGCTTTGAAAAAACGGAGTGTTTCGAAGAACGCAAGAAATTGGCTAGAGAAATATATGATAATTTTATAATGGAAGAAATGCTGTCACATACCTATGTAAGTACTTCAATCTATTAACTGGGAGTTAAATACATTTTGTTTTTCATAGGAATACTCTAAAGATGCCGTCGCTAATGTCCAAAAATATTTATTAAAAAATGAAGTTCCTGTGAATTTATTTGAAGTAAGTTTTAAAATAAAATTGAATTTTTTAATTCGTATTCAAGTATTCATTTCCCGCCGATCGTACGAAATGAGGCGCGAAATACGAAACAAATACTAACTATCTACAATTTAAATTAAAAATAACTTAGGATTAAAGATTTAATACGCAATTCAATTTTATTTATTATTTATTTCAACTTTTTATAGCCGTACATGGAAGAAATTTTTGGCCAACTTAAAGGCAGGCCATTCAAAAAGTTTTTAGAAAGGTAAGTTTTAACAGTGTAAAGTGATAAATGAATTTAAACTACATTTTCATCGAAACTTCAGTGCACTTGTAAAGATATTTATTTTTTATTTTTATTTATATTTGTTGTCTTAAGCTCTTATGACCGACAAAATATGCTAATTGTACATTTATAATTTTTTTTTTACAGCGACAAGTTTACGAGATTTTGCCAATGGAAAAACCTGGAGCTTAATATTCAAGTATATAGATTTTATAATAATAAAATCGGACCCAAATAAATAATTCATTTGCGTATACTTTCAGTTATCAATGAATGATTTTAGCGTGCACAGAATAATTGGTCGCGGAGGCTTTGGCGAAGTCTACGGCTGTCGAAAGGCCGATACTGGCAAAATGTACGCAATGAAATGTTTAGATAAGAAGCGAATTAAAATGAAGCAGGGTGAAATGCTAGCATTAAATGAACGCAATATGTTACAAGCAGTTAGTACTGGAGTAAGTTATGAAAATTATTACCCACATATAGAAAATACATAACATTTTCTGTATTTAGATTGATTGTCCTTTCATCGTGTGCATGACGTATGCGTTTCATACCCCAGATAAACTATGTTTTATATTAGATTTAATGAATGGTGGTGACTTGCACTACCACCTCTCCCAACATGGAGTTTTTAGCGAAGACGAAATGAAATTTTATGCGGCCGAGGTAATGTTAATGCAAAGTGTAGACAATTTATTAATAATAATTCTTTTTATAGGTTATCTTGGGATTGGAACATATGCATAAACGCTGCATTGTCTATCGCGACTTAAAGCCCGCTAACATTTTGCTGGATGAAAATGGCCACATTCGAATATCTGACTTAGGTTTAGCCTGTGATTATTCAAGAAAAAAACCTCATGCTTCAGTGGGAACCCACGGATATATGTCACCGGAAGTATTATCGAAGGGAACATCGTATGACTCATGCGCAGACTGGTTTAGTTTTGGCTGCATGCTATATAAGCTACTTAAGGGGCATTCCCCATTTCGACAACATAAAACAAAAGATAAACACGAGATCGACAGAATGACGTTGACTATGGTAAGCAATTTAAAGCCTGACTTACTTGCAACTAGATTTAAAAAAATTAGGTTATCGTTTGGATTAAGTACTCACAAATATTTTGTTTTATCCTTTAGAATGTAGAGCTTCCAGATTCATTTTCAGCGGAGTTAAGGAATTTATTAGAAATGCTTCTTCAAAGGGATGTACCTAAGCGTCTGGGTTGTATGGGGAATGGGTAAGAGTAAAAAGACTTTTTATATGCTTTTTTTATAAACCAATTCTATTTTAATTTTCAGTGCCGACGAGGTCAAAATGCATAATTTCTTTTCTGGAATTGATTGGCACCAAGTTTATATTCAGAAGTACACTCCACCGTTAGTTCCACCTCGCGGCGAAGTTAATGCCGCCGATGCCTTCGATATCGGGTCATTTGACGAGGAAGATACGAAAGGCATTAAGTTAAACGACAGTGATCAGGATCTCTATAAGCATTTCTCATTAACTATTTCCGAAAGGTAAGCAATAATTTCAATTTCAAAGACATATAGACATGCGCGATAAAGATAAACACATTTTAAAAAATCAATTAATATCGATTATGCCTTTTTCAGGTGGCAACAGGAAGTGTCTGAAACTGTATTTGAAACAATTAACTCCGAAACGGATAAAATTGAGCAGAAAAAGAAGGCGAAGCAAAAACAACACTTTGATGCTGATGAAAAAGAATCGGATTGCATATTACATGGGTACATTAAAAAATTAGGAGGATCATTTGCATCATTATGGCAAACAAAATATGCAAAATTATATCCAAACCGGTACGTTATGGCTTATTTTATTTTAATAATCCTATATTTAAAATAATGTTTTCATAAATAAAGCTCTCTTTCAGGTTTAATAAGATTTATTAGAGTTGTTTATTTATATTGCATATTAAAGCAATTATAGCAATAATAGGGGTATCTGATTCTAGGTATCTTATTTTATTTTATTTTAATTTCAATATGTGATCTATTCAAAGAATAAAACAATCTATAAATAAAAAATAGATCATTAAAAAATGTGTACTAAATTATATTTATATATTGTTTATTAAAGTTTGGAACTTTATTCAGAGAGTGGAAATAACAAACCAGAACTTATATTTTTGGACCAAGTTGAAGATGTTTCATCTGATTTTGTTCAGTATAAAAATGAACAATGCATTCAAATTCGAGTAAATGATGGCAGTCGGGATGGCAGAATAATTTTGACAAATTCGGTAAGTTTTATTTAGTTTAAAATATGTTCCTCATATTACTAACATTTTTTTTTTATAGGATGAAATTGGTTTGAAAGAATGGGCATTGTCATTAAGATCGGCCCACAAAATGTCACAAGACCTTTTAGGATCTATGGCTAAAAAAGCTGGAAAAATATATGGCAGTGAGCGCGACGCAAATAAAACAATGTATATTTTGGGTGGGAATTGTTCTACAAAGTCGGCTAATGGCACTAATTAAATATTAGATGTAATGACAATTATACCATATAAAAGGTTTCCAGCTTTGAAACTCATAAAACTAAAAAAAAATGCGTAACAAATCCTAATAAAACACATCTTGTAAAATTACATTTAAAATTTATGAATATTTGTTAACTTCTATAATGGAAACCTAAAAACATTTAATTTATTTTCAGTTGTATGTGTTTAAACTTATTGTAGTTTTACTATGTTGATATGATGTATGATTAAACCCGTAAAACTTTGTAACGCCCGCAAATGTTTAGCACTTCGTGGTATTGTAATTTGTCAAAAAAATCCCGATATGGGTAGTAATCTGGCAGTAATCTGAACCCAAACTTTTTGAAAGATTAAGCGCGAAAATAATGCGTTTGTAGAGATGGGCGGAGATCTACACGAAAATTGTACGAAACAAATGTCTTCTTTATAAAGTAAGTATAAACGTTGCAGTCGGGTTTTATCAACTGCGCAAAAAAGTATGTACTCCCCCTTCCTTATTTTCAAAAATTTTTTTTTTCAAAATTTAAAATTGTGAATTTTCATTTTTAATCGTTTTTGCTGGCTATAAATAGTATAAAAAACAACATTTAACATGATTTTGAGGGGGTCAAATTTTTGGTCAAAAATCATGTCAAAATTGAGAAAAATTTGGACATGTAAAGCTCTAAAAGCCATAGTTCTCATATTTGAAACAGCCATAAAATTGTCAAAACTGAACCGATTTTCATGTTTGATGACATTCTGGTCATGATTTTTCATAAATATTGAGTCTACATTTAAAATCAATGCATATTTGAACAAAAAAATTTTTTTGATTTTTTTTGGAAAAAAGCATGTACTCCCCCTTCCTTATTTTCAAAAAAATTTTTTTTCAAAATTTAAAATTGTGAATTTTCATTTTTAATCGTTTTTGCTGGCTATAAATAGTATAAAAAACAACATTTAACATGATTTTGAGGGGGTCAAATTTTTGGTCAAAAATCATGTCAAAATTGAGAAAAATTTGGACATGTAAAGCTCTAAAAGCCATAGTTCTCATATTTGAAACAGCCATAAAATTGTCAAAACTGAACCGATTTTCATGTTTGATGGCATTCTGGTCATGATTTTTCATAAATATTGAGTCTACATTTAAAATCAATGCATATTTGAACAAAAAAATTTTTTTGATTTTTTTTGGAAAAAAGCATGTACTCCCCCCTTCCTTATTTTCAAAAAAATTTTTTTTTCAAAATTTAAAATTGTGAATTTTCATTTTTAATCGTTTTTGCTGGCTATAAATAGTATAAAAAACAACATTTAACATGATTTTGAGGGGGTCAAATTTTTGGTCAAAAATCATGTCAAAATTGAGAAAAATTTGGACATGTAAAGCTCTAAAAGCCATAGTTCTCATATTTGAAACAGCCATAAAATTGTCAAAACTGAACCGATTTTCATGTTTGATGGCATTCTGGTCATGATTTTTCATAAATATTGAGTCTACATTTAAAATCAATGCATATATGTATAAAAATTTTTGGTCAAAAATCATGTCAAAAATTGAAAAAATTTTACGCCCATAGGAATCATATATGAAACAACTACAAATATGTGAAAACCGAACCGATTTTTATTTTTATAGCGTTTGATATCTTTGGATATTCTTTGGTGAATAACTAGTTAACAGTAACTAGTTAATAATAAATACTTGTAACTTGTAACGAATAGAGTAAATATCGTTCATCCCTAAATCTTTCAATTGTAAATAAGTTATTATTCCTTCACAAATTTTTGTGATTTTTCTAACACGCGATTTAAAATGATAAAAGCCATACTAGTATTTAACAATCATGGAAAGCCTCGACTTTCAAAGTTTTACCAATATTTTGTACGTTTAATCGCGTAGTATATTAAAAAATGATACATATGAATACCGTATGACAACAGTCCATAGCTCAATTTTATCAGACGAGCTCAAAAGCATAGTTTAAAAATGTAATGCAGTTTTTTAGTAATCCAAAATCCAATTCAACTGTACAAGTTTTTGAGCAACTTAAAATTTCCGCAAATAAAATAATCGCATACGTGTGACGCCGTCTGAATTATTGTGCTTACCAAGTTTTTTTTTGTTTACCTTACAAAATTAATAATTTTAGTTCGAAAACAGCGAAAAACAGTCTACATACAACCCCATCTAACTATCTGCTTAACTGCATTGATATAGTAATAGTTACAAAAAAATGATTAGGAACTAATTCAACTAATACAAAATCAGTGAATAATAATGTTTCGCGCGGTGCAGTGGTGTAGAAAAAGGGAATTTTTCGTGTAAAGCATGATATGTATTATATATTAAGATGTCCTTATGCCTACAAAGAGCACAAATATAAACATACATACATATGTATATTATGCACGTCATTGGCTAGAAGAGCGATCACTCCAGCATGCAACTGGCGTCGACCAGCTTTTGCTGAGGCAGCCTGTCGGTGGATTTCGCTTACGCTCTTGCTCTCTGAGATTGTGAGCAAAATCGATGTCGATGTCGGACGTTCTACGCGAAATAGTCGTGTCTATGTTATGTTGTTAGTTGTATGGCATAGGCAAACTTATAGTCGCAAAATGTAACTCTGGAGCTTTTATAGTGTCCGAGATGGCTGCGATCATAAAAATCGAATCTGCTTGTATTCGTGATCGAGAATACTTTATGGGATCGGATTTTTCTGCCTGTGACATACATTTTAAATATGTTTTCCTATTTTAAAATGTATTCATATATTTTATATTATGCGTTATATAGACAATTTACTGATATAACATTTTAATAGGACGAAAATCTTCAACAACAAATAATCAAAGAGACGTTCCAACTAGTATCAAAGCGTGACGATAACGTTTGCAATTTTCTGGAAGGCGGCAGGTAAATCCTAAATATGTTGAAGAAATTTCGCAACAATAAATAAGAGTTATCATTAAGCTACGAATTAATACCGGACAATAAACAATGTCATAAAACAGACTATTACTAATAATATTGGAGAGAACACCACATTGAATATAGCTAAATATAAGTATCGCAAATATAAATATCGGACATAATGTATTGAATATTGATTATAGCCGAAATTCATAATTCTTTGAAAATAATACAGATGGAAAGTAAGCATATAAATATTCTTTTTTTTTTTTTTGTATTTTAGCTTAATAGGCGGTTCGGACTACAAGCTTATATACCGCCATTACGCTACCCTGTACTTTGTGTTCTGCGTGGACTCTTCGGAGAGTGAGCTGGGTATCCTTGATTTGATACAAGTATTTGTCGAAACGTTGGACAAGTGCTTCGAAAACGTTTGTGAATTGGATTTAATATTTCATGCCGATGCCGTTCATCACATTCTGTCTGAGCTGGTTATGGGCGGAATGGTACTGCAGACTAATATGAACGATATCATAACCAGAATTGAAGATCAAAATAAGTTGATCAAGCAAGAAGCGGGAATCTCAGCGGCACCAGCTCGCGCTGTAAGCGTTGTAAAGAGCATGAACATTTCCCAACAAATTAAAGACATAAAACTACCGGATCTACCACAAGCTATAAAGGACCTAAAGTTTTGATGTGATAATTATAAGCTAGCCCTCTTATGTAATTTGAGTAACAAAATTTCCAATTTTTACAGGATCTGGTGTTTGTTATAAGCGAATCCAGTACTGATAACTTTAAGTAGTAATACACACATTTTTAACTAATAAACTGTTCTGCGCCCCATACTGAAAAAAAACAAAACCTTAAATTTGTAAAATATATTCATATGTTAATGTGTACGTTGCAAAAATCATACGCCGAATATATACATAATAGTCTCTGGACTGTGCCACATTTTCGGTGGAAAAACGTTTGTCCCATTATGTTCCGATAGAACCATTGGTCACTAGCACCCAGCTAGTGAGGATAAATTTAGACTCTAGATCACCTTCACAAAAGCGAAAAGCCGTGAGATGAAGCTGTTCAAGGCAGCTGTCGCCAAGGAACTCCTCAGAGCAGCAGTCTCTGAAATTTGTAAATGTGACTTCACGGTCAAAAAGGGTCTCCGGCCGTGCCAGCGCCCATCACAGTATTTAAGGTGGTAGTGATAGCGAACAAGAGGGTGCCTTCTGGAATATGTCTGTTCTAGTCAGTTAGATGTATCAAATCGATGAGAGCTGAGATGAGCGATGAGAGTTTTCCTAAAAGTTATTCTCAATCGACTAACACTACATTTCTGTATCTTGGAAGGAGGTAAGTGCGAAATTGTCTCTTCGATCAACCTAAGTCGTATAGACCAAATAGCCCCAAATTGCCCCATGGGGTCGTAGCAAGTCGATAACAGCTTAAATCGCAAATCGAAAAAAATTTGGTATGTTCATTGGTTGTGATTTTTCCCAAATATGACGACGTTGATATACCGGCAACGCTCTCCAGAACCCCTCCTTTCATTTCCATAGCTAGAGTGACAAAATTTATAATATGTTTTGAAAGAAAACTTTTCCTTAAAAAAAAAACCAAAAAAGTTTTTTAAAAAACGACTTCAAGTTTTTATTTTTTATTGTTACTATAAAAAAGGCGATCTATTATCGAAAGTGAAAATCAGAACTGACAAGTTGCAGTTTGACAACAGATAACAGCTTAATTGAACATATTGAAGTAATAACAACAAAGAGGTGAAATTTGGATCCGAGCTTATATTAGCGTCTATACTTTATGGGAATATCTCGCTTTTGCTCTGCAAAAGCGAACTTGAACAGTGGCAAATTTTGCATAGGATTCAACAAAAAAAAAAAGCAAATTTCCTTTATATTCATTTATTATTTTTTATAGAAGCAATAACAAAAAGTTTTAGGAATCTTTTCACGGAAAATGTGTAAGAATTGCTTGAAAATTTTTTGCGTTTGCAAAGCACAGCAACAGCAACTCTACTTGTATTCGATTTTGCGACCTTAAGTATGACTAATAAACTGTTTGAAATGAGAGAGAGCTCGAGAAAATATTCGCTTCTAGCTTTTTTATACTCAATGGTTGTATATAAAGCTGATATAGTAAGTGCAATATTCAATTGGGTTTTCAGCTTAGCATAATGAGCTTGTGTATAATTGGTGCCGGTACAGCTGGACTTTGTTGTGCTCGACGCGCCCTTGAGCGTAATCAAACTCCTACGATTTTTGAACTTTCGAATGAAATCGGAGGGACGTGGGTCTATAACAATGACACTGGAACAGTTAACGGCATCGATGTGCATAGCAGTATGTATACAAATTTACGGTACGTATTTAAAAGCATGAAAATGGGGTTAACCTATTGCGCAATACTCTTTTTAGAGTGCAATAAAGGCTTAAAAGAGTTCAAATCTGTTGTTATATTTATTGTAAACAGAAAACAAAGAACCTTAAAAAATAATTTTGAAAAACATTAACTTTTAGAAATTGTACTCTATTCATTTACTCAATTTTTTTGTCTTTGCCAAATTTCTTCTTCTTCTTCTTCTAAATTAAATATAAATATAAAAATGAAAAAAAATTTATATATATATTTTTTTCTCCTATATATGGATTTAGAACCAATTTGCCAAAGGAGGTTATGGGATATCCGGACTTTAAGATCCCTGCAGACAGGAAATCCTATCCCTCATCTAAAGACATTTGTTCGTTTCTAAATTCCTATGCTGATCATTTTCTGATAAGAAAGCATATAATCTTCAATTCCTACGTGATTCGGGTTGTAAAGAAGGGCGAAGAGTGGCAAGTAAGTGTGATTTAATAGAATCAATGATTAAAAAATTAATTTAATGGTTTCATTTCGAATTTAAATAGGTACTCGTTAAAAATCTATTGACAAACACGGTGCAGTTTTATTATTTTAATAAAATACTGATTGCAAACGGGCATTATCACACACCCAACTATATTCAAATTCCGAATGCAAATTTATTTAAAGGTGAATATTTGCACAGCCACGATTATAGAAACAACGAAATCTTTAAAGGTGAAAATGAGAACTCAAGATATATAAGAATAGGTATTAATTTTTTTTATTTTATTATTAAAGATAAAACTGCGTTGGTAATAGGAGGAGGACCAAGTGCTATGGATTTATCGAATATTATATCAAAGTCGGCAAAGCAAGTCGTGCTTAGCCATCATTTACAGGGTATTTCCGATTCAATTTTTTTTAAAAACGTTGAAACCAAACCCGATGTGAAGCAGTTGGATGAAAAAGGAGCATACTTTATCGATGGATCTTACAGGGAATTTGATATAATTTTTTACTGCACTGGGTACAAGTATTCCTTCCCATTTCTAAGCATCTCTTCTGGCATTTATGTGGAGGACAACTATGTCCAAATGCTTTACAAGCAATGCATCAATATACGAAACCCAACAATGGCACTTATCGGCCTTCCATTTTACGTATGCGCAGCTCAAATGATGGATTTGCAAGCGCGTTTTGTTTTAAGCTATTTTTTGGGAGATACAAAGTGGTTGTCAACATTAGAAATGACTGAAGATACTTTGCAAAAAATGAAAACACTTTGGAAAAATGGTCACAAAAAACGACATGCGCACATGCTGGGAAACAATCAGGTAAAAAATTGAATTGTATTATTTTTTGTATACTGTGAACTCATTGAAAACAGGCAAAAAGAGAAGCATCTTTGAACTCATTTAGACAGGCTGAGTAGATTTAGCCATGTCTTTCTGTCCATCCGCCCTTTCTTCTGAACGCGTCTATCATAGGAAATATAAGAGTTAGAGTTTTCGAATTAAGACTCATCCATGGCAAATAATCGATAGTTTTTATCGTTTAATTTAAGCATAACGATAGCACGCAGCTGTTCTCTCTCTCTTATGATTTGTTTTATACAAATATTTTAATAAAATATTTTTTTTTGTTTTTCAGATGCAGTATTTTACTGAATTAGCGACGGTAGCGCAGATTGAAAATATCCAACCAGTTATGGCAAAATTACACGCGGAAAGCAGTAATTGCTTTAACGAAAACTTGATACACTTTCGTGAAGACATTTTTAAGATAATTGACACAGAAACATTTATAAAAGTTAATTAAAACTCACATTTTTATTTTATTGAATTTACTACTTACATTTCTAATAAATCAGAAATTCTGAAATTTCTTTATTCTAAGGCCTCTAGCTACAGGGCTAGCATTATCGCGGGACTTATCGACAAGTCTCTCGATTAAAGACAGCCCTCTAATATAAGAAATTGTTTTGTATAATTTAATAATAATAATAAATAGTTCAGTTCTAATTTTCAATCTTATTATTTAGTTTACCTATGCTAAACTTATTTTATTGGCGGCAAACAAAGTTCATAACTGGTAAAATAAAATTTAAGCTAACGCCAAGGAGTGACAAAGTCTAATTTGAAGCAAATTTTGACAAAATCTATTATTTTATAGCTAATTGCTTATAAACGAAAATTTCCAATATAAAAAAAATAGAGAAGGTCTAGTCGGGTCCACCCGATTCGGATATACCCCAAACCATGCAATAAGTTTTTATAAACATTTTAACCTCTTTGTCTTCATACACACACAAATTCACATGAAAATTCAACATAAATTGCCAAATATTTCTCACAAACATTCATAAATTCTTAAATCACAAACTTTTTCACAAAGCGTTCTTCACATTTTAGTCTGACAAAGAAATTTACATCAGCATCTTGTATTTAAGTGTTTGGCGTCGAAATATTTGAACTCTAAAATGAAATTTGCAGCTTGTATATGCATAAAAATTTTACAAGTAGTAAGTATTTATATATTTATACTATTCTATATAAATGTAGTACAATCAAAGTAGTACTTGACCAAAAATATATATACTTTATGAAGCAATACTTGTTCACCTTGAACTTAGACCTGTCACACTGGAGGTTTGAAATTTTCGATGTATACTCGTGTGTGCCCGCGTCAGATGAAGTGTTGGGGGTATAAGAGAGCGCACATCTATCGATAAAACCTAACATCGCAAATCGATAAAATCCACAAATCAAAAGCTTAAGTCTCCAAAATTTGTATGTTGATAGCTGGTGACATCCCCACAATATTAAAATCTTGATAACGCGGAGTCGAGTCAGAGTCGACAGCACCATTATACAATCAGGTGGCGAGCAGTTTTAAGATCGGTTTCATAGCGACTAATGGTTTCTGACGTTCTTACAAAATAATCGTATTTTAACTTCTGTTTTAGTAATTTCTAACGGCTTTTTCTTCTTTTTTCATAGATTTTTACTGTCGCGGCAATAATTGTAAAAAGTTATCTGATCGATATTCTGAGCGATTATTGACAAGCAACAGAAAAAAATTGACGGAATGGATGCTCGCGAACACTCTATCATTGTCGAAAGAAACGGATGAGTTTAGTTTACTGACTTTTCTGGGATTTTCACTTATCTCTATCATTTTGTTGATATGCAGGTATGAATTTATATCATATAGTTGATTAATTTAAAGAAATATTTATATCATATAGTTGATTAATTTAAAGAAATATTAGTTATGCGTGCTAGCCAGCTCCTTAACTTGTCCCAACCCTGGTCTCGTTAACCCCCAAAGAGTTGCAAACACGTGAAATAAAATTTTGTTTTTGTAACCTCGTTTTAGATTTAAAGAAAAAGTCGCTAATTATCACATCTGTGAGATTATTTTGTTGAGCTTTGGCATAATATTCTTCACAATACAAGGTATGTATTAAACTAAACATATAATATAAAATTACCTTTATAAAGTCGGTTACCATAATGCATTTCGAAAACTTCTTAAAACAATATCAAATTTTCTTTGTGTTGATTTCAGGATTTTTAATATTTGGAATTGTGGAACTGTTGCCGGATAATATATTAGCCTATGGATATTCTCTTGGAACGTTGTCATTCATTTGTGCTGCCCTCTTTGGGATAGATTTATTATTTTTTAGGCAAATGACAGATTTTAAAGATGTGAATTCCCAAACGGATTTTGGGTGTACAGCCAAAACTAGTAATCAAGCATATATAATAACCAAAAATGATGAGTTGCGTAATGTTCAGCATGTAAGCCTGCCGGTAACGACAACAATTAATGGCAGTGAACCGAAATATTTACGAACAGACTTATAAATTTGTATTTATTATCATTTAGTTAAAATGTTTTAGTTGCCTAGAAAAATAAATAGCCTTATTGATTATTACTTACTTCTCCAAATTGTCAATATCCCGCCCGTTTTTCGATAAGAATTTTCAACAAATATCGCAAATTTTTATCCGTCCGAGAAAGTTCCGTGGTTAGTAGTTTTCATTGTTTTTAATAATTGAAGCTTTTTTTTTTAACTAATATGATACTTTTTCCCACGTGTAAATTAAATAGATACAAATTTTTAACAAGTAAAAAGGTGGCGTCCTTTTAATAAAATTTGATTTTATTCAATATTAATTTTTACAGCATTTTTCTCTTCAAACGGATTGTATTCTTTCTTGTTAATGCAGTTTTCAATGCTATGTGATGATGAATCGATCCTCTGTTTAGATACATTACTGTACACAGCCATGGCTTGGGCAACAAGACCATTTACATCTCCTGGATTTGCTGGTAATATCATAGTATTGTTTGATTTCGCTAATTTTTTAAACGCTTCGATATATTGCTCGGCCAATGTTAAAGATGCTGCATTTCTACCGTCCTATAATAAAAGACAACACAAAATGATTTAATAAAAATATTATCAATTTTGCTCCGCTGAAAAGAGCTTGCGCTGGTCATTTGTGTGTGATTTTAATATTTACAGTAACTTGAACATGAGGAGAACAAGGAGAGAATTTAAATCTACATATGCACAAACCAAAGCACAAGGCTGTAGTTCTTAACACATAATTTTACTTACCGTATGTGAAAGCGATTTCGCTAAAGCTTGCAGACTACGAGCTCTAGCATCGGCAACTGCGATCATGGCAGCGGCTTCACCGCTAGCTTTGTTAATGTGCTCTTGCCGTTCAGCCTCTGAAAATTACAAAAAATAATAAAATAAATAAATCAATAATTAGCAAAAAGATAATGGCTTTTTTGTTGTGTCGGTCCAGTTATCTTTTTTAAATTTGTTTTTTTAATTTGTTATATATATTAACCACAACGTATACATAGATGGGACATTTTGTACGAAAAAAACAACACTTTTTTGGCGCGGCAAGTCCCAACGCAATTACGATTCTCTTTTCGCGTATGATCTCGGAGATGAAGAGCGTAAATGCGTAGTTTGATTGTGTGGGTTGAGTGCATTTTTTGTATACCTTGCTCCTGCACACTATAAAAATTTGCCTGCGTTGGCATTCTCTTGGAGCAGAATCAGCGGTGCGCCAAAAAATAAATTATTTGTTGTTGTTGGCTGCCCATTCGATGCAAGTAATTTTGATTTAACATTTTATGGGTTTATAGCTTTACATACATTTAGTTTTATGTATGTATGCATATGCACAGTTCTTCACCAGTATTTAAAAGGGCACATACATATGCAAATAAAATAATTTACACTTATGTAACACTTAAGTTAGTTAGCCGCAGATCTGGTGTACGTAATAAAAATTCAAAAGTCACGGCTATTAATTTGCCGGCTCGCGACTGACGAGATTTTGGATTTCACATGTAGACTACTATTTTACTGCACGCGAAATCACTTATTACATCAGCCATATATTATTTTAACACTGTGTCAACGCGAAATTGCACGTTTTGTAAATATATTTTGGTTTTCATCCTTTCGTCTACTGCAAAATTACGAATCTTTTAAAACTGAGACAATTGATATATACATACCTGATGCTAGAATTCTCGATTTTCTTTTGCCTTCGGCAATGTTAATTTCAGCTTCACGTACTCCCTCCGATTCTAGAATGGCTGCTCTTTTTCTTCTTTCTGCTTCAACCTGCATTTGCATTGCTTCATGAACTCTGGTTGGTAGCTAATTTTGATAAAAAAATTTATGTATATATATATATATTTCTTGAAATAAATATAGTCATTTAAATAGTTACCCTAATATCTCGAATTTCGTAGCGTAAACAGGCAATACCCCAAGCTTCACTTGCTTTATTAATGGAATCGACAATGCTCACATTTAAAGATTCTCTTTCACGAAACACTTTATCTAATGACATTTTTCCAAGTTCAGATCTCATTGTTGTTTGTGCAAGTTGGGTTATGGCAAACTCTGGGTCCTCAACACCATAAGATGCTATATAGAATAATCTTTTTAAAATAAGTTTTTAATGATATATTTATGTTATTATAAAGAATATCAAACCTCTATATGGATCAATAATACGTAAGTAAAGTACTCCATCAATACTAAGCGTCACATTGTCGGATGTGATAGCACTTTGTTTGGGAACATCTATCGCAATTTCCTTTAAGCTTTGAACATATTTGATTTTATCGGCAACTGGTACAAGAATATTCAACCCGGGATCAAGAATTCTGTGAAACTTTCCCATACGCTCCACTACCCAGGCCTTCATATAAAAGTAATGTCATAGGTCAAACTCGATTACTCAATTCGAAATTTACATTTATACCTCTTGTTGCGGCACAAACATCACAATTGTGTTCATTGGTGTTGAGGCTTTTCCTCTTGATTGGTGTGAAACGCAAGAGCCGGCGAACAAAAATTCGTACTGCTAAATAATAACATTAGTAAGCTAATGTAATTTAATAATCTAATTTACTTACTTGCGGCCTTATCCTTCGAGCAGACAATAATAACCTAGACATGATTAAATTTTCAAGACCTTTGAAATAGAAAAATAATATAATGTGGAAACATCATATGTTTCTCATGACAGGGTGATTTGGTAAAAATAACTGACAATCCATCCCTTAATGCCAAGTTTCCACTATCTACAATGCGACCAATTTAATCATTAAAATTGTAGATATATTTACAATTTATCGATTTGCTTTTTTAGGTGCTATCGAATTCCCAAGTACCCCAAAAACCAGATACATCAAGCACAAGAATTATTCAGACACATTTCCTGTTATACTCATACAATATTTTTCGTGCAAACGTTTATCATATTAAATATATTATTACTATTAATCTTAGGAAAATTTAATACCTAAGATCATGCCTAATATCAATAATAAATTTCACATGCCACAAAAATATAATGCCATAAATAATAAAATGCATTAATATTTATATAAATATAATATTTTCTTAAGGAGTAATAGTACTATGAGCTTATATATTAATTTAGAGGGAGGACTCTTTTTAAAAGATATATTAGTCAACAATTCATTTTAAATGTTTTTTCGATAGAATCAAGCCAAGTATCAAGTTATTAGCATACTGGAGAGTCTGCTAAAAATTGCGTGGCGCTATCTTACCATACTATGTCACCCTGTGCTCATATACAACATTTCGGTTGTTTACACCGGTCAAAGACAAAATTTGCACACACTTAATTTAACTTAATGGTTACTTAAAATGGCACACACCGAAAATAATCCAGTATATACGTTCCCAAATTATTTAAATATACTAAATGATCCAGCTACAACCGAGGATCTCAAATTGAAAGCCACTCAGGAGTTAAGTGAACATTTTGAAATGATCATGCAATCTGCAGCATATCCATCATTTTTGGAAAGAGCACTCAAGATATTTATGCGTATTTTACAAGAGGGTGAGCCTCAATTTATACAGGAAAACACAATTCAACACGTAAGTATATTTCATCATTTACATGTCCCCGAATGCCCTTAATAACAGTATGGCAATGTTTACATATGTATACACACACATCTGAATAGTGGAGTGCACTAATAATACAAATATGCTTATGTGCTTTTAAAAGTGTAATCAGTTAATGTGAGAGAGCTCCTTGCCAGTGTACCTCAAATAACTATACGCAACAATTTCTTTATATTTCTTAAAACAGTTTATATATTTAATTTCATATCCTACATCGCTCAAATAGATATCAGATTTTAAAGCGATGTGTTCTGATCCACCAATCCTGATAAAGTCACTCTGTATATTTTATTTTGTGGTGAAGCCGCTCTCCGTGTTTATCACTCAGCTCTCACCAATACATAAGTTGAGCGGATTACATTCCAATTGGACATGCATTAACAGGAAATTCGCTCTCGCAAAGCCTCTCGTATAAATACCGATGTTGTTCTTCATCTTCAATCAGTCGCCAGGCTGCCTTCGGCAGATCTGGTCGATTCCAGGGCACCCTGGAATGCTCGCTCGTCCAGTGTGCAAACTCGTATGTTTGTTTCACGGATTTTTGCAGGCATACGTGCACGATAATAGTAACGTAAACAAGTTTTATTTTTGAAAGGTGATTACAATAAATATTTTAAAAAAATAATAATTTCATACAATATATATGCATATAATATTTTATTAACTTTTAACAAATAAACTTGAGGTCTGCCTATTGCCACCACACCTTTAAACCGTAGTGCTGGATCGGTCGCACTATTGACTTATAAATACTTCATATACTATATTTATTTTATATTTTTAGATTCGCAAGCTTATATTGGAGATGATACACCGATTACCCATAACAGAAAACTTAAGGCAACATGTCAAATCAATAATAACAATGATGCTAAAATTATTAAAAACCGATAATGAAGAAAATGTGCTTATAAGTCTGCGTATTATAATTGAACTTCATAAACATTTTCGTCCATCTTTTAACCCTGAAGTAAGTAGAACAATTTTAAGTAAATTATAACTCATAATGTTATTTGGTAAAATATTTATGTTAAATATGTGAAAAATCAAAGTGTTAAAATTAAGCTCAACTACAATCGAAAAACAAAACATAAATAAGTTCACTAATATTGTATCACATAGTTTAAACATTTTAAGAATTGTCACTAGTTCTTTACATATAATTTGTAAAATTATTTATTAATTTCCGCTTTATTTTCAGATCCAGCTTTTTTTAGGGTTTGTTAAAGAAATTTATACAAATCTTCCCAACAATCTCACATCAATTTTCGAAACTACAAGCGACATTTGGATAAGTGATTTAAAAGATTTGGATTTAGAAATGATTTTGCCCGAGACATATTCAGCTAAAACTATACACGTAGACAAGCCATTGGAGCACAACTCGCAGCAAATGATTGTAAGTATACTTCATAAATAAATCCGTCTTAAACAGAAAACTTTTTTATACAAAAATATTTAGACAAAAAACAAAGAAATCAAAGCCAAACTATTTAATTTGGTTTGTACTTTGGTGATTTTTGTGTGTTTGTGAAATTCAGTTTAGGGTTCTCCTAGTCGGCCAATCTCACTTGTTTATATTTAAATTATCAAAACATGTGTTTTACAATTTCTTTGTTTATATTTCAGTATAATCTTCTACCTCGCGGTATTTTGTCCTTGAAAGTTCTTCAAGAGTTGCCCATTATCGTTGTATTAATGTACCAAATCTATAAAAATGCTGTCCACCAGGAAGTCGCCGAATTTATTCCATTGATACTAACAACTATCAACTTACAACCAACTGTAATTCAAAGGTAAGTTTTCACAACAATGCTCTTGACAAAAAATAACGTGCTTATTCATATTTGTTATTTTTCTAGAAATTCTGCACAAAAAGAAGTTTTTGTTGACTTTATGGGTGCTCAAGTAAAAACCCTTTCATTTTTGGCATATATTGTGCGAATTTATCAGGTAATTTAAATACTTTAATTTTTGACAGCAGTGTAAATATAAATTTTAATTTCTTTTCAGGATATTGTTATAGCGAACTCATTATCCGTATCAAATGGAATGCTGAATTTAATGGAGCATTGTCCGAAAGAAGCCGCCAATCTTCGGAAAGAACTTTTGATTGCTGCGCGCCATATATTTGCTACAGATTTACGCCAGAGTAAGTTTCGTTTAACAATTTTTAAACACAACAAATGAACTAACTGTTTATTTTCCTTTAGAGTTTATTCCGTCGATAGAAAAATTGTTTGATGAAGATTTGCTTATTGGAAAAGGCGTCACTCTAGACTCCATTCGTCCATTGGCATACTCGACATTAGCCGATCTTGCGCACCATGTCCGCCAAAGCTTAAGCTTGGATGTCCTCGTAAAAGCAGTTCATTTATTTGCCCGAAATGTGCATGATGAGACACTTGCTGTTGGAATACAAACTATGTCGTGTAAACTATTATTGAATCTAGTAGACTGCCTGCGACACCACAGTGAACTTGAACCACAGCGTTCTAGAAATATTCTGCGAACGCTATTAAAAGTGTTTGTAAAAAAGTTCGAAACAATTGCTCAAATTCAACTTCCACTGATTATTCAGAAATGGTAAGATTTATACAAATTTTTGAATTGAAGTTTTTAATAGAACGCATAATGTTATTATTATTTAATGAATCTACTTAATGTGACTAATGCAAGATAATTTTTATTTCATTTATGTAGCAAGGGACAATCTCAAGGCGGTGCATCAACAAACATTATTGGTTCATTCACCTCACCTGGTCTACATTTAACAGAAGTAAAAGATGTAAGTGCTATAAGTTTCAATGTTGTAGCCGCTTTACGACATTGTGATTAATACTACAATATTTTTATACTCGTTCAATGTGCAATGTCCGTCAGTTCGTCTGGCCTTTTTATCTGTTATCTTACCTGTTTTATTACGGAGAAATCTACTTATTTTTATCAAAGGTTTCTAATTCATATATCACATTTTAAATTTAACACAACTAAGGATCAACTAGGAGGCGAACAAAATAAAAATTCGTCGACTGGAACACAACTGGTTTGTTCGGTTAATGTCGCCGAATTTCGGAGCCTAGTTAAAACTCTTGTTGGAGGCGTAAAGACAATTACGTGGGGATTTTTTAATTCCAAGGTAAGATATAAATAATATATATAATTGAAATAATATTAAATATATTATTTTTCAAAGGTTTCGGAACCAAGTTTACAAACACAGGAAAAATTATTTAATCCTGAGATACTGTGCATATATATTGACTTGGTGCATTTTGCAATGGAAGCTTTAGATATATATACAATAAATGTTAACCCAAATCAACAACGGGCATCTGGGCTGATTTCCCGCAGCAAAGAAGAAAAGGAGGTTTTAGAACACTTTAGCGGCATTGTAAGTATATAATAAAGAGAAAATTGAAATCGATAAAGATACATATACATATATTCCTATAATAAAACAAAACATTAAAATAATTTTCTTTTTTCAGTTTCTTATGATGCATTCACAGAATTTTCAAGAGATATTTGCTACCACAATAGATTTTTTGGTGGAACGTATATATAAAAATCAATCTCTTCAGGTTATAGCAAACTCCTTTTTAGCCAATCCCACAACTTCGCCACTTTTTGCAACAGTGTTGGTGGAATATCTTTTGGAGAAAATGGAAGAAATGGGCTCAAATGTTGAACGATCCAATTTATATCTCAGATTATTTAAACTCGTTTTTGGAAGCGTAAGCCTTTTTCCTGTTGAAAACGAACAAATGTTGCGGCCGCATCTTCATAAAATAGTTAATCGTTCAATGGAGTTGGCGCTAATTTCAGACGAGCCCTACAATTACTTTTTGCTTCTCAGGGCACTATTTAGATCAATTGGTGGTGGCAGCCATGATCTTCTATATCAAGAGTTTCTACCGCTGTTACCTAATTTGCTTGAAGGCTTAAACCGCTTACAAAGTGGATTTCACAAACAACACATGCGAGATCTATTTGTAGAGCTTTGCCTAACAGTACCTGTTCGTCTTTCATCTTTGCTGCCTTATCTTCCTATGCTTATGGATCCCTTAGTTTCTGCGTTGAATGGTTCCCCTACTCTCATTAATCAGGTACAGTATACTGATGGAATAATTAAAAACACTTGTATTTAACAAATATTGACTTTTAGGGACTGAGAACATTGGAACTTTGTGTCGACAACTTACAACCGGATTTTTTGTATGATCATATACAGCCAGTAAGGGCAGCCTTAATGCAAGCCTTATGGAAAACATTACGAAATCAGGACATTGCAGCGCTTGTTGCTTTTAGAGTTCTTGGAAAATTTGGCGGTGGTAACCGGAAAATGATGGTCGAGCCACAAACTTTACATTATGATCAAAATGAAAGGCCAAAAATTTCAATAATAACATATTTTCAAGAATATGAAAAACCAATCGAATTTCCCGTAGAGTATGCCATCGAGTCAGCCTTTAAAGCATTGAGCTCCAACACCACAGATCAATTTTATAGACGACAAAGTTGGGAAGTAATCCGTTGTTTCTTGGCTGCATTTATCAGTTTAGATGATGAGAAACATACCTTGCTGAAACTGTTTACTCATACCGACTTTGTCGAGAGTAACATCATGAATTGGCCCATTTTTCATAATAAAATTGAACTATCGAGTGTTCGTGGTACTCACCTAACAGCCCTCATTGGTATGTTGGTAGCTTCAGCGACAAAGGATTTGCGCGATTCAGTGTGTCCTGTTATGGCTGCCGTTGTGAGACACTATACTATGGTAGGAATTGCCCAACAGGCGGGACCTTTCCCACAAAAAAATCATGTATCTAATGGAATAGATCCGATGGTATTAATTGATGCACTGGCCGCCTGCATGGGACATGAAGAGAAAGAATTGTGCAAGCCCGGCATAGCTTGTATGGGAATTATATTGGATACTGCTGCAAATATAATGGGAAACAAAGATAGAGCCTGCAAATTGCCTTTAATGCAGTATTTGGCAGAGAGAATGACAGCATTGTGTTACGAACGCCCATGGTATGCAAAGGTAGGCGGCTGTCAAGCTATTCAATTCCTATGCAAACACATGTCTCTACGAGCTTTATACCAGCACCTCTTCAATTTTCTAAAAGCATTTATGTTTGTGCTAATGGACCTGGAGGGCGACGTATCTAATGGCGCCCTCGATATAACTAAAAGTTACATGAAAACCATGTTGGAAATTTGTTTGTCGCCCATAAGTATAAATTCTAGAAATGATGAATTGGAAGACTTACAAGCGAAAGCTACGTATGAAGTAATACATGAGCTCGTACGACATATAACAAGCCCTAATTCGATTGTTAGAGAGGAATCGATGGTATTATTAAAACACATTGGATCAATCCAAAAAAAACAGTTTCCGAGGTTATGGATCCTCATAAAGACGTTCTGGCAGATATTATACCTCCAAAGAAACATTTATTAAGACATCAACCTGCCAATGCACAAATCGGTTTAATGGATGGAAATACTTTTGTACAACTTTGGAGCCCCGACTTTTCACAATTGGTAGGTATTCTATATTTTGATTTTTTAATATAACTGCAACGTTCGTACTTGTTTTTATTTGGTTTCGCTTATTGACTGTTTCTTTTTGTTGAGCATACGTTAAATTTAAACATTTTATTTTTCAGATTTATCAAACAATTACCACAAATTATTTTTCCATGAATTACTAACATTAAGTGAAGCTGAAGATGCGACATTAGCCAAATTGGATTGCTATAAAAATGTAACGAGCCTCATACCATTGCGAATAAGTGCACTACGAGCTTTGGCAGCGTGTCACTATATCAATGATAATGCGTATAAAGAAAAAATTATAAACATTATTTTTAAAGTCATGGAGAATGATAAACCGGAGCTGCAAGAAACGGCATATGCTTGTATGAAAACATTTATAACTGGCATTACTATTGATAGAGAAAAGGTAAGTTAAACAATAAATTACAGTATTTAGACAGTTTTAAAATGAGTAAGAAGAAGAAATTTATCTTTATCAAAACACATCCTGAATTAAAATGTAAATATATACATTTGCCACAGCTTATGAGTACAATTTTATATAATCTATATATAATAAATATATAATTAATTATATTTACAGGTTCAAAATGCCATGCGCCCACTGCTCTTAAAACTGGGAGATCACAGAAACTTGTCTATTCCCGCAATCAAACGATTGTCATATTTTACTCAGCTCTTTCCACAAATGTTTAATGAAAAGCTTAGTGAACAAATATTGCAGCACTGTGCAAAAATTATTGAAATATTTGTCGGCCAATACAAGTGTACCAACGAAAATGTCAATTTCTTTGCCACATCTAAAGGAGGAGAGTACGAACAAAAGATTGTGACGCTCATTGAAATGTTTTACCACATCACAGCATCGTCAAAATATATTGAAAAGTTGTGCCAACTTGTTTTACAAACCGAAAAAAATCTAATGATAGAGGCATCCAGTCCGTATCGCGAAGCATTAATATTGTTTCTACAACGTTTTCCATTAGAGACAGTTGACCTATTTTTGATGGAATCCCTTATGAAAGATTCGCAATGGAATCGCTTTTTTATATTTTTATTGAAACATAAAAGTGGACAAGAATTCCGAACGATTATAAAGAACTCTAAATACACAATCTTGCTGGAATATTTAAATTGGAACACAGATACTGGTAATATTTCCAAATATGATGTGCAACATCAAGCTGTTCTAATCATTTTTACGCTCATGGAGCTGGATGAACAATGGATACCCACTAGACCGGATATTGTAGATGTATTAAGAAACATTTGGCGCACTAGTTTATACTCCACATGTTATGAAAACGTTGCTTGTGATTTATGGCATTTGGTTGGAAAAATATTATTGCTTTATTTTTCGAACAATACAAATGATATTGACTTACTTTTCCAACTGTTAAGAGCGTTATGTTTACACTTTATTCCTGACGTCTATTTTCTACGCGACTTTTTACAAAATACTGTGGCACAGAGTTTCACCGTTAACTGGAAAAGAAACGCGTTTTTCCATTTCGTGGAAAATTTTAATAATAATACCTTCTCAGAAGATTTAAAAGCGAAAATAATAACGGCAGTTTTAATTCCCTGCTTCACTGTAAGTTTCGACAAAGGTGAAGGAAATAAGTTAATTGGAGCTCCACCAACACCCTATCAAGAAGATGAGAAAAACATTGTTTCGGTATTTATTAATAAAGTTTTCGATCCCGATAAACAGTATGATGATGCTGTGAGAATCGCTTTATTGCAACTCGCTTGCTTGCTTGTGGAACGTGCTTCCCAGCACATACACGATGGCGATGCCAATAATAAAAGGCAAGGCAATAAACTAAGACGTTTGATGACCTTTGCCTGGCCGTGTCTACTAAGTAAAAATTGTGTAGACCCTACTGCGCGATACCATGGTCATTTATTACTTGCCCACATAATAGCAAGACTGGCAATACATAAGAAAATTGTGCTTCAAGTTTTTCATTCATTGCTCAAAGGACACGCTCTTGAGGCAAGACCTATTGTCAAACAGGCCCTGGACGTACTTACACCAGCTATGCCACTGCGCATGGAAGATGGAAACACCATGTTAACTCACTGGACAAAAAAAATTATTGTTGAAGAAGGCCATGCTATACAGCAGCTATTCCACATTCTTCAACTGATTATTCGGCACTATAAGGTAAGTCAAAGAATAAATTTTAAAGTGTACAAAAATAGATTAACCTATGTTCAATCAACAGGTTTATTTTCCTGTCAGACATCAATTGGTGCAGCATCTTATAAATTATATGCAACGTTTAGGATTTCCTCCAAGTGCTTCAATTGAACATAAAAAATTGGCTGTAGATTTAGCAGAAGTAATAATAAAATGGGAACTTCATCGAATAAAACAAGACGAAAGAGATATCAAAACTGATGAATCTGAAGAGGAAATGAGGGACATTCATCATGTTAAGCGGCTGGGGACTGAAACATCCGACTATCGTAAGAAAACTGCCGAGTGCTCAAACCCATCCATAGCCCAAGGCAAGTATACATAAAATCCTTTAAGGTTGTACAAACTAATAAATATACTTATAGGGGTAGGAACTCACACAAAATCGGAAGATGTTCTTCGATCAATAGATAAGTCATTCTGCGATACAGTTCTTAATTTCCTTATACGGTTAGCATGCCAGGTGAATGATGCGCAGCCCGGAATCATTTCCCCAGGTGAAAATTTGTCAAGGAGGTAAGTATTTTATTTACTATAAAAGAGTGTTGCTCAATCAACTACACATTGTATTCCAACTTTGTATTCCAACTTTGTATTTATTGTAACATTCATTATATTTACCTAATATTTATTTTACTTTAAGGTGTGTTATGCTGTTAAAATTGGCGATGCGCCCAGAAATTTGGCCCCAACCTTTCGATATTAAAATTAATTGGTTAGATAAAGTGCTGACTACAATTGAGACACCTCACCATAATTTAAATAATATATGCACTGCCATAGATTTCCTTACGTTTCTAACAACAATATTAAGTTCAGAACAATTGGTATCTGTTGTACGACCAGTTCAACGCGGACTTTCTTCATGTATTATTCACCAGAATACAAGGATTGTTCGTTTAATGCATATATTTTTAACACGACTTATGGCTATTTTCCCACCCGATTCACAACATAAACATAACGACTTTGATGCTTTATATAGTGCCATTAGCAAAATGATTACAGACAATCTTACGTTTTATGAAAAAAGCCCTCAGCCGAATGCATCGTCTCTATTTGGGACATTAATGATTTTGAAAGCTTGCACTACTAACAACCCAAGTTATATAGACCGAATATTAGTTCAATTTATAAGAGTTCTAAATCGCCTCACAAAAGATCACATTAATATAAACACAAATAATACGGCAAACACCCAAGCAACTGATTCCAATTCCTTGGCTCTTGAACTGTTGGTCTTGTCATTGGAATTAATAAAAAACCGGGTTGTAGTAATGAGTGTTGAAATTCGAAAACTGTTTATGGGCACTATTTTGGTAAGCCTAATTGAAAAAAGTTCTGACGTTAAAATTGTTAAATGTATTATTAAAATGCTTGATGATTGGGTCAAAAGTAAAGAGACTAATATATCAACACAAGTTCCTTCTATACGAGAAAAGTCTGCGCTACTAGTAAAGTTAATGCAGTATGTGGAAAAAAAATTCACCGAAGAGGTAGAACTGAATGTTCAATTTTTAGAAATAATCAACTATATATATCGCGACGAAGTATTAAAGCAAACTGAGCTAACAAGTAAATTGGAAGGAGCCTTTTTAAATGGCCTACGATTTCAGAATCCACATATTCGAGCAAAGTTCTTTGAAATCTTAGATGCATCAATGCGCCGAAGACTTCATGATAGACTCTTATACATAATATGCTCTCAAGCATGGGACACAATTGGATCTCATTATTGGATAAAGCAGTGTATCGAACTTCTTATTTTGACAGCTAATACTATGACTCAGATACAATGTTCAAATGAAGCTTTTAAAATTCCTTGTATAACTTCTGTGATTCCAACTAACTCAACTAACTCCCACGAAAATGCATTTGTATCATTTTTGTCCTCACAATCAGAATCATTTGAAAATGTTCAAAATGTTAATGACAAGGACGACGTGTTTGATATTGATTTAAAACTTGAATTTACGTCCGTTCGCAAAGAAGATGCTCATCAAACACTTTCTACAAGACGCGAAATATTAGTTGAACTTATTTACAAGCAAGCAGAATTTCTAGAAGCAAATCGGAACATACGCACAGATCAAATGCTTGTTGCCACATCACAGCTGTGCCATATAGATACACAACTAGCGGAAAGTGTTTGGCTATCAATATTTCCAAGCATTTGGAATATATTTACTGAAGATCAAAGGATAAATATATCAAAGGAATTGATACCTTTTCTTTCATCTGGAACTAATGTCAATCAAAAAGATTGCTCCCCAAGTACTCTTAATACATTTGTAGAAAGCCTAACTAAATGCGTTCCTTCCATTTATATCCCACCGAATCTTTTAACATATTTGGGTAAATCGCATAACCTTTGGCACAGAGCCATATTAGTATTAGAAGATTTGGCTTTGAACCACTCTATGCGAAACGATATGAATATTGCGGATGTTAATCAGCCAGATTCTGACCTACAGAGCTTGAATAACATTTATGATTCTCTCTCTAAAATGTATTCTGCTATGCACGAGGAAGATCTTTGGGCAGGGCTTTGGCTTAAATTTGGGCACTATCCAGAAACAAACATAGCTATTTCATATGAACAAATGGGATTTTTTGAAGAAGCCCAAGGTGCTTACGACCTGGCTATGACAAAATTCAAACAAGATTTAAATAACGGCCAGATAAATTTTGATATAAACAGCGAATTATTGTTGTGGGAAAAACATTGGATGCGTTGTGCAAAGGAGCTTAACCAGTGGGATATTCTATTGGACTATGCCCAAACAAATAGAGAAAAAAATATGTTCCTTATTCTGGAAAGCTCTTGGCGAGTACCTGACTGGAATCTTATGAAAACTGCTTTATCCAAAACAGAGCAGTGCTATTCAAAGCAATATGGGTTTAAATTAAATTTGTACAAGGGATACTTATCAATTTTATACCAAGAGGATAGACAAGCTGCCAGTGTTGAGCGATATGTTGAGATTGCCTCCAGCCTATGTATACGGGAGTGGCGGCGCTTACCTAAAATTGTATCCCACATTCACTTGCCCTATCTGCAAGCTTCTCAACAAATTATGGAATTACACGAAGCAAGTCAAATACATCAGGGCCTAACGCAATCAAGAAATTCATCTTTACATGACATGAAGGCCATTGTTAAAACGTGGCGCAACAGATTGCCCGTGATTTCAGATGATTTATCACATTGGAGCGACATTTTTACCTGGAGGCAACATCACTATCAAATAATAACGCAGCACTTAGAGCAACAATCAGATCAAGGGAGTACAATGCTGGGAGTGCATGCTTCGGCGCAAGCAATAATTTCGTTTGGTAAAATCGCTAGAAAACATAATCTCACTGGAGTATGTCAGGAGACATTATCTAGAATATACACCATACCTTCGGTTCCAATAGTTGATTGCTTCCAGGTAATTTATAAATAATACTATATACATTTTTGTAGGCAGTCCTCGGTAGTTGTCCAAGGGCAACTGAAGAACGAGGCACTGTGTTTAAATATTTGTGAATTATCGTAGTGTTTTATAAACTTTGATGTAATATTTTAATTTTGTTTGCAGAAAATACGCCAACAAGTGAAATGTTACTTACAAATGCCCTCAACAGCTGGAAGAAATGAAATTAACGAAGCACTCGAAGTAATTGAATCGACAAACTTAAAGTATTTTACTGGTGAAATGAATGCTGAATTTTATGCGCTAAAAGGCTTGCTGTTAGCACAAATTGGACGCACAGATGAAGCAGGAAAATCGTTTAGTGCTGCAGTTCAACTTCACGATGGACTTACTAAAGCATGGGCTATGTGGGGAGATTATATGGAACAGATATATTTAAAAGAAAAGCAAATGTCTCTTGCCGTCAATGCATTAATTTGTTATCTACATGCATGCCGCAACCAAAACGAGAGTAAAACCAGAAAATATATCGCTAAGGTTCTGTGGTTTTTGTCATATGATAATAGTAAGAGTGAAACGCCCCTTATAAAAATTTTCGAAAAATACGTTTCTGGGATTCCTCCATCATATTGGCTACCCTGGATACCTCAACTTCTTTGCTGTCTAGAGCAATTTGAGGGCGACGTTATTCTAAATTTGTTAAGTCAGGTAAGTCAAGGATATATCAAATTATTCTTATATTATATTCATATAAAGAAAATATTAAGAACAACATTTTTAAAATTGTATTTGGGTTTAGATTGGGCGACTGTATCCGCAGGCAGTATACTTTCCGATTCGAACACTTTATCTCACTTTGAAGATTGAACAGCGGGAAAAGCATAAATCGGCTGAACAGGCAGTATTTGCCGGTAAATTATCATCTTCCGTAAGTACCACAATTTAAGATTTCAAGATAGTATATTTACATCCTATCTTTTCAATGCCCTCTGTTAATCCCGACTAAAGCAATCATGACTTACATATTTTACTTCTTATGTACATTTTTAAAATTAATTTAGAATTTGGAAAATATCGCCTCAAGTTGTGGTAGAAATCCAGTGACGGTTGCGTCCGTTAACCCAATAAAAGCTACACCACCTATGTGGAGATGTTCAAAAGTAATGCAGCTACAACGTGAAGTTCATCCCACTATACTGAGTTCACTAGAAGGAATTGTTGACCAAATGGTTTGGTTTAGGGAGAGTTGGACGGAAGAAGTTCTACGTCAGTTGCGTCAAGGGTTAATTAAATGCTACGCCATAGCATTTGAAAATCGAAGCACTGTTGTTAATGCAACCATTACGCCACACACTTTGCATTTTGTCAAAAAACTTGGATCAACCTTTGGTATCGGAATTGAAAATGTTCCAGGATCTGTCACTTCATCTATATCACACTCTGCCGCGTCAGAGTCTCTAGCGCGACGGGCACAAGTGACATTCCAAGATCCAGTTTTCCAAAAAATGAAAGAACAATTTACCAATGATTTCGATTTTACCAAGCCCGGTGCAATGAAATTACACAATTTGATATCAAAACTAAAGACGTGGATAAAAGTTTTGGAAGCAAAGGTTAAAAAATTACCGACGTCTTTCCTAATCGAAGACAAATGTAGATTTTTATCCAACTTCAGTCAAAAAACCGCTGAAGTTGAACTTCCCGGAGAGTTGCTAATTCCCTCATCATCTCATTATTATGTGCGTATTGCTCGGTTTATGCCACGTGTTGAAATAGTTCAGAAAAACAATACTGCTGCTCGAAGATTATACATAAGAGGTACAAATGGAAAAATTTACCCTTACCTAGTGGTTCTAGATTCTGGACTAGGTGATGCGCGCCGGGAAGAGCGAGTATTGCAGTTAAAGCGGATGCTTAACTACTATCTAGAAAAACAAAAGGAAACTAGTCGACGATTTTTAAATATCACTGTGCCACGCGTAGTTCCCATTTCACCACAAATGCGTCTCGCTGAGGATAACCCTAATAGTGTTTCATTACTGAAGATATTCAAAAAGTGTTGTAATAATGCAAAAATTGACTACGATATGCCGATTGTGAGATATTACGAGCGCCTTTCGGAAGTTCAAGCGCAAGGAACACCAATTTCACATACAATTTTAAGAGAAATTTTTACTGAAGTTCAATGCACTATGGTTTCAAAAACACTTCTGAGGCAATGGGCCTTAAACACATTTTCTGCGGCCACGGACTATTGGCAGTTTAGGAAAATGGTAAGATAATACATATATTTCTCTACAAATAAAAATATAGTTAGGCCCGTTTTCAAGGGCAGAAATGGCCCTTGAAATGTTTGTAAAGACAGATCAGATCGGAGCGTTAAAGGTGTCTCCAAGTCGGGGGATCCCGACAAGAACGTTCTCACTTGCTTACATGGCATGGTGAATTTATCTGAAATTAATATTTGCAATCTGTTTATTTTCAGTTAACACTTCAGTTGGCTTTGTCATATCTCTGCGAGCATGCACTCAATTTAACACGTCTTAATCCAGATATGATGTATCTGCACCAGGATTCTGGACTCATGAACATTTCATACTTTAAATTTGATATAAATGATGACAAAGAACAGCTTAATCAAAATCGGCCAGTACCCTTTAGATTAACTCCAAACATTGGAGAATTCATAACAAACATTGGAATTTCGGGGCAATTATCTGCGGCAATTGTGGCAACAGCTCGTTGTTTTATTCAACCAAACTACAAATTAAGTTCAATTTTACAAACGATTCTTAGAGATGAAATCATCACTTTGCAAAAGAAAGGATTAAGACAAAGTAAATTACTAGATACATCTGATGAGCCTTGCCTAGATAACAATTCGATGGAACATACTATTAAAGTTGTAAATTCAGCTGTGGATGTTATATTATTGCGATTAAATAAAATTTCCTATTTCGACAACATCGAAAAGAAGAAGGTATCAGCGCTCATTCAATCCGCAATTAATATAGACAACCTCTGTCGCATGGATCCAGCCTGGCATCCTTGGCTGTAATATAGAATATATTTAATATAGAAATTAAAAGTATAAAATCCACTAGTATGTATTGGTATAAATAAAATGTAAACTTCATTCTTAAAATATAAAACCATATGATTAATTTGTTGAAAGGAACTTGATGAGAAACACAAGTAAGAGTGATCTAAACCAGACGCCCGACTAGGAGAGACCTTACCCTACGTTTATTTCAACCCATTTGCCTCCCATACATGCATATAAAGTGAATCACCGATCTATAACATCTTAACTGCAACATTTATTCACCACTTTCCAAATACGGGGGACGACCAGTTTTTCGTTATCCTTACTTTAAGCTTTAGACGAGGGGTATATTCCGCTATCGTGGAGGATAAGAAACCAAATTTTGTATCCCCAGACATGGGAACGTCTTGGATCAATCCAATCCAAAAACAGAGATATACTGAGATACACTGATCGCTATCACTGTCCGCATCCGATGGGTCAACGGGATTGTAACCTATTGACCCTTTTTTAAAATCTAGTGATAGATTATGATGAAACTATTAAAGCTGTTCTGCCTTAGAAGGGTGGGAAGCGAAATGGTCCGAGAGCCCTAGTCCAGCGACCGTTGGGGGACTACGAACATCAATCATGTCTACCGCTAAATATCCTTAGTTCCGATTCATTCCAAATATATCGAATGATACCATATCGATCGGTTCTATCTACAACTTCGCATCTCAATATCGATTTAATACCGAAATTGTCAATCGATATGCATCCACAATTTTCATCTCAACTTACTTTTCCACTATTTTATTTGCGGCATGGTAGTTGTATTTTGGTTGCGAACTTAAATTATGCTAAGATTATTACAAAACTGTCATTTAAGCAAATGACAGAATATAAATATGTTTTTATCGATTTCATTGAACAAACCTGCCCGAATTTATGTTCTTAATAACCAAGTTTTATGTTAAGTTAGCAACGATCATTATGAGTTTGCGATAATTTTATTTATTTGTGCAGTATTTTTGCAATATATATGCTATTTATATATTAAAAATGATACCACTTAATAAATTCCGGAAATAAATATGGTAACATATTGAATGGCGATATAATGAGATTTATTTCCATGTTTTAAAAATTGTATTTCCTTACTTTGAAAATATTTTTGAGTCTGATCTATATCAAGAATTTTTATACATTATAAATTGTTACATTGATTTGCACAAAACCATATAATCGTTTTTATTAATTTTTATTGCATTCAACATATAAAAAACATAGAAAAATCATATTAGCAAAGGTGACGCTATCTTGATTAGATTCTTAGCCAAACAGACATTTGCACGAAATTATACAATATAGAAGAACTAAAACCTGTGAATAAATAGCCGTATATATCGATAAGTCGATATGTTAACATTGGATATATTGGCATGAGCTAATAAAATAAACAAATAGATATATTTAAAGACTATCGATAAGCCGACTACTAAACGCGGCGAATGGAAACATAAATACAATCAACCCTGGAAATAGAAACTTGTTTCATTTCATTTGGTTGTTGTGACAAAAATCAAAATGATAATATAATATCTTATCAATTAGTTCACAAAAACGCTAATGGTTTTTAACTTGCCGTATTTATGTGTTAAAAAGTGTAAGTATAATGTTTTGCTATTATTTAACTTAAATGTATATTTTTGCATGTCGGTGGACATGCACTTCTGTCTATACATGCATAGATGTGTTGATTGAAAATTCACCATAGACTACGAATGTGTGCTTGTTGTTGGTTGATTTAACTGTTAAGGGATAAGTAAAACTTCTTGGTATGTTTTAATGTGTATGTGGTGTTAGTTACTGTAACTTATGTGCTGTGTACTAATTCCGGCAGAAATTTATTTTTCGACTCGAAATTTAATGCCCCGTAGCAGTCGTCATTATGCTGTGTTTTTATTACAGCATTAACCATATTGTACACCACTCTTTGAGCATGTTTATACATGTGTATATTTATCAACGTACTTAAATCTGGCTTATGTTACTTAATCGTCCGATAACTAGTGATCTACCGTCGTGTAGTCTTATGCCGCAATAAAGAAATTTAATTTTCTTTACTATTGACCAACATACAGCGGCTCGCAGCTTATTTCGTGCAGACGTAATACAAAACGTAATAAACAAACAGTTGCCAAACTATAAAAGTTATAAACAAAATTTCAATGCAGTTTTTCAGATTAATTGTTTATTCAGTTAAAAAATACTAAATTCTATTAACAGGAAATTATTGACTTTTTCAGGACGTAGCTTATTTCGTGCAGTCCATATTTGAGGCGGCATTCTTGTTGTTAAATTGCCTTCTTCATTGAAGAAACAAACAATTTTTTTTCCGCAGTGTTAGTTTGTCATTCGTATACCAAAAACACTGTTTGAGTTTATTTTTGTTTTAAATTTTAAATTGATAAAAAAAATTGTTTAAAGAATGAGTATGGGTTCGAGACCTTTACATGTCCAAAATTTTCTCAATTTTGGGATGATTTTTGACAAAATGTCCAAGTATAGAAGTATGTATTCAAAGTTGCAAGTCTCTGTCGTCAAGAAGTGGGCCCGTCAACTAACATCTTCATCAAACCAGAAATTAACAAAAATATATATGCGCCAACTGGTTTAAAAAAAACTGTTTTTTTGTTGAATAATATTTATATACACAAAATCAAAACACAAGAATATTTTTGAATATTAACATTAATATTTATTTGTTATTCCTTTTAGAAATGTCAAAATGTCGGTACATTATAAATTTAAAAGTACCTTGAATTTCGATACAATTACATTTGATGGACTCCACATATCTGTAGCTGATTTAAAAAGAGAAATAGTGCAGCAGAAACGATTGGGTAAAGTAATTGACTTTGATCTTCAAATTACCAATGCCCAAACAAAGGAAGGTAAGTGTATAATAAATTATAAAATTTTAATCAACCTATCTAAATACAATTTTTATTATAGAATATAAAGATGACAACTTTTTAATACCAAAAAATACCACGCTAATTATATCCCGAATACCGGTAGCCCATCCAGTTAAAAAGGGATGGGATCCGCCCCCTGAAAATCCTATCTCAAATGTGTCCTCAAGCAAACTAGATAACCTAAATATTGATTTATTTAAAATGCAAGGAAGTGAAGAGGAGAAAATACAAGCTATGATGATGCAGAGCACAGCAGATTATGATCCTAAAACGTATGTATTGAACTATTTATACGGAAATAAATTCTTCATGTATTAAAAATATTACTTACGCTAACCTTAAGAGTAAGTACATTTATACATTTATATTATTTTGTGAATACCTATGACTTGTTTGTGAATATACTTAAGAAATTAGAACGTTTATTTTAATTTATTAAATAAAACATTCCACTGCGTTAACTAAGCCCTGTTGTTTTGAAAGCATCTTAGTGAATGTAAAAGCTATAGACATACTTAGAATATTTTTCTGGCCTATTGTTTCATTGTATTCATTGATATATATACATATGTACTGTATAAATTAAGATAAATTTGTTTGTGAGAAGTCCGTCTTGCTGTCCGTCCGCCCTTCTGTCGATATGAACGCAATTATTTCGCCGCTATTAAAGTTTTAATTATACTTGTGTGTACCCGCGTCAGATAAAGTGCTTATAATATTGATGATTACCATACGCCCGCTCGGAAGCCCCTCAGCTACCCCGTCCCCACGATTCACAAAAGCTTATATCTTCCATAGCTTCAAATTTCTAAAAAGTGAAATTTTGCAAAATAATAATTAAGACCTTGAACGTGTATAACGCATTTCGTAACGCCTGCTGCAACGCCCTCACTTGTTTTTATTGTTATTGATGAAATTGATTTGGGGCTTCTAACAAGAGCTAGAGGCACCAAATTTGGTATAATATGTCCTCAGTATACGCAGATCAAGTATACTTCGGATCTTGGACAGCCGACAAAATTCATTTTCAGGTTAACAGAGACTCGAGCTCTTTGTGTATAGAGCCGAATATTGTAAAAGTTTAATAATTTTATTATATTGAATAGTTTATATATTAAATTTAATATCCTGCGTCACAAATTTGATATCTGAAGTGTTGGGGATTGATTTTGCTACTTCTAGAGGTGTTTTTTTTTATTTTTATATTGGTTATGAAATTTTTGTTGAAGTTTTGTAACGAAGGATATTAAATTTAAAAAACAATTCAATATTTTAAAAATTATTTAATTTGTACGATTATTATTCAGAAATAAGAAAAAAAGAAAAAACGAAAAAATGTTTATCGTTTAGGTATCACCGGATAAAAGGACAGTCTCAAAATGGGGAAGTACCTGCCTCCTACCGATGCAATAAATGTAAAAGAGGCGGTCACTGGATTAAAAACTGTTCCTTTCAATCTGGAAAAGAGCAGTTCGAAGTTAAACGTAATACTGGAATTCCACGATCATTTAGAGGCAAAACAGAAATGTAAGTATTACTTTTACTAAAATACAACTTTCATAGCAAAATATATTTTAAAAAATTTTAAAAATATGTTGAAATCGGGCTAAATAAGATCAAAAAAAATTAATTACAAACGTAGTTTAGTATAAAAATAAAGCTTAGATCTGCTTTCTTCTTGTCTGTCCCGGGGAATTTAAATTTTTTCTGAACAATACAGTTCTTATTTATAACAAAACAAAAGTTAACCATAAAAAGTCTGTGCCGTTATATACATAGATCAGTAACAGTAGATGTCTTGGCTATTTTAAACTAATAATGTATTTTATTTTAAAGCTCAACAGAACATGAAACGCCAAACTATATAGTATCAACCGAAAAAGATGAAGAGGTTCCAGAAGACTTAATATGTGGTATTTGCCGAAATATATTTGTTGATGCCGTAATGATCCCATGTTGTGGGAGTTCATTTTGCGATGATTGTAAGTATATAAAATAAAGAAATTTAAATTGTCGAAAGAGTTTTATTTATTTTACATTATCTTGATATTAACAATTAAACATAATCTTTACTATGTATGATTTGTTGTGGAGTAAAAATATGTTGCATAGATACTTTATTCTTCTCCATATAACGGCTAGATTATCACATAAAATGTGCTATCTGGCTGGGCTGTTAATGGAAAAAACATTTAAATCATCGCTAAAACTTTTTTTAAAGACAATTTGTAATATATTATATAATTTCAGGCGTTCGAAATTCTCTGCTCGAATCAGAAGATAGTGAGTGCCCGGATTGTAAGGAAAAAAACTGTTCTCCAGGATCCCTGATTCCAAATCGTTTCTTAAGGAATTCTGTTAACGTTTTTAAAAATGAAACTGGATACAAACTTGGAGCATTTAAATCTGGTAAGCTAAATTAATATTTATTTTTTAAGTTTACCCCTACTATATATATGCGTATCTTTTGACATTACATTTTCAGTCACTAAAACAGTTACAACGCCTGATAAAAAAGAAATCCAAGATCAGGGACAAGATGATTCGAATCACACGGAACAAGCGGAGTTAGGCAATGTACCCCAAACTAATAACAGTGAGGAACAAAGCATAAGCAAAAGTATTATAAGTAAAACGGACACATCTGAAAAAGAAAAAGATAAATTAGACTCGGACTTTGAAGATAATTTAACAACAAAGATGCCACAAAAGATTAATGATACCAACATCAAGATTGCTGACACTAATCAAGAGCAGGTAAGCTAGGGTCAGGGTATCTATAATCGGGCTACCCCGAATATGCCCATCTAATTCACGCAGCTTGTGCATAGTATAGTAGCCTCTCCAATTGTAATCCAATGTAATGTTTTATAATTTCAGGTTTTACCTTCATACCCACACGCATCACACTCAAACAACCCAATTCAGCGCCGGGAATCAAACTTTGAATATAAATCGGATTTGGAAATAAAGCAGCCACCTTATGCTAAAAGTGATGGCATTAAGCCTCAAAATGAACGAAGCCTATTGCCTACTCCAATTGCAAGTCATCATAAATATCCAAACATGAACATGAGCGAACAAAGAGACAAGTCTGTTATAAACCCAGACCAAGGTCATCGTATGGGCTTATATAAGCCAACATATATTCAAATGCCCCGATGTCCATCACTCATCCATATGTCGCCATACAATAATGGTTACAACAATATTGCACAGAGACCGCCAATGAGGTGAGTTTACAAGAAAAGGAATAGTTAAAACTTTATTCTTTGAAATTTTTTATTTGTTTTTATTATAATAATTTTATGGACACAGAACGTAAATGTTACAAAAACTTCCTTATTTTATTTATAAAAATCAATTTATAAATTTCAGCTTCGGGCACTATCAAAATCAACCTATGCCTCAAATAAACACATCATATATTCCACCTGGAAACATAAATATAAACTCAACGCAAACATTTCAGTCAACTAATTTGGCTTCTATTTATCAAGGAGTGGCAGCAAAGGTTGGCACTGGGTAAGTAAAATCTTGTTACAAATATTCATTTTTTACCTATTGAAATTTGGGTCGAGGCAACCATCGATTCCACGTGCATTTTTAAAAAAAATTTTTATAATTTTTTTTAAAAAGTCATGTACTTCCCCTTATTTATTTTCAAAAAAAATGTTTTTTAAAAATGTAAAATTGCGAGTTTTCGTTTTTAATCGATTTTGCTGGTCACAAATAGTATAAAAAACAACATTTAACCTGATTCTGAGGGGGTCAAATTTTTGGTCAAAAATCATGTCAAAATTGAGAAAAATTTGGACATGTAAAGCTCTAGAACCCATAGGTCGCATATTTGAAACAGCCATAAATGTGTCAAAACTGAACCGATTTTCATGTTTGATGGCATTCTGGTCATGATTTCTCATATAAATTGATTCTACATTCAAAATATATTCATTTTCAAAAATAAAATTTTTTTTTAATTTTTTGGTCAAAAAAGCACGTACTCCCCCCTTGTGAATTTTGGAAAAAAAAATTTTTTCAAAATTTAGAATTGCGAATTTATAGTTTTAATCGATTTTATTTGTCACAACTAGCATAAAAAACATGATTGAAAGTGATTCTGAGGGGGTCAAATTTTTGGTCAAAAATCATGTCAAAATTAAGAAAAATTTGGACATGTAAAGCTCTAGAACCCATAGGTCGCATATTTGAAACAGCCATAAATGTGTCAAAACTGAACCGATTTTCATGTTTGATGGCATTCTGGTCATGATTTCTCATATAAATTGATTCTACATTCAAAATATATTCATTTTCAAAAATAAAATTTTTTTTTAATTTTTTGGTCAAAAAAGCACGTACTCCCCCCTTGTGAATTTTGGAAAAAAAAATTTTTTCAAAATTTAGAATTGCGAATTTATAGTTTTAATCGATTTTATTTGTCACAACTAGCATAAAAAACATGATTGAAAGTGATTCTGAGGGGGTCAAATTTTTGGTCAAAAATCATGTCAAAATTGAGAAAAATTTGGACATGTAAAGCTCTAGAACCCATAGGTCGCATATTTGAAACAGCCATAAATGTGTCAAAACTGAACCGATTTTCATGTTTGATGGCATTCTGGTCATGATTTCTCATATAAATTGATTCTACATTCAAAATATATTCATTTTCAAAAATAAAATTTTTTTTTAATTTTTTGGTCAAAAAAGCACGTACTCCCCCTTGTGAATTTTGGAAAAAAAATTTTTTCAAAATTTAGAATTGCGAATTTATAGTTTTAATCGATTTTATTTGTCACAACTAGCATAAAAAACATGATTGAAAGTGATTCTGAGGGGGTCAAATTTTTGGTCAAAAATCATGTCAAAATTGAGAAAAATTTGGACATGTAAAGCTCTAGAACCCATAGGTCGCATATTTGAAACAGCCATAAATGTGTCAAAACTGAACCGATTTTCATGTTTGATGGCATTCTGGTCATGATTTCTCATATAAATTGATTCTACATTCAAAATATATTCATTTTCAAAAATAAAATTTTTTTTTAATTTTTTGGTCAAAAAAGCACGTACTCCCCCCTTGTGAATTTTGGAAAAAAAAATTTTTTCAAAATTTTGAATTGCGAATTTATAGTTTTAATCGATTTTATTTGTCACAACTAGCATAAAAAACATGATTGAAAGTGATTCTGAGGGGGTCAAATTTTTGGTCAAAAATCATGTCAAAATTGAGAAAAATTTGGACATGTAAAGCTCTAGAACCCATAGGTCGCATATTTGAAACAGCCATAAATGTGTCAAAACTGAACCGATTTTCATGTTTAATGGCATTCTGTTCACGATTTTTCATAAATATCAATTATACGTTTATAATCGATGCATTTTTAAAAAAAATTTTTTATTTTTTTTTTTAAAGAAGCATGTACTCCCCTCATACTTATTTTCGAAAAAAAAATTTTCAAAATGTTTGATCTACAGATATCAGGGAATCTTCTAGTTGAGCGCTCTCGGTTACAGCCTTTTCATTTGTTTTTCATATTTTTATTAATAATTTTATATTTTTAAATTTTTTCAGACTCATTGATGACCCACTAGAAGCTTTCAACAGAATAATGAAGGAAAAAGAAAAACAAAAAGTAGAGCGCCGTCGAAGTCCAGGCCACCACAGATCCAGATCGCCAGGAAGGCTGCGGCATCGGTTCAAGTCACCATTATATGATAGAGGTTCATCCAGAGAAATGATCTCCAATGACAAACGAGCGCGCTCTCGGGAAAGAAAGCGTGAATACAGCTATGAAAAGCGACCAAGCCGAGCTACACGTCATTCAAGTAACGGATCTAATTCACCAAGCGACAAGAAGAAGAGGTTATTTTATTCCTTAAGGTTTTTTATACATACTTTTTAATTACATTCTGCCAACCAGTGAAAAACATTGGGCAGTAATTGTTTTACTTTTTGTTTATTAGAGACGTGATATAGATAATAGGTGGTTTAAGATATACTAAAGAAAACTTATTGCCTGCTTTGTCCCTAATTCGGATAAAAAAAATCTCTAATTAATATGTGGTTAGTTATTTTTCAAAATAAAACGCCAACTGTTAATTAATTATTTTCTATTCTGATTACTGATTTTCAGATATATTATAAATTTCGTAAAATAGTAAAATTTTTTGTATCTCAAGTGATTGAATTTAAAAATAGTTTCTTTACCATTTGAAATCGGTTAGTGGTTGCAAAAATTTTTAGCCCTATTATTGCTGATACAAAAATGAAGCAATGTGTGTGCGTGCGAAAAACTATTTTTACAAATGCATCAATGCTTAGGTACCCTCATAAACAAACAATTATTTCACAATAGTTCTTTTGCAAAAGGGAAGAAAATATAAAAATTTAAATTTAAACGTCTTGTGCCTTCATACATTTCAGTATTATAGCAGTGCCCGGCTTGTGTGCTCTTTCTTGGTCTCGACATTTTGTTGTTTTCGTCGCTGCATTTCTGATATTCCCCGTTGGCGATTCTTTATTTTTTTTATTGGTTTAATTATTTGTATCCTGTTGTGATTTGTTCTTCTTCTTTGACCCGGACTTTCAGAGATTCCCTGTTTATTACATGATTTAAATTACGCAGATATAGTTTTGCAGTACCTGTCACCAGACTGAAGAGTTGCCTTTTGGTCACCTTCATTAATAATCTTGAACTAGCAAATAATTTTTTGTAAGTTGTTTAATACCGCACGTCTGAAAATTAAGATCCCTTGATCCCCGACATATTTGTAAAAATTGCGATTTATTTTCATAGATTCGTATAAGTAAGTAAATTAACTTATTTTTGAATTGTTAAACTAGTACTATTATTATTTTGCAAGACCTAGAAAATTGTTTGCAATATCTTATTTTTACCGCATTTTCTTAATCAGCTTATTAACACAAATATTTTTTATTTTTTAACAGATATGCTCATCGGCGTCCACCATCACCAAAATCTGGTTATAAACCGCGCACAATAGAAAAATCCTCAAGCAAGCCATACGGCGTTAAACCAGATACAGTTGAACCTCCTCCTCCAGGCTTCGAAGCTTTGCAATTTGAGAGCTTAAATGATAATGAAAAGAATGTGAATAATAAGAGAGAAGATCCAGATATTGATAAAAATGTAAATAGCCAAAATCTTTCTCTAAAAAGACAAAAACACTATAGTAAGAACGGAGACAGCAAAGCAGTTGAGAATACTTCTAGAAGCCTAACGCCACCGACAACATCTAAGATATCAAAAGTTGCTAAAATTGAATGTACGGACATGTACGAAAGCTCCCCAAAAACACCGGAGAGGAGAGAACAAAATGTACAAAGAAATGAGAAAATTCATAGTACGCAATTGTTAAATCAGGATAATAATACAACTGCTGTAACGTCACAAGAATATTTGGAATCCAATAACAACATGGAAAAAGAAAATGATATGTCGCTTAATCTTCAGTTAAAAGACCGCAAAAAAAAGAAAAAAGATAAAGCAGAGCGGAAGAAAAATAAGAAAGAGAAGAGGGACAAAAAGGATAAAACCAAAAAAGGGCATTCGGAAATTATTGAGCCTACATCCGAAAAACTTGATGTTCATGTAAATGTGGAGCCAAGCATTGAAAGCATGATATCGGATGATCACAAAGAGTTTAATAAAATTGATACTGTTTTGAACACCGAGGTTATAGATCATGACCTAAATAGAGAAACTATATCTTCTAAAATTGCCGAAGGTAATGATGTTCAAATATCAAAATGGGAAATGGACGATAATAATATTACCAACACCTTATTAGATCCGTGTAAAAAAATCTCCTCTAACAAAGTTCAAGAGAATTCAGAAATAACATCAGATGTTATTCGCAAGGCAGAAAACGCAATTTTTGCAAAAGCTATAAACGCTATAAGACCTGTAGAATTTAAAGTTGTTATAGATTCTAAACATAACAGCAAAGATACTTCAGTTTCTGTGAAAAGTAATTATAAAGAGCGCTCGCATTCTCCAAAATCTAATAACAAATCCGTGAAAGAACGATTGGGAAACAAAGTTGTAAGCGAACGTCATGACTCATCAGAACGATCGAGGAAAAATCGAAGTGACAGCTCAGTGAGGAATTTAAATGATAATCGATTTAGGCATAGCTCTATGAGTTATAGTAGTTCCAGGAAAAAAGAAAAGGATTCCAAAGAACGTATTACAACAGACAGAAAATTTGAAGATCATAAAAGTCGCAAGTCAAATGAACGCGATTTCGCAAGTACAACACACAAAGAGTCAATATTTAAGGATATTCAGAAACACAAACACTTCAAGGACAAGCCAACCACAAAAAGTAATAAAAGTGAGAAAAAAAATTATGATTATGATGATCGGAACGCCTATAAATGTGTTAAAACTGGAGAAATGCGTTTAATTTCGACAATTGCTTCGAGACCGTGTCGACCAGACAACCCGTTTCGAAAATTTGATGAAAATACTTCATGTAGTAATAAAGTTATTAAATTTGATAGTTTAATGAAAGAAGTAACACCCCCTTCAATTGATCAAATTGAATATAAAAAACGGAAGGATAAGAAGCTTAAAAAATTAAAAAGTTTAAAAAAAGTTCGTCAACAGAATCACTTAAAAGTGATAGGCAAAAAGATGTAAAAAGCAAAAAAAAATAAAATGTTAAAAAAAAAGAAAAAGTCCAGGAAATAAAATTCTTAACATAAGATCCAGTACGAAAAAAAACTAACTTACTTAAAATTAAATATACGTTATAAATTTTATAATAAGAAATAAAACTATGTTATGTACATAAAGACATTGTAAATCAAAGAGTGCGCTTGGCTTATCTTAATAATTGGGTAATACAATTTCAAGTTTGTTTCAGTTGCAATTGGTGTTACAATTATTTGTGGGATTCCAGAAATCTTCATATTAACATCTAAATATTATTGCACCTTTAAGATATGTCTCCATCTATATCCAACTGTATAATGCAGATTGCTCACCGATTATGTACCCTAAAATCATCAAAGTTGAAATATAACCAGGTATGTTAAAAAAGGTAAACTTTCATTATTTATACAATAAGTGATTAGCAAACTTCCACCTAACATGTTGGTGGAACTCGGTGGAACCAACTCAGATTTTAACTAAAGCATTGCACGGCACAGTCTCTCATCTCCCAATTTGCCAGAAAGCAAAAACGGCGACCAAAGTTCGTTCAGTTGTGAACGAGTATAATAAAGTATAAATCAGAACAAAATATAATAGTAATAAAACTCGTTTATTCGTATTACCAACACAACTAATAGACAACCGCCTTAATGAGCGGTGTTATAATATTTGGGTTAAAATCTTGGGCGATTGCATATATATATATACATATATATATGTTCAACTTTTAAATTTTGCTATATTCTTACGATTGACAAGTTGGCATTTTTTAAAAACAAAGTTTTCCTTATAGATATGATACAAACAGATTAATAGTGATTCTATTTACAATTTATGTGGGATGATTCCAGCGCTTTAAGAATAATACTTATAACGTTATTGAACAATTTAAAAATAATTATCTAGTTTAAATGTTGCTACAATAAGAAATTACAAAAATAAGTTAATATTTTATAGGGCAACGAGTTAAATTTACAGAATGCTTGTATAAGAAAATTGGCTATAATGCATGATTTGCTATTATATGAACGGATCCTCATAATCTACCAGAAATTTTTTGTCTCTTGTTTATTACATTATTATAATAAAAAAAAATCCTAAGTTGCAGTCACAGGGCCAAGAGTTACTGTCTGTGGCTGGGGCATTCGCGGACGTATCATCATAGTAGCCTTTTTTAAAGTATAGTCCCAGCCCCGCCAGCGAAACCATACAATTCCCTGGCGAGCAGTTAAGTCTTGAGGATCATGAAGATATAGTCCATTTAAGCCACGACCGCAGGATTTCCACCACCAGCCACCCTAGAAATACAAATTTGTATTGATTTGAATATATAAAGAAATAAGTAACAGTGCTCTAATCGGGAATTCAGGACAGCAGTTAAGTGCTGTTTATTTAACTTTTTAATAAAAGTATAAAAATTTTGTTTTTAGCATTACCTTTAGCATACTGGCACAGTTGAGCGAGCTTCGATCATTGTCTTTGTTGTACGTTGAAAATGGACTATTATTTGAGCCATACCATGGATCATTTAAAGAATCACCCGCGTTTCCTTCGTATCCGTCAATTTCTAGTTTGTAATAATCTGATTCAGAGTGTATTTTGAAATGCGAATACTGAGCATATCTGCAAATAAAAAGAAGTTAGAACATTGCAGTCGGGCGTTATATTGTTGTTAATTATTATTGTTATTTTCACTTCGTGAACGAGTACAAACATTTAAAATTATATTGGTTAACTTTCTTCACTTACCGTTTGTTACCTTCGAAATCTTCTAACTCTACTCGTAAAGCATACTCTTCATTATTTGTCAGCATATAAATATTTTCGTTGCCTAACCAAAATTCTTTTGCAGGCTCGCCAAATCCATTTTTATAGTCCGCCCAATCGCGGTTAAAATTTTCTCGTGGCTCGCCAAAATCATCCCGCCGTTGAATTACCTTATGTTGGAAAAAAATGATAATTGTTTTTTGTTTGTATTAAAGGGAGAGTAGTTCTTTACCGTCCAACCACCATCTGAGATACCCTGTTCACAATAAACTTTTAAGAACCAGTATGTTGTCCCACGAATTTGTAAGTAAAAAACTCCAGATTGTTTCATGCCAGCATTTAGGATATCTACACAAGAAAACCCCTAAAAGAGAATATATAAGTTAATTGAATAGTTTCATTAATTTTTTTTATTAATCAAAATAGTATTTCATCTGAGGAGCTTAAATCTTAAATCTCTGAGGACTTTAGCTTTAAAATTGTGGATACAATGTTAGGTGTTTTCGATTTACCGCGCTCTCAGTGGGCGGTCTGCATCACTTGTACATTTATTATCGATAAGTAAATTTCAATTTTCAATCCGACCGTATATTTAATTTAGTATTTTTTAAAGTAAGAATAATTTCAGTATTGCTAAAGTCGGTCACACTTATTAATTTTCTTGAATTTTGTTAAGACAATTTTAATGTTGGGAAAAGCAGTATGGGTTGTAATAATATATATTTTGAAAATTTCCGCTTGCGAAGAGCAAACTGTGGATGTACGAAAAACTCTTGTATGGGGACCAGGACTAAAACCGGACGACATTGTGTTGCCGGCTAGATATTTTTTTATCCACGCCGTCGACGGTACCGGGAAAAAGTAAACAATTAATAAACAAGAAATGGCAGAAATTACTGCAAATTGATTATTGTTTGTAATTACAGATTTGTGTCCCGTACTCCATTAAAATTCGACATACAAATAAATGGACAATCTTCACATTCTGGAAAATGCAGAACTAACATAAATTTAATTGATCGTGGAGATGGGTCCTCTATTGTCCGTTATACCATAGCAGATTGGTGCACGAATGTTGTGATAAACGTGCAATACAATAGCTCGCACGTAGCAAATTCACCCTATATCGTTCGCAACAAGGTCTATTCGGAGCGGTGCTACTGTCCACAGGAGCTCAATCTTTGGCTGTTAAATAACGACTGCGCAGCTTTTAATGGAGACAAACAGATATCCTGGGACTTGCATTCGTTTAAGCGTGTAAACTTGAGTGCTATTCGTGAAAATTTATTAAAACGATATAATGCTCCCGAAAGTATTTCTTTGTGCCATTATGTTGTTAAAAATCAGCAAATTTGGCGAAAATGCTATGGAAAATATACTGGTTTTAAGATGTTTATGGATGCAACACTGTCTGCACTGGCCCGAGTTGTTCTCCTGCCTGATATGGAATTCTACTTAAATCTTGGCGACTGGCCGCTTTCCAAGAAAGGTGGACAACAAAGGACTTCGGGGCCATATCCAATATTTTCATGGTGCGGAAGTGATGATACATACGATATAACACTTCCTACGTATGATATTACGGAATCCACAATAGAGAATATGGGACGGGTTATGTTGGACATGTTATCTGTACAAAAAGACAATTTTCCATGGGATAGCAAAGAAGAAAAGGCATTTTTTCGTGGAAGGGATTCGCGACGAGAGCGATTGGATCTGATTGAACTGGCTAGAAAATATCCCGATGCAATAAACGCTTCTATAACAAATTTCTTCTTCTTTCGCAATGAAGAGTATAAATATGGTCCCAAGGTGCCACATATATCATTTATGGATTTCTTTAAGGTTTGCTAGTATATATAATATAATAAATAGATAATTCTAATATTTATTATATTTTTAGTACAAATATCAGTTAAACATTGATGGAGCTGTTGCGGCATATCGGTTTCCCTATTTACTTGCCGGGGGATCTTTAGTTTTAAAACAAGATTCACACTATTACGAGCATTTTTACAGTAAACTGGAACCATATAAGCATTTTGTGCCTATCAAGCGTGATCTAAGAGATATTATCGAAAAAATAACTTGGGCAAAACAAAATGATTTACGCGTTAAAGAAATTGTGTCATCGCAACACATTTATTGTTACCACATGATATTGTTCAAGGAGTGGAGCAATCGACTTGTGGCTCCAGTAGAAGTGCTTGAAGGTATGGAAAAACTTAATTCTACTTACACCTGCTCTTGTAAGGAAAAACTTGTAAGAGACGAACTTTAGACATTAGACTTTAACTGGGCATTGATCTTATTGTGCACACATCTGTCGCACTTAGAACAATTATTTTTATAGTTTATATTTTCGAATCCCCAATTTTAAACCATTTACAGTAGGTCATTCCGGCTTATAGTGATACATGATTACCGCTATAAGAATATACATATATTAAGTTTTTTCTATTAAACAGGTCTCATCACATTCATTTCTAAATTGAGCATATTTTGGGGGTAAATAAAAAGAAAAACATCTTCACAAAATTAAATTTCTTAAATTCATAGATCTACAATTCGCAAGCGAATACAAGTTTGTGGTTTAATGAGTGATATGATTTTTTTACTGCGAAACTTTATATTTATAAAATGATGAACAGAAAATCTCTATATATGAATCTCAACGACGGCAATACGGCTGACAGACTTACTGAGTGACTTGTGCGGGTTTTGAAAAACTTACTCCAAAATGTGGAAAATTGGATTTACAAAAAAATTGCTGGGTAACATTGGAATTTGTAACATTGCAATGTTTGCATTTATAATTTTGAATTCAATTTTTTGTACTCATATTATACAAATATTTTTAATAAATGTAGAAATAAATAATAAAAAGGAATTTTTAATATTAAAAAAAAAATTGTGAAGGCCACGCGACTAGGAGATACGCTAAACCGTGCGATCTGTCTTTATGAATTATTTTTGTCGCTTTTATAAATGTTCTAGTTTTTATTTGCTGCAAACAAAAACGGACGCTAAACCTTACTACAAAAATTAGCCTGTTACCTAATTTTCCTCAACATGTGCGTCACTGCAGCTAGTACTGAGCTTTGAGTGCGTTAGCTCTGATCATTGCAGTAAGCTGCCTTCGCTGTGGCGGCCCAACTTTGAATATATGTTCTCGAAGCGCTATCGTAAATTCGAGTTCTGTGAGCATTGCAGAAAGCTGTTGCACAATTTCTGTGGCGCTTCAAGTGCTTGCGCTTTACGCATTTCGATTTGCCGTCAATCGGTATTCTGAGTGCTGAGCTTTTTAGAGTATTCTCTCTGAGCGCAGCCATAAACTGATGTTGTTGTGACTCCGCCGCTTTGAACGCATGTTCTATGCATTTTTTGTTGTAGTAGGTCGCTGTTGGGAGCTTTCTAGTGAGCGATGTGCGTTCTGGCTACTACGCAGCTTTTGAGCGCATTTTTTTGTGCGCGTTTTTTGTTGTCGTAGGTCGCTGCTGTTCGCAACCCAGTGGAAGATCGTTCTCGACGTTTAGCTGGAAAAAAGCTTTCGGTTGCTAAAGCAGAAATAACTTTTTTTATTGCCGAAGGAATCTGCCGACTGTAAGAAGTTCTTGGGCAAGTCCGTTGCATGATCGTACCCAATTGCGCGATTTTTCCGAAAGAAAACTGTTTTGCATTCGGAGGATGCCCAGCGCTAGTTAACGGCAGGACATGCCTGCGAGTCTCACTCAAAATAAGTTATAGCTTATCGTAAGAAACAGTTTCCTACTTTTCGATAACTTTAACTGCCAAGTTAGGTTATAAACGAGCTACAATTTCATTAGGATCCTCAGTAATAAAGATAGATATGTAATTTACCTTGACATCCTTCAGTGTAAATATGTCATTTGTGAAGGTGTTGTTCACCACAGCTGGCTTGTTCTTCACACTCGGGAATATAACGCCGCCTTTCCGAAAAACGGATTTAGTTGGTGTTGCATTCCACGAAGTAGCCGATGTTGTTACCGTTGTATTCACTACAGTAGCTAGTAAATTATTGATATTTGTGCTTGGCGAAGAGGCACCTGTAGGGGTCGGAGACGGTTCAGTTGACATATTAAATGTCATAGAAGGTTGGGTTGTCGATGAAGTTGTTGTTGCTGGCTCATTTAAGTCAGTCAAGTTTTCATCAATGGCAGAGAACCTATATAAAAATATTGGTTTACTATTATGTAACGAAAGGGCTTATTCAAATAAAACTATACCTGCTTGGATCGTACTCTACCAAACGATCAATAGTTGGATCCACTAAAAGCTCAGTGGGACCTGGTCGTTGTGCTAGGATCTGCACGTCGTCCTCTTGTTTTTTTAATCGTTTTTCAACCATATCCAAATTGTTTATTATTAAGTTAGTCTTCGTTTTCAGATCCTGATGTATTTCTCCAATTGCGCGTTCTTGCCGTTGAGTTTGTGTGAGAAGTGCGTCCGATTTCGGCAATAGATGATCAACAGAAGATTTTGTACCCACAACGACGTCCCATACTTCGTCCATTTTTTCGGATACTGAGACCATTGGACGCATTTGTTTAACCAGAGCGTCTATTTTGCTAGACTTAATCGATGGAAAGGCCGTTGTAGTTACATTGAATCCGTTGATTTGGTCGGGATGATCGACTACAGCATCATGAATGTCGTTTATCATACGCAACATGCGACCCATATTCTCCGACTCAATATTTATGTGAAACTGCAATTTTTTGTCAATGTTTTCTGTGGAATCACGCAGTTGATTAACTTCAGCTGAGACATGGGTCATTACTTCGGCAGTCATAGCTTTGGTTATTTCAACCATATTCATTGTAATGGGTTTTTTTTCGCTCGCTTCGGCGTTGAATTCATCGGCTTGCAAGAAGTTGCTGTCAATTTGCGTTTTCAGCACTTCAAGCTTTAGGTCGATATCACTGACTTTCTGATCCAACCTCACCAGCCGGCTGTCGATTTGGAACGTGGACATGGAAGGAACATGCATTCCACTCTCCGCATTCGAACCCATTTCCGGCAATATGTAAATAACATTTGATAGTTTAGAATCCAAACTACTAAGCTTTGACAAAGCTTTTTCCGTCTTTTCTACATTGCTAGTAACACGGTTCTCCAAGATTTCTATGTGTCCCATCAGGTCCTCAACTGATCTGCCCAAATTGTCGATTCGTTTCAATTTGCCTTCGAGAGTTGTAATAATTATTTCAAATATGCTAAGCAATTGTTGTTCTCTAAAAATAAAAAAAGAAACACAGGTAGCAATAAGAAATATTTTAGAATTTAATTAAATTTTTATATAAGAGTTTATATAGTCTAAAGTGGTTCATTAATAAATTGCCTCCTGTCTTCTGATATAAGGTACTTTTATATCTCGAGTGACCTTAACCTCATAGTTGCTTTGCATAGAATTTAAGAAATTCAGGGAAATTTTTTTTTTGCTAGCCAAAGCCAAAGAACTTGCCGAACTGTATTTTTAGCATTCTACGCTCATTAAGTTGGGATAATAAAAATTTTGTTATCCCTAATATAAAAACTTTGATGAGTAACTCGCTTACATTTGATTGTAAGACACAGTTTCTCGCTACGCGAAATTGTTGTAGATTTGTATCGATTGTAAAAAAAACGGCGAAAGTTATCGATCATTTGAAGCAAATATGATCTGCGTGTGCTAAATCTGAATCTAAAGTTTCGGAGATCGACGCGTTTATAGAGCTGGACGTCCTGATGAAAACATTAACTCATTAAACTCATTTGAATTATCTTTAATTGGACGGAAATTGTTCATTAATCTTTAAAGGTGGTGACCAGTAATTATCTTAAATTGGGGTCTCTGTCTCTAAAACTATGGGAGATAAAAGCTGTCGCGATTAGCGGGGGTGTGTTGGCTGTCAGGTTTATCGGCCTCTGTTATTACGGAGCGGGAGGGGGTGTAGACAAAAATATTGTTCTGTAATGGTTGGCGCAATATTCCAGTAATATGTTAAATTTTGTGATTCTATCTCAAAAACTGTCTGATTTCAACCAAATTTGGTGAATCTAGCTTTTAAAATTTTGGAAATATTTCAAGTCTCTAGCTTTAATAGCGGCGAAAAAGCTTGCGTTCATACTAACAAGACGGACTATCCAATATACTCTTTTCATAATATAATAACAATAGTTCCCACCTTTTCCTGGCACAATTTAAGATTGGAATAAAATGGTTATAAATTTTAAGAAGCTTATATAAATGAGACTATTACGAGCTATGAATTTCAATCATTACAAACTTTATTACATTTATTTTTCATCGTATTCTTTTGGAGTTATAGCAACAACAAGTTAAAATATTTGTTGCCATTTAACAATTAAATATAAGGAATAGATACCAGCATACAAACGAGTTTGTATTTGCCCATGTAATGAATTGTGTTTTATTTTCTTTTTCAGTCATAGTTGTATGTGTTTATAAAGAGTTCGCTTGAGTTGTGTGCAAAAAAAAAACCAGTTTGTTGCTGCAATTGTTTTGACCATTTGATTTCACACAAAAGCGCACTATGTAAATAAGTTTGTAGGCACTGGCAGGCAGATACTTTCAAATTCTGCAAATCTGTGTAAAATATATTTTTCAATGTATGTACGTTATACATATACATATACATAAACATGCACATGCATAAGTATATAAATCTAAAAATTATAAAATGAAAAAAAAACCTTACCTTGTTCGCAAGTTTCCATTACGTGTTGAGTTTAATGTTTTCGCTGCAAGCTTAAAGCTTGCGGCAGCGGTACCCCCGCTATTTATTTGGCTAGCGCTGGTTCGTGGCAGCGCCAGACGATTATTCGAATTTCCATTACCCGCAGTGGAGCGCGCCGTGCCACCAGCGGAGTTGGTGGCCGCCAATGCTGACGAATATGTATGGCTCGACAAGACGAAGCCAACGATCAAAATAATGGCTGTTGAAGACAGCCGGCCACCATATCGTCTCTGCAAAGGTATCATTACGGCGGACCACGGAGTCGAGCCACTTGTTTTGGCGTAATTTATTATTTAAGTTAGGTTGGTTTTTGTTTTAATGCGTTGAGTATCTCAACCAACTATAATTAAAAAGCATCACTTTGAAACATTTTGTTTTTTTTTAAATATGTTGATCCTGAAAAACTTTTTATACAAGTACACCTTTGGGATAAGTTATACTAAAAAATACATAAGTTGGTTATATGTATATCATATAATTTATTATATCATGCATTCATGGTATCTCAAAATGGACAAACTTTGGGATGCACATTTCAACTATTCACATTTCTCGCACATTCATTAAAATAAAAGCATGCATTTTAATATTTATTCCAACACAAATATCATTTATGTATGCCAAACATATTTGTGGCAAGGTATACTTGTATATATTTATGAACCTTTATATATATGTATATATATTTATATACAGATATATATACTACACATGCACATTCTCTTAATATCTATTAACTTCTTTTAATATGACTCCTGCGATAGTCATGTTAATAGATATATATTTTTTTTAAAGACGGACACCAATTATTGGTGGATAACAAAATTGAGATTGGGAATAGTGAAAACCTCTAGTATTTAATATTTCACAACCGAACATTTCCGTAGGTGAAACTTTTCTGTATACGAGACGTGCTTAGATCTCCATTTGTCTGAGCCACAATGCAGCTCGCTAAAAGTTCGGCCCTAATTAACGGAACAGCAATACACAGCTTTACAACACATTGAATAACTCACCACACAGAGAGCAAAAGTGGAACTCGTTTACTGTGCCTAACGAAAGTGAGAGTGGTTTTTATATGTATTTGCTCGTATATTCGACTCTTTAGCTTTTATAAAAGTATGTGAATGCTGTGCGAGTGCAATATATACATACCATAATAACAAAAAAATATGTTTGTGAACAAATATATTTACATATTATACTTATACACATAATAATATGTAATTAGATATATCTAAAAGTCATATGTATACAATTGGTTTTTCAGATAAGTCGTACTAGCTGCGTGGTACATATATACATATGCTTCGATTTATTTTTATTGCGTTATATTTGTTTATGCAAAAGCTAGTTTTTCAATTATTTAATTAACCCTGCTTATCTCTAAAACTATACTGACTTACAGTATAATACTATATAAAATTCTGTGTATACTAACCATTTGCCAATTGCTAATATATAATAAATATAAATAACAAAAACAATGTTTTTCTTTAAGATACAGTATACTAGTAATATATGTATTTACCTATGTCGGCTATTTTGTTGCCTTCAATCTTCAATTGCATACTTTTGGTCGAAAAAAAATACATCTTCTCTTGCTGCATCAGATGCAATCCACAAAGTATGTATCGGTTTTCGCAAATGTGCGGTTATCCTGCGCACTTTTCTTAAGGCTTGGAAAATGAATTATTATGAAAATTATCTATCTCCATTAAGTGTAAACTGCCGCCACCTAGTTTCTACAATTAACCCAAGACCAAATATTTATGTATAAAAATCTATATTTGAGCGAAATGAAAGGGAAAAATTACCGAGGCCAAAAAATAAGTTAGCTGTCAGTTCCAATTTAAGGCCAATGGGCAACCAAATTTGAATCAGCCCACGTCATGGCCGATAACACCGGGCCTGCCAACTCGTCCTGTCATTTGTGTGTATGTATTTAGGAATTTATATATAGTTACGATGGTTACAATCCAAACCATTGCAAACACAATCTAATTGATTCAATTTTCATTAAGTTCAACATCCATCCCAATTTATTGGGATTCTTAACAAGTATTATTCTCCATTATTATTAAATGATACTGATACTTTTTAAGTATCGATGGAGTTAAGTTATATCGATATTGTTCATCGTGAATGCAGTTTGTGTATATGAAAGTATCGATATAATATTGGCGGTGATCGTGTTTGAGTATGTAAACATGTATGTATGTATTTGTATGCATGTATATATATCAATATGTATTTCTGAAGGATTGTGTATACCTGTGTAAAAAGGTGGTGTGTTAGGTCCCGCAGAACATCTGCCGGCTTCAGAAATGACCTTCCCTTTGAAGTACATGCATAAACGAAGTATTGAAGCCAAATTAAAACGGAAAAGGCGTGCGAAGGTATAAAAGGCGCGCTGTTCTAAAGTGTAAAATATAATATAAAATAAATATAAATATTGTATATAAATATACAAAAATTAAATTCAGTGCAACAAAATCAAGAAAAGGCTAAAAATGTTGCTGAAAATTCTTGCAAATATATATATTATTGTCGTTTCTATACGTCAAAACATTAGCTGTGCGCATCTTAAATACGAGGATCACAAAGATTTTGATTCGCGTGAATTTGTGCGGCATGAGAACTGGCAAAGACTTGAAATGATGGACGCCAATGGCTTATACTGGCTCCAGTGGCAGGTCAAGGAAAAGGAAATTCATTTTAAAGTTATTGTAAATACGCAAGGTTTTATTGGCCTTGGATTCTCACGAAAAGACGGGCGCATGTCCAGTGCCGACATGGTGTTATTGTGGGTCGACGATCATACTGGAAAACCGCACTCTTTAGTAAGTATCCCCAACAGAGTTTTAGGGCTCAACCATAAATACAAAGTTAAAAATAAAACTTCTAAAAACCACATAAAAAGGACTACGCGACGGCAGGAGTGGAGTGTTTGTATACCATATACATACGTACATATGTATGTATGTGTTGGAATTTATTTATATTCAAAGTGTTTAAAAAAATATCTATATAAATAAATTGTGTTATTTTCAATTGTCAGGCCAATAACGCGCTTCGTTTTATATATTTTTCGAATTTCGCAATTAATTATTGTATATGTACATATATATCCGTATATACGATACATATCGATAATAAGAAAACGGAAAAAGTTATCGAACTTTTGAAATAAATTTATATTTTTACAAGTCGTTTCTATTAAAATTAACACAAAATATTTTTGTTTTTAGGATTGTCATGGCTCAACTGTTAATCCGCACGGAGCACCAATTCAAGATGATACTCAAAACTACAACGTTATAGATGGTTACCAAAATGAGACTCATACATGTGTCGAATTCAAACGTTTAATCGAGACTTGCGATCCCTACGATATCCCATTCAGCGTATGTAATAGAGTAAATAATCTTAATAAATTCAATTAATCTTATAATGTTTCAGCATGACACAGTTAAAGTTTTGTGGGCTTTCGGCAATGTCGATCCGATACATGGTAATTTAGAAGGACATGGTCAAAATCGTGGGGCCAAGCCACTGCATTTAATGAGCCCAGTGTTTCGAAAACAAAGTGTTACAAACAATCAGATTACTCACCAATGGGACATTATTGTAAATAACGTGACTCTTGAGCCATCAATGGATACTCTCTATTGGTGTAAAATTGTTAGCGCTCCCGTACTAAGCCAAAAACATCATATAATTGGTTATGAACCATTGATAACTCATGTTTCGTAAGTATTAAATTTGAACTTAAATAGTCATTATAATACAATTTACTTTTAATAATAATTTATACAGTAAAAAAGATGAAACGGTTGTACATCATATGACTCTGTTTGAATGTTCCACGAAATCATATCCTGGTTCCAATTCGGAATCGTGGGACGTTTGGGTGAGAAGTACTGGCACTGTGTGCAACAGTAACTCGTTGACACCCAGGGACTGGGACTCCTGTTCCACACCAGTTGCTGTTTGGTCTGTTGGTTCAACTGGCCAGTTTCTGCCTGCACATGTTGGCATACCAATAGGAGGGTCCTCAGGGGTCAAGTATTATATGCTTGAAATACACTATGATAATCCAAACGCTCTACGTGGTAAGCAACCACCTAAAACATGTTTAAAATATTTTGGTTCTAAGTAAAAATGTTTTTGTATACAGCCGTTGATCGTTCTGGATTCCGAATCCACTATACGCCTCAAATACGTGCGAATGATGGAGGTATTATAATAAGCGGAGTTTCTATCTCTGATACCCAAATTATTCCTCCCGGACAAAAGTTGTTCCGCAATGTTGGCATTTGTGGTCCTTCATGTTCCAATGTAGTAAGTTGTCAATGTCTGTCCAATGTCTTATTTATCTACCAAGGAATACTTTTAGCTGTTTCCCGACGATGGCATTAAAATTATATCTGGTACACTTCATACGCACCGCGCTGGTCGCAAAATGAGTCTGCGTCATATTCGAGGTGGCAAGGAATTGCAACGGATTATTGAAGATAATAACTATGACTACAATTATCAGCAATTTCATCAGCTGGCTAATGAAACTATCATTCTACCTGGAGACTACATTATTACAGACTGTGCCTATGATACGACGCATCGCAAGAGGACCACATTTGGTGGTTACTCCACCAAACAAGAAATGTGTTTATCTTTTATCACGTATTACCCAAAAATTGAATTGGCTGGTTGTTATAGCATGACGCCAGTGCGTGAATTTTTTGAAATGTTTGGTGTCAATCAGTTTTATTCATTGAATATGACAGACGTGGAAAATTTATTTCTGTACAATGGGAATTTATTGGATTATATGCCCAACACAATATATGGAAAATTAAAGGCTAACCAAACCAATATGACTGCCGAAGATATTGCCGTCGAAGGATCTTTGTTAAGTATGTAAATAGTTCTATATATATTTTGAATACCCTTGTAAAGAATGTTTTTGAAAGCTAGAGACATATATACTGCAAAGAATCGTTTGAAAAAGTTTCATCAAGATCAGTGATAAAATTTGACTGGGCCATCAGCAGCAAGCACTTTATAAGACCTACAGAGTTAAAGTTTAGTTTTTTTATGTTCGTGCATACCATACGCATATCAAACTTATTTGAATTACCGATATTTATCTCATTTTTTTGCATATATCCGTCACCATTGGTGCTAGAACCACGTAAATTTGATTCAATATGTCCGCGCCATGACTAGTTTTGAGATATCTCAATATAATAATTAAATTACGAAAAAAAATTATTTGTCGAATAAACAGAGTAGGTTAGAGTCGAAAAATTTCAAGAGTATTTGGCGAAGATGGGATATGCATTAAAAGATGAACACGACTTAAATAATAATTTCTTTTTATATTTAATCTTCCTTTTTTTTAGACAAACTGTTTATTTCGGATCCTGTGGAGTTCCATGATCGCACATTCCTTTCACATATTAATCAGCTGCCGTGGTCAGAGCCCTTATTTACCAAACGTGTCGAACATGCTATGATAACAGGAAAGCATATGACTTTTTGCCGAGTTTCAAACGAGTCAATGTCAATTGTAAGTAAAGTTTTTATACTAAAAACAAAAAAATATGTTATATTATTTATCTATTGCAGCCCTCAGAAATTATACGTTATCCGAACTTCACTACATTTGTTAAGCCATCAAGTAGTTGCACATATAATATCATGGATAGCATACAAATAAACTCAACCGGTTCTAAAACTGTAGCCCATTTGGCGTTGAGTGTGCTACTAGCTGGAATGTGTTTAAGGAAACAATCCCAAATATCATAAATATTTTGGAGGTTTGTTTGCCACTCTCTTAGATCATACGAATGAGCACAAATTAATTTTAATTTTTTATCCAAAGATGTAGTTGCTTAAATTAATATTTTTTAATAATTATTATTAAAATAAATTGTATAAGAGAAATTGGTTCACTTGTGTGTATTAACTTCTATTTTCTTTTTAAACTAATTTATATACGCAACAGCTGTAAGTTTAAGCTGGGATGAGGTCAAGCGTTGCCTTTTTGCTGCCTGGCTGTATTTTTATTTTTGTTCAAGAAGTGAGAAGCGTATATTAAATTTAGAAATATATATTATATTAAACTTATAAAAATTTTGAGTAACTCGTGTGATATGGGTTTTCGCTGCGTTCATTTGGGTGCGTGGCATATCGCCCACTCCGCACTCAGTGCAAGTAAATGATGTGTTTGCTCAAGGCGGCACTGACGGAGTTTCAAGTCTTGATAAAAACACTGCATCTCATTTCCAAATGGTTTTGCGCAAAAGAAAACTGGATAGATGATGTTATAAATTTTGCGATAAAAAAAAGATGGCTTCAATGGTAGGTAGCTAATGGCGAATAATGATCGTTCTGTGGACGACAGCCTTTATTATTATCAAGATCCGGATGGAATTTTAATCAACAATTATTCAGGTAATTCCTTTAACATTGAAAATTAAAGACCGATAAATTGGATCCCATATAAATAGCATTTTTGTTGAGAGTTGGAATCAGTTATCGACAAAAAATTATATTTTTTTATCGACAGTGAAACCGCTGTATATTGACAAAGACGCTGACAGTGAGAAAATTATTCAATGAGAGATATTATCGATTATTTATATACGATAGTTTAGCAGCTATAATCTCATCAACATTCCTATTTTGCTTTCGTAGACATTTGCGTAAAATAATATAAGGTCACTGCGTTTGGACAGAATTTTGTTATGGATAAAACAAACACATTTACTCATAAGGCTTATTAACAATTGGCAGTAAAATGGATGTAGATGACTGCTTATATGGTAAGTTTTTATGTGAATGTGATTGTAGTCCATTCACAGAATTACTTTCATACATACATACAAATCTACTCATAAAGTATTATAAATAATAGAAATTTACAGAAAGTTTTAAAGGTGAAAGACACCAGCATTGTGAAAGTATAAGTTACTGTTAATCTTGAATGATGCGCATTATTTATACAAATGTATGTATGTAGGTGTGCTCTCTATACATGATTCAATATCCAAAAATGTGCTACTGACCATACAACCTACATAATTAAAATATAGTCCAATAGCCGGGACACAAAAAACAAATATTAAAGTTAAGGATCCACAACTTGCTAGATCAGATTAATTCAATAGCATTATAAAAAAATTAATATTGTCTCTTTGTTTATATATTTTTCATTATTTTGTAGTTAACAAAAACAATAAATCGTTTCTTATCGGTCTTATCAGCAAATGGGAGGATAATATGCGATAAAATTAAAAATGTTCTTACATGGCTTTTTGCTGCTCGTTGTTACATTTGCATGTAACCCAGTTTGTTTAAATCTATCACTATAATATATTCTTCACTAATCAAAAAATATATGTCACATGTCCATTTGTACCTCTTTTTTTCATATAACAAAGATTAATATTATATATATATATTTTTTATTTTTTTAGACGAACTGTCGTCATTTATGCCATCGCCAAATCATTATTTTATCAACCACAATGATTTTGAAGATATCATAAGCTCTACGGTGTCGCAACTGGATTCTTCGTTGGATCCGAATACGTTCTTACCTCAAAATCGTGAGGCTTCATTACAGAATAACAATTTGTTCTCTGATTTTTTTCAAGCGACACCAGATAGCTACAATGACCTGGAGCTTAATTTTGACAATTTATCGGCAGCTTCCACGCTAAGTTCCACAGCAGACCGATCATCCTTGTTATCGCCATTGGTTGAATCCGAGAGCATTAGTAATTTTATTAATGGGTGTAATGATAACACAGAAGTTGAAAAACTAACAAGCGGCAATCTAATGGGTCATATCCAAGATCGGAATACACCCTCTCCAACCGACAGTTGTGACAGTTTCAGTGGCAGTTCGACAAGTGGTGTACAAAGCGACAACTCAGACGTGTGGCAGAATAGCCAAATTGACAAAAATGATGGAAAATCTGTCTTGCGCAGCATTTCGCAGTTGCCTCAGTTACCGGTGTCATACGTTCCAAGCTTTACCAATAAAAATGAAGACAGTATTCAAACAAATATACAAAAGCATGAACTTCCAGCAGCGATTTCCAATAATCAGGAGATAAAAGGGAAATCTACAATTAATTCAACTGTGGTTTGTCCGAATAACTTAGCGAAAAAGGTGGCTTCTACGGTTTACATGCCCGCCAATATGGATGCCAGCTTAGCTCCTCAGCCCCAAAAATCGTCGCAAGAAAAAATATTGATTGAACCTACAGCTGAATGCACTGGAAAAACTAAAACCATATTCCTTTCATCCAATGACTACAAGGCGCTTATGGAAAAAATTAACCTGAATGGATCGAAAGGTGCGAAGATTAACGGATGTATTAAAACACAAATCCCTAAAATCGTTATGAAGACAAAAAATGGTAAGGTACACGGTCACCAAAATCTGGTCGAAACAACGTGTCCAACCAATGCACCCAGGCCAGCCAACTTGATTAGAAATCAACATCAAATGTCACATTTCACTAACCATGACAAAATAGAGCAAGAGCCGTTCAATATAGGTAAAAGTACACTGGATGAGAAGATGTACAAAAAACAGCAACGCATGATTAAAAATCGTCAATCTGCTTCGCTGTCGCGAAAAAAGAAAAAAGAATATGTTGTTTCATTAGAGACACGAATAAATAACCTTCAGAAAGAGAATTATAAACTTAAAGAGGTAAGTCATTGACAATTTTTAAAAACACACATTTTTAATTAGTATATATTATAAACAAGAGAGCACAAGCAACGTGTGGGTGAAAAACTTATATATCTGCAAGGGTTAATAGTCTTTGAGACTTTAAAGATCACCTTATTATTATTTTTTTTAAACTAAAATATATAACACACATATTTTTACAGGAAAATGGTTCTCTGAGAAATCAGCTTGTCGCTTTTGCCAAAACGTGCAAGTGTCGCAAAGGCAGTGTCTGCGAGTTTGTACTGCACTCGTTGAGCTCAACGGCCCGACCTGATCAACATGTTAAAATTGCTCCAAAATCATCTGCGAAAACATTTAAGCAGCATATGAATGCAGCCACAGTAAAGAAGAATGTTGCCGTACTTTTTGCAATGGCTTTCATGGTCACTTTAAATGCTGGAAATTTTCAATCATACCTTGCTAAGCAAAATCTTGACGCTGAGAGCACCGCCGTGGTGACCGACGTTAATTTGAATGAGCCTATTCCGATTAGTCGTCGTCTACTTTGGGTAGAGTCTGAAGAGGAGTACAACGAGAAGCTAAATCAAAGCAATCCCCAATCGGAGGAATTGGCAATGCCTCCTTTACGTTTTCTTCGGCCAATCAGTCGAAACTCGAATGTAAAAAGCAATGAACATTGGAAATCTACGAATTCTTCGGGGCTTAACAGAGGAAACGATCCGCCTCCTTTGAATTACCCAACTCCGATAAAGTGTAATGGTCTCTGTGCGTCGTCTAACTCTAGTGTCAATCAATCAGAATACTCTCGATTGGCCTTCAATTTAGAAAAACTGATTAATGTCAGTGGGTACCTCAATTTTAATATGAACACAAAATTGAACATTGCTGGGGATGACCCACATAGCTTTAAATTTTCGACAGAATACTTGGAACTACCTGAAATAGAAAGGCAAACTTCAAAGCTGGGAAAACGTAAAAGTTTTGTGGATTATAATGAACGATTATCGGACATAGAGAAAAAGCAGCGTAAAATGGATATACACAGTAATAATAAAAACTCGCTTAACACTAGTGAAACCATGCAACTTTTTAAAGGTATCAAACGCCAAGACGACACATTTTACGTGCTCTCCTTTAACACGGATCACATACTTCTTTCGCCATCAACGAATAATAAAAGTTCACGACCCAAAATGTCGTTGTTGCTTCCGACTGCGGAACCATCACACAATGGCGATATAATGATGATGCAAGTCGACTGTGAGGTATTCAATACTAAGGAAATTGAACTTAAATCACATATGATACCAGCTAAAGTTCGGCATAATACAACAAAGTGGCAAATTAATCCAAGGCACTCATTGAATTTAAACAAGACACTGAGCAATAATAGTAAAATTCAGGACAGGCCCATGAAACTGGAAAAGCCGCGCGTACGCACATACTTTATGGTTGGGCCAAAAAATCAGGCAGCTGCAGCCGTGTCACAAGAGAAGCCCCAATTGGTGGAGTTTAATAACAGCATGGTCAATAGTATTAAATTACTATCTGATGACTTTGATTCTCGGTTGCATAACTAATCCACACGTAATTCGTAAATTCAGCAGATTTATTCTTTACATTTGAATGTTCTATGTAATTAGTTACGTGCAAAATTAAAAAAAAAAACCAATAATATGTAAAATACGAACAATTCTTTCATTATTTATCGACCGGAACTTAAGCTATTTTACTTATATATACACTAATCGCCACAATTATTATTAATATTAAATAAAAACTCTAAGGAGCATATTAAGTCTACAAAAATGGCAATTGTGGCAAATCTTTGACGTGTGGCCTGAGTCCCTGCTCGGACGCCATCATCGAGGCAGTTTCTGGCGCTGGGATATCACTTAGGTAATTTGGCCGGAGTCGCCTTGTTGCAGCTTATGTCCGAAAATGATCGCGCGATCATGGTCTGATTTGACCGTTGGATTTTTGGAATGCACGACTCTTTAACTTGATTCCGTTGTCGCATTCGATTGTCCGGGATACTCCGAAGCCAATATTCGGTTGCTCGGCGAAGAAGGACTAGTCCGATCTACTTACTGAACAGATCGAAAAACAGTAATAGGACTGTATTCCCATTCGCGGAGCAAATAGCGGTCCCACAAAGTCTGTTATTAATATTAATCCCATTAAGACGGTTATGAAGCACTACGGGCACAGCGATGCTCAAAATGAATTGAACACTCGTTTGATGATCATAAAGTCATCGCGAGGTCATCGAGACCTCCTGATAGCCCAGTGCGTGTTGCAAAGTTCAATAAAGAAATCATTGAGAATTATATACATACATGTTTATTGATCTTATTGGAATCAAATCAAATGTTTTTATGCTTCCCAACCCTGTTAACAGTTTTAGAAAAAAATAATGCTCATAACAACATATCCATAAATATCTGAACAAAATATATGATTAATTTTCATGACAGATTAATTGACAAACAGAACGCAAGTTTCTCTGAGTTAAACTTAAAAAATATAATAATAGCTTTAGTATTAACGTTATACCTGTTACAGAACATTTTCTAATTTTCCAAAATTAATTCAACCTTTTTGATGTACTAATGAAGCCATAAGGAGATAAATTTGTAAATCTAAAATTAATTGTAGTAAATACAAAACAGATGTAGCACACATAGAACCATTCAGCTCAGACCACGAAACGGTGTACATGACTTGGTTAAAAGTTGGCCGGCGACTATCATCACTGACGCTATTAATCGCAATCCCAGAAGGCCCAGGGGTCGTCTTCGTATGTATCAACGATGCATTATCTGCCCGTCGATGCCCCCGTTTACCCTGAAAACAGATAAACAGATTTTAAAGCATGATTTTGATAGGTGTTTGTGGTATAAAAGCGAGTACCTGTCGAGATTTTTGGTTACGTGACTGCGTGATAAGATTTTCCGGGACCTGAAACAATCCCTCGCCCCGCGTAATTAAAACGTTTGTTAAGCGGCAGCACAATGCAGCCATTTTTACTTGCTCTGCAATGCATGTCTTGTCAATCGGATGTATATAGCGTGGCGGGAAGAATGATGGTGCAATAATCGTGGATACGTTATGTAAATTCATCTTATTTATGTCTTTTAAGTCTATTATTAAATTCAGGAAGCGCAAAATTGAACGGAGTGTGTTGCGATTTTCGTGTGGAAGCATCTGACATAAAATTGATAACGCCCGTTGTTGGTCCATTTGAGGCAATGTATGACATTGATAGAATAGTTGTATTAATTCGCTTGTAAGCAATGGCTGGGGCAGCTCGCGTAGCCAACGCTTCAGCAACGCACTAAGTTCATGAACACTTGCATTGCTAAGCAATTGTGGAATTCTTTCTGGCTTTTGATAAAAACATGCTTCTAATTCGTTGTAAATTAATTCAGTCTGCAAGTATATGAATCAGTATTATTGAAATCGATTAAGAATTTTGTAAAACAACCTTGTGTTTTTGTCCAGCTACACGCAAAATTCCCTCTTCTCTTGCCCCTCGCTTTGTCAGTTCCTCAAGTAATCCTTCTAGAAACTGTGGCACTAAAGTGGAGTCCATTCCAGTAATTTGTTGGTCACGACGTATAAGCGCATTCAATGAGACTCCAAACAGACTGCCCTCCTCCTTACGGCGTCTTTTGAATGGTTTTCGTTTGTCCAAAGAAACCTGATTGCGATCAAAGACTGTCGCAAGTTCCAACCAAAAAACGGGCTGTAAGCGTTTTAGGTCGATTTCACTTATTGTACTTATGTCGCAGCTGAATTCTTGTAATATTATGCTGTTGTCTACGGTGTCAATGCCATCCTGACTAGAATTTTCTCGGCACATACTTTCAAAGCTGATACCACATTGGGATGTCGGAGAGTTTCGTAATTGCTGCTGAGACGACTCCAAGTTCATTTTGTTTAGTATTTTCTCAGGCGAAGACAACGCTGAAGTACGCGTTGTACTTGGAAGGTACTCGTCGCTGGAGTCCCCAGAAGATGTGTTGTTCTCACTCTGCGAATCTGGTATAATTTGTCCACATACTCGTCTAGATTCAGCAAAACGGATTGTTGTTTAACAAATGATTACTAATATTAGCGCCCACATACGATCTACATACCGAACAGAGCAGGAAGGATCCGACCCAGAGCGATTGCGTGGTATGTGTAATGTGCCAATGCGCGAAAATCCTACTAGCTCAATACCTTCGGAAGTGTACATAGGTATATCGCAGCGTACTTGGGAGCCACGAAATATGTCCGTGGTTGTGGAACATTTCATTGGTGCACTAGGAGTCCGTCGAATCTTTTGCTTCAAGTGTTTGTTTAGCAAAGGGTATGCAGTGGCATTGTAGTTAGCCGCGTTATGATCAGAAATGCTAACAAAGCTTGGTCTGTGGGAATATAAACAATAATTTATGATGAACTGGAGTTAACACAACTTACATTGAAGCATTGCCCCACACTTCGTCGCCGTGTACGGAATCTAATGAGTCGGGGGTGGCACTACGGGATCGAGTTCCCGTACTTGACTCCTACCAATTGTTTGTTATTTATTTTTTAAATGTAACTGGTATTATATTATTGGCATACTTACATCAATGTCACGAAAAACATCGCGTATATCCGGTTTGCGTTTCGATCTGTTTTTACTGCGCCCTCTTACAGTATGATTAAGCGCTCGAACACGTTGTTTAATCGCATCGGCATGGGGTCTCGAAAGTGTGGCTAAAACTGGCTCTAGATCAGTAGAGCGCAGTTCAATACCCTGTGAAGTACACAAAATTATGGTAATTAAAAAACAAAAGGATTCTTCAAAGTTAAATAATCATATCTCAATCCTGCCAACCCAAATAAGCTGTAAGCCTCAAGAAATTTGAAAACTTAACTTAAATCCAAAAAGGTTGGGAAGGGTCGTTTGTACGGATACACTTTATAAATCAGCTTGTACTTGCTTAAATAAAAGATTTTGTGTATTTACGAAGGTAGTTCAAACAAATATGTATATACATATTAAAAATTAATACAAGGAATATTAACACTATTTGAAAGTGGCTTACGGTCCCGACAAGAGCAATCTTGCTTGCTTTTTTGCTGTTTTTTACTTTGGCAGGGTAGGCTTATAAGAAAAAAATTTATAGTAAGTAACTTACCTGTTCAAAAGGCTGTGTCAGTTCTGGAAATCCAGCTGAAATTAACCACTCTGCTTCCATTTCACCATCTATATAACATAAATAAACGAACCACACATTAATACAATGTAGAAACCCTGCTACTTTAAATATAATACGATTGTTAAAGAATATTAACATCCTATTTCATACATATTTAAAATTTAACAATGCATTTTATATTTTAATATGAGTACAGGATAAAGAGAAGTAATAATTAGACATAAAACTCTTACCTTCATAATGTATTTCCGGATCATTGCAAGTCAAATTAGTTTGCAACAAATACTCGTTGAGAAATTCTGTATAGTCCTGATCGCAAGTGTTATCCATAGAAGTGTTGCTATTCATTTTGTGGCTTTATTTATTGCTGTGATATCTTTCAAATATGGCATACTGTTTTATTGATCACAATTACAAAAAACATTGTTTGCCGCTTTACAAACGATAATTTTTATTAATATTCTTTTTATTTTATATTTGTATAATTAGTTCCTCTCACTGAAAGTAAATATAAAGAATTAAAAACCGTTATACTCTGAATGAGAAATATATTTTCTCGGTTTCCAGATGCGAAAGAAAAGGGGCGGGGCAAGAAATTTTAAGCTTTGCAAACTGTAATAATTTTTAACACGACCTTTCCAATATTAAAATAAAAGTGATTGGAGTAAAAATAAATTTTTACTTAGCTTGGGGCTGTATAGCTACTGGCGGGATTGAAATATTGGAACTTATTAGAATCATGGAATATAATGAGTACATTGATATATTTAGAGTGACCAAAGCGTAGAAAATGATGGGTCAAATTATTCCTTTAAAAAATAAAACAAAAATAATAATTAAGACCCTGAACGAGTATAATGGAGTCGGTAACGCCAGACTTTAGCGTTTTCATTAATATATGTAAACCCAATCTGATGTCTCCAGCTCTAAGCAAAAATTACAAATACTCTTAAAAATTTGAAGTTGTTGCAGACAATTTAATTGCCTAAATTATTTTGACATGAATTTGTGCATTTCATAGATAAACTGATTTTACAATCACCAAAAAAAACTAATTTACATGTTAAAATATATTACTAAATGTTTCTTAAACAAAATGGTATCGTTATTTACTCGATTACTTAAGCTGATAAAAAGTTATCTTGAAGTAAACCTTGAGCTAAACTTTTTGAGTCACCGTACAAAGATTTCTTTTAAATAATTATGATTTTAATAAATTTTAACCTCTTGACCATATTTTAATGTTTAAAACATAAACATTACTAAAAAAAAAAAAGAGAAATGTATGTGTGCACCATACCAAATGAGCACTCACTGCATACTTTAATACGCTTACGTATTTATCTATGTATATATGTGCATATACAACATACGTAGTTAAGCCCATTTATATACACATATATTTATATATAAATCGTTAGTGGAGTATGTGTAGCAATGATGTTTGGTTAAATAAGGTTAAACACATATACTTATGTATGTTTATGTATATGTTAAGTGCACATCGAAAATATTACACGAAAACAAAGAATATCGAGCTATTTTAATTAGTTTTTACGCAGTAGGAGAGAGTGAATTACGGACTCATTTATGTGCATACACTTGTGCGTGCATACATACATACATACACACATACACTTGTACGTACACACAAATTTGTTTTTATAAACAGCATTTTTGCATCGAAAAATACACACCTATGTATATGTATGTACATAATTGATATATACATCTACAGATGACTAAAGAAAAAGGGAAATCAACACAATACTTTAAAATACATACATACATACGTATGTATATGTCTCTTCTTTTACTTCCTGTATGCTTGTGCACTTTTATATATATATATATTATATATATATATATATATAATAATATAATATTTTATAATACATATACATTTGAATGTATAAACCCTCACATATTTATGTATGTAAATATTTTTGTGGCGATATATGATGTACATACATCCGCAAGTTGTCATATACATACATAAAGAGCCTGTTTTGAATGTGTACGTACATTTATAAGCAAGTATGTATTAACTACAACCCGATCGTATACAACATTTCGAACCGAAAATTGAAAATGAACTGATATACTAGAACGAACTTCAACTTCACACATACAAATCTTTGTATATATGAGGCGATGATTGTACATGATAGTAGTGCATACATGTGAATGCTTGTGCCTATGTATAAGTACATGACACATGCATGTGTGTTGACAAGATCAGGTTTGAATTAAAGCGTGAGCAACAAGTTTGCGTGAATGTAACCACGATTTTATTCCGACAAAATTGTCGAAATCGTTATAGTGCATTAAGCTGCGATGACACTTTATATATTCTCTTGTTATACGCGAAAAATTAAAGATATTCAAACATAGGCCTTAACTATTTAATATTAAAAAAAAATTAGTCCACGGTGGCAACTAACGAAAAGCATTTAAACTCAGTACTTGAATTTGGTTGTGAACATGTTAAAAGAGTGAAAATATACCTACATATTTCATACATTCAACTAAATAAATACTCCGGAATAGAGGAGTTGCTACAAATCGCGCTGAACAAGTTCGATTGAACTACTACTGAACAAAACCAACGAACTACATCTGTGCAATCGGCAGACGAGCTATAATCAGTACCGTGCCAAAGAAACGCGCTAGAACAACACCAGCTTCTAGGCCACCGCTGAAACTAGAGAGGTTGGATACCTTAAGCGGACTGAGTGTAGACCCAGAATGGAATTGGCGCAAAACAAGCTGGGATTTTTTTTCCACCTTGTATATATTTATTTTTATTAAATATTGTTTATTTTATTCTCGTACAAAGTGAAAAAAGATAGATTTACACCGCGATTGAAGCTAGACTATTGAATTTTTACTTGTGTTTACCCGCATCCCATTGCATTCCATTCTCGTTCGTTTCGGAGTCAAAAGAACGATGAAGGGACTTGAACGAACGAAACAATCGATATAGCAACTCCTACAATCGAAATAAACGATAACTGGAGTCGAACGAACGATGAATTATAAGCTTAGAACGATTCGATGCAACACTAGTTGGCGATGTTAACATTATAAACTATTGTTGTTGTCTTAGTTACTCCCCAACTTTTATCCTTTTATTGCATACAGAAAATAATGTATCCGGTTTTTAAATGTCATAAAAAAAGGGGTTTCCGGGTTGCAGAGTACATAATAGAAAGTATTTTAGTGTCCGAATTTTTGAGATGTAAATGATTGGATCTCCGAATTTCGTTAATTCGGACACCCGCCATATATTTTTAAAATGTTAGTTGTAAACACATTTATATGTATGTACGTCCATACGGACGTTTGTACTTATGAATACATACTTAATGTAAAAGTGGACTGATCGAAAGCCATTTAACATTATTAAGAAATTGAGAAGACGTATAGAATTTAAATTTAAGTTATTTATACACTTAAGCAGTACAGACTTTACAATGGTGTTTAGCAACAGAGCTCAACATATGCATACATATGTGTACAGTAGGATAGAAGACATAAATATATAAATACATACACATAGTATGTTTCGCAACATTAACAGAGTGAAGCAACATTTGGTGTTGCCAACTCATCTTAAATATATTACAGTTATCGCTTTTAAGTATGTCGAAAAATCGATACGCGTGTTATTAATCGGTAGATTACAACTCACCACAAAAGACTTCAATGGCAAACAAGTTCTGCAGTTATTTACAATTTTCCGTTCATAGTAAAACATAACGCGCTGATTTATTTTCTTTGGAGTCCAAAATGTGGACGCGTTTCTGTACGTTTTGTGATTATAATCTACATATTACCATATTCAAACCAGCAATGAATATATGGCATTTTAAATAAATATATACATGCCATTTGAAATGCATATGTACATATATATACATATATTTCTGCATGTCTAATTGATAAAATTGTAAAAGTGTCGTATTAAAACATACAATTATAAACAACATCTAAAGAACATTTATCATAAACAAATTTTATGTGCGGGCATATAAACAAAGTGTCTGCAGCAATTAAATAAATGTGCCTACATATTTACGTACTATGTTGACATGATTGTATGTACAAACATACATACATATAAACAAAATGTGTGTACAAACAAATTCAATATTACAATAGCTACATAGCTACATACGTACTTACATATCAATGTAGACTGGCATGTTTACTGCTTTCTCAGACAACTTATGAATGGTTTCAAATATGCATATACATATGTATGTATGTATACATGTTTTTGTAAACAAGATTCATATGTGTGTATGCAATATATTTCTGTAGCATCTGCAACATCATCAACGCGTTAAACAGTCAAATATATGTGTGTATACCCACAAAAAATTTGTAAGGCAGGCATGTGTGTCAAATCATACAGTTATTGTTAATGCAACATCCAAGTGATGGTAACAAAACGTATACACACATATTTACATACCCTTGTAACTTGTTTTCACATGAAATGTATTGTATGTATTCGTGTATGTTTCATAAAGAAGGGTGTGTGTTTCCATTACCGTTGATTACGAAAATATCCGTATCCAAATGAACGCGAAAGGATTTTATCGTGATTTATACATGTTTGTGTTGTGAATGTATGTATATGTACACACATACACACTTGGGATTGTTGCACAAATTAAAGTCTGCGGAACAAAACAGTCGAACATCCACGCACACGTACACATATACAAATTGTTATATGCACACACATTTACGCATGTGCCTGTGTAAAACTGTGTGCGTACTTGTTACCAGGACTAAATACATGTGCAGACGCACATACACACTTATGTACATACATACAGTTATGCTACGCAGTGAAATGGTGATTTGTGTAAAGGAAACAAAAAAATATTTGAGCCAAACTAAATTTAATTTATGCAACTGAACCAAGATTCGAGTTTAATTTAATTTTTGTGTTTTTATACACAGATATACATATATTTATACATATATAAACAAAGTGTCCGCAGCAACAAAATGAATGTACGTATCTTCGTACTTATAGAGAATTTTTTGCCATTTGAAATCGAGAATATAAAGAATTATTTGTTTTTTTGAAAATATCTATATCTCGAAATAGTTAAAGCCGTCCTTAGCATGCCTTAGCTGCCTTACGATGTCTGCTATGGAAACATAATATTCGCTTTGAGATCTATAAAGCAAAGTTAGATCTGGATCTTAAATAATAATAGTAATAAATAATAATATATGTCAACCGCAAGTAAAAAAATTACCCTCGGCTGGTTCCTAGACATAATTTCCTTTTGTTTTTCTAAAAAAATATTTTCTAACATTTTTTCTTTTTGTTTTTTCAGTTACCTTTTCTTGTGAGTGACACAAACTGATCAAAACTAAAAAGAAAAAGAACGACGAAAAGACATGCACAAGCCAGAATCGTTGCAAACAAAAAAATGAATAACCAATAACTTTGTGATCTTGCCATAAAGAACAACTTGAAAAATGTAAAAAACAAAATAATATTAATGACAACTCAATGACGCCTGCAATAAATTAATTCGCCATATAACTTAAACCTTTAAGGCAAACGACCCTGCCAATAATCAAAGAGCCAATAATAATTACACGGTTGAAATTAAATATCAGTCGTTTTCCATTACGACACCAAAATGTCATTTCTAGAGATGAAGAATATTCTCTTGTGGACAATTATAATGACTTTTGTGCTGCAGACTACAGCAGGTCTAGATGCTGTAACTGGCATGCAAGGCGTTCCAACATGGATGTAAGTACAATTCCCATCTATTACAAAAAAAAATGTACAAAAACCTTTATGTATATATAGCCGAATATTTATGTAATTTCCTTTTAAACGCTGAACACATTAAAAATGGGCAAATTGGTTTTGTGCAAATGTATATAACAGGAAAATGGAAAATATTGCAAACCCATGAAGAATATTTATTTGTGATTGGCAAGCTGATTTAAGCTGATTAAGACTTGCTCATAACTCGTTTGAATGAGAGCAAACTTTAAAATCTAGAAATTGAAAACCTGTAAAGAAAGTCAAATTTATTTTAACGCAGAGAGTAATTCCTAGTCGGATACTTCCCTCTATAGCACTCTTGTTTCAATTCTGGTTTACAAAAAAGACAAATACTGATATGTCATAAAAAGTCCCAGAGATTCTGGGAAAGTAAAATCACACAGAACATTTAAAAGAGACTTAAAATATTTAAGATGGGCAGAATGAGGCACATATAAAGAGAGCTCTGACGCCAAAGAAATATAAGAGAATTAAAAAAAATATATATATATTTAGAGAGTGCAGTCGGAGATTAACAATCAATCTTATTTGTGATAATAGGTAGTGATGAGAAGACACCGGACACGGAACGACTGAAATATTGAGGATGTTCTGCTTAAACAAATAAATTTAAATTTAATTTTTAGGCAGAAACATTAGTTTGTATATTTAATACAAATTTTAATTTAAAGTCCTTATAATACTCTTTAGTTTTTTGACTCGGAGTTTTCAACAGTTCTTTAAAAAAAAAATTTGCTTTTTATTTTAGTAAATTGTTGAGGGTTTTTTCTAATGAAATTTGAGTTTGATAAGTTTGAAACAGATAGATAGCTCAAAAACTTATAAATGTTTTCTTAATTGAACTGTTGTTTGGAATGAAAATAAAAAAATGAATGAAAGTCCGATAATTAAAAAAAATATAATGCCAAGAGCAAATGCTATAAAAATTTCAATCAGGGAATAATTTGCAGCCCGTATAAGAGAATTCAAATTGATTAGTTAAGTTGCTTTTTAGTTTAAGCGCAGAGAATAGATAAATTTGTTAATGATTATGTAACACATTAGCTAAGACTATAAAAAAAATGATCAAACCTATTAAATGTGGCTGACTTCTTTTGATTTTCTTAGCTTTTAAATTTTAGTAGAGAAAGAGATGATATTTTAAAGTTATATTAAGTGCAATTAGTATTATTATTTTCAAGGGTATTTCAGCATTTCTCTAATGTACTATTTTTAGTTATAATTCATTGGCACATGGCTGATAAGCATTTAAGTTTAACTGCCTCAATCTTTGACTCACCATGCTGAGTTTTGCGCATAAGTAAAACAAATAATCTGTGCTTGTAGCTATTTTTGAGTGCCATCACATGAAAAAAACCTCGTGCAGCGCCATTAATTAGTTGAAAATTTATACTTATCAGGAACGGTTGTACCAGCAGACTAAGCATATAACGCATTAAAAAATCGTTGTATACTATATGCACCTACGAATAACTGATAACACTCGAAACAACTAGAAAATCAACCTATAGAACTTCGAACTAGCTGAAAGGCAGGATTCTGAACCTATATATCAACATATTTTCTCAAAGCCTTATCTTAAACTGGAAATGCTATTAAGTGTTCCCCTCAGTTTTCTTTTGGTGCTCTTCTGTGTGACACCTACCTACTCTGTGTCCAGCACATGGGGCAACATTTCAAATTCAGCGCAACTATTACACGCTGAAAACGTTGTGTACGGCTCCTTGCCGGAAAAATATGTGAATCATGAGATTAAATATCCAACAAATGTGAGCAGTGCCATCTAAACTTAAGTTTAACGTACAGTTTTTACTGTTAATTATACTCGGATAATGCTCTTAAAGAGCTTGCATGCTATTTACATTTGATTCGCTCAAGTCATTGATTCAATACTTACCTGTAAACTTGACACATTTCATTCTGGTCAGTCGATTGTCTAAGGGAATTTCGTATTGAAATTATTTTGCTAATTCGAGCTGTGCCTTTGCATCAGTGAAGTAATTTTGTGAAAAAGTGTTTATTGCAATCATCAACAAAACCTTATCTTATTTCATTCATCAATGCAAGTTGCACTCATTCGGTGGAGACAACAATAACACACTAATTTGTTAAAAGAGTATAATGGTTTTGTGTACGTGTATGTAACAACATCAATATCAATCCAAGCGGAATAAGGCACGTCCGGCTGCTTATCTGTGCATCTCTCTCTCTGTATTAACGCATCAATATCGCATAGACTTAAAATCTAAATTAATATTCTCTTATACCATACGCAAATCATGTTTCTCATTCGTTATCTTGTCTTGTCGTGCTAAAGTTATCAAATTTGGTACATACGTTTTTACAAAGCATTCACAGATTAAGAATATTTAAAATTAAATAAAAATTTTAAATGTATTGCCTTGCGGGTAGCTTTAATTATGTTAATCCAAACTTCCTTTAATCATTCAAACGTTTGAAATCAACAATGCAAATCGAAAAAAAAGGAAATATTTTACTTGTTAGTTTCATATTCATATTCATATTTTTTTTGGCTCCATTATTTTTTTTTAAAAATTTTGCTTAGGACAGCAAATATATAAATCAATTAAATAATATTTATTTGGCTTAAATTATAAAACAGTCAGTTAAGAGATGTACTTCTCCAGAACGCGATTATTATCAACGACCACGAACTCTGAAATATTTAAAAAGTAATTAAAGCATGAACCAAAAAAAAAAAAATTGACTTTTTCTTATAATTGGCTCACCTTTTTTTGCCATGGGCCCGCAACTGATGAATTTTGAGTTCTCTTCTGAAATTTTGTCAATTATGAATGGTTTTTTAAATTTATAAATAAAAGTTATATGATAATAATATAAGTACTTACTTGTACTTGGGTTGTCAAATGGAATATGCAGGACATTCTATTATTTTTGATTTATTTATGAACTATTGGTGAATCTAATAATCTGATACACGAAACTTATGTTCATGACTATAAAAACCCAAGTTCAGAACCCGAAACCAAAGCCGCAACATTGGCTCGAAGAAATTTTTTTTTTGGGTTTGCAGCCCTGCTATGATCTATTAATTAGTTAACACACCATGTAATAAAATATCTATTGGGTCAGCATTGAAAAACAATACTTTGAGTTCATTACCGAAAATGTTAGTGATTTATGCAGTGAATCAAAATCATAATGTCTCTATGCATTCAAAACGACAAACATACTATCAATCACATTTAACGGTGTACATATTTAAATACTATTAAAACACATAATTATTAAGGCACGTAATTTTGTAAATAATTGCACTGAAATGAACGCGAAAGATTACTCTGCCTAACAACACAAAATATAAATATTTCGGTTTCCACACACTTTAGGGTATTGGTAATGGGCGCATCATTACGGGCATACGAGCGTTCGACCAGGTGACGAACAACACGGGAGGCCACGCTACGATATATTCTGGAGGCCCTGGGTTTAACTTTGTCAACATCAAACTACAATCACAGTATAATTATGGTTTAATGTTTCGTGTTGAAATTTATGGAAAATAAATAATTTAGTGATTTGTATCAAAAAATTTCTTAAGAAATATTTGAAAATTATTTGGGTATATAATAATGGTAAAGATTAAATACCATAAACAAATTTCTACAGATCCCGATATGAAAGAATCTGTTAAAAACTTGTTTTTATATAGAAAAGTTTACCATAGAGTAAAATTAAAAAAAAGATTATATATGTAATATATATGTATATACATATCACATCTGATACATTTAGTTTAACCGACGACAATACATACTTTTGGATGGCATTACAGAATGCTGTACGAAAGTATGGTAAGGAATATATAATTTTATAGTGCCAGTAAAAAACCAAATTTAGTTTACAAACGTAATGTTTATTTCAAGGTATTATTAAGCACCCCATATTTCAATTTGAGACTTAATTCCGCTACCGCGTGCAGAGGTAAACTTGACAGTTAGTGTCGTTGCGCCCACACCACCACTCGTTATTTCAGCAGTTGCACCGCGGATCCGTTTTAGATTTGTGATATTTATGTATTGAATAGTTTTGGCCGTTCCCGCCTGTGTTAGCGTGTATGTCGTAGATGTTGTCCCGAGAAGAGTTTTACTTTTGTAAACAACTGCACGTGCGATCAGTTCACTGGTTGTCTGCATAGCACCATAGGTATAATCGTATCCTTCGCTGCTGCTGCCGCCTAATCCATGGGTTAGACACACGCAGGTGCAGATTACAAGAATGAATGCGACACTGACGTTCATTGTCTTTGGGCTTAAAGAAAGAATTGGACTGATGCTTCGATTGAGACTGGCTCTCTTTTATACAATCACCTTTGAACGAGAAATCGCTGCCAACAGTTGGCCTACTTCGATAATATTAATTTGAGTGCATCTTCGAAAGTTTTAGGAACACCTGTGCGCGTATCTTTGACATACAACATACAAGCCCAAAGATTACATGTTGTTCCAAAATGTTGAAACAGCTGTAACAGATCTAAGATGATGTCTCAACAATCAAATAACTTGGAAAACCCGTTTATTAAAAAAAAAACTGTTTTTGGGAATAAAATTTTCTTGTGCCTCATTTACCATTTTCGTCATTCCCAATAGCGGGAATATCTCACAAAAGAATATGAAAATCGACTAAAGTCAAATATAACAGCTTTCTTCTTGTTTATGTAAACAATTTGATCAAGATAATTGGATTTATTATGAATGGATTTCCATTCACTAAGTGAAATATAAAAAATTGGTTTTGTGCAATTAAAAAAAATTTGTTTTTGCATTTTTGAAACAGGAACATTTAGGATAACTAACAAAAAAAAATAAAAAAAAAAACAACAAATTAGTTAAATTAAAATTTTTATTTGATTTTTTCCTCGAAAGCGTCCGATTTTGTCGACTTGTAAATATAAACTGTGTTTTCCCAAAAATTCGAATCTCTGCAGAAGGATTTAAATCGAAGCTGAAAGAAAAACAAACAAACTTTTGAAATTACCCTTGCAAGGGTATTTAAATTATTATTAAATTTGAGCATTTATTCATTGAAACAAATAGTTCTTTGACAAGTAGGACTGCTCTAGTCGGAAACGCCCGATTAGATCTGCTAAAGGGTATTTACCCTGAACTCAATTGCGTGCACACATTTTAACACACACATATATTTGTGTGCATTCTTCAGCTTGCTTCATTTAAATCAATGTTGGTGTCTGTATCTCCCATATTCTTCAAAAAAAAAATTACAAATTTGAGTTTGTTGTAGAACTGTAGTTACACACATTTTAGCCCAGACACAAATATGTATGTGTGTCGTCTTCTTGCTTCATTTAAATCAATTGTTGTGTTTCTAGTTCATCAAAAAAATCTTTAAACATCTGAGTTTTGATTTATGAATATGGTAAGTTATTGATAATTTAAAACTAACTTGATCTGCGCATGAACGAATATATATCCAAATAGTTCAAGTCTCTAGCTCTTATAGTATACGATATATCTATATCAACTCGGCTATTGATACTTTTTTGTCAATGGGCTCAACTTAACTAATTTTCTAATTAGAATTCGGCTTTCACTTTCAGTATTACAAAACACAAATTGTTTTAATCTGTCTCTCTAAGATTTTTATATACTTTTAAATTAAAGACAACATAAAATGCATAAAAATTTGATATGCATTTTAAATGAATACTTTGCATACCAAGTATAAAATATTGTAACTTGCACCCAAAAATAAATAGTTTATTTTAAATGTTTTTTTTTCTTTCTATTTTCACAGCTGTCTGGGACTAACTTCGCCATTTATTGAATTTGGTGCGCAGGAAGAGCAGCTTGCTAATACGAGCATACCGCTGAATATCACCAAAGATGAACAGGCCTACATGCATCAGGAGGGCTTGCGCAAGCTGGGCACATTCATAAAGCCGGTGGATCTCCGCGATTCTGTGACAGGCTACGTAAAAGCCGACCTTACTAAAAGACTGGAAACGCCAAGCGCACAGGCGCGGCGCATTCATCCAATTCAGGAGGAAATGGACCAGAAACAGATAATTCTGCTCGACGAGGATACTGATGAGAACGGTCTCCCAGCCAGTCTTACAGATGAGGATCGTAAGTTCATCGTGCCCATGGCACTGAAAAACTCATCGCCCGAGCTACGCTGGGCAGCTTCTAGTAAACCGCCCGTATTTTCGAGCACCACCCCACGATCTGCCCTTGCCTTGGCAACACGACGTCGCAGCACAACAACGCATACCAGCACAATACCACCACCTGATCCAACATCAAATATTGATGACCTCAAGAAACACATACTTTTTTTGCACAACATGACAAAAAGCGACAATAACTTTGAGTCAAAATTCGTGAAATTCCCTAGCTTACAAAAGGAAAAGGCAAAGCAGTCCACAGGATCGACTGCGAATGCGAAGCGTCCCCAAAGACCCATTCTGCAGTATGCCGCTCCAATAGCTCCGCCCACACGTAAAGTACCTTTGGGAGCGCACACGCCAGGACAAAAGCCATTTGGTGGTTATTACCATAATGACGAGGAAACAAACAATTTCTTTCAGACGATTGGTGATACAGTTGGTACAATGGATCGTAGTAAAGAACATAACAATTTTGATATAGTCCCTCAAGTGCATCTGCTGAGTGATGATCAATCGACGACTACAAAAAGTGTGCCCACGACAACTGCGGCGACCATTTTGGAGACAACATCGAAGCGAACTACAAAGCGTCCTGTTTGCTTGAGAAACCCCGAATCGCCAAAGTGTGTGCGCCAGCGCCAGCGCGAAGAGCAACAGCGTCAGCGCGAGCGCGACGAATGGTTTCGCGGCCAAGCCGATTTTATACGACCACGCTTTGAACCGATCGTACAAACGATAAATAACACCAAGCGATTCGCTGTGTCGATTGAAATACCCGATTCATTTAAAGTGCATTCCGCTTCGGCATCTCACGAAGAAACTCCTGAGCTTCAAATGTTATCGCGTGTCGCGCGATCACAGCCCAAACTTCGTAATGTTGACGGCAGCCTGGGGGCTCGTGATATAGTCTCAAATGACAAACTATCACATTCGACCAATTACTTCGCTCACGATATTATAATGACGTCAGCGGGCGTGACCAACGATCGCGAATTTATGCTCGCAAATATCCATCAATTCGACAATGAAACTACGCCTACCCCTATGGCATATTCAGAGAGTATAGATCTAAATCCAGATAACTGTTACACACTTGATGGACTCACATACGGACAGAAAAAACTGTGTTCTTTGCACACGAGCGTTATGCCGGCAATTAGCCGAGGAGCGCGTGCTGCCATACAAGTAAGTATTTAAAGACCATTTATCAATAGTCCTTTGAAGTCGATTTTAAATGTATTTTTGATATTTAAGAAAAATCATGACCAGAATGCCATCAAACATGAAAATCGATTTAGTTTTGACAAATTTATGGGTGTTTAAAATATGAGACCTATGAGATACTATGAGATACATCCTAAAAATATTAATTTTGTTTATTTTTTCTATAGGAGTGCCAATTTCAATTTAAAAACCGTCGTTGGAATTGCAGCACCACGGATGATGTCACCGTTTTTGGTCCTATGACAGGCTTAGGTAAGTTTTAATTATTATATTAACACATGAGGTTTAAGATTTTGCGTGTATAATATGTATACATTTGTTGACATTACATAATATTTATATATTTGTAAATAACGATTAAAAAAACTTCTAAGTTTGAGGACTTTTGACATATCCAAGGCGCAACTTAGTCGTTTAAGTAAGCAACCGCTGAATAAAGAGCCCAGCTTGATTGTGATTTTGTGTATTTATGAATGCAAGAAGTTTGAATCTATTTTAGAGGAGTGTTAGCTGCTAATCTATATAATTGTTCTGACCGTTAACATTACAGGGTCGCCAGAAATGGCCTTCATACATGCACTAGCTGCAGCTACTGCGACTAGTTTTATTGCTCGAGCTTGCCGAGATGGTCAGTTAACCTCGTGTGGCTGTTCACGTGGTTCCCGACCCAAACAATTACACGACGACTGGACTTGGGGTGGTTGCGGTGATAATCTTGAGTACGCCTACAAGTAAGTAAGCATTTATATATATCTAACATTTTATATGTTAAAGATAATACGAGTTATGCGAATGTCTGGTTTAAAATTATATAAATAACAATTTAATTTAGGCAGTCTGGGTACTAGAGATCCATACTATGCAGGGATTTTATCAACGAGAACGATGCAGTTTATTTTTTTTTAGAATACCTATTACCTATTCAAAATAAAAACTTTACTTTTACTTTTTGGATACCGCACCTCGCATTTTTAGAAGCAGAGATTTTTTATTCATTGGCAGAAAAATTTCCTCCTAACGGTTACCTCAAAAAAGTTATTTTAATCTCAATTTCCGTGTTTGGGCAGAAATTAAAAGTTTTTAAGACCCGAAGGGCGACCAGACAACCGTACAACTATTATAGTGGCAGCTAAAATTGCACATTGTATTGCTTTAAAATCTTTTTCATTTATATTGTTAGATTCGCAACAGATTTTATTGATGTACGCGAGAGGGAGACGCGTCGGGGCACTCGCGGTGCTGGCAATCCAGAGCGTCGTGCTGCGCAAATACAACAGAAAAATCCCAAGCAGGTGGAAAATAATGGTACAAAGGAGGCTGTTGGGTTGGATATAAATATGAAGACTCCAACAAATAATAGTACCGTTTTGGATGGAGTCCAGCCCAAAACCAACAACAACAAAAATAAAGAGATGCCTTTTGATAAATTACCAACAACACGTCAAACGTCGAAGTTAGTGTCATCAGTTGCACCGCCCAAACAAGAGTATCCAAGCGCAGATGAGGCGAAGCCACGCATTAATTCAGACGATCTATTGGAGCTGCAGGAGCGAATTACGAAAGAAATTCTTAATTCGAAATTAAAGCAAACCGAAATGCTTGAATTACAGGTGAGTTCTAAACAATTTGTATGAAATAATAAGCATTTATTAGCGTGGTCAAAATTAATTTATGCTTTTATTATTACAGGAGAAAATTAATCGGGAAATTCTGAATTCAAAACTTTTCCATGGAGAAAACAACCCAAAGCGCCGTAAACGCAAACGTAAAAATCAACGAGCCGTTAATGGAGAGGGGCCTGTCCTGTCGAATACTAATATAAAGGCTCGCAGTCTTATGAATTTACACAACAATGAAGCAGGTCGAAGGGTAAGAATATAATCTTGGTGGTGTTATTTTAATGATTTAATAATGTTTATGTTAAGGTTTTATTTGCTAATTTTGGCTTATGCAAGGTTTTTAAAAATATACTCTTTTTTTTCCTACTGAAATAGGCCGTCATTAAAAAAACACGAATAACTTGCAAGTGCCATGGAGTATCTGGTTCTTGCAGTTTGATTACGTGTTGGCAGCAGTTATCCTCCATAAGGGAAATTGGTAAGTCTGACTTTTTGAAATTTACATTTAATAATCATTTAGTTATTCGCTTATGAATTAGAATAACAAGAGTGCTCTAGTCGAGCACATTCGACTAGACGATACGTTGAACCCAGCTTTTCACAAACATTCACTTTGAATTGAAACTTTTTGATTCTTAGGTTGTACCAAAAATTAAATTTCTTTTTAGGTGACTATTTACGTGAAAAATATGAAGAGGCTACTGAAGTAAAGCTTAATAAGCGCGGACGCCTTCAGGTGAAAAACAGCGAGTTTAAAGTTCCCACTGCGCACGATTTAATTTATTTGGACGAAAGCCCCGATTGGTGTCGCACCAATCGACTTTTGCAGTGGTCAGGTAAAAAATTCTTCTCGTATATTAAAAATAAAATGTACTAACTGTTGGTAACCGTTAAGGTACGCATGGCCGTGTCTGCAACAAAACCTCATCGGGACTTGATGGCTGCGGTATACTTTGCTGTGGCCGAGGATACAACACCAAAAACATAATCGTTCGTGAGCGCTGTAACTGCAAATTTCACTGGTGCTGCCAGGTTAAATGCGATGTATGTACAAAAGTACTCGAGGAGCACACTTGTAAATAGGTTCTATTCTATAGGCAGCACAAAAATGTCCATATGATCATGATTCACATAAACATAAATTGAAACATATTTATATATCGATTTAGAATATTATTTATTAAATTATGTAAGTAACAAATGACGGTTTGTAATGATTCTTATATCCACATATTTATAACTTCGATTTTAATAAGTTTTGTCCAACTGTTGGTTAGCAACGCAAAACTAAGAAGAAAATGTCTGCTGGATTACGATGGGTGGCGAAGATTGGAATTTCAGTTTAAGCCACGTGAGGCAAAGAGCAGAAATTGCTTCTGAACAGAGTCAATTCGATATTGATGGTTGTGATTCGAAGGGCGGTTTGGTTAATGTGCATTCTAGTGGGCGTGGCGTTCTGTGGGGAAGGTCACCAGCTATCTACATACTAAATATGGTGACATATTGTCTTGATTGTATTTTATACTATTGGGTATTTTATAGTATTTAGTATTTAATTCTATTTATTAATATATGCTTCATAATAAAGGTATAGCTGGTAATGGGTCACTGGAAATACGCTTTGTTCGCGGCATTATTTGTGCGTATCTAACACTCTCTATATCAAGCGTCGATGGAGGAAAATAGTCATCAGTAAACATATCAAATACTGGTTGGCTGGGTGCATCCGAATGTGGTATTTTATCAAAGGTTATATAGGCCGGAATGACCTCATATAAGTTTGGGTTGATGTAGCTGTTACTGCTGGCCAGGCTCTCCATTGAGTTTCGTCTCGGAATATGGGAAGTGAATCTTTAAAGAAAGTTAAACCATATTTTAAATTTACGTTTAATTTGTGTATATTAAAAAAACCCAATCTGGGTTAACCGAAGTACTTATAAAAATAAAAATAAAAAAATAGCCAAACAATAAGTAAGTATCGCATTAGATAGTATGAAATTCTTTGTCCTAAAAAAATACTAATAGATTTGTTTGTTTTTAGGGCGTGCCTAGAAAAATTGCCCAACATAATATCATTCGATTATGTCCATTTTAACATCTGGACTCAACTTCAATAAATATGGGATGATATCTGACTTAAATTTTACTTACCGATGTAAGTCTTTTTGCATAATTATCTCTTTCTGCTGGAAGTCCCGCGCTGTATTATCAATTGGTAAAACAACTATTTCTCCGGAACTATACATCGGCTTCACAATGCGTTTACTGCCCTTGACCCAGATTGGTTTCTTCCTCAAAGCCAAAAACATAAACATTATGCCAATTAACAAGAAAACGACGACACCAAGAACCATCACTGATATTCCCTACGAATAAATGTTTTTTTTAAATTAGTAATAGTACAGTATTATGTGACGCAATATTGAATATTGAATATTGTATTTACTTGAGCACGCATGCTGCCCGATAGCCAGGAATCGTGGTATGTATCCAAATTACCACCAATGTGCACCGATTTACAACTGAAAGGTGACACAGTATTTTGCTGATCATCAACCAAACAGAAGGTATAGGCTGTGTCTGGCACTAAGTTTTTCACAATTGTCTGCAATGGCATGGTGAAATAGCAACCAAGGCCAAATTCGTCGGGTAATAGTTCCATCATGTAATATTCTTTTGTTGTTTTTGAAAACCAAAAGAGTCCAAAAGATCGAGCACTATCGCTCTGATCGACACTTATTTTTACTGTTAGTGCCCCATAAACAGAAGGAACGAAATTTAATTGAGGCCACTTAATATTCTGGCTGTTGAGGTCACTGTTTAATGTATCATTAGCCAAAAAACACTGTAGCGGTACGATTTCACTGGGATAAACTGTAGGAGCCATTGGCAATGTTGGAATATGTATATATTTATCGGTTGTGCTTCTCGATACAGTAGAGCTATCTGTTGTGATTATTGTTGTGGTCGTGGATGTTGTGTAAGCCGATGTAGTTGCTTCTGATTCGGGGTTCTCACAAAGGCGTTCATCGAATACCATCCAATTTTTGTATTGCTTTGGAGTCGTGCAATATAAATCCAAATTTGTCTTGTGGTAAGCAAAGATTTCACTCATTTCTCTTTGCAGTTCGCAGTCGCAGTGCCAGATATTAGAGGTTGCGTAAATTCTCAAATTAGCCGAAATATCGTGAATTCCAAATATAATTTTAGATAGCGTCATAAGTTTGTTATTTGATATATCCAATAATGTCAAATATTTCATACCTGTGTATAGAAAAACACAATTATATTAAAGAAACAAGATTTATCAAGTCGAGAATACCCGACTAGGAGATATCCGGAGATAAGAAAACATACTCAAATTTTTTTTATAATAAGAAAATTTCTGAATTACCTTGGAATATATAGCTTGGTAAATATTCAATATTCGAGTACGACAGCACTAGGGTCTCGACCATGGTTAGTTTGATGAACGTATCTTCGCGTAATTGATCACTAAAGTTGTTGTAGCTGAAGTCTGCATGGACAAGTGAACCCAGAATTGGATCAACACCAGTCACATTGCGTACACAGTCGATTCCAAGCTGAAGTCTCAGATATTCGATTTGATATATCACGTAATCCAAGAAATCGGGGTACACACATTTTAGGAGTGTATTATGTTGTATAATTGAAATTCCTTTTAAGTCTGCCGATATATTCGCTAAGAAGTCCTTTTCAATATTATTCAGACGAAGGTCTTCAAGAATTATATGATTAAAAATGCCTCCACCAAATGCGCCACTTTCAATAGTTGTTATATTCGAGATGCCCAAATAAATAAGCCTGATTTTTTTAGTATATGGGGTTAAAAATCCGACTGGCAGCACATCGTCGAAAAACTTATAATTATATAGATACAATTCATCAATTATATCACAGGGTTGGCCCTAGTTAAAAAAAACGTTAATATTATTAATAAGTTATTTAATGTAGACAAATGCAATACATATACTTACATCATCCGAATTCGATATTGCAAGTGATATATCATTGGCGATTTCGCCCTGTCGACCATTAGTGCAGATGATACGGCACTGGACCCTTAAGCATTTTGGCGGTATTGCTTTGAAAGTATCTTTATCTTCAAGATAAATACTGGCATAAAAACATAAATATAAGTAATTAAAAGATTTTTAGCATATTACATACATATATACAATAGATATTGTATATATTTAGCATGAACCAAATTTAGTGTCTTTAGCGTAATAGTTTCCAAATATTCCTTAAAATAATTTAAGGTTATTGTAGATTTTATAAATTTTAAGAAATTTGATCTGATCGTGCCATGAACAAGTCTATATTTAAAAAGTTAAAGTCTCTATTCGTCTATCTGTCCGTCCGTTGTTAGTTGTAATAGCATTTTTGGTACAAAAAAATATTTATCAAAATCCAACCAGACGTTTTGCGATATGTACACACATCCAAAAAGCTGACAATCAGTGTATTTATATATTAAGATTAGAGTAGTTATATCAATCAAATAATCAATAGTGTGTGTACAAAAGTTCAACTTTATATGCATCATAATTACCTGATGTTTTGCACTACTTCCTTGAATACATTAAAGGCTTGATATACATCAATTTCACCATTTTCTGATTCTTGCAACCGATTTGTATTACTGATATAGCTAATATCATAGGCGACTATAGGAAAACCAGACAAGACATGAAATAGGTAGCATATGATAAAGGAACGAGATTGGTTATTTGACAAGAGGCCCAGCATTATACTAAATTTAAAGTTAAAGTTATTTAGAGAAGTGGTGTTACTAAATGACAGTTCCATAAATCAATGCTCATAAAAATAAAATATTTGATTTAGGAATATTGTTTGACCGAATTTCAATAAAGCTCACGTCGCGGGTGCTTAATGTAAACTGTTTGTGCAAAAAAATATACGCAGCGCAAGCCCAAATATCATATTATGCATATCAATATTTTAGCATTTAGAGTATTCAACTAGATAATCGAGATAAGGTGCCAATGCGTATTGATTTTTATTTCCAATAATAACACAGTAAGCAGATAGTACATACAGTTCTCTGAGTGGGACTAATAAAGAGATAGATTGAAACACATAAATATACTCTAAAGTTATCATTTCTTGCGAAGGTATATATAATATATATATATAAGCATTCTGTTTTTATTTTTGAGATTATTTATATAAATTTAAAATTTTGTAGATTTTTAATATGTTGTTGGTTGTTGGTCCACGTACAATATTTTCGAATTCCTCTTGGGTAAGGGTGGCGGAGAGCTGGGTCCGTCTAGGTTCTTACTCAGTTCAGAGCTTTCAGTGAATGGCATTGGCATCTCGTATTCGATGGTCTCAACTTCGCTTTTGGCGAAACATTCTTCGAAACAGGTTGAAGAGGACCGAACGCTTTTCGAACCGGTAATTTGTGAGCTACATCGTTCTGTCGATAATTCTGATGGCCTGCATATAACGAAAATTTAGATAAAGAAGAAATTTAATATACGATATTGCCACTTACTTTCGGGTTTCCATTGTTAACGAGCTTTTATGAATCGGATCTTTGTTGCAAGTTGTTTTTTCATATTGGGATTCAGCTATAGTTGATATACAACATGTTTTGTCTAATTTTTGGATTACCACCACATTTTTGGAGCCTTCCAAAAGATGGGGGAAATATTTGATACCCAGATACGCAAATATTGCTCCAGATATTGTTGATATGAAAAATATCAGGCAAAGCATCGCGATGGTAAATTGCTTCTCACTCTCATCAATACTTACTCCAGCGGATTCAATATTAACTATGGGCACATACAATGGCTGACAAAATAGAGGAGATATAACGACAACGTTTACAGACATCATACAGAAAGTGTAGGTATGGTTTTCATGCAGCGGTTCGGTTATAATATAAGGCTCTTCATATCGCATACAATTGTAATCTTTATGGGATAAATTCGCGATAGTTGCATAACTTTGTACGTCTTCTGTAAACCAAATGATATTTAATTTATCAGCCAGCTGATATCCATCTATTTTCGCCCGTGCACTATAATTTTGAAATAACTCCAAGTTGAGGTCGTATATAGGAGGCTCAAAAATGAAATTTCCCGAATACTGGTCACTACCAGGATTCACATCTCGTTTTTTTCTTGTATCTTCCTCCAAAATTTGATCTATAGCGATTGCATGCGAACAACTAAATTGAAGTATCGCACCGTAAATTCTACTATTCGTTGGAACTTCTCGAACATTTTCATTGACTCGTACCTTATTTGTTTTATTGAAAATGCTATCGGGCAATTCTAATAGTGAATCGCAGCTGAGTTCCATGCCATTAAGTCCTTCAAAATGCTTGCCATACAGGTTTAATGGCATCCGGCAATATGGTGCGCTTACAAATTTGCTTTTATTTTCATTGTAGAATTTAATTAAAGATTGAAGTTGGCAATTACAGTTCCAGTCGTTGGGCTCAACATCCAATAATTGAAGGCTGCCTCCGATACCGAGCACATCTGCACTGATTTGGGTCAACAAATTATGATTTAGGTTAACTGAAATCAGCTTATTAGCTATATCTTGAAAGGCATCATCCTCAATTGCAGTTATAAGGCAGTCGTTCAAGAAAAGGTAAGTAATGTTAGGTGTTCCGTCGAAAATGCGTTTACTAAGTGGGCCACTAAATGTGTTGTGGCTTAAGTCAAGGTGAACCAATTTTTCTAAATATACATTTTCAAAAATGTTGGAGGAACTTTGAAAAGATATGCCGCAATTCAGTCTCAAGTGTGTTAGCGTTCTCTGAACTGGTTGCAAGAAAGTCATTTCTATTTTGGGTAATTTAAAATCGATTTCCAATTTGTTTAATGAGTGGAGGCCAAGCAGTGCTCCGTTGCTAACTTCATTCAGCTTTAGGTCCACCCAAGTCATGTGTAAAACATTTGCAAACATTGGCGAACTAAATGCTCCGCTTTTTATTTCCAAAAATTGGCTTTTGATTAGCTCGATTTTAAGAACGGTTAAGTCCACATCGATCCAACTATCTTCAAAGTAACACTGATATTGATCTGATATTACCAAGGAGGTAAAAATTTCACAATAACTTGCACGCATTGCAGCAGAAATCTCCGCGTACAAATTTTCGTTGTTGAAACAGTAAACATGACAAAATAACTCATAACATCCTTGCTTATTGTGAAGCTCCAACGAACTGTCTGTAAGCTTTCTGTGAATTATAGTTAGAATAGGAATTTTGTATTTAATTTATAATTTTTACCCTGAAGCTTGAATTGATAAATTTGTATTGCCGTTATTGTTCTCCAAGCTGTCCCCTAGATCCAAGTTGCGGGTGGTACTGTCGTTATAGTCCTTGTCCAAAACAATAGGATAGCTTTGTTTGTTTAGCGAAAGTACAATATAAATAATTGATGCTATAAGGCATAACCCAATACAAATAGTGAGTAAAAACCAGGAAGAGAATTTCGTAATTTTCTCATCAAAACTTTTGGTATTAGAATTTTGTGCGCTGCAAGTAAGTTGAATTGAAATATTTAGTCAAAACATTTGTTGGTATAAGAAATTTTAATATGATAAATAAATTCTTTATTATAAATTGATCACTAAATATATAACGCATTTCATTGATCCATCAGTCTGCCAATTATTCCCCCAATTTTATAGTTATCGTCATACAATTTTGCATATGTTGTTTTTTTTTTTATTGCACGAATTAGCGGAAACAGACATTTAAAAAACGCTCTTATAATTAAGTGTATTACTGAATTACTTACCTTAACAAAATGTGCTCTTTGCTACACGATTTTGTTTCCGCATACAACTTGCCCACCTGCATTTTAGTGGTGAAGCTTTCACGCAACTGTCAAACATTTGCAACCTGAATAATGTTATATTGACAATAGAGCACTTGGTTTAGCTTTAGCTTATCGTCCAAAAACTCTGTGCGCTGATAATGATAATGCATTATCATATTACCAATCAATATAAATAACAATGCGATAACTTAATATATAGATATCAATATTTATATCTTGTATGTAAAATCTCTGTCTTACTGAGAGCTAAGAACCGGATTTTTGTAGAGTACGTGATAACTTTTGTATAAAGATTTACATTAAGAACCGTTATCACATGTTCTTTTCATACATTTTGCAAAATGTATTTTAATATTGGTAGGACTTAAGCAATGACTTTGCAGCGAAATTTGAAATAAAGTTCCCTAAATCTTGGAATCGAGTCCAATTATATACTTTTACCAGGATATTGGTCTGTAATGCATCCCACTTGCTAAATTCCCATCCCCAGAGTCCAGCCCTCAACCCGAATATCAGAAAACAACTTGTTTTAGACAACAATTTATTTTAAATACAATATAGTAAATCAATCCAGTTTATTTTATTTTATATACTTTATATTATGTTATTATAAGCGTTTAAGAAAGTTCCTCATATAGCTCAAAACACTCATATGTATAAGAGTTAGGATTTGTGGATTTTATACCTTTTCCTTCGGATGGCGGTACAGATGGAGCGCGTTCTAGAGGGGGTATATTGTATTTATTTGGTTCCCCTCGGTTCTGTTTTGTTTGTTCTAAACGCCGATAGTATGTTACATATTCGTTAACGTTGCCTTCGACACTTGGAAATCTATAAAATAGAAAGGTTGTTTTTTAATAAAGTAATCCTCATCATCTGCACAATCTTACCCTATCCCGTCGTATACATCGTTTTCATAGCTCCTAGGTAGGAGTATCATTTTATGGGATTCCCGCGCTAGACGTATCAATCGTTTACTTCCGTACAGCCAGGTCGGACGCAGCCAAAGTATACCGTATATAGCAAACAACCCAAGGGTTATACATAATAGAATTCCGACTATTGCCAAACTTACAATCAGCGAACTGTGTGCGTCAAACCATCTTTGCATTATGCTACAAGCCATTGTTTGATGCGACAGACAATTGAATGGCGAGGTCGTATTTTCTTCTAACATCAAGCAAAACACGTATGAAGTGGCGCAGTTTAAATATTTAACTCTTACCGTTGATTCACCCAAAATTTCATCTGTGTCGTCCTTATTTATTTGGCCCGTATATGTTATATTTGAGAAATAGATTAAACTCCAGAACACAGAGTCTATCTGTGATAAAATAACATCAACTTCAGTATTAGAATTATCAACAATTTTTATCCGTGCATTGTATATTACGGATATGTTACTGATGGCTTCTTGGGCTGAATTTATGCATGTGATATGACCGAATGAAGGCGAATCATCGTTTATCAAATCAGTGGTTACCGTTATATCCAATTCGGTAGTTGGCGGAGGTAAAGTAGTTTCGGTTATTGGGATAGTTTCGGTAGTTGGGGTAGTTTCGGTGCTTAAGATAGTTGGGATCGTCGATATAATGGGGGAAGAACTAGTAGTAGTAGTACCTGTAGAAGTAGTTCTCGCTGGAGCTTGTTGCTTAGTTGTGGCAATACCTTCAGTTGTAGTTGTAGTTGGCGAAGTGGTAGTGCTAGTAGTGGAAGTATCTGATGTATCCGAATCATCAGTGTTAATTAAATTTCGTGATTTTTGTGCGGATTCAATGCTCGGCTTTATTTCTAAGTAATTGAGGAGGTCAAATTTAGTAACGCTACAGTTCCAATTATTATCCACATGATTAAACTTAGTATCTTTTTGCATTAAAGCAAGTATAAACGGATTACTGAGTTCTTTAACCTTGTTTTTACTTAAATCAAAGTAAAGAAGTCCACCGAAATCCGCCGAACAAATGGTGTTCGCCAGCAGTCTAATTAGGCCCTTACATCTCAATAATGTACTACTATTAATCAGTGTGATATTGCACAGTTTATTTGCTCCTCGAATTTCCTTAGTAGTTATTATTTTATATTGATGATTAATAAGCACCAGGTTTATAAGATTGTGTAAGCTTTTTTGATTGGAGGCGTCATCATTAATGTGAAGTAGGGTAAGATTCCTTAAAATTAAGTTTTGCAATCTGTATTTTCTATTCAATGCATCACTCTTTATAATGCTTCCTGGAAAGTAATTGTTTTCATGGCAAATTAGGAGACTTCGATTATGAAAATGCGTTTTATTAATGACATGTTCAAGTCCAGAATCCAAATGAGTCAAATTTGTTTCACAATGGAAACTGTCTTGGCCAGTAAAATTCGTCGACAATGCGTTCCAGTTTATTTCTGTTTGAGGTAAATTAGCTCTTGATGTGTTAAATTCCGCTAGCAATAAAAAACTGTTTAGTTCTGGTTGCTCATTTGAAAAGTCTACGTTCCAAATGATTAATAGAAGTACAAAGAGAATCGCAGCTGGTTGTATGATATACTTTAGCCACCGGACTTTTCGCGGTTGATAAAGGTTTTCCGGTTGCCTTGAAATATCTTCATTATTTAGATCAAACGACTTGGAATTAAACATGAGTAGCGAAATCGGATAGCGATAACCGTGAACTTTTCCAAGTTGTTCCCAGAACACTAAACCAGTTTGTCAATTGTGTCGTTAATTTACCAAATTAATCATGACTATTATCAGATCAACCAAACAATAATTAATACTATTATAACAATAAAGAATGCTCGACGCGTGAGTGTTCGACGAGCAGATATCCTTTATTGTGATTTCGAGCTGCTGTCACTTGAGGTCGCAATCAAAATTAATCCCTGAATAGCTTCTAAGAGGACGGTCTAAAAATTAATAAAATATTCTTAATCTATGCGCAAAAAAAAAACATACACAATTTTGTGATTTCGTCAGTTTTATTATATTCGAGAAAACGGCCTTTTAATCAAGATATGTCGAAAATCTTTCTAGATCTTATAGTTTTCGTCAATTGATTAAGAATATATATAATTTTTTGGACCGAAGTTGTCTTTGTCTGCCCGTTACATACATTTCCACAGAATCAGTATAGCTTTGTTTACCCATTTTAATAGTTACAGCGTATGAAAACGATCTGATTAGATTACAATGGTGCAGGAATAGCATATACTTTTATCTAGAGCAAAAACTAAAGAGCTTGTTTCGGTCTCATCAATCTATGGTCGTATTGGTAAATGGAAAAATATACAACATTCAGCGTATTTTGTAAACATTGAACCCATAGAAAATGGTAAGTACAGTGCCCATTGCCCGGCTGCTACCCGCGTGGAGGGTTCAGATCGAGGGATATGTTAGCCAGGAATTGACAGTTGGATCCTCAGGATGGTCCCGTTTGCGATGAAGCTTTTCAAAGTTAAAATAAAACGAAACCTGCAATATATATTTTAATCAGTAATCAGACATAGATCGGACTACAAAAGCCTCGGTCCTCTTGGGCTTTTTGGTTTTTATGCCTATCCATAATTATCATATAATCAAAAAAGTGTTCCAAAACCATCTGTTCCATGTGTTCAGTACCACATATGAAACTTAACTATAACTTGCATCAAAAACATACGGATAGATATATTAAAAAATTTATTTATAATTAACATTTGAATTAGTTGCAACTAGTTGTAATAAAGGTAATTGCTCCTTTATACAAGGGCTATGATAATAATATGCGCCATTAAATATACGATACATATAATGATTTTCATCGATAGTGCACGACACTCATTTGCTCATCGCGAATTTGTTGGCGATGGTCCACACCTATCAAATATTCATCGTGAAGTGGTATCGATACGGAAAAATCTGTGATATTGTGCTGTTAGCGACATATCGGCAACTTTTATTTGTTTGTATTTTCTAAAGTTCGAAATAATTTAAAGTTCCACTTCGTAAAAAACTAAGGAAGACAGACACAAACCCCAGTTTGTTTGGATGATATTTACCTACTGTGTCTAAAACGAATAATTTCCCTCTAATTTTACCATCCCTACTCTGTACATTGTTGCCGACGGAATCAAAAATAAAACATTTTGGAGAGCGCTATCCATTGAAAATCCAAGTAAATATTAGACATTAACCAAAATGTATACAACGAATACTAAATGGAAACTCAGACATATACAGTGGCTCCATCGCATAATCGGACAAGAGTTTTGTTGTGCTTCGAAATTATAAACAAGTCCGCTATGTATACGGTTTTGTTTTGCTTGTATTGGATAAACATCCAAATTACCATAATTGAAGTGCAATTAAATTAACCAGCACTTGACATACAGCATCAACGCACAACAGAACTTCCGAGAACGGTGCATTCATAAAAATATATTTGTGTTACCAGCGTCAGAACAAGTTGTAGGTGCACTGGGGGAATGAAAAGTTAATTTAATCTATATTGAATTATATTCTTATTTATACGATATTTGATCTTTTTTTTCAGAATTGAAATGCCAGCAAATCAGTGGTTACACGCTTACTTTTCAAAACTTAATCCATTGGCTGAGAAGATAGCCATTGATATGAGAGAAGTGATATCGGCCTATGATCATGTGTGGCTTACTTTAACTCCAGCTCAGCAAGATAGTATTATTAATGATACCATTATAAATCCTGAAATATCTATAAAGTATTATAATAACTCTTTAAGTGCAACCTCTAATTCACAATTTCCAAAAAAAGAGGGCCTCAAATCAGGCGAACAAAACAAATCAAAGGAAACTGCATGTCAGAAACATAACGCAATCTACGCATATGATCGATTAAACTTATGCACATTTATTCATCAAAATATTGGTTTAAAGATTCTCCATGATGAAAACATTGGAGACTATCGTGATGAACATTCATTTCCCTTCAGTTATAAAACTAAATCGCAAATTAATCTAGCGGCAATTGGAAACATTAGTAAAGTTCCATTGACTAGCATTCTAGTGAGCACTAAGGAAATTTCAACAACTCCACAAAATCAAATCAAAGCTTCAAAAGAGCCAGGCCATCAAAACCAAATAATTGCATTAGAAGACGTGCCCAATAGAAGAATTACCAATTGCATTGAGTCCATAAGTTTGGTTTCTAATGAGAAGCTCAACCTATTAACCAATTATGGATCAAAGAACACTCTGTTAAGCGAATCAACTGACTCTAATGATTTTGAAAATGACACCAAAGATCAACATTCTGAAAATAGTAAACTTTTGCCAGATCAAGTTCAAATGCCCAAAGGTTTTGATTTCTTAAGTAATTGGTAACTCAAATTTTAGTCTTAAAATTAAATATAATCATAATCTAATAAACAATCTCTAATCATGCCATTTCCAAAACAACTTTTTTTTTTAAATATTGTACAATCTCGATAATGTAGACATTTAAAGAACGAGTAATGTCCGAATTATTGTTTGATTATATTCCTTGTATAAGAACCCATTGAAAATGGCTAAAAAATTTTATATTGGTTTTGTGCAAATGTATTTAACAGGCGTAAGGAGGCATCTCCAACCGCATAAAGGGTATATATTCATGATCAAGACACCGCTATGTCTATCCGTCTGTTCGTCCTTCCGTCTGTTTGCCTGTATGAACGCAGCGATCTCGAAAACTACAAAACCTAGAACTCATTGGACTTGGACTTCAGTTCATATATGTATATCATACGCAAGCTTATTTTTTTCGACATCTTACTCCATTTCATTAGCATTGATCAAAATCGAATTCATACATTCGAACTTTATTGCATTGGTGCGTGGGTGTTTATTTTATATAGCTTTATGGATCCCCGAACTTCAAAAATATAAAGCGGAAATGCCAGTCGCAGGTTTTAACAAACCGTGAAGATGTTCAAAGCGTGAAAAAATCAAAGAGTCTCCAAGGATATCGTCGGCACAGATTGCTGCAGAGGTTGGAGAAGAGTTCGTAAACGTCGTGCATCTAATGGCTATCCGAAGACTGCTACACATTTCAAATTTGAATGAAAGTGTTGCAAGAAGGAAGCCAAAGATTTTAAAAATAAGTCCAGTATTTCAATATTTTCCAGTCGGATGTGAGGATAACTGTGTGGCGCAAAGGAAATACGGTGGCGGTAGTATTCATGGATGGAATAAATATTTCGGAAAAATATTTATATATGTCTTTGTACACAGAAGGCACTCATTCTATTATTTTTGAGATATAGTTAAAATTCTCTACATTAATATATGTAAATAGTTATAAAATGCAAAATTGAAAACAATGGTATAGATATGGTATGGTATATATGCTCTAAATCTATTAAGAATTGGGTAAAATTGGCATTAGGTGACCCCTAGTCGGGCACTTTGTTGAAAAACAAATGAAACTTTATTAATGAATAAATTTGCATTTATAGTATTTCTTGAGTGGTGAATCTAGACGAGAATTCATTGCAAATTTAATTAGCTAGATGAGCGCGTACAAAATTAGAACTTGGCAATGCCTGCTCTGAGTTCCACACTGCTACGAAATCCGCTAGATTATTGCCCCACAGCACGTGAGTTGAAACGTGTTCAAAGCAGAAGCAGAATAATTGCAACTGTATTTATTTTTAAATGTATCTAAAAATACTAAGCAGAGGACGCCAAACACTATAAATTCAAACAATTTGGACCTATTGTATATTATTATTGCGTGCTTTGTACGTAAGAATTTTAGCTGCTTGCTTAATTCTGAAGTGAACTGAAAATGAATGTCAATATTAAATATAAAAATGTTCTTTTCAGATTATTGTCGTTGGATTCAGGAAATTTTTTTTTTAATTTTTTATTATGGCCTATTTTTAGTAGCATTTCATACCGCCTTATATATGAATCGTTATAAGTTTCAAAATTGCAGTTTTGACATATTTATTAAAAAATAGTCCTTTTTTTACGTACGCACATTAATATAATAATATGTCTGCCAGTACCAAATGTTTAGTTTTTTATAGTCGATTGTGGTTGATTCAATCGATCTAAAAATTCAGAAAACTGACATAGCTGGGTCAAAACTGTTCGAAATTTACATTTTAAATAGAACTAGTGTAGTGGCTTGCTCTTGACCACAAAGCGATGGATCTACTTAATATTGGATTTATAGCTGTTTATGGGTATATATTTATGCATATCTGTAAATATTGTATATGGCATAGTTATATAGTTATCGTTTAAAATAAGGCATTGCCAACTTTCGCTTACACTATCAAGGAATACTTTCTTTGCTAAGTTGCCTTTGTATTGGTCTAAATAAATATTATACTGTTTGTGTGGATTAACTGACAGAAATAAATATTGACTTTATTGACTGTAGGTAATATGCTGACAGTGTCAAAAAAAATTAGCAATTTTACCTTTCGTCATTAAAAAAACTCAAAAGTTATTCTTGTTGGATAAATTTAATATACTATAATACTATCAAAATACTATTGCAAAAGTTTCATCCAGGTCGGTAAGGAAACACAGAGGTGTTATTAAAGAAAATTGAACAAATTTCACAAGCAGCACGCGCAAGCAGAGCCAGTTCAAGCAGTGCATCTAAACTATTTTAAGAATCAGTCGTTAAAGTTGAGGTTCAGGACCAGATATGTTTTTTAATACCTCATCACGCGAAACGTAAGGTTCCTTGGTGAAGCAAATTATAGAAAGCAGGTAAAAAGGTTCATGAACTTACCAAAGAAAAAAATAGACAATACAGATCTTTACTGGACGGCACCAAAGTCAGCATGCGAGCGGGCTTCAAGAGAGGGTATGCCAAATATTGTATGAATCTGCAGTGGTTGACAGACGGATCAAAAATAAATGGAAGGGTTGTTGAAGGGACCACACAGGTGCATATACCCAAATCTGCAGTGGGTACCTAGTTCAGTTTGAGATTAGCGTCATTGAGTTCTGCTCCCAGCAAACCAGTAACAATGGGATAGGAGGACTAGGATATACTCTAAACCCTGCTTTACGAACATTTCAACACCCTTTCATTTATGCATACATGAACACATAGCACTCACCTATCACGAATAGTAGCACCAACTAATCAACAGTTGACACCATCCTACGATATGTTCACGTTTAACATTAACTCCTTGCGAGAGTTCACCGACAGATCAATCCCCGTTGTTCCGGAAGTCTCCCACCACCATTTTAAAATATAAAAGTATGTTTTGAAGAAAGTTTGAATATATTTAACGGTAGCTCGGAGGTAAGGACACAACATTTTCCATTCGGTATTTGTTAACTTGAATACTCTTGGCATTTTTGGTGACGCATTTTGGCTCAGGACCATTTTACGCGAGACGATTTGTAGTGAATTTTCAACGTCGACGTCACAAAACATTTGTGCGACACTTTTTGCGCAGTCAAATCAATACGTTTTTACTTACTTGTGCTTGCATCTATGAATGTATGTGTACATAGTTTCAGTTGTATATGCGTACATATCCATAAATATCCATACACAAATACATCATACATAGATGAGAATGTTGACGTGCATGTGCCGCTACGTGTGAGTCCGATTTATGAATGTTTCCGTTCGTGCGCCTCCATCATCGTTTTTACTTGGTCCAGATAGTTCAGTTCTGTCATTTAGTTCAAACGGAAAGATTTCCGCGTTCCGCTTTATTTTTTATAGGGATCTCACTAAACACATCCCGCTAGCGCACTATCGTAGCTTCAGAATTTAAAAACAAATACTAAACAAAATAAAAATAAATCATCGGTAAAATGGGCAACACAACTATGGTTAGTATATAAAACGTTAGTTACGTTAATCACCTGAATTGATCACTAAACGAAAAGAGTATATTGGGTTTGTGCAATGTGCGTCTTGGAATATATATACTCGTGTATACCCGGGTCATTCTACGTATATAGTACGCTCACTGGGATCTGTCAACTTGATTTAATCCTTAGTGTTCTTCAGTTTAACTTCAAATTTTGCAGTCCGATTATTAATCGATCACTGCGTGTGTGGAAAATATATCAAATCAATTTATATATATAATATAAAACTTTGAAATTTGATCTGGTTTTAGAAATAAAATTTTAAAGCTGCCTTGGGAAATGTTTCTTTCTGCCTGTTACATACATTTTCATAAAACCAATATACTCTTTTTCCCTATATTCAGTGGTTTTAGTGTATAATTAATGCAAAAACGACCAATTTATATGATATATGCTCACAGCAGATAGGATTTTCTGCGGTATTGACCGGGATAAGGCACCGTAAAATGTATTTCTGTTAACGGTATTAAAATCAGGTTCTCGTTTGAGAGCCCAAACGTGATATATCTACTCCAATCTTCTCTTCATTTTATGAGTTTAATTTTAAAGATTTTCTTAGAAATTCTTTGGAGCCTTTCGATAAAGATTTGTTTTGTCTTCATACTCAAAGGCATTAAAGATTTATATATATATATATATATAGCAGAATGAGTTATTTTATACTATATATTTTTTTGTATCAATGTGGTAACGACGAAGTGACAGGAAGATAAACGACGGACAAGCCAAAAACAACGCGCTTGAATACGACGAAAACTAACCAAAATATTCTTATATCATATAATATTATACTTATAACAATATAACTGAATAACTGAGTGTACTTTAGAATAATTTTTTGTATGCCCTGAGCCTATTTAAAGGGTTAGAAGGATAGGGCCTGCTTCCGACTTGTGCCATCTTATTGTGTATACTGTAAATTGATAAAAATTTTGTGAATACTACAGTGAAATGGGCTCAAAGCCATAGCCATACCGTCTGAATATTAAGTATTTATTTATGTACAACATACACATATGTATTTGCGAAAGCATTGACACATTCGGGTTATAAATAAATTGGGGATCATAAACATGCAAAAAAGGGGGGTTTACAAAATGCAGACGAGGCAAGGAATTCCTAAAATTTGCAAAACTGTACAGCAACATGATAAACAAATTTGAATTTATAGTCTGTTGCTCTCCTATCCTATTCTATTCTATTCTGTTCTATTCTGTTCTGTTCTGTTGTATTCTGTTCAGGTAAATCAACTAGAACTTTTAGCTGGCTGCTGCTGGGGCGTGTCACCTGCTCGATGCAGCCGTCTCGCGGTGTTGCCACAGTCGCTGCGCAAGCAAATTTTGCGTTTGCGCTGTGGCCAAACGAATACCTTCGCTGGCATCCAAACAGAAAGAGCAGGAGGTTTTTGTTGCTGGTGGCAGTGACAATTTGGCTGCAGCAGCAGCAGCGGTGCAACTTTAAGGCACGTGTCCATTGATATTGCGGCGGCAGTGCGAGCGATGCACACAGCCAACAAACACACAATTGCCCGCCTTCTAGTTACCATTGTGCTTTCCTCTGTGTTTAACTGTTGATTAACAACTTGTTTTTGTGGTTTTTGTGCTCACAGTTCTTTTTGTCAAAAGAGCTTCTTTAGTGTACATTACATATCAATAATTCCAACAACATGAGTGTAAGTTTGTGCTCGTCTTATATGTTCAAAATATTACGAATATAATACAATAAATTTAAATGTAAAATCAAGTCGACGGGACTCGACTCGAACCCTTATCACTTCTATGTTTTCAAACTGGAACCCGCCGCCAACAGTTCAGCTGCATTACAAATTGCCGCTTTACACCATCATTTTTTCACGACAAAACCAAACTTAAGTAATACTACATGAATACTACACAATCCAATACAATCTGTAAATATAACACCAAAATGTAAGGGAACAAAAAGTAGACGAATTTTGTTATTTAAATTCATTTCATGTAATTTTGTAATAGCTAAAATTTTTTTCTTTGCAAATTAGCAACGTTAGTTTCATGTTATACAAAAAAAAAAAATTTTAAATTTCTTATCCTTACCATGATGATTTCTATCATGATGCAAAACTTATCGATCAGATGTAAAAAAATGTGATAGTTAGTGAAAGAAGAATCTCAGTCGATGTAAATTTTCCTGTGAGTATTATATCAAGAGAGCTCTGTATGTGAATGTATTTATGCGGAATACAAATACGTATACGTAATACAAATTATTATTTATTTAAAAACTTTTGTGTTTCTTAAGCGATGTTGATTAAATTTGATTCAATTGTTTGTCAAGCAATATTTTTATAATCTACGAAATTGCTGTCTGTCCGTCTGACCAAATGAATGCAAACCTTTCTACCACATATTCTTCTATACTATTAAAGTAAGACGTACAAACATTTTTTTACAGATCAGGAATAATTTCATTTTTCGATACTGATTCCTACTCTGTTGTTTTAACTTATTTTTAAAAGTTAACAATAATAACATAAATTTTAATTTTTTTTCAATTAATTTTATTGCAGGACGAACTAACAAAGGAGCAAATTGCACGTAAGTAAATTGCCAACAACATTTGTAATCAAAGTTATTTATTTTCACTGTTAATTGTAGTGCTTCGTAATGCTTTCAATGCATTCGATCCGGAGAAGAATGGATACATTAACACGACAATGGTTGGCACCATCCTCAGCATGCTGGGACACCAGCTGGACGATGCCACGTTAGCCGAAATCATCGCGGAGGTCGATGAGGACGGTTCGGGTCAGATTGAGTTCGAGGAGTTTACGACCTTGGCGGCGCGCTTCCTCGTTGAGGAAGATGCTGAGGCCATGATGGCCGAGCTGAAGGAGGCGTTTCGGCTGTACGATAAGGAGGGAAATGGCTATATTACGACCGGTGTGCTGCGCGAAATCCTGCGCGAGTTGGATGACAAGCTGACAAACGATGATCTGGACATGATGATCGAGGAAATCGATTCTGATGGCTCCGGCACTGTGGACTTTGATGGTAGGTGGTAAATTGCGCTTCAATGATGAAACCTGTCCAAAACTCTTGACTTTTACAGAATTCATGGAAGTTATGACCGGTGGCGATGACTGAGCAACCAACTACTTAAGGATGTCGGCAATACCTCGATTTTCAAAATTAACTGTATCGGCTTCCTATTGTTAAACCTTGCTACAATCTGAACATTTGCTACTTACAAATTAAATATAGCAGACTATTCATGGGCAAAGAATGGTTGATAGTTTTTTAATAGACAATCCGAATTGTCAATATGTTAACGAGTGTTAACCAAATTGGCCACAGGAATTTGCTGCTATTGCATTTTGGTAAAATATATGATTTATGCTGGGAAACGCCGTCAGAGTTGATCTTTCAGCAGGTTGGTTAGCATAAGTTGGTTCTAAGAGATACAACGACTGATTAGCAACGTGCCTGTTTTGGCTTGAGAAGTTCTCATTTCAATCAAATGTAATAATAAAAGAACACATCATCTCAGTTAATGTTATTTACGATTCTGTATAACTGGCGAATATGTATTAACAAAGTAAGTTATCTTTGGTTGTCAGCTCTTAATTCTGGTTATTATATGGTTAATAAGGTAATGGTTTTTTACAAATGTATGTTACAGAAAGTGGGAAGCATCTGCAACCTCATAAGCTATATATATTCTTGATCTGTACAAAAGCTAAAAAGTTCATATTGACTTATTGAGTTCGTACATATCAGAAAAAGTTTATCATCCTTTTTTTTCAATATCTTGCTCCGTTTTATTAATATCGATAGTTTTGGCAAATTTATGGGTGTTTGAAATGTGCAACCTATGCGTGCAAGAGCACAATATTATTCTCAATATTGGCAAGATTTTTGACAAAAAATTGGAATACTTTAGAATCAGGTTAAAGGTTGTTTTTTGTACTATTTGTGGCCCGCAAAATCGATTAAAATTGAAAACTCGCAATTTTAAATTTTTAAGAAAAATTTGTCAAAAATAAGTAAATAAGCTTTTTCCCAAAAAAGAAAAAAAATTTTTTTCAGAAATGCATTGATTTTGTATGTAGAATAGATTTAAATGTAAAATCATAACCAGAATGCCATCAAACTTGAAAATCGGTTCAGTTTTGACAATTTTATGGCTGTTTCAAATATGAGACCCATAGGTCCAAGAGCTTTACATGTCCAAATTTTTCTAAATTTCTGCATGAATTTTGACAAAAAATTTGACCCCCTCCGAATCGGATTAAATGTTGTTTTTTATACTATCTTTGGCCAGCAAAATCGATTAAAAGTGCAAACTCGCAATTTTAAATCAAAAAATATATATATTTTTTTAAATACATAAGGGGGGTACATGCTTTTTTTCGAAAAAAAATCAAAAATTTTTTTTCCGAAAATGTATTGATTTTAAATGTAGAATGGATCTAAATGAATGAAAAATCCGAAATTTGTTCCAAACTGCAAAATGTATCCCATTTTGAATGGCTGTAAGGAATAGACCAATTTCAAATAGTAACGGATCGCTGCAAGTTTAGTTCCTGTATTTAAAGATAAAAATGTTGTTATTGCCATGTAAGTGTTACATCTAAATTGTATTTGTTTTTTGTTTCGTTTTATGATTAAGTCATTCGGAAAATGTTTGTGGATAAGCAATTAAAATGTTAATGCGCGGTCGAGCATACATCGGATCTATCGAGTGCGTAAGGCGTGCGTGATGAGATCTATTTTATGGCTTGCATGAATATCTGTTTAGCATCGATTGGCTCTGACGATGGCAATTTGGCATTTGTTGCACAGACGCTGTGAATTCTGCAAAGATTCGCTCGTCGTTGATATCGCGCCCATGGTGACATTTGCCGTTGCCATTTATATAGAGCGCGCCGAGATCGAATCGTTTAGACGCTGGCGCTAACTCGATCTGATCGAGAGTAAATTTGTTAAATTGACACAACTAATTCCTTGGTGAATATTAAACAATCTAATTGGCATTAAAAAACACTTTTTTTTTCAATTATTTTTTTATTTTTTATTTCAACATGTTTGTCTCATGATCAGACCGTTAATTATTGTATCAACTATATTGTTCAAAAATGGTAAGTTCATTACATAATTGAATTTTCTATGTATAAAGTAAAAAAGTGTTCTGCAAAAGATCGGTTGAGTTGTTGATTTTGATAAATGCTTGGCCTTGTAACTGAAAATTCTGTTACACAGTAGAGGACATTTGCAGGGCACATATGTACATATGTACAGTTATACGTATATACAACTGTACATCTATAAATCTTTCTTTCTTTTTCCCTTGAATTGATAACATTGCTTTTCGATTTAGATTTCTTAAAAAAAAAATGGGTCAATTACGATTTATTGAACTTAATTAAAACTACAAAATTCTATTTTGAGAACATGTTAATTAAAATTTGTTTGCTTAACGAATGCACTTATTATGCCATTAATTAATCTTTCATTGCAGGCCGAGGGAGAGTACGACAAAGATCAATTGAGAAGTATATAGCAAAGTCAGTTCGTAATCCCGAATCCGCTAATATTTTGGTCTTTTCTTAGTTCTGCGCAACGCTTTTAAAGCTTTCGATCTTGAGGGCACGGGTTCGATCGATCATGCCGACGTCTCCAGTATTCTCGAAATCCTGGGCCAGAAGCTCGAGCCACCAGCTGTGAAAGCGCTTATTAAGGAGGTGGATAAAGGCTCCTCTGGCAAATTGAATTTTAGTCAATTTTGCAAGCTGGCCGCTCGCTTCATCGAGGTGGAGGAGGATGTCAGCGCACTGCAGAGCGAGCTCAAGGAGGCATTCCGTGTGTACGACAAGGAAGGCAAGGGATATTTAACGGTCGCTACTCTACGGGGCATTCTCCATGAACTTGACGACAAAATTTCCAGCCAAGACTTAGACTCGATTATTGAGGAAATCGACGCTGATGGCTCAGGAACCGTTGATTTCGATGGTCAGTTTATTAGCATTTATGTTGCATTAGCTAAACTTTAATTTTTTATCTTTTATTAAAATTGCAGAGTTCATGCAGGTGATGACAGGTACTGATCAAATCCGCTTAACGTTTATTGAGAAATATTTTTTAATTTTGCACGTTGGCTTTCATTTTCACTTTTCACCCAACCCAATGTTTTGTTCAGTATAGTAAATAATTTTGTAGTGGTTCACGAAGTGAACCGATAACCAAGTAATCAGAAATCGTAAATTATTCCCTTTGAGAATTCCGAAAATATTTTTCTAGACCCCGCCCACTTCCGCCCCCGTAAATCGCGAAAATCCACACCTTCCACTGTTTTAAAGCTAGAGTTATTAAATTTGGCAGAAAGTTTTCTTCAAAACGAAAACTTCCGAAAATTTTCCAAAATAACAATAATAGTAAAGACCGCAAACAGGTATAACGAAGTCGGTGACACCCGACTGCAGCGTTCTTACTTGTTTAAACCTAAACTAATGGTCAAGATGATCAGATATATAATGTGTTGAAATACAAAAATTAAACTTTTCAGACAACTTTCCATGCCCAAAACTTAATTTGGCAAAAAATTAAAAGTACTACAATTGGGAATACCAGAATAGAAGATACCCTGTACCCAGCATTCTAAATATCTTATGTGTTAAATGTTTGATCCTAAAAAAACGATAATCAAGATATACATATATTGTTCAAATATTTTGTAATCACTAATTCTCTTTTATCATTTCAGGATAAGTTCTGGAGTACAATATATTTAGTACTTACTGTGAACAATGGCATTCACCGCGGCTGAATCAGATGCGCTGGACATGATTAAAGAGACAGAGTTTTTTATTTTTTTGAGTCTTTTGAATTTAAGAATTTAATTTTTGTGAATTAATAAATGTAGAAAATATACCACAAAATATACACACGGTTGAATGTTGCAGTCGGATGCACAATACTCGTTCACAGTAGAATAACAGCTAAAGAAAATTAGTCGAAATGAATCTTAACCTTATTTTTTTGATTATTTGACCTGACCTGGCTAAATTTAAGAACAGTTTGATATGTTGATCAATTAAGTGGCTTAAAAAGTTTTTTTTGGTTTGTATCTCGGACAAAAAAGGTCTCATCTTCGAATGCTATATCAGTCACTTTAGGCTCGTACGGATCAGAACTAACCAATAGCATTCAAAGATTCGATTCCATAGACTTTTAAGAGTAGAACGATATATGTCTTTCTCAAATCGGAATACCATTGGCCATGGCAGGCATTTAAAGCTTATACAAGAACTAAGACTTGCATATCTCAGGCAAATAAGTTCATATCTTCGAATAATATACCTTTTTCGACTTGTACAAATAAGGACTTTCAAATGGCATTAAAAAATTCTGATTCCAAATTTTGACAAAAAACACAAGGGGTAACATCACGATTTTTGTCAAAATTTCGAAAATTTTAAAATTTAAAACTTTTAATAGATATTGATTCTATGGACTTTTAATAGTAAAATGATATATATCTTTCCCAAATCGGACTAAAATTGGCCAAGATATGATCATTTAAAGCCTATAATAACAGCTAAAACTCGCATACCAAATTTGACAAAAAACACAAGTGGTAACATCACAATTTTTGTCAAAATCGCGAAAATTTTAAAATTCAAAACTTTTAATAGATATTGATTCTATGGACTTTTAAGAGTAAAATGATATATATCTTTCCTAAATCGGACTAAAATTGGCCAAGATATAATCATTTAAAGCCTATAATAACAGCTAAAACTCGCATACCAAATTTGACAAAAAACACAAGGGGTAACATCACAATTTTTGTCATAATTTCGAAAATTTTAAAATTCAAAACTTTTAATAGATGTTGATTCTATGGACTTTTAAGAGTAAAATGATATATATCTTTCCCAAATCGGACTAAAATTGGCCAAGATATAGTCATGTAAAGCCTATAATAACAGCTAAAACTCGCATACCAAATTTGACAAAAAACACAAGGGGTAACATCACAATTTTTGTCAAAATCGCGAAAATTTTAAAATTCAAAACTTTTAATAGATGTTGATTCTATGGACTTTTAAGAGTAAAATGATATATATCTTTCCCAAATCGGACTAAAATTGGCCAAGATATGATCATTTAAAGCCTATTATAGCAGCTAAAACTCGCATACCAAATTTCACAAAAAACACAAGGGGTAACATCACAATTTTTGTCAAAAGATTGACAATTTTAAAATTCCAAATTTTAAATGGATATCGATTCTATACACTTTTAAGAGTATACCGATAAATGTCTTTCTCAAATGGGAATACAATTGGCCAAGATATAGCCATTTAAAGCATATAGAAGAACTGAAAGTGTCTAATTCTTAGATGCCCCAAAAGTCTGCAAGGATATAGCCGAGTCCGCAGATCCAACAAATTTTCAAACCAAATCGGTTCCTAGATGACTTCCATATCTCTGGTAATTTTCAAACCAAATTGGTTCCTAGATGACTTCCATATCTCTGGTAATTATACCAAAGGTATAGTCCTGGTGAACCTAAAGAGCTGCATCCTTGAAAAATGCGCAAGGATACGCTCAAGAAATAAATATGTATGTATTTTCAAACCCAATTGGTTCCTAGACGACCTCCATATCTCTGGTAATTATACCAAAGGTATAGTCCTGGTGAACCTAAAGAGCTGCATCCTTGAAAGATGCGCAAGGATACGCTCAAGAAATATGTATGCTTCTTTTTCAGATGCCCCATCCCTTTCACATCTTTCCTCCAGAAACTGCTGCTGCTGTTGCGTCGAATTTAGCATTAAGGGTTGAGTCTGTATTGTCTGAGTATGAATTTTCACTCGAAATCTTGCATATCGGTGCCCCAAAAATGTTACCTTAGAAGTATGCAATGAAATTTTGCACATTTTTTAATTTTTCTGTCCACCTTCTGACGATTCTGTTCGCTTGGTGTTTCAGCTAGATTTTGCATTAAGAATCTTGCACATCGGCGGCCCAAAAATGTTACCTTAGAAGTATGCAATGAAATTTTGCACATTTTTAAATTTTTAAATTTTTCTGTCCACCTTCTGACGATTCTGTTCGCTTGGTGTTTCAGCTAGATTTTGCATTAAGAATCTTGCACATCGGCGGCCCAAAAATGTTACCTTAGAAGTATGCAATGAAATTTTGCACATTTTTAAATTTTTAAATTTTTCTATCCACCTTCTGTTGATTATGTTCGCTTGGTGTTTCAGCCAGATTTTGCATTAAGAATCTTGCACATCGGCGGGCCAAAAATGTTACCTTAGAAGTATGCAATGGAATTTTGCACATTTTTAAATTTTTAAATTTTTCTATCCACCTTCTGACGATTCTGTTCGCTTGGTGTTTCAGCTAGATTTTGTATTAAGAATCTTGCACATCGGCGGCCCAAAAATGTTACCTTAGAAGTATGCAATGAAATTTTGCACATTTTTAAATTTTTAAATTTTTCTGTCCACCTTCTGTTGATTATGTTCGCTTGGTGTTTCAGCTCGATTTTGCATTAAGAATCTTGCACATCGGCGGGCCAAAAATGTTACCTTAGAAGTATGCAATGGAATTTTGCACATTTTTAAATTTTTCTGTCCACCGAAATCTACCTGAAAATTTTCTCCTGACAGTAATAAAAGAGAATATGTGTACTTTTCAAATTTGTTTATTAAACTTCTCTTTACATTTTCATAAATGATTTAATATTGATTTCTTACATATATTTCTCTTAAATCCTATGGATGGTTTTCTTATTTGTACAATGTTTCAATTTATTAGAAACTTTATGTAATACTGAAATATATATTCTTATACTGTGTTATTCACCTCGAGCACCTGAAATATAAGATTTTTAATAATTAGCAATTGTGTTTCAGCATTTTTTTCATAAATGCATGCTTACCAATGTTTTTCGTCGGCTTTCTTCCGCAGATCCTCGCATTTTGCCATTTTTTATTTTTTTTATAATCTGAAAATATACTACATAAAGCATAAAAACATGTCGTACATGAGGAAAAATTGCAGAACTATCCCTTGGCATTTAAAAATATAAATTCTAGATTCGACAAAATTTTACAAAAAACACAAGGGGTAACATCACAATTTTTGTCAAAATCGCGAAAATTTTAAAATTCAAAACTTTTAATAGATGTTGATTCTATGGACTTTTAAGAGTAAAATGATATATATCTTTCCCAAATCGGACTAAAATTGGCCAAGATATGATCATTTAAAGCCTATAATAACAGCTAAAACTCGCATACCAAATTTGACAAAAAACACAAGGGGTAACATCACAATTTTTGTCAAAATCGCGAAAATTTTAAAATTCAAAACTTTTAATAGATATTGATTCTATGGCAATTTAAGAGTAAAATGATATATATCTTTCCCAAATCGGAATAAAATTGGCCAAGATATGATCATTTAAAGCCTATAATAACAGCTAAAACTCGCATACCAAATTTGACAAAAAACACAAGGGGTAACATCACAATTTTTGTCAAAATCGCGAAAATTTTAAAATTCAAAACTTTTAATAGATATTGATTCTATGGACTTTTAAGAGTAAAATGATATATATCTTTCCCAAATCGGACTAAAATTGGCCAAGATATAGTCATCTAAAGCCTATAATAACAGCTAAAACTCGCATACCAAATTTGACAAAAAACACAAGGGGTAACATCACAATTTTTGTCAAAATCGCGAAAATTTTAAAATTCAAAACTTTTAATAGATATTGATTCTATGGACTTTTAAGAGTAAAATGATATATATCTTTCCCAAATCGGAATAAAATTGGCCAAGATATGATCATTTAAAGCCTATAATAACAGCTAAAACTCGCATACCAAATTTGACAAAAAACACAAGGGGTAACATCACAATTTTTGTCAAAATCGCGAAAATTTTAAAATTCAAAACTTTTAATAGATATTGATTCTATGGACTTTTAAGAGTAAAATGATATATATCTTTCCCAAATCGGAATAAAATTGGCCAAGATATGATCATTTAAAGCCTATAATAACAGCTAAAACTCGCATACCAAATTTGACAAAAAACACAAGGGGTAACATCACAATTTTTGTCAAAATCGCGAAAATTTTAAAATTCAAAACTTTTAATAGATATTGATTCTATGGACTTTTAAGAGTAAAATGATATATATCTTTCCCAAATCGGACTAAAATTGGCCAAGATATAGTCATCTAAAGCCTATAATAACAGCTAAAACTCGCATACCAAATTTGACAAAAAACACAAGGGGTAACATCACAATTTTTGTCAAAATCGCGAAAATTTTAAAATTCAAAACTTTTAATAGATATTGATTCTATGGCAATTTAAGAGTAAAATGATATATATCTTTCCCAAATCGGAATAAAATTGGCCAAGATATGATCATTTAAAGCCTATAATAACAGCTAAAACTCGCATACCAAATTTGACAAAAAACACAAGGGGTAACATCACAATTTTTGTCAAAATCGCGAAAATTTTAAAATTCAAAACTTTTAATAGATTTTGATTCTATGGACTTTTAAGAGTAAAATGATATATATCTTTCCCAAATCGGACAACAAGCGGTAAAAAATTATTACCCATTCGATTTTTGTTAGTTTTACTTGTGAAGTTGTTATCAGAAGTATGGCATTAACTTAATTCGGAAACAGCTGTTTAAAATTGAACAAAATTGGTATATCGAATTGCTTAATGTGTTAATCGACAGAAACTGTAAAACAAACAAGTGAGATTGCGTTAGTCGGGACAACCGGACTGGGAGATACACTGAAAAACAGTGTCAAAAAAGCGATAAATGTCGATAATTAACAGACGGACACGATTTAATCGACTAGGCTAATGATTAAGAATCGACTAGTAATGCTGATCAAGAATATTTATAGTTTATAAGGTCGGAGATGCTTCTTTCTGCCTGTTACATATATTTTCATAAAACCATGATACCCTTTTCACCCATTTTTAATAGGTATAGTGTTTAAAAACACCTGCTAGCAATACGTAGAATCATTCGACAATGAGACTTGCACAGAAAAATGGCCTCGTTTGCCAACTATTTTTGATATTGTTGGTTTTCGGAGTTGGAACCGCTCATCTGCACATATTTCTCAACGGTGAGTTGATAATGACAATCGCCTTAGTCAGTGTTCTTACATGGTATTTGTTTTAACAGAGTGCTTACACAACGATGTGCAAGTTGCGTGCGTGCCGGCTTGTCCAAAAATCTGCATGATTAACTTCTTTGTGAGAAAGTGCCGGCCCCGGAAGTGCACTCCCGGATGTGCCTGCAAGGAGGGCTGGGTGCGGAAGGGCTCAGACACGGGCCAGTGCATTACGCGAAGCAGCTGTAAGCGATGGATTTTATGATATTCTTTATTTATAGCAAAAAAAATTATCTTAAATTAAACAAGTAAGAATATGGGGCTCCATATGTATCAGAAAAGTAGGTTTGGTAAAAAACACAAAACAAAAGTTATGTTTTGTTAACTAGTGTAGTTTGTTTACACCTCAAAACAAGAATTGTGTTTTTGATTGACACTCAGTCAAGAAGTAATTAAACAAATAAATGTTCAATATTCGCAGCCGGAAGATAACTGTTGATTCGAGCTTCAATTAACTTGAATCTGCACGCCAAATTCTAGCGAGAAAATCCAACGGTAAAACAGCACTTCCACATTTTGCAATACGAACTGGAAGCAAACCAATTGGAGGCGAGCAAAGCAATTTAAAATCGATTTGGATTTGGTTGTTGAGTCTTTTTCTGGTTTGACTAATTCGTTGTTTTTTAAACTCGTTCGCAAAGTGGAAAAAGTGTATTAGTTTTGTCCAATATAAGTCAGTGTGTCCGTCCGTCTGTCTCTATGTCGATTGTTGCGTATGAGCGCAAATTTTCCCACAATTTATGGTAGAGACCTGAAACGTCGAAATTCTATATCTTTTTCAGTCTTGCCAAGATTCACTGAACATTAAAATTAAACTTCCTTCGAAATAATTTGGGTTACGCTTATTTGGAGTCGGGTAACCGCAAATACCCTTCACAGTTTTTGAGCTATGGTACAGAGTAGCAACCAGTCAGGTAGTCCTGCTTGCTTAACTCTTGCTTTAGTTATTGCATTGTTTTTGCGTCCTTGAAAACTTCGCTGTTAATTATAACACTAATAGGCAATAAATAAGTGTTACGCATGTTTAATAACTGAATTGATTAAAAAAGTTAGACTGCTCGCCAGAGATAATCAAAAATATTCGCGATCTTATACAACCTTCACAAAGCAAACACAGCGAAATTGGGACCCGAGCAAAACTGAAGTTGCTGTAGGACCTGTTTGGAACAAAAGGTGTGATTTTTTGTTGTCCTTGAATATGCACATAAATGTATTTACTTTAATTATCTATAAATTATCGAATAACTTTCAATTTTTGGTTTAATCCTTATAAAATTTTCAATTATTACAAAAAACATTCAAAAAATTCTGGAACTAATAAGCCACCAAGAATTTAGCGGCAACCAAGGATGTTAGACTAGAGTACAGGGTATCTCCTAATCGAACACACTTTGTATCCAATTCGTAAGTAGTATAATAGAGTTGAAATTGAAAATCATGCAGAATCTTAAACTAATTATTTAACCGCATTGCTGATTTAGCTGTTAAAAATCTATAAGATAATTTGTTTAAGTGACCCTTTGTAACGGAAATTTAAACTCGGAATGAGTTTAAATTTGTAGAATAAGGCTGTGAGAATTGGAAATTAAGAAAAAATAAATACGTTTCTAAAAAAAAAAAGCTATATCAGCAAGTAATACATTTTATTTTTTTTTTTTGGCGGTATTTCAGTCTTTGGGGATATATTAAAACTAGTTTTGCTCGTGCACAAAGTGAAAAGACTGTATTGGGCTTGTGCAATGTCCGTCTTGCTGTCCGCCTATCCGTATGAAAGCAATTTTTTCTCGCCGTTATTGAAGCCAGAGACTTGAAATTTTTGATCTGTAATAATCATATACCAATTCACCGGTCGGCGAGCGTTCACTTTTTGGCCATTTTGCTTTAACGCCAAAAAGTTAAAAGTTCATAAAAAAAAATACAAATAAAACATAATAATGAGTCACATTTTGTCAAATTACCAATTGATTTGTATGCGGAATCAATACGGAAATAATACAATATCAAATCTACACTGCAAAAATTTTGATTTATTCATGTTGCAGAAGCAGAAACTAAAGATACAACAATTGTATTGTTGTATCTTATATCTGAAAGCATCTATCTTTAATATTAGGGTATCTATTGATTCTTCCATCTAGTTAAGCTTCATAATTTGCAAGAATGCAAATTCAGACTAAGAAGACTTAGTTAATGTAAGTAATTTCGCAAGCTTTCGACCATTGCTTAATCATTATTCAGTTTTGCTTTGAGTTTTGCACAAAATCGTGATTTAGGGTTTTACCTAAAGAGTCTAATTTTTTTTGGTTTTTTTTTGTTGTTTGCAGCATGCCACATTAACAAAGCCAATAAATTTGTTAGCTTGGCGGTCTTTTGTTTCTCCCATGTCTCATTTGGGCGGAGGTGTTTGACTTTTAAATAAAGCAACAAATTCTCTTATTTATTCCAGTTTTTACTTCACGCAGATACAAATCTTTTATTTGCCAAGCATAATGAAACCGAAAGTGAAGGTATTTTAATTGTGGGCAGGTTTTGAACTATATTCGTATGCATGCATATATATCTATATATATATGTATATTAGTGCCTATAGCTGTACTTGTATACGGATGTGTGTATATGCATAGGTGTGTGTGTGTGTGTGTGTAAAACGGATATCGACAAAGTAAATGCTATAAAATCGTTTGAACTCTTAAAGACTCGAACAAAGCATAACGAAACAAGAACGTTACAATCGGGTGTTATCGACTGCGCAATACTCATTCACTATAATACTGAAAATGAAACGAATTTAATTTTTAATTGAGAGTTTTTTGAAAAACACAAAACTCATATTTATAACTTTACTTAATGTTTGCGCTATGAAAATTAATTTCTTAATGCACTTTTCTAGGCAAAGTTCTTTTTTTTGCTGCTTAATACAAAACTTCTAAAATTTATTTAATTTTTAAAACACGTCTTAATCGATCTGGCAATAAATTCTTTTATTGCTGTTGTATTAAATTGTTTTTGATCGTAACGGTAAAAGATATCGATCATTTGAAAAAAAAACTTGATTTGGGCGTGCCCTGAACGTGTCTACATTTGGAAAGTCTATACCTTTCATGAGTTTTGAGATCGATTGTTTTATGCAGACGGACGGACAGGCAGGCTGATCAAGAATATACATATATATATATCCTATTTTTATATAGAATAAAGAACTACAACTCAAATACTGCCGATTATATTAACTGTAAATGCAGGTTGGTCGATCTTAATTATATATAGGCCGGCTATCAGGAGTTTGTTTTGCATTTCGACATTTAGATTGAATACACATGTATATGTATGTGCATAGAGGAGTGACTTGTTAAGTGAATAAATTTCACCAGCAGATTTACTCCGTCATCGACCTTGTCTAACCTTGGCCAGTCGACCGTAGCAACCACAGACACATGCAAACCTGGACATTACCAGCAATTCCCCCAAGCAACTGCATTAAAAGACCACATTTCACATTTGACTGACACCACGCGCTGGAGCAAATCTTTTGGGGTACTCCACCGATTAAGTCTCTGAGATGAAAACGATAAAACGCTATACCCAATCCCGCAATTACTTGGATTACAAACAAATCTTGTTCAATTGTTGTACGCCATTATTGTATTATTGAAACACGTATCTTAGAAAACCAATTCAATAGATACAAAGATGCAATGCAAATACATACATAAATATATATGTGCACTTTAATAGAAAAAAAAACAGGAAAGACTTAAAAAAGTTGTGAATGAAACGCATGGAGCCAAAGCAACTTTCTGATACGATCATCGACACATCGATCATCGGCATATCGTAAACGATATTCGTAAAGCAGCGCTATTTACCGTATGGCACGTATGTTTGTTTGTATGAACATCTGAACTGCTTCACGCGAAGCTTGTAAAATACAAAGTTTCCGAATATTTAAATACCGTAAAAGTTTTGCATGTATTTAAAACTTAGCATATCCCTGTGAATATAACACATACATACTTACATAAATACATTGTGCATTTCTCTCTGGCTCTCTGCTGGCGCTTTTGACTCTTAAAGCTTTTGCGAGCTTAAGCTTCAAGTTGAGCTTAAGCTCATGGTCTTCGGTCAACTCATTTTGTTGTTGTTGCTACTGTTGTTGCTGTTGTTGTTGTTGTGGACTGCAGCAACTTCTTGCGCTCTTTAAGCCATCGCGTGATTCATTTAGCCATTCCCCGCTTGGTCGTAAGCTCGACCGCAACTGCTTGCAGTAACTTGTTTGTGCGCTCGAAAGATTTTATATAGTTAGACGGGTCCGCCAAGTGCTTCAGTTTGGTGCTTAGACGCGGTGCGCGTGCTTCGAAACGCTGTGCAGCATTTTTGGTATTTGTCTTCTATCTGTGCAATTGCGATAAGTGGTCAACTCGATTCGCTGACCGCTTAATAGGCAAATAGTCCAGCCCTTGTGGCATAACTAAAAATAAAAAAAAATAAAATAAAAATAAAAAACAAAAACCAGTAACATTGCACATACAAAAAAAATATCCTGTAGCCAGTAAAACTAGTCGACAAAATTCCGAATATAATAAAAATAAAAGAAACAAAGCGACTGCGGTGTTTGCCAAGTGCACTGTGAAAAAATTATTACAATTACATTAGTTAAATAGTTAAAAATGTTAGCCAAGTGGGTCATGTCGCAAAAGGGATTAAAACACTTGCTTGGCCTCTTTGCGGTGCTTGCATTACTCTCGGATTTACCAGTGGTTCAAGCCGTACGCATTGGCGCCCCACAACAAAAGCAACGAATTAAGGGTAAGACTGATCATACAACTATCCAAAAACCCTTTTTTTGTAATCAAATTGTATTTTTATACAAGATGAAGTTTAGTTAATAAAAAACATAAAATTTAAAAAAAAAACAAATTATGTTTATCCTGTATCTTTTGTATAAATAAAACAAAATTTAGTTCATTTAAACTCGTAATAAATACAACAAATATTGTCAACCAATAATAAGCACTTAAAGCTTCCATATAACCTGTATGTTTTTGCAAATTATAATCATCCCCAATAAAAGTTACGATCCGCGTGTGTTAGTATGAGAGAGAGGAAACGGGAGAGAGAGAGAGAGAGCAAATATTAATTTTAATTGAAATTAATTAACACGTCGAAGTGGCCTTGTGCATGCTCCGAGGAGCACTTTCATTTTTGCGCTGAGGAAAACAAAATGTGGCGTATACTTAATATGCAAACGGATGTATGTATGCACATATGTATACAGTTAGATGTATGTGCACATGTATGTATTTAAGCTATCCAACTAGCATAACAAGTTATTAATTATACAACAAATACACGCATCTTAAAAAAGTGTCAATAACACGATTTATATTGCATGCATTGTTTTTATTAAGCTGTCACTTTCCATTTATCATCTGGATGACATTAAAATCACCTGAAATTCAAATCTCTGCAATGGCAAAGTTCACTAAAACAGAGGAAACAAGAAAACAACAAGAAAGCAAAAACAACAACAACAATGTAAGCGAAATCAAAACGAGTAAAAATCCAAGAAGATGCCTATAAAAAGTGGAAAACAGTAATTACAAAAAAATAAAAGAAAGTCTCAACGGTCAAATTATTATTTTTACGATTACTCTACATATAGTTTGTTACTTTTTTTTCTTACAAGATTTGGATGTACACGTAATAATCCAATTAGAAATTCTCGTTATTCTACGAAATTCGTGAAAGTAAGCAACGCAATTTTTTTTAAATTTATCAACTGAATAAATTTAAAGTGCATTTTAATAAATATGTGTTAAATTTATTTATAATGATTTGTGTTAAATATTACTGCTAGATATAAAAAAACAGTTGATTTCAAGTAATATTTTCTATATCTATGTGCGAAACCAGCTTGCTAAACGAATCCCAGTTGTATCTCAGCTGAAATGTATCTTTTAATGCACAAACATTTATGTATCTTTGAATGTGTTTGTGTGGATATCTTGATATTCAAACTTGACATTCGCTGTCAAAAAAAAAAAAGAGATATCGATATACATAAAAAGCAAAAACAATTGTCGGTGGTTTTTGAACATTTGTTCGTCGCATTGTTTTAAATACATAACAAAGGAAAATATCATAATTTGTGTTTTGTTTTGCGTTTTCTTATTTTATTTGTTTTGGTTTTTGGTATTCAAATTCATGCATTTGCTCCACTTTTGCTAAACCGAAACTATCAGTTGTCAAAAAAAAAAATAAAAAACAAAACAAAAATTTATATATATAACAAATTTCATTAAGACGATCTCAATAAAATGAATGAAATGAAAAGTGACAAGTTAATTATTATTTTACTGTTCGTTTTCGTGTTCTCCATTACATCTGACTGATCGTCACACATACATACTGCACATATAGAAAAAGTGCTCACACATTTTCATAAACTTACTAATTTACTTTTTTTTCTGAAGAAATTGCCTCCATAAACAAATGTGAATAAAACTTTTCATTCAAACATAAAACTTATGTAATATGTATTTATTTTCCGATAATCATGTGTTGGTTCTCCGAACTCCAAAAACGGCAATTTTGCCAATTAACAAAACCATAAAAGTGCAAAACCATAAAGGTAAAAAATCTGCTACATGGCTTAAGATGATTTTTCTCGAAAATTCAAAATGAACTCTCTCCCTACACTATTAGTTTTCAAACTGTTCTTGCTATTTTTTTACTGTTATCATTGATTTACTAAACATTTGGCGCCAAATTTAAATCTTGCGCAAATTTTGGAACAGTAATTTGTACTGTTGCATTCATATAGAAAAGCTAGGATAACTATATAATATATAGAACATAAACAACAGATTTTGTAGCTTCACTTAATGGGGGTAAACTCTCTTAGCACTATGATCACAAAATTGTTCATGATCAGATCCTAATGAGTCGATACGATTAAAGTATTCAAACTTATCTAATCGAATATATAAATTATTTTATTATTTATATAGCTCAAATACCAAATAAACTATTTGTATAACTTATAAATAGTATTGGCTTAGTTTTCGACTAAAATATTTTAAATTCCATAATCCACATGGAATTTGACACCGAATCGATTTTCCTTATTGATAAAATTTTTCAATTGTTTTGAATTCGAATTTTGGCACTAGTCTTTCTCAATGTTACCGTTACGTAAACCCTAAAACATGTACATATGGGTGTACCTGAATATATAGAAAGTTGTGTCTCTGAGAAACAAATTTTTGAGACACGCTTATCCTACGCGAAAATGGGAAACGGTGCGAAACGAAAATATGATTATTTCGAAAGTAATTAAAGTTGATTGAGCTGTTATCCAATTACCTATATATGCCAGTATATATATGTTATATAGTTGCATAAGTGTGCATCGGGCAATTCTCGACGGACTCCGATTTAATGAAATTCGCTAACATCCGCTAACATTAAAAAATAATATTTAGCACACATATCTCAGTCACTTTGGCTAAATTTATGTATCTTTATAATTTTAAACATTAACTTAGCTAATTTGAATATTTTTTTATTTGAAAGCAAATGCCAAGTTCAGAATCTAAGAAATTAAAATTATTGCTTTTTCAAAATTTAAAGTAATTTAATATAAATCTATAAACTTGTGTGTGTGAATAAGGCAAACAATGCTTTTGGCCAACTGTCTGCCATTTTGCGGCGATTCGTTTGTTGGAAAATGCAAAATTGGTTGCTGTTTTTTTTGTTTTTGTTATTTTTGTAATTTTTCTGTGCGCCCCAAATGGAAATTGTAACAGAGTGGGAATATATGCGCACATACATATTTGTGCTTACTTATTGTACATACAGCCTCTTTGAGTAACAAATAACCGGATTGTAGGTAACTAAGGCGTTGTTGTTGTTGTTGTTGTTGTTGCAGTGGCCGCACCCCAAAATCAAACTGCAATCGACTTCAAATACGACATCAAGTGAGCACGTTTGTCAAAATTGGCTTTGATGGCAGCGGCGAACACAAAAATCCAAACAGAGCCGAACGCAATATGGGTGTAATTATTATAAAATAAAAATTGAACTAAAATCGCGGCAACAATTTACTCTAATTTCCTGTATGGCGACACACAAACAAACGCTATATATGTATATGTGTACATAAATATTTGTAACATTTTACATCCGCAATGAAAAACATTCAAAAAGGGAAGTAGAAAAAGTACCAAAAAAATGTGAAAGATCTTTTTCTAACCAACTTTGAATTATACATAAAATTTGTATGCAAATTGACAGGCACACAAAAACATCTTTAAGATAGTAAAATTTGCTTAAAAATTTAAAAAATTAATTAATATGTACGTTCATGTACATCGTTCAAGCGCGTACATACATATTAATCATTATTATGTATGTAGGTACGTAGCTATATTCGCCAAATTCAAATTCCAACAGCAAACCCGTTGAACCCGTTACAAACTCAATCTGTATCTGGGCGCTCACTCTGAGATACATTTTTTTTTCTGTATTTTTGTATTTTTGCACAGAGCCAGCTAGCAAATGTCACGTTCGGTTTTTTGGGTTTTTAGCAGCAGTTGCGCCACAATGCATATATGCACACATATGTATGTATGTATCCGGACGTATGTACAAATATGTATGTATGAAAGTTTGAATGTACATCCATGAATAACAAAAGGAATATGCATAACTAATTCTAGTTACTTGAAAAGATTAACGACTCTTGACTTACTGAATTGAAAAGTGAAGAATGACCGAACGGGTTTCCTATTTCCGAGTTGCCAAACTCCATTATCCATTAGCTATATACACTCTAAATATCTGCATATCAATAATAGTCAGCCCACATCAATAAAAAAAAATAAAAAACAAAAAATGAAAACGCATTAATGACCAACAGATACATAATATAACACTTGCTGATTTGAAAAAATAAAACACCAACAACTTTTTGAGATCTAAAAATTTGCAACAATTTTAGTTCATTTATGCGTAAATTGGCATAACTGGGTCAAAATCTCGCGAATTTACCAATTCCTTTTTGGTTTCAATTTATATTTATATATACATATATGCAGACTACATTCATATATATATATATATATATATATATGGATTCGTACATGTATTTTAAGTATATCTGGCAATTTAATTAACATTGCAAGCCGTTTGCAAATTTCTTGCAAAAATCAATCGACACTCTTTGTGCCTCTGATCATGCTGATCATGAAGCAATACCCTTGTGTCTCAAATCTAGCTAATAAATTGCGTTAAACAAACCCAGCGATCATTGCGAAACAGTTGTCCATAAAATGCGCTAAGCAAAAAACCGCAACAACAGCCTTGAGACCTGTCCGAGCGCAATGATTAACTGCCACCGTTTCATTTGGGCCATTTTGGCGATGTGAGAAGCTGGAAGGGCGCAATTAAACCTTACCTTAAACAGTTATCAGTGCAGCCATAAATAAGTCAGAACTTAATAAACTCAATTTCAAAAATAGTATATTAATTGTTGCTAAAGCAGGGCATAAAACACTCTATAAATAATAGTTAAAGGGTGTACGAGGCCTGTCTGCTTAAGTGACACCTGTTTGTGTCAAACTACACTTAATTATCGACTACATAAATAATTTGGGTCGAATATAATGCAGCAGCGGGAAAATCAAAATAGCTCGCTAAACACGACACAAACTAGTTACCGTGCACACACACACACACACACAACTCCGAGTAGTTGCAGATACACACACACACACACAGATACAGTTGTCCACTTGTACTCGTAAGTATGTAAACAAAATGGAACAGAAAACTTGTTGCTGCAAAAAAGCAACAGCGGCAACCAAATAATGTTTGAATAAATAAAAACTTTATTGCAAATCGGACGCAAGCCGCTAAACTTATCCATTTAGATCAGTTTTAGCGTACGAAATATATGTGGCAACAATAGACTCCAGTTTTAAAAGATAGCAAAATAAAAAAAAACAATATACTCTTTTCTTTTGCTTTTAGTGAATGTCTCTTAGAATATCTGACTTGATACAAAAAAAAACAACGTAATCGTATCCAACAATGCAATTTGTTACGTTGTCGCCCAAATAAAACGAAGCTTCCGAGAAGACCGCACAAAAGAACCACAACACACAACTCAATTTGCATTTTAATTTTCGCAATCGCTGCAGCTTAAATGAGATTGTATTAAAAAGCTGTTTTGTTGGAAATTCCTTTGTTAGCCTGGCTCAATTGCTAAACACGTCAAAAGCCTTTATATCATCCGCCAGTTTTGTAATAGTGAATAAAGTCTATCATCAGCTTTTGAGCTGATAACTTTCACCTGCTTTCAAATGATAAATCTGTGACATTGTAATCTTGGGCAAAACGATTTAACTATCTAAATAGGCAGAGTTATGTACCCACATGTATACAAATAATGCTGAAAAGGATCAGCTTTTCCACTCATTTGCATTGTTTTCGAGCATTCAAACTTTCATTTCTCAAAATTATCTTTTAAAAAATGATTTGCTATTTTTATAATTTGTAGTTAAAAAATCAAAATAAATTGATTTTGTGTCATACAAAAACGATGATAGGCAAATACCCTTTCAATAACTCGTGCGTTTGATCACGATGTGATTTGGAAATATACAGTATAGAGTCTGGTGGGTTCTTATGCCTAAATTATGATATTACAAAACACGTTGAAACACTAAAGTTGAAGCATTTTCGAGAATTTGAACCAAACCGATTCGAACATAGAATTCTAATATTATGCAAATCATTTAACACGCAGCTCTTTTTTGCTGCTTATTTTTATTTTAGTAAACATCGTTTTTTTTAACTACAAAATTTGTCTCATCCCATTTTTATTTAGATAAAGAAAAAAAACGACAATTTTTCCACGCTATCAGTTTCCTTTTTTTTCTTATTTTAAAATAAAACTTAAATAAACATATCTGTTTTTAACTACAAAATAAGCATATATATTTTAATTTTAATTAACAAAATCAATTAACACCAGCGGAAGAGCTACAGACTGAATTTTTAGTTGGCAATAATCCAAATAGCAAAATGAAAATTGTTTTTTCACACGCATTTTTAATTTATTTTTCATACATTATTAAAACTTTTTTACTTGTATAAATTAAAACTCCAACTCAGTTCGAATTTTCCAGGAAAAAAAACTTTAAAAATTAATCTCAAATTTTAATTTTCGAAAAACCCGATTTTTGTAATTTGTGATCATAAGAGAAGGTAATGCATTATAATGGGTCATAGCACAATACTACATGAGTAGATCCGGTATGCAGACAATTGCATTTACAAATTGTTGCGGCGGGCTAACCAAATTTTCACATAATTTAATATAAAAAAAAAACAAAAACAATGATTTGAATGAATTCGTGGCTGAGTTTTTACAAATTACGCAGTTGCACCAATTTGAAAGAATGTTAACAAATTAACAGCAAATTGTGGGAGAACAACTCAGTTTGTGAATACGCTTTGAAACTAAAATAGTAGGTTAGTGTAACACTATATATATATATATGGGTAAAATGAATAAATATATAGTAAAGTACTATATTCACTTTGCGATGTTCTTAGTCTTTAATTTTTCAAAAACAAAACGGATTTGAAAGGTCAGCTTATGCATAATTTTGGCAAATTGCTTAACATAAAAGAATACAGGTGTGCCCGACATTTCATATATCATATATATCATATATATATATGTATATGTATGGGTGTCTGAATAAACATGCAATACAAGTAATTTATAATTAAAGCAGCGTGTATAATCAAAAACTCGAAAGCGCATTGAAAATATTGAAATATGTATATTAAAAGCGAAAAAAAATAGAGAGAGATAGACACAAGAAAATATGTGCACAAGCACAGATAGATATCTGATATATCATACGGATAACCTTGAAAACAATCTAATTTATATATTATTTCTTGCATGCATAACATCATCGAGATACATATGCAACCATATTAAATATGCACGAGATACTTTTAGTCAATCTTTTTCTTCTGTCAAAAAATTTAATACTAATAATTATAGCTACAAATTCGAGCAGCATTTTTTTGAAACGAATACAAATGTTACATTAAAGAACATGTTTGAATATACCCCTTTCTCTACATTTATTTCTTACAGGGTTTAGGTAAATAACTGTTTAATGCAAATATCGCCACCGAGCTGGTTTTGACTATTTATTTCTAATTTATTTTCAGTCCATACACACACATATGCATATGTATTAAGAAAATAAATGTTTTTTTAGAAACAAAGCCAGCTCGGATGGTTGAGCTCTGTTTATTTGTTGTTGTTCCTTCTTTCTTTCTTTTTTATTGTTTTTCTTTGTTTATCACGAAATAAATTCTTGTTGAAAGCAGTTAGAAACAACCTAAAAAAAACTGCATTTTTAAATGTTAAATGTTTGCCTGGGAATTCAGAAATTTTTTCGACTTTTGATCTTATTTTCAATAAAATTGTCATTTATTTTTGTGTTTTTATTTGATTGACACATAAATATATATATCATGCAAATAGCTTTACCCAATTAAACATAGATCTACTATCTACTAAGTACACAAAAATACTAAAAAAAAAATCGGATATTTACCAACATTTCTGCATTAAAGATAAAAGCTTGGGCAATCCAACTGCGTGCGAACCTGTTGCGAATGCGCAGCCTGCAATTAAATTGGCAGCAGAAACCGCTGCGAACGAAAGTGCTGCCTGGGGCAAGTGGGCCAGCTGTCAAGTTGGCAACTGGTCAGATCGCCAGTTAGCCAGTTAGCAGCGATGCTATTGCCGTTAACACACTTATGTATCTATAACCTAAATTGATTTGTGTGCGACGAGTGCTGGGACTGCTTGCAAAGACCTAACCGGGCTAACTGGAGCATTCGCTAAACTAAACTAGACCAAATTACCGATTCGCGATCAATACAGGTGCTTCCTGCTCTCGATCTCAATAAGATCGCAGACACTATGTGATCTGTTATTTTTTTTCTGTTTCTGTTTCTGTTGCAAAACAACTTTAACAAAGTTTTTTCGAATCAAGTGTCAATTAAAAGATATATCTGCTGCTTGTATTTATATGACGTTCGCAGAGCCACACGTCCACACATTTTGGTTTTTCTTTTTTTTATTTTTTTTTTTTAGTTTTTTTTTTGGTTTTGTTAGTCTGTGGTCAGAACGGTAAGTACGTGACGCTGCCGTGGCATTTGGGTCAAAATATTGGTCTTGGTTTTCGACTCGTTTGTGCAAACTATTTCATTTGATTTCACAAGTTTTTTTAAACGACCGCAAATGTGTGCAACTGGAATTTCTTTATTTACAACAGATTCACGATTACAAAAAGAAAAAAAAAATAATGTAATTAAATCCCTTAAGCAAATAAACGTGCGCAAGGATGTTGTATTATATCCTAAAGCGGTAAAAGTAAGAAAAAAATGCAACTTTTTTTGGAATTGTTACAAAAGATACAATTTCAACTGCATAAAGTATTTACATAACAGTTTTATTAAGCTTAAAATGAAGATTTACTAAAAATCATTTAATAAATATTTTTATCATAGAACAAATTTTGAACCCGGATGCTATTTTTGCAAGGAATTTTTGTAAATATTTGAATACTCAGGTTACATTTTAGGAGCTTGGCTTATAGATAGTGCAGCATGAACCAGTTAACTGACAAATCGCTTGCGGTTCAATGCCATATCGTTCTGAGAGTTTGCATTCCGAGAAACCTGAACATACTTAGTACCCCTAATTGAACATGGCACCGAAGCACTTGGACAAACGTCAGTTATTAGCGGTCCGGCCAGTCTAACAGCTTTTGATTCAACCACATTTGACTTGGCTTATGAAGGTGCAAACGGCAAAACATGCCAACCATTTTCACGTAATGCAAATGAAAAAAATGAAAAAAAAACAGCACTTGCCGAATAAGTAACTTTTTTTAGGCGAATTTTGATTGTGTTGTTTATTTTCGACTCTTTTTGACTCTTTTACTATTGTTTCCAACTACGCTTTTACTCAGGCGCAAACTGAGACAGTTATTAACATTTTTGTAATTACATTTTTCCCATCACATAATTTGGAAAATTAGAAAATGTGGCATAAATTGTGCCGTGCTTAGGCTTAATATGCAGTAAAATAATTATACAACATATACGATTTGAAAAGAAGTTCAATACTTTCGATGTTAATGCAAATGGGAAATTGTCACGGAAAGTTCAGTGCACGAAACAGGCCTTAGTTTGAGCAAAAGCGAAAGGGTTTAATTTCAAATAAACTTAATTGCTTTCTCTGTGTACTCAAATTTAAATCAATAAATAAAACTTTAATAATGTTATATAAATAAATTTATTGCATTATACTTTATACTTGTTAATCAGTAATTTATCATTATCAGCAGCCAAGGCAGTCCGTTTGTCAGTCTGTCGCTCGATTTGCATGCAAACTAAATTCTATGTTTTAATTATTTCCGCATAAATACGTCTATCGTTTAGTTGTCGGATCGGGTCACTATATCATATTAATCAGTGATTAAACCAGTCAAGAATTAAATAAATTTAAGCACTTCCTTGTTTTTATTATATTTGGGAAAATACTTTACTTAATAAAAAGTTGTTGATTTAAAGAGAAGTAAATGGGTAAATGGGAATGAGAAATTGACAGATCAAAGGAAGAAATGAAAGAAAGAGAGAAGTGAAAGGTAAAGGTTGTTAAGTCACGGACTATAACATGTTGAACATTTAGCAAAATGTAAATACTACTTATGAACAAGAAAAAGAAATCAAACCGTTTTTTTTTTCTTACCAAATCTAATAAGTTTATGACCAAGACACAATGGATTGTTCATTTCCCTTTCACTTTATGATAAACACACACACTTACTATATATATACATATATATATATATATGTTGGATGTATGAACTATATGATTTGAATTTTGAGACTATATACTCTGATATAAGATATAAGCAAATAAACAAGTGAATGAAATAGGAACATATGCGAATCATAATAAATTTTACACACGCTAGCCAATTAAATACAGAAATAAAAGTCTAATTCGGCTAAACTGGAAAAAGCATCGAAAATTGTGAAATCTACTTGGCAAAGAGTGGCTCGGCCGCATCAGCGGCAGCCAACAAGCCAAGCAACAAAATCAACATGAAAATGAAATTAAATGCCAACGCAATGAGACCGTAACAATTTTCCCCCTTCATCCGACCCGCCCCCCTACCGCTGTCCCCCTCGCTGCTGTCTCTGCCTTGGTTAACCAACATTGACAGCGGTCGTCTTAGCTGATTCGATTCTCAAGCGCCGCCAAGGCAGGAAGTAAAAGAATACGAATGAAACATTGTTGGCCAAATTAGTTGAACTTTAGCTCATAAATTATGTTTAATCTGTGCTTGATCGTGCGGCACTTAGCGCCAATGCAAATTGCGGTTATAAAATCAAAGCGGCTAATTTGAACCTAACCCCGAAAAATGATCAAATTATGATTCAGGTTCAAAACGACAAACAATCAAAATAAACATGGAACATCCTATTAGCAAACCGTATTAATTGGCCGTGTATTCCCTGTATCTGTATATGTATCTGTATCTGTATCTGTATCTGTATCTGTATCTGTATCTGTATCTGTATCTGTATATGTATCTGTATATGTATGGGTATCTGTATCTATAACTTTATATGTATCTGTATCTGTATCTGTTCCCGTATCTGTATCTGTATTTGGAATGTCAATGCGAACGTTGTGCTTGCAACAGATGCCTCAAATGTTTTTGACATTTTCACATAGTCGTAATTAACTGCAACGTCTAGCCTGTTGCAACGTTGTTGCTGCTGCTCAGAGCTGTGACTGTTGCAGCTTTTAACTTCATTGTTTTTACATGGTCGTTGAACGTTGTGGTGGCAGTTTCAGCCGCGTCTACCCGTTATCTCGCCATCCCTCTCGCTCTTTTCGACTAATTGCCGTGCGTAGCCGCCACCATTGTTTTTTATTATTTAATTTCATTTTCTTTTTTTGCTTGTTTTCTTGTATCTTTTTTTTTAATATTTTTGGCGCAATTTTGTGCACGTGAATGGAACACCGGCCACCGGCACGGTACACTGCAGTTGCCAATCGCGTACAACAACTAAAAACAATGAATTGCATATATATATGTGTATATATATGTGTGTGTATATATTTATATATGTATGTATGCTTATGTATCTATGTGTTTCTTGGTGGCGAGTACAATGCGGAAGATAAGTGACCATATTCCTGCAAGCATTTGGTCACTAAGTGAAAGGTACTCCTGCATGCATACATACATACATATTTGCATCACCTAAACACATACATACATATGCATAGGAAGGTACAAACACAGGTTCCACTATGGAAATCAGTAACTGTAAAACTTGTCAAACGCTAAAAACAAGTTGATTTGACACATTTTAATAGAAGATGGCCCTGAACTTGAATCATCGCAACGATCAACCGGGTTAATAAAAACCTAGCTGATTAACAAGTTAAAAATATACATATATATAGATATACATATACATTTGTATTTATATTTGTACATATAACTGCATATTTGCTTACTAAAGAATTACGACAGAGGTGCCAACAATAGTATTTACATTGGCCCCACACCTCGTAGCAATCAATGGGCGCAATAATCCCCACATCGTTAAGTTCGGAGACAGCCGTTACCACGCCTAACTGTAATCTGGTTACGACAAACTCATTCATAGCAAGCAACTAGTTCAATGAATGATCATTTTCAATCGGAAATCGTATCTCATATTTGCATATGTGTACATATGTGTACATCAAGATGCATGTTCATAAATACAATGTAAATTGATGGTCTGTCATCTCTGTTGATGGGCAACTAATTTATGGGCTTGTTGTTCCTATTGGGGCACATTGCTGCTATCCACTTTGTTGCCTGCTTGGACTTTCTACAGAAGGGGATAGTCTATGAATGAATAGTGTGAATAAGCTGTTACGTATAGTGAATGTTATACTGAAAATCTAAAAGTTTATTAACTTTAATTTTTCGTGCTTTATGTTGTATGAATGCAATGTTTACGTAGACCTAATATTGAATTCATATGTACGTATTAATATGTATTAATTAGTAGTAATATGTATGTATACTCGTGGGGCGTGGTAATTAATGAAAATTTATATCTTCCTCAATTATAGAGGTTCAGTCGCCAACTTTGGCAGGTGGATAATTTCAAACTTCATGCCAACAAATTACAAGCCATGTCTGCATGAACGGGTTTATGTGAAAGACAATGAGAGCGAGAGACACCAAGATTGGCTCACACGATCGTTGACATTAGCACTTATATTATATGTACCTGAATGCATACATATATTTATACATACATGTATATCATTAAAGTAACACGTGGTAAAATTTGGCAAGCGAATTGGCAACAAGTGTAGTTTTTTCTTTTTCATGTACTTACATACATATGTACATATGTACATACATTTGGCTGTGCTATTTGTAGAATTTTTCTTCGAATTATTTGCGACTTTTAGAGATTATGTTGAGTTTTACCACAATCACAAATATTTATTTTTATATATTTATATAGCCTTTGGTCACATCAATTGATCAATCATAAAATGCGTTCCTCATTTAAAATAAGGGACTTAATTAATAAGTATATCCTTTTAAATCAAGCTTATCATATGAAATAAATATTTTACAATGGCTAAAAAAATACTACATCCATAAATTACATATATTATGTATTAAATCAGGATTAATTAGTCACAGTTTGTTACTGCTCACTTTGAATCCGAAATATGCAAAAAGCTTTTTCTGTCATTTATCCACATTATTACACTTTGCATTCCAAAATTGACCTAACCACACCCATAAATATTTTATATGCATTCATATATAAATAAATAGCAACGAGGTCACTCAATTTTCAAACATACTTCAAATATTCGGCTAACAAAATCCTTCGATCTACTTGTATGAAAATCATGCAATTCGTTGTGCTTGTCTCTCGAATGAAAGAGAAGGTCGTGACTTTCAATTACCCTACTTATGATATCAAGAAATCAGCACAATGTGACGTCGGCCCTTCTAATCGCATGTCAGCCGTACAATTTACAGTTTACAATTTACAATTTGGCTTATTTGCATGCGTTGCTTGCATAAGACACAATTTCCTGTACTTTTTAAATCGATTATTGAATCAAGTTTGATGATTAAAACTGTGAAAATTCACATTCACAAAAACCAAGCCAAAAACTATATTTATAATTGGTCAGACGTCTGTGGAAAGTTAGACAGCTGCAATTCCAAATTTAACAATGACACAACACACTTAGCGTAACAAAGGCAATAGCCCCATCGTCAACCACATGAAATGAAAAAATAATAAAATCGCACATGTTTCATAACTCTAGCTGGAAAGTCGCAAAGGTTTCGTAAGGTAAATCCGCGGAGCTGACTACACAATTGACTAAGTACGTACATAAGTACATGCCATAGAGTCGCGAACGACTCGAGCCCGACATAAACTTTATAATATCTTAAGCCACGGACGTCGAAAATTCTATCATTTAGCTGGAAGTTGTATTTTATATTTTTATTTTTATTGGCTAAAGTGTGCAAATTTATCTCTGTCAGTCATCTCAACAAATACTTGAAACGGTGCCTAAATTTGTACAAGAGAATTGTTAGTAATATATTTAAGCAACGGTTAGTTAATTTATCGGAACCTTGGCTCACGGTTATTGGCAACGTGACTATTTAATCCAGATCATTTGGTAAATTGTATTTGGTGGGCGTGTATTTCAAAGCAGTCGGTTAGCGTTTGTTTTAAGGGCGCTACGCCCACATTGGGCGGCTTTGTAATGACTCATGTACTATACAAAAATTTAAGTGCTACACTTTTTTATGTGCAAGGTTTTTGCAGCGGCAAAGTGAAAGTTCGCTTGGGCGGTAGACTGAACAGCATGAAGCAAAGCACAGCAACAATCCAACAAGGCGCCACCAAATCGGTGTGACCTTGTTGTTTGTAATCAAAAGTGCTGTCAAACGGACAAAAAATACCAGCATGGCTAGCCCAAAAAGTACTAGCATAATAGTATTAGGAGTACAATAAGTGTAACAATAATAATAAATATAGTAATAATTTGAATAATAATAGTTGTAGTAGTGATCGCAGTAGTAGTAATAATAAAAATAACAACTTTTATAATTGTAATTGTAAAAACTGGTAATAAGCAACAGCATCGACGGCCATTGCGCAATACCCTAGCATTACGAACACAATTAAATTACAACCGCAACCTTTGCCGCCAATAGGCTGGAACGTGAGCGCTTTTCACATAAATCGACCAAGTGACCATAACCCCAACCAATTCCAGTGTACCGCTCGAAAGTCAATTCAGTTCACATTACCGCTAATAACAATTTTTGCCACCCAAAGAGAGCCACTTTATCTTTAACTATCCGCTGACCGTTTTTGACGCGGCAACGCGCTCCTGATCTGTCCGTGTCTTTATCAAACAAACTAAGCCTAATGAATACTTAACCCTTGGACGAGATAATTTCGGTAAAAAAAATCAAAAACAAAATGGATTGACTTTCACTTTGCCAGTTAACAAATCTATTAAGATTTATGAGATTTATACATACATATTTTGAGGTCCGGCTCGAATGGCTTTGTTTGAGCCCCTGTGCCGCTCACTAAAGGAATGTCCATATTTAAAAGTAAGGCAGTCAGACAGTGAGAGGGCGTGACAGCGGCAGGGCAACCAATAATCAGCGTGGAAGTACCGAGGTAATTTTATGAAATTAAAAGTGAAAATAAAATTGTATGTAAATGTTGCATATATGCAAACAGCAAAAAGCGAAATAAAATTAAGAACACAACGTTCAAGCAATAATTGGGCTTAAGGTGATCAAATCAGCGCGTTCGCCAACGTCAACTTGGTTAACATGCATGTATGAATAATAAAATCGCTTATTAATAATGTGAAATAAACGCAGACATGCACTTGGTGCAAATATGCATATTTGTAAGCAGGTATCCAAAGTTAACAACGTGTTGCATTCAGCGGGCCACTTAATTAGATATTTATATACAAATTTTTGTATATATTGTAAGCGATTTGTTGGACTGTGTTAGATTTTAATTTACTATAACTCCAATTATTTTAATTATTATAATATTTTTACAAATATTATTTAATAATTAATTAAAATTAATTTAAATGATCATACTTTTAGCTGGGAATTTTTTTTAAGAATTTCCTTTCCATGGTAATGTCTACGAAATCGATCTGAGAAATATTTCCCAAAAACGTTAGCTAGTTTCAGAGCACATCCATAGCAATTGCCAGCACAGATTTAGCTATAAATTCATGTAATTGCTTCAAGTCGGTGTTGAGCTAATTTATTTATTGCTCCATTGCCTGAGCGCACACGCTGTTTTAGTGTCGCTAATTATCCAGCAGTTGAGTTTTCGGTTTCATTGTGAAAGTGAAGCAAGCGGCTCGGCTCAGTTCAAGAAACCAGCTGCTGCTAGCCGCAATGGCGAGTGACTTAAACTGATTGCTAACGCTGCCATTCGTGTAAGCACACACATATTCATAAATACATATGTGTGTCTGTATTGGTAGGTATGTGCACACATTTATCTATCAATGTGTTTGCGTTGCCTGCTTGTTGGCTGTTGCCGTTTCTGCTGCTTTTTGTCACCAGGTACAGCTGCAATAGCAAATCGTTAATCAATTTCAGGCAGTTTGCCAGTATTCGCAAATGCATAAATAGAGATCGGTAATGCTTAAGACTCGCTGCGAGCGAGCACTTGGCTCAACTTTTGATCAATGTGCCCTAACATGCATGCATGCATACATGCACACACACATACATAAGTACAGACAAACATTTCGTACGTATTTTCGCATTTCGCCATTACTTTGCACAACTGTCCCTCCAGATACTGTGTGAAGTGAAATGTTATTGAAATAAACATAGGGGTATGCATGTGCGTATTAATACATATGCATGTATGTGTGTATGTATGTATGTATTTGTGTTTTTATAAACTTATTTCAGTAACTGCACTTACTAAGTAGGCGAAACGGCGAGAGTGGCCACGCCTTTAACGAACGTATTTCGCGAACCATATACAAATACATACATATGTATCTGTATACATACATACATACATATGTTCAACTGCTCAGCAATATGTTAAAATTATACAAATGCAGCTTTCTAATCAAATGTTTTAACTGAATAATGTACGTAGGGCCTTTCTACACTTTCAAAAAAAAAAAACATTTGTTGCGAAAAAATCAATTAAGAACAGTGCAATCGGGTAAAACCGACTAAATTATACCTAACACTGTATATTATAGTAATAAGAATATTAATAAAAATAATAATAATAATAATAATAATAATAATAATAATAATAATAATAATGATAATAATAATAATGATAATAATAATAATAATAATAATGATAATAATAATAATAATAATAATAATTATAATAATAATAATAATAATACTAATAATTATAATAATAATAACAATAATAATTATAATAAACAATAGCTGCTGCTATATTACTTAAAGTTTTTATCTTCACTTAATTATCCTCAAAAATAAGCTTTATTTTATCAAAAAAAAGGACTCTTAAAAATTATAATGATGCCGCTTAAAACAATAAAAATATACAATTTAAAATACATTAATTAAATCGTATTGCTACGACCCCAGTGGAGTAAACGAAATATATTCCAAATATCAAGTTCCTAGCGGCTGTAAAAAATTGACAGACTAAGACAAAAGGACAGCCAGGCGGACATTGCACTAACCCAATATACCATTGTCATTTCGTGTATAAAAATTCACCTTGATTATTATTATGTTATAATTTGGTCGATAACCACATAAACATAAATTCACGATATATACCGTTTTGCGGTTTGTGGGCGTGGCGTGCAAATTTAATTTTTATAAATCCATTTAAATATTTTTATGAACATTTTTTATGTTCAAGCGAAGTCGGCAAAATTGATTCATGTTTTTGTTCAAGAAGTGGTTTTATTTATGAATAATTCGGAACATGAAAATCTATAACTCGCTCCGTTTAAAGGGAGATTTTACAATTTTTGTAGTTAATGATTAATCGTAGTAAAGTTTAACCAAACTTATTATAGGGCTTCAATACAAAAGTCAGATATGCAATTATAATTGCTATCTACAACAACAAAATATATGCATATGTATAAAGTTGATTTAACTGTCTGTCAGCTATGCACTGCTAAAAGTAATTTTTATGTTGATAGCCACAAGTTTGACGATCGCTTGGGTGTTGCCACAAAACAAATTCAACTCAAGGTTGCCGCTGAAACCAAATTCCACGAATACAAAAGAACTCAACATGATTGGCTAATGAAAGTAAAGCAATGCGACCTTAGCCATATCAAAGCAAATGTTACATTACGGGTTTTAATTATTTCTTTGGATTTACATTTTCGATTACGTTCAGTGTTTAATCAAGCAGCTACATAAGTCAATCAAAAAACGCTACCTAACTAGATCTTCTGAATATGATCGCAAATAAATTGTAAATAAACCAAATTGTAATAAGCCAAAAAACATATTCATACTGAATAATGTGTAAATAATTTAAGTTTCACAGACAATATGTGGGCCATGCAACAACTGTTTTTCACACCCACGTTTGTTCAACAAATCTGCCACATTTGGCCAATGCCAAGCGACTGGGCTCAGAGCTCTTGCCACTTAGTTGGGGCCAGAATAGTCATTAAGAGCACATTTTGGACGGCAACGTGGCCTTCCAATGAAAATATTTCACACCATTTCGGCACCAAAGTTCTATGCTAATGTTATTTACAGAACTCGCGAATTCTGGAAACGTTTATAATACGAATTTGGAAATATCGCTATTTGGAATTTTATTAAATCACATTCTCTCGTCAACAAATTCCGATTTCAAGTTGATCGTTAACATTTGTCCATACATGTAACTAGTTTAATTGATTGATTCATTGATTAAACAAATTAACTAATTAAATTAAATGATGGGTTATCGGACTAGTTCTACAATATTAATTTGCAAATTTTTCAATGTTTTCTAACTCATGTCATAAAATTAAAAATATGGGCTTATCCGTCGACAGCCAAATAATAATACTTGTGTAGTAGTTATTCAAGATAGAGACTTAAAACTTTGAATACATACTCGTGAATACCCACATTAGACGCATCAGGGAGTGCCAAATTTACTAAATAAATATGTATGTCTAACTCTTAGTTTTAAAGCCAGATACATCAAATTAACAGATGCATTACTTAGAAACTTCTCGCCCGTTTCTCATTTATTTAATTAATAATGTTTCTCTCCGTTTAAAAAAATATTCATATATTTTTGTATTGCCGAATACGAACGGGACACAGGAATATTTAAAACTGTATTGTTCATCTTCTTTGAATATCGGCAAAAAAAAATCATATTTCTAAAAGCGAAATTTCAATTTCCTCTCTCTAAGAGAAGCAAATATTACAGAAAAAAATTATCAAAACAAAAATTTGCATTTATGCAATTTTGCAGTCGGCTGCATTAAGAATTCAAGCATGAATTGTTTAAATGAATAAAATTTGAATATTTATCTCAGATAATATCGAAAAAACGTTTTTGTTTTAGGTTATAATTTGCTGATCATGTTGAACTTTTTTTTTTATGCTCCAATTCCGTTAATCCTGTAACAGTGAAAATGTATTACAGTAAAACCTCGACCTTCGATTTCTGGCTGAAAATGCGCTCTACGTTAAAGGCATTCACTTTTCAAATGAAGATCGTGACCTCAATCTACCGTTCCATATACAATTCTATTAATGGATACTTTATTATACGAATTAAATATGTAAGGTTTCGCATGCTTTACAGGCGTGGAACTGTGCGCATGTCGGCAGCTGATTTCATTACCAGCTCCCAACAATAGAGCCAAGACAGGAACTCGCAAGCAATACAAAAGAAATCATTGTTTTTAAATTTCTCTTTTGTTGCTGTTTTTTTGTCGAGAAGTTTATTATTCTTATGTTTACAGTTGCGAAATAAACTGAAATTTTAAAACGTATCAAGTTCGAATACATATATATATATAATGTTCGTGCATACACGTTTAAAATAAAAAACAATAAAATGAAAATCACAAGCGCTTATTGCCATTAAAACTTTTTGCCAATCGGTTTTGCTTCTAGCCAAAGCAAATACAAGACTTTTGCACTTAATTAGTTACTTGAAACGCGGCATTGCGTCATCGTTGAGCTGATTGAACTCTTGCGATTGCATAAAGCCAAACAGAGAGAAAAAAAAATAAATAAAATAAAAACAACAACAACATATACAGATACAGAAACTGTGGCCAATTTGCACTTAATTTAAAGCGTAGCTGGGCACGATTTTTATGAAGTACCCGGCCCCAAGCCGAGTTTTAAAATTAATTGAAAAGCTCCAAGTTCACAAACGAACAAAAAGTATTTATTAACAAATGTTTTTTGTTTCCTTTTCGTTTTTTGTGTTTGTTTTTGCAGACAAACAACCGGATCAAACATCAGCGGGCTCCTACTGGCAACAGCACGTGGCCACACCCAGCAGCTCGACGCCCTTCGACTCGCCCTTCTACTCGGCGACACATGGCCTTGTGCAGACGCATCCCTCGCTGGCCGCCGGCATTCCGCGCCCGGTGCCGCTCAACAGCAACACCCTGGGCAGCGGCGCCCCGGCCAGCGGCAATCCCGCACTGACCGCCGGCAGCGGCTACCTTAACTCGCGCGGCACCCTGCCCACCTCGGCGCGCTATCCGCCAAAGATCAGCGGCACCGTCGTCGAGCCCAATCCCAAATCGCCCTTCCGTCACCTGGACTTCTCAACGAGTGCCACCGCCGAGCTGCGCCGCAATCCGGCGCTGTCCGCGCCCGATGAGTGCGCTCGCGCCTGTCGCGAAGGCGAACCGCCAAGGATCTGCTATTACCACTTTACGCTGGAGTACTACACCGTGCTGGGAGCGTAAGTAAAAAGCAGAAACAAACCTGAAAATCATGCATAAACTAGTTCATATGTAAGCATAGATACATATATATGCATATATATATATGTATATAAATTTGAAAGTTTGACGATTACCAGTCAAACCATAAACCAGAAATCCAATCAAGGCTTCAAAATGCTAAGAAAAAGCTATAACAGCCCCGTGTCGTTAGGAGTTGGAGTCTTTCCCTCTCCCATGTATCATCTATACATATGTACATACATATGTATGTGGGTATGTGTGTATGTATGTGTGCATATATGTGGCCATTAAATAGAAGTTGAGGTTAGGGAAAAATGCATGCAGACAATTGAAAATGCATATTTGTGTCCACAAATCCAAGTCAAATTAAAGTACCAGGAAAAAAAACTAAAGCAACTTCATAAAAAATAAAAGAAAAAAAAGCCTCAAAGCTGTCACCGCACCATAGAGCCATAATGGCCCAGAGACACACACACACACACACACACACACACACATAGATTAGAGACACATTTTATTCCCACGCCATAGGTGCTGCATTTCCATAATAAACCAAACAAAGAGTTAAGCGCGCTACAACAACAACAACAACAACAACAACAACAAGATAAATGTACAATATGCAAGTTGCGGCGCAAGTGCAAATAAGCAACGGCTCCGGTTACGGCTCTTTGCCGTTGCTGCCCTACTGCGCCAAGACTCTAATAAAAAAAATAAACCACAGCGCGTATACGATCCGTAGTACCAGCATGTTGCAAGCACAAATGTGAACAGTTCGACAACCTCGCTAGCAATGGAATTTATCCCTAGTTTAGAACAAACAAGTTTCTATTAGTTGCTATGTGTAAACATTGAATACCAGGATGCAAAGAACAAAAGTAGGTTGGAGTAACTATTACATAGATAGAATTACCCGGCATTCTGTGGCACAGTTTTTCGGTTAGATTTATGAACATGTCTTTTAACTAGATTGAATTGTTCTATGCATCAATGATGACTTCACTCCTTCTTTCTGTTTACCCCAACATAATCAATTGCTCTTCTTCTGTACAGTGCCTGTCAGGTGTGCACACCGAACGCTACCAACACTGTTTGGAGTCACTGTCAGTGCGTGTTGGCGGATGGTGTTGAGCGCGGTATACTCACAGCCAATCGTATGATACCCGGTCCCAGTATTCAGGTGTGCGAAAACGATAAGGTGGTCATCGATGTGGAGAACCACATGGAGGGCATGGAGGTGACCATCCACTGGCACGGCATCTGGCAGCGGGGCTCCCAGTACTACGATGGCGTACCGTTCGTGACGCAGTGTCCCATTCAGCAGGGCAACACGTTCCGGTACCAGTGGACGGGCAACGCGGGCACCCATTTCTGGCACGCCCACACCGGCCTGCAGAAGCTCGACGGACTCTACGGCAGCGTTGTGGTGCGACAGCCGCCGTCGCGCGATCCCAACTCGCATCTGTACGACTTCGATCTGACTACCCACATAATGCTAATCAGCGATTGGCTGCACGAGGACGCCGCCGAGCGGTACCCGGGACGCCTGGCGGTCAACACTGGCCAAGATCCCGAGTCCATGCTGATCAACGGCAAAGGCCAGTTCCGTGATCCAAACACGGGCTTCATGACAAACACGCCCCTCGAGATATTCACAATCACACCCGGCCGGCGCTATCGTTTCCGCATGATCAACGCGTTCGCTTCGGTCTGCCCGGCACAAGTGACGATCGAGGGACACGGCATGACGGTAATCGCAACGGACGGCGAGTCCGTGCACCCAGTCAACGTCAACACAATTATCTCCTTCTCAGGTAAGTCCTGTGATCAGAAGCAATTGAAGTGCACTTAATATCTCCTCTTTCTGATTAAATATAGGCGAGCGTTATGACTTTATCATCACTGCCGATCAGCCCGTGGGCGCATACTGGATACAATTGCGCGGTCTCGGTGAGTGCGGAATCCGACGAGCCCAACAACTGGCCATTCTGCGCTACGCCAGAGGTCCTTACCAGCCAGCTTCGCCGCCGCCAACGTACGATGTTGGCATTCCGCAGGGTGTGGTAAGCTATAATCATTCCATTCTTATTTTTTATCGTTTTCAAAAACCAAAAATCACCGCAAGTTTGTCAACTGTGTTTTTTGTTTGAGTTCTTCACAAAAATTTGGTAATGAACCAATAGCAGGTCAATTACATACTCTTTTTTTATCAAATTTTTATATTTTTCGATGTAAATTTAACCTGATTCGAAAGTAAAGTTTATATAATTTTTGCCATGTTAAACATTGAATTTTCAAATTGCTAAAAACTCAAAACTTTGAACATGAGGAAAAAAAGGAGGTAGAAAGAAACAGACCGAATATTAAATATCTTTTCAATATTTGAAGTTCGATGTTGGTATTAGGTTACTTATCAATCAAAAACAATAAGTCAATTTCTAAATATGTAAATTGATATAACAACATTTTAAAATTCAACAACTAAGAGTGCTCTAGTCGGAAAGGTTTAGTTAGATATGATAAGATTTGGACTATAAATAGTGATAGATCACAATAGTAAAGTTTTCTATAAAAGTATAAAGTAAGTAAAAGTAAAACAAATTATTTAAAAGATTTTTCCTATGGAAGCTATATTACTATATTGCCCCTCTCGGAAATAAACTGACAAAAGACTTAAAACTGATTCCCTAAAAACAGACAAAAGAAGATAAATAACTACTTTAAAACGTTTTAAAATTCTTAACAAAATATTAGCTATAAAAATGTATTTTAGAAAAACCTTGTTAAAATTATTTTCATAATTTCGGCCGCTGATTGCATCAAATGTAGCTCTTGCTCAGATTGGATAAACGTATCAAGTTTAGCGTCTAAAATAATTATTATTATTATTACTTATTATTACCTTTTTATTTTATTTAATTTCTTTGATACTCTTGGTTAATTATCTTTGCAATGAGTGTAAGTACAATGTATTATATGAACATAATTATTATGCTGTGGTTTTGTAAATACTTATTTTGTAAAAAATATGCAAAATTCATAATTATAAATATTTTTTCTATCTCTTTCAATATATATATACCTTACGTCACATTCCCCAAAATCCTTTACACAATGTTATATTCCACCACCACGCACGCAACTTGAACGTGGTTTTTGTGCACATGTATATATATGAACACGATCCTTTGCAATCTGACGACTGACATAAAATGACGCAAACTAACATAATAAAAGGTCATGAACCCCCTGGACGCCCAATGTAATCGTCAACGCAATGACGCCATTTGCGTAAGTCAATTAAAAAATGCACACGAAATCGACCGTGGAATCCTTGCTGAGAAACCGGACGTCAAGATTTTCCTGCCATTCCGTTTCTTTGTCTACCGTGCCGAGGATCTTTTCCAGCCGAACACCTACAACAGATTCTTGGGTAGGCACCAATACCAGTTCCACTTAAAACCTGCAAGACTAACACACATCTTTTCAGTGGCTCCGACGGGCGATCATGTCATTTCCCTTATCGATGAGATATCCTATCTATCCGCGCCGGCCCCGCTGACCTCACAGTACAACGAAATCAATCCGGAGCAATTCTGTAATGGAGATAATCGCCCTGCCGATTGTGGACCGAACTGCATGTGCACCCATAAGATCGATATACCTCTTAACGCGATTGTTGAGGTCGTTCTAGTGGACGAGGGTTAGTTCTTATCTTAAACAGATGTCTATGTTTATACTAATGTTTTGTTATCGTTATAGTGCAACAGCCAAACTTGTCGCATCCCTTCCATTTGCACGGCTACGGATTTAGCGTTATCGGTATCGGACGATCGCCCGACTCGACGGTTAAGAAAATCAACCTGAAGCATGCCCTTGACCTTGATAGACGCGGTCTCCTGCACAGGCAGTACAATCTGCCGCCAACCAAGGATACCATTGCAGTACCGAACAACGGATACGTTGTCCTGCGTTTCAGAGCTGATAACCCCGGTAAGTAGAGTAGTATAATATCTTAAACCTAATTAATTTTGATTAACACTTTGTTCTCGCAGGTTTCTGGCTCTTCCACTGTCATTTCCTATTCCACATCGTTATTGGTATGAATTTGATATTGCAAGTCGGCACCAATGCCGATCTACCGCCTGTGCCACCAGGTTTTCCGACATGTGGCGACCACACCCCACCTATTCCCATTAATTAAGCTAGGCTTTAATTCCGTCGGCTCTAACTAGAAGGAATCCGCACAAACAAAAAACAAAGAAACAAAAACTAAAAGCGAAGAAGACCTGCCTACTGAAACGACCAGTTTGTACAAAGTTTAAGAGACAGCACAATGAGTATATATGTATGTATGTATTTGTTGTAATATACCCCAAATAGCACAGACTCCTCGACAACAACGATATCACTGCCTACCTGTATGATATTACCTGCCTTCCGCAAAAGCTTGCCTCGGGTGCACATTGCTTGCACCCTACAACAACAACAAAAAAATAAATAAAAAAGTTGCATAAAGCAAATTTCCCTTTCCCCCAAATGCACCCTCACCCAAAAAGTACACACTGATGTACTCAAAAGCAAAAGCGCTGCACTGATATTCTGTATAAATATATAAAAAAGGAAATCATTTGATATTTTGAGGAGGAGCCATAATTAATTCCCAGCATTTTTTTTTAATTGAGACTTTTATATATGTATTTTTGTACAATTTAAATGCCCTTTCCTGCCTGTAATGCTCCGTTTCTGAACAAATGTACGCTCTTCAATCGAAATAAGGACTCGATCCGTTCCTTGAGCGTTTTGTAATATATGTATGTGGAGGTGCATACATACATATATGTATACACAAAATGTATGTATGTATATTTAAACTAATGTATATAGGACCAATAAATTAAACGCTGGTGCCTAGTTTTATGCAAAACTTAACTTTTCCGGTTCTGAATTTGGATCAAGTTTGCTTAGTGTAAATTATGAATACTTGTAAAAATCAATTAAATGAATAAACCTATAAATAATTATTAATGTACATAAAATGTTTATAAAAACAATTATCAAATACATATTATGCTTAAACTTTTTACGTATGTAAATGCCTAGGGTCTATTTTACGAAATTTACTCTGATTGGCTTATCACAGTCATATATGATAGCTGCAAATAAAAAATATCAAAGGACACATCATGCATTTGTAACTGATAACAGAAAAAAAAACTTGTACATTTCCAAAATATTCCAATATATATATATATATATATATGTGTGTGTATAAACTGGGGAAATCTAGAGATTTGTAAAGCTTGAATGTTACGATAAAAGCCCAATTAACTGCCGTTAAACTTATATTTATTGTTTAAATCAATTTTAATAAAATATAAAAAAATTTAAAATAGTTTCACCGTTTCATTTCCGAATGCAATTTAACGTCAATAAATATCGGCAAATGACAATTATCTTTTTTCAGATACTTTTCAGCTGCAATTGTTGTACACAAAACTAATAAAACTTTATTTTTAATGAACTTTCGTTAATTTAAACCTGTTCACAGATACTCAACCCGTTAGATGCCGTTTGCGATCGAAAACGAGCCGATGCGATTTGTGTTTCGAACCTGAAGAACGCAAAAAAGGTCGACAAGAGTGTTTTGGTTGAGCGGCCCGATGTGAAAATCTTTTTACCTTTTAGATTCTACGTGTACGAGCCGAAAACGCTCTTCATACCAAATACATACAATCGATTTTTGGGTACGTAGCCAACAATCCGAGTTGGACTCTTCTAGCTGTCTGTTAACCAACTCATAATCCTTGCTTTAACTAACTATTACATTATTATCTGCTCGTTTACTAAAATAATCAATGGTCAAACAAACATACAAACTGTTCGCTACAAAAACACACACATGTTTAGTTGTGCCTAGCGGTGACCATCTAACCTCTCTCGTCGATGAAATATCCTACATATCACCACCGGCCCCGCCGCTATCGCAAATTGACGACATACCGCCGGAGTACTTCTGCAACGGCGATAATCGACCGCCCAACTGCGGACCCAACTGCGAGTGCACGCACATGGTCGACATACCGCTCGGAGCGATCGTGGAGGTTGTCCTCGTGGATGAGGTGCAGCAGGCGAACATAAGTCATCCGTTCCATTTGCATGGCACCGCATTTTACGTCGTCGGTCTGGGCCGCTCTCCGGACAAATCAATCAAGAAAATCAATTTGAAGCATGCCTTGGAACTCGATCGCATGGGAATGCTCGAACGGGATTTCTCAAAGCCGCCGCTCAAGGATACCATTGCTGTGCCCAATAACGGATATGTTGTGATGCGATTTCGCGCCGACAACCCGGGCTATTGGCTCTTCCACTGTCACTTCCTGTTCCACATTGTCATCGGCATGAATTTGGTATTCCACATTGGCACACAAGCTGACCTGCCGCCGGTGCCGCCGCGTTTTCCCCGCTGCGGCGATCACGTACCGCCCGTAACCTGGTACTAACTAGCCAGGTCTTTGACAACCAAGTGCTATTTCCACCACTCTTACAATTTTATTTATTTATTAATTACTTGCTTTAGCTTAACTTAACATTTAGCCGTATTTATCTGGAAATGTGCAATAGCAAGAAATTTATTTTATTTAGACTTAACCGAACTAAATTGAATAGATTGGTGATATCGCCTTTCATTGGGCATATATATGATTGTATTTATATTATTATTAATGTTATTCTGTATGTATTCAAAGTGCATAGCTATATACATACATATATATCTATATATAAGTTTAAGAGATGCTAACAAGAAAAAACGATGTGAAAAACTGTCTTAAAGCCAGCTCGCATCGAAGATGACAGACTCCGGAAAAGTCGAACGCACTAACCCGTTTCCTTTTGTAGTCGCTTCCGATGCGGACCACCTAATATCTCTTATCGATGAGGTCTCGTACGTGTCCCCGCCCTCGCCAATGCTGTCCCAGTATCGAGACATTCCCGAGGAGTACTTCTGCAACGGCGACAATCGGCCGGCAAATTGTGGCGAAAACTGTCAATGCACCCATAAGATTGACATACCCTTGAATGCAATCGTTGAAGTCGTGCTCGTCGACGAGGTGCAACAGATCAACATTAGCCATCCGTTCCACCTGCATGGCACCTCTTTCTACGTGCTGGGTCTGGGACGTTCGCCGGACACACACATCAAGCGGATGAATTTGAAACACGCCCTGGACCTCGACCAACGCGGCATGCTGGAGAGACAGTACATTAAGCCGGCGCTCAAGGACACAGTTGCAGTGCCCAACAACGGATATGCGGTATTGCGATTTCGCGCGGACAATCCGGGTTTCTGGCTGTTTCACTGTCATTTCCAATATCACATCGTGATTGGCATGAACTTGGTTTTTCAAATTGGAACGCCCAAGGATCTGCCACCAATTCCACCAAACTTTCCGCGCTGTGGCAACCACCTACCACCCATAACTCCGAGCACCTCGTGGTAGCACGACTCTATAAGTTTCTAAATGTAGCATTTAAGTGCGTTATACCTCTAAGGCCCTATATTTATCGTATAGTCTTTAACAAAATTATATCTATGTGCTGAAGCGCTTTTCATTATAATTAAATAAATTTGTAATTACATTTTATTTACATATTGTTGTAAGATTTCTTTCCTACATGTGGGGTATATCCTCCTAATGGAAGCACTTTATATAGTAGTAAAGTTAATTTCAGAGGTACTCCTAACTCCAATGTAAAGGCAGAAGAGCCCCGATTTACACGGGACCAAAACTAGAAGTTAAAATCTTTTCATTCCAACATTTAAAATCAATGCATATTTGAAAAACAAATTTTTAATTTTAAAGCACCCATAAATTTGTCAAAACTGAACCGATTTACATGTTTTATGGCACTCTACTCATGGTTTATCATTAAAATCTATTCCACATTTAAAATCAATGTATTTATAAAAAAAAAGCATGCACTTACCCCTTTACTTATTTTCGGAAAAAATTTGTTTTCAAAAATTTAAATTGCGAGTTTTTGTATTTAATCGGTTTTGCTGGTCACACATAGTATAAAAAACTGCATTTAACCGGATTCGAGGAGGTTACAATTTTTTTTGTCATAAATCATGTCACAATTAAAAAATAAATATAAAAATGTTAAAAGTTGTTAGTGATAGTCCCTACCTTATAAATATTCATCGTCAAGTGGTATCGATACGCAAAATAGCAATGGTATCGAGGTGCCAATGATATCGGCAACATTTATTTGCTGCCAAGCCCTGCCAAAAATTAAGCAATTTACCAAATTATTGATAAAGCATAAACGTAATATTTTATAAAAAATATTTTAAAATACATTTACAGTTTAACAGCTATTTAATTTAGAGCCATATTTTAACAGGTTGGTAGGACTGTCTATATGTAACAGCATTGCCAGAACAAACGAAAATATAATAAACAAACGTTTGTCAAGACAACCTAAAAAAGTCCGCATATTAAGAGAACATGGGAAAATCCGAAGGTATTAATATTATCTCGTTAACACAAACCAATTAAGTAATTATTAGTTTTGTAATCGCATTAGATCGTCGTTCGAAGAGGAGCAAGCGACAGAAACCTGCGAGGTTTGCCTCACCCACAGAGTCTCCGCCGACTCCGCCACAAACAAGCTGTGCTCCAGAGCCAGTTAAAGAGTCGACTCCTCAGCCGGCTGTAGCAGCTGTCAAACCTACGGTGTCCGTACCGTCGGTATGCAACAAGACTAGTGAAAATCCCAGTGCACGGGTACGACCCGCCCCCAGTACAAAGGCGTCGCCACAGGCCGCAACACCGCCAAGCAATGCCGCGAAGAAAAGAAAACGTCGTAACAGCGACACCTCAAGCGATGAGGAGCGTTGGCTTAATGCCATCGAGACTGGCAAACTCGAAGATGTCGACGAGGAGTTGAAGAAGATTAAGGACCCCAAGCTTATGACAGCACGACAACGGGCCATGTACGAACGCACGCAGGACACCGAACCTGCGCTAGCAGGCTTTGTTGAAGAGCTTATCGCATTGCCCAGTGGGTATAGGGAGAAGGAAAAGCCGCAAACAGCCGAAGAGATCCAAAAGGCTGCGCTAAAGTCGCAAAAACGCAAACAACAAGCTGATGAACGTCGAGAAAAAGACAAGCAGAAGACGATGGAGCGCTTGCTGAAGAAGCAGGAGAGCGGCAAACAGCGGGCAGCAGCACGCAACAAACAGAACCAAAAACACACATGCCCTTCACTTACGTACATGAATACGCTGGATGGCGTATACATCATAGTGCCTCCGGGCCAGGAGTTTCCAATTCAAGCACAGTCCGCGATAACTCCGCCCCAACGTAAGCTGTGCGGTATCCCAGGCTGTGGCAATCGCAAAGCCTACAGTTGCTCCAAGACAAACGTTCCGCTGTGTAGTTTAGCATGTTATCAAAAGAATCTTTCTGTCGCTTAAAATTAGAGATCTGAATTTATGCAAATAAAATTAGTTACATTTATTGGTTCATCAAAAAGTTGTTAATAATTTCCTGCTGTTCAGACTCGATGCGTTGCAGATACTGATATTCGCTCTTCAAACGCTCTAGTTCGGCGGTGTGCTCAAGAATCTGGCTCTGGTACACTTGCTGCTCCGTCTGGCGCTGTTTGGCCATTGTCTTAAGCTGGTTTTGTGTGCCGATTGCCCGCAGTTTTTCATTCTCGACATCTTTAGCAAAATTCGACGATATCTTGTAAAAGTCCTCTCCAAATTTCTTAAACACTTGCAAGTTTCTTGAATATTCCAAGCACTCCTGCCGCAACTCAATTGTCTGATTGGCAATCTTAGGGTCTTGCACCCGAAGCCTGTAGATTTCATCTATATAGAGCCCAGCTTTGTTCAGCTCCTCCATGTTGCAACTATTCCGACTAACATTTGTTTTCAGTTTTCCTTCTGCTATTCATGTTGGCGTTGCCATGGCTGCATAAACCCACCCTCAATCTTACGAACAAAAGCGATAGCTTTAAAAAGCCAAAGCATACAATAATATATATACAATATTGAATGCTTAGTGATAAAAACCAACGGGTATGAACCACAATCTCTTTGGCATTCTTATGTGATTCTAATCCTCTAATCGGATTAAGAACAACAAAAGCGTTGCATATCCATCGATATATTACTTTACTTTATACATACGTAAAGTAGTATATCGATTATTATATATAATGATATAAGAAATGTTTACTTTATATACAGTTTTCTATTGGAATATTTAGCATACATATATATATACAATATATGACAATACTTTGAAAATTCATGGGGATCGGATAGATTAAAAGTTTCTTAAACATGACAGATGGAGAAATACAGAATATAATTGCAATTAATCTCACGATATTCACAGTTGTAGTTTATATATATATATATATATTAATTAAAAGTTAAAGTTTGTTAAACTGTTTTTCGGTAAATATATAAACTATGAATGCGAAATTGTAGCCGAAATACACGCGCCAAAAATCAAGAGGCAAACCAGCAATGGCGGCCGCAAGCACCACATTTTTCCAATCAAATCTGTGGATATTCCACCTTAGCTAAAAGTCAAGTTGGGTTGTTGCGTTTGTTAGACCGCAAACGCGCGAGGCCCGTGCGCTCTTCTTCCTCGTCGCTAGTATACTGGTGCATGCTGGCGCCGCTGACGCCACCTGCACGCACCGAAGACGTTGCTTGCAAGAGCTCCTGGTCCGGGGCATTGCGATTCTCGTAGAGTAGGACCTGAAGGGTCTCCTCGTAAATTCGTGCTTCTGGGAACTCCACTTTGGTGTGCTTGCGATCTGTCGCATAAACAATCGACGTACAGCAAACTTCGGCCACCTTTTTACCGTGGCCGTAAAATGACCAGCAACAAATTTCACTTGGCCCAATTACATCCTTGATAAAGAGTATGCGCTCGTTGAAGCGCAATGACAACTTATCAAACAGTTCGATATTCTTAAGCAAATTATCATCCGATGTGCTTGTGTACGAATACTTATTATTCTGTCGCTGTACCACCAAAATGACGGCCGGCTTCGAGGATGAACTGATCAGCAGCTGTTCCTCCTTCTGCGACGTTATCAACGGTATGCGGCAGATTGGTTTTGGCTCCTGGTGCGTATACAATGCTCGCTCACAGGACATTGCAAGTTCCGTGATACAGTAGTATTTTGCTTCGGCGAGTAGCTCTGCAATCTCCTTGTTCGTCTCCGGCAGCGGAACACTGCCATCCCGTAAAAAGTTCAATATTATGCCAAAATGATTGCCACAGCGGTCTATCAAAATCCAACCTGCAAATCCGACCGAAGCGAAACACAATAACAAAAAAAATTGTATCATAATAACTGCACTAACCTTCGGAATCTGTCAGCACCTCCATTCGCCCACTGAACATGGCGCTTAGCATGGTATCATTGTGTTTTGTCAGAGTTCCAATCGTCGTATAATACAAGCGACCGCCTACATTTAACTTGACATATTGTGATGCGTGTCCTTTCAATAGCACTTTCTGATCACCGGACATTGCTTCGGGCTCCTTAGCATGGAGCACAAGCTGGTTGCTGGGGGCTTGCGCCAAATGCACTTTACCATTAAAGGCGCGACCCAGATCATCAATTTTACTGCTGCTTGAATTTGTATTTGATGCACCACCCGCCGTCACAGCTTCGATGCTTCCGTTCAGTGCGTCCACGTCCTTTTGTTTGGAGCCTTTGCAAACGCTTTCTTTGGCGTTGCTTGCGCTCGCCGTGAGCGCCAGTGGATCAATTTTGGCAAATATTTTAATCTCTTAACAGGAATATTACAAGTATGCTAAATTGACTTTTGACGCAGTCAATCATACAATAAAACGTACCTACATATATGAATATATATATGTATATACCATATCTGAATGTACTAATTGCAAATATTGAAAAATGTATTAAATTTGAACAAAACGCTTTTTGTCCAAAAAATACTAAAAAAAATATAAGCAACTCTTACCTACCAAAAATATGGTCCTTAATTTAAATTCAATTTATAATAGACGCATCAGCTGCTGCAACTAAAAAAATACAAGTTTGCACACAATCACAGTTACACGTTAATTGTAATATAACTTCTTTTAAAATTCCAAAAACTATTAATTTGATTATGGGTTTCGGGTATTGGGTCATATTTGATCACACAAATGAAAATTTAGGTAATAAAAAATGGAAATACAACCCTGTGTTGATTTTTGCAGTTCACTCCGCTTCTGTTTCTTAACCGATGTTGATAAAACTTTTTTCAATAAATTTGGCAGGATGTTGTAGATTGTTATCGAATTTATGAAATCGATAAGCAATATCAATAATTTAAAATATTATCGAAACTTCATGTGCGCGTCCCATGGACGAGTCTAAATTCCAAAAAGTTGAACTCTAGCTTCTAAAGTTTCCAAGATCGACGCGTTCATACAGACAGACGGTCAGACAACAAATAGAAGCATTTTTGTCGAGTTTTATCGAACAGTAGACTTACAAGTAAAATCTTGTCAATATATTTACGTACAAAACTTTATGCCATGTATTTCAGATGAGCTCAGTTTCCGTATCATGGAGTTATCGTTCTTACTGGCTTTTATTTAATAACTCGTCACAATATACATTATTTTAATTATATGAAAAAATTTTTGGGTGCATGCATCGAAAAAAAAGATCAATTAAAGTAATTTTTGTTAGTATGTTTGCATATGAATTAATGGCGTGAAGTTAGGCGATATAGAATTGATGGAAAGTAAAAATTAATCACTGACTTTAAGATTTTACAAAAGAACAAAATAAAAAGGAATATATTTATGAATAATTAAAAGAATATGTGTACAAATGAATATTCGTTATGTATACACTTGCATTAAATAATTTGGGAATTTTTCTTGTTTTCACTGCTCTAAGAGCTTGATTTCAAATGATGATCAAAATGCAGATGCACTTGCCACTGTTGTGGGCTCAATCATAGAATTTATGTAGATGATACGACTACAGCGTTTTCGTTGCCTGTAGTAAGGTTAGAATTTTCGTTCTGCTGATCATCCGATGATGTTGGGCAGCTAATAGTATCGGTGGCGATCTTAGCCTTAACATCCGCCGACTCCAAATCACCCTCAATCTTCAATCGTTTCGATTTGCTAGTACTTTCGGCCAGGCTGGCTCCATCAGCGCCTCCATCTGGTGAAGCACTACGTTTAAGAGCACCTTGCTCCGCAGAGGCGTCGGTGCCTTGTTTCTTTTGCTGACCAGCTTCAAGAATCGCATTTTCTGTTTCAGCTGGATTTATCGAGGCTTGCAGTTCTTGCAATTTTTGCTCGAATTTTACAATAACAGCGGTCATGTTGTCGCATCCAGTGCCATCGCCCATTGTATTTGGCGCCAAACAGTTGTCAAATAGCTATTCAGGAATATAATATATTATTATAAAAATACATCTGAGCTCGATTTACATATAGTTGAAACTCACCTCCTCACATATTTGCGATAATTTCTTGCTCTCATCTTTCAGACGCAGTCTCACAAAATCAACGACCTCTTCACTGGACATGTAATTCCATATACCATCGCAGGCCAGAACCATAAACTCATCCTCGGGCGAAATTATGAGTTTCTTAATGTCTGGCAATGCGGAAATCATCTGTGCTTCTGCTGGCAACTCCAAGTTCGTCTTGTAGGCATGGTCACCCAGAGCCCTGGACAAATTTAGCCCTCCGTTAACGCGCCCATCGAGAGTGACACGACCACCAGCCTTGACAATGCGCGCAGACTCCTCATCGTCTTCGGGCTTGTGATCCAGGCTCATCTCAATAGCCTTTCCGTTGCGTGAAATAACACAACGCGAATCGCCGGCGTTTGCCACATACAAGTCACGTCCGTGCAGCAAGCAGACTACGGCAGTACACCCACTATCTTTACCAGGTTCTTCAACCATGTTGGCGCAGAAATGATCATTGGCGAGTTGGTCTTCATCGGCATCATCTTCGCTAGCATTGTCCTGCAAATGACATTAAAAAAACAAAAGATCTTATCATTATTATTATTGATGACTTTCTTTTTGAGCAGGGAAACGGAATACTTTAAAAAAAAGGACATCAAGCCATGCTGAGAAATATAATTGTGTAAAGCAGAATATTACCTCGTCATCGTCATCATCATCGTCGTCATCGTCGTCGTCGTCATCATCATTTCCGTCAATCTCGTCTGCCATGTCGTCATCCGAAGAACTATCAACTGCAGCAACTTTCTGGGCCTTAATTAAAGGATTCTCGTTATAGTCGGCGTCATCGTCGGTGGAGTCCTCGTCTTGAGCAGCATTAGCCTTTTTCAAAGCTTTTTCCGATTCCTTGCTAGTGGATGAAATTGCGGCAGGCTCAGGTTTGTGCGCATTGCCATTCGACTTTGCGTCTGCGTCATCGTTGGAACCAGACACCGTTGCGTCTTCCAGTGCGGTGGCAGTCTCATTACCAACCACAGCCACGCCAGTCGCCTCCGAGGAGGTCACACTGCCATTCTGTTCAGTTGGCGCAACGGCATTGCTATTGCTTGCCGCAGCTTTGGTGGTGACGGATTCATCTTTATGTGTATTAGTGGTGCACGAGGAATTGGTGCCCTTGCTGGCACTTGAACTGCTGCTGCTAACTGTGGACTCATCTTCTGGTTCCGGTTTGCCAATTCTCGAACAGCTTGGGCCAGCTCCGTCAGTTTCATTTAACGCAGCTGCGGCTGCTGCTGAGGTTGAGGAACCAACGGGCTTAGCTGTTGGATCCATTACAGCTTTATTGACCGCTTCGGCAGCGACGGCTGCAGCACGACGACCCCGCAAGGACGTTGACATCAACTTTTCGGCAGCAGAGTCCGTTTTAAGCAACGACAAGTCATGCGTTTGGGGGAGTCCTTCGTATTTCTCGAGAACCTCGTTTAATGGCAAATTGCTCTCCTCATGCAACTCCGCCAAATCTTCTTCGTCGTCTTCCTCGTCGTACCCTTCGCCGTCTTCATCCACAATATTGTGTTCGCCAGCCAAGATTTTCAATGTATTGACCACTGCAGGGTCGAGCAATGTCTTATCGAATCCGAGAAACGCATCCTTGAGCGCTTCCTCCAATTTTCCGCTCTTGTAGCTATCGAGGCTCATGAGGAACTCGGGCAGTTTATCTGCGCAATATTGTGCCACCTCAGCACCGCCATGGCCGTCGTACACGGCAAAAAACGATGTGTTCGTATCAAAATTCAATATTGCATTATGCGCGTCCTAATGAAAATAACAACAGCCAAAATAAACAACATCAATCTAACTGAACAGTTTACCTATGGACACTAACCTCTTGACTGTTGCGCCAGCCCTGCATCGAGCTGGAACCGACAACGAGCATTTCATTGAATTCGTCAGTGGACGCCTTGTCCGTCTTTGGATGCGACAGATAAGCACCCATTGTTCAGGCACAATAAGTCCAGCGCTTCAAAAGTACTCAATCGAATCGTCGGGGTACCCCAAGCGCCCGCTACAGTTGCAATTGCGGAAAAATCGATGCTTGGCCAACGCACGCGCGCAGTGTGTACTTTTCGCGCCACCGGCAAAAATAAAGCCGGAGTCAAAGGTTGTTCAGATTTCTTTATTCTGTAAGAATTACATCAAATAAAACGATTCAATAATTTTTGTTAGCTTTTGTTTCTTGTTTGTAAGAGATTTTTAGCGAATTATTAACACGATTGTAATTAAAAATGTGCACGTTTCCTTTGGCAGCGTCTCTAGAAATTTTTGTCGTATGTATCCCATGCAACTATTTCGCACAGATATTTGCAAAAATGTCAAACAAGACCAAATTGTAAGGGTACAAATATAAAAGGACGTACTTTACCAAACTTGCATTTGTTTTCAATTGATTGTTTGTTTAAATATTTGCTGCGCTTTATTTTCGTCTTTCAACAAAAAAAAATTCTACACTGCCGACCGTGCGATGAAAAGATGCCATCAAGTTAGAAATTGCGATATTTTCATTCACATGGAATTTTTAGGCTCAACAATAAATATAAGTCTGGCAACACCACATTGGTACACCGACGTGTTTTCACTGTTTAGCATGTATCTGCATCAGCTCCAACTCACGCTAGCGCGCTGTACTAGCCTATAAATAGTATTTACTTTAATTTGGATCATAGAATAAATAAATTTAAAGTATAAGGCAAGGGCAGTTTGATTTGACTGTTTCACAAACTGCCTTTTTTGATTGAAAGATGAAAACGAAAATACTGTAGAGCTTAGTCTTCTCACACTTTCATTTAATCATTATAATTACTAATTGATTAAATACTACTTTGTTATAATCAGCTGCAAAGAACGCTCAGTTACATTACAATTAATTTCAAAACGATTTCATAAACAGTATGACCAGATTTTTTCGATCTGTAAATTGTGATTATTATGATTCATAAAAATGATTTTAAACAATCAATTATCGGAGCTGGTAACTTGAAATTTTCGATAACACTAGGTAACAGCTAAATTGTATCTACTTATTTTAATACATATAAGCCCCCATATAAAGAAAAACCACAATTAAAATTTCCTAAGGCAGAAGTTTTAAAATCTAAAATCTTTTCTAAATCTGGTATTTTTTGCTTTAACCGCTTTTAATTTGTAAGGCATAAGTTAATAAAAACCTTTTTACTACCATTCACTCTTGTAGACAATTTTGTCGCTTTTATTCTATTCAGCTTTTTTTCTTTACTGAAGATAAGATAAGCAAAGGAGCCTATATCAATAAAAATTAGATACATTCGAAAAGCTTGATGCTCTTTTTATTGTTTTTATGCTTTCTGTTATTTACCTCTCAAATTTATAGTAAAAATAAATATGTAAATGAAAACAAATGTGAAAGTTGACAAAAATATAAAAATGGGATTATTCGAAAGCCCATTCCCGACAATTTTAAACTATATAAATTTGAACATTTTCAAAAATTTTCTTTTAATTTGTTTTGTATATTAAGTTGCAAGTCAGAAATGAACTTATATTATATATATGCGTATGACAACATGCATTGATTTGAGAATCTACAGCAAATAGCTCGACTAATTAAAAGATGCGCTAATGAAAAACCGTTGTACAAACACGAAAGCCTTTGTTATTCCTGGTGACGTCTAATAGCAAGGAAATGAAGAGCGTTGCTTTTATAACTTTTTAATTGTTTCGATAACTTTGTTTGCCGTTGACTTTGTCATGAAATTGCCAGTGCATTGTCCGTGGGCGTGGTCGTTTGAAAGGCATCTTTATTTAACGCCAAATTATATTTACCATATGTGTGATTAGTTACGGCGCACGATTTCGATATGGAATATGCATTAGCGAGCGAGCATAATGTGTTCTGTGTGCATGACAATGGATTTATGTTGTTATTATCTAATTGGTACTTGATAAAAAAGACTTGCCCGTTGCCCAATTTGGGCGCAAACGGGTTCTATATATGATAAGATAAACGCTAATTTTAATGCATTGGAAAACATTAGTTGGCAACTATATAAAATGACATCAATGTGACCAGCATCCCACCAAATAAAGTTCAAAATCTTTTTTATGCGTGAATGGATAAATGAAATTTCAACTGTTGCAATCACATTCAAATATAAGTATAAATAGTAAAAATTCAAATTTTTATTTTCTTTTGTAAGAAACAGTAATTTCTTCAATAGTATAATTATTTTGTAATATTTTATACTGATTGTTTAATATAAAAAAATTAAACAAAGTTCATTTTTCAGTATATTTATAACAGTCCTGTTGATCTGCAGCTTAACGGCACTTTAGTAATGCATTAAATATGAGATGCTTTTCGAGATTTGACCAAGCAACATGTTGCCGTCTAATTTAAGCCCAAGGCAGCAGCAGCAGCAGCAGCAGCAGCGGCGGCCGCAACAATATAGCTAAAGTCACCTGCCTGGCGAATGCTATCAGCTGGCGAGGGTGTTGATATTGTTGTTGCTGTTGTTGTTGTTGTTATCTAGACACCCATACCAGTCAGTGGCTTGTTGTTGCTGTCGCTGTCGCGACGTCGCCCGTTCTGTTTGGTATAAAAGCCAAGGCGGCCAAAGGACCTGCGCTCATTCACTTCGGTTGAGTTGTGTGCAAACGTTCGTTTCAATCGCAAAGCTTGCCAACAGAGCTACCTGTGGCAGTGGCACCTGGCGATAGGCGCAGTGCAGTGCAGTTTTAAATTCAACGATAATTCAAAGTGAGTTCTGTTTTTCTTAAAATCAAACCTAGTTCCTTACTTGGCCATTGCCAGCTATCACAAAGATCTAAAATTATTCGACAACTATTTTAACTTAGTTTTCGAAATATTTGTTTCGAAATTGCATTCTTACGGTTAGTCAAAACACGTTTATCTGCAGTTCTTTAAAATTGCAAAATTGAACACGGGTATAAATTTTTTTTTTTAAATTTCTGAATAATAAATCTGTTAAAAAAACATTTGAAAATACTCTTGAAGTGCTTATTCTAGAATTAATTATTAGATAGCATTACATTTATATTGTTATTTTAGCAATAGCATTCCTGGTATAGATTTTTCTAGTTAGAATTATAAATCTTAATTCATATTTAAAACCACTTAAAACTCGTAAAAAAAAGGTTGTCGGGTTTTATACGGTTCAATTTTAAGACAATTTAGTCGCTTTTATGTAATTTTTTGGTTTTTAGTTTGAAACGCAAGCAATCACGAAATGAAGCTAGTATTTCGGGAATTTGCAATGTTCGTAATGACGTCTGTCCATCCATTTGAATGGAAGAACAGAAAAACACAAATTCGGGCATGATTGCCACACCCCCACCCTCGCTCAATACCGCCTCCACAAATCACATAAATCGAAATTAGCTAAAATCAGCCACCCCCGCACCACAAAAATTCCAAAATACCGAAATTTTCCAAAGAACGTGAAAGAACGCAATTGGTAATTTCCGACTGCAGCATACTCACTTATTTTAAGCTTGATCTTTCTCTTCATTTTATTTTGTTGCTTTATTTATTTTCGTATTAAATAATTAAACAGGAGTTAAACAGTGAAAATCAATTGAAATCAATTTAAAACTCCGAAAACCCTTTTTTGAAGTTGTTTCGAAATATTGAGATTTGGCAGTATACACACATATATACATATGTATATATATATGGGTCATATTGAGTTTAGTTCAAGTGATGAAATTGCTTATTGAATAATTGGCCATCGGCCACTTCAGAAAAGTTTTCGCTGAGCTGACTTAATCACATAATGAGGGGCAAATTGTATCTTGTATCTTCGAAGAGGCTAATGAACAAAATGTTTGTCCGAATGAGTGAATGATTGTCTTTAACAAAAAAAAAAACAACAAAAAAGATAAGAAATATGCAGAAATTATGGTTGCACTTTGTTCTTCAATAAGCACAAGCACAAAACTTTGCCGTTGCCAACGGCGCAAGTCGCACGCTGAAGCTGCCTTCAATCAATATTTGTAAATTGCCAGCGAACAGGCCGCAAGCAGGGAATTGGTGGCCAACAGGCTCACCGCACGCTGCCAACTTTTGCGCCACTGTTGCACTTCTGCCAGTGCTTCTAGTATTCTTGGAGCCGATAATAGTCTTTTGTTTCAATTTTGTGGAAATATGCGAATGGAGAAGGAGTCAAAAGCAAGGTGTTGGCTGATTTATCTATGCAAATTGTTATTGTAAATTGTGGTTATTCACAGTTCCGGCAATAAAACAAGAAGTGTCATCTTATATTAAGTAAGTCTTTTAGCTTTGATTACGTATTGAACATATTTATGAAATATATAAAGATACACTATTACAAGTTTGCTATAGAGATACCCTGTACCCAGCAAGCGTATTATAATTTTATAATAATAGTAATAAAAAGAAACTATTTCAGAACAAATAAATCATAGATATTCTTGTTAAGAATCAATAGAATTATGAGCTCTTCGAGCTCTTCGATCTCGCAAACTATAAGAACAAGAGACTTAAACTTTAGACTTGTCCATAATTCCCGCCAATAAGTTAGCTTTAAAAGCACAATTTTCTTAAACCAAAAACGGAAACTAAAAACTGAAAAAATACAATTTCTGATAAACATTTGCTAGATTTTAAATTGTAACTGTTAAATCTATTTACTCAAGTTATTGGTTACTTTCAGATATGAAAGATATGATGAAAATATATTCAAATGAATTTTTTTCGTCTATTGTTTTTCGTTTAACAATAAAATAACACTAACCGACTGATAAAATAAACATAATGCGAAACAAAAGTGCATAAATTGTCAACCTGTGAGAGGAAAACAATTTTAAAATTTCGCGGTTGATGGGCAGCAACGCAAACCAAATCCCATCAAGCTAAGCACACATATCAAATGCCTCTCCTATTTACATAAACACATATATGTACATATTTTATAAAAATATACGTATGTAGACACACACAAGGAAAGGGGGAAAGGAAAGGGGCTTTATTTGTTTTGTTACAGTTTCCTATCGCTGTCCGTTTTGTTGTCCTTGTCATTTTCTTTCAATCTAACATTAACTTTCAGCTATTTTCCATGTTGACCATGGTTATGACGTCGAAATAACGGCAAATATATTGGCAAGAAAATCTATACTATATATATTTTTAATATTTTATAAAGTGCATTAAAACTGTTAGCATATTTTTAAAAAGAATTGTCCAAATTTGGTTACTAAAAATGGGTAATTATTTTGTAACCAAATGGGGTAATTATTTATAATGGGTAAAAAATAAATAAATTTAAAATAATATAAAATTGAAAATAATATTATGGTTTATTATATATTATAATAAGCAGAAGTAGCCCTTTTCGACACTAAAAAATTTTTTATATATACTTGTTCAGCAATAAAAGCCGAGCCAATCTAGCCATGTTCATCTTAGTCAAATTTATTTTTAGTGATTTTTAAGGCATATTTACACAAACTTCTGATAATGCGTTATCACTTAAAAAAATCCAATGCAATTAATTTAATTAACATTTTCGTATTATATTTGTAGTTTGTTTTGTACACTTTTTTTAAAATAGCAACCAGGCTTATATCGTAAAACAGCATTTTTTAATGATACCGGAAGAACATTGAAAATATTCATTTATTTACGTTAATTTTCCCTCGCTAAATGCTATCCACAACTATGCCTGGCTAAATACATTTAATGATGCCGCGCAAAAAAAAAAAATATGACGAACCGCAAGTTTAGGCCCGGCTAAACTGAAAACTGTCAAGAACTTGAGCTAACTGTGTTACACGTCAACATCAGCGGCTATTGGTGTTAACGTGGCCGGGGCCGTGTGCCTCAAATCTTAATTGAACTCCTATTTAAATATTAACAAGAAAGAGCAGATATTTTCCGGGACCGAAGATTGAATACTCTATATCTATATACAAGATATGTTATTAAGATTTAGCTGATAGTGAAAAATATAATTGCTGTGTTTGGTTAACATATTCAATAAACAAAGAAATTATATATTTTGAAAACCTGAATATTTTTCCCACAATACTTTACCCATTTGGTGACCTAAAAATGATAGCCTCAGCCAGGGTATCACAAAAATTGATTGGGTAAACTGGAGGAAAAGGAAAAAGCAGTACTTGTTATTATCTGTAATCAAGCTAAATCTGCTGCTGCTGCTGTTGGGCGCCGGGATGATGGGGCTGGGAGGTGGGTGACAAGCCGGCTCTTTTAAAATTCTATCAAAATGTGGCACATCTTTTTGTTTAGCCTTTTTACAAATCCGCCAAGTTCAGCCATCGTCGCTTAATTAACTTAATGCCGCACTTCTGGCTACTGTTTTTATATATAAATATATACATACACACACACACCCTGCATACACATAAACCAAACAGGTGGGCGGCGAAAGGTGCCGATTTGGCCATCTGGTTTCTTGCTGACGCACAAATCAGCCAAAAATTCAAATCAAATTTCGTACGTGTCCGTTTTGGGTCCTCGTTCACCTGATTTTCACGCCCCCTTTTTTGTTAAACGATTGTGCCAGCAATCAAATCGAATATTGCCCTTATTCTGGACATGTTATCAAGTTTGCGGCCAACTGGGCGTATGCGTAATAACAGTATTTACGACAACACACACCGAAAACCATAAATGGTGATTTAAAACACATTCGCAAAATACCCGAATCCCATTGCTGGCTCAAAACGGGGGGCAACAACAAATAATATCTGATTGCCGGCAATTAAATGGGAACGTGAACAACATAACTCCCGATAAAACCCAAAAAAACTAGCTGGCGTGACTAATGAGCGATCCGCCCCAAAATTGATAGATAGAATCGAAAAAACCAATCCAGCACCCAACAATTACCAACATTTATCATTTGGGGAATTCCGAGCCATTTTTTTGTCGCTTATCAATTGCGAAATTATTGCAGTTATCCGCATCAGTTTCGTATCTATTGTTTTTTTCACTTTTAATATTTTCTGGAACTTTTCACGGTCCCGGTTGTGGTCAGGTCAGAAGGATTTGTTCTTAGCCACGGGCCGAATAAATCTTTTTATGGCAAACGCCGCGCAGCAATTACCAAATTACCAAATATTCCCTAATTGCAATTTAGGGCGAGTTAATGCGGTGTTTGTCACCTGGCGACGTCTATTAAAATTTATTTGTTTGTCTTTGTTCAAACTCAATGTTACACACACACATACCACAACAAATGTATGTGTGTGTGTATGTATGCATGCAGCCAAGCAGCTTCTTTGGCTCGCCCCGAAACGGATTATCAGCCGCTGGCCGTCGGCTTTTTGTTTTTCGCGAAAAACTAAATGGCGAAAATTATAAGTAAAAACGGATTTTAAAATTGAAATAGCTTGGATAACTAAATTTTTGAACCGAGAATTTTGTTCAGTAAAATAGGGATTTTCTATATTAATATTATTGATTAAACTTGGATTAGTTAATATGAAAACTAGCAAAACTATAGGCAATGAGGATTTAAGATACAACCAAAAAAACTACATTATACCTTAAAATTATTCAAGTAATTTTGTATAAATTTAAATATTTGAAATTGTATAAATATGAATTTTTCCCCTTATTTTTTTTTACTACTTTTCTATATAGTTTACCTTTTCTATTTAGTTTATATCTATAATAGAACTACATTTCAGTGTTTTTTTCATTTGGGCCAAAAATGGGTCAGTTAATTTGCGCCACATACATTTTCCATGAGAAACCAATGAAGTAAAGCCCAGTAGACGCATTTTGGCGCTGACGTTAAAATCCCAAGCGCTGCCTTAGATATAATTACGGTACATTACCTGTCTGTCGCGTTGCAGTTTTGCATTTAATGCACCTTCAAAAAAAGGGGAATTACAGAGCTAACTGAACCTTTGCAACAACATGCGTGCATTTGGTGTCGGTTTGAATTTGATACAAATTAGAGGCAAACCACTAGTTAAAATAGGGCCACATCTAGGGTGGGGCTTGAAAACCTTGTCCCAAAAGTGTGAAAATTTCTATGAATCAGACAACGCAGCGACGAAGTTTTTGTCACCAAAGCTTCACGTTGAGGTCAGGATGCGGCATGGCCACGCCCCTGTGAGACCGACCAACTACCACGCGCTAGTTGCAAACATGTTGGCTAACAAACGACACAAAAAAAAAACACAAAGTATCCCCTAAAAAGAAAAACAAGTGCGTGTACACAAACAGCAAAAAGAGAACGGGTCGGTATTTTGATCTATTTTGCACACAATTGCCTGTAATTAATTTGTTTAAGCCAACCCACGGCAAGAAAAATGATAAGCGAACGTGCAAACAACAGTTTTGAATGGACAATGAGACAAAAGCGGGCAAAATAATTATTTGGTTACAACTATACCGTTAGTTCAAGGCAGGGAAATTCGTATTAGTTTAAATCGTTATATAGAATTTTTAGTAAAATTTAAATACATTTTTTGGTAGCAGAAATTAACTGATTTGTAAAAGAAGTTAAAAAAAATTCAATGTGAATTGTTTCAATTTACTAAAGAAATTCGAAATTTTTTGAAAGAGATAAAAAATAAATATAAATCCTATTTTTTTCTGTTTAAAATTACTATTATATTTGTGTTTGTTTACCAAGAAACTAAATTTTGTGTCTGTAGCTCTTACATTTTTTTAACCTAAGCTCAAAAAAAAACATAACTGGAAATCGATATTTACTGATTTGATAAGGACGGAAGGACAGACAGACGCGCAAGATGCATATACTACTACTACTTCTACCTAGTCTATATATTTTCACAGCAGCCAATTAAATTTTTTTTTTAATATTCAATATTATAATTCAATATTTTTTTGAACGCAAGTTCAAATATTTGCCACAAATTTGAATTCACCGGATTTTCAATGCACTTATTGTATTTGTTTATTCGGTAATCGTTTTGTACAAAGTTTCGTTAGACCCAGCCGGAACCGACAGACGCCTTGGCGACAGTGTTGCCACTTAGCCAGGGTCCCAGGCCGAGTGTCTCCAGATTGGCGACGTGATTGGTGCCCGCGGTTATCGGCGAGAGCGCAGCGTCCTTAATTATGGTCAGGTGGTGTGCCGCGCCTGCGTTGCCATTGCGGGTGAATTGCCCAAACTTGGCCGCCTCGAATTCCGTCTTTTGGATTTCGGCGGCGGCAGCATGTGCCGACCGCTGCAGGGCCGAGGCCGCCTCGGCCTCGCGAGCAGCAGCGATCCGCTGCTGGTAGGCCACCGCCGCTTTGGATGCGGCGAGTCGCTGTTGGGCCAGCACCACGGCGGAAGCAGCCGAGGCCGCCTCGGATCGTTGGATGGCCGCCGCTGCCTCGGACTTCTGTGTGAGTATCGCGGCGTGCGTCTCCTTCTCCATGGCGATCCGCTGCTGGTTCAGCACGTTCTCCTTGGCCGCCTGCATTTGCTGCTGGGCGATCAGGACATTCGCCGACGCCTGTTTGGCAGCCGAAATCGCGTTGGCCACCTCGTTCGGCGACGGCGCCGCCTTAAGCGCACCATGTCCACCGCTCCAGCCGCCGCCGCTGCTGCCCAAGCCCGCCCAGCTGCCAGCCGCATTCCAAGCGTTGCCCACCTGGCCACTGCTCGCCAAGGCCCACGGACTGACAGCATCCCCGAGACTGCGTTTGGGCAGCGTCTTCTCGCCGGCAACAACAGCCACCAACACCAGTAGAAGGAGATAGTGCTCCTGGCTGGGCGTGTTTCGGATGCTTGCGAACTGCATTTCGGCTTGGGTCTGTCTTTCTACTGAACTCTTCGCCTGAGGGCTTCGCTATTTATAGCACATCTCTGCAGAAGCAACTGGCTGCTGGCTGCTTAATCGCTCACGTACTCCTCCTCGGCATCGGCAATTTGGGCTCTTTCTCTTGATTTTTGCGACTGCACCAAAAGGAAATGAAAGGCGGCTCCCCGTTTAGGGCGGCAATTGCTAATGCTAGCAAAAGCGTTGAAGCGTTGCGGCTTTCATCACAATTGGCTATCGTAATCCAGTTTAAAATATCTTTACAGTTATGCGCTTGGTTTAATTCATTGCGTAACATTAATTCTTGGCCAGGAGAATATCTATAAATATATTATGTTACACCCACCCACCCACACACACACACACGCACTCAACACGTAGCTGCTTTTGTGCTGCATATCAAAATAAAATTTAATTATTACGCGAGAGACACGCAATTTACGTGTCCAAAAGGTATTACTCTTAACAAAGTGGAAGAGACATCCGCGGACACAAATTGTGCAGCTCAGCCGCCGCCGAACATTTCACGCCCCTTGCAACGATTGCAATTACCGTTAATGCACGTCGCCATCGGCCGGACCAGCTCTAATTTTACTTTTACTCGTATTAATGAATAAAAATTAAATAAAGCAAGCTGATGCCACAGTTGCGGGAAATTCACAACATCGTTATTTTGTATTCAATATACAAAATACAAATTTAAATTTCTAAATTTAAATAGAATAGGATTAATAAGGGTTTTGAACTTGACTCATTTCCCATTAATGAATTCAATAATTAATTAATTTATCAATCTGTCAAACATTTCCTAATTAATATAAATTAGTTAGAATCTTATCATTATAATTCACTATAGTGAATAATAAACATTAAAAGTGTGTGTTAATAATGGTTTTAAGCTTGACTCATTTCCCATTATTTAATTGCAATCACTATGCGGAGATTTTGACTAAATTCCTCGTTGAATAGTTGCCTTGGACAACTGATCCAAGAAGAAACCAATTACTTAATATTAATATTGTATTGTATTTTAAGACACAGATAAGTCAAACATTTTCTATTTAATATAAATTTGTTAAAATTTGATTAATTTCATTCACTTTACGTCTCAACTCCCACTTCAGCTTAAGGAAATTATTTAAATTGTTGATTTTGTGTGGCATTCAAAATTGAGTAACTCACTTTTTGAGAGCCTTTCCACAGAATCCCTATTTACCGGACTAAAAACAGCATCTTGTTGCTTTACGTAAAATGTGTTCTGCTGATATATTGCTGCGATATCAGAAACATATCACATTACGCATTGTCCCTTTAATAGCCACCCACTGGGTGGTTGGGTGGTTGGGGGTTGGGTATGCCCGCCGTTTCAAGCTATTCACATTCGTATTTGTTTTAATTTAGAGCACAAATCTGCTGGCCAGCATGTGGCAGTCGCGGGCATTTCAGAGACAGTCGCGGAAATCTTTTATCGGCATTTTATTGCTCACCTTCTGCGCTTTTCTGGCGCAGGGCGTCCTGGCAGCAGCCGCGGATGCGTCGTACGCCGAAAATGAACTCCACAAGGACAATGGTGAGCCAGACCAAAGAAAGCGTCTTATTGGCCAGTGCATGTTAATCCTTTTGCTTTTGCAGAGTATCCCAGTTTGGTCAAGCGACCCGCTTTCTTTGTGGGCAGTCGATATGGACGCTCCAGCGGAAACGCCGCCAGTGGAAGCGGCGCTGTCTCCGCTGGTGGTATGGGTCCGTCTAAAACACGCCGCCTAATCATAGTGCCCCGGAATGATCGATTCTTTTTGGGTTCCCGATATGGCAAGCGCAGCGACGAATATCTGTCGCCCTACGAGCAGAATAGCCTGGGCTTGGGCACCGCCAAAGACTCCTTGCGGGACCTTGTTGAGAGCGACGGGGCCAACGGCAAACACAGCAGCAGACCAAGAGCAGCGCCATCCATGTCCTGCTTTTACACGGGCATCAGCAACTTCTATCGATGCAACAACAACAACAATATCAATACGTAAGTTTTGTCACCTGACCCTTGCTGGGAGTGTCCTTGTTATTTAGCTGCCTTTGCTCAATTGAACACAGGGAGGAGCCCAACAATATTATTATGAACCGCAACGACGGAGTGGCATTAGATACCAGCAACATAGCCTCGGAGGACGCTAACACCAAGTAGGATGCCGGGAGATGGCATTGAAAGAGAGCAAAACTGGCGATTGATGACCACAAACTGTAGTTGCAAATGATCCTCCGGCGGTTAATATCCTTGTTATCCATTGGCTTTTTTTATGCTACTAATGTAGCGCAACTTATGTTCACATTTTAAAGAAGCAACTGGTATTAAAATCTTTGACGGGGCTGGAAAAGTTTTAATACCCAACAACAATAAACATGTAAATAAGTATACATACAATAAATACATATTATTTACGTCGGTATCAAATAGCAAATCTAGGTAATATACTATATAGCAAACAGTGGCATATTTAACAATTCGACGAGAACAATTTCCCATTCAAGTTACTTTTTTTTGGGGGAGTGAAAAGCATCCTCTAGCTTTGCAATGGTAATTCGATTAATAACTAAACTAGATATATACGAATGTTTAATCTATTCATTTCTACAAATGTAAATGTTCAATAAATTCAGTGGATGAACAAATAGCAAAACAATTATGAGCATACGCGAATTTTTAACTGAGTTAAATATTTGGTTTTAGAAATTTCAGCATAAATCTTGACAAGCTTATTAAGTTTTGTCTATCTGTTTTCAATTAATTTAATTTAAGTTATTTCCTTACTTAATAGTGTAGAATCGCGAAGAAAATTGTGTTATTTTTTTGTAATTATTTGGGTGTATATTTTATTTTTATTTTTTTATTATTTGGGTGCATATTTTATTTTTATTTTTTATTTTTTGGGTGTTTATTTTATTTTTAGTTTAATTTTTTAATATTTTTTTATTTGTTGTTGAGGCAACAGGTTGCTGGATACCCTTTTATCTGTTTATATCCTTATAATCAATTTTTTGCTTTGGGGTTTATATTATTGAACTCTAGTCCAGATAACATAATCCTAGCTCTCGCACGTTACAGTATTGTATTTATACAATATATAATAAATATATATATTATATATCTGCATATATTCTTGTCCATCTGCCTGTCTGTTTTCATGCAAACCTCTCAGTTTTAAAGCATCGCTTTATAATGCCGCATAGATTGTTCTTTTTGTTGCAGTCAGTAAAAGTTTGTTTATTGCTGTGATTTCGTTACACCAAAACCAAAGTTCATAAATAAACTTTTTGAGTGTTGGTCGTCATTTGCTTGATTTTATATTTGTGTGTGTTGAAAATGAAACTAACTGGGAATATATCTACATATACATACCTGTACATATATATTGTTTATAATAAAAATATGTGGTTGGCTATAAAGCAATTTCCTTTGCGCTAATGCACTTCTTATTATAAACAGCATCCTTACGCATGTTTGTATGTGTGTGTGTGTGTGTGCAGATATTGTTTGTGTGGGTACTTCTAGAAATTTAATTAACATAGCAGCGATACAAATAATGAGCAAAAAGCCAAAGAGCACTTACACGCAAAACAATTTCTTAAACGGCAAACAGCAGAGTGGCAAGAAATTAGGTCGGTTTCCCTTATCTGGCAGTGATTTTAATTGATGTCAACGGATAGCGGCGTACTTATATGGGCAGGCCCGTCTGACTCCGCGTACATTTAGAACGGCATTTTAAGCTAGTGGCAAAGTGCTTGGTAATTGTATTAGCGGCATGGAAAACAATGTCATCTGGATTCGCGACACGCGCGCTTCTTGGCCCGCCCGCATCACAACTTTTCAGCAACGAGGACATGACAGCGCGGGGATACCTTTGCATCAAACAATCGCTCGTAGCGCACATCCAGGCGCAGCTGCTGCGCTGCAGCAACTTCCCTAAGGTAGCACAAACGGTCGTACAGCACCAGATTCTCGCAGAGTTGCTGTGCCAGAGAAGTTCGGTTAGCAGTTAGTTAGGGTATGGGTAAACAAATATTCACTACCTGTATGCTCGCCTGCAGGCAGCACAATGCCTCCGCTAGCTGGGCGCCTCGTCCATCGTGATACCTTTCGGTTATTTCCGTGAAGCGTGCCTCATGAATTGCCCGCCAGACCTGTGGCTGACCCGTTTTCTGTTCGTGCAGCTGATATCGCTGCTGTATTTCTTCAAATGTCTGTCGATCCTGGGGAAAAGGCACCTTAATCCTGGGCCGTTTCATCTTGGTCTGCTCGTCAGCGTCACACAGGGCTTCGGCCACAGCACGGTTAAACATCTGACCGCCGTGCTCGGCATGTGTCCGGGCATCGCAACGCCAACGCGCATTCGTCTGCTGGCAGGCCAAACGCATGAAAGGCCGGTTAAAGGTGGCAACCGCAGAGTGAGCTGACATCGCCCCACGCAGCGCGTTGCTCAATGGAAAGTTATTAAACGGGCCGTCGTCTGGTTGACCATCGCGCAGCGCGAGTTTGTGGTAACAGCAGGGCATTATGTGGAGACAACGCACTTGCGGCATGGCCAAGAACAATAGCATGGCGCTGATGCTTAGGTCCGCACAGGCATGCAAGCCAATTATCGCGGTGCGCACCGCTGCGGGCAAACCGTTGCGCTGTGCCAGCTCCGATGCGAACTGCTCGATGCGACCGCACGAATTGGCGTCCGCTTTGATAAATAGCTGCTGGTAGCTAATCGACTTACATCTCTCCGGTGGCAGCCACCCCTGGCTGCGTTGGCGCGCCGTCTGCACTCGCTGCTCGTCCGCTTCCAGGCCAAGTATCAAATAGTTATTGTTTAGCTGAAGCAGCGCTTCGCTGAGGTAGCCCAGCCCGGCGCCCAAGTCGATTATCAGCTGGGTGTCTGGGCAGTGACCATGAATGTTGGCAGCCAACTGTTCGATTTCATGAAGTTTTTTCTGTGCTATTTTGTGACAAGATTTGGAATTGCTGCTTTCTGCTTCAGAGGCACAACTGGATAAAGAAGTGGGAGTAGGCGTCAAATTGGCGACCTGTTGGCGGAAGCGGAGCACCTCTTCGGGGCAGCCATCTAAATTCTCGTGGACAAACGGAAACTTGTTGAGGTGTTCATTCGATAGTCCCAGAAAGTAAGCCTTGAAGTCACACGGCATAGAATCTAGAGACCTGAGGCAAGATGTATTGGATTCGCGATATATCCAGGAAAACGTATGCAAAAAACCCACAGCAGCTCTAAAATATGCTTCGTCTCCAGCAAACCCAATCGGCAGAGACATGACTGAGAAAGAAAAAAAAGGCAATGCAATCGAAATGAAAAATTATCTAATCAGATATTTTGTAAGTAAATTTAAAACAAAACATAAATCTACGTTAATTTAAAATATTAAGTTATGGCCAGGTACCCAAATTTGAGATATTGAAATATTGATGCAGTAATATTGCTGTGATTTGATTTTAAGGCAAGGTCCATAGATATTCTAATCACTTTTAATGTTTTATAGAATGTTGTTGGTTCAATTAGCCAACAATTTATTAATAGCCAACCATATTATCTGCTTTATTTCTATTGACCAAAAATTGTCCACATTTTGTTGAACACAATTTTACTTGGAATTTTCAAAGTTTCTTTACTAACATCAATAGTCGCCAGGTGTTTTGTGTTTTAAATTCTAAATTCTGCTCAAACACATTTAATTGCATTGTTTCCACAACAGCAGCAGCAGCAGTTAAAGTTCACAAAGTATTGTTTGTTAAAAGACAACATTCTTTTTAATTAATCGTTAACAAGTAATGAACGCTTTTCGGTAGGAAAACAGAACCATACATACGGGTTAAATGTATATAAAATAGAAACAGAACAAATGTAGCTTATGGGTATGTATATACAGTCAGATTTTTAGCACAATATCCTACACTTAAGATATAATTTTCCATTTTAAATTAGTCTCCGCTTCTAACTTGTCGTTAGCCGGCCCTAAAATACATTTGCCAAAGTGTTTTGGTTCCTCCTTAAAGTATTTATCAACAACAGCTCGCAGCTCGTCGACCGTCACAGAAAGCACACGGGAACGGTATTTCACAAACATCTCTTGAGAGACCTCATAGAGAAAGTAATCGATGCCCACGTTTCCAGGTGCAATAGGGGAGTCCAGCTGCTGCAGTACGCCCAGTTTCGCCTCGAACAGCGTTTGCTGATCCAGTTTCTTGCTTTCCGCTTGCAGCCATTCGTAAGTTTTATCAAATGCATCCAGTGTCTTTGTAGAGTGCGGATCACGATAGCTAAAGAAACAGAAGATGCCATCAGAACCTATTTTAGCACCTGCGCCATACGCTCCATTCTGCTCCCGCACCACAGGCAAGAGATACTTGGCCGACACGAGCTTTGCCAGAACGCGCAAAACCGGATGATCTTCATGCAAATATGGCACAGCGAAGAAAGCTTTCGCGCAGTAGTTCACGGGTATGTTCATAACATAATGTTGAAAGCTGGGCTCCAGCAAATGCAGTTCGCTCGTTGTGTTCATCTTCTCGAGCGTGGGCAAGTTGTTCAGGAAAGTATCGTAGTGCTCCATTGCTGTTGGTTGGAAAGCCTCCGAGCTGTTAATGGCCACTCGCATGTTGCTCTTGCTGAAGACCTTAGATCCAATTTTCGTTAACCTGTCGCGGATTTCATCTGTGCTGTTCTGTTGAACATACTTTTTCATGAAGTCAATATGATCAACACCGGATAATAGGGATTTCAATTTAGCAGCATCACTGACCAAGGCAGCGGAGCCTAACATGGCGTACAAGTGCCCCGAACTTGCGATGCCCACTGATATATTAGAGATATAATTTTCGATGAGCATCTTAAGGCGATCAGTATCATCGAGCTTGAAATTAAGCAGCAACTCCTTGCACAATGCAAACATATCGGGAACGTTCTTGTCGAGGGCGTGCGTCGTCATCATCAAGCCCATTCGATAAGTCTTGGCGTCTTTTACATTTTCAATGAAATTCAATTTAAAGTCGATGCCGGATGTTTTTGATAGCACTAATTTGTCGAACTCGCGGAAATCGTGGTTGGCGGTGCCCATATCGTCAATAACATTACAGAACAATGGCACTAGCATAACCTCATCAGGACTCAGTCCAGTGATATTGAACAAGCACTTAAGGTATGTTATTTCATTAGTGGGTACTTTACACAGCTGCGTGGAGACATTTTGAATGGTTTTCCTTTCTAGATTTGGCAATTTTGGTGGATCTTTTACATCGTTTACTGTTAGACACGGCAAGACGTCAGCACTTTCTACACCTTTTTGGGACGCTTCGAGCTTAATGCCATTGTTATATATCTCTTGTAACTTGTTGTCATCGAGTGCTTTTATCTTTCGCTTTAACATATCAGCCTCCGCCTTCTGGAAATTCTCCTCGTACAATTCGTCGGGGGACATTGTCAATGTGAGCTTGTGCGTATTGTTTGAGAAGTATTTTTGCATTTTCTGTTGAAAGTAGTATTTATTATCTTTCAGGCTACACCTCAACTTGGCAATCATTTCCGAAACCCGCAGACTGCCGACAACATCACCATCATGATTCCAGAGTGACGTCGAATTGAATAGCAGTGCGTTGCCAAAGTGAGGGCTCTGATGTTTAAGGGACAATTCCAAATTGTGAAGCACACTTTCTATATGCTGAGATTCAAAGCCTTCCTTGATGGTGTTTTCGACAGTCTGATTGAAAAGTTCGTTGAACTTTTTGAAATCTTCAACCTTCAGGTCTTGTAAGCCCACAACAAAATATGTATCCTTGCAGTCTGCGGAATAGCCTGTGCTCTGATTGTAGCCTCCAGAGAAATTTGGCTCAATTAAGCTCTTGTAGAAAGCCGAGTTGGGGCCACGAATCAATACTTCGGAGAGTACATTTAACTCAAAACTCTCCTGTATATCTGTTGTATCACACATCAGCAAGGCTATTGCTATTTGGTTCTGTCTATCGAAAGTAGCACCCATAGTGTCCAGCCTGCTGGGGATGTGAACGTTGCGTGGCTGCGACCATGGCGGCTGTTTTGGTATGCGGCTGTATGAATTATCTATGCATTCGTGTTGGCTTAGGTATTCCTTATCAACAAATGCAAGAGTCTTCATTACGTCAAATGAGCCGTAGCAGAACATGCGCGCATTGCTGGGATGGTAGTATTTGCGATGAAAATCTTTCAAATCCGTGTGCGTTAACTTAGGGATCTCCAATGGATTGCCGCCCGATACATAGCCGTACGTGTGGTCAGGCAGCATGTTGTTGAGCAACTTCAGCGTAAATACTTGCGAATTTTCTGAGAAGGCACCTTTCATTTCGTTATAAACGACACCCTTTATAATAAGCTCAGAGTCCTTATTACGCAGTTCCTTGTGCTCAAGACGCCACCCTTCTTGTAAAAAGTCCAGATACAATAAATTTGGTCTGTAAAATAAAAATTGAATAGTAAGTCGACATTGGAATTCCGAGTATTTTATTACACATACCTAAACACAGCATCCAAATATATTTTCTGCAGATTTCTAAAATCCACCTCGTTCATGGTTGAAAATGGATACAGGGTGTAATCCGGTCCAGTCATAGCGTTCATAAAAGTGGCAACTGATCGATTTAGCATTTTAAAGAACGGATCGCGAACTGGAAAATTTTTTGAGCCGCACAAGGCGAGGTGCTCCAATATATGTGGCAAGCCCGTGGAGTCAAAGGGCGTAGTGCGAAAGTTGATAGAAAATACATTATTAGTATCGTTCCGATCTATATACCAAAATTCCGTCCCTGTACCCATGTGCCGCATTGTACACGACGTTAGCTCAAAGTCGGGGATATACTCGATGCGTTCGCACTCAAACCCATGGTATATTTTGCCCTCACTATATTTGTATTTACGATCGGCCATCACGTACGGTATATCCCCCTGGAACTCTGGATGAGTCTCCGTCCTGGCAGCTCTCACGACCTTGTCAACGGTAAACGACTTAACATCTCGTCTGGCCGGCAGCCCACATAGCACTCTGGCTGGGCGCGGCACCGCCTTGAACCATTGTAAACGCGTGAGCATTTTTGTTAGTGCGAGTCTATAAATGATAAGTACACAATACAAGTTGCTGATGATATCAGGATCAAAACATCGGGTGAAAGGAATTAAAAAGAACCAACATAAAACACGACACGAGTTTGAGTTACATCAGCCGGCATTCATTTGTATATGTATGTATGTATTGATTTACTTAGCGTGCCTGTGTGTATGTTAAATTTACAGTTTTTAATATTGAAACTGATTGAAATTGCATGTACGTAAAATGTCAATAATTACACTAATTTGAATATGCAACATAGTGTTTATAAATATATTTTAACACTCACCAATTCCAAAACTCCAATCTTAAAATGCAGTCGCCTGCAAATTAAATAAATATATATCGGAAGCACATAAATGAGATATTTATCGATGTATCGATGATTTATCGATGTATCGATGATTCTAAGGCATATCGGAAAAACTTCTGCAAGCGAAAAATATTTAAGGTTTTTTTTGGTATTTCTTCGTTTGAACTATCAAATGTAAAGAATTTATAAATAAATCGCGTTTTAGGCTTTTTACGATGAATTGCCGCTGAGCTTTACATTACTGCCAATTAAAGTTACGGATAAATTACTGGCAGCACTATTACCGAAATTGGTGTTGCCACTTACAATTGTTAGTTATGGACTATCGCTAACGGCGATTGGTCAGTTATTACAGATACCGTTTTTTCGTATTTATCCGGAGTATTTGAGTCGTTCGTCTTTCAAGCTAATGTGATTGAAAAACTGAATATTGGCCAATAAAAATATCATAAATATAAATAATATTTATGTAAGTCAAAATCTAATCTTAACCGACGGTCAGTGCACACACTATAATTAATAATACAATTATTTTAGTTAGTCTATTTACTTGTTCGTTCTATTTTACATAGTTTTTTGTTTTTGTCCTAGAATGCATTTTCCAAAATGATCTGGTTCCTTCTTGAAATACTTTTCAATAACAGCTCGAAGCTCTTCGACCGTCACAGATAACACGCGAGCACGATATTTTAAGTACTCTTCCTGCGACACTCTTAAAATAAAATAATCAATTCCAATTTCACCAGGCGCCGTTGGCCAGTCAATCAACTGCAGCACTCCCAGCTTGGCTTCAAACAGCATTTGATGATCCAGCTTGCTACTTATCGCTCTTAGCCACTCGTATGTCTTGTCAAATATATCCAGTGTCTTTGTAGAGTGCGGATCACGGTAACTATAAAAACAGAAGAGTCCGTCATAACCGATCCTTGCACCTGCGCCATACGCTCCATTCTGCTCCCGCACCACAGGCAACAGGTACTTGGCCGAAACGAGCTTTGCCAGAACCCGCAAAACTGGATGATCTTCGTGCAAATACGGCACAGCGAAGAAAGCTTTTGCACAGAAGTTGACGGGTATGTTCAAAACATAATGTTGAAAGCTGGGCTCCAGCAAATGCAGTTCGCTCTTTGTATTCATCATTTCGAGCGTGGGCAAGTTGTTCAGGAAGGTATCGTAGTGCTCCATTGCTGTTGGTTGGAAAGCCTCCGAGCTGTTAATGGCCACTCGCATGTTGCTCTTGCTGAAGACCTTAGATCCAATTTTCTGTAATCTGTCGCGGATTTCATCTGTGCTGTTCTGTTGAACATACTTTTTCATGAAGTCCATATGCTGAACACCAGACAAAAGGGATTTTAATTTAGCAGCATTTGTGACCAATGCAGCGGAGCTTAACATGGCGTGCAAGTGCCCAGTAAGTATAATTGCCACTGATAAATTGGAAATGTAGTTTTCAATAAGCATCTTGAGGCGATCTGTATTCGCGAGCTCAAAATGAAGCAAAAGCTCTTCGCATAATGCAAACATATCCCCAACGTTCTTATCGAGGGCGTGCGTTGTCATTATCAAACCGGTCTGAAATGATTTGCCATCCCGAACATTTTCGACGACCTTAACCTTAAAGTCAATACCAGCCGTTTTTGAAAGAATCAAATTGTCGAATTCGCGGAAGTTGTGCTTGGTGGTGCCCATATTTTTAAGTACGTCAGATAGTAATGGTACTAGCATAGCTTCATCTTGACTTAAGCCCGTAATGTTGAAAAGGCAATAGAGGTATGTGATATCGTTAGACGGCACCTTACACGACTGTGTGGGGACACTTTGAACGCGTTGTTCGGTGACCTTTGGGAACTCAAGCGGCTTTTGGACATCCCTAAGTGATAGGCACGGCAATACGTCCACATTTTCTATAGCTTTTTGGGAGGCTTCTAACTTAAGGCCATTCTGATATATCACCTCCAAGCTATCAGCGTCAAGATCCTTTATTTTCTCTGCAATTAAATTCTTTTCTGCCTGTTTTAAGTTTGCATCGTATGACTCGTCAGCCGACATTGTTATAGTGAGTTTATGTGGATTGTTAACGAAATGTTTCTCAACTTTTTGCTGCAAATAGTTCCCATTCTCTTTCAATCTGCATCGCAACTTGGCAATCATTTCGGAGATCCGTAAATTGGCAACCACATCTCCACCATGATTCCACAATGCCATTGAGTTGAGCAACAGATTGCTGCCAAAGTCTGCGCATTGATGCCTAACTGATAATTCAAAGTTCTGCAGTACACTTTCTACATGCTCAGGATCAAATCCTTTTTCAACGACTTCATGCACAGTTTGTTCAAGTAATTCATTGAATTTGTGAAAATCATCTACGCTTAGGTCTTGCAAACCTACAGTAAAATACGTGTCTCTCGCTGTATAATAATAGCCCGTAATTGCGTTGAAGCCACCAGAGAAGTTTGGCTCTATCAGACCCTTGTAGAAGGCCGAGTTGGGGCCACTAATTAACAACTTAGTTAGAAGATTCAATTCAAAACACTCCTGTACATCGGTTATATCGCACCATAGCATGGCAACGCCAATTTGATTCTGTTTGTCCAGCGAAGCGCCCACGTTATCAAATCTGCACGAAGTGTGCACAGAACGCGGCTGCGACCAACGCCGATGCAATGGAACGAAGCTGTAGGAAGTGTCTATACAATCTTTGTCGGACAGGTATTCCTTATCAACGAATTCAAGTGTTTTCATCAGATCGAAGGAGCCGTAGGAGAAAATACGCGCATTGCTGGGATGGTAATATCTGCGATAGAACTCGATTAATCCGTCATGGGTTATTTTCGGAATCTCTAGCGGATCTCCGCCAGCTAAATACTTGTATGGGAGTTCGGGTAATATGTTATTTAGAAGAATTTTTCTAAATAGTCGGTTATTGTTAGAGAATATTCCTTGCATTTCGTTATAGACGATACCCTTAATCATAAGCTCAGATTTGCGATTGTGCACGTCCTTGTGTTCGAGTCGCCAGCCTTCCTGTAGAAAGTCCAAAAAAAGTAGATTTGGCCTGTAATAAAGAAGATTTAAAATTTGCAGCAAAATTATTTTTGTTTGCATTTTACCTAAACACAGAGTCTAAATAAATATGCTGTAGATTCCGGAAATCGACCTCGTTTCGAGAAGAGAACATATAAACGGTGAAATCTGCCGCAGTCAGAGCATTCATATTGGTGGCAACAGATCGATTCAGCATTTTAAAGAATGGATCGCGCACTGGAAATGCTTTTGAGCCGCACAAGGCCAGATGCTCCAAAATGTGCGCCGCACCCGTAGAATCGACGGGCGGAGTCCGAAAATGAATTGAGAACACATTATTGATGTCATTACGATCGATATACCAAAACTCCGTTCCTGTCCTTAAATGCCGCAGTGTGCACGACATAAAGTCAAAGTCCGAGTTGTACTCAATCCGCTGACACTGGAATCCGTGATAGATCTTCCCCTCTTCATATTTATAAGCGCGATCGGAAATTACTTGGGGCATTTCCACATGCAGCGCGACTTCAGCCTTCGGTTCCACTCCGCGCAGCGCATCAATTGTAAACGACTTGAAATCTATTCTGCCCCATTTGGGGTCGTTCATCACATGTTTCAATGCTTTCTTGTTGCATTTTATACGTTTAAGCATTGCGTTTAAGCTGCTTGAAAATTAATAATAAAATAAACACAAGTGGTCCGACCGCTAAACAACATGATTTATATATACCTTTGTAAACCAGAACCTTTAGTATTTAAAATTTTGATCAATATGGACGAAAGTTGAAAACAAAAATTTTAATTTTATATAGGCAAAATTTGAGACATTTATTTTAGTAAATCTTTGTTAGATAAATTTTAATTTTGTTGGGGTATTTTCTGTCAACGTCAACGACTATTTTATATGCTGTCACATTTTATTTTATTTTACATATTTTGAGCACTGTTTCAACAGCATGTTGCTAGAAACATATCTCTGTATGAGCAGTGTTTAGCAACATGTTGCTAGAAACATTTCTGTTATTAATTTAGCCATGTTGAGAAATTCATTTGAGAGCAGAACGAAATCTCTTCAAATGAATTCGACTGCTGGCATTCCCCTACCACAATATATGATAAGCATACACACACAATGGGTAAAAAGGGTTTCTTTTATTTGGCATGTTAAGTTTGATATGTTAAGTCAGTCGCGTAACTCTCGAAATCCAATCAAGTAACTTTATGTTGCAGTCGTAGATTTCGCAACCCGCTTTCGGGTCAGTCTTTTCGGCAAGTACGAAATCGTAAACCTCCGCAGATTTCTCATTTAGCGTCGTGGAGGGGCTGTCAAAATTTATTAATAAAAATAATTTAATACATATATTTATTGGTTATTATTCATTTTAATTGATTTTATTCATTGCAGTGATCAGTTTGGAGTCCGACATTCTCTTCTAAGCTGTTTAACTCGCCGAAAGTCCGCTAAAAAATAAACTGTATGTTAATGAAAAACTTACCCAAACACCAAATGCAGCAGCTCCTGTGCGACGCTGAAGTCCTTCGAAAACTGAATTGTGTTGGCCTCGCAAATGGCTTGCAGCATGCACTCATGACCGTTATATCCGTAACTGGAAGCCCAATTGAAGATCAGTATAGCTATTATTGACTTTTGATCAGCACTTACCCATTCAGCGTGTGCTCTATGTATGCGTAAATTTGCCAGCGCAATTGGCTGGGCCTCTTCTGCATTTGGCGGATGTCGACCTGGTCGATGCCGCCGTTGATGGGCACTCCCTTGTTTTTGTATTCCGGTAGAAAGGGATTCTGTCGGTACACGCTTGCATTATACGGCAGGAAAAACTCTGTTTTCAGTACGTGACCGACGGTAAGCGATTCAAGCGTCAGATCAGCTGGAATACCAATGCCGGCAATAAACTGGAAATTCACGATGTCCCAATAAGCGTATTGTGTGACTTCCGACCAAGCTGATTTAAGTTTACCTGATATCTTGTTGGAGCTTGTCGCGGATAGATAAGGAATCGCTTCGACCGGATTCGCTGCTCTCTTGGCTGCACAGGCAACACTAGACACAGGCCCAGGAGGGAAATAAACCACACCATCCGACTCATATCGTCAGACTAAGACTAACTGTCGGCAAAAATGCAGCTGCCTGCACTTGGATTGCCTCCGATAATTAACAGCCAACTGTCAGATACCAAATCAAAATATCTTCACACTAACAATCTGCCAACCTATTTACAAGCATGGAACGAAGCCAATTGACACTTTCGGGATGAGACTTCACACAGATTTAACAGATTTAACCGACTTATATGATAACAAATATGATAAAAATATGCTAAGTTAAAAACTGAGAGAAGAGTTTGCATAAAAACCGAATTAAATTGAATTGGAATTGAAGTTATTCTTATAAACTAGATAGTCTCTATATTTAAATGATGCGTTTACAAGTTTATAAATTTGTTTTTTTTTTATCAATTGCACAACTTTATTTTGCCATTCCTTTTCAGTTATGATGATACAAAATGTAAAAAAGGTTGTCCGTCAAGTTGTATATTAAAAAAGGTAATTTGAAAAAGTTTTATATGTCCACGACTTGAAAATATACACACATATTGTAATTAACTTAAATAATTTTAATGATAACTAATTTAGATTGGTTGCGATGAGAGAAACCCAGTAAAATACGCAAAGAGTATGCAGTATTTATTGACACTATGGTAACAATAAGTCTGTAGAATATTTTATAAAATTACACAAAAACTTGTAAAGAAATGATACGATAAGGATTGAATTGATGCTTAACGACCTCGTTTGATGAACATGTCACATTTACTTTGCGCGGAAATACTTAGAATACTTGGGTCGGTCCATATAAGCGTAGTTACGAATACAAAATTAAATTAAATAGGTACATAAGATTAAAACGTACTAAGGAATACTTAAATTGAAATTTAAATTAGACATGTAAAAGTTAAAAGCTGCATGTAGTGGAAACACAAAATACATTTACATCTGTACCGATGCCGTTGTTCACTTAAATTGTAGTTTTATTTTACTTGTGCTTGTGAAACTCCTCCATACAGAGTTTGCAGCTCCAGGAGCCCTCAGGCGGTGTTACCAATGGCGGCGACAGACAATACATGTGGTACCCGCGATCACAGTCATCGCAGAAAAGCAGCTGATCGTCGTTGTCGGAGGTGCCGCAAATAGAACAATATTTACATTCAATGCACTGCCAGCGGTAGCGCTTCACCGATATTATCATGTTGGGCGTAAACTGCAGACACGAAGGGTGACCAGATCGACCGCAGTCTGAACAAGATACTAACTCCTCGGGCATATTGGTCTTTTTGTTTTCACGCTGATCACCCAAACAGAAGTCACAATACGGTGAAGGCTGCGCCACTTCACGCTCGGCACGTAGCTTGTGCTTTTTGGGACTGGCCAATGGATTAGCTGGTGGCACATTTACAGTTGTGAAAACAGCTGGATTAGCTGCAGTTGGTGCTGTTGACATGGCCATACTAGCCATTGTGGCCAAAGGGATAGAGTCATTTGAAGCGCCTGCATCATTCAGAGAAGACTTGTCGTGTGATGAAGAAAGAGTTGCCGTCATAACCAGAGCCGACTGTGAGGTTTCGTCGATAATGGGTATTGGAGATGCTGAGTTAGAGTGCGTTGCGTATAGTCCAGTGGCTGCCGCTGCGGCCGCCGTGCTGGCTGCGTGTGCAACAGCTGCGGCTGCCGCTGCAGCTGCTGCCGAAGTGTTTGCATTATTGCCAGCACCACGCCGCCTTCGATCCGCTGCTTCGCTATCCGTTGCATTCCGACGACGACTACCTATATTTAAGGAGCGTGATCGTTAAATTTGCACTGGCTAACAATTAGAGCAGACATGCTTCTTACCGCCTCCCTTTCGGCCACGTTTTGGAGTACCATCCACATTTGCATTTGAGCGTCGGGGACGGGAGCCGCGCTTGCGTTTTCCTCTACTACTATAAGACTCGTCGAAATCATTGTCAGAGTCGAAGTCGTCTTCGTAGTCATCGGGATGATGATAATGGGACGAATCCATATCCTCGTGGAACCAATCTTTTTCGGCATTCGCATGCGAATCCTTGCTATCATTGTCACCTGAAGCGCCCATTGAGTTGCCATCGGTGGCCGCAATAACTGCAAAAACAATTGAACATTTTAGAAAAGCAAATTCTTATTGTAAATATAATGGCTTTCGAATAATATGCAACATAAATCAGCCCCCGCAATAAGCTGCTAGATATGCTAGACGCTTTTCGTATGGGGTGGTTACGCGCTTTGCACTCTCACACACACACACACACATATACGATGTGTACACGCACACTCAGACAGATTTATATACATATTGAACATGCAGCTTCTTCTCAAAGCCACACATGTTTGACTAAGTTAATGTTGCTGTTTTCAGTGAACCGTGGGTCAATTCAAATAAATTTAAGATATTTTGTGAAAGCACTATTAAAAGTTAATTATTAGTCAAATGTCCAAAAGGGTTACTTATATTTCATATAGTAAGACGAAAACCAATTTAATGAAAAAGACACCTGAATAAAAACTTGAAATTAAGTTGCACTTCTTTGCTTAAATTTTGTTTTAAATAGCTTTCAACACTTTCAACATAGAACTCCACTTGAACTCATTTATTACTTATGTGTTTATGCACACTTCTGCAGGCACTCGTAAGTGCAATGATAATTTGCTGGTTTTGAGAGTTTATTACCACCGTGCAGATGTGGTGGTGGCGATGAGGCTGAGGCTGTGGCTGGGGCTGGGGGCTGAACAAAGCAAAAGCAATTGTAAGAGTTTTATTGATTTTACTACCACTTTTATTACATGTATACGTATGTATGTGCATCCACTTGTGTATTACTGTATTCTCACGCATTAATGCATTAATGTTAATTTTTATTTTACCTGCACTTTCGGCCTGATGGTGGTCACGTGTACCCACCGTTCCGGGGCCAGATGCCGGTACGTGATGGTGTTGATGCTGGTGCGGAAGATGGTGCTCGCGGTACTGATAGGCGCGGTAGCTATGGTGCGGATTTAATAAATACTGGCGTTTCGGCTTGCGCCAGCGTGCAGAGGGATACGTATAGATTTGGCCATGTCGGAAGCCGGGCATTCGCTGCTTTCGCTTCATGAAGAGCGCGCAGTGCGTCTGTGCGACGCCAGTCTGGGGGTCGAGGAACGGCATTCGTAGACGGCGCTCGATGCAAAGCCGCGTGTTGAAGTTCTCGCTGTTCTCGAGTATCTCCTTATACGCAGTGTCATTCAAAAAGTTCTGAATCTTTTCAAAGTTTCCAATGTTTACCACCGCGATTTCGGAAGCCATATTGTGTTGCCGTCGGCGTCCGTGTAAAATTAGCGCGACGCACCCTCTCTAAACAACAGCGTATTTATTGAATGAGACGAACAGACGAACGCCGGGCTAATGTATTAATATCCTTTTCAACAATCCAATCCGTATTTTACACCAGAAAAACACATTTTTCATCGTTTGCTTTCGCAAACAAGTTTTTATGCCACAAAACAAGAGACAAATCTAGGGTTGTCACATGTGTATGTAGTTTTTGGTAAATTGGTGGCAACGCTAAATAAGCGTGAAATAAACGATTTGGTCACACTGGCAGGGCGTGTTTTGTGTTTTCTGACTCAATATTTTTGTATCAGTTTGTTTCCGTTTATTTGTGTCCTCCAGTCTTTTATACATGTTTTTTATTTTAAATCTGACAAAAAGGAAAACAAATAAAACGTGAGCAATGGGCGCGTCTAATCGCAACACCCAAGTTGCCCTTGGAATATCAGTGTTCTCATTTCTGCTTTTTGTCATCGCGTTCGCAACGCCCTATTGGCTGGTGACCGATGGGCGTCTTCAAAATCCACGCTTCACAAACCTCGGTCTGTGGGAGGTGTGCTTTAACCACTTTCAGGACATTCACCGGTTCTACGACACCAATTTCACCGGCTGTATGTGGGTCTTCGAGGAGGAATACTACATTATACACGACTTTCTCCTGCCAGGATTTTACATAGCTGTTCAATTGTTTGCAACGTTGTGCTTCGTTATGTGCTTGCTTGCGCTGCCGCTGACGTTGTCCTTTCTGCGCACATCCCGCGACGACGACCGCTATGTGGTACTTCTGCTTACGATTGGCACATGCCAAGTACTGGGATCCCTTTTCGGCTTCATCGCCGTGGTTATTTTCGGGGCCAAGGGTGACTCTCGCGATTGGATGCCCGGCTGGCAAAACAACGATATGGGCTGGTCCTTTGCGCTTGGTGTAGTCGGTGCTGTAATGCTGTTGCCCGCTGGCATTCTCTACATGGTAGAGGCACGCCGCGAACGATACAAACGCCTCAACGAAATCAGCAACCGAGATATCAGCGAGTACGGCGATGATTATTATCAAAACCAGGCTGCAGCTGCGGCTGCATCAGCGCCACCGCTAGCACAGCCCTCCTATTTCGCCCCCGAGCCCAGTCGCCCGCGACGTCCACAGCCAGGACGCCTGCCAACAGCTCCTCCTCAGGGCAGCATCCAAACCGACATATAGATCGTGTGTAAATGTATCCATGAGTGGATATCGACAAATGAGGCCTTCTGCGTATCTTCAATTAAGTAAACATATCCGTCCAATCTGTCTTAGCGAATTGCTTGGTCGCCGTCCTAACTTTAAGCACGAATTAATCTCGAATATAGAAAACACATTTTAATCATTATACAATTTATACAAACTTTCATAAGTTCAGTTTTGTGCATTATTTTTACATAGAATGCATGTATTCATTTTAATAAAATGCGATTATTTCGAAAAAACAAAAGGTGTATATATTTTGAGGATAAATGTAAATAGTCCAACAGTGTCGTTAAAGCTTTAAAACGTTTTACTTTCTGTTAAGTAATTATTGATAAATTTGTTTTTATTGCTTGATCAACTTTCAGTTCATGTAAAAACAATTTGCAGACTTTGTCTTTACAAAAACAAACAGTTTTGAAGCGAAATACGCTTTTGATTCGCCACTTTTATATCATTCTTGGTTGAGATACATTAAATATTTTAATTTTATGCACTTCTAAAACTAGCTTATTCTTTGATTAGGTGTGAAATGCATTTATATTCAAATTGTGCAACAGCTCTTCCAATTTTGAAATTTTACCTAAGTGTATTCCTGTTTTAATCGAATTGTAACAAAATTTAACTATAAACAGTACATTTTTTGGGTAAGTACATATATACATTGTGGGTGAAAGTAATTCAGCGTAGGATTAGGATACGATATTGACTAGAGGGGGTGAATTATGTGCTGGTCAAACCGCATCAACAGAAGTTTCTTTCAGCCAACGTCGGGCATTTTCTTCATCGTTTCTTCGTTCAAGAACAAGAAACAGTTCGCGTTGTTGTCCTTCCTCAGAGAGCTGCTCCCGTAGAAACTGAAGCATATCCGCCTCATTTCCAAGCAATTCTGGTTGCTGCAGTTTGGAGTCCAAGTTGTAGTAGAACTCTCCGATACGACGCACGGCTATCCAGTGTCGTCTCCGCAAAGGCAGTGTTATAATGCCGAATTTGTAGTCAGAGGGAATGTTCAGTATGAAGCCAACAATTGCGTCCAAATCAATAATGGACGGGTCTCTGTGAGATATTGAAAAATGAAAGATGTTTCTATGTCAGTGGACGAGTGGACTCACTTTCGCTTATCGAACCAAATCGCTTCGCAATTTCGTTTCTGCAGGGCAGTCATGATGACATTGATATCATAATTTCCGAGTCCCAGCACGGATCGATGTGGATTTATCCATACATCTGGGCTCAGATTACTGCAAATATCATCCAGCTCAGCCTTAGTGTAGGATTGATCACCTTGAAAAAGATTGTTGAGTGCGTGCAAGGCACATAGCTGCCTCATTTGCTTTTCGTGATAAACAGATGATGTTGGCATAGATACGGCTGTTTATTTTAATTTTGTTTTAGTAAATATTTTTGTTCGTTATTATTGTCAGTTTACTTGGTATGTATGTATATTTGTACTTAAGTATGTATGTGCATATATGCTGCATGGTTGCATGTGGACATAAAATACACGTTACGACAAGTTGATTTAACAAATATTATGCTAAAAACGTACAAATTTACCGTTTCTTTTTAATAATCAGCTCCTAATCTCTGACTTATCTGTTTATTAATTCATGTCGCCTAAATTCGTTTCTTAGGGTTTATTAAATCTGTTTTTGGTATTTTAGTATTTAAAAACAATTACTAGTATACAGAGGGCAGCCACACTTGGTCACACTAAACTCACCACAAGCTGTCACATGATTTTCACCTGACATTTGCTAGCTTCTGCGAAAAAATCTATTAAAAAGAAACAAATTTCCTCCATCGAGCAGCGTTCAACGAAGCTAGCAAAATGAAAATTTGTGGTCCGAAATGCTCCCTCTGCGGATTGATCATCTCCGTTTGGGGCATTGTGCAGCTGGTAAGTGTAGTGATTGTTGAAATTTGTTTGTTTGGTGAGGTCTTACGGGACAGTCACAAGATCAAAACTTGAAGAAAAATCGCAAAGTATGTGTAAGTCAAATTGTTACTAACATTTTCCACTTTTAGGTGCTTATGGGATTGTTCTTTTATATACACAGCGTGGCTTTGATTGAGGATTTGCCACTTTTGGAGGAGTATTCAAGTTTAGATGCATTTTATACAGCTGCGAACAATGCATACAATCAGGTTGGTGAAAAATTAAATTTTGTTTTAACATTGAAACAGTATTTGTGTGTGTATGTAAAAATGATGAATACATTATAAATACCACATATATTATATATATATATATGTATATATGTGATGTTTTTTTGTATATTTGTATAAGTTCATATGATATTCGGAATATGTAACTTATTTTACGTCATATATATACATACATTGAAGTTCAATGTGAAATGTTAGAACGTTGTTTGCTTGTTATGGGCTTGTGTAAGACTAACCAATTTTGTTTGTTTCAGAATGCCTACAACTGCTGGATTGCGGCGTGCATCTACGTGTTGACTCTGTTGCTGTCTGCGCAACAATTCTACATGAATAGCAGAGTGACTGCCAACTAAAATGTGTGCTTCAACTTTAAAATACACGCTGTAACCTGTGCCGTCATCTCTGGTGGCGAACACGAACACAATTAGTATTGACATGTTTTATTTAAAGTTGAAGAAGTTTGTTTATTTACTGTATAATATACCCAAAGTTTTGTTGCTAAAGTTTAAATGGAATTAAATATGATAATATTTAAGTCAAGTGTATGCTTACATATGTACGTAATACAATTGTTTTGTTCATAATAATCACATTCCTTTGTTAGTTCTATTCTATATTTCTTTGTATCGGTCAAACTCGCCAATCGAATTAAATCAACAACAAACAACAGTCTCCTATCAACTAGATCTGAACACAGTAAAAACCATCTCAGAGATCAATTATTTTTCTGAACTTCAGTTGTATCAAGTGTATTAGTGTTTACCAACTCGATGTTAAAATAATGTAACAAATTATCGCTAGCTTTGCGAAATTTCTTTGGTGGTTAATCGACATTTTCTTTTCAAAAATCGTTTAAAATATACAAAATAAATATATAATGAACTAAAAATTAGTGGTTGGAAATATTATTTTGTGACCTTTGAGGCGTCTTCTCATATTCGAAATTTGGTGACTAGCTTTTCGATTTTTTAGGGAGGGGGAAGTCTTCCAGATCGATTCTAAATATAAAATCGATGCATTTTTGAAAAAAAAAATTTTTTTCGATTTTTTTGGAAAAAATCATGCACTTTTACTAATTTCCCAAAAAATTGCGAGTTGGCACTTTTAATCGATTTTACTGGCCACAAATAGTATAAAAAACAACATTTAACCTGATTCTGAGGGGGTTAAATTTTTCGTCAAAAATCATGCCAAAATTGATAAAAATTTTGACTGAAAGCTCCCGAACCCATAGGTCTCATACTTGAAACATCCATAAATTTGTTAAAACTGAACCGATTTTCATGTTTGATGGCATTCTGATCATGATTTATCATTTCGATTCATTCTACATTTAAAATCAATGCATTTTTGGGAAAAAAAAATTTTTGATTTTTTTTCGAAAAAAAAGCATGTACTCCCCCCTTATGTATTTTCAAAAAAAAAATTTTTTTTTGATTTAAAATTGCGAGTTTGCACTTTTAGTCGATTTTACTGGCCACAAATAGTATAAAAGTCAACATTTAACCTGATTCTGAGGGGGTCAAATTTTTTGTCAAAAATCATGCTAAAATTGAGAAAAATTTTGACATGTAAAGCTCCCGGACCCATAGGTCTCATATTTGAAACAGCCATAAAATTGTCAAAACTGAACCGATTTTCATGTTTGATGACATTCTGGTCATGATTTATCATTTCGATTCATTCTACATTTAAAATCGATGCACTTTTAAAAAAAAAATTTTTTTATATTTTTGGAAAAAAGCATAACTAGGTATTTCTAAACAGATATGCCGAATCTGTCGAAAAAATCTTAATCGAATCGTTTAATTTTGGCAAAAGTTAAGCTTATAATTGATTACTTGTAATTGAAAACCTGCTTTATATTTTAAGATTCAAATTAAATTGAATTATGAAAAGTTTAACTCTAGTATAAACATCGGTTATCGAATAATGCATTATTTTATTTGTGTTTATTCAATAGATACGTACGTTTGTTTTTATAATTAAATGTATATAAATATATTATAATTGAGTGTCATATTTAAATAATAATCAAATTTAAGAAATATTCGACAAGTTGTCCTTAACAATCATTGTAACAGTCCTCAAAATACTAAAGAGCTAAACTAAAGTACACATAATTAATACATATGTATATATATATATATATATGTTCTATGTTTGCGTTAAGTAGAAGCAGATGAAATGTATACTATGGACTAGAAACTATTGCATACACACTAAAAGTAATATATATCTGCATGTTTTATAATAAGTTATTAACACGAATTACTTTATAGCATATTACTTAATTCATTCATCATCCAAAATGTACACTTCGGCCATACCAACGGTATTCGGAAATTTAATATAATTTGAATGTCGATTATTTGGCATTTATATCAGATTCGGGTAAGTTAAATGAGAGTATAGCATATTGTGTGGGATTCATAGAAGAGAAACTTCAAATACTGTTATCTATTAAAGGCGATAGATTGAGTTTTGAAAAGGCATCGTTAACCGGACTAAATTTCGATGATTGATTTGTAGATGTGTAAAGTGAATTTGATTATTTTTGATTTATTCGCTCCTGATTACAGCTCGATGATCGCGATGACTTTCGATTGACCGATTCCAGATAAGCGCCTGGCGTCCATCCTTCCGCATTGGTATCTGTTTAAAAAAGAAAATGTAAAATGTAAATTAGTGTCAAAGTATTCATTTGTTAATTATTAATAAATATATATATGAAATGCATGCAGTTAAAAGGTTTTACCTAAGACGCGGACGTACCACCAGCCAGCACAGCCAACTTTCAATAGCTCAATGGCCTCGCCTTCTCGCATCGAAACCTCCGAGTGTCCCATAGCCGTGTACTCAGCCAGGGCAATGAATTTACTGCCCTGAATCAAAATGTATATCATAAATTAATGTGTGTCGGTTAGCATTTGGTATACATTGTTAAAGGCAAGCAAATTATTATATTTGGATTTTTAGTTAGTCGTTAGTTTGTTTTATGAATATACAGGATTAAGCTTCAAGCGTTTTCTTTTTATGTAGCCAAAATTGTTGTTAAGTTACAAATTATCCTACACTAAAATAAGTTAAATTTATCTTGATATATCTAGACTAATTGGACAGCTCTAGCATATTATATATACATATTTGTGGATCAAAACTTAATTCTTAATTTGGCAACAAAAAAAGATTAGATGGGTAAAAGATATGCCAAAAACTCTGAAATCCATCTCAACTGGATTAACTAGGCAAGAAGTTAATAACTAAATTGGAAGTTTTACTAAAATCGACATACAAAATATATAGCAGCTATATCTATCAAAACAACCTAGACACTTGATAAGTTTTTCCTGACAATGTCCGGAAACAGTGAAGCGAGCTTATGAGTGCTTAGCATGCGTTCTGAATCTTTTGTTACACAATTGTAGCGGAATGACATTCAATTTTAATTACAGTAAGGCAGGAGTTAATTCGTTGACAAACGATTGGACGCATACGAAAAACAGGCAACATTTGAACGGAAGCGTGCACAAGGTATTCAGTGCCGTACCTAGTTAACAACAGCTACAGTAGGTATTCGTTATAGGGGAAGCCACACCTCAGTGGTCAACGGAAACATAAAATTTGGAGTTTGATTTGCTGCTGCGCGCAAAGTGCGCTGAGGACGATGCGCCATCGGTATTGTATGAGGCCCACTGCGCCAGTAGATTCAGGAAGCGCTATCGGGCGAAATCAGGCCAATTGGTTGACATTATGATATTGAAAATGTACAAAATAAATATAGTATATATAAATGTGAATGTGCATCAATCGAAAATCCACGAGTAGCCCTCACCCTTTTTTATTTTTGATTTCATACAGCTACAAAACTGATTAATGGAATGAAATCCTTCAAAACTAAATAATTTAACTATTTCTATTCGGTTAACCGAAATCTACAGAATTCTCAAAATAGTTATTTTTTGAGAAATCAACTTGAAACAATCCTAAGCTTATTATTGGTCTTTTAATAATACCATAATTCTGATTAAGAAAATACACATGGAAAAGGGGAAACACAAAATGCGGACAGACAAAAGTTTTACAGCATTGATCAGAATTATATCACAATTCATTCCGGAAATGATTAAATCCACGTTAAACATTGCCACATTGTCCACATACTCAAATTGAAAACAGTAGAAGAATATATTTCTCGATATATTTATATATCTATTTTTGATAAGGTTGAATTACCGGCGTGCTGTTGTCATCGTTAACTGACATCTCGTCCTCGCTGTTTGAGTAGTCTGAGCTCCAGCCGCATGCTTCGGGATGGTCCCTGTCACCGATGCCGCTGCTGGAGATGGCGCACGCAGCTCCCGCGGGGCCGCTCTCCTCGCTGCTGCAGTTCGAGTTGCGGTTGGAGGACTCCGAGGAGGCGTCACAGCTGATTGTCCGACTCGGTGTGCCCAGCAGAATGTTGGGCGTGTCCCACGACGTTGTCTGCTTCAAGCCCCGATGATTCAAGCCGTACTGCTTAATTTTCTCGCCTTTGAGCTCCTCTAATTGATTGAGTAGCACCCTTTTGATCTCAGCCACCCATTTATTTTTGACATCCAACGAAGGCGCCTGCAGTGTGTGCACCTCCTGGCGGCCCTGCAGCCAGACCTCGAAGCGTTTGGTGTCGCCCCGCACGGATTCCGTCAGACCGATGTGCGACATCTGTAGAGAAGGAGCCACGCTTTAGATATTAGAAGTAGGAGTTAAGTAAAATTTACCCAACCTTAACGTGATGCTTGAACTGATAGGTGCTTTTGTTGTGGCCCGCTTTTGAGGTTTGCTTGCAGAACAGCAGCGATTTCTGGTAGAGGAAGATGTGACGTTGCTGGGGCTTAATGCGCAGGCGTATATCCTTCTTCGATTCGGTCCACACTTGAAACGAGTCCTGAAGCAACAACTCGCCCTGTTGTGCCAGATCGGTCTGCAGTTGAGAATAATAATAATGAGGATCTATCCAATATGAATGCGTATTTGAGTTGCTTACCGGGAAACCCGTAATTGCCACTTGGTGCATGGAGTCGTTAACGCATTTGAGCACGATCAGCATGCAGTCGAGTGCCTTTTGAAGCTCCTTGGTGCAGCTGCCGCTGTCGCTGAAGCGCAGCAGGTCCTTCAGCAGCAGCTGATACTTGGTGATCCGCTGCACGGGCTTCAGCAGATAAGCGGCCAGCGGCAGCTTGTGACCCAATCGCTTTTGGCACTCCTGCAGGAACAGATGCGTGTCCACGAGCGTCTCACGCAGACGCTCCGAGCGCGGTATATTCTGGCAATAGAACGAGTACAGCCGATAGAAGGTGTCCCGCTGAAAGTGTACGACAAAAATAAGTTAAAGGAACATTCAAGGATTCAATTCGACAGACTTACCCTTTGCACGAAGCAGAGCGCAACCAGCTCTGTGGTTGAAATACAGTTCTCCAGGTCCTTGAGAAAGACCTCGTTGTGGAAAGTGTAGAGCTCGTGCAGGTTGCCAAAGAGTATTTCCTCTTTGCCCTGCAGACTGGCGGGCACAAGATGCATCAGCTCGTCGGACTGCATTTGGTCGTAGTAGCCCTGCGAATAAATATGAAAGAAGAGGTTGGTGATAAAGTATTGGTTGTGGCTATGTTTATGTGCTAAAGTTACATCCGATTTATCCTGATCGTTGAAGGCGTTCACTTTACTCCTAATGAACTGACCAAATTTCTGCTCCACATATTGCTCAACGCTGGTGTAGCCCTGCGCCACCACAAACTCCTTAAGGATACGATTATATTTGGCGATCTTGAACTTGCCATCCTTCAATTCGGGCAGCTCCTTGTCGCTCTCGAAGCTGTTGTCGAAGAACTGATGACAGAAATTGAGTATTTCATTGTACGAGCTGTTCCAGTTTCCAGTTTCCGATTCCTCCGATCGGTTATTTTTCTCATTCGAAGGCGGCTGCCAGCTGGACCGACAGGAACTGCACATTTGTGTGGCCAAGGCGGGCACCTGTTTGGGACCCTTCAGCGACTTTGGTGTCGACAGCATTTTGGTGTTGTTCAGGGAGCCCAGCGAGCTTTGGGCCCGCGCCAACGAGGACGAAACGGACAGAAAGCTTTTGGGCTCGCCGTCCTCCAGATATGCCAGAATATCCATGTAGTTCTTGCGCTGCAGATAGTCCTTGAATTCGGTATCGTTCTCTATTTCGGAGTAGCTGTTCGACTCCAGGTAGTCCTTGACCAGACGATACTCCAGAGACTCGTCACAGCTGGACAGCTCGATCAGTTCCTTGAATATCGTGCGTCGCTGATCCTTCAAGCGCTGCAGGCTATTGTTAACTGTAGGGCAGTATCCCGGCTCTTCAATAAGGCCGCCTCCGAATTCCCGATCAGTTGCAGTGGCTTCTCGTTCCTCGCACTCTTTCAGGGTGTTGATGATCTTGATGGTAGATTTGCCATTGAGTATGTTGTGCGTGGCAAAGTTGCACAGGTTCGTGCCGAATATGTAGTTGTCGCCAGGATCTGCGCGAGGACGAAAGTCAACGGGACGGTAGCTCAGACCGCCGCAGGATGCGTGCGAGTCGAAAAGCGATCCTTGAAACGAAAGCGGCGACTCACGAGGCTCATCTGCCTCGGCCAATGGCAAATTGAAGCGCCTGATCAGAGAATCGCCAAACCGAAGATTGAACCGACCGACAATATTGCACGCCGTGTTCTGCACCCGTCGCAAACGGAATGAGCTCTGTGCTGCAGGTGTCTTCGGTTTTGAAGCTTTGCGCAGATCGTAGCCCCCGTAGCGCATATCTCTGGCTGTTAATATTAAGTCTCGTTCCTGATTCCAAATGGGGTGCTGCACCGACCGACGCGCTCAACAGCCGATCGCCAAATGAGCTGTCTGCTCAGAATTGGTAACAAATTAACTGCGAATGCTTCTTAGCCCGATGCCAAATGGGTTTAATGCACTAATTACAAGCGGGCGCATTCAAGCACGAAGAAGAACCAACTCAACTCAGCTCCGCAAATGCTCGATCGGTTTCAGTTCGCTGACCAATGGGCAGTTTTTTAGTCTCGCATTTTATGCTTTATGATTTCGAGCAGGCTTTTTAATACCGTTCGAACTCTTTTTATCGGGAATCAAACTTTTTTTTGAAAAAAAAATTATTGTTTTACACACCTTCAGAATCGAACTCATCTCGTTTACGTAGATTCGCTCCGTCTCCAGCAGTTCGGAGAGCACGTGTCCTTGTTTCAGCTTTCTCGCCTCAGCATCCTGAAATTTTGGAAGAAAATCCATTTTGTTAGAAAAAGATTAAGTAATTTTTAAGTAATCTAATCTGTATTTTCTGTTTTCCTTTTTAAGAATAATTAAATGTTTTATAAAAAAAAGTTGAATTACTTTAAATTGCTTATAATTAAGTCAAATTAACTTTATTAATCTAAATAACTGAAACACAAAATTGTATAAAAGTTGAAGATTTGTATGTGTGTTTTTTTTTTGCAGAATCTGATTTTTCAGTTAGTTTACTAATTTGGTTAAGCAAATGTTAATAAATATATAATCTACAAAAAGGTAGAATTGAATAATATTCGAACAATTAAAAGATCTTTAAATTTATATAAAGAACACAAATTATTGATCAGCAACAATAAATACAAAATAAAGTTGGTTAAAGATTTTTAAAAAATTTCTTGAAAATGCATAAATATTTTCAGCCTTATTTTTTTTTTATGATATTTCATAAATTTATAATATCACAGGAACGAACTCAGATAGCTGAAGCATATTAAATTATATATTATTATTATTATTATTATAAATGATATAGATTACCATCCATTATAGGGAATTGAGTACATTAAAACTAATTAAGAATACATTTTGAATAGAATAAAATAAAAGCTGAATCGCTGCACAAGTAAATAGGTAAGTTTGATAATTCGGAAATAACTTATAAATTCTGATCAAAAAGATAATATTCATATATGTTATATAATGTTTGGACATACCTGTTGATTCTGTATGTGTTCGCTGTTGTCGGGACTCGAGCCCGTGTCGCCATTTAACGAAACGCCGGAGTCAACGACACCGTCCATAGATCTGGGTCGCAGCTCGTGTATACCAGTCTATAAAAACCGAGAAGAAAAAAACAAGATATATACTAAATATACTAAATATACTATATATAACTCGATTGAATATTTAGCTGATTTGAGTTTAAACAATAAATATTTAAAACTATGGGTATATATCATACTTATAAGCATACATAAGATCAATATAACATATACACACACACACACACACACACACACACACACACACACACACACGCACACACTGCGTAGAACGGTTGGCATAGATCTTTGCCTGACAGCGACTATTTTTTTTTTAACAAATCTTTGCTTTTCGACTTTTCTAACGAGACAACGACTGACTTTTATTTAAATGTGAAAAACGGTTCTTTTTTTGTAGGCAACTTTTTTAGTTTGCTGTTGCCACTTTCGCTAGGTCGCTCTGCAGCTTACCGGTGGGTCGGCCTGTCTGTCTTTCGGTCTTTCGGTCTGTGGGTCGGTTCGTTCGACTTTCCACGCTTTTGTGGGTTCGTCTTGGGCAACTCTTGGTCTAATTACCCAGTTAGTGGCTAAGTTCTGAGCGGTGGGTGGCTTTAATTACTTCGACTTGGTGCTGGTGTCTATTAGATAATTGCTGGCGAACCTTAGCGCTTTCTAAAAAAAAACCTGTAGGCAACCAACCAATTGGCCAATTAAGCCGCTCACAGTCTGTTTCTGGTTTTAATTACGACAGCAGCCGCGGCTTATTGGCCAGAATTAACTCGGTTCTTTGGCTCCCAATCATGGTTAGTCGCAGTGCATGCAATCAACTTTACAGCAAGGTTTCTCAATTTTCATTTTCATTTTCGATAATGTTTACTTTCCACACTTAAATCGAGTGGAATATAAATGAAAGTAAAGTATATATTATATTTAATGATGAATTGCAATAAACAGTGTCTCAAAATATTAATTAATGAACAAAGTTAAAAAACTAACCGAAGACAACTCTTTTTGGGGAAGGTTGAATCTAAGGTAAAAATAAGCTCAGATTATGCCAATTAGCGAACTGTGGCATTCGCTTTTCTTCTTCACACTGCGCCCAGTTTGGAAAAGCACATCAAGGTCGAGTAGTTGGGGAGTGGGGGAACTCAAATTCAGATTCAGATTCAGATTGAGCTTGGCCCAACTTGCAGTTGACACAAATCTTGAATTGAGGCCAATAATCCATGCGCAGAGAAACTTCGACTTGTTGCTGCTGCTTTGCACCGTTAGATCATAAAGTTTGGTATTTTCAAGAGAATCTTCCAAGAGTCAAATTTGATGACAGCCTAAAACAGAATTAATACTCAAAATTCTGTTCAGCTGACAAAAAAACAGAGCGAAGATGCGACAAAAAATCCAATCGGTTTTTGTATTTTTTGGTATTATCGCAGCGACAATGGGGAAAGTGAAAGGTGTTAGCGGTAAATGTGGCACGCACCGAAACGAGACAAGATACATATACAAATATAAACATATATATGTATATATATATATCTGTCTACTACATATTTATCTATAAACTTATTTAGTTACACTTAGTTTTTTTAGAAGCACAGCAAATGTTAATTGTCGTTTAAAGTCTGCTTTTAGTTTAGCCTTAAATGGACGCACGGACAGACGCTGTTTGCAAATTATTTAAATTTAACTAGCTGACAAAAAACGACTCGTGCTTATGAGACATAATCCCTAATAGTCTGGTGTTAATGAAGTCGCTGTCAGTAATAAACATATATATATATATATATATATATATATATATATATATATATATATATATATTTACATATATAAATTAAAAGTGTCTTCGTAATTTGTTATGAAACCGCGAAATGGAAACCACAACGAGCCAAATCAAATGCTGAAGTGTTTGCTTTTGTTTTTGTTGCACCTATTTTTTTTTTGCTTTGCTGTTTTGTTTATTAATGAAACGAGGCTTCCTGCCACACGCTAACTGCACGCCACCTTCACCTTTGAGCAGCGATAATGGCCAAAATGACTTATGGTTAGATAATGCCTGCCACTCGTATGTACAGGGTTGGATATATATTCAATATGCCCATGGATCAAGTACAAAACACAAACCAAAAGAAAAGGTGAAATTTTGCAGTTCCAGTTTTGGCGTTCTTGTGATCAGTTTGTTCAACGATTCAAACAAAAACTGATCAGATAAAAATTTCTTAAAAAAACAATATTTAAATCAATTCCATTTTGTCTCAATTTAAGTAAACCAATTTGGGCTAAAAACGTATCAAAATTGGGTATTTTGGTATTGAAAAAAATTTTACTTAATTTGAGTACTTTTTTACTAAGTTTAAGTAAATCCGTATACTTGATTTTTATTTTCAGTGTATGCATAATTAATTTAATTGAGCTGCTTATTCATAAATAATGAACGGCAAACCGAATTGCGATTCATTTACTAATACAAATTTGAGTTTGGTTATTTCGTGTCATTGGAGCATTTCGTACTTTTTTGGGGCACTTCTGGTCTACATTTCCTGCACATTTTGCAGACACTTCGATCAACCCGGACACGAAACTTTATAAGCCAATTCGTATTCAAATGCCAAAGAGTGTAACGCATAAATATATATTTAAATATTATATATATTATTGCTTATGTTATATTATTTCTGGGCTAATGGAATCGTCTGGGGTTGTGAAACTTTGTTCAAAAAAGACATAAATTGGTAATATTGAAATATGTAGCAAGAGATAATGTCAAAAATTTGCACTTTTTAGGGTGGCCACGTTAGTTAATAAATATTTTATTAAATTTAAGTTAAGAAATATTTTCTTAAAATAGGGGTATCAAAAACTTTTCGAATGTGTCTTATTTACTTATTATTTTGCTCCACATTATTATTTTTGAAATTTTTATATTAAGCATTATTTGTATTGCTATAATAGGTATTATTTAATTTTAAACTGTTTTTTAATTTGGGTGGGGGCGGGGGTACGGGTGTGGTCTGATGCAATTTTTTTGGCTCGATTTTTATTGGAGGTCATTTAAAATTTTTGTAAAAAACTCTTTGAAGGGGATAACCAGTAATCTACCTAAAAAAGCTGAGTTTTTTTGCTCTAAGGCTGCGCGAGTTGTAGGCTTTTCTTGGGGATGGGCTGCCTGTTATAGTGGGCGTGGCTGTCTACATATTAATCAATATATTATATTAATCTATCTAGCTATGTACATATTATCTACACATATTAAATTTGAGTGTCTGGCTTTTAAATTGTGGGAATATTCACCGATTTGATATTTTAGGTGGTATTAACAGACGGACGGATCAACAAAACGGACATTGCACAAACCCAATAAACGCTTCTCCCTTCGTAAATGAGTCTAAAAACTTTGACTAAAAGAACCAATTATAAAAGAATAATTTAAAGCTCATTAAAAAACGTTAATTAACTTAATTTGTTCGTTTTTAAGCGGTTCATTTGTGAACAATTTAACGCAGCATTTAGTTATTTAAGCTCGTTTAAAATATACAAAAATAGTGAATCGAGATTTTAGTACAACAACTACTAAAAATAATAACTGTACTTAAATGCAAATCATTTATGTTTCCAGAAATTTAACAAACCGACGCTAATCGTCGAGTTGAAAGTGTTAATCAGCAAATGGAACCGGTTCCGTTCTCACCCAAAGGAAGAACCCAACTGAAAATCAATTGTGGCACTGAACAATGAGGAACTCCCAAATGGAAGCTGTTCGCATGTTAAAGATAGGAAATATAGGAAACATATATAATTGTTTTTCGCGCGGAAACCGAGTGCAACAGTTCGCGCTTCCGCCTAATTAGAGGCGTGTATAATTATTGGGTCTGGAATGGTATTTTTGTGTTTTTCTTTTACCTTTCGCAGCATTTTATTGTTACGTACGAGCATCTCGTTGCGGCGGCCCTGAATGCGATCCAGTGCAACGGTTAATCCGGGCTCGTAGTAGGAGCAGTCGTCGTCGTCGCAGCTGGAGATGCTGCAACAGCAGCCGCTGTTCGCGTTGTTCGCTTCGATATCGTAGCAGGCGTTGTTCCAGAAGACGCCGCCGACGGCGTTGCAGCAGTCGATGGACAGACAGCTGGGACTCGCCGCCGCATTCCGATACCCTGTGCCGTCCTGCTCGCACTCGCACAACGAGCTGCCACCGCAGCCGGACGATGAGGTCGACGCGCTCGACGAGGGCGCCAATCCAGTCCGACTAACTGCATCGTTCTCTCCGTTCTGTTCGTCTTCGGTGCTGCTGCACACGAAGATCTTGACGCTGTTGTTGTTGTGCTTACTGATCGATTGCTGGGCGGGCGGCAGCATCAGGGAGTCCGTCTCCATGTAATCGTCGCCGGGATCAATGCACGACTCCTGCACCCAGCTGTCATCGATGCTAATCGTGGTGGTGCTCTTGGATGTCCTCAAACTGTTCAGCTTGCGCTCCTTCTCGATGTTGCACTGCTTGATCGGCGCGGTGATCAGCAGCTCGTTTGTGGTCGCCTTCGTCAGGTTCTTCTTGGCAAAGTTCTGCACATCATTCAGATCCGCCTGCTTCAGCCTGGTCTCGCCTCCTCTTTCGTACTGTTTCGTGTGCTTCTCAGCGCCAGGTGGCGCTGTCTCCAGCACTTGGACACAGCTGACGCACTTCTCGTCCCGCTGCAGGTTCGTTTGCTTTGTCAGCTGCTGCTCCTTCGACGCATCGTTCGACGAGGAAACACCCGAATCGGAGCAGCTCTCCAGGGAGAACCGCTTCATTCGCTCGCCGTGCGTCAACTTGGCATTTGTTGGCGGATTCTGTTGCTGCAACTTGTAGCTGTCTTGACCAACTCCCGCTCCTCCATTTGCCAGCTGGTTGACGATGTGCAGCGGCTGTCGCTTCTTGCGAACGTGCACCCGATCCAGTTTCGCTCGCTGCTGCAAGCGTGGCGATTGCTGTTCCACCAACGGCGCCACATTGCCTGATCTGGCGGCTGCCGCGTCGCCTGCCTTCTGGAACATCCAGCGGGGCGCGGTGCTCTGGCCGTGACCCCTGTCCGGCTGGAACAGCTGCTTGACCCGACGCTGCAGCTGCGCGTTCGCCTCGGTGTACGGCTGCGGAGCTGCTTCCTTTCGCAGCAGCAGCGGCTTTGGAATGCGCGACCGCAGCGGCACCCGCCCAGATTCGGGCTGGCGCAAACAGGCGGAACACTCGCTGCTCGATGTTGTTCCGCACTCGTTGGATTCGGTTTTTGAATACTGCAATTGGGATTGGGACTGGCACTCTCTGCGTTCGATGCACGCAATGCGATCGGCCCGGGATCGGATTCCGGCTGCTGCGCCGACGCGCGCCAAGTCGCGCCGCACGTCGCGATAGTTCCAGCTTTGCGACTTCTCGCAGTCCGGCGTCACGGTGCTGGTCTCGGTCGCATCCGAGCTGCTGGAGTCGGAGCACGAACAGCCCGAACGGGCGCAGCAGCAGTCCAGATCGTCGGCACGTGGCAGTTGCTGTGTCGGATGCGCGGGCTGCTTGGTCAGCAACAGCCAGGACTCAACTGTGGGCGGGGGCAGGGCGGGCACCACCGGCTTGCGCGGGCTGTGGGTCACCTGCGTGACGCTGTGCTGGGACTGCCGGCGATAGCCGACGAAGCGCGCCGGATTGTTCAGATGGGGCTGTGGGGGAGGCGGTTCGTTCGATTTGCGCATCATCGCCTGTTTGCACTGGTGCACATAGTTCACCTTGAGCAGCTCCATGGGGAGCAGCTCGCTGTGCGACATTCGCGAGTCGATTGTGCTGTCCATGCTGGGGGATTCACTGGCCGCTGGCCTGCGGATCACCGCCTGCGGAACCTTGCCAATGGGCATTTCGAAAGTTGCACGTTTTGTTGATCACTTGACAAAAAACTTCAAATTGCAACAGATTCGCTTCACATTGCACAAGTGGCAGTTAACACACACTCTTAAACATTGTCACAGTCACTAATTCACTGATTCAAAAAACTGTCGCCCGAGTTGGCCTATTCTAATGCAAATGCGAATGGTCCAATTGCGAGGTCAGCCTTTGTAACGCCTTTATTGATCCCGTCTTTATGTGGCAATAAAACGCGGCCAATCACACGGCGTTCGCCACTCGGCTTTTTGTGCTGCTGCTGCTGCTCGTCATAGTTATGCAAAACTGCGCGATGTCTCTGACTTTACTTTGTTGCTTTCTTCGGTTCGCGCGCGACGATGTGACGCCTTTGAAAGATCGGCTTGAACTGTCGCGCGAACGGCTTGCTTGGAGCCGGTCAGCCAGCTTGGTCCGCTAGGTTGCATGCAACGTGTTGCGTGCGGTTGTAAGCGCTCTGAACGGATGCCAGGTGCGTACAATTTTGGTTTGATTGATTCACACACAAATACACGCAACATTCGGACAATGACCACAACTTAAACACACAACAAGAAATCTGCTTTTTTATTTTTAACTAACACATAATGGTACGAATTTTCCAAAAATTCCTGTCTTTGCAGGGCAACGGAAAACGGATTGGACTATTGCAAAGCTATATAATATTTCTTGCAATCGAACCTAATACTTTTTGACAGACATAAATAGAATATGTTAGAAGATATTAATTGGTGTGGTACAATTGATGCGGTAAATATTTTATCATTTTCCTTATTTGATAAATTGATGAATATACTATATAATTATGCATAGTTAATATTTATAAGTATGAACATATATACAAATGAATGTTGTAAAGACGTTTTCATATTTATGACTTCAAACTAGTTGCCGATGAACATATTAATTTGTATGTTCGTGCTTATCCGTTTATGGCCGAAAGCATGCAACAGTTGTCTAACATACTCTGTCTTGTTCGGCTTTTTGGGCGTCACCGGCATTGAACGCGATTACTTGCGCAACTACGTGAAACGGAAGTTGGGCACCCACAAAAGGATTACGCATGAGTAGCAGCTGCTCGCGGTAATCCAAATATGTGTAACCAACCAATGGCAGTCCCAAAGAGTCAAACCGTGTCCAAACTGAGGAGTTCGATTGAAAGTGAAACGCGACTGAAGTCGGTGCAGCAAGAAATTTTTGACTTTTCATTCATTAAATTAAACAAAACGAAATGAAAATGAAAAAGAAAAGCAAAACAAAACAAAAAAAAACCAGAGAAATGATCTCATAACAAATAAGTATTGTACATGAAGAAAATGTAATTCCATTAAACTGAAGCTGTGGAACGCGCATCTCGATGCGCGCATCGTAAATTTAATTTATGATTTCAACGCCGGCGCAGCCAGCAACTGAAACACAGACGCATTTCAACTACTTTGCCGGTGACATTTAAGCCCAACGAAGGAAAGCCCAATGCCGGCGCCAGGTGAAAGTGAATAAAAAAAAAAACTAATGCGGCGTTGCCTCCCAGTTAATCACAATAGTAGCTTAACCGATGTTTCTGATAAACGTACATACATACATGTATGATGGCACATATGTATATATATACATAAATACATATATGAGTGCATTGTCCTTTGGCTAGTTTCATAGTAGGAAACCAAAACTTTAGAATTACAATATTTCGATTTATATTTTTTACTTCAAAAACTTAACGAAATGAACAAAAATATTGTTAGCAATATTTTATGTCATATTTCATTTCATTTATCAAGCAACAATTTTAATTAAATTTAAATATGCCAAAATTTCATAAATATAGCACAAAAATTCAGCACGCTATTCTGATAAAGAATGTACGCCAATGAACTAATGTGTTAATAATATAAAAACCTTTTGCAAGGTTAATCGAAATCACAATTAGCCTGATCAAAAGGCAAACACGTTCCGTTGGATTGAAAATTGAAATTGACATTGCTATTGACAAATTGGGTGCAATTCCATGTTGACCATCGTTCTTTTGTTTATTGTCATTATTTCCATAATCAGTTGTTCAATAAGCAAGAAACTTAACTATGCATATACACTTAAAAAAATAATGTATTCTTAAGTTGGTTTAGTTCAAAATACAAACACATATTTTGATCATTTTTCATAAATTGTTTTCTTTAAACTACTCTAAAATCATTGAAGCCAGCTTTAAAATGGGCAAAATAATAATAAAAAAAAAACTATGCCAGCTTCTGTTTGACCAAATTTTTGTTGGTACCAAACGAAAATCGCTGAACAAGGTTCACAATAGAAAAGCGATCCACACACAATAGTCTTTTTTTCGGAACAAACAAAAACTAAACGAATCAAAAGAGAAGTAAACAAAATGGAAACATAAAAAAGCTTCATTCAGTCCAAAGTTTATATCAAAGAATTCTAAAAAAATATGGGCTTTGATTCACCTAAAAGTAGAATAAATTAGAAAATGTTGAACTGGAATTTGAAGTAGATTTTAAGAGCAATACGCATGACTGAATTTAAATGTGAGCATTTTCAAAATTTTTGTTTATCGTTTAAAAACGTTTGTGCTTAAGTGATAGATATAGCATAAGAATTTCTTTAATGGTAAAACTCAGATGAGTTTCTTTGGGGTCAGTTTACCTTAAAAATAGAACTGATGCTTAAGTCACGCTCTGATTCGGGCCATGAATTGGATGCATTTTACTTTTAATCTTAGAAAGTGGAAGCAGAAACTGACCCTTCAATGCGTAAACGATTGAAATCCGAAATTTGACCAAATTCGTCTTATTTTCCCTTTGAAACTATACTTTCCGACTTACATGCCGACTTACACGGGGTTGTTTTTGGGCTTTTTGTATTACCGCATTTAATTTCTCATTTAAAATCAATTAAAGTTTCTTTCTTTTCAAAAACTTTCAAATCTTTGTTTTGCTTTTTATTTCTATTTTTTTTTTACTTATTTCCGCATTCAATTTCGCTTTTGTTAGACCAAATTGCGCTCTGCAATCGTCCTAATCTATTAAGATCTGTAATTATCTTTCTTTCAATTTCTTTTTATTTATATTTCAATTAACTTCAAAGTTTTCTGAAGAATCAATTTTTGACAGACGAACAGTGTATTATTTAACAGAGAGTTAATTACTTTAAAAATTTTTAATTTGATTTATTATATTTTTAATAACTTGCGTATGGCAAACCGGCTTAACACGCAATTCGAAACCAAGGAAATAAAAAAAGCCTACAAATGAATCTGGTTCGTTGTTACGGTAAATCTAGTTTGCTTTTTTTTTTGGCCAAGTTGTGTTAAGTCAACAAACTTGTCCGAAAACTCACTTTTCCATTTGACCTCGACCAATGAGAATATAGCACATATAAATTGTCGCAATTAACTATAAGAAGTGATCCAATTTAATAGAATGTTTGTTTAGTTTTTAACTAATTTTAAGTGCTGGCAATAAGTAATAAATAAATTCGTCCAAGCAAATTTACCTGTTATTTGAGACAACAAGCAATTTGGCCAATTGCTTAATTTGCGTACTTAAGCAAACAGTTTAAGAATAAATTGCTATATCAAAAAATGGCCCAATACCGATTGAACTCTATTCAGTTGCCCCAAAGCCACTGACAGAAACAGTTATACTAACTTAAAAGTAAAAAAAAAAAGAAGATGTTACTCATCGACAAAAGCTGGTCGCTCATTTTGAACATTATTAGTAAGTTTTAATATAACAGTTATGTTTTTCGGAGTTGATAATCACTTTCGAATACAGTTGAAAGATATTTGCACGGCAGCACTATTTGTGTCCTGTGGCATGACGACTACGAGTTCCAACTACAAAATCAAGCTGGCAATTACGCAACCTTTTTAAATATCAATATTGCAACACTGGCTGCCAGTTTTAAGGGCAATGTAATTGATGCAGTTGCCAAGGAACAGGAGTTAAAGTCGCGCGAATTAAGCTACGATGATTTGATGCTAAAGCTCACATTGTCCATTGAGATTTCGCACTGCGAGGTAATCTCCTTAACGAAATGGCATCCACATAATGCACTCCACAGGATATTTTTTCCATTTAACAGAGTTTTTTGGTTTTTGGCGAACACATTCCACGCTTTGTGGCCGCATTCAACAGGGCAGCCATGTATTCCATCTGGCGTTCGTTGCACAACAAGTTCGTATTTGCGCATGTGGCGCAGAAGTTGGACAACAAGTGTTGTGGCGACTACTTTTTTCAGGGTAATTTCCATGTAAGCGGTTCTTCGAGACAAGTATGAATAAAATGAAATCGAACTTCGCAGATCAGCCCAACATACTCTTCGTTGTGCGAACTTACGAGAATGCAACTGAATTTCAGCTGAAAACCAACAAATACGTTGGTCCCAGATCGCAGCGGCCCGATCAGCTGCAGCTGCTGGATCGATACGATGCCGTTTCGCAGCGATTTCAGCACAACAAACCGCTATTTCCCGACAAATTAAGAGACTTGCAGGGACGCGAACTGATCATCGCAGGCTTTGATTACAGGCCTTACACGGTCATCAAGCACGTAAGTATTTTGCCCAGCTGAGCAGCACAGCTAAAAAACTTTTTATTCTACAGCTAAACCATAGTAATGCGCGCGATATTGGGGTCTCTGAGAATTCGGAACTCTCCAAGGTGTACATCGATGGCACCGAGACACGTGTGGTTCTCAGCTTTTGCGCCCAATTCAATTGCACAGTGCAAATAGACACATGTGAGTACCGCACCAATACACTAAATTTATGAATATACCAAAGTAATTAAACAATTTTTTTTCCAAAAATGCATTGATTTTAAATGTAGAATAGATTTAAATGATAAATCATGATCAGAATGTCATCAAACATGAAAATCGGTTCAGTTTTGACAAATTTATGGCTGTTTCAAATATGAGACCTATGGGTCCGAGAGCTTTACATGTCCAAATTTTTCTCAATTTTGGCATGATTTTTGACCAAAAATTTGACCCCCTCAGAATCAGGTTAAATGTTGATTTTTATACTATTTGTGGTCAGTAAAATCAATTAAAAGTGCTAACTCGCAATTTTGAATCAAAAAAAAATTTTTTTTTTGAAAATACATAAGGGGGGAGTACATGCTTTTTTTCGAAAAAAATCAAAAATTTTTTTTTCCCTAAAATGCATTGATTTTAAATGTAGAATGGATCTAAATGATAAATCATGACCAAAATGCCATCAAACATGAAAATCGATTCAGTTTTGACAAATTTATAGGTGTTTCAAATATGAGACTTATGGGTCCGAGAGCTTTACATGTCAAAATTTTTCTCAATTTTGCAAAAAAAGCATTTTTAGACTGCCATCAAACATGCAAATCAGTTTAGGACAGCCTGAAGAACATTGCACAAATTCAACATACTTGTTTGATTTGTTCTCAGCTGACGCCGATGATTGGGGCACAATCTACCCGAACATGTCGGGTGACGGAGCTTTGGGAATGATTGTCGAGCACAAGGCGGACATTTGCATTGGCGCGATGTACTCGTGGCACGATGATTACACCTATTTGGACCTATCCATGTACCTGGTGCGGTCTGGCATCACCTGCCTGGTGCCGGCGCCATTGCGCCTGGCCAGCTGGTATCTGCCCTTGCAGCCGTTTCAATACACACTGTGGGCCGCCGTTATGCTCTGTTTGGGCATCGAAATGTTCGGTTTGATCCTGGCGCACAGGAGCGAGCAGGCGCTGTTCCCCGATTCGAGTGGTAAGGATGGTTGGTGGAGCAGCGCCATGTTCGGACTGGTCACCACCCTAAAGCTGTTCATATCGCAGTCGGGCAATAGCAATGCTCGATCCGTGACAGTGCGCGTGCTGCTCTTCGCCTGCTTCCTCAACGATATCATCATCACGAGCATCTACGGCGGCGGCCTGGCCAGCATACTGACCATACCAAGCCTGGGCGAGGCGGCAGACACAATGGACCGAATGCGCGTCCAAAAATTAAAGTGGGCAGCCAACTCGGAGGCGTGGGTGTCAACGATACGCGGCTCTGATGATGTAAGCAAAAAATATAACAGTTAACGAGAAAAAGTCCATTTTCCTTCATTGCAGCCACTTGTGGATGAGCTTTTGGATAACTTTCACATATATACGGATGATCAATTGTTAATTTTGGCGCAGCGGGTGCGCATGGGATTCACCGTGGAGCGTTTGCCTTTTGGTAAATATAAACATAAATTTATTGGTTAGTTGAATAGTTTTACTGTTGTCTTAGGTCATTTTGCGATTGGTGATTACCTCACGGGACCGACCATTGAGCACATGGTTATTATGCAGGAGGATCTTTACTACCAGTTCACGGTTGCCTTTGTGCCGCGACTTTGGCCGCTTCTGGAGCGTTTCAACGATTTGGTTTATCGCTGGCACTCGTCGGGCTTTGACAAGTACTGGGAATACCGCGTGGTCGCCGACAATCTCAATGTCCAGATCCAGCAGCAGGTCGAGAGCACCATGTCGAGCGGCCGCCAAGAAGACATCAGCATTGAGCCCGTCAGCCTGGCCATGTCGAATTTTGCGGGCATACTGCTAGTCTGGGTCTTGGGGGTCGCCGTGGCGTTAACGACTTTTCTGGCCGAAATGCTGATGGCCAAACTCTCGACCAGTCGGTCACGTATGCGAAAGTAATCGGGTTCTGATGAATGTATCTCTGCGCGGCACTATTGCCAAATCTTTTTGCGCAATATTTTGTAATCATTTCACTTTATGTAGCTGATCTAAGACAGTGTCAACAGGCGCAATGGAATGGCGCTTACACATTTAACGGTAGTTTCACTTAACAACGCGAGATGGTCTCCGAGCCAGGTAGCGACATGCGGAAGTGATGTGAAAGTTCTCGGTCTGCGTGTGATGATGAACGTGATGGCAACTAAAACGTTGACAAGATGGATTTTATTGCTTGCGCATCTGTCAGATACGTTTTAAGTGTTGCCGCACACAGGAGCAATGAACTGTCTCTGTTTTTATAACATAACACAAGTTAGGGTATCCACTAGTCGTGCACTCTTACGTACTCGTTGTAGCTGAGGTATGCAGCGCAAATTTGCTGCCAGCTGCCTAAAAAATAGCCAGTAGCCCCCTCCCCGCGACAGGTGTGAAATTTCGGCAAGACTCGCCTGTGTGTGACGTTCGAGCCATGGTCGTGTCGCTGTTAACGCACACGATGGATGAGGCGACATGTGACGTGAATTCTTGGCTGGAGGGGCGTGCTCCAGGCATCCGTTGGAACTGTTCGGCTAATTGGCTGCGCGTTTGGCTTTCGGCTGTTCGTAGACTTGATTTTGATTGGCATGCACAACGTGCTGCAGTTTTATGGTTTGTTTTTGTTGTGTTTCTTTTAGAAATTTGTCGAAAATGTCTGTTGAAAGATTTGAATTCGGATTTGCATTTGGATTTGCCACAGCTTGTAGTGAAAGTGAAATGCACAAAACAGCGCGTCAACAGCACTTAATCCATTAAAACAAAAACATAAAAGCAGCTGTCAATAAATTAATCGCAAAAGCTTTCATGATTTCTTTATTGTATTCGAATTCTCGAATTCTTTAAAGAGACTCTATTTCCATTCAGCAATTAGATAATCGAAATTGAGTCAACTAATTGATTAGACAAGAATTTTTCAAGCAATCAAATGCTTAAATCTAAAAATTTATAGTTAAGATCTTATGAAAATGAGTCAATACACAAAAATGATGACATGAATAACATGTTAGCTCGAACCTATATTTATGAGCTTTGCACAATTTATCAAAAATATCGAAAATATAAGTTATATGAATATATAATAATCTTACTTTTTAGGTTTGTATCAGTACTCTTTGCCAGTTTTATAAATTTGCACAAAACTCTGATTTACCTATTTTCACTAAAAAGTAAAATGCTGTGAAATTGTGGCAAGTGGGTTGCCTCAGTTTGGGCGGACCCACACAGGTTCAGTGAGCTGTATGCAAATGCATTTGCAGCAATAATTATTTGTAGTCAGCGAATTCAAAAAGCCCCCATTGTGAGAATATGCGAGTGGCGCAAGTGGAGCCCGCTTGGGGCAGGCAACGGTGGAAAAAAAAAAAAGAGAGTCACATTCGGTGGCCCGCAGATTCGTGCCACAAGTTCGCTGCTGCTGCACTTGGTTAACCTTACGTGCGTTGCTTTGACAATGCCAAACACGGCTGGCGACAATATAAAAATATATATTTCGCTTTGCACAACAGTCGCGCGACGACGCATTCAATTGACATCGTCTCATAATTTTTTAATAACTCGCATACTCACACATACATACGTAATGTGTGTGTGTGTGTGTGTGTGTGTGTGCAGACGCGTTAACAAATGTGAAAGTGAAAGAGCGCACGGCTTATGCACGAGCCTAATAAAATGACGATTAATTATTTAATTATGGAAAAGCTTCGATTGCAACAATCACAGAAAAACGCAAGCGAATGCAACTTCATGCAGGGTTTCAATCATTCAGTCAATCAATCAATCAATCATTCGCCCATTTTTGGAAGCGACAACTTTTGATCATTTGTCGACTTAAGCATTATTCATTTTGATTTAAGCTGATCAAAATAATAACAAAAAAAATAAAAGAAAAAACAATTAGAAACTGAAAGTCTTTCGATTGCTTGTCGGAATAATCAAAGAAATCTGAATGCAGGAGAAATCGCAGCAGCCTCTTGTACTACTTTATCTGGAATGCAAAAACTTGGCAACAACTGCAAAGTTGTGCAAGTGGCAACAAATGCATAAAGCCATTAGTACATCCATTCAAAAACATATCTGCAAGAACGGGTCGGTAGAGCAACACAAAAGTAACCATAACATATTTCTGTGAAGAAAAAGAAAAAACTAAATTAAACTCGAAAAAACGAATTGAAGACAATAGCTCGACGTGGACATCAATCATGCGGACAGCTACTGATCGCAGTCTGCCCTATAGTGTCTGTCTATATTGTCTGTCTGATGTCTGCGGCAGAAACTGCATCTATGCAGAAAGACAAATGCTTTACCAGCAGCAGCGGCAGCCTGGTTTTATTTTACTTTAAAAAAAAAGTGTCACGCATAAAACATGCGGGAATGCCGCTGGGAATGTGGCCCAAAACACCCGCGCAATAAAATTTTAACAACTACGCAATTAATTAATTGCCAGAGCGCTCGTCAAGTCAAAGTCAAGTTAACCCAAAGGTACAATTAATGTGTGCGAAAAGTGTGAAAAGATTAGCTTAATTAAATGGTTTTAACAGAGAAATGTTAAAGTCAATTACAAAAGAGTTAATGAATTTTAATAGTTTACTCCCAAAAGGAACTTGGAACTTTTAACGATATATTTCAAATTATTTGAATATTGAAAGATCTTGGCTAAATTGAAAGAATAGTAGCTAAAAAAAACTATATAAAACTTGAGCATTGAAAGCATAAATTCATAAAATATAAATTTAAATATATAAGTTATTATTTGAAAAATATCAAAAAATATATATAAAAAAGAAAAACTAAAAAAAAACAATATAAAACTTTTTTTGGACTTAGCTTGAAACTTGAAAGCATAAGTTAATTAAAAAAAGTTATTATTTGGAAAAATAGATAAGAAATTACTTATAAAAAGTAAAACTACAAAAAAATACATTTTTTTGAGTTGAACTTGAACTTGAACTTGAAAAATGAAAGTATAAATTCATTAAAAAATATGTTATAAAATACAAGTAATTTGGAAAAATACATCAGAAATTTCCTTTAAAAAAAAGTAAAACGAATTTAAGCATAATACAATTTTAGGCTTACTAGAGTTAGAATTATAATATTAATACAAAATTAATCGTGTAAAAGCTACAAATGTTAATTTTTGTAACTTTTGAAAGCACAGAAATATGTGAATATTAAATTATCAGACAAAAGTGCTTTGCATATTTATTGTACCATTTTTTTTTTTAAGTGTTAATGAATGCTAAATCTGTTAACGATGCAGAAAGCTTTAGACCATACGTAAGCCGGGCTTTAAGTGCTAGGTGAATAGTAATCCAGAGGAAGTTTGAGGTAACGGGAAATTTACAGCTAGCTGCAATTTCAATGAATCTACTTAGAAAATGCTCCGCATTCATGGAAATTGCTTGATTTATTTACGATTTTCTTTTTTTTTATTGCTACTAACAATGCGCAGTTGCAAATCTATTTTTCCTGCGCAGCGGAAATGTTTTATATCCGAAGCTAACCTTTGGCGCAAATTGCAGTTAGAAGCAGTGCGAAGCAGTGGCGATTGCAACTGCAACTGCAACTGCGACTGAGTTGCATTTGTGGTCAGTGGACAGCAAAGTGAACTTCAAATGAAACTTGTATGAGTTGGAATCATCATTTATCCCAAAATGGAGTTGGGTCTTGGCGGTAAACACTCTGCTGCTAATGGTTAAATGCAAATGTTTCTGGCCATTAAAGCGGACCTAATAGTAAACGACACTCAGCATTCAACTCAATTATGAGCCGGGTGCACAAATTGGGCTCGGGCAGGTAATTATGAAATTTGGGAAGGCTGACGGTCAGCCAAATTTGGAGCTCATACGAATATTTTAATGGGGGCTGCCGCACATCCCCTGTGGTTAACGCAGCTGGCCGCAAGCTGTGGGTCTCGGTAATCTACGATTTACGGCTAGCAAAAGTGAAACTTGTGGCTGGCATTTGTCTTATCATGGCTTTGTTTTCCTTTGGGCCTTTGTTGGGCTGGTTTTGTGGCTGCAGTGCAACAATTGGCCACAGCCGCGGGCCTGAATCTTTTGTACAGATAAAAAAAAGCGAGCATCGTGTGAATTTCGCACAATGAACTTGAAATTTGTACAACAAATCTTAAGCCAACAAGTAAGAGTAAGCCAGCTGCAAGTGCTCGACCTGTGAGATACCCTGCTATTTACGAATAAAGTATCCTAATAAATAATTACTGTTTACATTTTATAACTTTACTTTATACATCATATAAAAACTCTGTTATCCACATTAAAGAAAATATACTTTTAGTTTCAGTCTTTTGAATAGTCAACCAAAAGGGTATCACCAATTTGAATAAAACGTTTTTAGCTTTTTGAAATGCAAGTCAAAAGAAAAACACGGCCGCACTTTTGCGGCGGTGTCATTGTTTAATTGGGAATCTTATACTTTTCACATGAATTTAAAAGTGTAAATAAAAATGCAGCGCATATTCAGTGGTTCAGTGGTTAATAAGCCGCACTCACATTTCTTCAGGCTGTTACTTGTTTACATACATATTAATAAATACGTATGTAGATTTTATCAAAGACAGTTTTTTACTCTAAATAATAGCTGAGATATGCCGATGCAGTTCAAATTTAAAATCTGCGGCACTAATTCATTAAAAAAAACTGACAATTCATTCGTTTATTTGTAAGTCGACTTTTGATATGAATTCTACAAATTGAGGCAAGCAAAATATATATTACAAATAAAAAGCGAGTTTATATATAAAATACAAAGTAAACTTGATAAAGTTTACTAAAAAAACAAGAACTGTTTTAAGTTTCCCATTATTTTGTTTCTAATTATCTAGTTTTCATAAATTATGTTGATTTCATAATAACAATCTAACAAAGATAAAAAAAAATGTCTTAAATAAGGCAAAAACAAATAAGAGTGCTTTAAACGAGAGTGTCTGCCCGACTATCAGATACTTTGGCCCCAGCTGCGATCTGTGATTACATACATTTCCATACCCTATTACTCTTCCATACAAACAAAAAATCACACACATCCACACATATTTCCAGCACTTTGAGTCATAAAATACATAATATATACAAATATTTATGAATTTTGGCATTAACAATTTGTTATAGAAATAACAGAACTTTTACCAAATTTATCTAAAAGATTCTTAGTTTATTCAGTAAAATATAATTCAAAAGCATGCTTACCTTATTTTGTTTGCGGCGCAACAAGTTGGGCGCTCCGCCCGGCGGCTGCAGCGGCACAGCCGGCTCCGGGGTGACCTGCTGCACAGGCCGCGGTGGTTTGAGGGCCAGTTTCTTGAGGCTGGCTATGCGCTTGTCGCACATCAAAGATACGTCGTCAATACGCTGTAATACCTGCAATAAACAATTATAGAGATTATTGCAACTGCTATTTTTGGATATATAATTATTAACTTGGCAGAAATGTTCACAACTTCCATTTGCAGTTCTGCGCGTTGTTGCTTTACTTTAGTTTCTAAATTGAAGTTCTCGGTGAATCATGCGACTTAGCTCCATTTTAAGAGCCGCGTGATCCACATTCACAATAGAACGTTCACAATATGTAGACTAAAATATGGAACGTTAAGCCGTCTATTGTAATTCACTCAATTGTACATTCATTCTATGAAAACCGCTTCGTTCATAACGAGCATTCTTCAGTTGAGCTGACTCTCAATTTTTGTCAGTTTACGTCTCATAAAATGAGACGATCTTAAAGAGAAAGTGTAAAGATATAAAAGTCTATATGTGTCAAACGTACGATCTTAACAACTATTTTTTTATTTTGTTACATTATGTTTATATTCAAATCAGAATCAGATAGGTGAGTTTTAACGTTTTAAAAATAAGAACGTTTAAAATGAGATACAAACTTTGCATAAAACTCAAAGACTGTGGCATGTCCACATATACTTTGTACTATCTAGAATTAGTATTAACTGATTTTATCATGCATTTTTTCCTGGTAAACAAAAAGGACAATAAAATAGCAATTAGGTTTTACAAGTTGGGCCACTTCGCATCTGTTGTTGCAGTTGCATTTACAATTCAATTCTAAGGTTCAAGCCTCGATGGGAGCCAGAGTGTTTATATTTATTTTATTTATTTTAATTTACAGTCAGTTGACTGCTGAATTGCCTATTTTAAAGACGCTTTATTGAAAAGTGAAAAGGTTTCTCAAGCGCAGGTTAACTATCGATAATCGATAACCGACAATTGCATAATTAAATTGCGCATAGAGGACAACAGGCATTTGGCGGCGGTGTCGTGACATTTGACATTTTGCATAATGGCTTCCAAGCCGGAGCACAATTGCCACTTTCACTTTTGCTTCCGTCGAGGTCGGTGTCGTCGTCGGGCTATTGTCGACTGCGCATCTTTGGCGCATCTTCAGACAGCCCACAGACAGACAGACAGACAGGCAGGCTGCACTGCGGCAGGCAACACTGTGGCTTTCCAGTTATGTTGGTTTCTGCGAAAGTCCGTTCAACATTTGTCGTTGATCAAATAATAAAATGCAGCTGGCGATGCGTTAACCAAACAAATATTTTGTAATGTACTAAATTGTAATTTATTTGGCCTGTGTCGCCATAAATTGCTGTTGGCTTCTTCCAGGGTTGTCGAGTGCACTGCAATTAATTTCCCAACTTCTAAATGAAAAGTCCTTACTTCATTTCGACTTTTAAAGTCCCATTATTTTCAATTATAATGGGAAAAACAAAATAAATTCAAGTTCATACATATAGAAGCAAGATAATAGAAGATACGATAAAAATCAAGGGATTAGGGGAAAAAAATAAAAAATATCGCGTAGATTTTTCTATATGAAGCAATAAATGATCAGGTCTTTAGTTGACTTCAGAACAAACAGAATGATAAGCTTGATTTCAATTGATCAAAAAAGCAATTTCAAGATTTATTAAACTCTTGCTGTAAAATTGCAAAATTAATTTTAAGAATAATACACTTTTTCGATACCCTGTGTTTTTTGATTGTGTACACAATTTACATTCATTTGCGATGGTGGCAACTCTGGCTAAGCCAGTGGCTTATTACTCAACTGAAGCCAGGCAACACATCGCACGACCAGTTATCTGACCACCTTCCATTGACCTTTGCAGGAGACGGCGCCCACGATCTGAACGACAGTGAATGAACTCAAATTTGCCGTTTGACGTGTGTGCTCAGGCATAGACATATAAATGCATACACATTAAACGTTAAATGCATTTTTGACTTTTGATATTAAAATTTAGACAGTTAATAGCCAAAATATTACGTATTTACTGATCGGGATATTTCTGAGATCTGCGTGGTCACGTTCAAGCAATGTAATTTTTGCTTAAGTGCACTTAATAATAGGGTAAGAGTAATATGTTTCATATATCTTTATCTGTATTCTCATAGAAGTGTACTCGATCAAAAAGTGATAAGTGGGTTTGTGATCTGTCTGTCTGTGTCTCTCTTTTTCTAGTTTGTATGAACGCAATTTTCATATTCGCTACTAAAGCTAGAAAATTTAAACTTAAAAATATAATTGTTATACTGTTACCCCTCAGATAAAATGTTTAGGATAAGCTTTGAATACTTGCACTAAGTCGCTTCAATCGTTAATTTCTCATAATTAAAGACAAGTTTTTTATCGCAACAAATTGTGCAAATTTTACCCAATTTATAAATTTATCTATACGTTGACTGAAACATTTGTGATGCAACTCCAATTGAACAGCCAGCTCATAAGGTGATCTAATAACGATCGTTAATAGCAGTATAGCAGTCTGTTTTTAGATGTTGTAAAACTCCAATTGCACTCGCAAGGATACCCAGTTCTGTAACCGGTCAAACAAGCTGAGACTGGAATGAAAGCGGTCCAGCGCAGAATACAGAATTGTGTCAAAATCATTACACACACACACACACACACACACAAATGCGGCAGAAGTCCAGAAAAATGTAAACGCTTTAAGAATATTCCGATGGCAATGGCCAAACGGGTCTTGCTGACCCATTTCCGCGACATCTTTTCACAGATTTCTCAAAAATGAATAATAGCCAAAAAACTGGACTTGCAGTGAGGTCACGAATATGGGTCACTTTAATGCTTCGGGTCTGAAACCGATGCAAAGAAACCAATTAGAAGTCTAGTTGCAATTCACATGGCCCAAATACGTTAAATGGGGAAATATATATGAATATATATATGCAAAAGTATGACAGAGTGATATATAAAGTAAAAATTAAAATATTAATGTGATTTAATAAAGTTATAACTATATTTTCTTTAATGCTCGCACGATTCTTTCCATCGAACATGTGTTGTTCGATGTTACAGATGCTGTTGTACCACAGATTTGTATGATACACATGTTTGACATCAGCAGCTGACAAGTGTTTATTGATCGACTAGTGCTTGAAAAATCGGTTTGATATAGCAACAATTGTGTATTTCTACACTGCACTTAGCATTAACACCCAGAACTGAATATGCTACGTATTAATTTGTACTTCTATTTATATATTTACTATAAAAATAGCATGAATGTTCGGACAAACGGTAATTGGATTGGCCGATTCTGTTTGTCGTTACGCCTACCAGAAAAATTTTTGTTCCACTACTGCGTTCACTTTGCCCGCGTCGCTTAGCGACACGAACCGGTTGATTGATAGTACATGAGGTATTAAATGCACATTATGCTTGTTGTACGATCAAAGAATGCCCCATTCCGATTGCAAGCGCTGTTATCTAACTGTACTCGCTCACAGATAAATTGCAGAAGCAACAACTGGTTGAAGACAGTAAGAACCAGTCTTCGAACCATACTCGAATCGCAATCGACAACCATAGCAAATGCAGACCAAGATCTACGCGTTTGTGTGTGTGGGTCAGTAGCCGTTGCTTTGGTAATACATAAAATTACATAATCGACGTTAAGTTCACAGTTTTCACATCTCTATTACAGCACGATCTGCCGAGAATTAAATATGAACCGACAGGTGTTCATTGGTTGTGAATGCGAATGAGAGAACTATTGTGTGAAAAATGTTGGACACATTGAAAAAATATGGACAGAAATGATGTAGATAATAAATTCAATGACATTTTTCCTAAATTAAAAATGTTAATACATTGTAAGTAAGATCGCTGCAGTCGGGTTTAACTAATTGACAGTACAATAAATGCTTAAAACAGTCGAAAACGGTCTATGATATAATTATTTAAAAAATATAAATTATGTGGTCTGAGGTGGATCGATCAGTAGAGAATATTATCAGAAAACGATCTATCAATTTTGGTGACTTCTCTGTTTTAAGATTGTCTGTATGTATATAAAAATAAAATAATGTAGGTATATATAAGTATATATATGGAATATCAAGTAGACAGACGGACAGCAAGACGAAGATTGAAGACTGAAGCTCATTTCGCTTCGAAATCGATTACAAAAATTGCATATCTCTTAAAAAATATGAAATTTAGCTTTTTTAATTTATCTTAATTGACTCACCTGAGATACAAGTGCTTTGGTTTCTGGGGTCGTGCTTTCCAAAAATATTTTCTTAAATTCACTTGGACTAGATAATTTAAAATCTGAAGCAGATGCAATAAAAGCCTGTATTTCGTGCAGGCTCTGTTCGGCCAGATCGGCCGACACTGAACACTTCTCGATCCGCTGAGAAGCCAATAGCTCCACACCGTTGGCACACCATTGATTAGCCTGCGAAAGATAACGTTTATATAAATATGTATTTTGGATCGAGTATGTTAACTCAGGGGTTGATTACCTTTTCAACTCTCTCCATAAGTTCGCTGTTCTTAGTTAGTATTTCCAGCCGCTTATCTAAGCGAATTCTGATAATATCGCAGACGCGCTGCAACTCGTCGCACTTGGGCTGCACAATCTCCCAGGGATACACGCCGCGGGAGCCCACCAATTGCTGTCCACTTTGTATAACCTCTTCTGCTCGCTCGGTGTCTGTTTTGATCAGAGTAGAAAACTGCTTCGTTTCCTGGACGAGTGTGCCAACGCGTTCCACGCTCTCTCCGATCTCGGTCATATCAGCCACCGTCTTAAGATGTCCATCGAATATGTTCTGCAACAGAAATAAATGTAAAGTACGTAAATTTTATTTTTATTTATACACTACTTACTTGCAGCTCCCGAAAGTCCTGCTCGAACATGCGCAGGCAGAGGCACTGCTCCAGACGGTTGCGGTGTGTGCGCCAGAACTCGTCGAAGCGACGCTCGGTTTCCTCCAGTTGCACCAGCAGTCTACGGTAATCGCGACAATCGTCATAATGTTGGGGTTGTTTAAACTTATATTGTTGGTGATAAATAATTTGTTGGCGATGTATTGGCTGCCCTGCACTGGATCTGCACATCGGTATTTCATATTTATTCAATTCAGTTTTTTTTTTTTGTTTTTTTAAAGAAAGTATTCATTTCGAAAATGTTTTGGTAACGAGAGCACGACAGGGAAGATAAAAGACAAGAGACGGCAACAACTTAATGAGTGAGATGAGCGAGAATCCGATGATAGAGATTACATCTTTTAGTTTTATTTTTTTAATTAAACAGTTTGCTTAGTTAAAAGTCTTTGTGAACTTTGTCTCGGCTGTTAATTTTAGTCTGTTTATGTTGATTTGTGTATTTATCTTCAAAAAAGCTCAACATTTTATTTAATTTTCGTATTCTACCAAAGTGCATGCGTCCTAAAATAGTAATGTAATATGTTTTGTTGACATTAAGTGGAACTATATTTGAATTGTGTAAGTAACATTTTTTTGCATGCAAAAATAAAAAATTAACATCCCATTTTCATTTGCAAATTTCATTATTATTTAACTTTAACACCAAGTAGATATTCATTGATTATCATTATTTGGAATTTTTAATTAGAAAATTGATTGATTCTTTTCAGTTCAATAAACATTTTTCAAACATTTTAACTTTACGTAACGAAACTGACAGAAATGTGTTTACTACACTAAATAATATTAAATTGTTATTAAGGGAATAATCGAAAATTATTTAAAATGTGTTCGTGTGTGTCTATTATTATATAGTATAACTTATTGTGTCTTTATATGTTTTGTTATACGCGTATTTAAATAGTCTTATTTAATCATAAAAAACAAACTATTTTTAACTATTAGGAAAGTATATATTGTATTTTAAACTATATTATATTTTCACTATAATTTACGAATAAAAACACCATTGAATTAAATTAAATTCAAAATTTACTTTAACTAGAAAACAACCTGCCTTTAATAAACCTATTTTCAAATTAAAATATGTGATAATTACTCAATTGTTGTTTGATAAAAGCATGTTTCGAACATGAGAGGAAATGAAATAAATGTGTAGAAAAAAATTACTGTCTTCAAAACATTTTCTTGAAATAAACGTTAATACAAAACCAGTGCAGAGCTATTAAAACCAAACAGATTTCAAGTTAGTAAAAATGTTAATTAGTTAATGTAATACAATAACGCGAAACTCAGATAAATATATAAATTAATTCGAACAGAATTACTTCGAAGAATGTAGCAGAGTAATTCAAAAACACCTGACACCTTACCTTTCAATGGCGCTGACGTTCCCAGTGCGTTCGGAAAACTCCTTAAGTTCCTCGTTCGATTTGATTTTGTCCAGCAGCGTCTCGCCGTGTTTGGCAGCAGCCAATATTTCATCCTAAAAATGTAACCAATTAGTTTAAAGTCTATTAGGGCATGTAGCGAAAGGTAACCTTTAGTCGTGCATAGTCGACGCCCTGATCCTCCAATAGCTTTCTTGTTGCATCTACAGAATTGGGGAACTCTGTGTCGTGTATGGCTTGTATGAAGACATCCAATTCGGCAGAGACTTGATGCGTCAAGCTTGAGAACTTCTCGAGCGACTGCAAGAAACCATTTTCATTAAAAACCAAATTGAGCCTTCGATTGTTCAGTACTCACGATTCTCTGCTGTATCCACTCGTGATGGGAGTATATTAATGAACCGCCCATATCAGGGGTTAATTGACTGGTGTCGATAAATTCATGCAGATCGGACAGAGCTGAACACACGATAAGCCGAAAGCGATATTCGTCCTTCGAAGCAAACTTTGAGCTCACCTCGGATATGGCTTTTTGAAAGAGACCAGATGGACGCAGAACATAGACCACATGTATAATACCGGGGAAATAGATCTTCAAGTTGTAAAAGAGAATTAGTTTTCAATGTTCTGTGCGCAGGAATCTAAGCTAACTTACCGATATTCGCTGTAATGCCGTCTTCACTGATGTCCATCGGTCCTTGCGTCGATCAATAACTAAATGGAAGCCGAGATCAGCATCCTGGAGACTGAAAGGAAATTTTAAAAATGGTTTATTTCTATATATTAACTATTTCCTGTTTGATTAACTTACGATGGCACTGAGCTTAGGTACAAAATAAGCTTTTGATAGTCAGCTTCTTCCATTGCATTGAAATTGTTGTTGTCCGGGAAGATGATAAGGGGACAACCTTCCTGAGAACGACCGCCTGTAATAATAGCGTGCTGGGGATGTAGCAGATCGGCCACATCGGCTATATTGAGCAGCCCTCGCCACTCATGGCGGCGGCCGCTTGCGCAGGACTTATGTGCTCCAGCAGCGTTAATCTGTTCCGAGGATCTTTGCGTGCTAAGGGCCTCAGCGGCATAGGCCACACCTGCGAGTTACAGACGAATTCGAATTACTGCTTATGGTCGATGTGGTGTGCTGCAGCAGTCCTGTGCTGCGATTGGTGTGCGCCGGCGAATTGCTCAGCGACTGAAAGATAGCCGTCTGTATGGAGGCCCCACTGCTAACTGAGATCTGAGAATCGATCATGTGGCGGCTTATCAACTGCGGCTGCTGTGGCTGCCGCTGCTGCGTTTGCGATGCGCTCATCACAATTGCCTCGGATTCGGCAAGCGCGCTTTCCACTTCATTGTCTGTTATCGAAAGATAAAAAAGAAATAAATAAGTAATCAAAAATAAACACAAATAATTCAGTATTAGAATAAGGTAATTGGTACAAATAATTACTATAGTTTGCATACTATCCAAGCAATTTATATAGGGTCCTAACCCAAAATTTTTCTCAATTTCAATTAAAAAATTTCGCTTCCTCAATATCATGAAAAATGTTGTTTTTTATACTATTTGTGGCCAGCAAAATCGATAAAATGTGCAAACTCGCAATTTTAAGTTAACATTTTTTTTTTCAAAAATTAGTAAGGGGGTACATGCTTTTTTTCGAAAAAAAATCAAAAAAAAAATTTTTCCAAAAATGCATTGATTTTAAATGTAGAATGAATCTAAATGATAAATCATGACCAAAATGTCATCAAACATGAAAATCGGTTCAGTTTTGACAAATTTTATGGCTGTTTCAAATATGACCCCCATGGGTCTGGGAGCTTTTACATGTCCAAAATTTTCTCAATTTTGGCATGATTTTTGACCAAAAATTTAACCCCCTCAGAATCAGGTTAAATTTTGATTTTTATACTATTTTTTGCCAGTAAAATCGATTAAAAGTGCAAACTCGCAATTTTAAATCAAAAAAAAAATTTTTTTTTGAAAAATACATGCAAGGGGGGAGTAGCATGATTTTTTTCGAAAAAAAAATCAAAAAAATTTTTTTTTCCCAAAAATGCATCGATTTTAAATGTAGAATGGATCTAAATGATAAATCATGATCAGAATGCCCTCAAACATGAAAATCGGTTCAGTTTTGACAATTTTATGGGTGTTTCAAATAGGAGACCCATGGGTCCGGGAGCTTTACATGTCCAAACTTGTGTACCGATCTTCCAAATCGTAGCTGAAGCTAGTTCCTACAAATATAAAGCCAGTCACCGCTTTTGAAAGATAGAGTTCTTCCTATATTAATCTATAAACTGAACTATTCTACACTGTTATTGGGATCATCAAAAACAAAAATTCGTATTGAATTTAATGTATTTTATGGTATTGAACCATTTATATTGATAAATACTGTTCATTTATCTGCGTAGCTAATGCATTTCATATATAAACACGCGTGTGTCGATCATTGGTGGCAATAGGGCATAGATATAGCATTTCGTTTTTAGCTTTGACCTATTTCCAGATAGACGCAACCGTTCACTTGCTTATCAAATTAATGCATTCTCAGCTGTTCCGCATACTTTGATGTTGATATATATTTTTTGGTTGATCGCGTCTTGTGGCACTCTTTGATTGTGGGTAAAATTGCGTATATATTTTGGTAACAAACACTAAGTTACAATTATATTAATCTCTCTTTCTAGATTTATTCTTCTTATGTCTTGTTTAGCAACTGAATTTATTTTAATGTATTAACCTTTTTTCATAGTTTTTAATATTTTATATTTTTATTTATTTATTTCAATTTTATTTTGAATTTTTAGATTGCAATTGAACACTTATCACTCAGAGTTCTTTGGTATTTGACTCGTTCACATACCATCAACAATTGTTTGCAGGTTTCCCATTGTACTTGGCACCGGTACACACCTGGCTATATGTATTGGGTAGATAAGTACGCAAATGCTTTGGAGTATAAACACTGATTACGGCACTGTCAATGTAAATATTCCACAAACGGTCTTCTCTGATTTGCAGCCATATGGAAGCATGTACAACTGATCTGATGGATTGCACAACACACAGTTGAGTGTTCCACTAAAAACATATGTTTTAAACGGAAGTGAGTAACACCAGTTGTCCGATGCTGTTTTCCTTTATGAATATTAGAATCTAGTAACTGAAACGTAGCAACGCACGGTATTGCCACTATGAATACAACGAGACTCTGGTTGTGGGCCCCAGCATTGCTGGCCTCGTCATCATCATCAGCTGCTCCAAAGCGAGAGAGAGAGAGCTTGCGTAAGAGAAAATAAAACAGCATGGGAGCAGAGAAAACCCGATGCCACTTGAGGCTAAGTACCATGAAGGTGATTGCTTGACGGTGTTTCTGAGTTTAATACCAATTCAGAACTAAGAGCTGGCCGTCTCGTCGAGTTGGAAATTGTGTGTGCAGCAATTCGAATGCGGCTGCACACACATTCGTTTGGCACCGACAAACACCTAATTGGAGCAGCGCAAAAACGATTCAGTCAATGCACACACTCGAGATCTTCCATTCACAGATTCACAGATACAAAAACTATCTAAATGTGTTCTATGTGTGTGCTTCTCTCTTTTGACTACTCCCGTGTCAATTGAAAAGCGTGTAACATCTGTCTCCAATGAAATGAAATACACTGAGATTTACTTATGCAGCGTTGTTCCAATTCTCTGTTGTAATAGTTTTACGATGAAAAATGTGTGCATCGTTTTCCCGTTTTATGATTATAGAGCAATAAAAGTACTGATAAACTATCATTTTGGTAATTATATAACTTTACACTTTGGTTTCTCATAGGCATATTATGGACCAGGTGAAAACCTACCGCTTAAATTAACTTTTACTTTTGCCGTTCGGAATTCGTGCAGGTCACAGCGTTAATATGCCAAACTTCAGCAATTTTGCTATATCTGTGAATTTATTTTTAGCTTTTCAAAAAGAGTGCAAAATATTTATACACATATGTATTTATACTTCAACACTTTAAATATAATTAAATTGGTGAAAATATGGCGCCTTTAGGATCGCTTTTTAATATACAGCTGTGTTCATTAAAATAGCAGTGCAACAGACGGTCACATATAAAGTTGTTTTTTTAGCATAATCCTTTTCGTAGGATATCTAATGCACATTATATTTGTAAAATGGAATATAAAGAAGAGAAAAACGCAAAGGTCCCGATAGATTTGCAATTTTTTATGGGTTTTTTTGATATTTTTGCGTATTTCTGGCAATTTTTGGCTGTTCATTAAAATAGCAGTTTTTGATCTTCTTCGACAAAAAGTCGCGAAAAAATTTGTAAATTTGTAAAAAAAAAAGTAAGCTTAATTAAGTTGATTATTATAATTTAAGTAACAATACACTAAAACAATACAAAAATTTTAATTTTAGTGGGTAAAGGAACTCACTGCTCCAAGGGAAAAAGGCAATTGATTGTTGAGCTCAGTAAGGAGGGGAAAAAGGATAAAGGAGGGGAATGAAATAGAAAGTCTTTTAAAATGTTTCGCCAAGGTGATATGCAATGCCATAAATCATAAACAGAAGCCCAAAAACGTGGTGCCATACGTAAAACTTCAAATTTAGAGGACCCACGCATAGTGCGCTTCAGCAAAGCTAATCCTTTTGCATCCTCCAGGGATATAAGAACGGAGCTGAAGTTGGGAATCAGCGACGTAACCATTCGACGTCGATTACAAAATCAGAATTTGCATGCGCGAGGCCCACGAAAGCTGCCACTTTTAAATTAAAGACATATCAAAACCCGGGTTGAGTTTGCCAAAAGCCATTTGAACTGGCCAAAGGATAAATGGCGTAATATCCTCCTTTGGACAGATGAGTCCAAACTGGTCTTGTTTGATGGAATAGGTTCTAGACAGTATGTCTGTCGACCTCCAATCACAGATTTTCTTCCAAATTACACTGTCAAGACAGTTAAGCACGGTGGCCCTAAAATTTTGGTATTGGCCTTTTTTTCATAGAGCGGCATGGGCCCAATACATATGATCGAGGGGACCATAGACCAAAATGTGTTCGTGATTATATTAAGGAACATTATGCTGTCATATGCCAGTTGAAATATGCCCTTAAAATGGACATTCGAACAGGATAACGAACGAAAACACACCAGAAAACGGGCTAAAAATTGGCTAAGCCAAGAAAGGATCGACTTAATGGCATGGCCAGCTCAGTCCCCAGACCTTAACCCCATAGAAAACTTATGGGGAGACGTCAACCGTTAGTTTCAAAACGATCCCTGACCTCTAAGCCGCATCTTTGGAAGGTTGTTCAGGAGGCATGGGCGCAAATTCCTCTTAAGCGTTTTCAGGACGACTTGGTTGACTCCTACCACGTAGGTGCGAGGCTGTAATAGCCCAAAATGGATATAAAACTTAATATTAGGACATAATCAAACTATTATTTATGAGTTTTGAGTTTGTAAATGTGTTATATTGAATTCTCTGATGTTTTTTGTAAAAACTGCTATTTTACTGAACAGCACATTTTATAGCTTTTTTTGTATTATTCATTCTAATTTAAAAAATATTGAATAAATGAAAGAGGAAATATTGTTAAGTTAAGTGAAAATAACTATATTTCACACTTTTAAAAAAATTTTGTTCCATAATGGTCTTTATATTAGAATTTATCAATCTTTAAAGTGCAGGTCATCTGCACTGCTATTTTAATGAACACAGCTGTATATATTTATAAAATTTGTTGTTTATTAAATAGATTATTATTATTATATTATAAGTTCCTTAAACTGACAATTGTATAAGATTTGAAAAACAATGATTGTGAGGATGATGCTACTTTTATTTTCACAGCTGTGGTGTAATTGCATTTTGTTGCATTAATTTGTTTTTAAGAACAGCTTTAAACAATATAAAAACAGTCATATTTATTATCTCAACTATAAAGAATTTACAATTTAGCTTTGTTGTCTTTAAAGTCTTTTTGTCGGAGCTGGCGATTCTAGGAATTGAATGTAGATATCATACTTTAATACATTATCTCACAGCTAGCTAGCTCCAATAGTGACAAACAGACAATTAGATGGACATTGCACATGATCAATAGACTCTTTACACTCTGTAAACAAGTATAAAAGTGATTCGTAGAAGCACGTGAACTTTTGTTAGTCATACCTATATTTTATGTAAGTATGCTTAATTATAGATATTACTTTTCGAATAATTTTAGCAAGAGAGCGCTCGTCGAGAAGACTCGAACTGCAACTTTAGAATTACTATTAAAATAATACTGCAACTATGCAAACGCAATCAAGTGTTCAAAAATCTTAAAATAGAACAGGCGTATGTACATATACAATATATAATATTTACTGCTTGTGATGTGCATACAACTCTTATTTTAAGTATATGCCAAATTGGGTATCTCCAACTAATGTAATATATATTTTTAAAGATTTCTCGAAAACAGTGGGAGTTTTTTGATAATTTGAAGTATCTAGCTGTCTGTTACCAACTTTTGTACAGCAACAATATACTCTTTTCTACCCATTTCCAGGGTATACACATATTGTGGATATAGTTAACAACTCAACTTTGCTGCGCACATTTGTCTGGGAGTATTTTAATATAGCTTAAAGTTCAAATAAGCAGGAACGTAATCGCATAGCATGTTCAACTAAAAACTCACACAATTAATAATTAAATATGCGATAGCAAAAGTTATTAATTTGATTTATTTTGATAACCTTTAACCTCTCTTTATAAATATACATGTATGTACATATTATTTTGGCATATAATGTTAGTGATATTCATTCACTTATCAATTTGCGACTTGGAAAATTTTAAAAGAAATTGACAATTGCAATCCATTCATGTTAATGTATATTAAGAACCTACATACATACATAAATACGCATGTATAAACATGCATATTTTCAAATTTTATTATGCAATGCTTTGTTCATAAGTAACTGTACGCCGTACACAGACTGATAGACGCAATTAGCTCAGTTGTGGAAAACAGATTGAACGGGAATCCAATAACTATTGTGAACCATTTCATTTAATATTACAGTTATGTGATCCATTCTGCATGACTTAGCAATTTAAGCAATTTATGCAAATAACAAAACTTCTATTTTCACTTCGTTTATTGTTTACCTCATTTGTTCGGCTCAATCAGTCTGTTCGTTTGGCGGTGATTAGCATATCAGTTTGGCATTGAGAGGTATGAAGTTACAATGCTCCTATATACATACTTTTTTGCAGAAGTGTACTTACATATGTGCGCAGATTGTTTTTATATATATTTGTGTGGCGGCCCGTATGTCAAATCAGTTGTTTTTGATTGAGTCAAGTCAAATAAACGGAAATAAACATATCCATGACCACAGACCATTAATATTGAATGCACTTGGAATTAATCACAGCCATTGAAGGCGTTATTAAAGAATGAATGTACCGTATTCATGTATATGACGAAAATTTTATATATAGAAATATATTTATAAATAGTTAGATTCTATGCATTTGCCACACACGCGCACAACACTAAAAATATCAGTTATTTAATTGTATTACAAACAATTTAAATAAACATTTGAACATCTTTGCACATAAAAAACTTTTATTGTATATTTCAACTGTGCACCGGGTAAATTTTTTTACGCAGAAGAGGAAGAGTCGCATTAATAAAAATAACATAACAGCGGGTTTAACATTACCATATGCTGGGCTGTTATTAACAGTGGGTAATATCTCAATATTTTCGGAACCAAAGAAAGCAATAAAAAAATGCATTATTTTATACTATTTTATGCAATATAATATAAATTTAGATTAGGGATAATAGTTATTAAATTCAAGGCTATTTTGTTAGAAAAGCGGAATTCAAGTTTTACTAGCAGTCAACTGGTTCCTGCCCAATATGTTTCAGAACTATCGATAATGGCTTAATAACAGAAGACAAAACAGCTGTTAAATATTTTATGTAGAATCGATATATTCAAATATTAACTTTAATACCATTTAAATATGTTTATAATTCAATAAAAGTGTTAAACCAACCCGTACACCTTAAAGATGAAGGGCTCATTAGCTACTGTACTTTCGAGTCTTTAATAGTCCATTGGGCACTCAAAACTACAATAAGTATTAAAATGTTGGTGAATGAAACTAAATTAAACAAGGTCATATTTACCGGTGCTTTATATGCATATGTATGTATGTATGTAAGTAAATATCGCGGGCTTAGAATCAAGCAACAGGCGAAACAAATGAGAACTGTACCAGTGATTAGCAATAAGCGGCGTCTACCCTAAATAGAATTGAAACCCACTAGCAGCAGCAGTGCGCCAAATGGAATGGGCGACATTTATACCTACATACATATGTATGTATGTACATCCATAAGTATATCTAGGCATCGGTGCATGTGTACCCTTTCTTCGCAAGTGAAATGTGAATGTATTTCGTAAGTGCGGCCATTAAAGTGCAGCTAAATGAGGAAAATATACGCAAGATGCACCTGCGTTCATGCAACCAATTTAGACAGAAAGATATTGGATTACTTTAAAGTTCAGACTTCTTTTCAACTGCAATTAGGGAAATGAAAGATTACCAACTGTGAACAAAATTCAGGTTTCTTGTTACTTGTTTTTAAGTGATTTTACTACTCGCTCAAATTCGAAGCTCATGTTCGCATGTTTTTAATACTTTTATTAAATAACTTAATTTTCGAATGTGTTTCAAAAAATGCTACAAACTGCAAAAGCGGACTACAAAATGCAATGAATGAATTTATTATGGCCATTGAAATCTTTATAAATAATTAAATATTTCTTGCCTTCATTTAAAATATTAATATCATATATAAATAAATAAGTATTTTTGTTCGTAGTATTAATTGAATTCATCTAAAGTCCTTCAACCACTGCGCCATAAAATACCACAGGCGTATAGACCAAATGGGCACACAGTGTTTAGCCGTGACATTAAAGGAGTATCAAATGCCATTACCATTGCACCGCTTATGGAAAATCAATACATGTTTAGTAGTAGGCGGGTAGAGTAAGGGTATAAAATGGCCTTGATGTTTGCCAGAATAATTCATCTATTTAATATGAGCTACACTCTCACAGCTCCAATCGTTCATTGGACAAACTGACCTGATAGTTCCGATACGTCCAGACAACTGGACCTACTTTTGGTCCTCTGCAGAAGGCGCTGCAAAGGCATCTGCCGTTGGGGACTCCCGGACGGTCCATTGTCGGGCCCGCTGACCCACTCGGTATCAATGGCCTTGGAAGCACTGCGTTTAAAATGCTCCAAAAAGTGATCAATTTGTTTTTCTATGGAACTGGACGGCGAATTTTCCATTTTCACTTTTACATATTTGCCACACCACAACTAGAAATTCACTTGATTTCAAATTATATTTGGTATTTCCATAAAACTGAACGGCGAGTTTTTAATATTCATTTTTATATTCACTTGAAATTATATTTCTTGATTTTTTATTTGTTTTCACAAAAAAATAATTTTAATTATTTGATTTTTTATCTCTACACTATTTCTTGTTGCGTTTTTATTTTGCAAAATTCACTTTTGGATGACTCAGCCTTAACCGTACTTCCGCATCGCTCAGAGCAGACTGAGAGCACGGCGTAGTTTGCTGCTGCACGGGCAGCTCCGAGGATATGCCCAACACTCGTTTGGTTGCGGATGAGAACGCGACCATGACGCCGCAAAGACTTCGGAGAGCCGGCAAATGGTTTGTCGTGTCCGTTGACTCGTAATTATTGGCGGTTGCATTCTCACTGGCAGGAAAAGCTTTGGTTTGCACGTGTTGTTTGTGAATCAGAATCTCTGCCATGCGCAGTATCCAAATATTAGCGGGCTAATATACATATATTTACATATGTATGTATGTGCATAGGTGCGCTCATACGTATCTAATGTAATAGTAAAACACAAAGAACTGTCGAGTGTTTCGCTACTTCCCTACGATAAAAAATAACATGCAATAATATTTTTGATAAATTACTAATTTTTTTATCATTTAATATAGATGGGTCAAAAAACACTAATGATTGCATTGTACGGAGACATCGATATCAGTTTTCAGATAATTCATATTATATCACTATTACTATTATTACTGTAAATATTATTATTAATTTAAAAAAAATGTATACATTAAGTTTATATTTCCTTATCTTGCTTATCTTATTCTCATCAAATAAAATTTGAAACCCATATTTCAATCATATACTGTTTTCCATATTGACAAAAGCAAAATTTAAAAAACTTCAAATTAGAATTGTTGTCCAATTTTTAAACTTACTGAAGTGCTCAAAAAATGTCGCAAATGTCAAATTATAAATTTATTACAAAATATATATTTATAATGCTAACATCCTTTATACTTTATTTTTATAAATTACAAATATTTCAGATCTCAGCTTGATTTGAAAATATAATATTTTAAATGTTTTTATAAGCAAGAGCCAAATTTATATTTAAACATTTCTCTTTCTTATAACCAGCTCGATATATTTACGTGCTGGAATCTGACAATCGATTTCTGTAGTTCGATAAAATGGTTCAATGAACGATATGCAACTTGGCCGACACAACTCTACAATCAATCCATAAACAAAAAAAATTTTGAGTATAAACTAAAGACGGACGCGAAAGTATATAAAGCTATAAATGCGAAAATCTGTATATTTGGCAATCAAAAATTGTTGACTTTCTCTGGATTATGGTATATTAGGGTCTCGCTTTTCGTGTGAACTGTTTGGTAAGACACAATTGCAATTCCTACATGTATGTATGTACATATGTATGTATGAATGAAGATTATGAGTATATATATCAAGAACACATATGTATGCACTCAAACATATGTGCAAACATAAGTGTAATTTTATACATATGCACTTTCACATATATGTGCACATACGCGTATGATAATAAAAAATATCGGAGTTCAAGTCGGACTTAAAAATTAAACAAATCTTTACTGTGAGTACTATACATATTAAACAATTTTTTTTTAGCTTAGAAGGAAAGCCAACAACGCATTTAATCAATGTTCTCCAACGGGCTGCCGTGCAACCTGTCGTTTCCAAGCTGCCTAAGTGTCCCAAAAGATGGTAATGAAGAGCTCTTGCCATCCAATATGGGGACAAGAGAACCAGTTATCCTTAACGTATATGACATGGTAAGGAATAAAATTGTTAAATTGAAAAAGCAAACAAAAGATGACTAATATAAACTGGTTTACAGTATTGGATTAATGAGTATACCACATCGATTGGTCTTGGCGTATTCCATTCCGGCGTAGAAGCATTTGGCACTGAGTTTGCGTATGGTGGGCATCCGTTTCCATTTACGGGCGTTTTTGAAATCGCTCCACGCGACCACGACGAACTGGGCGAACAATTCCAATTCCGACAGAGCATACAAATCGGCTGTACCGATTTTACATATGAAGAAGTGCGTCGCATTGTCGAGGAATTGGGCAATCAATTTCGTGGAGATCGTTATCACCTTATGAACAATAATTGCAACCACTTTTCGGGCAATTTAACTCAGGTACCCACAGATTTATAATTGTCTTTGCCTTGTCTTAATCCGTGTTATAAACATAATCACCATTATTATCAACAGATACTTTGCGGCCAAGAAATACCCAGCTGGGTGAACCGTCTCGCACATTTCAGCTCCTGTGTGCCATTTTTACAAAGATGCCTACCAAAGTGAGTTCGTCCAGCAAGATTTAAGCACTGTTAATCTACGGTATTTATTAATTTCAGAGAGTGGCTTACACCGAATGCCTTGCAGCAAAGTATAACTACAATCCAAGAGCGCGAAGACTCGGACAATAGTCCCCTTTGAGACATTACCTGATCTAAAAAATATTCGTAACTTGCAAAGTCCCAAGCGAACGTAACTCATCCCTGCTGTCTAAAGACCAACAATATTGTTAAGTTAAATAGAGAAAAGCCGGGTTATCGACACTCATTTCATTAAAGCCAAGAAAAACATTTTCCAATAGAATGCAAAAAAGTAATGTTAATAGGTTTATATTAGGCTACATTAAAAGCGAATAAATTATTGGCTATTGTAACTTGTAATTTGACTATTCAGAATTAAGATATTATTAAGTGGCCGATATGTGTAAGTGAGCAGTACAGTTAGTTTCTGCGACATCATTTATAGTGTTTTTCAATTAAATATTACAAACATCGAGAAACCATTTTTAGGAAATTGCTAAATTGTATTAACAAGCAGGCATATTTTATGTAGTTAATGATATCAAAGTTGTCATCATTAGTTAATTTGTAAACATTTTTTAAATTTATTTGTACAATGTCGAAAGCCGCATGTCTATCAAAACACCAAAACTATCTGTTATCAATAAATATGTACTTGACATTCTGATATTTACACATACATTAATACTATATTAAAAATTTTTTGAAAAAATATATTTTAATTCAATAATAACACTAAACGTAATTACTCATAGTTCTACGTCTAAGTAAAGATACAAGAAACTACATTATAAGTACATGCACACATATATTTTCAGATAAATAGTGCCAAAAGAAAATGCTGCGTATTCTGAAATTTTACTGCAAATGTGGCAACTTTCTGGCCAAAACGTCCACAATTTGACAAATATCTGGTATAGTGCAACATGACAGTATATAACATATACAAATACATATAAATAATAATGATAAATACATTGTGACAACTATTTACAAAATGATGCCTACAAAAATTCAGCACAATTATATTCTTTACATTAACATTCGTTTTGTCGATGAAATGATTTGTTTCACACTAGGCTCGACACATTATTATATAAGCCGACAGCCGCGATCTCATCAACGTCAATATCGACATCTTGGCTTAACAAATTGTGCGGAAGTTGGTTTTGAAAAATCATGGGCTGCGCTCTTATAGCGCTTGCGGTTTGTACCAGATTTCCGTTCAGATGTTGCGGTTGGTAACCGTTAGCTGTATTCGAATTTCGATTGATGTAATTTTCATGTAAGGGTTTCGGATCATGCGGTTGAAGATGGAGGGTGAGCGATGGGCTGGGCGTGTGAAACTCCTGCTGTTCTGCATAGCTCCGAAGGAACCTAGAACTCCCAATGTCTGCGGAGTAAATGTTCTGACTCCTTTGCAGATTTCGTGACCGATTCGGGAGATCGTGAAAATATGCATCTTTGGGTATATGCCTCTCGGTTGCCTCGAACTGTTGGGGTTTTCTCCTTAAATGCGCTGCGTACAGCGAGGAAGGATTTTGCAAAGGAAGTTGAGCAGCGTTTCCGTGACGGGCAACACTGTGATAGCTGTTATTTAAATGCGGGGCAATCATATTTGAGTGCTGCAAATCGGAGCTTACGACCGCATCACTGTCGAATTTCATGTTGGAATCTATTTTGCCCTGCAACTGTGTCACCATATCCTTAACTTGCCCAGTGGGTGGCTTCCTTAGAAATTTGATCTCACTGTTTTTGATTTCAACCTTGCCAACGGCGTCACTGGAACTTTGCCCCATGTGTAATCGGCCAGAGTGCTCTGCAATATCCTCTTGAGGAATGCTGATGGTATTTGAGTTGAATATACTCGGATCGGCGGCGTAGTTGTCCTCTAAGCGATGTGTTTGCTGTTTCATCAGACGGGATAGAGATTTGTGGCAGCTTGCATGCGACTGTTGCGCATGAAAAACAACGTCCGTGCTGCAGGACGGAGACGAAAAATCATGTACTTGTTCCTTGTACAACAACTTGTCTCCGCATGTCCTGTCTGCATTTTGATTGAGAGCCACATCTTCCTTATTATGATCAATAAAAGCAGCATCCTTCCGAAGGGCTTTAATAACCGTATTGAGCATATTTTCCCCTCTACCAATGCAGTGGTAAAATTTTTGGGCGTCTGGCGGAGACGTCTCAAACTCCCAACTGTTTGAGTGCTGTGAGGGATTCGAGGTTTCACTAGAGTTGGGATATCGTCTTTGTAGATTTGTGTACTCGTCATAGTTCGGACTGTTGGCGCTCTCCTTGTTCTCACGATTGCACGGATTTTCCGGGCTGTACATGGATGGATTACTTTGTTCTGGTGAAAGAGAGCACAGCTGCTGCTTATTCTCCTGATCATTGTCTCTCTCCATAATGAGAGTGGTTTTCTCTAGTAAATCACCGAGTCGCTCCGATACTTTCAGAAAATCCAGTTTCAGTTCATCCAGTTTCGATTGCTTCAATTCCTCCTGAGCTGCCGAAAAGGCTGTGTTCAGGACATCATTGCAATTGTCTGTTACTTCGATACTGGAATCGGAGTGGGAATCCTCATTTGGGTCGCTCTCTACTGCTGCATCCTGGGCATGGGAATCGTAAGCGACATTAACAACCGTTTGATTTTCATTGTCTAGAATGTCAACGCTCTTCGAGTTGGACATTTTTCCGCTTTCGAAATTACTTTCCAGCAAGTCCAAGCTTCGACATCGGGACAACGTGCGCTCCAGTCTGTGAGACCTGGCTTGATTGTCGACTGTTGAGCGCAGTGGCTCTCCCCGGCGAAGATATTCGTTGAGGAACTGCCGCTTGCTCTCACAACGCATCCTATCCTCGATCATTGTGCGAGTCAGCTGCTCGATTTGGTCATTTGTCTTAATCGCCAGCGCTTGGACTTTGTGACCCAGTCGCTCTTTAGTCTTGTGCACATACTTCTTTAGACTCTTCCGGTTACAGTTTAATTTGTTTTCTATGTGCCGGAAGAAGGGACCACAATAGCACGTATTACCAACACTAACTGGTCCCTTGTGTATGTGACCGGCGAGGTCGAGAAAATATTGTTCGCCTTGCTTCAGTGGCTCTTTGGGTAAGGTCTCTAGTTTGGGCGATGGGAATGAGCGCGGATCGGGAAAGTAATGACAACCATAGGGAGACCAGTTGATCGCCTTGTCTACACTATCTTTGTCTTTGTCTTTATCTTTGCTTGGAGCTGGCAGCGATTTATCGTTTTCCTTTGGCTTTTCTCTCCGATTACGTATTCGCTTAGGCGTGCTTAGAATCTCATTAATTTCACGATAATTCTTTCTGGTCGCAATGCTTTGGGGCGTCTCGCCCTGTGCGTTTTTCACATTCAAACGGGCATCGGCTTCCAGCAAGATGCGTGTCAGCTTGCGCCGTCCCATGGCACAGGTGATGTGCAACGCCGTGTCTCCATTCAGATTCGTCTTGTTGGGATCACACAATGCCGAGAGAAGAATGCGAGTAACGCCCGCATGTCCATAACGACAAGCCGTATGTAGTGCAGTATCTCCGTACTAAAACATAGAATGCGTATTACTGGATAGAAACTTAAGGAATATGTGCGAGCTTGCACGAACCTTGTTTTGAACATCGGGATCGGCACCGGCCATCAACAGCTCCCTGGAACACTGATTATGACCATTTTGCGCTGCCAAATGGAGCGCGGAGAGACCCTCGTTATTGATAATGCTCAGCGTGCTGTTGTGCAAGGCTTCAATCGTGTTGGCCACCCTCGTCTTCAGTCTGCTCTTCTCCTTATGCTGCGACTTCGTGGGCGGGGGTGTACACAATAATTTAACGCAACGACTTAGGCCCCGGCTGGCTGCCTCATGCAACGGCGTGTTGCCCTGACTCGATTCCCTGGCCAGGCGATCAGCATTGCTGGAGAGCAAAATCTGGACACGCTTATCATCGCCTGCTGCGACGGCTTCGTGCAATGTCGTCCAGTTCCTGGAGTCATGCTATATTGGGAATATACATATAATTATGTAGCGAATTTTAGCGAATTTATTTTCTTCGACTCACCAGGGAAATGGCATTCGGCAAAGCTTCCTGTTTCAGGCTGTGATCCATACTGCATTGTCTAAAAGGATATTCAAAAATGTTTGGTAATTGGTTTTCACATATTATATTTAAACATATGTTTGTATGTGGGCACAACACCCGTTATATTTCATTGTACTGTTGGTGTACTTTAATACACACACACATAATCACATAAATACCCTCACACATACCACCACATGCATGTGCGCACGTACTTCTGTTTAAAAGTTTTGTATTTTCATATGTTGTCCATTCGATCCATAGCATATATAAATTAATATTTATATCTTCACAATTGAGTTAAAAATATTTTTAAATTACAGGCACGTTCGACACAACAGTTTTTTTTTGCTAATAGTGATTGACCGCTTTGCAGCGAATTAACACATTTTTATGGCTTACAACTTGAATCAAGTTTTTTTCGGTTGAATTTAAATTAAACTTGTAGTTTTAGTCCTTTTAATATTTTACGATTTACAAATTAAATGCGCCACTTGTGTCAAAGTTTGCTTACATTTTGTGAACGCCCAGAGTTAATTTGGCTTTAAGCCAGGCCTTAAGGAAAATAGAAGAGAAAATTGAGGCGAATTGCAAAATTGGCAACAGGTTTCGTTCATGGTTGACACCTATTGCATTTATTTAAAGATCGTCGGCAGTGTTATCGAAAAACGACATATCTTCAACACGTAATAATATTTGGTTTTTGATACAATCTTGTATCCACGAAGACCAGTTTCTGACATTTAACCGTTTAAATAAAATATTTAGCTCGAACTAAATTTAAAAAAAAATATAGTGCGCTGTTAATAACATTACAGAAAATGTTAAAGTTTTTGGTTGGCCAGAGCTGTGTGTTTGGATCAGTGTTGGGTAATTTTTGTCAATTTTTGTCATCTCATCACAAATATTATTTGCAGTTCTCGCGTCGGCAAGAATCGAAGGAAGATTTATTAAAAACAATGGCATTAGCAGAAATTTGTAATATATCCAATGCTTCATACATGAAGCCCGCAGCATGGACTTCCAATGAAGTCGTGGATGAGCTGAATGCTTTCAGCAGCAACATTGTAAATCCTTACACATTGGCGGCGCCTCCATTCGAGAATGTAAGTGGATTGAAAGATATTTATAAATGTTTTTAAATTCACGATATTATTGCATGTATAAACTTTAGCCCCTTGAAAACTTGAACAAAATCCAAGCAAATGCCGATAAAAGCGGTATCAAGATCAACTTTGATCACGGCACAACGACTCTCGGCTTCAAATACCAAGGCGGTGTCATATTGGCTGTGGACTCTCGCGCTACTGGGGGTCAATACATTGGTTCGCAGACGATGAAGAAAATTGTTGAGATCAACCAGTTTTTGCTCGGTACACTGGCCGGCGGTGCGGCCGATTGCGTTTACTGGGATCGCGTGCTTGCAAAGGAATGCCGGCTGCACGAGCTGCGCAACAAGGAACGCATCTCGGTGGCTGCGGCCAGCAAGATCATGGCTAATATCGCTCACGAATACAAAGGCATGGGCCTGAGCATGGGCATGATGTTAGCCGGCTACGACAAGCGTGGACCCGGGCTGTACTATGTCGACTCTGAAGGATCACGCACACCCGGAAATGTGTTTTCAGTTGGCAGCGGTTCCATTTATGCTTTTGGAGTGCTCGACTCTGGCTACCATTGGGACTTGAAAGACGCTGAGGCACAGGAGCTGGGACAGCGCGCTATTTATCATGCCACTCACCGTGATGCCTATTCAGGTGGAATAGTTCGCGTTTACCACATGACCAAGAACGGTTGGATTAAGATTTCAGAGGTAGACTGCATGGAGCTGCATTACAAATACCAGGAACAAAAGAAAGCAAAGTGAATTTCGACTCTTAATATAATTGCACAGCAAAAAAATATGTGAAGGAAACTAAAATATGTAATGCTAAACAGATGTATTCATAAATGGAATTAGTTATAAATTCTTTTCAAGTTTTCTAAATCTTTCTACGATTTCTCAGCATTTCTCTGAGCTTTTATGCTCTCCAAAGTCTCCTTGTGGCGATCTTCTGCGCGCTTTTGCTTAAAGGTTCGCTTGGGTTTGCCCCTGCTCCTGGCGGGCTTGCGCTGCAGCTGGAGCAGTTCTTGTCCAATGTCCAGGTCCGCGGGGACATGCAGCAGACGAATCATCCGATTGCGTATCATGAAGTAATCGAAAGCGTGCTGCTGACCGTTTCGATCAATGAAAACCGCGTCTGTCAGCTCGCATGTCATGTGGCCGTCTGCGACACTTATAACCCCAGCTACGGACGTCTCGTTGAGGAGATCTATGAGCACAGCGCGTCCCTGCAGTACGACAGGCAAACAGCACAACGTGTTTGAAATCAGGTACTTTTCACGTGCGCTGAACGCTTGCATTATGTCTGATGATAGAAACAAATATTATTATTTACCAATACAGGCGTTTTCAACTATTCAAAATTGCAAATCAAAAATGTCAACAAACTATAAAAATACCAATGTCTGAAGCTTCTACATTTATGGTTTCTTGTGAGGTATTTTATACTAACATGGCGGTATTTTCTTGGAAATAATAATTTATATTACCAAAAAAAACTCGATTGGACTTGGCCTTACGTTTTGCAGCACTGAATTAAATCATTAAATTCATTCAATTTTTATATCGCTCAATTTACCTTAACTTTATATGTAAAATACACATGTACATATATTTTTATATTGTTAGATAGAAGATGCACTTAAAGACTAAAATTAGTTTAGTTTTTCTTAAAGTAAAGTTTAGATTGCTGTGCCACGCTCCAGATTTTGTTTGATCTCCGCTGTGTGCTCTCCGTAGAAACGATCCAATTTCTTGTTGAATTTTGAGTTGCGTTCGTTTATAAAGTCCACATCGGCGTCGTCGTTGTAGATTCGTCGTCTGGAGTATTTCTTTCTGCGCTCGATTTGCTGCTCCAAGTCCTGAACCATATTGTTAATAGCACTAGGCTTGTCCTTGGTAAGCAAATGCAGTGTTGTGTTTGGGCCGCCATAGAACGCGTCGCCCAGCTCAGCCTTTTGTTTTTCATACTTGGCCATGTCACGCGCTGGCATATTCTTAACCAGGCGATTATATTGTCTGGCAGTCTGTGCCTCGTATGTGGAGAAGCCCAGGTCGGGATTATCTTTGCGTTTTTTCTTTTTCTCTATGCGTTCCGCATCGATGGCGGATACCTCGAGCAATTTCAGGCGCTCGTAATCCTTGCCAGCTGTCTGGGCGTCCGCGCGCGCTTTGTCATCCGCAAGCAACCATTCTGCTTGACGCTTGCGAGCTTCCCAATTGCTTGGTAGTTTTTTGCGTGCATCTTCTGCGACGACTTCTTGGTGGTTCTGTGTGCGCGCCTCTTGGCGTTGCTTGTGGAGCTCTAGTAAACGCTGCTTGCGTTCGGCTAACTTCTCTGACGAGGATTTGCTCTTTTCCATTGTTGTGTAAAGATTATTTATTATTTTTGTGTTGAAAATTGTGTAATCTTCTTCTTTGCAGGAAATTCACTAAATAAGCTGACAAGCTGGCAGCGCTGAACTTATCAGCTGTAATTTTTTTAATACTAAATAGTAATACTCGAGCAGTATTTTTGTTTCTAGAGTTTAAATGAAAACATCAACAATGCTAAATAATAAATCAATATATATAATAATAAATATATAATAATGATATTTTTTAATAAATTTTGTTTACATTGCATTATTATTTCCGTGTTTATTTGTATTTTTAGTATTTTTACAGCATTGAGTGCTTGGTATTTTAACGTCACACTGACTAACACGTGCAGTGTGTTTTGTTTATAATTGCCGCTGAAACTGTTCTGTTTAATATATTGAGTTCTAAAATAAAACCTGCACTATGAAGTTTACTTACAAAGTGAGTAAATACGATTAGTAAAATTCAACCTAATAGTACAAGTGCTTACATATACTTACAGTTTTCGAATTTGTTGGGCACAATTTATTGCAATGGAAATTTGGTCTTTACTCCGGATGGCAATTCGGTTATCAGTCCTGTGGGCAACCGGATAACTGTATACGATCTTAAGAAGTATGAATTATATGTGTAAACATAGTTAACTGTAGATATAAACAGCAGATTCTCCTTGTGTCTGCAATGGTATATAATTTTTGGCACTTTATTTATTTTATTTATTTTCAGCAACAAGTCGCGCACATTATCCTTGGAGTCCCGTTACAACTACACAAACATAGCCCTGTCCCCGGATGGCAGCTTGCTAATCGCTGTCAATGAGCAGGGCGATGCGCAGCTAATAAGCATGGTTTCCTGTACGGTGATCCACCGGCATAAATTCCAAACTGGAGTGCAGAGCGTCAGCTTTAGCCCCGATGGTGCCTACTTTGCGGTGGCAAGAGAGAATCTAGTGCTCATATTTTGCTCTCCGGGCGAAATTACTGGCGAGTACAATCCATTTGTGCTAAAACGGAGCTTCCTTGGTGGCTACGACGATGTCACGTGGTTGGACTGGTCAACGGATTCTAAGCTACTGGCTATCGGCTGCCGTGATAGCTCGACTAAGATCTGTGCAGTTAATCACACGCGCAACTTTAGAACTTACAACCTAAGCGGACACACGGATGCCATAGTCTCGTGCTTTTTCGAATCGAATAGCTTACACTTGAATACTGTGAGCCGGAATGGCCAGCTCTGTCTTTGGGAATGTAGCTTGGAGCCATCGGATTTGGTTGAAGTCAATAAGTCTGAAGCTTCACCGCCGGCCCGTAAGCGAAAGGCCTTGAATAACAAAACATCTGACAGCGAAAACGAATCTGAGGATGATGTTGAAAACAATGTGGAAAAGCCAAATGTGAAGAAAGAGTTCGAAGCTGCGGCTGAGGACCAAAACGAAGTTAAAGACGAGGGCATTAAGCAAGGACATCCATTCTTTTACAAAAAGTTGGGCCGGCACTATTTGGCCAACGAGCCCCGCAAGGAAAAGCGCGATGCGCTTTTGACAGCGGCCAACTATAATCGCCGCACAAAAGTGTTGGTGGTGGCCTTCAGCACGGGCGCTTTCTATCTGTACGAGCTGCCCGACGTGAACATGATTCACTCACTGAGCATCTCCGACTATCCCATATCGACGGCCGTCTTTAACTGCACCGGCGATTGGGTTGCGTTAGCTTCGCGAGAAATAGGACAGCTGCTGGTGTGGGAGTGGCAGAGCGAGCAGTATATTATGAAGCAGCAGGGCCACAGCAGTGAAATGGCCTGTATCGCATACTCATCGGATGGCCAGTACATTGCCACTGGCGGCGAGGACTCCAAAGTGAAGCTGTGGAACACACAGAGCAGCTTCTGCTTCGTTACGTTCAGTGAACACACGAGTGGTGTGACTGGAGTCCAGTTCAGCCGCAACAAAAAGTTCCTGGTTAGCAGCTCACTTGACGGCACAGTGCGTGCATTTGATATCATAAGGTCATTATTTAATGCTGACAAATTCCAATCCAAGTCACTAAATTTCTGCAAATTTTAGGTATCGTAACTTTAGAACATTCACATCGCCAACTCCGGCACAGTTTGCGTGTGTGGCTGTGGACTACTCTGGCGAATTGGTTGTTGCTGGCGGCCAAGATGTGTTCGATATATATTTGTGGTCCGTCAAGACCGGAAAGCTTCTGGAAGTCATCAGTGGTCATGAGGGCCCCGTGGTCTCTGTGGCCTTTTCGCCAGTCGCCACATCTTCAACGCTTATCTCTGGCTCCTGGGACAAAACGGTCAAAATTTGGAATTGTCTGGAGTCCAACAGCGAGCACGAAACGATCGATGCGCTTTCGGATGTGACCAGCGTGGCATTTAGTCCCAGTGGTGAAGAGGTGAATGCAAATGAAACCGATTGAGTAGTTATGCCATTCAATGTATTTATAATGAATCTATTTAAAGGTCGCAGTCGCTACGCTCGCTGGCAACATAACCATCTTTGATGTGAAATCTGCAACACAAGTGAGCACAATTGAGGGACGCAACGATTTGGGCAGTGGACGCTTCGAGACAGATATTGTAACTGCCAAGAAAAATGCACAATCAAAGTAAGGAAACTAATTACGTGACATTTATGTAAAGTTTTACGTAACTTTGTTTTTCAGCTATTTCTCAACCATCGAGTATTCGGCGGACGGGGAATGCCTGCTAGCTGCGGGAAAATCCGCCAATATTTGCATATATCATGTGCGCGAGGCTATTCTGCTAAAGAAATTCCAAATAACCCAGAACCACAGTTTGGATGGTTTAAATGTGAGTGTCAACTAAATAATAGATTGAACGAATAATTTACCACTCCAATTGTAGGAGTTTATTAGCCGGAAGCATCTCAGCGAGTTCGGCAACATGGCCTTGGTGGAACAGCGCGAGCAACTGGAGGGAGGCAATGTGGCAATACGGTTACCCGGTGTACGCAAGGGGGATATGTCGTCGCGACGCTTCCAGCCCGAGGTGAGGGTTTTCTGTGTACGCTTCTCGCCCACCGGGCAAGCGTTTGCCGCCGCAGGCACCGAAGGCCTCTGCATATATGCGCTGGATAAGGGTGAGTAAACTGTCAGAGTTATGGTTACTGTAAGTTCCGATTTATTTAAATTATTTATTTTATTTCGTAGGCGTTGTCTTCGATCCGTTTGATTTAAGCCTGGAAGTGACACCCAAAGCGGCACACGAGGCCCTAAAGAGCTTGGAGTTCACCAAGGCGCTCGTTATGTCCTTGAAACTGAATGAGCCCAATTTGGTGACCTTGGTGCTAGAGCGCGTGCCGTATAGAGACAGTAAGTGCCTGTAAATAACCAGGGTATAAGTCTATAGTTTGAACTTGCAAGCAGAGCCACCAGTTTTACAACCTTCGTGCGTTTTTTTTTATTCGTTTTGGTTTTGGTTTTGGTTTTTCCTTTTAATTTTCGAATCGATGGCGTTTTGCCGTCTCTCGCATGTTTAAAAATAGATGGGAGTTGGGTTCACCCTGCCATTCAAGGCGTTTATTACCAACTTCGTTTGGATCGAATGTGCAAATTTTTGTTTTTTGCCGTTAATAAACAGTTTCAAGGCTCTTTCTGCATTAACTTGGCCGGTTAGCGTTTGACAGGCGGAACTATTTGTACATTGCTAGCAGCCCCTTGAATTGAAACATGCATAGAGGGAATTTGTGAATTGATTGCCATTGGCTTACAGCACGTGCCTGCATACATTTTTCTATTTCTTTTTCCAGTTGAGCTCCTTTGCGCGGATCTATCGCCCGAGTTCGCCCAGCGATTGCTGCAGCACCTATCCCGCCTGCTGCAATCCTCGCCCCACATTGAATTCTATCTGCAGTGGTGCTGCTGCCTGCTGACTGCCCATGGCTATCGCGACGGTGTCTTTCAGCACACGGCTTTGCTGTCGCTCCACGAAAGCATTTCGCGCAAATATGAAATGCTGAATAAAATGTAAGCACAGCAAACTTTGAGTTAAACGAGCTATTAAGTTTGTAATTTAATTAATTTCCAGATGTGACTACAACAAATACACGATACGTGTACTCCTGGAGAGGGCAGACCATCTAGCAGACTTGAAAAAGTCACGCAATGGGCAAGCGGCCGATATCACAAATGAGGACAGTGATAGTGAAATGTTGTTGATAAGACGCCAGGAGGATGAATCCTTAGAGTCCCAGTTTAGTGAAGAGAGCGAAGAAGACAGTGACGAAGATGATGCGGAGGACAACGTCGCTTCATAGAGTTAAGAGTATTGTTGTTGCCTTAGATCCTACGGTTACATTCAGTAAATTGTAAATTTCTAAACTATTGAGTTTCTTTTTTGATATCACTTAAGGGTTATGGTTAGAATCACTTGGTTTTATTGATTTCTTTCTTACATGCATATTTGAGTAATTTGTATTCAGATAAAGTTTAAAGCTTTGAGGATAAAGATATTAAAGCATAGTAAACAGTTTCGATACCTCTTAAAAAAAAAAAACAACTCTATTATAAAGAACTTAACCGATGGAAATTTATGTACACGCATCTTGCAGCTATAGTTAATAACTCTCTAGGTATTTATTATAAATTTGATTATGAATTGGCTTATATTTACACCGTGTTCAGTTATACAAAATATAATCTCGCCATTACTTATGAATTATATATTTAACATACGTACGTATTCCTAGCAAATTTTTTGTATGTGTGCGCTATTTCAAATATATATAAAATATATGATAATATACAAAATATATAAAGCCACAGCTCTAAATATCGCACAATTTGTTAATGCCGTTTGCTTTCAAAATGCGCTAAACTGGTTATTTGTCTTAAATGTGTGTAAAAATTCCTAAAAAGCTTTTTACTACTTATTTACAATTCGAATATGTATGTATATGTTCTTGATCCTTAGAGGGTTGTAAATTTTATTATCATTTTTAAAGCACCAATTAATTTTCTGGCTGATTTCTTAAGCTTAAAAAATATGTTTTAGTTCTATAAATGAAAATAAATCAATACATTTAAATATTTATGTGCATTATGCATAATGCCAATAGTTCTGAAGCCGATATTATTACAATGAATATTTGTTCGATAAAAATAGTATTTAAGAAAATTAGTATTAGTAGGTAAATTTTAATCACTTGGGTTGGTTTGTCTATTTGGCAAAACCTTTGCACAGCTCGATTGCAAGCGAATATTTGGGTAAGAGCAATAGTTATATTGCCAGGTGTTTGTTTAATCTGTAGTCTTTCTACTTTGAGGTACATTCTTCAAATAATGCAAGCGTGCAAATTAAAAATAAAATATAGTTATAATGATGAGCAACTGTTAATGTTGATTGTTACACGATCAAGTCTGATCGATCAGCACAATCACCTGGCCAATCCAATCCAGTAAGGTAACTGTAGATATGATATATAATGCGTTGTACTTGTGTGGAGTGATATGCTCATAGCAGTAGTAGATTATCTAAATAGTTAAATACGCTCCCGTGTGTGTATATAATATTTTGATGTTGTCCGATTGGGTTCGAATACCGTTGAGAGTTAAGACCATTTGAATTTTTAACGGAGTCCAGAAAGGTGTATTCTGGAACTCCCCAAATCCTAGGATGACTTCATTAGCAATATGGGCCAATAAAGGAGCACGAACACAAAGAAAAGTATCGGAAAAACGGCTCGGGAAACCTTATCGATTTCACGCCACATGATCTTCTCGACGCCCGTGTCCGTGTCCGTCCATGCCACGGAAAGGAGGCTTTGGCGGCGCGCTGGCTTTGGGGGTCCTCCGTTGCCCTGAAGGGAAGTCTGTTCAAAACAGAATATAAAATATAAAAATATAAATTACATATAATTTTGAAAGTAACTTAAATTATCGAAATTGGAACGACCGATTTGCATAAACGTTTCTTAATTAGCTTCGATTTGGCAATACATCGATATTAATGGCGAAAGTAGGTTCGCATGTGTGCCAAGGCAACTCACCTGGCCGGGGGTTGTCGGAGTTTGTGTGGCCTTCCGTGACCGAACGGCGCCACCCTCCCAGCTCGCCACAGTTGCACATTGACCCTTTTCCATATTGCTAATGCGCTGCGCACCAGAAACGATGTTGAGTAAAATGTCTTTATATATAAAAGCTGGCGCTTACCATGGGCAATACCTTTGGTATGCGATTCACCTGGTACTGGTACTGCACATCCAATACCTTGACAACGACAAATTCGGCCAGGGCGGCGAACACGGAAACCATACAGCCGGCCATCCACAGGTCGAGCGCCTGTCAATGTCGCATGCAACCAAAGAAGATGACAGAGATCATGTTACTATAACTTCTTGTGTTTACAGTTCAGTGCTAGTTAATTGCCTTCACATACGCGACGGGTGGTATGTCCGCCCGCAGTCCCGTGAACATGGTCACCAGCGTCAGCATGCAGGTCACGAGCAGCGTCACGCGTCCTGGAATGGCGTCCAGACCGAGCCAGAAGCTGAACCAGCTGAGCATCACCACCAGCGAGGAAGGCGCGAACGTTTGTATCAGATGATGGCCGATCTGACGCTCGAACCGAAAGTAGACGGTCAGCCGTGAGAAGTTGCCCACCTTCTCGGGCATGTAGCCGTCGCTCTCCTCCAGCTCTAAGGGCTGGCCAAGATTGTACTGCAGCAGTTTCAGTTCCGGATTGAGCGTTACCCCGGAATCCGACCAGCGCAACTTGACCTTCTGATTATTGGACGAAACTTGGAAAAGACAAAAGTTGATTAATTCAGATTTGATAAACACAGTTTTGGCTGCCACTTACAGCTCTCAATGTAAATGGGACAGACTTGGATGTCCATGGGATACAGCTGGAACTCCATCTGGCAGGCGATAATGGCATGCATGCGAGCCGCATAGCGCACGGTTTTGTTTTTATAGAGCGTCACCGATGTGAACTTGTGCGTCAGAGTGGCTATTTCTACAACGAAAAGACATCGAAACGAGACGTTGCAGAGATGCGGAACAAAGTAACTTCGATTAGAACTATAGAATTGGTAGGCACTCGTTCTCTGATGCGATTGTGGCTACAATTGTGTGCACAAATATGCGAGTGCTGCATCAAACTAGTACGGAAAGCGAATGACTCGATGCTTTGTGTGACTCGTTGCCTTACGGATCTAAATGCAAGGTCGCAACAAAATCAAAAACACGATCAATCTGTGAACTCTGAAATGTTGCACAAATCTCCAACGAATGCTGTAACGGAAAGTGCATTTCAATTAATGAATGTATTGCGCATGTTTCATGTAGTCTACTCGATTGTGAAGCCAGAAATAAACGTGATCTCTCCTTGGAAAATGATGATATTTGCATCGATTTTGGGATCGTATTCAATATGCTATAAACGTATATAAAACTGTTTTGTTTTTAACAGACGACCTCATTTTGGAACTTCCCCTTAGTCCGAAAATTTTTAGAAAAACTTTAGTGGATGGAAAGTAAAAAATTCAAGCGATCAGATTAATAATAATAATAATAATAATAATTAAAATAATAAAAAAATAAAAATAAAACTCTGTGCGTTACCAACTACGTTATACTCGCTTACGCTCTTAAATATGTTATTTTGAGAATTTTCGGTATTTTGTAATTTGTTCAATGCGCGGGCGGGTTACATGATTTTTTTTCGAAAAAAAAATCAAAAAATTAGTTTCCCAAAAATGCATTGATTTTAAATTTAGAATGAATCTAAATGATAAATCATGACCCTAAAGCCATCAAACATGAAAATCGGTTCAGTTTTGACAAATTTATGGCTGTTTTAAATATGAGACCTATGGGTCCGAGAGCTTTACATGTCAAAATTTTTATCAATTTTGGCATGATTTTTGACCAAAAATTTGACCCCCTCAGAATCAGGTTAAATGTTGATTTTTATACTATTTGTGGCCAGTAAAATCGATTAAAAGTGCAAACTCGCCATTTTAAATCAAAAAAAAAATTTTTTTTTGAAAATACATAAGGGGGAGTACATGCTTTTTTTCGAAAAAAAATCAAAAAAATTTTTTTTCCAAAAATGCCTTTATTTTAAATGTAGAATGGATCTAAATGATAAATCATGAATAAAATGCGATCAAACATGAAAATCGGTTCAGTTTTGACAAATTTATGGCTGTTTCAAATATGAGACCCATGGGTCCGAGGGCTTTACATGTCCAAATTTTTCTCAATTTTGGCATGATTTTTGACCAAAAATTTGACCCCCTCAGAATCAGGTTAAATGTTGATTTTTATACTATTTGTGGCCAGTAAAATCGATTAAAAGTGCAAACTCGCAATTTTAAATTTTGAAAAAAAATTTTTTCAGTAAAATCGATTAAAAGTGCAAACTCGCAATTTTAAATTTTGAAAAAAATTTTTCAAATTTACAAGGGGGGGTACATGCTTTTTTCCAAAAATATCAAAAAAAATTTTTCTTTATATTTTAAATGTAGAATCTATGTTGATGAAAAATCATGATCAGAAAGCCATCAAACATTAAAATCGGTTCAGTTTTGACAAATTTATGGGTGTTTCAAATATACAAATAGACCCATGGGTCCGACATTGCACAAACCCAATATGCTAGTTTCACTTTGAGAACGAGTAGAATAAAAACAAACTTCATAAATTCACGAGGATGTAAAATAATAAATAATTGTGAACAATTGAAATAAATGTGATAAATCCGAATTTTAAAAAAGTCAAATCGATTTTCGTGTCTCCTGACAGTTCATGCAACTGGAAATTTTCAACATGAGTTTGTTTTCCCAATGGCAGCACAAAAAGCCACGTTCTAGTTGGTCGTGACATTGAAAACGGTTTTGGTCAGCGTGCGATTAATGGCTACCTGCGCCGCCCAGGTGAAATCAGCACCAATTTTCGAAATGGTTTTGAGGACTTCATTGCTGATTTTCTAGTTGCACGCAATGCCAGATAATTGTGGCCATTGTTATTGTTAGAAAAAAAGGATAATATAAATGTATCCAATGATATGATTGTTAGTTCGCTGCATTCAAGGAAACAAGCGGTGGGATTATCAACAATTTCAAATTGATTTTATCTACGTGTTTGAACTAAAGGTATATAAATAAATATTAAATATATCCATTCTAAATTTTTAAATGAATTTGTAATTAAAATAAAACCAAAGCGGGAGTTTGAATTTCTTAAAATGCTTCTCTGATTTTGCAATTTTGGGAAATGAGAAATGGAATACCTGAAATTTTAAACATTTTTGGTCTGTAAATGTACCCAAACACACGTTTCAGAACTAAAGTTAGTTAGTTCCATAGTCTTTAAGAAGTAGTTAAATGCGATATTTATCGATTTTAAAAAATCATTTAAAATAAACTTGATCTGTCTGTTATATTTGCACAAAATCATTATACCAATATATTTATTTATTATTGCCAATTATTATTCATTATAAATTTTGACAAAGATCTTTCGTTTCTAAACAAAAAACTTCCATTTAACCTCACTTTCACCAGTTTTTTTCCACCTGCGATAATTTTTATTCCTTAAAGTTTTATGATTTTATATGATTTCGCAGCACAGTGACACAAAAATTGCAAAAAATTAAAATTTTCTAAAATATAAATTTTTTAGTTTGCAAGGGTATTTAATTTTCGGCGTGCCGAATTCTTATGGTTTTCTTTTTCTTAATCCTATAATGAATGAGATATTTAGTGAAGGTTTCGCATTGAACTCGATTTGATTGCAATGGTCAACACAAAATGCATGTTCTAAATTTAGTTGTTAGTATACTTAAAGTTTTGTCTAGATGAAAGTTTTTAGTTTCTCTTTCATCCTTATAGCGTAGTAGAGAAGTCGTGGAAATATATGGACTTCCAAATCCTAGTAGAAGTTTGCATTTGTTGAAATATTTTGTATTGGTTTTGTATTCAAAAAAAACAATGAAAATTAAAAGTAAAAAAAAAACGCAATATTATTATACACAAATCAAATCCGTAGATAGATAAGATATCTATAAGATTGAGTGCATTGAAAAGACTTATTCACGAATAAGTCCCAAAATGTAAAATATCTATTATTAATTCTTATCATAATTTTAGAACCAGTTCAGAATCAGAATCAGAATTTGAACTTACCGGCAATTTTTGAGTTTAGAAAATAGGGATCTGGTTGCCAGAGGTTGTCGAAAAATTCTGGAAGTAGGGTGACATAATCGTCGCCCTCCTCGAATATGTCATCGGATATCTCCAGTCGGGACTCCATCCAGCGCTGATGTATGAACATGTCCACCCTGAAAATGCATACATAATGACTGGCTACATTATGATTATTCCCCGATTGAATTTGGAGTGTTGCGTTCACTTACCTAAAGTCCATATCCTCTACGTTAATTGAGTTGATATCTACAACGAATATGCTAAAGTCAACTATCACCGGGGAGCCTTTCTTTGAGGGTGGTCGCATCTCTGCAAGTAAATAAAGTTGGCATCCAGCCATTAACCGTTAAATTATAGCCCTACAAAACATATATCATGATGATGTTTCCTTGTTGATAGACTCGTAAGTTTGCTTATAGAAATCTGGTTTTCTATATCGACTTGAATATTTCGTGCGCAAATTCATTTGCGTGTTCGGACTGTATGTAACTATGAATGAATGAATGAATTAATACATACATACATACATACGTACGTACATACATACACAATTTGGGGAATCAACCACTTTTCAAGTTCAGGGACAGAGTGTGGGCTTAAGGTTTATTATACAACAGCGAAAATCGATACAATTTGAGGTGTTAGCCGTTAGCCGAAAATGCCTTCTTTAATGTGAATTCAGCCGTAAGATAAGGTTTTATTGTAGTCAAAGACTAAAACCTAACCTAACCTAACCTAACCTAACTTTTAAACTGTAATTTTTTTAGTGGAGGTTGTCAATAGTCTACCCACCAAAATTGATAATTCTACCAACTGATTTAGGGCGTATATATATTTTTTCGATTTGCTACGCAAAATTTAAGGCAAATGGAGCAAAAATTCAAATTTGCATTATTTAAAATCTGTTTTACCCGAATATAATGAACAATATCGGTAGTTTCTGAAAAATGCTCAAAATAAACATAAAAAAAACATCTAATCGGAGAAGTCTGTTATAAATTTGTCCACATTCTATTAATTTTTAGCCATTTTTAATGTGTTCAAACTATAAAAATTGAGTTTATTCGTACGACGGACAATAGGATAGCAGTGTGTCGTTTTGATTCATCCTACTTAATAATATTTTCTACTTTATTATCGCATTAGTTTAATTTTAAGACAATATTTTTTTTAATAAAAAATAATTTTAACATTTTCATTCTGTTATTTATATTATATTATTTATTTTATTAAAATTTCCTTATTATTTTTAATATATATGTCAAATATAGTTTACCAAACGATTGTTATTATTTGGTGTAAACAAATTCCAAAATCCTCAAAAAAACAAAAAAAAAATAATATTCAAAAAATTTATATAATTACGTTTAGGGTTCATGGTTTAAAAAATATTCGATCGTTGGCTAAATATATAGTATATAGTAGCGTAAACAAATATGGCTTTAAAACTCATCTGATTCACAATATTTTTTTTGCTCGTTTAATCGATCGCTTCAGTTTCTTTCTGTTGACGTCAAGAGTGGCATAAAGATATATATATATATATATATATATATATATATGTGTACATTTGCACATTATATACATTGACATAGATATATATAAGTAGTAATTACGAAAGTTAGGCGAATATAAAACGTCTAAAGACAAAAAGGGGCTCCGTGGCGAGAGACCCTGAAATTGGCTGTGTCACGATAAAAGCCACACGCAATGCTTCAACAATAGCAAAAAAAAAGAGCCAATCTTGACAAAAATGAATCACAGTTCTTTTTGAGTGGAAGTTCGTATACCCTTACTAAGCTAGTTCTATTATAGTTATAGTAATATTTTAGGAATTTTAAATCTAATCTGACTTTAATCAAATATATTGTAAATAAAACCAATAATATTTAATATATAATATATGAATAATAGAAAAGAAAAGTAGTACATATTTAAACTGAGAAAAATTATTGTTAAATTTAGCCAACTTACCCTTGACATAATTAGGCGGAAGAACCACTCGAGGCTTCGCTGTGTAGTTGTAGTTCACGTGGGCGTCCGTGGCCTCACTAATCCTGAAAATGGACAAAAATACAATCGGTTACTCAAAGGAAACAAATATATGCATATGCAAAGTATATACATATAGTATGTACATATGTACATACATACGTATCGTACATACAATTTGTATACGGATGCATGCATGTCTGTGGACATAGAGTATAGACCCAGTTTTGGCCCTCAGGGGCACATGCCACTGTTATAAACTTTGTCAATTTAAGTCCAACTGGAAATTAACTTCCTTCGTGTCTGGCTTTGTCTGGCTGTGAATGTACATGCATTTACGTACATACATATGTATGTACATATATACAAACATATGTACCATTCATATTCAGGTTTTGCCCGACAACCCCAACCTGGCTTTAAGTTCGCCTGTTTTTCCGTGCTAGAATCGCATTTTCAGTGACCTTGGCGGGTTTGTCAAATGGATTGCCAATACTCGGAAATACCATGCAAAGGTTATAATATTCGATAAGTTGGCAACAAAACAGCCCATTGGCAATTTCGCAACTGTGACATCTAATTAAACGACATATTATTGGTTTTGCAGAATTTTAAGCCAATCCAAGAAATATTAAAAATTGTCCGAATTATTAAATACATGTAGTCAGAGCTCAGATATTAAAGACTAAAGTCAATTTTAGGAATATGTATTTTCTCGTTGATTGTATTTAAATCAAGTTTATTTATTTATATACTCATTAATGAAGTTAAGGTCTGCACCATTGTAAACTGGTCTATATCTGCGTTGTTATGGATTGTAAATCGTACAACTAAAAAAAATATAAAGCAAGCTAAAAATCTGTTATCGAAAAAAAATCCTTTACCTAGCTAGCTATTTTACCCAATGGTCATTTTTCTTCTAACCTCAGTCTATTTTATTCTTATCCGATCTTTATTGGAAAAATCGGAATGTATATAACCCGGAAGAACTAGGACTCAACTAGTCATCGTGATCAAGAAGAAATTTGTTTACTTAATGGGATCGGAGATGATTTGTTCTGTCTGTTACATTTAAAGAAAATAAAGAATCATTATAAATAATTTTTACCCTTTTAGGAGAGACCAAAGAATGTAAGAGTGCTTTAGTTACAAGTAGTTCTATAGGCTATATGTATGTATAACCTTTACCAGGTTCTAAACGCCCGTAACATATATACCAATATTCCAAGGATTCTGCTTATTAAATTAAATTCCGAAAAATTAAAATATTCTTGATCTATCTATGCTATAGGACAATATATAAACTACCAGAAATGCTTAAAAAACCTTGACTAAAAATGGATATGTATCGATTCTAAAATATAAATATTTATTTTTTATTATTATTATTATTATTTAATTCAGATTCAAAACTATTATATCTATTTTATACTATTTAGTAGAAAATAATACAGTTTAAGAGACGTTAAACCCATTCACATATGTGTAAATAAGAAGGCAACCTTGAAATTGTAATATTAAACAAAAAAAAAAATAAACTCACCACATCAATATGAAAGTCAATCCAAGTGAGATGAATGCTTTTGTGTTGTATTTGCCCAGCATGATGTTGACGACGAAACAGAAAATGAAACCAAACCTCAAATCATCTCACTTTACATCGACGTGGGAATTTCATAATTCGCTTTATGAAATCTGCAACACGATACCGAAATCGAATTCGAAATCGAAATCGAATTTGAACTTTTTTATTCACCGCGTTAAACTTGTTGTTATATGAAAGTATGCTACACTCCGTGTGTATGCATTAAGAGGATACGAACACTATATGGCGGCGGGGGGAGGGGTAAGGATTATCAAATTGCGATTAGGATATTGCCGCGATATATTTGGTTGTTGCAATTAATTTGGTGTGCAGTGGACAGCTCGACTCGGTACCAGCTCAGCTCGCGTTCAAATATCGAATAAATAAACCGTTGTCCACTCGGCAGCAACTACCGCAACGCGATGTATGTGTGTGTGTGATATGTAAATGCAGGCACATAAGCGAATGGAAAAAATACCTCTTCGTATACGAGCATGTGTTTTACACTTATCTCATGATTTCTGCTGTCGGATATGCACATATGTTCTCATAGATTGTGTTTGCGATTATCGGTCCATCTGCGTAGGAGGCAGGCGCACGCGGCGCAAAGCTACTCTAGTAAAGTGATAGCCACTGAGATGTTTAAGCGCGCGTATACATGTCTACACATATACATGCATACGTACACGTACATGCATGTATGCGAGAGTGTGTGCGGCAATTGCGGCACACTTTCGCGCCTTCGGTCAATGTAAGACAATTGAATCGCGTGCCGAATTCATTTAAGCGCGCGCGCTTTAAAAATTATCATTACAGTTTGGTCGGTCAGTACGGAAAACACATGTCTTATATAATGCAAAAATTTAGCTGTGATCGATATAGATGATAAATATATTGGATTTGAAGTTTTTGCAAATGATGCACTAAATATGTAGATTGGATATGTAGATTTAGGTATAAATACTTATAAATATAGCTTATAGGAACCGACACCGACACAGACATTGACATTGGCACTGGCAATGGAAATGACAGTTTCTCGCCATTCAAATTAAAAATTTCACTTCAATGAGTGGATCGCAAGATGAAGTATATCCGGCTAAGCCCAAGTAGGCACACAATGCTTGTATATACATATGTACATACATACAGTGTGAATCAAGATCAAGAGTTTATGGCAATTTTTAGTACATTTTTAATTGTTGGCATATTTTATTTAAAACCATAAAAGCAACATATTGTATATATATATGTGTGCGTGTATGTTGTGGTTTATGTGTTAGTAGCTCACTAATTAAGTCTGAAAATCCATTTATATTAATTACGCATGTTGTTTAGTTATTTAGTCAAAATTAATATAGATTTATTTTAAATGAATGAAAACCGAAACGCACATTTCTAATTAATTTTGTAACAAATTTCATTAAATATTTTTGCACTTTTTTTTTAGTTGGTTTTTACATGTTGTGTTTTAGCACAAACAAATTCAAATTCAACAATTCAAATATTATTAATCCATATTGCTGGAATTTGCGCTATTTGAGTTGACTGTTTTTTTGGCTGGCCAATAGAATATTGTTGGTATTACCGCATTGCTGGCCGACGCGCGTTCGAATCCTTTCGGCTACGCTCAAGAACTGAACGAAACTGAAAATGCGCGAATTTCTTTGCTGCTTTCTTGCCACTTTAATGTAACGCGGTCCCAACAGCAAAGCGACGCCGGCGCCGACGACGACGACGACGACGACGACGAAGCGATGCGGAGACAGGGGCACAACAACTGTGACGGTTTCCATTTACAATGAGTCGCTGCTGAGTATCGTGCTGGGAAAGCGTGCGAGTTCGAGCTTGGTTCCAAATTGGTGTTGGGTTCCGTTAGGCGCCATGGAAATGTGGCCATGTGGACATTTAACCATTTGTAATTAGGCTTTCTGCCATTGTGGGTATATATATTTTGATTTTTGCAAATAATAATCGTAATCGTTTTAATAAGAAATTTAAATTGATTCTCGCTAAATAATTATTATGGGTTTTTATAATAATTTGCATAGATTGTTATGAATAAAATTTTATGCAAATTGTTGGCTAAAAGCACACATATGTATGTAAATAATTAGGCTTTCTGGTATTGTGGGTGTATATAAGTTCTTTTTAATATTGCAAAGAATAATCGTGATTTATAAATAAAAAATTTAAATTGTAAAATAATTGGCATACTTTAATATAAATAAATTTTTATGCAAATACATTTAATTTGCAGGCGAAAAGTACACACACATACATGAATTACCCAAACACACAGTGTGTCTGCACCTTTCAGTCAAAGAACTAACTAGCTTGGCTAAAAGCACTATGGATAAAAACAAAAAATGACTGACGTCGGCCTTTCCAATAAAAATCTATGCAATTTGACTTGAAATTTCCACAAAATAACCAAACACTAAACAAGCGAGACGGCTAAAGTCACACAAACACCAAAGCCGCCTTCATACAAACATTGCTCTATCTATATTTATATAGATGTAGACACATACATACTTACATACATACATATGCATTCCGTATAGGTCTAGTCGGCCTTAGTCCACAATTGTTTGGTGTTACGGGGACTCGAACTAACTAGCTGGAAGTCGCGCCTAGATTCTCTCTCTCGTCTCGTGGGAAAGTCGAAACGTTGCTTTAATGACTAAAATGTGAGAATATACACATGTATTAACACAAACATATAGTAATATATAGTAATTTTAATTCATACATACATATAGTCATTCGCTTTCATATTAACATTTGTCACAGGAACTGGCAAATGTCCTTTGTTATGTGGTTTACTGGAGGACACTCGACATGAAAAAATGTGTGGGCTATCAATGAAATTTTGATTTTTCATTTTATACACGCTCGTGTTCGTATATATATATATAAATGTGTGTATAGTGTGTTTATTTGCATGGCTCTGACTAAATCGGCCTTCGGCACCACTGCAGTTAGCCCCACTTTGGCCTAAACGGGCCCAAAGGCTGCACTATCGAGCCAGGGGCTAATTATTGCGTGGCTCGCAGTTGTCTTTATATTTACATATACATATATATATATTTATTAATACCCTACAGCTATACTGAAGGGCATGTCAATACTGTAATGAAGTTCAAATTGGTATCGCGGATTTTGGTTTATCAAATAAAAATATAAATAAACAACCATATTAAATTGATAATTCTATTATAATATTAACTATTAACAAGAATAACTATTTCAAGAATTTGAGAGGTATTCATAAATATTTTAAAAATTTTTAAAATCTTTCACAAAGTTCAAACTAGTGTATACAATATCCGTTATGCTGTCCGTCTATTCGTCCGCATGAACGCAACTTTGAAGACGCTCTTGAAGAAAGAGAATTAAACCTTTAAATATATATTTGCAGTTATTCTCTTCAGACAAATGCGATAATGGTGTATATTTCCCACAATTTTAAAGATGGAACCAGCTAATATTTTTAATTCCAGGTCTTGGGGAATATTGGATCCGCTGTTTAAATTTAGTATTGTCTGAAAAAATAGGCTTAGATAAAAGTAAGATATATGCTAGTGTAGTGTAGTGTATGTAGTGTACTCAACCGAAGGCTATATTGGCCAGCGCTATTCAAAACAATTAGGTTAATAGTTTAAAACTATATCCTATATTTTAAATAATAATAGGATAGGATTCAATTCGAGTTTCATGTTATTCCAATTTGCAGGAAAAACTACGCCAGATAATATTCTATTCAAAATGCAACAAACCTACTTTATATAGCTGGAATTATTGGCAACTAGGTAATAATTAATGCCTGCGACATTTTGTTTCGATTGTACATTTCAATTAAATATATTTATGTACTCATTAACAAATGTTGATTGAGATTTAAAACTAGCATTTTCAAGTATAAACAAATCTTGACACTTAAGCTAAATGGAGGCAACAAAGAGGCCTAAACAATTGTGGAGCCCTGCTGATTTGTGCGCTGATTAATTTTTACATGTGTCTGTCGCTTCTTCTCCTCCTTAAATGCCTCGGCGTTGGCCTTCTTCTCAATGCGCCGTTCGCTGCGATAATCCTTGAGCAAACGCTTTCGCTCGCGTTTCTCTTCCGCTGTTTCGTCTTTCGGGCGTATTGACAGAACGCTAAGCGTGGACAGAACCGATTTGGCGCACAGCGATTTGGGACCCGCTGCATTTGGTGAATCATCAGCTAAGTTGGCTAGCGCCTTGGCTGTTAGTTGAGCGTCAGCGTCGCCACGCAGCACATTTGCGGGAAGACCCGTCTTGGGATCGATTTGGATGGGCGTCGGACGACGACTTGAGCGCGGCTCATCGATTAGCTTTGGATGGTTGTAAATGTTTGAATAGGTGGACAGTATGGATTCACAATCCCACTTCTTGCCCTTGCCTTCATTTACTTCGTAGTCGACAAGCTCTTCCGTTGGATCGTTTTCACCATCAACCACATTCGCGTATTTCTGGATGCGCTCACGATCCCAATTTTTGTCATAATTTAAATCCGTGTTTTTCTTTTTAAATTCCTGGAAACATTGCATTACAACGGGATGCTTTTGGTGCCACTGGCCTTCGATATCTTCCAAAGCGAGATCTCCAAGCTCAGGATCGTCGTAGCTCGCATAGAATTTCTCGAAGCGATCATCTAGCAATGAGAGTTGATCATTTCTTCGTATGACACTTGATGACATCGAGTACTCCGTGAAGCGTGACTTTGTTTCCTCATCATCGAAGCGATTTTTTCGCATTAGTGGGCCCAGACGATCCATGAGCTCATCTTCGTTATCATCTTCGTTTAAATTATCTGAATCAAAGTCCATATCCTCATCGTCGGCCTCGTCTTGCCAATCATCATCATCGTCTTCGTCATCATCGCCGCCCATTGCTTGCACCACGAAATCGTCTTCTAGCTCGTCCTCCTCCTCAAAATCGCTATCAAGAGCTGCAACAACATCTGGATCCCAATCTGGACGCGGACCCGGCTGCGGGGCTGCTTTGTTCAACATGCCTTCAGACTCCTCGAATTCACTTGCAAAAACAGAGCTGGGAAGCAAAAGCTTGTTACGAGATTTGACATCCTCATCGGTTGACTTTTTGGCTTGGTTGGGGTTCTCCATATACTCCCAAACCACATCATTTTCTCTTTTCTTCAGATGTTGCATGTAGTCGTAGTCATCGTCAAAGTGAATTCCGTACTTTTTCAGTTCCTCTTGGCGTTTCGCTCCATCTGAAGGTGTTTCATTTTGTGGCTTGGCCTGCGACTGCCGAGCGCTGGCCTCCAAGAGCACACGCTGTGGCGCAGTTTCATCCGTTACTAACGGATCGTGCTGACTACGGTGCACCAAGTGAAAAGTGACAGCTTTCTTTCGATCAATATATGGTTTCTTTCCTTTTACCTACAATGGAAATGATATCAATAATAGTGTGTTTTCTATTAAAATGTGTAAATTTTACCATTTTTACGATGCTACAGTTGCTTTTTGTCACCAAAAATACACACTTTGAACTTGTAGTTATTGTCTTCTAAAACACATGTGCATTAGAGGTGTGATATGTGAGCTACAAACTTATCGATATATGTAAATAAAATAGATATTAATTTTCAGATTGGACTATCGATACTATCGGTGTGTATTTGAGATGAGCGAAACATCAATATATATTTTTTGATTCATACATACAATTTATTTTTCTAGTTGTCAATTTCACGTTTAATAACAGCGGAAATTGTAAGGTTTAAAGAAATTTTAAATATAGTTCAAATTATAAGATACCAATATATAACATTAACATTTTGATTCAGGTTGCTATATAAATATTCATTCAGGTTGCTATATAAATATGTATGCGTACAGAATTAATTTTTTTTTTTAATTTACGTTTCTCAAAATAAAACCTATAGATTTATTTGCTGTATTGAACACTAATCGAAACGTTCGCGAATATCGCAAAATAGTCCAACTTCAATCGCAGATATTTAATGGGCGAGTTATTTTAATGCGCATCTCTAATTTAAATGGCTTGCATCCCTGTAGTAAAATAAACATAATTGTTGTTATTTCTGCCTTGCCTTTATTACTGTAAAATGGAGGAAAGCGACAGCACGGCGGAAGCTACACATGACGTCGCCAACGGTAAGTAAATCAGTAATTAAATTATGGAACAGCACTTAGTTCGAAAAAAAAAATCACTTACCCAGGCGATGATGACGCGACATACCAGCATAAAACGGAACTGCTTCAGTCTGAGATGCGTAAAATGCAAAACGAGTTTAATGCGCAGCGTGCAAAAATGAAGGAGCTCTATATGCAGAAGGAGGCCGAACGCAAAAAGCTGCAGGATGAGTTGGATGAGTTAAAGAGCCACCTAATGGTGGCCGACTTGAAATCCGAGAACGAAATGCAATTGAAGGATATTAAAGCCCAAGAAGAGATATCGTCGCTGCAGCAGCTGGTGCAGGACACTATCGAGGAATCGGCCATATACAAAGCCGAACTAGAGCGCATTAAACTGAAACAGCTGCATCAGCAACAGCAGCAACTTCAGCAAATGCAGCAAATCACCACGGCAGAACCATCAGGCGGCCTGGCGCCACACGTCCTAAATCAGGTGAAAAAAACACTCGGATCCGTACGGAAATTGGGCAGCGATTCCTTGAATAATAGCTTTCAACAAGACATTGTCGATGTCAATGCGCGCGGCGCAGGCAAGAACAACGTCAAGCAATATGTAAGTAAGCGTATATATATATAAGTAGGAATATATATTAATGGGATTTATGCAGGCTGCCGAAGATGCGGAGATGATGCACTCAATAGTTGAGCAACTACAGGAGGAAATGAAGGCCCTCAAGGAAAAGTTGCGCGAAACAGACGAGCAGTTGCAAGCAAAAAGCGTCACGTCCGAGCGGAAGGAGGAGGAGGCAACTGCTTCAAGCAAAGATGATGCGAATGCGATGCACAAGTCCACATCAACAGATTTGGCGGCGGCCAGTTGCAGTGGCTGCAACTCGGCCGAACAGATTGCTGAAGAGCTGCGTGCGCAGGTGCAGCAGCAGCAAAAACAGCTGGATGCCGTGCAAAAGCAACTTGTTGAGTCGCGCGAACAGTTGACCAAGGAGGCAGCGCTGCGAAATGATTTGGAGAATCAGTGGCAAGCAAAGCGCGAGGCCCACAAGAACGAAGTACAAACTCTGCGCGAGCAAGTTAAAAGCAACGAGCAACAGCTCCTGGACATGCAGCAGAAATTTCTCGAGACCAAGGATGAGGTCATGCGACAACTGCAGCGCGTAACGGACGAGCGTGAGAGGGTAAACCATCAGCTGGAGACGCTGCAGGCTGACAACGATTTTCTATCCGGCCGCTATCTGGCCACATCGGAAGAGATTGAAAATCAATATATTAATCTCCCAAATACTGTCGTCGAGCTGCAGGAGCTCATGTTGCGGCAGCAGAGCGAGCTGATCCAGGCGCGCGTTAGCAGCGAATACGAGAAACAGAAGTGCGTTAGCTCCTTGGATGAGATTCAGATACTGCGTGCTCAGCTTGACGAGAGCAACAATGAGAGGCGTGCTTACAAACGCAAAGTGCAATTAGATATTAAGTCGCTACAGTAAGAACTTAAAAAAACAACCATTTCCTTAGATGTGCCCAAACATACTTAAATCTCTTCCTTTTTTTCTACAGGGATCGCGTCACGGAACACCTTGTTGCGGTGCAATCGCACGAGTCTTCGAAATCCCAATTAGAGCGTAAGGAGATCGAGTTGAACAAACAGCTGTCCGAGTGCCGTGTTGAGATTATAGAACTTCAGGATGCCAACGTATGTCCTTTGTAATTTTCAATTTCAGTTAAAATTAACACGCGAATGATTTGCAGGAAAAACTAACTAAAATTAATTCAGACTATAAGTCTAAGATAAAGACACTGCAGGAGGAGCTGTCCACAATGGAAACGGTGCAAAAGGATTTTGTTAAATTATCACAAACACTTCAGGTAAGCTGCGAATCGAATTAAATATATACACCATATAGCACCTATACAATTTTATTTTGTGAACAATTATCTTAAAAGCTAAGCATAAAATTTAATGCATTTCCACTTGAATCTTCTTCTAGATGACCTTGGAGGAGCTGCGGCACGCCGACACTGAGGTGCGCTGGCAGGACGACGATGACGTTAACAATTGTCCGACGTGTAACGCCGGTTTCACGGTGATGATACGCAAAATACATTGCCGACACTGTGGACACATCTACTGCGATAAATGTCTGACAAAAACGGTGCCATCGGGACCACGGAAACGTGTCGCCCGTGTGTGTGATATCTGCCACACGTTGCTCACGCCAAACACTGCTCCCTACTTTAGTCATGAACCACAGCAGTTAAACTAGTGGGTTCACAGCACTGACGGTGCGTCATTATTATTATTATTATTGCGACTGCAAATAGTTATTATATATATTTTGTGTGCGTTGTGTGTGTTTAGTGTACTATAATTATTTGTATTTGTTTTTTTGGTGAGTGTCATTTGTGGTGTCTTTTCATATTGAACCGAGTCATATCCAGTCGCAAAAAAATAACATTTAGAAACTATGTAAAGATGCATGCTACTCAGTCCTCTAGTTTTATTATACCTTCTAAAGTCGTGCTAGTTCTGTTTTTTATGTAAGTTTCCATTATTGAATTTAAAGCCAGCAAAGCAAAAATATATAAAAATAAAATACTATGTACACTTGTAGCTTGTTCTCCTCATTTCATATTGTGATTTACTTGAACCAATTCCGCCTGCAATTTGAGAAAGTAATTATTGTTGTAATTGTTAACAGTATTGTGAGAAAACAGGTGTGTTCATGCAACAAGTATTTGTGTGGTTTTATTGATAAATCAGAGCAAAAAATTTGGCAATTTCTGTAGATAAGTAACAACATAAATATATCAAATTGCTATTTGATAACAATTTTGTCTTCAAAGTGGGTTGTAATGTATACTAATAAATTTGTGTACATGTTTACATAATATTTGTATAATATTAAACATATTAACAATGTGGGCATGCCCGTTAAATTCTGTACATACGACTCATATAACTTAACAGTTAGTCAACTGTATAGTGTTTTATATCTAATACTGCATCTCCGCATTCAACAAAGCAAAACAAAAAAGGGGGTTTTTGTGTAATTAGAAACAAACAAGACAAACAGACACACACACAGGGAAAGGGGAATCACATTTTCATATAGGGCAATTACAGTTGGCACACAGTCGTTTTCTGAAACAATAAGAAGAACCAAAATGTCAATTCAATTAAGCACATATGCCTTTTGCATTTAAATTCACTCACCTCACCAGATGAATCGACCAGCTAAGGCGCCCACAACCGCCACAGCTGTCACACACAACAGGCTAATTAATCGACTGCTAGGAGCTGTAGGAAAATAGTTAGAAAAAAATGGATTTGTTAATTCAAATTTAACAAAAGATACAAAAATATTCTATCTTAGAGTAAAGTAATTAGATATCACTTTTGCCACATATATATTAATTTAAGAAACAAGGAATTTGTTAATTTAAGTTTTAGGGTTTGGTTAGAGAAAAAAGGAAACATAATAATATAATAATTCATTTTCAGTTTTGTTAATTTTGTGATATTTTAGGCATTTTAAGCATTAGAAAGATTTGAAAATATTGAATTAGGGAAAGAAATTGTGAATAGGAGTGTTTGGTGGCTGTAAAATACTTTTATGAGTTATTTTATTTTACATTCAAAAAAAAACAAACATAATTTAAAGACAAATGATTATTAGACACTTACGTAAATAGATTGGCGCTTAACAAACGCAGCATAGATGCGACACTCGTTAAATTTGACAGAACAGATAAAGATGCGAGGCGATACGAGACAAAGGCGTAGGCGAAGGCAAAGTCGAAGACAAATGGAAAGCGATATTGACATATATATGTTGAAATATATATATATATATAAAGAGTGGGGCTTTGTGCAGCGAGATGTGTGTACTCTTGTTGGTTGGAATTCGATCAGATCCGGGCGTGTTCTCATATCTCTTGCGTGTACATCCTGATGCTCGCTGAGAGGATGATTTAGATGGTGTAGCTGACTGAATTTGTACTTAAGAGTGTGTGCTTGTTGAAGACATCGTTGATTGTTTCCGTTACGACGGAGAAAGTTATAGACAGAGAGCGTGACAGTTAGACAGAATAGAAACTTAGCCTATTGATGGGCAATGAAGACGCGCTTTTGAGATGGTCGGTTGTAGTAGTACTCTGAATAGGACTTATAAATTAATTTGAGCATCTCTTTCAACTTTGGTGTACATCGAACATGCATGCTTCTCCCGGGTGGGAGGAACACACACGTAACAACTGGGGGAAAGACAATGCCGATGCTTGGATAATGGATTCAATAATGACTGCGTTGTGTCTGTTTTGTCGAGATGCGTGGCATAGCTGCTCTCTATTTCTCGTTCGTTTCACCTGCAGCGTTGCTATTGCCGCCCAAAGAGATCTGTCGCCCGTATTTTGCCAGCCACTCAATAATCACGCCATTGGTCCAGCCAAAGCCTGTCTGTACGCCGTATTCTCCACCGCCACCATGTCCGCCGAACTTTTCCGCGTTATACTATAAATGAAAATATTATTATTATTATTATTACTATTATTATTATTAGTTGAGTTTGTACCTTTTCAAACATTGCGAGCGTCTCGCGATATGCTTCAAAGTTGGACTTGACCCAACGATGACCCCAGGTCTTCGATAGCTCCTTGGCTTCTGGTGTGCCCAGATTGTCGAGACCCTCGACTAGAATATACTGCATGGGCGCCCACACATTCGGGAAGTCCCACTGCTCGCCGGTCTGGTAGACTGTGTTTGGCACGCCTCCTGGGAATGTGTCCAGTTTGTTCTCCTTAATATAGCGCAGCACGGATGCCGATATTTTCTCCGTATCAGAAATATTGTACGCCTTAACCCACAGCGGCGACAAATTGGTGGGCACAAAATAGTTGCGTTGCTTCTCGTTAATCAGGTCATAGTCCAGCCAGCAGCCTACCTCCTCGTTCCACAACACCGCCTGTATCGCCTGCAGAAAATAGAGTTGAGGAATACAGTAATGATATATTAATAAAATATTATAAAGTTATATTTGTTAAACATACCTCTTTGATTTTCTGCGCCTTGGTTTCGTACTCTGTCATCTTTTCGACGTTGCCGGCCTTCGCGTGGAACTCGGCAATTGTCTTCGCGTTCCAATAAAGAATCGCATTCAGCTCGACTGGGACAATGGAGCGCGTCTTGATGTTTGTTAGGTTTCCAACGTTTGTGCCATTCTCGTTGATATACCAACGGGAACTAAAGTCCATACCCGACTCAGCGGCTGATTTCAGTTCGCTGTAGTGGTCCTCCTTTTCCTCATTGGTGACGAAGTTCGCCGATGTTTCGACATCCTCCCGGTAGGATTCGGGACGCGGCCCGGTCGAGGAGTCCCTGTAGGCGGCTAGGTTATAGCCCTTTGCCTGCACGGTGTGATTGTTAATGAAGTATTCAAACTCGTGCTCCAGCACCTCCAGCGCGTTGATGGCAAAGAGATCGTCCTTTGTGAAATCGACGTAGGACTTCACCATTGCCGTCAGTAGCGGCGGCTGGGAGCGACCCCAGTAGTAGACGCGACCGCCGTTCGGTATGAAGCCGATCCGCTGCACAATGGACAAAAAGTTCTCGATCATGCCGCGGGCGGTCTGCTGCATCTCGCTGAAAAGCAGGCCGCGGATGATCCAGTAGGAGTCCCAATAGTAAAACTCAATGAAGCGGCCGCCTGGTATGATAACCGGATTGGGAACGGGTATTATGGAATAGTATTCCGGGTTCTTGCGCACATCGTCTTTCATTTTGCGTCCCAGCTCCTTCCAGATGCTGTTCAGGTCGACGCCCCATTGCTTTAGGTCGGGATCCTGGACAAGATCCAAAAAGCCAGGATGCTCATTCCAATCCGTTGGCGTCCACACATCCAGCTCGGTGCCCTTCTCCCCGAAATGAGCCTGCAATTTATGCAAAAAAAATCGATCAATTTGATTGTAAATTAATTGATCATTGCGCTTGATTCGCACTTTGACAAACTCGCGAATTTCATCTGTGCTGGGCGTATTGTTTTTCGAGGCCATAAAAGCCTTAAAGTCCTGCATCGTTTGATCGGGAGCAACCGTCAGCTTCATATCCACAAAGGTCTTCGAGTCCGGATATAGCTTCGCCATCTGTACGGTCTCCAGTAAGGGTCCATAGCAGTAGATTTCACTAAAATTAAACGTACAAATGCAAAATTAAAACAAGTAAGAACGCTGCGGTCGGGCGTAACCGACTGCGTTTTACTCTGCTATATTAATTGTTGGAAAATTTCGATATTTTGTAATTTACGTCGGTTTTTAAAGGAGGTGATCGGTAATCTATGTTCCCAATTTGAGGACTCTAGCTTGAAAACTGGGCGAAATATCGCTTAACGCGGTTTGTGGGCGCGGAAGGGGGCGGTGAGGGAGGTGTCGAGGCTGGAAATTTACCCAGTAATGTTTGGAGGAGCATTCCAGTAAATTATATACAAAATTTGGAGACTCCTTGGAGCTCAAAAACTGCCGCAGTGGCGTTATAGTGGGCGTGGCTTGGATATTGAAGTTGCAATCTTTGGGGGAGGTCACCAGCTATATTTATACCAAGTTTGGGGACACTAGTTTTGTGAATGTGAATGTTATCGATCTGCGATTTTTGGTGTTATCGGTTTGCCACGCCCCTAGTGGGCACACACCAAAATTCTGAACAATTTATCTGATGTGGATTCACACGAGTATTCAAAATTATAAGTCTATATCTTTAAAAGTGACAAACAAAATTTACGGACGGACAGACGGACATTGCACAAAACCAATATATAATTTATTTCACTTCGTAAACGAGTATAAATATCAGCTTGAATGTCTATCATAAAATCTGAAGTGTCATTTTTTTTAGACTATTTATTTAACAGACTTAAATGTGAATATAAATTTTAAAAGATTTATTTGCGTACTCATTCCGTTTTTTCGGCTGTCCGGAATATATGCACGTGAATTGCCACGTCAGAAAAAATTAGTGTAAAATAAAGCTAGATTAACCAAATTTGACAGTCAATTTTCTGATAACCATAAAATATCGATCAGACAATGTTGGCCATGCCCAAAAATCGATATTTTCCAAAAAATATAATAAAATTAAATTTATAATAAATGTTTTCTATAGTATAATAGACTGGTGATTCTAATGTAACAAATATATATATTTCACCCGCATTGATGGAATCAAATTAAATTTAAATTCAATAAATAATAATAATTCTAATGCTTATTAATATATTGTATTCAAATTGTTAAACGAATTCTAATCGTTATTTGTTTTTTCATTTCTTCAGCTACAATCCTAGTTTGCACAAGGCTGATCTATTTAACATTGGACACGATAGATTTTTTTGATTTAAAATCTAGTTTTTTAAGCTCATTTTATATTGAAGATTGTTTTGCTAATAAAAAGAAGTAATTTTTTGTTCAATGTTAATTACTTTGTGTAAGTGCGCTTAGAATTGTAAAAAAATCTAAATTGATTTCAAACATTTTATAGTTGCCGCTTAAGCTTAACACCTATTTTGCGGTAATTACTTTAATGGCCCAAACGGCTGACGTCATTAATTAGTGCAAATGAATTGTTTATTTAGTATAGCAATTTACGAAATACAACGTTAAAGTTGATCACTGATCAATCTGTGCTGCGCCAACTGTTCGCTAGGATCTGCTCCAGTTTGGCTGTTGCTTTAAGTGTATATCTTATATATATCGGGGACATATGCAAATATATAGAATGTAAATTGTTTAATAATAAGAATTTATAATTTTCGGTACGATAATTGTCGACCGGTTCGTCCGGGCAATGAAACCAGTTGATAAATGTGCATGTGTGTAAGTAAGTATATATATCTAATGCACTTACTACATATACATCTATATATATACTATGTTATCATGTCATTCTCCCGGACCGGGTGTTATAAGGCGAATTGTGACAGTTTATCGCCAACTCTCGGAAACGCATTTATTTACAGCTACTGCGAGTTGTGATTCTATAAAACTTACCATGATGAAAAATCGTAAGTTTCGACATCGTTGAGAATAGCATTGGTGCTTTCCGCAATATATTCAGTCGGAGTCCTCGCTCTCGCCTGCGGCACAGCTGCGAGGCAGCAGAGGATCATTAAGTGGAACACGTTTATCTCGGACATTTTACTCTGAGAGAGACTAAGGAACTGCTGTGGTGTTTTTTTGTATTTAAGTACGAGTGAGTACTTAAATTATCAGACTCTCTTTTGGCTCTGGCTCTGTTTCAAAGATTACTTTTTACTGCGCACAGTTGGAAAATATAATTATATATAAATGAAATTGCGCGAACAGCACTTTTTTTTTTGTAATGCGAAGTCTACGTTGCGTATCCCTATTAAAAGTGATTGTATCCCGATAACGAAAATTCGCGCGCTCAGCTGCACTTTCCGCCAACACAGCACAGACACAACCTGCGCCCCGTCAGTGCAAGAATACTTCTAACTGTTTCGGCCGTTTTCATTTTATAAAATAAATTGCCGAACGACAACGACGACGACGCGACAGCGATAGCGGCAGCGACAGCGACGGAGGCAGCGCCATTATTATTATTGCCGATCAAGAGCAAGTAATCGGTGATCGGCACACGACAGCGTCGGGTCGCAGCCGAGCGAGGGAACGAACGAGGTGGGCGTTAAGCGGATATTCTATTTTTAAATCGGTTTAGTAGCAATTGTAGCTGAGCCGAAGCCGAGGTAGATTCGGTATTTTAATTTATCCGTTAGCCCGTAGTTGTTGTTGTTCTTGTTATTATACTTAATGCTGTAGTTATCGTTTCTCTTTATTTGCATTTGTACTTTTTGTACTTTTTTTTTGATTAAAATGTGGGTCTGGCACACGTACGAATGTGTACTTATTTGGGGTACAAAAGGATTTTTTTGTTGTATATTTTAGTATAATACGAAATATTGTTATTGAAGGTATTAATTTATTTCTTTAGTGCAAATTATTTTGTCAGAAATAATACTTTTTAACAGTATGCAGTTCAGTTTAAGCAGTTAAAGGTGACTTTATCCGCCAATCATCGAAATCAGTTATTCACAATTATCGAGACGCCAACCATTAACTAACTGTAAAAGAATCTAAGGTTCTAGCCTGAATCATATTTAAAAACTGGCTCATTTTATGCCAAATTATAGAAAAATCATCATACTCGTTCATTTTATTTATAGAAATAGTTTTTTTCCTTATTAAGCTGGTGGCGCAATAAAATTCTGCGGTTAATTTTCATTGGAAATCTAAAATCATAGAACTAAGCACTTTAACCGGGCTTTACTGTATGTGCACCACACAATTATCGCGGAATACACACGAGTACGTATCCGAATGCACGGGTTTATGATATGACTGGACGCGTCATTGAGGGCTTGCCTGATAACGGGAATGGAAACTACAACAACAACGGATTAGGAAAAAGGGTGCTAAAAATGTAAATTAAATCGGCAACACAGAAATCCAAATAATTAACCGTTTGCGGCCCATTTGCGATCAGTGTCAGACTGATTTGAGAAAAGCGGAAACCCCCTTAGCAAACCTTTGGGGCTAGACCAGACCGGCCAACAAAAAGTTTCCGTTAATCTAAATATCGTTTTAGACGTACTATATACATATTTAAATCGAGTTGTTTATTTATATCGCGAATAGGAATATTAGATCAGACGTTCGGGAAAGTACGTTAATGCAGTTGGCGTATAAAATAATATAACCTAAAAAAACATAAAAAGCAAATACCGTAATATATCTGTAAAAGATTCGGTTCCATTGTACAAAATAATGGACAGAAATTACGTCGCAACGTTTTTTCAGATACGTACGTACGTACATCCGTAGTTACGTACACGAGCACGGCTATAACAAGTCTTAATTGAACTGATTTGCTGAATACGGATTAGTCTATCAACCCGAAATAATACCCACAACGTCATCAAAATATAGAAATTGGCTTCACAAAGATCTGTTTAAGAAAAGAGCTATATACTAAATGTATATACATTTCTTTTTTTCGGTTTCTGTTCATTGACCGGAAAATGTACTGTGAAATTATATATACATATATCTCGCATGTCTCGAGTCGCATGTCGCACTTTCAGCGACTTGTCGCATTTAGTTAATATTCACTTGGCTAGGTATAGCATATAGTCCGTATTATACACTATATTCAATCTAATTTTTTTTATTCCGGCAAACAAGCAAATGATGTATTGTTTCGACGTGGAATGTGCTTTAGTATATTATTGTTTGAAATCTAAGTACATATTACTTATTCCAGTCTCAAGCGATTATACAACTGAGTATATATCTCTCCCACTCTCGCTAATAGTCTGTCTCTCTCGCTCGCTGTTTAGAAACAAAAGACACTTAATTCTCTTGCCAATTGGCCGCAAAGCGTAACGAAACACTTGTGCAATTTGTTTGTGGGAGAGAGAATATATCATTGTCTATTTTTTTTTTTATTTTTTTATTTTTAATTGTGACGTTGACGACATTAAAACGAAATCAATAGTTTAATTGGAGTCGTGATATTATTAGCAAAATATCGCGACAATTAAATCGGATAGTAATCAAGAATCAAGAATTAGTGCATGCTTTGACTTTTGATATATAGCTAATATATATAGCATGACTCAAATACGACATAATTGATAGCTTTAAATGGCAAGTTGATCACTTTTTTCTTAAATTATCAATAGAATCGAATACAATCTGATATGCGAACAAGGAAGATAAACTTGAGACTCGTATTTATTTCGTATTTACTGATAAATATGGAAAAACGCCCAAAAGTTAAGGTCATTTCCATTGTTTTTTGGGGCTGAATGAGTTGCTGTACAAATATTTAAACGGGTGTAATGGACTTTTCAATAGTTAATGACAAATAGTGATGACAAATAGACGCCAGTTGCGACGTGTTTGGCATTTCTGAAAAGTTATCACAACAGACTTATTCAGATCTATTTCATGCATATTTTAATATTATTTCCGATTCCGCACAATAAAGAGCCAAAATAATTCCGGTTTTTAGTTGATTTTGCTTGCATTTTGCTTGCAAACTAAAAAAAAGATATTCCAAAGTCGTCGCAGAATTGTTTCCAGAAAGCAAATATGATTAATGGGACTTATCCGTTTTCCCCGGGTTATATTCGATTGCATTACGAGATTCACGTTTTATAAGAACGTTTTGTTTTAGCTGATTACAATACCAAATGAATGTTAATAAACGTTAAGATAGAATATGAATATAACGCGAAGTAAGTGTTATTTTGCTTTAAGTTTAGTTTAGTTTAGTTTTCTTATTTTTTCAAATTGGATTTATATATTTTATTTCATTTTGATTAACGTCTGTGACCAATTGCTCAGCTGGCTGAAATCTGACAGAATTTTAGTTAGAAAACCCGTTTTGATCAGTTGCAGCCAGGCTTTGTAAATTCATGCTAAAGATCAAGATTCAAGGACGACATTTACAATAATGCGAATAGTAATTTAATTGCTAAATCAGCTAATTACCATAAATATTCGATTAATGCAAACCAAATGAAACAGAGAAAATCTACATTAATAATTCCAAGCCAAAATACTCTGTTTTCCAGAAAAAACGGAGTATATAAATATTTGTAAATTTTAGCTCAATTAGATTGATTTTAATGTTTGTTGTATTAATTTATATATTTTTCTATATAATTTTTTGTGGCGAGTAACCTGCATGGCCCGGACTACAGCTGAATTAACTGGTTTTTAAAGCCGACTGCCAAAATTCAAGTTAAGGCTAAATCTTTTTTTGCGTATTACGAATCCATTCAAATTGCAAACATTCTACAGAGAGGTTACGAACTCTGCTCTTTCCAATTGCCAATTGCCTTGAGTTGGTATAATTGTGCTTTGGTCTCTCCACCTTTGACATTGGCGACGACCTCTCTGATCTGATCAGTTAAACATAGCGCCCGTCTGTGGGCCAATGAGATAAGAGTTTATCGGCAAGATTGTGTGAACAATATCCTGTACTTGACATTGAGTTTAATCTTTGATTGTGTAAAGGGGCAAACTTAATGCTGTTTATTTGATCAAGCGCTTTTGGCATTGACCAACAACAGATTCGAGTGGAAGGAACTTGACTTAATCCCATTGCCTTAGCCAACGATAAAGCGTTGAGCGTCAATCAAAGTCGACTTCCAACGGAATCTGAGCTAACCTACACTGTCCAACAAAGAACAGGCCAAAAGTTATAAAATTACACCTGTTAGCTGTTAACTGTTACTCAGTCGCAAGTTCAGGGCAATTCACAAAGCTGATAAGCGATTTTAGTAAATGTGCATTTTGAACAAACAGTCTGGCAATGCTGTCCCTGACTTGATCAGAAATATTCATTTGCAATCATTAACGACGACAAGATCAATAAACCCCTATCCAAATCAAAGCTACAATGCTAAACGAGCTCTCTCTCACTCACTCTCGTGACAAGTGTACACATTTATATGCATATGCGAGGGTCCTTCCATAAATACCTGTACCAAAAAGTACTTGGATAAAATTCGAATGTTGAAAAACTGATTGATAATTGCACACAACCGATTTCTTATCATATAATTCAATTTTCGATCAGCTATTCATTAAGATTTTATATAAAATAATAATTCAATCTAAAAAAGAATTTTTTTTTGTGATTAAAAATGAAATAATAAAACTTTTAATAGAACACAATTACCCACATAGAGTTTATACGGGCGCCGTTTTATCAAATATAAAATTTATCAAATATATAAAATTATAAAGCTGTCGCAAATTTCAAGGCGAATTATAGAATTATAAAAGGGGTCGTATATATGTCAAGGCGAAATGCATTAATTACTCGCTGTTGCGGTTTTGTTCGATCAACTGTAAAATTAATGCAGACTAAATTTGACTGTTAGAGTATATATTTATATATATAAGGCAGAATATGAAAGGAAAAGTGTTTTCTTTATGATTGAAGCACAACTATTTTTTGTGCAAATAAACATGATTTGATTCTTATAACCTGTTTCAGCTTATAAAAAATTGTTAGAAATGTTAGAAACTTTTCGAACGACCCTTGCGCAAAACACAACATGTGTACGCTAAATATGCAGCTATGTGGAAACACGTGTTTGGTTTTTATTTGCATTCGGTTTAACTATTATTGACGTATTATTGAATTCACTGCTAATTTCTTGACTCGGAGCACCCTGTACAGCCGTGCGTCGGTTCGCAGCTATTGTTGTTGTTGCTGCCACAAACAACAGTAAAAACGACGTCAGAAAAAAAGTGCTAAATAAAATGAGAGAAAAAAAGCAAGCTGGGAAAATTACAATTTAATTGTGTTGATAATTTTCTGTAGAGGTTTGTTTGACTGCGCGCTTTCAGTTAATTGCAATTATTAAGTTTTAATAATTTTTATTTTTTGTTGTAGATAATACACACGAGTATAATATAAAGTGCTTTGTTTTGTTTTCAATCAATCTTTTTTTTTTTGTTGCGGTTATTGTTTAAACACTGAATATAAATTTGAGTACAATTATATAAATTTATATTCGTATTAGTTTTTCATTAGCTTTTAGTATATAAAATATATATTATATATATATATTTATTTTTTGTGTTCACCCCAAAGATGTTTTTTTTGCTTATTCTTCTAATCGGTTATCGCGTGTGTTTGCGCGATGTTGCGCGTTTGACGCCGGCTGTCGCACTGTCCAACTTGATGCAATGGGGACCTCAATTTAAATAAGATTCGCGCTGACTTAGAGAGCCACGTTTGAACCCTTTTTCGTGGCTAAAATCGTGTTGGCCATAACAACAGCTGCCAATTGATCAACTTTTCAATTATACAAGCTCACGAAATGCAAGTAAATATAATATCCCATTCAGTTCAGATTACTTCAGATGAGTAATGTGCAATTTGTAGTATCAGTCAATTTTTGTGGTTCTATATAGAGCACATATATGTACGTAATCATGGCTAAAATATGGGCTGGCTTCGAGTGTAGTCGAAAAATATTCCATTCTTATGGCAGGCAATAAATTTGGTATTTAGTTTTTGATTTAGCGCCGAGATTAATTGTTGGTGCACAAATACTTATAATAATAATTAAGTTCATTTCAGAGTTTCAAGGTCAAACGGCCTACATATTTACCGGATGTCAGAAAAACAAGCATTATCAGTTGGAATCAGTGGAGCACTCTTTATCTACAGCTAACTCTTTGTTGTATTGACAGCGATTAGATAATCAAGCAGCCCCCTATTTCTACAGCACTAACCTGTATCTCAAACTTTCGCGATTTAGCCTGGTTTTTATCCGCGCTGTGCTTGTTGCCGTCAAACGTCTCGATAATGGCCAGAATTCGCGTGTAAAATGCGACAATTGAACCAGAGTCCTGTCCAAGCGCATCTGTTAAAACTAGCAAACGGTTGGCAGACGAGAGTGAAAATGGGCAAAGAGAGACACGAGATAGTATTTAGTCGCAGCAGCTCGCCTCTGATAAGGCAATCATTGACCGATAACAGACGTGAAAGATGAAAAAAAAAACAGATTATAATACTATCAGTGTGATGTTTTTTTGGTTCGTCTGAGCCACTATCAGTGAAAGAGCGCTTCCTCGACTCGGTTGCGTGCACACTCGCCTGCGGGTGCTTCTAATGAGAGCCCTTAATTCAAAATAATAAAAAAAAACAAACTAACATCGATCGATAATTAAATACTGAGATAAGTTGAGAACGTGCAATCATTAGCGAAATAACAGAAGCTAGCTGATCTGCCGATCAAGCTGCACACAACCCGTTGCACGTAGGCACACTCGCATTACGTATACGCCGCGGACACACCGCCCAGCATCGACCAATCAGAGCGCAGCCAGCGTCATCAACGTGCGCTGGAAAATCCAACAAGTGGATCGTGACTACCGCCACACTGCACACCTGCTGCATAAAAGTCTACAATTTGCAATCGAATCCATTAATTATTTTACGTTTTAATTAATTAGCATAATGCATTTGTTATATGCAAACTTAGTTGGCAGAAATAAATCATTTCATTTCACGATTCACGAGCGGATATATATCTATATATATTTGCTTTAAGTAGGAAATGCAGATCAATTTTCTAACATTGTATATTTGATTTGTGGAGTCGTTAATGTCGCCAACAGATTTGTAGCCGTGATATAACCGAATATAAGACTCGTGCACACGTTTGACTATATTTAAAAATTATTTTAATATTCTGCTGGCAGTAAATCAATTCAATTATAGCCAATTGACAATTGGTTGTTATTAAAAAAAAAATTATTTAAGCTGATTTCACGACTTCCATTTTGCTTTCGTAATAACAATCTTTCATGTTAACAGACTTCAAAAAATTCATAGCAGTCAGCTTTTGTTTGTGGCACATTTGACACAATTTATTTACAGCCTGAAAATATGCAACGATTTCTATGCGCAACTAAATATTTGTAAGATTTTTATTTTAATTTCTCAGCAAATGTTTTCAATGCGATATTGCCAACAAAAATTTCAATATATTAAAAGTGTTCACCTGTAAATGTGACAGACTCAATGCTTAAAACTATAACTCTCAAAAGTTTGAAAACAAAATATTATCATGTGTTATTATTACTATTCTGTAGCTAAGAATTACATATATATTCAAAAGGGGGCTCGTTATTGCAAGTTTCAAAGTCTTTTGTGATAAGAAATTCTGATTTTACCATGCGTCATAAGCTGATTGCGGAAATTTTAACTGATTTCTGCTAATTATTTGTGTGTTATTTTTATTGTCAGATAAGCAAACGTGCTAAATTTTCATTTAGATATTTCAGAGAAAATGTCACCTTGTGCGGTTGCCGAATTCTTACCAACGATTACGCTTCGCATTGACCAAAATAATTGAGTAAACAAAGACAAATCGAGAATCTGGCCAGCTGTGATCGAAACTTGCTGCAGCCAACACGTGGTCAACAGCTTCCGTTACTGTTCGCTGTTTAATGGTGAACTGATTTTAGAATTGCTTAAAAAAGATTTCGATTGGCTCAGTGCATTTTTTGGCAACTGCAAATTCTAAAAAGTTCATTGGCACGAACGCCAGACACCGTTATTTACACAGTGTGTATAATTGGATTACTGTTAATTGCCAAGCTGTATTATTTTGTTAATTTTTACAATTTCAATTGTTTTGCACTCGACTATTTTTTTGGCTTCATTTTATATTTATCTTAAAGTTGTCAAGCAAGATCAAGAAGTCTGTATAGTAAATGAGATAGATCAGTTCTTTCGTTTTACCGAAGATTAAACATACCTCAACCCGCCAAGTGCTACGCAATAGAATACACAAACTCAACCATCGCACCTATCTGGAGATACGCTATCAAAATTTGGGGTCTGGCATCACCATCGAACGGAAAAAATGGTTCGTACGCGCGTCCGTTAATGTCTTAAAGATATTGATATATGATAAATATATTATCCGTCTGCAATATTCTTATCAGTTTTTTGTTAAATTTTTGCGAAAATATTTTCGATATTTTTTTTGTTAAAATTACGTTTTGCAACAGAACACTGATATTTCCCAGGTTGAGTTGACAAATTTAATTATAGAATAAAAACAAAAGAAGTAAGAATGGTGCTGTCGGGTATAACCGAATGCGCAATACATAACCCAATTTAATTGATGAGTTTTTCTTGAAAACTAGATTCTTGATTTTATCGATATAAAATTTTTCAGTACTTAATAAAATCATTAAAATGTAGGTACAACCCAATTCTTTGATTTATGGTTTTTTTTTTATATTTGGGGCAATTGGGGAGAGGTATCTAACCGAAAATACTTAAAATCTGCGCATGCATATTAAACAAGGCTTAAAAAACCGGTAAATTTCGATAATAGGCAAACTGGAAGGGTTATCGATCTTTTAAGATAAGCCTGATCAACGTATGGTAAATACGGACTGAAATCGATGCGTTTATACATACTGACAGATGGACAGACAAACGAACACGGCTAAATCGATTCGGCTTGTGATGCTGATCAAGAATATATATATAGTTACATACATTTGCACAGAACCATTATACCTTCTTCACCCATTTTCAGTGAGGGTTCAAGGTATGTATAAAAAAAAAACACGACAAGGTCGTCATTAAGAAAACTATGTAAGCATTTACGGGGGCCTCGGAATGCAACACGTGTTTAGCTGATAAATAATTTATTTCTGAACTCTGTACTGAAGCGATTTTATAGGTAATGCAATTTAGTTGCAGTTGATACAATATCTATTGTATTTTGTCACGTCCACAAAAGTCATGTGTTTGAAAATATCACCAGAGGCTATTTGCTTCCACTTGTATATGCGTTAAAGTGAAAAGAGTATATTGGTTTTGCATCACCACACTGGGGGTGTGGCAAATTAAAAAAAAAATATATATTGACAACAGCTATATTGCCATGCACTAAAGATCACGCATACCCAACCCAATAACACACAAAAAAAATTTACATTATTCCAAAATCAATGCTGCAAATAAAATTGTTAGCCCAGGAATTCAATTTTGTTTTACACTAACGTTATCCTTCGTCCTTTCGTCTTAAGTTTTTATTAAACCAGCTATCTACATACTAAGTTTGGTGACTCTAACTTTAAAAATATCGATTTGATCAATGTGCAAAAATACACCTCTTAGGGATTGGCGCTTTCAGCGGCGTTGCCAAAAAAATGTTTTCTGCGATTATTTTGGGAAATATTTCAGTAATATAAATGCTAAATTTGAACTCATCAAATCTTGCTAAAAAAAAAAACAACAAATATTTCCGATTTTTTAGGGCAGGGGCACTGGAGGACGTGAACTCGATATCGACGTCACCGTGTTTAAGAGAGGTTATCAGTTATATAAATACCAAATGTGGTGACTCTAGCCTTCAAAATTTAAATTTTATCAATTTGCAATTTTGAGCGTTATCGGTTTGCCACACCCCGTGGGCGCACCCCACAATCCTTAACACTTTATTTGACGCGGGTACACAAGAGTATATATCCAAAAGTTCCCTAACATCAATAATGGCAAAAAAAATTGCGAACAGACGGACACATTGCAGAAATTTGATACACTCAAATACTACAGACTTGCGCATTATTGTGTACACATATTTGAATGCTCTTGTTGAGTGGTTAAAAACGATCGGACTTTCAGTTTAAAAGTTATTAAAGAATTTAGTTACAAAATCCCAGTATTTAGAGTATCTCCTAGTCGCGAACCCCCCAAGTATAAAAAAAACACCACATCCACACATTTAACTAGCCTGCAAGTCGAACCCACCAATCGTGCCTGAGCACTTAGACAACTCATCTACCTTGCCTCCGTTTGCTTTTGTGCAAGGCTCCGTCTAGTCTGATAGTTTGTTATTTGCTCATTCGATACAACTCGCATAGAGAATTGGGAATTGAGACAAACAACGATTGCAATAAAAACACAGCATAAAGCAGAATTCGGTGACGCGAATGCGTGAGCGGTTGAGACAGAAAAAAAAACATTTGGCTACGATACAAAAAGAGCAAAAAATAATAATACAAAGGATATTTATAACAAAACAGAAAAAATACGGTATTCTACACACATACATTTCTATATGTATGTATGTATGTGTGAGTGCCTACGCACGTCTCTTGTGGAGCTTTTCGGGGTTGAAAAGTGAAAGCACCTCCTAACTAACAGACTGTTTGTAATTTTTGTTTTTTCCTATTCGTAATCGAAAATTATGCAACTCGATGTGCAAAAACCAATGCAAATGTTTATTCGCACTATGCTTGTAACCAGAATCAGAAACTTACCCGTTGCCATTCATTTTGTGTTCCAATTTGCTGAAGTCTTCTTCAAGTGGAATTGTGAAATTTTATCTGCACTTTGTAGACTGCCACGCAGAGTGTTTTAAAAAAAAGTATGTTTTATTCACTTGGTATTGATTTCTTGTTTGTATTGTCACTTGTCACCAACTTGTTTGTATTTCATATGTGGCTTTGCCTGTGTTGTTCTTTATTTTTATCACACACGCCGTTTTATCACAAACTAATTTCTGGTTTTGGCAAATGGTCGCTTTTGCAAGAGGAGCGCGCGCAACCTGCTCGCTAAACGGTGCAGAACTGACTGACGGCGATCGCAAAGTTCCTCCATGTAAATAGCAAAATTTTGCGGCTCTCATGCCTCGCATGTACGCATACATATACAAAAATGTATGCACACATACATTTGGATATGCATATCTAGTGTGTATGCGTTGGGCAGCCGCCAGCTGTTGTCGCGCCAACGAGAGCGGAGAGTGAGAAAGACAGAAAGAGCGAACTCCGACTGCTGTTACGATAAAAAGCAAAATACGATTCTTGGTGCTAACATTTCTCGACTTGGACATACCGTTACCTTTACTTACTCTATGCTGCAAAACTTTGCTTTCGATGTTAAGTTGTCTTAACAGCTAAATAAGTGATCTACCGTGGAGTGCAATAATAATAATATTTATGTGAAAACTATATAAATATTTGTGTAAATTAATGATTTGTTGTTTTGAGTGAATAATATTTAGTAACTGTGTAACCTTTGCAAACTGCTGTATATAAATTCGCAAAAAATTTAGTTTAGGGCTCAATAAGCCCTCTCTCAAATGTAGTGCACATATTAACAGAAAGAGAGAGAGAGTTCTTAGTGTCGCTTCGCGCCTCACACGCAACCAACTCCACACGTAGCTGGTTGTCGTCGAGCTCCTTTATATACGCTTTCCGTGGCTCCTCTCCCAACGACCAACGCGTTGCTGACACTTCTCGACTTGGACATACCGTTACCTTTACTGCAAAACATTGTTTGCGATGTTGAGTTGTCTCAACTGCTAAACAACTAATCTACCGTTGAGTGCAATAATAATAAAATTGATGGGAAAACAACATAATTATATGTGTAAATTGATGATTTGAGTGAATAATATTTTAGTAACTGTGTAACCTTTAGAAACTGCCGTATATAAATTCTCAATAAAAAAAAACAATTTATGGCTCAATATGCCCTCTCTCAAATGTAGTGCACATATTAGCAGAAAGAGAGAGAGTTCTTGGTATGACGCGCAACCAACTCCACACATAGCCGGTTGTCGTCGAGCTTCTTTAAATACACTTTTCGCGGCTACATTTGAGTGAATAATATTTAGCTTTGAGTGAATAATATTAAGTAACTGTGTAACCTTTGGAAACTGCTGTATATAAATTCGCAAAAAAAAAAAAAAAAATTAAATGGCTCAATATGCCCTTTCTCAAATGTAGTGCACATATTAACAGAGAGAGAGAGAGAGAGAGAGCGAGTTCTTAGTGTGACGCGTCGCACGTCACACGCAACCAACTCCACACGTAGCCGGTTGTCGGCGAGCTCTTTATATACGCTTTCCGCGGCTCCTCTCCCAACGACCAACGCGTTGCGACTTTTGGCCGCTGCTGATGCAATTTGCAACAACATTTGAAATTTGACGTGTTGACGACAACGCGCTCGCTATTCTTCCAAACAATATGTTTAGCTAAATGAGAATTTGGTTTACACCCTCAACCGGACCGTATAATGTATACATATAAATATTTTTCACGTGTTTACTCTTAGTACATATTTGGGTTGGCTCGATTTCAAGGTGCCCTTGCCAACTGTTGCTGTTGGTAGATTTGTACACTGGCCCCTAAAAGCGAACCGGTTCCAAAACTTGTGCTTTTTTTGTTTAACAATGAGTGAAAATTGCGTTTTGTTTGTTTTTTTTTCTCGAAAGAGACACGTTTGAATACATTCAGTTTAAATATCATAGTGAGAAGGCAATAAAAATAATAATAATAATAATATTATGACCTTTGCTGAGAAACTAAATCAATGTGAATGCTATGTGGAGTATGGAAAGCACAAAATTTAAAATTAATTAACCAAAAATTAAATGGAAAAAGCTGTTGCTGAATTTCAACATAGTACATATAAAGTATGTATGTATATTTGTATATAAATATGTTTATATACATATATTTTTGTCAGCATCAAAATCCGAGTCGATTTATGTGAAGTGACTAACACTAGTGCACACTTGATTGTTTAGTTCTGGTGCTGTGTGGGCGCTTATTGTAAATACACACACACACATATATATATATATGTGTATTATATGAGCGACAAGTTTTTGGGGGCTTGTCATGCGTTGCCCCGCCCCCATGAATCGCGATAGGCTATATCTGCCACAGTTTTAAACGTAGAGCGCCCAAATTTTCAAGGTTGATTGCTTGTCACTCCCTTCAAAGTTCGATAAGAAATTTTCGGCCGTGACTGCAGCGTGTTTTTTTTTTATTTTTGTTTATTTATCATAAAGCAAGCAATTGCGTTCGCCGACGATATCGGCCAAATAGCAATTTTCGTTTCCGACATTATTAAAACTTGTTTTTTGCTTTTACGATTTCTTATCTGATAACTTACGATGAATTTTGCCAGAACACCAAACAAGTTGTCAGCGGCGTGGCTGTCCAATGTTCAGTTTTGGTAGTATTTTTTTTTTCCAATTTGATCGCGAACGTGTGCAAACCGGTTACACCCGATTGTACACTAAAGAATAATAAAGAATAAGAATAAATTTGTATACCCTGAACCCATTTTAAAAGGGTTAAAAAGGGTATAATGGTTATGTGCAAATGTATGTTACAGGAAAAAGAAGGTATAAATTATAAAGATTCTGTCCGTCTGTCTGTCCGTGCTTCAGTCTGCAGAAATGCAGCGAATTTGGAAATACCTAAACTTTTGAACCATAGATTCTCCTAATCTAATCTAATGTTTAATTTTTTTCTCCATATCATCCTCCGTTACATTAGTATCGATACAAATCGATTTACCCAAAAGATCATCAAATTGTAGTCAGATTTTATTGATCTTATCGTATGTGTGTGTGATTTTGTATATGCATCAATGCAAAGGCTTTGAAATGTTTATAAAAACAGATTGCAGGATGCAGGGTGTCGCCTAGTCGGGTGGTACCGACTAGAACCCTTTCACTTGTTTTATTTGGGGTGTTCTTGTTATGGTATTAATATTGTAGTCAATAATAGGAAAGCAAAAAGAGCTGTAAATCTCAATTGAAATTAAGCTTCGAGTAACTCGCATGTTTTTTTTTAACCATGTTGTTGTTGAACTGTAAATGAGTTGTTGTTGTTGTTGTTGTTGTTGTTGTTTTTTCAGTGCAAAGAACTGAAATTAACGTAAATTGAGTGCGGTCATCCACTTTGGGGCAGACAGTCAAATATACTAAAATGTGCAAATCCATGGCGGAAATCTCAATTGAATAGTGTAAATTTATTTAGGTAGAACAATAGCAACGCGGACGGACACCAATTTGAGCAATAAGTAAATTTAATTGGTCAGCATGGAATACCTTGAAAAGGGCGAACCTGTGTTTATTGTTTATTATATAAAAACATCCAACATATAACTTCTAAGTGAATAAATAAGTAATAAAATATAATAAATAATAAATAAATAAATAACTATAGTTTAGCACCTAAAACTAATGCTGCTGCATCAACATTTTTAATGCAGTTATTCAATATTCTGAGTTATTTATTATTGAAATGCAAAATTGAACTGAGTAGCAGTTGAGTGTTTTAAATTATTGGACCCACTTTATAATATTTGCAACACTTTGCTTACAGCAACAAATCAGCAATCGAGTAAATTAATGCAACAACAATTGCAGCAATGAATATTTAGTACAGACAGCAGGCATTCCGATCAACATGATGAAAAGTGAAATTCAACTTAATTAACTTGTTTACTTTAACTGGCTAGGCAAGTCTGTTCAGATGACTTCCATTTGAGTCAATAAGCGAACCGTTATCTGTCGCCTCTTTTTTGACTCTCGCAAAGTGCATTTTTCTATTTAAGATATGCCCATTCACTATTTCAGATTATCTCTAACGGTGCATTTGTAGTTTGTTTAATAAAATTACAATCACGCCAAAAGTTTGTTTGCACACATTTTTTTGATATAAGAAAAAATGTTCACGTCATATTCACGCATTCGGATGATATTGTTCGAGAAGTGGAGTAATATTTTATATTACGAGTGACTCACAGCAAGATCGTTAGAGGAATTAGACATACTTCCTGGTAAATGGCCACAGGGAACCCGCACCAACCGAACCCGCACAAAGCTGTAAACAATATATATATTGCAAATCATTTATTTTCATACATTCATTTAAATTCTGAATGGATCGGACATAATATATATGTACATAAAATACCCAGTACTTTCCTCTGGACTACTTCCATTAAATACCATTATCATTTCTTTATATCCACATTCTTTGTTTTTTTATATATTTCGAAGTTGTTCGAAATCATAGATTTTTTTTAAAAAAGATGATCAGTAAAGAGATTTTATGACAAAAACTTGGTACGATGGTACAAAGAGCCTAATATCCAGTATATCGAAAATAACTCACTTAACTTTTTAAAACAATGACGAATTGAACATCCAAGAAAAAAAACTGATTATAATTAAAATGCTTATGCTAAGCTTGTTTTTAAAGCCGCTCGTATTATTTTGTCCAAACATTTTTAGTTAATTTTTTTATTTTTTTTTTATTACAATTTTTTTTTTTTTATTAATTTCACAAATAGTTTCATTCACAAAAAAAATAATAAAATATTTAAAGAGAATGAACAGCAACGAAAGTGTACTTATTAATTTGACCAAGAGTGTGTATGTATATGCATATATATGCCTGAATCAAAAAATTTTTAACATTTATTTAGTTTTGTTTCTATTTCTTTATAAATATTTATAAACCGCCAACACACAAAAAACTTCTGCGCATGCGCAATTCTCCAACAGAATAAACCGAATCGACTGAAGACTTCGCAAATTGCCTCGATATTAAAATAACAGAGTAAAAGGCAAGACACAAAAACAGTTAACGGTAGTTGTGGGGAATGTAAGACGTAAGACACAAAACACACAGTACACACTCGGTTAAGAAGATAATATAATAATAATAACCTAGGCTTGAATTTTGCCACATTTAGGAAATTTGAAATTTACTTTTGCTTAAGTTTGATTTAATATTCTATCTTTTTTTAAATACGATTATTTTAATAGTATTTCTTATATCTCACATTAAATTTTTTTATGTCAACATTTATTTTTAACACATTTTCTGTGTTGTTTGTAAAACAATATTTTTAGTTTTTTGCCTGAAAAGCAAAATTCTTTAAATTTGTTGAGAGTACAGCCTAAAGTTATGCTTTACAAAAGTGCCATCATTTATTATAAATAAAAATATCACTACTCAACATTAAGTATTCTATAAAAATATAAATTCTTTTTAATTAAGCTTTGCATACTTTTAATCATAGAGTAAGCTATCAATTGTTATTCCATAAAATCTGTGTTTATAAATTAAGAATTTCAAGTGAATATAGCGAACACATTTTTCGAAACAGATGCTCTGAAATGCAATGAGTATGCTCCGGTTTCATGTGTTTGGTGTTCACTGTAATTCCACTATTTTATCTTTCCCTATTTATTTTACCGTTTTACAATTTGTTTTTACAGAACTTTGAAGAAGTATTATCGCTCTTTATATATGGATTATAAAAGTTGTAACGAAAACTTATTCAGTATGCAACATAATTAATTAACACAAATCTTAATTTTAACTTTTTATGCTAATTTAAGAAGTGAAAAGAGTGTATTGGGGCTTTGCACTGTCCGTCCGTTTGCCTATTTTTTTTTTCGAACATTTGAAACTTCTAATACATCTATATACATATATCGGGCATATACCCGTATATACGCGACATATAAAATGTTATGGCAAAAATTTGTTTCTTTTTCAGCTTGTTAAGATATTAAGTCCCCAAAATGATTAGAATCTTTTAATTTTACAGGTAACATAAAAACCGTACGATTTCGCGCCAGATCCATGACGTTATCATTAAAGTTCGGCTTATAAACTGTTTGCATGACAAATCCAATAAAACTGGCAAATGACGCCATAAGAAATCATATTTAAATTTGAGAATACAGTGAATCAAAACTAGCAAACTTGGCTTGAGTGGAAGCTTTTTCACATTTTATCACATACACAACAGGGTGATGTATGTCTGTATGTGTGGATGTATTATACACTCAGAAAAAAAGTGTCGTTGTAAATTAAGAACACTTAAATCTTTAACTTAAAACAAAATGCTTGATGATGAATATACATTATCCATACGAATTTTAGTATGACAAAAAAATTTGTAGAAGTAAAATTCAACTTTGCCGAAAACTGGCCTTAAATAACAGATTATTTCTCTTATTGTAAATCTGTGCTAATGAGTGTAAAAAAAAAAATGTGTACATATATTTAGAGCTTGTGACTAACAAATTTTATGAGCCTTTAATTTCCACACAAGAGATGAATAATTTGTTATCGGGCTGTTTCTATGCAGAGCTGTCAGACTTACAGCGAAGTATGTTAATAGAACTAATAATTAATATAATAAATATAACATTATTGTTGTTTTTGAATCAATACAATTTTCGCTTTTTTCAAATAGTGCTTGCAAATTTATATTCAATTTAAGATGAATTTGACATTTGAACAAATTTAGGTGTGGTCACACTCTTTAACGTCCAAATTGATTATTTCACTATGTTGCCGAATATTTGGCAGAATAGTTGTAAATTTTGCTCTTGCTTAGCAAAGCAGAAAGCAAGCTTTAACTGTGAATGCATGTGTATGGGAATTTATCGAGGTTTTAAGCTGAATGTATGTAATTTAGTACAGTCTGCATTCGCATTCAATAGACAATGATCCCCCCGTTGCCCGATCCAACGATTGTCTTACTTCGCCAACGAAAAGCTCGCGTGACAGCTCTCTCAGAGCTTTTTATCTCTCTCGGGTTGGGCAGGTGTTTACTTCGCAAGTGAAATTTCGCGTTGTGTTAGTTTGAATCAGAATCTCAGAAAGCGAACAACGTCGAGTTTAAGAAAAAAATCAACCATGCCTATTGGTAAGTCGTGTGTGCTTCTTTACTGTTGTTGTTGTTGTGCGAATGGTTTTAGTGGAGAATGCAAAAAGAATAATAGATTGGCCTCAAATAATTGTGGCCTGACCGCCGTTGAGTTTTATTGCCCAGCCCATAAAAGCCGGCTGACACAGCGCGCTGATTAATTTGGTTAGTTTTTGGCCAGCATCCAAAATTAAAAAATCTAATTCAAAAGAAAATGTGTGTTGACAATTTTCGATATTAAAAAAAAGTTTTCTTTACTATGGCTATAAATATTATAGTGACGTTGTCCTCAATAAGAAAAAAGAAAGCCATATATTGTTTTTTTTTTTTTTATTAAAAAACTAATTTAACGAACAATCTCATTCGAAATTCGGAACATGATTTATTAAACCAGTTGCAGAGACCAAATATTAATGCACTAGTAAACGAAATTAAACAAATAATATAGGAAATTGGTAGTTTCTTTTGTTTGTTTCGCACTTTCTTATCTGCACTTTGACCTTTAATAGTAACAGTAATCAATACGAAGAAAAAATTTACTCAAAGTTGACCTCGAGGTGCTCCAAAATGATGTCATTCTTGACAAACATTTGTGCAAACAATTTTCATTCCACAAGCAGATACAGATATATATATACTATAGCGACTGACAAACACATAAACAGACTAGATAAATACGTATATATATATATACATATATACGAATCTGTGAACAGCTTTTTCTCATCAAACTCGCTAAATAGATTCTATTTTGCTTACATATTTATGTAGGTATATGTGTTTATATACATTATAATGTATCTCTGATGTGAGCAATACTTTGTATCAGATCTCACAGAGCTTAGCGAAATGTAGAGCTAAGCTTCAAGCTGAGCGCCGCTCAATGAGTAATCGCGTTGTCTGTCGTCTAGAAAATGCTTCGCCACCGGCATCAATAAAAATGACATCATGCAAGCCAAATGCGACGTTTTCTAAACAACAACAAACTCAAAAACAAAATTTATGTATGTATGCCTTAGTAAGAATTGTGCGAATGCAAGATACCCTGTATGTTTTAAAATTAATAATAGGTTTTTATATGGTTCTTAAAGTAAATTTAAAAAATTGCCCTAATTATGGTATTTTGAAAAATATGCTGACAAGACAAAGTTCCTGACAAACCTCATGACAAAGTACCTGACAAACTTCCTGACAAAGCTGTCAATAGGATTTTTTCTACCAACAAAGTTTGCAAAAAAGATAACAGAATAATAAAATTACAAAAAAATAATATTTGATCAGCTTGATTACGTACAGGGTATACAAATGTGCAATATCAAATATTTGCTTTTTTGTGTTATGCTTTCTTCGGTATCCCAAATAGTTAGTCGCAGGTGTCTTTTCAATTTTGTGTTCATCTAAATTTAACTAAAGATATATTTGTTTGTTGCAGAAATCAACACACCCGATAAATTGGAATACCAATTCTTCCCGGCCAGCGGCGGAGTGTTCACCTTCAAGGTGCGCTCACCGAAGGACGCCCACATTGCGCTCACCACTGGACCTCAGGAGAGCGCGCCCATCTACGAGATTTTCTTGGGCGGTTGGGAGAACAGCAAGTCGGTCATTCGCAAGGATGGCCAAAAGCCAGATGTTGTCGAAGTGCCCACACCCGGCATCCTGAGTGCCGGCGAGTTCCGCGGCTTCTGGGTGCGTTGGTATGACAACGTCATTACCGTTGGCAATGAGGGCGAGGCGGCAGCGTTTTTGTCCTACGATGCCGGTTCCCTGTTCCCGGTCAACTTTGTGGGCATCTGCACGGGCTGGGGCGCCAGCGGCACCTGGTTGCTGGACGGTAAGCAGCATTGTCAATTTAAGCGAAACTTTAATCAACTTTGTCAACTTTTGCAGAGCCCGCACCTTCGGCGCCCGTTATGGGCTTTTCCGCGCCCACTGGCAGCGGACCCGGATGCTGGGTAGCCGCGGCCAATGGCGAAGTTCCGCCAAACGCCTTGCAAGGCGGCTTTGACAGCAGCGAGCAGCTGTACATTGCGCGCGCCCGCCACGAGGGCGATCTCATTCCCGGCAAGCTGCATCCGTCCCATGGCGTCACCTACGTCGCCTGGGGTGGCGGCGAACACGGCCACAACGAGTACGAAGTGCTGTGCGCCGGCGGCGGCCAATGGCTCCCAGTCGAGGCCGGCAACATTCCACCCAACGCTGTGCCCGCCGGCGAGACATCCGAGGGCGAGCCCCTCTTCATTGGACGCGCCACCCACGACGGCACCGTGACCGTGGGCAAGGTGCAGCCCTCGCACGGCTGCTGCTACATTCCCTACGGCGGCGAGGAGCTGGCCTACAAGGAGTTCGAGATCTACGTCTCGAACTAGGTTGGCTCCCAACACGGAGCAGCCCGAATGTATTTGATAGTCAAACTATGCATCCTAGATGCTTTGAGACGCACGCACTGAAATTTGAATATGCAATTACCGTTATTTAAATGCTCGACAGCTGAATATATTTGTTTATTTTATATTTATTTTTGTCACTTGAATTTCCAATTCTTGATGAATCTCGAAATCAAACAACGGTCATTACTGTCTTTTATTGTAACTTTTGCAAAATTAACCAGAAACGTTAATAAACTTAAAGTTTAAGAATACTCATGCAAAAACGTTTATTCAATTGCGAGAAAATACCCCAAATTATCTTAAAGCTATAGGAAAAAAAACAAAAATTTATCATTTTAGAAAATCCATATATTTTGAATGTAGAATTAATCTATATGACAAATCCTGACAAAAATGCCATCAAACGTGAAAATCGGTTCAGTTTTGACAAAGTTGTGGGAGTTTGAAATATTGGAGCTGTGGATGTGAAAGCATTACATGTCAAAATTTTTCTAGATTTCGGCATGATTTTTGACCAAAAATTTGAACACCTCAAAATCACTTTTAATGTTGTTTTTTACGCTAATTATGACAAATACAATCGATTAAAAACAAAAATTCGCAAATCTAAATTTTGAAAATATATTTTTTTCCAAAATTCACAAGGGGGGAGTACATGCTTTTTTGACAAAAAAAATTAAAAAAATTTTATTTCCGAAAATGAATATATTTTGAATGTGGAGTCAATATATAGGACAAATCATGATCAAAATGCCATCAAACGTGAAAATCGGTTCAGTTTTTGACAAAGTTGTGGGAGTTTGAAATATTGGAGCTATGGCTCCGAGAGCATTACATGTCAAAATTTTTCTAGATTTTGGCATGATTTTTGACCAAAAATTTGACCACCCCAAAATCACTTTTAATGTGGTATTTTCGCTAATTATGACAAATACAATCGATTAAAAACAAAAATTCGCAAATCTAAATTTTGAAAATATATTTTTTTCCAAAATTCACAAGGGGGGAGTACATGCTTTTTTGACAAAAAAAATTAAAAAAATTTATTTCCGAAAATGAATATATTTTGAATGTGGAGTCAATATATAGGACAAATCATGATCAAAATGCCATCAAACGTGAAAATCGGTTCAGTTTTGACAAAGTTGTGGGAGTTTGAAATATTGGAGCTGTGGATGTGAAAGCATTACATGTCAAAATTTTTCTAGATTTTGGCATGATTTTTGACCAAAAATTTGACCACCCCAAAATCACTTTTAATGTTGTTTTTTACGCTAATTATGACAAATACAATCGATTAAAAACAAAAATTCGCAAATCTAAATTTTGAAAATATATTTTTTTCCAAAATTCACAAGGGGGGAGTACATGCTTTTTTGACAAAAAAAATTAAAAAAATTTTATTTCCGAAAATGAATATATTTTGAATGTGGAGTCAATATATAGGACAAATCATGACGAAAATGCCATCAAACGTGAAAATCGGTTCAGTTTTGACAAAGTAGTCGGAGTTTGAAATATTGGAGCTATGGATCCGAGAGTTTTACATGTCAAAATTTTTCTAGATTTCGGCATGATTTTTGACCAAAAATTTGACCACTCCAGAATCAACTTAAATGTTGTTTTTTACGCTAATTATGACAAATACAATCGATTAAAAACAGAAATTCGCAAATCTAAATTTCGAAAAAATTTTTTTTCCAAAATTCACAAGGGGGGAGTACATGCTTTTTTGACAAAAAAATTTAAAAATTTTATTTCCGAAAATGAATATATTTTGAATGTGGAGTCAATATATAGGACAAATCATGATCAAAATGCCCCATCAAACGTGAAAATCGGTTCAGTTTTGACAAAGTTGTGGGAGTTTGAAATATTGGAGCTGTGGATGTGAAAGCATTACATGTCAAAATTTTTCTAGATTTTGGCATGATTTTTGACCAAAAATTTGACCACCCCAAAATCACTTTTAATGTTGTTTTTTACGCTAATTATGACAAATACAATCGATTAAAAACAAAAATTCGCAAATCTAAATTTTGAAAATATATTTTTTTCCAAAATTCACAAGGGGGGAGTACATGCTTTTTTGACAAAAAAAATTAAAAAAATTTTATTTCCGAAAATGAATATATTTTGAATGTGGAGTCAATATATAGGACAAATCATGACGAAAATGCCATCAAACGTGAAAATCGGTTCAGTTTTGACAAAGTAGTCGGAGTTTGAAATATTGGAGCTATGGATCCGAGAGTTTTACATGTCAAAATTTTTCTAGATTTCGGCATGATTTTTGACCAAAAATTTGACCACTCCAGAATCAACTTAAATGTTGTTTTTTACGCTTTTTAGCATTATGACAAATACAATCGATTAAAAACAGAAATTCGCAAATCTAAATTTCGAAAAAAAAATTTTTTTCCAAAATTCACAAGGGGAGTACATGCTTTTTTGACAAAAAAATTTAAAAAATTTTATTTCCGAAAATGAATATATTTTGAATGTGGAGTCAATATATAGGACAAATCATGATCAAAATGCCATCAAACGTGAAAATCGGTTCAGTTTTGACAAAGTTGTGGGAGTTTGAAATATTGGAGCTGTGGATCCGAAAACATTACATGTCAAAATTTTTCTAGATTTCGGCATGATTTTTGACCAAAAATTTGACCACCCCAAAATCAACTTAAATGTTTTTTTTACGCTAATTATGACAAATACAATCGATTAAAAATAGAAATTCGCAAATCTAAATTTTGAAAAAATATTTTTTTCCAAAATTCACAAGGGGAGTACATGCTTTTTTGACCAAAAATATTAAAAAAAAATTATTTTTAAAAATGCATAAATTTTGAATGTAGAATTAAATCTATATGACAAATCCTGACAAAAATGCCATCAAACGTGAAAATCGGTTCAGTTTTGACAAAATTGTGGGAGTTTGTTGACTTTGACTATGCTTACTTATGTATAGCAATTCAGATTGTCTAGGCTTGATTTTGTGCAACTTTTACCGGTTGCTTAAGTGAATTGCTCTCTTCTTGCAGTTCTTCTGCTCAACGAGTCAGAGTAACCGAAAATGATGAGAGCGAATAAGCTCGCAAAGCACATCACGTTTAACGGAATGTTGTTGATGTGTGGAATAAGCTAAGTAGGAGTGCAAAAGCTGTCTGTCTTGTCTGCGTTAAAGAGAAAGAGGCAACAACACGTAAAAGAACAAATTCAGAGGTGAATTTGTTCTTTTAAGTGTTGTTGTGGAACAAAAGTGCAACCATGTTGTTGTTTTTGAAGTTGCTTGCACTTATTCATTCAGACTTTTCGACATATCCTTTATATAAAAAGTAAAAGGTAAATATAAATATATTTTAAAATTAGTTAATACAAAAACGCTTTTTATCGCTTATTTTTATTAAAGAAACATAAATAAAACAATTTTGTCACCAGAAATCGGAGTAAAGCTGCGTTTATTGAAAAAGTTGAAGTGGAAGTTTAGTTTAATCAGCGTTCAAACAAATTATACTCATATAAATCCTACTTTTATTGCATTACTCATTTCTGGAGTGGCCCTATAAATATGTCTCAGTGCAATTCTGATAAGGAAAAAAGTATAAAAGTGTCTGCAGCTGGCAAAATCGCAACAGACTAAATAGTTAAAATGGGCAAGCTAATAGCCCTCCTCGTTACGCTCAGTCTTAGCGGGCTCATTACGGGCGAGCGTAAGCGTGCCGATTATTGGCCAATGGAATAAGTTGACTAATTTCTTTACCGTTGTTATCTTGCAGGCATTGTCAACTGCTATTGGGGCACGTGGGCGAATTACCGACCTGGCGATGGCAAATTCGATGTGTCCAACATCGATCCGAACCTTTGCACCCACCTGAGTTACTCGTTCTTTGGCATTAGTGATGATGGTGGAATCCGATCGCTAGACACATGGCTGGATTATGATTTGGGTTTCATCAGACAGGCCGTTGGCCTCAAGAGCCAGAATCCCAATCTAAAAGTTTTGGCTGTTGTCGGCGGTTGGAACGAAGGCTCTGTGAAGTACTCTGCCATGGCCGGTGATTGGAACAAGCGAAGAAACTTCATCAACTCTGCTCTTCAATTGATTCAGAACAATGGCTTCGATGGCCTGGACCTTGACTGGGAGTACCCCAACCAGCGAGGTGGCAAGTGGGAGGATCGCGCCAACTTTGTCACCTTACTGCGCGAACTCAAGGAGGCGTATGTAGTTTTCCACATTTGTTTTTCAAGCCTAACTTTTGTCATCTGATCATCTACAGTTTCGCGCCCTTCGGATTTGAGCTGGGCATTGCCGTGGGAGCTGGGGAGTCTACGGCCAGCAGCTCCTACGAAATCGCTAACATTGCGGAGCAGGTGAACTTCATCAACGTTATGACCTACGATTTTGCCATGGCCTCAGATGGCCACACCGGTTTCAATGCTCCACAGTGGGCCATCGAGAACGCCATCAACTACTGGCTGAACCAAGGTGAGTGTCCAATTGGAAAGTTGTTTGCCCTGGTTTTTATTGACCCCAATCCGCAGGTGCGCCGGCCAATAAGCTTGTGCTGGGTGTCGGCTTGTATGGACGCACTTTCCAGCTGTCAGACGCCTCTCAAAATTGGCCAGGAGTCCCCTGCCGTGGCGTGGGTAATGCAGGACCCTACACCGGGGAAGGCGGCTATTTGGGCTACAACGAGATATGCCTGAACAATTGGCATACTGTTTTCGACTATAACAATGCCGCCCCCTATGCATTCTCCGGAGATCAATGGGTCAGCTTTGACAACGTTCTCAGCGTGCAGTGGAAAATGGACTTCGCCCTGACCAAGAACTTAGCCGGTGCCATGGTGTGGTCCATTGAGACCGACGACTTCCGCGGCCGCTGCGGCGAGTCGTATCCCCTGCTGAAGACAATCAACCGAAAGCTGCGCTGGTGATTTCAGCAGCGATAAAAACTGTAAAAACAATATAAAAGAGTATAATTAAATACTTGATTATATCTGGTGATCAATAAAAGTTGAAAGGATTTTCAATTTATTATTAATTTTTAAACACTAATCCTTAAAATGTATGTAACGGGCAGAAGTAGGCAAATCCGACGCTTAAGTATATATATTCTTGATCAGAACAACGAGCTAAGTTGCTTTCGTCCTGTTCGTCTGTATGAACGTCTCGATTTCGGAAACTTCAAAAGTTAGAATGCTGATCTTGGACTCATTCAGTTTGTATATATCATACGTCTTGCCTCGTTTCATAAAAATCGATAAAAGTCGATTTCAAGACATGGTTTGCTTACCATATTTCGGTGTATATAAGAGGTAGAGGCACAAATTAGTGCATTATCTACGTGTAAAGAAGAAGCAGATTTTTTGTATACCCAATATCGATAAAAACCAAATATCGATAAAACCAAATAAATCGGAAATTTGTTTGCTTATACATTTAAATACTCTTAATAAGTCCTAAAAATGTATAATGATCATAATTTAAGTTTAGGAGAAAATCAAGAATTTATAAAGTAGTAGAATTTTAAAAGTTGCGTGTTTGTAAGGAAAGAAGCCATGGCTTAGGGTATCTCCTAGTCGGGTGGTTCCAACTAGAGCCTTAAATTAAATTTTTAGGTATTTTGTTTCTAAGTGTTATTTGTATTTTCACACAAACTTTCTGCCAATAAATAAAACATTTTTATGGCGCTTTTTAGGGGGTCGACATTTTGTCGAATCGTGTAAATAACTTTTTAGATTACTAAAAATAAAGAAATACACATAAATCGAAAGCACGGCAAAAGGCACTTCAGCTAGCTTCCTCCTTGAAGCTGTATTTTAATCAATTTCGCGTACTACTCGAGATTAACAAAAAGTATAAATTGGAGATAGGTGTGTTGCACTCGATTCGAATGAAATGAGTCAAATTTTAAATTTATGTGCATTTTCAAGTTAAAAAAAATAGAATTTGTTTACATATTAGCCAAGGAGTGGCTCTTTAATCTAAATTGTGAAGCATATGCAATATATTAGGACATTGTTTTCAATGTTGACTTGGCTAACACTATCTGCCAGGTAATTAAATGTTGAATTCTTATGGCGCGCTGATAAGCAGAGTCAACGCACGACCTATAAAAGAAACGGTAAATCGAAACGAACTCTAGAGCGAGCAACATGAAATCATTCGCAAGTTTTGTATTAATTGTGTTTTGTCTTAGTCAGCTGGTGTCCAGCGACAGTAAGTGCGAGTCCATCCTTGAGGATAACCCTCTGTTGATCGTTGTTCTGATCGTGAATTGCAGAGATAATCAATTGCTATTGGGGCACATGGGCTAACTATCGACCGGGAGACGGTAAATTTGAGCCCTCAAACATTGATCCTTCCCTGTGCACGCACATCAGCTACACCTTCTTTGGCATCGGCGACTCCGGCGAGTTCAAGTCCCTGGACACATGGCTGGATATGGACGATGGACTGGGTAAGTGCCTGCAGATTCAACATTGAATTCGATTGCATTCGAATTTTATCCTGCAGGTTTCATCAGCAAAACAATTGCTTTGAAGCAGCAGAATCCGAAATTGAAAGTTTTGGCGGTGGTGGGTGGCTGGAACGAAGGCTCCACCAAGTACTCGGCCATGGCTGCTGATCCGGCAAAGCGCGCCACCTTCATAGCCAGCACATTGTCGTTTATCCAGCAGCACGGATTCGATGGACTCGACCTGGACTGGGAGTATCCCGGACAACGCGGCGGCAGCGATGCGGATCGCGGCAACTTTGTAACCCTTCTGCGCGAAATTAAGGAAGCGTAAGTAAAAATTCAAAATTTACGGAAAGTACGCGTTTAACATGTGATGCAGGTTTGATCCGTACGGCCTGGAGCTGGGCATTGCAGTTGGTGCCTCTGAGGCCTCTGCCACCATTTCGTATGATATTCCGGAAATCTCCAAGCATTTGACCTTCATTAATGTCATGACCTATGACTTCCATATGGCAATGGATGGCTATTTGGGCTTTAATGCGCCACTGCCCGAGGTGGAGGCCTCCATTGACTACTGGCTGCAGAAAGGTGAGTGTCCAAACCCAAGGGAATTACCAAAGCAAGCCATTTACCAATGTTCTGTTCTGTGTAGGCGCGCCGGCTGAGAAGCTAATCCTTGGCATTGGATTCTATGGCCACAGCTACCAGATGGCGGACAGCTCGCAAAGCTGGCCGGGCGCAGCTTGCATTGGTGCAGGCGAAGCTGGTGTCTTTACCCGGGAGAAAGGCTTTATGGGCTATCACGAAATTTGCCAAAACCATTGGCAAACTGTGTTCGACGGGGAGAGTCAAGCTCCGTATGCGTTCCAAGGTGATCAGTGGATTGGTTACGACAACGTCGAAAGTATTGAGCTTAAGATGAAACTCGTGGAGTCGCGCAATCTAGGCGGCGCGATGACCTGGTCCATCGAAACCGACGACTTCCGCGGCCTTTGCGGGGAGCCCTACCCCCTACTGAAGACAATGAACAGAGCCGTGGGAGTGAATGTGGGCGGAGGCGGTTCTGGCGGCGGAGGCAGTGTGACCGCTGCACCTACACCGGCACCTACACCGGCACCGACACCGGCACCTACACCGGCACCGACTCCAGGAGGTGGCGGATCCAGCGATAACTGCTCCGTTGATGGCTACTTCCTGGTTAAGAATGACTGCAACCGTTATTATCAGTGTGCAGGTGGCATCCGCTACGACTTCCAATGCGGCGACGGACTCTACTTCGACATTATCTCATTGAGCTGCAACTGGGCCTCGGAAGTCGACTGTCCCTACTAAACCTTTGAAAATAAAGCACAAATCTTGATTCTTGGACTGTAACTTAAAGCTATGTTATATTATTTTGTTCCATGTTGATCTTTAGTTGCTTCCTTCTGCCTGATAAATCCACTCTTCACCCACCAAACATCATAGACACCAACCTTTTAGTTTTGCATGTTCCAACATTTTCGTTTATTTATCTAATAACATAACCTTTCTAATATAACAGATATTTGTGTCTCGGGTGAAACAAATTTAACCGCTAGGTGTGCCTGCTGGTCGCTAGATGGCGACGCATTGAAATATATTGATTAAAAAGAATTACAAATTTTAACACTTTATTTAATATAAACAACCGCAATATTCCCGCAATATTCCGTAAAAAGTATTTATCACATCACTTTTAATAGCTTGGAAATCCCTCAGCTGGTATTGCTTCTTACCAGCGATATCACTTTCTTATCGACTTTATATGACTTTTGTAGAAATTCAGATTAAGATTTTTGCTTAAGAAATAATAAATATATATATAAATAATTATGACTAGGACTGAGCGCTATCTTATTGTGTGCACATTACAGATATACAAACACATTTACATATGTGTATGACACACTGTGCACCATTAAAATAAATCAGAATGCTCTCCGAGAGTTGCCGACCTAAAGATACCCTGAATTCAACTCATATAAATTGAATTGAAATCGTGTTAGTCAGGGTAAACTGCTGTACTGTCTCAAAATTGCGTGCGCAAAATGCGCAATGTAAGATAACAGCACCGGTAAATATAAAAAGACAACGGCGTCAAAATAAAAATTAATGCTGGCTTCTTTGTACGCGCGAAAGCTGACGCTGCTTTAAAATTTTATTTGTAAATTTCAACAATAATTCAATTTGTATTTAATAAGAAGAGAACAGAAACAAGTAAGAGGAAAACTCAAATATTAACATGTATTCAGCACAAATTATTTACAGATGCAACGTCAGCATGTCAAAATCCAAACTGACCATTTCGCTGGGCGAACAGCAACTCGCCAAACTAACAAATGAATCGCCTGAAATTCGCATGCGCGCATTGGAACAAATCGAAACGCGCTTCATACGCTGCCTGCAACATGGCGAGAAGATCAACTTCAAGCCGGTGCTACTGCTTAAGCAGCTGATACGCTGGTTTGGCTACACGCCTCCAACATCCGCGGATCGCGTGCTGGCGCTGATGCTCGAGCTGCTGCGCTCCGAGTACGGCAGCGCGGTCGTGCGCAAGATTCCCAGCCAGCGCATGTGTACAGAGCTGGGAAAAATACGAAAAATATTGCGTTGCCTGCAGTCAAATCGTGCCATGGAATTGCTGGACAATCTGCAAGGCTTGGTTACTACCCTGTACAAAGAAGCGAATCCAAGCTCCAGTAACAGCTCTGGTAAGAAGACAGAAAGCGATTTATCTAAATTGTAAGACATATTTTGAAGCGGTTGGGTAAACGGATGGTTTTTTACAGATGTAAGTTAAGCGGCTGAATAAAGCATTTCCGACACCATAATGTATATATATTCCTGATTAGGACAATCAGCTGATTCGAGTTAACCATGTTCATTTGTCTTTCTGCAAAAGCGAGTGGATTCTGCTATAGCATATGCAGTACAACTTTATCATATTCTGACGATAGCTTGTTCCATTTTATTAAGATCTTGAGCTAGAGCCACCCAAGTTACCCTCAGATCAAGTATATTTAGCATTTTTGGATATCTGCCCCAAATATGGAAAATTTAATTCAAGTAATACAGATTTGAATATTGGTTTGAACATACGTTTAGATTCGGTCCCTCCATATCCAAACACAGCCGCTAAGCAAAGTGCACAGCTTGCACTTGCTTGTATGCAACGATAGGGTATCTCCAAGTCGTGTACACCCGAAAAATCATTCTTGTTCATTTTATTTGTTACCTTTTTCAGGCGAATCACACTGCAGCAGTGGCGAAATGGAACTGTTTTCAATGGAAAGTTTTGATATCGGTCCAGACGATTATGAGCCGGCCTGGAGTTGCGCCAGCGTTGACGATTTGGCCACAATGAAAACCATGGTGGATACCCTCACAATCGACAGCGATCAGCAGCTGCAAGTGAACCTAACTAACTTACAAATCAAACTGTGCGACTACCCGGTTGAGCAGCTGCTGCAGCCGCCGCATATCTTCCTGCAGTTGCTGCACGTGCAACAGTTGCAGGCTGGCGACACCTTGCTGCACGTGAACCGTGCACTCTACACAATCGTGAAGCTACTGCAGCGTCGCGTTAGCATTCGCAGCAAATCGCTTGACTACAGTTTCAATGCTAAATCTCAATCAGAGGGAGCACAGCAGCTGCGGGTCTCCTGCGTCTTGGCCATGATACTGAATGGCTGCTTGGAGCTGATTGGGCCACCGCTGCTGGAGCACTGCAGCCACAACTGGCACCTGATCGAGCTGAGCGTTGAGGTGATCAAAACCTTTGCTGAACTCGATACACCCGTGCCAGATAAGTTGTTGCAGCGCCTGGGCCTGATTGTGCCCAAACTAATACGCTACTGCTGCAACTTTGACGTGGCCAACAGCAGCGAAACACCCAACCTGGTTAAAAAGCTGATGATTCCGCGACTGGAATCGCTGATATTTAACGGATTGCTGTTGGATGTTGTCACGCTAAATGTCTCAACATATCCGACCTTGGACAATGCGACCGCCCGCTCCTTGCTGCAGCCACTAATCCTGGACAGTACGTACTTGTCCTGTGTGCCGATGCGAATGCACGAGCTGTGCAATCTGTGCGGCGTGATTTACACCGGAACGGAACCGAATGAACAGAAAATGCTGCGCATCAAACACGCCTACAGCGTGGCGCTGACGCAATTGGTGGCGGAAACCAAACTCCCGCCAATGGAGCTATTGCAGGAACAGCGTAAGATCTGTCTCGTGCTTGGGCTACTGGGCAGCGAGTCTTTGCTGCAGCAGCTCTTTCAGGCACTCGTCAAATGCACTGGCTTCTATATCGCCAAGCCTAAACTGCGCCGGGAGGCGGAGTCGCTGCTTGACACCTTATTCGATCTGCCCGACGAGCGACTGAGCAGCATCGCGTTGCGTCTGCTGAGGCAGCCCGTTGTTGATCACTTCCACGCCTTCATGAACAACACCAAGTACATGGCGGGCTGCAGCAACATTGAGTTGGCCAAACAGCACATTCTGGGCCTGCCCATGAGCACTCAGCTGCTACGCAAGCTGCTCGTCCTGGGCTGGCATCCTGAGCAGAAGCCCCAGCTGCAGCAGTGGTGCATTGACTATGTGATAATGCTGATAGGACTCGCCAAGCTGGTCCCCAACAAAGATTTTAGTGAGATATTCAAGTTGGTGCTGCCCGTGGTGCCGCTGCTCGTTTGCCGCGCCATCCACCAGCCGCAGCTGCAGCATATGCTCTGGGAGTTGTTTGATCCGGATGGTGAGTATCTGGAGCCACCGCAATCACTGCGCGGCAATGTCTGTTACCTGTTTCATCCGGATGCCAAGCTACGCAAGGAAGCCATCGGTCGGATCGCCTACATACTAATCTGGCAGGACCATCAGCACAAATACAGGCCCGCCATGGATAAGCTGTCGCTCGACTTTGTCGGCGACGACATCTGCGCCATACAGCCGCCAATGAACTACCACAACATATTCAGCGAACGCTCGAATCTGCCATTCCAGCGCAGTCTGCAGGCCCTGGTCCGACTGCTGGATACACCTGATCTGAAGACGGGCATACGCAAGTCGACGCTCGTTCAGCTGAACGTGTTGCTCCACAATTGGGAGGCTGTCGAATCGTTTACCACCTTCGAGGGCGCATATGCGCTCTGCTTGAAAGCGCTGCACGATCCATTGTTGCGGGACAAGAGTGGGGGCTCCGATGACACCGATACACTGCTGCCAGCGGTGAGTATTCTGCTCAGAGTGCTCTTTCGCAGTGGACGCTTTCGTCACGAGTTTAAAGACAATCCCGAGCTGCTGGTCTGTTGGCTGCGCTGCCTTTTCCTGCTGCCTCACGAGCTGCAGCTGCGCACCGAGGTGAGCATTTGCATATTCCAATTGCTCTATCACGAGCACATGACGGCCACAGATGCAAACCTTAAATTGGACGTCGATCTCTCGGCCATGATTGTGCCGATCAGCTACGAGCTGACCAATAGCACATCCTCCTCAATTGCCAGTGAAGGCTACGCACTGCAGCATGGTTTGATAGGCAAACACTTTGATGACAATGTTGCCATGGATGCGAAACATTGGCGCCTCTTTGTGGCGCTCCGGGTCTGCGGCTCACCGGAGAACCTCACGCTCTCCGCTATCCACGAGCTGGATATTAGGGAGTCGCTGAAACTGAAGCCGGCTGATTTGGCCCTGGTTCAGGCTTCGCTCGTGCACCAGCAGGTGCAGAATCAATTGATCGAGGCGAGCAACTGCAGCAGCCACGAAACCCTGCATCAACTGATAGCCAGCCTTCAGCTGTATTTGGTGCTATTGCGCAGCGATATGCTGCCGGCTCAGTGCAGCAACCTGTGGATGCTGATGCACAAGTATCTGCGCCTCACTCCCGGCAACGAGGCGGATCGCCAGCTCTATATTGCATTGCTGGAGCTCTGCTTGAGCTGTTTGCGTCATCGTTTGCCGGAGGTACTCTCCGGCCTGAGCAATGCCCTCGAAACCGATCCGCATCACAGTTTCCTTGTGATCCTGCGCGATCACAACTCGTCCTTGAATATGCTGCACCTGGTCACGGACTGCCTGGTGCTGCTGTCACGCCACCAAAACAAAACCACCTGGCATGGCAAACTCTTCGAGGAGCTGACCAGCCTGGCTCGCAAAAATTTCGAACTGCGCAACCTGCAACACGTGCGCTGTCTGCTAACCGTTCTGCGACAGCTCAGCGAAAGGCCGCTGCAATTGGACAGCGCCAAGATACAGGTGAGTCGATATTCCAAATCACTTTAAATTTTGTTTTTTACGCTAATTAGGACAAATACAATCGATTAAAAAAAAAAAATTCGCTAATCTAAATTTTGAAAATTTTGTAAATTTTTTGACCAAAAATATAAAAAAAAAATTTATTTTTAAAAATGCATAAATTTTGAATGTAGAATTAATCTATATGACAAATCCTGACAAAAATGCCATCAAACGTGAAAATCGGTTCAGTTTTGACAAAGTTATGGTAGTTTGAAATTTGGGAGCCATCGATCTGAGAGGTTTACATGTCAAAATTTTTGTACATTTTGGCATGATTTTTGACCAAAAATTTGAACACCTCAAAATCACTTTTAATGTTGTTTTTTATGCTAATTATGACAAATACAATCGATTAAAAACAAAAACTAGCAATTTTAAATTTTGAAAAATTTTTTTTTCGAAAATCAATAAGGGGGGGGGGGGGTACATGGTTTTTGACCAAAAAATTGAAAAAAAAATTATTTTAAAAAATACATAAAATTTGAATGTAGAATTAATCTATATGACAAATCTTGACAAAAATGCCATCAAACGTGAAAATTGGTTCAGTTTTGACAAAGTTGTGGGAGTTTGAAATATGTGAACCATAGATCCGAGAGCTTTACATGTAAAAATTTTTCTAGATTTCTATATCGATCTAGATATTTAAGTCAATTATTTTTTTAAATTTTGAATCCCATCAACACTCATCAAGTGGGGAGAATTTGTGAGTACGTTCAGGGTATTTACTAGTCGGGCGGTCCAGATTAGAGCAATCTCAATCGTTTTTTTTTGTTCTATCGATTAAAGAACGGTATCGAAAACCGATTACGCAAATATATTGAAACTAATCATTCTAGCTCTTTAAAAAATTGGGCCAAAAAGTGGTAAATATCGATAACAAAACGTAAAGAATTATCGATCATTCGAAATAAAAGTGATTCACGTATGGACGGATAGGCCTAAATCTGATGGGGTCGAAAATCCCTCCTTCTGTTTCTTAACATTTTTTTTCCCATTTTCAATGGGTTCAGGGTATTTAAAGATATTTTTTCCGTTTCACCGATAACAATACAAAGTTTGAATGTATTTTTTAATATTGTTTGTTTTTTTTATTGCAGGCCTACTATCAGCACTACGTTCAGCTATCGAGCAACCTGCGCACAACCACGCAAACTGGGGCGCAGTGGCAACGCGACTGTCTGCTGATCATCTGCCACCTGCACGTGCAGACCAAGCTGCATCCGCCGTGCAACTACAAGAGTGCCAGCGGCAACAAGGTGCTGCGCTATCTGCTGGGGCTATGCGGACACAGCGATGCGGAGGTGCGCAGCCTGGCCTGGGTGGCGCTAGCGTATTGCATCAAGAGCAGCGGCAGCCACATGGCCAGCATTCTGCCGGACTTTAATGATTTCCTGCCGGGTGGCCTGGCCGCATGCTGCATTACCACAATGCTGGACAGCAACGAACAGTTGCTGATCCGCGAGTTGTCGGGGCGAGTTTTCGAGCTGCTGATGCCGCACATTGGCGAAACCGCCTGCAGCGAGTTGCTGCAGTTTCACGGATTCCTCAAGCAGGCTCAGCTGGCAGTTCGCGCGCTGCAGCTGGCCTTGCCCACGAAGGAAGGAGCCCGGAGAAACCCTGAAAACCCGAAAATATCGTGCGAAATCATCAGCTGCTACGTGGGCATCTGTTTGCGGATGGTGGTGCTGCAGCCAAAATGGTGCACCTTGCTGTGTGGCCACGCGTTCATGAACACCCTCGGCGATGTGATGAAAATACCGACGCCTGGCAAACCGTACTTCAGTCCCTACCTGGAGCTATGTGCTGGACAAATATGCAAGCTGTATGCGCTCTGTTACCAGCACAACTTTGAGTTTCTGCAGCGCAGCCTCTGCCGGGATTCGGTGCTGCTTAAGAGCTTCTTCTCGCTGATAAACGATGTGCTCGACCAGAAGGTGGTGCCGGAAAATCAATCTGTCCAAATTCTAAAGCTGATCATGGTGTTGTGTAAGGATCAAAATGCGTACGAATTTATGTGCGAGAAGTTTCGAAATCATCCGGAGCTGCTGTTCGATCTGCTTCTTTATGGTCTTAACCAAGTGCTCATCCATCAAAAGGTGCAAAGGTACACGCTGGCAGCGCTCTCGCTGCTGCTGATCAAGACGCAGGAGGCAGCAGAGGAGCTGAATTTACTCAGAGTTTTTGAGGCGTTTGTGGAAGAAACGCACCAAAGTGATACGGAGCGGGAGGAGGATGAGGACACTGGTACCGATAGCGATGACAAGGAAAACAATATCAATTCGTTGAACAAGCAACTGAAGATATTAAGCCTGAAGCCGTTGGCGAAGCCACAGCTTCCGCCCAACCCGAAGCCACCGCCTGGGGCGCCAGTGGAATACACCAACGCCATTGTTTTGCTCTACTACAGCCTTGATCAGCTGTTCGAGCTGCACTATCCGGCCAAGACATACAGCTTCCTGCAGGCCCCCACCAAGAGCCATGTGCAGATCTGCGAAGTGCTCGGCAATCTGCTAAAGCAATCCACCTGGGTGGCGGACGCAGCGCGTCAGTGCAAGCTGCTGGATCGAGTTGTGCACCTGCTGGAGACATTCCTGGACGACGCCAGTGTGGGCAACGCCACGGTCTACGTTCGGCGCGTGGGCGCCCACAAGTCGCGGGATATCATCAACAATTTGCTGGTGCTGCTCAACATGCTGATGCACTGGCACAATACGCCCCAGGCGGTCATCACCGATCCGGTGATGGCCGCCAGAATGGTGAGGGTGCTCGTTCGTTTATGGCCCTGGCTGTCGCATTCGGCGGTGCTCAAGCACATGACAGTGCGTCTGACCACGCTGCTCACGGAGCACTCCTTCGACATGTGCAAACAGACGTCGATGGTGCTTTTGAGCCATTCGCACTCGCTGCTGCAGCTGATGGTGCGCGTGGCGGATCACGAGACGACCAAGAAGGAGGCGGCCAGTGTCAAGTCTGAGTTCGCCAAGGGCAGCTCGGATTCAATTATTGAGGCCGCACTGCGGGTCATGATTAACTGCTGCTCCTGCGCCGAGGGACGTCTGAGTCTGGGCAAGATGCGTGTGCTGGACATGTTCGATACGATTCTGCCAGCCAGCAACAACAATGCGGTCAAAGTGAAGCCAGAGGTGCTGCTGGCCTGGCTGGCCTTCTGGGAGATCTTCTCCAGATACGAGCTCGGCTATAAGATCTGCCATTTCCATGGACTGCTCAATGCCGTGCGGCGCTCGCCACCACTGAGCAAATTGCGCCTGCGCTGCCTCCGGATTCTGCGCAACATGTGCTTCGGCAACAGCAACCGGATGCAGCTGGTGAACATGACCGAATTCATAGACCTACTGCGCGACATCGCAGCCCAGCAGGTGCAGGACGGCAGCGGTGCGGGTGACACGAGCGTCGACTCGTATGTGGAGCACCATCTGGTGGTGCTATGCCTGTGGAAGCTATTCGGTTTCACCGCCAAATGCAAGGCCATGCTGCGCGGCACCAAATTACACAAGCAATTAACAATACTATTGGATCATCTTGTTACAGTTAAAACAGAACGTCCGCAGCAATTTCTGAAGATTCCATTTGCTGCCCAACTGAAGGATCTGCTAGAGAAGCTCTTTGAGTCCCTTCAATCATAACTCCATACACTAAAACCAAGGGTTACCAGTACAAATAATCATTTATGATCAGTGATATATACTTTTTATTTAACTTGTTAACAATTTTCCAACATACACATAGGTAAAACATTTTCGATTTAAGTTAACCATTATCTGTAAACATTTTCATACGAAAATCTCTATAAGAAACTTTTCAGTTCAGTTTGTTAACGTCACGAAAATCGTTTAAGTCAATAAATATTTTACCTACAACACCAGAAACAATCCTACTTGTTCTTCATCATTAGTTTCATAAAAATCAAAAAATAAACATTTTCTTCATTTAAGAAGTTACGGTAGAGACTGACGGAAAATAAAACCAGCCACTTAAGCGCACCGCTTGCAAAAACTGTTTCTGTGTGTGTGTGTATATGTGTTTTGGTATATGCATGAAACGTAGAGAGTTCGAATGTATGTACACACACACAAACATATACACATGTTAGAAGGCAGCTCAAAGCTGTGTACAGGCACTACTACTCAGGAGCTCCTTATTAAACTACTCTCACTCTCACTATTTTTGGTCTGTGTGTGTGTGTTTACTTACTAAATCAAAATTGGTGTTCCATGCAGAGAGGCTGGTGCGAGTGAGTGAGAACAAGTGAATTGTGAAAGCTTTCGGAGAGCAGCAAGTATAAATATGGCGAACAGCTGCTGCTCAAATTCAGTTTTTGACGATCGCTTTGCTTGGAAAGTCGTGCGCGTTGAAATATGGTCTCTGCTGGTGATACGTCCGATAGCGGCAACAAATATTGCTTCGCTATCGATCGCGGGGGTACCTTCACCGATGTGCTCTGCATTTGCCCTGGCGGACGAGTGCGCACAATGAAGCTACTCTCTGAAGATCCCGAACGCTACAGCGACGCGCCGCGTGAAGGCATACGCCGTATACTCAAAGAGGTGAGTTCGCGAAGGCAATTGAGTGAGATTAAAACTAATTATGCGAGGATGGCAGGAAACTGGCGCAGATCTGACTGCGGCTGGCCTGGTGGACACGTCGAAGATTGGCTGGGTGCGCATGGGCACCACAGTGGCGACAAATGCCCTGCTCGAGCGGAAGGGCGATCCTGTTGTGCTGGTGGTTAACAGCGGCTTCCGCGATCTCCTCTACATTGGCAACCAAGCACGCCCGAAGATCTTCGACCTTAACATACGCAAGCCGGCTAATCTTTACCAGACTGTCGTCGAGGTGGATTGCCGCATTGTGCCAGAGCAGGCGGACCGCTGCCAGCTAAGTGAGTAAATGCATCAGTTGTCATAGCGTTCCACCTGTTTGCTAAATCACTTCTGCAACAGATCACCAGTGGAAAGTTCTGCAGGGCGTGACCGGTAACAAATATTTGGAAGTGGAGCCTGTGGACGAGATCGCCGTGCAAACCGCCTTGTCCGCCGCTCGCCAACAGGGCATCAACTCTGTGGCCGTTGTGCTGGCCCACAGCTACGCCTGTCCGGAGCACGAGCTGCGCATTGGAGCAATTGCAACCGAGCTGGGATTCAGCCATGTGACGCTCTCGCACAAGGCCATGCCCATGTGCCGGGTGGTGGCCCGGGGCTATACCGCCTGTGCGGAGGCCTACCTTACACCCCATGTGGATCGCTATCTAGCTAGGTGAGTGCCTGCTCCATGTTCCAATCTCGCTCATAAATTAGTGCAATGAGAGTGCTCTTTTTGATCGCCAATCCAAACATTCAAGCGGCGAGAACAACACGACAATAATAAAGATAATAATAATACGAGACGAAGACAAATAAACAGAAAAACAAACTGTATGCAAAGCTCAGCCACCTACACAAACACACACACACAACCGCTACGTACTCAATGCAACAACAACATATCTTAACTCTGAGAACAAAACAGTCGGGGAAAAAATAATAGGCATACCGTTTTTGGGGAAGCAAAAAGTGCGTAAAACTTAACACAAATTCTCTAGCTGCACAACATCGATAGATTTGTTTGATAAAATAACTATTTATAAAGTTTTCATTTAGCTGAGCTTTGATTAATAACTAATTATTAATAATTGTTAGCTAAATATACGATAAAGCAAAGCAAAACAAAAAAAAGAGGGCGAATTCTACTCGTGAGCGCCAGACAAGCAGATACCCTAAGCGCAATGATTGCAAGCAATTTGGTTTGTGACATTTTTATTAATTTTACTACTTATTTCTTATTTTATTGTTATTTACATTGCTTTTTACTAATTGCAGCTTTAAGTCCGGCTTCGAAAATCAATTGGCCGGCGTGGATGTACTCTTCATGCAATCGGATGGCGGCCTAACCAATATGGAAAACTTTCGAGGCGCTCGTGCCATCCTTTCGGGACCTGCAGGCGGAGTCGTGGGCTATGCACTGACGGGTGCCCGGGAAACTGATCTGCCATTGATTGGCTTTGACATGGGCGGTACTTCGACGGATGTGTCTCGATATGCCGGCAGCTATGAGCATGTGATTGAGAGCACCACGGCGGGCGTGACAATTCAGGCGCCCCAGTTAGATATCAATACGGTAGCGGCGGGCGGTGGCTCCCGCCTGTTCTTCCGATCCGGCATATTTGTGGTGGGTCCCGAGTCAGCGGGCTCCCACCCGGGTCCCGCCTGTTACAAGAAGGGCGGCCCTCTGACCGTTACAGATGCCAATCTGATGCTCGGCCGCATTCTGCCCCAGTATTTTCCAAAGATCTTCGGTCCCAATGAGAACGAACCGCTGGACTATGAGCTCACCAAGCGCCAGTTCAGCGAGCTGCAATCAGAAATCAATGCCCATCTGAAAGCCACCGGCGACTCGAGAGTTCTGAGCATAGAGCAGGTGGCTCTGGGCTTCATTCGGGTCGCCAACGAAACCATGTGCCGCCCGATTCGAGCTCTCACACAGTCGCGCGGTCTGGATACCGCCAACCATGTGCTCTCCTGCTTTGGTGGCGCCGGTGGACAGCATGCCTGCTCAATCGCTCGAAACCTGGGCATAGCTAAGGTGCGTACTAAACTGGCAATCTGTGCGATTAATTCTTATCCTTGTATTTTTTGTAGGTGGTCGTGCATAAATACGCCGGAGTTCTTTCCGCTTACGGCATGGCACTCGCCGATGTCGTGCAGGAGGTGCAGGAGCCTTGCGGCGTGGAATTCAACGAATCGAGTGCACAGCTGCTTAAGGAGCGTTTGGATGCATTATCGAAACAGTGTCATGGTCAGCTGGCTGACCAAGGATTCAAGCAAATTGAGCTTCAGGCATTCCTGCATATGCGCTACGAGGCCACCGACGGTGCCCTGATGTGCTCGCCCGCTCCTGCCGAGAAGGGTCATTCGGCTTCCCCATTAATAGCTGCGTACGGCGACTTTGTTGCCACTTTTCTGGAGCGCTACCGCACCGAATTTGGATTTGTGCTGCAGAACCGACGCATCATCGTCGATGACATTCGCATTCGGGGCCTGGGCAAGAATGAGACGCCACCCGAGCGGCAGGTTGAACGTGCCGGAGAGCCTACTCCTGCAGCCGAGGGCAACACTCGGGTGTACTTTGACCAGGGTGCCTTCGATACACCCATCTATTTGACCAAGCACCTGCTGTCCGGGCATAAAATCTCTGGCCCCGCTGTTCTAATCGATCAGCTGTCCACGATCATTGTGGAGCCCGAGTGCGTCGTTCATGTGACCGCTTATGGCGACCTTATTATGGATGTGCAAACCAGCGGCAAAGATGGCATTAGCGCGGAACTGGACCCAGTCCACCTGAGCATCTTTAGTCACCGATTCATGAGCATTGCGGAGCAGATGGGCAGGTATGCAAAACTCGACATTGCTCAATCACAATTCGTGCAAACAATAAGCTTCGCTTTCATTTCAGAGTTCTTCAGCGTACGTCCATATCGACCAATATTAAAGAGCGCCTGGACTTCTCTTGTGCTCTGTTTGGGCCCGACGGCGGTTTGGTGAGTAATGCTCCACACATTCCCGTACACCTGGGCGCCATGCAGGAGACGGTGCAGTATCAGCTGCGTGTGCGTGGAGAAACACTCAAAAATGGCGATGTCATCTTGGCGAATCATCCACAAGCCGGTGGCTCGCACCTGCCAGATCTGACAGTTATTACGCCCGTGTTCTATGAGTAATGGACAAATCATGGCAATGTAGCGGACTCCTATTTACCAATCCAATTCGTTGCAGGGGGCAGCCGCGTCCTGTGTTCTTTGTGGCGTCGCGCGGACATCATGCGGACATTGGCGGAATTACGCCTGGCTCGATGCCGCCACACTCCACTTCGCTGGCCCAGGAGGGAGCAGCATTCAAGTCGTTCCTGATTGTGGAGAATGGAGTGTTCCAAGAGCAGCAGATTGTGCAACGCCTGACAACGCCGACTGGCGCCAAGGGCGCTGTTGGCACGCGTAACCTCAGCGACAATCTCTCTGATCTAAAGGCGCAGATCGCGGCCAACCATAAGGGCATTCACCTGGTATCGGAACTCATCGACAGTTATGGCCTTGGCGTCGTGCAAGCCTACATGACGCATATTCAGCGCAACGCGGAGCTGGCGGTGCGCGACATGTTACGTCAGATTGGGCGAGACACGTTGGAGCGCACTGGTTCGACGGTGTTGCATGCCCAAGAATTTATGGATGACGGTTCGCCCATTACCCTGCGTGTCACCATCGATCCCGATAACGGATCGGCCTTGTGCGACTTCACCGGTTCCAGTGAAGAGGTCTGGGGCAACTGCAATGCTCCACGTGCTATAACCTTGTCGGCTCTCATCTACTGCCTCCGTTGTATGGTGGGACACGACGTTCCGCTTAACCAAGGCTGCCTGGCGCCTATTCAGGTCGTCATACCGAAAAACTCTATCCTGGATCCCTCCGAGGGCGCAGCTGTGGTTGGTGGGAACGTGCAGACCTCGCAGCGCGTCGTCGACACCGTACTAAAGGCTTTCCGTGTTTGCGCCGCCTCGCAGGGCTGCATGAACAACATTACCATTGGCGATGAGCAGTGGGGCTACTACGAAACTGTGGCTGGTGGCTCAGGGGCAGGTCCTGGTTGGCATGGTGCTGGTGGTGTGCACACGCACATGACCAATACCCGTATTACCGACCCGGAAATTTTAGAATTGCGCTATCCCATGATACTTAAGCGTTTCTGTCTGCGGACCGACGGCTCCGGCGGGCGTGGTCAGTTTGCCGGCGGCGAGGGTGTGGAACGTGATTTGCTCTTTCGGAAACCGGTTACCTTGTCCGTCTTGACCGAACGGCGCACACTGCAGCCGTACGGCCTAGCTGGCGGGGAGCCGGGAAAGAGTGGACGCAATCTCATCATTAAGCACGACGGCCGAGTAATTGCCCTTGCTGGCAAGACCTGCATTGATGTTGAGGCGGGGGTGAGTACAGAACGGGATCCAACTAGAAAAATTATAATTTCGGTTCTCTTTCAGGACACGTTTGCCATGAAAACACCTGGCGGTGGTGGATACGGACCCAGCGGCGACTCCTCTAAAGCTGATCAGGCCACCCAAAATATTGAAAACGCCCAAAACTTCGTGGAACGGGGCACAGTCCACGAATATCGTCAAGCACAGGAGTCTGCATAAATGTGCAATAAATTATGTCCTTTTTTGCTTTATATAATATTTGAAAGATTTTGTTATTATGTAAATAAGTAAGACAAAAATGTTTAAACAGTATCCCTGTGAGGACTGTGCATAATATACTATTGAACATTTCCACCAGTTTATTTATAAATTTATAATTTTGTTATATTTATAATTAATGTAGAATCTAACTCAATGAAAAACAAGTGCGAATGTTGCAGTCGGATGTAATCTGAGTCTGAATTTTCACTAGAAATCTTGCACATCGGCGCCCTAAAATGTTACCTTAGAAGTATGCAATGAATTCTTGCACATTTTTAATTTTTCTGTCCACCTTCTGACGATTTTGTTGGCCTGGTGTTTCAGCTCGATTTTGCATTAAGAATCTTGCACATCGGCGGCTCAAAAATGTTACCTTAGAAGTATGCAATGAAATTTTTCACATTTTAAAATTTTTCTGTCTACCTTCTGACGACTTTGTTGGCCTGGTGTTTCAGCTCGATTTTGCATTAAGAATCTTGTACTTCGGCGGCCCAAAAATGTTACCTTAGAAGTATGCAATGAAATTTTGCAAATTTTTTAATTTTTCTGTCCACCTTCTGACGATTTTGTTGGCCTGGTGTTTCAGCTCGATTTTGCATTAAGAATCTTGCACATCGGCGGCTCAAAAATGTTACCTTAGAAGTATGCAATGAAATTTTTCACATTTTAAAATTTTTCTGTCTACCTTCTGACGACTTTGTTGGCCTGGTGTTTCAGCTCGATTTTGCATTAAGAATCTTGCACATCGGCGGCTCAAAAATGTTACCTTAGAAGTATGCAATGAAATTTTGCACATTTTTTAATTTTTCTGTCTACGTTCTGATGATTATGTTCGCCTGGTGTTTTAGCTCGATTTTTAAGACAATTTGCCAACCGAATGCACAAAAATTGCCCAGAAAGATTCTTCTAACAGCAATAATTTTTTGTGAATTTTTTTAAAATATATATTATTAAATTTCTCTTTACATCCTTTTAATGTTCTTATATTTGTATGCGTATTGGTATTGCTCTTACACCATATTACAAGATATTTATAGTATATATTTTTATTTATCAAAACAATTTGTGTTCATACTGAATGCTCTATTTAAATTCGATTTAAATTTTTTTTGTTTAGCGGCATTTCACATTAAACTGATCTAAAAAATACTAACATTACTTTTTTCGGTCTAAATTAGTTCATTTTGATGTAAACAGCTGTTTATGTTAAAACCGGCTGTCAAGTTATTAACGCTGTTATGTTAAATAACAGGTCCATTTGCAGAATTTTTTGTAAACAATGTGCACGTGTTGCAAGCACAAAACAATTTCATTTTTAAATTACTTCCTATTAAGTGCTTAAAATAGTTCAATAACTTGCAATAATTGATATCAAAATGGCCGCATTAACAGAAAAGACAAAAGACACAAATACTTTTCGAGTAAGTGGCACAGAGAAATTCAGCGGCATTTGCCACCATTTGCTAATGCTGTCCACAGTTCAAATCGTTTACAGATCGCGTCAATGAGATCGACCTGCGCCATTTGGCACTCTACCACATTGGCCACAAGTACGAGCAGCTCGAGGAGGCGGAGAATGAGACCTATTTCCAGCAAACGCTCCAGAAGTGGAACGTGCTTAATCTCACCGAAGAGTACAACTATTTCAGCAAGCGTTGTCGCAAAATAGTCACCTTGCCGCAGCTGCTGCACCAAAAGGACTTTGTCATCGATCTGCTGTTGGAGCGCCTCGCCACGGCCACAAATCTGTCGCAGCAGCCGCTGCTCGAACTGCTATATGTGCTGGCCCGTGACCTGCGCGAGGAGTTCTACGCGTACTTTCAACGCGTGCTCGACCGACTGATTTGCCTGCTGAACACGCAGGATGCCGAGCAGCTGGAGTGGACGCTTATCTGCCTGGCGCACTTGTTCAAGACCCTCAAGTCGTATTTGAAACGCAATATTGGCGTCGTCTTCAACGCCATTCTCCCGCTGCTGGACGAGCAGCACTATGCGGAGCACGTGACCAACTTTGCCGTTGAGTGCTTCGCCTATATAGCACGCGATGTGCGCGACTTTCCACGCTTTCTCGCCTACGTGCTGCAAACGGTGCTGCGCGAACAGGTGGCCAGCGTGCATGGATGTTCACGTCTGCTCTACGAGATACTGCGCGGCGTCAATGGCCACCTGCACACGTGTGCTGCGGATCTGCTCGGACATGTGCTTCAGTTGCTCGTCAACGCAGACGGCGTCCACACCAGCGACCAGACGGCGCTCCTGGCGGATATTGTGCAGCACTGTTTCGGCCTGCTGCTCAATTTCGTGCGCGCCGACCAGACCGTTGTCCTCTGGCAGCAACTCTGCGGCGCCGTGTCCAAAGAGAACCTCAGCGTGACTGCCACGGTACAGCTGCTTGAACTGATCTTGCCGCTGGTTACGCACAAGGACGGACGCTACATTGCGGAGCTGTCGCTGCTGGTGCCCACGGTCCTGAAGCTGCTCGATCGACACACAACTGTGGGTGCGGAACCACTCCAACAGCTGAGTACGTTGGTCAGTCGCCTGTTGCTGGCTCCGCAGACGCAGCTCAGCCAGCTCGATGCTAGCTGCCTCCTGCAAAAGCAGCTCGAAGTCGGCCGCGTGTCCCGAGCTGTGTACGAGGATTTCATTCTGCAGATGCTGGACTACAAGCTGTTTGAGCTGACGGTGCTGCCCCATGTGGTAGCCCACTACGAGGAGCACCGGGATACAGCCGCGCTGGAACTCCTGGCGCGCATCGTGCAGCACAAGCGACCGCTTCTCGTCGATGCTGCTAGCCTGGCCAACTGGCAGGCGTACCCGATGCATCTGAAGCAAACGAAAACCCTCGAAAGCATCGAGCAGCAAATCCAGCATATTAACGTGGCCGAGGAACAGCAGCTATTGCTGCTTTTGTTGCTGCCCCATTTGCGCGGCTTCAATAAGCAGCCACTGGAGCAAAGCCTGCAGAGTGCCATACGGGCTCAGCTGGATCAACTGGCCAGCAGTGCCGGCGACTGCACGCTGCTGCTCCTGCTACTCCAGACCCACTGCCTGCTCAAGTTTAGGTTGCCCAACGAGCTGCGAGCACAAATCCAGCAGACGCTGCTGCCGCTCGTTGGCAGCGATCTGCGGGCATTGGCCTGTCTGCAGCTCATCCTGCTGAACTCGGCCAAGGGCGAGCTGAAGCCGGGTGCAAACGAGCCCACTCTGAAGGCTGTGGCCAAGCTATTGAGTGAACCGGTGCCGCAATGCCGCCGGATTGCCGCCCATTGCTTGGAGTTGCTGGGCGCCGTTCACGGCAAGCACAATCCGTACGAGTACTTTGCTGCAGCCTGCTGCATTGAGCCCACCGTGCACAACTATCGCGAACTGCTGCTCCAGCTGCAGCACCTAGAGCCGGCGGCGGCACAGTTTAAGCGCTACGTTCAGTTGCCACATTTTAAGGAGCACGCAGTCAGCCTGCTGCTCGGACTGCTGTACAACAATTTCAAGTTTGTGTGGGCGCCGGTGCAGCAGCTGCTCGCGGAATATGTCAAGGAGATGGCCACCGAAGAGTTCTGGAGCCTGTTCAAGGAGAAGCTGCTGCAAACAATTGAATGCATCGACTACGACTCGAAGCCGGATCCGTTCGAACAGCGAGCACAACTCACCTACAAATCTGAGGCGCTTGCATCGTTGCTGCCACTGGATGAGGCACAGCAAAAACAGCTGACGCTGCAACAAGCTCTGAACTACCGTCAACTGCTGTGGCAGTGTATACCCAAGTTGGGCAACATCGCGGAGCTAAAGAACGCGGATCTGGTGCGCCTCTTCTTGCAGTTCGTCGAGCGCGAGTATCGCGGCCAGCTCGAACGGACGGAGCACACATGGAATCTTATCGAAACAACGGGTAAGTCGACAGCGAAACATAATATCACATTCCTTTCATAAATCCTTCTTGTTTCGTCTATTGCAGCGGATGAAATTGATGTCGACGATGGGGAAAACGAAACTGCTGAGAAGACTCCTCCGTCGAGTGCGGCACGGAATGCGAACGAGCGGCAGAAACGAAAGGCGCGCAACACGCATGCGAAATACATTCTGCAAACGTTGCAGCTTAAGCTGGCGTGCTTCGTCTCGCAGCCAAATCCGAAGGCGCTGCATCGGGAGTCCGAGATGCGGGCCTTTTATCTGGAGCTGCTCGCCGGCCCCAATGCCCAACTGCAGCAGCTGGCGCTGGACTGTTTGGCCGCCTACAAGCAGCCAGCCGCATTAACGCAACAGAAGCAGCTGTTGGCAAGTCTGATCGACGACGCCAAGCTGAAGGCAACCTTAACCGGATTGGATGTCGCCAGTTTGGCACCTCAGCAGCGAACCGAGCTGCTGCCTTTCGTACTGCGCGTTCTCTACGGCCACCTGACCAAAGGCGGTCAGCGTCAGATGAGCGGGCAACAGCGCAAGACGCTCATTCTGCGCTTCCTCGGCCAGCTGGAGGAGGAGGAGATCCTGAGCTTTTTACAAATGGCTTTCGGTCGATTCGAGGAGTACACAAACGAGTCCATTCAGCTCCTGCCGGGTCACGTGCGGGCGCAGTACAAAGCGACGGCCGTAATTTCTGGACGCCAGCTGCAGCGCATTGTGAATCTGCTGGAGCTCATACGGAAGGAGTTCGCCGGCCGTCTCAGTGCGGCCTTTCAACTGTACGTGCTGAAGCTGTTGCTTCTGGCGGGCGGCGTCTCGCAGCAGGTGATCGGCGAGACCGGCGTTGAGGTTGGCAAACTGATCACTGCCTACAAAAATGTGCGCCACGCAGCGCTGCAAACGCTCGTCAACTACTTTGGCCAGCTGTTGGACATGTCGGAGCTGTGGCAATCCGAGCAGCTGCAGGCCATTTGCGAGATCTTCGTCTGGCCGGGTTTGGCGCGCCTGCCCCAGGACTCGATACACACGCCGACGCCGCTGCTCAAGCTGCTGCTGCTGTGGGGCGGCGAGCCCAGCTACCAAATCTGGCTGCAGCAGCGTCCGTCGCCGGAGTCGCCGCCCATAATGCACCACCTGATGGCGCTGATGCTGAACGAGAAGGCCAAGCCTGTGGTGCGACGCGCCCTGCTGCAGCTGGTCGAGCAGCTGCTCGAGAGCGCCAGCACGGAAGAGCACGGCGCGCAAGCGCTGTCCACACTGCAGCCGTATATACCGGATGTGCTGCAGCTGATGCAGGCCAGCTGGCGGCAGAAGAGAGCCGGCAAACAGACGCTGGACAAACGGGAGCTGAACATCCTAAGCCTTCTCACGGTGCACGTCCATCAGCCGGATACGTGCGAGCAGCTGCTCCAGCTGCTGCTGCCCATATTCAACAAGCAGGCGGCCAGTGCGGGTCCGGACACAGTGCTGCAGCTGATCACAACGCTCTCGAATCTCGGCCAGCGTGTGCCCGCGCCCCACAACTACGTCCGCCAGCTGGCGCCGCTCTTCGAGCAGGTGCACGTGCTGCCGGCCCGCAAACTTCTCTGCGAAATGCTCGCGGACATGGCCAAGCGGCTGGCGAAGCAGGCCAAACAGCAGCCGGAACTGGACGCCGCTGCGACGGCGATACGCGAATGGGCACGCTTTGTGCTGCAGCTGAATGCGTGGGACAAACGCTGGCTGGAGCAGCCCGACTACGACAAGCGACTGCAGGCACTAACCGAACTGAAGCAGCGTTTGGAGCAGAAGGAGGCAGTCGTGGATCTGGAGCTCGGTATGTTGGTCACCTACAACTGTTTCTATATGCTGCGCCACGACTCGGATCTGGGCATGCGCGTCAACATTGGCGAGCTGCTGAAGCTGCTGTTGCCGCAGCTGACCCAACAGCTCCGCGGACAGCGGCCGGACGAGGCCGAACTGCATTTCTGGCTGGACGAGTGCCTGCTGCCGCTGCTGCAGCGCTGCCTGCGCGACGAACGGCACGAGCACGCACGCAACGAGGCCATCGGGCTGCTGGGCGAACTGGCGCGGAGGTGTCCCGACGCCCACGAGGTGCTGCGCGATCTCGCGCCACTGGCCGACCCTCACGATCCGGAGGTGGACTTCTTTGAGAACATGCTGCACTTGCAGACCCAGCGTCATGGGCGTGGCTTGCAGCATCTGGTGAACATTGCTGGTGGCGTCAAATGGCGCCAGACACCGCCCTGCGCCCGCACGCTAACCCAGTTCCTGCTGCCGCTGGCCACGCGCTACCTCCTAAGCGAGAAGCATTCCGGCAAGCATACGCTCGTGGATGCGGCCATCGAGGCGGTGGGCGTTATGTGCGAGCTGCTCCCGTGGCAGCAGTACCACGCCGTGCTGCGGCACTACCTGCAGCGACTGCGACTGGCGCACGGCCAACAGAAACAGTGCGTCCGTCTGGTGGTTCGCATTCTCGATGCATTCCACTTCGATCTGACGCATGCGCATGCCGATGGCTCCCTTCTCGTTCAGCTCAAGCAGAAGCTGACCGAATCTGTGCCGGAGGAGGCCAACCAAAAGGACGAAGAAGCATCAGAGGCACAGTCCGTCAAAGAGGAGACTCCAGTTGATGACTCCCACATTGATTTCGATGGCGACAAGGACGAGGAGAAAGCGGAAGACGAGGAGCAGCTGTCCAAGAAACGGCAGCTATCGCAACCGCTGGCCCCGAATGCGGCCAAGCGTGTGATGACCACCATTACCAGTGTCCTGCTGCCGACGCTCCATCGCGCCATCACCGAAAAGACCAACTACGATAGCAAGCACAAAGTCAACCGACGCCGCCTCAGCTACGAGCGTGAGGACGAAGAAATACAACGCGTGCCCATCGCCTTGGCCATGGTCAAGCTGCTGCAGAAGCTGCCCCAGGAGCTATTGGACAACAGTCTGCCAGGTAAGTAGAATGGGATCTTTACGAATGTCGATTTAACCTGCTTCTTTCCACTTCGCAGGCATTTTTATGAAGGTGTGCACATTTCTGCGATCGCCGCTGAAATCGGTTCGCATGCTTACCCGGGATATCCTGAAGAAGATCATGCTCACACTGGGCGGCAGCTGGCTGGGTGTCCTGCTGGATCAGCTGCAGTCGCTGCTAACGCGTGGCTTCCAGGTGCATGTGCTGTCGGTGACCCTGCACGGAGTGCTCGACGCGCTGCGTGGCCAACTGCAGCCGGAGCACATCGAGCTCTGTCTGCAGAACCTGCTGGAGGTGGCCCTGAACGACATCTTCGGGGACGTGAACGCCGAGAAGGAGGTGGACAAGATCGTGGCACACACACCGGAAGCGAAGCCCAGCGCCAAAAGCTACCTGACCCTGAACATTGCGGCACGGCACATACGCGACAATTGCCTGCTGGATTTGCTGCTGCCCTTCAAGGATCAGCTGGCGCGCACGCACTCCCGCAAGGTGACGCAAAAGATACAGGAGTGCTTTGCCAAGATTGTCGCCGGACTCGTGGAGAACACGCACATTGCGCGGGAGAGCCTGCTGATTTTCATCTACGGCACCATGTCGGAGAGCATCACGGACCTGCTGCCGGGCACATCGAAGCGGCAGCTTAGCAGCAAGCAGCAGGAGCTGATGAGACGCGCACGGCCCGACTGCCTACTGCTGCAGCCGGCGCCCGGACGCCGAAGTGTGGCAACTGGCAACAAGCTGGTCAAGTCCAATGCCCAGGCCAACGCGCACATCCTGATCGAATTCGGCCTGGAGCTGCTCCATTTTGTGCTGAAGCGCAAGAAGCTGGCGGAACTGGACTATCAGCCGTTCCTGCATCCGCTGCTGCCGCTGCTGCGGGACGCGTTGAGCAGCAACCACGCCAGAACCACAAGCTATGCGATCAAATGCTACACAGCCATCTGGATGGGCGACTACCAGCTGGCGGAACTGAACACCGAACAGCTGAGTCCGGTGGTGAGCCGCTTGTTTGACATCCTCAAGAACTTCTCCACATTTGGGGCCACGCGTCAGGAGGAGAATGCACAGCTGGTGCGCGCCAGTTTCAAGGCGGTGGTTGCCCTGCTGCGCAAGTGCCAGGACTATGCCCTCAACGAGGAGCAGATCGAGCAGCTGCTCCTGCACATTGAGCAGGAGCTGCAGGAGGGCGAGTGCAGCAGCCAAACGATGTGCTTCACGCTGCTCAAGGCACTGGTCGGACGCAAGGTGGACACGCGCTCGCTGCACGAACTGATGAAGCGACTGGCCGATCTGTCTATCATTTCGCAGTCGGATCATGTGCGCGACGAGTCGCGTACCATTCTGATCACATACATCATGGAGTACCCGCTGCAGAAGCGCGTCGAACAGCTGCTCAAGTTCATGTCCGTGCAGTTGGCCTACACGCAGACCGCGGGCCGTCAGTCGGCCATTCAATTCATGCACTCCATCATCAACAAGTTCCCGCTGCAGCTGCTGGCCAAGCACTCGGAGTTCCTATATCTGTCGCTGGGCACGCGTCTGGTCAACGACGAGGACTCCAATTGTCGTCGCGCTGTGGCTACCGCTCTGGAGGCGCTGCTCGGCCGTCTCAGCAAGCAGCAGCGTCAGCCGCTGCTGGATCTGACCATGTTGTTCTTCACCTCGCCGCAGTCGACGCAAAAGCCAGGCGTGCGCGAGATGGCCTCTGCTCTGCTCTCCCGCTTCGTGCAAGCGGAACGTTCGGGCTTCGCAGAGCGACTGCCCTCGGTGCTGCCCACTTTGGTGGCCGTGCTAACCATGGGCGATGCGGAAGGTGGCGGTAAATTTGTGCGCGCTCCTGGACGCGAAGCGTCTCTGCTGGATGAATCAACGCTGCACAGCAAGCGGCGACGAAAGGTAAGTCAAAATATACATAACAAAGTTTGTAATTCATCGGGATTCCTTTTTAGCAATCCAATGGAGCAGTCGATGAGGATGACGCGGAAGCGCTTTTGGAGCAACAGCAGCGCAATGTCGACCATCAGCTAATCCAACTCCAGTATTGCCTGCTGAAGATTTTCGAGCACTGCGGCGAGTCGCTGCTCAGCGACGAGGAGCTGGCGCTGACAGTGGATGAATTGGCGTACAGCAGCCAGCGGCTGCTCGGCCATGAACACAATTGGGTGCGCTGCAATGCGGTTAAAATGCTGACGCAGATTTTGGCGCACTACGATTACGAGTACGTTGGCCAGCAGTTGGTTGGCATTAAACGGGAGAGCGCAGATGAGGTGAAGGCGTTGGAGTTTATCTACGCACAGCCGGCGCAGGACCTTAAGAGCTTGGTGATGGATTTGTGTGCACAGGTGACGCCCGGCGAAACGGCGCAGGAAATGATCGATGAAATGGTGAAGCTTCTGATTTTTGTGGCGCACATGCTGAGAGATGTGCCTTTTAGCATCAAGCAGGAGGCGGAGGGAGAGCAACAGGAGCAGCTGCCAGCGGGCAAAATTAATCTAAGCTGGTTGGTGCGCAACATTCGGTTTCTGATTAACAAGGAGGTGTCCAAGGCGCCGCATGACACCAGCATTGTAAGTATCAGCGCGGATTTGCTCAATTTGAATCATTATTTATTAATTTATTCCATTCCATTCCATCGCTTTTTTAGCGCACAGCTCTGTTTGCGCTCATTGAAAGTCTGTCCACGTTGCTGAGCGTTGATGCAGTGACGCGCTTGGCTCCGGCTCTCCTGCAGGCACTCGTTCGCGAAATGTCCGAGGAGGACCAAAACGTCGATGTTGAGTTGCGCCAGCTGGCGATGCGTGTGGGCAGCCGCCTGCGAAAACGCATCGGGTCCGAGATCTACGACAAGCTGCGCAACGTTGTCCAGACCAAGCTGATGGTGCGGCGTGCGGAGCGCCGCAAAGCTGTAGCCCAGGAAAAGATTCACGATCCGGTGCGCGCGGCCAAACGCAAGGCTGGTGTGCAAGAGCGCAAGAAGGCGGCCAAACGCCTGAAGACAGCTGTGGTGCGGGGCAAAGCACCCGATGTGAAACAGAAGCTGAAGAAACGCAAACGCAAAGCCGCAATGGATGGATTTTAGTTAAGTCTATATATATAAATATATATATTATAATTATATATACAAAACTTTTGTATACTGCTAGAACTACTCTTATTGAACATGTTTTCTAAACTCTGCAAAATAGATAAAAATAATTATTGCATTGAATTGTCAAATATACCTAATACCTTAATTTCAATAGAAATATGCAGCTTTGGTTTTTTTCAGAGGTAGAAATTACTCTCTTACTTAATACGTTGACTTCTTATACCCTGTAATTTGCAAGTCAATCATTTAACAAAATCAGTTATGATACTATAAAGGACATACCTTATATCATTAGGTATTAAATGACATTTTGGAATCAGTGCAGTTTGGACAAAACACGATCGCAGTTGGCCAGCCTGAGCAGAAACTTGGATGCATAAGCCAGCAGCAGCAGCACCAGCGTAACGATCTCCATGATAACGAAATGCGATATGGACGATCCGATTTCCAGCCAGGAGCCGCGATTGCGCACCAGGAACAGAAAGTTCAGACCCATGATATCGCAGATGAGCAGCAGGCATATAAAGATTTGTCGTTCATGCTGTCGCACATACTCGCAATAGGTGTACACAATGGAAATGTTTACCACAATCGGAATCAGTAGCTTAAGCAGCACCAGGGACATGATCACAAATGGCGCAAAATTGCTGAGGAAGCAGCGTGCGATGTTCGGATCGAAGGAACTGACCGATGCAATGTTCCCGCTGCCAAAGAGCGAGAAGAATGTGTAGAGTAAAACAGTAAAGGCTATGCGCAAAGATGCCTGCAGAGATGTTTGCTGATGCTGCAGCTGCTCCATTTGCGCACGCTGCGCTTTCAGCGCCGTTGCCAATTCGGTGAAGAGCAGCTGGACGAACAGGGACTCGTACGAGGTGCACATCAGTGTGTAGAGTACTCCAAGATTGTAGCATATCTGCGCCAAGCGCACTTCCAGCGCCGTCTCCTTGTTCAGCTGTATCGACACGAAGGCGTACACCAAATACAGCCAACTGAGAGTTTTTAGAGCAAGCGGTACCGCCAGCTGGTGGCTATGCAGATACACGCACACGGATGTGTTCACCAGAATCAAAGCATTGCACCACTTTGTATGCCATCTGAATGTTCGCCACTCAGCGCTTAGGAACGAACGGAAGAGCAGGAACAGAATGCCTGCCAGCAACAGATAACTATTCTGATATCCCACAGACGGCGGCAGCAATGGGAAGCAGGCCAGTAGCACCACCAGCAACCACCACAGAAGGAAGTGCGCCGTTTTTATCTTGAAGACGCGCCAGTTGCTGTAACACGCAAACGCAACGAAGCAGAGCGAAATTAGACGACGCTCGAAGAAGGTGAAGACCAGAAGCTCCGCGCAAGCAATGAGCAGCAGCAGCTGTGCCGGGGATATTTGGGCGCGACGCACAATTGTTGCCTGGGTGTAAATTCCCACGTCGCCGGCGATGTCGCTGCTGCCTTCGGCTTGACGCAAAGCCAACATCCAAACTGCAACTGGCAGCAGCAAATAAAATCCAACCGCGAGTGGGACACGTTGTGCCACAATAAAGCCGATCAGCAGCAGAGCTACGAAACATAGACTCAGGGTGATCCGGCAAGTTTGAGCATTTGAAGTGGTTGCCAGTTTTTTGGGCTCTGCACGTTGGACTAGCAGGCGGTATAAATAAAATATCCATCCAAAAAAGGTGGCCGTAGTGGATATCAACAGAGCGTTGCAATAGTATCCGTGGTAGTAATCGATGCCTTTTAGAGCCAGTTCCATAATGATAGCACTGTTGGCCATCGATTCCTCAAACTCATTGTGCTTGAGCTGTCTTGCAGTCTCGTTTATATATGCATTCACCTCGGTGGATGTCAGCTGGTTGAAACTATTCAAAAATGGGGCGAAGATGCCACGTTTGTGCTGCTCCTGCAGACTCTGATATTGGGCGAGAATCTGCAGAGCGTTGCTGTGAGCCGCCATAGCCTCGTATTTGTCACCAGCTTTCATGTAGCCGAAGGGCAATATACCAAAATTGTTCATGGGCGGCGGCAGACCAATTAATGCGGACATCAACGGCGTCAGCTGTGCCTGTTCCAGTTCACGCAGCGGCAATTCCACTTTATCATCGTTGGCCACAAAGGTTTTCCCCGTATAAAAACTACGTGCCACACCAGCTCCCCAGAGCATGAAGGGTGTATCTGTTTCATGTTGGGCACCAGCTCCGTGTGAGCCTGTAAAAAACAAATATGGAAACATCACGTGGAAACAACTTACATTCTTGCGTACCTGAATCCGTCATCCCGTGATCTGACGTCAGTAAATATGCCGTTCGCTTATCGGGAAAAGCCTGCTCAAATCGTTGGTATATCTTCCAAATACCGTACTCTGTAAACTTGAGGTTTTCGAGGAACAGCGGCGTGCCCGGCTTGTGCACATGACCGGCCGTATCTAGGCCCAACAGGTGCAGAAAGAATACCACCTTCTTGGCCTTACGTAGCTCATCTTGCTTTCGCTGCAGCAGCAAGGGCACCCTTTCGAACACCCACTCGTCCTGTTTGTAGGTCTTGTGTTGGCCCGAGAAGTCAAAATCATGATTATATGCATCGAAATGCATCGGCCGGCCACTGTCGGCAAGCTTCTCGAATATGTGCAACACATCCTGGGCACCCCACGCGTACGTTTGTTCGCTGCGATTAAAGACCGTATCGAAGTCAATGGGGTTCTCCTTCCAGCCTCGTGTTACGGCAGACGGATCTTCGTACAGCCCGGCTATAAGCGCAATATGGCCAGGCCGTGACTCGGTAGGCACGCGAGTATGCGATATGCCAACTATTCCCTCCTGCAGAAATATTTCGCGTAAGTGCGGCACATGGTTGCAATTGTTGGCGAAAAATGATTCAGCCCGCAGTCCATCGGTGACTAACAGAACCAGACGGTCGGCAGGCGGCTCAGCCTTTAGTGTTTCCTGAGGTTGTAGACCTTCGATAACTGGCGACCGAAAGTATATCACGAATATAGATCCCAGGAGCAAAACGTGCACCAGCAAAGCATAAACTATCCACATAGCCGCACAAAAACAAATAAGCCGACAGCAGCTGTTAACAATCTACATAGGTATCGAGTGAACACTATTCTTAAATTTATCGATAGCAGTGTTGAAAAATACCTCGTAGAATGAGCGAGAATACTACAATATAAAAAATGTTTATGATGTTAGGTCCTCTTAAGCATTTGAATTGAAGTCAATCTCAAATAAGAATTTGCATAGAACATATTAATTTGTTCGTAGATTTATGTGGTTCCGGCCCCGAACCAAACGCTTAATGTTTGATGCTAGCTTGACGCACGTTACGACAATAGCCAACACTTGTTGTTGACGAATGCTGATAAATGCAGCAACTGCGATATTGCGTGAGCAGAGGCTTAGCCAGCCGACTTAGTTCCACACAAGCTCACCAAAATATTTATGATGTAGTTGTCATTGGAGGCGGGCACGCTGGCACAGAAGCTTGTGCAGCTGCCGCCCGCATGGGTGCTCGAACACTGCTGCTTACCCATAAACTGGATACAATTGGTGAGATGTCGTGCAATCCGTCATTTGGTGGCATTGGAAAGGGGCATTTAATGCGCGAAGTGGATGCCCTCGATGGTGTCTGTGCCCGTTGCTGCGATGTTTCTGGTGTGCACTACAAGGTGCTAAACAAGCGCCGCGGACCGGCAGTCTGGGGACCAAGGGCCCAGATCGATCGCCAGCTATACAAGCGGGCAGTACAGCGGGAGTTAATGAACACCCCAAATCTGCAGATACGTGCAGCGTCCGTGGATAATCTTTTAATTGATGCGGATGAAAGTACTGCCAACGGCACACGATGCAACGGCGTGCTTCTGGAGGATGGAGAACTGGTGCGGAGTCGTTCAGTGGTGCTCACCACGGGTACTTTTCTGCGCGCACACATCAACATCGGGCTGGAGGTGAGGCCGGCGGGTCGCATCGGAGACAAGCCCGCCAAGGCACTCGGCGAGGCGCTCAACCGATTGGGCTTTCGCATGGGACGTCTAAAGACTGGAACACCACCGCGGATTGCCAAAAGCAGCGTGGACTTTTCACAGCTGGAGAAGCACAATGCAGACGATCCGCCCGTGCCGTTTTCATTTCTAAACAAGGAAGTCTCGCTGCCCGCCGTGGAGCAGCTGCCTTGTTATCTGACCTACACGACGCCCCGTGTGAACGACATTGTGCGCGATAATTTGCACGTGAACCGGCACGTCACGGAGGAGGTGACCGGGCCGCGCTACTGTCCTTCGATTGAGTCGAAGGTCCTGCGATTCGGTGCCAGAGTCCATCAGGTGTGGCTCGAACCGGAGGGCTTCGACAGTCCGCTCATTTATCCGCAGGGTATATCGTGCACCTTGCCGCACGCCCAGCAGGTGGAACTTGTGCGTGCCATCAAGGGGCTGGAGCGCGCCGAGGTGGTGCAGCCCGGTTACGGCGTAGAGTACGATTTCATTGATCCTCGCGAACTGTATGCGACGCTGGAAACGAAGCGCGTGACGGGCCTGTTCTTCGCCGGTCAGATAAACGGCACCACGGGATACGAAGAGGCTGCCGCCCAGGGAATTATAGCGGGTGCGAATGCTGCGGGTAAAACACTGCACCAGGATGGTCGTCAGCTTGCCATTAGCCGTACTGAGGGCTACATCGGCGTACTGATCAATGACCTCACCACACTGGGCACCAACGAACCCTATCGCATGTTCACCAGTCGCGCTGAGTTCCGGCTGTCTCTGCGGCCGGACAACGCTGACATGCGTCTCACCCAGAAGGGATACGAATTTGGGCTGGTCGGTGAACAGCGCTACCAGCACTTCCAGCAGACTGAGCACAAGGTCAGGGCTGGCATCGATGCACTCAGAGGCTTGCGAAAGCACAGCAATTACTGGCGTCAGGCACTGGGCCTATCACAGTCGAAGGCTTCTATACAGAAATCTGCATTCGACATGCTCGCCGTGCCGGCAGACAACATAACTGTGGAGCAACTGATAGATCTGTGTCCCGACGAGCTGAGCTGGTTGCGGGCCGACAACGAGATGGGCACACGGCTGAAAATAGAGGCGCTCTATTCGTTCTTTGTGGATGAGCAGCAGCGCGACGTGGATGATGTTAGGCGGGAGGAGCGCTTGTGCATTCCCGCCGACATTGACTATTTCTCCAAATCACTGAGCCTATCCAATGAAGAGCGCCAGAAACTGACGCTGATCCAGCCACAAACGATTGCCGCCGCCAGCCGCATTCAGGGCGTAACGCCATCGACAATCCTGCGATTATTGAAGTACGTTAAGAAGGCGGAAGTTGTACAAACCTAAAAAAGTTTTAAAAATCAATTGAATTAAACATTTAAATATGATTTTTAGATTTGTAAAATTGTTTCTCAAATTAGTTCAAAGCTAAAATAAATTGTTTTTATTGTTATTACGAAAGAAAGTTTCTTTGTAGTTGAATTGAAAAGACGTCCTTTTAATCTCTTACGTAGTTTATTCAATAAAATCATAAATGCCTTAAGTAAAGTTGCACAAGATTGTTATATTTTTGGTTTGATGCCACACACACGTTGCACATAATTTGTATTTATTGTATGTGTTGTTGTTGGCTTGGTTGTTGCACGTTATTGTTGATTTGAACAATTCCAATACAACGTTTGTGGTTACTGTTGCTCAATGTTAATGTATCTCTATTTTGGATTTGTTGGTTAGCTTAAAAATTATGTTTACATTTTGCATTCTGTTTTACACACATAACGAAGATTGAGGGAGAAATACGTTAATTTATGTATTTTGTTAAGGTTTGTATTGAAACTAGTATGCATTATTTATTAGCATTCGCATTGTGTGGATTAAGTTTACATATATTTTTATGCGCACCAAATAATATCCGTAGTGTCCGTATGCAATTCAATATCAAGTACACTAGTTAACAGATTTGAGACAATTATTCCGATCTACAGATTCTGTTACCTTCTTTCGCTGATTTTAAATATCCTGTTGAGTTGAGTTTATTGAATTTTGAATTGAATTGTATATTTTTTATAACCAATATATAGAAGAAATTAGAAATCAGATACTATAGACCGAACATTCTGTAAACTAGTGATTCTGGCAATAAAATAATATTCACTTCCAGCTTTACCAAAGACAATATAAATACTAATACGCAGTACACCGAAATTCTGCAAGGCAGCTTGATATTTTGCAAAATTGAGAACGAAAAAGAAAACGGTGCACTTGCGCTCTCACAATTTAAAGAGCGTAAAATTCTAAAAATAGAATGCGCTCTCAGCTTGGCATGCTGAGTGCCGTGAGAGCATTTATGTTTGCATTGATGTATGTAACTGTAATTAGGCATTGCATTGGCTTTGGCTGCCGAAAAATTATTTAAATTGTCTTTGGTTTTACTGTTACTTCTACATTCCCACATCTATGTTTTATTATTTGTATTTTTATAAAATTGTGGTTTCACAATGGAGAAAATAAAATAATGTGTGAAATGTGTTTCGGAAAAGTATTGTGAGTACTCGTAAAGTCCATTCCAACATGATCGATACGACAATGAGTTGTTCTATTTTATTTGTAGATATTAGCGCTCGAAATGTTTAGCTTGAAGTTCGCACGCTACAATGTGGAGTATTCTTTTTGTTTTCATTTTATAATATCACAGATTGCTCGAGATTTTTATGTTAAATAAAAAATAAATGAAATCGTTATTTTAGGCAATCTCAAACATAAGTACGTTTGGGTGCGAAGAGTTAATTAAATCCGGACAAACAATGAATATCTAGGAGTTTTTTTTAGTATTGGCTACTTAATGTGTACGCATCAAATAATTATGAACATGAATTACAATGAAATGGGCTTTGTTATTAACTTTGATTAGCTTTGTGTATTTGCTAAATAATTACTGCATCTGTGTCCGCATCAATGGCAACACTATTATAAATATTGTATAAAAACTGAAAACGATAGAAACGCGTTTTATAAGGGCCAAAAAGTTGCTCACATTACTGTACAAAAAATTCGACAATTTCGAAAAATAATTTAAGCCTTTCGCGATTTAGCTTATCATCCATTCCAGATTATCCGTTTTGATTTTTATTTGTTGTTTTACCTAAATTGTTCAGTTCCGTTTTATCCTTGTATTTTAGTTAATTTTACATAATACATACATTATCTTTTTCTCTTTCGTACTCTCCAAATCACAATTATTAGCAATTTAAGAATAAAATATAACTATTCAGTATGAATGTTTTGTTTTTTGTCTTTGTATACATAAATTTCTTACGAGCTTTTTAATCTAAATTGTACAAGTATCATTTAAATCGCACGGGTTGTTTTAAGAGGGCGCTCTCTTCTTCTTGAATTAGTCAAAGTGTGAGTATATGCCTAAAATTCTATTTTATATAATGTGTTCTAATCGATTTGAGTATCTCACAATATTTATATTTATATTTATACAATATTACCTTTACATTTTATGTAATTGTAGTTAACCTTAACACGGATTACAAATTGAACATGTTCATGCATGCATCGATCGAGTCAAGGAATCCTGTTCAACGTTGGGTAAACATTAGATTGTAACACCGAGAACAAATGAATATGTGATATCTGCTAAGAGGGATTTACATAGAACGTATGTATGTGTATTTTAATGTAAGTTTTTTTTTGTTTTTTGTTTATTTTGTTTTCCTTTTCAGCTAATCGCCAATTATCAGGGCCCTAAAGCTTTAGAAACTCGTCGAGCATCCGCTTGCGCTGCTGATGGAGCGCCCGTTCCGACAGTAGATACATCCCAATATCGCCAAAGTTTTTCATTAGTTAGTTGTTCGAGCCACTGAAGAGCTGGTGTCATAAGGCGGTCGCCTCCTCAGCGGCATTGCTGCGGCCAAGCGTCTGCACCGGAGCAGCTTTGTTGTCTTCTAAAAAAATAGAGCAGAGTTTTAATTAGAATTTCACAATATATTCTAAATCTATTATCTATATTGTTGGATTTTTGAAGTACATACTTAAAAATTCAAAACTGGGAATATTGTTAAATATTATGGCAAAAAAGCGGAAATATCAACTTCACTTTGGGTTTGCTTAGACAATTTTAAGAAATTCCTATAGGTAAAAGCTTTTTGAATACTTTTCTTACTTTTTTTTTGTTGAATTAATTGAAGGAGCTTTAAGTAATACTGGTTAATGTTAGGATATTTCTGGAGATCGTTAACTATACTATTTTTTTTCTTTTTTTTTTACCAGGAGGTTGTACTTCTAGTAACATTTGATTTTCCTACAAAATTTACTTCGACAAAAAAAAGGATTATTCTGTCTATATTATTGAATTAACCAAACTTATTTTAAACATTTTCTAAAAATTAAAATTAATGGAAAAATAAAATAATTTAAAATTAGTGTATAATATTACCAGAAACACGCTGAAAAGAAAATTAAATAGTTTGCAAAACGAAATTAAATATAAATAAACTGAATTATAAACAAAATGATTTATTTGGGCAACTCTAGAGCAAACATTTCACAATTAAATTAAAAATGAAATCATAAAAAGATAATAAGTATGTGTTCATTATAATAATAATAATAATAATAATATTAATAATAATATGTATTTAATTAAAAAAAAAGACACCGTTAATTGTGTCTTCCTAGCTGATGAGGATGATGCAATACAAATTACAAATTACAAATTACTGTATATTTCTTTATAAATAGGCAATTGAATTAACGGCTAAGTTGAAGGTAGATGTTAACTAGTTTCGATCTGACGAATCAAGTACTAACTACGATCTCGCAATTAGTGTGACATGTGTGTGTGTGTGTGCATTTAGGGGACACTTCTTTCTGTAGGATCATCTGGATGCCTCGGCGATGGGCGTGGCACTCGTGGACACCTCGTCAACAGCAGGCGTCACATTTGTGCTGCCGCTGTTGCTGTTACTGTTGCTGTTGCTGTTGCTGTTGGTGCTGCTGCTGACCACCGGCGGCGAATTGCTGCCGCACGTGGTCGAGGTGACCGCGCTGCCGCCGGATACGCAAGCCGCATCGCCAGGCGATAGCTTGGCCGACTGCGTCTGCGTTTCCGGCTGCTCGCACTGCTCCTGCTTGATGGCAGGCGGCGAGCGGGCTGCTGCTAGAATCTTTGGGCAGGGCTCCACTGCACTGCAATTACCTTGTGGGCCACCGGCGGCTGCCGTTCCAGTGGCTCCCATGGCTCCGGCTGCTGCTGTGCTGTTCGCATTGTTGTTGTTGGTGTTGGCGTTGCTGCTGCTGTTGTTGTTGTCCGTGTTGGGCGGACTGGCGCTGCGGCGCGACGAGTTCTCCGGCGAGCTGTCCGGCAGCAGCGTCTTCTCCTGACCGCCACCGCCACCGGCACTCGGCGTCGCCGGCTTCGTATCGAGCGCCACCGGCGGCGTGCCGCTCTGCAGGACGTGCTCCTTAACGCTCGCCTGCTGGGCGGTCTCCTTGCCGTCGGTGGGCCCATTGGACTCGATGCCGTTCAGCTCGTGCGCAGCGGACGTGCTGTTGCTGGCGCTCGACTGCGCCTGGTTGCTCGAGTTCGAATTGGATCCGGTCAGGTCCAGCGTGGTCGGCTCGTGCGTCACTGGCGTCGTGGCGGCGCCCTTCTCGAGGAGTACCGACTGCTGCTGGGCGGCGGCAACGGCGGCCGCAATATGGTGACGCATGGCGTGCGGGCTGCCGGCGGCGCGGGATCCGCCGTTGGGCGCCGAGCCGAGTGGCGGCGTAATCTTGGGCGACGTGGGATGCGCAGCGCCGCTGATGGGCTGCTGGTGGGCGGCGACGGGCGTCAGGCCGCTGGCAGCCGCCGCGGCGTGCATCGCCGCGAGGTGGCTGTGGTGGTAGTAGTGGCTCATGGTCGGAATGTGCGAGCTGGGCGTGGGCGTGGACGTTGTCTGGGCCATGCTGCTGGTGGCCACCGTCAGGTTAAGGCTGCTGTGCGGCGACGCGGACGTGGCCGCCGTGCTGCTGGCCACCCCGGGACTGGGGCCGCCCGACGAGCTGGCCACGGAGTGCGGCGGCAGCTGGTGCACCGCATGGTGCGGCGACAGGTGCGCATGGCTCAGATTGAGGCTGTGCGGATGCGGGCCCAGTCCCAGGGCAGCGGCGGCCGAGAAGCCCGGATGGGTCAGGCCCGCCGCGCCGGGATGGGCGGCCAGTCCCATGGCCGCCTGCTGCAAATGGTGCTGCAGATTCGTCGGTCCGTGCCCGGGCAGCGTGGGCATCCCGGGCATGCCCAGATTGAGGCCCATCGGGCTCTGGCGCTGCGCGTTCGCCGCCGCCGCGTGATAGTGCGACATGCCGGCGAGGCTGTGGAGGCCGCCGGGCGGGCCGCGCAGTCCGAGATTGATGTGCGGCATCATCGAGCCGAGCAGGTTGCGGTTGAGCGGCGCGTACAGCGGATTGGAGAAGTGATGCGAGGCATTCAGCAGCTGCTGGCGTTCCCGTTCCCTGGCCTCCTCCTCGCGCATTTTGCGCTCGCGCGCCTCCTTCTCTTTCTGCTCCTTTTCGCGCAGCTCCTTCTCGCGCTGCTCCCGTTCGCGTTCGCGCTGCTCCCGCTCCCGTTCGCGCTGCTCCTTTTCGCGCTGTATTTCCCGTTCGCGCTCCTTTTCCCGCTGTATTTCGCGCTCGCGCTCCTCCTCGCGCGCCAAACGCGCCCGATGCTCCTCCTCCAGCTTGATGCGATCGTGCATCGCCGGCGAGATGCCCAGCGCCGCGCCCGGCATCATCGAGTACAGGTGCGAATACGGCGAGGCTATCTGCGGATACAGCGCCGCCGCATGCGGATGCCCGTGATGACCGCCGGCCGCACGGAACAGCTGGTAGCGGTGCTCCAGGTAAAGCGGATCCGAGTAGGGCAGACCCGCCGCCGGATTCAGAAATGCTGCAAAACAGAGCAAACAATTCGCGATAAGTGGCCATTATCAAAATAAATAAACAGTTATTTAAGTCGAATTTTCAACACTAATTAAATTAAATGAATAAAAAACCAAGAACATTGCAGTCGGGCGATACCGACTGCGTTATACTCGTTCAAGTTCTTAAATAAAAGATTCCATAGCTGAAACCCCCATAACTTTGTCAAAAGTGAACCGATTTTCACGTTTGATGGCATTTTGATCATGATTTTTCCTATATATTGACTCTACATTCAAAATATATTCATTTTCGAAAATAAAATTTTTTTGAATTTTTTGGTCAAAAAAGCATGTACTCCCCCTTGTGAATTTTGGAAAAAAAATTTTTTTTTGATTTAGAATCCTGAGTTTATATTTTAAATCGATTTTATTTGTGAAAATAAGCATAAAAAACAACATTTAAAGTGATTTTGAGGGGGTCAAATTTTTGGTCAAAAATCATCCCAAAATCGACAAAAATTTTGACATGTAAAGCTCTGGAATCCATAGCTCCCATACTTCAAACACCCATAACTTTGTCAAAATTTATCCGATTTTCATGTTTGTTGGCATTTTGATCATGATTTGTCCTATATATTGATTCTGCATTTAAAATATATTCATTTTCGAAAAGAAAATTTTTTTGAATTTTTTGGTCAAAAAAGCATGTACTCCCCCTTGTGAATTTTGGAAAAAAATATTTTTTCAAAATTTAGAATTGCGAATTTATAGTTTTAATCGATTTTATTTGTGAAAATTAGCATAAAAAACAACATTTAAAGTGATTTTGAGGGGGTCCAATTTTTGGTAAAAAATCATGTCAAAATCGACAAAAATTTTGACATGTAAAGTTGTCAGATTCCATAGCTCCCATACTTCAAACACCCATAACTTTGTCAAAAGTGATCCGATTTTCACGTTTGATGGCATTTTGTTCATGATTTTTCCTATATATTGACTCCACATTCAAAATATATTCATTTTCAAAAAATACTATTTTTAAATTTTTTGGTCAAAAAAGCGTGGCTCTAACTTTAAAACTGTGGGAAATATTCACTTTTTATCGATTTGCGATTTGAGGTGTATCGTATCTCTTTCTCTCTTTTTGATTATATCGAAAAAGAAGGATATATCTTTTGGCGTTTGCTCACCTGCTGGAGGTATGCCGGGTAGGCCGGCAAAGTGCGAGTACGCTTCCAGGGGGAAGGCGCCGGCTGGATGCATTAGCCGCTCGTCGGATCTGTACGGCTGGAAGCCGCTGCGCGCGAGTAGCTCCGGCTGCAGGGATGCCGCCTGCGGCGTGTGGCTGAGTCGCGCCATTTTCTCGGGCGGCTGTGGCGATGGCGGCGAGCGTTTCTTGTTGGCGGCCGCCACGCGATCCTCGACGGCGGAGCCCACGCCGCGCCCTGCCACCGAATTGAGCGACACAGGTACGGGTACGGGTCCGGAGTTTGGCGGCGCCACAGATGTGGCCACCTGGCGCTCGCGGCCCACAGCGACCACCTCGTCCTCCTCCTTGATGTCCGCCTGCTTGGCCAGCGTGCGCAGCGCAGCGGCAAACGAGCCGCGCGCACTGGCCGCCGATGCTGCATTAATGCCACCTGGCGGAACGCCAACGCCCGCCAACTGTTGTTGCACAGCCGCAGCGACTGCTTGTTGATGCGCCTGATGCTGCTGCTGCTGCTGCTGCTGCTGCTGTTGCTGCTGTTGCTGTTGTTGCTGCGGCGACTGGGCGCCAATGTGGTTGGTGGGCAGGGCGTGGTTCAGCAATTGGCCGCTCGACGTGGGCGGCGCTGGGCTATTCGCAACGGAGGCGCCGGGAACACTGCCCGAGTGCGGCGGTGTCTGCAGATGATGCGGCACGGGTATGTGGGGAGCTGGACTGGTCACCGGTCGCTTCTGTCCAGCCTTGGGCGGCACTGTAAATAGAGAATAAGTCAAATCGATTTAATAAAGTTTGCTCTTAGTCTACTCTCTTTAGTATATTCTTTAATGTTTCTTTTGACAGTGGTCTATTTTTTGCCGTGTAAAGTGCGGAGGATATCCTGTGCTAATAACTGATGGATGTCGCCTCGCTGGCGGATTGGGCACAAAAATTGTGCATACGCCTCGATGCGTTTGATATGGAACCCAGTGGAAGAACTTTGGCCATCGCGATGCGAAAATGCAAATGGAAAAGGCCTGAAACTTGAATTGCGGACGTGGCCACGGACCGGGACATGGTTGGGGACATATACCACCTTGCGCAGGGCACCTATCCAATTCATTTTACAGTGTCCACTGGCCATGTGGCCTGTCCTTTTGAAGGCCTTTGCTCACGTCGCAAATTGCACGCCCAACGAGTTTATCGATTCCTGTTACTCGTTTTGCTCGGGCCAAATTGCTTTCAGATATGACAGCCACGCCTCGTTGCTCCGCCCCTTTCAGGTCAGCAGCAGCACAGGTGCTTTTTGTGTCTCGACTCGCATTCAATGCCAGAATGGCATTTGCTGAGGTTGACGACGCCACCGACAACGAAAACCATTTGCCGGGTTCTTTGTGCGACACGGTAACTGGATTTCAGGCTATCGGCATCATCATCGCCCTTAACATCATCACCATCTTCATCATCATCAGATGTCTTCAATCTCATCGTGTATTGTTTTTACGCAAACTTGCCTCACCGTGTTAAAGCTGTTGTCGTGCAACTTTACAAGGGAGTCCGCCTCTTTGTTGCAGGTTGCATATTCAAATTACGCGATCCGAATCGGGCCACTATATCACAGAATACCTCTTGAAGATATTGTGATTGAAAGAAGACCTTGGTTTTTACAGCTGTTTATCTAATACGCATTATAGGATCAAAAGCCGTAAGTTTATATACCCTAAACCCATCAAAAATGGGTAAAAAAAAAGGGTATAAAGGTTTTGTAAAGGTTTTGTAAGGTTCGTATATACCATGCGCAGATAAATTTTATTATTTCGATAACTTATTATCGATAACTCTTTCCGATCGATATCGATTATCGATATTTATTGGTTTTTCGACCCGGTTTTTTAGAGCCACAAAATTCGACTCTGTTACAGACAGATTTAGCTACGCTTTATAAAGTATTTGTAATATAGCCCGACACTCCCGACTTTAGCAGTGTTGTCTTTTTTATTTTCATGTTGTTGTTGTTGTTGTTGTTGTGATGGAACGTCCCCGTTATTTGTACGGTCAACATGACAACCGACAAAAGTCTAGTTGCCAAATCGGAGGAGTTTTCGTTAAATGCACGAAATGCATTGAAGCATTTTTATGTGCGTGCCTCGGCAATGCAGTCGGGCGCAAAGCCTCCCTTCCCGCCCGCCGGATGCAGATGCCGTGGTGGCAGCCAGCACGAGGCCAACAAGCGCAGTTGCCTAAGCTCCTGGCTGGATTGGTTGTGCTGGTTGCCGAGTGGGAGGTAGGTGGGCTAGCCTCCCAGCGGGGCATGTGCAGCATGTGTATTTACCAAACTAAACCGAAATAATGCCCGAAACTGCAGCAGCAGGACTACAACGCACTCTCGGCTACAACAATAAAATGCCAACGACTGCAAAAGTCCCGATGCGTAGCCCCGTACACGTTCCCCTGCCCGCACCCACCGTTCCTTGTTGTGGGGCGCACAATCCAAACAAAGGCGCCTCCGCCGATGCCGTTGCCGATGCCACCGTATTTACCAGTTTGCCTAACTGCGTGTGGGTCGACCCGGGCGCTGCTAGCTTCTAGCTGGCTACCATTTGCTGGCGAGTGTGGGCCAGCAGGTTTTCTGCTCGACTCGGCTTCGCTCTGCTCTGCTTTGCTTTGCTCTGCTCTGCTTTGCTCACGGCGGCGCTCTTGTTTGCAATGAAATGCCTGTTTGTTTGCATGGGTTTTGTGTACTTCAACATGGCCGCAGATGCGGCACCCCCGCCCCCGCCCCCTCCATCCCTGCTTTGCATTGAACGGCGATTTGCAAGCATCAGCGATATTTGCCGAATTTAATCAGAGCCCCAACACGAGAGTGCTCCGGCTCGTCTCAATGCGACTCAGTTCGAGTCTACTCTTCAAATCTGCATTCCTTCCTACTCCCAACAGTTTTTTGGGTTCACCCAGTTTTTTTTTTTTGGGTTCCGTTTAAGCCGTAAAAACTATTCGATTTTTCTGGGATTTTTTTTATATAACGTTAAATTGACGAACGTATTTGCAAGTTTTGTGGAATTGGCTGCGGCAAACAACTCAATAAATAAGTTTACTTTCTTCGTATCTAATTAGAGTTTAACTCTTTTTTTTTATTAGAACCCAGCATTAAAATAACTGTTTTGGCTTGTTGACTTTTGAAAATCGTTGGCGGTTAATTTTGGCCATGCAAATGCAATTTGCGCAAAGTCAATTAAATGGCATCTGCATGCCACATAAAACAAATCATAACTCCCAATAAATAAATGTTGAATAAATTAGGCACACTTTATCCTGGCAATGTTGTTATTGTTGTTTCAGTTGAACAAAATTGGTTTTCTCGCTCGGGTAAATTAAAATGTCACCACTCGAATGGCCAAATGCAAGCACCAACCAGCTAACCAACTAACCAGACAACCGGACAGCCGGACAACCGACTAACCGACCGAGCGAGCAGCCAGCGCTTCACATTTACTCGACCACACAAACATTATGCAGTCTGCCCCTTGACCCGTCCGCACACACATTTAAATGGCAGTTACCAGCATTGAATTCCTTTGTGCCAGCGGATGGCTCGTGGATCCGTTGGGGAGCAGAGGGGGAACAGTCGCCGGTTGCATGCGATTATTCCACCACAACTAATTACAGTGGCAAACGGCGAAGCTCTGCCCCCCGGCGCCGCACTCAGCTCCTGCGGCCAGGACATGTTTAGGTCAGCCACAGCACATTCACAAGGAGCGCAATCGAGCGAAGCATGAATAATTTATTTAATAAATACATTCACAATTAAATCAATTGCAAAATTGCGAGACCGGACTTGCCGCACAATTGTCCCCAAAGCCATGTGACATGCAGCATGTGGCAAGTGGCAAGTGGCAAGTTCGCAATGATCCAAAATTCTTCAACCAGGAATGCTCTTATCGAGAATCTTCAACCAGGGAATATCATGTGAACAGACCTACGAAATTCTTCAGCTTATTGCATTTAAAAGGAGTCTGTCATAAAATGAACTTAGTCGGTATTACCCGACTACGAAATACCCTAAACACAGTTGGATATAAAAGCTATACAGAGTAGTACTTTTTAATTGTAATTGCGTTTTTATATATTTGGAGCGAGTAGAGGAATGTATTCAGCGTATGCTTTATAAGACTTTTAAAACCGATAAATATCTATAAATCGATAAATATCGAAAATAAGATAACGGGAAAGTTATCGATAATTCGCAACAAGTATTATCTTATATAATATGCATGGCAATTAAATTGTGTATATAAATTTGAGGTTGAGTTTGATCGATAGCACGCAAACGGTATGAATTATCGATCACATAAATTTGATATGCCATGGACGATAGATAGAATAGGTACACTATGCTGTCGGATATGCCTCGTTCTGACTGTTTACCAATCCGTTTTAACCGTTTTACCCATTTTAATCGTTTCGGGGTAAATTAATGAATATTTTCTTAGTATTAATGCAAGTTGAGCGATTTATAAGTCAAACAATATAGTAAAATCGATTCAATTTGATTATGTTATCCTGACAAAATCAAACACTGTTGCTTTAAGGATACAAAAATAAGATTATTTTGATTATCGGAAAGTAGATGAGATATTCCTGCATCTGGCTGCTTCAGTCTTTAAATCATAGATTAGTACATTAGCATATGTATATTTGTGTACTTGTAATTAGCACAAAGTCCAAAATCGGGGGCAAGGAAGGGGAGGCTCTAAATTAATTATAAATTGAGTTGTGTGCAGCAGAGTTCTGCGGCGGCATTTGCTTGTTCGTGAACGAACCGTCAACTGCTTCAAACTGGCTGCGACTGCGGTTTCATATGCAATTATTTGCCGTTACGACATCGGCGTCGGCGTCGGTGTCGGCAACGGCGACCACGTCAACAGCTGCTGCCGTTTCGCATAGGGACTTGGCTGTGGTGGTCTGTCCCACAGTTGTCCCCAGGCCGCTCAATGAAAATCAGGCTGGCCGGCTAACCAAGTGTCCTGCAGGCACGTCTCTGTCTCTGTCTCTGTCTCGGTCTCCGTTTCAGGCGCTGTCCATTGCACAGCAAGTTGGCCAATGCGAGGGTTCGGTCGGTTAGTTTGCAGCTCATGCATTAATTATTGTTGGGCTGTTGCGGTCAACATGGCTAACATGGCCGCATGGTCACATTGCACTTCTGCAATGGAACGGACACTCGCCAAAGCAAGTCGCTGCCACCGCCTCTGGGGGGGGATGATGCTCCGGTTGGTTTCGGTGGAGACATAGCCACCGCAGAAACCGAATCCCCTACTAAAGCCGATGCAGCAGCAGCGGGCGCACAAATTCTGCCATCAATTTTGGCTGCAGTTGTTGCCTGAAGGTGCGAGCGGGAACGCGAACGAGCACGAGAACGGGCCGGCTACTCACGCCTACATTTAACTAACTGAAATTGGCAAAATTTCACAAGCAGCAGGGTGGGAACGCAATATGATATGCACACACACACACACACACACACACACACACACACACACACACACACACGAGTGCATCCGTGTTCGATTTACGCAGGCAAACAAAACCGTTTAGCAAACAAAGCAACAATAAATATGCATAATAATTTCATACATTAAATCTTGCTGCTGCATTGTTGCGGTTCTTCTACAAAATTCTAGTTCCCTAAATCCTGGCTCCTGCTACCCTGGTTCCTGCCAGTTGCCAGTTGCCAGAAAAGACGACAGACAGACCGTTGTGTATCATTTACCGCACAATACAACAAGGACTCGCCAGTTTTGGCCAGAATGCATAATATAATCGAAACTAAATGCAATTATCATTAAAAATTTAACGAATCGAGCGGGGTATCCGATTGCTCTTAAACGTGGCAGGCATATTGATTATTGATTATCGCGCAGCTGAACACCCACTTTGGTCTCTGCCTGAAATGCATTTATACAGGGTGTTGATTTAGCCATGTCCGTTCGTCCGTCTGATTTTGGTAATGGTAATAGATACCCCTTAATATTTATATAACATTTTTTTAGATTCTCAATTAATGTGAACAAAGCATTCCGCTGTTGGTTATACCCCACCGCCATGTTCTTATTGGTTCAAATATGGGTACATTCATAGAAACAAATGAATAATTAATGGTTCCCAATGCCAACGAGGGGGGGAAGAACAAATGTTCGCTTTGGTTTTGCGGTTGGCAATTAATACTTTCTGATACAAATCGCGTATAAACAATACGCCCCTATAAAATTCCCGACTAAAGTGCACAAAAGTAGCAATTAAAAATCGCGTGTAAAACGTTCAACAGTGGGGAAAAAAAAAGCAATTAGTTTTCGTGGCGCTATTTTAAATAATTTCATAGAATTAGTCGGGTTTATAATGATCAAAAGTCGCTAAAAGCGAGTGCTGATTTTAATTAATTTAGAAAACCCGAGAAAACATTTCAGTTATTTTATCTGCAAGGCGGCAAGTTTGGCTTGAATACATTCCGCAGACACACACACAAAGCAAGAAAAATGTTTGCAAAACTTTTGTTTCGCATTCGTACACAATTTAAATACTTTGCTGCAGGAACATAAAAGTCCGGAACGTAGCTGCGCACCTACGCCAAACTGTCCTGACACTGTGAGAAATTGTATGGCACAAGAGCACTGAGGTGGCTGCTCCTGTTTCGGCGTGTCCTTGTTGAGTGTTGAGTGTTGCGCCGCCATTGCTCGACAATGTCTGCGGCATGTCCAGAATGCAGGAATTCCACACTGAAATTCCCCGCACGCGCGCTAAGAAATGCACAACTTGATAGCATTCCAAGTGCAAAACGCATTCATGGCGAGCATAAATGGAATTCCAGCCAGGACCAGAACAAATGAGTTCCTTTGCCACAAAAGCGAAAACCCAGCAGTGGAAGCACAAGCAACATGAACTGCCCTGAACTGAACTGAACTGAGGCTGTTTAACTGTAAATATGCGCAAAGCTGGTTGGGTGCCGAGTTCCACACAGATGCTCCTTTCGATTTGCGCCACAGGACTCACGCAAAGTTTTCACAGCTGGCGAAGTTGGTCTAGAAAATCTTGTCACCAAATTGCGTTTGGCATTCAACAGCAAATACTTTGCTGTCTGAGTGCTCTAATGAATAACTTTTGATGCTCATTATTCATTACAACTATCTGTTACAATATGAATGATATATATAAGGTTTACTTGATCAGTGGATAACAAGATTAAACTCGAATTGGTAGTATATAAATCTGATATCTTTGCAATTAGAAATGCAAAATATGCAACTCAATATTATTCAGTGAATTACTCAACTATAATTTTCAATCTATATATATCTCTAAATTTTGAATTTTTTACTTTGTCCAACATTTTTATAAGATTTTTTTGGTTTTTATTTTTGGCTACTTTTCACACTAACAGATACAGATACACAGCCTAAATACACATGTATTTAAGTACAAGTTTCTGTTGAAGCTGATCAAGAATATAGTTTATTACACTCTATTACACAAAAAAAAAAAAGGAAGGCAGTTCAAGTGCTAAGTGCAAGCATATGCTAGGAATATTGACGAGGCTGCTTTTTGCAGGACTGCAGGACTGCCCAGAAGGATGCACATTCTTACACGACAGTGTGTGTGTGTCTAGCCTGCAGGAAATAGCACGCCTGACGAGTCAAAGGACTCGACTTGGTCTCCCACTTCAACTTTAACTTCAACTTTGACTCTATCTGTGTGTGTGTGTGTGGATTTGTGTAATATGCTGTGACTCGGCTGAGTCCTGCAATTCAACGCAAGTCCTTGAGTCCTCGACTACCATATGCATCTGTATCGTTTGTTTTTTATCTCTGTTTCTGTCCCGTTGACATGGAGTAGTTAGGCGATAAACGGACGGACGCACAGTTTGGTTTTGAGTTTCTCGAAAGACCGCAACGCCCTAAAGCACGCTATTGTTTCGCTATTCACTTTCGTCTTTGTTCTCTAACATTGTTTTACTCGCTGCTATTATCCTGATCAACTCTTTGCTATTCATTGAGCACAGAACACAGAAAAACTTGCACTCGTCTGTTAAGCTGTCCCGCATTAACGACACGTTACGGTCATTAAGGATGATAGTCGGATAATCTACCGTTAAAAAACTCGCATTGTCATCGTTTCGCTGCGATGCATCAGATTAACTTCAAATAGGAAAAACTTACAGTAGTTGCCATTTGCTAGGGTATCTTTCAACTGAATTGAAATTGAAAACTCACCTGAAATGAGAAAAGGGTTTGGTAAATGCAATTAGTATTTTGTAGAATGAACAATTTATAAATTACAACAATTTATTAACAGTTTGAAAACAGTTGCTTAAATAAAAAGCCAACTAATTTGTATCTCGCACTTCAAAACTTAACACAATTGTCCAGCTGAAATCAGTTTAATCCCGTTGGGGTATAATTCGTGATGGATTGCCATTAGGGGCGCAATTCACCCTTAATATATGCCCAATGAGCGGAACGTAAACCCAAACCGAATCCCATAGCCGAGAGTCTAAGACTGAATTTGTGCCCGACTAATTCCACAAATCCCTGCAAATGCTTCACAGGATTTCTGGCATCGAATTGGTTTCCCTTTTATGACCACACAAGCTGACGCTGCCAGTGGCCGCAGCAGCATCAGCAGCATTCGCAGCCTTTTATGCACATTGTAATGCCTAATTTTCTTGCGGAATACCAGTAGCAAAGCCAGTCCAAGGGTAGACAGACAGACAGACAGACAGACAGGCAGCATGCAGTGCGGCCCAAAGCCGCTAGCACAGGCGACAACCAACAGCCAACAGGCAACAGCCAACAGACGACGACGACGAGCACTTTGTTAATCCCGTATTTATGCGCAATTACGTATTTTTCGCATTAGTCAGCCAAGCAGCCAGCAAGACGAAGCGAGTCGAGTTGAGTCGAGTCGACTAGAATCGAAACAGCGAACGAAGTCGACCCTTGTGGGTTGTCGTCCTTTTCGCCCTCCTGCCAGCATGCCAGCCAGCCAGCCAGCAGCACCCTCTGTGTCCTGGCCCGTTTATCCTTTGCGTTCGCCTCGCCACAGCCATCGCCACGTCTTTGGCTCTGGCTCGACTTAGCCCGGTCGCTTTTGTTGCCGCTGCTGCTCTTTATCTTTAGCAGTGAAAGGCGTTTCTGTTTCGCCTCCGCCATTGACTGCCAGCTGCCGTGCGCCTCCATACATTTTCATCTCCGTTCCCCCACCTCCATCTGCATCTTTTCTTTGGCTCTGCTCGCTCTCATCTGCGTTTTTGTTTCTTTTCCCCCGCCCCGCCTTGGTTTGTCTTGTCTTGAGTCATTTACTTTTTACTGCCGCATAATATTGTCCCGATTAGCACAAACACAACGTTTTACCACAAAATCATCATCATTAGTGACGCTAACACAAACGCCCGGGCTCACTCCGGACACAGGCCCGAACCCAGGACCGAGACCCTTGTGTTCTTGCATATAAGGCACAGTGGTGCCGATGTGCCGCAAAAAGGCGTACAAATTTATAAAAAAAAAACAATATATAAAATATCATCTGCTAAGAGCAGGTATTCAAAAGTAGATATAAAAATAGAATATAGCCAAAAAAAAAATTCTATTTACACATTATTTTTAAATAGGTAATTTTTCGAGTAAAACCTCTTTCTAATATATGATGAAAACAATTTAAAATAAATATAATCATCTTTAAAACTAATTGAATACTCCAATTTCTAATACTAATTCGAATATACAGAAAGCCATATAACACAATAATAAATTAGTTTTGTGTATTTGCATTTCCATTTGCTTAAAAAGAATTTTTTAATTTGTTTTACCCAAAATTTTTTATTTTTTCCATTAAATCTTGTAGCTATATTTAAATTTTACTGATAACTAATTCATATTTGTTGTGATAAATAATATTTATATAAATAACAATTTTCACCCAAAAAATATTTGTTTTACCCCACGGTTTTTAGGGCGCAACAAAGCAGAAACTTGGCACGAATTTGCAAGGACGACGACAGCGTCGCCCAGGCACGAACAAGGATATGAAGAACGCAACGGTACAGGCAGAGGCAGAGACAAAGGCGGAGGCTGCGGCTGCGACTGCGGCAGCGGCAGTAAAATAAGCAGCAGGCGTCTATTATGCGAAGGCATCATTTAAGGGGATTATTTTATTTGGGCTCTAAACAATAAAGTGGGTTTATTAAAGGCAGCCGCCATTGCAACCGCCAGCACCAGGACGACTGTCTGCTTTTGTGCGAGTGTCCTGTGGCTGTAACTTTGTTTGCCCCGAGAACGGGAACGGGAAGGACGAGTGGACGCCGTGTACAAAAGATGTTGCGCTATAAAAGTGCAAAAATGTGTTTTTCGCTCTTAAAAGTGCCCTCCTCAAGCACAAGAACCACCCACCACCCAATCCCCAACTAGGGAGCGCCTTTTGTTATTCGTGCAACTGTTTGTACAGTTGCGTAAAGTGACGCCTTGCAGCTCGGTAGAGGACTGCAATCTTATCCTTTTCCTTGTTCTCGCTGCGTACGCAATAGTTTCTTAAATTAAATGTTAATACGCGGATCAGCCCCTCTTTATGCCCATTATCCAAATCCCCACACACACAGCAGACACGTTCCAGTGTACCGCCCCAATCCCAACCAGAAAAACCCCAGCAGCAGAGGCAGCTCATGAAAATCGTCTTAAACGTTACACAAGAAATCTGATTAGCTGGAATGATTTTAGCTTCCAAACATAAAAGCGAACAAGGGAACAAGAAATGCCAGTCATGTAGGATTCATGAATAAAGAAGCTGGGCTATTCAATTTCAAAGCAGACAACTGCAACTGAATATAGTCCCTATATATGAAACTGATTTTATAATCAAACGAACAAAAATGTTTGTATTATTTACGCAAACAAAATTATACTTTCTTATTTGAAACAATCTTAATATTTTTTTTAAATAAACAAGGTTTGTTTTAGGGTTTTATTATTCGACATTTTTTGCATGTTAATTTTAATTATTTTTGCTGAATTTTATCAGTCAATGAAGTATTTTTTATTGTGTAATTAAATAAAATTTTGTAGCAGCTTTTATGTTAATTATATATGTGTTGCACGTTCCCTAAATTAATTTTACTTATAAGGACATGATCAGGGATACTTTAAATACAGTAAATATGCATAAATTTTCAGAATGTGTCAATTCAGGCACGTAACAAATAAGCCATAACCCAATTTATACTTGATTTGCAAATATTTTTCTTAACTTGTTACTTTTTTAAGTTAGCAAAAATTAGTTTGCTTAACCAAAATCCGTTCAGCACTCACACACACACACACACACGCACACACGCATATGCAGTTTGTCAGAGAGACAATACTTGAAAACTTTGCGACTAAAAACTTCCAACACGAAAGTAACCAAAGTTCAAACAGTGCAAACTTTTTAGCCGTCCATTGACGGCGACATATTCTTGCAGGGTTCGCAGGGCATTCGGTGTGTAATATGCTGCTGCTGCTACACACAGGGTATGCCAATTGGAGCAGCCCAAAAAAGGTTAAGTGAAACGAGCCCCAAGTGCACAAGGGCATGCCCAGGAGCGTATTTGTGTGTGTGTGGGTGTGTATGTTTGTGTGTGGGCATTAAGCTGACAAAAACTCCAAGCCACAAAATGAAAACTTTTTGAAATCAGCTTTTTTTTTTGTTATTTTTCAGTCATTGTAAAACGAAAACGAAAAAGCAGCAGCCAACATTTCCATAAGCAAACAGCGATTTTCAGCTGTATTAAATCTGGTCTCTATGCCGACTTTTGTGTCGTCCCGCTGCATGTGTGTGCTGTCCTTGCCGACGAGTCCCTGCCACAAGCACACACAAACATTGCTCCGTTAAGCTGCCGGCCACTTCATAGGTGGGCGTGGCATGGTGTAAATGGCTTTTGGTGTCAAAGCTGTACACAGTGTCCCTCGTTGGCACTGCCTGTGGCTCCGAGTGTCCCCGCGGCGTCAAAGTGTCACACAAAAAGGTCCATAACTGCTGCCAACGACAACATCATGGTAATGACTCTGACCCTTTGCAGCAGCCGCAGCAGCAACAATAGAAAGACCAGGCCCGTTTACTTGCCCTGTCGTTTTGGGTCGATTGGCATTTCTGTTAGCTGCTTAAGTAATTGGCATACAAATTTACTCACTCAAACCGAATTCGGAGCCGAAACTTGGCTTAAACTCAAGCAGAGAACATAGGCGAACCCCTACTAAAACAACACCGACAACAACCCTCGAACCAGTTGCTGCTCCTGTGCTGATGATATTGTTAATGTCGGTTTGCCGGGACACGTACAATTGTCACATCACAGAGGTCCCTTTTGGTCTGACACACATACAAACATATATCTACATTAATTTCCAATCCAAATTCATGTTGCACCACAAAGAAACACAAGTAGTAAAGGCAAGCAGCTGTCGGCTGTGTTGCAACATTGAGCTGACATTTAAATTGAATACATTTAGGGAGGAGACACACTTAAGATGCAATACGATCTATTTAAATAAATATACATGCATCCATGTGTATTTATACACTCGAACAAGGGTGTATACTTGTGCGACAGACTGTGATACTTTCGGATTAGAAGCAGCAAGTATCCGAGTGCGAACAGTTTATTGTAATCGTGTTGTTTAGCTGCTGCAAGTTATTTGATGCGATTTAAGTGTCAGAGCCAATTGATATGCAGTAGATTCTATTGAACCTATCTAACAAAACACACACACACACACACATTGTTTAATTGTTATTGTTAATATGCAACACGGTTCACTTGTAAAACTGTTTGCGTGCTTTTATTGTCAGTCAATAATTATCATCGGAATTGGGTATTAATTAAAATGTTTACACTGCCAACAGCAAAAAAAAAAGTAAGTCAATAGAAATCAAATTTAAACCGCTTTGCTATTGAAATTATAATTAATTTGTGTATATAAATATGAAGTATTTAATTTCAACGATGTGAAAAAATGTGGGCATTAAAATACATTTATTCAAATTAGAATTTCGTTAGAGTTTCTTTTTATGGTTTTCTTTATTTACGATCTACCACTTAAGAACAATTATCAAATTGTTTCGAGTTTAATTTGATGCAAATTGATTATTAACAATTATCATTTAATATATTTCATTAAGAAATATTTAAAGAAAATATATACAGTTGCGAAAAAAATAATAGCACCACCACCACACGCAATTTTTAAATAGATGCCCAACTCACATTTTTAACTTTAGGGAAACTTGGAACACATTTTTAGAGGAAAACTTAGACAAACCGTGGACTAAAAAAAAAATCACCCTGCTTTGTACCGTTTTAAAGCTATTTAAGGAACTTTATTAAAATTGATAAAATTAGGCGAAAAAAATAATAGCACCACTTTTCAAAAACTGATTTAAAATTAAAAAAAATAACCAATAAGTAACTAATTCATTAAATAACTGTTTTTAACTAATAATACTATATCTTATTTAATATTTAATATTTAGTGCAGAGGCATTTATTGACAATAACAGCTGCGCAGCGTCTCGGCATGGAATCAATAAGGTCCTGGCATCGTTGTAGGGGAATTTGGGACCAGGATGCTGTAATTGCATCCAATAGAGATCCAATATTGGTTAGATTAGAAGCAGTAACTGCCCTCTTGACATCAGATCACAGACTTTCAATTAGATTCAGGTCAGGCGACTGGGCAGGCCACCCAAAACGTTCACACAGTTTGTCCTGAACCTTTACTTGGCTCTCTTGCTGGTGTGTTTTGGGTCATTTTCCTGATGTAAGACCCACAAGAGCGGCATTTCGTATTCCGCAAAGGGTAGTACAACTGCCTCCATGATATCCATGTACCCGTGCTGATCCATTATGGTTTTTATCCAATGTATTGGACTAACTCCATAGTAGGAGAAACAGGCCCATTTCATAACTGAACACCCTCCATGCTTAATGGTCTTTGTAGTGTTCTGAGGCTTGTACTCTGTGTTTCTTTGTAGTCTAACGCATCATCGAGATCACTTTCCACCAAACATAGCCACATTGCACCCATCTGACCATCAAATATTCCTCCATTTTTGCGATGTCCAATTTGCATGATCCCTGGCAAACTTAATGCGCTTCGTCAGGTGTGTCGCATTTAAAAGTGGAACCTTCCTTGGACTGCAGGCTTTTAGATTATTTTGACTGAGATATTTACGAACTGTTTGATCCGTCCCATTAATTTTAGGCTCTCTTTTAAGCTCGGTAGCAGACTTAAAGAGATCCTTCTAGCTCTGGCGAATCAGTCTTTTGACACGATGAGGGGTCATGGATCGTTTTTGTCCGCGTGTTTAAATTTTTTTTCATAGTTTAAGGCGTTTTTAATCATTTTTTTGGAGCATCCTATAATTTCACCAACTTCTCTGTAAGTTTTTCCATCAAATATCCTTTTTATTTATGAGATCGCGCTTCTTCGCAGTGCAGTGCTTTCCACGTCCGATTGAAATGATTACTTTTATCTTTTATGATGGAAACAATTAAAACTTTGCTAAAACTATAAAAAATGTGATTTTTTCAAAGACAACTCTGCGAAATATAGGGGATTCCACTAAAAAGGATAAATGGTGCTATTTTTTTTTCGGCATTTTTGGGAGATTTTTTCTTAAAATCCCAAAAAAAAATATATAGACCGATATTTGAAGAGCGGGAAAACTGTTTTTGTTTATGGGGAATACTAAACAATATAAAAAAAATTAATATTTAAAAAAATCGCAACAGTAGTTGCTTTTTTTTTCAAGCAACATGTGTTGTAGTGGTGCTATTTTTTTTTTCGCAGCTGTATGTATTTAATATATTTGGAAAAACAAACAAAATACTTTTGACATATTCAAAACTGATGCTAAAATATCAGATATTGCATTATATAAATGAAATATTTTTGACTGACTCATTTGAAATCTTTTCACAAATATCAAAATTGTGATTAAGTTTAATTTTGAGATATAGTTTATAATGTTGCATATATTACTTGCTTCATGCTGGCATTATGGCTGCCTTAATACCCAAGTTTTTCTAGTGCATGCAACAAAAGTGGCTCTGTTTACTTTCAACTTGTTGGTGTTTGTTTTTTTAGAGGCGCCTGCCTGGGCAGATGCGCCCGAGAAGGTTCCCCGAACAACAAAGCTGCTTAAATGCTCGCACATGGCTCAACGCTGTTTACACATATTATTATCATTTACATGCGATTTTCACAGCGTTTATTGCCCCAGCTAAGCAAATATTGACCTAATGCCGGCAGAGGCTGGGCGATCCCATCAAATCAGACAGAAGACATGAATATGAGCAGAAAGCCATAAGAGTCAGATCTCTACTATATGTTATGTTATGTTCAAATTACAGATTGATTTTTGTAAGCACTTGTTTATAATTTCACGCATTTTAAAAATAAATTTGTGTATAAAAAAGTTATGTGTTAAAGAAGAATCGACAGCACGGAATAATGCACAGCATTCAATAAGTCGAAATATGTATTATATATGTAGATATATGAGTATATTCATATATAAATGGTTTAATTCAGGCATTAATACAGCAATATTGTCTAATAAGCAAATTCTAATTCGTTTTATATTATTTTCCCATTGCATATCTAATGCTGTTTTTTTTTGTAGGGTATTTTTAAGTCGTACACTCTGTCTTGTCTTTGCAGGTAAGCACTTATAGATATGTTAACCAGCAGGCGGGTCGTTAGACTTTATAGCGAGAGTCGATTGTGAAAATCGCTCCATCTGTAAAATTTGTTATTCAACGTCGGCCATAAAAAATAAATTGATTATTTGACAGACATTTAATAGCCAGCTGAGGTCCCTTGGCGCTTGTATTCGATTTAATATGGCGAATATTTGAACGTCAACAATAAAGGCATAAATAAATTATGCGTTGCCCTAACTAAACACGAGATTATTTGCTTGTTTATATGCTGGTCTGCTGTTCAGCATTTAATTCAATTGCCGAATAAAATAACAAAAACAGTGAAAATTATTTATGTGCAGCCCGTTGCATATTTACATTGACGAGCAAAATGAATTACAATTGTTTACTTGACATTCATGCGGGAGAGAGAAAGAGAGAGGGAGAGGGAGAGACAACATGCAGTTGTTTAAGTTTTAAATGAGTAAGCCAATAATACAATGATTATGCAAATGCAAATAAAATAATTTCGAAGCCCAACAATTTTGCCAAGTTTTTAATAGACAAGGCCCAAAGCACAGTTGAAAGTTTATCCAAAAAGTCAACCAAGGAGCAGCAATGTTTTTTTTTAGTTAGTTTAATCTAATGAAATAGCACACAACGTATACAATATAATAAATAGAACAGCGGAAATTGTTAAAAAATAAAAAACAAGCAAACAAATAGAAGAAGAAGACTTCCCGCAACAGCTGCACAGCAGCATCTTAGAAAAATATTTTTGGTAGCTGCTCATCCGACATTTCCCCATCAGCTGTTCCGTGGAACAACAACAACAATAACCAACAAATTAATCAATTCTCGCCTCACGATCGCGGCCACGACCGCTTTACGACCCGCGCATTAGGTTTTTGTTGTTGTTGTTGTTGTTTGCCTTAAGTGCTGCGATCCCAAACGAATATTATTGCTGCAGCTCCCCTCCGAGCCGACAAAAAATTAATTCCCCAGCACGTCCCGAAAAACATGAAAACATTTAAGGGAAAATAACAAATTTGCCCCGCAACAACGAAATATATCCGAGGGCTAGCTCTGAATTCCAAATACAACAACAGATCGCATAGAGAAAAGCTGGAGCAGAAACTGTGCGTGTTGACATTTAATTGCTTGATGTCAAAATAAATAAGTGAGAACTTAAATAGCTTATTGATGTTGCAGCTTTTCGTATATGTGATTCCACATTTTCATAGACTCGTCCCGCGTTGACGGAATCACCCCCCAGCACGGGGAGGGTGGGATTTACGAGGAAATTGAGTATGGGGGGAGGGGGCGCATATTTTTGGAGCCGTTGTGTTTGAGAGACAATTAGTGCCAAGCATTTGGCGTCGAGTGTTTTTATAGAGGCTGTCGGAAATTTTATTGCTTGTTTAGATTGATCAAAGCGCTCTGTGGATTGATCCATTCAAGTGCTGTCAGCTCATTGTCAACACAGCTTTGCTTACACATTCCCAGGCACATTCTTAATCTGTATCAATCTGAACAATAGTGAAACTGAGCTCAAACTATCCACTTTGTCTACTCTACAATTTCATTCGAATAATCAATAAATATTATTTTTCCACTTGATCAAACGAATATAATAATATTCTATATAAATTTGCGAATACGATTGGGTATAATATTATTTGTGGTAAAAACGATGTGGTAATATTGTAATTTATCAAGAATGATTGATTTTCGGATAATCTAAAGAGTTTAGATCTCTCCGGATAAACATATATATGACACAAGAATCAAAATTTGAGGGGACGAAATTTGTACTGCTATTTTAAACTATTTTTGATTAAATGCGGAATTATATTTGGTTAGGAATTATTATTGGTATTGCGACCTTCTCGCTTATTGAACCTACTCCAATTTAAAATCAGAAGTAAGCTATAATCATTTAGCCTTTATCTAGTCCTATCGTTTGCAATTGAATTTATTTATATCAAAAGATACAATCAAAAGGTTCTGACCCTTGGGTATAATGTCCCATTTGACTATATATTGACCTAATACTCATTCTGAACTTATAAAAGTGTTTTATCCATACAAAAAAAACACGGAGATTTCCTTTTAGTGTACCGTAAATATGTACGTATTAGTATTATATTGAATATCCTTGCATCTGCCCAATGCTCTTCCGCTGCACAGGGCTAGAGCGCTGTGCGGGGGCGGAACGGGGGGCGGGTTGGGTTGTAACGAGACGACAAACTTTACCAACGACTCACCACAAATCGGTATCGGTGCATGAATGCTGGGTAATCCTCTTGGTAGCCATTCCATCATTTATTATGGGTTATAATCCAAACAAGGTGAAGGCAAAGCAAACGCTCGCTCACTTACACAAACACACACACACACACACAGACACACACACACGCACACACACACACAGAGGGGGAGGCAGACAACGGATGTGTGTGTGTGTATGTGTGTGTCCGCTTGTATCGGGCTGCAGCACTATGCGTTTTTACTGCCAAACTGTTTGCTGCGTTCCTGCAGCTAGTTGTTGTTGCTGTTGTTGTTGTTGTTGTTGTTGTTCGCCACTTGTGTTTCGATTTTTCAGTGCGAATTTAAGCGGGTAACGGTACGAGGCGCGACGCGACGCAACAAATTGAGTTAATCCAAGAAAACGGAATAATAAAACACCAAGCACGGAGATAAAGAGAGAGAGGGAGAGTGAGAGAGAGAGCACGCGAGAGCAGCTAGTGAGTGAACGCAACGGGTGTAGTAGAGCGCTTTACAAATGCTGCTACAGAGCGGCGTGCAAAAGGTTGAGATTTACTTGGCCTCCAGTGTGGCTCGGCAAATGCATTAATGAAGGCGGCAAGTCCTGGCGTCTGCTGCTGCTGTTGCTGCTGCTTCACTGCTGCTTCCACTTGGCTTCCCTTTGCCACGGCTGCACAAATTGCGTTCTTTCCTCTTTCTTTTCTTGCGTTTCTTATTTTTGCGTTATTTTTTCTTAATTTAATATTTACTTTGCACTTTGTTTAACTTTTACTTGAGCGCTTTTCTTTTCATTTTACTTTTCCAATTTAAATTCCTCGCCAGAAACTTTTGCCTGACTACGCGACGGAGTCGGATGAGGGTTCAGTTGGAGGGGGTCGGGCGTATTTTTCGGGCTGTTGCTGTCGAGAGAGTGAGACCGCGACAGCACACCACAAGCCTACACACACACACACACTCACGCGCGCTTACACAGCGAACGAAAACTTTGCCGCTTTCTTTATGGCGAAAAAGGTTAACGGCAAATCTTGAAAACTGCACTGAAACTCAACTCAACTCAACTCAACAAGCAAGGCAAGTTGGGTGTTTTGGGGCGGTCTGTTTGAGGGTATGCAATTTCCTTATTGAAATATTTGCACTTGGCTACACGTTCTGTCGCGTTCAACGAATTGATGCTGATTGCATTTTGTCGCATCCATTCACAATATCAAAATTCTGCGGGCACCCTTCACACGCTGCTCGTCGTTCCTTTCTTGTTCCCTGTTTGCCCGTTGCCGTTGTCCTCGCTTTGCGCACTTCAAGTGGCTGCCATAATTACACTAATTGTAATTGTAATTGAATTCGCTTAGTTGCCGTTCACACCGCCAATGACACGCTCACACACGTGCATGGGCGCACACAAATGCGAAAACAAAACACGGCACTTATCACACGCGCTGGTAATTGAGAATCGCAATCCCAATCGTAATTGCAACGGTAAATCGCCAGAGTCTGAAAGCAGGGCGGCCACAACGGCAAAGACACACACACGACGCTGACGACGTTTGCGAAAGGACTAAAATGCCTCGCTGTTCAGAAAGCGCGTGAGAGTCGAGTCGCGTCGAGTTGAGTCGTTTCAAGTTGGGTAAGACGTCACACTCACACTCGCACTCACACTCGCTCAATGCGCCATAAGAGAGCGGTCGCTGCTTAGAAATAAAACTGTGTGTGCGTGTGTGGGCCGTGCTCTCGCAGCAGGCGGCGTCGGCGTGTGAGCGCTGAGAGGGAGAGCAAGAGAGCATAACTGTCAAGCGAGAGCGGCTCTCTGTGCATGTGCATGTGTATATGAACAGTAATTCAGTCTGTGCAGTCTGTGCCATCGCAGCCTTGATGTGCATTGCGCTGCTTCACCACTAGCGGCAACAACAACACCGCCACCACCAGTCTCCGTTGTCGCCCGCTGCATGGCAGTGCTGGGGGTTGATTTTCTTGCAGCTAGCACGAGAAGGCTGCTTGTCAGTCAGTCAGTCAGTTCGGCCGGTCTGTCTGTCAGCAATACGGGCAGTGAGAGAGCAAGACTCAAAATGGTGGCCACCACCAGCGATACCACAACAATAACAACAATGTCGACATCGACATCGACATCGCTGAGGTCGTTGTTGTTGTTCCCCTTTTGCATTTAACACGAAGCACGCGCTCATAGTGCTCTTGTTGTTGTTGTTCTTGTTGGGTGGCTTCGCCAAATCACCAACAACAACAACAAGCGAACACTATAAACAAAATTTGCGGTTCATGTGCTCAACACCTTCGCAGCTGCTGACGTCGATGCTGCCACTGCCGGAGTCAACGCAGGGAGCGGCTGCAGCGACTGCAGAGTTTTTTTTTTTGTATTTAATTTAAAAGGCTACTGCATACTTTTGTGAACGGGAGAGGTTAAGTTGAGTCAATTATTGCGGCAGGCAAATGGAAACAATACGACAACGATTGTTGGAGGAGAATCCATGTCAAATTTGATCGAATATGTAACACAGTTTAATCGAGCTTTGTTTCTACTCTACATTTATGTAAGTTGTGTGACATTTGTGTAGATAATTTAGTTATGGATGACTATTATTTTCAAGATGTTAAGCTACATATTTACCTGTATATAAGATTTACTTGGAACAAAAGGGTACAAACTACCTAGCACACATCTGGTTATATGGAATACCGACGCAATGGTCACACTGAGTATGGCGACAAGGGAGGAGCTCAGAGTCAAGCCAGGTATAACAATGATATGAAGAGTTGGTGGGCCACAGGGACAAAATACACGTGCACATACATGCACTTACACTCACACTCACACTTGCACTCACACACACACACATAAATATCCACATGCAGGTCTGCATTTGAGCGCCAGAACAAAACGAACTTGCAGAATGTTCTCAGATATGAGCATTTGGCTGGTGTTGCAGCTAGAGCATCTGCTTCTTCTTCGGTTTGGTGCCGTTGTTGTTTTTCAGATCTGCTCTGTTTATGTACACAAAATGCGCGCAGTGCCCACAGCGATGTCGGCTATAATGACGACTACGGCAACTACGACGATGTGCACATTGGCATATTTAACAATGGCTTCGTCTGTGTGTGTGTGTGTGCTTGTGTGTGTGTGGTGTAGCCAGGACCGCAGTTCAGCGAGGCGAGGCCAACTCAGCAAGCGATGCGTGTAAAAAGGATAATTTGTCAATATGTTCGTTCGTTTCGGATTTGCACGGCCTCGACGCCAGTTGCCAGTTGGCAGTTGGCAGTTGTTGGCAGTAAAACCATCAACCCAAGACCCTAACAGGACCTCTCCTTGCCCACTCGTTATGACGCTCCGATGGTCGTTTGTGCGTGCCTCTGCCACTGCCTCTGCTTCGGTTTCTACTCCTGCTCCTGTCGACGCTGTGCACACAAAATTCTTTGTGCCTGCCGCTTATTGAATTGCTCGACACGGTTCTGACTGCCTGTTCGACTGTGCGGCGCTCCAGAACTGCCCCCTGCCCGTTTAGCTCTGGCTACCACCAACCCGCTACCATCGCTTGCTTGCTTCCACCATTCGGTTAGCAATGGTTAATAGGGCTTAGAAGCTGAAATTATTGCCTTGTTCAGTGTGAACCAAGCCAAATCGGATGAGCGCTGTTTCCATATACGTTCTGGTTATGTGTGTGTGTGTGTGTGTGTATGTGTGTGTGTGTGTGTGTATGCCAAAGGCGATAACAGACCGACTGAATTGGGCTGGGTTTTCCTCCTGGGTGGCAACTGGCACTAAACGTTCGATTATTAGTGGGTTCGCTTCAGCTGAAGTGTGAGAATAATCAGTGCGGGGTAGCTTTGGTATTGGGTTAATATATATCGTTTCTTACATTTACCAATTATTATACGCATTCACGTGGTAAAAAGACCATATTGGGTTTGCCCAATTTCATTGGCGGCAGGGAGTACGGTCTGAAATGTTTTTCTTTTTTGATGTTTGGGGGAACTTTCCAGAATAATAAATACCAAATTTAGTGAGTAGTTTTTTATCGATTTGCGATTTGTTATCGAATTGCCAGCATACCAGTGGGCGTGGCACAAAAATCAACACTTTGTATGAAGAGGACAACTACAAGTTTGTATCCAAGGTTTCAAGTCTACTATTTGCAATACTTTAAACATATAGGAAATCGATAAAAAGGGTCTAGTGCTTTTGTACAAATGTGAGTAAAAATCAAAAGGAAACGTCTCAGACCTCATAAAGTATATATATAATCTATATTACCATCTGTAGCCGAGTCTATTCAGGCATGTTTGGCTTTCTAACTGTCTGTCCGTTTAACACTACAAGCAAATCAAATGATCGATAATTCGTTTCATTCTCTTATTTATATTTATCGTTTTTTTTTTATAACGTTTTCTTAGCGTATTTGAACTACAACTAGATTTATTTCAAAATATACCTTTCTGGATACCTTAACCCAATAAAGCGCAAATATAATCCTTGCTAGAAATTTTTAACCTTAACTAAGGTTTTCAAAGACAATTCGATTTTTATGATAACCTTTTTTTAGATCAAATGTAAACGATTTCCTGAAGAATTTCTCCGTTCCATTATATTCGTCTCGGTTTTATGAAATTAATTGCTGTTCAATTTGTGAGCTATGCCAAAAAAAAACAGCCAAAGGACGAGGACAGGTGGATGCCAGCCAGGAACTTCAATTGGCGAACGTGGCGACAATCAAAACGCAAAACAAGCCAAAGTCGAGCAAGAAAAATTCATTGCCAAAACCAATAACACAATCAACTGAAAGTTGCCAACCCGCCCCGCCCCTCTCTCTGTCTGTGTCTCGTGGAAGTCCGGCAGCGACAGTCAGCTTACCGTTTACTCGTTCATCGTCTGACAAAGGGCGAGACGGGGAGACCACGAAAGTCCTGTCTCACCCCAACCAACGAAAAGCAGCAGGAGCAGCCTCGAGACCGAGGACAAAACGTCGACGATGAGATTTTAAAAGCCATTTAGAAAAACACCCTCAGACACAAAACAAATCCACAAAAATACCGACACGGATACCAACCAACAACACATATATATATGGATATATATATATATGGATATATATATATAGAGTGGCAAAGCTTACACAAAAGTGGCGTTAAAAATGATGCGGAAACACGATGTTCGTCAGCACCGCAGTCGACATCCAGGATGAGTACGCTGCTGGGAAACGAGAACGCAGACGAGGACGACGAGGACGACGACAATGAGCCTTCAAGCGAAAACCGCTGCTAAAACTTCACGCTTAAATATTTTTCACACCACGTAGCGACAAGTTTGTGTAATCTGAGGGCCGAGAGGCTATAATATGCCGTCTTCAAAATGGCACGAAGCACAGCGGATGTGCGTGGAATGTGGCTGCCCGAAGAGGAAAGCGGAGTGAAAAGTGGCAGCAGCAGTTATGTTAGACCGAGACCGGGACCAGTAGGTAAGTAGTCGGCAAATGTCTAAATACCCTGCTCGTGCTAAATGCCTGACATTTTGGCTGCGACCACAACGAATGCATCCCGGATAGCTGGCCGAAGAGAGAGCAAATGTTCCGCATGAACCGAATGCGGATACATTCGCACCTGCATGAATCCGGCAAGACAACGGGAATGCGAATGCGATTGGGATTACACAGAAGGATTAAGATAATTGAGTGTAAGGTTATGCGAGAAAACTAAAGAGGGAATTTTCAAAATTCGCAGTTTTTTGACTTGATTTCAATCAATCAAAAACAAAATTAAAAAAATATTAAATATGTTTATCAAATTTCACAATATTATGTATAATTTTAAGTTGAATTATTTAAGGTATTACATTTTGTTTACGTTATGTTTTGGTTAGATAATTTTGAGTAAAGTGCAAAAGGCGGAACAATTTCTTTTTTATAATTTGAGCTGTTTCTGCGTCACATAATTTTGAAACTTGAATAAATTTTTTCCACTACATTTTTACCTGGAGTATATATTTTTATTAAAACTTTTTTTATGCTAAAAGATCTCTCATTATGTAAAGAGTATATTGCAACTTTCGTCTATTTGGCTGTTCGCATAAAATAAATTTTTTGCGCTGAAGTTAAAAACGATTAAAATTTTCAAAATCTATATTTTCCACAATTTTAAAGCTAGATTCACCAATATTGCCAGACAATTTTATGTTGAGCTCTTTAAATATGGATTTCTTTATATAAAATAGCAATAATAATATTTAACAATAATATTTAATAATAATATTTAAGACCGTTTTCGTCTGATTAAATGTGCAACTTCTTCTTGATAAAAACTATGCTCCAAACGACGACTGTTTTATAAATATTTAATATATTTCAAATGCATATTTCCCATATTTAATATATTTTAACTTATCGCCTCTGCGATATGCCCGCCTGTTGTCAAGTAGGGTAATCTCTTCTGCTCAAGAAATCGCAAAAACCAAATCTAAACCGAAACACAATTGTTAGAAATTAAAAGGAAAACTTTAATCATAGCCGCGGGTAAGCGGCGGCGACGACGGATGTCGGATGTCGGACGTCCAAGTGGCTGAATCGGCCAGTGGACAGACGGAAAGGGGAAGGGGGAGGGGGAATAGGAAACCGGGGACCGGGCATGACTCCGTTTGCCACTGTTTGAAATACAACAAAACTTGTGCAAGTTTCCGGTCGTGTGTACTATTTTCCGTGCTCATTTCCGCAGCCATTTCCACATTTCCACTGTGGCGACGCAACACAAAAGGAACTTTCCTTGAGCCAGTTGGAACTGGAGTTGGAGCTGGAGCTGGAACTGGAGTTGGTGCAACATCAGACGATTGTTGTTCTTGGACGCACAAAAGTTGCGGCAGCTTGAGACTTCGAAAGGGTCAGTAACGCAGGGTAACCGCTGCTGTGTGGCACACAGATACAGATACATAGATGCAGCTACAGCTACAGATACGGATACATGCGTACTTATGTAGCGCTTAGTTGTGCTCTGGGCGGCAGTTGCTATCTCGCTTCAGCTGGTGTGCAAAGCCCAAAAACCAAAAGCAAACAACAACCAAGAAGCAAGAAGAAGCAAGTAGAAGCAGCAGCGGCAGCAATGGAGCCACACCACCGAAACCGCCACCCACATTGGCCACTGCGTTTGCCACTTGGCTGTTGTTGCACTTCACTCAATTTGGGAAAACTTTTTGCAGTCTCTGCCGCTGACAGACGTCATAAAAGCGAGTGGGAGGAGCCTCAATCGGAGGCAGGTGTGTGCCAAAAAATTCTGCTCTTAACTTGAGAGTGTGTGCGTGTGTGTGTGTGTGTGTGTGTGTGTGTGTGTGTGTGTGTGCAGTCAATCAATATGTCAGAGGCGAGCCTCATCAAAAATTCCAATCACAAATTGGCGGAGAGCAGCACCAACGCCACCATCGAACGTTGCAACCACAATCCACCTATCGGAGCCACCTTTTTGGCCCGAACTGGAGCTGGGGCAGCACTCGAGTGACCAACGCATCCAATAATGGCATTTAAATGCAGGGTCACGTATCAATTTACTTGGTTATTAGTTACCAGCCATAACGAGGAGTACCTCCCCGCCCACTTGCTACCCCTCATCCACTATCCTGTGGCCGAGAGCCAATATCGTGCACTCTCACCGAAGAGCTCACATCCTGTTGCCAGCCATGCCAAAGATCTGCCCAGTTGCCATCACTTGCCCTCTGACCCGATGCGCAAATCTGAGATGAGCGCTGCTCCCGCTCCTGCTCCCGTTCCCGCTCCCGCTTCCGGATATGGCTTTGTGCTAAACTGACAGCAGCGCCCAAAGCCCGAAAAACCCAAGTCACTCCCCTTAAGCGACCCAAAGCAGCTGGCGGTCTGTTTATGCCAGTTCCCCCCGTCTGACCCTGCCCGCACTTTCCCCTTTCTTTCCTTTGCTTAACTTTAAAAAAATATAACCGGAGTCGCAGTCGAAATCCCTCCAAATAGCCTGTCAACACACGGCCCAGAGAAAGCAAGAAGCTGCAAACTGAACGAACGGGTTCTCTTTTGCTTCTCACTGGTTTCTCTCGCCTTTCGGTTTTTCGCTCTGGCTGCATTTTCGGCTCAAGAAGGAATAAGCCATCTTACCGAGCCGCACGAGCCGAGCGCAGTGCCCGAGTCCTTTCAGTTTTGGTTGCACCCGTGAAAGAGAGCCGATCTGGGCAGGGGAAAGTGGGGGAAAACGGGGGTTAGGAGCAGCTCGATACATGTTTGCATAGGTGCCAGAGAACTTTTGTGTATTGCCAATGCAGCAGCGATGCAAGTGCGGCTCGAACCTTGCATACACTACAAAAAATTTAGCTCAAGTTTATTTTGAAAATTTTCGTTATTGAAATAAATTTAGCCAGTTTTTTCAATAATTAACTTAAATAACAGAATATTTCTTTATAATATTATATAATTTTATATTTTATATATTATATATATTTTTTTTTTCAGTGTGCCCAAGTTTTTTTAAACTAAACATAAAATGCAACAACTAAAAACTGCCAATTTGGAGCCGAGCTAAATTTGCGCCCGCATTTCTGAGAGTAGCTTCGATACCTTCGACGAGCTTTGGGAGCGAGTTCTGCTCACACGCACACTCACTTACACACACACGCACACACATGCAGAGCGGATTCCCGCAGCCATTAGGACGAACAAATGTTCGTCGCTGCCACAACAAATCCCTAAACAAGTAGCAACAACGCGGACAGTTCCCAGAACGAGAACTAGAAACAGGAGCAGCAGCGGGAGCAGGAGTAGCAGCAGCGGCGACTTCCGTCGTCAACACCAAAGCCGAACATGATGCCGTTCGCCGATGCCGATGCCGACGTTGGCGCAGGCGTCGCTGCTGCGACTGCTGCTGTTGCTGTTGGTGCTGCATTCTGCATATAGAGCGGAATTTCCGGTCTAACCTCACAGCGCCCAAGCGGAAATACAAGCGGATTAGCTTTTAGATTTATATACTAACAAACACCGATTAGACAGGTGGGTGTGTGTGTGTGGCTGTCAGAGCACGCTAGAACGAGATGGAGAAGGGGGACAGGAACAGGGAACGATTGCTCGGCTGCAGACCGGGGCAGGACCTGGCCACGGCCACGCAGCTCGTCTCGTTGCATGGCTGCGAGAGTTTCTGCGTGGCTTCTAAATGCCAGCAGCATTGCGTTCCAAAGTGGGTGACTGGGTGGGTGGGTGGTGTGGCAGTTGCAGTTGTTGTTGTTATTATTGTTGTTGTTGTTTTCGTTGCGTTTTAGTGTTTCCTGTTCGAAGTTCAAATGTGAGAATATTTTCATATGGCCGCCACACGGACAGACAGACAGACAAACACATAGAGAAACTCACCACACACACACACACACTTAGTCACCCACTAGCACCCACTCAGTGGCCATTTCAGTGCTTTGCTCGGCTGCGGTCCCAACTTTGGCTCAGTGCTCATTTTTCAGATGCCTCAACTTGGGCTATTTGCAACTAATAGAGTATGCGGCCAGCTAGGAATTTAACGCAGAAACATTTTTTGGTCAAAACGCTCTTCGATTTTATTGTTGTTGCAACTACAGATATGCTGGCTCAGCCAAACTCTTTGTCGATTAAATCAATTAAAAAAAAACAACTTCAAACTTATAAAAATTTAAAAAAAATAAAATTTTTAATTTTCAAATTCGGTTTGCTTTTGTCAAATTTTAGTTGACTTTCAATTATTGTAAAAGTTACATTAAAAATATGTTGTAATTGGCATTAGGACAAATTAATAAATAAAATCAAAATATTTAAGCTAATCAGTTTTTATAAAGAATTTGGATATTTTATGCGGATTTTGGATATTTTTACATTTGAAAAAAATCCATTTTATATTTAATTTAAAATTTATATTTAAAGGGAAAATTTGATATTTTGGATATTATTTTGCTAAAACTTTATTATCGATCAGCTTAATTAATATTGTACTATATATAATCATATATAATATAAATAAAACAATCTGATACACATTGAAGGAATTGCGTTTTTTTCCAAGTGTAAATCATGTAATTTTTAAGCCACAAAAAAATAATAAACTATTATCTAATGCATTTCATGATTATGGCAGCTGGCGCGCCTTCTCTTTATATTATTTTTGACCATGACAAATATCCAAAAAATTACAACTTTCAGCACTATCTATCTGTATCTATATCCGTATCTGTATTCATATCTATGTGTGTGTGTTTGTGTGTGTGCCACGGGAATGTGGGTGAATGTGGCAGCCACCTTAAAAAATGCAATGAAACTTGTCGTCAAATTGTCATAAAAATGCGATAACTTTGTTTTGTGTCGCCATGTTTTAGTTGTTGTTGTTGTTGTTGTTATTGTTGTTGTTGTTGTTGTTGTTTCAACAACGAGTATGATAAATTTTTACGATGTTGCCATAACAATAAACCGGAGCTTCGGCTTCGGCATGTGAAAAGCGCGTGGAAAATGGAGAGCGACGAAAACCTAATAAAAATCCTTGCTGGCTGCGAAACTTTTATGGGCAAAACTACGCGCCAACGGGGCCAAAAACAAAAAAAAAAAGCCAAAAACAAAAAATGAAAAAGTAGAAAAGCCGTTGGAAAAGCGTGGAAATGCCAGCGTGCAATGGACCAAACATAAAAATAAAAAATACAACAAAAAAATAACAGTGAAAATGTGAAAAGTGCAGAGAACTAGCTCAGGTGCAGCAGGATAAGCGACGGGGTCGTCAAAGCGACGCAGAGGCCAAGCATGATGAACCCCACCCCCAAACCCCTTTATCTAACAACAGCCAACACCCAACAGGGGAAATGGCGGCTTCCATTTGATGTAGCATCTGATTTTTCTGTCTAACCTGCCCCCCATCCCGCTTCACCGAAAAGTTTTTAAGGCCTGAAGACAATAGGCGATTAAGCGAGTTTTCTTTAGAAAGCAGCTCTGATTCGACTGTTCGAATGTTGTAGATGGTGCGAGTGTTCGACCTTTAGATACCCTGTTAACTGTTGTTTTTAAGGATATTGTGTCATAGATGTCTTTTTATGTCTTCAATATTATGCTTTTTAATGGAACAAACTTAACTTTATCTGACAAATATTCTGTTATTTCTCAAAAGTAAGTTTGTTTATTGAATGAGCGAATCAGCGATAAAATAATAATCCTGTTTAAAGCTTTTATTACACTTCGAACGAGTATTGCGCAGTCGGTTCCACACGACTTCCTACCTATTTAATCTTTAAGAATACAAAAAAAGAAACCGTTATATCAAGTATGCACACGCGCAAAGCTGAGATACGGCCGGGACCGTGAACTACGCCGAGCGATGATACGCTTTCTTAGCCGTATAATCTGGCACTCAAACGTGACCCCCTTCGAAGGATTCCTGTGTGCTCCTGTGGGCGTACAGGACACCAGGCCCAATCTGAAGACAAGCATCGATTTGTTCTTGGGCGTAGCGCAAATAACAAAGGTGTGTGTTAGCCAGCCAGCTCCTCCTCGGCTGGTTGAGTTTGCTCTTGTGGAATACTGGCTGTCGACTTTACGCATCATTGGACAACAACAACATTTGCAAATTCAATTGAATTGCTACACGCACCACTTGTTAACCGTTTTGGCATGAACACACACACACACACGAGGCCTACAAACTCTCAACTCAACTCAACTCATTTCATTCCATGGTCTCGTCTCGTCTCGGCTCGTTTTATCGTCTTATTATTGGTTTTACATGCACATCCGTTCCTCAAATTTCATTACAGGGACATGAAACCCAGCCGAGTGCCCCAGAGCAACAGATAGAACCAGGTCCAGTGCACACTCTCCGTTCGCTCTATTGAGCACACACACGCATATAAACAACTGCGAATGGAATATCCCAATTGGAGTTCCGAGTGGTAATGGAACAGTGGAGGAGGCCATGTTGCATTGGGTTATTTGAACAATGGCTAAAGGGCCTATAAAATCACACAAGGGGCTATAAATCCATTTGCAAAACCAAAATCCAAAAATATCCCAAAGCCAAACAACGCCAGTACGAACTTATGTACATACAAACACACACACACACACACACACACGTGTATTCGTGATGCATACATGTGTTTCTATCCCACTCCAGCCCACCTGCAAAAGTTCTCCCCAACTCTCGCAGACCAAAAGGGCACAGGAGCTGTGCATTCGTGCGTGGACTGATTGATTTGAATTTTACAGACTCTGAAATGTCGCCACTTCTCGGCAAATTGTTCCAAAGTTTTGATATATCAATTTCCACAGACTATAATAACAAATTTTAGAGCTGCTTTTCTTACAAAGTTTTCTTTCTTTTTTCCCTTCGTGGGAAATAAAAGTACTTAAATTAGCACTGTTACAGAAAAAAGAAATTTCAACTAAACAGAGCTGTTAAATTAACAGCTGTTAAGCACAGCTTCAGGCTTACATTAGATAGATTAATGGCTTACATTTAAAACCAAAATAGAATGCTTAAGATTTGTTATATCGTAAACTCATATTGGGGTTTATATATATATATTTTTGTATATATATGTATATATTGAAAACCCGAAACATTTGGTATATGGAACATTAGGCATTGGAATGCCCAAATTAAAGCCCATTAACAGAGTCTCAATTGGTGCTCTGTTTTTTTTTAATAAATTACACATTTAAAACAAGTCAAATTTAAATCAGAAATGGAGAACATGATTCGTAGTAACTTGATATGAAAACGGTATCAATTGTTTTCACTAAAGAAGAAGTGTGTTAATTAAAAAATCGTGATACCGTGCGAAAAGGCACTGTAATAAATACCAGTCGACAGCCGACAGACGACAGCGGGAAACAACAAAAGCAACAGCAATGGCAACAATTCAATTAAAATGCCAGAGGGAACATGCAAAATGCTTGGGTGGAAATTAACCCCTATAAACTCATAATATGCTCAAAATGACGCACTTAAAAACACATTAATCACATCGACAATTACGGCTGTTACACCAAATAATGTATTTTTGTAACTGTGTGTGTGTGTGTGTGTTTGTACGTGTGTGTGTGCGACTGAGAGAGTAAGGGATGCCTGGCGCGTGCTTGAGAGTGCGTGACGTGGCAACCTTTGTGAACAGGGGCGACTCGAGTGATGTACAAATGAGACTTAACAAGCAACCACCAACAATACAAGAACTGCTGATACACTGAGAGAAAAAAGACAGCAGATAGATAACTTAAATATCATTTAGCTTACGAAATTATGTCCAAAATAATTAAAACATTTTTTTCATTCGTAGACTATAAGATACCCTGAGCCCTACAAAAATTGCAACCCCCTTGCTTGCCTTTTTTTGTGCCTGTAGCTTCTATACTACTCGATATTTGGTAAGACCAAGCCGCAAAATCGATATTTATCGATATTATTGAAACGGCGCATATGATCAAAAACATATGTTAAATTTTTTCTGTGCACAGATATAAATTATCAGAATATATAAAATTTAGCTATTCTAGTTTTATGGACCTGTCTGGATTCCATTCCTGATCAAGATTATATATGTTTCTGCGTGTTACATATTTAGGTTATAAATATATTTTAAATTTCGTACACAAATTTGTTCAGTTATGATTGTCTTAACAGTGTTTGCTGTTTTTTCTCTCAGTGTACACGCTCGGCTACCCACAGGAGTGCATTCAAAATATAAAAGCTTTCGTGTCGTCATTAAAAACTGTTTTTGCTAATTAAGTGCTCAATTGAGCATTCAATTTCACATACACAAACACAAAAATACACACACAAGCTCACTTTTGAACAACACAACAGGGTAAATACTCAGTGAAGTACAAACCAAAAAAGAAAAAAGAAACCCACCCGAAAAAAGGAAACCAGATTAAGAAGCAGAAACCAAATCAGCAACAGAACCAACACGAAAACCGGCGCAAATAACAACACAATTGTTGGGCTGCTTTGGAAAAGGGCCCCTTCGGCAAAAAGGAGAAAGCAAATGCAAAAGCAAAGCAAACGGAATGAAATGAAATGAACGAAAATATAACAAAGTTGGTTATTTGCTCAGTTAATGCAAAATGATTCCCCTGGGGAGCGTGACGCGGCAGCGGCAGCGGTGACTGCAATAATATCTCAGAAATAAGTACATATCCAGCGAAAGCTGGAAACAACAACAGCAACAACAACCCGCATCCGCAGGACCTGAAGAAGGACGCAGACCAGTCGCCAGAATAACACAAAATACATTTGCACAATGCGCGACCGAAACCAGTAAATAAAGAACGGTGCTAAGCGAACGAGGAACGAGAAAAAGCTGAAACCAACTTGACGAGACGGCGTCGTTTCGGGTTGGAGGACAGCGGGCGAACATGATTCAATAAAAATTACGCTGAAAAGTATGCAACAGACACAAGCGAACAAGCGGGACAGACGGGAGGGCGGGCAGCTAAAAAGCAAACATAGCAAACAAAACAGAGCGACGCAGCAGAATGAATGCCAAAGCAAAACTGCTGAAAGCCGAAGGCAACCAGGCAGGCAGGCGGGCCTTATGAAAAGAAAAAGTACTTAAAAAGCTCACGAGCAAATATTTATAACAGTAAATCAGTTTGGCGCTAACACAACCCAGAACACAAACAAACAAACGGGGGAAAACGGAGCAAAGAAACTCTCCCCTTCCCCGTTCCCCTTCCCTTTACGAAAGCGTTGCATGTGCTCAGGTTGAGAGCGCGCGAGCGAGAGTAAGAGTAAAAGTGTTCGCTGAGAATGGCGAGCAAGCAAAAAGTGCAATAACAGCAGCAACAATGCAAACTAAAGCGCACACGAACAACTGCAATAACTGTGAATGCGGATGTGAGTGCGCGAGTGCAGCTTTTCTGTGAATGGGCCAGCAAGGCATACAGCAAGGGCAAGAGGGGGACAGGAATAGGGCACTCTGCCCACCCTCGAAGACAGGTGGCAGCCAAAGCAAACCAGAAAATATTTAAAATCGTGTACCGAAAAAGCTGAAAACAACTGTGTAGATGTGTAAGTGCGAAACAAGAATAGCTGATAAAGTCTTGCAGGTCCGATTACCAGACGTAATACAACTCTGTAAATTTACATATTAGCTGGTGAATTTCATATTCGATAACAACTTATTATCAAATTCAAGTTTTCAGTTCGATTCGGTGGTGATCTTTCATACCGAAAGTAACATTTCACAAATAAAAATAAAATAAATAAAATAATATTTTTCATAATTTCATATTAATAATTTATGTAAATTTAAATAATTTAAAATTTAAAAATGTTATGATTTACGGAAAATGGAAATGGGACTATATATGGGAACTATCTTTATATTTATACAAGATTATAAAAAAAATCTTTAAAAGATTACAAATATTATATTTGTATGGGTTTCTACCACAGCCAGAAACAAATTGAAATTGATGAAATAAATGTGTTTTAAAAGTATTTCATGTTTCTGAATTTGGAATGCAATGTCAATTTGCTTACATCCAAAGCGTATGCGATTATTAGTTTAACATTATGTTCCAATATACAAATATACAAAATCGATGTGTATGTTTACCTGTTCAGGTATTTATTTGTGCATGTGTATTTGCTGGTTTGCATAACAAATTTAGAGAGCAAAAATGCAAACGCATATTCATATGAATTTATTTATTTAAATCAAAAAGGGTCGACTAAGCGATTGCCTGTATTCATTTGCTAGAAACGAATACACTATGCAAGTTTATATGCCTTTTACAAATATTTTATTAGCACAGGGTATTCAAAAAACCCAAAATTCACAAAATACGCAAAATCAAATCGCATAAAAGAAAATCGGAATCGAAATCAATCGAAGACAGAATGAGTGTATTGAATAACATGGAATTGAATGCAAAATTTACTGGGCTTCTAATTTGACAAAGGAATTTCGAGTGTGCACACACACAAACACACACAGACACACACATGCCAATCTCGTGACGAATCTTTCAACAGAAAAAACAAGGCAAGCACAAATACCAAATAAATATGTTTAGCCAAATTGCCAACCGCCCAAAACCAAACCCAAACCAAAAGAGAAAAAAAAAACCCAACCAACTAACCAAAACTCAACCAACAAAAAAAAAGGAACAAAAAAAAAGACGAGTCAAGCGTAACATATTTATTGACATTGCGGTTGCCGAGAAGAACAAGAAACAGAACGAGTGGGTACGCAGCACATTGGATTTCAGTTAGCAGCAACCACCCACTCAGGCGGGTTGAAACCACCGACACCACTGAAAGAGACGAGGACCAACCCAGTTGAGTGGCACTTGCAAGTGTGGTGTTTATGTTCCATACATCAAGGGTTTATGGGCTAAACGTTTATGGGTCTGGCAACAACAAGCTTTTAAAGGGTTTTAAGCACACACGCACACACACTTACACACACGCACACACTAAGGAGTCAATGTTGAAGTTTGGTTGCCACTTGAAATCTCACTTATACGAACGCATTTTTTGCCAGTTGACGTTGACTGCACACTTCAGCGACTTCCAAAAGACGCCCCCCACACCCGCCCAACCCCCCTCAATGGTTGACCTCGGCCGAAGCCAGGAGCCAGCACTCCCAGGACTTGTGTGCGGCATTACGAGCGTATTACAAAATGTATTTTATCTTCATCGATTGGCAGAATTTATATCTTTTTTCATGCCACATCAGCGCGCGTTCAATGTGCACCCTCGCAAGTAAGTTGAGGTTATGTATGTGCCGACAGGCAACAACAACAAGCATATGTCTGTATTTTGGGTGTATCAGTGTGTGTGTGTGTGTGTGTGTGTGATAAATCAGCTGTTTGTAAGCAAAGCAAATGAAATGATGCATGAGATGAATAATAATAGATTATGAAATTAAAAGATTCCTTCTTTTGTTAACCAAATTATTAAAAAAAAATAAAAAAAAAATATTTATCTTAGCGTAATATATTGGAATTTATAATATATTGGTATTTAAACCTTTTTTTATTTTAGTTATTTTCAGTTTTTCATCATTTTTTAAAAAATTAGTTTTTATTTTTGCTAACTTCTCTTTTTTCTGATCATTCCTTCTGCTAAGCTTCGGAACAACAACAACTAATACAACGACACTTTTCAAAATGCAATCATGTTTGCCAATTATGCAAATGCGTCCCACTGTGCGGCACTGTGGGACATAACTTCGTAAATGCTGCAAACACTTGGCTTCGTGTTTACCACAATTTACTGCGACTCGAGTTAACACAAACAGCAAAAACTTCACAAAATAAATGCACATTTTTTGCCACATTTCCCCCACCACCCCTCTTTTCACCCCAGGAGCGCACAGTCAGTTTACCGACATTGTTGTTGTTGTTGTTGTTGTTGTCCTGACAGCCCCGGCCAAGTTGGGCCACAATAAAGTCCAAGAAACGGGTCGGAGAGGTCGCAGCTTGCCATAAGCCAAATATGTCTGTGTCTGGGTAACTGTTTCTCTGTGTGTGTGTGTTTGTGTGTGTGTGAGTGGGTGTGCGACGAAAGTGTGGCAATAAAAAGGATAATGTAACTGTTATTCTACGCAAAACGGAAACGGCTCTGTGGCCAGGGCAGCCAAGCTACCACCAACACCAACACCAACCCCCTCCCCTCTCCACTCCTCCCACCCCCCCTCGTGACAGTCGGTTGGCAAGTGTTTGAAATATTTTTGTGGCAAAAGGTGGCAACTGGCAACTGGCGAAGCTGGGCGAAGATGCGGGCGCACAAGTGAAAAGCACAACCGGAGACGGAGTCGGAGTTGGAGCCGGAGTCGGAGTCGCTGTGAGTGACTGAACAAGTGCCAACGAGGAAGCGACTTTCAGTGCGAAGGGGGGTGTGTGGGGTGGGGGGTAGACTGGGGTGACTGGGACCGAAGAGTGCAAAAGAGCGAAGCCGGAAAATTGTGTGGAAATTCGAGCTTCTTTTGAAATTGAGGCCGGAAGTGGCAGCCCCAGTCAGGCACACGTTTAACGAGAGAGAGAGAGAGCAAAACTGAGAGTTGAAGAGAAACAGAGAGAGAGAGAGAGGGAATGTGCCAGAGCGAGACTAAGCGAGAGAGCGAGACGAGGGCAACGTGCAACGCGTCGCTTGTTGTGTTAAACAAAATGTTTGCGGGTGCAATAAGCGTAAATTCAGTGGTTTTATGTTTACTTATTCAGCACACACACACACACACACCAGCAACCACCCCGCACCAGCACTCTGGCGGGGACAATTATTTGATCCGCACCACCCACAAAACTTCATCGGTTCGTGTGTGTAGAGTATGGCGTGGGCTGGTAATATACTTTTGCAAATCGATGCCAACTCCTTAAACGATGGGTGGCTCTGTGGGCGGGGAGATGGATGGTGCTGTGTGGTGTGGTGTGGTTTGGTGTTGTGTGGAGGCAGAGCGGAAGCGTGTGGCATGTTGAATGCTCTTGAGTGTTTTCGTATGGTTGACAGGATAACACGAAGTAATTCAATTCGAAATACTTTATGCTGTTGCTTTTATTATTTGTGCTCGTTTGTTCGTTTCGTTTCGTTTCGTCTCGTTTTCTTTTACTTTTCTTTTCTTTTCTTTTCCGTCTCGTTTCGTTTCGGTTGCTTTTGCTCCTTGTTGTCGGAAGTGGCATTTGTGGGGGCGAGGAATGGGCGAGGGGGTGCTGTTGCTTCATAAAAAATGGTGTGCAAAGTTACACACAGTTCTCCCTTATGTGTGTGTGTGCGTGTGTCTGTCTGTCTGTCTGTGTATGCGGTGGTTTCTCTGTTTATTTATTTTTATGATGTTTCCTTTTTGGCATTTTATTGAAGAAGTTTACCGACGCCATTGCTGCTGTTGCATAAATAAGTGAGTGGCATGGACATAAGGACAACCGATTCCAACAACACCCCAACCCAACCCACCCCCCACCCCACACCACCCCATTTACCCCCCTCCCCCACTCACTTACACACGGAAAATGCTTCGACCAGCTTCTTTTGCAATTCATAAAAAAAATCAATATTTATTGCAGACGTGGCACATAAGGCCCCATTTCCCTCTCCCCCTCCCCAACACCACCCCCTCGCATACTCCAACAATTTGCGGTCTCCGCTTGTTATTGAGCATTTAATCAGTTGATTTCTTATTCAGTTTGCTGCTTCATTTTCCCTGCATTTTATTTGCTTTTCTATTTTATTTCTATTTTATTTTTTTTTTTCTTTTTTGGTTTCATGTAAAAAGGAACGTTATTTCTGGAAATTGATTGCGAGGCAAACTAGGGAAATGCAAATAGGAAAACTTTTAACAGCACAGAAGAGAAGAAGAAGAAGAGTTCGCAATTTCGTTTGGATTTTGCAAATAATTTGAAATACGGCAACTAATTAAAATACAAAATGCAAAAAACGTTTTCTGCTTACGCAAAACATTTAACTTTAACTTCAACTTTGGTTTTTGTTGGATTGTTCCAATCTTATATAAGATTAAGAAATTTATAGTAGAAGATACGTTTAAGATAAATGAGTTTGAATATTAAAGATCAGCCAGGTTATATTTCTTGGTTTCTTAATATATCCTTAATATCCAGTTTTTGATTGTTGCCATTAGCTGCCTTTAGGTATCTTATATCAAGTCAATTTTTGCAGACAGAATTGAACCTAAGTCTTTTTTTCCTGACACGTACAAAACCTAATTCAGCTGTCGGGTGTAACCGACTGGGTAATACTCTATGACAACATAACAACAGCTTAGCTCTAAATAGTTGAAACGTTCTAAATTATATGATGTTATTTTTAATAAAATATAGATTTTTGTTATATATAATTTGGCGCGATCGTAAGAGGAAGCTTTCCAAATTTGTTGATTACTAATTCTAAGATTATAAGATATATGGAATTTTCGGGTTTGGTCTATTTGAGCTTATTAAATAAAATGCTGTTCTGCAATTCTTAGTATGAAATAAATTTCATGTATCTAACTTTAAAATTGAGGAAGATTTTTACACAATATATATTCCAAGTTTTCAATTCTCTTACTTCAATTTCGTTTTTACAGACTGACAATGCTTAGATACTCTTTCCAATATACTCTCTTTCACTTCATTACTTAGTATACAAATTTATTGAATTTAACAGATAAGTTTTTGGATATTAAAAAGCCAACTGGCTAGAATTCATATTCCGTATTCTGATATATACTTATTTACAAAAATTCAATATTAAATTGTTGATTAATCTTTGAACTTAAATGATTCATTTATTCTTTATCTTAATCTTTACTTTTATGCCGTAAACTGACAATAGCCACTGTTCCGTTCTGTTAAAGCTGCTTCGAAGAAAGTAGCATAAAACTACTATTTCTACCCAAACAAAAAAAGTAAATTTTCAATTTATCATTATTTGTGCCTGTCGCACAGAATGCTAGCCGGGCGATTCCCAACAAATGCATTTGAACTCTGAACTTGGCGGTAGGCACAGCGCAGCACAAGCTTAGAAAAGCTTGACAAATGGGGTAAAATTGGAAACGGGAAGTGTTGCCAATCGCTAAGCAGAGTGCTGGTCAAATGGTTGGTGAAACCAATTGAAGAAGTTTACTGAGGCGAGTTGGGTTTCACTTGAGACGGGCCACCTCGAAGCGCTTAAAATGCGTTTCATATTACTAAATAGGGCGCTTACCTTCTTTAGACTTTTCGTACTGCTTCGGCGACGTGGTCTTCTTGCTTGGAATGGGCCTCAGGGCATTGCTCATCAGCTGCAGGGATTGAAAAATTATCATTTTACAAAGGGATTCCATTTGGGAGAACTATTTACTCACGATGCGATCGGAACGTTCGCCGCAGGGCAAACGCGCCACTGCAGCCTCGGGACTGTCCTCCGGCGGCGGCGGCTGAGGCACCCAATTATAGGCCCGCCTCGAGATGGGCACTCCACAGCGATCTTGCTGTGCCGCCTGTTGCCTGCAATGATCGATAAGCGATTAGTGTTATCCTCCAAAGCAGTGGACACCAGCACCACCCACCTTAGGCTCTCGTAGCAGTCCAGGCAGACCACGGCGTATTCGCCGTTTTCCAGCAGCAGACCATCGTCGCTCTTCTGATGCTTCACGAACGGAAACTCATTGACGGGCAGAGCCCGCACCCGTTTCCTGTAGGTCGTAATCCCGCACAGATGACAGTTGTAGTCGTGCCAATTGTATTTCCTATCCGCCGGACTGATGCTGGGACTCTGAGCTTCATATCTGCAATTCAATTGATTCGAATATTATTTCGATATGGTTAGAAGTATTTTAGGATGGACTCACTTGCGCCACTGATTCAACATGGAATGATAGCAAAATGTGCAGACTAGCGCCGAATTGTTTCTCAGCTGCTCGGCATTTGGCAAAGAGTTGTGCTTCAGCAACAGTGGAAAGTAAGGTCGCGAACCCTGGATGGAAAGTAAAGAAAGTATGAATGAGTATACATTTTACATTTAAAAAAAGATCTTTATCGAAGTAATCAAGAAAGTCTCTTTATATATTGCAGTTGATTCTATGTCAGATATTATTTTTGACAGCCGCATTTACATAATATTATAACTAATCGAGTTTTGGCCGAATCATTTAAAAGTAAACACGATACATCATTCTTATCAAGTCTGATTAACATATTTGCCAAACTGGAGCTTTGCTTGCTTAAAAGCAATCCTCAAAAACCGATAAAAATAACATAAGTAAATGTTTAAAAACTTTAAGCTGGGAGATCTACAATTGTTTAATCCTAATTGGACAATGTAACAAAATTTAATTTGTATTTTTGACGACAAACTACTTTTAAGGTATTTCTATGGAAAACTATTTTAACAAAATTTTTAACATATGGTATTTATAAAGCTTTTTTCAGAGGTGAGCTTGCATGATTGATTATTATTTGAGAATGACATAAACGATTTAAGCCGATTTTAAAAAACGTTACAATTCCTGAAAACTAATGCATGTATCTATTAATCAACCATGCATACCTCTTAGTTATAATCATTAGTTTTGAAACTAAATATTTTTGAATACATTATATTATAGCTTTTTCGTTTTTCTTCAAAATTTTCACTTTAAAATTCAAGAAATAATATTATATTTACAAAGTTGCAGTTGCATAAAGGTCGTATAAATAATTTGCAATATGATTCATAAAGATGTAATCATAATATAATATTCCTTTCTTGTAAATATAACATTTTTTTATTGAAAAGCAGCATACAGAAAGCCAAATTTTTTAAATTATTTTTTCTTAGTTTTATAGCTGCATAATGCATTTTACATATCATTTTCTTATTATAATTATTTCTTAAGTGCGATTTTAAACTCTTTTATAACTGTTAGATTTTTTAACTATAAAAAGAGAGATCTAGTTATATAGAAATTCCTAATGTTATATTTAAGATTTGTGTTTTTATGTCATGTACCGTAACTCTACTCAAATACCATCTTATTTTGTTGTATCAAATGTAACACTATGTAACAGAATTGCATTTTTTTCCGAAATTGGTGAAAATCTATGATGAAATCAACCGGAATGGATTTTTAAACACTATTATTTTAAAAATACATTCGTTATCTAAAAACAAACCGGGGTTGTCTATGCAATTCCAATTTTGGGTAAAGAGATAATACCCAATGCAAGGCTAAACTTAAAAAATCACAAAATTTTTACAAAAATTAAAATTTTATAGATGAATCCTATACGAAATGATACTCAAAAGCCTATCACTGCGGACGTTAGTAGTCACTAGTAATATATAATTAAATATAATACAGTTATGGAAACGGACAAAAAGGTAAAGGACAAAAAAGTTGTTACACGAAATTCTTTTCTCGATAAATAGTTATAATATTAGCTTTATTCTAACAGAATCTAAATCTGATATATAATTTATGAAGATGTGAAGATGTACAGTTGGGAAGTTTCATCTAGGTAGTTTAACAATTGAGTCTTGTTTGCAAAGAAATATTTTTAAATTTTGAATATATGGTAAGGTAAACCTAGGTTGGGTTAGGTTGGGTTCTCGAATGCGTTAATTATAAGCAGGGAAGGGTTCCGCTGCAGGGGCTTTGAATCTTTGCTCAGATCGACATTTTTTAAAATGGTAGCGACTCATATTTTACATATAATTTCTTTAGAGACTATCTGATTTGAATAACTGCCTGAATTTCTATCCGTTAACACTACTCTCTGTCATTCTCCTTTCGCCTAAGCTATGTCCTAATTGAGTTATACCTCTTTGCTGCCATACAGGATGCGTGCTAGTGTTAGATCCGAATGCAGGCCGCAGAGGAAGCAATAGATCGATGTGCTGGCGGGCGTTGACGAGGAGACGGACGGCGTTGAGGGCGGAGTGCAGGCACTCATGCCGCCATGTCGAGATCCGTTCGGCGAGCTGGACGTCATCATGGGCGAGGGAATGTTGTATCTGCGGAACAAAAGAATTTTTATTAGATTGGATTTAATTGGCAACTAATGGAATTCATGCAAGGCGACCTCCTGTGCTCCAAAGGAACGCGCTCGGCGTCCATTGATTCCCACTGGCTGGTTAAGTAGTTAATGCAATCTTTGCAGGCCAAAACACGATTACTGTTCAGCTCGTTGTTGTTGTTGTTATTATTATTGTTATTTGTGTTACTGTTGTTATTGTTGTTGTTGTTATTATTGCTAAGACCACTGCTATTGCTGCTGATGTTGGCCTTTAGGCAAGGAAAGTGCATTGCATGCGAGTTCATGTGCTCAGCGCTCGTCGATAGCCAATCCATTTTATTTGAAGCGCAGAGCACTTTGCATATGGAACAGCTGGAATAGTTTTTAAATTAGTATTGAGTAAATTTGAAATGGCAGCAAAGATATATTACGGGTACTGGCCATGGCCATTCTCGAGGTGTCCCTGCGTTGAACTGGGCGAACTGGGCCGCGAGTCGCTGCGGCGAATCTGCTTAAAATCGCGCGCCGTGTTTGAGTTCGAGTTGTTCGAATTCGTCTCGTATGGCTGCAAAAAGAAAAACAGACAATTAGCTTAACCGTTTGACAGCGTACTAACAACTTTAGGCCATATACATAAATCAAACGTTAGTCGACTTATCTTATCACATTTGCTTCAATATTTCGTACAATTGATTTCTGATTCAAGAGGCAACCACGTAAATACAGTTGCCCAACCGCCGGCAACCAGTGAGAACCGTTCGCTCTTATCGGTACTCCGAGTCGAGTACTCAATGCGTACTCACTCTAATCAGTTTACCTTCGAGTTGCGTGTTATCAGGCAGCTGTTTGAATAAAATTATTTGTAACCGGCCCGAGCTGGTTTCGGCGCGATTGGGCACCCAACTCAATTACAATTTGTTTATATGATGAATTATGACTGATATTCGAGTTCGATACGTTAACGGGTAACATAAATCACAAATTCATTTCAAATCAAACAACAGGAATCTCAACATTAACCGCCCAAAATTCGTTTACCGACTGCGTTATACTCGTTTACGTTCTTAAATAAAAGATTCCATAGCTCAAACCCCCAAAACTTTGTCAAAATTGAACCGATTGTCACGTTTGATGGCATTTTGATCATGATTTGTCCTATAAATTGATTCTACAATCAAAATATATTCATTTTCGAAAATAAAATTTTTTTGATTTTTTTTGTCAAAAAAGCATGTACTCCCCCCTTGTGAATTTTGGAAAAAAAAAATTTTTTTGATTTAGAATCCCGAGTTTATACTTTCAATCGATTTTATTTGTGAAAATTAGCATAAAAAACAACATTTAAAGTGATTTTGAGGGGGTCAAATTTTTGGTCAAAAATCATCCCAAAATCAACAAGAATTTTGACAAGTAAAGCTCTGGAATCCATAGCTCCCATACTTCAAACCCCCATAACTTTCTCAAAAGTGAACCGATTTTCATGTTTTATGGCATTTTAATCATGATTTGTCCTATATATTGATTCTACATTCAAAATATGTTCATTTTCGAAAATACATTTTTTTTGCATTTTTTGGTCAAAAAAGCACTCCCCCCTTGTGAATTTTGGAAAAAAATATTTTTCAAAATTTAGAATTGCGAATTTATAGTTTTAATCGATTTTATTTGTGAAAATTAGCATAAAAAACAACATTTAATGTGATTTTGAGGGGGTCAAATTTTTGGTCAAAAATCATCCCAAAATCGACAATAATTTTGACATGTAAGCTCTCTGATCCATTACTCCCATACTTCAAACACCCATAACTTTGTCAAAAGTGATCCGATTTTCACGTTTGATGGCATTTTGATCATGATTTGTCCTATATATTGACTCTACATTCAAAATATATTCATTTTCAAAAATCAAATTTTTTTGAATTTTTTGATCAAAAAAGCATGTACTCCCCCTTGTGAATTTTGGAAAAAAAAATTTTTCTTTGATTTAGAATCCCGAGTTTATACTTTTAATCGATTTTATTTGTGAAAATTTGCATAAAAAACAACATTTAAAGTGATTTTGGGGGGGTCAAATTTTTGGTCAAAAATCATCCCAAAAACGACAAAAATTTTGACATGTAAAATTGTCAGATTCCATAGCTCCCATATATAAAACACCCATAACTTTGTCAAAAGTGATCAGATTTTCACGTTTGATGGCATTTTGATCATGATTTGTCCTATATATTGCTTCTACATTCAAAATATGTTCATTTTCGAAATAAAAATGTTATTGAATTTTTTGGTCAAAAAAGCATGCACTCATGTACTCAATCGATTGAATTTGTCACATGATATATACGGGGGCGAACGGGGCGTGGCTGGGAATTTTTTTACCGATCTTCAAAGGATTTGAGTACTTTTAAGTTTAGTAAATTTTTTAAGCCGGACTTTTGAGGAAATCCTTTTGGTATTATGAAAAATTAGTCAAAAATGTTGCAATAAATTTTCACATTTATTATTATTTTATTTATATTTATCAGCTTATACTATATATATTTTTTGCTCCCATTTTGTAGGGCAAATTGAAATGCTTCAATACTATTTTCAATACTTTCTAAGTTTACTAAATTTTTTGAGCATGAGCATTGTTAATAGCACTTTGGCTACTGCGAACAAGCTCTCTCTTTAACCTGAAGCACACTCATCTCGAACAGCTTGTAGATGCCGCAGCTCTTGTAAAAATATTCCGCCCTGTCCCCTGTTCCTACCCGAATGACTTGGCATTTACATGTGTGGCAAAGTCCTCTGGCGTTTCCATAATACGTTCTACTTAAAATGTGTGTGTGTGTGTGTAAGTGTGTATTTCGAGTGCCATTAAAGCCCAGCTGCCATAAAAGGCAAACTAACCGTGAAAGCGTTTTTATAGCGTTACAAGTGGAATAACAACAACTTGAGTGATCAGATGAACAGATGATTCCAAATGCAACAACAGAATCATTATTATTACTATTTTTTATTTATTCTTAAACGAATTGAGGACGAGCCTACCACACGAAAAAGGAGTTGTTTTGAATTTATGGCCAAAGCAAAGGAGCCATCGATTTGCTTGTTAAACAGTGATTAACAGCATGAAAAAATAAAATCTTAAAAAAATAACACGTGTGTGGTCCTGTTAATATAAATCCTAAACTGTTCTCAAAGGAACTATAAATTATGATAGTCTGATACTAAAATATTTATTGCTTATATAATAGTAATCAAATTACTGCAGCTATAACTAAAACAGGATAACTCTTTTGCTATATATTCTTTGTACAAATTGGAATAATCTCTGATGAGTTTAAATAAATCATACGATTATTAAAAGTTAATGATTATTTTTTTGCAAACTGAACTATTTTTGGAATTGATAGATAAACATATAAATTATTTTTGGCATTCAACTGTTTGCTATTTGCGCAACTTGAATGACAGCGCATGCAGCTGTTTGCGCAAATTATTATCACACTTTAATTATCTGTTATCTGTGAAGAAGTTGAATGCGGATAGTAGGCTTATCTATCATAAACCCCTGCAGAAAAGCTGAAGAGCAACAAAGTTTCATGAATGCAAATTTAAATAAATACAATGCAAACTGTGCAGAAATAAATTCTTAAAGAAAAGGTAGAAAAGTCGCTGAGTGCTATGGACAGCTGTCAGTTGTTGGCATTTGTCTATATCTGTTTTTTTTTGGGCATAGTCGGTTACCAATATCTTCATCTAGTTACATATATATACACATTCGCCAACAAATAGATATAGTTCCACATTTGCTTTTCAGCTAACTGGGTCAAAGGTTTTATTCATTGCACCCGTTTCAAGATAATTTTCGGATCAGCTAAGCAATTATTTGCACGACCAAAGACAATTTTATCGCTGGAGACACGCAAAGCAAACAAACGAAAACAGCTAAATATAAAAGAGAGATATAGAACACGTGTGGGAGAGAGAGAGACAGAGACTGAAAACTGAAATATTTATTTGGCAATTGCTTAGAATCCCAATGCACACCTTGTTTGTATGCTTAAGCATGTTGTCATCTTTGTGGCAAGCTTAAAGATGTCGTTAAACCGACTCAAGGCTGTTAACGGAATTACTGTGGGTAACCCCAAGGCAATAAAAGTATATAAAATGCCTGGTTAGAACGGCTGCGATAACCTATATCCATCATATACCCTGTACTTATGCCAAATAGGCAAAAAAGCTAAGACAGTTTGGTACAAATGTAGGTAACAGGCATTAATTTCCTTAACATCGATAAATATCGATTTTAAGATTCGATAAATATCGAATTAAGAATCGATAAATATAGATTTTAGGAAAATAACATTTTTGGTCAAAATTCATGTAAAAATTTTTCGAATACATACCCTACGGTTCCCATATGGGGATAGGTCCCAACTTTCCCCAGTCGAAACTTTGCCAAAACTCAACCGATTTTCAAAAGGATTGGCTTTTTTTTCATGGTTCGGTGTCTAGATTAATTCTACATTTCAGGTTAAAAACAAATTTTTTGGTCCAAATTCATGTAAAAAATGTACAAACATATACCCTACGGTTCCCATATAAGGATAGGTCCCAACTTTCCCCAGTCGTAACTTTGCCAAAACTCAACCGATTTTTATAAGGATTGGCTTTTTGTTGATGGTTTGTGGTCTAGATTAATTCTACATTTCAGGTTAAAAACAAATTTTTTGGTCCAAATTCATGTGAAAAATGTACAAACATATACCTTACAGTTCCCATATAGGGATAGGTCCCAACTTTCCCTAGTCGTAACTTTGCCAAAACTCAACCGATTTTCATGAGGATTGGCTTTTTGTTCATGGTTCGGTGTCTAGATTAATTCTACATTTCAGTTTAAAAATAAATTTTTTGGTCGAAATTCATGTAAAAAAAAGTCTCAGTCTCTAGCTTCAATAACGGCAAGTAACTGCGTTCATATGAACGGACGGACATTGCACAAAACCAATATACTCTTTTCACTTTGTGAATGTGTATAATAAATAATTAATTAGTAATATTTTTTATAGAAAAACCCCTTATGAAGATACTGTTATCTTGGATAGACCAAACCCAAAATTTGACTTTATCATAAAATCGTGATTATTGGGCCAATTCTAACAAATGAGGAGTCATAAATCCACCCTGCAGTGATAAAAAAAAGAAAAAACAACAGCTACAATCAAATAAGAGCGTTGCAGTTGGATGAAACCGACTGCGCAAAACTCATTCATAAATTGAAAACGGTCTTATTGATAACCCCAAAGCGCTGACCTTTAATCTATAATTTTGTGAAAATATGAAACAGAGTATGGAATAATATATTTGAAGTCTCCTTTCTGAAAAACGAAGAAGTTACGAAAACCAATATACTCCATTCACTTTGTGCATAAGTAAAAAAAAATCGATCGATTTGTTATTATTTTCCGATAACAGAGAAACACAGATAAACTGAGAAACACAAAAATTTAGCTGCAGCTGCCTGAATTCATTTCTACAACTTTATAAGACCCGATTACAGAAAAGTTAGGTTTAGTAAACTGAATAATAGAAATTCTACAAATCTATCTTTTGCTTTGAAATAAAACATTTCATTTTAAACCAAAAACAACAAGAAATACCTGCAGATAAAGTTAAAATAACTTTTCGGTTAAGTTAATTGGCTCGAAATTATAAACTAATGCACAAAACAATGGGAAATAACAAACAATAATAAATAAACTACTTGAAGCCGCGTCTATAAATAAACATGTAAAAAACAAAAAAAATTGTGGTATATCAGTAAAACCGGTTAGCGGCAGATGCCTTCAAACCGAGTTGGCCAAGTTTACCCACTTTCAATTATTACGAGCAAGCTGCTATATTATTATTTATTTTCTCTTTTTCTTTTGGGGGGGTTCTCGCTCTCCCACTCCCTCTCTGTTTATTCCATCTATTTATTTATTTTGGTTTTTGTTGACTTTTAGAATAATTCGTTTAATTTTTTGTGTCGTGTTTATTTTGTGTTGTTTTTTATGAATTGTTTGCATTTGCGTATATATAGTATTTGCCATTCCGCGCCCAGATCTTCAACAGTAATTAAAGCGCACACGGGCAAATGGAACGAACCCCGACTGAACACCCCTGCCCTGCCCCGCCCTGCGCCCTTCGCCCTGGCCATGCGACGGTGCCGTGAGCAGGCGAGTGTACAATCTAATCTTGACATTTGTTGACTCAAATTGGTTAACATGTTGACACTCGACCATGCCCATGGCCCTGCTATACCCCGTGCCGCACGTTTAATGCTGATATGCGGCAACTAATGAAGCTGCCTCCACCTACCCCTCCTCTAGTTGTTATCAGCTCTTTCCGTCGTATTTTTTTCACATAATTGATATCGCCTGCGTTCGACCTTCAGCATGCAAATGAATTACTCAACTCCTGTCCCAACACACCAGCAGCAGTTTGTCTATTTAAAGAGTCCATCATAAAGAGTCTGTACAGCTGTCTGTCTGTCTGTTTGTCCGCTTGGCGGGTCGCCACCTCAGTGGTACGCTCGCGGGTTCAGTTTTGGGTTATCAGCCGAGGGGGCAGCTGGGTCAGCGGGGTTATCGCGTCCAGAGCTGCTCTCATTAGCGCGACACGGTCCGAGACGCAAAGTTCCATTTATTATAAACGGGCAAGTATGCGACTATAGACACCCTATACCTAGTTACACAAATTGGGTATGACTGACAGTTAAACCCAACTCAACAAAATTTTGAAAGTATTTTTTTATATAGAATATTAGCAGAAGAAAAAACTCATATTAAATATCGCTCAAATTAGACATGTTAGGGTATTTGGTAAACGACTATTTCCCACATTTTCCACATGATGTGTTTAACGCTTTTCCTATATGCTAGGCATTATATGTAAAATTTAATTCCTTGCCGTAATCGGCAGCTAGTAAATTTCCATGTATGCCCACTGGGCGATACGACAATACGATTACACACACACACACACACACACACACATTACAGCACACACATATATTGATTATTGTGGATTGAAAAACAGAAAACTAATCAAAGATGGGCATTCAAAACTACAAATTGTTATTGACAACAAGAATGTATGGGACGAAACCAACGCAAGCTGGCAATAAAAATACAGGAAATGCGGTTCTCAACCGGATCGGGCTGCACCGAAATGGATTTAAGCTCACCTTGAAGCGCACATTGCTCGTCGAATCCGAGTTGGCCAGCGACTTTTCCGACGGCGAATTGCGACCCACGAAAGCGGACGCCTGGTTGCCAGCGATGGCGCCGCTGGAGTTGTACATCGCCGCGTTGGACTCCGAGGATTGCTCCGGCACCGTTGGGCCGCCTTCGGCCAGGCTGGTGTGCTTCTCGCTGCAGCCGGCGCAGATTTGAACCATGCCTAAGCGCTCAAAACAATTGGTTTAATGTTCACCTGTTCTTTTCGGGATGACAACTCACCTTGCGGACTGATGGGACTAGCGTTTTTGAAGGCCTTCATTGTTTTGATGAACGGATAGTAGGGCTCCCGTTCCGAGTTGGGACAACAGTAGACGAGTCGCAGCTGGGAGCAGGGCGTGTCCAGGCCGCAAGTGTAGCACACAAAGGTGGCGCGCTCCGCCGCCGGCGTCGAGCGCTTCCGCAACGTGTAGGAACGTTGCGATTCTGCCGTGTGGGAGGCCTAAAAAGAAATAAAGAAGACATTATTAGTGGGGATCATTGGTTAATAAATGCTAATCAATTTAAGCCAAAGTCATACAACCCGAAAGAAAATTTTATGATAAATTTATGATAACGATTATTTGAAGAGCGAACTGATCAACTCCAATCATTAATACATAGTTGGAAGATATATCCCTTTACCATTTTCTTTTCTATAAGTAACATTTTCAAGTATTTTAATGGCTATAATCTATAAAATAAACACAAAACAGTCATTTTTCACAATTGAAGTGTGAAATTATCAAAATGTGGCAATTTTCAATCGAGTATCGCATATAGGATTTTTAGCATACAGCAGTCAAAACTCGTAATACCTATGAATCAGCTGCTAATGTTGCTGTCAAAAAAACAAAAACAAATAAAAACCTCTCTATTTAAAAGAACATAACTAGTAGATAAACTATACACGATCTTTGTTTAAAAACAATAAATATTTGTATATAAGTAACATTAACATTAACATTAACATTAACATTAACATTAACATTAACACTAATATTAACATTAACATTGTATATGATTAAACTTTGAATTATTCATGTAAAGAATAGTTTATAAAAAAAATTCCAGTTAACAATGATTTTCTGTTACCTAAAATTAAATTACTAACTAATTGCTTTAATGACAACATATTTAAATTTTTAGATTTGCAGAAAAATATAATTTTTCGCTGGTTATTTTTCATATTCACACGATTGTGCTAAGAACCTAACTAATTACCTAATTAAAAAAAGTTTTCCAACAATGCTATTAAAAAGCAGCAAAGTAAATAATAAATAAAAGAAATAAAATTTAATTCAAAATTTGTAAACATGCACAAATCGAATTTTATATGCAGAAAACTTTATATTTATTAAGTAAACAGTTTAGCTGACATTATTTCTGGGCTACTCCGATTATAAAATAAAATTGAATGTAATGAATCAATCGAGTGTGCCAAGTATTTGAATTGTTGCAAAATAAAATGCAGCGCACTCATTAAAAATGTTTATTCATGAGTGCCATCAATCAAATTGACTGACAGTCTGTTTTGTGGACAAACCCAAAACGTTAACAGAAAGAAGTAAAAATCAACTTTTCTTTAGAATCACTTTGGGGTTAACTAGAGAATTTTGATAATAATCAGTTTTAATTATATATAAATGATTAACATTTACGTATATACAACTATAATAATTTATTTATTCCCCTTTTCGTATAAGCTGCTCGTCAAATTAATTCGCATTTGGCTGTCCATCAGCAAATTGTAAGAGCTATTTGATATATATTACGTATACGCCCAAGTAGCTCATGTAGATGAAATATCTGTCTACCCACACACATACAGATTTATACACACACACATAAGTATGTTTGCATATATATTTATTTACTCGGGGTTTTTGCTCGCAAATCCTTCACTTTGTTCAAAATTGTATCTGTGCCAAGTGAATAAGACGGACAGACAGGCAGCCGCACTGTCGTATCTGGGCAGCTGTCCGGCGTTTCCAGTCATATCTGGTAAAAGACAAACACGCTAACTCAACTGGCATTCATTTATTTTATTAGGCACTAAGCAATTTAATTGTTTGTTTACTTTTCTTATTCCATTGTGTGTCAGATTTTTTGACATTGATAGGCGCACATTTTTATTACACAACTCGTCCGGGTCTGCTGTCACACACACACACAGATACATTTATACCAATGTGTATCTTTGTATTTATGGTTGTGTGTGTGTGTGTTTTGTTGTGCACACACACACATCAATCTGGACAGCGCCAAGTCATCCATATTTATTGATCCGACGCCGAGCGGTCAAATGGCGTCGCCTTCGTCGTTGGCTTCTGTTGGCGGCATCTGTCTGTCTGTCTGTCTGTCCATCTCAGCTCTTTTCCCGCTCCCCGCTTCCATCAAGCGGCTTTTATGAGAATGCGTTCGTCATTTTTTCGTGCGCTTTTTTTTAATGCTCGTTTTTCATGTTCGCCTTCCTCTTATTTGTTGCCTCCCCCCGCCCACACCTTTTCCATTCTGTTCTCCCCGCTTTTTGCTGTTGTTTCGGTTTTCATGTTGTTGATAAGCATTTTGAAAATGGGGGTCATGACCGTTTAATAACTTTATATGAAGAGCCAGCTTTTTTTCTCTCTCTTCTTCTTCTTCTTTTTGTTGGTTATGACTTTTGTTTCTGCCTTTTTGTTTGATTGTTTGTCTGTTAATTAAGTGCGAGCGAGACAGCAAGACAGCTGAGCGTTTTTGTTGTGCACATAAAAGCCCGCTTGGGGTCACGCTTAAAAGGCAGTTGCAACTTTTAGTTTTATTTATTTATTTTTCAACAATTTTTTACCCAAACTACTTTAATGTGAGAAATGAATTTTGTTAGAATTATTTTTGTTAGCTGTTTAATGAAATAAATAACGCAATTAAACGAGGTTTGTCTTAAGAGAGTACAAAAAGATTTCATGAAAATGAAATACGAAAAAACGCTGCACGACCAGAAGATACCCTGTACACATATAGTATGACAAACACATTCAGCAGAGGTTAGAAATCAAAAGAGAATATATCTATATAACCATTATGTTCGTCCTGTTTATATTCACAGCTTTCAAATGCGATTTAAGATACGATTGGATGATACCCTGTACACAGAATAGAAATCGAGTAAATAATATATGTATCTATAATGGGATATTTTTATCCATGTTATATATAGATATATTACTTGACTCTATAATCGATATGTATATACCCATTATGTTCGTCCTGTTTATATTGACAGCTTTCAAATACGATTTACGATTTCTATGTTTATTATGCGATAGTTTTGCAGTTTTTCAATGCCAGCAAAACATGTTCTATGCATTTATTTATTGGTTTCATTTCATTTAATATGCGTTGATTTCACACAACAATCAATTTATTTGTTGCAGGCGTTGGCAATTTGGGTCAGTATTGATTGATTGATTGATTGAATATTGCACATTTTGTCGCCTTGAGATTAGCAAATGAGCGAATATCTTGACATATCGATGCTGACAGTTATCGATACACTTGAGTAATCAAAATGATGCATTAGGAGTAAATTCATTCAATCTATTATATAGATATATACTATACTACTATACATTTAATTTATACTCTTTTTTCATATAGATATAGATATATACTATGAAAGAAACATCGCTTAGATTGCGCTATCAACAAGCTAAGCGTTATCTGCTAAACAATATACAATGTATTCACTTGATCTGTTCACAATGATAACATCAAGTTGGCACTGCAATACGCAAATTATTGTTGCCAAGATAGCTGTAGGAAGTTCCTTATCAATTACGCAATCACCACCGCTTGTTTCCGTTCACATAATTCCCCTTGCATCAGTTAGCTACTTATATTATTATACATTAATTATATTATTTAATCGATCCAATTAAAATAGTTAATGTAATTTCTTGACAACAAAAGAGATGCATGTAAAAGTGCTTTGTCGGGTATACACGAGTAGCAGATGCTCTGTGTTTGCACTCGGGGCAAACATTTATTTTGATTTGACAATTGACTTAGCAAAATCGTGAATAAGAATCTTTTTAGTTTTTAAAAATTTTACGCACATTTAATTTATGATCACCTCTGCGGAAATTGTTCATAATCATAACAACATTATTTGAAAATTATATCCAGGCATTCAAATTAAGTTTTTGATAAGAAGTATAAGATAAGATAAGATTAGATAAGTATTTAATATATATATAAAATTTATCCTCTATTATTAAAGTTTTCATTTCTTTCTAAATCCATAATTTTATAATAAACCATTCCATTCGACTTAATAAAAGTCGCCTTCGGTTACCTTTTCGCTTTGCTGCTCTTTAAGTATCAGATAGGTTTTCAGTTTTTTGTAATCCTTCCAGCCATTTGTATCCTTTGGCCTAAAGTTGATGGCTGTTGTCTCCACTGTTGTTGCTGTTATATCGTTGTTTTTGCCGCTGTCGCCGACAACAACAGTTAGATTTTGTGCCATTATGCGATACTTTTAATAAGTATTTGTGTAGTTCACTGTTAACAGCTGCTATCGCATAATTTGTTTACCGATATATTTACGGCATTTTCATGCGCACTTGTTGCAATTTTCACTTAAACATGATCGAGTTAATCACTTTTTTTTTATCCACATTGCGCTGCTGCGGTTTGTTGATGTGTTTGCGATTTCTTTGCGGCAACACCTTAATTACAACGCGAACCAAATTAAATTTAATTGAAACTGATATGAACGAACTCTTGTTTTTGTTGTTGTTGTTGTTGTTGTTGTGCAGTTGGGCGTGGAATAAACGAAACGACAGGCGGCGCGCCGACAAATCGTCGAACTGACGGATTCGCGATGTTTACGATGCATCCGTATCCGTTTCGAGCGAATGAGAATGAGACTGGGGCGGCCCCGACACGAAACGAACGCACGCGATCTGTGGCAAGCCCCAGCAAAATGATGATGATGACGTTGCAGATTAGGCGGCAACTAATTATGAGTGTATGTGTGTGTGCCTCGTCAATGTTTATGTGTGTTGCATGCCACTTCAGCTGATCTAATGGAAGTGCGATCATAAAATATGCCAGATGAATGCACCGTTTTTTTTTAAAGCAGCCGCCACTTGTTGCAGGCGAGCAACAGCTGATTCAGCTGATATTGTGCTTAGTAAAGTGCAATAATAATAATAATAATAACAAAAGACAACAAATATACTAAAATATAGTTTCAATGTGCATTTAAATCAAGGGCCGAAAACTTATCGATAGTTTTTTATATGCAAAAAAAACTTAAAGTGATTGATCAAAGTAATAGAAGCTCTTCACATGTTCTGATTTACTGATCAGGTCAAACAAAGAATTATTGTTTTCGTTAAAAAAAAAGCTCTCAATTATGCTCTGCACTGTTTAACAAGATTGTTGGTACAATATCTGTAAAGTTTATATTATAAGAGCTAACTGTTTTGCCAAAGCTCGTAAAGCGAGAATTATTCTATATTTTTAGTTAATTTTAGATAATTGTTAACATAATATATTGTTAAGTAAATTGGCTTTGTATTACACCAAATCACTTGAAATACTTTTCGAGTTTTACAAACAAAATCAAAATTAATCAATTTTGTTTGATGGACATGTGCAATGCATAAATCATCCTTGGCCTTCAAAGCGCACACAAACAGGGTCGTTTCGGCCAACAAGGACAATATAAAAGGAGACGTGCTGTCATTTATCGAGCTATGGGCGGCGGGGCGGGGCGTGCCAATTATTGTGTGACCCACTTAAGTGACAACGTGCGTGATACTTGGGCCTACAGATATTGTTGCTGCTCCTGTTATTGTTGTTATTATTACTATTATGATTATTGCTGTGAGCCCATTCAAGCGACATAAATCAACAGTCGCACGCAAATAAATCAAGTTAAATAACCGATAACAAATACAAATACAAATACAACAAACGACGCTGCTGGCGTCGTCGCGTTGACGAAGCAGCAGCGAAAGCAACGACTGCAAATGAAACGGTTATTTTTAGAACGGTACACTAACATGTCACAAATACACACACACACACGCGTATTACAAAGTAAGCGAGGCGTCGACGCCGCGTATTTAAACGCTCAAAAAACGGTAGTTGTTGTTTTTATTACTTGGCTTGCGCGCACTTGTTTAAGCGCTTTTCGTACACGACATTGATATAGTCCACACACACACACACACGCACACAACAACAAAGCGCTGCCAACGCGCAGAGGTTAAAGCAATTCCACTCTGCAAAATGGCCGGGCGAAACTCTAATAAGTGTAACTGTAGCGGCGCGAAATTAGTGATGAGAGCGTGACACCAAGAACTTTAATATTGAGTGTGTACCGAATATATCGTTAACTTTTGAATCTTTTAGTTGCAAAATATTATTATTATTATTATATAATATATATAAATCTGAATCATTATTGCACAAAATAAGAAATATTTGTTTTAAGAGACGCGGTGTCTTTTGCTGTTGCCATTGATATCGTTGTTTTCGGTTTGGCTTAAACCAGTTTGCGGCAATGCCAGCGTTACCGGCTACCGTTGCGATTATAACTGCGGCCGATTTTGCTGCTTGTTGTTGAAGTTGATGTCACATTCAGTGGGCTCCTGTTGATCTGCTGCGAAGACATTGAACCGCATTGACAGCCGTGACTTTTGTTTGTATATTCTTTTAACACCCGCCTCAACTCAATCAATTATTAACATGTATGAATGTGTGTGCATATCGTATCTATGATTGCTTGGGCTGCTTTTATTTTATTTTATTTCCGTTGTGCATTTATCAATTTTGTTTTATACGCTCGAAGCATGCACACACACACAAACACACACGCACACACTTGCACTTGCATTCGCTGAAAGTGTGAGTGCTCATTAAGCGATAGCCGCAATTGGTGCGTGATAACGTCACAGACTCACACTCAGGCATTAATGTGTATGCACAACAATAACAACAAACACGAACGCAAACAGAATGAAACGACGTAGTGAAGCGAACCAATAAACAAATTGAACGGGAATTTGAGTTCGAAACGTGCGTCCCAATTGGAATGCCTACGCCTGCGTCCGACAACCGACGACGACTGACTGACTGCGACGTCGCGCTAAAAAGCTGATAGAGCCGGAGCCCTGTTATTGTTATTGTTGTTATTGCTGTTGCTGTTGCTGCTGCTGCTTCTGCTATTGTACGTACTATTTGTTGTTTTTGCGCTGCGGGCGCAAAGAAAACAAAGCGGAGGCAGCTAAAACACAAATGCAAACAAACAACGCAGTCGCAGCCGTCGCGTGGCGTCGAGTCGTGGGCAGCAGAAGCAGCACGAGTCGTCAACGCGCCGACAAAACCGAAGCTAAACAGAACGAGTGAGCCAAATTGAAGCGGCGAATGCTAAAACAAAAACACCAAAGCATAAGAGCACAAACACAACACAGGCGCCATCTAGCGAACCAGTGCGTGAGCTGCCAATTGAGCGAGCAAGAACCAGTTCATTGACTTTAACCAGCACTGCAAAGATCTTAAAGTTTCGTTTTTTCCAATTAAAATTTGTGCAAAATTATAAAGTTTGGAAGAATAAGAAGAAGAAAAGCAAAAACATTGGCGCAAAGCATGCCTTATTGGAAGGTCGAAGTTTGCACCTGAACCGAGTTGCCAATAAACGCCCAGCCCTGAAAATGTAACATTTGGAAAAACAATTTGTGCACGAGTTGCCCGCTAACGTCAACAAGGCAAACGGGCAGGGGGGCAAGCAAGCAAAACAAACAAACAAGCAAACAGACAAGCAGAACAAGAGAGGCAGAAAGAAACAAGAGAGAAACAACGGAGCAACGGAGACGGAGAAGTAGAGCATGGACAAGGGGTATCTCTTCAAGGGGTCGCCACCTTTAACAGTAGGCGGCAATCATGTAAACACGATGGAGGCGAAGACGACGTCAACGACGACGGCAACGGCGACGACGACGACGACGACGAAGTCAATGACGACAATATAACGAGCGAGGAAAGAGGAATGTGAAACGCTGGCACTTGGAGGTCGAGGCAAGGCTCATGATGGGTCCAGGATACAATTGTTAGTATGTGTGTTGTGTGTGTGTGTGCAACTTATACCCTGTGCACATTGCAAGCAAAGCAAGGGTATATTGGTTTAGTGCATATTTAGAACATATTGAATGAAAAAACAATAATTTGAAAAAGTTTTTTAATATAATTTACTCAAAATCAATTTAATTTAATATTTTAATCACTTTTTATACTACTCTAAACTCTTGATCAGGTTTAATTGACTCAGTGTGCAAATTATAGAATTTATATTTTTTTTAGCAGACGCACAGCAAATTATCAGCGGGATTTTCGTCACGTTTGGCGACATTTTTTGAGCTTTTGTTGCTCGCTTCCCTTTCCCAAGAGCTGTCAATGATGTGTATGCATGCGTAGCTTGTGTGTGTTTGTGTGTGTGTGTATTTTTCTTTTTTTGTTGATGCTTAGCCGCAGTCTGCAGTTGCAGTGGCGCCGGCAACTGAAGCAACAACAACGTGAATAGGGTTGCAAATGGGACAAACAAAAACAAATGTGTTTGTACAATTGTGCAAACAAAAGTGCATACAAATATATATAAATATAATATGTGTGTGTGTGTGTGTGTGTGTACAAACAAACATACATAAATTGCATTATGTATTTATTTATTTAGTCGATGGCAACACCAACAATTGCTGCAAACGGATTCTGCACAATCACTGAACAAGTCGAGCAGCCCCTCCCCGCCCAGGGGGATGGGTAGCACTCAGACGCACTCCAGACCCAGCAATAGAACGAGTAACAGTCAATAGTCAACAGACAGTGGCAGCACCCATTTAGGTGCCAAGGGGTGGGGTTTCACACAGGTGTAGTTAATAGAAATTGAATTTAATGCTGTTATAAATCACAAATGTGAGTCTGATTGAACGATAAAGTCGTTAAAGTTATATTAAATAATTGCTAGTATTATTATTTTATAGTATTTATGGAATTAATGGAACAAATTTTATGTTACCAATGTTTAAAAATTGTTAAAATCAATTTAGCTCGATAATTGTTTTTACGATATTTTGATGTACGTCGATTGAGTCTTATCGAATATCGAATGTATCGATCTTAACAGCAGCTGTGCTTATCAATTTTAATAGATAATATTTTTGATCGATATTTTAATGCATCGATAAATATCGACACGATAATCGAATGTAAAAATGTAATACTTATTTTGGATTAAAACAAAAGTTTTACGTATCGCGTTGTTAATTATATTGTATAAATAAGTTTACAATTTTGAAATACGAGATAGTTAAGATAAAGCAAATAGAAAATTAAAATTTAAAAATATGTCGTATGAGTAATATTTTCCCCTGCTCAATTGTAAGTACATATGTATGTATTAAGTATACATTTAACTTTAATATAAATACATATTTCAAGTCTAGATAACCAGACAGGTAAACTGTTTAAATACCAAGCTAACAATCATCAGAAACAACAAAAATAATACCCAAAGCGAGTGAGCAAACAAATAACAAACGGACTCAAACTCTGACTCAGCTGGAAGCGTGCCCTGCGAAAGGAGCCAAATAAATTGTTAGTTTTGAGCAGAGCAAGTGTGAAATAATCGCATTAGCCAACATACAAAGTAGAAGGCGACACTCGACAATCAACACTTGCCCGGACGAGGACAAACAAACCAAGCAGTTTCTCCAGAAGCTACGACTAAGCAAGAGTGCCACAGTCTGTGGCAGACTCAAGTGGCCCAGGCTCAGGCTCAGGCTCGGGCTTAGGAGATGTTGCCGGGGCAACCTGCTGACTGCTGCTGGAATGGAAAAGTCAGACGACTCTAATAAAGTGTGAGAGTAAGAGTAACTTGACTGGGAGATACCCTGCAGCTAGCTTAAAGCTGCCGTTAAATTTTCTGCTTTAAGCAGCAGAATTTATTAATTCGGCTTGATTACTAAAGTCTTTGTTAAATTTGATGGCTCTAATTTTAACCAAATATACACTTTTAACCCATTTGTATTTGTAATGGTAAAACGCTTTTTTAATCAAAATTTATTGGCATATAAAATTGTTGATTGGTTTATAAGCAATTGTAAAAATTTGTCGTTTCGCCATTAATTTTAATGGACGATGTCTGAATTGATCACCCATTAATAAACTTATGTGATTGTATAATCAAACTGTCAGGTTAAATTTATACGGGCTGCATTCCTAAAACTTTAAAAAACTCGAATTTCGAAGTACATTTTTCAAATAAATCATTTATATCGACAAAAACATAACAATAATAAAAATATTGTTATATGACTATATATGACTCAATATGAGAGAGGAAGAAATTACAATTTTTTCCGAGTTTTCCTAGAATTTTTTAAATAAATTTTTAATAATTTAATATGTACTCACTCAATAAAGTAAGTATGAACTAAGTTGACATACCTTGACCCCAAATTTTATTCAAAACACACACAATGAACAATTATTTTAGTTAATCAATTTTTGAAACTAATTTCAGCATAGTTTTTATAATGATAGTTTTTATTATTTCAGCGGGGCTGAAAGGAATTGTCTCAGGACTTGCAAGATTTGATAATAAAATGGTATAAAGCGAAGAATTCTTAGCGGCAAATTGCTAAAATAGTTGAAAAAAGTAATTTATCAATACAAAATATAATCGAAAAGTACAAAAATGCAGAAAGCATTATCATTCTCAATGCTGAAAATCTGAGAATCTATGCTGGTGTCAAGAAATCTTTTTAAATTAGGACTTAATTCTTATACGATTTGTGAGCTTGATAAAGGGTGTACAGAGAATATTTTCTGCTATATATTCAAACAAATGAATGTTCTTATAAAATTTGGTGACTAATTCTTTAAATGTAAGGGAAATTCCTTTGGGGGTGGTTAGTATATTGTATTCCGGGATACAAACTATTTCCTTAATCTGGGAAATCTATAGACTAGCCCGTATTAATTTCTTACTTGATTATGGTGACCTTTTACACTTGGACTTTACTTTCTGGCTTAACAAACACGTTAATTTTTCTTAAAAATAAGCTGTGAAACTTTGTGTGAATACGCGAATGACTCATCGCATATATTCGTTTATTTGGATCGTGTGTGTTTTGCACACTCAAAGAAAAAATGGAGAGCTTTTAAGAACACAGGTGCTTAAAATGCTACCAATGTAAACAATTTTCCAAATTTTTGTTAACTATGCAACATTCAAATGATGAAATCGAGAATGATTATTTTTAGAATATTCGAGAACGAAATGTAATCAAAATTTTAAGAACCATCAACATTTTCTCTGAGTGCATATAGCAATGATACATTATGCCATATATATATGTATATATATTTCAAGTTTGGTATAAAGGCCTTTTAGATGCCTGTTGATGGGCTGTGGCGCCTCGAGTCTCAACTGTTTTGATGACCTAATTGTGTCTGTAAAACCACCCTGTTGCTTTCGACAAGCAAACATATAAACAAATATATATATGTGCATATATATATATATATGTATTTAGTTAGGGCGTTATATCTCTCTTTGAAGTTATAGCGAAAGTGATTGCAACTTGACCTTTAACCTATTGACTGCTGTTTGTAAACAACTCGAATTGACCCACAATCCGGCATTAATAATATGTAACACACGCATAAAACATATAGCCAGCTGCTAGGCGCGATTTGTTTTTTTTATCTAATCATTTAGCCACAAAGCAAAGCATTCAAAACTGTTGGAACAAAAAGTTTAGTTTCTGCTCGGCGTTTGAGCGCGTTGGAAGTGTGTCGCGGAGCATTTCCAAAAATATATTTTTGCTATATATATTTTTATAAATAAATATATATATATAAATAACGCACAAATGGAGCTGCATTTGAGTGCTTCCGATAAAATCAAATTGGCCGCAAAGTAAGTGAAGAGTGCAAAGTGTTCGAATGATTCGTGTTTAGCTTCAGCTGCTCAGTTTTGGGTGTCTGCTAAACACCCACGCAGATAAGATATGGCTAAATCCAATTTTTATGATCTATCCGCACTTAAATTTATGTATTTTACTCGTTAAATGGCAGAGATAATGTCTATTTATTTGTGCGATTGTTTGTTTGCACAGTAATCCGAGTAATCCAGATAACCCATATAGTACAAATATAGTTAAAAATAAAAAATACAAAAAATACCGCATGCGAATTTCTTAGGAACTCCCCAGTGAACGATTCTTGCCTTAAGTTGATGTCAAATATATTTTTTCCGATTAATTTCATGCATGCGGGAGAAATCAGTAAGTGCTTTCTATACCCTGAACCCATTTAAAAAATTGGTAAAAAAAATGTTATAATGGTTTTGGGCAAATGTACGAACTCAAAAAGTAAGTGTCTGTCTGTCCGTCTGTTTGGACGCAGCGTTCTAGGCAACTAAAAAAGGTAGAAAGCTGTTCTTGGACTCAATCAGTTCGTATATATCATCATTTTTTTTCTCGATATCCTGCACCTTTTCATCAATATTGATAAAAATCGATTTCAATTTTTCGTTATCTCACTCTATTTCGACTGCTTTAAGAGCCAGAGCTACCAAATATGTTACTATTTTACTATGTTGTGTTGATGCAAAAGGGTTTGAAATATCCGTAAAGACCGATCGCCTGTTTCAGGGTATTTCCTAGTCGGGCAGTACCGACTAGGAAATGACCTCATTGGCACACATTTGTGCTTGGTTTTATGGATAAAAACTAAAACACAAATAAACTTAGGAATTAGCATTAGTTAACAGAACAGGGGTCAAAATAATTAACCCTTAAAAGATGGAAAATGATCAGAGAAGGTTTTTGTATGGCACCTTTCTAACTTTATGTGTTGTGTTGAAACTTTACTTTTAATCGAAATATATCTCATAAAGGATAATTTCCGTATTGGTTTTTAGTCGAGCTCCTTTTTAACCTCTTTTGTAATTTGAACCTATTAAAAACTATTATTATAATAACCTAACCCCAACGAACGTATTTTTAGGGCCATGCGACACAAGCTGATGCAGTTTCGACTGAGCACCGGCCGTACCAAACAGCTGGACACCAAATGTGGCAAGGTGAAGGGCATGGAGAGAAAGACCTTTTATGACGCGGAGTCCTACTACTCGTTCGAGGGAATACCCTTCGGTGAGCCGCCGGTGGGTGAGCTGCGATTCCGGGCGCCGCGGCCAGCCAAGCCCTGGCTGGGGGTGCGGGACTGCACATACGCTCGGGCGCAGCCCATGCAGAAGAACCCCGTAACGAATACGGCGGAGGGATCGGAGGACTGCTTGTTCCTGAACGTCTACGTGAAGCGGCTGGAGACACCACGCCCACTGCCAGTGATGGTTTGGATCTATGGCGGCGGCTTTCAAATAGGCGGCGCCAAGCGGGACATCTACGGCCCGGATTACTTTATGAAGCACGACGTGATTTTGGTCACTTTCAATTATCGCGTGGGTGCGTTGGGCTTTCTGTCCCTTAAGGATCGCGAGCTGCAGGTGCCCGGCAATGCGGGAATCAAGGATCAGGTGCTGGCCCTGCGCTGGGTGCACGAACACATCGCCAGCTTCAACGGCGATGTGAACAACATCACGCTGATGGGCGAGAGCGCCGGCGCTGCCTCCGTCCACATCCTTATGCTAACGGAACAGACGCGAGGCCTCTTCAATCGGGCCATAATGCAGTCGGGTTCAGCGCTGTGCGAGTGGGCGACCCATCCGGACAACGACTGGGCCCAGCGGCTGGCCAGCCATTTGGGCTACACCGGCGAGAAGAACAACGAGAAGCAGCTGCTGCAGTTCCTCGGCGAGGTGCCAGCCAGCCGGCTGGCGTTGCAGTGCAACGCGATTGTCACACAGGAGGAGCACCGGAAGTACGAGATCATTGCGTTCGGGCCAGTCGTGGAGCCGTATGTTGGCGAGGAGTGTGTGGTGGGGCGACCGCATCTGGAGCAATTGGCCAGCGCGTGGAGCAACGAGCTGCCGCTCATCATTGGCGGCACCTCGTTCGAGGGCCTCTTCAGCTACCGGACAACGCTGCAGGATCCGGAGCACATGCTGAGCGCCTTCGAGGCGCTCATTCCGCGGCCCGTGCGCGAGGCCATCGATGCCGACGAGCTGCTGGAGCAGCAGCGTCGCCTCAAGCTGGCCTACTTCGAGGATGCGGCGCGTCCCTCCATGGAGCTGTTCGAGTGCCTGCGTCTGCTGAGCGTCAAGAATTTCTGGCACGGCATTCACCGTGCTCTGCTCGCGCGGGCTGCCTATGCGTCGGCCACGCCCACCTACCTGTACCGCTTCGACATGGACTCGCCGCACTTCAATCACTATCGCATCCTCAAGTGCGGCCGGCAGGTAAGGGGCGTGTGCCACGCGGACGACCTGTCGTACATGTTCCACTCGCTGCTCGCGGCCAAACTGGACAAGGCGACGCCCGAGTACCGCACCATTGAGCGGCTCATCGCCATGTGGACCTCATTCGCCGCGACGGGCAATCCCAATTGTGCGCTCATAGAGCCCACCCAGTGGGAGGCCCTGCGACCCGGGCGGCTCCGAACTCTGCCTCAACATAGGTGAGCAGCTGGAGTTTATGCCACTGCCGGAGAGCAAGGAGTTCGTTGTTTGGGACAACTTCTATACCAGAGAGAGTCTCTACTGACAATTCTGAGTAAACTTAAACGAAAAAACAATCTCCTGCCTAGCTTTAGCTTTTTTATATTTAGCTTGCTTTAGCCGAATACAACACAGCATTATATTATCTGATTAAGTTTCAATAAATGAATATCTGTGCTAATGCAGAATTAACGGTATACATAATATTAAGTAATAATAAAAGGTGATTATAATCATTAATTGATCATTGATTTTGTTCTTCTTTTTTTGAATTCGCTTGAACTCATTGAACAAATAATAATAATAATAATGATAATAATAATAATAATGATAATAATAATAATAATAATAATAATAATAATAATAATAATAATAATAACAATAATAATAACAATAATAATAACAATAATAATAATAATAATAATAATACCAATAATAATAATAATAATAATGTGTGGGTGTAGGTTTCGTCTACGAATGATAAAATGGTCAAGCAAAGTTGACCAAAGGAATATATTATTTGTCCGTCGATATACCGATATACCTAGCTAGCTCAAATCGATAAATCGACCTTGATAGCCCGGCCACACCCACTATTCACACAGGGTAGCACAAAGCAAATCATTCTTAATTGTTTTACTGTCTATTTAATTTGTTTAAGCAGTTTGGTCTGCTTTTTGGGTTTTGTAGGGAACTTAAGAAATCACAAAATATTTATAATCAATTTTTTATAGCGCCAGATGTTGAAAATAGTTTGTTTATAATGTACAAAAACAAGCAATATCAAATATATATACACTGTAGCAAATTTGTATGTTCTTTGAAAATTTTATATCTGTTCAAGATATGTAAAAACAAAAAACAAATCAAAAAAGCAAAAAAGATGAAAATGGCTGACTAGAAAATACCATAAAATAAAACAAGTGAGATTGCTCTAGTCGGGACCGCCCGACTAGAAGATACCCTGAACCCAGAAATGAACACATACACACAAACTCTCGGCAGTTGATGAGTATTGAGCCTGTTAAAAATAAAAAATAAAATTTACTACTAATTACCAACAAAAAAATAAATACTCCACAAGCGGGAGTTGAACTCGGTACCTCCGTGATAAGATGCACAACTCCTTACCAATTGCACCACAATACCGCATTTTTCGCGAATGATATAACATTACTTAAAGTCGCAAAAAATCAAGGAAAACGAAAATTTTGCTCTTGTCATTAAAACGATACAAATTAATAATAATTATATTTATGAATAACGAAAAAATAAAAGAATTTAACATTACTCTACCATACCAGCGCTGAATTCGAACCCAGTCCTCCGCGTTATGAGGCACAACTCTTACCCACTGGACCACGCTCTTACTTCACTTCGTTGTGCTAAAACTCAATTTAACCGTTGCAAAAAAAAATTCCTAGAAAAACGCAAGACAAATTTTGCATATGCATATGTATGCGTGCACATGTACACAGAAATTGCCAAGCAGCTGCGCTTTGTCCCCACTACTGAAAATAGATTCTTGATTTGCTCGTCAACTAAATGTACGATCGTTATGAAATTTTCAGGACTTATTCAGACTGACCCTTCTTAATCTGCACAACTCTTATCAACTGCACCACACTACCATTTTATTGACATATGATATAACATTACTTAACCATCGCAAAAAAATCAAGAAAAACGAATATTTTGCACTTGTCATTAAAACGGTACAATTAATTAATAATTATAATTAAGAAAACGGAAAAATAAATTCTTCGTTGCTCAACCATCGCTGGATTCGAACCCGAGTCTTCCACATTGTGCGCCACAACTCTTACCCACTGGACCACGCTCTGACTGCACTTCGTTGTGTTAAAATTCAATTTAACCGTTGCCTAAAAAAATTCCTAGGAAAACGCAAGACTTTCTGGACGTGCATATGTATGCGTGCACATGTACACAGAAATTGCCAAGCAGCTGCGCTTTGCCCCCACTACTGAAAATAGATTCTTGATTTGCTCGTAAACTAAATGTACGATCGTTATGAAATTTTCAGGACTTATTCAGATCATCGAAATGTATCTACAAACCAATTTGCACGTGTGTAGTATTTGATTTGTGTTTTTTTGGTTATATTGATATTGGGGGCGATTGGGGGGAGGTATCCAAAACCTGAAGGGCTTAAATTCTTCGTATGTTTTACGCGAACATAAAAAAATAAATTTGGTGGCTCTAGCTTTTATAGTTTGGGAGTTATGCTTAAAAAACCGAGTCAAAAAAGCGATAAATATCGATAATAAGAAAACGGAAAGAGTTATCGATGTTTTGAAATAAACTTGATCTGCGTATGGTATATACAAACCGATTGAGACCAAGATCAGCTTTCTAGCTTTTGTAGTCTCTGAAATCGACGCGTTCATACAGACGGACAGACAGACAGACAGACAGACGGACATGGCTAAATCGACTCGGCTAGTGATGCTGATCAAGAATATATATACTTTATGGGGTCGGAGATGCTTCCTTCTGTCTGTTACATACATTTGCACAAAACCATTATACCCTTTTTTACCCATTTTCAATGGGTTCAGGGTATAATAAACAAATAGAAAAATTGATGACAAATCAAACTAAACTAAACTAAACTGTGGAATTAAAATTCCTAAGCAATGACTGCTGAGTATCTTGAAGTCGAGTTCGATTTTAGCTTGAACATTTATTTATTCACAGCTGCATTGATTGAAAAAAGACGTTGCAGTCGGGCAAAACCGACTGCGCAATGCTCTTTCACAATGTAATCAGTGGTCTTATTAAACAATTGTAGTCAGATACTTTTCAGACAAGCTGATTAGTAATATCTTTGAATAAATTGTATCTAAATTTGTAACTTAATTATTTTTGATTTGCCATAGCATAAACCCAATATACTCTTTTCACTTTTCGTGAAAGTAAATTGTTGTTGAGCAAACAGATCGATTTAAATTCGCTTAAATTGAATTCGGTTTTCGCTCGCAACTCTTTAAAGATGAACATAAATAATTAAATACTTTTCGCGCCTTTCGTTTGCTGAACTGAATGGAAATCACGCACGTCATATGAATAATGCGTACCCCACCCCTCCTCTGCTCTAGGAGGGGGATTGGTTTGTTTATTGGTTTGTTTGGCTTGGCGCCAAATTCGATTTTGAATTGCGCTGCTTTACTGGGTTAAATTTAATTAATTTGTCTCGTTGCCAGGCCCCACGTTTAATTTCAATGTTTGATTATTTATTCATTCGGCATTTCCCTGAATAGGCTCTATCCACCCCCAACCTCCCCTTCACAATCGCCGCCGCATTGCAGCATTTGCAATTTTATTGCATTTATTTATTTATTATTTCATGCGCATTTTTTTTTGTATGTTTTGCGTTTGTTTTATTCGTTGTGTGTGTGTGTGTATGTTTGTGTGTTTGAGTATGTTTTTTTTTTCGAAATTTACACAATTCCAATTAATGGCATTTAATTATTTATCCGGCATTTTGCACATTGTTTTCGCCTAGTTGCAACGCCAGCTGTGAATTTTACATTTTTATGGCATGTTGCAAATTTCGCGCTTTGAATATAAATTTCAAATGATATATATATACAGATATACATACATATGTATATATATATATATATATATATATGATTGAGGGAATGGCAACCGAGCTCCGACAACAATTCACAATATAACTGGATTTGCTTTGGTGAGAGGGGCGGAGACGGTGGTGGGACAGCATTTAAAATTTTTCATGGCAACACAGCGATGATAACAAGTGTGCTCCAGACGGGTGTGTCCGACTAGCTGATACCCTGAACCCATGCAAAGTGTTCCATATGTTAAATTTCAGATCAAAAAGCCAAATTTATAACTAGTTTAGGAAACAATTTTAAATAAACTACATTTGCTGCTTTAGTCTTGATCAAAACGTTCTTTTAGCTAATCATTCTCATCAAAAAATTATTTCTGCATGTTACACAAACTTGAACAAAATCATTATACCCCATTTTACCTCTTTTAATGGGTAAAGGTATAAAAATTAACACATTTATTCAAGTTGAAAAGCATAAAAAGCTTAAAAGAGAACTCGTAAATTTTTATCATTTTGAATACCATTTTAATAATTTTTCATCTATTGAAAAAAAGTGTAAAAGGGGTATATTGGTTTTGTGCAAATGTTTGCAATAGACAGAATGGAAGGCTTAAAAACATTAAAACAGATTTTTGAGTTCGGAATCGATATAATCATATTCCTCTGTCTATATAAACCGATATTAAAAAATTTAAGAGCTGAATTTAAAATTTGCAATTTATTTTTTTTATTTCTACTTGTCAAATTTAATATAAACAAAATATTTTATGTCTTAAAAACAATTGAAGAGAGAACACAAAAACTCAACTGATCAAATTTTCAAAATTTGTATGAGTTGATATTGAAATTTCTCGCCTAAATGAATCACTCAAGCTCAAACATTGAGTGCTAAATATACCCACAAAGTCCAAATTTCATATTGCAGCTTTTTTGGATGGTTTTTGATAATTTGAAAACTTATCAATTAGCGCGGGGGGAAAAGACCGATTTGTTAGCACCAAAAATACATTTGGCATACAGAAATAACAGCACAACAGAGAACGAGACGCAAAACAGACAAATAATCGCAGAAAGCTATTAAAATTTAATCAGTAACACAAGCGACCCCGCGGTCAAAATTCCCAGCAGAGGGAACGCAATGATAATTTCCTCGGTCGAAACAACTCTGCGGCCAACTCTGACGTTGACCCCACTGATTAATCGTCTGTGGATTCGTATAGCACTCGGGGTCATTTAGCGGCGCCACCATCTCCGCATTCAGCAGAATTTATACCCCAAATCAGCCCCAACCAAGTCCATTCTCGCAATTTGTTTATTTTGATTCGTGTGACGCGAAAACTCTACGCTTAAATTTACGTGCGCAAATGTTTTGTTTTATGTCATTTCAGTCGTCAATGTGTTTTCCCAAACTGCTGCTCAATATATAGTATATATATTTATATATAGTATAGATGATGCATTAACGTACGCATTAAATATGTAATTCGTATTTCATTTATATAATTTTCAATATAACTTTTACAGCTTTGCGCAAATATTTATATAAATATTATATATTTATGTTTGGCAATACCCAAAACAACAATAAAAGTTAGTGTGGCGGTTATTGGAAGAATAGGGTATATTTGTTTGCATGCGCATTGCGAAGAGAAAACATGCAGAAAATTTCAATTTAAAGTGCTATACGAACTCAATTTCTGGTCTTGATAATTCAATCTGAACAAATGAATTAATAAATTGTCATTTTCAATTTGGATACTTGAAAAGTATCTATTTTGTAGAATATTCTAGATACGCATTCTTCGAGGTATATTTAAACAAGAAAAAACACAATTTAACGTTAAAAAATGAACATAATTTTTATGTATCCTAGGAATCAAGGATATATATATGTATAACTCTACGATTTTTCCTTTTTTTGTGCGTTGTTAAATTCTTTGGCGACATTTGATTCCTTAAACCTAAAAGGCCTTTGTTTTCTAGAGATCAGAAATATAAATACTCGACGATGTCGAAGATTTTTCCTGCAAATATGCGCTGTTAAATTGTTAAAATTTATTTCTTAGGCAACATTTGTTTCTTTAATCCTAAAACGAGTTTTGTTTTTCTATTATTTGTGTATATTTTCCAGACGAAACCCATTTCTATCGCCATCTTTTCCCCTAATGCAAAACATGAAATAATACAAATTATGATAATCCCAGTTATATATCTCGGATTTCATGTGAATATATTGTCAAATCGCTTTTGGAAGATTGTAAATGAGCTTACCTGATGGGCGTTCCACTGCTGCATGAGGTCCTCGTAGCAGGGCATGCACGCCTGTATCATGCCACGCGGATCCTTGGGGCGCGAGCGGGCGGGACGCGGATGCTGCTCGTTGAAGAGCGGAAAGTAGGCCACCGTCTGTCCGAGCCGGCACTCCTTCGGCTTAACGGTGCTCAGCTCGACGAGGCTGCCGCGACGCTGCTCGTCGCCGCACACGTAGCACACTTCGGTGATCGAGTTCTTGTCGGGCATCGACAGATCCAGAATGCCCACCTCCGTCGTGGCGGACGCGCTGCCCGGCTGGCTCCTCGCCGCAGGCGCAACCACTCCGGTGGTGGGCGTCGCAGCGGGCGTTGCATTCACCGCGGACGAATTGCGCAGATCCAGCACGGTGGCATTGTCATCCTCCAGGCTGGGCGGCTGCGTGGCCAGCGTCGGCATCGCAGCGCCAACGCTGTGCAGGCCATGGTACGGATTGCCCTTGTAGTGGGCATTGGGATCGCCGGCAACGGCGGCCACCTGCTGCAGCATGTGGTAGGCGGCCGTTTGCTGCTGCAGCTGCTGGTACTGCGCGGGCTGGTACTGCGCCGTCTGCGACTGCGGCGGCGGCGCCGGATGGTAGCCAAGCTGCTGGCCCAGCTTAAATTTGTGCTGCGCAAAATTGGAGCTGGTGGCGAGCGTGGTGCGAGCCGGCGGCTCGCTGGGCGGACGCGACAATGGGGACGGCAGCTGCATGTCCCGCGACTGCGGCCGGCTCAGGTATTTGTGGTTGCTGTGACTGTGACTGTGACTGGTGGGCGTTGCGTTGCGTGGATAGTAGTCCGGCGAGGCGTTCCTTGAGGTACTCTGGTGCTGCGGCTGCTGCGGCCTGCTCAGCGCATATGGATCCATTGGCGGTGGTGCGGCGGCGGCGGCATTGTGCAGCTCGGCGAGCCCGTTCTGGCTGAGATGCTCGGCGCTGAGGCCGAGCATTTGGGCCGCGTACTCGCTCTGGGTTGTGACGTCCGCGCCGATGTAGCCCTTGCCGTCGACCCGCTTCATGTGGTAGATGCGCTGCAGCAGCGGCTTCTTCTGGCGCTCGTACGCCTCCCACTGTTCGTGCAGCGAGCGAAAGCACAGCATGCAGGCCATCACGTACATCTGGCTGGCCGCCACGGCCGGCAGCCCGTTGGGCGGCTCATGCCGTTCCAGAAACGGAAAGTGCGGCTCGCCCGGCCGCTCCGGGTTGGCGCGCACGCGTAACGCCTCGTAGCTGCCGTGGCCGCCGCACACAAAGCAAACGGACGCGGACATGTACTGGTCCGGCGGTGCCGAGGCGCGGCCCGTCGATTTGACAGGCGCCGGATAATATTGCTGCATATGATGATAGCCACCAATTGGCGAGGGCATCAACTCCGCAGCGGCCACGTGCGGATTGAGTGGTGCTGCTGCTGCTGGTAGTGGTTGTGGTGGTGGTGGTGGAGTCTCCGTTGGGTCGGATTGTGGAAACCCGCTGCCGCCGCGTAGTTCATTTTTAATGTACGCTTTCGCTTTTTCCATAATATTCAGCTAAAATGTAAGAGAAGTTATCGATTAAGTTTGTAATTTATCGATTAAATTCAAATATATATAGTAAATAATGGAATGACTATTATTATATTAGTCATTCTAAACAAAGTTTTCAAAAAAATAAAAAATTATACACTTTAAAAAGTGGAATCCAGAATTCTTCATTTATCAACTTTCTTTTGCAACTTTAAATATACTAATATTATACTATATTATAAAAAAATGTTCTTCATTGCAATTATTTATATCTTTATATTTTATTTATATATTTAGGTTAACCAATTTTTTTCGGCATTCGGCATCAGATATTCAAGTAATAATACATTTATTTTAATTATATTAGAAAAAGTGAACAAATTTTCCTAATTGACATGATTTTATGAAATTTGTATAATATAATAGAAGCAATGAAATCTATTTACAATCAACACACACTAAATTTGATGCCTTTAGCTCTTATATTTTTTTCGATATGTTAAGAAAAGATAAAAATCTATTTTGATCGATATTAATAATCGATAAAAAGTGATAATTTTGTTTTGCCTATCGATTGGGATAATCTTAAGCTCACAAGTTTAGATTTCTAGCTTTTGTAGTTTTCGAAATCGATGAGTTTATGCAGACAGACAGACGGACGTAAGGTCAGATATAGATAAATTCAGTCAGCTAATCATCCTAATCAACAATATATATTTGATAGGAATGATTCCTTCTGCCTGTTAAAAAAATTTACAGCTATAAACTAGGAGAATCTACAGTCGAAAAGTTTAGGTCTCCAGCTTTAGTAGTGTATTGTCCTTTTATTTATGTTTATTTATTTATTTTATTAAATTTGAAGAACTTTCGGAACAGTTGCTAAAAGAACCGCACACAATTGCTTAGCACATTAAGAATTTGTTTTGGTTAGAACTGATCACACAAATTAGCACCATGCAAATCTGGTTCTCAGCCAGATATGCAATGAACAGCGAGACGATTGAACCAGAATGTTCACAAAACTCGCTATATTTTATTGTGGAAATCCGCCAGTCGATAGCCGGAATAGTCCGGAACGGGGCAGCAGAGTTTTTTTTTTGAACGAATCGCTAACAAGATCTTCATCGCTGTTTAAAATTGATTGCTTTATTTTGAGAGCGGGCTTTCCTTCCCGATGCTCGCGTCATTTCTTATTTTTTTTTACTCGTTATCAGCTTTGACGCTCACGTCACGAAATATATATATATATATATGTCTATATATGTATCACATATTGATGAAATAAATGCGCACAACAAAGAGTAAAAAAGAAGAAAGAAAAAAACTGAGAAAAATCGAATCGAGAATACAATAACAACGCTCAGAAAACACGAAGTAACGCCCGACAAATCACCGAATCCCATTTAAAGTATAAATAAAAAGCTTCCCGCATCGATGGCAAAGATCACGATCGCAGATCAACGCAATATATGTGGGTTATCAGCATTCTGATGAAATAGGTTATCGTTGCCGGCGATCATTCGATTGATGGAGCCAACCAATTTGAATTTTTAAAGCTCGAATTTTTTCGTTTTTTAATGACATGCGAAAAGATCATGAACAGTCGCTTAAAAGTTAAATGTACAGTTAAATCCTGAATATTTCATAAAGATAATATATTCAATTCCACAACAGATCTCCTAGTCAAGCGCACCCGACTATATAGTAAAGGTAGATTAATTAAATTTACTAATATTATACATTTATGATAAAAAAGGAAGCAAAGAAAAACATTAATTATTATGAAAGCTAATTATGTTGCATTATTTATTTTACAGCTGAAATGAAATTTTGCACAGTTGTAAAATTGTATTGTTGCGTAAACATAAGCGCAGCCAAAAAAAACAACTCCAAAAACAACTTTTTGTTAGCCATGTTTCAATTATGTTTTTATTTTTCTTTTATTTACGTTTTTATAATGCATTTAGATTGGGTTGAAGAAAGCCTTTGGAAATAAAATAAATAAATAAAAAATAAAAATAAATAATAAAAACCCAGTTGGGTTTACCAATTTCATACTGTGCAGAGTTTATAGGGCTAAAAGATCTTTACTTTAGATTAAGTTTAATTTAATAGAAGTGTAATCTATATTTCAGTATAAATTGTGAGTGAATATATGGAAATAAATTTTCTTTATTATGCATAATTTCATATTATTCATAAAATTCACCTTAATATGAATTCAATTCAATATGAATTCATATTCATATTATTTCATATTCATAATAAAACGACGAAATAACGCTTTAAATACTTTTTTATGCTGAATTATAGCTAAGTTTGCAAGCCCAGTTTTAGCCAATCCGGTTCGAATTCAGACTTAAAAAGGTAATTTTCTTATAAATAAAAAAAATATATCTTTCTTTGCGATTTAAGCGTTTGTGGCAAAACAAGGCAAGATTTTTACGGTTTTTAGTACACTTTTAAAATTAAAAGCTAAAAATAAAGATTTCATTTAATTTTTTTTAAACTTATAGAAAAAAAACACTGTGTTGTACACATTCTTATTATTATTTTTATTTAGAAACATGGCCCGAATAGTTTTCTATCCAATCTATGTTGTTCTGTGCTTAGAATTCTATGTCTAAAATCTTTTACTTAAAAAGCATCAAATAAATTACATTCAGACAGATCACTTCGCAAATGAGTACAAAAATGTTTAATTAATCAAAAAAAAACTATATTAATAGTTTTAAAATAAAAACAATAATCTTTTAACAAGTTATGAATTCACCCACCATAATTTTAATGATTTAAATGCAATTTTAAAACTTTGATCGAAAAGTCCCTGAAAATGTTGCTTATTGCGTAGTATTTCATATTGAAATACTTTTTCCGTTTTTTGCATCAGAAACCTTTTAAGAGTTGTTTTTTGATGTTGGCTATGTAAAAAGAGAGTTGCTTGCACTTTAAAATTGCTTGTTGTTGTTGTTGTTGCTGTTGTTGTTGGTGTTGACTATATCCTGCTGCTGTTGCTGCTGCTGCAGTTGTTTTTAAAACTTTTGCTGCACTGAAACATTTTTATGGCTCTCGTGTCCTTGTTGCACAGAACGTTCATGCCACTAGTTGGGGCGTGACGCACACACATACACACACGTACACACACACATTCAAAGTAAAAACAAGTGAAATAGAAAACATGTGAAAAACACCCATCGCATTTCCCGCTTAAAGCTTCGCTAGGCAAACTTTAAAAAAAACGCGCAACTTTTCATTGTTTATTGTTGTTGTTCTTGACATTGTTTTTGCTATTCTTGTGACTAGTTCAAATAGAAACACAGCGGAAGTTCCATAGAAGAAGAAGAACAAGAAGAAACTAGCAAGAACATTGTAATCGGTTGTACTTGACTGCGCAATGCTCTGTTCACAAATTGTTAAAGAAAATCTTTAAGATTTTTGTTAACTTTAAAGTGTATTTTTTGGGAAATATTAATTATTAGTTTATTAGTTGACAAGTTTTTCTTACACGTTTTAGGTTTATTCAAAGTGACAGTTGCACAAAACCAATATACTCTCTTTTTACTTTGTGAATGAGCATAAAAAGTAACTAAAAGTTTGAAGAAATAGTAAAAAGTTGCGTTGTTGAAAACTTTTTGAACGCTTTTGCGAATTTGTTCCTCATCTTTACTCTTTCTTTTCAACTTTTTTTATGTCTTTTTCTTTCTTTTCTTTCCAAGGAACTGAGGTGCTTAAACTTTGCCGTCTATTTTGTTCGTGTTTTTGTGTGCCACTTTTCGGTGACTTTGCGAAATGGAAAACTAAACGCAATAGCAAATAAAACCTAATTTTCAGGCAAGAATTTAATAAAGCAAAAAAAAAATACTTCATAAAATACTAAAAATTGTGTGCGCAAATTTGTATGTTAACTTTGAAGGATATGGGTTCGAATCCCAAGCTGGTGTATGGATGGAATGTTTGTCCTAGCCCAAGGCAAATACTTTTTATAATAAAAACAATAACTTTAACTTGGAAAATGTATTTTATGTTGTATTTTATGTTTTTCAGTGTTTTTTTTTGTTATTTTTTCGACTCATCTTTTAGGCGGACATTTTCTGTAAAGTAGGACAAAAAGGCTCGAACCGTAGATGTACGCTTAGAAGTTTATTGTTTATAATATATATATATATATATACTTATTCATTATCTAAATAGGGAAATAGCGAATATCAAAAAGTAAAGAAACTATTGATGAAAAATTCGATAATCAAAAGTATTTTTTCATTTTATAGAGCTGATCGTACAGAAATACCATAAAATTATTATTATTATTATTAATCATTACGTTCGTATTCATAAAATGTTTTCAGGAAACAAGTGAACTGATTACAGGATAACTCACTTCTTTTTTGGATTTGCAGTCGTTTTAATTTTGTTTTTTTTCTCATTTGGCAATTTGTTATTGCGTTCGCCGTTTGAATAGCAGAATTGAATTCCAAAATTTGCATTGGCCAACACGACGAGCAACACAAGCGGCATATAAATCCTGGCCAACACAGCAATGGCGGAAACAAGGCCAACAAAAACTGCAACGGGCAACGGGCAGCGGGGCGATGGCATAAAATGGAATTTATTAAATAACATTCCACGCAATAAACTTGCTCAAAATAAAAAGGCTCGCAAAAATAACAGCAGCAGCAACAAAAACAAAAACAAAAGCCAGCAGCAACGCGATGGGTAAAACAAAATAACAGCAGCAACAAAATTTCGTGCATGCAATTTTATTGCAGGACGTTCGACGTCGGCTTTGGACACGCATCCAGTCGCCAAAAACAAAAAAAAACCCAACACATGCCCCCCCAAACCCTTGGTTCCGCACCACTTTATAACAAAAATAAAATGTTTTCGAACTCAAAAACAAAAGAGCTGAAAACAGAACAAGAAGACAACCAACTTTTTTTTTTGACAGCGCCGAATAAGAAATACCCTTGATCAAACGTGTCCAATGGATATGATCTTGATTCTGATCAAATGTTATCAAAAGTTGATTCTATATAATATAATATATATATTATTAATTATATAAATAATAGAGATATATTTAAAAAAAAAATTCAAAATTTTTGATGATATTTTTAACAAAAATTTGAATTATTTTTAAGTTCAAAAACAATATGATTTAAATAAATTTAAAAAAAAAACTACTTTGGGCATTCAGTAAATTTTCTGAAATACCCTTTAAAGGGTATCGGAAACCAAACAAGGCGCATCACATTTTTTTCATTAACGACTGTCGCAACTGGACCCCAACGTCACCGTTTTCTGCAACAGTCAACTGGACAGTTGGACAGCACAGCACAAAAAAAAAAATGTATGTATATAAATAAAAAAAAGCGGCTGGCGAGCGCCAGGCTCCCAATGCTCGCAGCCAGAATGAATTAATAACCGTTGTCGCTTTTAAAGTTCAGCCGAAGCGACCGCAAGCGAAACGGAAAGGAGGAACTGCAAACAAGATGAAGCCCGGATGAATTGACATTTAATTATTGTGTAAATCATAATTTTGTTTTTCTCTTTACCCCTTTTCGTGTCGGTGCCCCTCGTTGAGCGCCAGACCAGACTGGGGACCAGCCGCATTAAATACCCGTTTCAACGGGAAGCCGTTCATTCATTTCATTTCATCACTTTAAGGCAACAGCCAGGATTTAAAGCAACCCAAAAAAGAGCCAAAATGTAGATGAGTTGGCTTAAAGCAGATAATCTACGAGAATCCAATCCCGAGCTAAATGGTTTAATTTATGGTAAATAGATTGAGATAGACAATAAATTGTATTTCCAAACACGGAATTTTAACTAAAAGGCAGCAGGATTTTTAAAAAACTTTTTTTTTTTTCAAAAATTCATATATTTTGAATCTAGAATAAATCTAAATGACAAATCATGACAAAAAAGCCATCAACTGTGTAATTCGGTTCGGTTTTGACAATTTTATGGAAGTTTGAAGTATGGGAGCTATGGATCCGGGAGCTTTACATGTCAAAATTTTTCTAGATTTTGGCATGATTTTTGACCAAAAATTTGACCAACCCAGAATCACTGTAATTGTTGTTTTTATACTAATAATGACAAATACAATCGGTTAAAAACAGAAATTCGCAAATCTAAATTTTGAAAAAAAATTTTTTTTTGAATATGACAAGGGGGGGTACACGCTTTTTGACGAAAAATTCAAAAAAATTTTATTTTTGAAAATAAATATATTTTAAATGTGGGGTCAATATATAGGGCAAATCATGATCAAAATGCCATCAAACGTGAAAATCGGATCACTTTTGACAAAGTTATGGGCGTTTGAAGTGTGGGAGCTATGGATCCGGGCGCTTTACATGTCAAAATTTTTCTCAATTTTGGCATGATTTTTGACCAAAAATTTGACCACCCCAAAATCACTTTTAATGTTGTTTTTTATACTAATTATGACAAATACAATCGGTTAAAAACAGAAATTCGCAAATCTAAATTTTGAAAAAAAATTTTTTTTCGAAAATGACAAGGGGGGGGTACACGCTTTTTGACCAAAAAATTGAAAAAAAAAATTTTTTCCAAAATTCATATATTTTGAATGTAGAATAAAGCTATATGACAAATCATGGCAAAAAAGCCATCAACCGTTTAAATCGGTTGAGTTTTGACAAAGTTATGGGAGTTAGAAGTATGGGAGCTATGGATCCGGGAGCTTTACATGTCAAAACACGCTTTTTGACCAAAAAATTCGAAAAAATTTTATTTTCGAAAATGAATATATTTTGAATGAATCGGTTCAGTTTTGACAATGTTATGGGAGTTTGAATATTTTTAATCAGGTAACACGGGCTATCACAATAAACATAGTCAAGTTTTAGGTCTCTAACTTCAAAAGCGGTGAATTATGTTTTTCAGGCGGACATTGCACAAATACAATATACCCTTTTTGTGTGTGTGAACAAGTATAAAAATTTCGCATCTATCACATCCGCTCGTTAAAGCTTGCTTCATGATTGCAAAACCAAATACAAGTAATAATGTTGCAGTCAGGCGTAACCGACTGCGTAATACTCGTTCGGAGCGTAATGTTCACAGAAAAGAAGAAAGCTTGACTAAAAGATACCCTATACCATATTAATATGGGTATACTTAATGATTTGCTAATATAAATGTGGCAAGATAAGCACATTAAACATCCAATTGCGTTGTGGATTTCAGCTTGTAGATTTGGTGCATAAAAATAAAAAAAATAAATAAATAAAATTGCCGTTTAGACGCCATTTGACAGCTGAGACATACAGGTTCTACTACCAGGTCATTTGTGGGTCACAAAACACAGCTTGGGTATTACCAAAAGCGCACAACACAAAGGCAAACAGTCGCAAAAAGTTCTCGGAAAAACTTTCTATAAAAAATGCTAAAAATAAATGCTGCGAATTGTATATGCATACATACATTTGCGTATTTTTTTTATTTTACGATAACCATTGAATTTCTGGAAATTTAAATACAGTAAATGCCGCTTTTATAGATTATATTAAAGGAAATTAACTGATTAACGCATTAATGAAAATATTGGTTGTATGCAATGATTGTTAAAAAGTATAACTTTAAAAATGTCAATAAATTTTATGATGCTATTTAATGAATTTGTTAAAACCTTTCAAGTAAAAGAAGTGAAAAAGTGATTCTTCATAATTAAGAATTCTAATTTGCGATTAGGCCCAGTTTTAAGCAAACGTTTAACAACAGCACTGAATATTTTTGTTTTTTACCAATACCTATTTAAAGTTTCTTTTTCGAATATTGTTAAAATGTTGGACTGCAACTTCAAATTGCGTTCTTAACGAGTGTTTGCAGTACATTTGGAAGGAGTTAATTGATGTGAATGTCATGTCAAATTGATTTAAATTAATTGAATTTAAAATGCGGTGCCAGTCAGTTGGGGACCACCAGAAACAGCTTCCAAGCGGAGCGAAGATTGATTAAACCCAAAACTGACTTTGATCGATACTCAAAAGTGAGCTGGTCATAAAATATATGAGTTTTTGTACTGACCTCTGTGCGGTTGAATAATCCAGATCCAGATCCAGCTCCAGATCCAATTAAATGCTGCTACACACGCACACGCAGACGCACACATGTGCATGTGGCTCTCTTTGCTCAGGAATCCAAAGCACGCGTCTTTGGGGCAGTGAAACGCGGGCGCAGAAAACAAAAGGAAAACCAAACCGACACGAAACGCATTTGAAACGTTGCGCGGAGCCTCCTTGGATGAAGGAGCAGACAGGTTAAGAGACAGGGACGCGGGCAGGCTTAGAGACGGGATGCCGCCAAGTGACGTCAAAAAGCGGCTTAAATTCACTTAAACACATTAGGAGAGAGAGGCACTTGGTGTGGCTTTTTTTTTAGCTTGATTATTCTTTTGCTTTTGAACTTTTTAACTTTTTGTTGCTTCGCTGATTTCGTGACTTGTTTAATTTTTAGCTTTAAAAGCTTAAGAGCACAAATGGGGAAGATCGACCAGCTTTTTAAGTATTTTCAGCTGTTTTTTTTTCTTTTATTTTTTTTTGTGTTCTTGTTGTCAGAGCAAATTAGAGCGAGCTGTTGTTGTTATTGTTTTTGTTGTTGGTACTGCAATTGTAGCTATTGTTGTTGCTGTCATGCTGCAGCTTTCGCTTTATTTCGCTTTGCACAAATTGTACAATTTCAACATTTTTAGGTATTTATTGTAAACATCCACTGAATTGAGAGCAACGCGTTGCTTCATGGTCACTGCGGTGGTCTCTGCACACACACTTATACACAGACACACACACGCACACACACACACGCGCGCGTACACACGGCGATCACGATCGAAGCGCTGGCAGAGCTCCCCAGCCCCACGTCGGCAAGACGTGCAGCGGGGCAAAGGGTAACAGTGTCACCAGCTGCTTGCAATTCAAAGAATTATAAACTGCGTGCAAACTTCACTAACTTCGTATTGCGTTTAGTTAGCGGCTTCAACTAGCACTAAATTCGAGTGGCCCCCAAAACAGCAGGCAGCACGCAGCAGGCAGCGGACAGCAGACGGCAGCGCTTATTCAATTGTTTGCATTTGCGTTGCACATTCACGTTCCACACTATCGCCAGCCAACCACTGGCCGTCGCTTGTTGCTGCTGCTGCAGATATTTGCAGCCCACACTAACTTGGCAATATTTTTAGAAATTTATTTAAAATGAGAGCCGCAAAATTTATTATAACACTGTTTCGGCGCAGACGGGGAGATATTTACATTTAGATTTACACGCCGAACTAGTGCTGTCAACTTATCGATGACACTTTTGACAAGTGTTGATAAACATGCGACCACATCGATTAAGAGCACGACTATCGCGATATATATTTTTATGCTTTGCCATTAATGTATTTTAACATAAGTGAGCGATATAAAAATTTTACATAACAGCTATAAGCTTATGTTATTTTCAATTTTACAAATCAATTTGATATGTGATACGAAATGCTTTCTAAATTGTTACTTTAATAATAAAATAAATTATAAGTAATTATTTTAGTTCTAGGCTCTAAGACCATACCGTTACAATGCTACAACAAATTTAATTGTTGGCGTTCCCTACAAAATATTGTTATCGATAGAGATTAAAATGAAAGGCATTTCTAACAGCACTATCAAAAATTTCCAGGAAACAGCTGATCGATGTTTCACAGAAACATCGCTAAATATCGAATTTAACATAGAACAATAATATCGATGGCGGTGTTTTGTACAATGTACATAAAAGTACATAAATGTTACGCGCGAACATTTGATTGTATAAATATTATTTGAAAATAAAGTTTGGAAAGAATTAAACAAATAGTATTTATAATTTTTAAAGAAATTATTTGTATATTAAGTTATTTTATAATTTATAATGAATAGAACATAAGTTTGTGAAACCATGAAAAACAGTTCCGTTATATTGTACTTCCAATAAGAATAAAATTATTATTTGGCAACCGCATTACCGACTCCATGTAAACAGTTTATTTTGGCTCACACCTGACACTTTATAAGTAATTGTCTGTTACATTGCAATTTATTTATACACTTAATTTATATTTCGATTCAAACTTTAGTATTTAGCGTGGGAAACCGTATCCAGATATTGATGTTATTCATTCTTTCGATAGTATCATATGTGACCAGTGTGTACACTTTTTATTAGTTTTGCAGTCTGTATTAAGTGTGGTGGCTTAACGATAGACAGGTATTGCGATAAATTGAGCGCCAATTTTATAAATTACTTAAATATTTTAGGCGCTGACAGCGAAATTCAAATGTTGACTAAATTCAGTCTACCTCATTCATTTGCGTCAAAGTATATGAAAAAATATTTTAAATATGTCAAAATATATGATATTTGCCTTTATATTTAGTGGTAAGTTTAAAAATATGTTTTTGCACAAGTTTTTGTTATCTGCACATTTATTTAACAGCATTGCTCATAAGTATCGGGACAGCTGAAAAAGAATCAATAAAAAACCACGCTTATATTAGCCGTATAGTTGAATTTCTCAAGAATTTAACAAGTGAATTAACCACCTCGAAGAATAAATCTATTCAAGAATTTAACGCTAAGATCCCAGCTGATCAAATGTTATATGGAGTGCAGTTTCACATGCATCCTCTAAGGAGCTTGGTAAAGCACCGCAAGCATAAACGGGAAACTTTTAATCCAGGGCAGGATACTCGGTATACATTCATCAGGACAACAAATATGATTTTCGGAGCTGTTTTCTCCAGCGTCTCGTTCGATTCAAAGCCAGCTGCAATTGAAAATAACAACAATTTCGAGGAAAAAATCCATAAGACGCTGATGCACAAATACTTTTCGCCAAAACTGAGCTTTGTTCGGCTGATGAACGCTATAGTCAACAGATTCTGTAAGTAACACCAAACACTCAATAAATTCTGCATTATAAATAACTGTCATTTTTATATAGAAGCCACTATTCCAACCCACTGTAAGTTGTTGATTTCCATCCAAATTATCAAAATCACAATGATGGGTTGGTATTGATGTTTAGTGAAGATCGCATGAGGGACAGTTTTATGAACTTTAATATATTTTTTATTTATGATATTTATATATATATATATGTATATATTTTAATCGCAAAAGAAAACCAAAACCATAGAGAAAATTCCAAAGAAGAAAAAAAAATAAACAGAAAACTGAAAAATTCTATCTCTGGACGTCCTTATAGGGTATATATATTAACGGTCAGTATCAACAATGAAATCTGTCTATGCAAAAGTTGGATATCATCAATATTGAATTAATATTGGAACAATCGGGCAGGTTTTTGTATACAAACAGTTTAACCGTCGATAGTTTATTGTCTGCAAGGGTATTTAATCGTCGGTGTAAAGTTTATAACCGTTTTAATAACTTTTTTCCATTGTTTTTATCAAAATTATATGCTGTCCTAATCAGTCTGTCATGTTCTTTGAAAAGATAACAGAAACTGAGTGCTTTTAATGTATATTTTTTTAGGTAAATAAGCGTTAAGAATACTAGACACCGAAATCCACTACAATATTATATTTTTCCTATTTTTTAAAAATTTTTTCTTTTAATTACTTTAAGCAACATTCAGTTTCGTATCTATGGGAATATTCGAAAAAAAAACCTCAACTAAAGAAATGAAATTTGTGGTGGTTAACTGAAAAGAAATTAAAAAGTAGTAAAAAAGTAAATAAATTCGTTGATTGCATATATATGGTAAATAACATGTTAACATTTATTATTGACTACGTTTAATATCTGCAGCAGAGAAACGCATTTTGCAGTTTTGCAGGTACTTAGTACTACTTGCTCCTTAACTTGCGATTATTGTACGCGTGTCCTAGAATTACACGACTTCATACATAGAGAAACACACACGCACGAGTGTATATGTATGTATGTGTGCATGCATGTACACTGATAACACATAATATATATACTATATAATATAATATAGGGTGTATGCTACATGAGAATCGGGCTGGGGCTGCGTTTAGGCAAAAGTAGTTGTTAATTTTTAAAGTGTTAATAAATACTAAAGTTCTAGGCATTAGGCATTAATATATATGTATGTATATATATATATATAATAAATACATCTCGAGTTTCGTATATATATATATATATATATCTGTATGTTTGTATGCGTAAAATTTCTTAAATACAATTTTGTAAGTAACCGACAGTAAATAGCCGCTGTTCCTGTTAACTTGATTTGCTTTTCCGCTACTAAACAGGGCTATATTGTACATATTTGATTCTTTTGAATTATGCTTCTTATTCGTGTAGGATTTTAGTATGTATTCGTATTGGCTATAGCATTAAACACTAAAGAGGCTAGGTCGTAAAGTCTTAGATAAGGTTAAATAGCACTTTATAGTCGTGGTATATATCCATAAAATACTTGAGTAAAGATACAGAGTATATAGGCTAAGTGGTTTTTGTTTTTGTTGTTGTAGAAATGTGTGTTTTGTTTTTGTTTTTTGGTTTGTTCCCTCGAAATGTTATGGTCATAGATATCGATATCATCATATCAATAGCAACACGAGATCGGTACACGATAACGATTAATTACGATTGTGTTTGTGATTGCGATTGGGATGACGATCAAACAATCGGCACGCACACCCATTCCATCAGCCGGAACAGCAGCGAGCACAGCCAATTCTAGGCAGCCGCTGTCACCTTCGGCGCTGCGCCAGGCGGCGCCTCTGCACCGCCGGACGAAGAAACGGAGCTGTCCGGCTGCTGCTGATCGAGCTGCTGTTCCGGCTGCTGTAGCTGTTCCGCCTGGGGGCCAGCGACGCGGCAGCTGCTGCTGCTGCTGCTGCTGCTAGCGACGGTTGGGCTGGTGCGCAGTTCGGTTGGCAGATAGATTTTGTCTACTCTGGTTATCTTCTCGCGGCAGTTGGGGCAATCGCTGCACCTGTAAGCGAAAGAAGCATTGATTAGTTAACCAATTCAAACGGGCTTTTATTCAATTTAAAACTCACCTTGCCGCACACTGCGCACAGGCAATGACGTGATGGCACGGATTGAACACTGTGTTGATCGTGCGATCCATGCAGATTTTGCACTGCATCGCCTCGCAGATGCGATTGTCGACGCAGCGTTCAATCGCCGCCTCACGCGCCTCCTTTTCGCGTATGGCCAAATCTATCTTGCCGGCCATGGAACCGGCACCGCCACCGATCAAGCTATCGCCGCCAAACTCCAATGCTGGCTCGCAGCAGCCGCTGCTGCTGCTGTCGATGGCCGCCATGGCGGCCACATCGGCGCCGCGCTCGTGCAGCTTGCGTCTCGCCTGATCGTGCACCTCGCGGCACGTGTGCTGTATATCGAACACGTACCGCTTGCCCAGCTCGGTGTCCTCCTTGAACATGGACGCAATGGTGCCCTTCAGATCCCGCGTAAACTGATTCGTCACCACGCAACGCACCTTGTCGCACACATAGAACGCGTGCCGCTCCGTAATCGAACGGTACAGACCGGCGGCAAGTGGCGGCTTCGCCAATTTGATCTCTAATTCCTTGCGGTCGTCGTGATCGTCCACATACTCCAGCTTGAACAGGCGCTTCAGCGACTTGGCAGCGGCGATGGCACTGAACGGGATGCTGCAAGAATCAAGTCAGAAAAATTCTTCTTAATATAGAAAGCTATTTTTTTTATAATTTCTTTTTATAAATTATTAAAAAAATGTTAGATTGATAAAACAGAAAACAAATTAAACTTGCTTAATTTAAATTCATGTTGAGCTTTAATGTGCTTTCAAAGCTTTATAAATATTGTAGCTGTATTGATGAAAATCAAGAACAGAAACAAAATTAAACTGGATTACTTTTAATACATGTTAAGCTTTAATGTGCTTTCATATTCAAATTGATTTAAGTATCAAGAAATGTTTGTTAAAGATGAAACCTTTCGAGTTTAATAAACAGCTTTAATCTTTTAAACTTTTTCTTATAAATTGTTCGAAAATTAAACTTGTTCATTTTAATTTCACGTTGAGCTTTAATGTGCTTTTAAATTCCAATTAATTTGAGCACCAAGAAATTTTAGTTAAAAATTAAACTTTCTAATAAATCAGAAATAAAATTAAACTATATTATTTTTTATTCATGTTAAGCTTTAGTATGCTTTCAAATTCAAATTAATTTAAGTATCATGAAATTTTTGTTAAAGCTGAAACTTTTCAATTTAAAAAAAAAAGCTTTAAGCTTTTAAACTTTTTCTTATAAATTATTCCAACATTAGATTCAAACATCAGAAACAAAATTCAACTTTAAACTCATGCTAAGCTTTAATGTGCTTTTAAATTCAAATTAATTTGAGTATCAAGAAATTCTTGTTAAGTGCAAAACTTTTCAATTATAATAAACAGATTTTAGCTTTTTCAAGTAATTGTTTCAGCATGAAAATTAATTGTTAAGCAACCGAACTGAGTTCAATAAATTATGCAGTACCGTTAGAAGTAGGCTCACCTTTCTTTTTCCTCCCCGCGAGTAACGGTAATGCCATGGGCGCCCACTGCGATGTCACAACGGGTGGCGCTCTCGTTGGTGGTGACGCCGCTGAAGAGCTCCTCGCCGTAGCCTGGCAGCTCCTGGATCTCCTGGAGCAGCCAGTACTTGGCCGCTTTGGGTGTCATCGCCAGCTTCTTCAGTTTGCTGTGCTCGGCCGCAATCTGGCGCAGAAAATCAGCGGGCGGCTCGCAGTCCTCGTCGCAGTCGTTTGGCCGGATCACGTACTTCTCGTAGTGGCACAGCGGATTGCTGGCCAATCGCTCGTCGAGGCCCGAGTGGCTGCTGCTGCTGTTGCTCGGGCTGCTCGAGCTGGATGCGGATGTGGATGCGGATGCGGATGCTGAGACTGAAGCTGATGGCGATGGCTGCAAGCTGTTGCTGTTGCTGGCCAAACTCGTTGATGGCGCCGCCAAAGTGCAGCATTCGATGTGCTCCACGGACTTCTGCTTGGAGAGGCGACGCTTCTTGAAGCTGAGCACGTGCTCCTTCTCCTTGCGCTGCTGCTCCAGCTTCAGCTGCTGCTGCTGCGCCAGCTGCTGTTGGGCCAGCTCCCGACGCAGCCGCATCGGACACTCGGCGCAGAGCGCCAGCTCATTGAAGCGCAGTCCGTCCGCCTGGCAGAGCAGCGCCGCCAGCTTGGCCGCATTGCTCCAGTCGTGGGCGCAGAGGCGCGCCTCGAGCAGATCCCGACGCGCCTGCATATAGAACAAATTGCGCACGCTCTCCTGCAGAATGTTGTGCACGGGCACCCAAAACTTGACGCGCAGCGCGAGCATCAATTGGATACCGTTACCGCTGCTGCTGCTGTCGCCGTGCAGGCGATTCCTCAGGTTGTACCACTGGCGAGTGCGCGACTCCTTCTGGTTGGGCGTCCACTTCTCCAATCCAAAATACTCCATCTCACACATGACGTGCATCCGTTCGAACACCTGCGAAATTAGAGAAATATGCGAATAAAGATTTAAGAACGTTTTTTTTATCGACTTAAGTTGCTAAATATTTATTATTTAAATTTCAAACGTCTTTTATTAATTATGTATTAATTTCAGTTTAACTCAAATATGTTATTGCAACATTATCGATGTATTTGTCAATATTTGTTATCGATACCAAAATTTAAAAAAAGGATCGACACGATACTCACGCCAGTAGGCCATTAACAGCGGAGAGAGAGAAAACATGAAAGTTTTCTTAAGCCTAACTTAACGAACATAGAATTTGTGTGGTTTTTATTGTCAAAAATTCTTGATAGCCGACAACACTTTGCGCTTAATCAATTAATATTTGTGGCTATAACCAAACATAATAAAGGTTTTCTTATCAGTTGTTGCCTTATCTATTGGTTCCACTTGCTTGTTTGCAAGCTAAATGCCTTGAAAGTAAGCAACATAATCGCTGCAAAGCTTATCAGTTCAGCTTGTCAGCCAGTCTGTCAGCGACAGGCACACACACGCACACACCACACACACACGCATATACACAATGTCCTGTCAGTTGTCCTGTCTGTGGGTTTGTCAAATTCAACATCGTTGCTATGACAGCAAACCAACGACAACTGTGTCTGGCAGAATGTGTGTGTGGGTGTGTGTGTGTGTGTGTGTAGGGGATGAGGTAAGGCCTCGGAATATTTGCTTATGCAACGAGCATGTCATCATTGCGAATGGAACAAATTCAAATGTTTGCTGCACGTCGCCGTTGACAACGACGACAACTCGAAGGAATTTAATTTGGTGTGCACAATGCCCGACTATGGCATACCCAGTAAACATAAAATGTGTAAATAGAGACAGTGATTGTTAACAAAAGTAAAACTGATTAATGATATTAAAAGTGAAAGCTTAAAAAAATCATATTTTTTAATTAAAATTAAAATAAATTAAAAACCAAAAACATTATTAACATTATAAAATTATATATAAATATTACTTTTAGTAGTTCTAAACGCAACAGAAAAATTTCAACTATTAAAAAATCGATGAAAAGTTAAAAAGATAAATCCTGTTTAATTCTGAATTTATTAAAATTTTTTCAAATATAAAACATAGTTAACATATATTATTTAAACAAATTGTTTATAATATTTACACACATATTCAAACATTTTATTATGTGTATAATTTAATGAAATATTTTGTAATACTTCCCACATAATATACCCCATTTGTAGCACCCATTTAATGGGTAGAACACTGCAAAAGCAATTCGACAATGAAAACAACAACATAACCAACTGCAAATCAACATAGTGAAGCCCATGACGATGTTGTCGATTTCATATAACAGGCAATCCAGCCTGGCATGCCGCACATAAAAACAGCCCCACCCCCACTATCCACCCCCGCCCCCTTCGTCGCACTAGTTGCATGGGCTGCTTGGGTCAGCGATGCTAAAAACGAAGCGGAATAAAATGAATTTTGCAGAGCGCTCAGAAATTCCAAAATGCCAAGGCACAACAATTTTCTGTTGCGTCAACACACACCCACCCCCACCCTCTGTGACAGTGTCGTCCCCCAAAACAATTTCCTGCCTCTAGCCGAGCAGCACTTTGCATAATGAGGCAACTTCTGGGCGAAGAGGCATGCCGCCAGGTAGCCAAGGCAACAAGTCGCTCCCAAGGAGTCACGCGTCAGCGCCTCTCACATTTTCACTTTCCAATTAGACAGCCGCAAAATGTCAGATGTGCCTGTCTCTGTATGTGTGTGTTTGTGTGTGTGTGGGCGTGGCTGGAATTAGCCCTGACAATAATATGGCGAAAGCTCAAGAGGCAAAACCTGAGCAAATGCCGTTAAACGATTCACATGAAAGTGATTCGTATGTGCGATTTAAAGATTGCGAATTGAAATATTTCTTAAATTTAATGTTACAAATTCTGAGATAGAATTATTAGTATTGTTTAAATCAATATATTAGAAATTTATAATTTTGTATTAATTAAGTTTGATTAGAAGGTTTGATTTATTAATTTCATTTATGAGAAAAACCAATAAGATGAAGTGAAATAAATATTATTATATTATAGATAAAGAAAAAAATAAAATGTAAGCTAGAATAATTATTTTTGTTCAAATAAACATCAGAGAAATTTCCTATTACTTAAGTGAAACTTTTAGGTTTCAGTTATTCAATTTTTAACGATGAAATTAATAAAAACACTAGAAATAAATATTATTATATACTAGTATTTTTAGTTTTTTTTTTAATTAACTTCTGAGAATTTTATAGTTTCCTATTACTTAAGTTATTATTATACTATTAGGATTGAAGTATTATCTTTTTACGAGAAAAACCAGTAAGAAAAATAGAAATATATATTATTATTATATTATATTTATATTTATAAAACCTTAAAAATTTTAATAGCCACATTTATGTTCACCCTATGACTAATCTCTTATATAATGAGTTGATCTAAAACAAATTATCTGTTATCTAATTGTCGTTTATCTATCCAATTAGCTGCATTACTGATGATATCATGATGTTAATTAGCACAATTTACAATTGTTACAGAAAGTCAATCAATTGTGATTGATACTTTTCACTTGCGTTGTTTCAAATCTTTGATTGACGTACGTTCTCAAAGGGGCTTCATTCGATAGAACTGAAGCAACAACAACAACAGTAACAACAAGAAGAAGCACAGCTGTGTTGCCAAGTTGCATACTGCGACTGTGGGATGCGTCGACTTGGGAGCCACCTTCACTTCCGGCACAAAAACTATGCGGCGGGGGAAAGGGACAAAAGATGAAGGCGACTGCTGCTGTAACTGAGACTCGAGACTTGAGATTGAGACTTCAGCTACAAGTGGCTGCGTTGCATGTAAATCGATCTGCTAACTGGATTATGCACAATTAATTGCGTTTTGCATGTGAAACCGCGCAGATACCCCCACCCCACCCTGTCCCCCCTTCACCTGTGCCCGCAAACGCAACTGTCAACGGCTTAATTAGTTGACTGTTTGAGTCGCATTCACGAGTGCATTCACAACGATTCGTTAGCTCGATGATTGAACTCTTGATTGCGAGTGTTTGCCACAAACGAAAACTGTAATTGAATTAATGGAAACTTAAGCTTAGGCTTATAAGAAGCAATAAAAAATGTGAAAACTTGGAAAATGTTAACGAAATATTGAACACAATTTCAAGAAAATAAATAACAACTAACTAATAGATAAAATACTTTGTATCTATGGGAATTCGTGTATATTTATAGAAAATTATATAAAATTTTTTTTAAATAAACACACATTTTCATATAGAACAATTTGATAATAGTTTTTTTGAATGTTGTTCGCGCTTGTAATATATGTAATTATTTACAGTTTTGTTATTGTGTATTTTTTAAGCGCGAAACGTGGCAGCTGGCAACAACAACAACAACAGCTAAACTCATTCAACACACAACTGCGACTGCGACGTCGACGTCGTCGCTAGCCAAGGTGCAAAGTCCACATATTGTGAGTTTTGTTCGTTTCGTTTCGCTAAAATTAAATAAAATGCGAATCGTACCAAAGGCAAATGCGAAACGTGAACTTATTTTCGTCTCAACAAAAGCCGGCGACCACTGTATGTGTATGTGTGTGTGTGTGTGTGTATGGCTGTTTGTGACTGTGACTGGAACTGTGACTGGGGGCATTTCAAAGGCGTTCGATTGAACGAGGATAACAAAAAGCTGCATAATTTGTATAAAATTTGTAACAAGATTATATAATGCCACGCCTAATAGGTGGGCGCATGACGTCAGCAAGATTATCAGCAGCAGCAGCAGCTGCACCGATTTCTATCACCCCGAAGGTGACACAAATTGAAATGAAGATTTTACCCCACGGGCCCGTTACAGTCACAATTTGGCATTTATTGCATTTCGTAATACGTACATGCACACATACATACATACATAAAAGTGCCATAAAATGCTTGTTATTTTTGTTATTGCTATGGAATTTTATTTGGTTCGTAAAATTAACAACAGCAACAACAACAGCACCAGCAACAGTCGCTGAGTCAAGTTATTAACTTTTTTACATGCAATCAGACGCGGCCACATGTTTTAAGAGTTTCAAGAGGCCCAATCTTAAGAGAGCTCCCACCAAGAGAGTGACGACATTACAACTGTTCAGAAAGGTAAACAAAGCGGAGCAAGCAAAAAACAAGTGCTGCTGCGGGGGGTAACAATCAAGGAAACAGACAGAGAGAGAGAGAGAGTGGGAGAGCGACTGAGAGTCGTGCTCTTTGCAGCAGCAAACACAAACAAAATTGTAAACGAGAGTGAAGAAGATGGAGGTGGGGGCTATGACTCGCACAACATGTTGGTCGACGGCAGAAAACCCGACCATTGCATTCCAATTGGACTTTGTACCCGTGCCTCTGAAATGCCGTTTGGACTTTGGACTCGCACTCATATAGTGAGTGTTAATAGTGTTTTTTTTTGTTTTTGTTTCTGATGCTTTTTGTGATCGCTCGCAATGCTTTAGCCTGTTATGTTTGTGTTTTACTGTTTGCCGTTTGCCGTTTGTTTTGGTTTTTCGTAAATTGAAAACATTGTGAGCTCTCCAAACAAATATGAGACAGTGAGACGAACAAGTGCTATTTGATGCTTGAACACAGTAACGAGGCAGCGCAGCTTTGTGCTGAGCTGCCCTGGTATAAAGTGACGTCAGCGTCAGCAGAACGCGCCGCAACTGTGGACTTTGCACTTAAACTTGGCTGTTGGTGTCTGTCTGTATTTACAATGCCTTTTTGTACACACGCACACACAAGTGCCAAAGCCGCGCTTGAAATCGAAACATCACCAAGCTCGAAAATATTTGATTTATGCATTCGAAATGCATTTTAATGGCAAATGGAGACGATTGCAGCAGCGTAACAGACTGTTAGTTGTAAAAGAATGTAAGTGAACAGTAACAGTAAAGAGCCCAAATAGCATATAAAGCCCATCTTGAGTCGCATCGGCTGCTGCTCACGTCGCTGTCGCCGTTGCCGTCGCCGTCTTCTAATCGTGCTTGACACGTTGGCAATTCCTCATTGTTCAATTTTCTCAGCGCCTTATAAAATGACAATAAAATAAGTAAATAAATGGGCAAAGCAAGCATCAGAGACAGAGCCCCGCAGATGGTTAGAATGCTTGCTGTTGTTGTTGTTGTAGCTAACTGAGCACGGGCTCGCCGAGTGATCGCTAAAGTTGGTGACAATGGCGGGACGGTGCGACGCAGTGCATGCTAATAGAAAAGGGGAAGCCGCCGTCGGTTTCGCGCATGTTGGCATTGAAAGCGAGGGCGGAAGAGAGCACGCCGAAAGCGGGGGCTAATAAACAGGTTCAATGCATTCAAATTGATTGGCGGCGGGGAACGGATTCGTCCAGCTGCTCTTGGGCCCTGCAGCATGAGTTCTGGCCATAAATTGCATTTAATTCTGAATAGACGGTAAATTTACGTGTCTGGCGAATCACGTGCTCACCGTGTGTCCAGCGTAAACGATAGATAACAGTTCCAATTGAGGCAAATTATTAAATGATCTACAAACAGACAATGTTTGTCTTTGATAATGAAAAAGAAAATATCGTGCAGTTTTTAAACTTAATTAAATAAAAAGTGTGCTAGTTAAACATTTATATAGTGTATAGTGTATTTATATAGTGTATTGCTGTAAAGTTACACATACATGTGCATACATACATACATGTGTGTTCTTCCAATTTATCATAAAGAGAATGTTGGGAAAAATTACATAATTTGTGATGCAACCGAAGGAAAGTTAAAGTTCATAAACACACATATTTATTTATAACAATTACAGGGTATGTACAGTAGAATAAGTATATACCCAAGTACATAATTTAACATACTCACACACACATACATACATACATGTTAATTTCTCTGAGTTTTTGACCGAAATATACCAAAAAAACTTGTGAATTTTCGCTTTAAGCTTTATAGCTAGGCATACATTTTAATTACCTCAGCATAAAATACTTAATAAATTGTTACAAATGCAATAAACAGCCCAAAACACACGTAACAGTATGTACATACATATGTATATACGTATGTATGTATGTTGTTTAACTCTTCCCATTTGCAGAGCGACGCTGAGTAAAAATCCAATTTCACTTTCAATTCGCTTATTGAAGATTAGTGCCCAGGCCCCCTCAGTCTGCCCCTTTTTCTGTGTTGCGCTAAAACTTTTGCTAATCGCGCTCAGTAACATGCCCTCTCGCTCCAACTTGGCGCTTAGAGAACATTTTGATTGTTGCCTTGTATTTTGTATTTGTATTTGTGTTTGCCTTACTGCTTCCCCTTCACATTCTTCTGGCATTCTGCTGGGGCTCTCAGTGTTTTCGTCACTGTTCAAAATAGATCAAGTTTTGCGTGTCGTTGTTGCTGCTGCTGCTGCTGGTGCTGCTGCTTCTGTTCGTTTCTCCTCTTCTTACAATTGCGTGTGCTTTATTGTGCGTGAGTGTGCATGTGCGCTTGTTAGCATGTGTGCACGACCGACTGACCGTTGGACTTTGCACATTGCACATTGTAACTGCAAAGCACCAGCAACGAAAACAAAACAAAAGTGCAAACAACAAATACAAGTACAAAAAAAAAAAAAAGAATGCCTGGCAAGCCGAATGCAAAAAAATATAAAAACAAAAACAGCAAAAGAGCAAACGTTATTTGAGAATACGAAAATCCTGCTCAGCCTCGATTTATGACAAAATTAAAATTCTGTGCGACATTGATGGATTTGTATAAATTGAATGGGGTGGATGTACGATGGACACAGGTGTGCCTGTCATTTGTCGATGTCCTGGCCGTCGTCACATGTTCCCAAGGCCAGGCGTTAACTTAATTGAGTTTCAGTGAAAGCTTCGTCGAGGCAGCTTTGATTTCACTCGCTACCCAGTTTATTGGAGCAGCAGCAAAAGCTGCTAAGTGTTGTCAGCGCCTTTTTTTTGTTTTGGGCAATTATGGACGAGCAGGTACCGTTACACAGCGGCAGCATTTGTGCTGTTGTGGCTGCTGTGGCCCCAATTCACAGCGTGCACCCAACGGGCAACTGCAAACTGCACATTTTTAAGCAGCCATAATGAAAATGTAAAATGTTAAACTCAACACGGCTACGTGACTTTTTGCACAGCATCGCCAGCGGAGGCAGAAAACCAAAACCAAAACCGAAACAAAAACAACCAACAACCAACAACAAACAGCAGGCGACAAAGTGAAACACGCCGAATTCGTTGTTCATTGCAGGGACCATAATTTTCATATGCGTCATTTTCAGTGGCGAAATTCCGAATAGCGGAAAAGTCAACTCCATAAAAGACGAGCAGAGGTCCTGAGAACGCCAAGCGACGTTGAGTGAGTGCAAATGTGTTGGTGTGAGTGTAAGTGTGAGTGTGAGTGCAATGCAAACAACTTTACAGCGACGAATTGCGTGCTTTACACAGTAGCAACAACAACAAGAACAGCAAGAACATGAACCTGAACCGAAAACAAACATGGGAGCGCATTAAATTATTACGCCACATAAGAACTGACGATAGGAAAGGGAAGAGGGCGTGGCACTCTTTAAGGACCACTCACTAATTAGCATGTCGCATTCTCAATTGCCAGAACGTGACGCGAGATTGGCCAACTTTCGGTCACTTTATCTGAACTTGGCGGGCTGCTCAACTTTTGCTGAACTTTGGCAATGAGTGAGTGTATATAAGTATGTAAGTATGTGTAAACATTTTTTAATATTTAAAAATTCGAGTTGGAAATGTAGTTTTTAAATTGGTTGGCTCAAGGTCAATTGTGTTTTTAACTTGTCAGCAAAACTTTCATAAAAATACTAAAAATATTACATTATAAAAATATTCATAATACAAAAAAAAAAAAAAGAAGAAAATCGAAATTATTTTTCTTAAAAAACAAATAGATATTGCAAATAAGAGAGAGAATTTTAGAAAAATCAAGCTTAAACTTCTTAAAATTACTTTGTTATAAATTTTGAAAATCTTGGATTTAGTTTGTCATAATTCAAATAAAAATTCAAAAAACAAAACCAATCCCATATTTTGATTGACAAATTCTGTATTGAGAAAAACGTACTTGAATTAAGTTTTTTTTTTTGGGTATTTTCATTATTATTATTATGTATAATATATATAGAAAACTAATATTCATTATTATAAAAGCCAACTTTTAGTTAAATATTCCCAAAAGCATAAAATTTAACTAATCTAAATTCATATTCATTTAAACTTTTATTAAAAAAAGTTGTTTTAAAATATACTTCTGCAAAATAAACTCATTTTGCATGATTCATATGCGAGATTTGTCAAACATAATAAAAGCCAACTTCTTGCCAGAGTGTAGATTTTGTTGTTTGCTAAAAAATCTGATCTTATTATGGCCATAATAAATTACATTTTCGTCAGCCTAAACTCGAAATGCGCAAAACTTTGCCCAGTGTGGCAAACACAAATCTGCATGTGTGTGTGTGTAAATATGTGTGTGTGTGTGTATTGAGAAAATGTGTTGCCACAAATAAAAGGAAATTCAGTGCTGACTCTGAAATGCAGGCAAACATTCTGTTAGATGATGTGTGTGTGTGTGTGTGTGTGTGTGTGTGCAGCCAGGCGGATGGATGTATTCAGTGGAGTGACTTGTGAATCAGAGGTCAGGGTCTTGAGGCGCCTTCAAGCCAAATGAAAACGAAATGCGACGGGGCCAAGTGACAAAATGTTCAAAAAAACGGCAACAAACGGTATTTCGTTTAGGATGGTTGGCAACGTTTTTAGGGGCTTTTTTTTGGCATATGCAAGATGCATAATACGATTATATTAAGCTGCACTTTGCACACAGCATGCAAAATGCACTGAAAACAGCTTAAACTAGAACAACAGTAAAATACCCTGGAATGAATTATAAAATATTCAAATTTATGTTAATTTTCAAAGTTTTTTAATCACAAAAAACATTTACGAATACGACACAGAAAGTGTTTAGAAATTTAAATACTTTGTAGTTTGCTTCTTCTTTCTATTAAATTCATTAAATTTCTTTAGCAACCCTGTGTGTTTGTTTTACAGGGTATTTTTCAATGTTATTTTCCTTTGAGCACAGGGTATATCTTAAGCATCGGAAGCGGCCTAGCTTTGTGGCTGATGGCGCGCTTCCAAATTGTTGTCACACTCAAAATTGCCGATAAAATTCTGGCGGCAAATGCAAATCGGGTTTTTTAGATCCTAATTTGGCAATGTTGTACAAAGCACTTAGGCAAGAAAAATATGTAAAAAAAATAGAGAAAAAAATAGAGAAAAAAAAGTAGTACAAGTCCATAACCGAAATTATTGACGCCCACAGTAAAAGTAAAGTGTATCTATAAGATATATATTTTTATGGGCATATTTGTGGTTCTGCAACACAGCTGTTGCTGTTGTTGTTGCTGCTGTTCCTGCTGATGATTTATCCTGCTGCAGTCTCTCTTGACCATGGCCAACTCGCTTGTTTACCCATAAATTCACGTGCCAGCGCGGCCCACAAGACAATTTTTTGGCTCAGCACCAGAAGTACACTCCAATGTATTTCAATTAAGTTATCACACACAAACACTCACACACAGATACACTTGTCGGCTGTGTATCTGCAAGGTGAATTTGTATCTGCTGGATTTGGCTGCCTGTTGCCAGGTGCCTCGCCGTCTGCCTTGTATTGATTTTCTGCCGGTTTTTTAGCACCAACACGCCAGGCTTTGCGGCGCCTCCACCTAATCCTCCTCCTGCTCCTCCTCCCCCGCCTACTCGACCGCAAAGCAATTCATGTTTGCACCTGATCATTTTGAATTTGATATGCACACAGAGAAATATATTTATTGCATCGTTAAATCTGAATCCTGGCTTCAACTTGTGACTGGGCTTCGCCTTTCGTGCACGGCTAACATTATTCCGGCTGTAATTGTGCTCGACCTTGTTCCCATTGGCTAACTTTTAGCTGCAGGCATTCATATCGGAACCCTTCCCCCTTGTCCGTCCGTTCGTCACTTGCATGCTGTTGGCCATTCAAATGACTTGGTCATTGCAGTTAATGATGCCTGAACGCGGCAAAATCAACACAAATTTGCCTGCCCCAAAGGGCCGTTTTGACATTTAAGGACATCACTTGCTGCCACGCCCACCCCCCCATTGACCCACCTGTCGGGCATATGCCAAATGGCAATTTTCACATCGTTTGCAGCGCGATTTGGCTGTGAATTAAGCGACTTTTTAGTAACTATTCAGTGAAGCATGCTGATAAATGATTAGAAACAGGTTGAATGGGGCGTTATGAATATAATGAATATTTAAAATATTCACACTTGTTCGTTATGCAAATGTGCGCTTAATTTGAGCAGTCTATATAAATGTAAAAAAAAGTATATATACTATATATATATCCATTATCTAATTCTCTTTTGACACAATTTAAAATTATTCCATAAATCCTTTTTACAAATTTCACATTATAATAATTAAGATAAACAAACATTAGAAAATGACTTTGAATACAATTTTATTATTTTGTGTATATTCATTTTACCAAATTTATTTTTAATAATATTTATAATGAATTACCAACTCATAAATTCTTTAATGAATCATGAAATGATAACACAATAATCATTAAAATATTTAAGAAGATGTTTTCTAAAATAACATTTCTTTGATTTTTCTGTAAATATCTCGAAATGTGCTTTTTCTTTTCTCTCAAATTGCTGATTTAGGGAAAACCAACGTCAGAAAATGACATTGAATTAAATTTTGTATTAATTTTCATAAACTTACTTTTACTAATATATTTAATGATTTAAAAACTTCATCCATGCCTTAAAACGTGTAAAATTTTCATGAATCGATAACAAATTTCTTATTCACAATCGATACAAGAACTTATTTTCTTTGCTTTTTCCGCGCGTATTTACAATTTTTTTGTTTATTTCTTGTTTTCTCTTCTCTTCTTCTAAATTGCGGTTTATTATACCTTAATTTCCGTTTTTGTCATTGTTTATGTTCCACATCAACTTTTTGTTTTCGCTAAATTTGAGCTCATTTAAGCGGCTTTTAAAATGTTCCCACAAATGTTTTCCCCCCTCTCTCTAGCTCTCTCTCCCTCCCTCCCTCTCTGTTTCACAGAACTTTGGCACAAGTTGTGCGCGGCGATCTATCGACGAAAATTTGTTGCTTGACGAGCTGGTTCCAAAGTCCCCGGATTCGTACTTTGCCTTGTCGCGTTTGTAAATCAACAAAACGCTGCGTAAGCACTTACAAGTTTATAAATAATGCACATAAAGTATCAGATTTGCTTTAACGTGTGCCTTTCCACATTAAAATTGTTGTCAATTGAAGTCTAACAATATTTGCATACTACTAATAATATATATATATATATATTGGCACATAAAGGTCAAATTGTGTGACATTTTGTGTAATTAAATAAAGCCTTTAATTAATTTCGCTTGAAAGTCGGTAAAATCCCTTAAAGATACACATTAAATTGGGTTTAGCTGCATTTGTATTAAAAGCTAAAAACAAAGCTGAAAAAAATGCGAATCTTTTCGAATTGCCGCAGGCACTTTTTGCATTTTGATTATTCTTTCCCCATTTGGACTTGAGATAATGCGAATAATTGGCTGGCTGTTTAATTAGCATTTATGTGGCGGGATAAATTTCATGATGCTCATTTGTATTAATATAAAGTTAGTTGGGATTTATTCAGGAACTATTTTTAGTGCACCTTTAACTGAAATTGCTTTCTTCGAATAATCTGTTATATTCATGTTGTACTCATGATATATTTAATATTGGATAAAGGAATTGGAATAAATCCTACGATTAATCCGTTATATTCATAAGGCACTCATTTGTATTATCCGTTTTTTCACGAACTGTTTTCGGTAAACTTTCAACTGAAATTGCTTTCTTTGAAAAATATTCGAAAAATCTGTTATATTCATGTTGTACTCATTTGTATTATCCGCTTAATATTTAACTATAATGCCTAGTTTATCGTTTAAATTTAGTTACGATTTATTCACCGACTATTTTCAGTGCACATTCAACTGAAATTGCTTTCTTATCGCGGTTCGCCATCGCTATTTTCTTTAGCCTTGTTTTGCTTTTGTAATACCGATTTTTAGCAAAAATGCACTATATCAACTATATATATGTGTATATATATATTATATATGTACATTCTACGTAAGCCGTTTGCATTTTTGCGCATACAAACTACTGAAAGGAAAAAGCTGAAAACCACATGAAAAACAATAAAAGCCACCGATATAAAGCGAAACAAAAGCGAAATTCTGCCATTAGAGACACATCAAAATGGCACTCGCCGCAAGAGTGAAGGGGGGAGGGGAGGGGTGCGCAGTCAGGCAGATGGGTGTTAAGGTAAGGGTTATGCTCACACTGAAGCTGTGTGTGTGTGTGTGTGTGTGTGTGTGTGTGTGTGTGTGCTGGAGCAGGTGGCGGCTGTTGCTTTGGCTTTTCCTTTTAAATTCGACATAAAAACAATAACAACAATAGCAACAACAACAAAACATTCAATGGATTCGCATAGTTGCGGTTGTCGTTTTGCGGTTTTTGGCTTCATTTTCACGCAATTTATTGTTTTCGACGGTCCCAAGGAACACCACCCAACCACCCAACCACACCGAACCACCCCAAACCACAAACTAAACCCCAGCACGAGTTCTTTGCTCGCTTTCCTGGCCTCAACAAAAATTTTTTATATTTTTTTTTAAAGCAGGCGCCATTTTATTGTTTATTATTGTTCTAAGCGTTGTTTGCTCGGTATTAGAGAAACCAAGAGGGGGATGGGGGGAGAAACGTAGGAACTGGCCGTGTTTCCGTTTGCGGCTTTGTTGTTGTTGTTGGTGTCAGGTTTGTATGGTTTTGCCGTTTCCTCTTTGCCAGTTGCAGCGCCAGCAAAAGCAGTTCAAGGATACTGCGAGTGCCAGGAACAATGGCCACGGATATGAGCACAAGAATAAGAATAATAATACTGGTCGTCGCCCGTAACTCTAGTCCGGCTAGTCCAACTAGCCACCAAAGTGGCATTATCATTTGCCAGCCAAACAGCACCTACATACATCGATGCGCCCCTGTTAAAGCCGCCGTATTTTCGCCCGGGGTCTGGTCATCATCATAAAAGTATTACCGACCAAGTGGCAGCTGCCACTCGGACAGCCTGACTGCCCGTCTATCCATTTACGGACAATGCACAGTGGTTCAAAAAACTATAAGGAATGGTTAAAAAACAAAAATATTCTAGTGTGCAAATCATTTTTACTTTAGTAAAATACAAAATTAAGTCTAGTTTTTTGCATTATTGGAATATGACCAATTTGAAAAATATTTAAAGCAATATGTTTAAATCTCAAATTCCTTAAAAGAGTAAAAAGTAAAGAATTCTTTTTTTAAGTGTTATTTTAGTTCTACATTCAAAACTCTTTTAAATTCTAAAAACATTTAAAATGAAGGCTAGATTTTATATTATTGGAATATGACAAATATGACATAAATTATATTGTTTTATTCTCAAAATTATTTAAAATCGTAAAAAGTAAACAGTTTTTTTTTGGGATTGTTATTTTAGTTCTTAATTCAAGCCTTTAGAAATTTCTTATAAGTGAATTTTATATTATTGGAATATGAAAAATATGATATATATTATATATGTATTTTTCAAACGCAAAGTTCTTAAAAACAGTAAAAAGTAAGAAACTCTTTTTTTAGAGTGTTTTTTTTAGAAATAAAATTAGAAATTCCTAATAACTAGATAGTATATTATCGGAATATGACACATATGACATAAATTATATATTTTTTAAACGCAAAATTCTTAAAAACAGTAAACAGCTCTTTTTTTTGAGTGTTATTTCAGCTTTAAGATTTTATATAATCGGAATATGACAAATATGACAAATAATATTGCTTTAATCCCAAAATTCTTAAAAACAGTAAAAAAGTGAACAATTCTTTTTTAAGTGTTATTTTAGTACTTGAGTTAAGGCTTATTAAATTCTATAAAAAACTATTTTTATTTTAAGATTGTTTTAGCCAGAATTTGTTTGGTTAGATTAGATTTATAAACAAGCATTAGTAATGCATTTATTGCGTATTTGGAACCACTGTGGCATAGTTGCACACCGAGCGGTAATTGCATTAAGTGTCGGCATAAAGCCTTCCTCTCCCCCCCGCCCCACAGCGCGTTGCTCAACCAGAACAAGAGCCAGGCCGAAGCTGCCTTGGACAATGTGCTGGACTGATGGACTGTGGAACTGGGGGGGATAGCAGGGGTACGGATTGTCGTCATTGTCGCTGGATTAGCGGGACTGTTAAGATCGCATTCCGTTGGCATTGTCGCCCACATGGTCGAGCTAATTAGCCAGTAAATGGACGACCACCCAACCACCCACTGGCCACTGTTTGGCTTAAGCAATTAATCGATCCAAGAACACTTTCAGAACTGACTAAGCCCGATTTCAGCTGGCGCACGTCACGTGCGCTAACTTCATTATTATCGCGCGCAAAAAAAACAACAACAAGAACAAAAACTAACACCCCGATTCAGTCGGCTCCACTCGATACCGTTTTTTTGCCCGGCACGCGAATATACTTAATTTCGTTTTGATTGGAGGCAGATTCGTTTGCCAGGCGCATCGCCAGTGCCAGGATGTAAACATAAATTGCGCTGCCTTGGCAAGGACACGCACTAAACAGGGGAAGGGGAAGGGTAGGGGGAGGGGAACAGGTGAACGCATAAACAAGGTACTGCTACTGCCAGGCTGGGCATAGGGTTGCCAAGTTGACAAAAAATTAGGTGCTACAAATTGTTTAAATGAGTATTCATGAATGGATTCGAATTAAATCGTTTTTTACACTAAATTCAAGTAAATATTAGTTAATAATTTTTATCAAATATTTAAGTGCAAATTTTGTTTTTTAAATTTAATTTCAATTTCAATTTTTTTATTAACTTAAACCAATTTAAAAACTGAGTTCGTTTCTGTTTGCATTTGCATATTTATTCAAATGGAAAATGAAATAATAGAAATGTGACTTGTATCCATATTCATATCGATTCATTGCAAATGGCTCGATTGGGCAACTTGACAACCCTGGCGCCACAGTCCGTCCGTCTGCTTGGGTTGCTGGCGTCGACCGCACTCCCAGCTGGTCGTTTTGCATTTTGGGCTAACAAATGTGAGTTTTGGGGCCCACAAGGCACACAACAACAACAACAACAAGAAGAAGAAAGAGTCAACTGGAGGTGGAAAGGAGATGGCAACTACTTGCCTCAAACATTGCTGTGCGTTGTTGCAATTAATTCTGAAACTGATCATTGGCAATGGAAATGGAAGACAGTGGCTGCAAATTTAATTGTTTGGCAAATTAATTCAAACGGAACGGAATAACAGGAATTGCAATTGCTATTAAATTAGTGAAATACATTTTTGGCAATATACAAAATATTTGCATGGCAAATGAATAAATAACTGATTTTGCATATGCAAATATCTACATATATATATATATATATATAGATGTATCTACCCATATTTATATTTGATTATGCAACGGGAAATGGAAAAATGTGGGTGGCAGATGCATTTTGCTGTGCTCTGATTGCACCAATCAATGCAAATGAACTGGCCAATTCCCTGCACTGGGTTTGGCTAACTGGATTTGCATGCATTGGATTAGCCCAGGCAGCTGCGCGCTAATTAAATGAGCAAAACACAAATGCAAAAACAGCAAATGGTTTCAACTAAACCAATAATAACAACAACAAGAAGAAGAAGAAGAGCAATCAATATGCCAGCAAATTATTTTTTAGGCATAATCAATTTTAAAACTTGAAGTTCAAGTTGTTAAAGTAAATTATTTATTATTTTTTTTTACAATTTTTTAATATTTTTTTTGATTTCCTTAACTATTGCACAGTTCGAAGTTGGGTGCGAAAAAAATGGTAGCAAATAAAGCGAATTGTATTTAAAATAATATACTATAAATATATGCGAGTGTGTGTGTGTGTGTACATGTGGGAGCAGTCATCAGCATGTGTTGGCCCAAGCTTGTTGTGTGTTTATTTTTTTCTTGCGCGGTTTTTTATGGAGTGTGCAAGCAAATTGAATATGAAATAACAAATAATACCGCCTAAATAAAGCAGAACAAATGGCGAACATTAAATACAAAATATAATTTATAAACCAAAGAGACTTTGTGGCTTCATATTTGAAACTGGCCATGAAACAGAAACGCGTTAAACAAAAATTCTAAATTTTAATTAAAATGAAGTTGAATAAGTAGATATTTAAAGGAGAAGATACACACTTGAATGTGAGCAAATATAATTTTTTTAATTCCTTGTTTACTTAAACTTTTAATAACACTCAAATTCAAAACGAAATGTTGAAAACAATGCACAAAACCAAAAGCAAGACAATAAGAAGACAGCTATAGATACATAAAGTTAAGATATAGATACAGATACAGATACATATCTATTTGTTTTTTATGAATTTTTCTTGCTTAAACGTTTAAATGTGAATGGGCAATTTTTGGGTTCGATTTCCGCGTTTTCTTATTATTTTGTATCTGTGTATTTTTTGGTTATTATTCAATTATTTTTTATAATTTCATATTGTTTATATGTTTATAAATTATTATTATTATATTTATATATTATTATTATTATATTTATATATTATATGTTAATATTATCAGATACTATTATTATTATATTTATATATTATATATTAATATTATAAGATATTTTTGGGCTTGTTACCACGTTTTTTTCACTTTTAATATGTTGTTTACTGAAACTGTTAATAACTCTCGACGGCAGTTCAACTTCAAGGCGGAATGTCAACAATAATACGAAAAACCCAAAAGAATACGCGAAACAGACACACTCATAGATACAGATACAACTATAGATACAGATACAGATACAGATGCACACGTGAAACACATTTTGTCAAACGTAACTTGACAAAAAATAAAAAAAAATGAAAGAAAAAAACTGAGCAAGAAAAAATCGTGTATCTACACACACACACACACGCACACACACACACACACGCACACACAGTTATAGGTAAATCTCGTTTGGCATTTTTTTTTGCGTTTTAAATTTTTCGCGTCTGGGGCTTGGCACAACAATAAAAAAAATAACACCTACAAAGCGAAGAGAGCAAAAAAACAGCAGCAAGAAAGAAATTTGTGATAAAAGCCAGACGACAGCGAGAACAACAAAATCATAAAAGTGTTTTGTATTAACTGCAAATATTGCAGCACAAATTGAGTCGAAATAAAAACTTTAGTAATGGGTAATTTAAAAAAAATAAAAAACTTTTGTTGCAGGAATTGATCGAGGCTTTTAGGGCCAAGGCGAACATTTGCCCAAACTGGCAACAGAGCGTTAAATTAATTAAGCAACAAATACATAAATATATATACATAAAAAAAATGTTGACATCTGCTGAGTGAAACTGTTTCACGTTTTGTAGAAAAAGAAAGAAACAAAAACAAAATGAGCGAATTGCGTCTTAAGAATTTATACAACAAAAATTATGTACGATTATTTATCGTTTACGCTTTGATTGCCGTGATATCTTTAGCTTTATCATTACTCTGTTGCCGCTGTTCTCTGCTGTTCTGCTTTGTGCTTTGCTTTTGCTGATCGCCGCTGTTCGTTGCTGTTTCAGTTTGCTTATCAAAACGCGAGCGATAAAAACAAATGCCAAAAAAAAAAGAAACCCAAAAAACGAAAACAAAAAAAAATACTCAATACTTGTTGTGCTAACAATTTATCAGTTGTTGTTTCTAATATTATTCTAGGTTTTTATTTTTAAGCACACACAACAACATGTGCTATCTTTTAGAACCTGTGTATCCATCAGATACAGTTTGTTGTTAAGCAAATTGTGTACAATTTATGCATGACTAATTGCAGGCAACGCTCAGGCAGGCGCCTCCTTTGTTCGCCTGGCTGAAAGGCAAATTGGCCAACGGCAGCTGCCGTTGCACTTGACCCGTTTCCCTATCCACTTGAGATGTCTCATCAGCTCGGAGATTTTGTCCGACGTCGACGCCGACGCCGACGCCTTTCAATTGTTGCCACGCACTCGAGTCTGAGTTTCCCCCATCCCCTCCCCCTATTCCTAATTCCGCGCTTCAAAGTGACTAAATCTCAGCCATATGGCAGCGTACGTTGCCTTGCTGCATCCTTGATCCTTGCTGCAGCTGCATCCTTGCCACTGACAGCTGACAGCAGTGCTCGCAAATATAATTACACTCGACTCGAATTAAAGCACCGTTCGCAGGCAATCTGATAAGAGTTGAGTCAACAACAAATCGACTCGAGTCGAGTTGAGTTCAAGTACAGTGGAACCAAATATAATAAAACATATTTTATGGCCAGGCCTTTAACCGATTTGGAAGTAGAATAACCATATATCAATATGTCAGTTGGTGATCATATCGCGATATGATCATAGTCAATATAATAGTTCAATCAATTTGGGATGATAACACAAAATTTGCGTGTTGAATGTGCTTTTGTAGCTGTTTATTTATTTGATATCATATCTGCTTGGGAAAAAACCCTTAATATATATAAAAATATAGATTTGATTTGTTTTTTTTGTCAACATGAATATTACTCAACCATATTATTTAGGGTTTCGTTTTCATAATGATATCTATATAAAATTATGATATCAAATAATTAAAGACAAGGTAACCAGCTAGTAAGCACTTAGGTAACCTTGTTACTAGATTAATCCTAAATATATAGGTTCTATACTTATATATATATATAAATATAGATTTGTATTCTTTTTCCAATATAAAGAAGTAATTTCTATCTTTGATTATGATATCATTTATATGCTTTAAAGTAATTTCCATTTTTTTTAATTTTACAACCATATTTTTCCCCTTTTTTTTTATCGCTTAATCGCAAAATCTATTGATTAATCATAATTCTCTCGTCGAGTTTCGTTGAGTGACTTGAAAAGTGCAGCGTCATGCGGCAATGTTTGTGGACTTTGCGCCGACTTTGCGACGGATGCATTTTGATTTTCAATGGCATTGCAGTGAACGGATTAAGTAGCCACTCGACAGCCGCAAAATGTAATTGCCTGATGAACAGTGGTCATTCGATAAGTAAACTTGATAATCAGGAACTAATATATATATATATTATAGTAACAACTCTAAGGTAGAAATTTACAAAATATATATTTGCTTACTTTATATTTACACTACTCAATTCAGTTAGTTTTTTTTAGCAGGCTCTACTGTATCAACAACTAACAAGTAATTAGCAAACTCATTAAAGCAACCGCGTTTTAAACAACTCGCGAAAACTGTTGCATGTGGCCCAGGGTGCAGGGCAGCTCCCCGCACCACATTGCCCGCACCACCGCAACCACCCATCCCAGTGATTTCAGTTCGAATGGCAAACGGAGCGGAATTGTGCCACCGGCTGAATTTGAATGCATTCGAATTGAATTCCCGTAACGAACATTTTTGTAATTTGCCTTTGACATGCAAGTTTTTGGAAAAAGCGTCGCCCGCTGACGTCATTACGGCGTATTCAAATGTAGGATTAGCAGTAAAATTCTCTCTATACACACACACACACACACACGGGTTCAATACCCACGGGCGATAAGCGCAGGCCCCTTTCTAAATTATGCAACTGCAAAGTTGATGCACTCCGCGTAACCCCGCCCCCTTGTTTCGGATCGTTGCTATGGGAAATAGTGCTTATCTGGTCGGTCCACAGTTCATTAGCACCAGCTGCAATAATCTCGATCGCCTCGCAGCCTGGAACCGAACCGCAACTATTGCACATAATGCTGATTAACTGATAACAACCAACACCCCCTTCTAGGCAACAAATACCCTGTATTCAGTTTCGTAAGACTAGTTAAACAATAAACGAAACGTGTCATCTAAAAAATAATTAATAATATTATTTCTTTAAACAGGAATTCATAATAAAACGCTTTTTCGGGTGTTATATCACAATTATTTCTAAAGTTTAGCAAAAGGTTATGTTAAAAATTCAGCTAAAACCGGCTTATTGTTTATACAAATATATTATTCAATACAGGTTTTTAGGAACATTTTTAAGAAAGAAAAACCAGATAAAAGTCTTTAAATTTTGTTTGTAAAAATAGGAAGCAAGCTGGCAACAAATTGAACTCTCTTCAAAATTTTCGAATTTTCTTCTGTAAGTTGATCAATTCAAACTCTGATTAAATGAGTTTTGGCCCAAATGCAGATGTTTTTGCACTTGCCACGTGAATCATGCATGTCTGCAATTTTATGATTACGTCTTAATTGTTGAGTGTTTATTAAAGGTATTCCCCTTTGCAGCCCCCTTGTTTGCCAACAAACACTCGAGAACGGAAGTTAATTGCCTGTGAAAAGTGCTTTGCAGATTTGAAGTGCGCTTTCCCAACTAGCGTTGGGCTTGTTTAATTTAAAATCAGCCTGCGCAATTCAATTAACTGGTTTGCAATTAACCAAACAGAGGCAATTGGCCATTGGTGACATCATTTGGACTGACACACCGTTAGAAAACCAACTCGCATTATCTCGGTTACAAGAATTGTGTCATTGCTGATAAGCCGCAAAATCATTGCGTACAAATGGAAATCAAAGTCAAAATCCGATTTTGAATCCGAATTCCCTTTGATGACACACAAAGCGCCCAGCGATGATTAAATATTAACTGTATTAATGCGCCAGAATTGTCTATAATAAGGTCGTGACAAAGACAAAGTCGCATCGAATGAATAATTAATACAAATCATGTGAATAACGCAATCTAATGCGAATGGCTTCAATGATAATTGCGAATATGCGAATTTGACGAATTGACAACCGCAAAGAACAGCTGCAACTGCAACTGATGCTGATGCTGATAGTGAACATGATCTTGAACTGATTTTAATGTCAAGGACAATCATATTTTTATCACCTCTGATGAAATCATTTATGAATCATTGCATCATGCACTCAACTTTAAGCAAATTGTTAAAGACTCGTTCACAAAGTAATAAAAAGAGCTACAGACTTGAAATTCGGAATATAATCTCATTTAAACCCGAATTGGATTGAGTGCAAAGATTTTTTGAATACGTCCACTGTGGATGTGGCAAATTGTCGAAAACTATAATAATATTATATGCAATTTTCTTACCTTATTTTTTTTTGAAATTCAAAGAAAGCTATCAACTAACTTATTTGTTTAAGTAACAACTTGTAAATTATTGTACTTTCTTGTTTTTAGTACGAAATCTATCGAATTAGTATTTCTCGACTATTCCGAGTAAAATGCGCTTATCAAGTTTTTACGTAAAACGCATTTGTTGATGGCTCAGATAACTCAGATAAGACAATGTAAGAATAATACGAACAAAGTTCAAAAGCTGTAAACTTATTTACCGTTGTAAGCGAAGCAGATAGTGTTTGGGCGATAAGAAAGTTGGCAACTGTAAGGGGGTAGGGGCCAGGCAAGGGCATTGATTAGGGCCCAGATATTTACACTGCCATTAATAGAGTTGTTATGCGAGACTTTTGATATCTTTCGTCTGATTAGATTGCGCACAAACAGCGAGAATTGGAGCATATTTGGGGCCGGGCTAAGACAAATACGCAAACGACTTAATTAGGCTAACAAACAACACGGTTCGTAATTTGAGCCAAAGTCAAGGAGCCCGGCAGGGGATTCAGTTGTAGGTGTGTTGTGGGCCATTACAGAAGCAGCGGCTCTCGAGTGTTTTTGTGTTGACCGTCTCAAGTAGGCGCCGGGCACTTGGACATTGAACTGACGCAATGTGTGACTAGCAAATACGAATATAGCAAATATATATATATATATATTTGTATAATATACGATTGGCTTTAAGCAAATATGACCATATATGGGCCTTTACTTGGCTTCTTGTACTACGCAAAAATGTGGCCTTGTTTTCAACACGTTTAATGCGTTCTACGCGATTGTGTTGATTTGTGGTGATTCTCCTGCTCCTCCTTCAGCGCCCTTCAACCCGCTGAAACCGCAACTGATAAGAAAACTTTGAATGCGAATCGAGAGTCAAGGCGCAAGGCTAAAGACTCCATGCGGGGGGCAAAACGGCTCAGCGCAAGGGCATTTAAAACGAATTAGCAAACAGAACGAGAACAACACATTAAACGAAAAAAAAACTGATAACAAATGCGAATCTATTTAAAATTGAGCGAAAAAAAAACACATTTGACGATAGTTGGACACAAGTGATAAGAATATGATTAAAATATGAACAATAAGAGTAATTTTTCTAATGCAAAACTAAGTTAGAGATAAGACAATATACAAATGAAGAGAGTGGGCGAAAGAGAAATTGCCTTTTCTTTGGTATTTTTTCTCAATTTAAAAGTGATTTAACTTTAAAATTGTTAAGCAAGGTGAATATTAAGTTTAACTTTGAAAGTGTATTTAAAAAACAGGGATTAAAAATTGTGCAAAAATTTTCGTCTTAAATTTGAGTTTAAGTTGTTTACCAAACTATAAACAATTTATGAAAAAATTTTTAAAAATGTCCGATATCTTTTTTTTAAATTTTGGTAACTAAAATTTATTGCATTTGCAAATTTTAACAAAAACAAAATTAAATTTGCTTAAATTTGGTAAAACTCAAAAGCGAAAAAAACATTATCAATTTATACATGAAATAATATTTTTTTTGTTCATTGCTAAATTCTAAAGAATGGTTTTGAAATTGTTACACAAAACTAAACCCGGATTTTCAGTTGCCCAACTTTTCGTTCAGGGTTAAACGAGATATGAAAATATATTAACAAATACGTAATATCACCATTTTAGTCATAAATTGAGATATTTTCATGACTATTGGGTAAGCGGCTTTTGTTAAGTTAACGCAATCGTTTAGCTATGCTTAATACACTACAACTGTAACTAACTAAATCGAGGAGCACATTTTTCGCATGGGTTCAATGTCTGTGTTATTTTTACGTTACTTTCTGGGTTTTCTTTGTGATTTTGCCTTTTTTTGTTGATCTACAATTCAAATGACGGACTCGCTGTTTACGCCTATTTGGCGTAAGGTCTAAAGACTTTTGCTCACCTTTTCGAGGCATTCTTGGCCGATGGCTTTGGGATCCAATTCGACAGCCTGTTGGATGCCGTTCGGCAGGTCCACAATGCACCACATTTTGAAGGTTCTTTGGGGATTTCTCGACTCCTTGTTAAAAAGTAAAAGTTGTTGATGTTGTTTTTGTATTCTTTTGTTTTGTTGTTGGTGTTTTTTTTCTGGTTTTCTGCTCTCGCTGGTTTAAGGCGATTGCATTGGATTTTGAGCTTCCGCGTTACGAAAACACGAAACCCAATTTAAAGTCCGTAAACGTACAAAGCGCCAGCTGCGCTGCTGCCTTTGACGTCGCTGTCGCTGTCGCTGCTGGAGCTACAGGTTGCGTTTGCCTTTGGTTTGTTTTGTTTGATTTTGTTAGGGATTCCAGGTCCAGCCGTGGCATACAAAACGATACTGTTCGAAATTTTTTTTATGTTGCGCACCAATATTTTTTTAACACTATTTTATATTTTGATAATTTATAGACATTTTAGCGGCTACGCACGCCGTGTTTTCACTTTGCTTTTTATATTTTTTGGTGTCGATATACCAATGATTGTTCATAAGTACGAGTGTATATATAAATTGATATAATTTTGCTTTGTTTGTTGCTGCTATTTTTGTTTAACATGAACGTTGTGCAGAGCTGACTTTTGATTTCCGTCCGTTCAACTCAAAGTGCCCGATACAATTGAATTCTGGTTGGAGGCGAAGCTATTGCAAAGAGTATTTAAGAGGCAGGCGTCTCTGTTAACTTAACAGACTGTTGCCGTTGCTTGCTGTTATACTCAACTGAGCTGTCTACAGTCGGCCACTCTTTGCACGCTCTTAGCTGTAGGTGAGTTAACAGAGCAACTCTCTCTTTGCCGCTGTTCTCCACAGCTGCGGAGGTGGCAGCTGTTCGCTGAGTCGTTTCATTCAACTGCTCTGCACAGCTGTGTCTGTCGCTGTTGTTGTACAGCTTCTCTTTTGTTATCAGATTTTCCAGTCCATTGCATCTGCACCATGCCAAGCATGCAGGTAAACAATCAACAGTTGAATTAGCAATCAACAACCTCTGCGCTCTTTCTCTGTGCGTCTGGACTTCAAGGCAATACAGGCGCGCATGTGCAGCGCAGCTGCCAGCGTCCCGAATGCCATTAGGGATTTTTTTTTTGTTTTACGCTTTTTGTTTTCTTCCGACCTGCACAATGTTGCAATGAATGAACGGTTTCCTTTGACATACATTGGAAATTAATACAAAACGCAATACAAGTCTTCAATACTTTTGCTGTGAAAGAGAAAAAGATAAAATATTACGGAAGGTTACCCGGCTTTGCCAGGGACTCTGCTTTGAACAGTATAAAAATATGTCGCACTTTATAATAATATGTAACATAGTAAATACAAGAATTTTTTGAAGGATTTCTGAAAAGCCTTTTTTTTATATTTTTGGCAAAAAAGCATGAAATTTGGCCATTTAAAGCTCTCGAACCCCTAGGTCTTATATTTGAAATACCCATAAATTTGTCAAAACTGAACCGATTTTCATGATTGATGGCATTCTGATCATGATTTTTCGATTATATTGATTCTACATTTAAAATCAACGCATATTAGAAAAAACATTTTTTTTTTAATTTTTTGAAAAAAATCATGTACTCCCCCCTTGTGTATTTTCGAAAAAATTTTTTTTTCAAAATTTAAAATTGCGAGTTTGCATATTTAATCGATTTTACTGGCCACAAATAGTATAAAAAACAACATTTAAGTTGATTTTGAGGGGGTCAAATTTTTTGTCAAAAATCATGCCAAAATTGAGAAAAATTTTGACATGTAAAGCTCTCGAACCCATAGGTCTTATATTTGAAACACCCATAAAATTGTCAAAACTGAACCGATTTTCATGATTGATGGCATTCTGATCATGATTTTTCAATTAGATTGATTCTGCGTTTAAAATCAACGCATATTAGAAAAAACATTTTTTTTGAATTTTTTGAAAAAAATCATGTACTCCCCCCTTGTGTATTTTCGAAAAAAAAATTTTTTCAAAATTTAAAATTGCGAGTTTGCATTTTTAATCGATTTTACTGACTAAAAATAGTATAAAAAACAACATTTAACCTGATTCTGAGGGGGTCAAATTTTTTGTCAAAAATCATGCCAAAATTGAGAAAAATTTTGACATGTAAAGCTCTCGGACCCATAGGTCTTATATTTGAAACACCCATAAAATTGTCAAAACTGAACCGATTTTCATGATTGATGGCATTCTGATCATGATTTTTCGATTATATTGATTCTACATTTAAAATCAACGCATATTAGAAAAAATATTTTTTTTGAATATTTTGAAAAAAAGCATGTACTCCCCCCTTATGTATTTTCGAAAAAAATTTTTTTTCAAAATTTAAAAATGCGAGTTTGCATCTTTAATCGATTTTACTGGCCAAAAATAGTATTAAAAAACACATTTAAGCTGGTTCTGAGGGGGTCAAATTTTTTGTCAAAAATCATGCCAAAATTGAGAAAAATTTTGACATGTAAAGCTCTCGGACCCATAGGTCTTATATTTGAAATACCCATAAAATTGTCAAAACTGAACCGATTTTCATGATTGATGGCATTCTGATCATGGTTTTTCATAAACTTAGATTCTACATTTAAAATCAATGAATTTTTGAAAAAAAAAATTGTTGATAAAATATCGAGTTTCCAAGCAACCAAACAAAACGAAGTGGCTCCGCTCAAAACTCAGTTTAGAGGCTTGATTCTAATCGTTATTAGCATTCGAGTATATACTGGCCTGACTTAGTTATCACAATATATAATGAACAGTTTCGGTAATCAGTTCAAATAATAAGCACATTTGTCAGTTGGCACACTTTCCGATTGTTGATTGAGTTAATGTGAGAATGATTATTGATTACAATTCTTTATTAAGCTAAATTGCTTTGGTTGCAATGCATTTTACTGCAATATGGAAATGGCTTCAGTTGATAAATAGAGCAATATAGAATTTATTGATTGGCTCTTCTCAGTATTAACAGACTGAATAAATAAAGAGCTGTCGTAATCTCTAAGACTGTCACAATTGTAGGCTGACACACTTTTGAACCTTCAATTATTTGTTGTAGGTTTTCCTTCTTTAAAGCCTTCAATTCCGAACACACGTCAATTCACGTGTGAAAGGTGCCGCATGCAAATAAATGCAACCCTGGCACAGTTTTAACAACAATCTTGCATTATTATTGCGTTGCATTGACAAGAAACGACCTCGGCTCCTGGGAGGTGCACTTTGTGGTCATTTGGGGTTTCTGCAAATCAATACGAATCAATAAGTAACGGTGTCACAGCGAATTCTCTTATAACGCAAAGCTTTCGAAAAGCTTTCCTCAAATATCGCTGGTTGGTGTCTAAATCAAAGCTCTGTGAACCGGAACTTGTTCATGTAAGCATAATTTGAAGTTAAATGTAATTAAATGCGAATTCAGTTATTAGATTCACATTATTGAGTGAGAAGACTTTTTTATTACAACTTTAAACAACTTCAAATTGTATTTTTTGAAAATATAGTTTTGTATATTAAAAGGGGATGATCAGTAATTTGTGTGCCAATTTTCGAGACTCTAATTAGAGTCATTTCACCTTTCCTTACTTTTCATATGCACGTGTATACAATATAATCATATTATTATTATTATTATTCACGATCTTAATCAATACATTGTTTTGACCATATGTCTGCCTCTATAAAAGCTGCGATAAGAGTCGAAATTTATAGCATATATTTCGACTACTTTCGTCTAATAAAAAATATATAATTCCGTCGGAGTTTCATTCATTTGCAAAATTGCATTTCCAGACAAAAATATGTAAGAACGTTCCAGTTGGGTGTCACCGACGGCGTTATACTTGTTCATGGTCTTAAAAATATTTTATTTTTTTGGTCAGACAACATTTTTTTGTCGATCTTAAAATGAGGTGATCAGTTATTTACCTTTGAAACTATTGGAGGATTCTTTGCTGGGTTATCAAGGTTTTAATATTTAGGGGGGATTAACAGCATACCCGATCTGAGCACTGTTAGTGGTTCCTCACAGATATTTCCTCCCCAATATATATTTTATAAAAAGAACAAGTCCGATTGAAACTTAATTCTTTTAAAGCAAAAAATACTCGAATACTTTATTTTTTGTAGTTTCCGATATTGTCGTTCACACATACTTAAGGACAGGCAGATGGACAGACAGATACTCGAATACGGCTCAACTGAGTTCGTCGTCCCAATCATGAATATATATATACTTAATGGGGTCATTTTCAGAAAACCATTATATATGGATTCTCGGAATAAAAACAACTGGGTGAACTGAGTTTAATGTTTGATGCTTAGATAGAAATCTTTTGAAAAGAAAGAAAGCCAAGTATATATATATATGTTTGAGAAATCATTAACCTTTGGTTGAGGCACATCAACAGATGATTATTTCATTTAAATTCCCGTTATCAACAAAATACGTGGGCGACAATTTGAAACGCAAAAACATTTGCAGACATCGTATCAATTTGGCGATCAGAATTGCGGATCTCAAGTGCCAAAATTTTTGGTCACGCACCTCATAGAAAATAAATTTACGATTTCCTAGGTAAACATATATATAAAGGAAAATTTAAATGCAGTTTTTATTAAATAAAATATTGTTATAGAAAAAAGAAATTCAAAACTGAATTAATAATTTTGAAAAATCTTGTAGATTTTAGCCTTGATTGAATATCTGATTTCGGCTTATGAAATTACTCATTCAAGGCAGACAAACAACAGCTACGGACTGTTCAACTCGGGGACCTGATAAGCCCCAACCAGAGTAAACATTCTACATATATGCTTATTTATAACACCAGACGCGCCATTATAATACTCTAATTATAATTACCGGTTTCCCTATCGCAATATAGGTTGGCAACAATCCGATCGACAAAAATTAGTGTGGCCAGAAAATTAATAATTATTATTTTATGTTTCGATCAAGCTAAACGCGTGATTTCCTGCCCCAACACAATTCAAATTGGGAATATGACGGGAATAGGTGCTGAACAGGTGACGTGTCCAAACAAAAACACCCGACAACTGTGTTAATCTGCCGTTCAAGGTTCATTGTCAAGGGGGGTAATCTTATTGTTATTGGCATTATTATAAATGTATTTTTTTTGTTCGCTTTTTTATCAACTATTCTGCGTATTTGATCGATGGGTTGTTGAAGGGCTGCCATGCAGACCCCTTCAGAACGGTTAATCTCAGATATTGATCACCAGCAGGTCTTTGACCAAAACAAAAATTTATTAACACTGATAGGCACTTATGGGAGTCTAGCATGATATGCTTCAAAGGTGGTGCTACACCTGTTGACAAATGAGGCATACCGGGCGATATCGCCGGGAATGTATTTTTGGAAACCAACCTATCATAAAGAGGCATATTGGCTATGTAACCAACAGCTGAAAGTGTTTATATGGAAAATTGTCTTAAATCGAATTTGAAGGCAGCTGTCATGAATCATATGATTACCCTGACTCATTCGTATTAACTCTAATAACAATTATAATTAATTAACTCAATTTCAATTGAATTAAAAATTGAGTCAAAGATATAAGTTTGATTTTTTTTGGTTAGATACATATTTTTTGGAGTAAAGTTAATTAAAATAAATTGCTTTAACTATAATTTAATTTTAATTTTAAATATTTATTGAAATGATCATATTCGTAGTATTGAAAAATAATCTATATTCTTGATTAGAATTTAGCTGTTAGTTTGTTATTTTTTAGCTATACCTCTTATAAGGCTAAAACCCATAAATTTGGTATATATGTTCTCGAATAACTTAGACAGATCAAGAATATCTGACCAACATTTAAATTCTTACATTGTTTCATAAATTTATATCTGAATAACTATATCACAATTTCTCCAAAATTAAAATTATAAGGCTAATCATAAGGCTAAAACCTAGCTATATTTGTGAAGGATTTATATAGAACACATTTAAAAAAAAAATAGAGTTAATTTAACGATTTTTGGTATCAACTTTTAGTTTTTCTTTTGGAGAACTAATTTATGATTATATAGGAATATTATATGACTAATATTGAAGAGTTTGAATCATTTTAATTTTCAGAAAATGGTTTAAAAAAAATTATGTGTTTTGGTATAGGATCTATACGGGAAAACCTAAAAAAGGTTTGGACTAGATTTGAATACTGGGAGTTATTTGACTAACATAGGCAAGACTCTTTTTTAAATGTTTGCAGTTGAGTTATTTTACTAAATCTATTGTTTTATTATATTGTTTATTATATTGTTAATTTTTCTATTAAACAACAACTAATATGGCTTTCGGCTAAGCCAATATAATATATATATTCATGTACGTTTGCCTTATCGAGCTTAAACTCAAATAATATATTTCGAATAGAGTGTGGATGATTGAAACTCTGTGATTAAGTTATCAGTGTTCTATAGTAATAGGTGCATTGTTTGTTTGTTCGAGGCACTGTTTAAAGTGGGTCTACAAATATAGACACTCTGCACACACACACACACACACATTTCTAATATATGTGCACACTGTTTATAAATAAATACAAAAAGACCTTAAACGGTTGACCAGAAGATTATTATAATAAAAAATTCATTGCTGTTTAGTTTAATTTTTTTTGTTGCAACATTTTTAAATTTTAACTTCATTTTCGTTTCAAGTTGAAGCGTATTTGGCGCCCTCCTCAATATCCTTTTTCAGTTGCACAGTGAGAGATTCGATTGCCTGCTCCTCGATTTCGTCCAGGTCCGCCGGTAGACCGAGAATTTTCTGAATGCCCCTCGGACCGAGCAGGATGGGCGACGCAAAAAATTCCGCCTCGGTTACATCCGACTGGACATAGGCGCATTCGATCACGTTCTTCTCATTGTTCATCGCCCGGAGGAGCGCGTTGACAAAATGGGCGCCCGAATAGGCCATCGCGAGGGTGGCGGAGCCCTGGCCGGCCTTGGCGTTGACCACCTCGGTGCCGGCATCCTGGATGCGCTTCACCAGTTTCGCTCGCTCCGCGGCGCTGCACTCGAGTGGCGGCCGGCACTGCGAGACGAGCGGCAGAATTGTCGTGCCGGCGTGTCCGCCGACCACTGGAATGCTCACCTTGAGCGGATTGACGCCCAGCCACTCACCAATGAAGGTCTTGGCGCGCACCACATCCAGCGTGGTGACGCCGAACAGCCGCCCTGGATCGAACGCGTCCGCCTGCCTCAGCACCTGGGCGGCAATCGGCACAATCGTGTTGATCGGATTCGTGATGAAGGCGACCATTGCTGACGGACAGACGGCGCTGATCGCTCTGGCCACGCCCACCGTCACGTTGGCGTTCACGCCGAGCAGATCGCTGCGGTTCATTCCCGGCCTGCGGGGCAGCCCGGCGGGCACCACCACAATAGCCGCATCCTCCAAAGCGCTGTTCAGCTCCTTCTCACCGGAGAAAGAGCACACAGTCGTCGGTGTGCAGATGTGCGACAGATCCGTCGCAACGCCTTTCACATCCCGCGCATCGTGCAGCGCCAGCACCGAGATCTGCGGATTCTGCTTGAGCAGCAGCGAGAGCGGCTGCCCGATCCCGCCGCCCGCGCCCACAACGGTTACCTTAATCTCTCGGCCGCTGCAGTGGCTCCGAGATTCGTGCTTATGTCGTGGAAGTCGTTGATGAATTAGCCTAAACAATTTAATGGGGAACATCATAAATTTAAAAAAAAAAACTATTTATTCTGCTTTATATAATAATTGAAGATTTAAAAAGAATAGTACACTCAACTCAAAAATTGCGTGAGATTAGAAAATCTTATAATATAATATAATATAATAATATAATAAAATTTCTTTAATTTTGCATCCAATATAGAAAAGATTGAATTAACAGATTTACAATCTAGAAAACCCATTCTATTTGAAATTTTCTTGATAGCATCTTAGAATGGTTGCCGACCCTAAAAGCAGACTACAATTTTTTAAAAATTTGTGTTAATAGACTTCGCTTTCGTATCAGACTTAAAATCTTTATGCAGGGAAGGGGTAATAATGAATTGCATAAAGATTCAATTTGAACAGATTGACTTGTCAGTGAATATTACTTTTAAGATAAGTGTAGACTAAAACGTGAATAGCTTATCTATTATCTACTATTTCCATCATGACCAAACTTTGTTATCGATCTTGGCTTGCGAACACCTTGCCACTCTTTCGCAGCTTGAGCTTATTGAGAATTCGAGCGAGAATTCAAACAACGAACAACAACAAAGAGGAACAAAGAAACCACAGTCGATTTTCTGCGTGCTTTGCACCCTGCATCTGTTAAATAAAGTTATTCGTCCTATTTAACGAAGCAGCGTTTCATTAATATTGATAAAAATCGATTCCAACCTTTGCTTTTCTTACCATATCTCGGAGACTATCAAAGCTAGCGACACCAAATTTGATGCATAATTTTGGTATAAGTAAACACATTATCGCCGCCAATATCGATAAAACAAAAAGCCCAGGAGGCACCTCAGATGTCATTAACTATATATATTCTTGATCAGAAAGGACTTCATGTGTGAATTGCAAGGTTGTTTGAAATGTTTGTTACAAAAAATCACAGCATTCAGGGTATCTGCTAGTCCGGTGCTCCCGACTAGAGCATTTTCGCTTGCTTCCTTTAAAAACCTGAGTTTTTTTTGTTGTTAACAACAGAAAGCGGGGACTTTTTGTTAAATATTCAAGCGACTTTGTTTACTTTATATTAATTAAACTTGATTTATGCACTTGAGTTCACTCGTTATTTGGCCCGATTTCTAGGAATATTTTGACAGTTTAGTCCCATCAATCCAATAATCACAAATTGACAATCAATTGTGTAATTAAACTGTTTGATTAATAATCATTTTAGTTAGCGATTAAGATAAGATCACAGTAATTAGCGCGGCTTTTTATGATTCTTTATTACGTGAATATCTTTGAACAATAAATCTCAATTCCAAAAACAAGTTTGTGGCCTTAAGCATATATGTATGTATATATATATATATATATTTGTTCTCGGTATTTTGTATGAAAAAATTTAGTGACGCATTTTCCTTTGGGGAATTTTCTTGAATTTGTATAATCTCGCTTGTTATTGCCTTCAGTTACATAGTTGCGATATTTGAATTAATTAAATTAGTTGCGGGAATCCGTCGGTGAGATCATTTAAATAAAACCAAAAAAAAAAAATAGAACTGAAATGCAGTTGCCCAAAAGTGAACATAGTAAAAAAAATTGCATTAATAATATTGCATATTATGGAAATTGTGCAACGGATTCCCATTGTAATCAATCGCTTATCAGCAACATGTTTCACCAATTGACTGTGACGACCCCAAACAGCATATGGTGTATGTATATATGTGTGTGTATGTGTATGTATTTATGTTTGTGTGTACTGCACTATTCATTGAATGAGGAACTGCGTCAACATGTTGTTGTGTAGTAGATAAGCAAACTGTTTCCTTCCTAGTTTTTCTGTGGCACTTTCGCAGATTCTGCTTCTTTAGATTTCTTCACGTCCGGCTGCTCGAGATTGGAGGCTTTAATCACCTGCTGGGCAAAGGTGAGACCCTTCTCGATGTTCTGGCGCAGCACGGGCAGCATCTGTTTCAGTGCTTCCGCCTCGTCCATGTCGAGCGGCGGCAGACCCAGGTTCGTTTTGATGCCCTTGGGACCGAGGGCCAGCGGCGTCGCGAAAAAGGGCACCTCGGTGACATTGGAGGCGACGTAGGCGCATTCGACCACATTCGGTTCGTCGTTGAGGGCGCGCAGCAAGGCGTTCACGAAGTGGGCGCCAGCGTAGGCCATCGAGAGGGTGGCGGAGCCGCGGCCCGCCTTGGCCTGGACCACCTCGGTGCCGGCCACTTGGATGCGCTGCGTCAGCCGCTTGATGTCGTCCAGCTCGCCGAGGAAGTGCGGCGAGCACTGCGAGAAGAGCGGCATTATGGTCAGTCCGGCATGCCCGCCGACAACGGGAATGTCCACCTTGGCCGGATCGATGTTCATGTAGTCCGCAATGAAGGTCTTGGCGCGTATCACGTCCAGGGTGGTTACGCCGAACAGGCGGTTCGGATCGAAGGCGCCTCGGATCTTCAGGAATTGGGCCGCGACGGGCACAATGGAGTTGATCGGATTGGTGATGAAGGCCAGCAGCGCCTGGGGGCAGGCGGTGCTCACCGCGCAGGCCACGGCCATTGCGACGCTGGCGTTGGCGTCGAACAGCTGGTCCCGGGTCATGCCCGGCTTGCGCGGCAGGCCGGCGGGCACGACGACCACGTTTGAGTCCTGCAGGGCAGCGATCAGCATGTCCTGGTGGACACCCTCGAAATAATCGACCTGGGTTGCGGTGCAAATGTGCCCCAGATCGGCGGCGACGCCCTTCACCCCAACCACATCGTGCAGCGTGAGCTCATCGATCAGCGGATTCTGTTTGAGCAGCAACGACAGCGGCTGCCCGATGCCCCCGCCCGCGCCCACCACAGTCACCTTGTAGTTGCGCACGCTTTGTCCTTGCTTCCAGATGCAGTTGCCTTCTCCCCTCTGGATGGTGGCGATGCTGCTCTGAACCTTGGCGCCCAGCTTCAGCCATGCGGTTGCGGTTGCAAGCATTCTGAAGTTTACTTTTCCGACAAATTTTACGATATGAAACAGAATTTTCAGCAACTAAAAATTGAAAAGTATTGCCAAGTCGGTTGACTGTAATTAAATCGAAGGGTAACCCTTCCCATTTAATCAGAAACCAGAACATAAATTTTACAAATGTACCAATAATTTTACTTTATTTACTTATTAAAAGGCGTTATATTTTCCTTGCAAAAATGTTCGTTCTAAATATTTTATTTAATTAATCATTTTGGTATAAATGGATTAATCGAATTTTTCTCTTAACTTTGGGTAAAGTCAAAAAATATGATACAAAATGTACCCATAAAATACTTCGATTTTAGGCTATAAAACTAGAAATGCATAAATGTTTAATAAATTTAGCCTTATAAAATTGTGTCCTCACAAAACTCTTATTATAGATTATTTTGATTAATTTTAGCACTGTTCTTTATCGACTTTAATCAACATTTTCTTGCCATATATTCCATCTAGTGCTATAAAAATATTCTTTAATTTTAAATTTGGTTCTGACATACTTTAAAAATTAACTATACAAATTTAAGGCTTTTGTAGATTCCTATCGGTTTTATGAAAGCTGTAAGAGTTATCGATCATTTGAAGAAACTTAATCTGAACGGATTCATGGATTCGAATGATATAAGAGAGCTATGTTATAAAAGCTAGAGATATCATAATTCTCTTTTATCATAACTTCTATTAAAAACCAATATTTTAACCGATTCGAAATCTTAAGCCCCACCTTGACTCGAACCAGTTGCCAATAATTCAGCATGGGTTAAACCCGAGCCGAGCTATTTTCTCTTTTTAAATTTTTTTGGGAAATATCGGCAAATACAAAAAAAATAAACAAATTCTTTTCGAAAAGTAAAAGAAATGTTATCTTTCTTTAAATAAATATGTTTTGAATACTTATAAAAAAAAGTTTGTGGGTATTTTGTTTATACTGTGAGGACGGGAAGATTCCGAACTGATCAGTTTATAATGTTTATTAAAATCATCATTAATTTAATTTTGAAAAATACATTAGTTGATTATAACATTTTCACTAAATATATTAAAAATTAATTCAATTTAAAAATTGTAAAATTTTACTCATTAAAATAACTGTATGCACAGAATAGGGTATTTAGCAGTCGATTCATTTTATGTTTGCTTGGGGTAAATCACAATTTTGGGCATTCGCTTTAATTATAATCGAGAGTCAGCAATCGTGCCCTAATCTCAATATATATTCAAACACGATCTATAAAACTGACCAATGCTCGATGTCGATGCACCCGAGCGGACCCGAGACCGCAGCCGAAGTAACCTTTCAAGGCGTGCCAAACCGTCGGGTTTGACGGTCTATATAAAACGTTAATCGCTGTCAATGGCGACTTCCAGTTGCGGCCGGCTCTGCCATCAATTCGCACAGCAATAAAACTAGCAAGAACAAGCAGTTAACGTCCTACCCGTCGTCTGGTAATCAGACTTCTCCAATTCACGCGTCTATTTTGGTATTAAAACGCAAACAGAATGGTTCAAAAAGTGAGTACATCAGCGTTCAGTAAATGAATAATGTGAACAACCTTCGAATACAATGAATATAGTTCGGTTCTACGATTTTAAAACGAGTGCTGTGTTTTTAATATTGATGAAATAGTCATGATCTATAAATGAAACAATGATAACCAGATATCCTTGACCACATAATCAGAATTTGCACGAAACAAAATGCTGATGCTAAAAATATATATAAATGAAAATACAATTTATTTTAATTGTAAAAAAAAAATCCTTATTTTGAAGAAAATTAAAAGTTTTTAAAGAAAATTCAGTCTTAAAAATATAAAGAAATATAATACAAATATTTTTTTTTGAAGTATATTCAGAATTTTCGGTCAAGTTGTAAAATTAGATGTCAATTTTTTAACTACACAAATTTGAATATGGTTCGGTGGGAATCTTGTCAAACTTTTAGACTTAAACGGAAAATATTATAAAGAAAAATATTGTATATATTTTTTTTATATTTTTTTTAAATAATAATCTAATAGAAGTTTTGTAATTTTAATAAAAAAATTTAATAGAATTCGAATTTTCGCAATTTAAATATAAAAATAACGTATACGTATTTAAATTTATTTTTTTTTATTAAAATTTTGTGTTCTTATAAAATTTAAACCAAACCATTAAAAAAGTGTTAATGCAATTTAAATATAAAATAACGTATTTTTTACATAAAAATTTGGAGTTCTCATAAAATTTTAACCAAACCATTGGAAGAGTGATAATGCTTGGGTTCCTGCTAAAGTGGGGCTAAATTTGTGATTCAATGCAAGATTTTCGGGTTAGAACTGGTTTGCTTTATTTATGATAAAAAATAAAATTTTTGATAGAACAATTTATTTTTTAAGATTACTATTTTATGAGGCTGGCTTATTTTAAATTTAACTCTTGCTGTTATACAAAGTAAAGCGGAAAATATGATTTTATTAATTTAAATTTTGCAACTTGTTTGCACTGGTTAAATGAATATGATATGATATTAATTGTTGTACTAACTTGAACCAGATAGAAGCGCCTGAGACAACAATTTATATATATTTCGTAAATCATTGCAAAATCTAAATAAGTTCAATGACTGTGAACATGCAAAAAAGATTTCTAACCGTGTCACATGATCCCCCTCAATTCAGCTTGTCGGCAAATGGTTGGTTAATCAAGTGCTCGTCTCTGATTTTCAGAAATTTGACAACAAACTGTTGCTGCTGCTGCTGCTGATTTTGGTCGCGTGTCTCTCCAGCTGCGTCCACTGCAGACCGTCGCCGGATGTGGACACTGAGCTGGGCACGGCGAAAAAGCTGCTGGTTGACCCCAGCGAGTATCCCGGCAATCTGCCGCCGGAGACCATCCTGAAGGTGCAGCAGTGCGAAATGGATCTGGCAACGATGGAGCTGTGCATGCGCTGCGCCAAGGTGACCAAATCGGAGATCATTTATCCAATGTGCTGCAACAACGATGACAGCGTCAAGGACTGGTGCCACGACTACGTGTATTATGGCAACAATGAGGGCTATTAGCGTGGTGACGAATCACCGAGGAACTTACTTGTCCAAAAATCTATTCAAATTCCTTGTATTCTGCAAGACGCGGATCTATTGGCTGTGATATTAAAGGCAATATTAAAGTTTATACTTAAACAAATTTATATTTAACTAGAAATAAAACAAAGTTTGCACAACGAGCTGCATAAGAATTATTCAATGATTTTTCATTATTAGAATAAGTATTAAAAAAATACGAATAGTTTTTTTTTTTTAACAGATATTGGAGCTATAAAAGATGGAAGTTCTATATATGTAAACCGATTGTTTATAAGGCAACTATATAATATAATATTCCGAAACAGTGCATTTCAACTTATGCCTATTTTTATTAAATATAGACTGATTTTGCAGCTTTATATAGCTTTATCTTTTACACACGTACCGAAAATTGAATACTCTCTACAATATAACCTTTGCTGGGATATATAATATCAGCTCAATATACATATTATTTAAATATATGTATATATTTTCTTGTTGCTAACATAAAAATGGGTTTAAATTAAAGAATAGAAAGAGTAATTTTTGAGAAAAGTATAAAGTTTGAATATATGTACATTAGGTATGTTAGGGCAGGTCGGCGTTAAGTACATGGCAATTCACGGTCATTCACTCTTGATTAGAGCTCGCTCTCCGGGCCCGGCACCCCATTTACCGTAGAGCCCAACACGCAGCTTATTATTATTGTCACGTGCTTTGGCCACCAAATGAATCACATGTTTATTCATTACGCTGTATAACATTTGAACTTATTATTCAATTGTTAATAATAATCCACAAGTATGCAAGCCAAATATTTCTTTCCGATTTGAATATACTCTGTAAAGTTTGTGGCTCATCTCCTGGTCAGGTTTAAATCCAAACCCAATTTTCGTGATTCCTTTCGCTATTTTCCACAATGTTGAAATAAAAAACACACTTTTAAATTTTTCATTTTTTTGTAAACTTCATTTTTTTATTTTTAAAAAACTTTATAATGATTACAAATGTAGTATTCTTTAAATAAATATTTAATTCGAATTGGAAACGAAAATGTTGATTTGCCATTTATAAATTATTGCAGAAAACGAGTAATAAAATGGTTGCATATGTATATATATATATATAGAAATTGGGCAAAACATATAGAAACCCGATTAGGCTTAACGACAATTACTATATTACAGATAATGCTGTTGCTGATTTCGTATGGCAATCAAATTTTGGAGCAAATTAAAAATGCACAATCCGTTCGACCGGCGTTTTAAATAATATAAGAAAAAACTGGCGGCCCGACTTGATCGAACTTGCACTAGTTTACAACACCACGTGATTTGTAACTGTACGATATAAATGTATATAACAAACAATGTTTCAATAAGAAACTATATTTAGTCACTCGATCGAACTCCTAATTGCTGCGATCATATTATCAATCAAACAATTGTTCAGTCTTATTTGTTTGATACTTTTTGCTGTTGTTGTTTTTTCTTTTGTTAATCTTTTTTTTGTTGTCGTTCATCTCGTTGACTGAAAGCAACATTTAAATATAAAGTCGCGTGAAGAGTTCAACTTACCAGAATTCAAGCACGCTATTTAGAATGTAATTTGGTTATATAGTATTATACAAAAATTGTTGTTTTGTTCGCTGCTTCAACGAGCGGCAGCAGCAGCGATGGCAGTTTCTGTGGCCGAGGCACGCGTCAAATGCAGGTAGGAGCAGTCCGAGTCCTCGCAGCGACCCATCAGATCAAAGGGACACACGGTGGCATTCACATCCAGCTGGCTGCAATTTAGTACAACCGTGCAACAAACGCAACACAAAACAAACATTCAGGGAAATCCACACACCTGTTGTAGTTGCGGAACATCGGTGTACGGTACTCTCCGAGCAGGGACTCCTTCACGGGTGACTCGCACAGCTCCCGCATAAAGCTGTTGGTGTAGGGCGTTGCATGCTGTTGATTGGGATTGGGACTCGTCGCTGGGACATCGGGTGCTTCAATCCGTGGCGTGGTCTGCAAGTAAACTCAACCGGTTTGTTAGTATGGGGTTAGCAAAGTAAGCGTTAACAATCAGCGGTGGTCGGACAAGTTCTTAGAATTAGTTGAAAGCAATAGAAGATTATCTAGAAATCCACGCACATCAACACTCAGCTGTGTCTCATCTGGCACTGGCTCTTCCGCTGGCCCCTGTCCTGCAACTGTTGAGGTAGTATTAGATTCATTTGGCTTCTGCTCTGCATTCGTCTCCTTCTCCAGTTTCATCTCTTCAGTTTCTCTTCTATCGCTTGGAGGCTGAGTAGTTTCAGGTTGAGGTTCAGGTACTGTCTCTGACTCTAGATTTGCAACTGTTTTCGGATCGGGCTGTGCCTCCTCCTCCTTGGTGGTGGTCACATCCGGGCCCTGCACCGATATATCATCGTATTTGAAAATCGAGTTGTACAAACGAATCTCTTTGGTTAGCTGCGTCGATTTGCGCGTAATTTCCGCCATTGCCGGATCCGTTAACCTGCAAATAGAAGGAACTATAGTAAAACTGAAAAGTTTGTTATTGCCGCGTCCGTTTCGTCCACGTTGCTCCCACGAGATTTGATGGCCCATTTCGCGATGTGATCCACAGCAAACTGCAGCTGCTGTTGCTGTCTGAGCTGTTGTTGTTGTTGTTGTAGTACCTGTAGTCAGCGCCATGAAGGCCATTGCCCAGATCCATGGCAGCCTTGCGCAGCTTGTTGCGCTTCTGCTTGAGCGATATGATTATCTCATGGCTGGCCTGTATCTCAGGCTGAATGCGCGCCAGCTTCGTCTCCTCCAGCTTGACCGCCTGCTTAACGGTCTGCATCTCGGCGTACAGTTCCTTCAGTCGCTGCGAGTAGCGCAGTCGCGCGATCTTCGAGATTTTCGCCTCCTCCACCATTTGCAGCGACTTGTCCAGATTGGAGATCATGCTGCCCCTGCAATGGCCACACAATGCCGTAAGAAACTCAACAGTGCACCGCACAGATGCAATAATACCCGATTTTGAGAAATGAACTTTCGAATGCTTTCAGTCGACTCTGCTTCGATGGCTGCGTCGCTTTGGCTGTCGTCGTTGAGGTGCTCGGCAATTCGCTGGCGCTGCTCGTCTCAGTGGCAACCGGCGCATTGGGAGCCACTGCAGCCTTTGTGATTTTGGGCCCCGCTCTGACTGCTGCCTTCTTGACCACTTTGTTGCCGGCTGCAGTAGCCGGGCTGTTGCCCTTCGCAACGACTGTCGTTTGGCTGTTGGCCGCTTTGACGACTCCGATTTTCTTCTTCTCCAGCAGCTGCATGCGCTCGATAAGACGCAGATATTCCCTTTGAGATGCCACTGGCAGGTGACGCACAGCCTTACCAGGTGATAAGAAAATGTTATTAGTGTACCATCTATTAGTTATTATTATGAATATATATATTATTTATACTTTTATATGTTGCGTACCCTAACCTAACATTCATGATGCATGATTATGTAATTATTGAATTAAAATTGAATTGAATTTTTGTAAAATTTGAAAATGTTGCAGTCGGGTCGAGCTGATTCTAATATTTACTAAAGTATATACTCCTAGTATTTGGATATTGCACAAAACCAATATACTCTTTTCGCTTTGTGAATAAGTACAAATATTGAATTATAATTATAAACTCTAAATATTGGACTTTTTAAATTTGTAGAATTATTATAAAACACAATGATTCTATATAACATACCACCGGCGTAGGTTTTGCCTTTTGTGGAGTCACAGGAACTTGTTCAACGGCCTTGGTCAGTTCCGCCACTGGCGTTGGTTTAGTGCTGTCCACCGGCAGAACAGTGTCCACCTTGGAACGCGCCTGTTTTAGGAAATCATCCAGTTTTTTTTCGAAGTATTCATTGATGACCGTGCGTCGCAAATTGGGATTGCTGCTCGATGTCGATTCGAGAATCTCCGAGTTGGGCGTATTTGAGCGAGTTGTGGAGTTGCTGGCGCTGTCCATTGCCGCGCTAAAGGGACTCGCGTTTTCCGCGTAACTGGCGAGACTGCTGTGGGCGTAACAGCTTTGCAGTTCCAGTTCATCGTCGCTGCCAGCGGATGATTCGGCGAGGGCAATGACAAGCTTGTTCACCTTGATGCTGGACGGATCGAGTGTGGTAATCAGACGTGTGGAGCTGCTGCCGTTCTGGCTGTGCAGCGGAGCCACTGACTCCTTCACCATCAGCGTTGAGGGACGTTTTACGGGCGGTGCTGGTTCCGTTAGCTTTGAAATCTTGCGCTTGGGCGCGGTCTTCTTATTTATTACCTTGTTCGGTTTCACGATCTTGATTATGTTCGTCGAATTTGAGGGAATGGCGGGTGCGGATGCGGGTACGGGCGCAACTGCAGCTTCCACTGGGATTTGTGGCGGGGGCGGGGCCGCGGCAACGGCCATTTCCACTGGTAAGGGCGGAGGTACTGGCTCAGGCAAAGGCACAGACAGTGATACCTGCTGCTGATTGGCAGCTGTTTCCAATGGAAGATCGTCCTCTGTCCTGTCGGGAGGATTAACTTCGTCGGACTGCGGCAAAGAAGACTGAAATCGACGCACCGCATTCTTAAGAATCTCTGGACTTTCGGGCATTTTTTTCTCGGGACTACTTTTCTTTTTTGACGCAATGCTAGAGAGCAACAGCTGACGCAGCTCCTCGGGATCATCGGAGTCATGGGCAACGAGCTCTGGCTCAGCACTATTGAGCAGCGGCTCCTTGTCGGGTTTCACATCCGCTGCTGGCTTGAGTTTGGACAAGAGAATGGCACGCAATGCGCCCGCCTCATCGTCGCTGGATTCCGGATTGAATGGGCGCGAAGCCTGTGTCTGCGTTTGTGAGTTATCCATCGAAATCGACTGGATGTCGCTGACGGAGCCCTGACGCGACCGCCGCTCACTCAATTCCAGCGCATCCCTAGCATCATCGTCTTCCACCTGCACGTGAGGAATGTAATACGAAGGCGGCGGCGGAGGCACTTCATCGTCTTCGTCGCCCAACTGCTGTGTCTGCCGCTGCGCTTGCTGCAGCTCCTCCTCCTCGTCGTCGTCGTCATCGATGACAATGGGCAGTGAAACGGGCGGCAGGCTACTGGGCATAAAGCAGCGCCAGCTGCCTCCGCTATTCGCCGTGGACTGCCAGTTGTCGGGCCACTTTTGCCTGCCGTCGTCACTGTCCGACTGCACCAGATCCATGTCGACGGGCTCCCCAACATGGTGGTTCGGTGGCGGGCTGTACGCAGTGCGCTCCGGCGAAGCGGCCGGACTAATCTCCATGAGGTCATCGATATCGACGCACTCGTTGTTGATCGTCGGCTGATGCACCCGATTGATCATGTCTGTCGGTGAGTAGGCGCGCTCCGCGTCTCGTTTCTTGCGCGCCATGTGCTTCTTCAATATCGCCGATTTGAGAGCAATCAAACGGAGCTTCAGCTCAGGTGGCTCTTCCACCTGTTCCAGTTGAGGCTGCTGCTGCTGTTGTTGTTGTTGCTCCACCTCCTCCTCCTCCTCCTTGCGATGCTGGCTATAGCCTTCGAATGAGTGTGGCGGCAATATATCCTCCAAGTTCCGCTGCTGTTCCGCATGAATGCGACCAGGACTGGGCGACTTGCGTATGCGGTACTGCAGCCGCTCCCTAAGAGTGTGCTTGGGCTTAATGTCGTAGTTGCCAGCTCGTGCCAGCGCCACGCGCAGCTTATTCCGGCTTACCTTCAGCCGGTCCACATACCCGTCGTCCTCGTTCTCCACATTCATATCGTACTCACAGATCTCATCCTCCGTCACACTGTCCAGCGAGTCCACCAAAATGCCAGCCTGCTGATTCTGGTTCACCTGATGCTGCTGCTGCTGGCAATGATGATTGCTGTGGTGTTCATGACGTCGCTTTCTGCGCACGTGCGCCTGTTGTGCGTGCGCCCGATTCGAAAATGGGTTGCGCCTGATCATCTGGCCGTGTCTTCGGGTCTCCATTCTTTTCACTCTGTGCTTACGTGTCTTCTTCTGCGGTACATACTCCTCCTCTGAGAGGCTGGACACATCCGAAAGAATACTGATGGGGGAAAAGTGCTGATATTGCGTGAATCTCTCGAATCCCTGTGGCCTCTGATAACCTATAATAATTACATGCGTAAGGGCTTATCAGTTCAAAGCGTTTACCCAATTACTGCAAGATAAGAAAGGCGACGCCTTCCCCCTTTGTTCATCTAAATACATATAATATAAAAACTAATTGATTAAATTATTACTCCCTACACACACACACATACATAGCTGATACATGCCTTTCATTAGACAAGGTCACTGCACACACACACACACACGCACACAGATGCATTTATACATACAAAACTAGAACGTGTTGCTTCACAATTTAGTCAGTGCTTACTGTATTGATGGGCCAGATTGGCAGAGAGCATGTCCATCTTTTCGATGTCCTTGCTTTTGTCCTCCAGCTGTTGTATACGGGCACGTAACTTGAACTCCTCGTCCTCGGAGGAGATTATCATTTCGAACTCGTCGACGATTTCGCCCTCCTCGCGATCTTCTTCAGCGCCATTTCCATTATCGACAACTTCATGCTCTTGGATCTGTGTGGCTTGGGCAGACTTCATTGCGCTGCAGCCATTTAATTCTTGATTTGCGGTATAGCTCTGCATGGCGCAGACAACCATTGTTGAAAAGTTGAACAATTGATACCTATTTTATGCAGATTGAACACTTTTTATGTATTGAAAGAACTACAAGTACATTAGCATGTACTTTTCTTTATGAAACAGAGGAAGAGCAACAAAATGCCAAACAGAGCTGTTATTTTACATAACACAGTTCATCGATAACATTCGTTGAACTGCTGTTAAAAGCGATAAGATTTTGATTTTCCAATAATGCTCTTAATAAAGATTTTAAATAATATATCAATATTGTCTTACTTTTACGTTTGTTATATGCTACATTTTATCGCTAATCAGAAATAAGCGTGAATTTTGATTCTTTAACATCAGTTTTGTATTACAGCACTGTCGATAGGTATTGCATATCGTAAATGTTACACCCATCAATGACGCATGAAAATAATTAAATAAACTATAAAACAGAATTTATGCAAAACTTTTAAACAAATAATATGAATATTAGCATAAAATAAGCCATACATATCGACAAAGAAATATATTGGCTTACATTAAATTTACCTAAGAGTTGCCTCCATTTGCCAGTGTTGGTAAAGTACGCCCTCTAGATCTCACAATGTGAACTACAAAATTACAGTTCAGTGTCAAATTCAGCACTTCCGCTCTTTTCTACCCAACTCGCGGAGCAAAATGCAGCAAAAGGTATTGTGGTTGTGAAAAATGTGCGAAATGTCCTCAACTAACAACAGAAATGTTGCAAATATTTATTTTTCTAGCGCAGAGAACCCGTGCAGGCCGTTCAAGTCTTCGGACGCAAGGTGTGTGTAAAAATATCAACTTAAACTATGAGAATTCTCGCACGTGTACAAAGACCATCAAGCAACAGCGGCCGCAGCCGACGCTCGTCCGCGCGCCGTTGCTGAGGTTATGTTTGTGTGGTGAACTTTGTGTTGCAAAACAAATAATGAAATTATTAATAAGCAATTATTTATTGTGTGGCTCTGTTATAGAAAACCGCCACTGCCGTCGCTTACTGCAAGCGTGGCAGCGGCCTCCTCAAGGTGAACGGACGCCCGCTGGACCAGATTGAGCCCAAAGTACTGCAGTACAAATTGCAGGAACCCCTTCTGCTGCTCGGCAAGGTAAGTTTCCCAAAATATGAAAAAAAAAATATTGATAAGATGTACAATGATGATAACAATTATCCCGAACTTGAAGACCAATGAGAATAAAATTGTCTCTGATTACATTAAAAAAATACTAAAACATTATTTAACTTAAGTCAAATTAATAAATGGAAAATAATATATTGTCTACTTTGCAGGAGAAATTCGCCGGCGTCGATATCCGCGTGCGCGTTAGCGGTGGTGGTCATGTCGCCCAGATCTACGCCATCCGTCAGGCAATTTCCAAGGCCCTAGTTGCCTTCTATCAGAAATGTGAGTATATATACTTTATATATGTGTAAGGAATTGGGGAAATGGGAATTTGTGTGCCCTAATAAGTTTTTGCCTGAGAGAAACTTGTCTTTCCTGCAAATGATTCAATGGGGCCAGAGAAACCACCATTATGAGCATATACCAACCAAGCTGCATGCAAATCACAAGCACAGATTGGGTGATGCGGCAAAAACATCGGATAAAGTCATTATATATATATATATATTATCAGCACCTTCTACCAGATTTTTGTTGGAAGTCTGCAATTTCCAACGAAAGACAAGTGCAAGGGAGATTAAGTGAATGTGGCAATCAAAGCGAGTGATGTGTGCAATTAATATATCCATTGCTATTTGAGGCTACATCGACATTCTACTATACGAATCAGCTTAACATTAAAGCCATAAAATAGATCTCCTACTAAGTGTTTATTTTCTGTGTGTTCTCGTTACAGACGTCGATGAGGCCTCCAAGAAGGAAATCAAAGACATTCTGGTCCAATACGACAGAACCCTGCTGGTTGGCGATCCACGTCGCTGCGAGCCCAAGAAGTTCGGCGGTCCAGGTGCCCGTGCTCGTTACCAGAAGTCGTACCGTTAAGCTTTGTGCTGTTTTTCAAATTGGATTAGATATTTTGTACAACTTGAAAGTGTTTGCGCGTTTTCTCTTCACCTCGAGAAGCATGTGAATAAACGGAATAATTAACTTTATGTGCGACAAACATATATTTATATAGTTTTAGACTAAATCAAAAATGTTATGGGGAAGAAGCAACGTTATTTAACAGCATAATGGGAAGAATTCAATATTACATTATTTAACGTTGTGGCTACAGGCCAGCTATATTTTCAATATTTTCTCCATATTTTATATTTTCAATTTAGAAAATATTTTACACTCTTCAACAAAGCGAATTCGGTGATCCAGAATTTTCACATAGAACTTTGGCGGCAATTCGAATTAAAAGAAAACTAGCTGCATAGTCGATAGTAATCGCTGGGAACCAGCGTCTATGATATGCGATATCATCTGTACATCGATAACATTTGTGCATTTGTCATCCCTAGCGTCAGCATCGCAATTCAGAAAAAACGGCGGCACAATCGGCCTTTAATTTAATGTATAGAAGCGAGCAAGTTAAACAAAAGACAACTGCCTGATATTGCAGAATCTACGAAATGTATGTTAAGAAGTTGGTACTTGACGGATTCAAGTCCTACGGAAGGCGCACTGAGATCGAGGGCTTCGATCGCGAATTTACGGCCATTACCGGTCTGAATGGTTCAGGCAAATCAAACATTTTAGATTCGATATGTTTTGTGCTGGGCATCAGTAATTTGCAAAATGTGAGTAACTCGTTAATGTGTTTAATGATTATTTATTTGAAATATTTGTGTGTGGGCTAGGTGCGTGCATCGGCGCTGCAGGATTTGGTATATAAGAACGGACAGGCCGGCATAACGAAGGCAACGGTCACAATCGTATTCGACAATACAAATGCGCAGCAGTGCCCGCCAGGGTATGAGAAGTGTCGCGAGATCTCGGTGGCACGCCAGGTTGTTGTTGGCGGCAAGAACAAGTTTCTCATCAATGGCAAGCTGGTGCAGAACAAGAAAGTTCAGGACTTTTTCTGTTCCATTCAGTTGAACGTAAACAATCCGAACTTTCTAATTATGCAGGGCAAAATCCAGCAGGTGCTGAACATGAAGCCCAAGGAGGTAAGTAACAATGGCATTCGAACATTCCAAAGATTCGTATGTGAAAATCGTTTGTATCCATAGGTGCTGTCGATGGTCGAGGAAGCGGCCGGAACAAGCTTGTACAAGACAAAACGTGACGCAACCAAGAACTTGATTGAGAAGAAGGAGGGCAAGGTGCGGGAAACCTCGGCTCTATTGGAGGAGGAGGTTTTGCCCAAGCTGGACAAGCTGCGTAAAGAGCGCGCCGCATACCAGGAGTACCAGAAAACGTGTCGCGACATTGAGTTTCTTACCCACATCCATATATCAGCCAGATACCTAAAGCTATGCGACGCCCTCCAAATCGTGGAGGCGAGCGAGCAAAAAATAGAGCACCGCATTGCCACTTGTCGCGAAACGAACGCCAAGAACCTGGAGGAAATTGAGCGTATCGAGATTACTGTCAGAGAAATACAGAATAAGATAGATGCTGAGTTGGGTGGCAGTCTGAAGGCACTGGAGGAGCAACTCGCCGCCAAGCGTGCCGCAGAGGCAACAGCCTCGGGAAGCCTAAAGGCTGCAAAGGGCACAATTGAACAGGATGAAAAGAAAATTCGTATGGCTAGCAAAAATATCTCGGAAGATGAGCGCGCTCTGCTACAGAAACAAGAAGCCATGTCAAAAGTTCAGGGCGAGTTCCAAAGCCTTAAAGATGCCGATGCTAACGACGCAAAGGCGTATGAGGATGCTCAGCGCAAATTTGAGGCCGTATCACAGGGTCTGTCCACGAACGAGGATGGACAAGCCTGCACACTGCAGGAACAGCTAATCGGCAAGTTTTGAATTGAATAAGTTTCGATTAATTCATTATTTAATATTGTGCTTCATTTGCAGCTGCCAAACAACAGCTGAGCGAAGCACAGACAACAATTAAAACCTCGGAAATGGAACTGCGCCACACGCGCAGCCTGTTAAATCAGAAACAGGGCGAGACGCAGACCAACGATGCAGCCTACACTAAGGACAAGAGCCTACATGACCAGCTGGAGGCAGAAATCAAGAATTTGGAGCGTCAGATGCAGGGCCTTAACTACGAGGGCGGCCACTTTGAGCAGCTAAAGGAGCGCAGGCAGCAGCTGCACAATCAGGTGCGGGAGCTTAAACGCGAATTGGACCGTCGCAGCGGATCCCGCTACGAGCTGCAGTACCACGACCCCGAGCCGAACTTTGAGCGACATAAGGTTCGTGGAATGGTTGGCAAGCTATTTCAGGTAACGGACATGCGAAACTCGATGGCCCTCATGATGGCAGCTGGCGGACACGTAAGTGGATGAACACGTTTTACAGAAATTAACCAAATATATTTATGCCAATCTTATTTTTTACTCCAGTTGTATAGCTTTGTAACGGACGATGATGTAACGAGCAAGAAGATTCTGCAAAAAGGAAATTTGCAGCGTCGCGTCACAATGATACCCATTAACAAGATCAAGTCGTATCCTCTGAACCCAAACGTTATTGAGTACGCCAAGTCCACCGTAAGATCAATTTTAAATAACTTTGTTCATTTTGAGTACGGCTTTAAAACCTTTGTGTATTTGGATTCATTTATACATTAAACTTTATAAGCTCTGTTCTAAAACTTATTTAGTATACATTGTAAATAATCAATAACTTTACTTACAGTACGGCCGTGACAATGTGGAATCTGCCATGTCGCTGATCGAATATGATCGATTCTTCGACCCGGTGATGAAGTTTGTTTTTGGCGGTACACTGATCTGCAAAGACTTGGAAGTTGCCAAAGGGGTAAGGTGTAATATTTTGTTTTTTTGTGGATATTAACTGACTATTTTGTGTTCCATTAGCTCAGTGCAGATAAAAGGATTGGTGGACGCTGCGTAACGCTAGAGGGCGACGTAGTCGATTCAAATGGCACCCTGTCTGGTGGCTCTGCACCCAAAGGCGCGAATATACTGGAAGAATTGAACAGCATCAGAAATGTCGAAAAGGAACTCAAACAAAAGATGAATGAGCTATCACAAGTGGAGCAGGAGATGTCGTAAGTTTTTGCTGCTGCTAAAAAATTAATCATCACTGAATGTTTCCATCTTTAAAGTGCTATCGAGAATGTTGCGCACAAGCATAACAAGTTAAACGAAGCGCTTGAGCTGCGCCAGCACGAGTTGTCCATGTGCAAAAGCCGTTTGGCGCATACAGCATTCCAGCAGAACCAGGAGGAAATCGAAGAAATGAAGGAGAAAGTCAAAAGCTTGGAACAGCAGAACGCCGAGGCGCGCGAGAAGCAAAAGAGCTCGCAGGCTAAGGTCAAGGACGTGGAGGAAAAGTTATCCGATGCAAAGGGCTATCGGGAGCGCGAGCTCAAGGCGGTCAGCAACGAAATGAAGTCGGCCAAGCAGAGAGCTGAGAAATCTCGTGCCAATTGGAAAAAGCGCGAACAAGAGTTCGAGACGCTACAGCTAGAAATCAGCGAGCTTCAGAAGAGCATTGACACGGCGAAGCAGCAACATCAGGAGATGGTCGATAATCTCGAAAAGTACAAAGCTGAGCTGGATGCACTGCAGCAGAATAGCTCAAGTGCAGCGACGGAAGTCGCTGAATTGGAGAGCGCAATTAAAAGACAAAAGGATAATCTAAACGGACAGAATAAGGAAATGCGCATCCTCTTGGGCAAAAAGGATAAAATGCTGAAGCAAAATCAGGAGCTTGAGCTCGAGGTGAAGAAGAAGGAGAACGAAAAGAACAAAATTAGAGGAGAAGCTAAAGACTCTAAGAAACGTATGGATGCCCTGGAGATTAAGTACCCCTGGATACCTGAGGAGAAGAACTGCTTCGGCATGAAAAATACGCGCTATGACTACAGCAAGGAGGATCCCGTGGAGGCCGGCAACAAACTGGTGAAAATGCAGGAAAAGAAGGAGAAAATGGAACGCACACTCAACATGAACGCAATGCAGACTCTGGAACGCGAGGAGGAGAACTACAATGAGACGGTGCGCCGTCGGCAAATTGTCTCTTTAGATAAGGAAAAGATAAAGAAGATTATTGTCAAAATGGACGAGGAAGAGCAGGACCAGGTCAAACGCGCCTGGGAAGCGGTTACTGAAAACTTTAGCAGCATATTTAGTACGCTGCTGCCAGGTGCCCAAGCACTCCTCAATCCTGTCAAGACGAACGGGATACTGAGTGGCCTGGAGATTAAGGTGGGCTTCAATGGCGTCTTTAAGGAAAGCCTGGGCGAGCTGTCTGGTGGCCAAAAGTCTTTGGTGGCCCTTTCTCTCGTGTTAGCCATGTTGAAATTCTCACCAGCTCCGCTCTACATTCTCGACGAGGTGGATGCCGCGCTGGACATGTCGCACACTCAGAATATTGGCAGCATGTTGAAGCAGCACTTTAGGGACTCGCAGTTTCTCATCGTCTCCCTAAAGGATGGCCTCTTCAACCACGCAAATGTGCTGTTCCGCACCCAATTCTTGGAAGGCGTCTCCACCATTACGCGAACAGTCGGCCGATCTGTTGCAAAGCGCTAAACATGTTTTCGTAGCCATCAAGTATTTAAAAAAAAAATCATCTATATATTAAAGGTTTCGAATTATTTTATTTAACATCTGGAAGGAACCAGCAATTCATGTTTATCATTTTATTTGTGTTGAAAACAGTACCATAAAGTTTCGAAATATTGAACTTTTCACTGATTAAAAAATAATTTGAAAGGGAGGGCACAAAGGTTCGATTGTATTTTTTTAAAATAATAATTACATTTCTCCACACCCTTCCATTCCACATAAACCTTGTATATTGATTCATGTACAATAAATAATTTACTTAATAAACAAAAGAAATTCAGTAATATTGTTTTTGTTCACGCACAAAAACTACTTTGATTACATTTATAAAATTGCAAAATTGCAATATTTTCATATTGTTTCAAAAATATTTGTACACGCTATGTTTTGATACAGTTTTCGAAATCCCTGACAATTGCATTATTAACGTATTTATTTTCAAAGTAATATGAGCAGAATAACTTCGGTTTGTTTCCTAGCGGGCAGGCAGTAAATTTCCAAGAGGGACAGTTGGCTGAACCAAACGTCAGTTTGACGTTTGGTCGCAGCGACAAAGAGAACGACACTGACAGTCGCTGGCTCTAAGTGGCAGTCGCACTAGTGAAACAGAGACAGAACGTTGGTGAGACCGTCGACGAGACGAACGCACCGCGCAAACCCACACAGACACAACGACAACACGCACACACGCTCAGGCAAGCGACAGAGCAGCGACTACGACAATGTTGGAGGAGTGCAGCCGTGAAAAATTAAACAAAAGTGCTAAATTCGATTTATAAAATACTCAGCGGCATCGAAAACAAAACATTCAACATTTCCACCCAACGCAGATTCCTGAAGAAGCTCGTCAACATGGTAAGAAGCCACCAATCGATGTCTGTGCTGAATTAACAATCGAAATCTCAATCAAATCGCTTGTCTTTGCCGAGAATCCACAGTGCGTGGATACATATAGATGCGTGTGTGTGTGTGTGTGTGTCTATGTTAGTGTGCGTCTATGGTAAAAAATTCTATATTAAATATACGCCTGTCTATTTAACCTGACAAGACAGGTGGGGGTCACTTATAGATGGTTCTATTGCCTTTTTCTTTTTGTTTGTTATTCAATATCGAATGTACGTAATAATCACAAATGTTTAATGCCCACTTCGACTTGGCGTGGAAGTTGTGCCGGCTTTTAAATGCCCTATTTGGTGCAAGTGAAATACTTGGGCGTCTCTAAAACAGGAGAAGGCCCTGCTTGGCATACGAATTTAACTTATGAATTTATAAAATAGCAATAAATATAAATTTATATATTTTTTAGAGTAAAACACAATGAAATTAATTATGTGCAATTTGTAAATAAGATTGAGTTGCGCCAGGGTTGTCAATTTGCAGCAATCAAAAAACAGCTGTTCTCATACAAAAATATATTGCTGTAATATTTGTTGTGGTTCATTTGTACCAAATATTTTATAAATATTTATAAATATTTTAAATACATTATATTTTATTAAAGGATCGAGTCACGAAGCCGCAGAAAAAAATGCTCATTACATTGCTGCGGGAGACGAAATACATGGAGGGCAAGAAGGAAAAGGAATGGTATTGGGAGAAGATCCAAGCGGCGTTGAACACCATCGGGCCCAAGAAGACCATCATCCAGTGGAAAAAGGTGCGTATCTCTGGTTAGGAAATCATTTCTGAATCTCTAAAATTCAATTCTCTTGCAGTGCTGGCGCGATATGCGTTTAACGACAAGAAAGAAACTGGCCGAACTGAAGCGTTGCCAGCTGTCGGGTGGATCGCCGCCGCCAGGCATTGAGTTGAACCAGGAGGATAACGATATTATTGACATTGTGGGCACTGAATACTTTTACGAGGAGATGAATGGAGAGCTGAAGCCGGAGAACTTTATGACTGGCTTCGACTACGTGCCGGAGCACTTTTGCGATGCCATATTGACGGCTGCTGCGGGCCAGCAACAGCAGCATATGCAACACCCGAAGGATCCACAGTCGCACAGTGGCCAGCAGCCGCAGGATCATCACACCAATGATGGGGAGACAAACGATGCGCCCGGCTCCTCAAACGGTGGCTCATACCAGGGTCAGAACGTGAACCAGCTGCAGTCGCACAACGGCGGCGGCGGCGGAGAGCACGGCAATGGCAACAGCACACAACCACATCCGGGCATGCCGCAGCATCCAGCGTTTCATGGTGGTCTGCATCCACATCTGTTGCGACGCCAGCATACAAGCGCGTCACTGCAGCGGGAGACACCGTTCGAGGAGAAGCTACTGCAGTTCATGCAAGACGCGTTTCCCAAGAAGAGCAAAAAGCGAAAGCAGCGTGATCCGGATAAGCTTTTCCTGTTGTCGCTGTATGAGGAGATCAAGCGTGTACCGGAAGAGATACGCCTGGATGTGAAGTCGGAGCTGATGCAGATCTTAAAGAAGTACCAAAAAAAGTCACCCATTAAGGCGGAGAAGTCGTCAGCTTCCACATCCTCGGCCGCCAAGCAGAGCAGTAGCAGCAGCAGCAGCTCCGCATCGGCGCATCTTCCGCACAGCATGTATCAGCTGCAGAAGAAATATGAGAAGAGCGAAAAGGATGCATCGCCGCAGTCGCAGGTGGATCCGGTGCCGCTGCATGCGCCTCAGCAGCTGCCACTGTTCCAGCTGCAGAAGAAGTACGAGGAGAGCGCCGAGAAGGTGCACCAGCAGCAAAGTGAGCAGCGCAAACTGGAAGCCGCCCACCAGCAGCAGCACGCCGCCCACCAGCAGCCGCCGCCGCCGCCCAATGAGCAGCATTTGCATCATCCGCAGATGGCGCATAATATCATGTTCCCACTGTCGCAGTTGCGCAACGAGCAACCGCCGGGCCAGCACCATGCGCACAATCCACACCAGCAGCAGCAGCAGCATCCCCACCAGCAACAGCAGCAGCAGGCGCAACAGCATCACCCGCCAACGATCTTTGGCACCGCCGCCAGTGCTGCGGCCATGAGCACGGACCGCCCAGCAATGTCGTACGAGAACGTCGGGTGAATGTTGAGCCGTCTGTGGGAAGCCACTTGTGGAGCGCGCCCTTCGACGGTGTCCCCCACGACGGCAGACGCGCACAACTGTTAGCAGCAGCAGCAACAAGCAACTAGCAATTATCAACTGTTAGCCGCCTGGCAGAGCTCATTGACGATCAGATCAGATCAACACGAGGACAGGGGCGGGCTCTGTCCGCTAAATGCCGGAACTGTGTGCAAATTTGTTTCAAACATTAGGTTTAACTCGTACTTCTAATCGTGAAGCTAGCTTTTAACGTAGCCATTTAATGTAAACGCCTTTTGGGACAATCCAGTGGCGCATCATCAACAAATTGTATATACAGAGAGATACATAATTAAATTACATATTAATACTGTGACTATTTTCAATTACAACAGATGAATTTAACATTTGTGTACCAAATCAGAATGCACTAACTGAAATTGTGCTCTGATTAAGATTGATAAGCGGGGCCGCAATTAGAAATGTTGCTTATCTTAATTTCCGTATAGTTTATTGTATATGAAATTATCTACTCAAATAGGAACGCTCGCAAGTTCAGCTTAAAGGCCAGGGAATGGTACATAAATTAAGTAAAAATAAATAAAATTAATTTGACGAATTTTATATAATTTTACATTCAGTAAAAGTCGTCAAATTAATTTTTTAGCTATATTTCATTCAAAATGTTGGTTGTTTTAGGTTTCCAATAATGTGATTATTTTTCAAGATACAAAAGTCACTTTACTATATAATTAAGTACGTATCTTAATTGGAAATAAGCTAAATCTAAAAAAAGTTTTTAGCCTATTTTCAGTTCACAGGATTTAATGAAAGTGTTTTGAATATGTTAACATTATCTGAGAGTTTTGGTTTTTCAAGAGATAAGATTGTCGCTGGATGTGTGAATAGGCCACAGACCATAAAAGAATTGTCAAAACAACAGTTAAATGCAGATTGTTTAATCTTCGGCACACGAGCACACGATATGGCATCGTGTATCTCTATCTCGTGTAATAAACAAGCAAGATCGCTGCAGTCGAGTGTCACCGACTGCACAATACTCGGTCTCAGTTGGTATAGTTACTTTAAAAAACAATATACAATTTTTGTAATTTGTGATGCAAGTTTTTGGCTTGATTTTAAAGAATGTTATTCAAACAATGCCTGGCAATTTTTGAGCCTAGCAGATCTTCAGTAATCTATTTGATTGTAAATAGTGCAAACCGAATATGCCCTGTTTGGTCAGAGCGCAGTGTATAGCGAGCTGTAGCATTAAGCGACGACTGCTGCACTTATCAGTTGCGTGGGATGTGTGGATGGATGTGCTGTGGATGTGGTGGCTGCTGCTTCGAGCTACCTGCGAGGAGACACCTGTGAACATTCTAGTCTGGCCACGAGCCGGAGCGGGTCAAAGTTAAGATTCTCGATTCTCGATTCTATAATAGTGATTTTCTATCCGGTGTGATCATTAGATTTTAGCAAATACAATGGCAGGTAAGATCGAACGTTAAACGTTAATGTTTGAATTTCTGGCCTCGATTAAGTTCAGCGTGTGCATACATATATATGTCTTGTGATCTGGTTCAAGATCCAACAGCTATAACCACAAGCTGCCTTCGCTAAGGCGATTGCAAATTCAGTTCGGTTCACATTTCATGTTTCGTTTCTGGTTGCGGCAGAAATACAAAAGCCAAGTTATGTTAACGGGTTAATCTAAATGGCAATAATCATAAAATCATTTTGTCACCCACTAAAAGGTGTCTCTTTGTCTCAAAATCGTTATTGATAATTGATCATTCCCGTTGATAACTTGCAGTCGAGGCGCGCACTGTACTCTGGTACATGACGTTCATGGGATTCATTGTCAACTATATGCTCCGGATTAATCTGAACATCACCATTGTGGACATGATTGCCGGCATCGATAGTGCCCCCAACGCGACTCTGGCGCCGCCCGGCAGCAGCAATGCCACCAACACCTCGGATCCGGCTTCCGTTTCACTTGTGGCCTCCACTCAGAACGGCAGTTTGCGCGCCCAGCGATATTCGTGGGAACGCCAGTTTCTTGATTGGGCAAATGTGAGTGCGATCACTCTCTGATCGGGTGCATTTCGAATGCTGCATGATTCAAAAATGACTCATTTGGGAAATAAGCTTTGATTAACATTAACATATTAAATAACTACGAGTTAATCCGAGAGTGCAATCAATTTAATTTACCCACAGATTGAATACGACAGGGACGGCTTCCATTGGAACGAAAAGGAACAGAGCAATCTGTTGGGCTCATTCTTCTGGGTGCACTGGGTCCTGCAGCTACCCGGCGGCATTTTAGCTCGCAAATATGGCACAAAACTGGTATTTGGTCTGTCCAATGGCATTGGAGTATTCTGCTGCTTCCTAATACCGATTGTGTCCTACTGGAGCTATGGAGCGCTGCTTTGGCTGCGAGTGTTTCAGGGACTCGTAACGGTGAGTATTTTATTTTTTATCTTTCTATTAAAAGGATCATACAGTTTTTAAATATTTTTGTAAAGGATTTATGAGAAACTCAAAGCCATTAGGCAAAAAATTAGATATTCTTTAAAAAAAAACTTTGTTTTTCGCTATCTAAACTCATTTAAAAAAATCTCTAAAATTTATGTTTATGTTTATGTGGAACCTTTTTTAAAGAATCTCTTAAATAAGTATCTAGGAATAAATATTTTCTTTCTACTCTCTTTCAGGGTCTAGCTTGGCCTTCCATGCATGTGCTGACCGCCAAGTGGATTCCGCCAAATGAACGCAGTAAATTTGTGAGCGCATATTTGGGCAGCTCGGTGGGCGTGGCGCTTTTCTATCCGATTTTCGGCTACATTATCGCTTGGTCCTCCTGGGAGTGGGTCTACTATATATGCGGTGTTGTCGGCATGCTCTGGTTCGTTGCTTGGCAATTCCTGGTCTTTGACAGTCCCGCCCAGCATCCGCGAATAGCCCAGTACGAGCAGCGGTATATTGAGAAGTCGCTGGGCGCTTCGGTCCAGACAAGTGCACCGGGACCGACGCCGTGGCGGCAGATAGCAACCTCGCGACCGGTCTGGATGAACGTTGTGGCCCAGTGGGGCGGAATCTGGGGCTTGTTCACGCTGATGACACACGGCCCGACTTACTTCCGGCTGATCCATCACTGGAACATACGCGCGGTAGGCGAATCCACAAAACTAAAGATTCCACTTAGATTATAATTTGTTGTTCTATTCCACTTTTGCAGACGGGCTTCCTGTCGGGCATGCCACATCTGATGCGGATGCTCTTCGCCTACGCATTCTCCATGTTTGCCGACTACCTGCTCCGCACGGATCGCCTGAGTCGCACCAATGTTCGCAAATTGGCCACCGGTTTTTGTAAGTGTTCCCGATCAATTGATCAACTTTCGAGCTTAGCTTCTGTTTCGCTTGCAGGCTGTGTCGTGAAGGGCGTGGTGGTGCTCGCCTTGGCCTACTTCGGTTACAATGCAACGGCAGCGATTGTCCTCGTGGCCGTGGCCACAATGTTCCACGGCGCTGTCTCCTCGGGTCCGCTCGCCTCGATGGTGGATCTTTCGCCTAATTACGCGGGCATTGTGCTCGGCGTCAGTGGCATGATCGGTGGCATGCCCGGCTTCATTTCGCCCTTCATAGTGGGCATCTTAACCCAGGGAAATGTAAGTAACTTCATCCTTAGACTCTGCAATCTTTAAACTTACTCTTATCCCTTCAGCAAACGATTGAAGCCTGGAAGAACGTGTTCATTCTCACAGCCGCCATGCTGATCGGCAGCGGTGTGTTGTACGTCCTCTTTTCGGAGTCCACGCTGCAGCCGTGGAACAGCGGTTGCCACACGGCACCCGACCCGGAGCTCCATACGCTTGAGGAGAAGGTGCCCCTGCATGGCCACCCAGAGGAAAAACCCAAGGAGGCGGCCGCTGCTGATAAGTGATAAGCGGCTGTGCGTCAGTTTAATTACCATAAGTCCATTTTAGTTATAGCCTCGTTGTGTGACCGATGAAAGCGACGTTTCTGATAACCGCCCAAAGGCGAAACAAAGTTATCACAGCTCATTTTTTATTTGCGCACAGATTTTGTCATTCGCTTAATTTTAATCATATTTGGTCGTGCCTATCCCCATGAGGTGTTGTTCTGAGTGTTTTGGCAAATAAAATGAGGGAACTGAATGCACACAAATGGATTTATTCACAACATGAATTATTATCGGACTTAAAACCATATTAACAGAATGTTGGCGGAAGCTGCGAACTTGTTTTATGATCGCATACATACAACAGTCTACGAATTTATATACTTCGCATCGAAAGTCCAAAGATAAGCTTAAGTAAATATTTTGATGTTAGCTCGTAGAACAGATAACATGAAAAGTTAACAAAAATTTGCCAGAACACTTTTCCGTCCAGGAAATTGGCTTGTGAAAATAGTTTTCCACTTCAGTGGTTTAAGCCTTGGACTTTTGTCAAATATTATGCCAAATATGAGAAAAATTTTGACATGTAAAGCTCTCGGACCCATAGGTCTCATATTTGAAATACCCATAAATTTGTCAAAACTGAACCGATTTTCATGTTTGATCGCATTCTGATCATGATTTATCATTTAGATCCTTTCTACATTTAAAGTCAATGCATTTTTGGGAAAAAAATTTTTATGTTTTTTTTCGAAAAAAAGCATGTACTCCCCCCTTATGTATTTTCGAAAAAAATTTTTTTTCAAAATTTAAAAATGCGAGTTTGCATCTTTAATCGATTTTACTGGCCACAAATAGTATAAAAAACAACATTTAACCTGGTTCTGAGGGGTCAAAATTTTGGTCAAAAATCATGTAAAAATTTAGAAAAATTTTGACATGTAAAGCTCTCGGACCCATAGGTCCCATATTTGAAAAACCCATAAATTTGTCAAAACTGAACCGATTTTCATGTTTGATGGCATTCTGATCATGGTTTATCATTTAGATCCTTTCTACATTTAAAATCAATGCATTTTTGGGAAAAACATTTTTTTGATTTTTTTTTCGAAAAAAAGCATGTACTCCCCCCTTATGTATTTTCGAAAAAAATTTTTTTTCAAAATTTAAAAATGCGAGTTTGCATCTTTAATCGATTTTACTGGCCACAAATAGTATAAAAAACAACATTTAACCTGGTTCTGAGGGGGTCAAAATTTTGGTCAAAAATCATGTAAAAATTTAGAAAAATTTTGACATGTAAAGCTCTCGGACCCATAGGTCCCATATTTGAAATACCCATAAATTTGTCAAAACTGAACCGATTTTCATTATTGATGGCATTCTGATCATGATTTTTCAATTAGATTGATTCTACATAAAAATCAATAACAACATCATATAACCTGATTCTGAGGGGGTCAAATTTTTTGTCAAAAATCATGCCAAAGTTTAGAACAATTTGAATATGTAAAGCTCCACTTCTTACCAGTTCAATATTGAAAAAAGGAGCGGTGTAAAAATGTGTAGCAAAATATATTTGTATTGCTTAATCTTAAATGCCAGACATGATTATTTATTGCTTGACTGCATTGAATGCTGGACAGATCCAAAGAGGTGAATACCTCTTCTGGGCTCATCTTAGTCAATGCAAGAAGGATGGCTTTGGGCCAGGAGACCCCAATGAACTGTCGAACTCCAGTTAATAATTGCAATTTAAATCAGAGCTGATTGAAGCGTAAAATCGTTTCTGCCCTTGCAGGCTCCACATCCGCATTCAGATTACATTCACAGAATTCACAGCAGCCGCTCTCATTACTCATACCACAAGGTGTACAATTGGATGCGGATTGCGGCGGAAAAGGAAAAGGGAATCGCCCTTTTGCCATTGGCAATGGCTTCGCACATTGTTGTTTGGTGATTTCGAGTCATCTTAGTTTTTTCTTGCATTCGTTTCATTGGCGTCCATTTCGGATTGCACTCCAGGGAGTCGTAGATGCCACTTCGCCCACGCACTGCCCCTCATCCGTTTTGGCACTCATCTAATCCAGTCAATGCCTTGTCACTTGATCCGCCGGGCTGTGCAGCTAGGTCAAAAAAAACTGATAGAGATTAATTGGTTTCCCGTTACACGAATCGCTTGCAGCATTCGAAATGGCCTGTAAAAAAATAAAAAGAAACTGGAAGGTGCCATCATCCAGTCCAATAATGCGATTATTTCACATCATCAAGTGGCTCAGCCTCTGTCAGAGGGGAAATCTGAACTGTAAATTGAAAAGTACGGTGTTCGAGTTTTCTAACTGTAACTGTAACTGTATGTATGTGCGAAAGTGAGCAAGGGAATCCCATTGCGGAACCACTCTCATAATCTGATCCTATTTAAATTTCCATTGCATTATTTATTCATATAAGAAATTATCGCTTATTTAATCGCATATTCGTATCCAATCCAAATTGAATGGGAATGGATGTTCCCGCCCCCTCTGTTCGCCTCCCTCATTTTGCATAGTACTTACTCGCGTTTCGTTTGCCATTTGGGTTTATCAGGCGACGTGTTTTCTTAAACCAATTCTTAGGAGACTCCGTTGTTTGGCTGTAAACAACGGTTATCTGTGGGGCTTTCAAACAAAGAGCCCACTAAACCTAAGCGCAACTTCAGAGAACGCAATGACAACAACAATAACAAGCAGAAACATTAAACACACACAAAGAACAAAAAAAGAAACGTAACAAAAACACATTCCGTTCATAAACATAAAAATTGTAGTACGGATTTGCGAAATTCCGCCGGAATAGAAGGCGGGGACTGAAAAAAAATGCCCTGGCAGGCAGGAAGTAAATTCAATCGTAAACAACGCAATCAAAAATTCATTCAAACGAAGCATTAACGCTTATTCCGTTTAGCCAGCCCCTCTGAAGTTGCCGTTGGTGTGAGAGGGGTGTGAGAGGGGGTGTGAGTGGGGGGTGTGGTCCGGGATTGGGCTCGTTTGTCTCGCGCTGTCTCATTGTCAAAATGCAACAGGGCGGTTGCTCGAAAAGCTAAAAAGCGTGCAGTTGGCGGGGCGGGGTTGATACCCACACCAATATAATACAGGGAAGCGGGTATATTGGGAGTAATGTAGAAAAAGATACTCTAGCAATAATTCGAAAATTCAATACAGATCATATAAGCACATATCAACTAATTGATTGGATTATTGCTACTAAATGATTATAAATAATAGGGAGAAATTTTAACCCGAGAAATAGAAAATTTGTGGAAAAGATCTAAGGTTGAATTTTTCCTCAAAGATACCAAAAATTTTTAATTTATTGATTTATTTTTTATTTATTGAACAATAATTTTATTTCAATTATTTTATTTAAATATGTTCAAGCATTGTTTATAGGGTAACTGTGCGTCGGTAAACACAAACATTTTTTTTAATTTTCAATGCTGGCATGTATTTTTTTTTGCGCCATTTAGGCAGGTACATTTGTTATGTGGGCACAAGCGAGTCCCATTGCCTGGTTGTGTGTGTGTTTTTTTGTTTTTTTTTTTAGTTCCGGGCACGTCGGTTCATAATTTTCCATTTCCATTCAGACGCCACGTTAAATGAAACCACGAAGAGCGACGAATAAATTGTTCAGCGTGTGCGGATGGAAACGGAGCTGGAGCAGCGACTGGAGCTGGAGCTGGAGCAGGAGCTGATGCTTGGGCAGAGTTTATTTTTTTTCTTTTTTTGTATCGTATACCTGTTTGCATGTGAAATTCGGGGGCACGTGTGCACACACAAATGTGTGTGTGTGGGCGTGTGTGAATGGGTGTGCAACAGGACCGGAGGCATTCTCTAACAATGGGCGCTGTGTGTATAAGTATCTGTGGCAATAAATTTAATTTGCCCAGCGAAAACATCGCAAATCCATTTTTTATGCCATAAATTCCTTTGTTCCCATGTGCATTGGGCTTGCACCGGATTAATGGATGTGCGAACATGCATATAAAGCTGAACGTATGCAAATAAGGAAACGGAATCAAAATGAATTTCTTACCTATTTTAATAAAGTCTTCAATATATTTATATATTTTTAATGAAGAATTTGAAATCTATTTTATCTATTTTAAATTTAACCCAACTATTCTATCAATTTGTATAGGGTAAGTGTCTGTCTGTATTTCTGTCCATACGTTTGTCAGTCTGGCAAATATTTGTTGTATTGCAACTGACTCGAAATCTTTTTGTTATCAGCTATATCGCGGAGCTTAAATAGTATATTATAAAGATCGAAATCAAATTCATAGAAAAGCAATGTTTTCAGAATAAAATTGTTGGTTTGTTTTCCAAGTTTCATTCATTATCATCAAATATTCAGGCCTGGCCGGCATCTATAATCTTTAATTTACACAACTTACTTAAGCTACACATCTGTCTTGACTGGCCTAATGGAGCAGTCCCCAGCTCGGTCCCAAATAATAATACCCCCGCACTCTTTGAGCAATATGCCCACTCAATCATAAATATTATTAATAATGTGTGCGGTTGCGGTTTTGTGGGTTTCATGTGGGCTTTCTGTGTGCTCTGCTCTTTGCACCGCGCGAGCCTTCGGGCTAATTTATTTAGTTTAGTTTCGTTTCGTTTGCAGGCAGAAAACTAAACTTTAGTTCCCCGAAAACTTGTTCCACGTCAAACTTTGCGGGCTCTGTTTGAATTGCTGAAACTAAAATTCGCTCGCATCTGCAACGCGGAAGTTTCTTGAGTATTTTACTATCCAACAAATTTGAACCAACTCACACAAATATATGTTAGCCAAAAGGAGACAAGTAAGAATGTTGCAGTCGGGAGTATCCGACTGCGTAAAGACAACTATAGTCGGGTCTGATAATAGTAATAATGAAAATAATAATAATAGTAATAATAATAATAATCATAATAGTAATAATAATAATAATAATAGAAATAATAATAATAATAATAATAATAATAATAATAATAATAATAATAATAATAATAATAATAATAATAATACAATTGTCATCTAGCCGAATATAGTAATACACTATCTGACGCGGGTATACACGAGTAATGTTTGTGTAATCACAAATCCAATATACTCTGTTCGCGTTGTAAAGGAGTATAAAAAAAATAAGAACACGGCCTAAAAAATTATTGTAACTTCAAACAGTAGCTCCTCATTTAAAGATTATTTGGAATATCATCAAATTTAAAATAAATTATAGCATATCTTTACACGAGGTCATCTAAGCTCTAATTAGCAAATTTTATATGTTTATACCGGACAACCAATATCTCCAAAGTTTCTCAAAATAACACTCAAATATAGTTCTTAATTTAAAAAACTGTTTAAAAATCTTGTGCTGCATATATTCAATAGGTTTTTTTCGAAGCTATTCAACCATAATGATTATTGATTATTATTTTAAACATAATTTAAGAATATTAGGGCAAGAACTGATGCTGAAATTTCAAAAAATTCTTGTTCGCGTTTCTCTGAGTGTACAAACACTTCACATATTTCTGCTGTCTGTCTGTCTGTCTGTCAGATATTCGACTGTTAAACATATTTATAAAAGCCACTTTGCACGTTGCTCCAGCGGCTGCCATATTAAAGTTGTCACATTAGGTAAATGAACGAGCCGACTTCAAATTTATCCAGTACACACTAATGTGTGTGTGTGTGTGTGTGTGTGTGTGCCAGTTAAAAGCATCACTCCTCGTTTTAATCTTAAAGAAATAACTTTGGCGCTGGCGATGATAAATCATAAACAGCCCCAAACAGGCGGAGAAGCTGGCAAAGGGAAGAACGGAGCTTCGTTCGGGTAGCCAGCGCGATGTTTCGCAACAGGACACGTCGCTTGATGGTGCACAGGACGTGGTCGCCAGGGCGCACGGACCGTGAGCAACAATATGTGAATATGTTATTTGTTTTGGGAATTGTGAAAATCTCAACAGGTCCCCGCACTTTGCATATTATTTTTAATACGAGTTCAACAGAAATTCGTGCACATTCTCTCCATCCGTGGCTGAATTTGGAGTCGAGTCAGGTCAGCCAATTGCCAGTGCCAGCCTCTGCCGCCTGTTTTGGCTCTGGTCTTGGTGGCTTACCACTACACGAACGCACAAATTTTGGTTAGTCCTGTTTGCATAGACACTCGACTGGGCCACATTTGAAGGCGCCCACCTCGAATGGACGGGCGGGGCATTCATCATCTGAGCAAACATTTGTACACGAATAAGGATACGATGTTGGCTCTTCGAAATTAAAAATAAAGTCCGGCATCCTGTAAAACATTTCCTGTATTTAATGAGTATTGTTATAGACCGTTATGTCTTTAAAACTTTGCTTATTCACAATCTTATTATTTCAGTGTCTACTCAACCAAAATAGTTTTATGAATTATGGATTTTATCGATTAAACATTTCCGCCACGCCCATTCAAATTAAAAAATCGCTTAGTTTGAGGGTTCCTACTTTGAGGTTATAATAACATTTAAGACTGGTTTCGAGTGAGCACAAATAGTTTAAAAAACAAGCTTATTCTTAGGCTGAAATTTTTGGTAAAAAATCATGCCAAAATTGAAAAAAATTTCGAACCCATATGTCTCATATTTAAAAGATCATGATTGGTCCTGATTTTTGATTATTTAAAATCTGATGAATTAAAACACTAAGCTTATTATTTTAGTTAATTGTGTAGAATAATTATTTAAATTATAGTAATTATTACTTTATCCAGCTGTGTGGTAATATCTTCAGATGCAATCCAGGATTCAATGCACTTTACCGGGTCTAAAAGGGCAGGAAAACTTAACAATAGTAAAGGAGAGTCGGGTAAGTTGTTAATTTTATTTTTTTGAAATATTCCGATTCGGATTTTAAAAAAAACCTATATAGTGCATAAACTCTTCGAAGTTAGCTTTAAATTTCTTAATTTCTTTGTCTTAATCAGTAGTTATAAATTTTTTATTATTCGTCCATTAGAATAACCGACTATGCTGATAAATTTGATAGCTGGCAAGCTGACAGTTGCATTGAGATTGCCTTTTATGCGTCCGGTGCATTATTCATGAGTGCATGCAAAGTGAATAGCAAGTGGAACACGAACATTTTCCTAGAATAACCAAGAGATATACACAACGACCAGGAGCCAGGAGCAGGATGGGCTAACATGAGCTCCATTGTTTTGCTGGGGCTGCCAATGTGAATTACTCGACCAGAGGCAGAAGCAAACAAATTCAACGGCCTCTCGGTGAACTCACCTTTGCACAAGTTCAATTCCCCCGATGAACATTCATTCTGATTATGCACACCACACAGATGTAGTTATACATAAACATGTACATCCGTATTTGGATATGTGAGTGAATAGCACACTCCAAAAACATTCAAGGAGTTTTGGTTTCTGCTTCTTCAACTGTAACCGGGAGCAAGCAAAAACAACAGTCAAACTGCTAAGATTCAATTAACCGTCGCAGAAAGCCCACAATTCAAATGTTGACGGCACATTTCGCTCTTATTAAATTATCATTCGATTATGCCATTATGTTTTCGATTGCACTGGGATTGGTATTGGTATTGAAAGTGGTTCTGGGACTGGGAGTCCGCCGGGCCAATGCAATTGGCATGCGAGTGCTTCTGCCTTTACTTAATGGCACATCCGGCGGAAGTTTAATGATACTTTGCCTCCGGCTAGGGTTGTTGCCAACTTGGCGAAAACTCAAGAAACCCCTTTTTTGCGAACATTTCAGTGCCCGAAATCGACCCTTTCTTTAAAGCGCAGATACAGATACATTCAAACATGGGCAAAGTATGTGTTTTTATGCAGCGAAAATTGCTTTGTGATGAAAGTATCTGGCGCATTCCATATGAAATATGTACAGCAATAGCCATTAAAGTTAACTGTTATGATCTCACGTACTGCCATTTTGGGAATTTTAAATATGAAAACTGCTTAAATTGTCCTCAAAATGGGCATTCAAAACGAGCCAAAAGAGCAATAGAACGCGAGCAGTCCAGAACAGGTGCGCAAAGGCATAAAATAATATGTATATATATTTATGCATAAATATGTGTATTTATCAGCTATCAATTATGTCTAAAACAACATTTTTCACATTCAATTATTTTGATAGCTCAAATTTGTGTTATAATTTAAATACTAAGGTTTTTTAATGGATTCTTAAAAGATAAAAAACATGAGATATCTCTCTTTAATTCTCTTAAATTATTATATTACAATTAATCACATGAATTTAATATATTATTATTAATTATAATTATGAACTATAATTTAAATAATAATGTTTTTTAATGAATTCTTAAAAGATAAATATACATGACATATTTTTCTTTAATTAACCTAACGTATTATATTAAAAATAATCAAATGAAATTAATGTATTATTATTTTTTTGTTATTTAATATTTTGAAGGTATTTTGAGAATCATGCTCAAATAATTTCTGAAGGCATACAAGTCAGTCTTCCAATTCTTATAAATTTTTTTGGCATATTTTTCTTTGATTAACTTAATCATACAATTAATCAAATGAAATTAAGATATAAATATTTTTTATTTTTTTATATCTGACAATCATGCCTAAATTATGTCCAAATTCACAAGAGTCTGGCCTTCAATTCATGGATTCCTATTCTTAGAGCTTGTTACAAGAACCTTCTTCTTGCCTAGCTTTCTTTGATTAACTTAACTTATTATTTTACAATTAATCAAATGAAATCAAATAATATATTAATGCATAAGAGTCAGACTTCCAATTCATGAATTCCCATTCTTAGAGCTTCCTTTCTCTTACCTTTCCACCGTCAACTGACAGAATCTGAAGCAATCAAATTTGTTTCTTAATTTTTCAAGCCACACAAAGTACAAAAAAATGTGACAAAACAGCAAATTGTGCTTTTCATTTTAGTTTCCACAGTTACTTTTATTTGGTTTGTTTCTTGTTCCAGCATCAATTGCGTCAATTTGCCAATGAATAGCCACTTCTAACTTCCATTTCCGGGCTCAAACTTCAACCGCAACCCTTTTCAGGACACTGTCCGGTGTCGCCATCGGCATCGCCATCGGCATCGGCTTCGACGCTGGCGTCCATCACTTTGTTTACCTTTGGGTGTTGGCCAACGCCAATCAAGCGCAAAACCATTTTTGACATGCTTCGACATGCGAACGGGTGGACAGCCGCCGGACGAGCCGGTCGTCAACTGGTTGGCCAACCAAAACCAGCCGGGCAGCAACAGCAACAGCAACAGGACCAACAAGGACCTGGACAATGACAATTCAATTACAGAAATGGAAATAGCGGCAGGCATAAAAATCAAATAAAAGCAGCATAAAGTCCGGATAAGCAAATAAAATCAGTGGGCTATGTGCCGGCCGGACGAACGGACAGCCCGGCTACAATATGGGTGACCACTTTCCGGGCGGGCGTTTTGTTTTTGATTAAGTTCCCATTCCTGGCGATTGGGTGAACATTGCCTGATGTTTGCCTGGTGCCTGGCATTGCGGTCAATTGGCGATTGGCGCCATACGCACGTAGCTTGCCAGCTCCCCCTTCGCCCACCCCCCTTGCTGAGCAGGGCCGCGCATAAAGTTCCCACGCATAACCCCCCCGAATGGGCGGGGCAGGCCAATGTTGCCAATTGCTGAACGGAAGTGCAAATCGACAGGAAAGCCGGAAAGCAAATTAATTTAGTTGAAAGTGCATTCACAGATCCTTTGGATCTGACCCGAGCCGAGCCGGCTGTGACAGTTGCGGTTGACACCTAATACCAGCTCATCTGCCTAAAAACTGCCTGCCGGCTTCTGGCTTAAAGCCATGACGAAATTACAACAAACCGAAACGGGGACGTACGCTATTGAATTGAAAATTCATAGCCAAAAATTTATTCATGGCCTGGCCTGGGCTGGGCTGGCCCGGCCTGGCTCCTGGGTGCATTAATATTTAAACAGCCCCGTCCGGCTGTGACTCCTGTCCGGGTCACCTTTTTGCGGAGACGTCACAAACTTTTTGCGGCCACCGAGCTGTCAGTAACAACGTCTCGAGGACATGAGGGCGCAATTTTTACGGCTTTAAGTTTTGCGCTGCCTATGCTCTTCCGGCTACAGTGGTGCTCATTTATTTGAAAATCGTGAAATTAACTTAAATCAAACTAAACGTATATAATACAAATTTAATATATAAACAAAATTTAAGTACAAACAATTAGAGAAAACCCTGTTTATTGTGAATTTACCTGTTTTAAAACATGTTTGGAACCACAAAGCAGAATTTTAAATGTAATCTTTACCCATATTTTTATTGGTTATTCGAAAACCAAATAATAATATATACATTATGTTCTTACAAATTGATACTCAATAATATAATCTATAAAAAAACATTACAGTTGTTCCGCAAATATTTTCGATAGTATAAAAATCGCGTCTCGTCACACTGTGCAGCCGCACACTTCCATTTCTTAGCGCAGTTGGAGTCGCCTTTTAACCCGTCTGACGCTCGCATAATGTCACAAAATGTTCAAACTACACATTAATTTTTGATAAAATGGCTTTCGACTCGCTGAAAATTGTCTTCTTGCGTTTCGGTTTATTTTGCGGGGGTTTCGGTTTAAAGACGGAGAAATTTTCTATTGGAAAAGGGTCGCAATTTGGCGGAGGTCACAACACATATATTTGTTTTTTTTTTCACATTTGCACTTTATTATTGCACATTTAATTTGAACTGTCTTCAAAATTGAGCATTTGTCAATGGATAACTCCGCAATATTTGGTTGAATCAAATTTGGTTGTGTTATGGGTTTATTAATGTAATTTTTTGGTGGTTTTTCCTGGCATTTAGTGCGTAGTCCCTTCGCTTTGGCTGAGGTTTTTGACCTGGGGCTGTGGCCGTTGTTGTGGCAGGTGGCCATTCGGCTAACAAAAATTCATTTATTTTCATTTATTGTTTCACATTTCCCACAGGACAGCGAGAGTTGCAATTACCGCAGTGCTGGAGCGACGGCAAAGAGCACAAGAAATACACCCAAAATAAAAATGGGGGGCGAAAAGAAGAAAAAAATATAACAAAAATGTGTCCGCGATGCGAAAAGTTTTGTTGCGTTCTTCGTTTTTTCTCGAGAGTTGATTTTATTTACTTTTTACTGCCCAGGAGTGTTCATAATTTTGTTGACTTGTCGTGTAGATTGTAATTTTTACTGCAGGACAAGCGCAAATACATAATTGAATAACAGCAATCGCGGTCCAAGTTAAACCCAAGCTGAAATTCTTTACGTCGAGTTTCGCCGGAATAGAATAGAAAGGGTACACAGATCCTGGGCGGTCGCTGGCAAAGTTTTAATTCAATTTTTTCTGCGTTGTTAACTTGAGACGCAGACGCTGAAGTTGATTAATTTCGCATTTTTACGCTTGATTATAGCTAACATAGCGCAGGTCCTTTGCGCAAGGAACGGCTCTCCTTGTTGAATTTGCCTCTTTCACGCACTTGCTGCAGCAACTTTTGTGCTTAACTTTCCAGCACGCGAATCTTTTTTCGTGACTAAAATATGGCGTTGAATCCTTTGGGAAATTTCGATATCACACTTTGTTCGTCATGCCTTCCAATGAGTGTGTGTGGTTGTGTGTGTGTGTGTGGGTGTGTGCCAGAGTTCATTACACATTTGCACACAGACATATAAATATATATATATATATATAGGGTTTATATACACATATAAAATGAAATGAAATGTCGAAATGAGCAAAAGTAATGAGAAATGCGCTGGGAGGAGCAAAAAAAGGCCCAAGAAATGATTAACCACAGGCGAAAACAGCCAGCCAGAGACAAAAGACACAGACAGACAGACGTGATATGTGATTCCCATATATATACATATATATGTATACACCACCCTTCCTTGCGGTTTCCCACACCACAAAGTCATAATTATTACGAGAGCATCAATTTTTGCTGGATGGGGTTTCTGATTTTCTGCTCCTTCGCAACTTGAGTTTAGCTTTAGGTGGGGGCGGCATTGCCGTTATAAATAATTGCCGGGCTGAAGTGTGTCGATAAAATTGCACGTGCGATTTCCAATTAAAAGAAATTACTCTTTGATTTTCGTGGGATTTTGATAGAAGGCAATAAATAATTAATAAAATGTATACATATCTTATGAGAAACTATAATTATTTTTTGATAATAACCAATTTATCATTAATATTTAAAAAAATTATAAAATTGTTATTATTTTTATTAACATCGCAATTCGAAAGATGATTCAAACATTTTTAAGTGGTTTGAAAAATGAATAAAAAAACATGTTTATGTATTTTCCATGTAATTTTTTAATGCCTTGTCTTAAGATTTTATTAGTTGTTTTTTGTTTGTTTATTATTACGATTTCTATTCTTTTAGCCTAAGCATGTTAGAAATGTATTTCAACTCGAAAATTAGTATATTGCTAAAAGGTTCTAATTCGTATTCATTTGGAGAAAGTCGGCGAACCGTAATAGAACTGCCAAATCGATGGTTCTTTGTAATAGTTAAGAAAGCAGATCGTTAATTTGTGTTTTGTGGCACAGCGAAGAATGTGGCCAAAGAGACTTAAAGATGAAACGCAAAAAAAGCTGACAATAAATCAAATTGTATCTATTGTTGCTGGAGCTACATGGCTTGAAGTATGTAAATGAATATAACATTTAATTATTCGACATATTATTCGATATGAGCCGAGATTTGCATATGACAAACGAGTCAACAACAACAACAACAGTATTGTATGTAATTACGAGTGGCACAGCGACAACAAATGAAGAATCGTCGACAATTAACCGATCTTGGAGATTTCGTAGACGGATGAGTCAGGCGCAATCAGTCGGCTGGGGGCTAAAACGTATTTTTCTTTATGGGCTGTCAACAGATTTGTTGCCAGACTTGGACGAAGGCCAAAAGACCAAAGATCAGCGATCAGTGAAGCAGTTTCAGTTTATTTGGCAAGCGAGATACTTGGTACATGAATTGGTTACTTTACGAATATATATATATATATATAATAAGCAGCAGGTAATTATATGGATATTGTGTGTAATTAGCAATTATAATTATGGTGAATAATTTAATTTAACTAAGCTTACAAAGCGCGAGTGCAAATCACAAAGCAATAAAGCCACCGACTACCGACTAACGACCGGCCCCTCCGTCGACACGTCACCCCTGCCCTCAAAGCGCTCTATCCGTGGAATGGGCTCCGCCTTGCTCTTGATCAGGTACTTGGCGAACTCGGCCGGCGAGCTGAAGGCCTTGATCGGGAACTTGCCAAAGCGGCCGTTCGTCTTGGACAGCACATAGTAGATGGGATAGGGACCGGGTGTCATCTGGATGGGCAGCGTTTCCGCTGGGCTGCCGCTAGACTCGTGCAGGAATTGCAGTTGCTTCTGCTGCTTCGTTTTCAGCTTCTGCTTGGGAAAGGCTTTTAGTTCGGGCGTGTTCGAGTATTTCAAAGCGGTCTGCGTTGCTTCACCAGTGGCTGCGATCCTGGCGGGACGCATCCGCTTCGAGTCCACATACTGGCGCTGTCGCGGACGCAGTGTTTGTATCTGAAACAGTTCCGAGTTCATCTGGCTGCCGGTGCGATCCTGCTTCGAGGGCAGCTCCAGCGGACTGACGCGTATAACCTTCTGCGTTTGATTCTCTATCTTGATGACATCCTCCTTGATCACCTCGCTGGTTGCCTGCGGCTCCTCGGCCAGGCCAATGCACACCAGGGCGCCCAACAGCGCGACCAGCAACTGCAAAAGATCGAGCAGAAAACAGAGAATAGTCCCCAAGTCAAATTGATCATCAATCAAATTACCAAATGTTGTCGAGTGCCAAACATCTTGTTAACTATAAATAAACTACTCTGTAGGTGGCTGTCTAATGTTTGCGATTTCCAGTTCTGTTTCCAGCTGCGTTCTGCTCCCAGCTCAAATTTTGCGACTTGAGTTAAATGCTGCCGTTTGACGACTGAGCTGCGATCGCTGCTGCCAACGACGCTGTAAGCTTTTCAGCTGTCGCTCGTTCCGGCCCCCTTGCCCCCCCCCCCCACACCATATTGTCCGCTGCTCGCTGATATACATATTCTCATAATGAAGTGGCTTTTTGCTGTTCGCGCTGCGGTTCCACAGAACAAATTATGAGCCGAAAGACGCAGTTTGTTAGATTCTTATTCACCTGCTCGGCGAGCTTTCGGGAGCACAATAGCTGGGTCATTAGATTGGCGACGCCAAAACTAAGCAGGCGCTATAGATCCGTTAATAGCCATGAAGTTTTTTCAAGCGAGTACTTGTTTCCTTCTTATTATTTGCACAAAAGAAAACTTTGTAGACTTGAAGAGACTTTGGATTGTCAGTTGAAGAAACTGTTCAAAGATTTGTAATGGCTTTAAAAAGATACAAATACTTAAGATACTTTTGTAGTCTTTATTCTGTGTTTGGTTTATGAAATTTGTGTTTTATATTCTCCTAAGAGAGAGCATCTAAGCTTCGTTATATTTCATAAATTTTTTTCTCATTTTATTTCAATTCCTTCGTGCTTTTTGTCATCCCAAAGGCAACGATCTATCGCATAGTGGGTCACAGAGTTAAACAAAGAAAAGCCATTGCCATCTTCACTATTAATAAATACAACAACAACAAAAACACATAACTTGATCATTTTGTAGAATAAATTGTGATTACCTCATTGATTAATTTGTTTGTTTCGCGGCAACGACGGCGACCTCAGTCGCAAACTTATATCTCCGTCATGCCTCTTGCTGTTCCTGCCCCCTCGCATTGTCTCTGTCTCTGCCTCCACTTCTCCCTCTCAAACACGCCCACCACACACCACATCAGTTAGAGTTTTGTTAGATTTTTAGATACTTATTCGATTATTTGATTTCAAGCACCATTAAGTGTGCATTTCTAATTATTGTAATGGAATTATTTATGATTATTGGCGAAGTCAACTGCGATTTGACGTGCACATTGTTTTGGTCAACAACTCGTGTCTGAAAAAAAAAATAGATAAAAAGCTAAAAAATACTTCCCCGTGAATTCTAGCAAAAATCAGCTTTAAGTTAATTCAATTGTATATTATTTTTTATATTTAATAAGCACCCAAGGAAATAAACTTGAAAGTGTTTGCAGCGTGGCTTAAATTCAAGTAAAATTTGCTTTATTAGTAAGATATTATCTTAAGCTTGGCTTAAGCTTGAAATTTTTAAAAACCCACTTAGAACCGGATACTAATTTGTAAGTATTTTGGTCTGAAAACTGTTAACAACAAGATATAATACTGAACTATAACAGTGACAAGAGATATTTTTGAGATACTTTTAAAAAATCAAATTAAAAAAGTAAAAAGTTGTAGTCGGGCGGAACCGACTAGACAATACTCGCTTACCGTCTTAATTATTATTATTATTTATAAAAAATATTTATGCTTGTTGTGAATCTGGCTGAAATTGTTTGCCCTGAACTTTAGAGGAGGTATTCACACAACTGACTTATAAATTTTGTAAGTCTTATTATTTTATCGATTTGGCAAAACTTTAAATTAAAAAAAGTTGATTTGGTTTATATAATATTAAAGCTAATGCATCAAATGAAGACCTCCTCTAAAAATCACACAAAAATTTATTGGAATACGCCTTTTTGGAAGCATGTCAAATCAATGCAAAACATTTCAATTCGAGCTTATTGCTAAAAACAATATAATTATTCTTTTCCCGAGTTAATTTTTGTGTATTTTGTTAATATGTCTAATTATAAGTATATAGATTAATGGATTTGCAATGAACCAATCTGAACTTGACGATAGTCGCTGGCAATTGAATAGCTTCATTAATCACTCTTTTAAGTCAGCTCATAAATTAAGCAGCTTAAAAATATTTAAATTTGAATGGACTTGAAAAAATTATTATTGATGCATATTTTGTGTGGAACTCTTTTTTTCTTGCGTTGTCATAAAATAGAATTCACTTTGCTATAAAGTCGTTGACAAAAACAATTTATTGCACCTAAAGGATGTTGAAACCAAAAAAGAAACAGGAATCACTTGGCCAAAATGGATAGATGGCGCACAAAAACACCGAAAGTGTGGTAAGAAAAGCTTTGCATCTGCTGTTCGCTGTTCCAGACAGTAATAAAATGTCAAGACAATGGTGCAAAGGGGAACGAGGGGGGGGGGGAGTCACTGGCAGCTACTTCCATTTGCATCCATTGCCATCTCCATCATCGGCAGTTCCATTGTCGCGCCATCGATTGTTATTCAAAGCAGCCATAATCTGTGCCAAGGAGCTGCCTGGCAAGATGGCTCGATGCGGCAGGGAAGGGTTTGCTTTGGCTCTAGTTTGGCAAGTGTTCGGGGAATTGAGAAACGACTCAACAGGTTTTAGCTTTTAAGCCCTTTTGTTGAACAGCGCCCAGCTCTAGTCAATGTCAATTCTGTAATCGCTAATGGATTATTTAAAGTGCGTCGCATTTCTGACTTTAAAGTTAAGCAAAATCTTTAGCAATTTATATATATATATATGTATATTGTGTGGGCAGGCACCTTGCCTGGGGCAGCTGTAATTAGATTGTAAAAAAGGTTGCGTTGCGTCGACTCACTGATGTGGGTTTCCCCTGCCCAGGGTCAGCTGGCAGCGGTGACCACAAAATAAGTCTCTGGCTTTGGTCCTTTCCTGCGGCTAATGTACACCAAATCCGGCGCATTTGTTTTACGTGTGTGTAAAATGCTGCTCTGTCATTTTGTTTATTTTTTTTTGTTGTTTCAGCTAGGCCATAAATTTCGTATTAGCTATAAGGATCTCTATAATTTACGAGCGGGTTAAACATGACACCGGGTCCAATAATTACACACGAATGGAAACCTTCAATGAATGCTTCTTCTTTCACTCCTATATAGTCAAGATAAAGCTGGCGACACTCGGGTGACACTTGGTTTTTCCGAGTGCGGCTTCTGACTGGGCTCTAACCTAGTTCGGGGTGGAAAGTTTAACTGCTCAAGTGGCGTTGGCTTATTGTCTCATCACGAGTCGGTGCGGCCCGCCCGGGTTTATTACACGACAATTACGACAATCAGAGACATATGCGAGCCACATTTACGCCAGCAATGTAATCGTAAAAAGTATGAAACAGCACTTTAGGTTGCCAATAACCGTTATGTGGCACCAACAACTCACACAAATCGGGTCCAACTATTTCGCACACTAAGCACATAGAGTCGCAATGTTGCTTATCATTTGTCAGGACAATGCAAACAGGATATGTTTCGAAAGACAAAAAAAGCAATGGTTAGACTTAATGTTTGTTTTGTAAACAGTGTTTAAGGTTTGTATGCAGCGCATCTGCAAATAAAGAATTCTTTTCACTTTTACAAGGTCAGTGCTCCCATATAAGGAAAGGTCCCAACTTTCCCCAATCGTAACTTTGCCAAAACTCAACCGATTTTCATAAGGATTGGCTTTTTGTTCATGGCTTGGAGTCTAGAATAATGCTGCATTTCAGTTAAAAAATTAATTTTTTGGTCGAAATTCATGTAAAAAATTTTCAAACATATACTCTACGGTTCCCATATAAGGATAGGTCCCAACTTTCCCTAGTCGTAACTTTGCCAAAACTCAACCGATTTTCATAAGGTTGGTCTTTTTGTTCATGGTTTGGAGTCTAGATTAATTCTGCATTTCAGTTAAATAATAAATTTTTTGGTCGAAATTCATGTAAAAAATGTACAAACATATACCCTACGGTTCCCAAATGGGGATAGGTCCCAACTTTCCCTAGTCGTAACTCTGCCAAAACTCAACCGATTTTCATGAGGTTTGGCTTTTTGTTCATAGTTTGTGGTCTAGATTAATTCTACATTTCAGTTTAAAAATAAATTTTTTGGTCGAAATTCATGTCAAAAATGTTCAAACATTTGCCCTACAGTTTCCATATGGGGATAGCTCCCAACTTTCCCTAGTCGTAACTTTGCCAAAACTCAACCGATTTTCATAAGGATTGGCTTTTTGTTCATGGTTCGGTGTCTAGATTAATTCTACATTTTAGTTTAAAAATAAATTTTTTGGTCGAAATTCATGTCAAAAATGTGTAAACATATACCCACGGTTCCCATATGGGGATATGTCCAAACTTTCCCCAGTCGTAACTTTGCCAAAACTCAACCGATTTTCATAAGGATGGGCTTTTTGTTCATGGTTCGGTGTCTAGATTAATTCTACATTTTAGTTTAAAAATAAATTTTTTGGTCGAAATTCATGTCAAAAATGTGTAAACATATACCCACGGTTCCCATATGGGGATATGTCCAAACTTTCCCCAGTCGTAACTTTGCCAAAACTCAACCGATTTTCATAAGGATTGGCTTTTTGTTCATGGTTCGGTGTCTAGATTAATTCTTCATTTCAGTTTAAAAATAAATTTTTTGGTCGAAATTCATGTCAAAAATGTTCAAACAATTCCCCATATATTTAAATTTATTTTCTTAAAGAATTTAAAGGTATTATAATTTTCAACAAAAATTTGTAAAATTTTAAAATATCTCATGTGGAAAATGTTACCACGAATATATAATGTAAAAGCACTTTTAACATTCTTCAAATAATGGAGCCGTTGTCTCGCCTTGAAATTCGGTTTATGATAACACAGTTTAAACCTTAGTTCGCCACAATCTTACTAATTTAAAATTACCAATATAACTTATTGTAGAATACAAATCGTTTTTTTTTTTTATTTTTTTTAATAGGAGGGAGAATACGTTGCAATAATGCTGATTCTATGCATTTAGTGAAATACTGATATGTTTTTACCTTGATATGAAATGGAGCATTTAAATTAAAGCTAACACGGACAAAAAGATTTCAGAAATGTACGAGTATTTTATTGTGGATTAATTTTTTTCTGCCAGAGAAGTCAGCGGAAAAATAAATATTTGGTTGGCAGCATAATAAATTCGTTGCAAAAATGCTTTTGTTAGCCATTAAAATATTTAACGGTACAGGGGGCGGGCCCCACTGGTCCCCCCTCGGTGCGGCTGCTGGGCAGGCTCAAGCTCTGCACCTAATGCCGACATCGGCTGAGGCCACCGCAGCCGCCTCTGGAAAATGCCACCAATGCGACGTTGGCTCCGCCCCGAATTGTGTGGGGCGCCACTTGAAAGTTAGACGGCGTCGCCCACTGCGCAGCTGCAGAAAAATCGGTCTCGTCCAGTTGGCGCAGCGAGGTCGAGAGGGGGTGCTGCCGCTGGCCGATGCCAATGCGGACCGAGTGCGACTTGTGGACCAGCTCCAAAGTTGTTCAAGACTGTTCCATTCCCGAACTGTTCCAGCCGCGTTGGAGCAGAACCCACCACATAGGAGGGAAGCAGCTGCGGTATATATATAAGCACAAGGATGCTCATATCATATACATATGTTATGCCAGATAACGAGAACTAAACTGATAGTCAAAAAAAGGAGCTTATTATAAACACGAGATTAATTGAAGAGGCCTTGCGGCGATCATCTAAATTCAGAGTCACAAAAATGTGCATCATGCAGATGCCAAATATGAATAAATAATGCACCGCATTGAATAACTTGCATCCAAATGGAATTAGGTATATGTTTTGGACAGTTGTTTAAACAAAAGTTGTGTTTATTATCGTAATTTTTTAATAATTTACCATAAACATAAAAACTGTGAATCCCTTTTATATTTCTATTCAAATGACTTTGGATGTTTTGAATAGTTTTTTAAACAAAAGTTGTGTTTATGAGTTAATTAATATAATTATATAGTATATATACTAAACTTTACTATACTATATATACATCCAATGTGACTTGTGGAGAATTTATGAATATATAATAATTTAATTTCGAATCTCAATTATGTTGCATGCTTTTACAGGGTGCATTTCGGTTGTGCAACTTTTCATGTTTGCTCTTTTGTTGCATTTCCGTTGGCCATCAGCCATTTGCATCCGCAGCACGTCGAGCCAATTAGCACTAATGCAAGGCTCATAATTTCACACCTTGCGGCAGTAAAAACGGCCGCCCGCCTCCGACAACGGGTCTAACCAGAAATGGGGGTCGCCGTGCGGTTGGCAGTCGGCCAGAAATGTGTGTAGAGACAAGCAAATGAGGCGCCTGGCAACCTGAAAACCAGTTCCTGTCTGAACACGCATGCAAATGTGAAGCTTTTGGAGCTCTGGCAAATGGAGCACGTCAATGCTGCATTGCGGTTACTCTCAGCCAGTCCCCGGGTCCACAAACACACTTTTTATGGACTCACTGTGCGTGTGTGTGTGTGTGTGTGTGTGTGTGAGTTTGTTGTGGGTCTCGGACCCTGCCATATTGTATTTGACTGTTTGTAAGGTGTTGATTATGCCTTTGATATGCAAATGAACCGGTTTTACCGTCGGACTCGTCCCGTTCCGCACACGGTGACCCGGTTCGCCCCGCTCAATGGCAAAACAAATGGCGCTAATGATGGCTGGGCGAGCCAAGATGACGATGACACCGCTCGCAGCATGATACTCGTATGGCCACCTAAAGACATGTAAACTGTGCCGGAAAAGGGTTTTAAGCACTCGCCGATTACGTGTCTACGAGTCTATCTCCATTTTCATCCCCAATTAGACTCATTAGGCAAGCGGGCATTTCAAATGGACGGGCGGTCACCGAAGGTGCGAAGCGTGGGCAGTACCAGGAGCGACTCTTCGGAGTGATTTACGACGCAAATTACGGGCTTAAATGGACAAACATGCGTAGTTTTAATCATAGGCGTCCATTAACGCCCCCGGTAACTAGAGCGATAATGCACGACCCATCCCCAGGTGGGCATAAAGAATGTGACATAAATTAATTAACTTTTTCTCACGTTGTGTTCACGGCTTGTTGGCCAGCCTATTTATGCAAAACTATTTCCCCGCCGCGCTCCCCTCGCCCACAACTATGTGTAACAAGCGCCTCAAATGGCTCAACGGGGTGAAGTTATTCGAAAGTAATATTAAGTGATATAACCCATCTTAATTTGCACAACTAATGAACAAATCGTGTTTGCGTATATAATTATGAGTGATAATAATGTGCTCGTTTGTGCAATACTCTGTCCGTTTTATTTATACTCACTATCAAGTTGGGTCTTTTTATAGCAAAGGATACGTGATCAAAATGAGTTGACTTTGTAGGGGTTGTTATCGGGGTCAGTGGTACTTGATAAATTTCTGCTTGAAGATTACATATATGTAATAATCAAAAATGCGCTGTTCTTCCTCTTTTCGAGGTTGGTAAGTTTACTTAAGGAGAAATCGCCGCACAATAGAAAGTTTAAACATTAATAACTTTGGTGTTTAATGTGCGATTTTAATAAGAGTTAAACTATTGCGACTAAATGTGTGCACAACCCTAAAGAAAAATATGCGGGTAACAAGAGGCCGTAATATAAAAGTAAAACATATTTTTCACAGTGCATATTATACTTGAACTTCCATAGAATATACTTGAACTGCCATAGAAAATTATTCTAGATATTAAAGTCTCTGGGAATTGCAAATTAAAATCTAGGCAAAAATATATGATTATCGATTTTAGGAAAACAGGGTATTTTTTATCGATTTTAGGGTACCAAGTTAATTTATCGACAATTTTTGTCAAATTTTATTATTTGCGTTTATATTATATTCAATAACATTTTTTTTTACTCAATGTTTAACTATTTTGGAGTATCGTATATACAAGTTGAGTTGTAACCAACTATAGTGTATCTAAACAGCCGAACTAATTAAGATATATTCTGATGTACAGTCAAAATTCTTACACTCTAAATTCTCACTTCTGCGCGAAGTGATTTGAATGTTTGCGGTCACGCTCATTAGCCTCCTCACTCATCGGTGAAATTCTAGTGTTTTAGCTGTTGTTAAATGTAAACAGTTGTTAAACCATAAACAGGGTAAATATTGTTTACGTTAGTCTAACTCACCATATTTTAATTTTCTAACTTGTCCGATTTAGGTCAGTCATCTTTGTCCCACTTATTTCTTATGACCTAATCGTTGTCAAGCTGTTCGCTTTTTTTTTTTGTCTGATGCAAATGCAAATATAAAAATTCAAACAAATAAAAAGAAAGTTGGGGACGTTTTGTTTAGAAATTGCCCTCTCGGGAAATTATATATATTTCCCATAAAAAAAAGTACATGAAAAATATTTAAAAAGTTGCGCCTAATTATAAACGGCCGCCACCGATGGATGTCACTTTATGAGTATTCAGAGCCGTGGATTTCCCCTGGCCGGGGTGCGCATATTAAACACCCAAAAAACGAACGTAAAGTTTACACTACAATTGTGAGGGCATGAAATTGAATTAAAACGGGCTCAATTTTCCGAAGGGATGGGGCCTGAATGTATTTCGAATGGTGGCCGCGCCTGGGGCGCCGGAACACGGGGCTTAACTGGCATTAATTATGACACAGGGCGCCGGACGAGAGCCAACAATGGTGCCAACAATGGGACACAGACGGTCCGTGCGGCAAATGCATATGTCCGTGTCCGGCTGGTGCAGGTGGGCAGGGGGGCCCAGTGCAATGTCAAGGCAGGTGCGTGCTCCGGCAAAATTTAATTGACCAGAAACAACCTACCAAGCCAAGGACTTGCCACAACTGACACAGTGGCACAACCAGGTTGCACAACGACAGGGGCAAAAGCTGATCCTGGGTGCAATCGCAGCAGCAGCAGCAGCAGGAGACGTAGTCGGAGTTATAGTAGGAATTGCACGCACGTTAATTCCATTTGTTTTGTTGTTGTTGTTGTTGTTATTGTTGTTGTTGGCTGGCAACCTTTACGTTTTGGGGCCCCACCTGGGAGAGCGCATTAAATAATTACCGCAAATGGGCTTGGCGATAATTTTTGCACCAAAACCGTCGGCGAGGGCGCAAAAAAATTTTAATTGTAATTGCGAAAACAATAAACAAATGTGCCACGCACTGTCCCCTGTCCGGCGGACTCAGCGCCAGTGCGCAGTGCATCCATAAATACACGCGGGAAATGCCCGTTGGAATTATATGTATTAAACAAGCGAGATCTGGTCAATAAACTGCTCGACTGCTAGATACCCTTTTATGCCAAATGTGGTGCAAACAATATTCATTTAAACTAAACAAATGTTTGGAAAAATTATATATTATTTTGTTAATTTACTTTTAAGCAAACATATTTTAAATGTTTATTAATTGAACATCAAAATTATTAATTTTTTGTGCAAAAAAATGTTTTTAAAAAATAGTATTTTTTTTAGTTTTAAAAGTGGAATCTGTTTTGTTATTCCAAACAAAGCAATCAATATAAAAATGATCAATTCTTGATGAATACACAATATTAATTTTTATGTAATTTTCTGAAATTTTTAATTTTTTTGCCTTCCTACTAACAGAAATGAATAAGCCAGATTGTGATATACCCGTTTTTTGCAGAATATTCAGTTTTGCAGGCAGGGTGCGAGTACAGCTCGCATTTTATTTAATTATTGCCGAGGGCTGTGCTATTTTCGATATTCGTCTGTAAAAATGCAGCCGGAGTGCATTTAATTTTCATAAACCATTGCATACCTTTGGGCGCGCGCGTCGAGTTTTAAATGAAGCGATTTAAGGTCGAATCCAGTTTCATTTTGACGCCATTTGGCAATGAGGTGCCAACGCCAGATGCTCCTTGGCGATCCCAGGTGCTCGTTTCTTTGCCGCATCAAGAACCACTCCCAAGACGGTCATTTTGTGCCAACTGTTTAAAAATTCATGTTGGAGTCGTTGTCCTTCGCTCAACCCGTTTGCAGTTGTTCCAGCGCTCCATCGTTTGGCAATTAGTTAATTTTTAGGGGGCGACACTGAAGAATCTTTCAAATTAAAACAAACAGTTGTCGCTGTCAAATCGAGAGCGGCCCGTCGTTGCGTTTGTGTACTAGCTCATTGGGCAAGTATCTTTTAATATCTTATTAGCGGCATATTATCCCCGCGGACATTCCGGCCATTAATATGCAGAGCCGTGCTGGCGTTACTCTTGCCATTAATTTTAATGAGTCAACAAGAACAAGAACAACAGCCACGTCGAGGCTAGCGGCGAAAAGGATTAGGCAGTCCTGTCGCTCAGTTAATTACTTAATAATTTGGGCAGGTGTTATTTTTGGAAAGCCAATTTGTACAGTCCTTCTGCCATATTAAACGGTTGGCCCGAAATCTGAGTAGAAAAACGCAAACTTGCTGCAGAGTTGAGGCAAGTAATTACAAGGGTAAAGTGTACGAAATAAGTTTACGCTGCGAACGGAACAAACCAGTTATGAATATTAAGTTTTATTTTATGAGTCATAGCTAATTATTTGAATATATTAAAAATGGGAAATAACAATTTTCTTCACGTTGCCATAGAATAAATATTCTTGCAGCTAACAACTTTATTTTAAATATATGTATTTATGGTTCAATTCTGTCAACTTTAATTTCATTAAATTTATACATAGTGGACGGACAGATAGACTGATCCAAAATATTTATACAACTTTGTGACATCCTTTTCTATAAGTAGCAGATTCTCTTTTGCCAGCGTATGTAAAAAATATGAAAATTAAAAGAAAAGGTAATTCAAAAATTTAAAATTAAAAAAAATTAAGAAAATTCATACTTTTATGTGCGGAATACTTTGTTTTTATTTTCAGTGTAGTCAGTTGGGCAACTTAAAAAATACATTCGGGTTGAGTAAGTGCTTGAAATATAAACAACAGATAAGTATTTTCATATAGATCATATACAAATAACTAATGATAGATGGCAATTTAAATAATATTATAAATAATAATAAATGTTTAATTTTTATTTTTGTGATATTATCTTAAGTCTAATGTGAAATGTGACATTTGGCTAATTAAAGCACAAATTGTTGGCCTTATCGAATGGAACCAACTCGAAGCGCGCTTTCAATGTGGCTAAATTATTGCATGGCACTCAATTTGCTTGCTGGACACGCACAACGGTCATCAAAGTGTTCCGAGGATCGACGGGTGTAAGCCAATCGCACATTAATCCGTAATTTGCTCTTTGACGGCGGGGCGGCTAATAATTTTTAATAGGATTCGAATGCCATAAATGGCCATACTCGCCACTCTTTTTTTAGGCTGATTGCTGGGTCGGTTTGATCTTTGGCAGCCACATGTCGCGGCTGATTTTGGTTTTGATGGAATGCCATTCGTAAATGCGCAGCACGTGCACCAAAGAGCGAGTTATGTGAATGCATGTGAATGTCTCTGGGAGTAGCTAGTGAATCCATAGATAACCGTTTAGTAGAAGAGTGATGTCTTGGTAATTTATTGGCTTTAATTGTGTGCACTTTAGCAGCAGTAATTAACAGTTAGCTGGCGAACGCTTTTAATTGAGTTTCAGCCCTTTTAATTTATGAACTACCCGGCCATATTCGGCTAACATTGAAACATTTAATCAATGTTCGAATATCTCAAATCCATATATTTGCTTATAAATATTTATGAGCCAACCTAATGGCAAACTGATAAAGACAATTAAGGAGAAAGCAGCCCAGGAGGGGGCATGGTAGCAGAAGCTGCTGACTGTCTGCGGACCACAAATAAAATGTGTCAACGCGTTTTGCCGGGGGCATTCCACCAGCGATCAGTTGTAAGCGCAGACTGCTGTAAAATATTACTGCATCTTTGATCACTTGTCATCCGCGATGATGATGGACGATCCGAACTGTCCACAATGTGCCAGCAGCCTATGAGTCCGCTCAGCCCAGCCTACATCCAACGGCTACTGTTCGTCCTCGTTGCATTCCGCGAAACCTGTTAACAACACTTGCGACAAGCGAAACGATCTCGCTTTTTGTGTTTGCCTGGCCAAGATGAAAAAAGTATATAAAAAATAAATAAATAAATAAAACGTGCGGACTAAGGTGTCGATATCGCACAATGGTTTTAATGATGGGATCTTCGTGCGTCTGCGCCAAGAACACAACAGATCGAACCGAAACGGGAAAGGGGAAGGTAAAAGGGAACGGGAACGGGAACAAAAATAAGCAACGATCGCGGGCTGATGCAAGCAAAAAAGTGAAACGTGGCTTGTAGCAGCAAATCGCTAAGATGCCATCGCTGATAATCAATAATTTTATATTTTATATTTTTACCACATCGCCAGCCAGTCGGCAGCGTCCTCGTCTGCGTCGGCATTGTATTCAATCAAAGGAGCCCAACTACAATTGTAGTTAGCTTAAAATAATCAGCTAAAACTCTTTTTAGCACTTGAAAAACACTCGCAAATTCAAATAAGCTAAGCATATTTAACTATTTCCGTGCTCAATATGATCAGCAGTAAATAAAGTTACTTCCATTCTCAATTTTTTTGTCAATTACTGATTTAACTAAATTATAAAATCTGTTACCTTGGCAGAGGCTAATCAGTAGTCAGCTTAGTGTTCATAGTCAAAAAATTTTAAATGTATATATTCGTTATGTTTATGGATTAAAACAGTCTTAAATGATCTTAATTATTGATATTTTGAAAAATTGTTTTTGTAATTTTTGGGAGCGAATGTGGGTTCGCTCTTGAGGGGAGATCATCAGAAAACTGTGTCTAGCTCTTAGATTGTCGGTGACATGGATTTTTGCGGCATAGCCACCTCCAGGATATATATATTTAACCGATTTGCCGTATATTTTCACATATTATAACAAAATATATCTCTGAATTATTAATATAGCATCACCAGACAATAACTAATGTTGTGAAACTTAATTTTCAAGAATTCTAAAGTTTTTTAAAAATGAAATGAATTTGTACAAACAAGTCAAGTACTTTACCCAATATACCCATTATCTGCATATGTTATTGAGGTATATATAAATACTATTTAGCAGTATTCAAAACATATATGAAACCAGTTTATATGATATCCCTGTTGTTATTTCGTATGCAAAGCTATCTGATTGCCATGTTGACTAGCTGCTAAGAAGCAATTTAAAGGAGATTTGCTTCACTTCGATGTAGTTGTAACTTGTAAGTTGGTCTCCTGTGACTCTGCACATTTAAGCCCGCCTGCTGCCGCTTCCCCGTCCCCAGCTCAATTCGATAATGGCGCTGCCGAAGGGGTTTTGTCGCCAAAGTGCAAATTCGTGCACACGCGACAGACACATTTCCAATTGGCATCTGAACCCACTTTGAGCCGCTGACACGTTTCTGATTTGTATTTTTATTTTTTATTAATGCGCAGACAGCCGAAAATTTTTGCGGACAAAAATGCCAACAATTCCATCAAAGTTCGAATGTAGGTTTTGTGCAGGCTTAACCCTTTGATGATGACACACGCAGATGCGGATGCGATGGCTCTTTGTCGGTTTGGTTGTCACGTCACAGAGCTTCCATCCGCTGCTTACATGAAAATCGCATTGGCAACTTCAGCTGATATCTAATCAGCAAACAGATGTGTATATGTGTGTGTGTGTGAGGGAGCTGTAGCCACTTTTAGCCAAGTGCCAGACTGGGCAATTAGAAGCCAGTCGGTTTTGCCCAAATCTAATGATGATTGCCAAACCGCTATAATCTTCGTGCGTAACTGTTTCCTGCTTGCAATGGCCACCAATTAAACACGAAAGTGGAGAGTAGCAAAGAGCATTCGCAATCAAAGTGCACGGAATGAAATCAAAAGTGCTGCTCGTTCTGAGGACCTTCACTTGATTGCGTAGGTTGGCTATCAGCCATGGTAAGGGTGCTGCGGGGGTTGGCGCTGCACAGGCGACTGAGCAGCAGACGGAAAGGCAATTGGATGTGCAATAAAAAAAAGTTGGTTCTTTAGATTTGCCATATAAGATTTTTACAAATGTGTAACACGGGGGAACAAAAACAAGAAAATTACATTTTCAAACATAACAAAACCAGACTATCAGATACCTTATATTTAAATCTAAAGAAATCAGTTATATTCAATTATTTTAAATAATGGATTTACTAAAAAATCTTAAAATTTATTTATTCGCATCTTCAAGTCTTTCCATATATCACAATTCTTCGACTTCAAAAAGTTCAGCAGACATGCTACTTGCTTTCTTTTGTCTTATAGGGTATACAAAGGGCAAACCTTTATGAAAATGTTCTCAAATTGGATTTCTGACCCTTTGGCCAGCGATGTGTGAAGGTCCTTGGGCAATGCGACTGGGCATTTGTATTTGCATCTAATACATAAACATAATGCGTTAATTTAAAAGTATATTCCGGCCAAAAGCAAGACGGTCAAAGATGGTAGGGCAAAAAAAAATATGAAAGAGCGCCGGAAAAAAAATATGCAAACATTTTGCTGGGCGGTAATCAAATTTGCGATGTGTTTTCTTCCCATTCGGCTGTGGTTTTGGTAAAATATAAAAATATGTATAAAAAAAAAAAAATGAATTGCTGCGACTGCTGCGCAGGTTTCCCCAAGGACATGTTTTGGCAATGCCACAGGACATGAGCAATACAAATAAACAAATGATGTAAATTTCATTTTCACATTGAAACGAGGGCGAGTCCTGCACTTAAATTGAAAATATGAAAAGCCACATAAACAAATTACAGAAATTTATTTTGCGGACTAAGATGATTTCTTGGCCAAAGCAACAGCAACAGCCAAGCCAAATAAAAACTATCCCCCCAAAAAAACTGGAATACTGACAGCTGAGAAAGGAATAGAAAACTTTTGATTAATACCCTATCGAATTAGATTTACCGAAAGGCATTTGCATACACTTCGCATTTGTCATTCTCTTAAATGTCATCGGTCTAGACATTAAAAACCACTTTTCGGTTGAGAACTTTAAGGCCAAAATATTTCCAATTGACGCACAAAAATGTCAATGTCAATTTGGCCGAATCCCTCCTCTGCTCGCACTTAGAATGAATGATTTGGTTTTAATTTAATGGAATCTAGCAGCCAGGTGCTTATCAAATTCATTGCCGAATGACAGACGTGGCTCTGACAGAATTTTCAAATTATCGAAATTCATTCTTTTTTTCAGGTTCAGTTGTAAGATGTATAAATTAGCATATTAAAAGCTTTGCTAGCATTAGTTATTTGCCATACTATATACCACCCTCTCCACACATGGATAGAGAGAGAGGGACTTGTTTTAGTTGACTGCCGCAGAGGGCACTCGGGGGTGCCATAAAAAATTCACACAACGCAAATTCTGAAGTTGTCCTGTCCCAAAACAAAACGAATCAACGCTGGTTATCCAACCCTGTAATCCCAATCCAGGCACAGATCATAACGATTAAAATTATGCAAACACATTACGGCGCAAAGCCCGTAGACCATACGCCGTAAACACCCAATATTCGTTGCCGCAGGAAAAGATTTTATGGCAATAGCAAACGCAAATTGCTTAGCTATTTTCTATGCAAATTGGAAAATTACGCAGAGGACCAACAAATCCAATAGATAAAGCTATAAATCAGTTAAAGATAAGTAAGCTTAAAATAATAAAAAATAAAGCTGTATATATAAAGAATCCTACAAACATTTTTCTTTTATATATATATTTAATAATAATATGTAAATATATTTTGAGTTTATTTTCTTTTATATATTTATTTAATAAAAATATGTAAAAATTTTGCATTTATCTTATAAGTTGTCTTATTAAACAAGTTTATATAAAAGATAATAATATACAAGTAAGAACGTTGTTGTCGGGTGAAACCGAATACGCAATACTCTTGCACTAAACTAAACAAATTTTGAGTTTTGTTTTTCTTAATGTTTGTTTTTTTCTTAAATTTAAAATAAAATTTTAATATATGTACCTTTATGATTAATTAAACTAAGCTTTAATTTAATTTTTTTTAAACAAAATTTTTCCTTTTAATTTTATGAATTTTATTTACATCAAAGTGGTTTTTGTTTCTGCAAAGATTTTGCTATTCAAGCATATTTTCTATTCGATTCTCAGCTTAAATTCAGACTAAAGGCTTGGATGGAAATTTAAATGAGAGTTCAATGTGGGTGTGGGTGGGTGTATGTGTGTGTGTGGGTGTGAGTGTCTATGTGTCTATCTGCCTGCCTATTCGAGTGTCCATTTTTAATTAACACTTTGACAAATTGACGCGAAATGCATTTTGTGTGCTTCAACTAATTCCGTGCTGTAACTCTAACTGCGATTGCGATTGCATTCCGATGAGTTGCGGCGGATGGTTTGCTGCGGCCAAAAGCCATTGCGTTGAATGTTTAGAATGCAATTCATGTGTTTGTGTGCGTGCCCCAACGATTGAGAGGCACAAGTGCAACAGGAGCTGAGTGGCAACAAGGTCTGCGGCAGCACCGAAGGCTGCAGGGTTTGTCTAATGCCACGTCAAGGGGGTGACCCCCCGGGTCACAGGTCATAGGCTTTCTGCCTGATAAATGTTGCATGCGCCTGTGTAACCCAATTACCGTTGCAAATTACTCACACTTTGATGGGGAATGCCAAGTTTGTGGCACGTAACATGGCCAGTTGATAGGTACGGTTTGAAGGGGGCGGGGGTGGGGTTGGGGTTGGCTCTAGACTCGCTTTGCATAATTGATGACAAATTGAAATCATGTTAATGCACACATGTGTGTGTGTGTGTGTGTGTGTGAGTATGTTTATGGGTTTGAGTGCATAAAACACAAAAAAAATGAAGAAATTTATTGCATAGCTCCAACAAAACAGAACTCCTTCGATTGGCTGCAATTGCAGTCACTAAAGTTTTTTTGTTGTTGTTGGCAATTGTCATGGCTGGCCATAAATTCATCAAGTAGCCAAAATCAAATTGCCAATGGATCAATTTGTGGTTGTCAGTGCTTAGCCCGACATCGGTGGTTTCCCTGGGGCCGTATTTGGTGGTCGTAAATCGAAATGAGCTTCACATAAATTTTCAATTGGTCAACAACGGACGTGTCCGGGCAAATGCAAATGCTGTGGCTTAAAGCAAATGGAGGCTGTTTGAAATTGTGAAACGGTCAGCTAGTTGCCTTAGAACTCAGTTGAGTTGAGTTACAGTGCTCTTTGATTTTTTATTATATTTTTCAAATTTGCAATTGTTCAAAATTTCAAGATGCTCGCACCGAATATGCCAACCACTCCGGCGGAGCTGCTGAAAACGCTGCAGCTGTCGGGGAAGCCGGACCTCGATAAGCAGATCGAGAACTGGATATTGTGGGACAGGAACGCAGCCACCGTGCAGCAGGTGGTGAATGCCGTTAAGGAAAAGGATTGGGAGGCGCTGCGCGTCCGTCTCTGCCAGCACGGCACTCTCGGCACGGGCGGCCTCAGATCCATGATGCGTGCGGGCTTTGATTCCACCAACGATCTGGTCACAATTCAGTTGGCCCAGGGCCTCAGCCACTATCTGCAGGAGAGCTTTCCCAGTGTGGATAAGCGTGAGACGCAGGGCGTGGTCGTTGGCTTCGATGCACGCTACAACGGTAAACGCTTCGCCCAGCTGGTGACAGCGGTGCTGCTGAACAGCAACTTTCGGGTGTACCTGTTCAATCGCATGGTCCCCACCCCGTTTATACCCTTCGCCGTGGTGAACCTGAGGTGCTTGGCCGGCGTCATGGTGACGGCCTCGCACAATCCGAAAACCGATAACGGCTTCAAGATCTATTGGGCAAATGGAGCGCCGATTTTGACGCCACACGATAAAAATCTATTTACAGCAATGCTTAGTCACGAGGAGCCACTTGCATCATCCTGGGATCTGTCCATACTCGATGATAACCCCAACCTGGTCGACCCTTTCCGGGATGTCTACCCGGCCTACTATGAGAAACTTAGGAGCCTGCTGCCATACAAATACATCGAGACCAACGAATGCAGTCAGCTACGATTTATCTACACGCCCCTTCACGGCGTCGGCTTCCACTTTATCCGCGAGGCGTTTTACCAGGCGCGCCTCAAGCCGGTCATTCCTGTTATACAGCAAAAGGATCCAGATCCGGAATTCCCCACTGTCGTCTTCCCAAATCCCATAGGTAAGAAAGCTGTAAATTTTGCATGTTTGTTTAGCTAAAGATCCATTGTCTTGAAGATGGCAAGGATTGCCTGAATTTGGCCATTAAGAAAGCGGAGGAGGAGCACTGCACCATCATTTTGGCCAACGATCCGGATGTGGACCGCCTGGCAGTGGCCGAGCTTGATCCAAAGGGCAGATGGAAGAAATTCAATGGCGATGAGCTGGGCGCGCTTCTGGGCTGGTGGGCACTAGAAAACTATAAGACTCGCACTGATCGGCCCAACGTGGCCAATTGCGTTATGATAACCAGCATTGGCACCACCAGAATCCTGGCGGCGATGGCCAGAGCCGAGGGCTTTATACACGTCGAGACTCTAGTTGGCTTCAAATGGATGGCTAACAAGGCGCTGGAGCTGGAGGCTCTCGGCCGAACTGTTCTGTTGGCCTTCGAGCATCCCATTGGCTACATGTTCTCCATGAATGTGCCGGACAAGGATGGCATTAACGCTGCCTGCCAACTGGCCACAATGGCCTGCTATTTGCGCAGCACCCGAAATGTGACGCTGATTGAGAAGTTGCGGGAGATCTACGATACCTACGGATACCACGGCACCATCTTTAATTCGATCAAATTCGGCAATTCGGAACAGATCAATGTAGTCTGTGATCGATTGCGGCGATTCGAGGATAATTTACTGGGCACCTATCCCAAGTGTATCCTTAATGGGGAGTTTGAGGTGCAAAACGTGCGGGATCTGACCTTTGGATTGGACACTTCCTACCCGGATCGCAAGCCCCGCCTACCGGTCTCCTCAACGCGGCAATTGATCACGTTTACCTTCAACAATGGTATGTCAATCACATTCCGGTCCAGCGGCACCGAACCTACGCTCAAATACTACGCGGAAATCTTTGGCCTACCCGAGGAGAAGGAGTGGGATGAGCTCAACGATACTCTGGCGCGCATGACCACAGCCGTTGTCACCGAGTTCATTGAGGCTGGTAATCAACGTAATAGTTAGTTGGGCAAGTCCTCGATTATATATATATACTTTGACACTTCCTATAAATTAACCAACTGCCTCCAGTAAATCGTTCAACTTTTATTATATTCTATTCTTATTCTAATGCAATTCTGTTTGTTTTACTTAAATCATATTTAACACATCAATTTTTAGACTCTTTCATAGTGTGAAAAGTGCATATTGGGTTTGTGTGTTGTCTTTCGATAAAACCTAAAATCGGAAATCGATAAAGTAGACTATTTTTAAGCTAAAATCACGAAAACTTGGTATGAAGATAGCTGATGACGTCCCCAAAAAGATTCTAAAATTGATATCCCATCTACGCCCACTAAAAAAGCCCCCCGACCATACGAATCGTGAACAGTTTTAGAGCTAAAGAGCCTAATTGATAAAAAATTTTCCAAAACAACAATAATAATTAAGACCACGAACGAGTATAACGCAGTCGTTGACGTCCGATTGCAACGTTGTAACGTTAAAACTAAGGCTTATAAAGTGTTTATCTGACTTGGGTATGAACGTGTATATATTTCAAATTTCTGTATATATTTTAATATCTAGCTATGGACAGACGGACGAAAGTTTTCCGCATTTTTAGAGCTAGCACATTTGGGAGGTAGGCTCCTCTTGATATACTTTTAGGATTGAGGCAAAAAAAAATTTACAAATATTTCCGAAATTCATTAAGTCAATTTTCCATTGTATTGTAATATTTGCTGCTATTACTCTCAATATTGGAAACATAGGTTTAAGCTATAAACCTTGCTTTAAAATAGAGCTATCTAACACTAGGAACAGGGTATTTTTGTGTAAGGAATGCCGTAAATGAGAAAACAAGCATAGGAATAACTTTTAAAGAAGGACCACAGTTTAAACATTCCATTTACATCTAATTTACATAGGTTAGAAAATTGAGTTCTTTTGTATTACAAAAATATAAATGCTGAGGTTAAAAGGATTCGCACATGATCAACTATGGTCCTGTCCATAACCGTTAGCTCGTATCAAGATGCCGCCGGTTAAAGAGAGAACAAACGTCGACAGCTCATTAAAGTGTCGGAACAGCGAGCGAGGGGCCACAGAAGGCCAATTATGCGTACGGGCCAATTGCCCTATGCGGTATTGTGGGACTGCAAAAGGGGGATGAGTTGCGACGGGGGGTGGCGCAACGATATGTGTGTTTGCCTTTGCGCATAGATAACTGTGCGAAAGTATCTGCGAAGACAAACACTGAAATTTTATAGTTCGCTTCCTAATTGCACTCTGGGGGAGTTTGAGTTTCTCTTTTATTTTTTTGTCCGACCCAACGAGAGCATTGTAATCGGCGGCGATTGTACGGAATCAGCAAGTCGGCAAAAATAATGAAAGCAGTGATTAAGACAAGAGAAAGAGCCACGATATGCAACTGGGCTCAAAGTTCAAACGTCTGCAGGCCGATTACAGCGTCAATGTGGGTTTTTGTTGACTTGTTTGGTTTTCGGGTCAAACGGAATATTTCAATAGCCCAAATAAAGAAGAAGGCATGTGTGGCAAACAGGTGAAGGTAAACATTTTTGGTTCCCAAAGGCCTGCGCCAAATTTGGTCCAAGTCAAATTCTGAAGCCAAACAAAGGTTGGCACAAAGTGAGACAACCACGCGGCTTCCCCATAAAGTAAACGAAACCCAGGAACGTTTCCATCCTCTCTGCTCTGTCTTCTGTCAGCCATTAAATTTGCCCAAAATACAAAGTGGAAAAATATCCAAACGCACACGAATTAAATATTAATCGGGCAGTCTTCAATTTCAAGTGTTTTCTTTACATGTGCGCGGGTTTATTTGGTTAGTGAAGAGACGCGAAGGTTAGTGCATTATTAAGCACTGTTTATGCGACATTAGGAACATAAAAGGCGACCCGAAGGCGGCGTAAATAACAAATGTTCCCAGTGTAATGAATGTTTTGCCTCCACAAAACGTGAATTTAAAAATTTTCAACATCCAAAATTGAATGGTCGAAAGTATCCTTGTATCCTTGTAAGTTAAGCTATAGTTGTGCATATGTTGCTGCTCGTAACTAGCAGAGAGAAACAGGAAGAGAGAGAGAGAGGGAGACATACCACCCCTGGTTGCTGCTCAGTGCTCGGGGGGGTGCGGGTGCCGGCGATTGCAACAATGGCATCTTAAATTCGCATTTGAAATGAGGCGCTGCTAATTTGATTACGTGGCACTTGCTCACATCATCAATTTCAGTCCATATGCGCGAAATGCCATTGACATCCGGCTGAGGGCTGTTCTCTGGCTCTGACCACACGGCACCATCATAATCGTGCTACCCCCCCCCCACTCCCCGCTCGAATTGGTGAATTGAAAAACTCGAAAACGGCGACACTCGAAAATTTGTGTGTTGCGTTAATTGCGAGCATTTGTTGACTTCGGTTTGCGGTTGCAGTTTTTCAGTTGATTTACTCTAATTGGGATAAGCATCGGTTAAGCATTATGTTGCGGCTCTTCTATAAAGGGGATGTTGTTGTACATCAAGCCTCCCAAACACACATACACACATTCAATGCGATTCAAAAATGTATTTATTTACAAGCAAATTTATTTTTGTTAAAATCACTTTCATAGGAATATTTCAAATTTATAAAAACTAAGATATTTTAAAATTAAGCCCGCTTAAATATATTAAAATTGTACAGAGGAGATCATCATTAACTGTAGCCTTTAGATGGAAAACAACAAGAACTTTGCAGAAATCCTAGCATTATAAAGATGATTCTGAATTTTGGCATCAACATTGAAAAGAAAAAAGCTGAAAGTTACGATTTTCCACACACAATATATTTTGTAATACATTTTGAGATTTCTATACAAAATTATTTAATTTTATATACAAATATATTGAATAAGACAATTTTCTAAGTAGAACAACTGAAAGAAAGACAAATAGTCGTGATAGGGCTAATTTCTACATAAAACTTGACAAATAATGTTTAATCAAAAAATATTTGGAAACGGCTTCAACTCTTATAATTTAACATTAAAAATTCGGATAAATATTATTAGGTGCGTAAATTTATATATATATATTTACATTATGTTTTAATAGTTTCGCGGCAGCTGCAAAAATTTTGTATGTGCTCCGAATTGCTGTTGTTGTTGTTGTTGTTGTGTTATACGTTTATTATTGTTTTCACTTTTGTCGCATAAAAATGACAACAAATTAGTTTGACTGCCGCCGCGCGGTTTCCCGCTGTGTTTTTCACAGTCCCGTTATATTTTTCTCTTTTTTTTTTTTTGTTTATTTTTTCTATTTTATGAGTGCACGTCTTTGAGTACTCGGTGGTCCGACCCGCTAATAAATTACGTGGATGCTGTCGTTGTTGTTGTTATTGTTGTTGTTGTTGCAGAGTCGGAACTACCGATTCGGAAGGTATCATAGAACAACCCTCACTCCCCTCACAGTCGGTAACGGCTGGATGAGGCGACGGGGAAGGGTCGATTTGATTAGCTTTATTAAATATGCAAACAATGAAACTCTGTTTTTGTTTTTGTTCAAAAAAGTGGAAATTTTTTGACGCTGAATTGCGAGTACAATTCAATTAAATGAGCGAAGAGGAAGGATTCATTCATTTTTATTACCATTGCCTTTAGGACTATCTAACTTAAAAATTGCTTTGTCTCAACCCCACAGATTTTGAAGGACTCAATAAATTTCGGATGAGAAAAAATGCATTTGAATTTTTTAATATGCATACACATTTTTTTGTAGAAAAGTTACCGTAATAAATAAAAATGTTTCAGACAAATTTTGATGAGGACGCACAGTTTTACATATGTAAATTTTTTAATTATTTCTGCTAAAAAAAAAACGTATAAATGCATTAATACATTAATTGTGAAAATATATATATGCAAGCATTTAAATATGTAAACGTTTTGATTGTATTTAGTTTATTTTAAGTTGAAAAATATTTATGTAAATATATCAATATAAAAGTTAAAATTTAAAGATATTCTTTTAGAAAATCTACTTTGGGGAAAAAGAAAAGCGCGCACAATAATAAAAATGGGCTGTGGCCATTAGTTTTTCTTATGCGATTGCAAAATACCAAAGCACCAATAAGAAGAAACTGAGGCAGTCGCTAAGAGCGAACATTATACGTAAAGAGAACAGCCAACGAAAAGAGAACTTTAATGGGCACGCACTGCTTTATCGACGCGCACTCAGCTGGCGCCGCTTTGAACGCTCTTAACTTGGTCAAATGGTCAACGCTTTGAATCTACTTTAGCGCTGATAGATTAATTTGAACGATTCGTATAAAGAATAAAGCACAATTTGGGGATTCATCGCAATAATCTCAATAAATAATAATAAAAGCATTAAATTGTATGTAACATAAAAAAAATATAAATTTGAATTTGAAGATTTATAGATTTTAATGAAAACTCAATTAAAAGGTATATTAAATATGCTAATTATAATATTTAATAAATCAATGAGCACATTTTGTTATGTGTTGCAACATGTTGTCAAATGCGCAAAGTCTCCAAAATGTGTCTGAACTTGAAAGTGGCTTTATATTATTTTTTTTGTATTTTTTTATATAAGGCATTGTCAACCATTTCGCCTGCCGCACAGCCCTGCTCGAGTGGGTGGATGACTAGGAATTCCCTAGGGAACTGGTGGTATGTGGATATGTAGATATGGATGCTGGTTGTTGTTGATGATGCTTTGCTTTGGGTTGGATTCCACCCTTTTCGGCCCTGTCAAGGGGATGCACTTACCGTTCGTTTCACTGCCAAAAATAACAAATAACTAAATGTCAGAAAGTGCACATATTGTATAAAACGGTTCATTAACAACGTCAATTAAAGTTGCGAAACAAAATAAGTATTTTGCCAAAAATTATATTGCACGCAATGTCTGTCCGAATACAGTGTAAAATGGTTGTCTCTTGAAATAACATTCTCTTTTAGATCATATTGTAACTATACGCATATTATTTTTATAAGATTATTACGCACAAATATCTTCGCTTAGAAGAATATGGAAATTATACTATAATTATATATATATATATATACTATTATACTATAATTTCTTATCGATTATAGTTTAACAAACACCTCTTCTATCGTTTATTGCTTAAATTAATATTAAATAAATTAAAAAAATAGTTTGGTTCGTAAATACCATACCAGCACAAGTTTAGTTTCTTTTTATCGATATTTATCGGTTTATTGAGCATATCTCCTCAACTAAAACAGTGAGCTGTCAGAACAATGTATCAATCAATGAATGTATTCTTGAAATTTATAGTCTGATTATTATAAAATTATGGGCATTTAGTAAGACCAGTTAACCCAACCATTATACCCCTTCTTTAGGCACTTTCAAAGCTCTGCTATTAAAACACTCACTCTACCAATAATTATGAAAAAAACGCCAGCTAGCTTAAAGCATATTGTCGATGTTCTTTCGTATTTGTCTATTTTCCGTTGTGTCTGAGTCGCTTCGATGTTCCCTTTACTCAGTTTTCGTACTCATCAATTATTCGAGCATCAGCCGGACCTTGTCCCAGTCTCTGGATTTAGTTTAGAGCTGGCTCGCCTGCCGGAGCATTGTTTAACAATTAAGGGAACAAGTTGTTTAACTTTACCTAAACGATTTAAGTCAACAGCTAACGAAATGCATTTCCATTCCCAGTGGCTGTCACTGGCAGTGGACGCCACTTGGCTCATCCTCGTCCTCGTCCTCCTACTCTTTGACATCCTTGTGATCGGCTCATAACGGAGGCAGAAGCTGAATCTGTCTGTGCTTCCGTTTCCGATGATGACAACGAGAGACCTTTTGTGCTTTTTTTTGTAATTTTTTATATATATGTTGTGCTCAGATCCAGACAAACAGTTTTACCTTCTGCTTCCGCATCTGCATTCATCCCAAACTGCAACGCTGAAATTGCAAAAAATTTGTCAGGCGATTTTCGTTTGGTTCGCTTTTTGTCAACAGTTTGTTTGTTGATTTGCCTCAGTTTTTTTTCGCTGCTTCTCCTTTTGACAGGTTGTTTGTTTTACTTGGCCAGCCACCCTCTCCATGGCAGATGACTTAGGTAGCTTTGCCGCCCACCCAGATTCATCGGCATCGACATTATCGATCCAATAATTAAATTTGCGGGCATATCGGCATCTGCTCAATGGAATTAACTGTTGTCAATTATCCATGTGAGGACCCGCCGCTGCTTTCATGCCTCTAAATAGCAAAAACGCGGCCGTCTTGCTCTCGAACGCCAATAAAATGTCACTTGGCCAGCGTCGGAATCGGCTTTGGCATCGGCATCGGCAGCGGCAGCGGCAGCGGCGCTCGTGTCCGGCGGCAGTCGGCGCTGGGTTTTGTGCACTGAATTTGGCATGGCCGCGCCGGTTCGGTTCGGACCGCGGGCCACTCTCTGGCCAGGTGGCGTCTTCTGCGGTGGCCGGACCACACAAGTTGCTTAATTTGTTGCGCTCCATGCCCCAGCTACAAGTTGTCTCCGCTTGACTCCCCATCAATCAGAGAGTGGCCCGCTTTTTGTCCCAGCGCCAATCTCGTTTCATAAAAATTCAGAACACGACCGCAGCTATGCGCTTTTTGCGTATGCCCCATCGATTCACCATTCGATGGGTTTCTCCCCAGCCACTATGGGCATGACAGTTCCATCAAATTGCGCTTCACATTTCGACCAGCGGCCAGTTGCAAACAGCTTGCAACAAGCAATGCAACAAAACCATGCCACAAAACAATTTCATATTTACATATGTGAAGTGTGCGCATTTCAGCTGAAAAGTGATTTATTCAAATACATTAAGATAATCTAGAAAAAAATGAACAGTACTAATATTAAATATTAAAATTTAGTACATGCAGTAAAAAATTTAAAACATTTATCTTGAAAACATTTATCTTATAATAAATCATTTTATTGGGCTTACATTTTATTTAGGCTAATATCAGTTCCTTTCACAGCCTTCATTGTCTTTTTTTTCAAAAAAGAATCAGTTTTTATATAAATGTTTATAAAAAATTTGCATCTCCGAACACATAAAATATATATCTTCTTTATGATGACGACTATCTGAGTTTATTTAGCCATATCTGTCCATCTGTATGAACGCAGCAAATCTAAACTTTTTGACTTTAGAAGAAGAACAAGGTGATGCTTTTTTTCGATATCTCGGCCTGTTTTACTAATATCGATAAAAATCGATTTTAATTATTGAGTTTCTTACAATGTCTCGTGTGCGTGTAAAGCCGACGCAGATTTTGAATATGTCTGATTTTAGATACATCCCCCAAATCTCGCTATAATAAATAGAAAAAAAAAGAAATACCACAAATTAAATACCACAAATTAAATACTACATTTTAATGATATTTTTATGTCTTGAAAGGATCATATCTTTTAGCTTAGAAGGAAATCAGCAGTTAAGTTACTATAGCAGGAACCAATCTTACCAAATGGTAAAAGATCCTATAAAAGTATCCAACCATTATTTATCTATACAATTAACAAGCTTTAACAATTATTACCTGCATTCAACTGAGTTTTTCTTGTGAAAAATTATGTGATCTGGCGCCCTAATTCATATGTTGAGTTGGTAGAGTTTGACTTAAGCACACGCTAGTAAATTCATTACACTTTCGGAATAGCGTGGAATAAATTATAATAAAAGTTGACGTGCACATTCGCGACTCGGGTTGAGTACGTGAAAGCAGCAGCAGCAGCAGCAGCAGAAGGCATCTAAACGAATTAGCCGTAAACCCCAACGTAATCAAGTAAATTAATAGCGGTGCCAGGCAAACTGGAGCTGTGCCCCAAAACAGTTGCGGCTGCAGAGATCAAAGTAATTAATTATAATAATTAAAAACTTTTTGAAAAGCTGTGCGCCAAGTCGACAGCCAGCGAAGTTGGCAAAAGTTTTCAACCTTTGAAAGGGGCAGAGCTGTTGAGGGTGTGTCCTCGTGTGGAGGACAACAACACGTTTGCTATAAAAAGGGGTATACACTTTTATACATACTCTAATCATTTAACATGTGATTTGTGATAAATTCATTTGTTTTTTGTTTGTTTTAGCTAATTTCATGGGTATGCCATAGTCGAGCATTATATGCGTTGGTATTAACTTGATTTCAATGCGACTTCGGCCGCATTAGCAGCTAACCTTTAACCAGCCGGCGCCAAAGTGCGTGTACCTGTTGAGATTTGGCCAATTCCCCAAGCAAATAACATATTCATATCTTGTCGTGGCTTTTGCATCTTTTGATTTACATGCCTATCCACCCAACCACCCACCCAACTCAGGCAGGATGACAACATAGTTTGCCGTTTGTCATCTCGTTGTTTTAATCAGCGTTAACAGCCAGAGGTAGTTCCTCGGAATAATTTCCACTTGGTTGAGCGAATGCGCTGGCGCTGGCGCTGCACACGCCCACTTTTCATTGTTTGTGCCCAGTGGAGCAGGCTGTGCACTTTTTGCGAAATTAAACCCGGCATGCAATCATCTAAAGTGTCTGCCAGCCGGAGAAAAAGTGAACAGGCAGAAAGAGGGGGTGGGTGTGGTGTTTCGGCAACGCCCAACGCAATGCGTTTGAATGACCTTCGAACAATAAAAAAAATACAATTGTGGCTGTAAATTTGAGTTCTTATTTACACATCAACAGGCCATATTTCTAAACACAGGTAAAACGTGGCTAGTTATTTAATCACGTGGGTAGACAATTTCCGTGCGGTTTACTCTTAACAGACCATCCTGGCCGAGGGTGCCACGGGTTTCCTGGTAGTTGTGGTTGCCATATGCGTCCTTCGAGTCGGAATAGGTGATAATATTCGCTTGGGGCACACTCTGAGTTACTCCATAGCCGGACGCCGAATCCTCGCCGAAGCGCTGTTCAAAAGTAACGGCAGGCCTGAAATAAATGTCATCGCTTCAGTTATAAATTCGATTCATTTCGATTTCGGCTTATTTTACGCACTGCGAAATCTGTTGAATGCTGCCGCCACTGTAACTGGAGCCATCGCCGTTCTGCACGGAGTGCGAAGTTTGGGTAATAACGTGGCCATTGCTCGACGAAGACGAGGACGAAGACGAGGATGAAGACGATGATGAGAACACCTGGCGACGCAGACGTCTCAGCAAGTGCGCATTGACACGATGCAAATTCGACGGGTGGCCCTCAGAATCCAGGGTGAAGAATGCCCTGGGCACAAACTGACCAGCATCTGTAGAATTGAATTAATAATTGATAAATATGTCTATTGTTATAAAAATATTTATATATTACAATTTTCAGATTATATTGGGTATTAGTTAAACAAAACAAGTGAGTGATTTGCTTAAGAATTTCTAAGATCTCTGCGTTCATACAAAAGTAGACAAAGAAGGACAGACAGACAAATATAAGTTCTTATTTAAAACGATCAAGCTTGTCGCCCTGATTAAGAATATATATCTTATGAAGTCGAAGATGCTTTATTATAGCTGTCATTATCATCATTTTATTTCATTTCGTTATCATTTTTATGCGTTTCTTACAAAAATCGATATTTTTCGATAATTAATTATTATTTTTTTTACGGATTACTGATTCTTTTCTTCCGACTGCAAACAAGGAACTGATGACCTCCTCTAAAGATTGGCTGGCAAATCGATCAAATCTTCATTTATTGGAAGTATAAGGTGCAAAAATCTATATCTCCTAAAATTTTTTAAGTCAGAGTCATAAAATAGGGCAGAAAGTTTCTGTATAATTTCCTCTAAAGATCACGCCGCGCCCACACTCGCCTCCAAAAAAAAAAAATAATAAATAATAATAATGAAGACTAATGTTTTCTAATGTTTTAATCTACTTTAATACTGTAAACGAGTATTGCTCAGTCAGTTACACCAGACTAATGAAAACAAGTTTTAATGTACTTTACAGCAGTACGGAGCTGTTTGCAGGGTATCTTTTGCCTGAGCACTTTTCTTCTTTTATAAAAGAACACACACTTGTTTAAGTTCTTGTGTGACTTAAACTTTTTAAATATACACAAAGAAGCATATTTCTAGTATTTATGAGAAGCTTAACTTTTTTGATCACAGACACTTATTTGCATAGACGTCTTCAGAGACGCTAATGACGGTTGAAAATAAAGATGATGAAGAAGATGATAATAATAATCGTTGTCTAATAAACGAAACGCGTTGTTAATAGTCGATGATGTAACTGCGGCATTGAATCGCCAACATTAGTGGATTCTCTATTAAAGTTTTCAGCTGTGATGACGCATTAATTAGCATTAGCTCCGGCGGCAGCGGTTTCGTACTTACCGGAAGCTGCGTAAGCCACGGCGAAAAGGGCGAGAGCGACAACTGCGTACTTCATATTGCTGAGCTCAATCTACAAAAACACAATACACAAGCACAAGATTAGTCAGCCAGCTCCGATTATCCCACAGAGGCAGAAAGCAGACACTCACAGAACGAAAGACTTAGGCAGCGAACTCGGAGCTTACACGCGGTAACAGATAAGGTTCAAAAACGACTAAACTTATGATGCCGATGCTGGCGGCTTTTATATGGAAATTTCTTAGCGCTGACGTCGTGCAAATAACAAGAAGAAGAAGCCATCATATCGCAAACCAGATAATGCCCAGGCCCAGCACCGGCCACAACCCAAGCAGAAATAAAATCAAAAGAACTCAACACATAAAATCAAGATCGGTGTACTTATAAATAATTACAAAAATAAAGTAATTACAGTAAAGTTCCTATCGCCAATGTCCAAAATAGAGAAAACAACATTTTTGTTGACAGAATAAAACTGTTGATGCACATTCGCATGATAATAAAGAAAACTTGCAAAACTAGATTTGGAATAGGCGCCCGTTAATTTGGAATATTGGGGGGATTTCGGCAAACTCGCTTTGTTTGTTTTTGGTTTTAATGTTTTTTTTTTTATGCTTTCGTTGATTTTTTATTATTATTCACCGAACTTGCTCAGGGCTACGTCAGTTGCCCATCCACGTGAGGCTCTCTCTCAAAACAGCAAGCATTGTGTTCGAGTCGAAAGCTGCTTTGTATTTTAGCCAAGTGTAGCTCTTCTGGCTCTCAAGTGTCGAGTTTATTTTCGCTGACCTTATTCGTAAAGCTTCAACCTTCTTCTTAACTTCTGTTGCTGTTTCGGGCAATAACCTCGTAATGCTCTTTAACTCCGAAAACAATCTGCTATGAAAAATTCATCTAAACAATATTTATCGTAACTGAAAGTTGTTTCTATTTTTAACAAAAAAAAACATTTTGTGGACAATAATTTGAACGTCAATAAAGTGGTTGTATTCCAGTTGCTTATTTAATATGCCTAATTAATAAATCGATTTAAATGTTTGAGACATTAAATACCCAATGAATAATCAAATTATTTGAATTTTTAATTCGATTTGTTAATATCCTAATAATATAATATGAATTTTAATTCAAAACGTGTCACACGCTAAGCTTCGCTGTATCAAAATAAGTCGGAGTGCGTAAATCGAAATTGATCGACTAAAAAATACCCAGTCATACAGAAGACAGAAGCTATATATAATTTGTTTATAATTTCCAAGAAATGTTGTAAATTATAAAAAGTATCTGATAATAACTCTAGTTTAGTTCAATGAGTGATTTAAGCCCAAATTGATTAGTATAATATAGTTTATCGTATAACAAAACTCTTAAATTGAGTATATCCCCTTTTTCAAATAATTTTCTTTACGATTCAAATCCCCTTTAAGTTTTTTATTGGACAGGGTATAACAACAATAAAAAAGTATCAAATAGGATATTAAATAAAAAAATTCGCAAATCAGTATAAAATATACAATACAAATTTTGATAGCTTCCCGCATTACATAACGCGTTGTGTGCGGATAATAAAGCTGCCTTTCTCTAACTCTTTTTCCTCTTCCTTTATTGGATTTATCACTTTACCAGTTGACTATTGCCAAATTAAACTTTCCCGCTACTATACTAATGCTATATCGGCTCGAAGATCCACTGATGAGATGCCAAATAATTAAATAATTTAGAAAAAAAGAACCAAGCTTAACAAATTAGCAACTTTTTTCTAAAATAAATACTATATTTATTAAGCAATTACTATTCAAAGACAAGGTGACTAATAGAAATACAAATTCGTACAATTATCGAACTGTGACAAACATATTTCTGAATTTTGTACACGTTTATTGCTAAGATTAAGTAAAAACGTTTCGCCAAATGGTGTCGGGGCGGTTTTCATGCTCGCCCATAAAAACAATTCCAGTTTTTCTTCTTTTTTTTTAGAGAATCAGCAAAAAAACAAACTCGATTTATTATTTGCAGTTGAGAACTGTTAGCACATTAATCATTTCGTGTCCGAGATGTGGACACTGGCGAAAATTTCGACAACATTTTGGGCTTGCCAAAACTTTTCGATGATCCGCCCTCGGTTGTTGCAACGTGTTGAAATTACAAAAATTCTCAACAATGTGTTAAAAACTGAACTGAACCTGGGGCGGCCAAAGTAAAAAACCAAAATAAAATATTTCATTCACACAGAGACAAACGGCATAAATTTCCTTTGAGAATAGATTCGTTTGCGGCGAGACAGACACAGGCGCAAAAAACTTGGACGCTGATGAGAGGGTGTCTGCCGGGCCCGTCCTTTTCGGGGGCACTTGCGGCTCAAGGTGATTATGTTTGACAGCCGACCTGGGACAACCGCCTGGACATCTACGGGACATGGGTACTAAGTGCAAAACGGGAATACGACGTGCCGAAATTGGCTTTGCGATTGTGATTTATTGGCTTCTCCCAATTTAACGCCCAATCCGTGCTACCTAGTCATAGACTTTTAATTGTGGCATGATAATGTTTGTTACTAATATTTTTTTATTTTTATTTTTAAAAAATGGAAACTCTAGCAACAATTAAAGCTATTGATTTGATTTTTGATTTTCAAAAATTTACTTTAAATTTTTCCGTTTTACAAATCCTATATAAAGTAATATAAAGTAATGCCCGAACACCCAGATAGCCTTGTGAAATATGTTTAATTTTATGACAGCTGTTTTTAAAAAACTTCTGTTTTTCTTAATCGATATTGATTCAACTTTTTATATTTTTATATTTTTATATTAATTTAAGCCAAAATTGTCCTGTCTAGCTCTCATGATGTTCGAAAAAAACTCAACAAAATTTAAGGCTCTAGTTTTTTTATTCAATTTTAGGAAAATGTTAAAAGTTATCGATCATTAGATCACTTAATCTGTGCATGAAATGTCTAGCTTTTATGGTGTCTGAGATTAGACAGAAGGACGGCTCTACTGTTAATCTTGATCAACAATATATTTACTTTAGGGATTCCGAAATGCCTCCTTCTGCGTGTTACATAGATTTATATAAAACCATTATGCCCTTTCTATCCCAATTTGTACAGGGTAAAAGGTAAGCAACATAAGATCCTGCATAAATATATTACATTATGCTTACCATTTTCAAAATGCTGCGCATAATTTTCTGGCATGAGTAAAATAAAAAGCACAAATTGATTTTCAATGTTTTTCTTAAAACAGAGCTGACTAAAACATGTCAAAATTTGTAGTTGTCAGCTGATAAATTGCCGCCCTTTGCTGCAAAGAGAGTCGAGCTAAAAATTTGGTCAACTGGTAGACGGGTCAGCATTGGGCTGGGTTGTGAGTTGATTTCGGTCGAGTCGTCACGCACTTTGCTGATTTCTCTGGTGATTTTTGCAATCAGAAAATGTGCACAAAATAATGCATGGCAGCTGGGACATGATTAGTGTGTTGCCCACAATATGAATAGCAAGTGGACCAGTACCAAGAATATCTAAGAGACGTTGCCGTCTGTCAGCCCGAACTGCGGAAGTGAGTCCAGCGGAATGCTGTGCACAACATCAAGAAATGCTCCAAATTAAAATGTAATGAATGCGGGACAACGCCGAGCTGTCTGCCAGCTACGTGATGGTCAAACCGAAATACAGTGAGGTAAGCGAAATACGCGAATTGCATAAAATACACAGAAAGGAAAATATCTCGCCGAAGAAGTCAAAGCTCAGCTGTGTTTGCCAGCTAGAGTGTCCTTGTCAACCTTAAGTAGCTTAAATAATTTAAAGTACTATGTTCCGTTTGGTCAACAACTAATAACATCAATCTAGTTAATGAATTTCTAAATCTTTGATAATGACTGACCGAGATTTTAAAGACCCATAAATTTGTCAATCCTTAACCAATATTTCATGGTATTCTGATCAGTTATATTTATTGATATTTAAAAAAAAAGTAGGTACTCCTCCCAACATTTACCCTGATTCTAAGGGGATCAAATTTTTTGTCAAAAATCATGTTAAAATTAGGTTTTGATTCAGTTTGAAAATATTGGATAATTTCATCTGATGTTTGACATCATTGCGCGCAATTTACCTGGCCAATAAATTTCAAGTTAAATTTAATGGTTGCTTTAGTGGGCATATAGAAAGCAGTAATTACGTATAAGAGAATGTACCATCGATAATTATCGATTTAGTAACAGTTAACTGGCATATGCCATAGCTTCGCTTGCTTTATCTTGGATTGCATAATATTTGTGTTCCTGGGAAAGGCAAATAATGGCATTTGGCAATCTGGCACACGCCTAGAAATGATTGCATCCGCCCAGGAAGCTGTATCCGAGCTTGTTTCCGAACAAGCATCCTTCCTTCCTTGCCGGCTGCCAGTCCGTTCGGTATCATCCGCAATTTTCACGCCCACTTTGTTTGATGATGACAAATCTAGTTGCGTGTTTGCCGATTTGCGACGTTTATCAGCTTGGCCCCGTCGTTCTGGGGTTAGCCCGACCCAGCGCTACCCTGCCCCGCCCTGCCCTGCCCTGCGCTACCGTCTGTGGCATAATTATGTTTATTTTCAGATACTGCTCCCGGGCTCATTTAGGTCACGTGGCGCTGGTAGGTCGACTCGGTTTACTCTGACTGCGGGGCGGTGCAGATCGAACGAGCGGCACGTGCTAATCGGCGGTCGCATGTCCATGTCGCGCAACCCCCCGATACAAGCCCGATAATTGAAATCGCAAGCCCAACATCGAATCGAAATGGCTTCATTTAAGTGACCATTCCAGAGGCGCCGCATGCTCCAAAATGAGCTACACGCACTGCTAGATGGATAAATAATAAGCACTTAGCTGATTGTCTTGGCCAATTTTCATATATTAATTGACCGCCAACGAATCTTCAGAGTAACAGTTACATTTTGGCATGCTGGCAACTCTTGAGGGTTTTATGTACAAAAAAAAAGTTTGAAAAAAAATTAAAAATAACAAGTGCGAATGTTGCAGTCGGATGTAACCGACTGCACAATACTCGTTCACAGTAGAATAACAGCTAAAGAAAAACAGTCGAAATTAATCTTGATCTTATTTTTTTGATTATTTGATTATTTCTCAGCTGCGAGAAATTAGGGGACTTCCTCAAAAAACTGTCTGCCAAATTCGGTAACGCTAGCTCTAAAATTGTAGTACTTTTTTTTTGATTTAAAATTCAAAATTTTAAATGGACTTTTTAAGAGTATAACGATATATATTTTTACCAAATCATAATACAAATGGCCAAGATATAATCATTTAAAGCATATACAAGAACTAAAATTTGAATTTTTGTAAACAAAAAACTGTCCATTACTCGGCCGATTCCGTGCAGATCCTGGCGAGTCCTGCATCAAGCAACACCAATTGACCAAGTTTCCTAGATATCAAGAAAATTTGTGATTTTGGCCAGTTTCCTTACACTCTACGCTGAATTTTTACAAGTATCTAAATCTTAGATGCCCCAAAAATCTGCAAGGATATGGCCGAGTCCGCAGATCCTTGGAGAACAAATTTGTCAACCAAATTGGTTCCTAGATGACCTCCATATCTCTGGTAATTATACCAAAGGTATAGTCCTGTTGAACCTAAAGAGCTGCATCCTTGAGAAATGCGCAAGGATACGCTCAAGAAATATGTATGCTTCTTTTTCAGCTGCCCCATCCCTTGCACACCTTTCCTCCAGAAACAGCTGCTGCTGTTGCGTCGAATTTAGCATTAAGCGTTGAGTCTGTTTTGTCTGAGTCTGAATTTTCACTAGAAATCTTGCACATCGGTGGCCCAAAAATGTTACCTTAGAAGTATGCAATGAAAATTTGCACATTTTTAAATTTTTAAATTTTTTTGTCCACCTTCTGACGATTCTGTTCGCTTGGTGTTTCAGCTAGATTTTGCATTAAGAATCTTGCACGTCGGCGGCCCAAAAATGTTACCTTAGAAGTATGCAATGAAAATTTTCTCATTTTATAATTTTTCTGTCCACCTTCTGACGATTCTGTTCGCCTGGTGTTTCAGCTCGATTTTTAAGAGAATTTGCCAACCGACTACCCAAAAATTGCCCAGAAAAATTGTCCCTAACAGCAATAAAACAGAATTTGTGTGTTTTTTTAAATATATTTATTGCATTTCTCTTTACATCCTTTTAATGTTCTTATATTTATTTTCTATGCGTATTGCTCTTACACCATATTTTTACTGTATTATTTTCATTTCAAACAAGCTTATTGCAATACTTAAATATATTGTTCTTATACTGTATTATATAAATAAAATCTTAAATATACGACATTTATATATTTATCAATTGTTTTTAGGTATTGCTTAAATAAATGCATATTTACTAATATTTTTCGTCGGCACTTCGATGTTGTTGCTCGCACTTTGCATTGGCAGATTCTTTACCAATCTGAAAATATACAAAATAAAACATTTAATGACAATTTTTAACATAAGAAAAGCTTACATATATATTTATTTGTATATTAAAGCTATAGTAAGCAAAAAAAAAAAAAAATAATAATAAAAATGACTATATCTTGTCATTTAAAGCATATACAAGAACTAAAATTTGCATATCTCGGCCAAAAAAGTTCATATCTTTGAATGATATACCTTTTTAGACTCGTACCGACCAGGCCCATCGATTGGCATTCAAAAATCCCCATTCGAAATTTTGACCAAATTTGACAAAAAACATAAGGGGTTACATCACAAATTTTGCCAAAATCTCGAAAATTTTAAAATCGACAACTTTTGATGGCGATTGATTTAATAGACTTATACGAGTCGAAAGAGGTATATCTTTCCAAAATCGGACTGTATATGGCCAAGATATAGCCATTTTAACGGTTAATTTGTAAGAAAAATTTGACAAAAATCATAAGGGGTTACATCACAAATTTTGCCAAAATCTCGAAAATTTTAAAATCGACAACTTTTGATGGCGATTGATTCTATAGACTTATACGAGTCGAAAGAGGTATATCTTTCCAAAATCGGACTGTATATGGCCAAGATATAGCCATTTTAACGGTTAATTTGTAAGAAAAATTTGACAAAAATCATAAGGGGTTACATCACAAATTTTGCCAAAATCTCGAAAATTTTAGAATGGACAACTTTTGATGGCGATTGATTCTATAGACTTATACGAGTCGAAAGAGGTATACCTTTTCAAAATCAGACTGTATATGGCCAAGATATAGCCATTTTAACGGTTAATTTGTAAGAAAAATTTGACAAAAATCATAAGGGGTTACATCACAAATTTTGCCAAAATCTCGAAAATTTTAGAATCGACAACTTTTGATGGCGATTGATTCTATAGACTTATACGAGTCGAAAGAGGTATATCTTTCCAAAATCGGACTGTATATGGCCAAGATATAGCCATTTTAATAGTTAATTTGTAATAAAAATCCGCAAATCTCGGCCAAAAAAGGCAACAAACGGACGGATGCAGTTTAATTAGATATATCATAAAAAATTTTTAAAATCATCTATATATATATATAAACAGGAAAGGGTGAATCGTGTCTCAAGGTTTCACAGAATTGAAACATATTTAAATTTGAGTTGCGCGCAGGTTGCGTTTAATCGACCTTTGTTAATTGGCAGCTGCTTGAATTAAAGCTTATAAAGAAAGACAAGTGCTGTATTTACACACACACACACACACACACACACTCTGTCGCCCAGCGGACTCATAAATAATGAATAAAAGCCTCACACAGGCTTTTTCGTGAAGCTGGCAGCCAAGAAGTGTGCTAAATATTTTAATACGTGAAACCATAAACCTGAGTATTTATAAATTAACTTTTCATAGACACACACATACACACACATGTGTGTGTGTGCTTAGAAATGACTGACCCTTTGGCAAAGGACAAAGGACTTGGCAGTGCCTCATCAGGCATTCGCACTAATGTGCCTGACTTAATAATAATCAAATTTATATGCATGGTTATGTGCTTAAAGTGATCCGTGTTGCCAACAAACAAGGATTAAAGGTCCGATTCTGTGGCCGAGACTGAAAGAGGTTTGCCAAATGCAAAAGTGTCAATATCCCTGTTCAAATGTGTCCTTAGAAATGCCTTGAGACGGCCAGACGAGGTGCGGCATGGTTCAGGCAGCTGATGGCTTCCCAGAAGCCAGATAGGCAGCGACCACGCCCATCCGATGTTCACATACCGTTATGTTGTGAGTTGTTATTGTTGTGCTGTGTTGCTGGACGCACTAAATGGCCAAAAGGTTGCTCCCACGGGAGTCGCCGATATATCCTGCACTTTGGTCCACTGCAGTGTAATGATGAGTCTTGAAAATTTTCACAAAAATTAATTATGAATACCGTAAGGATATGCCATAGAAATCCACACACACACACACACACACGCACACACTCAGGCAGCTAAAAGTTGTTTCTGTTGTTTTGACAAACATTTTTTATTTAATTATTTTTGGCTACATCCTTTTTGGCTGCTGTGCAGCCTCAGCTGGAAAAGGAGCAAGTTGCCAGCCAGAGACAATAAACACAAATTACAGTTACAAATAACGCATATGACCAAATTTTTCCACACTTGCTCGTAAATTAAGAATTACCTTTCTCTCTCTCTCGCTTTCTAGCTCTCTCTGGGGCACATTAACCCCTTTTTTGCAGGGCGGAATGACAACGGCCAGGACGACCCGTGGTAATCTATCGCCGCGCCACTCGAAACGTGGCAGCAAAAAAGAAAAAAATTGAAATAAATTACCAAAACTAAAGGCACAACTGTTCGCATAATGAAGTCAAATTATATTTGCCGCTGCAAAGGGGCGCAAACGAGGAGGGCGTGTGCGACGCCGAAGGGTGCGCCCGAAACCGAGCGGTGCTTCAAATTATGCAAATCGCGACGAGCAGCGACAATGGAAAACAACAGCAACAACGGCAACAATCGAGGCTCGATCCTGCTCAAGTCGGCGCCGACAATGCCGCCATCGATTGCGATAATCCCCCCTCCCCACACACAATTGTGCAACAAGCCGTAAATAGTGACATTAGCGTCAACAAGCATTTGGGCCACCATCTATTCCGTGGCCGAAAGTGTGACATGTTGGCCAGTTTGCCGGACGATGTTATCATTTAATTCGTTGAAATTAACACGAACATTGTTAACGGTAAATGAGCTAATTAATCTAGTAAATGTGTCAGGCGACCAGCGGCAATGCCTCCCCAGCCATCAACATCCGCTCCAGCTGTGTGCCCCAAGCAACATGTTTATAGTCATTTTCATGCCACTCGCTCGCATTGCATGATGCGAACACTTCGCGTTTTTGTGGTTCTCCAGAGGATCCCCACACGGCGCACGCATGCTTAAACCACCCCCACCACCGTCCCACCCCACCACTTCCACCTCCACTTTCAACTGCATTCGGCGCTCCCAGCGGGCAGCAGCAAACCCAAATGAGATGCACGAGGCACATCGTAAACTTACCCAGAATGTGCTCTAAATAATTTACTAATCATTTTAAACACTATTTGAAATTTTAACTCGCCTGCCAGAGCTAAAGGGACGGAATCAACTCTGAGGTATATGTAAATATATATATGTAAATCTATATATACTTTATAGCATAAAAATGCACTCTTGAAGTGCACAAAATTGAAAAGGAACAAAATTAAAAGAAACCTTTGAAATATGCAAATCACTTGTTTTCTATTAAATCTTTATAAAAATGTATTTTTTATTAGTGATTTATATATTAACAAATTTGCATGTGTATTTAACATTATTTGTTATCAAAGTTCGTTATAGCGTTGCAAAGATATTTTTATCGCTACCTTTTAAGCCTTCATATATTCCTAAGCAGTGTTGACGTAGTCCAAGTTTGCCTGTCTGTTTGTCTGTTTTTTAGTCTTTTTAACCACACTATCATTTTGATCATGCCAAAACTAATTATAGATGTCCCCAGAAATACTTTTATATTACCCGTAAATGCATAAAATGTAAAACTGAGAACAACTTTTTAATGTTTTTTTAAAATTATTTTATATGCTTTGTTAATAAAATGAAAAAGAATTTATTGGTTAGTATTGCAAAGTCGAATAATATTCGCTCTTAACCCTTAACAAATTGCATTATGAATATTGATCACTTTGTTTTACAACTGAATGCATATAAAGAATTTATGTTTATCTATTTTATTATCTATAATAAACTGTTATATGAAGTTTATGGAATCACATCAGAGTCAGTCAGTTTTCAATTCAAATTCTTCAAATAGACATTTTATGAAAAAAAATTGTTTTTTCTTTTTGCAAATAATTAAAAATGCATATTTAATTTTGGCTAACTTTAATCTGACGACCAAACTGAAACTGCCAAAACGATTTAATCGTTGCCAATTTTGGCCACTTTTGCTTTCGAGCTAATGAACTTTGTCCCCAAATTTTAAGCCAAGTTTTCAATAGCGCATTTTTCATAAGATTTTTCATTTGATTTGGCTGCAGTCGCTTATTTGGTGGCGAATTCGAATTTGTATTTATGGCATGCTCCAAAGTTGTTTTCCCTTCTTGAACTTATCAGCAGCCGCGATCGCAGCAACTGCGACCGACCAACTGGTAAATATTTATGAAATGGGCATTTTTGTTGCCTTTTTGCGTTTGTCGTTTCGCGTATCGCGTTATGCTTTTTTGCCAAGTGGCTGCCAAACAGGTCCTCGCCGGGTGATAAGCTACTGGCCAGTCGCATCCATTGAGATGTGCGAAAAGGTTCAAACACCTCGGACGGGCTGTGAGAACCTTTCAAAGACCCCGCGGCGAAATCTGAGCCGAGCAGAGAAAATAACTCTCTTATGTAAACGAAACGCAAGCGCTTTGTCAATATTTAAACTGGTCTCGATTGTTTTCCCGAAATCGTTGCATTTGGTCAAACACGTGTTTCAGATAATTTAATTAAATTTACTTGGCTTTTGTGTTTTCTTTTTTTGAATACTGTCTAAACTACCGCCACGCCGAAGGCTGCCACGTGCCACGTTCCTCGCTAAACTGAGCCTTCAGCCCTCGTCCGAACCAGAACAAGTTGCACTCGAAAGCAAACTTGACTCAAGTGGCAAACACTTCAGCACTTGGTGCCCGTTGCTTTGTTCCGGGTGGGGTAATTTCTCGATTGCGGCAAGTGCAATTTGCCAACCGCTTAAGGGGGGGGTGGCCAAGTATCTGTAACCCAATTGTATCTAACTATTTTTTATTTGATGCACACTCTCCCATTTTCTATCGAAACTTTGGTGGTCTCGCGCTTTGTTTGGATCGCAGACAAAGCAACTGTCATATGTTGTCATTTCCAAAGATACTTTTATTGTCAGATAAACCGACGGCATCTGGCCTTTGTAAGAATATACTTCATCTCAAATCCGTAGAGAACAGATTCCATGAATAGATGATGATGATGACTTGAAGAACTCTACGCAGATTCTTCAGCTGAGCGAAAGACTCAAATTCAATGCGAGAGGGCTGAATAAAACTAAAAATGATTTATGTTCACAACGTGTTCGCATCGCATCGCATTCGGCGGCTGCTGCTGCTGCTTCCCCAACATTACTCATAGCTAATTTGCATATATCGAAAAGGAAAAGCCACAGCCAAGGATCCCAATAGGACCAGGACCAGCGGCACACTCGAAGAAAACGCATAAAGGAAACTAATTAATATGTTCGCGCCTCAAATTTCCACTCTGCCCGCTGGCTTATTTATGGCCTGCCCCTGTGAATGTCTTGCATATGGCAAACTCAAAAGTATTCCTGCCTTCCCTTCGCCTAATGGGTGACAAATGAGGCATTTACATGCGAGTCTTGTTTTTAGGGCACTTAATTTATTCATGGTTACAATTGCAAAATGGTGTCTTAGGCCAAATCATGCGAAACCTCAAACAAATCTGGCCAAAAAGTCATTATTCGATAGTAAAATAAGTTAATAGTTGTAGTATTTAGCAATAAGTATTTGTGACTGCTTAAAATGTATTATTTATTATTGTTTACACTATTAAGATCGGCTTTAGATCTGCTCTGGTGATCAAATAGGTTCATTTCCACAACACAGTTTAATATTTAAGCTTTAAAGCTAAAGTAAGCTGAAAATTCTTAAATTCTGACTTGAAATTTTACTACGATTCCTACTTTAATTCGTACTAATATTCTAGAATCCTGTATGAGTCGGGATTGATTCGTCAAATTAAGCCCGGAAATTTTTAGATTAAGAAGGTTCACAGATTAAATCAATTCCATACTGTCTCAATTTAAGTATGGTTTCGGCATAATTTAAGCCAACTAAGGCTGAAAACGTACTCAAGTTGAGTAATTCGGGATTCAAAAAAACATCCTTGATTTTTGTACATTAAACAAGGTTTAACAAAATCAGAATTTACCTTACTTCTGACTGTTTTTAAATGCGGAATACTTTTATATATTATTTTTTTATTTTCAATACACTTTCTAAAGACTGCTTTCGGTTGCTAAAACTAGCGTAAAATGTGAACAGAGTACTGCGCAGTCAGGTGTAACCGATTATGTTCAAGTTTTTAGTATTATCATTATTAATGTTAGTATAAAATGTATCATTATTCATTTTTTTTGTTTTTACCGATTATAGCTTAGTAGAGATAACCCAACCCCCTCCCCCATTTCATACAAAACTGTCAACCCCGTCATTTGGTTGAACAACTTCTTCTCTTGTTGTCAGTTTGTTTGTTTTGGCCAAAAGTCAATCCCAGCGTTCAGTGGCAGCAATTGTGATAATAAGGACCTGTTTCGGGTATTCGGAAATACAACTTGGCTAATCCCTTTCACAGTTACACCACAGCGAGGGCTCACAATTGTCAGTTGAGAGGGGCGCGGGGATTAGGTTGCCGGCAAATTATTTAGCAATTGGTTAGCGAGCCTGCCATGTAATCCAATTGAAAACAATTCAAATTTGCGTTCCCAATGATTCTGAATGGCCGAGCAACAACAGGCGACAAAAACAAACACATCGCCCGGGGTCGGGGTTGAATTTGAAGGCAGGCGAGGTGTTCTATGACAGCTGCCAGCCGGGGGAACAAAATTCGGTCCCGGCCCGTGGAGAATAGCGCGTGATAAAAGGGGTTAATCGAACGTCCGTCCGCTGGAGTTGGACCCGGCGAACGAGAGACTATTCGCTCGGGAGCAGCGAGTCCCCGGCACGGATTCCGTGGTCGATGCGGCGCTAATGAGTGCCGGCCCGGTAAATTCAAATATTTCTTGAGTTTTGCGGAAAATGAAATCATTTCGTGTTGTTTCTTGGGGTCGACTTGGTTGAAAAACTTTGCTCCAGCAATTGGTTAATTAGCGACGCCTGGGGACATCTTTTGTTGCCCTTTTGATTCGAGCATTAAATATGGATGTGCTCCGAAATTCCGCGCCTTATTGACTCGTGCTATTCTATTGGGAAACATTTCGACTGTCACTAAGTTCCAAACGAAGTGGGTTGGGAAGTCTATAAAAAAAAACTAATTTGTAGTTTGAAGTCAAAAAAATTGCATTTGCATCTTTGCATTTGTGACACTTTTTTTTTTAGTTTTTATTTTGTGCATTAATACAGAGGCGAGCGTGACAAGCTAATGGGATTAGAACAGCCCTCAAATTAATTCACAGAAGCGAAAACAAAACTCGCATCTCTCTCTCTCTTTCTTTCTCTCTGTTTCGACCGCATGGTAAGAAACCGCAAATGCGGAAAATGCAAATTGTTTGCCTGCCTCGGCTGCCAGTTGTTTTTCTGACGAGGCGTGAAAATTTGTGGGCGGTTTCGCTTATGTTTGTAATTTTAACATGACACGGAACGATGCTAATCCGCCGGAGTAGGTACTCGAAGTTGTTTGACAACTTGCTTATGAAATAGGGGAAAATCCATTGTTTGTTTGAATTTTTATTTAATGGTAAAAATACATAAATAATAAATAATAAATAAGTAAAAGTGCTTGACAGAATATTAGGCAGAAAAATAAATTATGGTATAAATAAAATATTGGCTAAATAGAAATTTAAAAGATTGACTCCAACTTAAAAGTTCAATAAACAATTTTTTTTAAATAATAAGTTATTATTAGCAAAAAGTAAAAACGTAAAACTGATAAAAACATAAAAAAAATTGTATTCAATGTCATTCTCTGACAACAAATATGCATATATTATATATAATATTATAGCAACAAAAAAGAAATCTGACAAGCCAAAGTCATAGTTAATTTTACCCCAATTTAATTACTGCCTATATTTAAACATTTTGATTCTACAAGCAGTTGATTGTCGCATTACAACTAAAAGCGAAAATCTGATGCAAACATAAATTAATAGAATATTTTAATAATTTTTAAATTTTGAAACTCGCATTAAAACTCGTTTTTATTGCTTGGTTCATGATTCCATTCGTTTCATTTCGTTTCGCTCTGCACTGCTCGTCGCACTGCAGGCACTTTGTCACTGCTTTGCCGACTCTGCGCTAAGAGCAGCCGCTACGCATTCCTGTGCAAATTGCTCTCTTTGGCTGGCGGCAGCTGAAGTCCCATTGAAACCGCATTGGCCAATCAGCGACGGGCACACAATGACATTTTGTTTCGATTCCCAAATGGCTCTCCGTGTGCTGCGCTGGGATGGGGCGTTGACACTTTGGCTGCCGATTTTACTGCTACTGCTATCGTTGTAGTTGTAGCTGAAACTGTGCGCCCTGGGCCCGAATTGTTGGCAGCAGTTGCCTGGGAATAGTCTTAGATAAGCCAGCGAGCAGGGGGACCTGGACTTGGCCCAAACAATGGCACAAGGGGGCTGTCTGGCAACACGCCTCTCAACCCGGGGGCCACTCGGCACCCACTTGGACTCAGCAGAAGACGGAGGCACCGTTGTTTCTGTGCCAATTCGCAGCGTTCCACAGCCGCACAACAGGTCAGCGTCGGCGTCATACACACACACACACACAAACACACACATATATAGATGTGTATATAGCATTTGCTCTGTCGCTCGCTCTCGCCCGCTCTCTCGCACTCTCTCCTTCGGCGAGCGTCTCGTTCTGTCTTGGCTCTCTGTCTGGCCCACATCCTCGCCTGCTGCGCGTCGCGTCGTCATCGTTGGTGGATGGTTGCTGACAGTTCGGCTCTCGGCGGACGGGCACAGGTTTCCCTTTGGCCTGCAAAAAACCACCACTCCCGGCGATAGGTTAGATTTCCATTCGTTCGTGCCTCATGCGCTTAGTCGCCGTCTTGGCTTATTGTAGTGCCATCCACCCCGCCTCTCCGCCCCTCCGCCCTCCGCCACTCCGCACCGCCACCTCCGCTGCGCCGACAACCGCCCGCTGTGCTCCTGCGGCGCACGCTCGTTTCGTTTCCACCGCGACTTCAACTCTCGTTGGTCGTTGCGGCTTCACTTGCGCTGTTTCTGCTATTTCTGCTGTTGGCGTCGCAGTTCGCAGCTCGAAGCTGCGCAGTTGCCTTGCCCGTTGCAGCAGCATCGCAGCGGACTCGGATTCAGTTGGGGTTTAACAGCCACTCGGGACGGTAGCGCGCGCCGCTTAAACTTGTTGCGAGACCAATTTTCCGAAAATCCCAAATTCTCCGCGGTGCATTGGCACTTACACCCACACTCACTCTCACACATACACACACACGTACACCCATTAAATACCAATAGTGGGTTCAAATCAAAACACCCAATTACAATTGCCTTCAGTGTCGATTTGTGCGATTTGGATTTGGTCGTCGGTATCCTTGTGCATTTCAAAATTCAGGGCTCAGCCAACAAACCTTGCCGCATTCGCATCTGTGTTTGAATCCGTGTCGCGTTTTATTGATTGCCGTGTTGCCCTCTCTCTGGAGAGATCGTGTGACCCAGACAAACAGCATCATCTGAATCAGTGATTAGTGCCAAATTCTCGCAATAATTGCAACAGCAGCGCCGGCAATAAGCACATTCACCACGGCTGCCACACTTGCCACAACGCCCGCCGCGAGCAACTATACGAAAGTGAGCGACTACCCGTACGCTGATCTCCACCAGCACCATCACTTCGCTAGCACAGCGCCCCTGACCAGCGCCGAGAGCTTCAAGCTGCGCTCCGAGGAGCCGGTGCCGGGCTTCAGCTCGGCCTCGCCGTGGCCCACGCTGGAGCTGGGCATGGAGTGGGGACGCAAGCTCTATCCAACCGCGGGCCCCCGTTCAGCGGGCAGCCTGATGTTCAGCCTGCCCCCATCGGCGGCGGACATGAACCAGCCGCGCGGCCCGATGACATCCTTGAAGGAGGAGCCACTCGGCGGACGCTGGGCGATGCAACCAGTCGTCGATCAGACCAAGTAAGTGGAAATCAGAGCGTTAAACGATCTATAACATATTCGCTGGGGATATAAATCTGATCACAATTTCATATGTTTCATATACACCCATTAAGAATCAACTCGGTTCTAATATCAATTTTTGTGCTTATCAAAAAACGTGACAACATTTGCAAATAAGTTGAGCAACATTTCGCATGTTGCGGCAACAAAAAGTTTGGACAAACAAAAAGTCTCCAAAAAAGCGTTTGTTTACTTTTGCCAAAGCCGGCATGTCCGATACGAATACCCCCGAGGGGTATAGATATTCGCCAGTGCGGGCGGCGGCAGGGGGCTTTTATGCGCCCGCAGGCTGAACACAAACACAAATTTCACTCAAAATTTCCACTCGAATCCGGAATGGAAATCGCCCCCGCGGCCCAAGCTCAAGCTAAAGTCTGAATGGGGACGCCGCACGCACTTTCCGAGGGGGGGTTGACTTGTGATTGCCGGGCGGAGGATGTGCCGTACGGAGTGCGTGAGCTGCTTTGGCTTTTGGCTTTGGCATCGCCTCAAAGGGATGTTTTTGTTGGCGCTTCACTTTCGCTTTTGCGTTGCCTTCGCCTTGGCGTTCATTTCCAATTGAATTACAAGAAGAGCGCCCCCGGCTCTCGGCCGTCTGCCGCCACTGACTAGAACTTCGCGAAAGCTTCTCCTTGCGGACGGCTGTTTGTTTAGTTGCGTCTGAGATGTTTCTAGCGTGAGATGTTCGCGCCGAGAAGAAGTGCGCGTGTGGCCGAAATCGAAAGTGCGAGTTTGAGTGCGATTGCGAGTGCCACATTGGTGAAGATGACAGCGGGCTTTCATTCCGTGCATTCAGCGACGGCAAATCACCAGCAACAACACTCACACTCACACACACACACACACCTGTCCACACACGGTCAGAGTAACGGCGACAGACAAAGCCTTCATCTGCATTTGCAGCACGAAGATAATCTGAATCAGGATCATAATCACAATCAAACATTAAACACAACAAACAATAAGATAATGCGGTGCGACGTGAGGTAAAGATGCCAAAGAGAGCATTAAATACTAGATTATATAGTGTATATCTTGAGATAATCAAATTAAATTCAATATATAAATTTATATATAACAAGTTTTTATTTTTGTGCAGTCTTTTCAAAAGTTTTCTCAAGTTATTTGGTCGGTTTTGCAACGTGAAATAATTTTGAAAGTGTTTCACAACCGTTTTTCTGCTTATTATTTTTAAAATATATTCACAGAATTTGCCAAAAGAAGTGAATCAATACAATTTCGTATTTTTATTGAAAGCATCAATGTGATAAAATGAAATGTTTCAAATTCAAAATTTATGTTAACGATTTTGAATAATGTGAACGATGGATATTTGTAGCGTGTAATAATTGCTGTTTGAAAAATAAATTGAATTATTAATGTTACAAAATAATATTCTTAGAGGTTCAATTTGGATAACAAATATTGCTTTCGCATTTTTTATGTTCATAGATTATCTTGTTTTGAAAAAAATAAACTTAATGCACAATTTATCTGTAAAGTTGTTTTTAAATAAGTTTCTCATATTTTAATACTCGTTCACGAAATGAAAATAGTATATTGGGTTTGTGCAATGACCTATTTGCTGTCCGTCTGGCTATTCGTATTTTCGCAAGTTAAAGGCATAATATATTTGTTTTGCGATTTTAAAGCAACCCGATTTAATCCATAAGTTCCCATTAGCTTTTATGTTAAATGTATAACATTTTTAGATTACAAAAGATTTTAGAACAAGATTAAAAATATGAATTTTTTGCATATATCCAAGTAACAAATCTATACATATGTATATGAAAAATAAAAAAAAATAAATCTTAGGCTACGCTAAAAGAAGTTCACACGAAATGCAAAATTCGATGTTTTCAAACACAACAATAATAATAATAAAACCTTTTTCGACTGTTTTAAGCTGTTATTAGACTGTGAATGAGTATTGCGCAGTCGGTGACACCCGACTGCAACGATTTTACTTATTCATTAAAATAATGGGTTGATAGAAAAAATGAAACAAATTAATAATTCGTTTAATAATTAAAACTTTTCAATAATTTTTTATTTGTTTAGCTTATTCATTATTCAGTTTTTGTTTATTTTCTTCTTCCCTGATTATTTATTTTAATAATTGTAATTAAAAGAAACTTTTGAATATGTTATTCGTTTGCCAAGTATTCACAAATTGTATTTCTTCTCTCATTCGCATTTTCTTGGTTAAATTCAAGCTTTATTTAGTGTGAGTAAAAAAGTTTTCGACAATGTATCGGAAAAGTTTGTCCAAGGAATAAATTTGACAATTATCGGCCGACTCAATATTGTCTAGGTGCACTTTGGTCATTTATTCATTTATCTATTGTCACATTTTGTACTAAGTACTAGTAAAAACAGGCAACCAAAATGCCGGCGAGCAACAATTTCAGTCATAAATCAAAAAATATTTGAAATTTATTTCAACAAAGATTGCTGCGAACTGCAATCGAGGCAACAAACTCTGGAAACAATGCAACAATGGCCATAAAATGTGCTCAATAGTACAAAAACAACAAAAACAACAACACAACGGCAGCGACAATAATAACAGCTTCAATATTGTGAATAAAGTGTCCTTTTTAAAGGACATTCGATGGAAGTTGACTGCAATTCGAGCATATAAAAAACAAAAAACCAAGTAAAGAAAAAAAACAGAGCAAGCGGAAATTCACGTGCACGGAATAGGCAAAACGTGACCACGACTCGCCCCACCCCGCCCCCTCACTCCCACGCTCCCCGATGGTCACCTGGGCATCGATTTCCGACAATTAAATGTTGGCATAATAAAATCAACAGCAAAACGGCCACAAAACGTTTTTCGCAAATTGGCGGCAAGCGCAAACAAGCTGCAGAATGAAAAAGTCGACAATGCGACCAAGTCGGAAAAGTCAACAATCGAGTGCTTAGTTCCCAGTTCCCAGTTACCAATCTCCACTGTGGGTGGGGCTGCACAGTCGCCGTTTTTTTATTTGCCAGCTGACAGTCGTTGGGTTATTCTGCTGTTCACTTATGGAACGGCGCCATAACAATAACCTTTCGCCCGGAATGTAACATGTCTGGCATTTATGTGTTTGTTGTATTTGCCCAGCTCGAACATCATTCGGGAACAGTGTGTGGGTTCGCCAGGCTGCCATTTGAATCGAATTCCCCTACACTCCCCTAAACTCTTATTGGTGCTGCTGCTGTTACTCTCGGTGCAGCATCCTGGCATATCCCAGTTGCAGTGGCCGCCTTTACCGCTAGGCATCAGCCACAAATTGTCTAATTTCATTTGTTGTCGCAAATTGTTAAATTGAAATTGCATTTATGCTTCACTTTGAGCAACGGAGTAAATTTGTAATTACATTTGCTCTTAGATCGGAAATACAACGTGGCTTAAATCTAGTTTAAATTCCTAAAAATACTAGTTGGCTATTTCTAAAAATACCAAAAAAATGACAAGAAAATTATAAAAAATAAAAAAAAGTGAATACAACTTTTCAAAACATAGTTTTTATTTACTATTCCTAAAAATACCAAAAAAAAATGAAAACAAAATTATCAAAAAAAAAAATTTGAATACAGTTTAATTTTTAAAACATAGTTTTTTAATAGAAAATATTGCTGATTTAGTTGTTTATTTTAGTTTATTAGCTACTCGATTTAATTTAAAAAAAATCGGTTAATAGTCAAGGATAGTTTTTTTCCTCTAATAGAAATCTGAAATATATATATATATATATCGACCATTCTTGAAGCAGAATATATCCAATTTTGCAGTTGTTCACGCGTATCAAAGCGTTCAAAATTATATTTTTACATAGAAATTAAGTTTAAGTTTGAATATTGGCGCAAAAGCAAATAGCTAAAGACTATAAAAGTTGTCCAGCAATTTATGACGCTGTCGCAATTATTTCAATGAAATCCTTTGGGAATTACTTCATATTCTATATACAAATAGGAACAGCTTTTTGATCAAATCACAAAAAAAAAACTACTTTCTGGTGACATAACTGAAATTGAGTCGCAGTTCTCGAATTCGATTTTTTGGGTGCGGGGCAGTTATTATTATTTTCAAGCGATTTATCATTTAGGGCTATCATTAGCTAGTCCCCAGTTTGAACAAGTCCACTGGCATTATCCTTTGGCAAATGTGTATATAATTGCAGACGTTGAAACTGAGCGGAAGGGGAGGAGGGGGTCTGTATAGGTGAAGGCATACGCGATACTTCTTGACATTTCCTAAATAAATAATAGAAATCTGATAAAATCAGCATTTTCTAAATTAAATTGTTCGTTATGCATATGAAACGAAAGCGCGGCCGGACTACTCGGCCGTGTCCGAAGGGTCGCTGTTCCTGCGGTAGTTAGCATTGTCCGGTAATTGCGCTGACAGCCCCAGACAGAGTCACAGATAGGGAGACAGGGGGACAGACACGAGTGCGCCATAAGGTGAGCAGCAGTCAGAGGAAGGCGCTGCAGAGACAGGAGTTACAATGTTGACATTTCGCATATGGAGTGGACAAGCCTTTGGCCCATGTCCCTGTCCATGAGTGCGTCCTGACTGTGGCCTTATAATTACAGTGTTTGCTTGGCCCACATAACATAAATATTTGTTGTTCTTTTGCCGACTGACGAGTCGCTGTTTGAGTCTCGACCAGGTCCTGCGGCACTCCATCCACCCCCGAGGCTGGTGTGTGTTAATTCCTTTATTCATTCAGGATTATTGTGTCACGTTGAAGTTGCTTATGCGCTTTTAATGATAGCTGTCACCGGACACTAGCTACAAACTACTATCTATCTATCTAACTGACCACCGGCTGCTGCTGCTGGCCAAAATGTCACTGTCAAGTAATTGAGTTGTCCCAAACAACGGGGCATATTAGTTGGGCTAATTGGGCCAACAGGCCCTCTGTTTACACTGCTTAATGGCATAATTAGAAGGCTCGCTTGTAGGCCCGGTTTAAAGACCCGTTTTCCACCTTCTAATTGCAGCCTTGGCATCGGACGCGCCCACTTTGAAAAGCAGCCGCCCAGCAATTTGCGCAAGTCAAATTTCTTTCATTTTGTGATTGCGCTCTACGATCGCGCCGGACAGCCCATCGAGATCGAACGCACCGCTTTCATTGGCTTCATCGAGAAGGACTCCGAGTCGGATGCGACAAAGACCAACAACGGCATCCAGTATCGCCTGCAGCTGCTCTACGCGAACGGTAAGTTGACCACTCTGAGTTGTGCCAAAAAGTAATGTTAGCTAACGGATAATATTTTCTGTGGCAGGCGCTCGACAGGAGCAGGACATATTTGTGAGACTCATCGATTCAGTAACCAAAGCGGTAAGTTTTCAATATACTCAAAATATGTATTTAAAATCGAATAAACAAATTTATTTAAATGATAATTAAGATAAAATAAACAAAAAATAATAGGAATAAAATTTCATCAAGATAATGTTAAACAAATTTAAAGATCAGAAAAGTGTTAGTTTTTTCAAGTTAAAATAATCAAAAAATTGAGAAATTCAAAAATCCATATTTAGCTTTAAAATAAAATCCTACTTTATGCTATATGATATTTCTATAAAGTTACTCTAATCAAATTTTTAAAAGTTTTATAATACAATTTCAAGCAAATAGGTTGAGTTATGTTTACATTTAAATTAACTTAAAATTTAAAAGCTTTATATTGAGACACTTCCCTCACTTAATTGCTTAGTCAACTGCAATCGAGATTAATTTCAATACACTTTAAGTTCACTTTCTCCAACCCTCTTTCGGATTTCGGAATACGCTGCTGATGCTCATTTTATTTTTTGTTTTTTTAGTCGAATGTTTTGTGCCACGCAATCGAAAACTAATTCCTTCCACTTGGCTGGCGTTACTTCTGTGCTGCTCTGCTCCTGGGCACTCGCATTCGGTTTTGCTGATTCGAGCATAAGTTGCATTTGAAATTGATTGTCACGGCTAATTAAGTGTGTCCCATGTCCTGGCCCGATGTGCGCACTGCCAATAAATTGAGTCGTCAAACGGTCCTGGCAGAAGCTGCTGCTGCTGCTGTTCCTGCTGCCTGCCTGCCCGAAACGAGCAATTCATTCGTCAGTCGCGCCTCCGAAAGGGGTGTGACTGACACCGTTACCGTGCTCGGACCTGGGCCGGGGTACCAATCCAATTGAACATGGTTAATGCGCTTTGTTGTGGGTGCCCGGTGGATGTGCGTTTTTGTCCTCGCTGCAGGCGCTGCCAGTATGCACCATATGTCAGCTTTGTTCGGGCCTAATGCGTGTGCGCTTCTTCTTGCGCCTTCGCCTTCGGCCGAACGCCGAATGCCTTCTGCCCACTGCCACTTCCCCCTGTTTCAAGGGCAATTAATTTCTCGAGTGACAAATTTTTATAGACGTTTGCCGTTTGTTCGCCACCCGTTTGCTTTTCTACTTTCTTAGTGTTCCATTATTTTGCCGCCCACTGTGGGCGTCGCTTTCACCCGATCGCAATAAATTTGTCCACAAATTATCGATACCGCCGCCCCCTGCACCGGAGACGGTCACCAGTGTCTGGAATCCATTATATGTGCACATTCAGTGCGAAAAAAATTAAATCACTAAATATTTAGGGAGAAGCAAAGACCCAAAACGCTATCAGAGCAATACGATTAATAAAATAAAAATGTATATATATATATATATACTTTTTTATTACTTAATAATGTGCATACGGACCGTTTGTAAGCATTTTAACAGTGCATTAACAATTAATTTACTATTTTTAAAGGGATTTCACAAGAATTTCAGGGCAATAAAAATAATCACAAATAACAATAGAAATCGGGAAAGGCACAACTTAGCCCAACTGTGAGAAACCCATATATGTATGTGTATATATTTAAAATATGTTTGCAAATAAGAAATATGTCATCTTACGCGTAACGAAGCCTAAATACCCTTGCTGACTGAATACACTAACTAATCCCCAGTTTTAATATTGTCTTTGGTCTGACAATATATATTTATATACAACACAATCTAGTTATTAATTTCATCATTATAATAATAATTATTTAGAAATAATGCAAAAAAATATTTATGAAAATCTCATCAATTAAAGTAAATTGCAATTAGGAAGATACTATTATTGAATAGTATTTTAGTGATAACAAAAAGTTACGTTAAAATTGTTATCGCCTGGATTTTACTTAAAATTAAATAAGAACTTTGGGATAATAAAATTTGATAGATAAATTTAAAAAAATTTATATTAATTAGCTTAAATTATTGAAAGAAATTAGATGTGATGTGATCTGATTTCCGACTAGAATAATACAATTGTTTTTGTTGCCAACCTGTTTTTTAAATCAACTTAAACTTTGCCAAGTTTTTGTGTGTTACCCGCCCCTAAAAAAGAAAATCCGAGCAACATTTAACTGCCTGTCAGTTGTCAGACGAGTTTAAAACGTGTTGCAACTGCGAAAGAGCCAAAAGAACAATCATTTGATCGGATTAGTTGGGTTTTAGCATTCAGCCGAGGCATACACCGTCTATATAGAACTCGAGTTGGTCAGATGTCAACCCCTTGAACACAATTTTTTTGCATACGCGTGGCGGGCGTTGGCTGCAATGCTTTATCTGAAGCACAAACAGTGCGTAACAGGTAAACAGGAAGGCGGACGCGGGCCGAGGATAAGCGCTTTTATCGGGGGGCGGGTGGTTGCAAAGTGAAATTTGAAACTGTAGCAGCAATGCGATTAGGCGGCAGCCAAGTGCGCAGTGAGACATTGTCTTAGGCATTGATGTGAAAGCGATGGAAACCGTTGGACAATTGTCACGTGCCGCTGCCGAAATGCGAACCCTTGCCTCTAGGCTGCGATTTTTATCGGTATGCCCTCACTTCGGTATCGGCTGCGTCCTTGTTGCGCGCGGCTGGCAATGTAGCAAATCATCGTCATAATCATAATTACATTCGATCAGATAACTGGCAATACAACGCGACCAACCGCCAGGCAGCCCCGCACCGCCACGAAGGCGGTGGCGCAATTGCAATTTGAACTAACGACCAGCAGCGGCAGCAGCCGGAGAGCCAGGATGTGTACGACTCAATTGGTGCGGCGTTCGCTTCATTTGCGCTCATATTTCACAGCATGTTTGCGTTCGCAGTCGCGTTCTCGTCCTGTTCCCGGTGCAGGTCCTGGCTGTGGACCCAGCATAAACATAAAACAAAAGCGAGTGCCAACTGCGACAACTGCCCAAAATCCTTTGGTTGCCAGCCCCGCTGCCAAAATCGCGCTTATCGCGATTTATACGCATTATGCGGCCGGCCAAAAAAGCGCAGCGAAATTCTAAACCGAAAAACGGCAAAGGGCGATGCCTGATTGGCGATAGGCAGCGATTAATGCAGCTAGATAACAGGCTATGGATGTGGATGTGAATGTGGATATTGTGCAGCAGGAACAGCCAGGAAAAATGTTAGTCTGTTCGCTGTTCGCTAATGAGGCGCATGAAAAGCCGTTACTGCAGTTGAGCCGCCATTTCCATCAGTAGATAAATATTAGAGATGGCCAATATGCAATGTTACTTGTGACAGGTAGCTGCAATTGACAGTCTAAACACCTGTTTCTGTAATGTAATTCATATGCGATGCATATACACATATTTATAAATATATTTTAAGAATCATTATCATAAATGCTTAAGTAGACACTTTTAACGCAACAACACGTTTGTCACGGCGACTGCAAACAAAATCGCCATAACGCTCATCACTAATGAATATTGACGCATACAAGCACCAATACCAATCCCAATAACAACACCAACACCAGCACTCACCATTCTCGCTTATATACATTGTGTCTCGCTCTTTTCACTTTATCCGCATCAACATTCGTCTCTTTCCTGCATGCGATGCTCCTTTGTGCGCTTGCATCGTGTTAATTAAGCGATAATATTAATTTGTTTGTCAACACTTGCATATAAAGCGTGCAAATTTTCGATTAATAACACATTTCACATTTCATTTTGCCATTTTATCCAGTAAACAATTGCTATTGTTTTTATTGCTGTTGTTGCCGCTGTAGGCGACTCACTTAATTTAACAGATTGCACGGAAAATCTCCATGCAGTCGCCATTTGTGCTGCTGATTTGTTGGCATGTGCCCACTTACACACACATCCATACGGCGCCATATACAAATGTATGTGTATGCGTATGTACATGTGTTTGCATGCATGTTTGTGTGGCAATGTGATTAAAAATGCTTTCACGGCAAGTGCATATCCATTTCTGCGGTTGGCGCCGCTCTGTGGAGAAACGAAACAGAAAAAAAAAATTGCACTTCATATCTCGCTCATTATGCAAATGTGTTTGTCGGTAGCTTTTGTACATATCAGTGCATGTGTATATTGCACACATACATAACTATGTAGGCTATGTAACGGTTAATTGCCTACTTGTAGCCATACTACAGTGTGTGCTATCTGACTTTTGGCTAGATAATGCCAATTTATCATTTACTTAAATAAAATTATTTAATTTCCAGTACAGGTAATTAACTTGAGAACAGTGTTAGGAATATCAAATCAATTGTATTTTTTTGAAGTGTTGGAAAAATCTCACAAATAATTTTATAGCGCTCATATGAACGTAGTTCTTTCTACGAAGAAAAGGGGAAGCAGACAGCTCCTGACACGAGTCCTTCGGTGCCCGTGCATTTATTTGTGATGCTTTTGGGTTCCTGGTCCTGTTTCTGCAATTTATGCGTTACCTAGGACCTGGCCTGTGCTGATAAATGGTGCTTTAATAAATTAAGAGTAACCCTCGACGCTGTTTTTTTTTTTTTTGTATTTTTTTTATAAACAATGGTTTTTTTATTCTGTTTTTATGCTGCTTTTTACTGTAGTCGTATGTTGCTGCCTGCGATAATTTATCTTGTTTGGCGAGATTTTTATTTTCACGTTAAATATGCAGCATGCAAGCGCGTGAATAATGCAAAAGCCGCTGCGCTTTTTATTTAAAAAGCGATAATAACAATTTGCAAAAAACAAAAAAACAAAGCATTTAAGCGCACAATGTTGAACATTTTTATGCAAAGCGTTTAAATTTTAACAGCCACGTCAATCGGCAACTCTTTCACGTTCAACTCCAACTCCAACTCCGACTCCGATTCCGAGTCCAGGTTCCTCCTTGCCAATCTGCCCCCCATTTGGGCTCTTCACATCATCACTTGTTTTTTGCTGCTGTCTGTTGATTTTTGTTGGTTTGATTGTTCGCTTTTCGTTATTTTTTTGCTGTTGCACTGTCGTCCTGTCGTCCTGTCGTTCCTGCTGCTGCTGCTCTGGCTGGTTGCCAGCCTGGGTGATAAATCGTAGTTTAAACGCTTTTACTCCAGTTTTAGTGGCTTTCGTTTAGTTTTTTATTAGATGCAGCATTTAGCGGCACTTTGCCAGTCAGATTTGCTCCAGATTTCCCAGCGACACTAATTGTTTCGTCTCCAACAGCCACGATGATTGATGGATTGGCCAAGTCCAAGTCCGGCATTGTTTGTGGGCACAACTATTTGGGAATTTCTCAATGGAGTTTACTTGAATTGCTTTGCTGTGGCGACAAGTTATGCGGGTGATAACGGTGCATATTTCCAAGGAAAAATATTTGTGATTGTTGATTAAATCAAGCTAAATATATATTGATTTATTTATTATAAGCAGTTGACAAGACGAGTGTCAATAAAAGTGGCTAAAAGTCCAAATGAAAAACAAAAGAAATCGAATGGAATCAGCGATTTGTTGAAGGTATTTTATTTACCTGCGCGGGCAGTTAGATAACTATAAGAGTTTACAAAAAATAAATAATTTAATAAATAAATATATATACTCACAAGTAGTGTAAGAAACAAGAATAACTATATAAATTAGTATTTAATAAATACAAATTAGGAAATAGTTGATGATAAAAATTGTGGTAAATAAAATTTTGATACTTTGTTTTACTAAGCAAAATAAAATTTAAAAAAAATTAAAATTAATTAAACTTGCCCTGTAACTTAAGTTGTTTTAAGACCAAGTGCGTTTTTTCTGTAAATTGGCTATTAAATACTTTCAGCAGTAAAAACTATCCTAATATTTTATAACTTGAAAAAGTTACCATCTAAATATTCGATTATAAAGATACATTTTTGTTAGTAAACTATTTATTTATTTAGCCATTCATAGCGCCTTTCTATTAGTTGTACCTCCTAATCAATGTACTCATTATATATATACCTAGTTTTAGTCAGTTCTGATCCATTATGTTACAAATATTCAATACCGTATATCATTTTAATACGTGCATAAAAAAATCTATTTGCCAAACATAGAAAATCCATTAGAGCGGCTTTAACAACATAAACATTTGCCCGCAAATCCTTGACGAAGGATGTAGTCCTCAGCTGACCCGAATCCGGTCTCGGACTCGGACCTACTCTATAATTAGCTGCACTTGTCCCGCAACAAGCAGGCCCAACTGGAAGCCTTCTGCTAACTAGTTGACATTGAGCCGTGGTATTGATTGTATCCATTGGCGGATAGTTGTTGTTATCCGTGGACTTAGAGAGCAGGCGCTTCAGTTGGGCGGACGGGCAAGGCTAATGTTAATGTTTTGTTATTTTTTTCGACGTTCCTTTTTGTTCAACGGGTGGAATTATTAACCCAACAAACGGGATAATAAGGGATGATCATAATTTTACATGTGCCACTGATGCTGTTACCTATACCTATGCACAGCAGCGGGGGGTGAGCGGTGAGATGGGAGGTGTGGGATGTGGGGTGGCTAAAGCAGTACCCGCTGCCCTGGCTGGTTGCAGGGAAATTAATTTCTGATTATCTGTTTGGCTTGCCCTAGCTTCCGGCTGAGCTGTAATAAGCACGCGGATGAGTCTGAGGCGGAGACAGACAGACAGACACACAAAAACAATGCACATATGCCGGTGACGTCAGTCGTGCCACTGAACAGGGGCACTCGTCCTTGACGTTTTGTGGCAAGTGGCAACATTCGCCGGTGGATGAAGCCGCTTCTCTGCATGTATCTAGGTAGTTATTGTTATTACTTTTGCGTGTACATGCATTTTTACAGCTCGTCCTGCACGGACTTTGATAGTGATGAATGGCCTGCGCTCAGTCCAGCGACCACCCCCTCTCCACCTCGGCCTTCGTTGCTGGCAGCGTCGCATATGCCGTGTTTTTTTCTGTTTTCTTCCCAACTAATTCATTGAATGAGTGTTGGATTACAGCAGGAGCTGGCAACCCGCTTTAATCATTTTTAAATTAGAGAACTATGCGCCTTTTCCAGCGCCCCTCGGGCCAATTCATTTTGCAGTGGTTGCTTGCCTCGTTTGTTTATCTATTTGTTTTTGTTCGCGAAGGCGCACGCACACACTCGAGTGGGCCGCCCTTGGCAGGGGAATCCGCAAAGTTCGCATCTCTCGAAATTGCAGCAGATTGTCTGACGAGAGAGTTGCACTTGCGGTTTCCATTTGCCTGCCTCGTGGAGTGGCAAGTGCGTGTGCCCCGCACATGGCACGATTTTCTCGAATAGTCACTGACACTAAAATGTTTTGCCTCCCCCTCCGGTTCCTGTTCAGGCGAGGTAAACAAGGCAACCACGTTTTCCTTCTTTTTTTTGCCGCCTAAGCAAATACAAATACAAAAACAAATACCAATAGCTCCTCCCCTCCCCCCGCTTCAGTTATGATTAGCCAAATTTTGACCGCCCGCCGCGGCGTTTAGCTCCCGCCTCGAGTGTGTAAATATTTGCTCGGAGTGTGTGTCCCATATGTCGCGACCTTCTGACCAACTCGAACAACTCTCGAGTAGTAGTTGCACTGTAATTAGCATTTATGTGTGTTTGTATTTGCCTTCAGCTAGTTGGGGATGATGAGGCTTGAGCCGGGGATGGGGATGATAACAGGTTCCAGTCGATATACATTACATATATATTACAGATGTAGTTCTTATGCGACTGTTAATTAACAGAGGTGAAAACACAATTCAACTAATCACAAGAATCGATTAACTATAAGATAAGGATACCCTATAAATTCTGTTTAATGTTTTGATCTTTTTAGTAGAAAACATTTGCTTAAAATTTGGTTATGAAAAATGAAATAATAATAATAAATAGGTATAAAATTTAAATAAGTTGGTTAGTTTTATGCTTCCAATAGAAATCAGGTTCACAATTAATCGCGCTAGTGGCGAAACTCATAACAGTAACAGCTTATTAGATATTTAATATTACATTAGATATAAAGAATAACAATATATATATACTTTATGGTGTCGAAGACGCTTCCTTCTGCCTGTTACTTAAATTTGCACAAAATCAATATACCCTTTATACCCTTTTTTAGTTGTTTCAGTTGTTTCGAAATCAGATTAAATTGCATTTTGAATTCGTATCTCAAAAACCAAAAAAGCTTCCTTGACATCTTCCTTGTACTATATCTTACCTAAGCACCTTTAAGCTTCTTCTTCTTGCCACTCATTGTTATCTTAAGCTCTCTCGCATAAGTATGTTAAATATGTTTCGTCGTTTCCCAGCAAGCAATTACTAACAATTTGTGCAAATGCCTTTCTCCATTGCAGGCCATCATTTACGAAGGCCAGGACAAAAATCCCGAGATGTGCCGTGTCCTGTTGACGCACGAAGTGATGTGCAGGTGAGTTTATCTATTGAACAGGATCCCTTTTTTTTTAATCCACCACTGATTTGGAGGCTTTCACTTGGGTAATCCACACCGTTGATTCCCGTTGTCTCAAGGGTGTTCGGTTCTCAGTTATTTTTTTGTTTTCTGTTCCGGCTCCCCCGAGCTTTATCTAAGTATTTATATTTGGTTTGTGAGCTTTGCACCAGCTGCCCCTTCCCCTTGCCAGTTTCTGGGATTGGCAGCAACGCTCATTTGTTTTTAAGCGTTTTTCGCGTGATTTTTCCACAACGCACTTTTTTGACTTCATCTTTTCTTTGGGCTTTCGTTAACGCTTCCCCACTCGCTGGCTGCTTTAATATTGTTGATTTTTTAGTTTGTCCCCGCACCGTTATTCTATCCAATTCTGTTTTGTCCTGTTCTGTCCTGTCTTGTCGTGTCGTCTGTCTGTCTGTCGGCCCGTGCGTACTTCGTTTTATTTTTACGCTTAAACGCACGAGAGCTGAAACGTATAAATGGCAGCCACTCACAATACCCCCCACCTTCTCCTCTCTTTCTCTTTCTCATTCTCACTTTTGTGTGTTTTTTTCTCCACTCTTCCTATCGTCATCTAGCATCATCATATCTCTGGGCAGTGTTCACCCTTCTAGCGCCGAACCGAGGCTGACATTTAAAGGTTGCCCCGAAAAATAAAACAAATGAATCCCTAAAAATGTGTGACTAACTTTGACATACCCTGTAATATACAAAAAAAAATTATTAAACACTTTTAAGTGATTTTAATTTAGTTGCAAGCTTAAATTTGACCTGATTTTCGCTCGCAGTTTTTAACTGATTTTCTCAGTCCGTTTAGTATACCTGAATAGCTCCAAAAGCAAATGGGTATAAAAAAACACAGAAAAGCAAAAAAAAAAACAAAATTACACAGATTCGTCCCCTTTTAGCTGGCCGCCCCGCCACACCCCGCGCCCACAGCAATCAGTGCAGCTTCAGGGTGCGCTGGTCCGGCCATCTTTTATTATTTCGGATTGGCACCCAGTTTTTATGTTTGCGTAGCATTATCAAAACAAGGGGACAACGCACAGGGGTTGACTTTGGCTCTGGCTCTCGCCCGGCTCCTGCCCCCACACCTTCTTATGGCCTTAGCTTTGGCTTGGCCAAGAAAGCAGCAAAAATCAACAGCTTCGCGTAACACAAAGCAAATACAAACACAATGGCGCCGGCGTTAACTTTGGCGTCGAAGTCGCCGTCGACGTCGCTGTCGCTGTCGTGGCAAGCAGCGGCAATGGCTTCTTCTTTATCGTTTGGCATTTCGCCCATTTTAGTCATCCATGTTTATGTTGTGCCCAGGACGATGCCAAAGCTCAAGCTTTAGCCGAAGCCACCCAGTTACTGTGCCACCCCCAAAAACGACACAGTCCCCTTTCCCCCTACCGCCCTTCCCCGCATCTGCACCCATCGCTGGCCAGAGGCTGTGCGGCCAAAAATTACGCAGCCATTGAACTCAATCTGTGTGCGAGTGTGTGTGTGTGTGCGAGTGTGTGTGAAATGAATAGGAAATGCATAGCTCAAAATCCAAAACAAAAATACGATGCGGAATTTCGAATAATTAATAATCTCAATGATCAATTTAAATATATACTTCATAAAAATTATTGAGTCTAATGTATAAAATGAAACAATAATTGAAAATATATAATTATACAATTTTTAGAATAGTTCTTGCATTTTATTTCTGTTACTTGATTAATTGATTTATTTATATTTAAATTGTATTTTGACAATTTAAAATGGAATTTTGAAACAAGAATTTTTTTTATTTCAAATTACTTATTTCTCAGATTAAATATATACTTGACAAAAAAAACAAAAAAAACGGTTTTAAATTAAAAAAATAATTAACAACATGTAATTATATAATTTTTAAAATAATTCTGGCATTTCCTAAATCGCATTCAAATTAAGTAATTTTTTTTTCAAATTAATTAATTTTTTTTCTCAATTAACAAAAAAAAATAGCTCAAATGTATTCAATAAAACAATACTTAAATTTTCAAAATTTTCCTGCATTTCCTATCAGTTCCTTAAAATATGTTACCTAAAAATTGATTGAAAATTCACATTTACATTCAACTTGTATTTAAGAATAAGATTTTTAACCAATCGATTTTGCTTCTTTTTTTTTTATTTACCTGCAGCCGCTGCTGTGATAAAAAGAGCTGTGGTAACCGCAATGAGACGCCATCGGACCCCGTCATTATCGATCGGTAAGTAGCTGTAGTGTGTCCTAGCATCCCGGGGTCTCGCCTCGATCCGGCGCACCCCGACTCCGACTCCGATTCCGACTCCGACTCCGGTCCAGACTGATGCCACATACAAAAGATGACATTTTAAGCTGCTTTTCATCATCGTCGCTGTGGCGCTTTTTATTTTGCCTGCCAGCCTGCCTGTTTGCGGCTTGTGTGCGTATCGTTGATTTATTGGCATTATTATCAAGTGCAATATAAAACATGATGCGGCAGCTTGCCCGGGCAGATGAGGCATGGTGGCATGGGGCCGAGACAGCGACAGCGACGAACGATGAAACTCTGAGCTGGACGAAATAAAGTTCATCAAAATGGCAAAAGCAAATTCTATTTTCATAAATTGTGAATTCCAAATTGTAAATTGAGACGAGTGCAGCACTCGCAATGGCAATCCGACACCCCCCGCGCACCCCCAATCCCGTCAGTCGCGCGACCCTGTCACGTGTCAGGCGAATTATGTTAATTGTATGCACATCCTTGCGGCTGCCACTCAAAGCCGCAGCAGCCACTTCCCAGTCGAGTTCGCCGCAGGAACTGCGACTCGAACTGATGCCGCCAGCCTGGGAGTGCGTCGCCTCTAATTGGCTACGGAAATATTATTAGAAATATACAAATTGTTTGCACAAAAATACAAATTGAGACAGGCAGCGGGCAGCGGGCAGGGGGCGGAAAACAAGCCAGAAAATATTTCTCACATTTAGATTGTGCAGAGGAAGTGCCTTGAGAATATTTGAGATGATAGTATTTGGGGCGGTAAATCAAAAGTGTTTATAGTTTTAATCATTATTTAAATTAGTTTAAATGCATTTATTTAATATTTCATTAAAGGATTGTTGAGTTTAGTCTATTCGACTTAATTCTTACACAAAATTTGACCATGATTAAAATTGAATAACCATCCAATTGAGATAAAATTATAATTTAAATATTTGAGTCTTGCATTTTGGCAAATTTATAATGGAATTTTTAATCAAGAATTTTTTTGTTTATATGTTTAATTTTTGCTGGCATTAAATCCATTCTAAAATTCCATTCAAAAATTCTAGTTAAACTGTTAAAATTTCTTTTTCTTTTTTCACAATTAATTGACTATGCTTATATATTTATATATATATATATATATTTTTTTTTTTGTGCATAATTGCGCACCTGTTGGCTGATTTGGATTGCCTTATTGGTTTGCTCCTTTTTATGCGACAGAGTTGTTAAAGAATTTCGTTGTGGTCAATTGAATCGCACCTTATGCAGATAACGATCCCCAATCGATAAATGGACTCCTCGGAACGATAATGTGCTAACAACATCATTATCATCTGCGGTGGTCCCTTTAGTTGGCCAACTGGTGTTTAAAACTATTTGCCTATTGGCCACATTTGTGTATAAAGAACTGCAATTGGCAACTGGATTGCCAACCATGGTGGTATTCCACGAACCTGGCCAGCTGGCCCAGCAACAACAACAACAACAAAAACAACGATTTAATGATTCTATTACATATTACAACAAAGTCAAAGACATCAACTGAGTCGAAGATGGAGATGGAAACGAAGGGGGGAGATGGAGACTCATTTATGCGCTGTCTCGTTGCTGGCAATCAGACCATAATTGGTGTCATAATTAAATTTAATTGATTGCCTCTTGTTGTTGTTGTTGTTGCTGTTGTTGTGTTCTCTACTTAGCGAGAGACCCTGCTTCGATTTCAGTTTGCAAATTAGGAAATCTCTCGATAGTGGCAACAGCCTGATCAAAGCCAGCAAATGGGTTCGGCAAGATCAGAGCCCCTTTTACATTTATGATCTTGTTAAAATTGTTGAGCGTGTTTTGTTCGCGCTACGTGCTCCACACACACACACACACACACATACAGTGTCGCCAGTCCGTTGCAAGAACAGTTATTGGCCAACGTCCGATCCGATCCGCGCTGTCCACGTGCGCAGGCGCGACACTTTGCGCCCGATATTTACGATTATTAATTCATTTTTCGCCAGTTTATTTGCGCTATGCGATCGCAATGACGTTCGTTCCTTGTTAGCCACTGGCCACTGGCATTGACCAAATTGGTTAATCCCGTCGCATTCCCAAAGACGAGCCACTGGCATTTCTGGTCGGCACATGTCGCATTTGTCAGACGGACTTTTGTGACTTTTGTCGGCAACGCCGAAGCGCAAAAGCTGTGGGCCAGAGGCGCATATCAATCACCGCTCCACACGCCCCAATCAGAGTCGGGGCGGCATGGATCAAAATCAAAATCAACAGCTTCTGCTGCTGCTCCTGCTGCTGCTCCTCCTCTTCTCATTGATATGCCAGTAGATCATGCCGCCGCAAAGCAACAAGCCCAGCTCGTTCTGCCTTGGATAATCTATGTGTTCGCAACTAAATTTTGCAAGGCCTACAACTGGCCTAAAGCGCTAACTTGGCCGGTGGTCCGCCGCATTTCGCCACTCAAACGAAACGAAACCAAACTGAAACGGCTGCTTCCGTCGATCGCTGAAACTTGTCACCGAGCGCGCAACAATTGGAACTGATTGAAAATTCCGACTCGGCCCCCTTGCATTGCCAAGTGGTTGGCTGTGGCTGTGTTGGCTAAGCCAAAAACTGATACATATGACAACAACCAGGAGACAAACACCAATCGCCCTCCCAGTTGCCATTTCAGATTGTTGTTGCTGTTATTGTTGTTGTTGCTGCCACTGCTGATGCTGTTCGTGCCACTTGCATGACGCTCGAACGTGTGCCGTGAGAGCGGCAGCAGCAACAACAGCAGCATCTACAACAACAACAACAACGAAACAGTGCTTTGGTTTCCACATGTTTTATTGATGAATTTCTGTTATTCATGCAACGATCTGCAGTTGCCGGCTGCGGCTTTAGAGATGCCGAAATTGTGCACACAATGCGGCATACGCACAGTGGAGCAAACTGATCTTCAAAACTATATATATTTATAAATATATACCAATCAATTTAAAATCAATATGAAGCTGCAATTTCTATGCACGGACTGAATGTTAACCTAAGCTGAGAATTTTAAACACGGACATCAAATAAAATGCACTCTAGAATGAGTTTGTCGACAATTTGTGGAAAGAAAAAATATATTAATAAAAAATTCTAGTTTTTTCTGATATTTATAAAAAATAAATTTTTCTGGTAAATTATCATTTTTATATTTTCAATTTAAATAGAATATTGTAATAATTCTTACGTTAGCCAACAAAATGCGAACTAGCAAGTGGGAAATATTTTCATTTTTTATTTTTTAAACTTGCAAGACTTTGATGCCCTATGAACAATAACATTAACTTAAACTGGTAAATATTTGATATATAATTTATTGAAATTTTTAAAGATGCAAAAGGAAAGAATCTTATAATTTTAAATAAAAAAAAATATATACTATATTTTTTATATATGTATGTCTAGAAAATAACATCTGAAGTCAGATATATTAATTAATATATTAATTAATTATAGATTGATCAATTTAGATCGATTGTTGTTCATTTTCTATAACAAGTAGCCAATCGCAACAATCCAAGTCGAATTTGTCAAATTGCAATTAAACGTCAAACTGAATGTTTCAAACTTAGGCCACAGTAGCCACAGATAACTGGGGATTTGCAATTACCAGCGCAGGTGAGGACTGAGCAAGCGCACTCTTCCCTCTCCCTCTCCATCTCCGTCTTCGTTTCGCTTCAGCTTCTGTTGGAAGCCCAGTTTCGGAGCCAAGTTGAGGAACCGTCGCGAAACTCTTTTTATTTATGATTTGCGAGGACGCTCGAAGCATTGTGTGGATGGATTCGAGTGCTACGCATTTTTTTTATTTATTTTTTGTTTTTGTTTTTGTGTTGTTGTTTTTTTTTTTGGTATGTGCTTCGTGTGTGTTCCATAATTAAGTGAATTTAAAGCGCACTTTGGCGGTGGTCGCATTGTCGCCACTGCGGATTCTGACCAGCGGTCTGCGGTCTGCGGTCAACCGACTGTGGCATTTTGTTGTTGTTGTTGTTGTTTGTGTCGCTAATAACATGTTCTGCGTTTTTCACACATTTTCGGTGATCGCTGTTGAACTTGACTCTTGTTATTGTTTTTATAAACAGTTTTAATCTGCTTATTGGTCACATCTGGCGTATGCGTAATGACGCAAATTATGACAGCACACACACACACACACTAACACACGCACATGCATTAACTCCCCATTCATTTGTATCGCTGTTAACTATTATCGCGTGTCAAATGACCGCTTCGACTTTTTAATTTGAGTAAATTGTGTTCTGCACTTTAAGAAAAACCAACAACAAAAAACAACAACAACACCCATCTGTTGGATAAAGCTAAAAATTGCCATTTGGTAGAGTGACCAACAAAGTGACAACAACAAAAAAAAATAAAAGTGAAGCAAGAACCGAAGCGCACAATCCGAAATTTGCTGCTTTTGCATTTATCTACGTCATTGGCATTTTCTTCGCTTTATTTCAATTTTCTATATTCCGCCCGGCGCGACAAATAAACTAAGTGCAAACTCACGGACAAATGTGGGCAACTGTGGCTCGTCCGGCCCCACCCACTACACCCACTTAACCCCAAAGGCCCACCACGACGGCGACAAATAGAATTGACGTTTGTTGTGGTGGCCAATATGCAAACCCAGCATTGAGCCAACTACAGTGGCGGCCAAACAAACAAGGTCTGTTGCAACAATCCAACATAATCATATTAACAGAAACTTGAATAAAATATATTTTACCATTCGCAACAAGGCTCCAAAAAGTTTGATTCAGGTTAGTTGCTTATATAGAATGTCTACTGTAGTTGGTTAAATTTTAGTACTTGGGAAAATTTTAAATTTTTTGCATATATTTTAGAATTGCCTTAGCGCAGAGATAAATGCATTCTAGAAAATTCTCTAAAACATATTTTACATATTTTTTAAAAAGAAACAAAAAATGTTATTTTTAAAGAAATACTTAACAAAATATCTTCATATTAAACTTAAAAGAATATGAATAGGAATATTCTAACATATTTACGTCATCGCAAACATTGATTGATTTCGATTCGTTTGAAGCTATGCCCAATATGACTGGCCACCACTGTAGTTAAGGGTATTGGCTGCGTGCGGCGAGCAAATGTTTTTGGCCATTGCATGCCTTGATAATCGCGCTAAAAATGATGACAAAACTGCTGCTAGTTGTGGCTACAATTTTTAATTTTCTAAATGCATTCAGGCACACCATTCTGCCGCTGTTCAGGTGCGGATGCGGGCGGGGAGTTGGTGCGGGTGCGGGATATAAATGGAAGCGTAGCTGGAACTGAAAATTGTGTAGACGAGTTTGTCGGATGCACGAATGTGAATGGTTGAATAGATGCGAGGGGAGGAGGCTTTCACTACTCAAATATTCAAAGCGAGGCAGAGAGAGAAAAAGAAGAGAAAAGTGAAAAAGAAAAAGTGGAACGCAACACACAAATTTGAGGGCACTTGTGGTCAGCAATCGACAGGCATATGAAATATTGGGCAGACGGACGAGAGTCCATAACAGTTAATTATCGATAAGGATATTCGCTCGTACACTTGGCTCTTTATCGCTGCATACCGATGCCAGACAGTCGCAATCCCCAAAACGATAACGAATATCTTTGAAGTGGCGTTCTTCTCCGTGCGGTTTTCCCGGTCTCCGGCTGCGACTGCACCGGATTCGCACCTCACAAATCAATGGGAGCGAAAATTCGAATTGAATTTTGCATTTCAAAGAGCGCGCAATTTGCATATTTGTTGCCTGTCTATTGAAATTGAATTATTAATGCAAATTTCTGCCGCTGCTATTTTTGCGCTCTATTTAAATGCCAACAAAAATGGCATTCGTTAGCTCCTGGGAAAAGCAGTTTATTAAATCATAAATATCTATTTTACAATTGCACATTAAAATTTCTATTTTCGCTTTGTGTAAAAATGATTTCAACGCCAAATAATTTTTACTTTTAAATATAGTTAGTTAGGGTCTTAGCCCGGTTGCTTATAAAAGTTTTATTTAAAAATTTAATTCAATATATTTTTGCTGTCAAAAAGTTTAAATTGATATGGGTAGCTTTATAGTAATTGATATGCATATTTTATATAAGCAATTACCAAAAATATAAAGCGAAATTTAATGCGAAATCCATTTGAATATCGTAATTTAAATACGGTTTAAACATAGAAATTGCTACCCACTTAGTTCGAGAGAACTCAATGAATTATCTATGTTGTGTGCCAAACTATCTGATGTGCATAATTGAACGATGATGTTATTTAAAATTTACAGATCCAGAGATATATATATGCGCCTTTGTGCGGTCGGATTTGCCAGTTACTGAAGAAACGGCGTTCGGCGCCTTCGTCACAATTTTCATGTTTTTCATGTGTGGATTCGTTTGGCCATTTCCTCAGACATTTACGCATGCTGCATAATTAATTATATTAAAAGCGTTAACTGACAGTCAACATACACATTCACACACACACACACACACAGAAATGTGGATACAAAATAGTTAGCATAATTTGCGCATTTCAATAAGGTCGATAATTTGATGCCTCAGTTGTTCGCCAAAGGTTAGACAAAAGCCAAGTTAAAGGAGCCCAAAACAAGTACAAAAACACACACACACACACAAAACACGTATACAGTTAGAGATACAGCCAAAGATACAGATACAGCTACAGATACAGATAGAGATACAGCTGGCAAAGATACTTGCGTGTTTGTTCGCATTGTTTTTGTATCTTTGTGTCTGCTTGTAGCTTTTATCGATGTCTGATATTTAACCTCGATATGGTATTTTTATGGTCACACACACAAACACACACACACGCACACACATGCTTACCGAAATAATCAGTTTAAAGATGAAGAAATCGCAAACCAAAAAAAGCTGCCTTTGTTGTTGCTGTTCCACCCGGTAAAAAAGAATAACAACAACAAGACGAACATTTACAAGGTATTTCCCTGGTCCCAGCGGCATGACATTGAATCCCAAAGCAACCCCCAACAACTCTACCAACAAAAAAAGAACCCCCTTGTTGCCGCTGCTTAGTTAAATTCATTCACGAAATGAACGCTGGCAAAGCTCCACTCTTAAGATGCGAGAACAGTTCACTCGAAAAACTCACTCGAAATTGTTGCTCAAATTGCGCTCTCTCGCTCTTTTCGAGGATGCTGAAGGATAAGCGAAAGTGTTTTCAACAAGTTCCATACAAAAATGTTTTCTCTTCCGGCCAAAAACAAAAAAAAAAGAAAGGATGAGCCACAACGAAAGCGAAAGCGTAACACACACACACACACACAAAAACAACAACAGAAAACCGCCCCCAAAAACAGTCGAACACAATAGAAACACCCAAAAGCTATGAACTCTCAACAGCAGGGCAAAAGACACACCAAGTCCAAGTCCAAGTCCAAGTGCGATTTTGATAAGGATTGTGCGGACTCGTCGCCGCGTCGGCTGGCGGCAAATCTTTCCAACTGGGGTTTTCGGGTTTGGGGTGCTGCGGGTTTTTCTTGTTGGGTTTTTTGTGCGTGCGCCGCGAAGCGTGCAGCGCTAAGCCGAGAAAGAGCATAAATAAATAAAAGTTCCAGCAACAATAGAAAATAACAGCAGCAGCCCTCAACCAGAACAAAAACAACAACAACAACAACAACAAAATGGTGACGTCTGCCGCCATCTTTTGCCAGTGAAAAGCCATGGAAATGGCGCCAAAGTAAGTTTTTCGCATTTCGCAATGCGTGTCTCTGTGTGTGTGTGTGTGTGTGTGTGTGTATCTTTGTGTGCGCGCCATAGTCATTGACTTTATGCGGCAATAAAGTTGAAAATTTTGAATATTATCGTTAGTGAAAAATTAGCGCCAAGTTGCCCGCAGCGACAAACGGACAGACAGACAGAAGGGGCAGGACACGTAGGAAGCTGGGCGCCTTCTCACCTGTTTTTGGCGTGCGCCACAAACGCTTTCGGCCACATTCTGTTGACGCCTTTCACTGCCAATGTTTGCCAGATAAAATCGCCGACAGCTTCGAGCGCCGAGGCCAGAACCCAAAGCGATTTATGTGCCAGCGCGTATTCATCATTAAATTTTGTGCGAGCGATGCGAAGATAATGCTTAATGCTTTGCTGTTGTTGTTGTTGTTGTTGTTGTTGCTGTTGTTGATTCACAAATTCACAGTTAATCGTTGGAGCATTTATGAAACTTCATCTCGGATATCAACACGAAGTTCGAAAGTTTAGAAACCAGCTCGTATTTATTTTGAATGCGTAATGCGAAAAGCGTTTTAGTTTAAAAATTATATTGATTGAAATATTATGTTGAAATAATAAGAATATTAAGTATCTGAATCACAGATAATGGAATCAACAACTTGCAAAAGGAGTTTTTGAGATTTTTATCTTTGTAACACGATTAATATTCACTCAATATTATCTTTTGTTTTGTGTACCTTACCTTATTATTATTAATATTATTATTATTATTATTATTATTATTATTATTTGTGAAAGAGAGTCTCATAAGAGAGTTTTAGTGGTATTGCGACCATAGGTCGATCCTAGTTAATTCACTAAATATAGTGAATTATTAAGGAATTATTAATAATAATTATAACATCTAAAAAATATAATATTTTGTAATTTGTGGTTCTGAGAATGGGCAAAATTTTTTATCATAAAATGAAGTGACTCTAGCTCTAAAAATATGGGAGTTTTGGAGTTTCCTGATTACATATAGATAGATAAATCGATTTATCCAGTACACTTGCGGAATTACCAAAAATTATGCAGTGATTAGAGAATGTCATAAATAATCTGTCAGAAAAATTTGATGATATAGCGGCATATAACTGAGTGACATGTATCAATTTTATCAAATTTTCACGCCCCCAAAAATGTTAACACTTTATCTGACACGGTTGAACGCGAGTATATATTCCAAATTTGAAGGTTCTTGCTTCAATGGAAATAGTGGCGTTCATATTGACGAACCCTATATACTCTCTTCATCTTGTAAATGGGTATAATCTGTTGCAATGATGAGGAGTAGATAATTTATCTGAGTGAACCTGAAATATATATAAAACGATATCTATCCAAAAACTAGGAAACTAAGCTATAAAGCAGATAGTTATCATTTAGGTAATCTGCTATCCAAAAATAAAAGCCAATAAGATTATTTATTTATCATTTTTAAGCCCTGTTGTCGAAGTATCTGTACTCAAATCGATTGAAAGAGTATTCGCTTGGCTACTTAAAAATGTTAAGTGGCCGAAAATAGGGAGCGATTGGCGAACGCCCGTCCGGCCCAAATATGAATGACCAATTATGCACTTCGTTGGTTCTACGTGCTCCAGATGCCAATGGGGCCACGGACGCCATTTTGGCCATTTTGGCCATTTTGCTGGCCTGGCCAATGTCATGTTCGGGCGTTTGATGATGCGTAGCTTTTCATTAAATGAAAATTTCACGTCGCTGGCACTCGAAAGGAAGAAAGCCAACCGGGCGGCAAAGGAAACTTTGTTGCCACAGCCAAGATGAAGCCGGAGACACTTTGATTTATTGGCAGGACGCGCGCTGAATTTTTAATTGCCCGCCAGGAGATGGGGGGGAAGAAATAGCAGAGTACCAGAAATCCAGTCAGATTAAATTGAATCAGCCAGGATTCTCGAAGTCCTTCGCAAATGCAAATGGGCGTCCCTACACAAAACGATTTATGCTGCAAGCGCCGTGCATCGGCTTGGAAATTTATGCGTCCTGTCAGGATATTTGAAAACATTGTAATTCAAGCGTGCGACTTCGGGACACAGCCCCCTTCCCTTTCTCCCTCTGCGATACTTCCGAGAAAGTCAATTAGCTGGCCATAAAGATGCACAACGCTGACAACGCGGGGCGAGGAGCCGAATCGAATCGGGGGTGGCTGCAAGTGAATTTAGTGCCGTGAATGATCCGTAAATGAGTTAACCTATGCAGCCTCTCAATATCCACTCGATACGTATTCAAATTTCAATGCGACGACTGTGCAGTTGCATCTGTGAGGGTAACTCTATGTAACTCGATATTGTATCTGACAGATACACGGCGCTCGGTCCCTAAGGGCGAACAACTATGGCCGTGTTAATGATGCTGCTCATGTTGATGTTGTTGTTCTTGTTCTTGTTTGTTGTTGCTGCCACAGTGAATATAAAAAAAAGAAACAACAACAACAAAAAGTACAATGTACACATAAACACACATCTGTTTTCATTCCCGTCCTCCACCGAGTCCAACTGTGGCTTCAACAAGTTCACAATCAGCACTCAGCTCAGCACGCGTGGCCTTTTCCAAGATATATATATATATATTATGTACACATTATATATTTCTGTGCGTATGGGTTTACATTATTCATAATCGAAAATGCATATTTTTTTAAATTTATTAGTGGATTCACACTTGAAATCCGAACTTATTTCTAGCATTTTCGGACTCATTTCACGAATTTTACTTGATTCAAGATTCTTCTTACTCATATTAAGATATTTTGTACTTGGTTAAGTTCCAGTAGTTCCAGACTTAAATCAATCGAGCATACTTTTTTCGCGTACATTTGTACTTAATTTAAGTCTCACTTTTTTCTCTCTGTGTACAGTTCATAATTAATTTTTGCCTAACGCCTCACTCGAATTCTCCGATAAGGCGATTGCGTCTGGCATGCGTTATGCTCGTGTGACTTTTATCGAACTCAATTTGAAATTTCACATATTGAAAATGTCAAATTTGTTTTTTTAACTATACTCAGAAATTGTTTTCAATATGCAACACTTGTTGTCCGCATGTACATGTTAAATTGTTCAAAGATAAATGATAATTATGAAACTTATATTTGAAAAATTGTTTTTAAAAAATATTGAATTAAAATATGTTTCTTTGTATGAATATATATCAAATATATATATATATAAATAACTAATGATCGTTTAGATAAAGATAAATATAAGAGCCTTGAAACTATTTCAATCGAATACAAAGATGATATTTGCAGCAAATTATGAAAAATATTTATTAGATATGAAAAAAATATTCTTGTCAAATATTATGGTATATTAAAAATACCAGTTTAATTGCCTTTAATATTAAATTGAAATATTATATATAAACAACTGTAGCATTAGCTGCATTAATAAGATAATTTCATGTTTTACAATCTTAACTCTGAATTATCTGAAACACTGTCAAAGAACACAAACACCTTTGGCACACCAACAGCGGACGCATATGCAGATGTGCGTATGCGTCCACTTACCCCAAGTGGCATCGATTCGGCCGGCGAATGCCACGCCCCCTGCACTAATTTGTCCAATTTGTCGAGTGAGAAACAACAAAAACGCCTGCAAAAAGCAAAAAAAAAAAAAACAAAAAGTAGCTGGAAATTGGTGGCAATACGGCGGGGCGCCCCCTGCGGCGGCGGCAGTGGCAAAATATTATTTGGGCAAATAAAATCAACGGGTGGCGGGGGGCGAACTGCTGCTGTTGGTGTTCGCATATATATTTTACCATTTAAATGCGCGACACACGGGTGTCAATTTCGAATATCCTGCCTGCAGGACATCCCATTCACATAACTGTCACCCCGAGTCCGAGCCAGAGAGACGAGCGCTTATCGCACGCAGCGCGTTCGCGCCCGAGGCACCGACTGGTCCGTGCCAGGGCAGCAGGAACAGGAGCAAGAACGAGAGCAGGAGCAAGTGGGTGGACTCAGGCCGGAGGCCAAACATCTGCTGCAAAACAGCGCCCAAGCGGCAACTGGCAAAAGGCGCAACCGATCATTAGCAACCCATAAAAAGGCGATACGCCAACCTCAATTTAAACCTCGACGAGTATCTGCAATTAGAAATCATTTAATCAGCGCTCTTAATTATCTGTTTTAGCTTACAATTATTAATCAATGTGCTTACATTCTTTGTTCTTGCAGCTTTTTCCTGAAGTTCTTTTTGAAGTGCAATCAAAATTGCCTCAAAAATGCTGGCAATCCACGGGACATGAGAAGATTTCAGGTGGGTCCTAAAAAAAACATATATTTAATTTAAAGATATTTACTTATTACGAATTTATAGTTATATATTTGATCGGTGCGAAATTCAAAACTAAAAGAAGTACAAAATTTTTAATACATATTTTCGAGTATGGTTTTTTAATAAAAATTAATTTCAAGATTTTTACAATTTTGATTTAATTACGTTATATTTAAGTATTAAACACATCAAAAGAGTTAAAAATAATAAATTTCAGTTCAAAAATTTCAATTTCAAAATAACTTTGCAGACGGGTATAACCGATTACGCAATACTCATTCCGAGTATAATGACAATAATCAAAATTTTTATAATGTGTGGCAAATTTTCGAATTTGTTCGGCTTGCCAAATTTTGCGACTCTATCCGTAAAATTGTAGAATGGAACAAGTTTTCTAGGTTCTAGACAAGTTTCGAGACAAGCTCGAACTAACACTTTTCTCTACATAAATACATACAAAAAAACATAAGAAAAACCCAAGTCATTGTAGTAGTAATTGTAATACTTATTTTAAGTCATACTTATTGAAGTCAAATCATAATTCGTTTTTCACAATTTTCCAGGTCGTCATCTCCACCCAAGTGGCCGTGGACGGACCACTGCTGGCTATCTCGGACAACATGTTCGTGCACAACAATTCGAAGCACGGACGACGCGCCAAGCGACTGGACACAACGGAAGGTACAGGCAACACATCCCTGTCCATATCCGGTCACCCCCTAGCGCCCGACAGTACCTACGATGGTCTGTAACTAAATTCCAATTACTCGATCAGTTAATTAGTTAGTTTCGGAACTTTCGTTTCCGTTTTATGTTTTCCGTTTCGGTTTTTCATTTCGATTCTGTAGCAATTGGCAACTCGAACCCGTTTCTTAATTTTTTTCTGTTGTTCCCCAACTATTGTTTCTCACTGATACACCCAAACTGATCAGCGCACTTAATCACAAATTCTATATGTAGGCCTCTATCCACCGCTGCCAGTGGCCACGCCCTGCATCAAGGCGATCTCACCCAGCGAGGGCTGGACCACCGGAGGCGCCACAGTCATCATTGTGGGTGACAACTTCTTTGACGGCCTTCAGGTGGTATTCGGCACGATGCTCGTGTGGAGCGAGCTGATCACATCGCACGCGATACGGGTCCAGACCCCGCCGCGCCACATACCCGGCGTCGTCGAGGTGACGCTCTCCTACAAGAGCAAACAATTCTGCAAAGGTTCGCCCGGCCGCTTCGTCTATGTTTGTAAGTACATTTTGTGGTTCCAATCCACTTTCTTAACCATGTCTAACCTTTCCGCTTCCGTTTGCATTCCGTCGATCAAGCAGCACTCAACGAACCCACAATCGACTACGGCTTCCAGCGACTGCAGAAGCTGATACCCAGACATCCCGGCGACCCGGAGAAGCTGCAAAAGGAAATCATTCTGAAGCGCGCCGCAGATCTCGTCGAGGCGCTCTACTCCATGCCCAGGTAAGCGCCCCCGCTCAATGCCCGCTCCAGCCAAAAGTATCTAACGCTTTTTCTGCTGCAGCAGATCACCCGGCGGCTCGACCAGCTTCAATTCGTACGCAGGCCAGCTGGCGGTCAGTGTCCAGGATGGCACTGGCCAGTGGACAGAGGATGACTACCAGCGCGCCCAGTCAAGCAGCGTCAGTCCGCGCGGCGGCTACTGCAGCAGCGCCTCAACGCCGCACAGCTCCGGCGGCTCCTACGGCGCCACAGCAACCACCGCCGCCGTTGCGGCCACTGCGAACGGATACGCGCCCGCACCGAATATGGGTACCCTCTCATCCTCGCCGGGCAGCGTTTTCAACTCGACATCAAGTAAGTGGAGCAACCCCCCTTGGAAAATGCCTTAGTTTCAGAAGTAAACAAATAAGCAGGTTTCAGTCGGGTATAACCGACTGCACAATACTAATAACGGATTATAATAATCGAACGAAATAAGTGAGACAGTTACTTATTACTGTTATTTTTGAGAATAAGAAAATTTGATGCGATCAATAAAGCATCTCGTTTGAGATCTAGCTACAAAAAAAAAAAGGAAATTTCTGTGAACCAGTTTTAAATACGGCGTATATATAGATTTTGTCGAACTAACCCGCGCCCAGTAGATATAACAAAAAAAAATCTTGACAAATTGTATCTGACTCGGCGATAAGAAACTGAGTTCAGATTGTAAGAAGAGCGGATAGCAAGACAGAAAGTCAATTTTTACTTTATGAATGAGCAACTAAAAAAACGAATTCAATATAAATCTTTAACCGCATTTTCATTGCTAAACTAAAGTCAAATTTATAGAATCCTACAAACTAGATTCTTCAGTGTTGAGTTGTTCCTGTTATCTAGTCTTTATAATAATAACTGAACAGCTGAGATGCAGGTTCCACCAAAATTTATGAGTTAGACAAATAGCTTGCTACTTATCTGTTTATCTTTAACGTATTCTCAGAAAATTGAGAAATGCATTTAATTTCTTGAAAATTCATCAATTACATTCAAAAAATATATACTAATTAGAAAATTTTAAATTTCTTTTTTTTTTTTTGAGTCTTGTATTCAGATACTTTCTGAAATAAAATGGCAAACGAAAACAGCAAAAAGTGTTCTTAAATTTAAATAAATAATTTCACACTTTTTCGTAAATCTAAAAAACAAAAAAAGTGTTCAAATGTTAGATTGCCAATTGTTTTTCCATTTTTTTTCGAGCTTTTCTTTTCATTTGATTTACTCTTTGAAGAGTTGTTTTTTGCATGGATACTCATAAGATACCCGATACAAACACCTCCTCGAAAACTAACTGCCCACAAAGTGAAACAAAATTGCTCAGCAAGTGCATTTTCGCCATTAATCCCCAACAGTGTCCGTGTCGTCGCCTTGGCATTCGGCTCTAGTGCAGCATCATCACGCGGCCGCCGCCCACCCACACCACTATCCGCATCCGCATCAGCCGTGGCACAATCCTGCCGTGTCGGCGCCGACAGCGGCCGCCGTTTAAGCGGCAACGTCGTGCAACTGGCGCTAAGGACGAGGCAGCAGCAACAACAGCAACCGCCTGGCAGAAAGCAGGGAGCGTGGAACAGCTAACAGGCCAACTGACACACACAAAAACACACACACGCACACACACACACACATTTGGAGCGCAACCTTATCGGCAGCAATGCCAGTGACGCCCCTAAATTGCGGCGACTGCAACAACAAAAGAAAAAGCAATCATCGCTGACCGCGGCTGAGAATGGGCACCGGCACAGATAACGCTGCATTTGTGTCCCAACAACAAACGCGATGAGTGGTTGGTGGCTTGGTGATTGGGATTCCGTCATAAAACACATCCACAACAACCACAACAACAACAACATCAGTACACAACCAACACCCGTTCAACGGTATTTATAATTTCTTTCAACATTTTTATCAAATGCATTTTAAATTATAACTTTAAAAATATTTTTGAATTGTAATTACTGATTTACAATTAATTTATTTTATTTTATAAAAACTAACATATAAGTTTGTATAACAAAATAAGAATTGTCAGTTCGATTCCAAGTTTCATAGAATTGCTTTGCGGGACTAGCACCTAGACAGCGTGCAAAAAAAGTATAGCATACTTTTAGGCTGAGCATAACATTTTAATTTCAAAAAATATTTGTTGTGTTATTTTTATTATTTCTTATAAACAGGTGCGCTTAATTAAAAAAATATAAAAACTAAATAATATAAGTTATATTATCACAAGAATTATGGCTTTCAGTTAAAAGAAATAATTATTTTTTTTTATCAGCTCAAAGATATTCCTTAACTTTAGATAAAGTTCGGTTGCCAGCAAAGGATACATTTAATATTCAATATTTAAACGTTAATATTTAAAACACATATATATATACAAATTAGCATATTTCACGAAGGCAGATAGTTAGTTTAAAGTTTAAGAATTTCACAAATTAAATTAAAAACCTGTATATTTATTAAACAATTTTTCTTCAATTTTTTACTTTCAGGGGTCAGCAGCTTGAGTTTTAACCCATTCGCCCTGCCGACCTGCAACACACAGGGTTATAGCACCAGTCAACTGGTGACATCAACCAAATAATATTATTATTAAATGCCGCTGTTTGTCTGCTGGCAAAGCCCACGCTTCGATCGAGACCCGCCCAAAGTTGTTGACCGTTAGCAGCAAATTAACCAATGAAAATGATGTGAACAGAAAGACGCTCGAAAGTGCAATAAGCGATGCAAATGTTTCCAAATTCGAACATATTCAAAAAAAAAACATTATTTATTGTATAAATATGCAAAATGAAAACAATTGTTTATTTTTGATTGATTAACTTTTTTATATATGTACTTGTAAGTTAAAGAAAATTTACGCAAAATGTTTTAAGTCCATATCAAAACAACTGAATACATATGAATAAAACAGCAAACTCATATCATTCGTGGGCTGCGGCCCGCGCTATAAACTAGAACCTAAGATAAACCAGTGTGAATAACTGGAATCGGCACCCACTCTGTGGATAAGTTTTGCATATTTCAGATTCGCTTGTTTCATCGATATATGTACATATATATATATATCAAAAATTAATTGGATGTAGTTATCGGAACTGTGAATAGAACAAATTATACCAATTTACATACCCACTTACAAATGATGATCTAAAAGTAATACGAACATATTATACAAAAATAAAAGTTAAATAAATTTTGGATATATCTAAATGCTTGTATACGAAAATTAAATACCAAAAAACCAACCAGATATCATTTTTCTTGAGATCGATTAATAAAATTCTATTTTTGGCTGTTGGTGTACTCACATACAACCACAATCTTATATCATTTTACATTGTCGAACCGACACAGTAGAAAACCCATAATCAAAATGATATATACCTACAAATAAATAAATAAATACAAATAAACAAATAATGGTTTATGGATAGCTAATTAAACCCGAATACAGCCTATTGAAAATTGAATAGTATTGAATAAATAAACTAATCATAAAAGATACTTATCAACGTTTTGGCAGTCATATGGTGCACTTAATCGATCCCATCAGAACACTCATACATATATAAAGAAAATCATAATTAAATCTAAACTCCATTTAAAGATCATAGGAATTAACGCATCCGCTATTTAAAATCGAAGATTAATCAACTACCCAACATTTGTTGACTAGAGTTTAAGTAATCGTATATTATATTATATAATAGTACGGTATACATATACATATTAAATACACAGAACGATTAAGATAATATTGGCGATGCGTATACATAGTAAGATTATTGTTTATTACTCGATCTGTAGGGTTTATTGTAATTGATATTGTATTATACGCGTATTTCTAGAGACACATACATCTATTGAAAGCTAATTAGAAGCAAAAATAATAATGCATTAATGATATAAAACTTATTTCTAGTTTTAAGCATTGCATAAGCCATACAAATTAGCTCCAGAAACCGATTTGTAAATTATATTTCTAGTAATGCTCTCTGTTTTGTAAATCTCAACAAGTTATTTAAATAAAATTTATTTAAAACATAAATAAACATACAAAATCAAAGTTAATTTCTCTATAATGAAAATGCCATCAAATATGAAAATCGAGATCCTCCCTCAGAATCAGTTGAAATGTTGTTGAAATGAAAAAAAAAATGGTTTTCAAAAATTCATCGATTTTATATGTAGAATCAATCTAATTGAAAAATCATGACCAGAATGCGATCAAACATGAAAATCGGTTCAGTTTTGACAAATTTATGGGTATTTAAAATATAAGACCTATGGGTTTGAGACCTTTACATGTCAAAATTTTTCTCAATTTTTGCATGATTTTTGACAAAAAATTTGACCTCTTCAGAATCAGGTTAAATGTTGTTTTTTATACTATTTGTGGCCAGAAAAATCGATTAAAGATGCAAACTGGCTTTTTTAAATTTTGAAAAAAAATATTTTTTGAAAATACATAAGGGGGAGTACATGCTTTTTTTCGAAAAAAAAATCAAAAAAATGTTTTTCCCAAAAATGCATTGATTTTAAATGTAGAAAGGATCTAAATGATAAATCATGATCAGAATGCCATCAAACATGAAAATCGGTTCAGTTTTGACAAATCTATGCGTGTTTCAAATATGAGACCAAGAGCATATGTCAATATTTTCTACTGAAAATATAGCGGCGACGCAGGAATTTTAAGAAAATTTTTTCCACTATTAAAATTTCTATTTTCAATACTTAATACAGTTTAATGGTTATACGGTAAGAATAATCTTTTTTGGTGTTTACACAATTTAATGCGCTGAACTAATTTCGCATACTACAATCTGTTAAAAATTAGATAATTGGTAGTTTTATTTATTAACAACATGGATCAGTTAGCTCATGTCTATTTCCAAAATGCATAAAAGTAAAATAGAATATTTTGTATATGTTTATAAATGCAATTCTTGCTTAAAATATAAAATATAACACCTGGAGGATAAAAGTTGAAGTTATTTAAAAACAAATTTCGTATTTGAATTTTGCACAATAAGGCACTCTATATTATTTACCAACTGATGCTGGAAGTAAGAGTGAATACCATACAGATACATATAAATACAGATGAAAGTAACCCAAAGCACTTATAATCGTAATTGATCTCTACCGTAAAAAACTTTAACGAGAAATTCACTTTTAAGGTCTTAGTTAAATTTATTTGCTTTTTGTAAGAGTTTTGCATTAAATATTTGATTACATACATACACGCTAAATTATCAATACGAATTCGTCTCCTCTCGTACATATGTGCTTAATAATAAAATGTTCCAACTAAGAATGCAAACGGTACGTTAGCAAACGTACATTTAAACATTTTAACCTACATGAATAATTGTTGATAAGATAGTTTTTTTTTTTTGTTTTTTTCTTTTGTGTTTTGCCTTGTTATTACCTTTGCGTTTTCTTGGGTTAATTTAAAATGATTTATTCATATTGGTAGCTAATCCGTGATCTATTATTCTGTTTTAGTCGTAGTCTCCTCACTCTCTTTGTACAAAATTTCATGGATTTTCGAGCGCACGAAAAGTTTGCGACTTACAGACAATTGCCGCATAATGGGTACAAGGCTTAACGCAAAATAATAATCATCATCTTTGAGATGCTGTTCCTGTTGCTGCTGAATGACGTAGGTCAGCTGTTCACTGACTGTGGTTAGGCGTTCAATGGATGTCTCCAGGTTGTTTTTCATTGTTTTTGCAGCACTCGTTGGAGCTGAGACCACCGTGGCAACGACTGGATTAGTGCTTGCCCTGTTAGAAGTCATCACGGTCACTTTGTCGCTACCATCCAGCATTTCATCCTCGACCACTTGTATGGGACTGTAGCACAGCGGATCTTCACTATATATAATGTCCTTGATGTCCTCGCTGACTTCCTCGTTGTGCTCGTACTCCTCCCACTTCTGGGGCAGTGCGCCAGCTAATGACGCATCGATCTTTGGTTTCGCAACACGAAGCGGCTCACGCACAACTTTTGCCTTGGCGATGCGCGATGTTTTCTCTGCAATATAAACATAACTCAATTTTAGATCAGAGCTATGCGTTATAAAAATCAGATGTCAATCAACTGCCGGCGCCCAGCTGTAACACAGGGCTGGGCGTCACTGTTTTACGATAGTTTCCAATTGAGGACAGTCGCGCCGGATCGATAGGTGCGCCAATAGGTCATAACATGTTGTGATAAGCAGCGCTGTTTGCATACCTTTCTTAAATGTAATTACAGCTGGTCGGCTAACGGACCGCTGTTGTATAGGATTAACCAGCACCTCGTCGGCGTGCTTGTGCCTCAAATGTGTCCACAGATTGGTAGTGTTGTTGCCCTTTAGATTGCTGGCCATGCCGCCACGCGATATATTGTTGCCGCAATAACGGCAAACCGCAAAGTTTTCGCACTCCTCATTGATATCGTAATGCTGCCAAACACTGCTAACGCGACCTTTAGGCATTTTTAATAATTTTTTTTACGAAAAAACTGCGCTCAATTATATTTTTTCCCACAAAAACGCAATAGCGATGTTAGCGTTGCTACTACCGTGTTGGAAAACACATACCACAAACAGTGTTGCAAAATGCCATTTTACGAACTAATACAACAAAGACACTATATTAAAGAAAACAAATAACTTTAGCCTATTTGTCATTCTTAGGCACTGAATATCACATTTTGTTTTTTATTTTGTACAACAGATTAAAACGATAGTCCCTAATTTTTTGTTTTAATTATTCGGCAACCTCTTCACTTATATGAAACGCGAATCATCCACCTAAACCATCTTAACTCTTGCATTTTTTTTGCAATTGGGAGAACCAATTTTAAAATCAAAAGCCGACTTCACCAATTCACAAATTTGATTGTCTAGAGATATACATCCCGGCATGCAAATGATAGGCACATAGCACGGCACGGCACTAGGACGAGCGGTGGCGATGACAGCAACAAATCTACCCGTTGTGAACACGCGTGGCAGTGTGAGGGGGCGTGCGTGAATATCAGATCCGAAACTTACCGTTAGTCGTGTGCAAGCATCTATGGCGCAAAAGACTACCAGTCCCTGTTTTCCCACTGTAGGACAAGAGATCGCCACAGGTTTTACAACAGGCATATGGCTCTATCCGATCGTCGCAAGACACCAGGTTAAAGAAACGCCAAACGCAGCTCTTTGCATTTCGAGGTTCTACCAGCTTACAGCGCTTGTCACCAGATTTTAGAAGACTTCTCAATTCCGATTTCTTTTCGACGTGCATTGTCGCTGTCCTATTCAAGAGGTATCAACAAAAAATATGTAAAAACCAAAATGTAAAATGTACTTTGCGACACGCATGTCACGATTTTTAGTCACGCACAAAACCGTGTTGCAAAGCACGACAGTCCAAATTGTGCTAAACTTTACAGCACTTTCACCGAAGAGCACGACATAATGTGACGTCACAAAAAATTATTAGTTATTGCGGGAAGTGTATTTTGAATACAACATACTTACTACGGTATTAATATTAAAACACAAGTGAATCCATATATTTCAAGATAGTGTTTAAATTATTCATTTTTAAATTATAAATAACATATTTTCTAGGTACGAAGAGTCAATTGAAACGTTAATTTTGCAACAATTTCAATTGAATTGTTCATTATTTAGAATTAATAAGTCTCACTGATAAATACAATTATTCAGTTCAGTCCAGTCATTCCTGAAGGAACAGAAGGACAGAATGCGTCTGTTCTAATAGAGTACTTCAGTTTATTTTTATAAAATAACTGTTAATACAAACGTAATTGGATAACGAAAAGGAAGAATTTTGAGAAATAAATATCATCACAATTCTAGCTTATACCAAGAAGTAATAAAACTTAATAATCGATGAATTGCTCAAATGATAAATATAGTAGTTAAAGTTAAAAATAAGTTAAAAATCCGTACCATTGATTTATTGTTTTGATTAACATGATTTAGAACTTCAACCTGTTAAACGTGAATTAGTGTGGTCTGCCGATATGCATCAGATTCCACTCAGTGAAATACAAGAAACATATTGCTTAAATAAGCAAATTCAGCTAAATAAAGTTTGATTATAGTTATCTATAAGCGACTGACGAACATTGTTTTTTTTGTTTGTTTAAATTTTAATAGTAATGAAATATTAGTGCTGTTAAAGTCAAGAATTTGTTTGTGGTGGTCGGCCGATATCAAATGCAGTATAAAAATGTAAGCACTGCAACATATGCAGTCATTATTAAAAAAATAGTTGAAGAAATATATAAATTTTGTGATATTGCTGGCCGATCGAAGCAACTCACTATATTCGAATTATTCCTATTCACTTCTACCAAAACGAGACAATGGACGAAGCAAGTGGATCAGAAGCAGATGAATTCAAGGAAAAACTGGCAAATACGTTGGCAGAGTGGGTTGTTGCAAACTGCCGGCCCTTCTTGGATATTGGATATTGCTGAAAAGGTGCGCCTGGATGTTTTCGAAGCAAGAAGGCATTGCTACAGCATCACCTGCATCAGTTGAACGGATAATTAACGTAAACAACAAACCTGTGCGTCTCCGTACATTACGTGAAAATCGGCTCTCCGGTCAATCGACTGCTCGCAGCTATCATTTTGGATGAGGAGTTCTGCCCAGGTGAAACAGTTATTTTCCAGTATGTTTACCATTTAACTAATATAAAATTATGTTAGGTTTGCCAGTAGGAACACAAATTGAAAGAATCTTAGGCGACTTTTACTGCATGTTGGACGAAGATGATCCCCTCATCGTAACATCAACCGAGTCCGCTCTGCTCAAACAGGGAATAATACCCTGCATAAGTTATTTGCTCAACAGCATCGTTGAAAGAGCATTAAATGAAGCCCGGTCAAGGAAATGTTGAACCAGGCCAAAAGACTTTTGCAAAAGTCTGGTGCCGCGAGAAGCTTGGAGAATCAGTTGAGTGGCTACTCCCCATAGAGATGGAACAGCATTTACCACGTGCTAAATTCAATAGAAGCCAATTGGACAGATATTTTAAATGCGTGCGCCGGTGAAAGTAATCCTTACCAGATCGGAAACCGCGATTTCAATCATATTTTCTCAGTTGTGTCCGTTCTCCGCCAGTTTGAGAAATGCTGTAATACCTTGCAGGATGAGACGAAACCAACTCTCCATTTGATCATACCGCATATTCACAATTATGCACAAAAATGCATATTCATCTCTTTGAATGCCCACTTAGATGTTAATTTTAAATGCATTTTTTTCATTCTTATTTTAAGAATAAATTTTGATTAATAAATAAATATTTTATATTTCAGATTTCTTCTAAATTAGTCCTTATAAAATTCAAAGAATTTCTTAAAAATTGCAACTAAATATATTTAATACTATATCCTTCACTTTCAATATCTATAAACAATAGAAATAAAAATTTTTACATTAATTCAAATCCAATACATCGTATGTGTGTGAATATTTATGATTCACACGATTCGATTAATCAAAAACAGCTTAACACAGTAACAAGAGGCGGATGGACGATAGCCGATTGCCGATTGACTTGATATTTTCCGTGTTGATTTAAGCCAACTGTTGCCACTTTACAACACTTGTATTCAGAGAAAATTTTGGAAGAGAAGAAGCTAGTTGTTATTCGATCTAAAGTGCATTTGAGTTTAATAGAAAGTATAAAATTAAGTGCGGATCAAACGCGGAGCGTGTAAAATGCATTTGTATGAATCCAGGCGGTAAAGCAATGCAGTATTTAAGAAAAATGTGCGTGCACCACGCACACACAGTTAGATTTTTTCGGTCATCATTTTGTTGCTGCTCGCAAACTGACGTCAACGTTGGCGTCGCTGCCGCCGTCGCCGTCGTCATCATACGCCTAGTCGCCAATGAGAGCGAAGAGCATAACAGTGCTTACCAGTTTGACGGCGTATAGTGCACAAAAGAGAGAGAAACAACGGCGAGCGCAACAGCAACAACAAGCAAGGCAAAAGAAAAATGTTTTCATTTCATATTACTGCTTGCCGTCGCGGAAAAGTGGAAAATTGCAAAAAGCGCAACTGCCACGCCATTAATTGTGCACTAATTAGCCGAAAACCAAAGCGAGCCAATCGAAAAGTGCGTCTGTGCGTCAACAGTGGCCCCAAATTGCAACAGCTGATGCTGTGTGCCCAGCACAAAAAAATCATTGCCAGCTCTGCCGCTGCGTAACTGCGCTGCTTTGCTCTGCTCCGTGCTGAGCCGAGCTGCTCTGCTTCTGTTATTGTGCCAAGCACAGTTCTACGGCAAATCCACCCCCTCCTGCCGCCCCGTGTTGCCGCCCACTGTAAAGTTCGCGCAGTGAATGATTCACATTTTTCCTTTGCTAGTTCTCCTCTTTCTGTGTTTTGTGTTGTTGTTGTTGCTGCTGCTGCTGCTGCGCGAATTGTTGGCAAATGCGTGCGCGCAATTAATTTGCGAAAACTCAAAAAAATAGTTGTAAAAAAAGTGCTTATAAATATTTATATATGTATGTGTATGTGTTGTAATTATGTGTTTGTGTGCGTGTTTTTAGGCTGCTCAACGGCTGAAGTGAAAATTCCAAGCCAGTGATAAAGAGAGAGAGAAAGAAAGAGAGAGAGAGAGAGAGAGAGAGCAACCCAACATAATAAGGAAAGTGTGGAAAATACAACGACAACAACAATAAACCGCTCGGCTAGTGAAGAAAGAAAAGTGAACTGCAAGTGCAGCGGAGACTGGGCGTCGGACAGCCAGTGACATCCGTCATCCTCTGCCGTCGCCGTTGCCCCCACTGCAGCAATTTCATCGTAAGAATTTAGTCAAAGTCTTGGGCTCGCCAAGCGGTAAACGCCTAAAGTGCAGTGTCATCGCCGTCTCCATCTCCAGCTGCTGCAATATGGATACCGAAACACAGGAAATACGACAGGTAAGCGTATTTTTAGCCATTACATATGTGTTACCCCTAACTCTGCTCCTGCCCTGCACTTCCAATTCCCACTTCGCCCTGCCGCTGCTCTGCTTACGCTCCCACACAGAGCGTTTTTGTGAGTCCGTGAGTGTGTGAAGTGCTTCTACTGATAAGTATGAATGTATGTGTGCCAACTAAATATCGCGCTCATTAAAATTCCTTTAGTGACTGCGGCGCCGACGCGACGTTAGCGTCGCCGTCAGAGTTACTGTGCCTCAAAAGTGCTCGACGCCGCCGTCTTAATTCGCTTAACGCCTTTGCAGAAATGCGCTCATCAAACGCTGCCAGCGCAGCGCCTCTGCCGCTGTCCATACGGGGTAACGGCTTTGTAGACTGGCGTCGACGTCGCGACGCTGCCACCTACTCTCTTTGCCAAAATGGTGCGCTGAGGTAACCGCACACGCCACGCTGCCGCTCCCACTGACCGGCCAAGTGGTGAGCGCCTTAATATGCGACGGACACCTACTTACCGTTTGACTGGTTTTTAAATTATAATGCAAACAACAACGCAGCAGCAGCGGCGTCAGCGTCAGAGCAATCAGTGTGGCCAGCTGCGCCGTGCTGGCATTGGGCACCCGCTGCTGTTCAATCAACTTTGAAAACTCTCATTCATAAATTGGTTTCACAGCCGGAAAATGCTTTTCAATGTTGTTGTTGTGGTTGTTGCTGCTGCTGTTGCTGCTTGGCGTTAACTTTTGTTTGTTGCTGTTTTAACTGCTATTGCATGACCTAATCGCAAAATACAAAAACAACGTAAATACATTCATATTCATATACATGTATACATGTACGAAAGCCAAGAAAAGAGAGACAAAAATGTAACTGATTAACTGATGTTTGACATTTTGACAATTTGGCAACCTTCACGATGTTCTCAGCACATATGTACATATGTATGTGGATAGGGTGTGTGTGTGTGCTTTTTTTCTTGCGTGCGTGCTGCCCCACCCCATAAATTCACAAAATTTGGAATGGCTCCCTAGAAAGTTAAATTCCTCGCACACAATCGACTATTCCCAGCTGTTTATCTAGCTGCCATTATGTTTGCTGTTGTTTTTGTTGTTGTTGTTGTTGCTGCTGCTAAGCTCTTTAAGCAATTAGCGCATTATGGGCTTTCAAAAACAAATGGAAAAAGAAACCCAAATACAAAAAAAAAATAACTTTAAACGCACGCTCAGCAACTTTAAGCATTTGCCGCTGACCATGTCGAATAGAGTTGTATCGAATCGTTCAGAAGAAGTTCGATTGAACGACTCACTTAACTGAATGCGGGAACTACATCTTTATTTGTAGTTCATCATTGTTTCTTGCCTTGCTTCTTTGACTTCCATCAGAATAATCGATTTTTTTATTTTTCTTTTAAATTTTTTCCTTTTTTGTAAATATTGTAATATCCATTTTCAAATAGATTTAACAATTATTCTAATCAATAAACGATGAACTGAGTGGAACGATTCATATGTTCAATTGCAAGTAGAACAATTGAACTCTTTAAATTGAACTGTAATGTGCAACTCTGATGTCGAAGTTCTTCGCTCTCTAGCATTCGCTCTCTTCATAAACAAAAATAAAAAAAAGTTTGCTCACAATTGTCAAAGGCAGAGTTTTTGTGTGTTCCTTTTTCATTTATATTTAGCATATCGCCGCATTTCTCTGGCACGCCAGCCAACAACAACAACAGTAAAATGAGCCAAACTGCGAGATAACGACAAAATCATAAATACCGCCAAGCCGCAATTTGAATTGTGAGCATATATTTATATGTAAATATATATATATATATATACTTATATATGTGTGCACTTAAAAATACACCAATATATGGATGCATATGGTACTTACATTCGTACTTATTAATACATTCGGCACAGACACAGACATTAAACTAGAAGCGACACAACCGACAACTGTGCCATCCATGTGGGCGTCCAAACCAGAAGCGATTTATTGCCGTTGTTGTTGTTGTTTGCTCTGCCCAAAATGTTTACATTTTGAAATTTGAGTTACAAATATTTATTTGTATTTACGTACATATGTATTTGAGTGAGCACAAACTTATGGACCAAAAAACGAAAAACGAAAAACAATAAAAAGTGCAGCTCGTTGCCAGTGGGTTGGAAAGTATGAGACAACAAACTGGTTGCGCAGGAAGTGTGTCCACCTGTCCGCCAGTCTACTTGTTGGCCAATTGCGCATAGTTCGACGGTCTACGACCTACGCCAAGATATTTGACACTCGCTAACCTGTTGCTCGAAAAGTGCATACAATATCTATCGACGCATTTAGTTTTAGAAAAATATTATTTCGATTCCCTATTTTGAGGTGGCTTATAAAGATAGTTAATAGAAAATAATAGTTGATAGGTTTAGGCGTTCAAGAGCTATAATATAATATCAATGAAAAGTTTGCTTAATAAAAGATTAAAATATATTTAATGAATATACAATTTCTTCTCTTAAATTAAATTTTTGGATCATGATTCGACTATATTCGAAAAATTTCATTTAAGCGAAGAAAATTTATATTCATTAATTATATTGTAATCTTCTTTAATATATAGAGCAAATATTTGTTCAGGAATGTATAATGGAAAACTTTGCAGTATTTTCTCACCTCCCTTGAATATCTAAAGACAACAGAAAACAGAAAAAATGTACATTATGCTTACATTCTTTTGCGATAATTTCATTTATATTAATCTAGTTAAATAATTACGGAACCCCTCTCTCTAGCACGTACTTGTAAAACCTGTTAATCCAAGATTAGGAATTATCTGCATCTCAGAAATTGTTTTAATCAAACATTTATTTATCACTCTACTTCTATTTTATTAAGATATTAGTTCTTCAAACTGTGTGCCTTATCGAAAACAGTTAGTCTTTAAGCCAAACAAAAGCACAAATCTCGCAGGTTTCTTATCAGAAGCATTCCGAAAAACAAGATACAAATTTGAACATGTGTGTTTACAAAATGTATTCACTTAGCGATAAGTTAAATTGAATCACAGCTAAAAATTATGGGCCTTATCTCTGTATGGGTGTCTTGGGAGTTAACTGATCGTTTTTCTCATCCAACCTGTCAGATGTGTCTGCTCCCAATTCCGATAAGATTCCATTTAGTTTCAATTGAACCAGAGGAGCAGTAAAAACTAATAAGAGGCAATTCTCAAGTTGCTTCTAAGAAAATGGGCAGAACTCGTGGCGAAATGATGAGTGTAAAATGCAGTTACAAATGGAAATGGCTCCGCTGACGAAGCATTAGTGCACTTGAGATTCAAAAAGTCGCAACAGCAACAACAACAAAAACATTGTTTGACTATGTATTGTGTCTGGGCTGGCGATTCCCTCTTTTTCATGCTGAGTGACCATCAGCAGGCTAAACATTCAAACAGACGAATGGACGGACAGACCCTAGCAAGAAGAAGAAACGGCGCACGCCAAGCCAAACACAGCAGCGAGTTTATCGAACTCATATTGAAGATTGTACGCATGGCTTCACACAGATGCAGCAACAACAGCAGCAGTAGAAGCAGCGGCTACGTCGGGCACAGATACAATTACAGATACTCAGATACACACACAGATTAAACTGTAGAGTGCACTACTTAATTGCTCCAATATTAAAATGCAGCATTAAATATGCTGGAAGCTTTTCTTTTGCTATCCAGCTGGTAAAATTGTGCTTTCAAAATAAAAAAAACTTTTAGCCGGATGTTCTTTTTGCCCTAAATGCCCTGAATTTAAACTACAAAGATAAGATATTGTAGTTTATCAAACCAACCAAATATGTTGTAGGAATTCTTGACTAGTCTTCAAATTTAATATTAAAACTTATTTATAAAATGATATGCTTATACTGATAATAATTTCTTTTTACATTACACAATTTGTGTTTTAGGCTCGTCAACGTGCTTCCGTCAAATGGCTGCTCTCGAAGGCGTTCAACAATCGCGTACCCGACAATTTGAAGGAGCCGTTCTATCGCGATCATGAGAACCAGGAGCGCCTCAAGCCGCAGATTGTTGTGGAGCTGGGCAATGCGACGCTCTATTGTCAGACACTGTCCAATCTGTACTCTGACCCCAATTACCAAAGCTTAAATCACTGGTCAATATTACAGACGCTAGCGCGCAAGGGTGTCCCCGTGGCGGAATCCTCGGACATGCCCATAACCGAGACGGTATTAATTCAAACGAATCCGTTGCGAATTGTAAGTGCAATTAACAATCATTTTTAAATCAACAACAACTAATCGAATTCCAACCCGTAGAACGCCCACATGTCTGTGATAGAATCTCTGATGGTTCTGTATGCAAAGGAAATATCATCGGGTGACCGTGTCATGGCGGCCATACGAAGGTGAGTAATACAAGCAAATTCTTTGTCAATTCTGCGCCTAACTCTTCGATTGATTTCAGAATATCTGGTAGTAACTATCAGGCGCCTCCGGGCCAGTCCTATGAGCAGGGCCTGCTTGCTTGGATATCGCATGCGTGCGCTGCGCTTAAAAAGCGCATCGTCAAGGAGCTGGAAACAAATGGGCCAGAAGAGATTGTAAGAATAACTACAAATCTAAATTTCTCTTTTATATTCGTTTGATTCTCAATCGTTATTTGTGTTTTTGCTGCAGGGCACGCGACTGCAAACGCCGGACATACCGCAAGTTCGTGACTTTCAGGATCTGTGCGATGGCATTTGCCTTGCGCTGCTCATCTCCTACTACTGCCCCAAGGTGGTGCCATGGACGAGTGTGCGCATCAACTATCTGCCCGCTGTGGAGGACTCCATACACAATATTCTGCTGGTGAGCAGTTTTTCACAAAAGCATTTGCCATACGGCGTCTTCCACATGACGCCCGAGGACATAACTTATATGCGGGGGTGAGTGCTTGCCGATCGTCGAAATGTACTAGAAAAGCTTGCTATAACTCTGATTTTGTATGAACAGCTCCATGAAACTGAATCTGGTCTTGCTGCTGACGGATTTATTCAATCTGTTTGAGATACACCCAGCCAAATGTGTCTTCTATCCGGGCATGGATGGACAGGGTAAGTCGCAGTCCATATTATTTCGTTTCAAAAAAATGCACCGCATCGCATTCCAATCAACGTATCGACCAACCAACTACCAGCTGGACTGTGTGTTCCCATCCAGGGCATGTTTTAGTTTCGTCGTCGTCGTTGTCTTTGTTGTCCCGTGAAGTTCTGTTCACAAGCATAATTTGCCTTTGATTTGCTTTGCACCTTTTGTTATCTATTCGTTTTGTTTTCCTGCATTTTATTTTTTTTTGGCTGCATCGATAAAAAAGGGTTCTTTTAACATTTTAAACTAAATTGAAACTTGCTAGCAATAATAGCCGAGTGGAAATAATGTGCAATTGGATCCGTGTGGGCTTTTTAATATTACAAGCAATTAAATTGCTTTGTTTTCATATAGGAATAGGCTCAGATACCTGATGCACCTGCTGTATACAACAATAACCTGCATAAAACTAATAACAATAGTTTTGAATAATAGTTTGAATCATAAAGCAGCACCTTGAATTCCATCCTTAACCAGACAGTCAGAGAATCATCAAAGCTATACCAAATTGCAGTGATTTGCTGCGGTTTGCCTTCATTCACAGAAATTATGAATCAATCATGTACCACAATCATTTAATTTTTGATCATTTACTCGGTTGGCGTCATCCCGCACTTGATCCATTTGGAAAGCAATATAAAGTAGAGTTATCTTAATAAACAATTCAAATTTGATTCTATTTCTTTGTTTATGTGCAAACGCTTGTGCAAACCACAAATCACCAACTGAATGGGTGTTAACACTATGCTCTCTCTCTATTCAACACGCGCACACATGCAACTACAACCACAACAACAACAACAACAACGACAACAATATTATTAACAACAACAACAACCACGACAACCACAACAACAATTTGTATTGATTCGATTTGATCGATTCACGCCTGACGCAGATGTCATCACAAGGCGCAGCCTGGGCGCCAATGAGCACGGAATCTGCCATCGACGGGGCCTCACAGTGCAGCCCGTAACGCCCATCCCTGATTTGCGCAGCGATCTTGACCAGCCACCCATTGGCTCACCCTCGAATCGGCCGCCGTTTCAAGGTTTACTTTACTTCTCTTCTTCTACCAATTTCTTTGAGTGTTCCCAAACCAAAGAAATATGTGTGTGTTGTTTTTTGTTTTTGTTTTATGTGTGTGCCCCCTCGATTCCATTTGTTTGTTGCTTTGTTTCCTAACGTGAATGTTTTGCATTTTCTCATTGTTTGTTGATTGTTTAATTGTTTGTTCGTTTGCTTGTTTTTGCTCATATTACGTTATTCGGATGAATGTCCCCCCCACTCTGCCGCCGCTTCATTCTTGCAATTTTACCCACTTAAACTTAACTGTAGCATCACTTAACTAATACCACAGATTTGTTTACCAATACGATAATTATTTCACTCTGCATCGGAAAAACGGAGACTTGTTGTTGCTTTTATTTTAAAACATTTTGAACACTTTTTGCACTGCATCCGTTGACTCCAACTAACCGAATGACAAATCTAAAAATTAACTAAAAGTTTAAAATAGAGGAATATGGTAACGAGAATTGAGGCGAGAACTTTGTTTAAGAAATTTGAAATCAAAAGAAGTTTTTGAAGTCAGTAGTCAAGAATTATTCCTATAGCTATTCAACTGACCTTATTGAAATTAAGTCCGTTAAAGCTAAGCCCGGAGCTAAGGGTATAAAATCTAAGGATTATAACTAAATTCAGATAAAGTTCGTATAAATAGTATAAAAATAGTACATCACTTATTACTTAACAATCACTTAGTTAGTTAGATGTAACCGACTACGCAATACTCTGTCCACACTGTTAACTTAACATTAACTTAACATGCGAAATAGATCTTATGATTATTGTACCCTTAATGCAGTGATCTTCAAACTGTATTTTTTGGAAAACATAGATTTTTCTTTGTAATTTGTGCGGCATGGCCGAAATTGACTCGAACTTTAGAGGAAGTCATTCTTTTCTCATGTTAGCCAAGTTCTTTTTAGAAATATTTGAGTGTTGGTTTTTGTTAAACACATAAGGTGGTTTTTTAAAAATCCATAATAACTTTACCATCTATACACAACAGAGAAAATGCATTGTTGTATTAGAGCGATAATCGGGTAATATTCCATAAAATACAATACGCATATTAAGCACTTTGGTACTCCATTTGAACGGTATTCGCTGTACTTGAATTTTAATTTATACATATATATTCCTCGCAGTTTTAAAGCACCCACTCAAAATTCCATATTTTAACAAATTAAAAGTTAACTCTCACTGATTCGACAGTAATCCCTTAGACCCAAGCCCAGTTTTTCAAAGTTTTCGAGTTTTCCATACTTTCTTTTATACATTTTTTTTGCACAAAAATTTATACAAAAAATATTTAATTGGCACAAATATACCTGATATGCATTGCATAATACCACATATAGAAATTTCAGAAACCACAACGGATTGTGTTTCACTCGTTTTGTGTATGTGGATATTTGTGTTTTTTTATATTGAGAATGCCTAGCAATGTTAATTTTTAATGTATATTTAAGTTGATGTTACTTTTATGGGACAAAAGTTATATGTTTTGCGTGTGAATTTTCTTTTGTATTTTTAGTTCCGCACACAAATTCATTTAGCGGCGGCTTAAATCGCAGGTCAACTCCGCCCACCGAATATCAAACGATGCAGTCAAATAATTTTGATGGCAATCAAGCCGAAGGTAAATAATTGCAAAAATTGTTTTCATTTTATATTTATACAATTGTGTTACTTTATTTTTTTTAAGTTAAAGCTTTTTATTTGCAAGACCTTTCACAGATAAACGCTGCCCAAAAATATATTCTTTGTTTTTAATTGTGTCTGTTTTTTTTTATTTTGTTTCTTTCTTTTCTCTTAACCACTGAACCTGCCCCACAAACATGCTTAAACACTGCCACCAACCAAATCTTCACCGCAAAACAACAATTTTAACTGCGCCTTTCCGCCCAACTGACTCCCTACTCCACGTCCACGTCCAACTCGACGCTGCCACCGCCACTGTCATTGTCATCGTCACCGCCAACGCCACCGCCACCGCCTTCTTCTTCTTTTGATTCGCATGTGGCAGCGTTCGTCGTGCATAAGTCGCGTGGCATTACGACACTCTCATCCATGCACTCGCAACAGCAGCAGCAGCAGCAACAGCAGCAGCAGCAGTATCAGCTTCAGCACCAGTCCCAGCCCCAGCAGGAGCCCCTGGTTCCAGCTCGCTTGCGTCAGGCTAAAGAAAAGAACAATGTCGAGTCGAAGGCAGACGAGAGAGGTTTGGCAGTCTTTTAACTCATATTTCATTTATTTTGCCACCCCTCTTGCGTGTTAATTAACTTGCAGACGGCAGTCACCTGCATAATTATGCAGTTTCACTTAAAGCACTCTGAAATTGTATCCATTTATTTATTATAATCATTAATTCATTGCCAAGAGGATAAGCGATTTAGTACAGAAAACTACGCTGTCTTCACTAGTTTGCAAAGCTTTTAGATTGACGACATAAACAACAAGTAACTAAACTAAATTTGTTAATAAAAACTTTCCATTAGTTTACATCAAAATAGTTTTTGTTGTTAAATACCATTTTCAAAGATGTTTTAAAGTAAAATGATCAGATTATGTAGGTTTGGTTAAGCTGGAAATTTTACATATATTCACGGAAATGCTTAACGCAATCCCAATCAACTTAAATATATGCATACGATTTATTGATCGGTATAAATACCAATTACTCCAGATTTAGGCACGTTTCGAAAACACAGTTCGATGAAAATATATAGTTATATATACTTTGAGAATTCTGTCACTTTGAGGTCTGCTTATTTTTTTTATTCACTCAAAAACTAGATTTACATCATTTTATGTCCGAGTTTAGATAAACTTTTAGTTTTATATTCTTGTTAAACAAGTTGCCGGAAATATTTATAATAAATTCTCGTTAATAGTGTATATTAGTATAAATTGGAATGTTAAGATATTTTGAGGGAAATCCCTAAAGCGCTTCACATAAACGAATTCATTTAATTTTTATGTTCATTTTAATAGTCCTTTTTTTCATATTTTTTTTTTTATTTTTGTTAAATATCATCCATTGTAATGTACTGTTTAGTTTACACATTTAATTTTATTAATTTTGTTTTAAAAACGACAACTGAAACAGGCGATTTTGTCGCTGCGGGTCGACCAAGTAACTGGGAACAGAGCCGGCGTCCAAGTTTCGCAGGTAGGCAACAAATCTGTTCAGTCGCTGTTTGAATTCCCGTGCGTGTGTGTGCGTGTGTTGAATGTACTTAAGATTGTGTTACCCTTTGTCTTTATTTTCGAGCTAAATGCGAGTAGCTTTTCTCCATTTAAGCGTGAAATTGTCTAACTAATTTCTAACTAATAAATAATATTTCAGGTCGTCGCTCTCGACGAAACTCTTCCAGTGAAGACTCGCAGCTGACAATTGAGAACTTTGGCGGCTCACAGGATCAACTGAATACGCTGGGTCGATACGAGCGCGAACGCGACAGGGAACGTAAGCTATCCAACACCAGTGTGGGTGAGTAATTCAATATAGCACATTTATTAAGTAGACATTCATTAAGTTCTTTTTGCTTTTTCAGAGCCCGCCGTCGCAGTTCGTTCCTCAATCGCAGATGCTCGTGGTACGCTACAAATAGGCTACGATACGGATTCGGGCTCTGAGAAGCAGGACCGTGAAACGGAGAAGTTTTCAATGCATCGACAGGCTAGGTAGTTGGTTTTTCTTAAAGATCAAACAAATTCTGTTGATAATACTGACGATGATTTCTCCATTTGTTAGCAGTGCCGACAATGTGCCCACGGTCTCAGCGCATAACCTGTCGAACGCGGGCAGTCCGTTGCCGACGCGCAATAAGCAACATTCCATCGATAGGGACTACTCGAGTGCGGAGCACTACAATGACGCCAGGTCGAGTGCATATGATCCGGAGAGCACTCCCGTGCGTAAATCCTCAACTAGCAGCATGCCAGCGAGTCCGGCGGCCTGGCAGTTGGATATTTGCGAAGATGAATTGCGCTCGCTAGAAAATGCCACCAAATTATCCACAATGCGGATGAAACTGGAGGAGAAACGCCGCCGCATTGAGCAGGACAAGCGCAAAATCGAAATGGCCGTGCTGCGACACCAGGAGAAGGCTTGTCAGGTAGTAATAGCCTTTTAATAGAAGATCATAGTTTAAAGTTTGAAACAGAGACTTGATTACTGATCATAAGTATCGGTGAACAAAAAGTTCATTGAGAAATTTTTAATTTTTTATAATGTTCGAACTTGGGAGTCTCCGAATTTTTTGTATTTTTCTTTTATATATTTATTAATTGTGAATATCGATTTCAGGAGGACTTGGAGTCGTGTCCCGACGTTTTAAAGTGGGAGACCATGAGCAATGATTCGAAGCGCACGCCCGAAATTGATCCAGCCGACATGGACAAATACCAAGTGAGTTCAGTTGAGCATCAGAACTTTTGCATCTCAATGTGTCCACTCCAAGCTTGTTCTAACCAAGGATAAATGTTAATTCGCTTGTCTCTCTCGTTTCAATACTCCCTTCCCCTCCATTGCGTTTCTTTTTGTGTTCGTGGTTGCTTCGACATAAAAATAACAATTGTACACAACACAACACAACAAACTCATAAACACACACACACATTAACACACCTAACACCTTGGTCGTGGATGCGTGGAAAATGTCAACAGCAAAGCATCGCCATTATGAACATGAATTTGCAGGATATCCAGCAGGATATCCATCGGCTGGCAACGCAGCAGAGCCAAATGCAGGCGCAGCATCTGCAAGCGCAGCAGCTGATGCAGGCACAGCAAATCGCCAACATGCTAAACCAGGTAAGCTCCACGTCGCACCTCGCATCCGCCAAAATTGTCAAATTAACAGAAATGCTTTTCGGTTTGTTCTTTTTGCTCTTTGTTACATTTTGTCTGCATTTTGTTTGTTCCCTTGTTCGTTCCTTCGACTAACCGTGTGTGATTATTGTTTTTTGTGCTTCCACCCCCCGCTAACCGCACGAACAGCAGCAAACGTATGGCTCGCAGCAGCATCTGGCTGAGCATCACTACCAGCAGCGACCCATGCAGCAAAGCTTTGGCTCATCACCGCATCTTCCGCAGGCCTTTAACGCATCAGTCAGCGCCTACAACTCGCGTCCGCCCAGCCGCGATCCCTACCAGCAGCAGCAGCAGCATCAGCACCACCAGCACCCACAGCAGCAGCAGCACCCACTCCAGCAGCCCATGCAAATGCCTCCAATGCAGTACCTCAACGAGCAGGGCCAGTACATGTCGCCGCCCACTCACTACATGCAGCCCCAGAGCCTCTACAGCGACAATGGTGCGCCCTACAACAATCACTCGCCCTACGGAGCGCCCCCGATGCCGCAGTACCAGCATCCGCAGCAGCAGCACCAGCAGCGCAACAGCGTCTACGATGAGTACGGCCAGCCGCCGAATCACTTCTATCTGCACGAGTCCCCGCCCCAGCCGCATGCACATCCACAGCGTCGCACCTGGGCGCACTCGGCGGCAGCGGCTGCCTACGAACAACAACAACAACAGCAGCAGCAACAACAACAGCAACCCATGCTAGACGTGAATGCCTGGCAAACGCAGAAGAAGATGCAACAGCAGCAGCAAAACTGGCCAAATCGGCCGCCCTCTAGCGCTGGCGTGTCTCAGGGCTTCGTGCTGCATCAGAACGGCGGCGGCGGTGGCGGCGGAGAGCTGCAGCATCTGTTTCAGGTGCAGTCCTCGCCGCAGCACAGTCAGCGGGCACTTGGTGGTGGCAGTGGCAGCGCCAACGGCGTGCAGCGGCAGCAATCGCTGACGAATCTGCGAGACAATCGCTCGCCGAAGGGCAACATGGGCCAGCCGATGGGAATGGGCCAGCACGAGGATATGATGGCGCCACAGAGTATTTGCTTCATCGGCGATGAGGAGGATGTCGACGAATTGGAGCGCAACATCATTGAGTCCATGCAATCGACTCGCATTTCCGATTTTGTGGCGCAGCAGCAGCAACGCCTTCATCATCATCAGCAGCAGCAGCAGCAGCTGCCGGCGGCGCACAGCGGACGCGGCAGCAGCTCGGAGGATTACGACAGTGGCGAGCTGATTTCCAATAAGCTTAACATCACCAGCGGCAATCTCACTTACCGCATACCCTCGCCCTCGCGCCCCTCCATACAGGCCAACAGCTTCCAGGATCCGCGTGGTATGAGCACTGGCGGAGGCGGTGGTGCCGGCGGTGGCAGTGGCAGCGGCAGCGGCAGTGGCGGTAGCGGTGAGGAGCAGCGGCCTGAAAAGGGCTTCTACATATCCTTCGACAACGACCAGCCGAAACGACCGAAGCCGCCACTGCGCGCCAAGAGGTCACCCAAGAAGGAGCCCAACAGGGATAGTGTGGACAACCAGGTTGTCCTTAAACGTGAATCGCTAAGTCAACTGCACAACAGCAACAACTCTGCCAGCGAGGAGGCCAAAATGGCCGCCGCTTCCAGGAACAGCAACCACTCGTTCTCCGGCGGCCAAAACAATATCATCGCCGGCAACGCGACCTACAACAAATACACAGACGAGCCGCCCATCCAGCTGCGCCAAATAGCCGCGTCAGCGTCCGAATCCAATGTCCACGAGCGCCGACACCTGGAGGACCTCACCAATCAGCCGCCGCAGCAGCTGCAGCAACAGCCGCTCTCGCCCTCGAGGCTCAGGGCGGAGCATAGCATCAGCAGCGCCGAGGCGGCCAAAAACAAGGCCCTAGTCATTGGCGCTGATGCGACCAATCTGGATCCGGTAAGAACAAAATAGACAAATATTTTCAAATATTATATTTTGTGTTCGTTTACAGGAATCTGTGGATGAAATGGAACGTCGAAAAGAGAAGATAATGTTGCTTTCGCTGCAGCGCCGACAGCAGCAAGAGGAGGCGAAGGCGCGAAAGGAGATTGAGGCATCCCAGAAACGGGAAAAAGAACGGGAAAAGGAGGAGGAGCGCGCGCGCAAAAAGGAGGAGCAAGTGGCGCGGCGTGCAGCCATATTGGAACAACATAGACTAAAGAAAGCCATCGAAGAGGCCGAGCGAGAAGTGAGTCCAGCTAAACAAAAGTAACAATCGAGATCCACTAATCCACTTTGCTGCAGGGTAAAACTCTGGACCGGCCCGATCTGCATGTAAAACTGCAGCCACAGTCATCAAACGCGTCTACGCCGCGTCTTAGACAGCAACGCGTGACCAGGCCGCGGCCCAAAACCATCCACGTCGACGATGCCAGTGTGGATATCAGTGAGGCTTCAAGCCTTTCCAGCCGGGGAAAGAAGGGCTCCAGTTCAAACCTAACCGGTGAGCGTTCCGTTGAACTCCTGCAAATTATGGCTTTATTTTTAGCCTTGAAACACACACAACAACAGTATTCACAAGAGTATAACAAGCGTAGGATTCTTTGGACCACACGAAACACTTGGAAATTACCTTTACCATGTCTGTGACAATTTGTTAAGTGAAGTGAAATGATCGGAAAAGGTTTAAAGACTACATATTGATCAGGAATTTGAAATCTCAGTCGAATTTAAAAGTTTAGCTATTTACTGCTCCAAGATATTACACGAAAATATTGTAAAATAATTACAATTTGTGCCAATTCCCTTTTTAATTCCGACATTTGATTTCTCAACTGTGTATTTTCCTCCAATTAACATAAATTTCCCAAGAATCCTAGTTAATTGTGTATAATGTTTGTACGTGTGTAAATTTCGGCATATCGAAATTTCAAAAGTTTGCTGTTATTATTCGATTTATTTATTTAATTTTAGTAATTGTCTTTGTTTTGCTAATTTGTTGAATTTTTGTTTTCCTTTTAAACCTGATTGATTGGCTCTAAAATTGTACAGGCTACGGTCAACTCAGTTCAAATTCAATGAAAAGAGATTTTTATAGGGGCTCGCAAGACTCCCTTACAGTTAAAGGTAATTTATGTTTCTATTGTTTTCATTTCATTGTTAATATTATTTTAGTTATGTTAAGCATGCGCCTCTTGACTCTTGGTATTTGATTATTTTACGTAGTCCTCTTTTTGTTTATTTATTTTGGTTTAGGGAAAATTGTGGATTTAATTTGATTTAATTCTTAATTTAGTGCACTTTAGCTGATTTGGGTCGAGAACTTAATTTATAAGCCATAACTACTAATCTCGTTCAACAGAGTCCCCCGATGATTATCCCAGCACAAGTTCAACTCCGATTGGACGACGGGGATCTTACAAAACTTCCAGAGGTTGGTGCTGGGTAACAAGTACTAAGTTTTTTTTTGTTATCTTTCTTCTTTCTTGTTTTTCTACTCTTGCTTTTGTTGGCCAGTTCGTGTTAACAACAGCAAAAAATTCCCACAACAACAAAAATTTGTTGGCTTGGACTTGTGCGCCTAGTCCCTTAATGCTGATTAACACGATTAATTTTTTAAAGTTTTTATTAATTATTAAATATAAATTAGGCGTGCTAAGCACTAGCTAACTCACGCTAAGTCACTCGAACTACTAAAAACTAGTACTAAGTTATATAAACAAGCCCATATTTAACATAACCTTATCAAGTTAAACCAATATAAATATTACCAAATACTAAATACTAACTGCCAGCGCACATCCTGTAAGCAAATGCACACTAGGGATAATTCACACGATCTCCCACGGCGGAGGTTTTCTGGACATAAACAAAAAAAACATTGATTAATTTGTTAACCTTACTTCTGAATTTGGGTCAAGGTCTAGATTAAGTCTAGTTTACCAAATGCATTTCATTTTTTTGTGTTATTTTAAAACTGTAAGAAAACTGAACTTGATCCATATTCGATTTATGCACCCGGCTCTCGCGTGTCTCCGTGGTGCCACTTTTTACAGAGCCAGCCGTCGAACGGGGCCGCACCCTGTCGCGAATATCAGTTGCTAAGGGGAGCACACTTAATTTCCGTGGCCGAAAGTCCAATTCGCTAATGAATTTGTGCGGTAAGAAGCGTTTCACAGCTACAACAAAAAAAAAAAAATCAAAAAAAAAACAAGCTGCTTGCCTTTTACTTTTACTCTATTTCTATTAAACTTTTTCTCCTACTGCTACTTAATGTTTTGTTTGTGTGATAGATTAAACGATAAATTGGTTCTGGTCTAATGCAGTAATTATGATTTTCCATTGTCTTTGTCTTAAATGCATCGGTGGCAGCTTCTTTCATTTACTATTTAATTAGTCTTATTTCAATTATATTTACTGGTAAAAATGCAATATTTTTGTTGTATCGTTGTCTTTAAAAAATCACTTAATTTCAATTATTTTTCATTTGTATTCTATTACTTTATTTAACGTATTAGTTAAGAGTAATGCAGAAAGGATAGTGACTAATTATCCATATTAATTGTAATATATTTAGTAGATCATTCTAAACTTTCCGAAAAGTAAACTTTATTTATTTCTTATTTCTTTCTATATATTAATAAAAATTGTAATTGCATTACTCTTAACGCATATTTCTGCAATGCAATTAATATTTTTGTATAATTTTTTAATTATCAGTACAGTAAAGCTTACATAAAAGCCAAGTATTTCAGTGAGACTAATTAAAAAAGTAATTTTTTTTCATTTGAATTTCTACATTTTTTTTCTATTATCATTTTAAATACGGGTTCTATGGTTTTTTTAAGTTTCTCTATTTGAATTATTTCGCTGAATGATTCGTTTTTCTATGACTATTCAAAGGAAGCGGTGGCGGCATTTATAATTCTCAATCTGTTAAGTGAGCCAAAGCAACTAAATGCCAGTTGCTGGTTGCAATTTTGTGGTTCTGGTTGGGGAACAGGAACAGTCATTTATTCAATTTTGTCGTCCTGAAATTTGTGAATTAACTCACACACATATACCCGCACACAACAAATATGCCTGCACATCGATCACACAAATAACACATTCGCAAACTTACGCACTTCAGACAGATCATATTTAGGCCTTAACTTATATATTCTACATTGAACGATCTACAAAATTGTTTTACTAAATTCAATGCACACATTCTCTTTTATTTCTTGTTTCTTTCAATTCAAAACTTGTGTACAAACTCCCGATCTCTCGAATTAACAACAAATGTGAAAAATTAACCAACAACAAACAAAAAAATCTATTAAAACTAAATCGATAAATGCAATAACAAAACCATTCATCGCTCGATCGCTTCCATCGACATCATCTTGTGGCGAATAACGAATAACTAATTGTGAATGCATCAACCGTATGAAATTACTGCATGGATGGCAACTCTGACACTGTTGCCCTGCTCTCTGTCTCTTCTCACCCCCTCTGTCGCTCTGACTGGCTGTGGTTGATGGTGTTGCTTTGTTTTGGTTTGCATCAATGCATGCATGACTGATGATGATTGATGAACGATCTACCCGATCTACCCCGCTTACCGGTTAGACACAGATTCGGGACTGGGACGGGCCACTCCGCCGCGGCGCGCACCGTCACCAGGAATGGCGGGATCAGGTAGGCATATGCCATCTCCCTCTGGACCAGGCTCTTTGCCGCCAGGTTTGATATCGAAGCGTCGCGGATTTGATGATGGATCAAGCGATACGTCTTTAACTGCGAACGCTATCATGGAATACTCGGGTTTGTACTTAGTAACAAAGAATCCTCAGTTTTACATTCACAACAACCATCATAATCGTACATACATACACCATACCATATTGGTTCTGCATACATCATTTGTACATCACTTTTTATATATATTTTTTTTTAATTCTGTTCATTGTTCAGTTGTTCTTTTGCAACCAATTGGTATTCGTTTCGTCTTCTATAACATGCCCACATTTCCTTTATTGAAATTCATACATATATGATTTAACGACATACATAAAATCTGAGTTTTGATGTACAAACGTACATAACTGTGTACATAGGGACTGCGACAATTTTTGTATGTGCGCGCGTTTCTCGAAGCAATTGCAATCCATTCGTTGTTCCGTTGCGTCGTCAAATCCACGATTTCGATAGTCAAACCGAGATGTCCTCTATATCGTATTATAGTATAATACTACAAACAAAAATTCAAATCAAATTAACCCCGATTGGCTCAATTAACCGCTTCACATTTGCAAACTTGAAAATAAAATTGAAAACAAATGCAAAATTGCAAGCAATTCTAATCCTAAGTTTTTATATGATTTTTTTTATATATTTTTGATTTATTTATTTAATTTTTTTGGAATGTTTTGCATTTGCTAATCACTTAGTTTAGTTAGTTCAAAATGTAAGTACTTATGCATATATAAAATAGCAATATTCAGTAAACCAAGAGGGTCATTCATTACGTTATATGAAACTATAGAATTTTCGATTTTCTAAAATATTTTTTTAGTTCTAATTTCATTAAATAAGGTAACTTCTGTTTAAATGTTAAAACGGGGGTTTCTGCCAATCTAAACAAACAAAGTTCCGCAAATTTAATTAATTGGTTAACATTAAAATATAACGCTTTGAAGGATCCTCGTATGCTACAGGTCCTCAAATCCGCTGCGTCAGACCAATGCAAGAAATTCGGAAGGTGCGACCTGTAGCTTAAATTTCAGTTGATTTATCCGCCTTGCAGTTTTGTATGCTCAATTCGCACGTAAACTAGTTTGCATAGAATTCAAAGAAAAATTGTAACCTCTTTTTTTTTGTATAAAAAGCTTGCCATTAACACCGAGTAGAAATCCACAATAGTCAAATTTTTAATTCCAGTTGTGGTACTGATAAATTGTGTTGATTCACAGGTCCAAAACTGTACAAACAACCAGCGGCCAAATCGAATCGCGGTATTATACTAAACGCCGTTGAGTATTGCGTTTTTCCTGGCGCCGTGAACCGTGAGGCCAAACAGAAAGTGCTCGAGAAGATCGCGCGTTCGGAGGCCAAACACTTCCTTGTACTCTTTCGTGACGCGGGCTGTCAATTCCGCGCCCTTTACAGTTACGTGCCGGAGACGGATCAAGTGACGAAACTGTACGGCACGGGACCTAGTCAAGTCGACGAAGTCATGTTTGATAAGTTCTTCAAGTAAGTTTTGTGCTGTTTTTCGATTTTTGATCATTGCGAGTAACGCGTGTTTATCTCCTTTTTTTTTTTAGATACAACTCAGGTGGCAAATGCTTCTCACAGGTGCACACGAAGCACCTGACCGTCACGATAGACGCCTTCACAATACACAACTCGCTGTGGCAGGGCAAGCGGGTGCAGTTGCCCAGCAAAAAGGACATGGCGCTTGTGATTTAAGTCGAGTATGGAGCAGCAACTGCATCGAGCGCTTGGCGCAACTTGGCCCAAAGCTACTACTATTCTGCAACCTTAAATCAACTGCGAAAGCAAACAGAATTAAATGTTGTAATACAGCACCGACTGAATGCAGTGCTTCGGTATTGGCCGGGACTCTGGGCAGGGTACGGCATATTATGGCTTAATAACTAATTGCACACGTTTGAGCGACTGCAACAAATTGGAATTTACATAAATATTGTATTGATTAATACAATGCGATACAATGTTTACTTTGAATGTATACAGCATAGAAGCAGGAAAAACAAAAAACAATAGAATAACTCCAGACACAAAAGCCAAAATAATATCCTACGGATAACTTTAAATTTATTTCACACAACACGAACACACACACACACACACACATACATACACACACACCGAAATGAAAATTCAAAGAAAAGGAACAACAGATATTGTAGAAAATCTTTATTTTATTAATTTGTTTTAAATTGTTATGAAGTTTTTTTATGCGAAATTTTGTTGCCCTTTGGCATAAGCGGGATTGTGAGGCCGCTGTCAAGGGCTCAGAACAATTTCGCCAGTCGACACTAATTTTAACGCCACTAGCTATTTATTTTAAGACCTATTAATATTTACTTTTTATGCAAATTTAAAAAGGAATAATACAACTAATATTTAAAAGATACATACATAATACCTATGCAACAAACTGATAAAAAAAGACTTTTAACTGGTGACACCTTAAGCTGTCTTTGTTGTACAAACTCTATGGAAATACTAATCGTGTTTAATTTACATTATTAAATACACTCACTTATGTATTTCATTACACAGTCAGATGCTCTAATGACAACGCAGTCGGACTCTAAAATTCGTAGATTGTATTACACAAATCGATTATTTTCAAACCCCGTTTTTTTAAGTCGTTTATTAAATGTATTTTAAATATTTTCGGGATTGGCTTCTCACGCTTTTGTCCGCATGGCTAAGGAAACTGGAAAGCGTAGCGGTAAGGCCTTAAAAAGATGTTTCAACTTGTTAGCGTATAACTGCCATCAACAATTAGAAATTATTCTCTATTCTCTGTTTTAAAACCTCTACACTTTTTAGGCCGCTCAACCGTGCACTTTAGTCTCTAATTTCACAAATGTTTTTTTATTGACATATGCATACATGAATAAAAAAATAAACAGTTTTTTAAACTTATTTTCGTATTACAGTTTATATTGCGTTAAACTAATGCTTCTTTTGTTATATTTATTTTTAATGATTAATTTCTTAAAATGGCCTCTACAATATTTTAATCAATAATCGAACAAATTAACATAAGTGACAAACTAATAAGGCATAAATTGTGTTCCGCCATAATCAAAAGGATATTAATGGGGCATTGGCCATGTAGCAAAGAAGTGCAAGGGTTGGTCAAGAAACGAGTTTATATATGTATGTACTATAAATGTGTGTCGGCGTTGTTACGCCCTTGACGTGAGGACGTCAATATAATAAATTATATTAATGCGATCTAAACATTATTATATGAAATGTAATAAAGTTATTAAAATTGATAATTTAACAAATTACTATAAAAGATCTGTTTACTTAAAAATTTGATAAATTTTGCTTAAATTGGGATGATCCTAAAGCCTTACTGAATTGATATTAAAATTAGAACTGTGTGTTTTATATCAATATATTTTTCTTTAATTATAAACATAAAGTAAAGTCTATTCTACATTTGGAAGTCATCGCGCATGTCATTATAGCGAAGTACATGCTCTTTAATTTTCGATCCATCGACCCAAGTCACGAAATCTTGCAAGTTGCGGGAGACAAGAAAGGCCGGATCCTTAACCATTTCTGGGCCTACGCGAACATGGCCCTGCTCGATGAGGTCGGTGGCATGTTTCAGAGACTCCGACATTCTTACTGAAAACAAGTTGTTTCACACATGAAGATATAGCAGCCAAGCCATGCACAATGATAAATTGTACTCACGCTTCACCATTACCACGGGCAAACGGCGACGACAAAAGTTGCTTGCAGATATTTTGCTGCCGGTCTCTAAGCTTAGATGATCGCCGGAAACGCCCATTGCATACAGTTTTTGCATGAGCATGGCAGTTGCCTCCGCCTTGAACGGATCTGTTGCGTCAAGTCTAGATATTTTTTCAGCAAGATCTCTTATTTCCCGCGACAACTTGTTATATCTGTAAAGACGGATCGGTATTAAAGTACAACTGGATATGAACGTGGTGAGTGCATACTTGGTGTAGTCCTCACGCTTCTGTATGTGGTAGCGACGTAGAACTTTGTTCTCATTGCTGCTGTTATCGACTTTCCATGTGATGAAATCTACCTTTTTGAGCAGTTTTTGCTCATGATATTTCAGTTTCCGCACCATAATTCACTTTGTTTTCTAATGCTGATGCTTACACATGTGCGTTGCTATTGGTGTGTTGGAAAACGTTTGCGAGCCGTTTGTTGACAATGCTCACAGCTGTAATGGGTTCGCGACAGTGTTGAAAACTGAAACAAAATGGACTGGCTGGGAAAATGTCAAACGCAGCTAAATAACATTTGAGTCTTTGTTTACCTTTGTAAAAAAAAAACGCTGTGCTAAAAGTATGGCGGCCATTATAGATGAAGAATCCACAGCCAAACCAGCAGCTAACTGCGAGGAGGATCCACTTGCCGAAGAAAGACTAGGCTATGTCAGAGAAGTGGGTGCACAGGCTGTTTGGAGCTTGTCCTCCTGCAAGCCGGGTAAAGTTGTATTCGATATTCAAACAAAAGCGTCTCTCAAGCTAAATTTCTACTGAGCAGGTTTTGGCGTAGAACGTTTACGTGACAACATCATGGACACCTACTGGCAGTCGGACGGTCAATTGCCTCACTTGGTCAACATACAGTTCCACAAGCGCACCAGCATCAGCCAGATCTACATATACACCGATTACAAGCTGGATGAGAGTTACACACCTTCACGCATTTCCATTCGCTCCGGCACAAATTTCAATGATCTGCAGGAGCTGCAGGTAATCGACCTAACAGAGCCGAATGGTTGGGTGCAAATACCCATTAAGGATGGCAATGTCAAATCGCTGCGCACCTTCATGCTGCAAATTGCCGTCATATCGAATCATCAGAACGGTCGCGACACTCACATGCGCCAAATTCGCGTCCACGCCCCCTGCGGAGGCGAAGGCAAGCATTATCCTCTGGAGCTGTTTGGGAAGTTCGGAACCATCGACTTTCAAAAGTTTGCTACCATACGTTAATAAAAAATACCCATTGAAAACTAATGCTTAAAAATTGTAATATTCTCTTTGGTGTACCTCTTTATTCTTTCCTAAATTTATGTATTCTTGGTAAAGATTTGAAGCTTATATTCCTAGTGATAAAGGGTTTTTATATTATATTTGTAAGTAATTTAACAAAAGCTTCTTTTATATTGTTTATCTTGTAATTATTGCATGAAATCGTACGTTCTTAACGAAATACATTTTTTACTTAGCTTGCTGGCTAAATCAAGCCTGCAAGTTGGCTTGGGCCAAACTAATTTGAATACAGAATTCAAATTGTTTTTAAATCATTCATATAAATTTCAGCCTTATATAACCTTCAATGTTGAAAGTTATATTTTCCGACCTGATGCAAATTTTAAATACAAAAATCATAGATTATGTTTCATTTATCATCTCAAAAAACAATTAACCAAATGACAAAATTTACCCAAATTTTGTTATAGATTGTATGTAAATTTATTGGAACTTCTAATTGAACGCCAAATTATTGCTTACAATCGAATAAATATGTGTGTATATGTACCCTAAAGACTTAAGTACAAATTAACAAATACTATTGCGATTTCCGTGTTTAATTATTATCGTTATTGCGCTGCAAGTGAAAATTTAAACATGGAAGTATCAACAAAAACATGTGTGCAAGTTTTGGGTGAGACTCGATGCGATATTCACCCAAAAATGTCCTTTTATTATATAATTCGAATAATTAGTTCGTTTATTTTGTAGCTTTAAGCGCTTTGTAATTATCCTTCTCTTCAGCGCCGTCCGGCGACTCACATTCATAGGAGGATTTCAACAGATGGTCCTCAGTAAAAACTTCTGCCTTTTGCAAATAGGCCACAACAGTTTCCAGTTGCTCATATGGACAATCCAGTTGTTGGCATTTATAAAAGTTCTGCAGCTCTGTGCCGAGGAGTGTTAACTTTTCAAAGTTAAAGTACCCGTTGGTGAGTCTAAAAATATAAATTTTTTAGTATAATTATTATAAAGTGTGAACTCAGTGTCAACCTGGTTTCATGACTCTCGTTAATGGCATAGAAATCCTTTAGAAAGAGCGAAAAGAATGGGATAATGGCACGCTCAATTTTGTTGGCCGTTTCGCGCTCGGATCGCCAAATAGCAGCTTTCATGGCCGAGCGGTAGTTGTGAAAGTTTGAGCTCGGATTCATTTGATGCTCCAAGCCCTCAAACTTTGCTGTATCCACTTTGGACCACTGCGAACGAAATAGTTTATAATCAAATTCATACGCTTAGACTGGAGCCTTACCGTTTTCTTTAGCCGTGATATGGCAGTCATATTTAGAGCTGTCAAAATGGCCATTAAGCTGTTAAAATTTCCCGTATTAAAGCACTCCAAGGCGGTTTCAATCCAGAACTCAACCATCTGCACGCGCTGAGACTTTTTACCAAGCTGTTGTGATAAACGGAATAGATGAAGAACATAAAGTAATCTGGACTTGTCGTAGAAACACCCACCTTGAGTATCTCCGTCGCTGTCAAATGACAGAGGTGGTTGAACCATTGCACATAGGCTCCTATGCTAACCTCGGGTTGCTTCGCCGAGCTACAGCTGGAACCTAATGTGCTAGCCTTTGTTTGCGACATGCAGGTTTTATACTCTCCTGAGATTATCAATTCGACAAACTCCTCCAGACGTATCTGCGAGAGGTAGGCATATTCGATGGCATACAGCTGATGAGCTAGTTCAAATGCGCTGCTGCACTTGCTCAGCACATTGTCCGTCTTGTAAATATTTGTGGCGAAACGTTTCAGCGTTTTAATACTGCTCTGCCGGCCCAATGAACTGGCCGAGGCTTGTTTGACCAACAAATACTGCAGTTGGGAGCGTCGACTCGCGTCCAGTCGGTTTATTGACTCGGGAATGCCATCAAGAAAAGCACTAAAAGCTTCGCTCTGATCGCTTTGCTTGCGCAGTTCCTGGAGCAGAGCTTCGTTGCGAAAATCGTTGGCACATATACGCAGCCAGAATGCAAGCAGGCGCAGAAGCTCCTCTTCCTGTCCGCAACACTGCTGGATAATCTTCGACAGCAACTCCTGCACTGGCACCAACAAGCGGGCACAGAGTAGAAATGCAAACTGCAGATCCTCGTTTCTGCAGGTAACCATAAGCGTGACTAGCGTGCTTAAATTTCCAGCAGCTGGCAAGTCTTTGGCATAGCCCGACGTTGTCTGGCAATTGTTAGCTACGTCACAAGGCTCAGTGATCTGCAAGTGTGTGCTCTGCAAAGTAATGCGACTATTATAGATGATCAGTAAGTTAGTTAGATATTGTGTGTCTTACCAGCATAGCGACTGATACCGCATCAGCCTCGTCTGCCGAGCTGGGAATGTCACAGTACATAGAATCTGTCTGAGTGTCACGCACGTGGCTTTGCATGTAGGGTGCGCTCATTGACACACTGTGAAAGATGCCGTCGTGACCCGAGTCACAGCTGCTGATATTTGAGCTCTTCTCGCCCCGCGTTGTGGCAGTGGACATATTGGAGGTGGAGCCAATCACTTGATCCGAGTCGCTTATTGCAGAGCTGCTCGACATGAGCGAGGCATTCGAAAATGTTTGATTCAATTGACGACCCAGCCGGTCTCCAGTTCGATTGGGCTCCCCATCTGTAGTGGTCTGTGAAGAAAACGTGGAATTCGAATTTGTTCGATACCTGAGTGCGTTCTCTGGCGTCGCACGCGCCAATGCATTCTGCTGTTTAACTGGCTGCCAGATTTCCTTCTGGTGCGACTGATGATTGAAGTGCTCTTTGGTTTCGACGGTTCGCTCGTCAAGCACCTGTCCGTTACGGGAGACCAATACCTCCTCGGTGGTCGTCAGCGATGACTTAACGGTGAGCGACGTTTCCACTTCTATGGGCTGTTGAGCCAATCCGGCACGGAAGAGCAGCTGATTTAAGTGCTCCACTGCCGGCATCTGTCCATCGAGTAGTGCGCTCTTTATGGCACTTGCGTCGTCGGCCGGCAGGCCATCCAATTTAACCGGCACTCCATTTATTAGCAGTACCTCTTCCTGTTGGACCGAGGACGATGTTTCGCAGTCGACAATTTTAACATCCTTGCCGAAGAGAGATTCTACTGCATTCATTATGTCTTCGTCCATTTTCGATTAATCAGTTAGTCAAGTGGGGATGGCAATTAGGTGGAGATGTTGGCTTTGTATTGGTAAAATGCATATGACCCTGGGGGATTCTTTGGATTATTGTCAATGTACTAGACTAGCAAGCACATTTCTGCAATGGGCAATAGGAATTACACGATTAGGCAACACATACCAGCATTGAACACAGTTATTATTCAGATTCGGTGCACAATGGGATTGTTAGCGATGAGATCGAGAACAGCCTTGTGACAACGGGGTGACAACGCCCACCACTTTCCAAAAGTGGGTTGGGCCCGGGGTCTGTCTTGTTAGAACTAATTTTAACTACACACCTGCAGGAACAACATTGGGTATTTGCGTTCCAATCGACGCACAATTAGCATTAATTATGGCATCCTCATTTTACTGCACATCAATTGTTTGTTTTCGTTTCTAATTGAACAGTTTGCAAACGACTTTTTATTTTTATTTATTTATTTACTTATTTCCCACACCAACAGTGTTGGGTTGTTCACGAATGAGTGAACAGCAGAATCCGAGATCAAATAACCGGTTCACGAAATGAACTAATTTTACAACACTATTACGTGAGCGCGCGACAAACTGTTCCCAATACTGTATTCATGGTTGACTGATTTAAAACTTGTTTACTGTATTTCGATGAAGAGAAAATAATCAAGTAATAATTATTATCTTATAGCTCTGATGTAAACACTGAAGGCATATTTTACTGCACTGAATATATAAGTTCTGAGAAATCAACTATCTAAGCAAACAGCATTAGCAGGTCACAAATTAAACAGTAAAATATTGAACATCTTAACTAAACGAGGTAATATTTTTAAAACAATATATGCATAATTAAATGGTACAATGTAAAAACAGGTAAGTAGCTTATAAATTTCAGTAATAATATGATTCCAAGTAACTTTATAAATAAATTAAAATTTTCTATTTTTGGGGTGAATAAAAGATAAATTTTGTAAACATGCAAAATAAGATAGTTGCAGTCCGGTTACACCAGACCGCAAGCTACTCTGTTAACAGTGACCTTGACAATGTCATATTTGTCCAGTTTTGCATTTTGGTAGTGTACAATTTTTATTTACAAACCTTTTTATGACAAAAATAGAAAATGCTTATTAGTATTTCTATATGAAATTTTGAAATAATTTTCTGTAAATATTTGTCGAGTATTATTACATACAAATTTATTTGCTGGGATTTTAGAACAGCTTTTTATATAAGGTGCTCTGCACGAAAACGTTGCAGGTGAAATTGTAAAATTAAGATTCTAAACAACGGGATAACTGCATTCTGTGGCAATTCCGCAGAAATTCTTGCCGCGTGGCAAACGGAAATAGCCGTCTTCGCCCCAGGTTTTGTCCCACGAGTTCTTGACAATCCAGTAATCTTGGCCGCCCTCAGAGCCATAGCCAACGACCAGAATGGAGTGGTTCACCTCGCCCTTGTTGCACTCCTCATCCGCGTAAATGCCACGTTTGTACACGAGCAAGCTCTCCAGTCCGTTCACTGAGCAGGCGAGGGGTCCCTGCGTCGCAATCACCGCCTTCATAGCCTGTTCGTCCTTTGGCGGGATAACAGCAAATCCGGTGATTTGGGCGCCCGATAAGGTGTTCGCATATTGGCATGTGCCCTTCTTATCCAAGTAGGGATACTTGTCGCCGACAGCAATGCCGTCCTGCTGTGCTATGAAATTGAAGGCGTACTCCTGGAAGCCGCCGTCGCAGCCGGCCAGACCGAGATCCTCCTTGCCACAATCGACTAGATTCTGCTCTGACAGATTAGGCAGCTTGCCCGTTTTCCGGAACACATGACCCTCGATGGCGCCCGTGGCGGCAAACGACCAGCAGGAGCCGCACTCTCCCTGGAACTTGACGGGCGTAACGCCGCCCTTTTTACGCCAGTCGAACGACTCAGGCAGGGGCACATTCGTCGCCAACTTGGGCGCCAACCGACGAGCCTTCGCATTCTGCCTGCAAGCCGGACAAGAAGTTAGAAAGATCACAAAAGTGGTTTGTTCATATCCAGTGACTTACTCTCCGGACGAGGACTTCCTCAGTCCGGTCAGCTGCTTGAGGAACTCTGCGTTCGTGAGGTCAGCAAAGGCATTAACGGCCAGTTCATAAGTTGAGGCGCCGCTTTGGAAAGCAGCGTTTGTGGCATCCACTAACGACTTGCGGCCACTGAAGATGCCCTCGCGAAGTTGCCGATCTGCCGCTGAGGCATACGATTTGCCCGATTGTGCCTTGGATTGGTTGTGGGAAGGTTGGTCTAACAATATTGTTACTCAAAAGGTCTGCGGACTTACCAAAAAGTCACCAAAGTTCTGCACATTCGAGAGTGCCGGAGGTGAGGGTATGCGGCTGGCGATGTTCGAGACGCTTTGCTGGAGTCGATTTGCGGCATTTCCCAAGTTTGCACCCAGATTGGCGCCGAAGTTGCCACCAAAACCGCCAAACTGGGCGGAGGCCAGTGCCACAAATAGAAGAAGGATAAGCGCCAGTTTCATGATGAGCTGTAAGCAAAAATAAATTAAAATTAATTATTATTTATAATCATTTATAATTTGATAATTAGTGTTAAAGTGGTTACAAATTTACTTAATTATTATTTAGTATTTTTTGCTATGAGAAAATTTCCCAGTATTGAGTAATTACAAACTATAAAGTATTTATTAAGTATAATTTATTTTAATTTGTAATTTAATTAGAGGCAGCTGCGCAGTAAAACAAACAAATGTATTTTTTATTTATTTTTATTATTTTTTTTAATATTTCTCTGTTTTATGTGTTAATACTCGTTTCATTTGTTTTATAAATTTCACTTGAGCAGCGATTAGCCGGTAAAAACCAGAAAACCTTGCACCTCATCAGATCGAGGTGATTAAATACGAACACATCGGCGACAAGCAACAGTAGCCGATTTGCTGCATTATCGGTGTTATGTAAAACATTGCTTGTTAATTAAATAATAATTCTTTTGTATTTATAAACTTAAATTCACTTTCACATTATTCTTTCATGTTTCTTAGCATTTCGAGCGGTTAAGGCCAATGTATTCGGGTAGATCAGTATAGTCTATATAGGTGACTGCTTCTCTGGTATTAGCTCTAGACACTAACCTTTCGGTGCCGATCCGTCAATATTAATGCGTTGCCCAGTTGCCGGAGTCTGCGCTTTTAAAGCAACGATCGTCGTCGACTTTGCGTTATCATGCAAATTTAATTAGAAAAGTTAAATACGAACTTTATAAGCTAGTCTCGGATAGCGACTCGGCCGATATAAATATATGCATTTGTATGTCACAAATACAAATCTGAGCTATATGTGTTTCCATACAAAAACTGGAAGTTTATAACTGTTCGATTTGTCTACGTGTATCGGCATAAAATGCCGACTGGTTTGGGGATTTATAGTCACTAATTAGTGCCATGTAGACAAGCATTAACCAAATGTATTTGTTTTTAACTTTTGTTATACATATGTATGTATGTATATGTAAAGCCGAGTCAGCAACTTGTTTTGCATGAAATAAACAAATTTGATTAAAAGACAAGGAGCTTCTAACATTTATTATATTTTGCTCTGTATATAAATCAATGGGAATCACAGATTTAACTCCAATGGGGAGCCCCAATTTATTTAAGTTTTTGTATACCCTGGCTAGCTGATAGCAGCTGGGTTCAGAGTATCTCCTAGTCGGATTGTGCCATATAGAGCCTTAAGTAATAATACTTAATTTGTAGATATGAGATTAGTTGATTTATTTAATTTTGATATCTCAATTATCATTCGATATTAGCTAATTTATGGGAATCCCAATAAAAGAAAACATTTCTTGCAGAGCAAAATAAGATATTCAGCTTATTGGCTTTTTTTTGGATTGACACATTCTTACCTTTACAAAAAAAAACCAAATAATATATTAAACTGTTTAAAAAAAATGTAAACAGAAATTGGAAAAATGTTAATATGAAATCATTGATTTAGCAAACCAGATTCATAAGCCAAACATAATCATAAGGCATTATTGAGCCAATATTATTATATTATATTTTTATATTTATATATAAAAAATTCCAAAAAATTCAATAGAAAATAAGACACCAACCATTTTTTAATACTTTGCGCAAATTATTTATATTGTCATTATTGTTATTACGGCCGTTTTACATTATTGTCATTACAATTATTTTCAGCGAAGTTCCAATGCATAACTCGCAATGAACTTAAAAATACTTCAAAGCTCAACACATTATTTTTTCAACAGGGAATGTCAAATTGGTGGCCAACAGACGTTTAAAGTATTTATACACAATTATGTGTTCAACGATTTTTGAAGCATATATTTGAATATATTTTGGCCATTTGATTTACCAGTTTATAAGTATTCTCGTACGAAAATCCAGTTATAAACTGTAAAAAAACAAATTTAAATACTGAATTACATTCATTATTGTTTACGGCTTTTTTTTTATGCATTTCCTTACTTTGGAGTAACTGAATGAATACTTAAATAATAAATATTTAAATTAAAAATAGAAACGAAAACATTGTAAAATTTAACTTTCGTATATTTTTAATATTTGTATTATTATTATAATTCTTTTTTTAATCTTTATTCAGCTTTAAACAATTAGGTCAATCACATTATCATAAATGTACAAAATTTAGCCAATCAAACGACGAGATGTTTGTTTCGGTTCTTGGGGGTTTTCGGTAATGGGTGTTGCCACTGGCAATAAAACAATGGGTTGGCTCAGATCTACCGGGGGAGCTGCCAAATTTTCGGTCATTGCAAACCGCTGCGAATGGTTGAAAGTGTTATGCTATAACTTGATTTATTAGCAGGGTGATCTTACCCCACTCGGTCCATTTATTGAGCCGCGTTCAACCTGAGGCAGAGCCGATACAAGTGCCAGGATTGAAATCACAGCAACGATGATCACTTTCATATTGTTTTAAGAGATGCTCTTGAAGCTTAATGTCAATATTGTTTTTCCGTTTCGTTCGGTTGCAGTCTTTTCAATGAATTTGCATCATGCAGGATTCCGCTTTTATAAATGAACCTTTCTCTTTGCAAACGGGTGCAGCAAAGTGTCAGTTACAAATTTTAATTTTAACGGTATTTATATAATGTATAAAGTTATCAGCTTCCGCGGAGTGAATCAGATAATTTACAATGTGAGCTGTATTAAGTTTATTGTCATTATCAACTTGCAGTTGAAGATGTAATGGATATTCGCTTCGGATCGAACCTGCATTGTAGTTTAAAACTATATATTATACCACTCAAATACACACACAATAACACATGCATAAAATATATCTCAACTACCACTAGTAAAACATAAAATAATTATGATTAATTTAAAATTTTCAAAGATATGCAAATTGTTCTTAAATTATCAAAAATTTTAAAAAATAATGAATTTTTTTTATTGATTTTAAGAACAGATTTGTTGCAGTAACAACACCTGAAATTGCTCTTTTCGGGATCGTGCGACTAGAAGATACCCTGAACCCAGCTGCGAACTGGCAAGCACTGCTTGCTTTTGCACTGCTTACGCTTGCAAAATTCGTTTCATTTTACCAAATTCAGATATCTATTTAAATACAATTTGGAGGTATTTATTATAAGGAATAAGGACAACTAATTTGAGGTTGTAGATTTTTATAAACCTTAAAAAATTTGCAATAGTCGCCGATTATTTCCAATCTGTGTGTTCAATGGAAGAGTCGAAATTAAAAAATCTATATTTTTCGGTACTAAGGTATAAAATAAAATAAATTGTTTTTCAAAATTCATCAGTCATTTTTATAATGAAAATTACAAATTGGATAAATGATACTTAATATAGTATTTTACAATAAGGTAACACAAAGTAAATATTATTTTTTACACTTTAACTGTCTTCGGACGGGGTGTGAGTTTCGGCTCTTGGGGCTCCTCAGTAATGGGTGTTGCCACTGGCAGTAAAACAATGGGTTGGCTCAAATCCACTGGGGGAGCTGCCAAATTTTCGGTCATTGCAAACCGCTGCGAATGGTTGAAAGTGTTATTCTATAACCTGATTTATTAGCAGGGTGATCTTACCCCACTCGGTCCATATATGGAGCCGCGTTCAACCTGAGGCAGAGCCGATACGAGTGCCAGGATTGAAATCAAAGCAACGATGATCACTTTCATATTGTTATAAGAGATGCTGATAAAACAAAATGCTTAAAGCTTAATCAGAATGCTTTGCCGTTTCGATCGGTTGCTGTCTTTGCAGTGATTCTGCATTATCGAGGACTTTGCTTTTATACATGCACCTTTCTCTTTGCAAACGGGTGCAGCTGTGGGCAGGTGAGAATGTTTAATTTTGTATCTTATAAGTTTGGAGCACTTCCGCGGCTTAAACGATGGGATTTATAATGCAATTTTTATACCCTCGGGAAGATATTATAAATTTTTCTTCTTTTCGAGATGTGTAATGATATATATTACTGATTACATATAGATTTTATGTACAAGAGACTATGTAAATATTATTAGAGCAATTTCTTTAATGCAATCTTAAGAACTCCGTCTAGCTGTCCGTCCGTCCGTCTGTCCGTATGAACGAACTTATTTTCGCCGAGATATGCGGATTTTTCTTACAAATTAACTGTTAAAATGGCCATATCTTGGCCATATACAGTCCGATATTGGAAAGATATGCCTCTTTCGACTCGTATAAGTCTATAGAATCAATCGCCATCAAAAGATGTCGATTTTAAAATTTTCGAGATTTTGGCAAATTTTGTGATGTAACCCCTTATGATTTTTGTCAAATTTGGTCAAAATTTCGAATGGGGATTTTTGAATGCCAATCGATGGGCTTGATCGGTACGAGTCTAAAAGGTATATCATTCAAAGATATGACCTTTTTTGACCGAGATATGCGGATTTTTCTTACAAATTAACTGTTAAAATGGCCATATCTTGGCCATATACAGTCCGATTTTGGAAAGATATGCCTCTTTCGACTCGTATAAGTCTATAGAATCAATCGCCATCAAAAGTTGTCCATTCTAAAATTTTCGAGATTTTGGCAAATTTTGTGATGTAACCCCTTATGATTTTTGTCAAATTTTTCTTACATATCAACTGTTTAAATGGCTATATCTTGGCCATATACAGTCCGATATTCGAAAGATATACCTCTTTCGACTCGTATAAGTCTATAGAATCAATCGCCATCAAAAGTTGTCCATTCTAAAATTTTCGAGATTTTGGCAAATTTTGTGATGTAACCCCTTATGATTTTTGTCAAATTTGGTCAAAATTTCGAATGGGGATTTTTGAATGCCAATCGATGGGCCTGATCGGTACGAGTCTAAAAAGGTATATCATTCAAAGATATGACCTTTTTTGGCCGAGATATGCGGATTTTAGTTCTTCTATATGCTTTAAATTACTTTATCTTGGCCATTTTTATTATTATTTATTTTTTGCTTACTATAGCTTTAATATACAAATAAATATATATGTAAGTTTTTCTTATGTTAAAAATTGCCATTACATGTTTTATTTTGTATATTTTCAGATTGGTAAGGAGTCTGCCAATGCAAAGTGCGAGCAACAACATCGAAGTGCCGTCGAAAAATATTAGTAAGTATGCATTTATTTAAGCAATTCCTAAAAACAATTGGTAAATATATAAATGTCGCAAATTTCAGGTTTTGTGTGAATTTAAGTCATTTGTAAATATACCAACGAGTTTTAGGTATATTTTTATAATAAAGTATAAGAACAATATATTTAAGTATTGCAATAAGCTTGTTTGAAATGAAAATAATATAATAAAAATATGGTGTAAGAGCAATACGCATACAAAATAAATATAAGAACAATAAAAGGATGTAAAGAGAAATGCAATAAATATATTTAAAAAAAATACACAAATCCTGTTTTATTGCTGTTAGGAGAATCTTTCTAGGCAATTTTTGGGTAGTCGGTTGGCAAATTCTCTTAAAAATCGAGCTGAAACACCAGGCGAACAGAATCGTCAGAAGGTGGACAGAAAAATTTAAAAATGTGCAAAATTTTGTTGCATACTTCTAAGGTAACATTTTTGGGCCGCCGACTTGCAAGATTCTTAATGCAAAATCTAGCTGAAACACCAAGCGAACAGAATCGTCAGAAGGTGGACAGAAAAATTTAAAAATTTAAAAATGTGCAAATTTTCATTGCATACTTCTAAGGTAACATTTTTGGGCCGCCGAAGTGCAAGATTCTTAATGCAAAATCTAGCTGAAACACCAAGCGAACAGAATCGTCAGAAGGTGGACAGAAAAATTTAAAAATTTAAAAATGTGCAAATTTTCATTGCATACTTCTAAGGTAACATTTTTATGCCACCGATGTGCAAGATTCTTAATGCAAAATCTAGCTGAAACACCAAGCGAACAGAATCGTCAGAAGGTGGACAGAAAAATTTAAAAATTTAAAAATGTGCAAATTTTCATTGCATACTTCTAAGGTAACATTTTTGGGCCGCCGAAGTGCAAGATTCTTAATGCAAAATCTAGCTGAAACACCAAGCGAACAGAATCGTCAGAAGGTGGACAGAAAAATTTAAAAATTTAAAAATGTGCAAATTTTCATTGCATACTTCTAAGGTAACATTTTTATGCCCCCCACCGATGTGCAAGATTCTTAATGCAAAATCTAGCTGAAACACCAAGCGAACAGAATCGTCAGAAGGTGGACAGAAACATTTAAAAATTTAAAAATGTGCAAATTTTCATTGCATACTTCTAAGGTAACATTTTTGGGCCGCCGAAGTGCAAGATTCTTAATGCAAAATCTAGCTGAAACACCAAGCGAACAGAATCGTCAGAAGGTGGACAGAAAAATTTAAAAATTTAAAAATGTGCAAATTTTCATTGCATACTTCTAAGGTAACATTTTTATGCCACCGATGTGCAAGATTCTTAATGCAAAATCTAGCTGAAACACCAAGCGAACAGAATCGTCAGAAGGTGGACAGAAAAATTTAAAAATTTAAAAATGTGCAAATTTTCATTGCATACTTCTAAGGTAAAATTTTTGGGCCGCCGATGTGCAAGATTTCTAGTGAAAATTCAGACTCAGACAATACAGACTCAACGCTTAATGCTAAATTCGACGCAACAGCAGCAGCTGTTTCTGGAGGAAAGGTGTGAAGGGGATGGGGCAGGGCAGCTGAAAAAGAAGCATACATATTTTTTGAGCGTATTCTTGCGCATTTTTCAAGGATGCAGCTCTTTAGGTTCACCAGGACTATACCTTTGGTATAATTACCAGAGATATGGAGGTCATCTAGGAACCAGTTTGGTTTGAACATACATACATACGTTTTTCTTGAGCGTATCCTTGCGCATTTTTCAAGGATGCAGCTCTTTAGGTTCACCAGGACTATACCTTTGGTATAATTACCAGAGATATGGAGGTCATCTAGGAACCAATTTGGTTTACAAATTTGTTGTCCAAGGATCTGCGGACTCGGCCATATCCTTGCGTAAGGAAACTGGCCAAAATCACAAAATCCTTGATTTCATTTAAAGCTTATATAAAAACTAAAATTTGCATATCTCGGGCAAAAAAGGTCACAACTTCGATTAATATACCTTTTTAGACTCGTGCGGATAAGGACTATCAAATGACATTAATAAGTTATGATTCCAAATTTTGACCAAATTCGACAAAAATGACAAGGGTAACATCACGATTTTTGTCAAAATCTCGAAAATTTTAAAATTCTAAATTTTTAATGGATATGGAATCAAATAATCAAAAAAATAAGATCAAGATTAATTTCGACTGTTTTTCTTTAGCTGTTATTCAACTGTGGACGAGTATTGCGCAGTCCGTTACATCCGACTGCAACATTCGCATTTGTTTTTTTTTTTGTTTTGATATATTGCGTATATAAAAGAATTACTGAAAAGATTGATGATCAGTTGCTTGACTTGATCAAAAGCTGTGTAATAAAGGAGTATAAATTTGAAAAGTTAAAGCTTTTATAATTTTTAAGATTAAGCCAATCATATATGCGGACTGGCGGACAGACTCGGCTATTGACCCCGACGATGAATTTATAATCCAATATTAAATATGGTCTTCTCTTGGACACCAGCTATATAGTACCGTTTTCTTCTGCGCTTTGAATGTCCTGACATAAAAGTGAACAACAGGAATGGCTCTTCAGTTCCGCACTCAATTTTCTTTCCCGGTTACCTGTTGCTTTTGCTTTTGTTGTTGTTGTTGCTGCTGCATTTCAAACATGTACGTGAGGAATGTTTGCCTTTTTGTGCGTCTGCGATTGCCGTTGCAGCAAAAGAGAAACTTTTATATTCGTTCATTGGACCCAGCTACACTTTTCAAGGTTGTCTTCGGTAGCAGCAGCAGCAGTACCTCGTTGTGTGCACACCTATACACACACACACACACACCTCTGCTGGCAGGTGTAAAACTGTATGGGCATCTTTCATTAACCACTTTCCGTGGCAGCAACAACAACGCTCGGCAGAGCTTCAAACGAACTCAGCATTCAAGTCTAAAGTCAATCGCACTCCGTCTCCCCCCTTCGCTGACCCTGTCGACTGTAGAAGAGGAAGACAAAGGCGGGCTGCAGACTCAGGCTGAAGTCTTTTGGTTAATGTGTTCTGTCCATTGTCCATTGTCCATTGTCCATTCTTTGACGTATCTTCATTTCATTGAAAAGCTTACGAATTGTGTTCGCGTCGACTTTTTTAATCCGCTTTAAATTAGAAAAAATGACTTGCAACTACCAATTTACCATTTATGACCATTGTTCGTCGTAACTTGGCAAAAATAAATCATAAACTGCATTCAGATCTAATTTACCAATCTCTATATATCTAATTATTCCGATGAGTACATTTACCAAATTCTTTTTATTAATCAAGAGTTTTGTCATACAATTAAAGCATATATAAAAGTAAATAGTTTATCTGTGTGTCTTAACTCTTTTTTTTTCAACTCGCTAATCGGTATACTAATGGAAATGTGATTATTTATTTCTACAGAGAGCATTGACTGTTGTGGGTCCGCAGAGAGAAGCGTCATTTGGATCGATATATATCGGATCGGAATGCATGCGCAAATGAACATTCCTCAGTGGAACCCACGCCAGTGCCACACAAAAAAACGCCCAGGCACACCACCTCTTAACACTCCGCCCCCACCCTCACATTGCCTGCACCAGCTTAAGCTAAACTAAAAGTTGTGTGGATCCGGCAGCACCTTGAATTTGCGCGAATCCTCGTTGTTCACCACGGCGGAGGTTTTGCCCAGCACGCGCATGGCATTGGAGTAGTCCGAGTCGATTTGCGGTATGATTTGCTGTTCGTTGGGGCGCAAGGTGCGTATCAGATCGCTGAGGGAGAGAGAGGACTGCGGCGTCAATTCGTCCTTGCTGACGGCAGTGGCGCGCTGCAGCTCCTGGGAGCTGGTCATCTTCTCAAAGTCCTGTGCGATTTGCTTGAGACGCACCTCGATGGCCGGCGACTCCGTGGAACTGGGCAGCACAGCTGGCAGATCGCTGACCCTGGCGGACGACTCGAAATGCGAGTCCGTCTCAGATTCAGCCTCAGCCTCTGGCTCGGTTTCGTGATCTGCGCTGCCGTTCTCATCCGCCTCCTCCTCATGATCCGGATGGTCATCGCTGGCATGGGATTGCAGCTGCAGCTGCAGCTCCTCGATGGAGTGCATCTCGTTGTGCAGCTCGTTGTCGTTCAGCGGAAAAACGTGCTCCTTAACGTCGTCACCATCGCTCAACTCGCGCGCATGCTCATTGGAGGCATCGCTGCCATCGTGCTCCTGTTCGTGCTCGTGCTCGTGCTCATCGAAATCGGTGTCGCCGTCAGTCTCGTCGTGCTCCTCAACATCAGCCTCCAGGTCGCCGTCCACATCAGCGGCATCCGTGTCGGTCAGCGATCGATCGTGATTCAGCTTGAACCACACTGTCGACGGCTGCTGGGCGGCGTCCGCCGCGCTGTCGGCCATCGAAGATTTGGGCTTGGCGAACAGAATGCCGCTGGCGCTTGTGGACATGATCAGGGGCAGCGGGGTGGTAGTCGGCAGGTTCAGCAGTGCGGCGGGCGTGCGCGGCGTGGTGGAGGTGATGGGGCGGCTAAAGGAGGCGGTAAAAAGAAGAAGAAGAGAGCAGAACAACTTGATTACATTTATATTAAATACTAAATACACTTCAAACATATACATACACATACATATGTATGTACAGACAGAGAAAAATTGCATTCAAAATTTTTAATTTTAGCATTTTTGTTTTTTCTTTTTCAAAATAATTATTACAAATTGTCAAATATGAAATTTATTAAAATTATAAAAATTATTATTTTTACTTGATTTTTTCTCTGAGTGTATGTTTTTTTTCTGTAAGACTAGCAGCGAGCTTGGCATTGGGTTAGTGCGAAAGTGCGAATCTGAAGTTAAAGTTAGTTAGTTGAACACAAAACTTCGTGACAACAGCAACGATGTGACAACAACAACAACAACAACATCTATGGAAAAGCTAATCCCCAAACCACCAATTTTTAGCAGAAGTCTCGAAAATGGCGTTTGTGCAACTTACAAGGAAACTAATGAATATGCATTCAATATGAAAGGAAATCTTTCAAGAACTAGATTCATTATAATTTTTTTTACTTATTTTTATTATCATTATTTTCCTCGCTGATTGCACAATTTTAAGTTTATTTTCAAAAAGTTTGAAAATTTTGTTCTTGAATCTTGGTTTGTTGTATTTAATTTGTTTTTTTAGTGATCTTTAAGTTAGTAAAAGGCTGGCAGCTTCGCATTAGTCAACTGTATTAGGGTATGTGACCGATTCGGAATCTGTATATATGTGTGTTTAATATGTGTGTAGTAATTGTATATTTTAACGATTTGGGGTTTAGCTCACCTATTTGATTTAGTATTACATTTTGAACTGAACGCTTAGCAGCGTTCCATTGTGAGATACTTTTATCTGTTTATCTTGCTTTTTCTTTTCTTTTTTTTAGTTTTTTTTTATCGTTTTTGTTTGTTTTCTTTTGTGGTCAACTAAATTAACTTTTATTAATCACGTAATTTTTATAAATTGCTCATTGCGTTATCTGTTTTATAAATAATATGTTTTATTGGCTGGTGTGTGTTTATCTTAATTAAGGAATTAAGGACATTCGCTTAAAGTGAAACTTAAGCATTCGTATAGCGATTTATTATAGTTAGGGGGTAAATAATTATTAATTCTGCAATTGCAATTTAGTTATTTTGATTTATGTTTATGTGTTTTTTTTATATGTGTTTATATCGTTTAGTGGTGCCCATGCTCTCTAGTTGTCCTTACCCCTGCGCAGACGACACCGGAATGCTGCCATAGTTGTAGTAATAGCAGCGAGTCTGCTCGCAAATGAAGTCCTTCACGGCCGAGCAGTCCTCGGGCATCCACTTGAGCGTCGGCTGCTTCAGGATCACGCAGCCCTTCTCGGCACCACTGCTGCTATAATAAGTAAAAAATCAAATGCGAATCGTTTAAGTTAGCCTCAAGCAGCTTCAAAGGGTGCAGATTACCATAATCCTATCCCCACCCCCATCCAGGATAATCGAAGCAGCTCTTACCTGTCACGTGCCGTGCGCTGCGGGGAGGTGTTGCTATTGTGATCGACAGGATCGAGCAGGCCCGCTTGGATGGCATCGGCCGAGTTCTCGAAGAAGTCAAAAGTGGCATTGAACGGCAGTCCGGTGCTCATCCATAGGAACATGCCCGTGCCCAAGCGATTTCCGGAAGTCCAGAAATCATAATTGCCATAGCCAGCATTCTTCAGATAGGTGGTCATCGACTCGGCCTTCTCCTTGGTCTCAAACGAGGCCAGCTGCAGGCCCAGCGACCGGCAATACTGATAGGCCAGAAAGTAGTTCAGCTCTGGGGAGTACGGATTCATGCGACTGATGAAGTACTGCACCCCATCCAGATGTATGGTGGTAATGCGTTGACCTAAACAGAACAGAAAATAAAAACAAATATAAAAAAATTGTGGCAACCGAATTAGTTAAAGCTTAAATGGAGAACTGCGGGAATGCTTTGGAATGAGGGGAATGGGAAAATGGGGGCCAACGAACCCGCAGAAGACAGCCCGCTCTGAATACTGAACAATCGCAATGCGTAACCGTAACGGTTTCGTTGCGGCATCGAATGCGTAATCATAGTGCGGACAAAACATATCTAAAGCAAATATCATTAAATAGGATTACCAAAACGAGCAATACGAATGACAAAACACATTTCTTCAGCGAGTGCCTATAAAAAGCAGAGCTGGACTTGATTTGGGAGTTGAAGCCAAAGACGAGGTTGGTTGGTCGGTTGGTTGGTAAAGTGCCCGATGATTCATAACAATGCTAATGATGATGATGACCAGAAGCATTTATCGGTCTATGACCCGCCCAGACACGGACACGGGCACGGACACATCACAGATACAGATACAGATACACAGATACGTAAGCTAATTACACAAAGTCAGATGAAAAATAATGGCGTTAATGACATTAATTAGCTTAATAATATGAAGAATTTGATCGCAGAGGCAACAACAACGAAAGTAACTACTTCTTTCAGCTTTTTTTTTGTTGTTTTTTTGGGGTTTTCTTCTTGAAGTTTGCTTTCATTCAAACAAAACGAAAAAAAAGAAAAAAACGGCCTGGACAGGGAACAACAGGTAGCTGGTTGGTCAGTCGAAGACGAATTCCTCTTTTTCTCTGTTTAGGCCAGGCAAATACCAAAAGCAACAACAACAACAACAACAATAACCTGCTTGGTCTTACACAGCTGGACAGACAAACACACACATCCCGAAGATATTTTCGTTTTCAATTCTGATTCAGAGCCAAACGGAAGGCTGCCTTAGCGGACAGTTGCCTATTTATGGATCTTGTCGCGGCTAGGTAATGTGTATGCTTTATGTATACCCATAGACTGAGGGTCTGATATTTGCCAGTCCAATATATATATATGTATTTGTGCGTGTGTTTGTATATTAAATTATTTCCGGTGATTTAAATGCAAGGCACACACACACAAACTCAAACTCTTCTGATTTCAATAAGTGAACGAAGGTCTGACAGACAAACAGACAGACAGACATATCCTAACCATTATTTTTCTTGTCAACTGTAGTGCAGAGCCGAATAGCTTAACAATTGCAATTTAATTCTAGCACTTAATCATTAATAAAATTGTTAATAAATTTCCTTAAACTTAACTCAATTATTATAATAATAAAATATTGAACTAGATAATAATATTATATCAGCATTTTCATCAACATTTTCTTTTTAATTATAAAGAAACGTTATCGTTTTGAAATTGCTGCCATCTTTCATCGGATTAGATAAGCGGAAAAGCGTTTCGAATCCGATCAAAATAGCCCAGTTTGAATTGCAGCCAATTCTGGTTGGACTTCTGCGAGAACTTCGGACTGCCATCGGGTAACCCAATAATTGAGCTGCAGTTTGCCCACTCGAACACCATAATTCAGGGTAATTGCGTCTGGCGTAGCCCCCTAATCTGCAGCGATAGCACACGAATCTAGCACTGCTCTAATGATGCACTCAGAGTCGGTTCTGGTGTTTGGCCAGTTGGCAACTCGCGAGACCCGCGGCGCAAATGTAATCAAATGACGTTGAGCCTAGTTATTTGTTGGCACCTAACTTCCCTCCGGTTAGCAGGCGCTGCACGAGCAGCCGCAGATGCAATGCGGGATAAGAACGAAATTGATAAAGAGAAAAACCAAAAACAGCTCAAAGCGGGAACTGTCCAATCAAACCGACCATTATCGGTGAAAAACTTATATTTAATGACTAAAAAATAATGATGAGATTTCCGTTTTTGCATTTCAAGTTTTTATCTTGAAATCTTTCAGCACCCTATTAAAAACGGTAATTTCTGAGCTATTTATAAACTATAGTTATATATTTACTTTTTAACCTAAATTATTTCTATATATAGCAAAAGTTATTTGCGAGTCAAACTCTTATTGTAACTAATCATAACTTTAAATAATTTTAGAAATATGTAAAAATGAAAATATGTGTTTTCTAAATTTTAAAAATTTAACTTTGTAATTTTTTATGTTAAAGAAAATTGTTTGCTTAACTTTAAGGGAAATTTTTTCATATATATTCAAGTTAAATTCCGTTGATCCGTTTACTTTATATTTATATTGAAGTTGTCTAGTTTTATGGTTTTCTTACTAACCTGCAGCGCATGCCAAAAGGCTAAGCACACAAAACAAAATGATTTTGGCCATATTTTTTTCAAGAGGGTTATAACTCTCGAGGATGTTAGTGGAGAAGCGATTGGTGTTTGGCGAACGCGTTGCTGATGCTGCTGATGAGATCGAGGAACCGTTGGCACTTTTCGTCGCGTTCACTGTAAGCCTTCGACTGAACTGACTGATATCCGGGCTAAATCACGCAACCGCGAACCGTCAAGAAAACTGAAGAAGAAACTCGCTGCCGCTGCTGCCGACGCCGCTGCTGTTGCTTGCTGCTGCTTGCTTCCAGAACGCCAACACTTCCAATTCCAATGCCAATTCCAGTTACCAGTTTCAATGTGAACTTCCTCTTCCACGACACGAATTGAGCCGCACACAGACACAATAAATATATATGTATATGCACACACACTCGTCTTAAATCCTTGCGCTGATTACACACACAAACACACACAAATAGAACTTGAGGACTTTTGGCTGCTGATGTTGCTGTTGATCGGATCGGTTGTTGCTTGGCCAAGTACACAAAGGTAAATGTCGTGAAGAGGGCCAGATTGTTAGCTTAAAAAGGAAATTGGCGGCCGTTTCATATGGATATACACACCTATGTGTATATGTGTATGTGTGTGTGTTGTACATGTGTGAGCATGAATGAACACAAACACACTAATGGAACTGTGACAGCAGCAAAGAAAAGGCCAGAACCAGCCCGAACCCAAACCCGAACCAAAACCCAAACCCGATTCCAAGCCCGAACCCGTACCCATTCCCATTCCCATACCCAAAAGCCGAACAGCTATTTGCGCATTTCGTGTCCGTCTGTCTGTGTGTCCGTTTGCTTGTGTGTGCGTGCGTGCTTGCGATCGTGCGGCACTGGGACTTGATCAGTTCTTGTGCTTAGTCTTGGCCCGAACTCGCTGGTAGACAAAGAGCGCAATAAAGCCGCGACGGTGGCGTCGGTGCAAAGGTACAGACAAGCGGGCCAAAACCAAAATACCAAACACACACACATACGCACACACACACACACACAAACACACGCATACGTGCCTGAGTTGCACGTCGTTGCTGCCATCATTCCAATGGGAGTCGCAGTCCACTGTTCATTGTTAGTTTTATTCTTTCTCCCACAACGCCGCTTTGGTTTTAGGTTCTGCTGGTCCCACTTCTTACCTGTCTTGTGTCAGGGCCCCGTTCCCGTTCCCGCTGCCTCTGCCTCTGCCTCTGCCTCTGGCCATAGCTCCAGCCAGCCCTGCGCGGTGGTTCCATTAATTTGGTACGCTATCGCAGTTACCGTCGGCGTCGGCGTCGACGTCGACTGCAACGTCAACTTGAACGTCAACGTCGACTTTTCGACTGGTTTGTGGTTTCGGTTTTTACGATCCCTGCCTGGAAGCGTGAAATGTAATAATGATCTTCTCTTTTGCATTTTGACAATAATTCTGCGGGTGCTCCCATCAAATATACCATCAAGAACAAGAAAAAGGCGACCAAAAGCCACGCAATATGAAATGCTTATATTCGTTTACCACTCACACAACTATTCACATATATATATATGTCCGTACATTCATACGTTGATAAAGAGACCAATTCTTGGCTGAAAGCGACTAGCGAAATAAAAGCTAGTCAAGAATTTTAGGAACTGTAGAAATTATAATTAAACTAAAATAAACTAAATTGACAAAATATTAAATATTTTAATTATCTAAAAATATAAGTATAAATTTTTAAAGAAAACATATTTAAGCAACCATAAGAGGTTTAAATCTTATATATACTTTTTCCAATCAGATTTTTACAATCAAATTCGTCAAATTACCTCACTCAGATAATTGACGAAGCAAATATCACTTTATTAATGCTCTACACAAGATGTAATCTTTTGTAATCTTTTTCAGTCCATTACTTAATGAAATATATATTCAGTAATAAGCTCTAATGAGCAAATATTCTCCAAAAAAAAAATAAGTATTTTTATACCCGTTTACTAAGTTAATAGAGTATATTGGCTTTGTATAAATTCCGTCTTGCAATATAGTTAACCATGCTAATAATTTTTGTAAAAGATTGCGTCCTTGGTATCCCGGCTGTATCCACTAGAACACCACTAATCTTTACCCTCAAAAAACAAAAAAATTATAATAATAAATAAATAAATAAACTACAGAGCAGTAGTTGTGAGTATAGAAGAAAACAAAAAGAATTCTCGGTTGGGCCGCCAACTTTAACTTGCCAAATGCCAAAAGATTTAGCTGGATTTTATGCGCTTGTGTACAAATTCAGTGTTTTCTAGTTAAATAAAATAAAATTGCGTAATATATTCTGTGTCTCTAGAATCTTAAAATCTACGATATATTCCCAATAAACAGGAATTTTATATACATTTTGGAAAATTTGGAAAAATTACTTTATAGATTTTATCCTTAGGAGAAACTGGTGTTAAATACATTAGCACAAATCCCTTATTCCAGAAGATGCCAGAGCATTATATTGCATATATATCATAAACTTTTGAGTCGAAAAATCAATGGAATAAGAAGAAGCTATGCTAGTTATTGTGCCAACTCTTTGGTATTGTTATTTATTGCCGCTTCGCTCGAGTCTTTTTCGCATCAATAGTTAATCCGATTCGACACATGGACGGTTAAATAGGTGGATAGATGGATAGGTGGGTGTGGGGTATAATTATAAACAAGTCCAAGTACGAGTAAATATAATAATGGCCAGGTGATTAAGAGTCATGGGAAAAGGAATGCGTTCATTTTCCCAGTTGGCCCGCCTCGGCCAGCCGAGTCGCTTCCTTCGATTGGCATTGGCATCGAGAATGGGACTCGTACTAAGTAGGGCCAAGCGGAGCTTGTGCCTTGGCCCAAGCATGAATCTAGGCGGTTCTTAAATGCTGCTGGGCAGCAGCAAAAAGTTGGCTCATTGCGTCCGTGGTCGTGGCTGAAGCTGAACCTGAGGATGAGGATGAAACTGAGACTGTGCGTGCGTATTGCAATCAAAATTCTATCGTGGAACGCACCAAGATTTTGGGCCGCCCTACGTGTAACGTTTATTGGCGTTGTTGCTGTTGTTGTGCAAGTTAAAGCTGCGTCCGTTGCTGGGTATGGCTGAGGATGGAGCTGCCGCCGGGCCGACGCCGACGCCGACGCTGACAACGACGCCGTTGCAGACGCCTGTCGACGCATTCAGTTTAATGTGACCGCCGCGTCGCGTCGCGTCAGTTGGCTCCTCGCTATCTGGATTTAGTGCTGCTGGGGCATTGAGTTTAGAGTCTAAAGGCAGCTATTTGGATGGCCTTCGTCTTAACAGCATTCATCCATATCCATCTATACACATTGCTGTTCTTCGCTGGCTTCTTTTACTGCTGCTGCTGCTGCTGCTGCTGCTGATGCTGCTTCTAGTTGATCTTCTGATCTTCACCATTTGTGTGCTCTGTGCTTACTTTGTGTGCTCGTCTTCGTCTTCGTCTTCGTATGCTTTGTTGTTGTTGTTGTTGTTGTATCCCTTTTCTCTGGTTTATTTCATTGCTAGTTTTCGCAGTGACTTGTTCGGGTCTGTGTTGGTCTTGGTCTAAAAATAAACTTGGCGCAAGATTGAGGAATTTAATTCGCCTTTTGGTAGAAATCCTCCACTTTGAAACGGACTTTGGTAACACGCAGACGAGCGAAGCTGGCTTCGTTTTTTTATTTTTGCTCTTTTATCGTTACACACACACACAAACAGACACACACACACACACACACTTGTGTTAATAAATATTTGAATCTGCGTGCATTGCTCCTGTATCCAGAAATTCGCAATCCACTTTAGCGTCAACTTCAGGAAAGAAGATGATGACATGCTCATGGCATGTTGCCTATTGGAGAGCCAGCGGGATGGCTAACAAAAAAAAAATGAAAAAAAATTAAAATAAACTAATATACAGGTAGATTTTCCGCATCAGTCGAAAGGATTATGCACTCAACAATGACATCGAGCTGATGATGCCAGTTGACAGATGCTGATGCTAACACTGCAGCAGCTCTGATTCAGACATCACATTGCCATTTGCTTGACTTCAAATCAAACGTCTTCATTTTGGGAGTAGCATTCCCAGAATTGCATCTTCTTGCAACCCGGCGACCGCTGCTCTGTGTGCTGTCCTTGATCTGGGAAGGTCATCAGCATTTGCATCTCGGCCAGCCCTAACGACGTGTCGTGCGGGCCAAGCCCACAAAATCACATAAACAAACCAGTGCGGAGCCTCCGGTTTAGTCATACATAAATTCATATGCACAGTCCCCAGCGAATTTTCCAATAAGTTATTAAAATATGCGGAATCGCTGGCTGCATTTGCAATAAATGATAAGCATAATAAACGAATTATTAACTCGGACTAAATTGCAGGAAGTTCGGTAAGAAAAATATGCTATCAACGTTGGAACGAGACCAGAAATACCCTATCAATTGTTTGTTTGCTGGCATTTAATTAAATTTGCAACCGTTATCAGCATTCATATGTAAAATTTAAGAATTTAATTGAAAACATTTTGAAATACATGTTTTTTAGAAGAGCTGGATATTTAGGTTTTTAGTATATATTTTATATCTTATGTACGTAATAATAATCTATAATAAATACTACTTTTTCTAAATAGTAATCTAACTATCCTTAAAAAACAACTACTTTTCCTAACTTTTTATTAAATAAATTATTTTATATTTCAATTTTTATCTGAATTTTCAAATATCGGAGCAAAAAGTACAGTTTTCATGAAAAGTTTGAATATATTTGTAAGCAGCTAAAATATACAAATTAGTGTTTTCAAAATTTTGATACTGGTGCATTTTTTGCTATTAATAATAATAATACTTTTGTAATAATTTCGAATGGGATCACAACTCCAATTATAGGAATCAACACTACCCATTTCCTTTGTAAGCTTTTGGTTTGGGTGGTATCGAATGTTGATCAAAAATCCGTTGATCAGTCATAGTCTTTAATTTATGAATTTCTAACCCACTCATGCGTTACAAAAAGCGTGACACAGTTGTTGTAACTTTGTGCTAGGGTAGAATATTTGCGAACTCGTTTGTTCCATGGTGTCTTGATGTCGAGCAAGCTCCTTGCCTTGGCCATAACCATATCAACGGTAAATAATTTCGATCACAAAGCCAGCCAAGAGACATAAGCTCACGAGTCAAATGAGCATTTGGCATGCCCGATGCCCAGTTCCCGATGCCCCGTTTCCCGATGGCTGGGTAATGCCTAATGGCCAATGGCTGCACAACGCTAGCTGGCAATCAAATAGAATGAGGACGAGGCAAATTTGGCCCATGCCGATGATGTCTATGAAACAGCAACAGCAAAGCACAGCACACAAGTTTTGAGCTTTTCTTTGTGTGATTCACGTCATTTCAAATTCCATGTCAAAAGGTGAAGCCAATTCAGCGTTTCTGGCGAACTGGGCAAAAAAATCACGACCAACAAGAACAACAAACAGCGAGCAAAATAACAAAGCCATGAAAAATAACAACTACAGCGGGCAACACGAAATTCGCGTTGAATGAAGATTATTTCAACTAATTTGTTACTGTGACCATTATTCCACATACTCGAACAATCGTAGTTAGCACAAGAACATGATCAGGAGAACGAAGAAAACGAACAAGCCCAGTTGATGTCACTAATATGGCTATTAAAGTCTGCAAACTGAACAAAGCCTTTTCACCAGAATAAATCCAATCGAAATTCAAAGACGGAAGTTGTCTTTTATGTGCACATTTACCGTATAAATGGGGGGAAAACAGTTGAGAAGATTATACCTATTCCAACTCAAGCCAAGAAGTGTCGGTCCAGGTCTGTTTTTCCGACCAGGTCATTCAAGCGCACACACACACACACACACACACACTCGCACACACACCGCGTGGCGAGTCTATTTGCGAAATTGAAATGCCACTGCCAACATCTACTCATTTAACCAATGTGAATGTGAATGTGAATGTTGTGGGTGTGGGTGTGGATGTGGGTGAGTTCAAGAACCTTTTTGAACCATGACTAACTGAATGACTGATAGCTGAAAGCTGCAAAGCTAAAGTGCCGTGCAAAATGCCCGATTCTGCACTTGACCGCCGCCCAGCTAAAGACCCCAAAGAATCAAGAATCAAGAATCAAGAAACCACGAACCGAGAACCGAGAACCGAGAATTGAGCACCGAGAAACGAGAATCCAAAGACCAGCTGACTTCAAGTGCCGAGACAGAGTTTAAGTGTGAGCTGTTCACTATAATTACACACGAGTGCAGAAGAAGCGACTTCCCAGTTGCTGGTCTTGGTCTAAGTCTTATATCAGGGCTTAAGCCGTTGGCCAGGAGAAGAAGCCAAAGCCAACTGCCGCCAGCTGACAGTGATTGTGTCGCCTACGACCGCCTCATTTGCCATGGCTAACTCAGGCTCGAAGTGTATGCACATGCATGTGTGTGTGTGTGTGTAGTTCTCACGACAAAAGTAGCGGAACATGCGGGCAGCGACATTGAGCCAAGGGCGAGGGCCAGAGCTTAAACTAGGGTCATCATTAAAACCGTAAATACTATTCCTATCTATAAACCAATAAGTGTAAGGTTAAAACATCTCTTTGTATCTCAAAATTCTTCAAGATCGAAATTCCAATTCAAGAACTTGGCTTAAATCCGAAAATTTCTAAACAATCCAAGAAATGTTTTTGAAGCTTAAATTCGTTGAGAATTGTAACTTAATCGAAACTATCGACATCTGAAGTTTTCAGTTTCAGTTCAGAGATTTGTATATAGAGTCCAAGATTGTGCGTTTTTCAGTGCGTGCTGGTTAGAAGAAGAGCTTTGGAAAATCACATAATAGTGGAGGGTCAACGCACAAGCGGGAAGTACGACGACCCGAGACTTTGTAATTAACAAAAACAAAAAAGTCAACATTAAATCACTAATGATCTTGCGCTCGGACTAAGATGATCATATTACATGCTTACTAAGTCGCTGCTTTAGGTATTGGTGTCAATTAATGACAGCAATTAAGAGAGTCTGGCACAGCTTCTTCGGAGTTAAGTTTATTAGTCTGGCTAATAACAAGTAGGAACGCCAAAGACGCCAAATCAACCGACTTGAACATACTCTGTTAGCACATTTATGTGTTTAATCGAGGTAACAATGAGGGGTAGATAGACCGGGGGGGATAAACCGGGGGTTCAGGGCAAAAAAAAGTTGCTGTAAGCGAGCACTAAATTGACTTTAATAAAGCACACAAAGTATTTCAATGCAAATATATAAAATTAGTAGCATAATCGGATTAGGCACAGCTTGCAATCTGCGTAAAGCAGAGGATCTGCGTACTTTCTCTATAATAGTTATGCGACCCTCAACTCCGGGATATATTACTTTGTGCTCCTGGTAGTACTTTGTTAATATTTCCCGGTCGGTTAGGCTCAGCTCAGCAGGCTCCAGTTCATTTGGATCCTTTAAATTTCTGTGACCGTCGCCACCATTCAGTAAGAAGTTTGGCATTACTACCGAATAGTATTCATCTCTCTGTAGCTGCTTGTATTGTGGAACCCTACAATCAGCGCAGAGTACTTCGATCGATGTTACGCGCTTTCCCTTGGGTCGATTGTAGTTGATGACTAGGCGAATTCCCGAAACTTGCAGGAAGCCCGCATCAAAGTTTGAGTTCCGCACGGACGCCGAATGCTCCAGAGCCTTAACCAGTTGATCACCCTTAATGCGTGAGACTGATACGGAATTACCATACGGTAAGACTGTGGATATATCCACCATGGTGATGATTCCATCCGGGCCTGGATCGATGGTCGCCCGTATTCCTGTCACGGATATTCCTTGATATCTTAATGATACTGATAATATTATTTTAATCACATACCTCCAGCATTCATTACGGCTATCGACGCATCCGTCCAATACAGCCCACCATAACCCTCAGTTACACGGCCGTAGACCATAGCATCTGCAATAAAGTTGCCCAAATTGCACTCACCTTTGCGACACGAATGATCGCCAGTTAAAACCACCTTGGTAATGCCGACTACCTGGCCATCAGATTCTTCTAATGTCGGCCTCTTGCTCTCCAAGAAGGTTCTCATTTTTACATCGTGCTCTACAAACTTGTCCAACAGAATGGGAGCACCACTAAACTTGATCAAATGACCTCCGTTATCGAACTAACATACAAGAAATATGGATTATGCAGTAAGTACTGGCATGCAAGAGATCTTCCTTAATATTACCTCAACTTCAAGTTTACCCAAATATTTAGTATACGCATACGCCTGAAGGACGGGCACTTGTTGACCATTTGGTCGGGTCACTATGGTCGGGTAATTACCCTCTGGGATGTCCTTCTCTGGCGGTTCGCCCGTGAAAAGGAACGAATGCGAGTGTCCACCAACGACAATATCGACATCTTTGCAATCTCTGGCGATTTCTTGATCCATCGCATAGCCCGAATGTCCAAGAGCAATAATAATATTCACTCCCTGCTCAGTGAGAATTTTGGCTTCATCACTTGTGGTTGAAACAAAAATGATCAAATAACTAAATTTGAGGGCACTTAATTTTAATTAATACTTTATATAAGGTATTTCATCATAGAGATCGACATCCATTGCTTGAACTAAATACTTTGTTTTGGGTGTAAGATAACCAATGATTCCAATCTTTGTGTTGAACTTTTCGATGATGATGGAGCTAACCAAACTTTTTATGCCACTCAATTTGGGAGCCTTGCTTTTGTTTAAATTGCAGCACACAACGGGAAATTTTACCTTTTTGAGAAAAGGCAACAATCCAGCGACGTTATCGTCAAACTCGTGATTTCCGAGAGCCTATTGATTCCTAATCACAATATTATCGTTTAAAGTGCTGCCCATAGTACCTACCATGGCATCTGGATTAAGCATATTCATTAAATCGGCCACCAAATCACCCTTAAATACTGTGAACCAAGACGTTCCAAAGAACGTATTACCCGCATTCAGATAAATTGTGGGACCTTCCTCCCGGGCCTTAGCTATACTGCAAAAAGACAAGCGAAATGAAAGAGTTTATTTTAGATAAAGGAAGACTCACGCCGAAGCTACTCTGGCAAAGCCCCCAAAGCACAGGCCCAACTCGTCGTCTGCCTTAAAACACTTCTCGCTGCCGCTCTTTATGGGATCATATCTGGCCTGCATATCATTGTTGTGCACGATGGAGAACTTAACACCAAGGCATCGGGAAGTAAGAAATATTAATGCTATTAAAGTCCAACACAAATTTAACCGAAACTCCATTTGAACTTGTTTGCCTATAAACTATATTTTCTTACTTTTAACTGACAAAAGTTGATAAGTAAACTTGTTTTCCCAAAAATAGATATTATTATAAAACACCGAATGAGTTTTCAGACACGATACGGCTTCAAACTGCAGCTGAGAGTAGAAGCGCAACAGAATTTGTATTGCGGTAACTGTTATCAAATCGACACGCTAGTTGGCCTATTAGTTCCGCTACCAACGTCTGTGTCGGCATCGTTGTTGGTGTAGTTTGTGTATGCAAACAAGTCAGTTGATAATTCGTCGACATCCTCAAAAACTTGTCCGCAACCTGATAGCATCTAGCTGACATCATCATAAGCGTCACAGACAACATTTTTATAAAGTTCTCGTTACGCAGGATACCCTATGGCAAGTCAAGTCGAACTTACAATGATAATAATGGGTGCTATATAACTAACGCGATTCGACAGATCTAACTCTCGCGTGATTGTCATTTGTCACAATTGTAGCTGGGCTCTTGCGATGTTTACGATTAAAAAATAAAGTATAACAATCAGAATTAAATAAATTTTTTAACAGTTTGTATTAAACAAGTATTACGCAGTCGGTTATACCCGACAACAATCTTATATGCTTGGTATGCATATATGTACATGACGAATATTGTTGCATAGCTGCAGAAGAGGTATCTCCTCGTTCAACACTCAAACTTTAGTTTCTTGTTTTATTAAAACTAGAAATTCAAGCATGGTTGCGAAGTACAAAAGCCACTGACAGTATTAGAGTCACAATGTTTATCATTCGAAATGCATTTCCGAGGGTTTTGGTAGTGCCGAATAGCTGAATAACATTTTCAGAAATGGACCATTCTGTTCGGCATCCTTGTCGTCCTGGTAATCAACTCGCTGTCGCTTTGTGGCCAGCAGGGTCAGGACATCGGCTTGCTGCGGAATGGAATTGTGCAATAAAATGGATGTGCCACAGAAACTTCTCAGGTGTCCATAGTCATCAAACTGAAATAGAGGTTACTTTAAAACATAAAATTGTACACAGATGGCTATTTACACGATTGCAACAGGAAGGATATTTTTAACAGATGGGATCCTTCCTGCTACAATTCATTTTTAGTAAGGAAACCATTCATCACCCACCGTTAAATCTATTTTACCCATGTATTTTGTGAAAGCATATGCTTGAAGAACAGGAACCTGTTGTCCATTCGATCGAGTTACAACTGTCGGATAGTCACCCTCTGGTCTTTCCGCATCAGGCGGAGTACCCGTATATAGGAAAGTGTGCGAATGTCCACCGATGACGACATCCACATCTGGACATTCTAAAGCAATCGCTTTATCCATTTCATAGCCAGAATGTCCAAGGGCAATTATGATATTGATCCCCCTATTACGCAATTTCCTCGCCTCCAAACTAAAATTTTCCATATAAATTTTAGCTAATATTCTGTTTTTTTTGTTTGCTTACTTAATAGCGGGTATCTCTGGAAAGTAATCAATCGAATTAGGGGTACGAAATATTTGGTGTAGGGCGTAAGGTATCCGATTACGCTAATATTTCTTTCCAACTTTGTGATAACCGTTGAGCGAACTAAATTGTCGAGCATCGTCAATTCTGGCACCATATGCAGATCCAAGTTGCAAACCACAACGGGAAAATTTGCCCTTTTTACAAAGGGGACAAGTCCAGCAATATTATCTTCCAATTCGTGTTTACCAAGCGCCTGTCAAGTACAGTACGATTATGAGATCGGAGAATATACTTAATATAATACTTACCACTGCATCAGGATCCAGCATATTCATTAAGTCGGCTGCCAGCTTACCCTTGTAGAGCTTATACCAGTTTGTGCCGTCGAACGTGTCGCCAGCATTTAGATAAAGCATGGAACCCCCGGCTTGAGCTTTTCTCACACTGAAACCGTTTTGCAGTTAATCTGTTTAATTTCGTTTAAAATCATTTAGAATTAACTCACACGGTAGCCACTCTAGCGAATCCCCCAAAGCAAAGGCCCTTCGAATCGTCACCTTTGGGGCACTTCTCGCTGCTTCCCGATATGGGATCGTATCTGGCGTGCATGTCATTATTGTGTAAAATTGTGAACTTAAAACCAAAGATCTGCGTGGCTAACACTAGAAATAATATTAACCTCGAGAGCACTCTGAACTTAGAATCCATTGAAATGCCAAACAATATGTTTCGCCACTGAAATGCGCTATTTTAATATTTTTAATCTTAAACCGAAATTAAAGTAATATTTAAAAAAAATTGTTGCTTTGTTTTACACATTTACAGTAAAAAGCCATAATGAAAAATGACTAATTTATTTGCGTTTTGAGCTCTACTTATTTAACTGAACGTTAACAAAAGAGAAAACTGATCAAGTCTTTTTTAGTATTAATATCTTAAATGTATTTTATATTAGACAATAGGCTTACAATTCAGGTAAGAATGATTGTTACCAGTAAATAAGAAAATTAACTGATTTGAAATTATTATTGTTTTGAAAAATGAAACTGCCTCCGATCAAAGGAGTTCTAACTATCACTTTACTACATAAAACAAAACAAAAAAACAGGAAGGAACGCTTTGAGATTGTATGTGACTGCACAAAGCCAATATGCTCTTTTAACTTCGTGAACTAGTATAAAAAGTAGAAATTTTCTGTTTACAGCAAAATAACTGATAAAAACAGGTTGTTTAAGATTAATTAAAACACACAAATGACTGCAAAGGAAAACAGCAGCAATGCCAAGGAGCCAATAATGACTATCGTGGATGCAGCGGATTTGGTACGACCCAATCCCCTTAACACTATACGACCTTCCACTTCCGGATAGATAAAGTTGCGGTACTCAAGGTACTGGCGAACCGCACCAGCAATAGTTTTCTGCATACGCATCGGCACAGGTTCAGTTTTCTCAACCATGATGTGACCATCTCCACCGTCCAAAATAAACTGGGGCACAATCACATTGTAGAAGGCAGTGTCATTCAGTCCGCTGTAGGAGGGCACTGTGCAACTGGCGCAACGAACTTCTGCGGAAACCACCCGTCTGTCCTCTGGCATGGCCGTATTGTAAACGACGTGTATGCCGGAGACCTGAAGAAATGCTCCATCGGAGTCCTTATTTCTAACAGCAGCCGAGCGTTCCAAAGCGTTCCTTAGGGTCTTGCCACTTATTCTTGTTACATAAAGATCATTTTCGAAGGGAAGTACAGCCAATAGATCGCTTTGCGTTATAGCGCCATCGGACTTCCGCTCGATAGAGCTTCGTATGCCTGAAACGCAATGAGATTGGTGCAACATTTAAGCCTTGTTCCTCGAATCTGCATTTGAACAACTTACCTCCACCCTGGTGTAAAGCAATAGCGGCGTCTGTCCAGAATTCACCGCCCTGAGCCTCAAGTACCCGACTGAATATCATTGCGTCGGTTATGAGATTTCCCATATTACATTCTGCTGAACGACAAATGGTCTTCCGTCCCTCAAGATACACTTTACTGTATCCCACAACAGACTTCTCTAGAGCTGTAACATTGGCCCGATATACCTCCAATAGGTCAAGCAATTCCTTGTCCTGCGGAACTGTAGCATCAAGTAAAATGGGCGATCCATTAAATTCAATCAAGTTGCCAGCTTTATCGAACTATTATTACAAAATATATCTGATTAATAAGTGTTTTCAAGAATTATTCACATGTACTCACCTTCACGTGCAACTTGCCAAGGTACTTTGTGTAGGCGTAGGCCTGTACCACGGGCACTCGTTTGCCACTCTTTTGTGTAACTACAGTGGGATATGGGCCTTCTATTCTTTCCACATTGGGCTTCTCTCCGTTGAAAAGGAACGTATTGGTATGCCCTCCAATAACAATATCAATTTCGGGACAGTTTTTTGCTATTTCTTTATCCTTATTGTAGCCAGAGTGTCCCAAGGCAATGATAATTTTAAAGCCTTTAGCCTTGAGTCTTGCCGCCTCTGCGCTGTGGGAGAAAAAAAGGTAACCATTGAACGCATATCTAAGAAGTCTATACATCTATATAGAGCTATGTCGCGGTGATTGGAAATGGAAGTAATAGGTAAAATGAGGCATATCCGACCCCAAATTTTATTTTTAAACTGAAATGTAGGATTAATCTAGACATCGAACCATGAACAAAAAGACCAACCTCATGAAAATCGGTTGAGTTTTGGCAAAGTTACGACTAGGGGAAGTTGAGACCTATGCTTATATGGGAACAATAGGGCATATATTCGAAAAATTTTTACATGAATTTTGACCAAAAATTTTATTTTTAAACTGAAATGTAGGATTAATCTAGACATCGAACCATGAACAATAAGACCAACCTCATAAAAATCGGTTGAGTTTTGGCAAAGTTACGACTGGGGGAAGTTGAGACCTATGCTTATATGGGAACAATAGGGCATATATTCGAAAATTTTTTACATGAATTTGGACCAAAAATTTTATTTTTAAACTGAAATGTAGGATTAATCTAGACATCGAACCATGAACAAAAAGACCATCCTTTTAAAAATCGGTTGAGTTTTGGCAAAGTTACGACTAGGGAAGTTCAGACCTATGCTTATGTATATGGGAACAGTAGGGCATATAGTCGAAAATTTTTTACATGAATTTGGACCAAAAATTTTATTTTTAAACTGAAATGTAGGATTAATCTAGACATCGAACCATGAACAAAAAGACCATCCTTATGAAAATCGGTTGAGTTTTGGCAAAGTTACGACTAGGGGAAGTTGAGACCTATGCTTATATGGGAACAGTAGGGCATATAGGCGAAAATTTCTTACATGAATGTGGACCAAAATTGTAGTTTAAAACTGAAATGTCGGATTACTCTAGACTTCGAACCATAACGAAACGACCTTCCTTCATTGAAATTCCGCGTTGAGTTTTGGCAAAGTTACGACTAGGAAGTTGAGACCTATGCACTTGGGTTTCTTATAGTGATAAAGTAGTAGTATAAAATTTAAAGTCGCATACTTACTTGATCGAAACGATTTCTTCATTGAATTCCACGTTGTTTTTTAAAGACAGGAATTTCGTATCCGGCGTGACGTAGCCAATTACGGCATTTTTGTACCATTTGCTTCGAGTATAGTCGAATTTGCGAAATGTTTTGTGGCTGCCATGGCGGGTTCTTTTGAGAGATCCAGATTACAAGCCAACACCGGAAAGTTTACTTCGTTTAGGAATGGTATGAGACCATCTATTTTCTCATCAAATTCATGGTTTCCTAGGGACTGGTCACAAATTATTAACATAAGTTTATTCTCACATTTGGTAATTGTTTCTTACAGTGGCATCAGGTTGCAGTTTGTTGAGAAAATCGCTGGCGATTTTATGCTTAAAGATGGTAAACCACGCAGTGCCGTATATGTATCACCGGCATTCAAATAAAATGCCGGATTCCACCATTTTTGGCCTCTGCCCGATATTTGCGTACCCTGAAATGAGTTAAAGATAGTTATTATGTTGAGGACATAGCCTGAAATGAGTTAACAAGATAGTTATTATGGATGTTGAGGACATATTTAAAGTCACTTATCGTAGGCTACACGTGCAAAGCCGCCGTAACATTTATCCTTGGCGACATCCCCCGGCGGACAGGTTTCACTGTTCACATTTGTCTGCTCAAACCTGGCATGCATGTCATTATTGTGGAGTATAATGAACTCAGTATCAACGACAGGCTTCACATCTATTGGATTTGCTCTCACGTTGCCAAGAAACAAAACTAAAACTAAAAGTATCCATTGCTGAAGCATTTTAAGACTGGAACCAAAAGAATTCAGTAAAATAATTAATATAAAATAATGAGCATCATTTTTAACGAACTTTTCCTGCGATAGTAAACACCCATTTGGTGTTTAATAATTGCATTATTTTTCACATTATTATTTATATATATTGTAAGAATTAATTTGGTTGTAGAACAATTGTGTTAATCACGTTAATTGCAGCTGAGGCAAACTGGCTCAACACGACAATTCGAACAATTTTACTTTACTGCAGTTCCGAGTACGGCAAATAAAATTATATATAATTATACATATTAATCGATTATTTATGAATTATTATTTATGAATTATACATATTTAAATAATTGGAATTAATTGTTCATTATTGGAAATAGCAAAAATATTAAGAAGAGAGAAAGCTATCTGCGGGATGCCGAAAATCTCGCACTTATATTACTACATTTAAATGTGTGTGGAGCACAATTGCCAACGTGGATGTTCAAAAAAAAAAGTTGGCAGTACAAAAACAATTACGTCGTCCAATGGGTCCAGTTTTGATAATAATTTTCAGATATTATACAGCAAAATAACACAATAAATTGCCAACGTCGAAGGTTTTTTAAATTTTCTACACTATACTACAGTTACATTAATCTGTATACAATATACAACAACAATTTACAATTTACGATATGTTTTAAAGATCGTCAGGCAAATCTACTCGACCGTGTCACAAATTGAATAACGAAATTAGAGCAACTACCGTACACGTGTGTAAAAATTTACCCGATTATGATTTATAATTATTCGCATGTCAACACGTATATAAACTCTTTTCTAAAGTACACACTGTTTTATTTTTTAAATATCAAGAATATATGACCTTAAATACTCTTAAGTTAAATGCGTATTCATAATACATATTGTTTGGCTTAAGCGAATTTGTGCGAGTTTGTTTCCTTTTTTCGACTGTGTCTTAAATACCCGTTTATTTTATTTGATTAACACAATATAAGTATGAACGCTAAGACACCCTATCTAAAGCTGTAAATCTTGTTTTATGATCAAAAAGGGTTGTTAAAAGCTTTTTTTGCTTGGTAAATTGTTGTGAAATATAAGCATGGATAAATATTTAGATATAAATTGTATTTTACGTATATGTAAATTGTCGCCCTATTAAGTAAATTGCTTTATTTACGTATTTTACAGTCGATTCGACAATTTGTCACAGCAAACAGACACAGCCTAAGTGTAAAATTTCAAAAAGAAACGAGTTTCAGGGCGCAAGTTTTGTTTTTCACATTTTGTGTTTTAACCCAATTATTTTTTTTTTGTTTTTTTGTTTATACAACAAATATTTTGAAGTTATTGAATTTACGTTGATTTCAGCTGGGAGAATGAAACCAAGTATCGCAACAACAACAACAGCAGAAATATGCAAAACAACATTTGAATATACAAATTTTACATATGTTTTGCTTGCAAGTTTTCAGTGTAAATCGATTTTAAGAAAATTTTTAAATTTAACTGTTGTGTTGTGTCCAATAATTATTTTGAAATGAATTTAATTGAAATACTTTAATTGTCTACTTCGTTTTTTTGTAATTGATTTGCGCAAAATTATTGTTTGTAATTAACTTTAAATATATTTATTCCCCACTTATTTAGCACAATTGTAGTTTTGATAGTTTGTTTAATTATTTAATTCAAAATAAATGCTATACTCGTAATAATCACTTTCAAATTGAATTCTCATATTTTACAACAGCCATGATATTCGAAAACCCCACAACCGCAAACAACAAAACTAACTAAATAAATAAATATATGTCTGTCTATTTGCGCAAATATTGTTTGTTACAAATGAAGAGTTTCGCAAACCCTTAAGCCGCATGTTGCCTGGGAACAGAGCCATAACAAGGCAGTTCAGATACACTAATGCACACACAGATTCGGCACACGAATTCGAACATGTGCTCAACTGGACTCTTATACAATACGCACAAAATATTCGGAGGATCACAAACGCAGCGTATTTGAAGCTGCAGTAAATCAACCGTTGCCAACAACGTCCGCAGCTGCACTGTCACGGAACGGATTGCGAATGCCGGCAGCGATTCGAACAGAGACGTCGACGTCTCTGTGGACTTCGCTGCTACAGTTACTGCGCCGACCGATCTGTCACTTATCGAAATTGGTTACACACTTGCAGTTGTTGTGGCCACCGAACGGTGCACCCGACGCCCACGCGAGAAGAGAGTCGGAGCAGCCGATGAAAGGGAGCGATAAGAAAAAGAGTCTTTGCAACTGAGAGTTGTGCAGAAATGCAGTTCATCAAAAAAATAGAATGCTGCGCACACAAGTACAAAATTTATCAGACTCCCGTGAGAGCCAACATTTATTGACTTAAGAGCAAGTACCTAGAGTATTTTTTTTTATTTTATTTAAAATCAAGAATTAACAAGTTAGCACGTGCAGTTGTTAATCAACACAAAAATAGAGTTTGAATTCTCTAAGAATTAGTTTTGAATTAGTCAACGAACTTTGGACATATATATATATGTATATAGCAAAAACATAAACACCTCTAATGTGAGGTAATTCAACTTAAGTTATCCAAACAAATTCTAATAATAACGAAAACTAAAATTGGCACTGTTGGCGACTACTTTTACTTGCTTTATGCTTAAAACACTAAAGATAAGTGAGATTTTTCTAGTGGGGTGTACGCGACTATTGAATACTCTGAATTCAACTGAATATATAAATTAATGCTTGAATAACTTCTTAACTAAACAAAACACACCAACTTATTTATAGTATAATATTATAAAGTGTATTATTTTAGTGGCATAAAATTTTACAGATGGACAGTTTGTGCAAACTCACTCTTTTCTACTCTTTTCTTTTCTCCATCTATAATATTTTGTACATTCATTGTAAATTTTATATATTATTAAGTACAAAAAAGTACTTCTTTTGTACTTTAATTTTTTTTCGGTATGATTGTTATCCCAGTTTCCAATTTAATTTTCTAAGAATGTTCGCTGTTGCCATCATACCGGACGGACATACATACGCCTTATCAGCTGCGGCGTCGGCGTCTGTGACCCGATATATGCTCAGCATAGAAGCACACATCGCACACACAGATTTGCATATAATATTATATATGTATGTACACACACACACACTGGCGCGCAAATATAGCTTTTGTTGTTGTTGGCTACGTATCTGTATCTGCTAGACGAACCAGTGTATTTGCATCATTGTTGTTTGCTTAGGGCTTAAATTAAAGTGAATGATGTTGAATTTCTCAAATCCATTGACTCTGAAATTAAAGTAAAGTGTCTGTGAAAAGGACTTAAATTTAGAATGCACATCTGTTCCAGATTAAATAAAACGTGCCCAGTTTATGCGTTGCACATCACGAAACCGTTCAGCAAAACAACTGTCAACTGTTTTTAGCTTCCAAAGGAAATTCGATTGGTGCGTTTTATCACTTTTCATTAACACATTGTTGGTACAGTTAGTTATTCATTCAAAAAAAACAAATAATATGGGATTTCTTGAACTGAATCACCCGCCAACTCAGCGAACTTGCCGCTCAATTTTAACTTCTAACATTAACACTAAGCGATAATTCGATCAGAGAAGCACATATATACACAGTTATAGACTAATATATATTATTGTAGTCTATCGAGGTTGAATCTCAAGTTTGATAAATCAAAAAATAATAAAAATAGACGATTATTGTAAAAATATTTTTAGGTAAAAGTAGCTGGATCGCAACTATTTCACAAAGTCAAAAGAGCACATGGAGTCTGTCCGCCTGTCTGTCGGCTTAAAATTTGATATATTTACTCGCGTCAAATTTGTATATGTATTTAAATACTTGCCAAAAATATTTATAAAATTGGTTAACATGCGATGGTTTTTTTTGTAGCGGAGACGTACGAAAATTGGGTGTTGATGTAAGACTAGTCACATTTTTTTTTTTCTTATTTATGAATTTTTTATATATATGATTTTTTTTAAGTAAATATTTTCTATTAGTTATTATGTACATTTATTTATTAAAATTGCTAATTGTATAACCAAGGATAAAGATTTATTCTACTCAATTATGCTGAGATTGTGTTTATGATTTGTTATCAGCACTATCTCTACTCGACATATAAGTTTCGACTGTTTCGTGTATTCACGAATACGAAAATACTCGACAATGAGTGCCGCACGTGATGCTACAAATAAATGTGAAAGTTTCGGACTCTTGCTGGGAATTGTTTACACGTCACGCTGTTTTGGGCCAGAGATCTAAAAAGTCATTAGGATATTTATTGTACAGTTTATCTTATAAATTCAAAGCTAGCAGTTTCACAGATTACATTAGAATACATCTCAAACTTGAACAACTAATTGAAGAAGCGCGTAATCACTGAAGATAGAAGTATCAAAGCGATAGAGCCCACGATGCTAGCTGCACTATCTTTGGCTATGATTTCAATGCGACCCTCCATTTCCGGATAAACATAATGACGCGCCTCCAAATACTGACCAAACGCAAACTGATCGTTCTTCACCAAGGGTTCAGAATACGGTTCATTCTCCTCGGTCAATACGTAGCCATCGCCTCCGTTCAGCAGAAACTCGGGCACGATTACTTTATAGTACGCCGATATATTCAGATTGCTGTAGGAAGGCACAGCGCACTCGGCACATCGGACCAATGCGGAGGTCACACGGCTCCCCTCCTCCATGTTGTAGTTGTACTCGACGCGCATGCCCGCAAACTGGAGAAAGCCGCCGTTCGAGTCCAAGTTCCGCACATGGGCCGAGTGCTCCAAAGCATTGTGCAATGTCTTTCCACTAATGCGCGTTATATACAGGCTATTTTCGAAGGGCAGCACTGTGAGAATATCGCTGCCCGTAATGGATCCATTCGTATTCTTATCAATGGAGCTGCGTATTCCTGGAAATAAACAAGCAAAATATTTACATTTGCATACGGCGTACATTGTCGCACCCACCTCCGCCCTGCAGCAGTGCTATAGACGCGTCCGTCCAGTATGATCCACCCTTGTTTTCCAGCACGCGTGCGTGCACCATCGAATCGGCGATAAGGTTGCCAAGATTGCACTCCCTCAGGCGACAAATGCCGCCACCCTCAAGGGTAACCTTTGTGTAGCCAACAATTTGCTCTTCCAGTCGCGTGATATTCGGACGGTATATTTCGAGCAAGTCCAACAAATCCTGATCCTGTGCAACGGACGCATTCAGTAGAATCGGAGATCCATCGAACTCAATCAAATTGCCATCTGCATCGAACTGAACATGCAATTTTCCCAAATACTTAGTGTAAGCATAAGCCTGCACCACGGGCACTTTCTTGCCACTGGGCTGCACCACCGTGGTGGGATAGGGTCCTCGGACAGCCTCGGGATTGGTGTCGTCCTTGTCGTCGACGGGTTGATTGGAATCCAGATAAGTGTGCGAATGTCCGCCAATGACAATATCAATATCGGGACAGTCTCTGGCAATCTCCTGATCCTTCTGGTAGCCAGAGTGTCCCAAGGCAATAATAATTTTTATTCCCTGATCCTTAAGCTTCTTTGCCTCGGCACTGAAAATACATCAACGATTTCATAAGTTTCCGTTTACAAGTGGAGTTCGGGTTCAGTTACTTGATTGATACGATTTCCTCTGCGAACTCGACGTTATTTTGGAAGGAAAGATCCTTGGTGTCCGGAGTGAGATAACCAATGACACCAATTTTAACTCCGTTTGTCTCAAGAACCGTGGAATTAGTTAGCGACTTTGTCGCTGCCAGTTCGGGTTCCTTAGACAAATCCAAATTGCAAGCCAGCACGGGGAAGTCCACGGCATTTAGGAATGGAATTAGGCCCTCGACATTCTTATCGAACTCGTGGTTTCCAAGTGACTAGAGTCGAACAGAAAATGAATGTACAAGCAATATATAATGTCTGATCCGATTAGTTCTTACGATTGCATCTGGCTGTAGTTTGTTGAGAAAAGCACTGGTAATATTGTCCTTGAAAACCGTGAACCAGGCCGTGCCGGTGTACGTGTCGCCTGCATTTAAATAAAAAACGGGGGTTCCTCCGTTCTGCGCCTCTGCTCGATACTTTCGCACTCTAAAATGCTCTGATTAATGCCAATTTCACAAGTACTTCATTTTCCACTCACTCATTCGCGACACGTGCAAAGCCGCCGTAACAATTGTCCGTATTTGCTTCCTCCTTGGTGCATGCGCCGCCATTCTTGTTCGTCTGCTCGAATCGGGCGTGCATGTCGTTATTGTGGAGGATTATCAGCTCCGTAGCAACAGCCTTGGGAGCAATCGGATTGGCAACAGCATTGCGCAGCAGGAAACTGCACGCCACAATTACCAGCTGATAAATCATTCTCGAGCTGAAAAATTAGAGGGTATTGCGAGCTATAAACTTATTCCGAAGGGTACGTGTGTCGATCTGGAATGCAATTTCATCAGTCAATTTTGTATCTGTTTATTGATATTTGGATTGTTTCGACATAATCGTGATATCGGTTATCTCACTCAATGTATTTGCCTTAAAAGCCGCAATCCATTAATAAATAACAACTTATCAGCAAGTGGTTGCAAATTCCGTATAGCAAATCAATATTTGAGTTTATGGCAGCTACTAAAACTAATCGCGCTCATATTTAAAACATTACTACGAACGAAATACCCGAAAAGTCGAACACAAGATTTCTTTTACTGAATGATTCGTGGTCTCTTTAAACATGTGTGTGTATGTGTGCTTACGTATTAATATTAATATATTATTATGTTGATTAATAGTGCCTATTAATTAGCAGCTGTTTTTGAACAATACAAAACTAAGTTGCTGAATATTTCATTTGACTGACTCTCACTTTTAGTTTTAAGTGTATCTTTGTGCGATCAAACAAAAGTAGTTCTACATATTTGCGTATCTGTCAAGAGGCAAGAGCGCAATAAAGATTGACATTTGCACGATATCAGCTGGCACAGGTAGATGTCGTATAACAAGCGTTTAGGCCGCTCGAACTCTGGGCAGGTACTTACATGCTCTCGTCACACAATCCGCTAACAAACTGGCCCGAAATCGCTGCGAACGCCGGCTATAACCGAAACTCTTGAACATTGTCTCGCTGAGCGGCAAATACGATACGAGCAGCGCGTGGTTGGCTGCTTGACTGTTTCTGATATTTTTTTTTTATTCACGAAACGCAAATGGGTATATTCGGTTGCTGCAAAACCTGTCTTGCTGTCCGTTAAAGACTTGTAATAAAGTGTAGATTTTTTGACTCTATCTATCTCAGAGTTTTAAACCTATATAATAACTGATTAGCTCCTCTGAAGATTTCACAAAAATTTATGATAAGATCATAATTTTGATAAGATCATAATATTATGTCCGACAATTCTATAGCTAGATTCAGCAAATTTGCCAAATATTCTTTGATGACCCTATCAATTTTCTCCTAAAATAACATTAATAATAATTAGGGCTATTTTCGACTTTATAATTATACCGTAAACGAGCATTGCGCCGTCGGTTATACCCGATTGCAACGTTCGTGCTTGTTTTTTATTTTTTCAGCTCTCTTTCAAACAGTGGCAATGATTTTAATAGCTCTATTGTATTCATTTGCAGATACGAGCACTACGACTCTAATTGCGATTTCTGATTATCTCTGCAATTTTGCTGAGTTTTTTTCATTCGTCGAACTGATAGCCCAACTGGTATCAGGACACAGCCAAGGGCTTATCATCTGCGCGATCTCGCAAGCCATAGTGTCAAATCATCGATGTTCAGTAGCTGCAAGTGTACGTAAAATGATAACAACAACAAAATTCGCTGTGTTATCACAGTTATGCAGATATTGTTGCGTGTTTTCGAGATGTACGTAATAAATATAATGGGAATGTATGTATGTACAGAAGATACTGCGATGTATGTAAATATATATATCCAAGTACAAGTTAGTGTCGTATATGTATATATGTATATATGTATATATGTACACATCGAACAGCTGCCCAAACAGAATGTAATATTCCCACGCAAGCATCAACAACAAGCACACACACACACACCAACTTATACCTATATATGTGTGTGTGTATATATAAATTGCTAGTGAAACTCTCCAAGCTTGTTCATTTTACTCATTGATCACAAAAAATGTATTTATCAATGTCGAAGTAAAAGACAGCCACACATTTTACAGTTGCACTGGTTGCCAAAAAGTTCCATAGATCTTAATGTCTTCGGCTAGACGCATATATTACTCAAAACATAATTAACATTGATAACAAAGACGTGCATTGTTTCCCAATTGTAAATCAAAGAGGATTTCTGCGAAAAAAAATCTGGAACATGTGTCCGGTTTATCAGCAAATTGTTGCTAGCATAGCATAAATACACTCAGCGGAAAATGCTAGTTCAATACTAAATGAAATTTAGCATATAAAATGTGATTATTAAATAAAAATAAAATAATTTAAAATTAAATTCAAAATTGTTTGCACTTGAAATCACAATAACAATTTTAGGCTAAAGCTTACAAATTTAGTTTATTGAAATACGAAGTCCATGTTTTATTTTTCTGAGTGTTACCCATAACGTAGAATATATACTTATATATTTGGACTTTGACACTCATTAAAAAGTAAGGACCAGGACTATAGAAGACGACCTAAATATGATCATAGGAATTGAACAAGGTCAAAAAGTGCAACTCGAGCCGGAAGTCTATAGTGCTGATCAAAAATATGCGTACGTAGATTATATATGTATGTTAATTCTTCCTTATCTCTGTTTTATTAGTACAGAAAACCACTTTAACGCAATTGATGATAGATATTCCAACTTTGGATCTATACGCGAGAATTCATTATATACGCTTAAAAGATTTATTGGCCCCGCCTGCCTGGGAAAGAGTTAATATAACTCAGCTATTATTATTATTATCTTTGCTGTATTTAGCTTTTAACTTAGCAAAATATACAAATTAAATCAAATATATGTAACTTCCATCGGTATTATCTTCAAAATCAAGTTGTTGAACTTAAGCACCACTGATTGGCTTTGATTAAAAATATTTTGAACTTGTGTAAGGGTATTTAATCTTTAACACCATAAAGATAAATAATTGTATTCGTTACCACATATTGTAAATCTTTCAGTCAGCGATTATCTCTCTCTTCGGGTGCGAACAGCGTTGCCTTATCAACTGTGAACGCTTTTACGCCCACAATCTCACTTTTACGCATTCGTGTGCCAATGGCAAACAACATCGTAAAACTAATTTTGCGACCAAAGGCTTCGGGCCACAATATTTTAGGGCAGAACCGCTTTGCAACGCTTAATGAAAAAGCTAAGGAAGAAGAGTTAAGAACGTTGCAGTCGGTCGTTACCAATTGCCTTTTTTTTGTTAAATTTCGTTTTTTTAAATTTGGCCAAAACAAATGTTTTTTATACATTTTATAGTATTTGTATATATCTACTTGATTTTCTGTAAATTAAAAAATTTTGGTTGAGTATATTTAACTAAGTAACAAATAAGAAGAAATATTATTTTCTTATGAGAATGCGACCCTCAATTTCAGGTAACACAAAATTTCTACTCTCCAAATATTGTTGTGCAGCATCCTTATCGTCCTTTTCTAACAGCTCTGTGAACGGATCCTGCGACTCGAGCAAGGTGAACCCATCTCCGCCGTGCAGCATAAAGTCCGCAACAACTATTTTATAGTAGGCCGATTCATTAAGACTGGTATAGGATGGCACATTGCATTCGGCACAGCGCACTAAGGCGGAGATCACTTTGTGTCCTGGTTCCATGTCGAAATTATACTCAACTCGTATCCCAGAAACCTGCTGAAATCCCCCGTCTGAGTCCGTTTGCCAGAGTGAGGCTGAGTGCTCCAAAGCTTTGAGCAAAGTTTTCCCTGAAATACGCGTTACAAGGAGTTGATTTTTGAAGGGTATTGTTTCCTCCACATTCCTGACAGTAATTGATCCTTCGGCACTCTTAGGAATTGAGGTTCGTATACCTGCAACAAGAAGAAGAAATGTTTACCTGTCTCACGAAAATTCCAATAGAAACTTACCACCTCCTGAAATCATGGCGATGGCCGCATCGGTCCAGTACTCGCCGCCCTTGTTTTCTAGCATGCGACTATATACCATGGAATCGGTAATGAGATTACCCAGATTGCACTCCCTTAGCCGGCACATTTTGCCGCCCTCTAGATATACCTTGGTATGCCCAATAACTTTTTGTCCTCTGGCCGATATATTGGGACGATACACATCAAGTAAATCCAACAGATCCTGATCCTGCGGCACTGACGCATTTAAAAGGATCGGCGAACCATCAAATTCAATTAAATTGCCGTCTGCATCGAACTATTAAAGAAAGCACTGATTAATTTGATTCATTCTGGAATCATTGAATATGTACCTGGACATGTAGCTTTCCCAAATATTTGCTGTTGGTGTAGGCCTGCACCACAGGCACCTTTTTGCCACTTGGCTGAACCACTGTGGTGGGATAGGGTCCTCGGACAGCCTCGGGATTAGTGTCGTTTTTGTCAGCGACGGGTTGATTTGAATCCAGATAAGTGTGCGAGTGTCCGCCAATGACAATATCAATATCGGGACAGTCCCTGGCAATTTCCTGATCCTTCTGGTAGCCAGAGTGTCCCAAGGCAATAATAATATTTATTTCCTGATCCTTTAGCCTTTTTGCTTCATCACTTTAACGGAATTCATGATGTTATACAATAGAAAGAAGGATCTACATGGACAATTACTTGATGGATATGATCTCGTCATTGAACTCCACTTTGTTGATATAGTCTTCCTTCGTTTTTGGCGTTAGGTAACCAATTATTCCAACTTTAACACCTTTTACCTCAATAATTGTGGAATTTTTCAGTTTGTTGGTAGCAACCAGTTCGGGCTCCTTTGAAAAGTCCAAGTTTGAGACTAGCACTGGACAGTCCACATCATTGAGAAATGGCGCAAGTCCTTTGATATCCTCATCAAACTCATGATTTCCCAGGGACTACACAAATAGTAAGCAGATATTAAAAGATGAATATATATCAATTATATATATATCATACTATAGCATCTGGCTGCAGTTTATTGATGAATTCGCTCGCAATTTGGTGACCAAAGACCGAAAACCAGATGGTTCCAGTAAAAGTATCGCCTGCATTCAAATATAATACGGGAGTTCCTTCGTTCCTTGCTTCATTGCGATACTTTCGTACTCTAAACGAGTTAAATTGAAAATATAATTTCTGATAGATTTTGAGGTCATTGAACTTACTCGTGAGCAACACGTGCTAAGCCCCCAAAGCATTTATCTCCTTTGGCGTCCTGCTCGGTGCAAGCTGCGCCGTATTTATTCGCCTGCTCAAATCGGCCGTGAATGTCATTATTGTGGAGGATTATGATTTCGGTAAGAGAAGAGTTTTGGGAATCGATGGGATTTGAACTGATCGGATGACCAAAGGCCATTAAAAATACTAAAATCCATTGTTGTCTCATTTTTTGGAGCTGAAATTTAATATAATATAATTTTATTCACAGTAAACCTTATTTAATGCACCGCAGCGATCAAGTGTAAAAGGGCTAATGCGGGTCTACAATTTTTAATATATTCTTCAACCGAGTCAGGGTACGAAATTTACAGTTACTTTATGATAGCAGATAGATAGACTAGAATTCTCTTCTTCTTGAGTACATGATATAAACCCTTTTACGATTAAGTGCAAAATAATTGTTTACTATAATAAACTCTAAGACCCAAGACCCTAAAAAACTACAGTAAACAGTGTATGTATATATACTTACTTGACTTTCAAAATAAAAAACTAAAGTCTCAGCGCATGCATTCATTCATCAGAGTATCTGAGCTTAAACTGGACTCAAAGCGCTACAAAACAGCTATTTTAAATTAAAATTAGAAATAATATATTTTCCGCTATTTGTTTCAAAGAGAACGATCTGATAGCGCTACTAATTTATATTCTATTCAAGTCTAAATCTGCTTTCTATGAATTTGTATACCCTTACAAAGTTTCGTGAGAGGAGTGCTGTCCGTCCGAGCTTGGAATGTGTGCTCGTGTATACCCGAGTCAGGTAAATTCGCATTTAATTCATATATATTTCACAGTTTTTAGCCACAGAGCGTGCCAAATTAATCAAATTTATATATCTTGGCGAAATTTCATATCTCAAATCATGCACACTTTCGCCTCTAAATTTTTCTAAAATAATAAGTTGTTTTTATACTGTGAACGAGTATTGCGGAGACGGCTATTCCCGATTGCAAAGTTTCTTACCTGATTTTTTTCATACAACACTTATATAGTTTAATCATCGCGAAACAAAATCATTTTAAGGTTTTAAAGTCAAATAGCTGATAATTATTAGAAGAGAGATGCACGTAAAAGCATGTTTCAAAATTAGAATGTATATACATGTATATGTATATAAATATGTGTATATATATTTGTATGAAATATTTGTATTAGGATTTTAGCCATGTAGTCGAGAGAGTTTGATTAAAGGATACATCGAACTTTATTCAAACTTTGATTAAAGGATACATCGAACTTTATTCAAACTATCCCTAGAAAAACACTGCCGTGATATGATCTTGAACCCGGATGTATAGAACTGCAGTGTGCGAAAAAAAAGCTTGGCTCTGGGATTATAAAGCTGCGACCTACCATACACATAAGCGCCACACCGGAAGTTTAAAACTAAACTAAACTAATCACAAACAACTCGATAGGAACTCTCAGAAAAAAGTCTACAACACAATCAACATTTGTTTGCACGTTTGAATGAGTACAAATGAATACAAACACAAATTGGTTGAGCTTTCTGCCAAGTGCCAAATGTCAAATTTAAACAGACGTTTTCATTAATAACTTCTGCGATTCTTAAATACACTTTTTGCAATATATTATTTATTGCTATTACAAATACTCTTATTTTTGTACGAGGATTTTTTAGAAAGCTGAAATATTCAAAGTAAAATCTTAGTTCGAAAGTGAGTATTACGGCTAAATTTTCTAAAAAAAAATTTGATCACCAAGCCCGGAAAATGGTAAAAACTTAACTTAAAAGTTCTATGTGAAAATTCAACAATAAATGTATACCAATTTTTTGGTAAATTATCCCCCTGGGTAGAATATTAAAAGTTAGGGTTGCATGGGTGAAGGCTTGATTTTTATAAGATTAATTTCAAAATTTAATTTCAAATATTACAAAAATCGTAGCAACGTGATGTTCAAATTTTGGCAAATCCGCTTGCAAGGTAGAAAAATATACGGAAAATTGTTGCAAGAACTTGTATATATACCCTTTTTACCCATTTGCAATGAAACTAAATATTTAAAACTATGTTAAAACAAAATAAAAATTTAAGCCTAAATTCCGAATTTCCGAAAAAATGAAAAACGACACATCAAACTAACTTTAAAACTAATTCAACCTATTTAAATGTGCCCCATATTTGTGTTCAGTGTATAAAGTGTGCACTTTTCAATATAGAGGCAGGTCGAAGCAGCGCCACAGAAATCGAAGAGATGCCTGTGAAGCGTGCCAGCTGCAAATGCTCGGTATGGAATTCACCGAGCGTTGAATGCGCTACAGTGCACAGCGCCACAGCGAGCAGGGTATGCGGCAGTGAGGGAAGCCGAGAGACGGGAAGAGTCACGAGACAACGGCAACGAAACGGAAAGGGACACGGGACAGGGAACGAGGACGGATGAGATAGCAGGCCGCTGCAGTTAGAGAGCAGATTGTCAGGGGTTGCTTTCGATTGCAGCACAATATCCTGCCTGTATCCTGTTGCCTTGCCGTTCAGCTGCCAGCAGCGGCCGACAAATTTAAACAGCTGCAACAATTTTTGGTCGCTTTTAATTTCCAGCGCGGCCCATCCCCTAATGCCCGTCTGTCTCTTATTCGAGTTGTTGTTGATGTTGTTGTTGTTTTTGTTGTTTCTGCTGCTGTTGGGGTTGCTTTCAGGATCGAGCTGCCTGCAACAGTTCGAGCCGGGGTGCATTCGACGTTCAGTTGTTATGATCACCAGGTGAACGAAGGTTGTGCCGCGGACAAACGAACTTGAAGCAGGACACGCGAAAAACTAAACAAGAATCTCTCATGTCCGGAAAACTGATTATGAAACGCAAGCGTGAGGATCGGCTGAAAGCGCAGCAAGCCGAAGATCAACTGGAAACAGCCAATGAGCCAGCCGGAGAGAAACGCCACCGCTTGGAACCGGAACCCAGATCGGATACACCGCCAGCGCAGCAGTCACACAGTCCGGCCAGCAATAGTGGAAATGCTCCCAATAGCATTTTGCTTGAGGCACTGCAGAAGATCATGGAACTTCAGGCAGAACTGGACTCGTTCGAGCAGGATCTGGACGAACGCGAGGCCCGCGCATTCGATAGCGATGGCGAATCGGAAGCGGATGCCGAGGTGGCTGCCAACTTTGCACAGCCAGCCCGACGCAGCGAAGCTGAGGCGTTAGGCTTTGCGATGTGCGCACGCGAAACGTTGCTGTTCCTGCAGAGCGAGGGTGTCTCCACGGAGTCCGTGCTGTACAAGGCGCTGCTGGGAAAGCTGGTAGGCCAGAGCGACGGTCTATTGCATGCCTAGGAAGGTGGAAGAAGGGCACCTACGACACCCCACAGGGGGCATTCTAGTCAATTCACTGCGATTGCGAAGTTGCATGGACACCACACATCAAGGCTACGTGCCAGGTCCTTGGTCCATGGGAGAGTTTCAACAATTGACACAAATTGTGGAATGGAAATTGCAGTTGTGTACTCTAGTCAGTTATTGTGAAGCAATATAAAAACTAATCTAAGTTTTATTGAATAAATAAATATTATACCTTAAATGTATACTTATTGAAAATTATTTTCAAAATGGAAAGATTATAAAATTAAGGGAGACACAATTCATCCACTAAAAGTTAATTCGGAACTGTTGGACAATTTTATTGGCTTTTGGTTTCTGTCCACGCTATGCAGTGTCATAGCAGGTAGCAAGTGACAGACGCAAAAATATAACCCTTAAGCGATGACGAATTTGGATTATGCGAACGGAATTGAAAATAATTGCTATTGGCAATTAATAACTTTGCATGATTTTCAACCCTCTGCATAAATGAATTTACTTGCAATATATTTAAAGGTATTAGCCAAGGCACTTTCAACCCTAAAAGGTTACAACCGACAGTCAAATACTCTGCTCAACGGGTGAAACACAAGTGAAATGAGCTTTGTTGGCAATCTTATCATCAAATTTTACAAAAGAAATTTTTTGACTACGCACGCCAGGTAATGCAAAAATCCAAAATAACAATTATAAATACATTTCAGCTATTCAAACTATGTTTAAAATTTAAATCAAAGGCAAAAACCATATATTTTTAGCATACATTTTAAATATTTTTATTATTATTTTTATTATTAATTGTACATGAAATAATTAATGAGAATATCTCAATATTTTATTGGTTTCGTGTTTGTTCTCATATTGTTTTTATTGTTTTTTAGGGCGGGGAATTTTAAGTGTTGAATATTATATTTTGTATTGTAAATGTGTTTTTAACTTTTTTGCCATCCGTTTAAGTATTATTAATAAATAGTTTTAATTCTGTATTTGGGTTTTGGCAACCGCTTTTAAGTATTTATGTTTATTATTTGTATAAGTAATAATAACAATATTTACTTGAAATAAGTGAATGTATTTTTGTTACTGATATTGTTTTACAATCTAGATTTTAATTGTTTTTAACAATTTAACGTTCACATGGTTATAAGTAAATATTTCTTAAGTTTTGCTTTAGTTGCAACAATTTGCGTTTTTGGACAAGATATTCATTTATCTGATTTCGTTACTAACAATAGGTTAGATTTGTTATTCATATCGATTAGCTCAGCTTAATAATTCTATAAAATAATGTAAAATCATTCTGATTCGGATACAATGTAGAAAAAGAAAGACATAAGTAGTAAATGTGGAATACTTATTTCACTTCATATAGATAGACTTTTGGCACAAACTCTCTGTGTTTTTCGATTTTGTTTCGAGGTCACAAACAGACTTACATTTTGGCATGTTTCTCTTTTGTGTTTGAACCGTATTTGAAATTAGTTTCACATCACAAAATTTATAGGCAATTCGCAAAGCAAGTACAATTAAATAAGATTAGGAGGCTTACTTAAGTAGAAAATTCAATTGGAAAATAAGATTTTGAGCTTTTTGACTCTGCTACTCTCTTCCTACTGAGTATTTTTCAATGAGTATTATTTAGTATTATATTTTAGTGTTCTTTTGTTCGTTTTAATAAAGTAATCATTTGCAGCATTATCCACTTTTGGGCTTTATCTCACAATCTCTGAATAATATAAATATGTATGTATATCAAGTTATTTGTGTTTGTATTTTATTCATATTTATATTTTGTTAAATAGAGTTTTATCAATTATTTATTAATCTGTTGTTCGAATGTAAATATTAAATTCTGTATATGTATATATTAATATATATATTTATTTATAATTAATTTTATTTTAAGTGTGCCCAATTATATAGTTTCAAGTAATTAAATCTTACAGATTTCCAGCCCTACTGCATATTAGTCACACATTATTATATTAATATGTGTATACCACAGAGTACGCACACCCTATCTCCAGGACAGAAATTCATTTTGAAAATTAAATTTTATGAATGTTAAGATAATCGAACAAATTCGAAAAGACACAAATTTAGATATTTTATTCGATTTGCCAGTTTGGAACTGAATTCGATATTCAGGAAATGCATTAACTTGGACTTTCTTTATAATATTATATTGTTTGCTCTATTCTGGAGATCGAGCGGTTTATACATATATATATATATATTCGTTTGCATTTAAGATGTGTTGACATTTGTGGTTTTTTGCAGGTTTGTAATTAGTATATGTATATGTTTTAGTAATATGTTTGTTATATATTTATGTCAAAGTATCATAGCCAGCTTTAAGCTGTGCTTATCTAATTATTTAACGGTTATATCTCTTAATAATTTGTTATTTATGCACGCACTTCAAATACGACTATCTTAAAGATGTTTTGCTCTTTGTGTAAATATAGATTAAAAAACCGGACAATATATCCTTGGCATAAATTGTCCATCGTCCGCCAGCCAACACAAGGTAAAATTTCAATTTGTAGATCCAGCTGTATTATCATCCAACGATTTCCTTGCACTCAAAAATATATATATATATATGTATATATATATATTTATTTTGTTTTATGTATATATTGTATATGTCTGTATTTAGTATATATATATATATATATTTATATAAGTATGTATATTTTAAGGTTTTCGTTTGTAAATATTCTTCCCTCTTAGTGTACAAAGTATTTGTGGTGTTGTCTCTCGATTTGTTTTTATTGTTGTAGCTGTATTTTGTTGCTGTATTTGCTGTTATTGTATTTGTTTGATTTGAATGTGGATTAGAAAAACTGCACTGGCAAAAACGAAATCTGACGAATATGAAGCGAAGGATTAGAAGGGCTGTAAGAGAATGCAAGTATTTAAAAGTATTTAGTCAATTTGTGTGGTGTCTCAAGTCAGCGGCTATTTGCGCATGCAAATAAACAGTTTCTCATGATGTTAATTAGGGGATATATATATATTTTAGATATGTATGGGTAAATATATATATACATATATATATATATATATATATAGTTATGTTGAAGCAAGCAGGCATCATGCATTTTGTCTATGTATTTACATTTTCACATTTTAGCCGGCTGACTTGAGTTTTGGGTGTGCAAGGAACAATGAAGGAGCTCTGAACTGGACTGGACAAGGGATTTTGTTGCAGTGTCTATTTGAGTATTTGTGTTTTAATACCTTACTAATAGCACACTAGGCGCAGTAGCAGTTGTTGTGTTGTTCTGGTTGTTTTTGATGTTGTTCTTGTTTTTACTGCCTAATGTGTGAATGTTGTTTTTGTTGCTGTTGCTGCTGCTGCTGTAAATGGGGCGCCCGCTGGCAGGTATTGCCTTCTTTTGGCCATGTGCCGCATCTGTTTGGTTCATAGTATAGGAGGATATTGAAAATGTCGCCATTGTCACATCGATGGAATTGTTATTTGTATTCCTGTTCAAGTGATTGTTGTTGTTGTTGTTATTATTGTTGTATTTGTTGTGCGGTGGGTAATTTTGTTGTGAATGTTGTTGCTGTACCAATGTCAACGATTCTTGTGGGACATGTTGTTGTGTCTGTTGTTGTTGTTGTTGCTGCTGATTCTGTGGCATAAAATACTCATGATTATTTTCAAACGCCTTTAATTCAATCTTATCGCTATGCGCCTCATCTGGCAACTGATGAGCTTCTGATGAATGCTCAAAACTTGTTACCTGAAAGCAGCCGTTGCTGCGGTTATTACTGTTTGTGTTGTTGTGTTGGTTGCTGCTGCTGCTGCTGCTGCTGATGCACCGATGAGTATCATTGTTGTTGTTGCTGCTCTTAACGAATTGGGCTTTCATGGTCAGATTGTGGGTTTTCGGTATAGGAATTGTCGCACTGCCTGTGCCTCTCACTTCTCTCACACCTTCTCCACCGCTGGCGTTGCTCGGCACCAGCAAATTTCACCTGTTAACATGGCTGCGATTGTGATTTGAACTTATGCCTGTTGCGTTGTTTGGATTTGATTGAGCCGCAGAGCCGCCAGCTGCAAAGTATTTAACATGATTATATTCATGATCATACATTTTGAATTAAAATTATTGAACAACAATAATGTAATAAATAATTGAATAAATATACATTTTTCATTGGAAATTAGAAATTTTGTAAGTTGTTTGTTTTGGTTTTCAAATAAACTTTGACTACTAGAAAATTCAATTCCATGTACCTGCGTATCCGGGTGAATGTTGGTAGTAGTCCCGTCGTGTGTAGTCCGTATCATAATCTTGAGTTTCGTAGTGGCCACCACGGACTCCACCGCCACCGCCAACGCCACTGATGTTACCAACGCCGCCCAAGATGCTCGTGGGCGGTCCGTGGGGCCCGTGTCCGTGTCCCCCGTGCGATGCATAGCTGTACGCATCGTACGACTGATGCGGATCATAGGAAACATTGTCGTCATAGCCGCGGCTGCAAGAAAACACACACAGGTCAAAAAAAAAAAACAAAAAAACAGTCTGCCAGATATAACTGAGTTTAAGCAATTCAAACTCACCCGTAAGTCTCGTCCATTGCTGTTCTGGCCTTTTCAAGAATGGACATCACCTTCTGCTTGGGCGCCAGCACATTTTTGCTAAACGACGACTGCAGGGCGCCTCTGCAATTTGAATTGAATCAAGTTAGATTGACAACCATTTGCGTATGTATTAAACATACCTGTAACCATGATGAGCCACATTTTTGGGTATACCAGAGCCACCGCCACCACCAGAATTGACAGAGCCTGGACCACCCATGGCATTGGATGCAACGGTGACATTATACATGTGCATCTTTTTGTAACTCGACTTAGCATTGGGTTCGTTATCGGTAAGGCTAGTGCTGTCCATTAGCTCGCGCAGCTGCTCCTGGCGAATGATGTCGTTGCTGTCCGGTATCAAATACTTGCGCAGCTCGGCCATGGCGTATGCGATGCGGGCATATGCCTCAGCGGGAGTCGAAATCGTTGATATCTCCACGTGCAGGTCGCTGTTCAAATGTGCGTACTTGGGATCATTGGAGCTGCGCAACTCCTCCTCCTTAACGCGATCCCTCATCGAGTTGCGGCCAAGCACAGTCATTTTGCACAGCGTCTCCTCTTGCAGGCGACGCAACGAGTTGCCCTTCGGTCCGAGCAGCTTGCCCACAAAATTGAACTGCAAAGAATCGCAATAATTGAATGAACAAATTAATTGATTAGTAAAATTGATATTAATTAAATGTTTAATTTAATTGATGATAATAGGACATTAATCTCAGCAATATAATTTAAATCGGTTTTAAATACCAGACTTTGGTCGTCTATTTAAAAATAATTAGATTGATATTTTATAATTGCATTCTATATATTAAATAATAATTTTGGGACCTGTAAGACCACAAAAGATAAAAATCGCAATTGATAATTGATTTTGTGTGGCTTTATGGCATTTTACCTTGGGATGCTCGCGTATGGGAACCAAAACCCGCTGGGATATGCGCATCGGCTTCTCTCGATATATGTCGGCGTATTTTTGTTCTCGTGACGGTATGCGTCCCGTGAACTGAACCTTTTCAATCTCTGCAAGAAGCTCAACATTAAAACAACATGAAACAAGCTGTGGATTTCGCCTATTGCTTACCGCCCTCCAACAGCTTCTCGGCAATGGGAAACTTGCGGTCCATGCGATTCTTCTCAGCCATGCAGTCGCGTATGTATTCGCTGGCTTTCTCGTTCAGCTGCACGTTGCCGCTGCCCTCGGGACCGCCATGATCGTGAACGCCGCTGTCCCCGTTGTGGGCACCGCTGCTGCCAATACTTTTGCGCGGCTTGCTGCCTCCGCCACCACCGCCGCCACCGCCGCTTACGCCTCCACCTCCGCCAACACTGCCGACATACTCATTGCCGTCGTCCTCGTTGTACGTGGAGTAGTCTCCGTTGCCCTCGTACTTTTCAGTCATGTTAACCGTTGCGATTTGGCTAGTAGATACTCAATGGCCCTCAGAGCAGCTAAAACAATTAATTGTAATATATATAGATATAGTGTTATTTAGGGTTGACGCGCACTTTTTGACGGAGCACCATTTAAATCAGTTTTTCTGAACGCATTCACATTCAAATGCAGCTACCCCCCCTCCTTCTCCGCCTACCCACACTTATATTCGCACACGCGCGCACACACACACACACACGCACACATACGCAAACTAAAAACAACCACCGTGCGAAATTCAAAGTCAATTTGTTGATGCAAGGTATGAGACCGGTAAAGATAGACAAATTTTTATTGAAATTGCCGTTGGAGTTGTGCATATACGATTTTCTATCTTTGCCCGCTTGTTGGCCAAGCTTTTCTGCAGTTCGTCCGTCGTTGTCGTCGTCTGTCCTGCTGCACTTTCACTTTTCAGTGGGACGCAGTTGTTTCCACACACACACACACATGTATGTACATACATTTATTGCATTTTCTTTTATGTTTCACGAATTCAGCTTGGCTGCAGCTGCTTAGCACTTGATTTCGCACAATTTCCTTTTAGTTATTTGCTCAATTCTCTGTGTTTCATGTAGTTTTCCCCAAAATTAATTTTTAAAAACTTTTTTGCACGGAATATGTTTTTTTTTATGCAATGGCTGGCAATTTAGTTTTGGTTGTTAGCCAGGGCTGCACATTTGCGAAAAACAATGCACAGCGAGAGAGAGCTGCAGCCAAGCTAACATTTATTTCGAAACTCGAAAATCAGCTGAGTTCGTCCTATTGCATTCACTAGCCAGGGTTGATGGCTCGGCTAAATAATCTTGCTCCACACCTAACGAAACATCACGACTTTTGTGCGATGTCTTATATAGGTATTTTTGCGCTTGCCGTGCCCGGTCACTCTGGCTGCTGTATTGTCTGTGCGAAATTTGGCTTTTTATTTAATTTAACAGTTCAGTTGCATACGCCCGCTGGCCAAGCTATGAGTCATGTCGAACACTGCGAATAACAATGGCAACTCCAACTCCTGCGTCGAGACGCCCACCGCGCCCGAATGGCTCTCCAAGCTGGAGAGCAGACGCGAACTATTGAAACGCTCGAAACTGGGGCACGAATCCGGTGCGGGGGCACCGTGTGGCGAGTGTCAGGAGAAGTGCCCTGGGCTGGATCTGCACTTCTGGCGCAAGGTGTGCCGCAACTGCATGTGCCGCAAGGACCAGCACCTGTGCACGGACGACGATGCCACCGGTTGGGCCCAGTTCGAAATCCTTGGCCAGATACGAGCCAAGCCCGCATGTAAGTACCCAAAATCTCATCAGCTAATCCTCAGCTATAGCCAAGCTGTACGCCTTTTCGCACAGATATTCGAATCAAGGCGTTGGCCAGCCAGCCCGTGCAGGTGGAGTGGGTGCCCCCGAATGCAGCGCCCGACGTCGTCTCGGACTACATGGAAAAGCTGGGCGCCGCCCAGATTCCCGTCGCCGGCAGCGATGCCGCCAACAAGCGCAAGCAGCAACTGGAGTTCCAAGTGCCGCCACACGACCTGGACGCCGCCCTCTGCGACAATCTTACGGAAACCGAGGCACAGCAGTTGCAGCAGTACGTGCAAAAGCTGCGCGATCAGTGCGTCGGACAGGGCATCGTGGTGCGCGTGGGGCGTCTAACGCACGGCCAAGTGGAGCACATGGTGCCCCCGCAACCAGTGCTGCCGGAAGCTGCCCGCAAGCTGCTCAACTCTCTGGGATTACCGTCCGTCGTGGACGCCACGCTGAACGAGCTGCTGTCCAATCCAAAACTGGCCACTGCTCTGTCCCAGCAGGGAGCACACGCGCAGCCCAAGCTCCTTGTGGCCTTCTCGGAGCCATTGAGCGACTCCACAACGGAGTTCGATGCACATCCGGCCCTGCGCGCCGAGACCAAGCTGAAGCTGCTGGGAATTAGCAGACCATCGATGCAGAGCCTCGTCACACACGGCGTCATCTATGACAAGCTACTGGGCTTGCTCAAGGTGAGAGTTCATTTAACATTTTCGGTAAACTACGTAATAAGAATCTTAAATGTATTCAAATACCTATTGGGAAATCCATCACCATTGTCTTAGCAAACAGCTTCGTTCAAGAACACTATAGATTTCTTATACGAAACAACTTGTGAGTGTCATGGCAGGCAACTATAATTTCAATTGTTTGTGTACATTTTAATAATAATGATATCTGACTGACTTTAAAATATATATTCTAATTCGAAACCATTTGCGGTTCTCATGGCAGGCACTACAATGAAATTCACCAAATCGTTTATACTCTTGTGCATCCATTCCAACAAGAAAATGTGCCTATCGCTAGGGACATTGAGGATATTTCTTTTTATACTCGTTCACGAAGTGAAACTAGTATCTTGGGTCCATGTAATGTCGATAAGTGGTTACCTCTTTTAAATTGATACACAAATTTGGACATGTAAAGCTTTCGGGCCCATAAGCATCATATGTTAAACACCCATAAATTTCTTAAAACTAATCCGATTTTCATGTCTGATGGCATTCTGGTCATGATTTTTCATTACCATTTATTCTACATTCAAAATGAATGCATTTTTGAAAAAAAAATTTTTTTTGATATTTTTGAAAAAAATAGCATGTACTCCCCCCTTATGTATTTTCAAAAAAAAAATTTTTTCAAAATTTAAAATTGCGAGTTTGCATTTTTAATCGATTTTTCTGGCTTTAAATAGTATAAAAAACAACATTTAACTAGATTCTGAGGGGGTCAAATTTTTTGTCAAAAATCATGCCAAAATTGAGAAAAATTTTGACATGTAAAGCTCTCGGACCCATAGGTCCCATATATGAAACACCTATAAATTTGTCAAACCTGAACCGATTTTCATGTTTGATGGCATTCTGATTATCATTTTTCATTTAAACTTTTTATATAACATCTATTTCTGTCCACTTGCAGGAGAAGAATCTGAATATTTCGCGTGATGCTAGGCTGGGACCGATCGCCGAGTTCCGCAAGGAATATGTGAGCAATCCTCAGTTTAGGGCAGAGGTCAACACGGTGTGTGCCCCGCCGGCGATGGCCACAACACCGCTCAAGTCAGGTGCAGCATCGACGCCGTTCCATTCGCCGCTGCCACTGAAGAATCCGGTGCAGGCGCGTTTTGGAGCCCAAATGCGACAGGACACGCCGATGCGTCGCGTCAAGTTTGGCGGCGTATCCACGATTGTCTACGACTGTGGACTGCCCGCCAACGTGGACTACGACCGCGATCCGGTGTTTGCCCAAATCGTGCAGGCAGAGCCCCTCAAGCAGGCGCTGCAGGAGGCGCGCTCCGGCCGAGCAGCGCCCTCGGTTGTCATAACACCGGCGCCGGTGGCCACTGGTAATCTGGCGCAGCTGAAGGGCCTGGCGCCGGCCACCAAGGCGCAGCTGCAGCGCGTGGGCGTGGACAGGCACATGCTGCACTCGGCTGTGGCCAATGGCCCCTACTACGGCCGGCTCTTCCAGTCGCTGCAGGACAAGGGCATCGGTCACGACCAGTGCCACCTGTTGGCGCCTCTCAAGCAGATGCACGACTGGCTGCTGAACGACGAACAGCTGCTGGAGGACATCGACAAGCTGTTCGCGGACATGGCCAATGCGGCCGGCGACGGCGCCGGTGGCGACATCAGCTACGGCAACGAGACAAAGCTTCCCAACTCGGCCAGTCACGATTCCGGCTTTTGCTCGAAGCCTTCGACGCCCGATATCAGCGCCAGCCTGGGCAGATTCACGACAATTCCGGGCATTGAGCACATGAACATGTACCCCAGCTGTGCCGGCATGCCGGAGCAGTTCCAACAGCTGCAGCTGGGCGAGGATCAATCACCGAGAGGTGCGTAGTTCCGAATGAAGAAGTGCCATAATAGCTTCATTTTTATGTTTCTTACAGATCCCGTTGGACAAGTAGTCTTGCCCAGCATTAGCTGCCGCGACTGCGGTCTGGCCATTGAGCTGGGTGAGGTGGCTGTCAAGGCGGAGCGTGCTGGCAAGGAGATCGCCTGGCATCCGGGCTGCTTTAAGTGCCACACCTGCCGCGAGCTTCTGGCAGATTTGGTCTACTTCTTCCATCACGGCCAGGTCTACTGCGGTCGCGATCTGGCCATCAAGCTGAAGATTCCGCGCTGCAAGGCCTGCGATGAGCTCATTTTCACCAAGGAGTACACCGCCGCTGAGGGCGCCACATACCACATCAAGCACTTCTGCTGCCTGCAGTGCGACGAGCCGCTGGCCGGCCAGCAATACATTCCCGACGAGAAGTCCAACATGCCGCTCTGCCTGCAGTGCTACGACAAGTTCTATGCCGGCACCTGCAAGCGCTGCCAGCTGCCCATCGGTCCCGCCGACCAGGGCGTCGCCTGGGGCGACATCCACTGGCACGGCCCGTGCTTTGTGTGTGCCGGCGCCGAGTGCTCCAAGTCGCTAATTGGCGGCCGCTTCTGCGTCAAACAGGACATGCCATTTTGCAGTCCCGCCTGTGTGCGCAGCATCATTCCAGCCTGAACCACAAATGCGCATTAACCAAACAGTATTTAAAGAATACGCACAACATTTTTTAAGATATACACACACCAATGGACTACGGACTATCTGCTTAAAGTGCCTAGAGTATACACGTTTAGTACATTAGAGATATATACGCCACACAAAACGATTTTACGCCGTGCCAATAGTCCCTTACGGAATACATTTACACACTCGCATTTGCGGGCAAACAAAAGTTTACATAGTATTCAAGTATTATTATATACATTTATTGCCCACGAAGGTTTTTATGACTGCTTTTATAACGCACTTTATATAATAAAAATTTTAAAAATGCAAAATGTTTTACACTATTGGGAAATTAAAAAGGAAAAAGGGTATAAAAAAGATACATCTAATTTGTACGAACATAATAATGAAAAATCAACAAGATAATTATTATTGAAAACATCGAATTTATTCCCCCACATTTATATTTTCTACTTTCATTATTTAAGCAATTTAGTTATTTCCGATTTCATGATTTCAACTATTTATATTAAAAATTTAAATTCGCTCTTTCCGCCGAACCCAAAACAAATTATATTATTAAAAAAAACCACAAAAACAAGTAAAAACGTTGTAGTTGGGGTTAAACGACTGCGCAATACTCGTAATTTTGTAGAAAATATTGATTTTTGTTAAACGACGTGATTAAAAATCTTTCTCTTTAGAGAACATTGATAAATATTTTCACAAATTTGGTGAATCAAGCTTTAAAATTTGTAATGTTTTCAGTAATGTTTTCTGTTCATGTCTATATCTTTAAAACTGATGTATTCAACACAACAGTGTGGTGCAAAAAACCTAGACAGATATACACAATTATATATCAGGTATAATTAAATAACAAATTGGTGAAATTGTAAATTTAAAGTTAATTCAATTAAATGAGAACGTTGGGTTGGAAGCATTGCAATAAAAAAATGCGTTTATTTTGAATTATTTTTACGTATTTGCTGGTAGTTTTTATTGGTAATTGCATTTCATTATTAATTAATTATAATAATTCCGTTTTTGTTTTTTTTTTTATTATAAGTATTATGTGTATGTATAAAGATTGTTGATTTATCTGGTTTTGACATTTTGAGTTTATTGCAAAAAGCGAAACAGAAGGAAAATCACATAATTTGCTGAATTACAAGTTCGAGAGTTTGGTTTTGCCTCTCCCAAGGATACTCTTGCATAGTTTTTTGTTTGTTTGTTTAATTGTTTATCATTATGATTAGTTGCCTGCAAACCTTTGCATTTGTTCAGTTCGTCGTATGCTAGGTATATTTTGTATGTTGTATAGTGTTTATAGTATCTCTCTGCGGGTACTTTCTATATCTATATGTGTGTCATGTTTGTCAAAACAGCATATAGTCATGTCGGTACTCGATATAGTCAATCCTCTCGAATAATGCCTGCCATCCATTGTCTAATTAAGAGGTTTTCATCACTTGGACTCCTGCTGGAGTCCTGCATATTGTTGGTTTTGTCTGTGGCAGGCGATCTGAAGGAGGAGGCAGCGTATCTGGTGTGACTTTGGGTAAATGAATTTTAATATGTTCAGCACGATTTCTAGGTTCACATGTTTTTTCTTTTTTGTTTTTGTTTTTATTACTCTTCAGAGTTATCATCTCAAATAGTTGATTTTGATCTTAAACTAACACTAATTTTTCGCTCTCGCTTTCTCCTCTTACTCTCTTCTATATATTTTTTGTTTGTTTTGTTAAATTTTAATAAGTATTAATTACATTGATAATTAGTTTAATTATTATTTCTGTTTGTAAATAATTTTACATGATAGGATTTTAGTTTAGTTTTTGTATGTGTATTTTGCTACAACAAAAAACTATGCCTTAAAATAATACTTTAGTTACAAGTTTATTTTTTTCTCGCTTTGCATTAATTTTGTTCGCCTCTCTCTCTTAACTTTCTTTCCTTCTTTTGCATAACTAAAAACAATCAACAAAATGAGTTAAGTTCAAATAAAATAAATTTGTGTAACTAATTAGCGTAGGGAGAATAGAAGGGTGCGGGGTACGGGGTGTGTTTGAAAACGACAACTAAAATTAGGGTCTTATGCTAAACTTCGGGGGATCTCTGCAGTTGCACAATTGCAATTGCAGTAAAAAACACTAATTACAAAGCGATTTGGCAACACTGGCCTGCCATGTGAGGTCTGCAATGTGACCAGTGCTGCCACACGTGACGTGGGGGAAAATCTTGCATTCCTTTCGTTTCTCATCGTAAGCAGCAGTTGCCGTTACAGATACAGATACAGAGACGGGGATACGCAGATACACAGATACAAATACAAATAAAAATACGTATTCACACACATATTCAGATTCATATTCGGCCTCGCTTTCGAATTCCACCCACACGCACGCACTCTTACACACACATCTTAAAGCTATACACAAAAAAATGTCAAGTTAAATGTACGAAAAGATTTGCAATCGCCAACATCCGGACGGGGACTTAGCCTCGGAGGGTGTCCGCTTAGAACGTAATGCGAGTAACCAGCTGCCAGGCCGTGAACGTGACCGGGTGGAGCATCTGCCATGTCTGTGTCTGTGCCAGTGCCTGTTTCTGTTCCTGTGCCAATGCCAATCCCAATCCCAGTCCCGTTCCAAGTCCCTGTCCACGTCTGGCTTCATCGTCACTGTCTTCTTCGCATCCAGCGTCTTGCAGCGTCGGTTGTCAACAATTCGTGTAGACGCCTTGAGTGTAATACAGCTCGGTGATGCGCTCGGGCAGTGTGCTGTACAGGTTGGTGATTAGGTCGAGCGGCAGGCGCGACCACGCCTCCTTGATGCGGAATATCAAGTCGTCCTTGCGCGAGAACTTCCGGCCGCCGTCGAACACCTCGCGTATCAGCCAGCCCCAAATGTTCTCCATAATGTTCAGATCGTGGGCAATCGTTGGCCACTTTTGCGTCTTGAGGCCCTCCGCATTGAGCAGCTCCTGGGCGGTGGGGAGCGCGTGCGACATCCAATTGTGATCCTGCAGCACGAACTCCGTGTTGCCGCCGAGCTTGCTGACAATGTTGGGACGCTCGCGCAAGATGGCCTCGATGCAGGACTCGGGCCGCTGCTTGGCGGAGGACACCTCCAGGTAGATGGCGCCGCCGACGCAAATCATCAGGTAGATGTAGACGGAGTTGCCGCGCGGCCGCTGCGACAGCGTGCGCTCGTAGTTGCGCAGATCGTGAAAGTAGTAGGAGAAACCATCGGGGCCGTCCAAATTAAAGCGACGCTCATCGTGGAAGATGACCCGGCGCCAGTGCTCCTCGCTCCACACAATGTACGTGTTGGCGAAGTTGAGGCGTTCCGTTTGATTGTATTGCGATAGCAGTGGCTCCGTTTTCAGTTTCTTGGCACAGTTCGCGGAGCCGACGGACGTGGATCCAGCGGCAGACGCGGATGTTGACGAGGCGGACGACGCTGACGAGGACGATGATGACGACGCTGACGATGATGACGCTGATGCGGACGATGTTGTCGCACTGGCCGCAGCCGTGGCACGCAACAGCGCATTGGCAGCGGCAGCGATATTACTATTGCTGCCACCACCGCCGGCGGCAACCACGGCACGCGGCTGATGACTGATGATTGTGGGTGAGACGCTGGAGCCGTTCGATTGCTGTGTGGGCGCATGGCTGGAGGCAGTGCCACCTGTGCTGGAGCTGGCTGCCGAGAAATTGGAGTTCTGGTTTAGCGCATGCACTGGCAAATGACTTTGTTGCTGTTGCTGCTGCTGTTGTTGATGCACCTGCTGCTGCTGTTGCTGCACCTGCACCTGCACCTTGTGCTGTGCATGGTGCGCTGCTGGATGGCTGTGGCTCAGTGGCGTCTGCTGCTGTTGCTGCTGGTAGTAGGGATGGTGATGATGGTAGCTGATGTGCTGTTGGTGCTGGTGAATTGTTGGCTGCTTCAGCTGCAGTTGCTTCAGCTGCGTCTGCGACTGCGCCAGCAGCAGCTGTTGCTGCTGCGCATGTGCCGCCGCTGCCGCGTTGCCTGGCTGGGTCAGTGCTGGCTGGGCGCCCACATAGTTGCCCTGATGGTTCAGATAGTAGTGCAGCGCCATTAGCTTGTTGTTGCTGTTAACTGTGCCTGCCGCCCCTGCGCCTGTACCGTTGACTGTACCCACCGCCGAGACGGGCACTGCAGTGCCGCCTGCCGTCACCAGTTGCACTCCGCCCGGATGTCCGTGGGCGGCTGCCGCGATGGCGCCCGCACTTGCGGCCAACTGGGCCGCCGATTTGGGATCGTAAAGGAACTTGTTGAAGTTCTGCAGATCGTCCGGACTGAGCACAAGCGTTTTCATTTGAATTTTGTAGTGAACTTTAGTTGTGTATTCTTCTGCTTCTCTATTTGCTGTAACGTTGTTTGTTTCGCTTTGCGCTTTAAGCTTTCATTACAGCTGTCGGCGATGTGGCAACACTGGTGTTTCGTAAATGCAGTCGAGTACGCGGCTCCAAGCTGATTACGCTCACGCACAGCACCGAACGCACTTTCACGAATGCGCTGATCGAGACTCGAGCTGTGATTTCCAAAATCGCTGTGCGCCCGAAGTTTCCGATTAACAGTTGTTTGGCAACAACGAACGCCGAACGCCGAACAGCTACAGCGACCGACGTCCACCACGTCCAACCAGCGTCTCTTACGTGCACACGCTGCTCTCTTTTATTCTCTCTCACAATGTCCAGCTGCGTTGGCTCTCTTCTTCGATCGGCTGCCTGTGCTTGTGTCTGTGGGTGTAGGTATGTATGTGTTAGTACGCGTGCGTGCGTTATCAAAGGGCTGGCCCTGGCCCTGCCTTCTTGCCTGTCGAACTCAGCTTAAGCACGTTGGCTCGGCTCTCTCTCTGTCGCTCTCTCTGTCGCCCGATTGCAAAACTCGACGTCGCGCCGTCGTAAAAAGATGTCGGTTTACTTTCCCACGTACATACGTGTGTGTTGGCAGCTCCGTTGGCGTTTGCTGTGACTGTCGGTGTGTGTAAGTGGTTGGATGTGTGTGTGTGTTCGGAGCTCTTTCAATATGTTATCCTCTTTTGTTGAAGTGGTTTTTCTTGTCGGTTGCCGTTGCTGTTGCTTTTGCTGCTGTTGTTGTTATTGTCGTCGTCGGCTGGTTGCTGTGCAAATGTTTCCTTGTTTCTTTATTCTGCGTGCCGCTGCTTCGATGTTGCCCCTTGCTGTTGTTGTATTTCTGCTTTTAGGTATTCAGTTGTCGTCGACGTCGATTTACCTGGAATAAAATAAAGCAGGTACGTATGTGAAAAAGAGTCTTGTTTCACACTTTGCATTGTGTTTCTCATACAATACATGCAGTACACACACACACACACACACAGATAGCACTTATATAAAATGCACCCAAATGCACAGATATACATAAATTTGTTTTTTCTTCTTCTTATTTTCTTATATGCAACTGGCACTTTAAGAGTTGCATGTGTGCCTGAGCTCAAACATTTATTCCAATAATTTCTTGGTGAAATCTTCTTTGTGCCCAAAAAAAACAACAAAAATTCGGAACAGATGTTCAACGTACTCAGATTTCAGGTCCCCGTTTTCATATACCAAATAAAGTAAATAAAAGGTCACCTCTCTGTCGGCTTCGTCTTCGCTGTTGGTGCCTTTTGTCGTTACTTTTAAAAATGAGAGCACACACACATACATACACACGAAACGCAAACACACATGAACAAGTGCAGTTGCATTTTGTATTTTGGAAATTTTGACACATTTGGGAATTTTGTGCGAATTTCACTTTGCAGGGGATTTTTTTTCATTTGTGTGCGGCGGATGTTTCTGTTTCGCTGTTGCCAATTTTCTACTTTGTTGATGCTGATGGTGGTAGGTGAAGCAAGTGGTTGGGTCAAAGTTCAAATTGCTCACGGAGAGATGAACTGAAATATTTGTACATTTGCTTTGTTTTCAGCGCAAGCGCAGGTAGATTGCTACGGCAGGTGTTGGGTTTAAAATCTAAATATAATCGCTTTCCAGCTGCTATGAAACATGTTTTGATCAATTCAACACCAGCGTGTGAAATGTACATAACAGGGACGAAAACCGGTTGTCTCTGAACTAAACGAAACAAACTTAAAATAGGAAAACAAAAAGACAAAACCAGCCATAAGAGATTTTTAAAATAACTAAATTTTTTGTTAGTCAACACTTAAACGCATAACTGACCCAATTCTTTTTTATTTGATTTCTAAAAAGTGTATTGTTGCTTATTTATAAATAAAACAGTGTCTATCTGTTAGTCTATAAACAAAACAAATCGTACTCATTAAATTCTTTGGCAATAATCAAGAGCAAGGTTCGAACCTAGGGTTTATTGATGTGGGAAACCAAGTTCACGATTCGGTTCGTAAGGACGAGAAATTTCTTCAAATTTAAATGGGAAACACCGATTATATTCTTCGAATATATATTTTTTTGTAATTTTGTTGCGTGTTGCGTACTCGTCGGGCTAAAAACGAAGCCAAAAATAATTTTGCTATTTTTTACTATTTGCTTTTGCTGTTGATTTGATTTGTTATTTTTTCGGACCAGCTAAGCGATAACACCGAATTTACGCCACGGCACTTTATATATGCATTGCACAAACTCACGCATACATTAAAATATGCGTGCGTATATGAATTTATTTTTGTATATATTTATTTACATTCGAAATGTATAGATAATATATATATGTGTACACATACACGTTGGCCAACCCGTGTATTCCGAGCTTTATCATCTGACAAACGCTTCGGTAGACATAAGTCCGAGGCACGCACATGCCCCAATCTCCATATTCCAGCGACACCCTCCTCGCCGCTTTTCCCTTCACCCCCTCGCTGGTTAGCTAATGAATTTGATTACTTTGTGTTCGCTGGGCTCCTCCATAAAGCCTCTGAAGAATAGTATCGCCGGCCAATATGTGGTGGCTATAAGAAGAAGCAGCCCGCAGGATGATGGAGTCATTTCCTTAATGGTGTGAGATTCTCATTTCTCCAGCGATTTTCAGCAGTAATAATGAAATGAAAACCAAGTCCGCACAACAGGGATGAAAACCAGTTTAGTTTATACCAAAAAGTAGAGTAAGGGAAGGAAGCTGCTGCTGCTGCTGCTGGGCCATTCGCCTCTATGTGAGAGCAATTGTGTGTGTGTGTGCGTGTGTGTGTGTGTATCTCGTTGGGGTTGTTCCGACGTTTGTGTTTTTGTGCTGCTGCGACAGCAACTAAGTCGGTCGCCTGTCGGTCACTTTTGATCGAAGCGAGTGCAGCAGCTGGCACGTAGTTCAGAGACCCCCACAAAACCCGGACAATATATAATCGAAACAATCTTAAAATATATCAAAATATTTCGCATAAGCACAGTCAGGAAATGTAATAAATGTATATATTTAGCAAAACATATGCAAAAGGTTTATATGAAAATTGTTTTATACATAAAAATTCCACAATTTCTTTTTTTGTTTTAATGGGATACTGTTTAAAATTGTTTTTATATAACCCTGTTCCCCTTAAAAATATATTAGGATATGAAAATATTTTGTGCAAATGCAATGTTTGAATATTTGTGTATTTAGAAAGCATCTCCGACCCCATAAATTTTATATATTGTTGATCAGTTCGACAAGCAGACACGTTTTACTTTAGAAATTTGGAGTATAAAACACAGAACAAGTTTATCGATAACAACATCGATATAAAAATCGATTTTAAGATATGATATGAAACTTTTTGAATACTTGCCCACTCATCGCAATTTGTAAATATGTAGAGGGTAAAACGTTGGACAGTTTATACCTTTTATTATTAATAACAAGTTGTTTTCAAAGTGAGAACTACGTGTGTGTGCATAAATCTGATTTTGTTTAGTATTTTAAGACATTTGTACCCACTACCCAAGCAATTATTTCCATGTTCAAAGTTTAACTTGAAAGAAAGTATATAAGAGTATTAATTGAAAGCACGCTGCGCATTTTTTCAAAACTTTTACGTCACAAGCTCATACAACAACACTTATTGATAACATTTTTATAATTAGTCGCGTGGTATTTGCCTAGTCACAACGATAAGATATTTACCAAAATAAAAATATTCTTTTTCTTTTATTGACTTATTGGACTCTAAGCTATGACAAACAATTGTTTAATGCAGACGCTTGCCAGTTTTGTACAATCTTTGGACGATCTGCAAAAGTTACCCTTTTATATCACTTGAAATCGATTTAAAGCTGACTAAGAAAATAAAAGGAAAAAAACAGACACATTTGAGTCACGTTGTCTCACATATGATTCGAGGGAACAGTTATTGTTATTTGCTTGTGCGCAAGTGAATTTTTTCCATGTGATTCACACTGAAGAATTTGCAATTCACAATTTCACAGTTCACCGTTCAATCATATTGATTTTTGCACTTTATCAATTTTGATTGTTCTATCTCTTTCAGAGATGCTAAAAAAAAACACACACTTTGCTCTGTTCAATGCACAGTAAATCTGACATTTGTTGTTGTTACTGTTACTGGGCAAACGCCACAATAAGCTGCGTGTGTGTAAGTGGAATGTGACAAAAAAAAACGTATATCACGCGTTGTGGGTGGGGATTGAACGGTTCGAACAGTTACAGTTACGTTACGTTACTTTTTACGTTTCACATTTTACGTTGCACATATGCATTGAGCGAGAGCTCAGCTAGCTGCACTCACATCACATCACATCACATAGTAACATATAGATCTATTATACATATTTATACAGGCATATATGTATATGTATATGTAAATATCCAAAAATATAAACGAACCCAACGACACCAACAGAGAGCGAGCTGTACGTAATAAAATCCCTTGCGCTGCAATGCAGTCGCAGTCGCAGCCGCAGCGGACAGCTCAGTTGCTGCGCAGCACATGCTTCGCTTCTTATTTATAAATTGAGCCAGCCCTTATGTGTTCAACTCTGTTATGTACCAGCAGCGGCTGGCGAGACACACATACATACAAACATACGTATGTTTGTATTATATACACACACAATGTCTCTACGTAGTACGTGCGTGCATGAGGTTTGGCTGTGTGCGTTCGTATGCGTGTGCGCTCTTGTGTGATGCCATCGTCGATATTGAAAGTACGTATGTATGTATGTAAGCGTGTACATATGTATGAACTTTCGTACATAATACGACGTATCGACATTGCTTTGTATGAATCGTTGAAAATTGCTTGGCTTTGCGAACAACGGGACAACGATCTGATACGAAGTGATTTTTTCAGTTTATTCTTTATACGTATGAACATGTACATACGTATCATGTACATATATAAACATGTATGTATGTATATACATATCATTTTCATTTTTCACGAAACAAATATGGCGTTAAAAACGCTTACGCTGCTCACATTGAAGCTTATTAAAACTTTTCACATTCACAGCAATTTGATATATACATACATACGCAAGTATATACATGTATTTCTGGTTTTTTAATCAAATATTGAAAGAACGAACGGCCATTAAATGCTGACTGGCTGATTGGGGAGCGTAGATTCCGTTTGCTTTGCCGTTGTTGGTTTGCGTGCGTGATTACGCCATTTTCTTTACTCTTGCACGCCCAATTTCACATTTACCTCTTTGTTAAATTTCGATTTTTTTGCTTTGCACACGCGATCACTGCGTAAGCGACTTATTCGAATTGTTTTATATATTTTTTTTATATCACTATTGGCTATATTTATTTTGCTTGACGATTTTTTAAATGCATTTGTTAAAACTTATAAGTTTTCACCACTACCACACACACGACTTGTCGACGACAGACTCGCAGAGGTTAAGGAGATGACATTGTGTCGATAATTTTAATTTTGCCTTCAGCGATACAAGTTATATCGATGTTAATGCACGATATCATATGGTCAGTATGTGTAAAATTTTAAAATCTCGTTTAAAAACATAAACGATATTTTCCAAAATAATTTAAAGAATATTTTCAATTCCCTTAAATACTTGTGGTAACAATATCAAACGATACTAAGACATTAAGGTATCGATATTTTGATAACTAAACTATCAATATTCAAAAATGTAGTAGTGCATGTCATAAGGGGCGTACGATTTTGAAATATATAAAATATATCTAATCCATACAGTCGACCAGCCCACATAATTTTTAATAATCATCACACTAATATATTCAGTTGTAGTTCGGTCTCATCTCTAAACTTATTTAACAGCTCTTAAAAAATGTTATCGTACTGTATATCGAGCCAGCTGTTTAAGTAGCTTGTGAAATGTTAATATTTTGGTGTTATGCCTCCTATGAGATCACGGCCCCAACCTTTTATATGATCGATCATATGTGCGAAATATTTAATATTCGCACTAACATAGCTGTTTTATTCTTAATTACATCCACAAAGAAAAAAGAACCAGTTGTACGAATTGACTCAAATTAATAATTATTTAATCAGTTGGATTTTGTATCACAATAAGAATAAAATCCTTATCAGGAGCAACCATAATTTCATGTTTCTTGGAGCGCACTCGGAGGAATGTCATATCGTTGGACGGATCCAAATCCCTCACTACACTGCGAGCTTTGTCGGCCAGTTGACTCATCAGACCAGCGTACTGAACGGTCGTTGTGTTGTCAAGCGTGGACTTAACTGGAATACCTAATAAGCCAACTCTGGGTTACGAAGACAGCTCAAATGGTGAACAAATGCATATCTATGTATATTTGCCCACCTTCATTGTTGACGACTATTGTTCCGACGACCCCTTTATGGCTCTGGATACGTTTTAAGGTTTCTTCGACTTCTTGTGACTGTCGGCAAAATGAAAGTTAATAAAACAGTAAATGTTATAGCAATAACATACCATGTTGACCAAGAATTTAGTTTTAGCGTTTAAGCCCGTTGGAGTTCTGCAGAAAAATATATAAAAGTTTTGTTTGTTCGATACATCAGTGTGACCAACGGATCAGAAGTGAAATATGTTATTTTTTCCAGAAATATACTAGTAAATTTGTATTTGCTATAACATATATTATGTATTCAACTTCCAACATATTTGTAAATTAAATTTTCAGAAACTTTATAAGTTTACATATTCAGCTGAAATAATTATATGTGTTGAGTAACATGCACTTGGTCACACTGAACAATGGCACTTGACCCGCAAACCCATATAACAACCGTTAACGGTAAACACTTGTCATGGCAACTAACAAATGGAAAATACAAAACTATTTTATGTACGCATTTCACCTTAAAAAGTGACCGACTTATTTGGTGAAACATGTTCAAGAGTCCTCCAGAGAAGGTAAAAATTTAAATTAATTTCAACTAGACCATTTCTATCGACAGTTATATTTACAGCCACCGCGAACTCGTCGATATGTTGAAGAAGCATTTAACCAAATTCAGAAAAAGAGAAATATTCGCGATATTGTAATTACAAACGAACTTGGGCATCCCGTGAAAAGTACGATGGAATTTGACACCTCAGTGAAATTTGTTGGCCTCTTCCAAGAACTTCGAGGAAGAATGGATCGGGGAATACAGAAAATTGATTCAAGCGATGAATTGTTGATGCTTCGGGTCCGCACAAAAAGCCATGAAGTTCTTTTGGTGCCGGACTCTAAAATAACTATAATTGTGGTACAAGATGCAGATAAATAATAATAGATGTATGTGTTTATTTAGGAAAATAAATTTAAAATGATTTTATTTAATTGATGGTTTTCTTAATTTTTTTTTAAATGATTCTAATTGGTTCAAATAACGTTGAAATACAATGCTCTAATTTGCGCAGCTTTTGCAGTCACAGGAATGCATTTTTTCGACAACAAACTTTTGTAATACTATCGATATTACTATCGACAGAGCGCCAGGTCTTACATATTGACATTTGGCTCTGTTGGGGCACCGCATTAGGTCTGTTATGTTATGTTATTAATTCTGTTTGGCTCTGATTGGCCGATACTTTAAATATTGAAATTGTAAATATGTTATTTCTTACCAAATTGAATCACAAATCATTTACAGGAGCAATGTTACAGAATGACAAAATACAAATGACTCTGTTAACAGTATGTTAACAACATGATAAGTTAACAGACGAACGAACGAACGGGAGGTAGACCGAACACACACACGCAAACAGACCTTTGTTGTGTTCGGTTAGTGTGCTATTTACGTCGTAATTAAAGTAAAAGGCGAAAAAATAAACCAGCGCGTAATTAATTAATCAAATTTGCGCCAACTTGCTTGAAAGGCGTGCAAATTGTCTTTGTTTTTGTTTAAAGCGTTGATGCTATAGTCGATGCTGACGTCGAAGCAAGAGTTGGTGACGTCGCGTTTAAGTCTACAAAGGCGTTGACAAAACAAACTTCGAAACGTGTTGCAAAAGCAGTCGCATAAATAAAAAACATAAAAAATATTCGGGCAAAAATTCGACAATTGGAATTGTTTGAATTATTATCCTGCTACATTTTGCAACACTTACCCGTTTCGCAGTGCATGTTTCTGTGTATGTGTGTCTGTGCAAAATAACAGTGTGCCAGTGTGTGTGAGTGAAATAGAATTTACATACGAAAACGGGACGGGACACCCACACAAAACGTACGGTAAATGCAGCGCCGCAAAAATGAGCAGCATAACGCTAAACGAAATGGTCAACGTGACGCAGCAGGATTTACACGATCTGTTAGAAATTTTCGAAAAAAAATCATTCGAGGCGACGGCCTTTGAAGAAGGCACAACGGTAAGTCGCAACCCACCTAGAAAGCCGCAAGAGAAAGCCTGCGACATATACATTACATGCACCCATACATAGAGTCGCACGTGCACGTGCAGTAACAGCGCCAACGGCAGTAACAGCGACAGTTACAGAGTGGGACTCTGAAGCTTTAAGAAGTTATACTTCAACACCAACCCAACTTCCTTACTCACACCCTGTTATCCTCAATGTAGCCGCGCCCAAAAAAAATGCCTAAATGTCTGCCAACTTATTAATTCTCTTCCTTGCATTTAATTCTCTTCACCCAAAAAAAGTCTATGAGAGCGTCTTAAGACACTTACATATGAATGCTCGAGTACCGTTTTTATACCCATCGAGAATGGTAAAGCAGGAGGCATCCACAACGGATCAGGACGACTAGCTAAGGTGGCTATACTCACCAAATGTGGAATAGTATTAACTTAAGCGGTTGTGTGTGTGTAAAAATACAGGGAATCCGCTAGCCGGGTACTCCTGATAAGCGCACTCATGGTTGCTCCTCTTTATATTTTTCTCTTGACTTGCGCTTTTCCGCTTGTCCTCATTTCGAGGAATTACGGTTACCAATTTGTTTGGCAGGCCCCTTTCTACCCCATTCCTGTCGTCAGTCAATATCATATTTGGTACTTTTGTTGAATTTACTGAAATATATAAATATATATGAATGTATATTCTATATATATAGAGAAACAATAGCAACGGATCCCGCAATTAATAACCTTATGTGGTCGTAGAGATTAGCGGTTATTATTCATCGTATTATTCGTATTTAAAATTATTGTAATCCATCAGTAGCAAAAAATAAACATAAATTAGCAATCGGTGACCTTTTTCAGTTCCTCTTTTAGATATATACATATATTATTTTTAACTAACTCAGCCAGCTGTATGTTTATATATTTGTATATGGTTGCCTATTTTTAATAAAAGAAAAACCCATCAAATGTGGACTTTAGTAATTAGTTTGATTTGCTGTTGTTGCCAGCCTGTTGTCGTTGTTGCATCTTAAACATTTTCTGTTAACGTCAATGTTACCAGGCCGCCAAACGTGAGCCGGCAACAACAACAACTGAACTTTAATAGTGTGTAACAGACTGCACTATGGGGACTATAAACAATTTTTGGGGCATAAATTAAAAACGATGAGATTAAGGAAATTTTTCAAATACAAGCCCAAAGACTACAAGAAATAATTAAAGTTTATATTTGTCTAGCAGACAAACTTAAGCTTAGCTCACAATTTAGTCAAAATACTTGTTTTTGTACAAACTGGAAAAATGTTAATAAAAAAATTTTCTGCAGAAGCGCTTTATTTTTAACTTATTTATATTGTTCGCAAGAGTTATCCCAACAGTTTTGCGATTTGTTAAAATTTCTGGAATGTAATTTAGCATTTATGTTAGCACTTTTGAAAAGACCTTTTTGCCGGCAATCGTTTTAAATACCCCACAGTGCGGCGCATGCATTTGGATATGTAAATGAGAACAGCAAACAGTTGGCAACAGTAAAGTATAAAATGCATTCGTCTCGACGCGTCGCCAAGTATTACAAAACTTGGCACGAAAGCCCCCTTTGCTCTCGTCTCCCACCCACCAACGCCCTCTGTTGTGATTTGTGCATTTGCTTAGCTGCATCGCCCCGAACTGATAAACGCAAATGGTTTGCAATCAATTGAAATGAATAGAAACAAAATGCATTTCGCAGCGAAATGTCCACGACAGAATGTGGTTACCTGTCGCTGCTTACATTGTTGCAATTTTGCTCAACTCTCGAAGTTCTAGTTGTTTACATTTATATGTATGTATTTGTAAAGTCTCCGCGTGTGCATTTACCAAACATTTGCCGCTTATCAGCACTGGGCGCAAGTATTTCCTTATCAGCGCAAGCATTGTCAACGCAACTTGGAAGCACAAACTACGACAAAAAATCCAATGCAACACTAACATCACAATGCTCTTTCTAAGATTGAGCAAACACTAAAATAAAATATAATTCATTTATATAAAGAAAACTTTAAAGGTTTAAACTGTCCCCAAATAGACTCGAACTTTCTTGCATTCAAACCTACGCAAAATTACACGTTGAAAGCTTTGGATTTTACGAAGTTAAAATATATAATATTATTATATCTACAAAAAAAAATACAAAATATTAACTTAATAACGTTCTTAAGGAATATATTTTATATACATTTTAAATATATAAACGATTACCTGTAAGTTTCGAACCTAGGCTTAGGGGTAAATTAACTGAAACATATAGTTTAAAGCGTAAATTGAATCAAGAATTTTACTCATATTTAATTTTCGCTTTTTTAAAGAAAACCGTAAACAAATGAAGCAATCCGATCGGCAGAAATTGAAATATTATATTGCTTACTAATAAAGTATACTAAATATTGGTATCTATCAAATTTCAGCAATGTTCAGTTGTTCGTGACAGAAAAAGTTGAGTTGTTTTTTTATTGACATCAATTTGGCACGTACGATCTGAACGTGTTCCAGTGCTTTAAGCGTATTTGTTTATTTCCGATCAACTGCACACTCGATAAACAATTCGGTATGTGATACCTGTTGTTTTGCTTATTCACCCTAGTAGAACAAGTAAAACTAATTCAATTTAATCAGAAATAAGTTTCAATAAGTATTATTGGGTTTTCTAAAAATAATATTAAAATATGATTGAAGTCAAGAACGATTTTAAATATATAATATATATAAATTCCCAATAAACTTATACTTATACTTATACTTATATTTTTGTTAATCAACAATTCTTTAAAAGCTATTCGACCCGCATGAATACTCTAATATTATAAACGCGTTGCTTATCACAAAACTGCCCCTCGATAAGTGCATTTTAATTTGAAGCGTCTCATTTGTTGCTTTTTTGTTTGTTTTATGTGTTTCTGTTGTTCGACGTGTTTTCTTTGTTCAAAGTTATTTGTAAAACTGCTGTATTTTTAATGCTCCTTACCGAAAGGGTTAAATAAGGGTATAATTGATTCGAAAAAATCTATGTAAAATGCAGAAGGAGTCTATTCCGAACTTTATAAAATATAAATTTATTTATTATTAAAAGCTAGACATTTGGCATAAATACCTATCGCGATAATCAGTATCCGTAATATCGATAAATATCGATATTAGAACATTATTTTTCTTCAGCATACTCGGAAATTAGTTTTTGCTTAGTTTGGAACAGGGAACAGGGTATCTGCTATTCGGGCACACACGACTATCGTACTATCTGTTACTTGTTTTGTTAAATTAATGGGGGGAAAATTATTTATAGGTTGATGCTGGCACGTGACCAAGCAATTTACGTTTTAGATTACTGTGAATAAGCGCCACATCGAGTCAAATCTGGACAATCGGGGGGCAAAGTTTCATTTCAGGAGAATTACATAACTGAATGCAAACCAAAGTAAACAAATAATAAAAGCGTTCTGTGTGGAAGTTAATGAAATAACAGTTGCACGATCTAAGTAATCTTTGATGGCATATTGCCAAAAGCTTAAAAGAGTTTTTAAGAAAAAAATGGATAAGATTATATGAGTGTAAACTCTGAATAAAGAGAACAGAGAAACAAATATGAAAAAAAAGTTATTTCTGCCAATCAATTTCGTTTCCTAGAAGAAAACAAAAAATTATATAAATATTATTATAATTTTAATTATTTATCAACCACACTGAAAATTCTGTAGAAAATCGTTGCTATCGCATTTTCTGTGATTAATTTACTCTTTCATTGTTTGCTTTCAAATTAAATAAAACCGCTTAAATTTGTTTGCACATCAAGAGATTTTAACATTTTATTTAAGCACATCTAAAACACCTAAAAAAAAAAAAATTCCATGTGTGTATACATATATAAATATAGATTTTCAGATTTGTATAGTTGCAGTAGACACCCGATTCGTTCTTTCATCCTTTAATTATGCTGCAAAGCCCGCCTCAGCTCCGCATCCAAATCCCCGGCCTCGAAATCGAGTTCCTGGCGATCGTTGTCCAGCTTGCTCTGCGCCCAGAGAATCAGCTTCACAAGGAACATCATTTTCGGCTCCATGCTCGCAGCCTGCTCGTACTTGAGCATGCCGGAGCCCAGATTGCTGCTACCCGGCTCCGAGCCAATACCAAACGGTCGGTTAAGCTCCTTTGCAGAGCTGCCGACGCCGCTCCCATTGCCGTTCCCCTTCGGTTCCCGGATCAGCTCGATGAGCCGCAGCTGCTGCATGTGGAAGTACATGTAGTTCTCGCTCTCAAACAGCTTTGGGTACAGCCTCTTGGCCATGTCAATGGCGTACTGAAAACGGCCCACCCTCACCGCATTACGTATACGCATCTGGTACTCAAAAGTTTGCGGCTGTGCATTCGACTGCAACTTGGCCTCGGCCTCAAATCTCTTCGCCATATCCAAATAGCCCTCTTTAGGTGGAGTTAGTGGATTAAGATAAAGTTATTTGGTTAAATTTTGCATAGGATACCATTTAGTACGCACCTGTCACAAGATATTTAATTATTATCCGGTTAATGTCCGCCTGTTTGGACTGAAAACTCTTCATGCGATTGGCCCAGCCAGATCGCTGATTACTGCCTGCCATTTCGATTGATTTCTAACTGATTTCCAAATTAATTATAGTTAAATAGGGAAAAATATTTAAAAAGTAAAAATAGTTGGATAACAATTATAAAATCAATTTTAGTTAAGGTTAATAATATGGTAATAAAAAGATATTTAGATATATATTTATTTTATGAATTCTTAATCATAGCTGGTTTGGAATCAATGAAATTTTAACTATATTTGATCACCATATTTTTATTGCTTTCCTTCAAATAGTTCTTTGATTGAATTTTTAAATATATTTCTGAATGTTAATCAACTTTAGTATTTAGTATTTGAGGCTATATGCCTGTTTCAGCTGCGTAAACAGGCATATATCAATTCAAATAACACAACAATTTATTATTGTTTTTAATCAGCTATAATCGGTTGTCATAGCGACAGTTGATTAAATGTTGAACTTCAAATGCACATAAAAACACAAGTACAGTGGTGGCTCGAACCTGTGGACAAGACTATTCTTTTAAATTAAAGTTTCAATTAAAAAAAAACCCAAACAATTGTTTATAATTATTTTGAAAATTAATATAGTTGTTTAACGCTATAAAACCATGTACAGATTCAAGTTCGAACCCCAAAATTCAATATTTTGAAAATATGTTTTGAACCAATTTCCAAAAAAACAAAAAATATTATAAATAAATATTATGTTAGCTTGAGAGTATATTTTTATAACAAATTATTTTATAATTTTTATTAATTTGTAATCTCAAATTGTGACGAAGCTAGGTTCAAATTGAAATCAGGGTGAACCAAGTTCATGAACCAAACTGAATTCTATGTTGATTTTTGGTTTTCTGTCGTTAAGAGTTCTGGAATATTTGTGTATTGCACTTATTCCACTTCCATTATATGGAACGATCACTGTGCAAGCGTAAAGTTCTTCGTATTTTGCTTATGACTATCATTAAAATTAACAGCAATTTTTAGTGCTATTTTTTTTGATAATATATTTTGTTTTGTTTGCATTTGTTATATTTATAACAAACCTTGCCCAATGACATTGACATAGCCCGAGCACAATTGCAACTAAGTATTTGTGTGTATAATTTAGTATGTTGTGCGTGGTGTATGTGTATGTGTGTGAGTGTGTGTGTGTGTGCTTAGACGGTCCGTTATCGTGTGGGCGCCAAAATAAGATTGTGCTGTTATATTCTGGCCAACAGATAAAAATAGCTTGAGACATGCATATAAATATGGGGCTGTATAGGTATAATTATATATATATTGTATAGATATATATGTATTTATTCAATTACTATATACGTATTTCACTTTCTATGCGATTTGTCTTGTTCTTTTTTTGCGCACTGCACTGCAACCCACCTGTTGTTGTTGTCGTTGTTGTTGTTATTCTTGTTAATAATAATATTGTTATAGACTCGTTTGTTGTTCCTTGCTTTTTTTCTATCTTTGGCCTTCTTTGTTAGTTGCCGTACAGCCAAATGTTAATGTCGGCCAGAACACAGCCGAAAATGTTGTAGGCAATGACAAACAAACGCACCAGGCAATAGAATTCCAAAGCCAGCAGGCTGAGAAATGCCATAAATAGATGATCCTCCAGGTCGAGCTCCATCCAGAAAGCTGTTGTTTTTTTTTCTTTTCTTGCAAATTCCTTGAATTTACTGCGCAATCAAATTTTTATTGACCTGGCCTGCAGCCTGCCCAGGCCCAGTTGCGGATGCGGATGCGACAGCGACTGCAGCTGCGTTTCCGTGTGTTTTCTGTATCTCGCCTGGCAGCAGCTCGCATCCAAAATCGCTTCCAGGCTGCACAGAAAACTCTGCACGCCCACGTACTGCACTTATTCGGGGGTTGCATGCAGCCGAAACAGTGTTGCCTGGCTAAACGGGCGCCGTCCTCATTTTGGTCGCCAGTGCGCAGGACGCCCACGCTCCATCTGTCTGGCTCCCGCTCAGCGCTGCAACGCACTGCACTGCGCTGCGGTCTGCTGTGCGCCTGTGCCAGCTGGCAGCGACTGTATGTGTGGGTGCCGCGTCGCTCGTCGCTCGTCTGTCGTCGCTTGTCTGTCTCTTCTGCCCACTGTACCGCTTCGTTGTGTGGGCGCTTTGGAATACGGAACACAGGCGCGCATGAATCAAAGATGCCGACCAGCTGCGTTGCATTCCAGCGAAGTGGCTGCAACGGCGCACAGTGGTGCAAGCCACTCAGTTAATTGCACGAAAAATAAAGCTGGAAAGTAATAATAATTACAATTTCTGGCACAAATTACTCAACCTGAAAATTGCCGTCAACAATGTCAACAGAAATTGTTGGTGATTTAAAGTTAATTATATTAAAATTATGATTAACATTTATATATACGCATGAATTATTTCATTTACTATTTATGCGCTTTACTGAGTAAGCAAATTCAAGAGCTTATGTTGTTTTAAATAGAACAAATTTTTTGCTATAAAATATTTACTATGCAACTAAAACTGTGTTATTTTGGTTGTTATCAAAATGCTTGCCAAAAGAAATTATCTAATGGCACTTTCCATTTCTGATAAGGGATTTAAATATATTGACTTTTAAATAATATTAAAATATTAAAAATTTAAATAATTTATATACTTATAAAAAATATATTTGTATGTTATTTACAATTTAAGCTACAAACCGGAACTAGTTCGAACCTAGAACCTTGAACGTTGCAAGAGTTTTTGTCTTATAAGGTTTGGTTTAATTTAAAATAAATCGAGCAGAGGTTCGAGCCAAAATCTGGGCTTTTTTTGAGTTTGCTGCGATGATTGCTATACAACAGTCCAGTTTTATATAGTTTGAGCCCATTGTGCAGCTGGCTCTTTGGCCTTTTGTGTTTATGAGTTCCTGTTGCACATTGAACTTTAACCGTGGAATCCCTCGACACTCGATATGTTGGCTCATCGCATCGCTCTTTGTTAGCGGTTGATTGTGTTGCATTTGACTGGCAGCTGTTGCAGGTTGCGCGTGGGACGAGCCGCAGACACTTGGCACAGGTGTACAGAAATGGCGACAGGGCTGCAAATTGAAAAACCGTTGCGTTCAGCAACGCATCTAACGCAGCACGGGCGCATGTCCGGGAGAGTGGCATCGGTAGCTGCTCAAGCTGGCTGCAGCCAGCCCCTTCGGTTCGATTAGGTGCAGGTGCCCGCCCAAGCGTGGTTCCAGTGCGTCTGCTGCTGTTTCCAGGAGCGGGCGAGGTCTGCCGTCTGATTCGCCACTTGGCAATATGATTTCTGATCCGGACACTGTCAAAACTAGGTGCGCATGATGGCCACAAAATCTGTGCGTACTATCCGGCACACTATCCACGCACGTATCCTGATTAGCGGATTCTGCTGCTCCTGATGCCATTGCATCCTGTTGCTGTGGCTGTTTCAGCTGCCTGCTGCCATTTGCTGAATGCCTGCTAGCGACCAGATAAAATCGATAATAATTGAAATGGCGGCAACATCAGTGACATTAGCGTTATTTCTTAGTGAAAAACATTAAATTAATTTAAATATATTAATTTGTAATGTTTAATTTAATTTTGTACACATTTTACATACAAGTTTATGCTGAATAAAATAGTTTTTAAAATCATGAATTTTTAAAATAAAAAATGTTTTTTTTTTGCATTTATGAATTCGATGACAATGACCTCTGTGAGACTTTTGGTTGAACTGATTGACAGGCGAACATGGAAAATAGTCGGTGATCCAAGTCAACACTGCGCATATGTGTGTATGTGTGTGTTTACTGTGTGCTTGGCAGGTGAATAGACATAAAGCTCTTCCTGATTTGCAACGGCCTCAAGTCGATGGCTTTTTGTTTGTGTCTCATATCAGCTTTTGTGAAATGTGCACAGCATTTGTTTACACAGTTTCCGGATAAACTAGTATTCACTAGTTGTTGTTGTTGTTGTTGTGAATCAAGTTATCCGAAAGCTCTTAAAAGTGGCCGACAATCGATATATGCAAACGTGATTATTGATGGGCATAAAAAAAAAACCAGCACGACCTTGACAAACTGCATATTATTGCATGGTAAAAGTTGCTGACAAACAAATCGGAAATCTACCGTTATTTGCATACCCGATGAAAATACATGTATTGAAAGCTTAAACATAAAAAACAATTATTTGTAGGTTGTTCAATATTTTAATACCCTTTGCAAACATTTGAAAAGTTGTGATGTTTATGTGTGATATTAATCTATATAAAGAGCATACGGACGCTAACTATTGATCGGATATTGATAATATTTTGCAGACATTTTAGCAGCACAGTGATCAAGCTCAATAACCAAGTTTGATTTGAACATCTTGTGGGACAACAAAGGTTTGTCATACAAAAACTCAGCTTTGAGCAATAATTTATTCGGCAGCTACATATGTGATTGATTTTATAGGTTTTTTACTATATCTCGGAGACAATAAGAACTTTAGATTTTTTTTTTGGATACCTCCTCCAAAATCGATGGGATCCACAAAAACGCTAATTAAATACGACAGACTCGTAGATATGCCAGTTGGAATTTGCCATTAAAATTGACATTCCAACAAAACGACGATCCAAAATACACCAGCAAATTGGCTAAAAATTAGCATAGCCAAGAAAAGATCGACTTAATGCCCTTGCTAGCTCAGTCGCCAGATCTCAGCCCGAATGAAAACTTATGGGAAGACATTAACGCTTTGTTTTAAAGCATTCCCCTTCTACCAAGTCGCAGCTTTGGCAGGTCGTTAAAGAGGCATGGGTGGATTTTCCTCTTAAACGTTGCCAGGACTTGGTTAAATTCTAAAAAAAATGTGATTCCAAAATGGTATTTAATATACGATTTATCAATCTACGAAAAGGAGGTCATCTGCACTGCTATTTCAAAAAAAAAAGAGCTGTACATTTAAATGCTTTCAATAAGTTCTGAAAATTTCGTGACAAAAATGAAGAATTTATTTATATTTCTAGACAGATTGCAGTGCTCAGGGTATCTCGTAGTCGTTCAGTCCCGATCAGAGCCTTCTTACTTGTTTTGAGGTTGATGAACGCAATAAAATTCAAAGTATATAAAACAATGCAAGCAACGACAACAATTTGTGTAAACACAACAAAAGACGGAACTTAACAAAATGCATGCTCGAGGTGTGGTCAGTGGCCCGGTTCGGCCTGTGCTGGTCTGGTCTGGTCTGGGCAGGGCTGGGCTGGGCTGCTCTGTTCCGTGCCTGATATGAACTTGATTCCAGTGTCGCTCGCCCCCCTTGAATAATTCATTCAAGAAAAGCTATTTTCTCTGTTCGGCAATTGATGAATATGCATGAATAAATGCAAGTCGGGTATGTACAATTGTTGTGTGTGTGTATATATGTGTATATATATATATATATACATGTGTGCACGGTCGTGATGCCCGTGATAAGCCTTGCCAAAATGCCAGCACAGCCAAACGAGACCTTTATTTACATGTTTCTGCTGTCTTTCTTTGTTGTTTTCTCTACTTTTCTTGCCGCTGTTGTTGCTGTTGCCGTTGCAGCAGCTGTTGCTGCTGCTGCTGCTGGTGGCCTGGTCTTGGTCTGTCATGGCGTCGGTGTTGCTGTCGCTGTCGCCGGTGTTGGTTTCTTGATTGGCCGCACGATTGCAGAAAGCGCGGCTGAAAAAAAAACCAACTGCAGTGGAACTGTGTCGCGGCTGCAGTGACGGTTTCTGCTTGCCCAGCACTGGCAAAGTCTTCAAAATCCGGGTTTGTAAGAAAACTGCATTACTTAAGCCGCGCGACTAGCGAGAAGGAGACAGCGAAATTGAGATAGAAACAATGTAAAGTTACTTAGCAGACTTCGTCTTGAATGTGTTTTTTTTGGGTCATGGCAGCAGCTGATGCTGATCGCTGCGACTGCGACGGCGGCTGCGATGCGACTGCGATGCGACTGCGACTGCGATTGTGGTTACGAGTGCAGCAAAACTATTGCATTGGCGTCCGTCGGCGTCTGTAATCAACAACGGTCGACAACAACAAGTCTGCAAAACTATTTTCCTTTCGCGCGCGTCTGTTTGTTGTTTTTAAGTTTTACAGCGCCTTATTAACAGGCGCGCAGCGAAAAAAGCACAGTCAACTGCATGCTGTGCCTCGCTGCACTTACAAAGAAAATAATATGTGCACTATACCACAGCAACAACAAAGAGCAGCAACCAACAAGCAAGCAGTTCAATACACAGAACACATTTTACTCTTTGTGTGCGTGTGTTTGCACTTGTAACAACAACAGAAGCAAAAACAACAGCAACTACAACTACAACATGTAGCAGCACCACGTTCGCTGTCTCACTCACACTTGCAGCGACAGAGCGAATAAGTTGCCGATAAAAACGCCAAGATTTTGGCTTCTCCTCTACACACGTTCACTCACACTCTCGCTACGTCTCTCTCTCTCTCTCGCGCGCAACGATGACAGGGCATCATCTGCCTGCACTTACATACGTAACAATCAGTGTCTATGTGTGTGAGTCTTTTAAAGAGATAAACAGCAACAATCTATTACGCTGGCAACTTTGTCTTTAAAAAAACTTCACATACCAACAAACAAAACAAGTATAAGTTTAAATAAATACTTTGTACTGCGTATACAATCTTCCGTACAAGTACTTGAACACACTCAAGTGAATGGTTTCATATGTTGTTCGTTTTCGCTGCCCACGCAAGACACTTTTAAGTTAATTTCCGCCATTCGGCACAAACTTTCTCACTACAAACTGATTTTTGTCCCCCGCCTACTATATACTCTCACCCCCACACATACACACACACGCACAATAACAGCGTTGTCGCTGCGACTTCTGTTAATTGCATTTTTGTTGTTTTGCTCGTTTGCTTCGCTCTGCATAGTTTTCTCTTGCTTGTATGTGTGTGTGTTTACCTATATGAGCAATTTGGTTTGCGGGCGTCTGTCTTTTTGCCACGTTTGTTGTGGTATCGTTTCGCTTTTATGTCAGTCTACGCCGCAGTTTGCTATTTTGCGCAGGCTTTTTTTTAGCATTTGTATTTATTCGCATTTCTCTTTGTTATGCCTTGTTGCTCGCTTTTGTTGTGCTAAAAACCTGTTTTCGACGGCAACCGTTTCTGTCAAGGTTTGCTGACTGCGTGTATTCGTCGTTCCTTTTATTATTTAGCCGCCGTCTCGAACAGATGGCACGCTGACAGCTAGCCACCCGCTCCCCAACAGCCCACCACTTTGCGATCTATTTTTAGTGGCTAAACAACCTTTAGATTTTCCCCCAGATTGGCAATAATAAATTATTTGCTTGTCGTTTTGAAACCCTGCATTTACAATTTTGTGGTTTGGCCTATTTGAGTTGTTTCAATTTTGTTGTGGTTTCTTTTGAAATTTTTGAAAGATATAAACACTTTTATAACTATAACTACTTAACTATTAAAATTATATACAATGATAAAGAGCTATAATATCGACTGTTCACTGCATTATGCATTGTTTCGACTATGTTTGAAGTGCGTCACTGTAATGCCCCTGTTTCCACTGAAGGCATTCGCGTATTTTAATTTCTCTTGGCTTAGCTAATTTTACTGATGGGGGAGGGAAGGGAGGGGCGTGTTATTCGTATACTCCCAATTAGGCCTTGCAACTCAGAACCGGCGTGCTATAAACCTTTTTTATGTTATTGCTGCAGCATTTATGTGTAATTTGTTAATTGAAATCTGAAACAGGAATTCACGATTTCACGGTTACTTGAGTTTTTATATGGACGATAACCCCCAGCCGGGGGCCAATGGCGTTTAATTAAGCAGCGACTCTGATGATTATCGTGCAATCAATTTGAAACGCGTGTCCCACAGCTGTTTGCCCAAAAGAATTCACATTTTAAATGAAATTTTAAATATAAAATTAAATGAAAATAATATATTACAATTTTACAATTGAAATTTGCACATTGATAAAAGCAACATTTTCTTTTTAAATTTAAAATATGGTGGCGTACCAGGGCTGCATCAAATTCTGGTTTCATTATTTTAAATATACAAATTCACGAACCGCTCATTCGAACAATAAACCGAACCACTAAGAACTTCTATTAGGTTTTCATGTTTGCAACTAATTTAATGTTAATATATTTAATATATTTTATATAAATATTTAATGTGCTTTCTTCTTCTTCACAGGAGTATGGCATCTCAAAAAAATGCGAATTCTTGTTCAAGCTCGACTACAGCCTCATTGAGCTGGACAATTCGAACGGGCTGCTGAGTCCGCGCTATCCCGGACGTATACTGATACCGGAATACGAGCATGGCCACATGGCAAAGACGCTAATACCCAGCAATGGGTTAGGCGGCGGCGGCTCCACGGGCACAACGGCAACGGGAACGCCGTTGAACAGCAGCGCCGGCAGCAATGGCAGCACCACTGGAGTTGGCATCCAGGCGTTTGTGACCTTTGCCAATCCGTTACAGACGACGCAGCAGACGGCGCAGCAGGCGCCACACCAGCAGTCCCAGCAGAACACCATCTACGAGGATCAGTACGACATACAGCGCATGCGGGAGCTGGTCACCATGGCAAAGTATGCGCGCTGCAGGCAGCGCTTCGCCGTGCCCGTCATCATGTACCGGGGCAAATACATCTGTCGCTCGGCGACGCTCTCCGTGATGCCGGAGACGTACGGCCGGAAGGTGGTCGACTATGCGTACGACTGCCTCAGCGGCAATTATGCAGCGCCGAATGGCGAGGAGAACGAGGCGGACACCACAGACGAGTCGCTGATCAATCACATCAACGACCCGGCACAGTCGCAGTTCAGCTACGACGAGGTCATCAAGAGCGACATCCAGCTGCTCCACACGCTGAACGTGTCCACAATCGTTGATCTAATGGTGGAGAATCGCAAAATCAAATACTTCATGGCGTAAGTTCTCGATAATCGGATAATCTCCGGTCAAACTCAAAATGCTAAATGCTCTTTTTGCAGCGTATCCTCGTCGGAGAAGGCCGATCCGAACAAGCACTACAAGAGCTTTAATCTGCTATCGCTGCCGTATCCGGGCTGTGAGTTCTTTAAGAAGTTCCGGGACAACAACTACATGGCCAAGAATCTGCACTACAACTGGAAGCAGTCGTTCAACGATGCCAACATCAATATACCCAATATGGGACCCGCCGCCGACATCGACATCATTTGGCCGGAGTACCGCGACTGGGATCTGGTCTCCATCACACAGAATTATCTGCGTGCCACACTCAAGTATATACAGGAGGATAACTCCGGCTTGCTGATACACTGCATCAGCGGCTGGGATCGAACGCCCCTCTTTGTCTCCCTCGTGCGGCTCTCTCTCTGGGCCGACGGCCTCATTCACCAGTCGCTGAACGCCCTCCAAATGGCGTACTTCACACTGGCCTACGACTGGTACTTGTTCGGCCACCAGCTGCCCGATCGCCTGAAACGCGGCGAGGACATCATGTTCTTCTGCTTCCACGTACTCAAGTTCATCACCGACGAGGAGTTCAGCATTGTCGAGCACCGCAAGCGAACCAAAACGTCCAGCAGCAGCGGCAGCAGCGTCATCGTCATCAAGTCCGACTGCTGCGACGATGAGCCCTTAAAGGAGTAAGTGCATAAGTTTAAATATTAAGTTTATCTTAAGTTTTATCCAGGAAAGACAAAAAATAGGAATTGCTTCTGTACCCATTCAAGTCAGTCCGTTCTGACCCTCTGCTTTATTATTTCAGAGACTACATTTTGGCCTTCGATCAAGATAGCAACGATAGCTACTCAAACTGTTCCAACTGTGATATGTCCATAACAGATAACTTCTATGCCACAACAGCTACAGCAACAACAACAGCCACTGCGACAACTGCACCACCAGCAGGACTTGTCAATCCGCTTACCAGCCGATCACCCAATCCAAAACGGTACTGCGACCAATCCAATTAGCTTGAACAATATATATATTAAATATATGGTTATTGCTTACAGATCCCGCACCAGCCCCATTTCAGTGCCCGGCTCAAATGCTCGCCAGCGCCAGGAGTCGACTTCGTCGAACGGCAGCTGGCAGGTGGTGACGGACACCGGCTCCATAGACTCCATGATGAACGGCAGTTACATGATGCGCTTTGTTGCGCAACAGCACCAGCAGCCGGAGAACATTCCAATGTGCAATGGTGGCAATGGATATCACTGCAGCACAAACACGCCCAGCGCCTTCATCAGCGGCAGCGGCAGCAGCAACAGCAACAGCAGCAGCAACAACACGCACGGTTTCGTAAATGGTTCCTCCAAGGATGCGGCCAGCGCCAGTGCAGCCGCCTCAAAGCAAAGCATCAATTTGTAAGTGAAACCCCAAATCCAAATATTCAGAGTCACAAAATAGCTAACCGACTGATCAGTGGATCCAAACTTGTGGATACTATGTGGATACTATTTGAAATTAATCTCGTTGATTTTCTTTTGCAGACGGAAGAAACGATTGAACGATGTGCGCGCGATTTTCATACAAGCCTATGGCAAAACGATTGGACTGAAATTCAAGGAAGGCTCCTCAATGAACTTGGCCACGTTTATTGGCAATTTGGCCGATCAGCTGTTTTAAGTGGAAACCGAAACCGGATTGTGCTCCCCTTTAAAAGTATGCCACATCAGCATCAGCCGACTGACTGCCGGGTTGTGGCTTTGTTGTTTGTTAGTTATCTTGTTAGTGCTGCGCTTTTTTTTTTGTACCATGGACTGTATTTTGTAGACATGTTGAATTACGTTCTTGTGACCACCCTTGTTAATAATAAAAAAACAAATGCGATTACAAACACATAAATACATAGTAGACAAAAATGCAATGTACAAGTAGCCATGTTCCTTACGCGCCCAAAACAGCTCGGCTCAGCAACAGCAGCAGCAGTTCAGCGCCTGGGACCACATCCTGCTGACAACGCTTTCCAGGCGCTGGGCAATGTGTGTGTGTTTTCTCCAGCTAGCCAGCTCCATAAATAGCTAAATGCATTGCGCTGGCATATTTGTTTCGAGAACTGTTTGTTTCGTGATTACAAAATCAAATCAGTTTAAACAATAGCTCTAAGTTGTAATTTATAGTAATGTATTTTTTAAATAAACTTATTGTGCATTTGATATAAAACTCTAAACGATTCCTATTCCTATTGCCATTGGCAATCATCAGCTTAGCATATATTTGTCGAGATTTATGCGCTTCACTCTTACTTTGACCTTTTTCACATAATACTTGGCGCTCTTGAGCGGCACATAGCGCAGCTTTAGATCTTCTGTTGTGTCTTTTGGCTGCTTCCCGCCTTCATGGTGATCAGGTGGCTCAGCTTTTATGACTGTCGGTGTGGGCGGGTTTGTTAATTCACTTGGCGGCTTTTCTGAGCGTACACTGCTGATAACCAGATTGCTATCATGACTATTGACAATGCTTGGCGTTGCCAGAAAAGTGTCCTGGCTGTTACCGCCATTGCTGTTAACCGAATTTTTTCGAGAGGTGCTGTCCGCGGGCAGTTCCTTCACGCGTATTGTCCTGAGAAACTCGTCGTATTCGCACTGCACCGCATTCTTCTCCGCTTTACTGAGTGCTTTGTGGCCTGAACGCACATCGCGTTCTTCAGTCAATATGACATCCAGGATCTCGACCTCCAGCTGCCTTTGTTGTGTTTTCGTCAGCTGCTCCACGAACGACACCTGGTCGAGAATAAATTCTTGCGTTTCGCTAAATCCTTTTGTGTTCGCTGGCGGCTTCACATTAATTAATCGCTGGATTTTAACAATTATATTCCTTAGTGAGGTAGGTATTTGGGTGGATGCATTTTCGAGTGTTGGGCAGATGGGCAGCAAGGTTTCCCAGCGCAGTCGGAGCTCCTCAACCGAGAAGGGCGCGCTGAGCTCTAAGCCGTCGTAGCTGATGTTGAACGCCTTAGCTATTTCCTCCCAGCCCCATTTATCGTAGTCCTTGTCACCATAGGGACGCACTGCATTGCTGAATAGAAATGGATACATGTGGATCAGTTCGAGTAGTCGAAGATCGTTGAGTACTATTTGATTGTCCGCATTTGTATTAGAGATATTGATTTCCATTTGGGATATATCTTCGGAGCCATCTTTGTCCATTTTCCGGTATGCGATAAGTTTTTGGAAAGAAAATCTTCTATTGTTGCTTCATATAGCTTTATATAGTTGTGTATTTTATAAAACATGAAGCTAAAGTATATGAAAGAGCGAGCAGACAAAACTATCGATAACAATTGCTAGTGACGGAACTAGTGATGCTCTCAATTGTTTCATACCTAACTGTAAATTGCAATCCTCATTGTAAAATTAAAATTTTTCATCATAATCTTAAAATACCAGCGTTTCGACTGCTGTTTACGGCTAAATGCACCCTGTCCATGTGCTTGAAATAAATACGTCAGCTGGAGAAAAATTTGCACATGGTTTAGTTATCCAGCAATTAGAGTAAAAGACTACATGTTTAACATTCAAAATAATTATGGCCTGAACACTCCTAATGTTTGTATCGATACTTCGAATTTAAAGATCGACGAACGAGATTACTCAACACTTACGACTTTTGTTAAGAGCTAGTTATTTACATTAACTCCTTTTGTAATATTTGGATTTAATAATGTTATGAAATAAAATATTTGGTTTATATTATAAAGTTATATTTACTAAATTAATTTTTTGTATATTATAGGGTTGTCCTTGCTGTCTTCTTTTTTGCGTTAACCAACACCGTTTTTAAGCATCTGCCGGTGATTTGAGGGAACCCGTGTACACAATATACACACATTTTGCAAATATTCTATAGTTGAAAGTAAAGTTGAAAGTTGGAAACAAATCGCCAAAATGAGTGGCGGCACTATGTTGTACGGCGGTGATGAAATTGGAGCGCTAGTATTCGACCCAGGGCACCATTCGCTGCGCGTGGGATACGCTCAGGAGGATTCGCCGAAAGCAGAAATCCCTTCTGTTGTGGGCATCGGCACCAGCACGTCAGACACCAATCTGGATCCTGAGACAAAAACAGACAACAACGTAACACCAAACAGTAAGTACAGCAGACATTTTATCTATTTATACATTTTGCATCCACCACCAATACATAACGCCCCTTCCATTGACCATAATAGACGCCGACTCACGGAAGTTTTATGTGGACACAAACTACGTAAATGTTCCGCGGTCGCATATGGAGGTGCAAACATATATGAAGGACGGCATGATTGACAACTGGGAACTGTTTGAGAAAGTCATTGACTATGCGTACGCAAACGTCATACAATCGGAGCCGGAGTATCATCCGGTGCTCTTTTCGGAGGCGTCGTGGAACGTGCGAAACAATCGCGAGAAGCTAACTGAACTCATGTTTGAGAAATACAATGTACCGGCATTCTTTTTGGTGAAGAACGCCGTCTTGGCGGCGTTCGCTAGCGGACGTGCCACAGCCCTTGTGGTAGACAGCGGCGCCACACACACATCGGCCGTGCCTGTGCACGAGGGATATGTACTGTCGCAGGCAGTGGTAAAGTCGCCGCTTGGCGGTGATTTCCTTTCCAGGCAATGTAGGCAGCATTTGGAGAAACACAATATAGACTTGTCGCCCGTGTATAAAATCGCCTCCAAGGATGTGGTAAAGGAGCGCGACAACGCACGCTTCACTCTGCGCAAATTGCCGGAGAATCTCACGCAGTCGTGGCAGAATTATATGGTACAGCTAATGATGCAGGACTTTCAAATGAATGTGCTGCAGGTGCTTGAGAACACCTACGACGAACGCGTCGCTGCCCAAATACCCATGGTTCATTACGAGTTCCCCAACGGTTACCATCAAGATTTCGGGTCCGAGCGCTTTAAAATCGCTGAGAGCTTGTTTGACAACGCGATGCTTGGAGCGGGACAACTTGCGTCCACCAGCGTGGGCATGTGTGATGCCGATGTCCGACTGTCGCTCTTCGGCTCCATAGTGGTCACAGGTTGGTTTCTGTTGTATTAAATATATAGAATAGTTAAATTAATTTGTTCTTGTGTCGTTTGCTATTAGGTGGCAACACACTCCTGCAAGGCTTTCCTGAACGGCTCAATCGGGATTTGCAATCACGGGCACCCTCGAACACACGCTTGAAACTGATTTCAGCCAACGGCACCGTCGAGCGACGATTTGGAGCCTGGATTGGTGGCTCTATACTGGCTAGCATCGGCACCTTTCAGCAGATGTGGATATCGTCGCAGGAGTACGAGGAGGCTGGCAAGAGCCAAGTGGAGCGAAAGTGTCCATAAATGCGGCTCTTCAGAGCGAACGAATTCCAATTTTTAATTGTAAAGATAATAACCAGAACGATTATAATTTTATATGTATACTATTTAAGGCGCACCTAATTTCGTGGGCTGCTTTGTAAACTGGCCGATAAATGTGTCGAGAAATGTACTTTTCTATTAATATAATTTCAAGAAATGCGATTTTTATTATTTCAAAAGCTGCAAGGAATTCGAGCTGGACAACCTGACTTTCTTTAAGTTGAAAGCATTGTGGGGAATTCTAATTAAATACTTTCTGTTAGGAATTCTTAACACAATATATATGTTTAATCGGAAATCAAATACTATTCAAGTTAAATACACATTTCAAGAAAAATGTTGGCGACTTTTATGACAAACGCTTCCATTGCTAGAAAATTGCCAACATATGTCAATTTTTAGATAAGAGCAGATTAGTTTATTTGATTTCAGACAACTTTTCAAGATACGTTCAAAAAAAAAAACATCACATGCCAAAAGCTTTATATTATTTACTAAATGTGTTCGTTGTGCGAAAATGTTCAAGATTAGGATTGAGAGTTTGCTGGCGGAGTTTTGATATCGTTTTCTGGTTTAATGGTAAATTCTCTTCGTCCGCTGCCTTGCTCCAGTTCGTAGACAATGGATATGGATTGAAGTTTTGGCATCCGCTTATTTGAGTTCTTTGGGTAAGCTTGCATGATGAGGGGCCTTCGGCGCCTAATAGTATCTCTGGTTATTTCGGTGCAGAGCTTTAAAAGGCGTCACATAGCACCGGACATGGTGTTGTTGCAGACGCATTGCTGTAAATGGGAGACAATTGGTTAGAGCCTGTCCGGGATAATGTCGAGTTTAATATACCTTGGCATTTAAGATATCCTCAGACCATTCCTCTTTGGCGATGCGGCCAACAGCATTTACCAAAATCTTCTTCACCTTTGCGACATTCTCGGCAAAGGTCTTGAGCACGTCCTGCACGTTGACGCCCTCACAGCCCATGCGCCAGCAATCGTAGTCGGTGGCAATTGCGACCGAGCCGTACAACAAGCCGGCTTCCTTGGCCAGCACAACTTCCGGGCAGGTTGTCATATTAATTAGATCCCCGCCCCACTGCCGGAACATGTTGCTCTCTGAGCGGGAGGAAAAGCGAGGACCCTCTATGGTAACAATGGTGGCCTTATCGTGTGCTGCAATTTCCAGTTCCTTGGACGCGTCGAGCAATACCTTGCGCGTTCGCTCACAAAAGGCCGGATACATGGGCAAATGGCAGACGCCATTCACACCCGCGTGCTCGCCATCATAGAAGGTCTGCATTCGCTTCGTGGTGCGATCTATAAAGTCATGCGGCACCACAAGGTCGCCCGGCTTAATCGCCTCTCGCAGGGAACCGCACGCCGTGGACACTATGAGGTGTGTGCAGCCCACATGTCGCAGAGCCCAAATGTTGGCGCGATAGTTAACATTGGATGGCATTATATCATGTTTGCGACCATGTCGGGCCAGGAGCACACACTGCACACCTCCGATTTCGCCTTCGATCAGCGCATCAGACGGTGAACCGTAGGGCGTCTCAACTATCTTTTCCTTGCGCTGCTCCAAGATATCTGGATCGTCCAATCCAGAGCCACCAATAATGCCAATCTGCGTATATTTATATATATATATATATGGGGTTAAGAGCCATATGCAAAAGATAAAATATACATGTATGTATATGGTGTGTGTGTAGAAATGATTGTATTATTGCCCCCTCTCACCTTGACTGGAATCGGCTCCAGATTGGTGTCTTTACATTTAATGTGTATCATTCTGTAAGTCGGTAGTAAATAACGGATTGAAGAGCAGCAGACGGATTAAAATGTGCCGAGAAACTGTCGCTGTTGCCGCGCCGAAAGCGTTGTTGCTGATAAGATGTCAAAAGTGTAGCGCAACTGAAAAGTTAAGGCATATTCATTTTGTGGTGGCATCATGTTTAACAGTTTCTTATTGTTTTTATTTGTTGTTAACGATATCGTTTAAAATAACTGCCTTTGACAGAGTAGCAAATTTGTATAAAATGCTAAGCTCTGATAGTTACTAAACCAAAATAATAAATGGCCTAACATTTTATTTTTTTTTGTTAAAATCATTTTTAAATAGATTACTAATCACAGTTTTTAAGGATTTTTAATTTATTAATTAAGCATTTAATTGGCTTTTAAAAATTTAAATTGTAAGGAGTTTTAAGATCGTAAGAACTTAAAATCAAAAGCCTCAGCTTAAAGTTGTCACGAATAAGAACTTGTTTTTCAACACTAGAAGAGCGCGGTCTGGCCACACTGAATTGTCAAGAAGAAGGTAAGCAGCTGAGCGCGCATAAGCACATGTGCTGCAGCAGGATAAATAACGAAACAAATAATGGGTCTCGATCCGGACTTGCCGGGCAACGATATAGATGATATCGAGGATTTAATATCGGCCGAAGATATAACGCCCCGCGAGCGATATAAAAACAAACCAAACGTTACAGTGCGGGCCAAGAAGCGAGCGCAAATCAAACCGCTGCTGACCGATGGCGACGCAGCGGAGGCATCTCAACCTAAGAAAACCATTTATGAGAGTGTGATACCAGGAACACAAAAAGTGTATGTGAAAACATGGGGCTGCGCACACAACAACTCCGACTCCGAGTACATGGCCGGCCAGCTGACTGCCTATGGTTATAATCTTAGCGGCAAGGACGAAGCTGATTTGTGGCTGCTAAACAGTTGCACCGTGAAGAGTCCCTCGGAGCACACGTTTCGTAATGAGATCGAGTCGGGCATGCGAAACGGCAAGCATGTCGTCGTGGCCGGCTGCGTCCCCCAGGGTGCCCCGAAGGCCGACTTTCTGCATGGTCTATCAATAATTGGCGTGCAGCAAATCGATCGTGTTGTCGAAGTGGTCGAGGAGACCCTCAAGGGTCACAGCGTTCGCCTGCTTCACAACAAAAAGGTCCATGGTCGTCGAGTGGCCGGCGCTCCCTTGTCGCTGCCAAAGGTGCGCAAAAATCCGCTTATCGAGATCATCTCCGTCAACAGCGGATGCCTTAACCAATGCACCTATTGCAAAACGAAACATGCACGCGGCGATTTGGCCAGCTATGAACCAGCAGAGATAGTCGAACGTGCACGTCAATCCTTTGAAGAGGGCTGCTGTGAAATTTGGCTGACCTCAGAGGACACAGGTGCCTACGGACGTGACATTGGCAGCTCGTTACCTGAGCTACTCTGGCAACTGGTCGATGTTATACCCGAGCACTGTATGCTGCGCGTCGGCATGACCAATCCTCCGTACATACTGGAACACCTCGAGGAAATGGCCAAGATTCTCCAGCATCCGCGCGTTTACTCTTTCCTCCATGTGCCCGTTCAAGTAAGTCGCCAACGCCAATCAGCAGGAATTTGAATTAAATTTTAACTCAACTTTTTATCTAGAGCGGCAGCGATACTGTGCTCGGCGATATGAAGCGAGAATATTGCCGGAAGGACTTTGAGCACGTGGTGGATTTTCTACGTTCTCGTGTGGAGGGACTCACAATTGCTACCGACATTATATGTGGCTTTCCCACTGAGACGGAACAGGACTTTGAGGAGACATTGACGCTTTGCGAGAAATATAAATTTCCCAGTCTCTTTATCAACCAGTTCTTTCCGCGTCCAGGCACGCCGGCAGCCAAAATGGAGCGTATACCAGCCAATCTGGTAAAGAAGCGCACCAAAAGGCTGACCGACCTCTTCCATAGCTACGAACCGTATGCGGGTCGAGAGGGCCAGATTTATACGGTGCTGGTGACCGAAGTATCGCACGACAAGCTGTACTACGTTGGCCACAACAAGTGCTACGAGCAAGTCCTGCTCCCGATGCGCAAAAACTTAATGGGCACCCGGGTGACCGTCCGCGTCACGAGCACCAGCAAGTTCAGCATGATGGCCGAGATACTTGAGAAGGAAAGCGACTGGAAGCGCTGCGACTCCACCAAGCAGACACAGCTCGAGGCGGTCACCAAGAGCAGTCGCGGCCAGCGTTATGTGGGCATTGGTTTAGTTGTTGGCGCTGTGGCATTTCTGCTGCAGCTGCTCTTTCGATTCCTATATCAGTAAATTAAAATGCAAGACGAAGTTCTGAATTGATAATTTAAGTAACGATTTCATTTTAGCCTAGGTATAGTACTTAAGAAACTTGGTTCTCTGTTAGTTGGCCCTAGGACTCGTCGGAGGGCTCAGTGCCAAAGTAGCGATCGCCGAAATTACCGATACCAGGAATAACATAGAATTTGCTATTGATCTCCGGGTCCAAAGCGGAAGTAACAATTTTAACCTGGCAAATTATTATCAGTATTTTGTCTACATTCAATATCGTTCGTTGGTTACTTACCTTGGGAAAGGCATAGGCAATCGAGTGCACACCGATCTCGGCCATCAGCAACGAAGCAAGAATGATATTCTCCTCGGGCACATCGTGATCCAGCAGCACTCGAATGGCCATCATGGCTGCGGCGCCGGTGGCAACGGTGGCATCCATCAGTATCACTTTGTAGTCTTTTATGTCTTTGGGCAGCCTTAAATAGTAGAGCTCCGGCTCGCCAGTCCTCAGATTCGTTTGTATAAGAATCTTGCCAATACGTATGTCCTTGCATACATCACAAACGGCCTGTTCCATTGTTTCGCCGGCTCGCAGAATGGACACGCCGCATATTTTGCGCGACTCCATGCGTTTACCCTCATAGAGGACGCCCTGTGGCGTCTCCACGCACGTCGTCTTGAACGGGAACAGGCTCAGCGCGTACTCAATGACCAGCCGTATAAGCCGTTTCGAATAGAAGATGAACTCGTCGCGCGACGTATTCTGGCAGCGTATGAATGTGTGCAGACCCTTTATCTGTGGCGTCGAATGCAGTAAATGCAGCGATTCTGGCATCGGCTGATCCTTATACGAATTGGCCAACGTTTCCCTCAGCTTAAAGCCGCGCTGCAACAATCAACAGATCATTAGTTAATCAAATATCGGTCAGCTTTTTGCCCGCCACTTACCAGCTGCAGCTGTGTGTGCACGTGTTGCACTATCAGGGCAATGGCCACCTTGTTCTCGCCGCCGCGTGGTACTATGATGTCCGCATGGGCCATCGTGGGCGCAATATAATTTGCATAAGAAGGCTTCACCATGTTCAGGTATTGCTTCAGCACGCCACTCAAGTCCCGTCCTCGCTGCGAGATATCCCTGAAAGTGTGCATCAAATATAATTTATTAGATTTATAACCAAGTTGGCAATCAGAAGATCTCTCACCGTTTGAGCCTCCTTGCCAGGCGAATGTCTGGGTCCGTGTCCACGAATATCTTCATGTCGAGCAGCTTGAGCACCTCGGGACTGTGAAAAGTAAGTATGCCTTCGAATATGATGACGTTAGCGCCATACATGGTTTTCTAAAAAGATAACATTGAAACGTAATAAATTAGTTGAATATAATTAAAATAAAAATAAATTAAGTTTTGCACATTGCAAGGCTATTGTATTTTCGACACCGTTGTATAGCCAGATCACAATCAATTGTAATTACACTTTGTACTATATACTATGTAATTTGCATCTTGCTGCCCGTCAGTCTGTCCGTAAAGAATAAATATTCGAATATATATTCCTGGTAAACTGGGGGCCTGGCAATTCGATATAATCAATATATCTTAAAGTGTCGCCATCTAGCGGACACACCAATTGGCTTGTTCCGCCCAAGACACAAACCACTTTGATATTAGATAGATGAGCAGATTAGATGACTTAACGAAAATGTGAAATGAAAAACTAAACGGTTGGAGTCAATAATGTTTACTGTCTACCCGATTGCAGCGTTCTCAATTGGTTTTTGTTGTTTTTGAGTATCCCACTCAAGTTTGATCCACACTTACCGTTTGGCTCTCGCGACCATGCGTCACGAAATTGTACACTGGGACCTCGACTTTCCTACCCTCTTTCAGTTTGGTCAGCACATCGATGAGCAAGTCAATGTCAAATGCATCCGGGTGATCGAAGTTGTGTTCATTGATGAGTGCCTGCTCATGCTGCTTCTCATTAAGTACCTAAGGACGATGTTGGAGATTTACGTTACGTTAACGTCTGTGGCTTGTCTCGTTGCATAGAACAGTTTAAGCACCTTGTAGAAACAGTCCATGGACAATAGGGTCACCCAAGGCACGTCTAGGCTTTCTATGATCTTTTCTGCCACGGTCGTCTTGCCGGATGCGCTGCCTCCGCAAATGCCTGCAATGGAATATTCTCAATTAAGTATCAATAAGAAATAGAGGCCACGTTTTCTTTCGATACGCACCTATGACAAAGGGTTCGACCTGCTGGCCGGCACAGTTGTACCAGGGCGGTCGTCCGGCCGTATAAATAGTGCGATTATTCGACCGTATTATACACTCGGACGGATTGGCAGTAGTCGTCTGGTTGCCAATGGACGTTGTGCGCTGGCGCCGTGTTGAGCGCCGCACGCTCGACTCAAAGGCCGACTTGGCGGGCACAGTTGTGGGCGATGCCGGACAGCAGTTGGTCTCGCTGCCCGTGGCACCGGAATCGATGTACAGCGGTTCGGTAACATCCGATCGATCGTCGCTGTAAAATTTATAAATGTGAAGAAAATAAATCAGTGCTAATTCCAGGTCTGCTCAATAAATACAATTACTTTCACACAATTTTATATTTTTCAAGTACTATAAAAACAGGTAAACACAAATTTATGGCAAAGACCCTACAAATTCGCCAGATAAGATTGATTGGCACGCGAATTACGCGTCACGGCGGTATATGTCGAGCAGACGGGGAAATCAACAGTGAACAATGCGCCATTATATCTTTATCGTTTATAAACAGGGACTATCATAATGTTGCTCTGCAAAATATGTACACATATTTGTATTATCTTTATAAGTATATATATAGATCAGTATATGACGCACAATTAATAGAAAATATTCGAACACGGTTATAAGTTTTTTTTAAAGAAACACCTTTAGATGCATTAGTAGAAGAATGTTAGTATGCATTAATGAATGTAAGTTACTATATTAGGAATAGGGTATCTCACAGTCGGATTCTCCCCACAAGAGCACTCTTATTAGTTTTTTTGTATTTATTTATAATAAATGAAATGTGTTACTTCACGAGGCTATGTGCAAGCCTCAGTTAAAATGTATATAAATAATGCTTTTTCTAAAAATAAAAACTTTTATTAAATTATAAATAAAACTGCATTTGTTATTTGGGACCCGAAGATGTGCGCTATATCTGAATCTACAGTTTTCAAGTTATAGTCGGCCCACTCAAAGTATTCAATTTTTTAATATTGTAATTCGACTGCTTGATATATGATATAGTGAGAAACTTGTTTGCGGACAGACGTAAACGGATGACATCCAAAAATGGCAACTGATCAGATATGTATATTTACATATACATAGATACTTATGTTTGATATCAATGCAGTATTTTTACGTAAATAAAACCCCATACTTATCAACAGTATGGGAAATTATACATTTTTGTCTGTTTTATACCCTACACCCAATAAAAACGGGTAGAATCAAAAATTATATATTTTATTGATCACGATCAACAGCCGTATAACGTTTAACGTATTTATACATACAAACATTTGCGTGTAAAGAATTTTTCTTTTCAAAGGAGTTGAAATTCTTGTAACTACAGCATGCAGATGGGTTCAATGTATCTTATAGTCGAGCATTTCCGAATAGGTTACTTTTATTTTATTTATATTTTCCAATATACATGGTCTAGACAGTTCACAGTACACATACGCCCACACTTACGAAAACAAATTCAGACGCACATTGCACACATGCCCCAAAGTAATAGAAATCTCAAAGCCCCTAAAAAAATCCGACGCGTGCAATTTTACAAATTTTTGTATATAGCCGCACATATTTATATATACCCTTTGAAAATGTGTAAAATAGGGTATAATGGTTTTGTGAAAATGTATGTAACAGGCAGAAGGAAGCATGTTCGACCTTATAACCTATATATATTCTTCATCAGCATCACTATCGATTGTGCCATGCCTGTCTTTCTGTCTGTCTGTATCATCAGCAACATCATCATTGGTCGAGGTTCGAGGCCGACTTGAGAAGGCGTGGAATTAATTATTATGTGTTGTGCAATTGAATTTGAGGAGTCGGAGGTTTCCAGCCCCCGCGGAATCTATCTCTGTTCGTTGATAATTACTATCCGTCTTGTTGTCTGTCCACCCGTCCGTCTGCCCGTATAAACGAAATATTTATCGTTGCTGTTGAGCTAGAGACTCCCTATTTCGTATATATACTCGTGATCACCCGTGTTATCTGATACAAATTGACACACATATTGTATATCTACTATAAGACTCAATTTTTCAAACTCCCACAACTTAGTCAAAACTGAACCGATTTTCACGATTGATAGCATTTTTGTCATGATTTGACCTATAGATTTATTCTACATTCAAAATATATTCATTTTTGAAAATAAAATTTTTTTGAAATTTTTGGTCAAAAAAGCATATACTCCCCCCTTATTCATTTTCGAAAAAATTTTTTTTTCAAAATTTAGAATTGTGAATTTCTGTTTTTAATTGATTGTATTTGTCATAATTAGCATAAAAAACAACATTTAAGCCGATTTTGAGGTGGTAAAATTTTTGGTCAAAAATCATGTCAAAATCGACAAAAATTTTGACATGCAAAGCTCTCTGATCCATAGCTCCCAAAGTTCAAACTACCACAACTTTGTCAAAAATGAACCGATTTTCACGTTTGATAGCATTTTTGTCATGATTTGACCTATAGATTTATTCTACATTCAAAATATATTCATTTTTGAAAATAAAATTTTTTTGAAATTTTTGGTCAAAAAAGCATGTACACCCCCCTTATTCATTTTCGAAAAAAATTTTTTTTCAAAATTTAGAATTGTGAATTTCTGTTTTTAATTGATTGTATTTGTCATAATTAGCATAAAAAACAACATTTAAGCCGATTTTGAGGTGGTCAAATTTTTGGTCAAAAATCATGTCAAAATCGACAAAAATTTTGACATGCAAAGCTCTCTGATCCATAGCTCCCAAAGTTCAAACTACCACAACTTTGTCAAAAATGAACCGATTTTAACGTTTGATAGCATTTTTGTCATGATTTGACCTATAGATTTATTCTACATTCAAAATATATTCATTTTTGAAAATAAAATTTTTTTGAAATTTTTGGTCAAAAAAGCTTGTACTCCCCCCTTATTCATTTCCGAAAAAATTTTTTTTTCAAAATTTAGAATTGTGAATTTCTGTTTTTAATTGATTGTATTTGTCATAATTAGCATAAAAAACAACATTTAAGCCGATTTTGAGGTGGTAAAATTTTTGGTCAAAAATCATGTCAAAATCGACAACAATTTTGACATGTAAAGCTCTCTGATCCATAGCTCCCAAAGTTCAATCTCCCACAACTTGGTCAAAACTGAACCGATTTTGACGTTTGATAGCATTTTTGTCATGATTTGACCTATAGATTTATTCTACATTCAAAATATATTCATTTTTGAAAATAAAATTTTTTTGAAATTTTTGGTCAAAAAAGCATGTACTCCCCCCTTATTCATTTTCGAAAAAATTTTTTTTTCAAAATTTAGAATTGAGAATTTCTGTTTTTAATTGATTGTATGTGTCAAAATTAGCATAAAAAACTTCATTTAAGCCGATTTTGAGGTGGTCAAATTTTTGGTCAAAAATCATGTCAAAATCGACAAAAATTTTGACATGCAAAGCTCTCTGATCCATAGCTCCCAAAGTTCAATCTCCCACAACTTTGTCAAAAGTGAACCGATTTTGACGTTTGATAGCATTTTTGTCATGATTTGACCTATAGATTTATTCTACATTCAAAATATATTCATTTTTGAAAATAAAATTTTGTTGAATTTTTTGGTGTGTATGTATCAAATTCTGGGATCAGGGTAGCGGGCGGTCCCGACTAGATCAATCTTACTTGTTTTGTTTCTACTACTGGTATCACAAATATGTAAATCTGTTGTGTATGTGATCAATTAGTAAGCACTGTGTGCAATATTTTTAATCAAGTTTACGGGGAAATTTATTTTATATTATATTAATTTAAACAGTTAAATCAATCGGATAATGAATACGGGCATTGTATATGTCGTTGTATATATGTACTTACATAAATCGGAATTATAAATAAGACTTGTCTAATGCATGATAACATCGTATCTAAACTGACAATAATGCATAATTTACTGTTGTATATATATATCTCTAGCAAAAACATCTCCATACAAGTTAAAAATAAAAAATCCAAGCGCATTCAAGCGCCAAAAATTTATGATATTCTATTTTGTTTTGTATGAGTCAAGCCTTTCGCATATCCAGCATAGTATTTGGCATTTGACATTAGATTAGCCAGACAATAGTAAGAGGGTATAAATAGCTGAAGGGGTATCTACCCGTAAAGGGTTATCTAATCGCTGTAGTCGAATCGCTTCTGGCATAAATAGAGGGCAACATAATCGCGACACTTATCGTTCCTATTCGCACAACTTCACTGGCATTATTCATCCCAAGACCCACGGACTAAATTTTGAACACACACACATACAAAAGACTATCCATCATCAGCTATGCATAAACAAATGTATGTACATATGTATGTGCATAGATCAGATATTAACCATACAAGTACCGTTCATTGCACTCATTGTGGGTGTCGTAAAAATTATACAGTAATTTTCCCGTAAACATTTTCACGCAGTTTCACAGTTGCTGCTGCAACTGAAGCAAATTTTTCTTGTTATTTATAAATTGAAAATGGCATGTGTAAGTATTTTTGTAGGAATGTAAATATCTGCTTAATATATGTATGTATGTATTAACACGAAAGCATTGTTTGAAACAGAGCAGAGCGTGATAAGGGCTAAAATTGTGAGACACGAAAGTCCCCCGTGTTGGTCCCACGTGCTACGACGAACAACAGGTTGTCAATCGCCTCTAGGACACAAATTGCGGGAGAGAGCAAAAGAAAAAAAGAAAAAGAGAGAGAGAGAACGAGGAGAGAGCATACATATATTATAGATGTGCATTGTAGGTAAATGCAAGAAAAAGGAGAAGAGACATATTTATTAGGGAGCACACATACATAAAAGAGACGTGGCTTGTTCGGAGCCATATTGAAACAAAAGCAAACCCCAGCAGCAGCAGCAGCAACATTTGCTGATGACGCTGCCGCCGTAGCCTGTTTTTTTTTCATTTGCTTCTTTTGCCAACCCGACAGCGACAGCGACTGATAGTTGACTCAGCGACACGATAAACGATATTAAAAAGAATGTTAATTAAACAGAGAAACAAATACTGGAAATAACAACAACAAATCAATTAGAGCATGTGTAAACGCACACTCACATACAAATATTGCCTATGTATGTATGTATGGGTGTGTCTGTCTGGCGAATATGCATTGAATATAAGAACAACAACAATACAGATGTTACAACAAACAATCACATAAAATATGAGGTACACATACACACTAATGCACGTATGCATGCACGTACATTAGTTCGTTTACATATGTATGTATGTATGTATGTTAAATAAAATGGTTTTAAAAACGCAAATGATTTACATGTGATTATGACCGTTCGTTTTGGCTGCAGCCTTAACCTTCTTCAACCGGTTGTGCAGCTGTGGTTTTAGTTGTTGGTGCGCTGCTGTTGCTTCTATTGCTGTTGCTGTTGTTGTTGTTGTTAGTAAGCCGGCTGATGCAAATACTGAAGAAGTTGTACTTGATTTTCCATTAGTTGTCACATCTTTGTTGTTATTGTTGCTCGTGGTGTTTGCGTTGCTGCATGAAAACGTGATGCTGCTCATTTTAGCCAGTGCCAAAAATCCGAAGTAGCGTGTGTTTGAATATACAGAATATATAGCAGCTAAATGGGTCAATCACTCGGTCTCACACACAAGCACAAGAACACAAACACAGACACGCACAAACGTCTCACTCCCACGCACAGACAAACGTTGGCACAATGTGGCCAAACTCTTTTCGCATGTGATGCAAAAGCGTGCTTACGAGCTTTATAACTGTTGTTTGTTTTTGTTGTTGCTGTTATTATTATTAGTATTATTGTTGTTATTGTTTCCGCAAAATCTCAATTAGATATCTCATGTATGCAGTTATTGACTGCCGGCATCGGTCAAAATACAAGCAACGTGCGGCAGTCGAGTTGGAGAAAGACTAAAACGTGGATGTGAGAAGAAATCGCAATTGGCCGCTGTCTTTTTCAGTCTGTTGATTCGCAGAGCTAAGGTTAAAAGCAACTGGCGGCGACGCGTCGTTGACGTTGACGTCGACGCTGGTGGCGAAGGTACAGCCGAAAGGTAGAGCAGCTACTTTTTGTTGCTGTTTTTGTTGTTTCTGCTGCTTCGTTGCGTTATAACTGTGCTTGTGTTTGATGTTTGTATAAAAGAAAAAACGTTTTTTTCATTCTGCTGCAGCGGTGAGACGTTGACGTCGGGTTTCAATAGCGAATGAAATTTAATTTGCTATGTGAATGAGAATGTGTTTATATTTACATGCATGTATGTGTGTCTGTTTGTGTTAGGTATCTAACAGAACCACGCTATATCACACGCTTATATATAATTATTTATATGTAAATGTATATTTATTTAAAATTGCATATGTGTGTGTGTATCCGCATGCAAGTGTATGCGTATTTGGCATATGTGTTTCTATTGCGTTTTCAACTTCTTAAGCTCCTTGGTTGATGGACGAGTTTTGGTTGGATTTTAACGATTCACTTTTATCAGCACATTATATATTGGTTACCTGTCGGAACTCGCGGAACTCGCTGGATTGTAAAATGTTATTTGTTTTGTCTGGGTTACAGACATGTTTCCTCAGCTTTCTGTACTGCTGCAACTGCAATGAGTTTAGAACGTTAGGAACCACGCGGTGATTACTTTGTCGTGTTGCTCTCTCTCTCTGTTTCTCCCGACGAATGGTTCAATGTGTACATAGCGGAAGGCCTCTAAAAAATGTGCGCAGTTGCGTTGATTTTGTTATAACTCTTGGGTTTGATCTGTCGTTACAAATAGCTGCATCTTATGTTAAAAATCGTAATATAAATCATTCTCTCATTGATGAAAGTCATAACTTTGGAGATTTACATCAACATTTGGGAAATTGTAGCATTTGCATTTGTACTCATTATTGCTATTGCTCAGCTGTTCCTGAATAGAAAACATGCAAATTGAGCAACTATGCTCCCGAAGCTCAGCTGTTTCTTGTGGCGGCTGGGCAATAGATTTCAATAGCTGATAACAATCGATACGCGCGACATTGTACAGCACTAGCTTTAACCTGCAGCCTATAGACCTTGGGTATTAGTCAAAACTATGAGCAGTATATGTGAGCATTTATATAAAACAGGACATGTATTTAAAATTATTTACTCGATTACGTCTCACTGCGGCACTATCGCGCAGTCACTTTAAAATACTTCAATAACCAAAGTATCGCACATCTCTAGTGCAGCTAGCGGACGCAACAATATCAGTTAACTTCGTGAAGTGCCAGCCCTGGCTCTGGACAAAAATTCTTTTTTTTTATTTTAATCAATTGTTTATGTTGTGTTGAAATTAATATGGAGTAGTTGTGTGCTTGGCTGGTGCTTTTCTCAATTAGTATGGCCTATATAAATATAGCAGAATGGACGCCCGACCAAGTTACAGACTGGATCCGAGGTAATTCTATGGCTCTTAACAGGTCAAGGAAAAGTGCAGCAGCAGCAGTCTCACAAAAACAACAACAACAACATTCCTTTCACATCCAACTTTCAACTGAAATCAAATGCACATACATATATGTATATATATATACACATATATATATTTATTTATTTGTCCCAAAGGTCTCGACGAGTCCATGGAAGCCTACTTGTATGAATTTTCAAAACACGAAATTGGTGGACGGGCCCTGCTAAATATACGGCCATATGAGTTGGAAAATTTGGGCATGACGGCCATTGGCCGTCAGGAAATTGTCCTTGAGGCCGTTGAGAACCTGCGTAACTTTGTGAGTGCATCTCTGCACAGTGGTTGAAAAACTGCTTAGCTAGCGACAGTTGACAAGTGTTTTCATCTAGTGGTTAAAGATAATAGAGCTATATATATATATATATTTTTGTATATATGTAAACAAGTTTTTGCGTGCGTAATTCAAGTAGAATCCATTTGTAATTGATAATTGGTGCAGTATTCGAATGTCTTTTGTGTTGCAATTTGGCTATTATTAAAAATAATATATATTATTAAAGTCGAGTAATGTTTAAACCACTTGTCGATTGCCGCTAGCAAGGAGCTCTAATTTCTACCCACTGTGCCAGGTCTCCAGTTTGAATTGTCCTAAACTGAACTTTAACCATTTCAGCATTATCACCTGAAGAATGACAACCTGCAGTTCATGGCGCTGCACGTTGGCACCGCGGCGCGTAATTTGCATCGTGATTTGGCCAAGAATCACGCGGACAGCACGAAGGTGGACACACGGACGCTGCACGATATTACGCGCACGATTGCGACGCTGAAGCCGCTGATTGGGAATTTGGAGCGGTCGCCGTTCCGTAACCAGGACATGTACCGGGAGTATTGTCGCAATGTGCTGCGCTGTGGCCTGGAACTGGCGACGATAGCGCAGAGGGATCGCTTTGCGGAGCGTCCGGTGGCACAGATTAAAGCGACAGCCGAGCGGCTGGAGCGGCTAGCGAATTTCATTATACAGGACATATCGGATCCAATGGTGCTGCAGCCGGCGTCGCTTAACCTTGTGACACTGAAGAAGCGCGAGTCGGACCTGGGCTTCAACATCGAGTCCAGCTACAATGGCATCCATCGCGTCGTAGATATTAAGTACAACTCGCCCGCCCAGAGCTCGGGCAAGATCGAAGTGGGTGACGAAATCGTCCAGATCAACTACCAGACAGTTGTCGGCTGGCAGCACAAGTCGGTGCGGGACCATCTCTTCGAGGCGACGCCGGATGTGGTGCTCACAGTCAAGAAGCGACCCAAGCACACCAAGATGTATGGCCAGATCTACATGCAGCCGTACCGACTGCCAAGCAAGAAGCGCAACATGGCCAGCCGCTGGGCGGATAATTTGCCCAGCCCGAGTCCGAGAGCCGCGTTCCTAACGCTCGAGACGGCGCCCAAAACGCCGAGCAGCGGGGATGACAAGGGCGTAAAGGTGCAAGAATTGGTGCGTGAGCGGGAGCGGGTGGGTGAGCAGGTGCAGGCGCATGCCGCCTCGGACTCGGATTCGGACAGCGACATACCCACTCCGACGGATGCAAAGTCCACCAGTCGTGAGATGCGCCTGTACTATCCCAAGCCGCGGGCCCTTCTCCAGCGACGCAACACAATTTGCGGCGATGAGTTTCTCAGCCTGAAGCATCCGCACCTGGTGATACCCTCTTGGCATGAGCGCAAACCCGGCAGCGGCAGCGGAGTTGGTGGCGCGGCCATCTGTGATCCTGGCTCGCCCAGCATTCGCGACAAGTCCATCTCCTTTGGGTACGGTCTCGAGATCGCGCCCAGGCCGACCACCTGCATCGGCCTGGCGGCCAGCGAGAGCGCCGACACCGCCAAGCGACTGATCAACGAGGCGCGCAAACTAAAGCAGCTGACCGAGGCGGGCCTGGAGTCACAACAGCAGCTGCAGATGCTTGAGCGTTACAAGCCCGGCGTCAGCAAGGTTGTGCGCTTCGATGCCAACATGAAGGTGGAGGACTACGTGGTCAAGAATGAGAAGTTTACGTGCAATGTCGAAAACACCATTTTGGAGACGTTCGAGCCGATTCCCTTTGCCGACGAGGGCGACGAGGATGCGCTGGAAACGCTGCGCAGCTGCGCCGGCGAATCCAGCGCCGAGCTGCTCCAAGCCATTGAGCTGGCCACGCGTGAAACGCCGCCGCTGGCGGAGGCCGTCAATTCGCCGCTAATCCAGCAGCAGCAACAGCAGCAGAACCGACGCGGCCGCCTGGACAAGAGCCACAGCACGCCGGCCTACGACAATTCGGGCGAGGAGGAATCGGACACCCCGCCGCCGGCCATCGAGCCGCGCAAAGAGTTTCTGTTGGTGACGCCGCCGGCACCACCGCCGCGTCCGCGCAAGCAGCGCGACCTGACACCGCCCGTGGTGCCCCCGCCACCGCCGAAGCCGCCGAGCATGCAACAGGCTGCAGCAGCTGCAGCAGCAGCAGTAGCAGTTGCAGCAGCATCAGTCACATCAGTCACGGTCACAGCTGCCCCGGTTACAGCAGCTGTGGAGCAGGAGGCCAGCGAGCTGCTGACGCCGAGCAAGACGCGTACGCTGACGCTGAAGAAGAAGCACAGCCTAATGGCCAAGCGACGCAACACGAACCTCAAGCTGCTGGGCACCGGCGACATTCAGGGGCATCTGTACAGGCGGACAAAGAATCTGCGCGGCGTCACCTACTGGGCGCGCATCTACTTTGTAATGCTGGACACCATTTTGTATGGATTCCGGAACAAGCAGAGCCCCAGCGCCAGCCTGGTCATTTTTCTGCCCGGCTTCACGGTGTCGCTGGCCAAGGAGGTGCACTCCAAGCCGCACGCTTTCAAAGTTTACCACACTGCAAAGAGTTTCTACTTTGCCGCCGAGTCGCTGGACGCGCTCAACCAGTGGGTGGAGTTCCTGCGTCTCGCCTCGCTCAAGGTGCCCGCGGTCAGCAACGAGCAGTGCACCAGCAAGGATCTGTACTCGGAGAACGAGAGCTCCGGCGAGGAGGAGAACGATGCGCTGATCAGCACCAATCTGTGCACACCATCGCCGCAGGCAAACAAGGATGTGATTGCTGCGATCGCAGCCACTGGCCATGCCACGCCCACCAGCAGCCTGAGCAGCAACCACAGCATGAAACACGATCGCGGCTACTTCGACTCCTTACGCAAATTCACAATGGGCCCGTTCAAGAGCAACGCGGCCAAGACCAACTCCAGCGACATACCCGTGCCGACGGCGAACTTTCAGACGTTCCGCAAGGTGCCCGGCGGCAGCTGCGGCATCCAGATAGGCGCCAACACGCCCGGCTATCATGATCCGGCACAGCCACCGACAACATTGCTGCCGGTAACAGCGGCAGCGGCAGCTTCAGCGACACCTTCACCGGCAACGCCAACACCCAAGCCAGTTGGGTTGGAGCAGCCGGGGCCGACGTTGTCGCGCAAACTGTCGCGCAGTTCCAGTCGCAGCTCTGTGGTGAGCACCGCCTCGGCGAGCCTGGGACCACCGAATTCACCGGCGCCGACGCTCAGCTCGCAGCAGCACCAAAGCTTCGAGGAGAGCAACAGTCCCAGCCCCAGTCCCAGCCAGAGCCAGAGTCCCAGCCAGAGTCAGAGTCCCAGCAGCAAGTCGAGCCTGAAGAAGGTGCCGTACCATTACCTGCACGCCTCCAATCCCAATCTGGAGGTCTTCGAGTACCATCACTCGCACACGAAAACGTTCATGACCAAGAAGGGCGGCGGGGACGGTGCCCTCGATCCGCACCATCAGACAAACAACATCCAGGGCTATATGACGCTCAAGGATCTGATGCTGCGCAAGCAGCTGGAGGAATCGCAGGAGATGTACAACAATCGGGTACACTTAGGCATCGAGAAGCATCACAGGCACCTGCGCACCGATTCCAATGCCAGCCAGCAGACTGCGACGGGCGTGGCTGCGGCGGCCGCAGCCCCGAAGCCGGCGGGCAATGGGATTGCCGAGAAGCCGGCAAAGATCCAAAGCCTCAGTCTGCCCAAGACGCCGGATTACGAGTTCAGTTTCAAGCCGGACGACGAGAGTATCAAGCGGACGCGCACCATGGAGGGCCAGAAGCTGCGTGACTTTGGCTACGAGCTCATCTTTGGCGATGAGCCCTCGAGCAGCAGCAGCAACAACAACAACAACAGTAGCGCAAGTGTCTCGCGGCAAACGAGTTGCAGCGAATACGAGCGACAGCAGATGTTGCAGCAGCAGCAGGAGAAGGAGAGGCAGAAGCAACTGCAGCAACAGCAACTGACACAAAGCACACGCAAATCATTTCTGCGGTCGCAGCATCTGTCGAGCTTCCTGCACAAGGGCCACAAGAAGAACCACAACGATGCCGCCGAAATTGGCTCCGTGTCGAGCAACAGCAGCAGCAGCAAGAAGAGCAAGAGCAAGTCCGGCAGCAGCGACAGGCGTTTCGCGTTTGCGCCGATGACGATGACGCTGCCGCTAAACAAGAAGTCCAAGTCGAATCACGCGCTCGATGGCAGCACCATTGGCGGCAGCAGCGCCAGCAGCAGCATCAACATCAAGAAGAGCCAGACGTACAATCAGGATCTGCGCGACAAGGTGGCGGGCACCAAGTACGATGCGCATCGCAAGAACTCTGCCCCGATGCCCATCTTTGCCAAGCTCTCCAAATCGTCCACGTCGGGCTCCAGTGGCACGCCCACGCGGCCGTCGAAGGAGAATTGCTTCCTTGGCTCGCCGGGGCTGCATCGCACGCTCTTTGGCGACCGCTTTCATCATCATCATCATCAGCAGCAGCAGCTGCAGCTGCAGCAACTAACGCCGAGCAGCGCTGATATGGATGCGGATGGCGATCAAGAGATATTCTCGCAGGTCATATTCCCGCCGCAGAACAGCCAGCGCAGCTATCGTGGCGTGGCCGCATCCAACACCAACCTGTGTGCGTCCGAATCGCTGTTGCCCCCATTGCCGCCGGCACCGCCACCGCCAACAGCCGCCACAACAGCATCTGCAGCAGCAGCAGCAGCAGCTGCTGTCAGAGAAGATGCTGCTCAGGAGCCAGCAACACCAAAAGTAACCAACACCAATTCTGTTGATTCAAAAGCCGCCACGCCGGACTACCCGAACATGGAGTGCCCGCCGGTCTTCGAGCCGGAAATTTACTCGCTCAGCGAGCCCAACACGAGCCTCTCCCGGCTCATGTTGCGCAACAACAGCAGCGGCAACAGCAACACCAACAGCAACAGCAACACCAATAACAACACCAACAGTCCCAGTGGTGGCGAACATCAAACCTAGGTCTGATGTAAACAATTGTGAATGCTCTATACATATATATATATATATAAATAATTATACATATATATAATATACATATATGTATATATATACTCGATATTGATATAAGTATATGCAATTATGTTCTTTTGGTATACGTCGTTTTCTCCACAGCTAAATGCAACCGGATCCAGGTCCCAATCCAGATCCATATCCTTTTGTACTCATCCAATTATCCACACACACACACACTCTCACACATATATATATATATTTAGATTTATGCTAATGCGATACTTTTTTGGTTCCATTTAAACCTTTTGTATTACACAAAACAAAGTCTGTGCAACGAAAAGAAAATTGTTGTAGATAAACATTAGAAAAGAATATTAATGAAAATTCTTTATGATTTGCCTTTATAATGAGATTAACCAAGTTAATCGAAGCTGTTTGATTTGCTCAACAGTTCATGTCTAGCATACAGTAATAATTAAATGCATAAATATACAAATACACAAATACATTCAATTAAAAAAAATTGTGCATTGTAGGGGTCACCGAGTCAGCAAGGGACCCCAAAATATTTTAGTTAGTATACAATAAATAAATCAATACGTATAAATAAAGTCAACTGTATATAAAAAAATAAACAGCGTCTATATTAATTTGATAGCCCAAAGATATAGCTTAGATTCCGTAAATTTGATCGCGTAACCTTGTTCTACTGGGAAATCCTTCTATTTATTTTGGAATGGTTAATAAGGCAAGTATGAAACCCATTCAGTTTAAATTCAATTATTTTACCATACATTAATTAAGCATTGTTCTTAATATTCAATATTAATATTCGTGGATATTCCCACAATTTGAAAAGTTGTTTCATGTTAATTTCTAAGCAGATCGATTTATAATCCCTTTATTCACATATAGTTTCAAATAACCAAAATGTTGCGTGTTTAAGAAAATGCAGTTGTAGTTGTGATTCATTCAGACCAGATCGGCGATGCGTTTCTTCACCTCGTCTTCGGGCAACATGGTGAACTCTTTTCTTGTCGTTGTCATGGTCATTAGCTCGACGTTGGTCTCGTTGAGCTTCTCCTCCATGACCTGCTTGAGCGTGTTTAAGCACAAATCGATGGCATCGTTCTCCGTCATCTCCGCGGTGTATTTGTCCTGCAAGTTCTGTTGGGCGCCCTCGCTGCCAGAGCCGATCGCCTTGGCGCAGTAGCGAATGTAGGTGCCGGAGGGATCCATGTGCCAAAGTTGCGGCTTGCCATTTTCGATGCCGGCAAAGAGGATGGCCACACCGAAGGGTCGGCTCATGGCTGCAGCGCCATCGCCGTCGCCGCTATCACCGAACTGTATGGCCAATGTGGAGACGGCCTGGGCGCACGACTCAACGGTCATGGACTCGTTGTAGACGAACCAGTGATTCTGGCACTCGACACGCGCACGCTCTATTAATGTGCGCGCATCAGCCATCAGACCAGAAGTGGCGCAGCCAATGTGCTCGTCCACTTTGACAATCTTCTCAACGGTCTTTGGCACCATCATTGGCGAAGTGATGCGCTTTTCCACGGCCAAGACAACGCCTGGAAAATTAAAATGGGCATTAATTAAATTCGATTGTGAACGCAGCCTCTGCCCAATGCTTACTGTCGTTTGTGCAAATGCCGATGGCAGTGGAGCCCAATTTGATGGCCTCGATGGCATACTCGACTTGAAAGAGGCGGCCCTCTGGTGAGAAGGTGTTTACACCGCGGTCGTACTCGGAGCGTGTTAGAAACATGATTGTATACTGGCTGCAAGTCGAAGAGATTGTTGTCAAACGTACTTTTACAAATGTCTAACAGAATGATTAACTAAAGCTTACTTACTTATTCTTCAAAACGGATTAAGCTACGACAAACAAACCAATTTCCAAATGCCGGAATGACTTTGATGCCAAAATGACTTGCGTATAAAATGACAGCAGCGAACGGCAGCGCTTACAACAGTGCTGTAAAATAAAAAAAATAGAAACAGTGCTGCATAAGGAAATTTGTTAAATAATCAAAACTGGTCACACTTGTGCGACGTTTACAGCGCGCCACAATTTAAATTGCTCCCAAGCAATAATATGTTGACCCATTTCGGTATACGCCATTTCTTTATGAGGAAATACAGACAAAACTTGCTCTTCAACTTTTATTAAAATTAATATATAATTGTGATAGTAAGTTGTGCGTCTGTGAATGCATTTACTGTTTTCTCTTTCATTTCCAGTTAACCGATTCTGTAATAAATCATGCGAGCATTCGATTTAAATTAAAGCGAGAAATTACCTGTTGCTCACATACACGAAATTAAAAATGTTTTAAGCAAAGTAGCCGTGCTGATATTTTAGTGTGACGATATTTGATTGTAATTTTAAGTCAATGTTAATCGCAACGTTTAAAAAGACATATATATGTAAATTTTGACCAGCATTCAAGGACTTGTCACAAATATGTTGCGCACTCTCTTTGTCAGGCTTACTGTTGTTTATGATTGATTTACTGATACTTTTGAATTTTCGACATTATAACGTTGACTGAACAAAATCCGATAAACTGGCTTTTAACTGGCAATGTAATTAAACCAAAGGGCTAAACAATCACTTTACCAAATTTAGTTGCAGAAATTATTGTGAAATGGGAAAACTAATTACTGGGTCAAGGTCCAACGAGGCCCTTCTTTTCGAGATTTAACATCTAACAGCGTCTATTCCAAAGGGAGAGAGAGGCGTTCACAATGCACAACAATGTAATGAAGGTCATTGACCAGCTAATGCCTATGCATGTGGGCTGATAAATTTGTGTGTCTGTGTGTGTTGGCTTGTTTAAGCTTAAATCAGCTTGTTAATTGTTTCATGTAGTTACACTGCGAGAATTGTAATTACGAATTAGTGGCTCTAATTCATAATTATGAACGCAATAATGGGCAATTAGTGCGCGAAATACGGCGCTTGGCTCGATTATGAAATAGAATAGGCATGTAAATGCTTTTTTTTAAGTTGCTGCCGCTGCTGCCGCTGCTGCTGCTGCTGCTGCTGCTGTTTCGTATACCCCGTCTACACCGACCGTTTCAGTCTCTTCGTCTTTTGAAGACTGTCTTCCGCGTCTGTGGCGGGTTTCGAAAAATTGTACAGTTCGCTAGGAAAATGTTTTATGTTTTATTGTTGTTTAATGCATGGCAGAGTGTGCATGTGTGTGTGTGTGTGCATGTGTGTGCATATGTGTATGTTTAATTTCGGTTTTGTTTTAGTTTTAAACACACACTAAGTAGTTAAAGCAACTGCACGTTGGCTTTTAAATAGCCAACTATTGCTATGTTTTTTTTCAATTTAATGACTTTGATTGCACAAAATAAAGCAAAAGCACACACACATGTTTACACACACATATATATTCGTAGGTACAGTCACGCTGTTAGCTCCTACAGGCTGTAATCATGATCATGCCACAGCGAGTCGAAATTTTTGGCCAATTTCAGCGAAATGTGGCAGCCAAATCGTTAGCCAAAATGTGGGGTGAAGCACTAACTGCATTGACTATTGGTCACAATTTATAGTGTTTGTAGAGCTGGACACGTGGTGTCTAACACGACATCATCACGAGCACGAAACACGACACGGACGACATTTCTATATGAAACTCTGCCTGTTTTGTTCGTTGTATTTTATAGGAAATTTTTCGATAATTGCATTAATGAAAATATTGTTTGTATACATTATTCAGAAAAATTATAGGATATATTAAATTTATTTAATTTATGAGTTTTTAATAATTAATTGAAATAGAAAATTTTGAATTTTTTTGGCATATAAGTTAATAATTCCTAGATTTTTGTTTAAATTTAAAAATGAATTTCATGCTTCGAAGATCATTTTTTATTTCACCCCTTTTACACATCCGATTTCTTACTAGGCACGTCGTGCGTGTTCGTGCCACATACTAAATCAGTCACGCGCCCAACACTAGCGGACAGCCTAAAGCCCCAATGTCACTTAAAGCTTCGGCTAACGCCCAAAATGAGTTACATTGTTGCCGCTGACAAAGCCCCATGAATGATGATCGTTAAGTGGGATGAATGCACTGATTCGATCCATGGCTCTGCGCAGGGCTATCAAATGTCGAATGCGTTGGGGTTTAACCTTCTTATTGTTTTTGCCACTTACCACACAGTTTATTTACAACAATGGCACAAATGCAATCGCCGTCGATTTACATAATCCGCAACAATATTGTTCGCTTGAATTTGATAGCAAAGTGTGCCTATTGATATGTCTGCGATAGTATCGAATGGAAACGGAACAACGATGTCAATGCTTGATTTTTGCATTATATAAAGCGTGTAATGTGAGATTTATATGAATATGTATTCCCCTTTTTAATTGCGAGTCATAAAATCAAAGCTGCCGCTCAAGATGCAAATGTATCTGTATCTGTAAATGTATCTGTATCTGTAGTTGTATTTGGGTCGTTTGTAACAGTTTCCTAGCTATTGTTATAGGATAACGACCCGATTACCTGGTTGTAATAGTACATCATGCATGGCTCCTGCAGTTGCCATCCCGTTGCTGCTTCCACATCGACATGAGAAACGAGTTGTTCATATAATGCCGTTCCCCAACATTTCATTACTAAGCCAAATCCACACCAACAGCAACAACAATCGTGTTGCGAATGTGCCTGAAGTTGTTGTCGCTTGGGTAGCCAGATGACGGGTAGCAGGCGGCGGGTAGCGGGTAGCGGGGTGTGGGCGGTTCGCTTGGTGAATTGCGTTGCGATAGACCAATTTTTCGGTGTATATAAGCTGAGTGCAGCGAGTCAGCGAATCAGTACCAGCTTGGATCTCGTTATTGGTATAACACAGTTTATTGTGGAGTAATCGTTTTCCTCGTGAGACGTCAAAGCAACAGCTCAACAATGCGAATGGTAAAGTTTTTTAAAGTTTCCGTGTTCCCCGTGTTTCTGCATGTGACATCAGTGCATCAGTGATTTGATACCAAGCGAGGATTAGCTTGCTGCAATCAAGAGAACAATGCTCAATGTGCGCCAACTTCCGTTTATCCTTTTGCAGTTCGTTTTTCCTTGTCTCGCCGTGTGCGTGGCAATGGCCCATTGTGCGGCCATCGAGAAGGCTGAGGAGCAGGCGGCCGCCCCGGCCGAGGATGGCAAGAATGTGGAGAAGCGTGGCCTCCATCTAGGCGACTATCATCACCATCACGAACACATCAAGACAGTGACCATCGAGAAGAAGGTGCCCGTTCCGTACACAGTGACCAAGCATGTGCCCTACACGGTTGAGAAGAAGGTGAGTAAGCAGCCCTTACCAAAGGGGTTGAAACATCTATTTACTCTATTTGCTACCGCCTGGCCAGATCCCCTACGAAGTTAAGGTGGATGTGCCACAGCCATACATCGTGGAGAAGAAATATCCGGTGCATGTCAAGGAATACGTCAAGGTGCCCGTGCATGTGCCCAAGCCGTACATTGTCGAAAAGAAAGTGCCCTACGAGGTGAAATACCCCGTCGACAAGCCGTACGAGGTGAAAGTCCATGTGCCAGAGCCCTATGAGGTCATCAAGAAAATCCCGTACGAGGTGAAGGTGCCGGTGCCACAGCCCTACGAAGTGATCAAGAAGGTGCCACATGAGGTGAAAGTGGAAGTGCCAGTACCCAAGCCCTACGAAGTTATCAAGAAGGTGCCGTACGAGGTGAAAGTAGAGGTTGAGAAGCCCTACCCCGTCGAGGTCGAGAAGCCCTACGACGTTGAGGTCGAGAAACCGTACACGGTCGTTGTCGAGAAGAAGGTGCCCTACGAGGTTAAGGTGCCCGTTGACAAGCCCTACAAGGTTGAGGTAAGTTCAAACCGTCATCAGAGAGTGCTTGAACTCCATCGGATTAACAACGGAAATATGCAATTATCTCACAGGTGGAGAAACCATATCCCGTGCACGTGAAGGTACCAGTACCACAGCCCTACACTGTCGAAAAGAAGGTGCCCTACACCGTAGAGAAGCCTGTACCGTATGAGGTTAAGGTGCCCATCGAGAAGCCGATTCCAGTCTACTCGGAGGTGAAGGTGCCCATTCACAAGGAAATTCCCGTCCCTCAGAAATATCACGTCGAGGTGCCGATCTTCAAGCATCACGAACATCACCATGAGGAACACCACGGCTACCACGGCCACTACTAAGGATGCTGGCCAGCACAGAACGCGAGCACAAGGAGTAAACGAACATCGATAGATAGAAGAGACCAACAAGAACAAGAACAAGAACGAGATGAAGACAATGTGAGAGAACACAAGGACACAAGCAGAGCGTCTTTGTTGGATCCACGAAGCAACGTTGAGCTGGACGTTGAACGGGTGATAAACACAAGGAGGAGGGGAGTCAGAGCAGAAGGAGGAGGAGGAGGAGAAGAAGAACAACAACAAGTAGCAGTGAGAGGACAAACTAACTAGCTACTTGGCAACGAGATCTTGCGATTTCCGCAAACAACTCGCGGATTTCGCATACGTTTTAAGCCAAATGTGTTATACTTTTATTGTATCATTGTTTTAGCTGTACGATTATGATTTTTTATTTAAATTATAAGCTAAAGAAACTGAGAAAACAAAGCGAATTGCATTAATTGAGCGGAACAAGGCGGATCAGCGAGGGGAGGGTGATGGGGGCTGCCCATGGAAGTGAAAGTGAAAAGCAACTGGCGATCCACAGACCATGGTCCAAAAGCAACGTAACACTTTCGTGCTGTCGGCCAAATTGAAATGAAAATCAAAACTGATGAAAACCAGTTAACAGTTGTTGCTGTTGTTGTTGTTGTGTATTCTTGGCCAGTTCGTTACGCAAGGCGCGATTTGCGATTGCATCACAGCCTAAAACTAATTACAGGAAGTAGCCACACTCATGCACACACACACACACATACAAATACACAACAAATTTGTTCAAATTTAAACAATTTTTTTGTTTTTAGTAATCACTTTGGCAATCGCAAATTTTCGCAACTTTTCTTTCAACTGGCTAGTCATAAGGCGTTCAAAAATGTCGAATAGCGCATAAATACATATATGCATATATATACACATATCGGATCGCTTCTGCAAATGCTGTTGCCAACAATTTGACGCGCTGCTTCATTTTTATTGGCTTCTGAGCGAAGCCAGCTGGAGAGGCGCGTAAAGTGGAAACTGTTGAAACCCAACAAAAGACAGAGAGTACGAGACTCAAGTAATGGCCTCGTTTTTGGCCAAATGGTAACCGTTATATATCGCATAGTTAATGCTAAATTGCTGTATTTCGTAATGCCACAATCTGATTGCGAACAATCGAAATTGCAATTAACATACAATTGTAATGTCTAAGAGAGCGGCATCATTAAAATAAGCAACAACACACTTTAAGCATTTAAATTCAGCGTGGCACAGCAATCACCTTTACACAACGAACTATTTGATTTGCGCGCCAGATTAATAAACGCCCTGTTACTCACAAATGCATTCCACACATAACAGGGTGTGCGTTTGGTGGATGGTGTGGAACTAGCGGTGCATTGTCCAATCAGCTGTTTGTTGTAGTTGTCGAAGAAGAAGAACGGCATTCACTTTTCACAGTTAATAACAACTGAACAATATTTAATTTAAATTGTGTTTAAATAATGGCAGACGACGGCGAAAACTCACTGGACAACAGGCCATCGGACGATAGCAAGCCGGAGAAAATGTTCACACTCAAAAAATGGAACGCAGTGGCTATGTGGAGCTGGGACGTGGAATGCGATATATGCGCCATTTGCCGCGTTCAAGTAATGGGTGAGTCCGCTATCCAAGCCTTCTTATTTGCTGTACTTGTGCTGATCTACTAGATGCATTTTAGCGATCGCCTTTGTTTACCAAATACTATAAGGGATACAATTAATACGAAACCAAGTATGCTGCGACATACAATCGACTTGCTTTGGTTTTTTCCAATTTGCAGTGATAAAATAAACCAAATCGGGATTGCTTAGGCATATTATACACAATTTTGACTGTAGTGATCTTCCTTAACTCTTAGTTAACTTGAAGGCATGTATTTATACACACATGACTGCTGCAGTTGCACAACACTGAACAATTTTAACAGCTTTACAAACTTAACCATTTTTTATTTGGCTTGTTAGTATTTGTTCTTAATAACGACGTTCCAAACGTGTCATTGACATTGTTAAAATATTCCGGTTTTACAACCTTCTATCAAGCCGTTCTCAAATTCTCAATGGGTTTGATAACGCGTGAGTTTAGTATCTTGCTCTCTTCTAAACTAAACTTATGACAGCTCGTCCTCCTGATCACGAGCATATATACTTTTAGGGTCGGAAATGCTTCCTCCTGCCTATTACATACATACATATGCATAAAACCTTTTTCCTACAATCGATAAAAATCTGCAAAAACGTCAAATTTGTAAGGCGTATGTATTACTTATTATTTTAAGAGCTAGAGACACTTTTCACTTGTATTCAATATGTTTTAATCTATTCGCCTTTTCAATTATTATCATTTCTTCTATATTTTCGATTCTGAGGGAATCCAATTTTCTGTCAAAAATCATCATCATGTCCAAAATTATCAGTATTATGTCTCGAATTTCATACAGCCATAAATTTGTCAAAACTGAACAGATTTTCATGTTTGATAGCATTCTGGTCGAGATTATTCAATACCATTGATTAAACATAAAATCAATGCGTTTTTGAAAAAAAAATTTTTTTTTTTTTTGGTAAAAATCACATAAGGGGGGACCCTTATGTATTTTTGAAAAAAAAATATTTTTAAGTTTAAAATTGCGAGTTTGCGTTTTAAATCGATTTTTCTGGCAAAAAATAATATAAAAAACAACATTTAACTTGATTCTGAGGGGGTCAAATTTTTGGTCAAAAATCATGCCAAAATTGAGAAAAATTTGGACATGTAAGGCTCTCGGACCCATAGGACCCATATTTGAAACACCCATAAATTTGTTAATACTGAACCGATTTTCATGTTTGATGGCATTCTGGTCATGATTTTTCATTTAGATTGGTTCTACATTTAAAATTCATGCATTTAAAAAAATATTTTTTTTTCATATTTTTGGAAAAAAACCATGTACTCCCCCTTACTCTTTTTAAAAAAATTTTTTTTTCAAATTTTAAAATTGTGAGTTTGCGTTTTTAATCAATTTTGCTGGCCATAAAAAGTATAAAAAAACCACATTTAACTTGATTCTGAGGGGGTCAATTTTTTGGTCAAAAATCTTGCAAAAATGAAGAAAAATTTGGACATGTAAGGCTCTCGAACCCATAGGACGCATAGGACCCATATTTGAAAAACCCATAAATTTTTCAATTCTGAACCGATTTTCATGTTTGATGGCATTCTGGTCAAAATTTTTTATCTAGTTTTTGATACTGTAATGTCTGAAATAATACAATATTATGGATGCACAAACCATAAATCGAATCGACTCATCATATTGCACAAAATTTATACAGTGAAAGCTCTCTTGATTGGATTAACTAAAATAAAAGTTTGAACATTTTTGGGTTGAATTACAATTAAAAATATTGCTGTTTTTACGTTTCAGAAAAAGTTTTGTTTCTACGTACTATTTTGAAAAACTTTGGTTTTCCCTAAAAGGCTACATAAATAAAGAATTTGCGTTTTACGATTAGTCTTTGTCGTTTTATAATTTATTTTTAAAACCTTTTACATGTAGAAAATGTTTTGTTTTGTATTCATGAATAATCAGTGCATTCATCCAATAAATGCATCGCCATTTTTATAGTTATGGTTTGATTTTGTTAACGTAACAAACTGGCGATAAGGCTCAGAAACGAACAGTTCCGTTGGCTATCTCTGATTTTGTGTTCTTGTGTTTGTAGAAAATGATGCAAATAGCAATACTGAAAATAGAATTGTATCTCAAACTGATTACGTTTCGATTCGCAGTGTGCATTTACTACTGTATATAGCAAATAGTAATAGTGAATATATATACACATATGCATATATACATCCACTCTAGAATGGATTTGGAAATCAATAAAATAAATTGCTCACGTATTTGCATTGACATTGTGAAACTTTAAGTTGCATTTTGAAGGTTGCATGCAAATATTTTACGGCTTTTTGAAACAGATTTTGCCTCCCCTTTTCGATGTCGATTTGAGGTTTGCGGCCAAAGCGATTAAAAGAAATTGTTTTGCATTAGTTGTGTATTCATTAAAATAATTTACAATAATCATTTACATATACAGATTCATATTTTTACATGTGGTTTCTATTCGAATAGCCAATTAAATTGATCTCTTCTGTGGCGGGGAAGGTAGCAGCCAGTTGGTTAGTTTTGCATGATTGAGAGAGTTAACGTGGCGTCTCTCTCGCTCTCTCTCTCTCTCAATTGTGGTGTCCTTATCAACTAAATATGTCATTTGTCTACAGAGATTAATTCAAGACTTCACTTCATCACAATTACACAATCATAAAACTACGCGACTTAGCGATATAAATAATAATAACCATAATAATAATAACAATAATTACAGAGAAATCAAGGAAATCTTTTTCTTATTTTTTTTTTTTTTTGCTAAAAACAAAAAAAAATACACGCTCTCTCGAAGCACATGTGATAAAGTTATAGCTCTAATATTCGATATCGATACCGATAGCATATCGGCAGATCGATAATGTCATCGGTCTCATTAAAGTTGTACAGCTTAAGCACTAAGGCACTAGACTAATATTTGGTTTGATCGCTTCAAGATCCTTCTGCTTAGGGTGGAAGGGGCGGGGGGCCGTGTTCGATAACGGATTACATGTTGAAGGACAAGGGCTTAATGTTCGCCACCGAGGACATGCGACGCACGCGTCCCATCATCTTGCGCTCAATATCCTCCAGCGTCTTGCCCTGCGTCTCTGGCACATAGAATATCACAAAGAACAAGCCAATAAAGCAAATGGAGCCGAACATCCAAAAGGCGCCGTGTGCACCCATAAAATCTGTTAAAATAAAAAAAAACAACATTAATAACGGATCAAAAGAATATGTGTGTGTGTGACTTACCTATCATGTCTTGGAACGACTTGGTCACCACAAAGGTGCAGGACCAATTGAAGGCGGTGGCCACAGAAGCCGCTGAGCCGCGTATCTTGGCCGGCAGAATCTCGCCCATCATCAGCCAGGGAATGGGTCCGAAGCCCAGCGAGAAACCGAGAATGTAAACCACAAAGCAACTCAACGGCAACCAGCCCACATTGGAGGTGTCCATGCCGATGGACTTGCAATAGAAGAATCCGCCCAGTACGAACAGCGTCAACACCATCGCCACATTGGACACATATAGCAGAATCTAAAAGAATGCCAAGATTAGAGGAGTACGTTTGGAATATCGGACGGGGAATTTACCTTGCGTCCGGCGCGATCGATCAGCAGTGTGGCTATGAAGGTGGCCATAAAGTTGACAATGCCCACAATGATGGTGCACAGGTTGCCGTCGATGGTGGAGCCGGCGTCGTGGAAGATTTGCACGGTGTAGAAGATGACCGCATTGATGCCGCTCAGCTGCTGGAAGAACATCAGGCCCAGCGAAATGGACAGCGGCTTCAGGTTGCTGCGCTTGAGCAGCTCCAACATTGTGTTCTGTGTCGCCTGCCTGTCGGCGTCCGCCTGCGAGCGCATCAGGCCCTTCAGCTCCGGCTCCACATCGGCCTCCTTGCCGCGCAGCCAGATCAGCGCCTTGCGAGCGCGCTCCTCCCGACCGCGGCTCACGAACCAGCGCGGCGTCTCCGGTATAAGGAACATCAACAGCAGAAACGGAACGGGCAGCGCGGCGCCTAAGAACGCGAGCATCGACCAGTCCATATACGTTCCGGCCACAAAGCAGAGCAGTATGCCAATGTTGCCAAACGCCGTCGGCAGCAGACCCAATGTGCCGCGCACCTCCGGCTGCACCGTCTCGCCCAGGTAAACGGGCAGCGACAGCGACGCGATGCCCACACAGAAGCCGGCCAGAAAGCGGCCGCAGAGGACCATCACCACGTTGACGGCGCAGGCGATCAGCAGCCAGGAGACGATGAACGGCACCGCCGTCGCCAGGATCGTGTTGCGCCTGCCCAGATACTCAATGAACGGACCGCCAGCAATGCCGCCGGCGAGACCAGCCAATGGCATGATGCCACCCACCCAGGATGCCTGCAAAGTGATTAGAAATTTACCAGTTTAGATGGGGTATTTTAATGGAAATTAATATATATATATATATTACCCACTTAGAACTAGAGTCAGCAAATTTTGCAGACTCTGGTTTTCAGATCGTTAAAAATTACAAAAATTCTTCATTCAATTATTCAATCAGTTTCCCACAATTTCTTCTTGTCAGCAAATTTATCTGGTTTTCAGATCATAAAAATCAATAATTTAGAAAAAAAGGCAATAACAATTTTACATATTTGCGTATCTTTCACTCTAAAAACTAGAATCAGCAAATTTTGTAAATATAGATATTACTATAAAAATCAAAAATTTTCTAAAATAACCTCAATTACGAGGTTTACTTTCGACTCTTTTAAACTGTTATACAATTACACCCGTTTTAAAACTATTAACATTTATCGTTGCATCTAAATTTGCCAATTTTGATCAAATTGTGATATATAAGTTTTCTGTCCCATCGGCCTTTATATTAGTATTACATATTCCTTAGGTATTTCCGAAAAGCATTTAGTTTTTGTTGTTGTTGTTTTTAAATACGTGTGTTTTTGCTATTATTTGTAAAATTCGTAAACGGAATTTCCCCCAGCTACATTCTATTAAGCAAAAGGAACTCTGGTTTTAGTTAACACTTACCGCTTGGGGGGTCACCACAAAGGATGTCAGATTGGTATCGGTCATGGAGACCAAAGCGGGCGAGGTGTACGCGCTGGCAAAGCCGACGACCAGGGAGCCCAGGGAGACGCTCAGCGCAGCGAGCACCTGCAATGAAAAAAGAATAATTGTTACAAAATGTGATCAGTGATGCGATTTAAAATGCATGGGTGATCGTTTTAGGGGGCGCTACCTGAGAGTAGGTGCACTTGGCCTTGGGCTCCTCATAGGGCACCGTGAAGGACACATGCGTGTCCGCGCGCATAAGGATCTTCATGATTCGATTGGCTGAAGCTTCGGTCGCGACTGGCACGAATCTGTTTGCTGCTGATCGAGTTGATTGAGTTTTTTTTTTGGGGGGGAGAACTGTGGCGACCTTGCTGCACTGCCGCCTTTCACTTTACGGTTAGAAGCCTTGCGATCTGGACGCTAGCTAACACTAACGCATTTGTTGCGCTTTGCCGGACAAAACTGAACTGAAACTGAAACCTGTCATTTCGCGACTCGAATGCAACGGCGGCCCCCGTTCAAGTCCGGCTAGGCCGTTAGATTTTGAGTTTGATTTGCTCGGTCACGTACAAACCAACAAAAAAACAAAACATACATCAGTTAGCACAGAAATAATATTATTATGTGCCGGACTATGTATTGATATTGATATGCATATACATATATGTATATATTCACTGATAGATCGCTTATCAATATGCATGCATAAAATAACTCAATCAGTGTCCCCGCTTTAAACAATTGATTGTGCCTTCAACTCGGATTTGTTCAGCACAGATCGGTCCAGCTTATCACGCTGTTTACGTGTGCCTCCGGTTCGAGATTAGCCAGTACGCCAAATGCGGTTTGCGGCGGTTTACTTAGCTGTTGACTTGCGTTGCTGCTAATACGCAAACTGCAACTAAGCTGGGCCACGCATTTGGCCAACAGGTCAATGCGATGAACGCTGTTGTCCATCAGTTTATCGAGGCGCTGGCATTCGGTATTTTTAGTCTGTCATAACTAACTAACTGCGTTATTTCAGTTTCAATTTCAATTAAAGACAGCTCGCATGTCATTACGTTGTCGGAGAGTGGGGGCGGGGGCGGGGTGTTCAGTCCAATCTGGGCGTGCGAAAATAGCCCGCCACGCGCTTTCCGAAAGGCGACCCACAAAGTGCGCGCTAAATTGCTCAAAGAATGAATGCGAGCGCTTGAATGCTTTATGGCAATATTAATGCCATTCATAAGGCCATTCCCCGTTATGTTCACACTACACACTTGTCGTTTACACACACACAGTCGAGTAGCCATTTATAGGCGCCAGTTTAGCCAGTCTCCGCGCTTTAACGAGCCAACAATGGTCCCGCTAAACATTAGCTACAATGTCTACGACAATGTTTATGCGTGTTGCATATCGCAAATAATCATATATATTCATAATATTTATATATCGAAAGACCAAACAACATGAAGGAAAAGATACAATTCTAGGCGGGTATTCCCATTTCTGGTTAATGATCAAAATGTGTCTGAGATTTTTGTTATCGTAAATTGTGTTCTCGTATAACCGTTCTAATTAAGACAATTTAACTATGATTTTAAATAATCAGATTCGTACCTGTGTCCATATATAGATGGGATTCGTTGTCGGTCTGTAGACCTCCAGTTTGGGCTTGCCATCCTCGGTGATCTGGCGGACAAAGGGCACCGCGTGCCGGATGTTGTCGCCCCGCTTGTTGCCCATCTCGTCCATTTCGTACAGCCGACGACTGCAAATAGAATTAGAAATTGCGTTTCAGACGTTGGGCAATTCAACAGTGAATCAAATAGATTAGTTGCGTCACTATTTTTAGTAGATCGCTGCTTTGGCGACTTGGGGAGGGGGATTCTCTCACCTCTTGCGTGAATCTGTGCTAATTGAGCGCTGCTGTTGGAAGTTCTGTCGCGATGTGAGGAAATCCTCGTCGCTCTCGCTTTCAAAGTCCTTCAGATCGATAATGACTGGCTTGGTGATGTCCTTCGGCCGATGAATCAGACGCTTGTGCTCGGCGTCGTCGCCCTCCTCGTCGCTGTCGGTGCTGGAGCCCTGTAATACTTTGTCTAGCTTGAAGGTGACCCGCGGATCGAGACTCTGATGCTTGCGCCCCTGGAACTCGCGTCGTGTCTTGTGGAACTCCTCCTCGGATGAGGAATCCTTTAGCAGATCGTCCAGAAAACGCGTGCCCTTAATGTCGAGCGAGACGTGCTTTTTGGCCTGAAACTGGCGGCGATTGTCGTTGGCCAGTATGTGCCTCAGGTCCTTGAGGATGCCCTTGTGATCGACACTGGTCGCCTTCTGCTGCTGGAAACCGATGCGCTTATCCTCGAAGCTGTCGTCGTCGCTGCTCTCGGCAGCCGCCTTGTTCCCCTGCTGCTGCTGCTCGCCGCGCGCCTTCTCAAAGGACACCCGCGAACCCTTCAGCGACTGCTTGCTGCGCTGCAGCTCCTCGCCCCCCGTCACAATGCTGCGCTGCTGTCGATCCCGATGCGGCTCGAGCGATGTCGGCGGCGGCGGCAACGGCGTCAACTCCAAGCTGCCACTGGCCCGCAACGGTGTCCGCTGCTGCTGCTGCTGCGGTATCTGTATCTGTATGTGTGGCTGCGGCTCGCCGATGTCCGCCTCCTCGAGCAGCGGTCGAAACGACAGCGGCGGCTCGTCGTCGACGTCGTGCAGCAGACGCAACTGTTGCTGCGGCTGTTGTTGTTGCTGTTGCTGCAGCTGTTGCTGCAACTGTTGCTGCAATTGTTGCTGCTGCTGCTGCCGGTGCTGTTGTGGCCGCTGCAGATGCGGGAACTGCTGCTGCGGATGGCGCTGCGGCGCCACCTGGGGAAACGGAAACGGATCCTCCGGTAGTATTGTGTCCAGGCTGGTGCCCGTATTCGATGCAGACAGATTGCTCTCCACGCGACTGTAGCCCAGCTCCTCCTGCCAACAAAAGCAACGTCACAATTTTAATTCGATGGCTTTAAAATCTTTTAAATCAAATTTCAGCTTTCAATTTAAGTGGCGAACACGCACCGCAAACGCTTGCGAATTAATAAAAATCATGCTGCGACTTTGTATTTTTATAATGTTGCTGCTCGGTGATTTTTGCTGTTCTTGAAATCAAAGGCCAAAGGTTGCCAACAGATTCTGGTGCTATGCTAGGCAACCCTTATCTCAAATAAGTGCTGCCCGTTTCATCTGCTTTAAACATGAATGTTAAATATTTAACACTAACTTTAGATTGAATATAAGGTGCATATAATGTTTCTTCATTTTCCAAGAACAAGTTAAGATAAGTCTAATATCCCAGAAATTGATAGTGTTTATCTATATACATATATGATTAACTGATCGGTAACTAAAAGAAAAGTTGTTTTTAAAAGAACCCCATTAGTTGTCAATAAATTTGCTGATCATGATCATTTAGAACACTCTATTTTGAATGTAGAGCATCTATAGATCGTTATTTTTTTCCGCTGATGAGCACTTCAACTGTACAATTTGTTGATCATATTTTTGCTGCCTGTGTTTACATTGAATTGTGCTATCAAAATTTTAATTGAATCGCTGTAGGCTGCCTTTCAGCATCATCTTATCAGGGGCGTCCATTGACTTGTAAGATCTCCCGATTATCTTTCATAGTGACAACTAATAAATTGATTGTCATAAATTTATGATATGAAATTTTACTTACGCCGGCTCTGGTCAGTTTTTCCTTTAGTTTGCCCATGGCGCTGCTTAGCGGCTGATGGTGGTGGTGGCCTCCACCTCCGCCCCCGCCGCTGGCGCCTCGATTGTCGCGTCCACTCATCTTATCAATAACGTCTTATGTTGAACTTGAACTGTTTGGTTTACCTTGGTTTAATTATTGATTAACAATTATGCGACAGACACTTGTGTGTAAATTGTAAACAAGGCCTTATTTGAAATTTTGTCTTTGTTTTTGCTGCAAAAAAAAAGAGAGACAAAAGTTTAATAACAGTTAATTATAATAGTAATATGCATGCTAGCTAACAGTAGTCAGCAATGTTGCACTTTAACTTTATCGAACATTTTCCTTATCAACTGTCTGCTTCTTATCGAGCCTTGAGTGTTTGTTCTTTGATAGTGCGAGCCCCCCAATAATTATTGAGTATATGCACACCCACTTCTTATAAAAAATAAAATAGATAGTATTTATATTTAAACATATATATAGTCTGTGATATATCTTTTTATAACTCTATAGGCACGACCACATATTTAGATAGCTACGAAAGTGGGTGTCGTTCCGCATGTGTCCGTTTTTTTTTTTTGTTTGCAAAATTTACTTTCTTATTTTTTTTTCATGCGACAGCTGTCAAAAATTGTTACAAAAATTTGTTTTTTGAAATATTGCTGTTCTATTAGCTTATATCTAACGCATTTTCATTTTTTTTTTTAAATACTGTTTATTTTTTTTGTTAATTTTAAGCACTTGTGTCAATATTTCTGCTGCTCACTGTTTGCGCCATTTTCACTTTAACAAATAGTTTAAGAAAATGTTGTTTATACTCTTTCTTGCATATTTGTTTTTTTTTATATTTTTATTTTTAGCACGCGGCAGTTGGCAAATTTTTGTTTTTAAAATTTTCCACTTTTGACTTTTTTCTATATAAACATTTTTACGTCTTATTTATTAGCTCAAATAATTAATGATCATTTTTGTGGGCCAAAAAAAAATTCAGACAAACAAGAAAAAAAAGAAGAGTTCGTTTGCTTTGAACGGTCGTTCTTTGCTTTTTACTCCTGCGTCATGTGACTGTGATTGTGATGCTAACGGGACGCGTGGGCGGCATGACGTCGACAGCGCTGCGCTGCCTCGGAGACCGGCGACGCTAATGCTGACGCCACAGTGGCTGCTTTCCTTTACTTTATTTGGCTCTCTCTCTCCCTCTCTCTCGCTAAGGTGGTGATTTACATAACTGTTATTGTGCTGTTGTTATTGTTGGAAAAAATCTAAGCCACCATTTGGCTTACATCAGATGCGCATTTCTGCCGAAAACTATGCTGTTGACCTTGAACGGTCATAAATGCATTTATGCGTATGTGTGATGAGTCTCGCTAGATACGCTAGCAACAAACTTACATACGCATATTGTTGTTGGGATAGTCTATCGCTCAGTGCTCCAGTGAGCAACAACTACAACTCAACGATTACACATTCAAAGTTGTGAGTAAAACGGCGCGCAATGCTTAAAGCCGTGCTTAAGACGGTGCTCTTACAATGCACTCTCTTAAATGGCAATGCTCTCTCTCTCTCTTCAATGTGCTCACGTGCTGTCGACGCCACGCGCTCTCCCACACACACACACACATACAAGTGTACCAGCACACACAGGTGCAAATTGTTGCTGTGACGGCTCGTTTGTCAACAGTGCAACGTTGCGAATTTCGATCTGTGTTTTTTGGCCATTTATTTTTAAAACACAACGTTTTTTTTTGTGTTTGTTTGTTGTTGTTAATTAACAAAGATGAGACAATTAATGTTTTGTTACATATACATACTACGTGTGTCTATACTTTAATTTGGCTCAATTGATAATCGCCCACGTTTGTCTGGCCATAACTGAGACCTTTTCACTTTTGCGCGTTTAAAAATGCACATTAGAAATTTGCAAATATTGCCTGCTCGTCTTTTCTCAAGTAGCACTGATTCACAACAATACACATGTATCTAAACTGTGTGCTCTATCTGTCTATCTGAATGCTGATGTACAACATATGTACGAACATGTCTGTGTATTGCAATAAAAACAAATTCTAAATTTAAAAATTTTTTCACGGTCGCCAGCTCTCAATAATTTTTCTACCATTTGCAAACTTTTCTCATTTCTTGTTGGATTTTTTTTTTTGTTTTTTTTGTCTTCTTTCAGTTTGTTTTTAGCCTTGATTGTGGTTTCTATCGTACTCATTGTTGTTTTACAGCACTTTTGCCATTTTGCCAAACACATAAATTACGTAAAACTAATGAATTAAATAACTTTAGACTTGCGTCCAGTCGGCCGTTTTGAACTTAACGAATTGACGTAGTGCGAAAAAAAAATGCGCATAAATTTACATGACGATTCGCGCATAAAATTCTTGCAGTAGACAATCCACAGACATTTATGTTAAATATTGTTTTTTTTTTATATAAATTATTTTTTGTTTTGTTATTTGCATAAATTTAGAAAACGACGCGACACAGAAAACTTGATAAGGACTAGGACCGGAACTTGTAGCGCGAAAAAATTCTAAATGTAAAACGATAACTCAACTCACAGTTACGAAACAGAAAATTTGATAATATTAAAGTTTTTCATTAAAATTAAATTTCGATAAAATGTATAAATATTTTATGCGAATTGTTTTAACACATATATTTTGAACGAACGTGTAGTTTTGCATAGTTTCGCTTTTTCTCATTCGCTTGACGCTGATAAAATTTACCTTTCAACAAACTACTAAATGTGATATCCACTATTGTGACACTGAAGCACGAGATTCGAATGCACAACGTTTATATAGGCACACAAATTCACAGAAACTCGTTCGAGCTTTTCATACACTGTTCGCCGCTGAACGGCGAACGAAGAGTGAGAGCGCCATCTAGCTCTCGCGAAACGCGACTGTGTGCGACTGTGTGTGTGAGCAAGGAAACTCAGTCAAATGTTGAAGAGCGAAGGTCGAAAGAAGGCATGAATGAATTGAGATATGCATACATGCACGTGGGAGTGTACATGTGTGTGCATGTGTGTGTGATGACGACGACGCCAAAGTTAGATGAGAAGTGGAGAGCAAAGTCAAAGGTGTCGAAGTTGTTGTTGCAGCTAATGCTTGACGCGCCGGCGCGACTGAGACGCCGCCGCTAGCGCCACGCTTTAGATGCTGCGCTGCCTATGACGCATTTTGGGCATTTCTTGGAGGACGTGACGCGACAAGATGGCACCAGCAACAGCCGAAGCATGCCACACACATGTACTGTTTTTTTTTTTGCTTTTTATTTTCTCTTTTATTGATTTGTTTTGGCTCTATACTGGAGTCGTGTTAATAGCCAATTGCTTTGCTCGCATGCGTTTTGTTAGTGCCAATTGATTTTTATTTACACATATTTTCAATTGAATATTATTAAATTGACTTTGAGGGCGCGTGCAAATTCTGCAGCCTTGGAACGCGTTTTGCGTGGCTTCTTCGCAGCTAAATTTCGGCGCCTGACATAGCCAAACCAATTCCCGAGCCACCCAATTGTGTTTATCAAAATCAAATAATTATTGTGGCAGCGTTTGCTATTAGTTTGTTTTCATTTATTTCGCCTGCAAAACGCGCCCCCAATTGTCGGGGGCTCGTCTTTCTATGTATTTCATAACAACGCATAAACATTGCCTGTCTCAATGAGTCCGCACAATTTCCTGCTGTTTCATTTTAAAATAATTGTTTTTGCAGCTAAGTACATAAGATATGCATACGATCCGCTATCTACGTACACACATATATAAATAAAGTTTCCAAGAAAGTTTCCAATCACGATTTCTACATTACACCTGAACGTATAAAAGCTTATCTTTTTTTTTGGAATTTTCTGGAAAGAGTTGACGATTTTGTAGATAAATTAAAAGATCCCAGCTAAGTAACTTGATATATTGAGTATACAGGGTATTTAATAGTTAAACAATATCGTCTACACCTTTTTGTACACAACGTCCGTCATTTGCCCTCGACTTAAGCTTGGACTACAAACAAATTTAACCAATAATTATTGTGTATATCAAGGTTTCACTGTAAAGCAAAAATGTATAAACTGTATATATGTATGTACATACATATAGTATATACGCTGAAACACATGTCTGTCTCTTGATCGGCCAGTAGAGGAGGTCGAACACGAGTCATCGTCACGAGTCTTTTTTGGCGTTAAACTTGTTTGTCAGCCCACAGAAGCTGCCCGGTGAGCAATTTTAAACGGGTGGGCACATGTCATATAGGCGGTGAGTAATTTAGTAAAAAAAAAAGAGAGTTGTCGTTTCGCTCATAAATATTTACTTAAAAGACATTATCTTTGCCACAAAGTTGGCAAACTCAAAATGAGTTTAATAAAGTTATCAAAATGAGTCTTCTTTTTCTTGGTTTTGGTTTCTTCTTGCTTTCGGGACATCTACATATAATAGCAATAAAAGTTAACGCCATTTTTTACTGTGTACTTAATAGTCACCCGTAAAGTATTTTGAGTAAAAGTTTGCGAACAAAAACTCTGCTCTTAGTTTTTATTACATAATGGTTGCTGGTCATTAATTTTGACTAAATACCTAACTAATGTTCGTTCTTTGGACTCAATAAATTAAATAACCTCGTTATCAGAACGTTTTAATGAACATTGATAATTTGATTAGTATTGCGAAAATTGATTTTTATAGCGATAAGTGCATTTCAATGCAAGAATACTGACCGTAACAATGACGTCGACATTAAACCAATTTACGCTCATGGTATTTGCTTGGCTAATCTATGTATCAAAAAAAACACCAGTCACTCTGAGTAACCCAACTTTAATCACGGCCAGGCACTCAGCAATTGGCAGTCGCTTCCTCTTCACCTATTTTTAGAGCGAACTAAGCAAAAACCAACAAATGCTCGCAGCAAAAACAACAAAATCAAAAAAAAAAAATCAGAAAAAAAAGAAAAGACAGACGAGCCCCCCAAGACTTGGAGGCCCGCGGCTGCACGTACACAGTTATCAGCAGTCGAGCGGAAAGAGCGCAACATTAGCAGCATGGCAGAGTGAAGAGAGCGGAGAGCAGAGAGCATTGCAACTGGTTGGCAACAGTGCGATGTAAACTGGGCGATGCAGATGCTCGCCTTACATTAGTGTTGCTGCAGACGCGGAGTCGAAGTCTCGACGCATGCGCTGGCGCACGTATTGCCTAAAAAGCTGATGCAATTGGTTTTAATTGCGTCAGCATATTTTGTTGTTAGACTTGTCCACTGATTTGTGCAGAGAACAGAGTTAAATTTTTTTAACACACACGCATGCAAAAATAGGCATTTTTTTATTATATTAATTAGTTATTTATTAATTTAGATATACATACATATGTATATTCAAGCACAAGCAAACTAATTACTGCTGATTGGCCCACGCCTTCCGAACCGACGCACACGCAAATTAAAATAAATTAGAAGAAATCGTTAAAAGCTTTTTTATCTAATTGTGACTCCCAACACAATGTAATCGCAGTCAGTTATCTGAACTGAACAAACGATAAAAAAAACTTGCACGGCTATCCCCGTCTCAGTTAGCGGCACATGACACGTAGCCGAAAGAGTTGATTCAACTGGCGCTGGCACAAACTAACTCTCTTTTACTCTCTCTCAGACACGCACACACACACACACACACGCATGCATTCCACATGCTGAAGAGCGCAATGCTATCTCACGATCGACTCTTTTTGCCGCTGCCAAAAATTGCTAAATTTAGCATTGGAACTCAAAAATGCGATAAATAAAAACAAAAGCAACACGAAATTAGCTTAAGCATGTGATGTCGGACGTTGCGCCGCTCACCCGCTTAGGCGCCTACAACCGTAAAAGTCGTATAAACCTATGTACGTACATATATATGTACGTATGTATGTATATATGTATTTCATTTTGTTTTTATATTCACTGTGGGCAACAATTTGGCACACGATATAAGGAAAAATATCTACCATGTGAATATTTATGTATGAATGTCAGAAACAGACTTTTTGTACATGTATGTAGATGTGTATATACATATATATATGTATATGTATGTATGTATGTGCATGTTTTCTTACTCGTACAAATGTAATGATGGCGGTTCGTATATCGTGCGAGCTTTATGACGAGCCTCCAACTAGTACACACACACACAGACACGCACACACACACACACACATACATACATATTCGCATTCGAGTGCTATAAATGATGAAATGATTGCAACGTCTAAGCCCTAAATACTTCGGACCAACTTCCAAACGGGCAAAGTTTTTGTATTATTTCGATTTTTAAGAAAATATTTGTATTTTCATTGCTTTGCTAATTTTAATGGGAATTACTATCAGAAAACTCAGGCGATTAGAGCAGCATACACACACGTGCAGCAACTTGAAAAGCATGCGATGCGAATATTTGCTCTTAGCGCACACTCATTCAGGTAGTTAAATGGCTAAATGGCAATACCAGCGCCCTTCACTCAAGGTCAAAGTCTCACGTCGCTGACTGGTTCAAAGTTGTCGGCGCGAAGTCGTCGTCTAGCGCTAATAAAAGCTTTACAAAGATCAGCGGAACTTTGCTAATTAGACGCATACAAGCTTACAAAGACATATACATATATATGTATCTATTTATGTGTGTATCTGTGTGTGTATCACACATACATTTTTTTTGATGTAGATATGTATGCACCTGTGTCTATACATATATTTACATGCTTTAATGCGGCAATTGTCTAGCTGATTATACCCTATAAATAGTTATACGTAGATCGGTGACACTTTGCCAATTAGTCGCGTTCATACATACATATGTACATATTAATTAGTGGTATATATTAGAGTTTTACATCGTACTTAATTAAAGTTTAACAAATTATTCACTCGGTTAGTTCGTTTGCATTGATTATCGTTTCTTTTCTTTAGTTGAGCCCGATTATCGTTCGGTTAGCTCGTTTGCGTGCCAATATCGTTTAATTTGTTCTTACTCCGAATATCGTACAACATGTTTTCACAACACATTTATTTACTTATCGATTAATTATCAGTTTATCGAACAAACGGAAAGCAAATACGACGTGGCTCGTTAAGTAGAGAGCGTAGAGTTCCACAACATTTTAAACAAAATTAGAAAAAAAGGGTTATTAACAATTTATCCGATTACAAACCTATAAAAACAAAATTACAGCTATATACATCTGAGATCGAAATATGCTTACAAATAGGCAGACAGCCTGATTGACTCGGTTAGTTTTTTTTGTATTTTTTTGGGTCGGAAATGCCTCATTTTGCCTGCTTTATACGCTTGTTCTAAATTTAGTTGGCATTCAAATATTATTTTTAATAAATGCCTCATCAATCAGCCCCGTTAAGACAATTTTATCAATATGACAAATCAATATTAATTATTTTCGATTTTATTAAAATTGTCCATTAATAAAAAGCACTTAGTATACACATTTTTTACGCAGCAAAAGATATACAATAAATTAAATGTTATAAAAATCAATTTAACACGTTTGTGTTGCGCCTTCAATTTCTAAAACACATTTTTTAAATCATCAAATAAAATTTTAAATAATGACATTTATAATTGTACTTAAAAAGAAAATTTAACATATTATATACAAATGTTATATTAATATTCCTGTATTAATAATTTACATTTATCTGCGCACATAAAAAATAATTTGAACAAGACCAAGTTTATATTACGCTGGAAGGGGAACTGGCAAGCGCGAACGGCTCAACAATTGGCAATTGAAATGTATGTGAAAAATATTTGCCGCACGCGTTAGTATTTTTCCATACCTTTCGGTTACGTGCAATAATGCTCCAAGTGCGACGAGCAATTCAAAAAATAAATAAAAATAATTTACAGCATTTTATTAAACGCAAAAATAAATTCTTTTCGATTCGCGTTCAATGCGAATACAAATAGTCGCTGCCACGTGGCAGCTTTTAAGTAAACGATCGGGTGGCCTGAAATCAGTTGCCTCGGTGGCGCAGTTGGCAGCGCGTAAGTCTCATAATCTTAAGGTCGTGAGTTCGAGCCTCACCCGGGGCATGTAAATTTTTTTGTGTTTTCTTTTTAAATAAATAAATATTAAATATTTTCAAATAAAAGAGCAAATGCAAATGAGCAGCCCAATAAAATGTCAAATGAAATAACAATTGCGTGCAACAAGCAGCAAGAACAACAACAATGAGAACGACTATTATATTACGACAGTTGCTATGTAAGTAGCCATATAACAGTTGATGTTGTTGCTTTATGGCAGTTAATCTGCCAGACAACAGTTGTCAGTCGCCAGTTATTTACTCATAGGTGTAGTTACACTCACAATTACGGTTTACCGTTTGCGTTCAAGTTGATGGCAATTACAATTACAAATGACATTCAGATGCCAGAATGCGCCTGTAAAACAGGAATAACAAAGAACATAAAATCTGTTCTGAGTTCTATGGGTGTATCCAAATTCCAAGCTCATTTGTGACAAAAATATATTTTTGCAAACAATTAAATCAATTATTTACGAAGCATTTTCAAAATTCAAATGTAAATATAATTTTAACAGATGTTGCCATTTGTTTAAAGTTGGAGCTGCTGCAGCTCCAAGTTTATATCCACAATTGTCCAGACGAACGTCACGTGGTGACGACACCAACTTGGAGTCTTACGTCGAGCGCAGTCGGACTTAAATATTTCAAGTTGGTATTTGTCTAAGCAGCACTATTAACACAAATAGATTTTTATTGCTGTTTTTCAATAGTTGTTCTCGTTTTGAATAGCTCATTTATTTCTATTAGCTGGTTTAATAAAATATAATTTTAACGAGTCAGGCTCATAGTTTCTACATTTTGTTTTTTCAAAAGTTTTTATGAAAATAAAAATATATTGATATATTAGTACCATTTAGTTATATATTTAAACTTTATTTTTGTTGTAACAAATTTTAATTTGGTTTTTATAAAAGTTTCACGTTATGTTATTCAAATTATTCTTTTACGATCAATTTTGATTAGGTTGATTTATAAAATATTAAAAAAATTGGAATTATTTAAATTTTTGTTGCATCTCAATATAACAATACCATTTTATAAAATATTTATGTTTCTTATTATACAAATTTTCAATTTTTGTGGAAATAACGCATTTTCGTATATCACACAAATAATTAAAGAGGCGTTAATCAGCCTATTATGATTGGTTTAGCTTATCTATTAATCTTTATTGAATGTCTGTTTGTGAATGAAATCAAATTAACAGATTTAGATAAGGTTCTGCTTGCTGTATAATTTGATAAATTTGTGTCAAAAGCCATTAATCTAATTGTATAATAATTTGGTATTCATTGGTCTCTTCGCGGGGGTATATTTATTCAGATGATCGTTTCGATCGCATATTACAAGTGGCTCTCAGAATTGTTTCTCGTGTTAAACAAATGTCGTTGGTTATCACTCTTATACTCGTATTATCCGGTCAGATGCGCTTTCCAGCTTACAACTGCTGTTTTTGGCTTATCGCCTGTGGCACCTGGAACACTTTGCTTAACTTGGCACTAATCAGACACCTTTCGGGCTGATATTTACATGCATTTACAAGTGCACGCGTCCACGCGTGCCAAAAGACCAAAGATTGCAAAGCCTTCACTCGCAGTTGGTTAGCTAACGGGATGAGCTATTGTCAGATTGTTTTCCAGCTGATAAGCGAAGGATTAAATTTTTTTCTCTTGTAAATTAAAGCAAATATCGTAGAAATTATGACTGGAAATAATACTCAGACTTTGTAATTAAATAACAAAAATATATATAACTTTATATTTCTAAATTTATTTAATTTGTTGTAAAATTTTTAATTATATTATTACTTTTTTTTGAATTGTTTCAAAAATATTTCGATTATTATTTCAAATAAATAAAATGAGTTTCGTAATTTTTCGATTATTTAGAAAATCTGAAAAAAAAAAAATCAGAAACAATCAAAGAAAAGTAAATAAATATAAAGAAAATTCGAGTCATCTATTAAAATGAAAATTAGTATTATTTTTAGTATTTTGTAAAAATGTTGCAAATGTATGTGTTATATATTGTTTCGATCTCTATTAGCTGTCGCTGTAGTTGTTGTAAGTTGCGTTATCTGCAATTGGTATCTTTGGGGAACGGCCAAAGATACAAAGAATGTTTCTGGCGTGCAGCAGGTCACGTTTAGTCCTAAATTTAACACAAGTGGAAATTTTTTGTGGAAAATTACCAGTGACAGACACACACACACACACGCACACACTCGCATTGCCATCTGCAGATGAAGTGCAAACATTCAGGAATACACATGTAAAAAAAGCAAAAGCAAAACGAAAATCGAAATTTTCCATTCATTTGTTGAACGCGTCAGTCGATGGATGCAATGCGAACTGATCCCCCCCAGATCTCCTTTGGAGCGCACTTCAGCGCGCTCTCTCGCTCACTTCTTTTGCTCTCTCTCGCCACACACACACACACTTACAATATGACTCTTTCGTGTATATCCGTGGTGTTGTATTTGAAAGAGCAAATCGATTTCAAGTTTACAAAGCTTTCATTTTCATGCTGCGACGTTTGCTCTTCGCATCTTGTTTTCTCCGCCTAAAGTCAGCGCCACTCTGCAATTGACGATTGGCGATCGTTCACCATTCATTTCGGTTGGACTTTGGGTTTGTCGACCGACCTACAAGCGGTATCTGCCAGAATCGCCTGGTTTCCCCTTTGCCGCGCAAAAAGACAGGCAAACTGCCAAAAGATGCCATCAAATTGATTTCCGATTTGGATTCAGGTTGATCTCGTGATCATGTTTGCACATAAATGTAAAATTTCAATAAAATTCCCATTTTAAGAAATACACAATTTCCATAAATTTAAAAAAAACCCTTGAAAACTTTCATAAAACAAATGAGAACGTTGCAGTCGAGTGTAACCGACTGTGCAATACTCGTTAATAGTATAATAAGAACTTAAAACAGTCGCAAACAGTCTTAATTATAATTGTTATTTAAAAAAAACTAAAGTTTGTAATTTGTTAGGGCGGGAGTGGGCGATCTTTAGAGGCGGTTTTCAGTAATTTGTCTGAAAAACATGTATTTAGCTTTAAGGCTGAGAGAGATATATGTACATATGTATGTAGAATAAACCGAATTGCCACGCCTCCAAAATATCTTAGACGTACATTGTCCATTTGTCCATTTTCACTACGCGAACAAGTATTAATGGCATACAAATCAAAAAATGTCGCAAACTGTTGAATTATTTTCCAGACTGACAAACAGCTACATATACTATATATATATATATATACATACATATAGTATATAGTATATGTAGTTTCATTTGAATAAATCGCCATTTATTTGCTCTTTTTTTTGCCAACCTCAACCCATTAATTTGACTAATTATATTTAGAACGCTCTTCGAATGTGTTTGCGATACGAATTTTAATAAGTAGATTGAGTGGGTTTCGTTAATGGGCGAAACCTTTTGAGGCCGCCGTTTACAGCAGCATTATTTATTGTTGCGTTGTTTGCGGAGCCCTTCACCGCGCTCTGACGTCAAGTTAACAGTTACTTAATAACATTCACAGCTGCCATTTCGGTCACCTGTGCGAAGTTCCGCAAATACCCGTCGATATTCGAACATGGTCTGCTAATTAAACCGAAAAACCAATAACAATGCCAACAACGATGACTTTTGTAGAATTCCATTGCGCTAAGCCCGCGCTGCGCTGCTCTTGACAGCAGCCTCTGCTCTGCTGAGCGAATGCACTTAAGAGCGACAATGCACAGAGCGACAATCTAGTTTAAGAGCAGAGAGAGCCGGTTTTGGGGGCACGTTCATTTCGTTGTTGCTATTGTTTTTGTTGTTTTTGCTGCTTGTGCTGCTGCTGCTGCTGCTGCGCTGCTATTGCTATTGCTGCTGCCGTTTGGCGCGCAAGACAAGCCCCGTGCGTGACGTCACGTAAACGAGACCGTTACAGCAAAGCGAAAAAAACAAGAAGAAGAAGAAGAGCAGCAACGATAGCGACTTGAAAACGAGTTGTCTGTGTGTTGGCAAAATATGGTGATGGGGAGATTTTTGGGTACAGGGTAAACTAAACAGGAGGGGGCGTGGAAGCTGGGCGCATCAGGCAACGTGATTTGTGAAATTGATCAATTATCAAGCAGCATTCAAAACAGCGAGAGAGAGAAAGAACGAAAGACAGAGCGAGAGCGAGCGAGCGAGAGAGAGTGCAATGACATGTGACCGACTTTCCATTGCTCTACTCCAACAACCAATAAGCGATAAGACGCAGTTATCGAAACAATAAACTGAGCGCGTCGAATGTGTGAATATTATCGAGTTGAAATTTCGCTAAATTTAGACAATTGTCGCCGTCCACTCGTCTGCGTCTCCGTCGCCGTCTTTTCCTTCGTTAACCTTGAACTTCACCTTCGTCAACCAGTCGTAAGTTACATAAGGCGCAGACGGCGAGAGGAGCGGCGCGAGAGGCACGGCACATTTGCATATCCCGGCTTGCCGCTGGGTCTGAATGCATTAGGCCTGGTTCATTGGCGTCTAGTCAGGTGTTGCAAACCGGAATTTAAATTGCCCAGTTATGTATTTATAGATGTCTGGTCGTATCAGCAGACTTGCCTTGTATAAATATTTGTCACTCCAGTTAAGCAAGTTTTTTTTTGTGTTTTACTCTTTCTTTCTTTTTTTTTTCTGTCTGATAAAAGTGTATACTACGCAGTAGACCCAGAAGCACTTAAATTTAGATACACTACAAAGTATATCAGAATGGAAAGTTTAGAATTGAAATGCCGCAAATTTACGTTGTTGACTTTCTAGTTATGCCCAACAACTGGCATTTTAACGTTATCAACAAATATAGATTTATGTTATGTGAAAGGAATGTGTAATTCTCAAAAATTTAGAATTTCAAAAGTAAAACATAAAAACTGAATATTATTAAAAAAAACTCCACACTAGTGACGGAGCTATAGCTAACTATATATAAGATCTAAATTGAAAGATATTGTTTTAACTAAATTTTAAAAATAATTGGTATATGTATATTCTTGTACGTATATTCTTGTTCCATGTCTGTCTGTCTATCTGATAGCTAACTGCTATTGGTCTCATTCAGTTCGTAAATATCATACACAAAACAAGTTTATCATGTTTTTTTAGAAAACTTGCTTCGTCTTATTAATATCGATAAAAATCGATAACAACCTTTTGTTTATTTTACCATATCCCAGAGACTATAAGAGATTCTGGGTACAAAAAAGGCCTCTCAAACTGAATTTTAAATAAATAAATTTTAATTGCAAACTTTTTTTAATATTTTACTATTATTAAAAGTATTAAAATAAAAATTTTGTTCACTTGCATTTGATTTACATAAGTACACTTTTTTATTTGATTTTTTTTTTATATTTATTTAGTTTTAGAATCACGTGTTGTAGATTTACTCACAGAACATTTCTGAGTCGCAATTGGTGTGTATCTGCTTTTTTTTATCATTTTTTTCTTAAGTCACCTGAGTTTCAGTCGCAGTTCTGCGCTCTCTGTTCTGCATTTTGAGTCTGGGTTCTCTGTCGCGTCATTTGTCACGTTTCATTAGTCTGCACTTTTTCAGGCCTGACAATGCACATTTAAATTTGAAATAACCTGCTTTAATCGTCTGTCGTCTGTCTTCTGTCGTTTGTCGTCTGGCGTCGCGTTGCATGATCGTTAATGCACAGCTCGCAAGATGCTAAACACGGACACACCCTCCTTTTTGTCGGTCCTAACTGATCACAATTGTGCACAGCAACAGAAAAACGGGGATATACGACTGAAAGATGTAACTTTTCCAGTATTCCTAAATATCCAGATTTACAATGGAAAATGGTTTATTGAATTTTCTTTTTAAAATTTGAAGTGTGTATACGTAAGAAAGTGAGAGATATTCTAAGAAAAAAACATGTCTTAAGATCGATTATTATCGATGTTGAGAAACTGGAACAACATAATATTGTTCTGCATATGATATAGAAGAATATTTAATTGGAATTGAAAATCTTTATAAATTTATATATTATATATTCGCACAGAATCATAATACCCTCGCATACCCATTTTACTGGGAACCGGGTATTAAAACAATATGTTTTTTTTTTCAAATGACGCAGCATTTGAATTGTTTATTTAGCCGCATTGTGGTTGAAAACTTAAAGTTATTAACTAAAATTGATTAATGAAGCATGAAAAGTTTCTGTTTAGAATATTTTTAATAGTGCAAAAATTGGTTTGTTTACTATATTATTATATATAGAACAATTTTAATAATCAGCAGACTTGAAATTATCGATAGGTTTGCAAACAGGAAGAGCTTTGATCTATTACAAAATTGGACTTTGACATAATAATATAACAATTATTCTCCCATAATTTAGACTAAAATTCTAATTCAAATTTTTGATAATTGTATACTCCATATTTCACGCAATGTTTGAGCAGTTGTGCACCACGGTGCTCCGGCCCCTGATTGAACAAGCCCTCGCAGATTGTTAGATCGTAGACATATACTATGTACACATGCATATGTATGATTGATGTATATGTATGTACGTATGTACATCTATGTACATTTGTTTATATATGTCGTTTATGATCGCAGTAATTGTTTATTGACTTGATTGACTTTAACTTGCCCAGACAATTATTATTAGAGAGAACAGATGAATTCAAGCCAAACAAAACTAATATGTTGAATTGAATTGAAAACATCGCCATTTGATGGCGAGTGCTACGTAATACTCTGGCCATAACATTTCTTGAAATTTCCATTAGAAAAATAGGTTTTCGTCTTAGCATTTTATTCCAATTTCTCGAAAAATACTTGCGTCAAAGTGCGCGCCAAGCCGTAGGCGTAAAAGGTGAAATCCAAACGGTAAACGCCCGGCGGTACTGGTATACTGATCTGGGTAAAGTCCAGGGCGTATCTGTCCACGGTCATGTGATTCTGCAAGCCAAAAACAATGAGTTGAAGCAAAGGAAAGAAAGTAGTTGTCGCACCTCCTTCCAGGGACAGGAATGATTGAAGTTGCTGTGCTGGCGGATTGCGCCGAAGATGAATCTCTCGAACGAGATCTGGTGCTTCCGGGCACCCATCAGTTTGCAGAAATCGAAGAGTATGTTGTAGAGAAACGGACGGTAGCCGTCGGTGCGCTGGAAGCACTGCAGCCGCGTGGTTATGTTCGTGATGGGCAACTCCAAAAGGCTCACTTTGAGGGAGAGCTCCACATAGTTGCGCCGTACGACCTTCAGTCGGCAGTATTCGTACTTGGTCATACCGTTATTTGTGGGCAACTCCATGCACTTGACATTGGTGAACTTGAGCAGGCGTCCACTCTGGAATGCGTGTCAATTAATCCAGTTGCTTCGGCGGTTTAATCTGGCTAACCAGCACCTTACCGCCACTCCACGGAGCACCATCCACGAGCCGAACAGCAGTTGCAGCACCCGCAGCCACGTTAAACGCATGCTGGCATCTGATCAATGATCAACCCCGGAACCAAAAACAAAACAAAACAGACAGATCCATCTGATCAGTAATTTAATCGACGCATTGATGCAGATCTGACTGGGCTTTATTATATATGCTTATAAATCGATTAGCCAGTTCGCTTATTATTTTATTTTAAATACGTAAAAAAAAACAAAATTATAGCCATTAAATGAGTCTATGGCAAAAATAACTATTTGATATTTTTTTTATATATTCGTATTGCATATAAAATTTAGTTTTGAGTTGGTTTTTATTGGTTTTTCTTGAATTTTCGATTCTAGTCAGAATTTTTCAACTACTCAAGTAAAGATCAATATATATATATTGGCAATACATTATTTATACTTTTTATCGAATAATATTCGATATAGCACTCATTATTGTCAAGAATATTCAATTTGTAATCAACCCAAGATAAAATTTCTTGTTTATTAAATTTTATTATAAGCTTTAACTTGTTTTTGCCTTAAGAATTTCATAATATAACTGTTTAATTTCGATATATAAAAGAATCGTGATATCATATAATAATACCATGATTTTCGTCATTCCACATAAAGTTTGAATCAGCCGAATATTCTATTCGAACCTATTTTAAAGACCGAACACCGTTAAATTAAAACGCATTTAAAACTTTTGGTTCGGGGTCGATCGGCTATTGACTTCGCCGTGTGCGGCTTATATGAAATTCGTGGAAATTCATCAAAAAAAATGTTAACAATTTCCTGTTGTCGGTTTTCAATTACAATTCGAAAATGCAAAAAGCGCGCAAATTGTGTTGCACTTTTTCACACCAAATAAGAACAAAATACATAATTTCTTGACTCATTCAATGCTAGCCCCAGTTTAACCCCCCACCCCTCCCCCTACATGCCCTCGCCCTTTTAAAGCTCGGTTTTTATCACTCTAGTTTCTTTTTTGACCAAGTCAGCAACGGCATCGGGCCAGCCACAGAGGCGTATGCTTGTTGCCCCCCTCCCCTCCCCGCCACCGCCAACATGTTTATTGACGATGTGATTTTACGCTGTCGATTATCATTGCGATACCCTTGACAAATGCCAAACGGGTCGACTCCCTTCAGTCAGTTCAAATTTCAAAAAACCAATATTTCTATCCTCGTTCTTTATTTTTTTGCATAAATTTTTACTGAAATAACAAAAAACGAAGAACAACATCAAATGATGAAAGCTGTGATGAAAATGTTTTTTCCTGATTTAGGAATCGAATTCATAACAAATCTAAACGAAGCCTGATTTATTTTACTTTGCATCAATGATTTACATGTTTAATTTAAGAAATAAATTATTCTTGTTATTATCTTTAAATGCTTTTAATTAAAAATTCAAAAGAAATTTATTTTATGAGAACATAATAGATACATAAATACGCACGTGAAGTATTTTTTATTATCTTAAATATTCTGTTCGCAAGCAATGTTTATTTAAAAAAAATGAATTTCCAATCGGAATCAAATTGAAATGAAATTTTGTATTTCCTACAGCGAACGCCCAAAAGTATGCTGTACTTTTTTACTCTTTAAAGTCCTGTATACTTAGATTTTTTTTTAGAATTCCCAAATTTTAAATCATGATCGACAAAATATTGGTTGCATAAAATTGAAACAAAAGTTTTAGAATATAACAGATTTTTCAACTTCCTTGATATTTTTCTATACTACAGGGTAACTTGTAGTCTATAGCACCCTGAAGCGTCGCTGTACTTGTTTATTTTTTTATTTAATGTAGGCAGTACGTACTAATAAATTTTTGCTAACGCGTTCAGATTTCGAAATGTCAACACCAACACCTGCACCTCAAAGTGGCTCAGGTGATGCCTACACACACACACACAGACATACATACGTCAGAGTCACACACACACACGTACACACCTGCACTGTAATTGAACGGCAGCTTTTGCATTGTCTTGGCGATTTTACAGTAATTCTGAGAAAAGTTTTCGAGTGAAAACCGATGCGAACCCAATTTGGGCAAGTCAGTGACCTCTCCCACGAAAAAAGGCTCCGAAGCTAATTTTGATTTAATAATATTGAATGAAAGCAAACAGTTTTCGGTTTAACAAAATGTTGAATGAACATTGACGGTTATCCAATGCAAAAAAAAAAGCAAAATTTGTATTGCGAAATCTGAAAATTGAAACCGGAGCGAAACGCGATTTTACACATAATTCGAATGTTCCTTCAGCGCGAAACATTTGAAATAATATCTCGATAGGTGTTGTTGTTGTAGGCGATATGCGTCATGTATCCGGCTCTAAGATTGTTCAGATATTTCTCGATCGCCGACGTATACGTTTATTTATCTCTAATCCCCATTGCAGATTCCTGTTTGCGCTGCCAGGCGGAAAACAAACGAGACGTGTTGGGTCGCCAGGACTGCGTGGTTGTTTGGGGCGAGTGCAATCACTCGTTTCATCACTGCTGCATGTCCCTGTGGGTCAAGCAGAACAATCGGTGTCCCCTTTGTCAGCAGGAGTGGTCCATCCAGCGTATGGGAAAATAGGCCGCAGGAACTTCCATGGGCCACATGATGATAATTAAATAACCCCTTCTTAAGCTTAAGTATGTAAACGTTTCTCTCTCATGTAAGCAATAAAATAGGTTTGTTTCAAATTGTCGATCTGAATAAATAAAAATAAAATAAAAGAATTCAAAAAAATTTACATGCCCCGGGTGAGGCTCGAACTCACGACCTTAAGATTATGAGACTTACGCGCTGCCAACTGCGCCACCGAGGCTATGTTCTGGTGCACGTATATCAGCACACTTAATTCCAGAATTGTTCTACATACGTTCAAGTTCACTTTATTATAAAGCTTTTGAGTATGCTTAGAACGTTTTAAAATTATTTTGTAGGCCACCAACAGGCGCAGTGAGCTTTAACATGAAAATTGGTCGAAAAAACTCCACTTGGCTTGTATAAGTTATTGGCAAAGCGTCCACCACCTGTCCCTTTGGCGCAGAGGATAGCGCGTTGGACTTCTAATCCAAAGGTCGCGGGTTCGATCCCCGCAAGGGATGATTTCTGAAACTTCAGTAAAACGGAGTTTTTTTTATACAAATTATATTAATTATTTTTTATATTATAATTTTAATCAACATTTTATATAACTGAGTTAACAACATGGCAAAAGCTGTTCATGCTTTCGGCTGCAGAGAAGGAGACAAATTGCGCTCCAATACGGGGCTTCTTAACTGGAGTTTCTCCACATTAGCGGCATTTTCTATAGAACTATCATCAGTTAAGCGATTAGCGCGAACCTCTTGTATGGAAGCTATCGTTAAAAGACACATTATATTTACTCCATGTTATGTATAAAAATCATGTGTACAATATAAATAAACACTCACGACTGTATGGCGTGTATTTGTCGGATAAGAGACTCTCTAGGTTGTAACCAACGAAACCTACGACAGCTGCTATGGGTAATGTGATGTAAACAGCATTACGCCGCAAAAGTGCCATAATTACCGGCCACATTTTATGTTCTTATTTGTAAAGGAAATCCAAATCAGTCTGCTCTGCGGATAAGCAACAAGCAATTGTATTCGGCGTTTTCTTAAAAAATACTAAAAACACTCATTTTGGATTCTTACTACGGTCACACTACGGCATAGGTGAATGGTAGAAATCACAGCTGTTACTTTTGTGATTATTAGTTTTATTTAAAAACTGTTAAATAAAAATACTGATACCCAAGACGTTATAAATTAGAGCAGTGATTATCGAATATTGGCAATCGATGCATTTATTATATGAATTGATATAAAATTAATATTATTTAAAACAATTAGCAAAAGGTCTGTCTAACTTGCAGCTTTGAATAATAAAAATGACATTAATTGTATTCTATTAAATAATAAAGCAATTGAAATTAGTAAGCCGCGTAAATACCAACTGCTGTTAAATAACATTTCACAGCTGACCTTGTTGTGGGTCTAATCGCATATTGCATGTCGCCACTAGAGATGAGCAGAAGCCCAACACAGCTGATTTGCATCGATTCATCGGATTCATCGGTACCTTACGCCAATCTCGTCGAAATTTTCACAAGAAAAATAAACATAAACAGAACAAAGTTAGAGCGAGACATGGAAGGAGTAACGAAGCGTATTGAATATTTGTGTAAACTTCATTAAAAATACGTATTTGAAAGCAGATAAAACAAACTAATTTCTAATTGTGGTGTATACTAAGCAAGTGCATAGAAATAATTGCAAATAACGATCGAAAACAACGCGAAAAAAAATGCTCGACAGGCCAGAAATTATTTACGCATTAAGAACCAGTCGACTTAATCGCAATTGCAGATTGTTATAATGTGTAATTATAACAACGCAACGGCAGCAGCAGCAGCTACAACAACGCCGAAGAACAAAGAACTCCAGTGCATTAACTACCAATTGGAACATCAACAACAACGGCAGCAACAACAACGGCAGCAGCCGCAGTGCGACGCATAATTTCCTGCTTACCCACACAGACACAGACACTAAAGAGCGTTTGCTGTTGGACGCGTGGGAAGGGGACGCCGTAACGGCCGGCCAACAAAGAAAAATATCTCCACACACTACGAACGAAAGAGTGAGAGAGAGCAAGAGTGGGAAAGAGGGAATTGGCAAAAGAGAGAGAGAGAGGGCAACGACAGCAATACGCGGCGCATAAAATGACCAATTCGAACAATCGTCATCATCGACTCGATGTAAGTAGAATATTTTATAAACAATTTTCATAAGTTATATATATATATATCCGTCCCTTGCAAGGAATTAATTTGTCTTCTTCATATGAAAACTATCATGCAAGGAAAATATAACTTTGTTTATATAAATTTCCCTATATTTTTGACTTTGCTGTGTTATTGCAACTTATTTACTACTAAATTCAGGAAACGCAATTCTTAAATTATCGTTACATTATTTAATTACAATTTCCAAATCAGAAGGCCACTATTTCAGTGCACATGCATAAGTATTGAGTATTGGCACAGAACTTTGTTTATATGTTTACATGTGTGTGTGTTGGTGTGAGGTAAACCAGTATTGGAAGCTTGTGTGAGAATCGGGTGTTCCTTGCACTTTGTCTCGCCGGCGTAAATGCAATTTAAGCGCAGCGCCGACAACAATCATTGCAATAAAAGCCAAAATCAACATTAAACAGCTTCCTCGCCTCTCATTGGTCATGTGATTAAAAAATAAAAATTAAAGTCCAGATTGTGAATGTGAGTGTGTGTGTATTTGTGTGCATAGCTGTTGCTCTTTTATATGCGCGCATCAGCCAAAACATTCACCCACACTGTCGCACTCACACACACGCACGTATTTAACTCCAGACAAAGAGACAGTTAGTCAAACGAGATTGCCGCCCCCCCGCTACAAATACTGTTGTAGTTGTTCTATGCACGCACACGTACACGCACAGATACAAACATGTATTTCCTTTTTTGATTTCTTTATATATTTTTATAGCCAAGTTGGTTCTTTGTCGCCTTTGTTGGCGCTGCGAGCTGTTGCTCCCAAGCCCAAACCGCTCCTAAAAGTGTAAGTGGCTGCGGCCCAACCCCGAACTTGTCTCTCTGTTTGTCTTTTCCCACAAGTTAGCAGCGACTTTAGCAGAAGAGTGCAATAAACTCGTTGGCGTCGACGACGACCCTGCTGCCCACCCAATCCGCAAGGTCTGCAGCAAGTTAACGACCAGTGTTGGTAACTTCTTGCGCTTAAAGTCTTTAATGTAGATAAGCACACAGACATAGCAACATAAATACATACGTACATGACTAAACATGATTGGGGTACGAGTGCGTTTGACTCAGCGACAGTCGCCAAATTGGAGCCAGAGTGCATCAGCCCGTCGTCTGTCGCCTGACGTCCGTCGCCTGCAGCTAACACCCCTGCGGCTGTCATACCCATGCTAATTGCCGAGGGGAGGGCGCCTGATTTTAATTTGCGTTGTGGGTAAACCTTCTCAGCTGTCTTAAGAAGATAAGAATATTTATTTGATATTTTGATATTCATCTATAGTAATTTTTGCGAACCGTTAACGGTTTCAGTCGGTCACATTATTAAAATTTGTTAAAGTAATGGTAGAGTATTATTTTTATAATGAAAATGAGTATTGCGCTGTCGGTTATACCCGAGTGCAACGTTCCAGCTTGTTTCGTTTACAGTTAGTTTATGTCTGCTGACTGGTGTTGAAAACAAGTTAACAGCAATAACAATAAATGCAAACATTAACCGCAAGGCTTCTGCATTGCAAAAACAGCTGACACGAAATGTGCAACTGTCTGGCAGCACTGTGCGAGCAGCTAAAAAGTGAATGCATATTCAGATGTTAGATGCAGAGCGAGAGCAAGGAAGACGGCGGCGGCAGTGGAATTTTGTTGATTCCATGCCGACATTTGTTTTTGCGCTCTCTCACTCTCACTCTGCCTTTGGCAGGCACAAACCAACACATAAACACATACAAATGCTCTCTCATTGAGACTATCGTGTTGTTATTTTTGTGGGTGCATTGCACCGCCCCAAGCGACGCCCCCGCTCACGCAACTGGCGCGCGCTTTATTGTATCTGCTTGCTGTGTGTACGTATGTATTTAAGTGTGTTTGCATGTGTTTGTGCTAGTGTGACCCTACATGCATTTTTCGAGCAGCGAGCGCAGCGCAGCGCATTTGAGCTTCAGCTGTTTTTGCTCGCTCAGTTACCATTCTGCGCTCTGTTGTTATCCATGTCGTCGCTGTCGTCGTCCCGCTTGTCGCTGCTGTCATTGTCTCGCGTGTCTGCATTTACTCTGGTTGTGTGATTTTGGTTTTTCCAGCGCATCTACATTATACATTTAAAAAAAAAAATCAAAGTAAAATAAAAGTAAAAATAAGTTGTGTGAATTCTTTTGCGCGTAGGCGCGCTATGTAAAACGTTGCAATATCTTTGGAAAATTCATCAGCTACGAAACAGAAACAAATGGTACGCGCAGTTTTTGCTTTTATGTATTTAGTGTTTATGTTATAACTTTTTCAAAACTATCAGCTGGACGTGAATAAAAAAAAATGTGACTTTGTGTGTGTGCCTTTTTAGAGTTTTTGCAATTGTTTTTTTTTTATTACAAGGCTTTGCTTTTGATATTTTGTGCTGTGCTTGTTAATAATTGTTGGTTTTTGTAATGTCAGCTGTTCTCTGCTGTTTATCGCTGTCTGTTTTGCGCTCAAATGTTAGCTGCCCAAAACTTTTGCAATTGGATAAACGGTTATTGCCTAGCTTGTGTGTTGGTATCTGTGCTTGAGATAAGGCTTTATTCTTTTGCATTGTGTTTATTGCGCCTCGCTTTTGATTTGCGTGCTCGCATAATTTATTTATTTATTTATTTTTTTCATAGGTACATACACATACATATGTACATAGAATTACAGACAACGATATGTAGCACAGATATGCACACAGCTGACCCAGTTTTTGTTGACCTTGTGGCCTTCGAGGGGCCATATAAAGATTGTCATATAGTATATATATATGTTTGAAGCTATATAAAGCAGTATGTATGTATACAAGAAAGTATCTATATATGCAGGCAGAAGCTGCCTATCAGTGCAAGTGTCTGAAGGAACAGTTAACTCACAGCTGATTTGGCCATGGCTTATATACTTTTATTTACATTGCACACATCTGATATCGATGTACATATTCATTTATCTATATAGTGCATGCAATTGTTCTTTTTGGCCTTAATTAAACAATATTTCTGTGAAAGTCAGAATTTGTAATTGTTGTTTACTTTCCACACACACACATACAAATTTATATCAAAGTTTTCTCTTTCTGCCTCTTCATGTGTTCGCTTTTCGCACCTTTGTTGCGTTTACGATTCTAATTTGTTTGTGACAAAACGGTTCTCAGCTGTTCCCAGAGCTTTTTTGCATGGCCTAGAGCCACTTGGGCTTTGGCTTTTTTTACGTTCCCAACAAATCAGCGGACAACGTCCAGATGTTAATGTGCACAGAGAGTCACGTATTGCATAGATATTTACATACATATGTATGTATGTGTGCGGAACACACGACGCGAGTCGCACGACAACTTTGAATGCACTCGTGCGGGGGCAGCCTAAGAAGTTCCTTGCTTGTTTAAAATTTCATTTCATTTCATTTTGCATCATTTTTAATTTTATATCGATACGATGAAAGTCAGAAAATATGTTTAAAAAAAACAATGATATTTGAAGAGATAGAAAAGTTTTAAAAATATTATTTAAGTAATTTGTCTGTCTAGTGTTCCTGTTCTAGTCTAGTCTCCATGTTGGTTTTCTATAATATACGAATAAATATTTATATTGTTGGGAGCAACCTTGTACACATAATCAAATGTACTGCAATCAGTGTGGCCATCGCATCTCATTGAGCCAAGTGAAAAGTGTGCACCCAATAAAGCGAAATGAATTGAAACTATTTAGTTTAGTTAAGATGAATACGAATTTTGAAAAGGGATTCGGATATTAAATGAATTCACACAAGCTTTTGAGTGTGCAGTATGTGGGCCATTTTGAGGGGCCTATTTATGTTCCTTTCTTTTGATCCTCCTCTTTAGATACTTTTTTTTTTCAGATTCCCAGCTTGCTAAATTAACACTGATTGAGTTTAGCAGTTTCATTGTGTTTCCTCTTGATTAAATTATGCATTTATAATGTATAATATTTATTGTTATATTTTGTTGTAAACAAATACTTAAATAATTTATTTAGTTGACAAAACCTTAATTAATACATATATTTTCTAATCCATAAAAGAGTGTTTATATAAATGGGTAAAAAGGGTATACAGAAGGAGGCATCTGCGACCCAATATAGTATGCAAGGTCAACAGTTGAGTCGATTATGCCGAGCCATGTCCGTCCGTCTGTGCGAACGCAACGATCTTGGAAACAATAAAAGCTAGAGACTTGAACTTTTTCAATTTAGACACGTTCATGGCAAGGAAGTCAAGTTTATTTCATATGATCGATAACTTTTACCGTTTTTAAAAATCGATAAATGAAGAACAGCGTTATATAAAAAAAGTTTTTTTGCTAAACTTTAAGAGCGTCATACTCACAATTGGATTTACACGCAAAAGAAGAAGAAGAAACACAGAGGTTTTTCAAGAAAACTGGTGTTAAAATTTGACAAATTTCTTAAGCCAAGTAGCAACAAGCACAAAGCATGCAGTGTATTTGGTTTTATGGGTTTAAATTTGTTTAAAGACAGCTGGGTTTAGCTGGGTATCTCCTAGTCGGGCGTTTCCGACTTTATATTTTCTAACTTGTTATAATTGTTGTTTGTCATTGTCCACCATGCCACATGTGTCATCTAGATATCTATTTACATACGCGTGTGTGCATATATGTATGCATACAATAAATGTCAATTTAATTCAAAAGCGTTTTCGCTCATTTTATGGTCCTCTTCCAATCAGCAATTTTTAGATCTTCAATGTGACAATCGGACAGACTTATTGATACTTTTACGTATGCGCATATAATTTACTCAGTTTTGTATTTCTCGTGTATATATAATTTATTTCTGTAAATAACTATTCATTAAATATGAGTTTTGTTTATACCCTATAATATGACTATAACGATAACAGTATATTCGTTACTGAGTATCTCTTAGTCTGTCAATTCCTACTACAGCAGCCTGGCTTTCTTGCAGCTGTTCTTAATTGTTATTTAACTATTAATATTCTTCGTTTCGATCTGCTTATATGGGCATACATATACATAATGTATATAAATTTTTTATTTAAATTCATAATTGGATATTGCATGAATGATGTATTTATTTTTGGATGGCACTGTTTACTCACTGGTAACTGCCATTTATTGAGCCGATGATCATGATCAAGTTCCAATCAGCTGCTGCTTCTGCTTTTATTGTTGTGAAATTCGTATTCTTTGGCCGCTTTACGCGAATTCGCAACACGTTCGATTGCCTTTTTTAAATTGGCTTTGATGATTTTTCATTTAAGCTGTGAATGCCATACATTTAAAGTGTGTACACAAGCGGGGGGTATCGGTGGGGATGGGGTCCACGCATGGGACATGGTCATTGACTGGTCGTCAGTTTTGGGCCTCAGTCTGAGGCAAAACGCAAAGCGCTCGAGTTGGGCGCTCTCCCATTATTCAATAATGTGCGAGTGGTAAAAATCTTCGAAACGAATAAAAAAATTCAAAATTGTTGCATGTGCATATTTACATACAAATGTAAATAAAGTAATCCATCCGTCAACCTTGGGCAACACTTTAATGTCTTTTAATATTTCTGTTGTTCTATTTCTCACGTGCGCGCTAAAAGCAGATACAAAATTAAAACACAAAAATTAATGAATTCAATAAAAACAACCAAGTTCCTGGTGCATTAAAATGCCAAAAAATTGCAGTTGAGCGAAATACGCAAAGAGCAGCGATTAGCAAATGCAGCGACAGCGATATCCATTATTAAACGAACGGTGCTTCAATTAACGCTCTCATTTGAGTACGTGATTTGGGAGAGCAAGAGAGCCAGAAAACACACACAACAAGAGTTCGTCTCTTGTCCATAAATAAATGGTTTGTTTTCGTTATTAAGCAGTGCCAAAAACAAACAATCAAGAGAGGGAAGAGAGAGAGACGTGTCGCTGCCTTCCAAAAAAAAAAAGAAGAAGAAGAAAAAGACGCAATTTGTGAATAATTTAATCGTGCATTCACACGAAGACTGCTGCGAGCAACGCACGAGTGCTCTCCCTCTCTGTGAGTGTAGCAGCGAGCAAGAGCTAGTAAAAGAGTTAAAGCTTTAATAAGAACAGCAGGCGAAAGAAAGCCCAAAGCGAGGCTGTTAAGTGCCTGCTCTTTTACGCGAGTTGCTTCATGTTTGTGCGCAGTGGCATTAGCGCTGCCCCCAATGGGGGCGGCAGCGACGGCGGCGGCGGCGTCGGTGTCGGCGTCAACGGCGCTGCTGGCAGCATTGAACTGCTGTGCCCACCCAGCGGGAGCAGCAGCATTAGCGGCAGCGGCAGCTTTAGCAGCAGCGGCACCAGCACAACGGTCACTAACAGCACCAGCGTCAGTGCGTCGACGCCAGCGTCGACTGCGGACTCGCTGGGCGACGGCGGCGAGAACAACAACAATGCGAATGCCAATCGTAATCTGAGCTTACAGCTGAGCAGCAACGCGAACAACAATAACATTAATCAGAACGGTAGCACAAACCTAATCAGCGGCATCTGCAGCAGCATTTGGCGTACCGCAACCTTTGGCAGCGCTGCGCCCGTCGCCAGCATAATGGCGGCCAGCGGCAGCAGCAACAGCAACAACAGCGGCAGCGCCAGCTGCTCCTCCAGCGCGTCCTCAATTTCGCCAGCCGCCGAGGAGGTGTGCATTGTGGAGCAGCAGCAGAGCCAACGGACGGTGGCGACAAACACCAGCTGTGCAGCGCAGCAGCAGATGCAAATGCAGCTCGGCGGGGAGCAGGACGAGCCCGTAAGACAAAACACACACAAGAAATGAAAAAAAGAGAACAAGTCCAAAAAAAAATTACAAAAAAATTAATTCGCTTTGATTTTCGTTTCCACTCCACCTACTCGAAAAAAAAACGGCATCTTTTTCAGCGGTCATTCATCAAGGCAACCATTTTGTACATTGCCCCACGCCTCGCCTCGCCCTCAACCCAGACTCGCTCTCTCTTTTTCTCTCGCTCTCTCCTTCTCTGTCTCTCGCCGAACATTGTTCATAAATTTATTTGTTCGTTTCTTTGTTGTTTTTTTTAAGAATTTTTTTTTTTTTTTGGGCAGCATCAATTAAGATTGAAGTCAATTGTTTTGTTTTGGTATACAGCAAACACATCAAATTTTTCTATTAAGAATCAGTTCACATAGTATATATATTTTTGTACATATGTATAAGATATCAAATATATATATATTTACCTCTTCCTCTTCATCCGATTCGCAGCAAACATTCCTGGGCGCCACCGAACTGGACGATGAGCTAATCAAACAACTGCCAAAGGAGGTTTTGCTGCGCGTTTTCTCCTACCTGGATGTCGTCTCGCTATGCCGCTGTGCCCAGGTGGGTCCCGTTGCCGGCGCCCTTTTGTCCCTTAGGCATTTATATTAAACTAAATTAATTGCAGGTGTGCAAATATTGGAATGTGCTCGCCCTGGACGGTTCCAGCTGGCAGAAAATCAATTTGTTCGATTTCCAACGTGATATCGAGGTACAAATACCGTTACACTTTTATATCTTTAATATATTATATTTTGTACTCACTTTCTCTCTCTCTCTCTCTTTGAAAGGGCCCGGTGATTGAGAATATATCGCAACGATGCGGCGGCTTCCTCAAGTCTCTGTCGCTGCGTGGCTGTCAATCGGTGGGAGACCAGTCCATCAAGTAAGTTCCTCCAGCCCAGACCTGGCCTGAATACAAAATCTTTTATTTTATTATCTTTATAAGAATATAACACTACATAATGTTAGCCGGCTTTTGCCAAAAACTTTGCTACATCCATCTACTAGTTTCGGGTTCGAAAATTAAATCCACTTTTCTGAGAAACAAAAAAAAACTTTTAACTTAATTCTGAGGTGGTAAAATGTTTGGTAAAAAATCTTGCAAAAATTGAGAAAATTTTGGACATGTAAGGCTCTCGGACCTATAGGTCTCATATTTGAAACCACCATAAAAATGTCAAAACTGGACCGATTTTCATGTTTGATGGCTTTCTGGTCATGATTTTTCATTAATATCGATTCTACATTTAAAATTGATGCATTTAAAAAAAAAAATTTTTTTTTGATTTTTTTTCGGAAAAAAATCATGTACTCCCCCTTATGAATTTTCGAAAAAAAAATTTTTTTTTGATTTAAAATTGCGAGTTTGCATTTTAAATCGATTTTGCTGTGCAAAAATAGTAGAAAAAACCACAGTTAAGCTGAATCTGAGGGGGTCATTTTTTTGGTCAAAAATCTTGGCAAAATTGACAAAAATTTGGACATGTAGGGCTCTTGAACCCATAGGTCTCATATTTGAAACCACCATAAAAATGTCAAAACTGGACCGATTTTCATGTTTGATGGCTTTCTGGTCATGATTTTTCATAAATATCGATTCTACATTGAAAATTAATGCATTTTTGAAAAAAAAAATTTTTTGATTTTTTTCGGAAAAAAATCATGTACTCCCCCCTTATGAATTTTCGAAAAAAAAATTTTTTTTTGATTTAAAATTGCGAGTTTGCGTTTTAAATCGATTTTGCTGGCCATAAAAAATATAATAAACCACATTTAAGCTGATTCTGAGGGGGTCAAATTTTTGGTCAAAAATCATGCCAAAATTGAGAAAAATTTGGACATGTAAAGCTCTCGAACCCGTAGGACGCATAGGACCCATATTTGGAACACCCATAAATTCTGCAATACTGAACCGATTTTCATGTTTGATGGCATTCTGATCATGATTTTTAATTTAGATTGTTTCTTAATTTAAAATTGATGCATTTTTGGGGAAACAAATTTTTAGATTTTTTGGGACATTTTTTTCTTTTTTTTCTGTTTTTAAACCGTAATAAAATAAATTTTTAATTAAAAAATTTCACTTTGCAGAACTCTAGCAAATCACTGCCACAACATCGAACACTTGGATCTGTCGGAGTGCAAGAAGATCACAGATAACTCAGTCACAGACATCAGCAGGTACTGCAGTAAGCTGACGGCCATCAATTTGGACTCGTGCTCCAATATAACGGATAACAGTCTCAAGTATATATCGGATGGCTGTCCGGTAAGAAACAAATATAACCATCGACAAACATGTCAGATAATAATGTTCATTTGACTCTAATCCGTAGAACCTGCTGCAGATAAATATATCCTGGTGCCATCTGGTTTCCGAGAATGGCATCGAGGCGCTGGCACGCGGTTGTGTCAAGCTGCGCAAGTTCAGCAGCAAAGGTTGTAAACAGATTAACGACAATGCCATCACGTGCCTGGCCAAATACTGTCCCGATCTAATGGTGCTAAATCTACACAGCTGCGAGGTATGCCAATGAATCAATCGGATCTAATTGGTCGAAACTAATGTAACAACAATTTTCAAAAATATTTAATCATCCTTAAGACCATCAGCGACTCGTCCATACGCCAGCTGGCGGCCAGCTGTCCCCGGCTGCAGAAGCTGTGCGTGTCCAAGTGTGTGGAACTAACTGATCTCTCGCTGATGGCGCTCTCGCAGCACAACCAGCAGCTCAACACGCTGGAGGTGTCCGGCTGTCGCAATTTCACGGACTATGGCTTTCAGGCGCTGGGACGCAACTGCAAGTACCTGGAGCGCATGGACCTGGAGGAGTGCAGCCAGATAACGGACTTGACGCTGGCTCATCTGGCCACCGGCTGTCCCAGTTTGGAGAAACTGGTAAGCGTCAATATTGAAAAGCAAATCTCTGATTGAAATCAACTGAAAGAGTTTATTTTGCACACGCAGACGCTGTCACACTGTGAGCTGATAACAGACGATGGCATACGGCACCTGACCACGGGCAGCTGTGCGGCGGAGAGCCTCTCGGTGCTGGAGCTGGACAACTGTCCGCTGATCACAGATCGCACGCTGGAGCATTTAGTGTCGTGCCACAATCTGCAGCGCATCGAACTGTTCGACTGCCAGCTCATCTCGCGCGCCGCCATTCGCAAGCTGAAGGTGGGTGTTCCTTTTAAAGGATCGATCAATCAATCGAATGATCGGTGGCTAATCTATATTTTTATTTTATAGAATCATTTACCAAATATCACGGTGCACGCCTACTTTGCGCCTGTCACACCGCCATCTGTGACCACCGGACATCGGCCGCGTTATTGTCGCTGCTGTGAGATTCTCTGAGATACGGCCATTGGCTTTGCCAGAAGGATAATGCGCAAATCCGCCACGGACTGATGTTGGCCTGTGTGCATCGTCATGTTTGCCATGGTGTTAACCCTGACCCTCATCTCGATGCTGTATTTGCTCGATCAGCTCGAGGATGTCGATTGAATGTGACAGGCACGTGGAACACAGGAACACTCACTCACCCACACACACACAAACACACACACACACACTCACCAATATAACTGTGTATAACTAAAGCAAGATTCTAATATCGATATTTAAGCATACGAAATGAAAACAAACTTTTAACGAAATTCGTAGTTTTAAATGAACCCAAGCTAACTTTTAGTATTTAGTTTGCGAGAGTTTCTAAAACTCACCTTCAATGTGTAAAATTGTGATTATTTTATTTAATATGCTAAGCTGTTATGTTAACTAGACAACTCTACTTGTTTTATTATTTTTTTTTATTTGTTTCTCATGTGCATTATGTGTATTATTAGATATGTTTTTATAATACCTGTATTATTCTTTTGTGCGTCTTTTCACCTGAATTGTCAGTCAATGAAGCTCCTTAAAATTGCAAAATTATGTAGATTGTACATATGTATCTAACCTACACACCCACACACCCACACACACACACAAACACACGTGTGCACATATATTTACAAGAAGCTTGAAGCATGCATGCTGATAAGGTGTTAATAATTATGATTTTGATTAGTGAGAGCACATGCTAAAATTGCATATATATATACATATAAATATATTTAACTGAGATTTTAATCAAGTCTAAACATGTCGATAGAACCGTAAAGCGTTCACCCACACACAAACACTCTCACACACACCCACACACACACACACAACCCCTTTCAGGCAGCCCAAAACATTAGGCTATTTCCCAATAAATGTTGCTATATTTCGTGTGTTTTTTTTAGTGCCAGCTAAACCATATGTAAGCATATAATTAACCTAGAGCATTATTCTTATAGCTATACTTTAACATACAAACAGATGATATATGGCTGCACACAGTGTCAACGAAATCCAAATTGTATTTTACACTATAACGAAACGAAGCGAAACAAACAAACAAATGATACAAACTAAACAAATGATAAATAAAAATAACCATTCAAGTGCAAGCATGTCTTTTACACACAAATAAACAAACAGATGGATCAGCGTTTCTAAAACACAAAACTCCCCCTTACAATATATACATACATATATATTTAGTACATAAAACACGTGGTAAATAAATATTATATATATATGAAAAATATATATATTTAATTATATTATGATATACATCTATAATTGTCTATTTTGTAAATGTATTCCACGCTTAACGGGTAAAAAGTCGCTAATATTTGTGTAAGTTCCCATTCCTATTCTCCCAATTGGATCGATGTGTTCGATAGAAGATCTCTTATAAGAAAACAGGCAAATTCCCGAAACCTCATCAATACTCGAACTTAGCTGGGATTTTTATTGCCAAATGGGAAAGATTACAATCCAATGGGGTATTTTTCTTCGTAAGATTCTGAATCAGTTAAATTAACGTAAAAATCTCATCTTATAGCTATTAGTAAAACAATCTAAAGCTAATTCCTTAGTAATCTATGTGTCTTTATTTTAAACCAAAAAGCAAGAAATTTAAAATTATGAAATATAAAGAGCTAAACAAAATGCAACAGAAATTGATTAATAAATTATCTGCCAACAGAATACAATACATCAAATCGTATGGAATAAGAAATTGAGTTTTCAAATAGGCGCGCCCTTCAGTGCTGCTATGCGAACAACCAAATAATATAACATACGACAGCACTGTTATCGTTGGTATCGTTCAGCCACCACAGTATGCGGCGAACATCCATCGATTGTGTTTCGATTTAATCGGTTTGTGATACTATTAACGTTTGCGGTAGACGAAGGCATAAGAAAATAATAAACAATTATGTGGAGATTATAAACAATCTGTATTTTTAGTTATACTAAAGTGTGTGTGTGTGCGCGCTTAGTTATGCAAAGCGCAGCAGCCAAAGGTGCTCCAAACGGCGGTGAAAGTGTTGTTGCAAAGAAATTGGTTTTCTTGGCTCTCAACAGCGGTTTTGGTTCGATTTCGATTTGTTGTGGCATTTGCTTTTGCAGCAACGATCAATTTTCCCGAATAGAGACCAAGTGAACCGAATAGTGAGAGAGCGAGAAAAGGAGGAGCAATAAAAGTGCGACAAAAAAATAGCAATTGGCATTTTTCTTTTGGTTATTTTTTCGGTTTTCCGCTTTGCCAATAAACTTGCTGCCTGCGTTTACAGTTACATGCATACATGCATATGTATGTTCTTGTGTATGCATAAATAAACGCTATATATCGAGTCGAAGGAAAGCGGAAAGCAAAATGCAAGAAACAAGAAACGGAATGTGCAATGCAGTGAAATAAGTGAAGTCTGATGTTTGGGCCTCGCCTGTGTTCAAATAATATTATGTAAAAAGCGCCTATTGTTGATTGTTGCACCTGTTTCTGTGTGTGCGTGCAATAAATATTATTTTGATTCGAGTTGCATGCAAAAAGAATGCTCAAATTGAAGCCGAATAATCGATGTGCGAAAATTTGCCGTTGTCGGCTATAAGCTGGCAGCGGGGGAGCGGCGTTAGCAGCAGCAAAGCACAGCTGAGCAGCAACGTCGTTGTCGGCATTCGTGTGTGAGTGCATAAGGGAAGTGGAGTGGAGGAGGCAAATACAACAAATAAGCATCGGAAGCAGGAGTGGCAACGGATCAGCATCGAATCAACGCAAATCAATAATTCTTGTGAGCTATCTCAAATGAACTGCAACTGCAATAATGCCGAATTAAAGCAACAACATTGATTGGCAAACAACAACAACAAAAACAAAAAATCAAAGAGCGATTCAACCTTGCAAGTTCTTTGGTCTTCTATTAATTTATTCGTGTTAAACGGTAAGTCGGCCATTTTTATTGCACATTTCAATTGGTTTGCGCCTTGCTCAAATTAAATTCATACACATGCACATACTTAATTATGAAAGTGTGTACATACTTACATGCTAAGTATTATAAAACCAACAAATATTATTTATTATAAACAAGTATGTGCACACATACACACATACAAATGTATACAAGCAAAATTTATGGCACTTAGAATTTCATTTTCATAAGAGAACTCTGAAGATTGCTTGTAGAGAGCTTCAAACTTGTTTCTGTTCTGGACATACAACGTACATACATATGTATGTATGTACACAGTATGTATGTATGTACACAGTGTTCTACTAACTTGTGTACCCACTCCTATATGCATACATACATATCTATATATGTACGTGCTATATATGGGCAAAAGTAAATGATTTCAATTCACGTCTCATTTCAGTAATTTTATTACTTTTTTTCATATTGTTTGTTGACAGATGAACAGCAGCAACAGCTCCGCTTCCCAATCCATATTCATATTCAATACTCCCCCGCTGCAAGCGCACACTGTTTTCGTTTGCTGTTGCCGTCTCAATCAGCTGTGTTTGCCGTCTTCTTCTTCTTCGTCTGCTTTGCTGGGGTATTTTTTTCTTCTCTTCTGGTTTGCTGCCTGCCTTTGTTAGGTAGCCTGCCTTCTTTGCAGTCGGCGGCGCGCAGACAAAGAAACTGTTAACTCACACCCGCTTTGTTGTATCCTTGATTTTATTCGTTTGCGCTTTGGAGCTTCGGTTTATTTCCTTTTGGCGACGCCAGCAGCGGACAGACAACAAAGAAAGACTTGACAGAGACAGAAATAAGTGTGTGTTTGTGTGTTTATTGATTTAATATTGCATGTGATTGGCAAATATGTGCATACATGCAAACACAAATACAAATACAAATAAACGAATGTCATCTCAATTAATGCTCATTTAAAGATCATTAAAGTGACTAAAGAAGAGAGAGAGAGAGAGAAAGACAAAGAAATTTTAGGTTGACAATTTGACAGAGCTCATAATTATAAATATATAAAGTTGAATTATCTTTGCAAAATTAATAAAAAAATTAATCTCATTGATTAACCTATAAAAGTCACTGTTATGATTATTATTATTATTATTATTCAATTGTTTTATGATTTTGCACATACACAAATATAAAAAGTCCCCGTTGCGGAGATATTTTCAAGTATTTATCACGTGCTTTCTGCATACATCGTCTTGTTGTGATCGCTGCTTATCATTAACCGTTAATTGCTTATCTTATCCAACCAATTGCTCTATTTTGCATACCTTTGTCTCTCATTTCCAACACATTGCTATGCATATAAACTAAAGCGATAATATTTATTCATATGTATTTTAATTTCTATAAATGCGAGACTTCAAGTTTAGAGCTATGGTTTATCTCTATGGTTTATCAAAATTTGTAAAAAAAAATATCATATCATATCCAAACATCATACATATCATTACATATCGAATTCTTTGGCTGATAATCAATACAAGATCCACTTCATATCTTTAGGATTACCGAAAGACAACATTGGCCCCATAAACACATCAATTTTGTTTATTTACCTTCCAAAATGGAATGTAAACATTATTAGGGTTTACTTTGTTTATTGCTGTGGTCTTAAATCATTTATTTATCTCTAGAAAAACTCTATCATTTATTGATTAAAAATGTTTAAAACTCTTGAAATACCACTGACATGCTATAGAAACCAAAACTTTCTGTTTAACAACAAAAATCGGTCGATGGCTTGGTTTATTCTTAAAAATAATGTCGCATATTTCAGTTCGGTTCATGAACCTGATTATCCACATAAAACCACGCTTTGCTGAACGTTGATTCATCGCATTCTTTTAAGTTGATAAGCTAAATACTAAATATTTAGTAATTATAAATCAAAAGCAATATTTTCACGTTTTGTTTTGGCTTTAGTAATAAATTTACTCTAGTTAATTTTTAAAAAATTTGTGTTTGAATGAAGAAATAAAAAAGACCTTTGCATTAGTGGTAATTTTCTGTTTTTATGATTCTTACATGTTTCTTAGATTATTTCCAGGGTATCGCACAGTTGCTGAACAACTCAAAGTGCAAGGGTTTCGTTTATTTCGGAATTGTCATAAGCCCTGACTCACAAATTGTCCAAGCTGGCACATTTGATATGGGCCTGCGGGCCAGATAACGGAAAATAAACCGCACAGTGGTCTAGCTAATCAGCGGCTGTGCGAGTGTATTTGTGATTATCTGACAGTTAGATGTGGACAGTTCAGAGTCGTATATTATTAGTTTTAGTTGATAAAAACAAATGAATATTTTACGAAATATGGTCTCTAATACAGATGCCCACCTACATACACACACACACATGTATGTATGTATATGGATAGTCAGAATATAGTTATTACACAATGAGTCAGGTCTTCATCTCTTTTCAAGTTGATCTCAGTGCTTCATGTTAGAGTTTCAATGAGCACATCCTGAGTTCTTTCTTCAGTTGAGTCGAGTTGCTTTCGTCTGGGGTTGGTCACACTGACCAATCTGAGCAGCGACTCATTCGTCGCTTCGCTTTCGTTTTTGAGACCCACGCTACGCAATATTTTCAAATTTTTACCCCAAATGTTTCTTCTTCTTGTTGTTGTTGTTGTTTAACTGACGCTAAGCTAACGGGTCAGGGAGAGAGGGAAAACAGGGAGAGCGCGCACAGTGAACCCGCCACCCGCCTTCGCTGCTGCTTCCCGTTCCGTTGCTGTCGCAGCCGTCGCGACGCGTCGCTATCCTCCTTTTGCGTTTTATTTTACGTTATTTGATTTTTGGGTTGAATGACTTTGGACAACGTGTGCGCAAAAACAAAATAATAATGAAGAAGAAAATAAGAAAATAAAGAGCGTAACATTCGAGCGAGAGCCATTGAACCCACCAAAATGTAGACAGCTGATGGACGCCAGTTCGTGCTATTTCGCTGCCAAAGGAGTGGAATGGGGGCGGGTTAATGAAATCCAACGTATGTAAAGATGTCTCGTGGGGTGGGGTACCCTTCAATAGCAATTAGAACAATGCTTTTTATTGTTTTTTTTTATTTTTTTATTATTGTATTCACCTCTCACCACCCCACATTCCTCTAACTTATTTGGCCGCCCGAATTGGATGGTTTCGCTTTGATTGATTTTGTGTGCATTGTATTGATGGAATTTGCGTATTATTTTAACATACAAACAAACTAAAAAAAAAGAGACACACAATTTCTCCAAACACGTTAGCACAAAACAATTTGCTTAGATACAACTGTTTGTGTGTGTATATACAGTGACACATAAAAGTAATTTAACAGCATTAGCTGCTTGTTTTCATAGTTTTTAAAAATATTCTTTCCTGAATTTAGTAGTAAATTAGTCAAAATGTGATCACGATCAGAATGTATGCTGTGCGAATAGTTTTGTGTGCCGCTGTATATTTATAATCCGCTTGGAGTCATCGCACGACGAGATCTGACGCCTAATTCTTGAACTCGACGCATGGAAGTGAACAAAACTGAATTTTTTTTTGGGATTTTCTCTATCGCGAAGTATTCTTGCCTTTTCTTCTATGTATGTAAAGATATATTTAAGCAATTGCGTCACTCAATTCCCGCATTGGCATAAAATATTTGAGTGCAAATCAAATTCAGGGTGGGTGTTAAAATTAAAAATTAGCTAGCGAGAATCAAAATAAATCGTTATGCTTTCAACATTGGTATACCAATAAAATAGTAATTTTATGGACTATCTTAAGCACTTGAAGGGTTGTTTTTTAAGCAACAGCAATGAATTGATCAGAAACAATTATCAGTTTTGGACTAATTACACTTCAACTTGTTGCGCGAAAAAATTGTGGTAGATAACGAAAAGTATTTATACTTTTCAAAATTCGCCAAAAAAAACTTAAAGAAATAATATGTAAGCTTTTGGTAATTGGAAAGAAGGAGTTGTGCCATTTAGTGCTTACACACTCTTTCACGAAGTGAAAAGAGTATATTGGGTCCTTACAATGTTTTAAAGCTAGAGACGACAAAAATATATCGCCATCAATTTCTAATTTTTAAAAGTAGAATTTTTCAAAATTACAGTAATAATTTAGATTACGAATGAGTATAACGCAGTCGGTAACGCCCGACTGTAATCGTCCAACTTGTTTTCATTGAAACAAAATGCGCACTTCTCTTTAAACATTACGAGAAACAAAAATATACGTAAATACATACACAATTAACTACCACCAGTAAGATTTAAAAAAAAAACTTATCTACGACGAAAAATCTAATTTTAAAGTGTGTTATCATAGCTTAGAAATTAAAGACATAAAACTTTGTGTATTAAATTGGATAAAATAATAATAATAGGTGTGTTGTGGAAAAAAACTAAAGTTTTTTTACTAAGCAAAGTAAATAAATGAAGGTTTATTTATAAAAAACAACAATTTTAAAAAAAAAGAATAAAAAATATTTAGTACCACTTTTGGGGGTACATTTGTGCTGCACTCAAGGCAACACAAACACAGACACAGACACGAATATTTGTTTGCTGACTTCAGGTGCATTACCGCTGTTGTTGTTGTTGTTGTCAAAGCCTTGGGAACTGTTTTTGTAAGCGGCGGGGTAACAAATATCTACCCATTTGATAGGTGGAGCGACCCCCAGAAGTATACAACGTGCATATCCGTGTGTATGTATGTAATAAATAGTGTGTATAAACCTTATACATACAATTACATATATACTATATACATATGTATATATATTTACAGCAACGTTCCTTGTATAACAATCGTCTGCCAAGCGTCTATATTTGCTCACAATCAATCTGAAGCGTCAGTCCAATGGTCGCCGCACACACACACACATACACTCACCTATTTACAGGCAGCACACATACATACATACAAACACACACTCGACAATAATTTCAACAATTGCGTTTTACACAATTTCACATTTATAGCAACGTGCGGACCATAACAAAAGCAAGCGCTCTATAATTTATAAGTTATGGTAAATACGGCACCCACACACACACACACACACAGCTAATACAAAGTTTCCCGAGTCTTCCGATAGTGACATGGTTAAATGAATCTATGTAAATATATATGTATATGTTCATAAACTTTTAAACGGCGTCGCCTCGCCTGCAGTTGTTATTCTTGTCTTTGCTTTCGTTAGGCTTTTAACCGTTTTACTCTCAAAACAGCTGATCACAGCAATTAAAACAACTACGCACATACACAGACCTCTGCAAACACATGCGAAGCAATAAACACAAACACACACACACACACAGACACGCATACAATAAAAGAAGCGCGCTGCCCTTTTTATCAACACCTCTCTGCCGCTAACCCCACACGAATCGTCGACAAAGTCAGCAGCAGCTGTGAAGCTTTGAAGCTTTGGAGGAGAAAGAGAGAGAGCACACAGAAAAATGAGAGCACAAGCTGGCAACATTTTTGGCATGATGCCTCCCTCTCCCTCTCATGCACGTACATATACACAGAAAGAACTCCAAAAACAGTGTGTGCCCATTAATGTTAGTGAAAAATAAGCAATTAACTTGGGCGGACAAAAAAAACTCATACGTACACGTGTGCATGAATGTGCGCGCATATGATATCTACTGCCATACATGTATAGAAACAACTGATGATGTCTCTCAACATTATACCGTTGCCCAAAGTGTATATCACACTATGCTGATATGTACTCGTTTTTATTTCTATATACATATTTATTATTGCACAAGTTATTAGAACAGTTTAAAACTTTTGATATAATATTCCATTTGAAAAAATTGTATTCCATTATGAATTTTGTACTTAATTCAAAAAAATTTGTTGATGATGCAACACAATTTATATATTAGGAAATATTGCTATTCAATAAAAAGTAATAAAGATAATAATTATATAATATTGATATTGTTAGGGTATTTACACAGTCGTTAACGCATTTTCGCCTAATTAAGTTGGCCGATCGAAGGCTTTTAATTGATGTAAGTCAGACGATTTCGGTCGCAAGCCCGCGGGCTATGTGACTTCATCTTTATGATTAACTTTGTATTTCTCTTGCGGTTCCTCGTGCGAGGCACCTTTTGGCCTAGCAGCTACTTTTACCGTTGTATTTTGTTGTTGCTGTTTTTGTGTTGTGTTGCTTTTTTTCGTGAAGCATGGAAAATTTTTGGACTATGCTTCTGTTGAACAGTTGAGGCCCGAGCATGTTGCCTGCACTCGCTTTGATGAAAACACGTTTTATTTGTACACTCTACTAAGTAGGTACTCAACACAACTCGAGAAACCGCAGAGTCGGTCAATATTTGATGAAAACTGGCGGGTTATATATCAGCCGATAAACCGAAAAAAGCCGCGATAGACAGAGACCCTTCGTTCTCTGCTGTCGAACTCAGGCAAACGAATATTTTTCGAACAGTGTTTTTCACAGCAGAGTTCTTGAACCAAGGTCATTCGTGAGTGATGAAATATCAAATATCGCTGCCAAGATAAACGAGAAGTAAAAAGTTTTACTGTATTTAAGTTATTTAGGGTTTCTTTTTTCTTAGTCAAAATAAACATTTAACGTTTTTTTTTTAGCTATGTTGTAGAAATACATACACTGGGATATATTTAAATTTAAAAGGAAAGGTTTCTCACAAACATTGAAAATACGCAAGTTTTATAAAATAGTATAATAATATAACAAAAAGAACTATAAACTTTTTAACTTTTTATAAATATTGTTTCGCTAAAGAATATTTTTAGCATAACTTTAATTAAAAAGGGTATTTTTATATTTTTAATCTATAAATGTGGGTGGGGAAATATAATTTGTAAAAACATAGAGGCTAAGCAATGAATTTGCCGTGTATTTGTGTGCATTTATATGTTTACGTGTGTGTGTGTGTGCTTTGTGTGCATTCGCCAGACAAATCCCAAATTCAAGGGTTCAACAATTTCTTTGCTTTCCTGTTTTGGCACAGGAGGAGACAGACATAATAAATACATACTAACATACAAATGTATACATTTATGTGTGTATGTATGTATGTATGTATGTATGTACATAAGTACGGACATATGAGGAGAACGGGCCAGACCAGAACCAGACAAGAAGAGAAGACGGCGAGCGTTTTCTTTGTTTGTGCTGGGCTCTTTGCAGAGTCTTTGTTGTCGTCGTGGTCGTTGCCGTTGTGCCGTGCCGTGTCCTCAAACTTTGGCTTCTCGGGTCATTAAATTTCGCTTGCTGACAAGTGATTGTATTTGTGTGCGTGGCACTGTATCGCATTAACATCGAGTCGAATCATATCAGTGCGCTGATGAGAAAAAACAATAAATTATGTGCATATGTGTGTATGCTGCAATGAGGGTGTTTCTGATAAGGCGTTGATGCAGTCCGGACTCCAAAGCAAGCAAAGAAATTGAAAAGAAAACAAACAAATCGAACCTGCCGTTATTGTTGTTGTTATTGTCTGGGTCGCTGACGGCGGCGCATGCGTTTTTGCGTTGTTTATTTCATTTGCAAAGCAAGCAAACCAACAAGTACTCACACATACACCAACGAATATAAAGCAAAAGCAACATCAGCACTTAACGACCTGGCAGAAGCAGCGCCAGCAGCAGCCATCAAACATATGGAAACGGGTTCGTTGTGTGTGTGTGTGTGTGTGTGTGTGTGTCGCGTTGTCTGCACGGTTTGCTTTTGTTATTGAAACGCTATCACGAGCACCACCAACAATTTGCCTTCATATGTATACACATACATGTGTATCCAACACATAGGTAATCATTGCTTATATACTTGTCGCACATATGTTTTCACTTGCTGCTTCTTATTTATATGCCTCTCTCTTTTACTCTCCAATGAGTGAAAATTCCATATGATTTTTGTATACATGCGCAGCAACATTGTTGACACCGCAGTCTTAGCAACATATGTTGCTAACAACGTATATCGCCAGCTACGTATATAAATACATACATACATTTATATATATTGCCATGCCAAAACTAGCCACATAAATGTGTACATAAATAAATGAACGACGTAGTTTCCATACATAACACACTCACACAAATTCATGTACATAAGCCACGTTCGCGTTGTATATAAACAACGCACACACACACACATACACACACAAGCAGCCAGTGTACATACATATGTATTTTTTCTGGCGTGTGTTTTGCTGCTGCGTCGTGTGGCTGACTGAGGCTCGCTCAGCTGTTTTAGAAAGTTGCTGGCAGTGCTCGCGTTCATTCAAGCAGCGGCAGCGCAAGCGACAACATCAAATCGTCCCAGGTCCAAAATCGAGAGACAACAAAGCAAAAGCTCAAGCGAAGCAAGGCAAAAGCAAAAAATTTGGGTAGCTGGTGGCAAGGCAAAAGTGCAAGAGACCAACAAAGTAAAAAACAAAAAAATCATACACAGCACCCAAATACCAAAATCTAAGCAGTGTGAACAAGTTTTTCAATAATTTTTTGCGTTCCGTCAGTCGCCCCAGTGCCCAGTGCAAAGTTTGCCACTCTCGCAGTTGTGTTTGGCATGCTGACGTTTGTTTTCTTTTATGTTTTGTTTCGCGTTCTCGTGTGGAGTAAATAGCACTGAGACATTCAAAGTAAAACAGAGACAGTAAAAAAAACAGCGAGAGAGACTGTTAGCGTGCGTTTCTGTGTATGTGTGTGTGTGTATGCGTGAAGCGAACGTCCTCCGTTAATTTAAGTAAATTCGATTCGATTCAATTCACGTTGGAAACGCAACGCAAAACCGTTGAAAATTCAAATGCTACGTTCACATTTGGGATGCTGCTGCCGTTGTCAGCCGCTAAGGACTAAAACAAAGCAAACACATAATCAGCGACAGCAACAACAACAACAACAGCAACGGCGACAAAAAACCACAGCCGCGACAAAGAGTTAAAATTATGCAAACAGAAAGAACAGTTGAAAATGCAATTCACAATTAATCAATTGAGCTATTTTTAAAGTTTCGATAGCGAGAAAGTGTTAACAAAAGTTACAAATTTCACAAAAAAAAGGTTTGTATTGTTTTATTAACATGCGTATATATATGAAAATGTGCCTTTGTATGTATGTATATGTGTGTGCTGCGTGTGACGTCGTCGCTGTGTCCAACACTCAGCTGTGCGTTGCGCATGTGTTGGTGACGTAATGCCCTGACGCAGAATAGCAATAACAGCGTAATAGCTGAAGCTCTTAAGCTTGTCCACCCACACACACACGCGAGCACATTAATGTGTGTGTGTATGTGTTAGTTTGTATATACGGTGACACACGCGGTTAAGCTTTTAGCCTCAAAGTTGAATAATTGCAGATCAGAAACACACACACACACATACATACACAAACACTCTGGGAGACTATGCGACGCCCCCTTCGGTGTTGGCGTTGCGCTTGTATAACAAATAAATAACAGAAAAGCAATTCTCAAATATCGCTCCCGCTTAAGTTTTTGGCTCACTCGGCTGCTCACTCACTCACTCACTCGTTTGTTCCACTCCCTCAAATTACTTGCGCGCGTGTGTGTGTGTGTGTGAAGTCAGGAAAAATACTTAAGGTTGAGTTTGTATTTATTTTTTTGTTTCTTTTTGTTTGTCATATAATTGACACACATTTTCTAATTGTGGCGTAAAGTCGTCGCTTGTCCACATTTTCTTGCTCACAAACACACATGCACATGTACAAATTTGTATGTATGTATGTATTTATGTGCACACCAACACGAATAGAACGTGGATCGTTTATCACAAACTGTCAACTTTTGAGGCGCGGCGCTGCCAACTTGTGCTACCATCAGCTGTAACGGCACAGGTGTGAACAAGACAGACAACATCGTGAAGTTGTAAGTTGGAGCTTTAACTCATTTACAGCCGTTGTTGGCCTTGTGTAACCCGTCAAACGATAAGAAATTTAGAAATAGAACACTCAGTTGCGCAACATCAGTTTTACGGTGTACATATGTACATAGATAAGTGCATGAATAAATGCTTATAATTATGTTCTCTTTCATCAGCGTGAAAAAATATTCAAGGTTAATCCAATTCTTAATCTTTTTGAACCGGTTCAATATTTGGTTCAGTTGAACCAGTGCAGTTGTTTTCATATCTCTTTTTATCTGTTACAATTGCAAACATCAATTTGCAGTTACTATTTAATTTTATATGCCAATTAGATTCATTACAGCTTTCACATTCTTATTTTTTAGTACACAAACATGAAAACACGTACATATTCACATATTCACACGATTGTGTTTAATAGATAAGAGCATGCCCAAAAATGGAGAATTTAATGTGATTCTTAAATTAAATACAAAAAGCAAAACAGACAGCAAACAGCTGTTGTTATCTTATGTACACACTCATTTCTGTACATATATATACACATATATAAACACACTCATACATGCAAATATGAATATCAAACAAAAAAAAACCGACTTTTGTTTTGCTTTCGTTTTGTTGCTGTTTGGGTCCAATTTTGTGCTCTATTCATTTGGTTGCTTCGGGAACTGTAAAACTAAAAACAAAAAAAAAAACCAATGAAAGAGCGATAAATACAAAAACACAAAATGCGTCGCGTCGCGTGTAATTTTATACGTGCGCAGTTGGTAATGTAAATGAGCAGAGCAGAGCAGAGCTGAATATGTGTGTGCGATGCAGATAGCAAAAACGAATGGAAAAGTTGTTGGTATTCCATAATTAAATAAAATAAGAAAGCGAAAGAAAAGTAAAGACAAAAAACAAAAAAAGTAAAAATAAAATCGTGCAGCGAATGCGCAGGAGGCATTGGCTCTTCTTTTTTTTTACTTCCACTTGGCTCGGTCGAGCGGTCATTTGCTTTTGCTCTCCTCTTCAACACGTTTCTTCAAATCGCAGAGTTCTAAATGTGCGTTTTGCTCTCAATTTGCAAATTTCTTCATTTTTTTTTCGGCTATAAATAAAACTCACTTCTGCACACACTTGTAAGTAATTGCGTCTCGTTGTCCTGTTACCGTTCAGCACCGCTCTCCTGGAAACGGCCCCCAATAACAGCAATCTCATACTCCCATTTGTGGAAGCGAACACACTCACGTGCTCACGTTACAACAAAGAGGATGGACAAAAGAAAGAGCGGGAGAGACGCAACTGCTGCTGTTTCTGCTGCTTTGCGTTTGTTTACAATTTAATCGTGTGGTTTTGTTTTTGCTTTTCTCATTTGCTTGCGCACATGACGCTCTGTCTGTGTGTATGCGTGGCAGAGAGAGAGTAATTGTGTAAGAGACAGAGAGCGAGAGCGAGCAAAATCATGTAACTCTTTGTTGGGCATTGTGTAAGAAACAGGGTGTCTCCATCTAACAATTTAGCATTTGTGCTTGACTACAACAATTAATTTATGCCCTATTCAATGAAAACAGATAGATAATAGCGCTATCAGCACAATGCCTCATTATGTGCACCTGTATATACATTTAAATCACTGAAAAGCCTTGTTAACTTGCAATTAACTAACATTTATTTTCCCATTCTAATTGCAGCAACAAAGCAAAAATAATGGAATTTTAACAAAATAACGAAAGGTAAGTGCCACTTGTCCTTGAATTAAGTGCAGAAACTGGAATGAGAAAGTGTAGCAAATGGTTTAGATAATTTATCTAGCATGAACTGCGACAATTACTGATAGATATACTATTAAAACGGAAACCATTTGGCATTAATTACTCTACATTGACGAATTAAGATCTTGAAAAGAAAACAATTAATAATAATGCAAGTCATTTTTTTTTTAAATGCATTTTAACTACAGAGCATCTAAGAGTCCGGTTTTCTTTTAATGCTTTTAGATTTCCTCGGTATTTTTTTTTTAGATTCCAAAACCTTGAGTTTTGGACACGTGTAAAATTGTACGATTTCAGCTTGCAGAAAGTCGTGTAATGCATTATCTCATGGCCGCTCTGATATGTGTATGTATATATGTATGTGTGTGTGTGTGTTTGTGTGTATATGTATACATACACAAATATGTTTCTGCATTGCACTTCAAAGCGAGCCCATATCCGTAGGTGGGGCGCTTTTTTTTTTCAAAAGCAACGTTCGCTCAGCTGTGAAACGCCAAAAGGCGTCAAAGAGGGTTGTGCACGACCCTCTGTAAGCCCCTATTTATATGTATGTGTGTGTGTGTATATATATAAATAAATATATGGATAGATAGATAGATAGATAGGTACTTTGTAATATGGGCACTTTGTAAGGTCGACAACGAGGTCAACAGCGATTTGAAAACGCTCTATTGTCTAATCAAAGTCATCTGCGAAGCATTTATGTATGTGTGTACGTGTGTGTGTGTGTGTATGCTATCCACACACACATGCACACTTTCTACATGCATGAATAATTGGCCAGCGCGTGTACAATGGCATTCAATATGAGTAAAAAGTCAGCGATATGTACGTTATATATACATGTGTATATGTGTGTGTGAGGGTGTGTGTGTGTGTGTGTGTGTGTGATATAACACACCCCTCCCCAACAAACGATATATCGCTGACTTGTCTTAATTGCACTGCGATGCGATGCGTTGCGTCGTCTTTGAGCCACTTCCGCATTTAATGACACATTTTTTCCACTGTTGCTGGCCAATTAGCAGGCAGCATGGAGTGAGAATTAAATTGATTCTTGCGAATAGATATATAGATCTACCTATATATTATAAATGACGCATTTGGTTAGGTGAGTAAATAGACTTAATGACTGACGTGGCTGAGAACTTTTCCATATCGTTGACGCTTTTCACTGCAGTCGACGTCACAGCGCGATTTTTCCGTTTGCCTTTTGGCGCATTTCATAATCAAATCGCTGCCAAAAGCAAAGGAAGCGACAACCGCAGCAGCAGCAGCATCAGCAGCGCAACAACAACAAAGCGAAAGGCGATGGCAACAGCGTCGGAACTAGTTTTACAAAATTACAAAACTTTTTGCTTATCAAATAAACCATTGTGAACGGGTTTCACTGTGCACAGCAGCGCCATCTAGCGATGGAGTGAGCTAGCATTAATACATTAGTATGTATGTTAGTGTGTGTGTGCTCACAATTTACCTTTCACTGCTCGCCCAACATTTAATTTTTATTTCTTCCTTTCCGCAATTTATATAACGGCACTCATATACGCGGATATAAAAGAGACAAGGCGCCAGACAATCAAATAACTGCTAAATTTGCAATCCGCCTCAAAAAATGTGCAATGCATAAGCAGAACGCACTCAGCAAAAATAACACACACACACACATACACATATACAAATAAATAGGCAGACATTGCAAAATCAAAAGCATGCCAAGGACGGGCGACCAAAGCGAAATTAAATTAGTTCACAATGAAAACAAAATGTGCAATTGCAATTGATTAAGCATGTTGCGCTCTGCCAAAAATACCAAAATACCGTTCACTGAACGAACACACTCGCTCACTCATCAAGCAAGCAGCGCATCTTCCCCCACAAAATGCCACGTTCAAAATTAAGAGTATTTTCAATTGCGTCAAATCGTTAAAAGATAACTGTTTGCCTTTTTTCCTGTTGCCCAAAAACGTGTACACATACATACATATGTATGTACATTAATATTGTATATAAATATAAAAGAAAACGTAGACGATGCATAAATAATAAATATACAAAAAAATAAATAAAAAGTAGAAGCGAAACGACGCGATAATGTAATCAAATATTATTAAACTTCGCAGCAGATACTGTTGCGGCTATTGTTGTTGCTTGGGCTGTTACGTTCCATTCGCTTGCCCTCATTTTCGTACGAGCCGTTGTTGTTGTTGTCTGTCTCTATGTGAACGCTTGTCTATTGTGGGCCAAGTGTATGTGTATGTATCTCTATGTATGCATTTATGTATGTGCGAGCAACCATAAACAAAACTGCTAACGCTACAAGCACGCTCAAATCCATGTGAGCAAACATTGCCAACTGATTGTGAGCAGCCAACACAAAAATCATATGTTTTCTAACAACAGCACAGGCACAGCAACTTATTACTCACCTCTCTTCCTCTCTCACACACACACATACACAAATAGGCTTCGTCGTCTCGCGCGCTAGTTATATATTGTGTATGCAGGTCAAGAAGAAACGCAAAAACAAAAGCAAAAGTAAAGACAAACATGTTTACAATTTACTGCGACGGCGAGAGAGAGGGAGAGCACAAAAGAGAGGGTGCGCTTGCTCTCTGACATTTTGCGTTGGTATTGACGAACATGTTGCCAACGTTGAGCAACACATGCTCGAACAAATTAAAAACAAATACGAACAGCTGTTTCTCAGCATGCGAATGCGCAAGTGTGTGCAATTGTTGCCAAGCGCGACTTTAGTAAAAATTGCTCAGCAGCTGCTGATGCTGACCTTCGAAACGTTGCAAATTGTTTATATGAAAAAACTGCATGTTGCGCGCGCCAAGCTTGGCTTGTTCTGTCGAATGACGTCACATCGTTAGCAACATGTGTTGCTGTTAATTGCATAGCTGAAACGCCAAATGCACTGCCACCCCCTCTCTCTCTCTCTCACACACACTGTGCTCTGACATGGCAACAGCTGCCCGTTAAAGTAACGACCTGGTTGCCTGGTTTTTTGGGGCCGCATTGAGGCCGTGTTAGTGTGTCGCCGCCAATAGAGAACTTTATATATATTTATATATTTTTTTTTAAATGCCAGCACACTCAGGATCTGGGCCAAAGTTAAATTTATCAGTTTATGTAATAGTTATGTATGGGTGTACATATATTTCATATACTGGGGACCTTCACAGCATAATTCAATTTGACATACAGGGTGCCTCGAGTGACCCAGTTTCCAGTGACATTCAAGCTGCGTTTTCCCCATTGCCTTGAATACCCAAATGCACATTTGTATCAGAATAAAAATATTTAAATTCTTTATTAAATTTCCATAGTTAAAACAATTGAGCTAAAGCTGGTCTCAAGATTTTTTGAAATGTATGCAAAAACAACATTGGGAAAAAGACCCTGAAGGCGGGTATTTAATAAAATAATTAATAAAAGAATAAGAAAACCTAAAAAAAGTTTTTTTAATTAAAAGTTTTGAGCAAAAAAATCAGGTTTATATTTTATATTTATAAAATTTTTAACTTAACAAAAATTAATTTTTTCCATTACTTATTAATTAACTAAAAAATAATATTAAAATATTAAATGTTAATATTAATATTCACTTTTCGCTTTCTTGTTTTTTTGCAGTGTACTTCTGGTGCAGGTGCGAGAGCGGACGACAACCACATCTAAAAGGGGACGAAGATCAGTAGTATCAGAAGTATACGCACGGAGAATTCAACCGGGAGAGGGGAAGACGGAGAGTCCAAAGAGGAGCACCACCACCAGATGATACCCACCAGCGTCACGAACTCGCCGCCGGCCGCTGGCCTGGCACAGAATGGGGCAGCTGCTGTTAGCGGCGCGGCAGCCGCAACGGTTGCCGCATCGCAGGCGGCGGCTGCAGCACAGCAGACGAACTACAACTCGATCGTGCTGGGCCTGGCCTCGCTCATCCTGGAGGGCAGGCCCATAGCCGACGATGAATACCAGCAGCAGCAGCCTCAACAGAATCAGCAGCAGCAGCAACAGCAGCAGCAGCAGCGACAACAGCAACAGTTGACGCCAGCGGCAAGCAGTGGCCGCCTCTCGCCACGCCCATCGACATCGCGGGCAGCCATCAACATTACAACGAATCCCTATGCCATGGCAAGCGGCACGCCCCGCTCCGCCTACGGTCACAATCAAGGCTACGGACTTGGCTATGGACATGGCCTTGGTCATCTATATGGACAGGGACAAGGACAGGGTCAGAGCAGCAGCAGCAGCAGTAATAGTGCCACGCATCAGCGCTGGACTCAGAAGCTGTGCCAGCTGCGTCAGGTGTCGCCTGCGGCACAGAGCATGAGTGCCGAGCCGGAGCTGGTGTCGCTGGCCATCAACGAGCTGAATGCGGAACGCGGTGATTTCGAGATTGTGCGACGCGTCATGTTGAATCGCGCAGGTGCCGGAGGAGCTATGGGAATGGGCATGGGATTGGGATTGGGAATGGGAGCAGTGGCGTCGGGCGAGCAGCTGTCAACCAATAATTCGAGTGCCGCCAGCTCACCGGGCTCCGGTTCCGGTTCCGGCTATGGCTCTGATAACATTTTGCATTCGCTGCAGTCGCTGGCAACCACCTGTTTGCGGGGCGGACCTGCTGTGCCCACCGAGACGCGACCCTTGAGCCTGGCACTCGGCTTCGGTTCGCCAACAACAGCAGCAGCAGCGACGGGCACGGTCAGCGCCGCCAGTCTACTGGACTACAACTGCAGCCGGACAACGCCGGGTAATTACGGATTAGGAGGAGTAGGCGGAGGTGGTTTAGGAATCGGAGTTGGAGTCGGAGTCGGAGCTGCAGCAGCCACATCAACAGCCACTGCCAGCAATAATGCAGCTGGAGCTGGAACCGGATTGGGTAGCGGAAGTGGCAACGGCAACGGAAACGGAACCAGTTCCAGCTGCAGCACGCGGCCCAAGCACGGGCCACACTGTGATCAGTTCCTCAGAAAGATGGGCCTCGCCAAGGGCGAGTCCGCCGATGCTGAGGAGCATTTCTGTGATATGTCTTACGTAAATATAACCGTGAGTAAACTTTCTCTTCTTCTTCTTCTTGTTTTCCCCTATAACTAATTGCGATCTTGTTGTGCAGTGTTCCCGCTGGCGCGCCCATTGCATGAAGATGGAGGCCATCCTGGCTCGCCGCGAGCCAGTCTGCATCGAGGTGTATCTGGGCCCCGCCGGCCACAAGATCCTGCTGGAGCAGTGGATAATTAGCGGCAAGGAGAAGTGAGTTGAAAACCGAATTGGATTCGAAAGAAGACGTGAATAGCTCAATGATCATGATCGTTATACAAATAGTGTCATATAATTAATTGAAATTTCCCTTTTGGTAGATACACCAAAAACAAATTGTTAGAAAAAGCGGAAGAAAGTGTGGGAAATGTGCGTTTCTTAGGTTTCTTATCTAATTACGAATATATATACTTCTTTTTATAGGAACAAGAGTAGAGTCTAAAATTTTATATCTGATCACAGATAGTTAGAATAGGTAACATTTGAGCCCTTCCAACTTGATCCCTTTGTAACCTTTTGGGAAAAGTATTGTTTAACATGTTTGCCTTTTCTTTTATTTTTACAGAGTGCCGCCGCCGACGATGACGCTGCCGTCGCTGTGCAGCGCGATTCGCAGCCAGCTGTACTTCTCGCAGATCGTGGCCTGGTGCGATCTGCTGCGCAAGTGCGATCCCTCAGTCTACGACAGCGGGCGCGTCATCTTCCCCAGCGGCGGCGCCAGCAATGCCGGCGATCTGGCCGGGCACAGCGCCGCCGCCGCCGCGGCGAGTTGTTCAGCTGCGATCGCTGGTTCGCGACGGCCGCGTCTGAACATCTTCTACAGGATCCGGCCGTACGACAATGGGAACGGCGGTCACAATGACAACGGCGGCTTCAGCGCCAAGGCGAACGTCCACAACTTTCCGCACGTGAACATCGCCGAGAACTTCAGCGTGGCCGTCTGCGTGAAGAGTCTTCCACGGTTCAACGGCGGCCTGCCGCACGTTTCGCCAATGGTCGCCAAGTCGCGACCGCGTCCGCGTCCGCTGCGCCTTGAGCCGGCGGCCAGCACGCCCACTGGCGGCGGGGGCATGTGCGCGGCCACGCCCACCGGTCTGGGAGCACGCATTGCGCTGAGCACAACGCCGCCGGCAAGCAGCTGTGATAGATTCGGGCGGAGCAGGCAGCCACAAGGAGGGGAGTCGGCAGGGTGTGAGCCCGAAGCTGAGCCGGAGGAGCTGGCGGAGGGAGCGGCTCGCGACGAGCTGGACGACCATCGGGAACGGCAGCTGCAGAAGTACCGCAAGCGAATGCAGCGACGCGACAAGAAACGGGAGCGGAAGCCCTCGGATCAGCACATGGAGCAGCTGGAGCACATGGAGCCGATGGACGAGGGCAACGAGGATGGGCAAGCGCAGGCAATGGTCCTGACGCTGGCGGCGCCGCGACGCATCGCGATGATCTCGACGGGCACACAAACGTCGCTGAGCAGCTGCCAGCAGTGCGGGAGCGAGAAGACGCTGCTCTGCCTCAACTGCAACGCAGACCCAGACGAACCGGATGCGGGCACCGGCAGCGGTAACGGAAAGGAGTGTGGAGACAACAACGAAGATGAAGAGGAGGGAAACACAAGCGCCTCGGACATGGAGGACACGTCCAGCTGCAGCCTGAGCAGCTCCGATCTCATTGTGGGCACGCCGCGCAACAACGCCGAACTGCTGCTCCAGGCCATCCAGCGCACGCCAAAGAACCGCAAGCCCACGCCAAAAGCAACAGCAGCGTGCAACGATCTCAAAGCGGGACTAGTCCAACAGGGTCAGAATCCGAATCAGAATCCAAATTCGAATCTGGGTCAGAACAACAATCTGCACAAACCGGCGCCAACGAGCGGATGTCAGGTGTGCAAGCGGCAGAAGACACAGCACAATTTTGGCAATGGCAAAGGCAGTCCGCGGCACGTGGACCTGGTCACAAACGGGACAAACGGGCACAGCATGGAACAGGAGCAGCCCGAACAGGTAACAAAAAAACAAGAAGAGTACAAAATTCAATTCGATTCGATTCATTTGTTAATCATTTGCCAATCGCAGGTAAACTCAACGAAGCTGACGCCGAACATCGATCGCTGCTCGCTGAGTGGAGCTGGCCAGGAGCGCTGTCAGACGCCGCCGGAGCTGGCGGAGGAGCGCATCGGTGTGCAGTTCAAGACGCCCATCAGCCATGTGCCGCTCAAGCTGCAGGATTTGCAGCAGCCGCAGCCTCAGTTGGCTCAACAGCCGCCGAAGGCGCCCAGCCAGCTGCGTCTCAATTGCAGCGCTAGCGGGCTGCTGGACAGGGAGACGCCGCCGCCGATGCTGTCGCCGCTGATGCGCAAGGCGCTGCCCAAGGTGAATCTGACGACGATCTTTTGCAGAAGCTCGGCGCCCATCATTGACAGCATGGAGAGCAGTCGCGTCGCCTTCTCGTTTGAGCCGCCGTCTCTCAGCTTCACCCACTCGCAGTCGCAGTCGCTGCTGACGCCGCCGGAGTCGGGCAACCTGCCCGTCCAGAAATCCTACTCGGCACCGACGCTGCCCAACGCACTGTCCGTCTCGCCGCGCTTCGGCAAGCAGCCGGCGTTCAGCAAGCGTCGGTCGCGACACCTGAGCGATCGCTCGGATCGCAGCTCGCTGGGCTCCGACGAGCAGCTGTCGGACGAGGATCCCGAGTCGGGCATGTGCAGTCCGGCGGGCTCGCCGCTGAAGACGCGGGCGCGGCTCGCGACGCAGTTCACGGGACGACCGCTGCTGGGTAATTTGGAGGAGTCGCTGCTGCAGAAGCGGCTGCTGCCGAAGATCGAGGTCGCCGGCTTCCGGCTGCAGCTGGGCGCCTCGGGCGTCTTCTGTCCCACACAGCTGACCATTCCGGCCTCCTCCTACTTCTACGAGCTGCAAGGCGAGACGCTCAGCACGCCCTACCTGGTCGGTATTCCCCAGCGCTAGTTGGCCCCAAAAGCACACAAACCCTAAACTAAACGCATCCTCTTTGGCCCATTGCAGTGCGAGATCCGTTTGCCCCACAAAGGCTACTCGGTGCCACGGGCGGGCACCGTCCAGGCCACGCTCCTCAATCCCATGGGCACCGTCGTGCGCATGTTTGTCATTCCCTACGATATGCGGGACATGCCGGCGCGTCATCGCACCTTCATACGCCAGCGCATCCTCGCCGAGGAGCTGCCCGGCCCCAGTTCCTGCGGCGGCATCATACTGCCGCAAACGCAACAACAGCAGCGGGATCGGGAGCGGGAAACGGGCAGCCCAACAGCGACGAACACCAGCCGGAAACTGGGCCACTTCATCAGCGCCGAGCAAATGAAGCGGCTGCGCTACTCCATTCACCTGAGGTCAGCTTAATACTAGGAAAAAAAAGGAAAAATAATTATAGAAATACTTATTCATTAGTTGGGATCAACAACTTTTGCTTATTTTCATTATTCATTAATTCTTAAACCGAGCTGAAACAGTTTTTTTTAAAAACAAGATATTTTTATTGATTATAAACTGGTCATTTTGAAATAGTTCTATTATTAATGTTATATTGTAAAAATATAATTTTTGTGATATGTGTTCAGTTTAGGTGATCAGAAAACTGTCTGTTCAATTTGTTAATTAGCTGCAAGATTATAGGAGATATTGATTGACTCAAAATTGTTGATCTTTAAAGGATTATTATTGATCATTAAAAAGCTTATTTAGTCGGCAGGTTTATTAGATATCAATATACATAAATATTTACATAATTATAATGAAAAAGTATTTGTAGAATCTTTAGACACATTTTTCATGTAACTTAACTTAACTCCCCTTCAAATGTTAGTTTGTTAATGTGAAATTATTGTATTAACCGAAATTTCTTTTGTCTGCAGGTTCCAGACATCCCGTTCGGGTCGCCTGTACCTGCACACGGACATACGTCTGCTGATCTCGAGGCGGACGGACTGCGACACGGCGGCGGCGCATGCCAAGGGCCTGGTGGAGGCGCCCAATGAGCTGGTGACGGATACGCTGATGCCGTCGGAGCCGCGGTACAGTGCGCGTCAGGAGAGTCCCGGCAAGATTTAGTAGTTGCTAAGCGCCCTGGGCGTGGCATGTGGCAGCTGCGGCAGCGGCAACGGCAGCTTTGTGCATCGGTTGTGGAAGCAACTGCAGGCGCGGTGGCAACTCTGGCAGCAGTACCCCAAATATCAACTGTAGAGCATTGAAGAACAAACTCTGGCGTTCCAGTGGAATGGTGACAGCGGGAATCGAGACAAATTTCCGACCACACACACACACTGCTTTATTAGTTACCGTTACTTTGTATCTAGCAATACTAGAAATACGCCATGTCCCCTCCCCTCTCTGTTTAAGAGCCCATTCAGTTTAAGCCAACTAGTTTTGAATTGAAAATTGTGTTAATGCTAAAGAGAACATTACGATGTGCAAAAACCTAACGATTAATGTATCTGCTCTCTCTTTCTCTCTCTGTTTATCGCTCACTTTGTGACGGGGCCAACAGGAAATATCTCAATGTACACAAAAGAATCCTTGGGGGGTCCACATTAGCAATACTAAGCAACTAGTTAAAAAGAAATCAAATGCAATACGAGTAAAACAAAAGAAAACAAAACAAAAAACGTGCGAGTGAGCGTATAAATGTGAAATCAAATTAATGCAAATTGATGTTTTTTTTAGATCTAACTCCCATTTCAGTTAATTAATCATTTTAATAAAATATGTAGAACTGCAATCGATTAGAATTTGTAGAACGGAAATGTTCACAGAAATAGAATTGAGAGAGTTAGGAGTTTGCTTGTGTGTGTGCAAGTGTGTGTGAGTGTGTGTCTCGGATTTGGCCAGCTCATATCGATCGTTGTTGTTGCGAGTAGTGTGTCTGCTACAAGTGAAGTAGTTTACAGTTTTTTTAGTGTTTCGAATCAAATTTATATAAATTTCTCAATCAACAAATTCGTGAATTCCTTTTTTTTGTTTTTGTTTAAAGCGTGCCTGTGATACGATATGAGCTGCAGCTGGGGACGATGAGGTATTTCTATGATATAGGACTTTAGTTAAATACAATTAAACAATTTTGTTTACAACAAATGCAATTTACATTGGTAATTAGTTTGTTTGTGTTTGTTTGTTCTTTTTTTTTGTGTTTTCTCGTGTGTGCTTGGACACATATGCAATAAAATGTGCTTGAAATGTGTTTTTTCTTTTGTCGAATTAAGTTTGGCAACTTTTCGCTTTCAAGCACAAACATGTACTTCAATAAAAAAATGCTATATAGATAAGTGTGTGCATACATATACACACACACATACAAGTAAGTGTACATACTTGCGTCTGTGTTAAATTCTATTACTAAACTCTTATTTCCATTGATACCTGACTATAACTATATGTATAACTAACTACCGCTATTAACAAATTTTCAATCTAGGTGGTTTACAAAAAAAAAAACTAAAATAGAAAAAACAGAAAATTACAAGAAAATACAGTTCCACACACAAACATGTGAAACTAACAAGAAAACAGCAAAATAAAATATAAAAAAACAAAAAAAAATAAATTAAAATACACAACACACTAAAAATAAATCTTTATTTGTTTAACTGTTTTAAGTAGAGAGCTTAATGTGCCCAGTCATTAGCAATTATATAACACCAATATACAAAATGATTCAAATAAAGGGTTTTGTGTTTTTAATCAAAAATCAACAAGTGTTTAAAATATATAAATATATCCTTTATAATGTCGTTTTCTTCCAGAAGAAACAAATCATTGAATGGAATTAACAAATTGATTTGTTGCTTTAAAAGCATATAAAAAATATATAATTTTTTTTCACTAAATAGTATTTTTCTTTTTCGTTCACAATTTGTTGTCTTTATTGAAAACAGCTTTATTTCACACACTTTATATGATTGAAAATTTATTTTTCAATGCATTTGATATTGCGTTTATTCTATTATAAATTAAACTGTTTATTTTTATATTTTTTTAACTCGAATTTATTTCAAATTCCTCCAAGACAAAAATACTTGCAAAGTTAAAAACCGTTTAAAAAAACTTGTTGCCTCGTTTGTGTGTCTGTCTTTATCTTTGTTCGCTTGCAACTGATTTGCGTGTGAATCCCCTTTTTGCGAGTTTCACGCAAATTGAACTCGTGAGCAATGTTTGAGTTCGACGCCAATTTAGTCGCGTGTTGCTTATCAAAGTGAACGAACCGAGCGGCAGCAATGGGCAATGCAGCGGCGAAATACGATTTCGAGTCCGGTTTGAGCGCGGACAACTGGACGATGGTGATGTCGTACCTGGACGTGGTCAGCCAGATGCGCTTGGCTCGGGTGAGCGGGCGACTGTTCGGTATTTTCCGGAGTTACGCGCGGCGACGCTACAAACACATCGACGAGAAGTTAATTCAGACGCTGAGCGCCGAGGAACTGCAGCAGTTGCTGCAGCTGGTCGGCGACCAGGTGCAGAGCTATGTGAAGTACAGCGGCGGCCACCAGTTCGAGCGGCTGTACAGGCGCCACTTCGAGATCATCCTGCAAAACTGCCGCCAACTGAGGCGATTCACATTCTACAAAGTGCTGCTGTCGCCGGAGCTTTTAGCCGGCCAGTTGGGCCAGCTGCAGCATCTCTGGCTGAGAATCGAGGCGGGCGCACAGCGTGCCCAACTGCTGGATGCTCTCGGCCCGCTGCAGCTGGAGAGTCTTGCGCTGCGCGGCGCACAGCTGACCGCTGGGGAAGTGGAGTGCGTCTGTCGAATCGCCAGCCTGAAAGAACTGGATGTGTTCTGTGCCAAAACTCGCATCGAGCAATTTCTGAAACTGTCGCACCTGGAAAAGCTGCACATGGCCATGCCGTGGATAACAAACGACGAACTGATGGAACTGCTGAGCGGATTATCAAAACTTCAAACAATTTATGTGAAAAACAGTCCTTTGGTAACCGAAGAGTTTGTGAGGAGCGCCCGCGATTGGATCAGTGAAACTGAACAAACACGACAAAAACTGAAGATTTTTGTATATAAATCGGGCATAAATTGGCATTGTGTTGAGGAGACAAGTGAGAAGAGGAAGCACTCGCTAGAGATTATAAATAAATCAGAAAGATTGCCAGAAGCAATCGCAGCACTCGAATAAGCAGCAGGACAGAAATCTGTAGAATAAAACATGTGCATAAGATTAAATAAAAGTTAGTGCCTGATAATGCTCAGAACAAATACATTATAATATCAATGCTGTCTGTATAGGTTTAATCATCACATTTTCGAAAAATTAACTTTTGAGCTTGAGTTCGTTACAATATTTGAAATTAATTAAAAATATTTAGTTAACTGATTTTTATGCTCGTTCACGAAGTAAAACTAGCAGATTTTGGATTTGGACAACTTTTTTCGACGCTATTGATGATTGATTTAAAATTTTAAAGATCAATACAAAGATTTGAACATGTAAAGCTTTCAGACCCATAGAACCCAAATTTGAAACACCCATAATTTCGTCAAAACTTATCAGATTTTCATGTTTGATGGCATTCTGGTCACGATTTTTCATTTAGATTGGTTCTACATTTAAAACCGATGGATTTCAAAAAAAAAAATTTTTTTTGATTTTTTTGGAAAAAAATCATGTACTCCCCCCTTGTTTATTTTCAAAAAAAATTTTTTTTCAAAATTTAAAATTGCGAGTTTGCAATTTTAATCGATTTTGCTGGCCATAAAAGGTATAAAAAACATCATGTAACCTGATTCTGAGGGGGTCAAATTTTTGGTCGAAAATCATGCAAAAATTGAGAAAAATTTGGACATGTAAAGCTCTTGGACCAAAAGGCATCATACTTCAAGCACCCATAAAATTGTCAAAACTTAACCGATTTTCATGTTTGATGGCATTCTGGTCATTATTTTTCATAAACATCGATTCTATATATAATTTTGATGCATTTTGCAAAAGTAATTTTTTTTTGAAATTTTTGGAAAAAGACGACCCCACGATATTTATTTTTATTCAATTTTGTGAATACAACAAAGTTGAACAATTTAAACTCCCGCCAATTATACACAGGGTGTCACAGGCACCTGAAACGTTGTCAGCAATCAGCTGACAGAACATTCGAATATAAACAACACCTGTTTGCCTTGTTATCGATTCATTTGCACTAAATGAAGTGCATAAGTATAAGCTATATGGATATGTTTGAACATTTTTTATTTCAGAAGCGAAAAATGTACAATAAAACCAAAAAATTGAAATAAAATACCACACTTGCACTCAATTACAGCGATGAGTTCGTGACTCGTGCCTATCGAATGCCGGCACATAAGTATAAATATGGCTGGTCCATCTCCAATGCACTCATTCACATTACCTAATTCAAGATGCGCTACAATTTGTTTTCGCGTGCTGTGAAATTGCTAAATCAGAATCACAGCAAAAGCGGAACATGCCTGTTGGTGCGCGGAGCGGGCGGCAAGGCGAGCAGCAGTGTCGACGCCTCGCCACGTGCAGCCAATGAGGAAGCGCCGGAGGAGGTGGCCGCCGCTGAGGAGCAGAAATTGCCGGCACGTGAGCCGCTGGTGAAGAACCTGTTCGTGGGCATTGCGGATAAGGAGCTGCTCGGCTTTCCGGAGGTGATTGCACGCGAGGAGATGGCGAACTTGAAGAACGCGCTGCTGCCGCTGAACAATTACTTTGCAGAGGAGCAGCCGCTGTCCACAGAGAACCTACGGCAGCTCGGCCTTTACGGGCTGAACGTGCCCACAGAGTTTGACGGCAAGGGCTACAAGTGGAGCGCCAGTTTGATGGCCAGCGAACCGGAGGCCGGACACACGAGCCTGTCGCTCGGCCTGCAGTCGCATCGCGTTGTTGTCGACATGCTGTGCGCGCTGGGCACGCCGCAGCAGCAGCAGCGCTACCTGGCCGACCTGGGCAGCGGCCAGCTGATTGGCACCGACGCCATCTACGAGTACACGCCGCCCGAAGACGACTTCTTCGGCACACAGGCCACCTACGATTCGGACACCGGCAGCTGGTCGCTCAGCGGCGAGAAGGCGTTCGTGGTTGTGGCTCCCACTGGCAGTCGCCAGCTGTTCCTCGTGCTCGCCCAGACACACCAGTCGAATGTGCCCGGACCGATGGGCCGTGGCTCCACATTCTTCCTGGTGGATGCCCAGCAACCGGGCGTCCGACTCGGCGAGCAACATGCCACATTCGGGTGCCGCGAGGCGCCGATGCGACGCGTCCACTTCGACAATGTGCAACTGGGCGAACAGCAGATTCTGGGCACGCCCCACGAGGGCAACCGGCACTCGGAGCAGCTGGTGCGCGCCTCCCGCCTGCGCAGCAGCCTCCTCGGGATCGCACTGTCCAAGCGACTGCTCAACCAACTGGCCACATTCAGCGTGGAGACGACACAATGCGGCGTCCAGCTCAAGTGAGTAATCGATCAGTCAGGATCGATTATAAGGCAGACTATGAAAACAGAAATATTGAATAGTAGCTATGTTGATCTGATCATATTAGATCACCAGATTTCTACTACCATTAATCCAAGTTTTTAAGCTTAAACCAATTAATTTAATAATCGATACCTTAAATCGATACCATTTCCCTAATATTGTTAGAGCAGATTAGGAATACTTTATTACCTGAATAGCACCCACATTTTCTAACTTAAATTCCAGACTTTGTGGATTCTATATATCAATGATTTTGTATATCGATTTTGTATATCGATTTGCTAATTTCTTTCAACTTGTTGCAGGGACTTGGAGCTGACCCGTGTGAACCTCTCGCAGGCTCTCTGCTCGGTGTACGCGATGGAGAGCATGCTCTATCTGACCGCCGGCATGCTGGACGAGTTCGACGGGCAGGATGTGACCCTGGAGAGCGCCATTACCAAGTACTACACGCTGCAGCAGCTGCACGGCATTTCGACGGGCAATTTGAGTCTGCTGGGACCACGGAGCCTGCACAGCGGGGAGCCAACGGAATTGGCGCTGCGCGACAGTGCACAGCTGTGCACCCAGGGCGAATCCTTGAGCACGCTGAGCATGTTCATCGCGCTGTCGGGTCTCCAGCACGCCGGAGTGAGTCTCAAGTCGAGTGTTGTTAAACGTGTTTTATAATCCCTTTTATTGCAGAAACGGATGAACGAAGGCGTGCGCAAGTCGCGGAATCCGCTCTTCCATCCCGGTCACATCTTTGGCAAGTTCCTGGGCACTGCCAGCCTGGAGAGCCCCGGCACCAAGATGAAGCTGGCCGAGCATCTGCATCCGACGCTCGAGCCGGCCGCCCAGTGCATCGAGCATTCGGTGGCGCGCCTCCACATGGCCGTCGAGATGATGTTCACGCGGCACGGCAGCGCCATTGTGGAGCACCAGAGCGAACTGCAGCGCCTGGCCAATGTGGCCAGCAGCATCTACGCGATGTGGGCGAGCGCCGCGCGCGCCTCCCGCTCCTACTGCATCGGGCTGCCGCTGGCGGACCACGAAATGCTGACCGCCTCGGCCATATGCCAGCAGGGACGCGACGATGTCCTGCGTCTCGCCACCGAAATCTACAGCGGCAGCTACGGCAACAACGACAACAATCTGCTGCGCCTCTCCAAGCAGGTGGCCAAGAGCAAAGGCTACTTCGCTGTGCATCCGCTCACGTTTAACTTCTAAGTGTTGATCTGATCTGACCTTTGACCTCTAAACCAAAAACTATTATCAAAATTTAATGCAGCTGTGCTTTTTCTTTGCAACATTTGCTGGGGATCGGGCAGATCAAGAGGATCCATATAGTTATAGTTAGTTATAAACCAGAACCCCTCTCAGAGATTGCAAGTGGGTTTCGCCTTGATTAAATCTACTACAGTTTACTCGAGAATTGAAGATTTTAAATATTAAAGGAGAAATTAAACAATCTTAAAAGAAATCAAATTTATCCATCATTATTTGCATATTGTATTATATACAAAATTATTAGTATACTAAACCCCTAAATAACCGCTCATAAAGTGGGCGCAAAACACACGTTTAAAATTACAATGCAATTTTATGTCACCCACACGTTTGGCCAAAGGGCTAACATAAAAACTCACTCTCACTCACTCGCTCAGCAGCCGTTAAAATGCCGCCCAATTAACATGCCTCTGTTAAAAATAATGTAATCAATTACACACACACACACATACGTCGTTAGATGTCCAGAGTATTTAAGCGGCCTTTGAGCTTCGTTTTGAACTCAATAAGTGCACTCAATGCTCCGCTTTTTTCATATTTTTATTTCAAAGGAAATGTTTGAGTGAGTTTGGTTCCACTCAAACTAAGCTCAAATGCGCTCCCCGCAGCTCACTGTCTCTCTCTTGGGCAGCGCTGCCGACGTCCGCTGCATTCGATTCCATTTTATGTCGTTCGATTTGCGAAACTGGATTTTGGCTCATTTTCGTTTCGACTGTCGTGCGGTTCACGCGCGGTTTTAGCAAGCGGCAGTAAAACTGCGCAAAGTATTTGTTGCAATTGCATTATATTCAAATACAAATAAATATATATATACTATGTGTAGTGAAAACGCTGCATGGTTAGCATTGTGGGGGCGGTGGCTGCACTTGTGACAGTTGTGGCAGCGCATAAGAAGAAATTAAAGAAAAGAAAAAAGCAAAGCAAGAGAAAAACGCCCACAGCGAAAATTATTGCCCTGTATCGACGTGAGTTTGTGTGTGTCCATGTGTATGTGTGTGCGCGAAATAAGAGGAATAAGTGAATCGAGCATTTAAAATGATTTGCCAAAAAGGGAAAGGCGATGAAAATTAATTGGAAATTGCGGGCAAATCAAAAGCGACGCAATCGGCAAATTTGTTGTGTGTGAGACAAGCAGACAAACGAAAACACAAAAGTGCGCAGCAAAGAGAGGTCAGCGATAAGCAGCAGCAGCCGTCGGCATTGCGTTTAACTTGGCACAGGTAAGTTTTTTAACACGGCCGCAGAATTAAGCTTAAAATTTAATGCGAAATTCGCATTTGCATTACTGTTTTTTGCCGGTTCGCCATGTTTTTTCACAGGGGGTAATTTAACAAGAAATATCCTCCGTTTTTTTCTTATAAGAGTGTGTGACAACGGTGGGGAAGAGGGAGACTTGGTTCGCTTTTATAAAACACCTCAAAAACTGCGAGATTGGAACGGTTTTTTTCCTGCTGTCTTGGGGGAGGAAGGAAACGAGTGAGAGCCAATGCGAACGTTAAGTTCACACGCACACACGCACAAATCAACCGCCGCAAACAAATAAAAAAAAAACATGGTAAAAGAAATATATTAAAGAATCAAAGAAGCAGACCAGCAGCAACAGCAGAGTTCTGCCTGATATTTCATTTCGTTTCGTTCCGCTGAGTATGTAATTTTTTTGTTTTATTTTATTTTATTTTTTTTGTCTCGGGGACAGTGAACGCCATGAGCAGTGGCACACGACATACACACACACGCACGTGCATTCGTTGATTGAATGAGTGTGGGTGGGGGGGCGAACAAGGAACACAAGACAAGCCGAAAGAGTCACCGGGCAAACGATTCCACTGGATTGTATTTTTCTCGGGCTGTCGTTGCCGTGTAATAGTGTGTGTGTGTGTGTGTGTGGGCTACAATCCATCAACACAGAGCAAAGCGTTGTTGTTGTTGACTCTGCTTTTATTTGAGTTTCGCAGTTGTTTCGCATTGCATGTGTGTGTTTGTGTGTATAAATTGGCAATGTGGGGGTGCAGTTGTTGTTGCTGTTGTTGTTGTTATATGGCATCTAGTATTTGGCCTATGCTGGACAGACAACGAACACAGCACGCAGCGCCAGCAACTGAATTGAATTTGGATTTTGCCAACATTTTTTTTGTTCGTTTCTCATAGTTCCCACTCTCGCGCTCTCTCTCCCTCACTGACTGACTGAAAATGAGTGAGCGCATTACTGTTGTTTTGTTATTGCAGTGTGTATTTTAATCATTTATACCTATGCTTAAGCTTTTTCGACTCGAACGTTATTAATCAATTAGCCATTTGTTCGTGTGCGTGTGTTTGTGTGCGAGTGTTGAGTGTAGCGCAAAGCAAATAGGAATTGCGGCCATGTGGAGCTTAGTTTGGGATTTGGATCTTAAGCTTGGCGCTTGTACTTGAGCATTAGTGCATATCTCTGCTGTCAAGTTAACGGTGCTTGCGCCTGCGCTAATTAGTGCAGTTTATGCTAATTGCCAATAGTTATGTTTATTGTAAAGCCTTTAATATTTTCTTTTTTATATATTTAAACTAAGGATTTTTTTTGTTTTACTTCTATCAGTTTTTCTTGGAGTGCTAAAATTGTGGCGGTGTAGAGGAAGGGGGCCCCAAATATGGGTGTTGTGCAGTGGTTGACTTACCACACACACAAACACGTATATAAATCGATTTCGCAACCCTCAATCCGATAGCTTTGACATAAATCAATTTAATGACAACAAATACATAAACACATATACATATATATGCACACACACACGCATGTCTATTGTATGTTTCTCTACGTTTGAAATATTATCCAAACGCATAAAATCGATTTCTAATCGTGTAAATAAATGGCGACAAATGCTGCGCGCCCCCAAACGGCAGGTGGCGAAGACAGCGGCAGCAAAAGCCTCGCATGTGTGTATATATGTATATGCGAGTGAGTGAGAGAGTGCTAGTGCCTGGCATTTGTTTCACGCCGCACAGACCCAGGCCCAGGCCGAGGCCCGTTGCCAATGTTGCACCTTGGGCTCCAACTCGCCAACTCGAGAGATGCGCGCAGGGTACAAAATGGGAACGGGAATAGCGACGCCATCGGGTGACCGAAATCGAAACGACGAATGTTTGAGTCAAAGCTAAAGCAAAAGCAAAGCAGAAGCAAAGTAAAGCACAGCGCAGCGACAGCAGCGACGTTTAATGGCAGATAAGCGTAAGCGAAGAGTTCGGGACACAACAACAACAAGTCACAAAATGGCAAATGCCGAATGCAGACAGAAACAGCAACAACAACAACAACACAAGCATCGAGAGGCTATAAAAACCAAACGTTGCGAGGCCCATTGGAACAATGAGAATGTGAATCGAAACTGGCCCCTGACTGATGTCAGTTGGGGCTGTCCACTAATTGGATGTTGGGCTTGGGTAAGCATTGGACGAGAGTGACGATGAAAAGGGAAGGGGTGGAGGGGGGTGCGTGTGTGTTGTTGTCCTCGTATATTGTAATGCACAGGCACACACATTTTATTTGTTTTTGGCGCACTTACACAAACACACACACACACACACATACACGCGCACGCAATCACATTCAAACTGCAAGCTAAAAGTGCAAAAAATCACACGCCAATGGGCGACTGAAAGAGACAGAGACAGAAACAGAAACGAGGAGACACAAACAGATGGATGGATGAATAGATAGAGCGGATGGATATAACTGAAAATTGAATTTGTTGCTGTTGTTATTGGCAACTTTTTGAAAATTTCGGTAGTAATTGAATTTATGCTGTGCGGCTGCAACACTAACGGAAAATTGCAAATGCTAAAGATGAGTGTGAATTGCAAGTGCCTTTCTCTCTCTTTGTCTCACTCTCTCTTGTTCGGCAGCACAAATTGTTTTGTTGGGTGCTTATTTGTAACGTGTCCGCCTACGTCGGCGTCGTTGTCGGTGTCGTTTTTAACGGTAAACAATATTTCGTTGGAATCTGCAAATTTTCGTTGGTTTTACGGGGGAGTGTTCGTTTCTTTCTTTATTTTTTTATTGGTGTGAATTGCAAAACATTTTTAATTAGCTGATTTAATTGGATTTCATTTTATTTGAATGCCTGTGCTGAACAAATCGGAATTATACTTTTTTTGCTGTAAAAATTTAATTTAAGAAGAATCAAGAATCTTAATCTTATATATTTTACTAGTATTATCAATACTATTTTCAATAAGAATAACTGAAGTACAGTATTTTGACCTCATTTGTTATTGTTATAATAGAATTAAACACATTAATATCAAGAATTTCCAGTTAATTAATTAATTAGTCCGAATATTCTGGTCTATTGCTTATTTCCGTTGAAACTGGTTTTGTTATGTTTTTGATAGCTTGGCAAAACTGATTCATAACTGTCATTCGTCATACCATATCGGTAAACTACCATAGAAATTGTCGCTCTTTATATTTATCACATATTTATTATACGAATATATTTAGCAAGCAAGCAAAATATTGCTAATAAAACTTACTAAAGCTCTGATCTTGGATTTATTAACATTTTTAATTTTTGGTACAATCTAACTATCAGCAAATACCAAAAGTAGTTTTTATTAAAACATTTTATATATAAACATACATCATTTTAATATTTAGACAATAGAGTTTGTGTTTTGTTTTTTATAATAGTATTATCAATTAATGAAATACATGTTTTGAATAACGCTTAAAACTGGGTTTAAACCCAGATTTTTAGTAATAACACTTGTTATAAAATTTTCTAAAAAATAATTTCATTTTTATAATAATAAACATAGTGTTTTATATTAATAACAAATCAAAATATAAACCCATACACTGATAATTTGTTTGAGTTTAAAGCCAGGTTTTTATCTAATTTCATTTTCTCCAAGTTAAGTTTCATGGAGATAAATTTGTCTTGAATTTACTTCTGCTTCTAAAATTCAACTAAGATTTTAATTCCACACAAAACTGGAAATTACATCAATTTTAGTGTGTTGCTTTCGGTTTAATATATTGAAATTTTCAGTAAAAGAGTATTTACGCTTCGGCAACAGAAGGATAAACGTTTCTTGCAACATTCTCCCCAAAAATCGGAAGCGATTCGACAGAATTCACATTCCGGACACTTGCGACTCTGCTTGGACGGACCTTATCGGAGAGCGTTTTACAACACTTTCGGACTCGGCCTTGTCCCTTGCCCCATCCGCGTTGTCCGCCCGCTGTTGGCCACTTTTGTTGTGTTAGAGCTGCCACCACAAAAAAAAAAATAAAAAAATTAAAACGAGTCAACGAAAAAAAGGAGGCAAGGAGGAAAGGAAAGGAAAAACGAAACTAAAACTGTTCTCGTTATTCTCTTTGTCGCTGTTGTTGCTGTCGCGACTGCGGCTTTTGGGTGGAAGTTGTTGGTGCTTGGACACGCGATTGCCTGACTGAAGAAGAAGAGGGGGGAGAGCGGATGAAGGATAGAGGAAACGGAGAGGATATGAGCGGAAAGGCGAGCAACCCCGAAGCTTTTACGCTGTACTTCATTATGGGCATGACAAATGTCCAAGTGTGACCCTGTGTATGTGTGTGTGTGTGTGTGTTTGTGTGTGTGCACTGAAAAGAAGGTGGATAGGAAGCGGCTCGTGAGTCGATTCCTGCCTATAGCCTCGGGGCGCAAGTGGCAAATGTAACTGCGACTGCGACTGTGAATGTGACTGCTACTGTGACTGTGACTGTGACTTCGCCTTGACGGCTTTCATAGTTATCCAACGAATTGCCGCTTCGCACATGTGTGTATCTATAAGTGGAATGTGCTGTATCCGTATCTTTTGCTTGCATGCAACGAACGCAGCTGCCAGCCCCGCACCGCCACGCCCCCGCCCACATTGGCTCCTCGTGTGTGTGTGTGCGTGTGTATCTGCAACAGTGCATCTTGTGCGTTTGCATCTTGTTCTCTGCGCAGCGAGCATTTTCTCAGCTATTGTGGAAATTACACAAAGACGACGCCGTGGACGCCAGCGTTTGTCACCAAGTGCCGCCCACCCACCCCCCCTTGTCAAACTTGTACTTGCATTAGATACACACGAAGCGGAGGAATAAACGAGCGAACACACAAACACACACAAACATACACACACACGAACGAGCACAACATTTTGTATCTATTTCTGTGCCATGTGTGCGGAAATTCTTGTAATTTGCATGACTTGCTCGCATTCACTTGTGCAGGAGGGCGGGGGCGGAGGCGTGAACCCAACCACCCACTTAGGCCAAACGGCAAAGAGGCAAGCGCAACGCCCACAGCACATTATCAATAATTAATTAATGCCCGTTGCATCATCTCGAATGTTAATGTGAAGGGAGAGGGAGAAAGGGAGGCCGAGACAGACAGACAGACAGACAGACCGGTTACCAATTAGATGTGTCCTTTTCCATTTAGAGTCCTTATCTCAACTGGAACTCTTATTCACCCGCCAAACTATCTATTCAAATCTATCTGTTAATTTTGGCAGCAGCTTTCTTCTATTAAGAAAATTTAATGTAACTTGATTAATAATTAAATTGAGATAATAATAATAATAATTTCAGGTTTATCAGGGTATCTTGAATTTACAGAATGTAGCCTATAACAGTTACTAAAGTTTATACACTTGGATTTTATCTTTTTGCTTTTGCTTTTGTTTTCATCTTTAAAATATAACTTTAATCAAACAGCTAAAATGCACATCAATAGCTATTAAAGCCAATATTAAATTGCTTGTTAATCTTTAACAAAACAAAACCATAGTTGAGTTGAGTCTATCTTTAATAATATACTAACTTTCCCTTTCATTCAAAAACAAGTTAAAATTCTCTAATCGGGGTTTAGTTTGTCTCCTTCGACTGAAATCGGCAGCTTTTGTTGTTGCTGTTTGAATTAATCTGTGTTGAATTAATCTAACTTGCGTTTAAGGAATTGGAATTGTCAGGTAATGCCGTTATTGAATTATCAATTATGGCAATTTGATTTTGATGCTGCTTTATTAGCTGCAGCGGGCTCGGCTTGTTGCATGTTGCGCAAAATCGGTTGCCAATTAGTTGTCCTATGAGGAAATTCATCGGCCGCCGACTGGTTAGAGTCGTCTCCCCTTTGGTTGTGCCCCCTCTCTGTTGCCTTGAGCTGGACATTCATGCTCCTCTCGCTGTCGCTCTCCGTCTCCCTGTCCCCCTGTCGCTGTCTTTCTCTTTCTCTGTATTTCCGGCTCGTTTTTGGCCTGATGAAAATTAACAAAAGCAAAAGCGTCGCTCGTTTTGTTGGCTTTGCTTTGCTTTGGGTGCTGCTTTTTTGGCCGCGCTGCGCTCTCATTTATTTTGCACGACGGCAGCAGCGACGCGGCGACGGGTTGCGACAATGGCGGCGGCGGCGGCGGTTGCGGCTGCGAAGGCAGCGTCTGCGGCAGCAGAAGAAGCCGCAGTTCCTTTTCATTTCAAAGCGGCCACAAAAACGTCGACGGCGCGGGCACAAGATGAGATGATATATATATAAATATATGTATATATATATATTAATATATATATATATCATATATATACTATACACAAGCGGGCACACACACACAAACAGAGACACGCACGTACTTATAACTTTTTTTTCTTCCGCACAGTTTTTATGCATGTGTATTCATCTTCTGCTTCTTCTTTGCTGCTGCTGCAGCTTCGGACAGTGGAGCGAGGAGCTGGAGAAACAAAACTTGGCCTGTGTTGTTGCTGTTGCCAATGCCACCTTCTGCACGCCACGACACGACATGGCAACGGCTCCTCTACCCTGGACCTACCCCGGTTCGGTTTCGTTGCCTCGCGGCAATGGCAGCCAGCCAGGCAGCCTGACTGAGGCGACTCGTGCAGGGAGGCGGGGAGGGGGAACGGGCGGGTGTAGCTCTGGCTGACGAGCAAGTTTGAATTGTAATCCTTGTTGTTGTAGTTGGCACGCTCGCCTTTTGCTCACTGCCATTGTTGTTGTTGTTGTTGCTGTTGCAGCAACAACTTTGCCCACTCCGTCTCGTTTCGGCCCTGTCGCATGCACCGCTCCCCCCGCCAACAAGGCAGCAAACGAAACGAACGAGGCAACCGACCAACCAACTATGTTCGACATCAGCCACTGCCTTTGTCTGTAATACACCCCTACCCCCTCCCTCCCCCACACACTGCTGTTGCACTATGCGTTTCCATCGTTGTTGTTGTCGTCCTTCTCGTTGCCCTTTATATATCATTTCGCTTCAGGTCCAGCAAACAAACTGCACTTCATACCCTTCTTTCGAATCTTTGGGTCAATGCGAGTTTTTCAGCGTCAAGTTTTGAGTTGAAATTATGAAAACATAAAAAATGCCTACCCTTCGGGTTCCAATCAAGAAACATTTAAACTAAATTAAACCACACTCATATTATTTAGTTATTATATTCAAAGTGTATGATTGACTTGCATTATCAAATCAGGACTATTTTTAGATAAACCCTGATTTTTTATAGGTAAGCGCCAGGATTTATATTACTAATTCTGCTTAACTTGGCACACAATCTATGTAGAACACCAAAAATTATTCTTCTCATGCCTTCTCAAGAAAGAGTATCAAAAGTTCGCTTTGCCGAACTTTGTTTATCCTTTTAGTTTTGTCATGTTTCTCTCTCTCTATGTGTGTGTGTGTGTGTACTTGAATATGCATTTGTGTGCGTGCGTACACATTTTATTTAGATTTTAGCTGACTTTTTATTTTTGCCCTAGACTGGCCACAACAACAACAACGGCAACAACAACAACTGCGATGATGATTGCAACAAAAGTGCTCCATTAGCTGCAGCCGCTGCGCATTGAACGCGATTGCTTTTAGTTTTTGTTGTTGTTGTTTTTTGTGTAGTGATTGCAGTTGGTTTTGTTAGCTGTGCCCCTTTCTGGAGCGCATTACAACTTTGTCGCAGTAACTGCGTACTTCAACAAACACTCAGAACACAATGTCCAACAAAATGGAATCGTAGCCAAAATGTTGAGTGTTTGGGCTAAAATTACACTTTGTTCATGCGATAAACAACCAGCGCATTTTATTATTATTATTATAATTATATTTAAATGTGTCAAGAATAAGTAAAGAACATCATTCGAATACTATTAAAATATTTATCGAAAAAGAAATAAGAAATAAGTGAACATGAGGGAACATTCAAAAATTTGTTTTTCAAAAATGCATAGATATTCAATGTAGAATCGATATAAATGAAAAATCATGGCCAGAAAGCCATCAAACATGAAAATCGGTTCAGGTTTGGCCAATTTATGGCTGTTTCAATTATGAAACCTATGGGTCCTATGGGTTCGAAAGCCTTTACATGTCCAAATTTTTTTCAATTTTGACATGATTTTTGACCAAAAATTTGACCCCCCCAGAATCAAGTTAAATGTTGTTTTTTATACTTTTTGTGGCCAGCAAAATCGATTAAAAATGCAAACTCGCAATTTTAAATTTTAAAAAAAAAATTTTTTTGAAAATAAACAAGGGGGGAGTACATGATTTTTTTCAATAATATCAAAAAAATTTTTAGTCAAAAATCTATAGATTTTAAATGTAGAACCAATCTAAATGAAAAATCATGATCATAATGCCATCAAACATGAAAATCGGTTCAGAATTGAAGAATTTATGGGTGTTCCAAATATGGATCCTATGGCTCTAATAGCCTTTCAAGTCCCAATTTTTCGCAATGTTGGCATGATTTTCGACAAAAAATTTGATATCTTCAGAATCAGGTAAAATGTTGTTTTTTATACTATTTGTGGCCAGCAAAATCGATTAAAAATTCAAATATATCTTCCTCTCATCTCTTCGTAAAATATATCTCTATTTTCCTGCTGGTATTTGACAACTTTGAATGCACAAACAACTTTTTCGAGTTTGCAGGACTTCAAAATCTGTTTTTAATACAAACAATACTATTTGTTCTTTTTTTTTAATAAAAACAAGTTAGATTGTTGTGCTTTTATTTTTGTCGCTACTGTATGCCTGCCTCCACAATCACCCCCACCCATGCCACGCCTCCTGGCGCTACTGTGTCAACTGCAACACACCGAAGTGAAATTGTATGTATGTATGTACATTTGTATGTATGTATGTGTGCAGCAGCAATTGTGGATGGCATCTTGTCTGTCGCCTGCTTTCACATTTCGTCTATTTTCCATTGCCATTTATCATGCGCGCAATTTTGCTTGACATTATTCAACAATTTGCATCGCTGCTTCCGCACCAGCAACAGCAACAGCAGCGCCAGCAATACGCATTTCCGCAGCAAAACTTTTGGCAGCAGAGAAATATTAACAACAAAAACAACATGGCGGCAACCAAAAGCAGCAGCAGCAGCGGCAGCAGCAGGAAGACAGTCAGGCTAACACCCGAACACCTTTAGTCAGTCTCATTTATATTACGTTACACTCTCTCACACTTACTCACGCACACGCAAGCACACAAACACACATACACACAGGCATTCACTCATGACGAGTACAAGTTAGTACAAGCCGCAACATTGCAAAATTTGCTTGCTCACTTCCACGCGCCTGCTGACGTTTTGTAGTTTTGTTTTTGTTGCTTGCTTTGCTTGCTCCGTGCATTCTGCTTAATTTCTCACTTGTTCCTTTTCCAGCAGCACACACACACGAACTCACTCACGCACTCACTCACTCACGCAGCTGCTCTCTGCCGCTCGTTTGATTTAGTTATTGTAGCAATTTTAATTACCAGTACTTGAATTTGAATGGGCGACGTTGCCCTGCGTCGCAGCCGCAGCAAAAGCAACAACAACAACAACACGAACGCCAAAATATGTATTTCAAATGTTAAAAAGAAATTGAAACAATACAAATGGCTCTGCGAGGCTGACTGCGCTAGTCTGCTTGCCGGGCTTTCCACTTTGGCCCCTGACAACCGCCAGCGTCTGACACCTTCGTCTGTCTGTCTGTCGCCGTTGCCGTTGCTGCGCTGCGCCCACAATTTCAAGCAGCCAGGCAGGCAGCAGCAACAACAAACACGTTCGTTAAATGCTGAATAAATTTTCTCATATAATCGTCGTCGCAGTCGTCGTCATCGTCATTTTGCTTCACACCCCACCCCAAGCAATGGCAAGTGCTGTTGTTGTTGTTGTCGTTGTTGTTGTTGTTGTTGTTGTTGTCTCCATCAGCGCTCTGCTGCCGGCGTCGATGCCGCTGCCACTGCCACTGCCCGTTGCCATCGCTTCGCTTCGCACTTGGCTTCGGCTTGGATTGGATGGCGTCGTTTCGTTAGTTTAGTTCGGTAACTCGTCGGTCGCGCAAGCAACAACAGCGGCAGCTAAAGCTACGGCTAAAGCTGATGCTCTAAACGAAAGCCAAAAACCCAAAACCAAAAGCGGGCGGCGAAGCTAAGAAAAATTACGAAAAATTTCCTGTGCGCCGCAGAAATAAATTAAATGTATGTGAGAGTACGAGTACGAGTACGAGTGTGTGTATGTGTGTGTGTGTGTGTGAGTGGGAGAATCGTGAAGAGGAGCAAAAGTGTTAGCAGCAGCAGCAGCAACAAATGTACAAAAATGTGCGCCCCACTCGCATGTGTATATCAATATTTATTATTGCAAAAAGCTGAAAGATGAAAGAAAAAATATAAGGAAATACAACAAAAATGAATGTATGGGCCAAAAGACGTTGACGGCATCGGTCGCAGCGCAGGAAGTGCGACAGATACAGATACAGATACACAAATGCCAAAGCAAACCAAACCTAACCAAATCGTTTTGGGCCAAAGCCAAAGCAGCCAGCGAAGCCAGCGCGAGAACTCAACCAAGCGAGCAGAGCCCAAAGCAGATATAGACAGAGCCAACAGCAGAGCGGGCAGCGGCAGCAAGTTCTGTCTGTCTCGGGGCCGCATATGTGTGTGTTTGTGTCGTTCACTGCATGTGTGTGCGTGTGTTTGTGTGCACCCTGGCCACCGTATTTTCTTTTGTCAGTTGTGTGTGAACTCTTTGCCCCCTCTCTCTCGCTCTCTCTTACTCTCTTGTGCTCTTGGCGTCTTCCTTTACTCCTCGAAAGACTCACAACCAAAAAGGATTTAAAATTGTCCACAGTTGCGAGATGCTGTTCGCTATTTGCTATTGTTATCGCCATACATACATATGTACATGTGCATACATACATATGTATATGTATATGTAGTTACATATGTACGTTCAATTTGCAGTTATCTAAAGCAGCCGCCGCCGCCGCCACTGCACGTTATACACACAAAACAAAATTGTCAAATCAATAAAAACGCGAGCAAAGTGTCGCCGCTGTCTCAGTCTCGGTCTCGGTCGCTGTCACAGTCAGCGGCAACGTCGCTGTCGGCGGTCGTGTGCTTTGCTGCTTAACAGTTGCCATTAACTGTTAAATTCCAATAGCGAGTGAACCCATAAAATACTTGTTTAAATGGCAGATTTAGCCAAAGCAGCAACTAATCAAAAAAAAAACACCAGCGTATTTATAACTGTGTGCAAAAGAGATGCAGTGAACGGAGTTGTTGTTCTAGTGTGCACTTAAATGAGTTACTGACCACTGCAATAATTAGCTACTTGCATACATACATACATACAGTGGTATTGCAACTCCAATTGGATTTATTGCGTCAACTCAGCGTCGGCGTTTTCAGTTTGTGTTTTTCATGTATCAATAATTACGACGAAGAAACGTTGAGAAAAACGAAATTGAAGCAGCGGCGCGCAATGAACGAGTGGCCGAACGAGAAACCAACAACAACAAAATACAACTACAGCAATAACAACAACAGTAACACAGCATTGGAGACATGTTTGCGCGGCAGCGTCGCTCATTTATTTTATGTCTCGCTGTCGTGGTTGTTGTTTTTGTTGTTGTTGTTGTTCTTATTCTTCTTCTTGTTGCTTGGCTAGCTGCTTTTGTTATTGTTGTTGGCGCTGCTTGCCCAGCCCGGCCCGGCCCGGTCCGTTCGACTGTTCTCTGTTTGTGTATGCCTGTATGTACGTACGTTTGTGTTCATGTGTGTGTGTGTGTATACCAAATGTGTGCATGACACGACCCGCAGCGCTGCCAACGTCGCGTCGAAGTCGCAGTCGCCGTAGCTATAGATGTTCTCTATTCTTCTTCTTCTTGTTGTTGTTTTTGTTGGGTTGGATATGCTTTGCGTTTTTTGTTTTGCGTTGAAAGCCCCTCCTTGGCTGTGCTTCGTCGCTGTCGTCTCCCTTGCCTTGTGACGATCGCTTTGCTTCACTGTGCAAATTGAGAAGTACTTATGTACATGTGTTTTCTACATGTATGTGTATGTATGTATGTATGTACCTATGTAGGCAAATGTGTGTACATAAATAATAGAAAAGTGCGTGGCTTCCTTCGCCATTCTCCAGATGGCGCTGCATCAACCATTCGCATGCATTCGCCCTAGAATCTAACTGCGCTTTGACTTACCGTACTTTGAGTGTTTGTCATTTGCTTGCGGTTATTCCATAACTCATTCCACTCACTGGATAACTCATCATAACTCAACCTAACTCAATTCACTTCAGTTCACTCACTCGTTGGTAAAAAGAAAAATATAACAATTTTGTGATTTTTTGTTACTGTTGTTGTTATTGTTGCTTTTATTATAACGCAGCTCAGTTGCGGATTTGTGATTTCGATATTTAGTTGGATTTTCTGTTGTCCATTTGTTTTGCCTGCCTCTCGCACTTTGTATGTAAAAAGTTGCCGTCTGTGTTTGTCTGTCGGTCAGTCTGTCTGTCAGTTTGTCGTTCAAGTTTTGTGATGCCGCCGCCGCCGCCGCTGCCACTGCTGCTGCTGCTGTTGCTGCGGGTTGGTGGCGGGTTTGTCTCGTTCCTCGCTGATTGCTTTGGCCCGTCCCCTTGCCTTTCGCGTTTCATTCCCCTTTCCAGCTCGTTTTGGGTGTACGTCGCTGTGCAGTGTTTCTTTTTCATATTGTTTAATTTATATCGTTGGTTTTTATTGTGGCCGCTGCCGTCGTTTCATGTGTTGGTGTGTGTGTGTTTGTGTGTGTTGGTGTGTGTGCGTTTGTGTTTGTGAATTCGTCATGTCGAGCTGTTGTTGCAGTTCCACTGACGGTCTCTAGTTTTTCGGCTCTACCTTTCGCGCGCTGTCTGTCTCTCGCTCTTTTCGTTCATTGCACACAGCTTCGCATTATCGTCGCCATCGCCATCATCGTCATCGTCATCATCCCTTCAAATTGAACTCACAATTTTTGAGGCATTTGTGATGAATTTGTTTTCTTGTTTAATTTTAGTCATTTATTTGCTTTCTGCCCTTTTCACCGTTTCCATGCCAGTCACCCTCGCAACACACACAGAAAGACACACTTACACACACTCATTCACATTCGTTTTACACACACACAGACACACACTCTTGTTGCATCTGCAGAATTTGAATCTTTTGTGCAGCCTCGAGCAAAAATTGCACATTTGCTTATTTTGCCTCTCCCTTTCTTCCTCTTTTCACAAACCAACCGACATTTGATCGCCTTCCACTGAAGCATTTGGCATTTACAAGCAAATGCGATTTCAGTTTGCAATGGATAAGCTTGTCGAGTCAGTGATAAATGATAAATGAGAGTGGGCGTGTACGGGGGTGTAGGCGTGTACGGGCATAGTAGTAGGCATTGCGGGTATACATTTGTTTTTTGCGTTTTTTAATAAACCAATAGCAAATGTTACATTTTTAATTTATATTAAAAATAGTGGGATACATCTATTAGTCCAATTACAGTCAAGAAATAAAAGCAAAAGCATTATAGCAGCGGTACATATGTAGTTGCCTGAAAAATATTTATTTACGAAGGACTACAAAACTGTGGCAAAGTTAAATTTTGTTGTTGAGAGATATTGTATATGCGCCATATATTTAGGAATATTATTATTATGTTAAATTCTTTCATTGCAAATTATCCTTTTTCTCTTAAGCAACAACTTATCGCTACGCCTGATTAAATAACTTAGTTTTGACCTTTAGATAGCATAAAGGCAAGTGTAATTTCATTGCAAAAAAAACAAAAAATAAAATTAGTTTTAAACAAAGCAAAAAATCTACCATATTTGTTTTTTTAATCCATAAAAAATATGCATTCATAAAATGAGAATAATAATTGTTTTCGAATTAGTCACTTGATGTTTGTAGCTAAGCAAAAAAGTAAAAAAAAAATTGTGTTTAGCTTATCATTAATTGCCACTACAAAGTATACATACATATATGTATGTATATATAGTTAGGTTAGGTTAGTTTGTTATCAGTCAATACTAATATAAAGAAAAATTGAATATGATATTCGAGTAAAGCGAATTCCTTTTTTTTGCCACTGGCACAAAAGACATTAATTGCCCACGCATTAGTCAATTGCTCTTTCTTCTTCTTGCTGTTACACATTCTCTTTTTTATCAACATACTTTTTTTCTGAGTTGTCTTCTTCTCCACCTTTACTTTTCTTTCTTTTCTGTTGCTTCAACTGCTGTTATTTAATTCGTTAAAAACGAGTGCCCAACTAGCAGATACCCTGTATTCAGCTGATAATTCCACTTTTAAATGGGAACAGGGTATACAAATGAATTGAATTGAATATTTGTCAACTGGTAGCAGACGCAGTTGTTATTGTTTATTTAATTTCTGCTCACTCCTTCGCTCTTGTTCTTGTTCTTGCTATACTTTATATGTATCCTCTACTAGCCACCCTGTGAACAAGCTAAAAAGTGGCGACTAAGTCGTCATCGCTCTGAAGTTGACCGAAATGCGCCTTTGTTCCGTCTGCTATGAGTCAGTTTTCAGCATGTTTTTTATATAGTATATAGATGCATATGTATATATATATATATATTCATGCATGCATCTAGATTGAAAGATATGTGGAAGTGTTTCATTGATCCGAAGTGACAACTGTTTATTATACAAATTCAAACCGCAATAGTTGCTTTTGATGTCGCTTTTAATCTGTTTAATTTAAACAAGTCAACGAAATCAAATGAAAATAGACAGCCGACTGGAAGATACTCTGTAAACTGGGAAAACTGAAATTATGGATAATTAATGTAGTCAACACTAAACTTTTTTAACAAGTAAACATTAGTGAAAAGATGTTTAGTTGTTAATAAGCAAAATATAAAAAGAGAGTTTTCTAATAATGTATTCAAATAAAATAACATGTGTAATTTAGTTTTATAACAAATATCGTTTATGAAAAAAGACAATGACTCATTGAAACTAAACTCTATTAAATGAAACGCAAATTTAAGATAATCAAAAAGCAAAACAAGATAACACAAAAGCAAACACAAAGATTTGCATAAATTCAAACATACAAATTTATATTTAAAAATCCGCTCTCTATACCTAACAGTTTATCATAATAGAATTTATAACATAATACAAAAAAAAGCATTTAAATATGATTTATTTTATTTAACACTTCAAATTGTTTCTCTCTTCTATTTCTTTTTAGCAACTCTCAAAAGCAACGAAACGCGCCTGCTTGTTAATTCCACTAATTAATAATCATACATTACAATTATAATTAAAAAAGAAAAAAAAACTAACTGAAAAAAACACACTGTGAACCATCAATGTGTCTCTGATCTGTGTGAGTTTTCTGTGTGTATTCGGTTGTGCGTGTGTGTTTGTGTGTGTGTGTTAACCAGGCCAAAGAGCCGACGAATATCCAAAAATGAAATCATTATTCAAATTTCTAAATAAGTGAGCCAAAAATACGCACAAATGAACCACGGTAAACAAAACAAAACAAAACAAAATAACGATAACAACAACGATAACAACGAACGACAAAATTAATCGTTTAAATATGAAAATTTTGAATCAAAATCTACAAAATCAGCAACAACAACAACAAGTGGATAGGCTATGAAAGATTGGAAAAAAGTTTAAGACGATCGAAATTTGTTGTGGTGAGTAAAATAAAAACAGATAGCAAAAAAAAGACCATAAATATAGATATAATAGATATAAATGATATTACTTATTTATGTAAAGCTAACCCAAAGTTAAAATTTGAGAGCAAAATGTTCAATTTTTATTAAAGTTTGCATTGCGTTTCTGTTAGATAAGCATTATGGCATTATATTGTATGCGATTTATGATCTGTGCTATAATGGAAACTGGACTGTTTAGGGGTTTGTCTTTATATAGAATGTTGATTAGGCTCCTGTTGTTTTGTTTATCTGTACAGATGTTTGTTATGATTTTTTTGAGTCAATGAGTCAATATTAAATTGATTCGTAAGGATTTAAACTGATCTAAAGTGCAACTTTAACATATGCTTTTGAAGGAATTTTTTTTATTACATATGTAATTGTATATTGAGGTTATTAAACAGTTTAAGAAACCGGCATATATTTAAACTATGCTAAATTAAAACAGAAAATCCAAAATTTCAAATATATTCTGTAATATTTTAATTTTCCATACACAAACGTTTCTTTCTATATCATTTCATTCTTTTTATATCACTTTATATAGACTCAATCCTTTCTGCAGTTGACAATATTCTCCTCTCTCCTCTCTCTTTAACCTGTTCTTGTTCTTCTTCTTCTGGCTGCTCTCAGGCAGAGCCAGTTGACTTCGGTTGCTTTATCCTTTTGTTCTCTAATCCGATTTAGGCATTAATTAAATACACATGCTCTTGTCTGTCTGTCTCTTTGTCTTCGCATACATGTTAAATTACATAGATTAAAGAGATTACATGCAACAAACATTTTAATTGTATTTGTTGTCCAATGAAAATGAATTATTTTTAAGCTTTTGCGCATAGACAAGAATCAAAATGGAAAATCTGAGGCCTGATTTCTGACACCTTTCTGTTAAACTTTGCTGCAGTTGTTATTATAAGTTTAGGGATAAAGTATATATCATTTTGCTATACAACTCTACACTAGGAAAGTTCATCCTCAGCAGTTAATGCTGTACTTTGAAAAGAAAATAATATAAAGTGTTTAAGTAGATGGGCAAACAGATTGTGCTTTAGTTTTGAGTTGGTTTAGAAAATGAATTCATGATTTATTAATGATGTAATTAAAATTACTATTAAACATTAACAGTTAACATTTGTTCATAGAGTATTATGTTTTTAGGATTGTCTATTTAAACTTTTTGCACAATTTTTTGTGTAACAAATTCGTTTAAAAATAGTTTGTGTAAATTGTCATTTTACATACGTTTTACCAATTGCGAGGGAGGGAAAGTGGAGAAATTTCAATATTTGAATTTGTAGTGGAAGCACTTGGCATTATTATTTATATATTATTTATTTATTTATATAAATTTTGTTATTTGTTATCACGCTTCAATCGCCTATCAATCAGTTTACTGCCATATTTTTCGCATTAAACCTCAAATAAATAAACTAAATTTTAAATATATTAAAATGAACATAAAATATTATTTTTCAAAAGTGCCGAAGAAAAAGTTTTTAGCCCAACAATAATATTATGTATAATAATACTTATAATCAAGACAAACTTAGAACCTAGAATTCCAATATTTCTTGAAAAATAAATTTAAAAATTGATTAACGTTACAACAAACTGGACTAAACTATTTTTTGGAAAGTTAAAACTATTGCAATATATTTTGGTTAATGTCATCGAACTGGTTTGAACATAAATTAAAAAAAAAAATTAAAAATATTAGCTAAACCAAATTTTGTGAAAATCTACACAGAACTGATTAACTATTATTGATTAAAGTAATTAGAGATTTTAGACATTGTGCGTGCACTTTGATTGATGATGCTGATGCTGTGATTGAGCCGGGAGTGGATTTGACTTTAGGCTTTAATCGCTTTCGAGTGTTGTCCGTGCATGTCCGTGGTGCGGTTGTTTACAGTGCAGCATGTCCAACATTGACACACACACAGACACACACGCCCCATCCTGTTCGTCCTGATATTGCATTCTTGTTCTTCTTGTTGTTGTTACTGTTGTTGTTGTTGTACTTTGAACAACAACAATGACAGGGGGCCACTGAACACATTTGGGTGCATTCTGTGTAGCCACAAAGCCGCCCAACTTGCACACACACACCTACACACACACACACACACACACGCCCCCAGTCCTCGGGCACCACCTTTATGTTGTAATTCCCGCTATGCCCGCACCCTTGCATATCCATTTGTATATGTATGTGTGTGTGTGTGGTTGTCTTTGTGTGTTTGTGTTTGTATATTTGTATTTGTGTACTTGCTCCAACTGCTGCTGCTGCTGCCAGGCCTGGGACAGATGCTGCCTGCTGCCTGCTGCTGTGCTACTTGCACTGTGCGTCGTCTCTTCTCGTGCAGCCTGCTGATTGTTCTTGTTGTTGTTGTTATAGCCCGAAGCTCGCTTTGCGTTTCAGTTTGAGTTTGAGTGGGCAGCAGCGGCAGCAGCAGCGGCGGCGGCGGCGGCGGCGGCTTTGGTCTGTTGCAAATGGCAAATACGTCAATGCCTCCCTGCTGGCGCCCCTCTCCCCCCCTCCGCCGCTCACTTCGATGCTGCTGCATTGCTCACGCTCCTTTCTCTCACTGCCTCGCACTCTCTCTCCCTTTCTCTCTCTCTCTTGTTTGCCCTGTGCTCGCCTGTTTGCTCCTTCGTGCGTTCTCTCTCTCTCTCTCTTTCACTCACTCTCTCTCTCTCTCGCCCGCTCTCAGTCTAATTTATGGGTCGTGTGCGCGCGCCCGTTCCACTTTGAGCCCACTTTCCCATGCATTCCGCCTCCCGCTGCAGCAACAACTATTTCACCGTTACATAAATACCCAACTGCAACAACAACAACTGCAAGCTGAAGCTGCTGCTTTTGCTGCTGCTGCTTTTGCTGCTGGCTGCATAAATTCATTTGTTTGTTGTTGTTTTTGTTATTATCGTTGTTATTGCTAGCGTTGCCAGCGTCGCTGCTGTCACTGTCACTGTGCTCTGCCGTTAGCGTTAGCGTCACCGTCACCGTCGCCCTCTTCCTCTTCCCCTCTTCGACCCATTTTCCCCTTTCCGATGGGGGAGCTGCTATCGTTGCCATTTTCAATTTTAGTTTTGCCGTTGCCTTCGCTCAGTTTGGGTTCGTTACTGCCAACTTCCACTCCTTTTCGTCCCCTCCTTTCCTTCTCCCCTCTTCCCCCTGGCTTCATGTTGTGCCACCCACGCAACGTGTGTCCTTGCGCGCTCGCTTTCCTGTGTGCTCGCTCGCCTCTGCCACGCCAAACTGTGCGACAGCCCATGGCTCCTGGCTGGGACTTGGGCTCTCACTCTGACCCGACCCGACCCATTGTCCTGGCTGAGCTGTCCCCTTCTCCAACCCCCTGCTACTCCCACGTGCCCTGCCACTTCTAGCCGTGGCTGAGCTCAACCTCCCCGTTTCGGTTCAGAGTTTACATTTTATGTGTGTTTGGCCGAGAGTCTGTCTCTGTGTGTGTGTCGTGTGTGTGTCCTTTTTTTTTACACAATTTCCTTGAGCGCGCGCAGCCGACAAAGCCAACACCCGCCCAACCACCAGCTGGTTAGCGATATCCTTGATAATAATGTGTACAACACCGAAAAACAAGTGGACGAGCCAACATCTTTCACACACACAAACACACACAGATACTCAAACATACCGCCCACACCACCCCGTTCCAACTAGGCATTCCAGCTGCACTCAAATCCATTTCATTTTATTCCGGCTCTGTTTGAGCTCATTCTCCTCTCCTCTCCTCTCTCCTCCTCATCCGCCCTCGCTTTTACTTTGTCTGCGTGCAGAAAGCAAACCACAACAGAATTAGCAACCGTTGAATACAGTAAATATAACTAATGTGCGACATTTATTTCAACTTTCTAAAGTCTCTGATGATTTATACTCTTTAAGAATATGTTTTTTATTATATTTGTATTTATTTAATAGCGTTTAGTTGGACAAAAACAAAGTGAGCAGTTTTTGTCGCTTATCACATTTGTCTTAAAGAAAATGTATTAAATTTAATTTTGCCAGATATCGGTAATTCCTAAAACTGAAAATCAATAAAAGGTGATTATGTCCACGATGTTGAAACTTATAAAAAAAAACTTAATAAATAAATAGAGATTTGAACCAACTTATCTAAAGAGTACTGCAGATATTTGTATTATTTCACATACGAGACAATTTTAGCTGATCAAATCTGTGTAACCGTGGGTGGTGTCCGCTCAAGGAAGCATTCACTGTACACGTAGACTGTTTAGCCAACATTTACCTAAGCAGATCTGCATTTAAATAAATTCTTTAATAAAAAACTTTTTGTAGAATCTAAATGTCTTTTATATGTATAAACACATACATTTGCATATGTGTGTATCAGCTTGCATACATCGTAATACCATACATCGTAACCATTGAAGGTAGATTAGTTGTCTTAATATTCCTGGGTTGTTTGTAAACTAAATGATGATAATATTTAAAAAAAAAACAATATTTATCATGATTAGAAAATAAGGCAAGTGTATATACAAAATTTCAAGTCTATCTTCAATAGAGCCGAAAAGAGTTGCACTCAACCGGGTAGACAGACGGACAGCATGATGGACATTGCACAAATCCAATATACTAGTTTCAACTCTTGAAGGAGTATAAATTTAAATAATTAACGTAAACAAACTAAACTAATTAATATGAAACATGCTCCTTTTGAAAATGCTGATAATACCCTTGTGTTGTAATCTGTTTTGAAAGCATTTATGTAATTTCCTTTGTGGCCATACTTTGTTGTAGTTCACTTTAACAGGCAATTGCAATTGTGCGTAACAATTACATAAAGTTCAGCTAATGGAATCAAAAATCCTTCATTCATCCACATTAAGAGCCAATCAATGACGACACCTGCAATTTTGTATTTTAATTGGTTCGTTTGAGTTAATCGCATTGATTTTGATTTCTGTTAAGATGGAAGAGGGCGGAGTAAGGCGAAAGCGAAGCAAATGCAATACAAATACGTCAAATACAAATGTTGTTTGTATGTATTTATGTATATAAGCATATGTATGTATGTACGTACAAAATTGAACGAGGGCAGCGTCGTTTGATGTTGTTGCTGCTGTGTACTTGTTGCTGCAGTCGCAGTCGAAGTCGCAGTTGCAGTTGCAGTTGGGTACCAACGGTGCAGGCATTGCAGAAGTGGGGCATAAAACAGAAGACCAAACGAGCGAACAAATGAAGATCGCGATGACGGCAACGGCAACGGCGATGGCGATGGCGACGCGTTCGCCGCAAGTTCTGCGCGGCTCTCTCTGTCTCTGGTGGCTTGCTTGAGTCAATAACCTCGTGCCGAAGAAGTAGAAGGAGATGATGAAGAAGAAGAAGCAGCAACCAACAAACAAGCAGCAAGCATGCGAACAAGAGGTATGAGCCGCCGCTCACTTCGCGTTCTCAAACTCCACGTCGCGCTCTCAGCAAGAGTCAACTTGAGTAATGAGAAAAGGCAAAGGCTGAAATCAACGTGAACTGAAAATTGTCGGAGCATTATAAAGCCAAAGCCAAAGCCGCCAACAATCCAAATGACGGCGACGCGACGCAACGCAAGAACAAGCAAGAACAACAACGATATGTACCTAAATCTAAATCCCCAAGAATGCCAGCAAAATTACAGCTGCATGTGTGTGTGTCGGTGTGTGCGTCGGCCTGTACGTCGAGTCAAAGATGATCAACGAATGCGCGCGGACAAGTGAACATAAATAAATAAATATGTATGTATGTGTGTACTTATATTTGTATGTAGCGAAAGCGCCATATTTGGAATTGAAACGTGTCAAAGGGATGAGAGCAGCCAATAATCAAAGTAACTCACACACATTCACCAATTCCATCATTCATTCACTCACGCTCACCAAAATGCTCTCCTGCCACTCACTGCACAATTGCACTCTCGACTTGTTTCATTTTCTAAGCACTCACTTTTCTATGACGTTTGCTCGGAATGTGCATGCACATGCAAAACGAAGAAAATACCATTTAATTAAAGAACTCCAATTATGAGTTTGAGTCAACACTGAATTTTTTTGTTTTCAATTTAATTTGCATGGAAGCGCATATTGTTAAGCTTGAAGTTATTAGTTGTATTTAATGGGAAATCAGCAAAATTTTTGTTATTTTGTTGTTGTGTGTATAACACAAAGCGACAGCGGCGGCAGCGGCGGCGTTTGCCAAAGATACACATAAAAAAATTCACACACACACACATACACATGCTCAAAAAGCGACTGACGACTGCCAATTGAGCTAGAGATAATCAAGAGTAAAAAAGGAAAAAAATAAATAAACAAACAAACAAGCAAGCAAGAAATACGTGTGTGGGTAAGGGGGCAGTGTAGTGAAGAGGGGGAGTAGGTATCGACGGGTAGTGACGCCAACGTCGGCGTCGGCGTCCAGCGAGCACAATAAAAAGAATTTCACATTTGTACTCTGTCAGTCACAAATATTGAAACGACAGGCGGGCAGGGGCGGTCGCTTGGTCAGTCAGTCAGGCAAGCAGGCAGGCAGGCAGGCAGTCGAGCCGAGCAAAAAAAATATATATCTACACGTCAAGTTAGCAAAAAAAAAAAAATAAGCAAAAAAAAACAGCAGCAGTTGCTTTGGTCTCTCCCTCCCCCATTCCCATACGCACGCTCCGCGCACCTTTTCATTGGCAGCGCGTCGGCGTCGCGGTCGGCGGTGACAGCGTCAACGATAACTGCTCGAATCATATTGCCTGTTCCTATTGTTGTTGTAGCGCGCGCTTGCTCAGCTCACACCCTCACACACAAACACACATTTCAGCATACATACATATATACAGCCTTTTCTGCTGCCGTTGACGACGCGTCGCGACGCTTTGACCCGAACAGAGGTCCAACTGTGCGGTTGCTGTCATAAAACTTTAAGCGAAGCATAAGAAAAAGACAACAGTAATAACAACAGCAGCAGGCGGGGTAGGTTGGCAATAGCAAAAACAAAAATTACAATTTATTTATTTTGCAATGTTGTTTTTGTTTGTGCGTAATTGTTGCTATAAATTGCCTTTTACTATTCGTGAATAGCGTGAAGCAACTTGAGCTAATTCGGAATTGGCAAACCGTGTGGTGCCCCCTTGCACTCACACTTACACTCAACCGCGCTCTGTGATAAGCGGGCACATCTGTCCGGCTGATGCGTGACAGCAGAAAGCGCAATAACAGTTATTAAAAGGCAGAAGAGCGGGGGAAAAAATGAGTTCCACCTTTATTGTGGCACTGTAGGCTGCTAAACGTATGCTCATTAAAATGATTAATTCATAACATTATGCATTTTCTTTTTCGCAAACAAAAAATAAAAAAGAAAAACAACAAAAAAAATGTGTAATTATCAACCACTGTAAAAATGCGTCGCCGTCGACGGCAGCGTCAACGTTGGCATCGGCATCGGTCCATTCATTGCCTCTCACACTCGTGCTACTACGGCACGGCTTGCTCTCATGTTTCAATTCCACTTGTAACAGACCGAGCGCGTTTTTGTTTTCTCACTATTGTAGCTCTCAGTCGCCGCGTTATCCCACAGATATTTGGTTTGCTTTTCGCTGCCGCTTGTCCGTAAATTATTTTAACCCACAGTTTTAATGTACAAAATGCGGTGAAAAATGTATAAAAATATGTGAAATGTGTCTGCAAATGCGCGTGATGCATAAAAAGTGTTGTTTTTCAAGTAAGCAGCAATTGTTTAATAGTTGATGCAACACTTTTTTGGGTTCAAAGAAGCCGACAGACTGTCTGCGTCTCGGTCAGCGCTTAGTCAGCAGCGTCAGCAGCGCGGTGACGTCGTCGACAGTGGCGGCGTTCTTTTTTTTGTAGAATGTGAGAAATGCAAATGCAGTCAAGACCTGTGCTGCAAAATTTTATGAATGAAATTTATAAAGAGAAACCAAAAACGAAAAACAAAAAAAAAAAAAAACTACAATGCGTTCTCATTTTAATGCTGCTCAAACAAAGCAAATCGAACGGCATTTTAAATTTTCGCTTTGTGTATGCATCGTTCGCCGCAGCAGCGGCCTATGTATGCCTGTAGGGCCTGTGAGTGCGAAAGTGTGTTTACGTGTGTGTGTAGGTTTGAGAGCATCTATGGATCAATCGGTTTATTTGAGTGTAAAAATGACGGCTTCCAAAGTTTAATAAAGTTAAGACGTTGAATTTTCCGTGGTTTTATTCGGTTTTCCAATGCAATTTGTTTGTATTTTTGTTTTCGCCGCAGTTTTTCTGTTACGCTGTCTGAGTTGCGCGCTACGCGACGCTGCTAATTCGCTCTGTTTCTGTTTTCCCCTGTATGCAGGTGTAGTGGTGAGTGAGTGAGTGAGTGCGTTGAGGCAACGCGGCGTCGTCTCTGCTTGTATTCTCTCCCGTATTGCTCTCACGCACACAATTACAAGAACAACGCGACCGCTGGCCGCTTCCGTTCGCATTTTGTGTGTAAATTGTGTGTGTGTAGTTTTTTTTGTAGTTTTGTTTTGGTTTTCATGTTTCTTCTGTATGCGCTTTGCGCTTTACGTTCGCTGCTGCGCCGCAGCGGCGTTGCCAACATTGAGAGCGAAAGCAAGAGTAAGAGCGCTGGATTGAGTGAGAGTTGAAATTAATTTAAATGTAATAACTGCATATTTACCGATGTGCTAATTGTGTTTTTTTTATTCTCTCATCCTTTTTGCAGACAGTTACAAGCACAAGAACAATATAACAACAACAGCAACAAGAACAAGAAGAAGAAGAGAAACTGTAATATCCAACAACAACAACTTTGCACTTTAACATGAACAAAAATGCCGGCGATGGCAGCGGCAACGATGGCAAAAACTCAAACAATCACGGCGGCAAGGGCGGCTCCGGTGCGGGTGGTGGCGGCGCAGGGGCTGGCGGGCCCCACGATCCCACCGGACTGCTAGACGCTGCCTCGCTGTTTGGTAAGTGCTTCGAGCGTAAACGCAAAACCTATTCCAATTCCCTAAAATGTTAACAAACCATTTTCTTATTTTATTCTCCTCTCCACACAGCTTATTGGGGCCGCGATCCCACCGGCGCTGCAGCCGCTGCAGCTGCTTCCAGCAATCCGCTGTTTAACTCGCAGTTCAATGCTGCCGCTGCCGCCGGCCTGGGCCTGCTGCCAAATGCTGCGGGCGCAGCGGCCAACGATCGTTACTCTTCGATGGCCGCTGCAGCGGCAGCAGCAGCTGCGGGCGCCCACCACCATCAGAACACAATGGCCGTCGCGGCCTCTCAGGCCGCCAGTCTGGCAGGTCTGCATCCAGCAAGTGAGTAAAATGTCGGCATCGACACTCGTCATAATAAGTTAGCCGACAAACTACATACGAAAAGCAACAAAAACTACAATTGAGACGCACGCAGCAGAGCAGCTGTGTTGGCGTTGCACGCTAAAATGTGTTGCAACTTCAAACGAAATTAATAAGCAGAAGCGGGCACTCGATATCGAATCACGCATTTAAATGCGTATATTTATAAATCAAACAAAAAAGTTCATTATAATTCTCAATTGCAAATTTTGAAAGTGTTGTATTATTACTCTTGTTCTTCTCTCAATAATATCTGTGGAGTGCAACAGCAAATGTCTCGTCTAAGTTCTGCGCGATTCATTTGAAGAAAACGCTCCTAAAACAAATTTCGCTTGCTGTTTTCAGTTTTACGCTTGTCAGTTTACAACTTGGCCGACACAGCGATAAATAGTCAAGCATATTTATTTAGTTTATTCCAAAATATATTTAGAGAGAGTAGACATAACTTTATATTTGTATATCTATACAAAATTTATTTTATTTTAACTTTGTGTATTTTATGTGCCTATTGTTTGCCTAATGAAATTTTTTTAAATTACAAAAGTGGAAAAGTGCACAAAATAATAACTCAATATGCATTTTCCCCTTTAATTTTTGTAAATATTAAAATTTTTATTTTATTAACGATAGTTTACGACTGCTTCTATTTCAATTCAAGTACTTAAATATTTATTTTATAAAAATATTTATTTTTATTTTCTTTTTTAAGTGCCTAATATTTGGTTCTCATTTTGTTTGGCGCAGTTGTAGTCGTATTTTCTAAATATTATAATTAATATTTACCTCAACTTGACCTATATTTCGATTCGATTTAAATATGTGCGTAAAATAATGCTATTTCAATTCCACAGGCTGGTGGTCCATGGCTCAGTTGGCCGCGCAGGATTATTTTAGCCGGCTGCAGGCGTCGGGCCTCTCTCCGTTTCCCCATCCCGATCTGGCCGCTGCCTTTGGGCCAGCTGCCATGGCCATGGGCGCGGGCGGCGCGGGCTCCAGTGCGGGAGCGGCTGGTGGTGCGGGTATGGTGGGCGTGGGCGGCGGAGGAGGTGGTGCCGCCAGTGGTGGCAGTGGCTCCAGCAGCAAGTCGAACAAGTCGCGCAAGGAGAAGCGCGCCGCACAGCAGCAACAGCAACAGCAGCAGCAACAACAGCAGCAGCAAAATTTGGCCAACAGCTTAAATGCTGCGGCAGCAGCAGCAGCTGCAGCGGCAGCCAACAATCCCGCCGCAGCGCTGGCGAGCATGCACGGCTTCGGACTGCCGGGCACCAGTATGCCGCCTTCGGTCAGCAGCGCCTCCATTTCGACGAGCAGCGCCGGCCACGGCGGATATAAGGTGAGTGGGGAGGGGAAAAGTAGCCACGGATCTGAGTCATGTATATTTAATTCCCGTTGTATCCTTCGATCTGTTACAGAGCACTGCCAGCGCGTATGGGAAGCCCTCGACGATGACCAGCAGTGGCAGCGGCAGCAGCATTGCGAGCAATCCCGGTTCCGCCTACGATCCGGTCACCCTGCACAAGGAGCTGCTGGCTATGCAGGCCGTTGCAGCGGCCGCCTCGGGCTCGGGTGTGGGCGGCATGTCGGGACTCGGCAGTGGCGGCAGCTCCAACAGTTCCTCGGGCAAAAAGTCTGGTGGCGGTGGTGGCGGCGGCGGCGGCGGTTCGTCGCTGCACGCCCACGGTCTGTCCAACCTGGCGATGAGTCTCGGGGCGGGCGGCAGCAGTGGGTCAGGCGGTGGTGCTGGCATCATGTCCAGCAGCAAGGCGTCCACCAATGTGAGCTCCAGCTCGAGCGGCGGCGCCTCGCTGGGCGGCATGCATCCGGGCTTGGCTATGTCGCCGCACGCGAGCATCTCTGGCAGCGGCATGGGCAGCTCCGGCAAGGATCGCGATCGGGATCGCGACAAGAACAATCCCTCGCTGAACGCGCTCAACTCGCTCTCCCAGTTCGGCGCACTCGGCATGACGCCACAGCAGAGCATGCAGGCGGCCATGAACGCGTTTGCGGCTAGCAGCGGTGCCACGCCCAGCGCCACAGTCACCTCATCGGCGCATCCCTCGCAGCAGCAGCAGCAACAACAGCAGCAGCAACAGCATCAGGTGCCCAGCACCACGATGGCCGGCAGCAGTGGCGGCGGCAAGGGCAGCGCCAAGGATTACATGAGCAATGCGGCCATGATGAGCAGGTAAGCTCTCTCATTCTCTTATTCTCTCTATCGTTGCGGATTACTCAAGATATATATTTTGCTTTGCAGCAGCAGTGAGCATCCATCGCTGTTGGGCGTGAGGCTGCCACCGGACACGGAGATCATCAAGTACACGTCCTCCATCGTGGGCCCAAAGATACCCGGTAGTACATCACGCGGTCGCAAGAAGACCATATCCGAAACAGAACAACAGCAACAACAAGAAGCCACACAGAAACAACAACACCAAGCAGAACAACACATTACACAACAACAACAACAACAGCAGCAACAACAACAACAACAGCAACAACAGAAGGATTTAGAAAGCACAACAAATGCAATTTCCTCTCTGTTTGCATTTCCAGGGCTCAGTCCGGCGAAGCGCGCCCGTCTCGAAATGGAGTACGCCGCAATGGCGGCGGCGGCACAGCAGCAGCAGCATCTGCACGGCATGCTGGGCGCCGCCGGAATGCCCATGGGCCTGGGCATGAGTCCGTTGGACCAGCTGAGCAGCGTCTCCAAGGCGGCTGTGGCCGCCTCCTCGTCGTCGTCGTCGTCATCGACGGTGACCAGCACCGCTGGCTCCACATCAGCGCATGGCCAGAGTCTCAGTCACGGCCAGAATGCGTCCAGCGATCGCGTCGAAGTGATCAAGCTGCCGCCGACCATCACCTCCAACGGCGCGTACAATCTGTCCAGCAAGGGTTGCGCCAAGGAGCTGCACGACCTGACCACCGACCCGGCGCTCGCCTCCGGTGTCAATCTCAGCCTGAAGTCGAGCGCGCTGCCCGCCAGCGGTGCCATTGGCTCCGCCTCCAATCCGATAACCATAGACGACTTTGATGCGCCCCTCAATCTGTCCATGAAACCCTCGGACAAGAGCAGCGGCAGCAGCATGAACTCTGGCGCAGCAGGCGCATCGACTGGCGGCTCTGGCTCAACGGCCGCCTCGGCGCTGGGCAATTTGGCCAGCGATTACCAGGCACAGGCCAGCGGCGGAAGCGGCGCCAACAGCTTGCAGAGTCTTAGCTCCATAACCGCCGCCTTGGGCGGCACTGGCGGCATGCCGGGCGGCTCCATCTCGGGCAGCGGCAGTGGCGGAGGCGGTGCTTCGCCTTCCCCGGCACAGGGCGGCCTGCCAGCTGCCTCGGGCACGTCCAACTCTGGCTCCGGCTCCGGATCCGGGTCTGGCTCCTCGACGTACAAGGAGGGACGGCCGCGTAATTTGGGCCGCGGCGTGTCCAAACCGAAGAAGAACACGGTGGCCTCGTTGCTGGCGCAATCTCGCGCCGTGGGCCTGAAACCCATGCTGGCCACCCAACAGCTGCTCCAACAGGGCGCGGACATTGTAAGAAAATTTGATTTTTTGTGGCAGCAGCCTGAACACTAATTCAATTTCCGATCTGTTGCAGGAGAAGATTCGCTTGGCGCTGAGCGAGGCGAACGCGCACATGGAAACATCGACGGACTCGGAGAGCGTCGCCGCCGAGAGCGGCCTGTCGGAGTCGGAGAGCGAGGATGCGAACATTCTGAATGTGGCGGAGCTGCGCGTGCCACTGGAGCTGGGCTGGAAACGGGACACGGTCATACGCGGCCTAACCAAGCAGGGCCAGATCCGAGGCGAGGTCACCTACTACGCGCCGGGCAGCAGCCTCCCGCTGAAGACCATCGGCCAAGTGTTTGCTGTGAGTTTGTAGGGTGCATTTGTAATTTGAGACACCTTCCCACACACACCAGATTACATGCAAGAGTTGAGTGAAATATGATCCTAATCCGTTTATTTCCCGTGCAGCTCCTGGAGCAGCAGCCATCGAGTTTGACGCGCGAAAACTTCAGTTTCTCGGCGCGCGCGATTGTCGGCTCGTTCCTGCAGCCGGCGCCGCCGCCTTATGCCAACGATGGCGAATACATACGCATGACGGACGAGGATGTGGCCAAGCGGCTGGAGGATCTGAAGGTGTTCACGCGCCAGACCCTCAACGTGGAGCAGCGCATTGAGATCGCCAAGCAGCAGCAGGCGATGCGTGATGCCAAGAAACAGCAAAAGGAGGAACTGGCACGCAACAAGGAGAAGGCGCGACAGGAGAAGAACGCCAAGTTGGAGCAGCAGCGCAAGGAGAAGGAACTCAAAAACCAACAAGCCATCGAGGTAAGTTCTATCCGACAAAGTTTCCACTCAACTACGATTGCTAACGAACAAACGATCTTTTTGTGGGTTTTGCAGGAGCGCAAGAAGCGTCAGGAGGAACTGGATCGTCTCAAGCAGGAGGAGCTGCTCAAGAAGCAGCAGGTCAGTCTCGATTCCTTCAAGCGTTACTCGTTCATGAAGTGCAAAAATTATATCAAATTTGTGCAATGTCCGTCAGTCCGATTGAAGCTAGAGACTTGAAACGTGGTATATATATTCGTATATAGTCACATCAGATAAAATCTTAAGATTTTTTCTATCAAATGAACAAATAATTGAGAAAAACAAAAAATTATAATTAAGACTGTTTTCGGTTTTAATATGTGAACGAGTATAGCGCCGTCGGTTACAACCGACTGCAACGTTCTTACTTGTTTTTAACTGGCTTTTCTTTATGATATTTAGGAGAAAGAGAAGCGACGTCAGGAAGCAATTCTAGCTAAAGAACAGGTACAGCAACAATATCCTTTCATATATGCACTTTCTGGGTATTCTTTGCTCTTTTCTTCATTAAATTTGTGTCTAAACACTTTATTTAATTTCCGTTATAATTTCAAATGTTAGAAAGATATACCTGACAATCTGAATCTTCAAGTCAAAATTTCATTATTGTTTAAAAATTTATGTTTATATGATCAGAATAATATTAATTATTCTCTCACTATGTTGTTAATTCTTTTGATAGGCATTGGCATTGTTTTTATCTATATTTTTCTGCTTTCAACTTTTGTTTAAAACCAATTTTCAATTTGCTTATTCAAAGCTTACTTTTCATCTAATTTATTACTTTTCACTTTCCGACTGATATTTATTCTTGATATCCTTTTTCTCAATCGTCCTCCATTTTCTTTGTTAACACAGGAACTCCAAAAGCAAAAGGAGCTGCTGCTGGCTGCCGAAATGGTAAGAGCTTCATTCTTTTCATGCTTTTCCACTTCCAAGATTTTTACTCATTTCTTTTTGTTTCCTTTTTCTTTTTGAAGGAGCGCGAACGTCGCCGCCAACACATGAATCTTATCCGGATGCTCGAGTTACGGCGCAAATTCGAGGAGCGTGAGAAGAAAAAGCACCAGCTGGTGCTGGATCGCTTGATTCTGCGCGAGCGACGCATGGCTGAGCGTAAGCGGGACGCGGAGATTCTACAGCTGATTCGCAAGCCCAACGAGGACTCGGAGCTGCCGCAGGAGGTGAACGTGCCGGATCTGGAGCGCATCGCGGGCAATCGGCTGCCCGGACAGGCGATGGCCGATCTGCTGATGGTGTTCGAGTTCCTGCACAACTTTGGCGAGACGCTGGGCTTCGACATGGAGTCGCTGCCGTCGCTGCAGAACCTCCACGACGCCCTCATCAGCGACAGCAACGCGGACGCCGAGGAGGAGCTGCTGTCGGTGATGACGCACCTGCTGGTCTGTGCCATCGAGGATCCGGGCGTGCCGAATCCGGGACGCCACACCACGCTGCTCGGACAGTCGCTGCGCAACGCGGACATAACCAACTCGAACGTGTCCGAGATCCTGCGCATCTACCTGTACGCGACGGCCACAGGCGAGATTCGCCAGATGCACGGCATCACCGTCGACAGGGAGCGCGAGCGACGAGTGCCCGACCACCATCAGGTGGACGCCGACACGGCCACGCACTCGGCCAAGAATCACGAGTACTACAAGCTGCTCCACGAAAACGATACCTGGAAGCTATCGCACGCGCTCAAGGATCGGCCGTTTGTGGCGCTCAATCCGACGCGGAAGGCGCAGATGCTGGCGCACCTGTGCAACGATCTGCTGATGAACAAGGCGGTGCTGCGGCAGATCGACGGCAGCCTGGAGACGTGCGCCCAGATGCGCAAGGAGAAGTACATGACCGACATGAAGGTGCGCAAGTACAAGGCGCTGCACCAGCGCAAGGCGCGCATCGAAGCCTACGAGAAGGCCCAGGCGGAACGCGAGGCGGCGATGCAGGCGCTCCTGGCCCAACAGAAGCTCGACGCGGAGCGCGAACGCGAACGTCTCGCCAAGCAGGCGGAGGCCGAGGCTGTGGCGGAGGCCAACAAACAGGCAACGGGCGACGCGCCAGCCGAGGGAGCTGCTGCAGCAGCGGCGGCAACCGCTGGCGTCGACAGCTGCAACAACAGCGAGGACAAGCCACAGGAGGAAAATGCAAAACCGGAGCAACAACAACAAGCGGCGCCGGACACGGAACAAGCACAGCCTATGGAACTGGACGGGGATGCGCCAGTTCTAATTGGTGGTGCAGGCGAATCAATGACGCCGCTGTCCGAGGCGAGTCCCTCGAAGCAGCTGGCCAAGCTGGAGGAGTATCAGCAGAACGGCGCAACAGTGGCTGGAGTTGTAGGAGTAACCGGAATAGGAACAGGAGCAGGAACAGGAGCTGCGACAGTGGTGGATGGAGGGATGACGGCGCTGATGCAGGCTAAGAAGAGCGGCGCACGGAACTCCATAAATGAGGATGCGCACACGCAGAGCCATGACGTTAGCATCATTGAGGACGATCTGTCCGATCTGGACTCGGAGATAACCAACGTTGAGGAGGACGAGGATAATCGCCTCAGTGCCGACGAGCTGCAAAAGAAGCTGGACAAGATTGTGCGCGCCTCGCTCAACTGCAAGGAGGCGCTGGAGAAGAGCACCAATCAGCTGCGCGCCGCCTGCTTTGGCCAGGATCGCTTCTGGCGACGCTACTGGAAGCTGCCCAAGGCCGGCGGCATTTTCATCGAGGCCCTGGAATCGGCGCAAAACGACATCTGCGACTACCACGAGGCACTGGAGGCCATGGACGAGCAGCTGCAGCAGCAGAAGCAACAAGACCAGCCCAATGACACCCAGAAGCTGCCAACAGACGGCGCCGAGCCAGAATCACCTGCACAGCTGCCCGATGCAAGTGTTCCAGGAGCAGCAGCAGCAACAGCAGCAGCAGCAACAGTGGAGCCAATGGAGGTGGATGAGTCAACGGAATTGGACGGCGGCAAAGCGCAGCAGGCGAATCACGAGGCGACAAACGAGAATAATGATGATGATGACGATGATGATGATGATGTGACGGAGATCAACAAAGTGGAGCCGGAGATCGTTGATCTGGGCGACGACGATGATGAGGTGCTGCCGGCCATTGTCAAGGCGCCAGAGCCAGTTGTGGCACGGCCCGAGATTAAGGTCAAGTCGGAGATGGAGCTAATGGGACCGCCGCCGACGGTCATCTCCACAAAGACGGACTTTGAGGCCGAGATCAAGATACCAACCATACCGGGTCTAATACCGACGCTCAGCAACAGCAATAATAATAATAATAACAATAGCAACAACAACAACAATAACAATAACAGCGGCAGCAATGGCAACTGTGATAAGGTGGAGGCAATGAGTCAGGAGGATCTAAAGAAGGAGGACGACTGCATCATTGTGTCGACAACGCAGCCCGGCGAGGATACCACGCCCAAATGGTTCTCGATTGTGAAGCGCGAGGTGCCGCTGATCAGCGAACTGCCGGCGGAGGAGGGCGGCGTGGTGGCGACGGAACTGCAGAACAGCTACGCCAGCTATCAGCACTGTAGTGCCCAGCTGCAGCTGCAGGGCCATCCGTGGGATCTGATCAACAACATGCAGTACTACAGCATACCGATGGAGGAGTGCAAGGTGGATCCGACGAAATTCAGCCAGGAGTGCATCTTCACGCTGTCGGGGCTGGACGAGAAGCAGATGCAGGCCAAGCTGGACGAGTACGAGCAGGCCAAGTTGACGGTGTCAAAAAACGGTCTGGGGTCTCCTCATCGCTGCCAGCCAACCGATGAGGAGCAGCACCAACTGCAGCCGCTAATTAAGCTGTCCATGTCCAAGTCCAAGTCCGAGCCAGAGCCCGAGTCGGAAGCGTTTTTTCGTTTGCGCGCTGATCACGCACCGGACACGGGCGGCGGGAGCGGAGAATCTCTAGAGATAAAGCCGAAGATTGAGCTGCGTCTGGACGAGGCGCTGTCCCAGGCGTACTACCACAACATAGCGAACATGTCGCTGAGCAGCGTCCAAACTTATATACCGATTGACATTCCGCTGCCGCTGTCGATGACGCCGGACGAGCACCGGCTGCTGGAGCAGGTGAAGCTTGCGGGATTCCCGGAGAAGGTGCACGGCGTCTATGTGCCGCGCCGACAGCGCTACGGCTGGTGGCAGCTGGACGACGAGCAGAAGCTGCGCCAGCTGCTCAAAACGCTGAATCCGTCGGGGCTGCGCGAGCGCGAACTGCAGGAGAACCTGACGCGGTTCCTCGGACTGGAACAGCCGCTGGGCGTCAACTATCAGCTGAAGCTGAACGAGAGCCAGGCGGAGCTGGTCGAGTACATGCTGCCGGACAGGCCCGCCGACTGGAATCCGAAGGTGGCGCGACGCGTCGAACTGGCGCTGCTGGAGCAACTGGAGTCGCTCGAGGACAAAATCGCCAGCGCCTCGATGCAGCTGAAGAACTGGCAGCTGCCCACGCGCAGCGAGAACGAGGTCAATCTGGCCGAGCAGGAGGAGCTGCCCGAGTCCGAGTTCATCAGCATCATTCCGATGATCAGGGAGCGCATCATCGATCTCGAGGCGAACATCGAGCGACGCTACCTGAAGCCGCCGCTCGGCTCGCAGACCGGCGACGCTCACCTGGCGGTCATCGCCCAAAATCAGCAGACCTCGACGCAAACGCAGAACTCCGCATCGGCGGCGGCGTACCTGCTGCAGATGCAGCAGCAGCAGCAACAGCTGATGGCGCAGCAGCAGACACAGCAGCCCGGCAACAGCCTCAACTCGTCCGCCTTCAATGAGCGCACCATGGCGCTGGCAGCGGCCGCTGCGGCAGCGGCGCCCACCGGCGGCAGCGGCAGCAGCGTTGCGGCAACCGGCTGCGAAACGGCTGCGCTGGCGGCCAGCGTCGAGCCGTGCTCCGGGGCCGCCTCGCCGGCGAGCAACTGCGACAGCGACAAGGACGAGAAGGTGGAGAACATACCGAAGGGGCTGGTCCAGTGGCGGGACGCCGTCGCCCGATCCCACACCACCGCCCAGCTGGCGATGGCCCTCTACGTGCTGGAGTCCTGCGTGGCGTGGGACAAGAGCATCATGAAGGCGGTAAGTTAATGTTCCATGTTTCGCTTTTGCTTATCTTTTAGCTTGGCACCCCACAACCATCCAACTATCCAACCACCAACCAAACCCACAAATCCAGCCCACAAATCCAGAAACCCACCAACCCAACACTACAAACCAATTCGCACTGACATCTTCTGATTGCCGCCTTCCATTCCCCATTTAGTTTTTTTGGCTTCTATTCACTTAATTATATGCTCTTTCGATTCACTAACCCTCACACACATACACACACACACACACACACACATGCACTAATTACTGTTCACCACTTTTTCATTTTAATCGAGCTTTATTTGATTAGCAACTTTTTGACTCAAAAGAAAGCAAGTGAATGGGATTTAAAAAAAAATGAAAATATTTACGAAAACATTTTGCAACTAGAAACATTTAAAAAAAATTTAGAAATTGAGCTTAAAAAAAAGGTTTTACTTTGGTTAGAGAAACAAAGCAGATAGAGAAAGAGTAAAATTTTACATGTATACAAAAAAGTTTGTTGGATTTGAACTGTTTTCTGCCAATTAGTTTTGTAAGCCAACTTCCATTAATTTAAAAAAATGTTGTCCGAAAATTTCATTTTCAATTCAACACATTTTATCAATCAATGTTAAGTGAGATTGAGGCTGAAAAAATAAGTAGATAAGTAGAACATGCTAAGAAAATATTTGAAAGAGGGCACATTCTAGTTTCAAATTCCGGTAAATCAAAATCATTCAGATATTAAAAAAATAACATAATTTTGCATCGCCTGAAGAATACTTATAGGAAAAGCTATCGACAGTTTGAACACTTTCATTAGAATGCATACTTGAGTTTTTTTTTATCATTCCCCACATTTAATAATATTTCAAATATGATTTGCCTACTTTTTTTCTGTCCAATTAATCCTTGCTTTCTTTTGGGTCATTAGAATTAGAGATTTGCTTTTTTTGGTGCATGCCTTTTGCCTTTTGTAGAGAATCTGGTTCTTTCTGCATCCGCTCGTCGTTAATTGAACAAAATTATTGACTGCCTTGAAATTAATTCGATGTTTTTGTTTGTTCTTTTTCTTTCTTAACACTTTCGCTGAATGTTTGACTTGTTTGTTGTTTGTGGTGTTCAATGGTGTTTTCTTGGTCGAAATCAAAAACGAATTTAACGCTTTCATACTCACACACACACACACACCCTCACACACATTCATACACACACATAAATACAAATTCACATAAACATACACCCATACACATTCACATACACATACATACATAAAACGCCATTTGTTTCACAATCGAATGCTTTTGTTGCCATACCCGCTACCGTTTTCCGTTTACCCGTTTGCCCGCTGCAACGAACGCAACATTTCCTTCAAACTGACTCGAACATCACCCCAACTCGAACCGCAACTTGACCTGAATAAACATTTGACTGCGCACAAAAGTATGCAACGCGCGCAAAGAACAACAAGTCCAACAAGAAAAAGAGCAGCGCAAAAAAGCAGGCAACGCCAAAGAAGAAGCAACAACAACAGCAGCAGGAACACAGCGCCTCAAAGCAAAAACAGTCGAAAAAGGAAAAGGATAAGGAAAAGAAGCAGCAATCGAGTAAAGCAACCACACCGAAAAAGTCAAAGCAAAAGGAAAATGACAAAGAAGTGGCGCCTCCACCAGCAAAAAATCCATCGATGACCATTAAAATTAATTTGAAAGCTTTGGCGCAAAACGGTTGCGACCCAAACACCAACATCAATTCGAACTCGAACTCAAACTCAACAGCGGACTCAGACTCCGACTCGGACACGAACAGTGACTGCAATTCGTATTCAAACGGCAAACGCAGACGACAAGGACGACGTTCAGGCACTACTACAAACTCTTGCAAATATTCAAACTCCTTACAGAATTGCCAGTTCTGCACCTCCGGGGAGAACGAGGACAAGCTGCTGCTGTGCGATGGCTGCGACAAGGGCTACCACACCTACTGCTTCAAGCCCAAAATGGACAACATACCCGATGGCGACTGGTAAGTAGAAAGCCCAATCGAACCATCGAACCAAATCGAATCCAACCACAACATGCATCCCCGCTCACCCAATCCCCTGGTCATCATATGTTCATTTCTCACACATTTGTCGCATCGTTTTGTTTACTTTCGTTTTGTATGCCCGCCCGCTCCGCACTGTGCCGCGTCCCGCCCCCACCCCCACCCGCAGTTGTCCTATGACACCTCCTTTACTAATACGCTCCTCCTGCTTACAGGTACTGCTACGAGTGCGTCAACAAGGCCACCAACGAGCGCAAATGCATCGTCTGCGGCGGGCACCGGCCCTCGCCCGTCGGCAAGATGATCTACTGTGATCTGTGCCCGCGCGCCTACCACGCCGACTGCTACATTCCGCCCCTGCTGAAGGTGCCGCGCGGCAAGTGGTATTGCCACGGCTGCATCACCCGCGCACCGCCTCCGAAGAAGCGCAGCGCCGCCAGCAGCGGCAGCAGCAGCAGCAAATCGCGACGGGATCGCGATGCCAGCACCGCGGCCAAGCGACGCGGCAACGACAAACAGCAGGTGCTGGCCTCGGCCGGCAGTCTGGAGCAGCTGTGCCCGCTCGATCCCCACCAGCAGCAGCAACAGCAGCAGCAGCAGCAGCAGCAACAACTGCATCAGCAACAACAGCAGCAAATGCTGCTGCACAGCTCACAGCAGTCGCTGAATTCGTCGCACGACGAGTCCTTGACATCCCTTCCAGCGCCGCTTAGGTGAGCGACCTTTTTGTTTGTGTTTCACAAAAAATACATTCATTATCAATTGTGTAAACTAACAATAACAATAACTGTGCATATGCATCAATTAATCGTGTACATAAACATATTAAAAAATAATAATACATATCGCAAATTCATACACAACAATCAACTCGCACTTTTGATTCAAATCATGGGAATGAATGCACCTAACAATATCCATTCAAACCGATCAACTATTATTATGATTCCAATTATCGCTATTGTATTTATTTATGAACTCAAGCTCAAGTTGATCAACCTAATTTCAAAATCAAATTTAAGAAATTTATTTGGTTAACAGCAATTTTTGTCATTTAGTAAAGTGAAGAAAGTATATTGGGTTTCGGCAATGTCCGGTCAGATATTCGAGATATCCGATAAAGTGTAAAGATTTTTTGGATATTCGATAAAAGCGATTAAAAGCTAGATTTGTTAATATTTAGAGAAAGTTTACTGATTACCTCTAAAGATCAAGAACAAATTTATTTGGTACAAACACAACTTCCACAATTCTAGAGCTAAAAATTAAAAAATTAATGAGACCATTTACTTAGAAATATATAGATGGAATATTAATTTTATTTAAAATAAACAAGAAAATAAAAACGTGAAAAAGTGGGTAACCACAAATCTGAGTTCACACATGTGGAAAACAGCTACACGAATCAGTTTAAAAGGTGAGAACAACCAACAGCGAGAAAAAGATTTATTTTATTTTTTTTTATATAATTATTCGCATTTGTGCAAATGTATATATGCAAAAGAGCAGAGTAACAAAGGGTACAACTTTTTTTTGGTTTATAAAAATAATGTGAGATTTAATAATAATTGTCATCAATTTTAACAGTTTTTCCTAGAATCTAGAATCTAATCTAGAAAATGTTGAATATAAGTTTAGTTTTTACGAATTTATCAAAAAAATTTCTCATTTGATAACCGTCTCAAATTAATAGCTAAAACAAATAGGAAAATAATTTGGATATATCTTAGCCTTATTCTTATAAGTATTATAATTTTGTTACGAAAAAGGATAATTAATCCACTTTATGAAGACACTTAATTGACATAGAATTAATTTGAATTTCGTATCGAAGCTCAATGATAATTTTTTAAGTAAAAATTATTGACAATAAATAGGAAAGAAAATGCTTAAAATATATATTTAAAGATAGAATAAAAAAAGTGTTTTATCCATTCTAAAACGCAATTCTTGCATTATTCGAATTTTGCAGTCCGGCGCATTCCATTGCCTCGGCGACGTACGATGAGCAGCAGCACAACAACTCCATCGACGGCAGCCGCTTTCAGGCGCATCTCGGCAACAACAACAATGGGGGCGTGCAGCTGGAGGAGGCCGCCGCCTTTGCGGCTGGCTATGCGCAGCCGAGCAGCTTTGGTGTGGTGCCGCCGCCGCAGGCGATGCAGTTTGTGGCCATGTCGCCGCGTGCCGTGACGCCTACGCGCACCCCCACGCCCACTCGCGTGGCGACACCGACGCCGCCACCGCCGGCGCTGCCAGCGCCGCTGCAGCTGCCGACGCCGAACGTGGCGGCGCCCTCGCTGACGCAGGCATCGCCGACGGCACTGCTCAACGTGGCCTGCCAGTCCCCACCGCAACACCAGCAACAGCAGCAGCAACAACAACAACTGATGGCGATGCCGTCGCCGAGGACGTGCACCCCGACGCCGCCGGGCGGTGGCACGCAAATGTCGCCGCCGCCCATTAATATACACGCCATACAGGAGGCCAAGGAGAAGCTGAAGCAGGAGAAAAAGGAGAAGCACGCCACCAAGAAGCTGATCAAGGAGCTGTCCGTCTGCAAGTCGCTGCTGGGCGAAATGGAGGTAAGTCTACCAGCAAAACGATTGGCAATTGCAATCAGCTAATTTGTAATTTGTAATTTGATAGCTTCATGAGGATTCGTGGCCATTTCTGTTGCCGGTGAACACCAAACAGTTTCCCACATACCGGAAGATTATAAAAACGCCGATGGATCTGTCCACCATCAAAAAGAAATTGCAGGATTTAAGGTGAGTGAAATTTGAATTGGATTTGGTGAGGTTTCCTGCTAATCCTTTGATCCTAATTGCAGCTACAAGTGCCGCGAGGATTTCTGCGTGGATGTGCGGCAAATCTTTGACAATTGCGAGATGTTTAACGAGGACGACTCGCCGGTGGGCAAGGCGGGGCACGGCATGCGCAAGTTCTTCGAGTCGCGCTGGACGGAACTCACTGACAAGCACTCCTGATACCCTACCCTGCAGCAGCAGCAGCAAAGTCCAGTAACAGCAACAGCAACAGCAGCAGCAACAGCAACAACTGCTGCAACAGCAAGTGGAAGCACAACAACGACAATGCCGCCGGTGACGAGCGCAACAGCAACACAATTTTGGTAGAGATCGCCAGAAGCAGAAGCAGATGCAGCTTAGCTATAGAATTTGTATATACAAAAGAAAAAGAAAAAGAAAAAGAGCAGGCAAAAATAGTAGAACGTTAAGCATAAGAAGAACGTAGCTGTAGTTTGTATTAGTACGCATTATATTTATACATATATATACACACACACACACACACATATACATACATACATATAAAAGAAAAGAAAGTATGCGAAAGTATTCAACGTCCTAGATTTGAGGTCCGCGAGAAGGTCTTCAAGGAAGTGTATTTTGCCAAGCGAGAGAGACAGAGAGATGATTTAGTTCTTTAGCAAGCAGCAGTAATTAACAAACTATTTAGACTATATACCGAAAATGAAAACAAAAACAAAACTAACTTAAAACCAGAAGCTGACAAATTGAACAGTCGCGTGTGTCTATGCAACATTTGAACAGTATTTGAGAATGAAGCTGCTTTGCTTTGTTATATTATTTTGATGATTTACTTTAGATATTTGAATAGTAACTTACTTAACTGTAACTCTAACTATAGCTATACTTTATGGATTACATTGTACTTGATTTGATAGAAATCACACACAGCGCTCATCTAAGTTTTAATTTGTAATCTTGTAACTGTACTTATATTTAGTATCCGCTTGCAATTAAACGCGAGCGATCAATGTATTTATATGACTAGACCCAAAACCTAAAACTAAAAACTAATCTTACCTAAAATATACTCAAAAAGGTAGACGGCAACGTTTTGTAAATGAATTCAAAATTAAATTAAATTCAATTAAATTATTTATCGAGTGTACATTTTAACAACAACAACAACAACATTTAGTGGGCATTTCTAATCAGCCGCATAATCGAATAGAGGATACAGTATTAGAGAAAGCACACACACACACACAAACACAGCCAATTCACACATTTAATTAAAATATTTATAGTAATGGAAAACAATCGGAAAATAAAGGCAATTTTACAGCTTAGCTTAGAAACGATATAATTGAATGTGGCATATTAGCAAACTGCAAATGCGAATTGCACAATTTTAGCTGTAAATACAAAAAAAATAATACAAATCATTTAAATATAAATCGAGAAATATTTAACCGAACACGAGCCCAAATTAAAATTCACAATATACGATACGATACACAAAACTAATGAAAATATTTACATTATGACAATTTTTGAATAAATTATTAATCATTTGCAGTGCAGCACAATAATTGAATGAAAACGTTGACAGAAAAACACGAAAATGAAACGCAGTGAAAATCAAGTTCAAGTTCAAGCTAAAAATCCGTGACGAATCCAATACAAAACATAAAGAAATTTGTACAAACTCTGAAGATTGATTTTTGCTTGTGTTTCGAATTGAACAATAAAGCTAGAAGAAGAAGAAGATGCATCCAAAAACCAGACATAAATAGAGAACCTCAACAATCGAACTACCTAAAACAGAACAGAAAATGCAGAATTGGTTGAAACGCAAATTGAAGAGTGTAAAAAGTTCTAGTAATATTATTATTATCAGTACCAGTACCAGGTACTTCCCACATTTACATATATTGCATGTTATGCCATTTACTGATATTTATCAATGTGTTTAGCCGCATCAAATAGTTGATATTGCAGCAAAGGACATCACTTTGCTTGTGTATATAGAAAGCTTCAGACTTTTTTGCTCCCATTGTACATACTGAAGGACAAATCGCATCAACAAATCAACACAGATGAAAATATTGAAAATAATGGGTTTTAATGCATTCATAGATCATCAACATATTCAATCAATATGATCCTTCAGCGCTTTCGCCTCGTTTCGATGCCCAAAAAAATCAATTTGAAAGGTCAACTTGAAGCTGTCGGCAGTAAAAAAACAAAAAAAAAAAAACAATAACTAATCGCATGTGTGTTGTTTTTGGTGATACATAACAGAAATACATTTATTTTTAAAGCGTATTTAACTAATAATAATAAATAATATCTTACATATACAACCTATTTAATGACGGAATATTAAACATATGATTGTGAGCAAAACAAAAACAAAAAAAAAACAAAAAACCAAATCGAAAAAAACAAAAACAGCAAATCTTACGATTAACGAAAATTCTCTAAACTGAAGGTAAAATCATAAAAAGTACTTTCGACATTTGTGCACTCATGGAAACAAATACAAGTAAATAATATCAAAAATGTACTATCAAGTGTTTTATTAAAAGGACTTTAAGAGGCCATTGTACCCTATAGTCAGGGTTTTTGAAATATTTAAGTTTTAAATATTTATTTTAGAAATATTTCGTATGCTCTCTAATAATGACCTCAAATTTAAAGTACATTGTCAGTGTTTCCGTTTACTGTATAAACCTGTTTTCCATTCATTTAACTCTAATGCACCCTTATAAGGATACGTCTCAACTTTCCGTAGCCATAACTTTGCCAAAACTCAACCGATTTTCATGAGGATTGGCTTTTTGTTCATGGTTCGGTGTCTAGATTAATTCTACATTTCAGTCTAAAAATAAAATTTTTGGTCCAAATTCATGTAAAAAATTTTCAAGTATATACCGTAGTTCTCCCATATAAGGACATGTCTCAACTTTCCGTACCCGTAACTTTGTCAAAACCCAACCGATTTCCATAAGGATTGGCTTTTTGTTCATGGTTCGGTGTCTAGATTAATTCTACATTTCAGTCTAAAAATAAAATTTTTGGTCCAAATTCATGTAAAAAATTTTCAAAGGTATACCGTAGTGCTCCCATATAAGGATGGGTCTCAACTTTCCGTACTCGTAACTTTGCCAAAACTCAACCGATTTTCATGAGGATTGGCTTTTTGTTCATGGTTCGGTGTCTAGATTAATTCTACATTTCAGTCTAAAAATAAAATTTTTGGTCCAAATTCATGTAAAAAATTTTCAAGTATATACCGTAGTTCTCCCATATAAGGACATGTCTCAACTTTCCGTACCCGTAACTTTGCCAAAACTCAACCGATTTTCATGAGGATTGGCTTTTTGTTCATGGTACGGTGTCTAGATGAATTCTACATTTCAGTTTAAAAATAAAATTTTTGGTCCAAATTCATGTAAAAAATTTCAAAGGTATACCGTAGTGCTCCCATAAAAGGATGGGTCTCAACTTTCCGTACCCGTAACTTTGCCAAAACTCAACCGATTTTCATGAGGATTGGCTTTTTGTTCATGGTACGGTGTCTAGATGAATTCTACATTCCAGTTTAAAAATAAAATTTTTGGTCCAAATTCATGTAAAAAATTTTCAAGTATATACCGTAGTGCTCCCATAAAAGGATGGGTCTCAACTTTCCGTACCCGTAACTTTGCCAAAACTCAACCGATTTTCATGAGGATTGGCTTTTTGTTCATCGTTCGGTGTCTAGATGAATTCTACATTCCAGTTTAAAAATAAAATTTTTGGTCCAAATTCATGTAAAAAATTTTCAAGTATATACCGTAGTGCTCCCATAAAAGGATGGGTCTCAACTTTCCGTACCCGTAACTTTGCCAAAACTCAACCGATTTTCATGAGGATTGGCTTTTTGTTCATCGTTCGGTGTCTAAATGAATTCTACATTTCAGTTCAAAAATAACATTTTTGGCATTACATTCATGTAAGACGGAAAGCATGTTTTACTTTGTCAACGAGTGTATAAAGTATATTATCAGTTGGCCAATTGAGCTCGACCATGGGATGCCGACAAGGTGCATTTACCGTTGCCATTTACCGTTGTGGGGAGGATGCGATTGGACAGTTTCATTCATGTGTGTGTCGGACTTTAAAAGGTTGCCATCATAAAATTGAATGCACCGCAATTACAAATTTGCGTCTTGTTGGTTTTGAAAGCGCATCAAAAACTTACCGCAACTGTTGGCCCTGTTCATTGGCCATGTCGGTATCGGCCCTGACGTCGATGCACATCTCTTGCAACTGGTCAATTGGTCAGCTGTGACTGGCCAATCAGTCAGTTGAATCGGATGCAACGGGCAACTCTGGCTTGTGGCATGTTGCATGTTGCATGTCGCAACTGCACCACAAAATGAGCCAGAAAACTGGCAGCCTTGCAGCTTAAACCGTAAATCAAAATGTTGGGTGAATTTGCCAAAAAATCAATCAACTCCGCTTTAAATTTGGATTTCGGGCAGCCTCATAAATCTTTTTTTGGAGCGGGATACTTGCTGCAGATGCCGACAAATTCGCAGCTATTCGCAACCAGGTTTTATTTGGGTGCGATTTTTACTGTGAAATTGAGCGCACATAAAACGTTGGTGTGAATCTTGGGAGCCGGGGATCCGGGACATATGCGAACTGTAGCCGTGTGGGAACAGCGGCCCCTTTAGGTGTTAATACTGTGCCTTTTTTACGATCCGGGCGCAACACCAGCTCGTAATCCGTAACAATCAGCGGTTAAAAGCCGACAACCTGCGCACGCAAACAACGCATTAAAAAAGAAACAAATTTTTTTATTTTTGGTATATAAGTGTAGGTATAGTTATTCAGATACATGGGAATATATATATGCGAGAGTATTGTGTATATATACCGATGGAGATCTGCTCTTGGCAATGCTATTGACAGTTTGAAAACTTGAAATTCGAAACGCTTTAAAAATCACTGATTTATGTAATTATTCGGAGCGACAAGAATTTCGTGAACGTCTGCGAGAGGAAACGGTCGAATTGAACAACAGCAGCAGTGATCAACTCGATAATACCCTAAGAATGGACTTTATAAAAATAAAATATTTGACTACCCATAAAATAGATACTCTTTATGAATTTCTAATTTGAAGCTAGTTAAGCTTAAATTTAAAAAAAAATTTAAATTTTATACAAATTAAAATTCTGTAATAACTGGTTTTGTTATATAAAATATGTGAAGAAACAACATTTTTCTTCAGATTTTAGCAATCAGTTAGATTTTCAAAATAAATTAAGCTTATTAATTGCTGTAAATGCGCTTAAACTAATCCGAATTAGTCCGAAATGTATTTTCTTTAATTGTTTTGGACAGATATAAGCGTATATATTAATAGATAAATTCATAAGATAAATTGAGATATAAGCATTATTTTGAAACGTATCTATAATTTCAAATGTATTTATTTTGGAAATCGAAAAATAGCATAGCATACCCGGTTCAATTGATGCAAGTGCATAGGGTAGAAAAGCGACGACGACAACTGAAAGAGCCACGACAAGATGAGGCGGCTGCTGCAGCAGCAGCAGCAGCATTATCAAAACATCATGGAAGATGACCAAATTAACTGGGCTCGAAACAACGACAACAACAACAACAACAACGACAACACTTACAACAACCACAACTGAGGCAGGGCTCCGACCCACGATGGCGACTGCGCCGACTTCGATTTCGACTCGCAGGCTACCTGCGACGGCGGCAATAAAATTGCCTCCATCGAAATTAAGAACGAAAAATGTATTGAAAAGCATTTGTGGAACTGCAGCGAAGTGGGAGACGGAGATGGAGATGGCGACTGCGACTGGGAAGGAGTGGAGAGTGGGAGTGGGAGACTGCAGCAACTAATTTAGTGGCGTGCAACGAAACGAGTTTCATGGAGTTGTCTCATACTGGGTAGGGGACCGATTGGGGCATCTGTTCGAAGCTGAAGTTCCATATACATATGCATAATATACATATCTATATATATGCATATATATGTATATGTTTATATATGTGAGCAGAGCAGCTGGGGTTCGGTATTGCCCAAAATGGAGGTTGGGAATGGCCGCAGCCATTTGGGATTCACTTTGGCTCTTTGTGATTGGGGACATTAATTAAGACACAAAATGCCATTAAAAAAATACAATGGGTGCATTAATGCCTCCATAAGCAATGAATATTCATGCACTCATGAATATACATAAATTAATGACAGCTCAATGGCTAGACCCAGACCAACAACAATAACATTTTCAAAAGCAAAACATCAATTTTTAGATATCGAATCTGAGTATTAAAAAACAAAAAAGACAAAAATGGAAAACTTTTTAAAGCTTTTACTGAGTTATGGGATTGTCATGTTTTTTTTTTTGAAATTTTTGACAAATGTTGAACCAAGTTTAAAATTAAAAATTGTATTTTATTTTACTGTATTTAAATTTACTGAATTGATGGTCAAAAAAATAATATGGCCAAAGCATTCTCTCGATATGGAAAACTCTCGAATTGAAGATTTGAAAAACATATTTTATAAATATTTAGGAAAAATTTGCTTAATGTTGCCTTACATTGTTTCGAAAAGACATATTCAAAAAATTAATTTATACATTTTTAAAGATTGTTTGAAGGTAAAAATAACAAAAAATTCGAAAAGTGTTTAAAGTAATTATTTTTGAAAATCTGCATTGCAGTTGAATTTTCGAACTATATAAAAATGTTTATTTTTTGCGTTTACTCGATAAAGCTGTTTTGCGATCTATATCTTCGATTCCGCTGCAGTACAAAGTTTACATAACTATATTACTATATTGGATCAATTTGAGTAGCTTTGCTATTTTAGTCATATGGAATATGAGTGAGGCAATCGAATCTATTGGATAATCAAAATTTCAGTTATATCGTGTTGAAGTTGTCGATTCTTCAGAGACTAGTTGAAATAATGCTAGCGACTTGAAAATAAAAAAATGTGTAAAACTGGTTGTTGTATGTCGCACGATGCAGATGAGGATGAGGATGAGGACGAGGATGAGGATGAGGATGAAGACGAAGAACATAAAGATAAACCAGATAAAAAAGATGAACAACATAAAGAAGATAAACCAAAAGAAGAAGATAAGAAGGATAACAAAGATGATACAGATAAAAAAGATGATACAGATAAAAAAGATGGCACAGATAAAGACAAAAAAGATGAAGGCTCAAAGACTCCTTCAAATATTTCTGAGTCAAGTATCATTTCCCGAGGAGACTTAAGATCATAGTTGAGAGTGTTTAAATAATTTAAGTTAATAGTCCCAAAATTATGTTTTTTATTATACCCTGAACTTATTGAAACTCAATTTCAATAAAATCAATATTGATTTTCAATAAGTTCAGGGTATAATATGGCGGATATATGGCGAAAGCCCTTGTCTTATAATAAACATGTAATCGATCGGTTCCCCGAATAATAAAATCAACATTTTATTTAGTGTCTAACTACAACCTAAGACGACTTCACGGTCGTGTCAATGGCAGGCAACGAGAATGAGCCTACCGTCATTGCATCCTGGCGCATGAGAAGGAGGCACCTGAAGATGAACTAACGAGACTTGTCCAAGAGACATCCCTAAGGAATCAACCCCTTATTCCGTCGGGGCCGTGCGGGGCAGTCCAGACATAAACGAAAGATTTTACAATCTCGACTAAGAAACGAAAATGTCGGGGAAATAGCCACCTTTATAAGTCGCACTTCATCGAACATTTAAGAGTTTTAATTATCCTCATTATAGTTGCATTCGCCATCTACATAATTAGTTAATTTTTGCGTTTTCTTTTCTTCGATGTCTTCAATTTTACTGCAGTTTGCTTTTGCAGTGGATTCGATACATATTTATCGTACTATATAGAAACGATTTAAAGTAGTTTTGCTATATTTGTCATATCACCAACCATATTTTTGAATTTCCTGACGTGCCTTTGAACGACGACGCGTAGTAATAGAAAGGGAAATTAGTGATGAAATCGAAGAAATTTTTTAGTCAAAATTTAAGTTGTATTGGGTTGACGATGTCGATTTTGTTACGATACAATTTCATCTGTCACGTCGGATTCCTCAGAGGCTAGTTGACACTATGCAAGCGACTTAAGGAAAATGTGTTTTGGTGGTATTTGCCGAATGTGCTGTGGAGGAGGCGGAAGACGAAGGCGTCGTAAAAGACATTCTTCAGGGTCAGGTTCAAGTTCAGGTTCCTCCTCTTCAGGAAGTTCATCAGGAAGCTCTTCAGGAAGCTCTTCAGGAAGTTCTTCAGGAAGTTCTTCTGGAGGCTCCTCAGGAAGTTCTTCAGGAGGCTCTTCAGGAGGCTCTTCTGGAGGAGGATCCTCAGGCTCATAAATTTAAGTGAAATTCTAGAAATTCTTATTTTATTATATCCTGAACTAACTGAAAATGTATGTAACAAGCAGTCTATCGAAAAACCTTCCAACTGTATAGCGCACTCAGTAAACAGGAAATACCAAGTGCCACTAGCACGTCTTCCACAAAATCCCATGGTGAACGCAACACGAACTGAAGTCCTAATTACAACGTGTTCCACAATGACAGTAAGTAGAACTAGGAAGGCTTTTGCATTCGCCATCTTCAATTTTACTGCAGTTTGCTTTTGCAGGGGATTCGATACATAATTATCGTACTATATTGAAAATATGTGAGTAGTTTTGCTATATTTGTCATATTACCAACGATATTTTTATATTTCCTCTGAACGACGACGCTTAGTAATAGGGTATTATTAATGAAATCGAATTTTTAGTCAAAATTTAAGTTGTATTGGGTTGACGAAGTCGATTTTGCTTCGATACAATTTCATCTGTCACGTCGGATTTTTCAGAGGCTAGTTGACACTATGCAAGCGACTTAAGGAAAATGTGTTTTGGTGGTATTTGCGGAGCGTGCTGTGGAGGAGGCGGAAGACGAAGAAGGCGTCGTAAAAAACATTCTTCAAGTTCAAATAGTTCAAGTTCAGGTTCCTCCTCTTCAGGAAGTTCTTCAGGAAGCTCTTCAGGAAGTTCTTCTGGAGGATCCTCAGGCTCATAAATTTAAGTGAAATTCTAGAAATTCTTATTTTATTATATCATGAACTAAATGAAAATGTATGTAACGAGCAGACTATCGAAAAACCTTCCAACTGTATAGCGCACTCAATGGCCACTAACATTGGAGTAAACAGGAAATACCTAGTGCCTTAGGTAGTCTTGCTTAGGCACAGGCACAGCATCTTCCGACAGCTTCGGCAAGTCAGAGGTACCGCGACCGTAACCATAGTTCAAGGGGACTGACGGCACCCAAAACACTCTAGGGGTCGAGTCCCCGAATAATAAAAAACCAATATGGAATTCGACAAAGAAGCAACTAGGACTGCTACCCCCGGTGGGCAAGGAGAGGAGCAATTCTCTCTGCGTGTCGCCAGTGGTCACTCCCACACTTGTTGGATCAGGCCAAGGTAGTTGTACTGTCACTGCTACATCACACACTGAAGGGACTTTTCCATAGTCCAGAAAGACCCCGACTACGAATCCAATGGTGAACGCATCACGAACTGAAGTCACCTAATTACAACGTGTTCCACACGACAGTAAGTAGAGCTAGGAAAGGCATCTATGCTTATTTAATGTCTAATTATAGCTCAGACGAGTTCGATACATATTTATCGTACTATATAGAAAATATGTAAGTAGTTTTGCTATATTTGTCATATCACCAACCATATTTTTAAATTTCCTTACGTACCTTTGCACGACAAAGCGGACAAATAGAAAGGGATAAAATTGAAGCAATCGAAGAAATTATTTAGTCTAATTTAAGTTATATTGGGTTGATGATGTTGATTTTCTTGGATACAATTTCCTTGGAAGCTTCACAGACTATGCAAAGGACGTAAAGAAGTGTGTTTTGGTGGTCCTTGCGGAATGTGCCTTAAAAAAGGAAAAAAATTAAAACGAGGAAAAGGACTTCTGGGATTGCTGGGATGTCTGGGATTTCTGGGATGTCTGGCATGTCTGGGATGTCTGGGATGTTGTTGTGGAGGATATTCTTCAGAGTCAAGTTCAGAAAGCTCTTCAGAGAGCTCCTCCGGAGACTCAGCTTCGAGCTAATCTCAAATAAATTTAAGTGAAATTCTATAAATTCTTAATTTATTATATCCCGAATTCACTGAGAATGGGTAAAAACTCTTTTGGTCGATTTCCCGAATAATAAAATTAACACGGTTTAAAAATGTGGAAAAATGTTTAAAAAAATGTGGAATTAATTCATTTCTCCAGTTTCTTGTCAAAGCTTTTCTTTGATCCATGCAGTGAATTCGATACATAATTATCGTACTATATTGGAACAAATTAAGTAGCTTTTGCTATAAAAGTCATATTTTCAAACATATCTTTTATTTCCTGACGTTCCATTGAACGACAACGCTGTGGAATATTATATATAATATATTAGTGAAGCAATCGAAGAAATTCGTTAATCAAAATTTGTGTTATATTCTGTTGATTCTTCAGAGAATAGTGTGAATTATACAAACGATTTAAAAGAAAATGTGTATCTTTGCGTGTTTGCGAATGTGTTTCTTAGGGAGTTCTGAGGAACAAGCAGAGCCTGTGCAAAGTGTAGAAGTTGAAAGAGTTGAAGATGGAAACGATGAAAGAGATGAAACCGATAAGAAAGATGAATCGAGTGGAGATGCCTCAAGGACTTTAGTGGCTAGTTCAGATACTAACGCTCAAGGATTCTCAAGTCAATCACCTTCGAGTGGAATAAATTAAACTGAAATTGCAGAAATTCGGATTTTTAATATACCCTGAACTTATTGAAAATGTTTAAAAAGGGTATATTGGGGTAACGGTAAGGGTTGCAGGGTCTAGCTAAGGCAAAGATATACTACTCTTCGGCAAGTCAGAGATACTGCGAACGGAGGGGTTCAGTGGCAGCCAACAAAACTCTAAAGGTCGAATAATTAAGTTGAATTAACATGGAAGTCAGGAAGAAAGCATCTAGGGCGGAAAGCGTCTTGAGCAAGATCGAAACGCTGCTTCTGCTCTCTCCCGTCCCCGAGGGTTCCAGAACCCTTTTGTAAGGCAAGGCCCAAAGGGACAGAAGGGGGCATAAAAGCGAAGGCCCAATACAAATTATTACTTAATTTCATTAATTAAAGTTTGAAGGCTTCGTTTTCAGTTTTAAGTTGTTAATACTCTGTGAATTATAAATATATGATTTAATCCCATATCTGATTTAATCACAGCCTCCAATGAGTCTAATTAAAAGATTTTATTAATTGAATCATTTTCAAATGAAAATTCAAACGCGTGCAGTTGTATTGCCAACTTTTTAGTTCTAGAGATCGTCAACAGCAACAGCAACGGTCACGGATCTGTTCCAGCAACTGAAGATGAGGAAGATGCCATCTGTTCATCTGGGCGCAACAGACACCAACAGTGTCTGAGCGTCAGCTTGAACCTGAGTCCGACATGGGTTAAGCATGTTGCTGTTGCTGTTGTTGTTGTTGTTGCTGCTGTCTGTGGCAGCGCTCTCTCTATTATCGTCGCGTCTTGATCGTCGCGTCGTCGACGGGGACAACAACATCATATTGGTGACTGGTGACACATGAACACAAGGCTAGCAAAGGAGGAGGAGCACTCCATAAACTTGGCTCTGTTGTGGCAGTTGTTGTGGTTGACTCGGCTGCATTTGTCGCAACGTGCAACGTGCAACGTGCAACATTTGCATTTTTTACGTTTTTCTTTTGTTGTTGTTGTAATTTGCTGAAAGTGGAAGCCAGCCAAGTTAAGTTAAAGAGGATCCATGTTGGTAAACTCTTTGGTTTATTTTATCGGGAAATGAATACATCAGCGCTGGTCCGCGGCGAACCTGAACTGAATCTGAACCCAAGCCGGGTTCAGGCGAAACAGAAACAGAAGGCGAGGCAATCCTGAAGTTGCGGCTCATTATAAATACATAAGTGGCAACAGTTTTGGGCGAGCGCTTTCTGTGTGTGTGCTTTAATGGCCCGGCTAATCATGACTTCCGCTCGCACTATTTACTCAGCCGACAAACAGATCGGACAAACTCACAGATAAGTTTCAAGTTTCAAATTTCACGAGTCGCGAGATTCAAGTGTAATTGTCTTTGGTGTTCTAGAGAAATTGCATCAGGCATTTGATTTATGCGGCACCTACCTACATACACACACACAAATACAAATATTTCTCATAAAGGGGAGGCGAAAAATTTTTAATTAAAAAATTTAATGCTCGATTTCTGACGAAGTTGCTCGGACAGCTCGGCCGGCTGGCCTGGGCGCTGCTAATCGCAGTGCATTAGTCTTCTTCTTGGCCTGTCGGCCATATTGTCGGCCATTAAAACAATTCTACACATTTTCCACGGGCCCAGCGGACAACGGCCGGACGTTGACTGGTCGCATTTTGAGCTGAATTCGGAGAGTTCGACTCCGACTTGGAGTCGGAGCTAAAGTCGGAGTCGGAGTCGGAGCGGGGCACCCATTAGTGCTCAACATGGAAGCTTCGGCGCTCATTCGATTTTAATTGCCACCTTTTGCGTGGCCAACAGCAACAACAACAACAACCAACTTAACTTGGCCCTTTTCGTGGGATTTTGTGTTCTGCTGTTGTTGTTGTTGTTTTTGCTGTTCGTTTTGGCTTTGGTCATTAGCGCTGGCTGCGTGTAAAATGGCAGCCGCAGCCCCCGTTTGTACAAAGTTGTCGACATATTGAGGTTGATTCGTTTGTAACTAATCCATGGCCGGGTCTGCGCCTGCGTCTCGGTCTGTTCTCTCTCTCTTTCTAGCTCTGGCAAAATGGTAACTTGGTAACTTGGCATAGCTTGGACCTGGCCCTGTCGTGTTAACTGCTCTGAGCTGCATCACATGTGCAAAGTCATCAGCCGCCAGCCGCGCATTGGAATGTTTTTAGCCTGATAATGATGATATATGGCACATTATAAACACACACACACACACACACACACACCGCACACACACTAACAGAACGAACGACAGACACAGGTGGACGGGCCACTAATGGAAATTATTAGGAAAGGTTTCCAAAGAATTTTGAATTATTCCTTTTGATTGCGCACAGTTGCGAGTGATTCGTGTAACTCGTGTCTGAATTGTAATTACGATTATTGGCCTCAATTGTTACTGTATTTTCGCAGCTGTTCTTCCCCGTTTTGGCAGGAAATCTCGTAATTGCCATCAATTTGCGGAGCTTTAGCAATTAGATTTGTTTGGGCTCATTATTTTGGGGCAGGGAGCAATCCCTAACATGCAATATTCCCTCGCAGCAATCGAATCAGAATTTAATCGATTCATAAAATTGCATTTCGGCTAGCAAAGTGCTTAATTATATATAGTTATGATCCACTTAAAGGTCGCAAATGCCAATATATCAGGGCTATAAAAAACTGGAATGCAAGCTGAGAAAAGCGAGAAAATATTTTTATTTTCAACGCAACTCTATTAATTGTTTGCTACAAATAAATTTATTGATAAGCTTCAAATTTTAATCTTATAAATTTATTAAAAATTCATTATATTTTATGAAACTGTAACATTCTGTGTTTTAGTAACGGAAAGTAAGAGTTATGAACATAAATTAATTAAAAGTTTTATCAAAATCAGCATAAATTTCAAACTATTTCTAATAAATTATGTATTTTGTTGTTTTTTTTTTTAAGAAATCGGTGCCACTTTTTAACTATAACTAAAATTTAAAATTTTCAACTGCAAAACTAAATCCATGAAATGTTGTAATTCTATTGATTATGTTGTATGTTGATTTAAGTAGTTCAAAATCTATTTTGTTTTTATTTGTATGTTGGTAATATTAACTGTTTATTTCTATCAATGATATTTTTTAGCCAGACAGTAAGTTGGGAAGAACTTAAAATTTGAATATAATAATAATTATATTTTAATAGTTCGTTTTAGATAAATTTAATTTGGTATTTAGAATACTAATCACATCTTCTTAAGATGGAACCAGCCCAGCTCCCACGCTTAAAATTGCAAAAATATAATAACAGTATTTCTTAAAACAAAATCTTCCAAGTTGGAGTTACAGTTTTCTCTATAATTATAATCAGTTAATTTCTCTGGTAACAAACTGCCGTTACTTCCGACTGCATTGTTCTTATTTATTAAGAAGTACTCATTTCAGTTTTCATTTCCCTTTAATTTGTTTTGTTATTGGCTGATCAACAACAAAGCTGCAAAAAAATAAATTAATAGTAAATAATAAAAACTTTCAAATGGTGGCATTCCGTTAACTGCCGCTTTCCGCAATTGGTTAAAGCAATGTTAAATAGCTGGGAGCCTCGAATGGACTCGGAACGGGCCAGAAATGCCATTGTTCAGCTAACAATTGGCGACTGGTTAAACTTAAGTGGCAACTAAACAATAAATAAATAAATATTCGCATTGCATTGTGCGTCAAAAGTGTTTGAGCACGCAATTCCGTTGCGGCTTTGGCTTTGGCTTTGGCCAAATGCAATTAATTAACGCCATCTCCAAGTGCGGACAGAAAAATCAAATGCATGGCCACATAGCACACACACACACACACACACACACACACACACATGATTGCAATTGCACTTCAATTGTAATTGTAATTCATTTGCCTCTAATTGCATTTAATGATGCAGCCTGAAAACTGTAACACACAGCGGGGGTGGGTGTGGGGGGTAGATCAGTGAGTATTAGTTGTTAGATCTGATTTTGAAGCGTTTTGCAGCCATTTCAGTTACGTGCGCACATTTCGCACAATTGCGTTAATTAGTTGGCTGCTGGTTGTTGGTTGGCTTGTTTGTTCGTTTGGTTACTCATTAATTGTTGTTGTTGTTGTTGTCCGTTCTACGCTGATGCTTGATGTCTGCTCCGATAGAGCGCTAATGGGCTACAACTTCATTGGTCAGCGTTTGACTCAATTTCGTTTTAATGACGATCGCAGCTCCAATTGTGGCGCGTTTAATTAACTTAATGAACCGCAACTGCCACCGCCGCAGCCGCAGCCGCAGCCACTGTCGAAGCGCAGCCAGGTTATGAACATGCAGCAACATGCAGCGCCATTAGTAACAGTCCCCACTCCAATCGCATCTCACAGATACACATGAGACAATTAAATGCAGCCATTTTGCTGCTGCTGCTGCGGTTTTTTGTTGCTGCCGTTCTTGTTGTTTACGCTGATTGGCAACGGACATTGGCTCAACGCAATTTACACTTTGATTTCAATCAATTGCTGCCCGTCTGCGACTTTGACTCGAACCGAATCCGGAGACAGTCTCCAGTTTACTAGCCGAGTCTCCCATTGTGCGGGCTTGTCCGTCTGTCCGTCTTGTCTTTGGTTCATTAACAAATATTAGTTTCAATATTGTTTTTATCATTTTCAATTTATGTCCGCTGCCGACTTTTGCTTTAATTGGCCACAAAGAACTGCGCACTCGTCTGGGCTGAGTTTTAGTCGCGGCCGTGTCCACCCGGCCAGATCGGTCTGTGTCTGTTTATGGGGGAGTGCGGATTTGGTCATGGAATGCGGGCAGTTGACGTAATAATAAGTCTACGCGTACTTAATTATTGCATTACGAGCGGGCTAATTTATTACACATCGCATTTATTTGTTAAATAAACAGCTGCCCGCTGAGTGTCATTTGGAAATGCGTAGGAGTTTCCATTTCTTTTTTTATTAAATATGCAATAGATCATTGAAAGAAAAAGTGAAAGCTAAGCTAAAATATTATTGTATGTTTTCCCAAGCATTATTTCAAAATTTGTATTGTCAGCTCTTTTTTAATACATTCATGTAAGTTCTACAAATATGCTAATTAATTTCAATAACGAATGGTGCCCGTTTTCAGTTAAAAATATACAGCAAAAATAAGTGGATTTAGTGGGGGTTAATTTTTTGTCGAAATTGTCATGTCCACTGAATAGGGTGGAAAACACATTTTTTCAGAAAATGCCAGATCGGTCTTTAATTTACAATATTGCAAAATGGTTTCAGGTCTGATAGAAAAAGGCAAGGTGAATTACGTCAAAACCTGTCATAAATGATTAATCAAGAATGATTAATTTAGCAGGTAAGCAATTTAAATACACCCTTTTACGCTTTTAATAAAATATATATAAAAATAATTTGACCCAAGTTTAATGCAACCGAGATACTCTCATTTATATAATAGTAGAAATATGAAGCTCAGCTTAGAATCAGAATGACTTATAGAAAAAGTGAAACGCATAATTTAATTATATTTATAGAAATGATTTTGTAACTTATAAACACGCATTTAAAACACTTACAAGTTGCATAAATAAACTGCCAAACTTGGTTTTAATTATGCTATCTGTTTTCCAGGAAAGCTTCCCCTTTTTCTGAAATGCCGAATTCCAACTGGCTTCAATAAATTTTCACAGCTCACAAATTACACTCAATAAATTTGATGTCAACGTAAAAACAAAAGACAGAGAACGAAAAACAACAACAAACAATGAACTGCTGTAGATACAAGCCAAAAACAAGCTCGTTTGTGACTCCATGAAGCAAGTTGTTGCCCAAAAACTTGGCGAGTCTTCCAGTTGGGAAATAGATGCGCGGCTCTAGTAACTAACCCCGGGCTGAGTTGGTTGGCTCGTTTAGTTCGCTGGGGCCATTAGCTAGCTCCGATACACAGCTGAAACAAAAATAAGCAACACTAATGGTAACAACAACAACAGTAACAAGTCGAATACTAACAACCACAACAACTTGGGCCACGACATTTGACAACGCTAATAAATGTGCTGAATTTCATATTTATGGCTTCATAATTCCACAACAAAAACCCAACTCGAAGAAGCGAGTTCGAATGGGACAACATTTGTACAAGTCGATGACGACGCGAGGACGGAGGGAGAATTGTGGAATGGATTGTAGCATGGCTAGCATAGCCCATAGCTAGGAAAGGAAAGGAAAGAGTAGCTGGCGCAATGTTGAAATTTCATATGCGCTCCAAGAAGAAGCCACCGCCTGGGCAACACCAACTGTAGCCTCAATGTTGTTATTAGTTTTGTTAACTAGTTATACCCTGTAGTCTATTAAAAAGTGGATACTCCCAGCTTACTGTAACTAACTCATCAAATGCTCAATTTAACAATTTATTCATTTTTTATTTACAAGTTGAAACGAAAAAAGCATTATTTTTTTTTAAAGTAAATTAAATTAAATTATAACATTTAGAATTTAAAAAAAATTTAAAAAAAAATGTGAAAAATTTTTATTTTATTTTAAATTACAATTATTTTTTTTATTGTCAAGCAATATTTAATTTCGGTACTTGGTTTATTCTGAAACAAATTTCGAATTTAACTGTAGTTTGTTAGAAATTTGCTAGTTAAACTATTAGTTTGAATTTTGACAAATTTTAGAATTATAATAATGTTAAAACATGAATTTTTAGCATATTGGGTATATTAACAGTGTATTTTGTGTGTATTGGCTACAGGGTATCTTAATGAAGACCACTTTGGATTGACACTTTCTAACATTAGTTTCTGTTGTTCTTTCAGTTGAATCAGCCCGGCCTGATCCGTTTCGCTGCGATCCCAGGCCCAGTTGGAGTCGGCCGCACAGTCAGGCGTCTCGTCTCTCGCAATAAACGCCAATTAAAGTCGCATAACACATGGCTGGGCGGGGTGGGATTGGGGGGCAGTGCCAAGGCGCAGACAGGCGACATTTGTTAGTGTTTCGGGGCTTGGGCCGGCGGCGCACGTGAGCATAAATCAAAGAGATTAATCGAACATGGCTCAATTGCATGCGAAACATGGCAACAACAAAACAGCGAGCGAATGAAAACAAGACAGCCTTTGAGTCATGGCCCATGAGCTCATAGCCGGGCCCATAGCAGACCCCGGGGCTAGTGTGAGAAGAACTGTTTGCCAAAAATAACTGTGACTGGCGGCCAGTCTGGCACATCCAAATCAATTGCAGTTGGCCAGGGAAGAGCCCCCCGGCCCGTGGCTCACTTAAAATGCAATAAGAAACGCATCAGTCTGCGGCTCGCTGAACCCTCAGCTAAACGCTTCGTCGGCCCCCTCAAACCCTGGAGCGGACCTCATAATTACAGTCGCATCTGGAGGTGCAATCAGTTGGTGCAGTCGTAGTAGCTGCTTGGCTATAATTTGAATTCGCTGGCCAGAACTGCCAGCCATTTTGGCCCAGACACAGACGGTGGGCAAGAACCAACCGAAATCCGAACAAGTCGGAACAATTGGTACGCAGGGCAAACGCAAACTGATAATTTTGATTTACAACATGCCAGTTATTATTTATAACTTACTTAGGAGCAAAAGAGCTGGCCATTTAAGGCCAAGACCAAGACCAAGAACAAGAACAAGACACAGACCTGACTTTAGCTCCGACTACGATTTAGACTGTTATTGGGACCTGTCTGTCGTCTGCAGATTGTCTGGGCCATGCATTTCTAAAATGGCCATGTTGGCCCTGCTCGTATTCAGTATTCATATTTAGGCCTGGAATCGTTCACGTTCATGTTCGAGTTTCTCGTCCCGCCCATTCACGTTCCACGCACCATGTTCGCCAACTGACCGCCAGCGTTTTGAAATGCAGGCGGTGGGCTGAGCGGGGCGGGCGCGCAGCGCCAGGAAATAACTTACTTTTGCCAGAGATTACTGAGGATGCTGCACAATTTTAGCTGCCTGTTGAGCCATTCGTGGAATTATTATGGCGATACATAATTGGACACTCTGGATGGGGTCAAAATTTTCATTAGGCGCACGGCCAGCTTTAAATTGGTTTTTCGGCAAAGAACTTTTTTTGATGTAACAGACAGAAGGTTGTATAGCAGGCATATATTTTCTTGATCAGGTTTAATTGTCGACTCGACATAGCCTTTTGCACCTGTGTGTCTGATCTCTCTAGGAAACTATAAGAGTTAGAGCCTTAAATTTTTCAAATGTCATCCATGGCACATATTAATCAAGTTTATTTCAAATGATTGATCAAAATCTTATTTAAATATATTTAATTACTAACTAGGTAAAAGTTTTGAATTGAAAATGATTTAAAAATTTAAAAACATTTCTGTTGACAACATTCTACTTTCTTTCTAGTCGTGACTTGAAAATTAAATAAAATTTACTATCATAAAGATGCTTCAGTGCCAATGAAAGCATTTTAAGATAAAAGACAATAAAAGTTAAAAGTTTTTAAGACATTATTTTTTTAGTTTAAGTGGAATTAACAAAATGAATCATTGCTTTACTTTATGTTGCTTTACTTAAGTAATTTCAAATTCTTGCCAAACTTTTCTCAAGTTACTTAAATTGGAATCACGCTTCGCCACAATTTGTGCCACATAATCCAATCGGGCTAATTGTTGATTTTTAATTTTCCATAAGGTTAATGGGTTTAAATTCCGCACAACAATAACAAGAAGAAGAGTGAAGCTGGCTGTTATTAAGAAATGAAAATTTGTTGCTTTATTAGGCTGTGGCTGGCCCGTTTTCTATATATAATCATAATCACCACATCAGCAGCCTTTGCACACAAGTGCTGTGCTTAATATTATAGGGGGCAGGTCCTGCGCCTCCTGTCAGCCTGCTGTCATGCAATCGCAGCCTCAGCTTAAGTCTCAGCCTCAGCTCGAACCTCAACTCGAACCTCAAACTCAACTTCACGTTTTCGAATCGAAACGCCAACGCGTGACTTTGCTGGGTATTGTTTTTGGTTTTTCGGTAAAGGCTTGAGTTTAAATACCCTGTAATGATCGAAAAACGTTTATTTTACTTTTGCCAAAATACTATAAAAGACAACACTAAATTGTAATTAAAAAAATTTGCTAAATACGCTAGCCAGGAAAATAACGTAAAAAATATTGAAAAAATTTTTTAACACATTTAACTTTAAATGAGTTTTGGTTTTGTAATAGTGCGAATAAAACAATAAAAACCATGCATATTTTTAACTTTCAAATTCACGAAATTTTGTTTGAATTTATTGCAATATTATCTACTTAATATTCTTTTTATATTATTGCTTTTTTTGTTATACATCAATTATAATTTATCTCTGATTTTATACTTATTTGATTCAACCAACTCATGTTTGCATTTTGCTGAATTAAAATAACGATTAACTGTGAATCAGGTGTTTGGTAAATGCATTTACTTTAGGTACACTGAAAAGTTACTAGGTATACCTGAGTTGAGTAGCCTCAAGTTTCGCTGTACTCATTTGTTATTGTTATTGTTATTGTTGTTGTGTTGTTTTTTTGGTAAACAAACTTGGCTTTTTGGGGGGCGTTGCTGTTGTTGTGGCTGTGGAGCTGTTAGTGGAGTGTAATAATTTTGATTGCCTTCTGGCACGAGATGCTTAACAGATGCCCAACATGGGGCTGGGGCCAAGGAAATCGCCAAAGTGAAGTTGACGCCGGGCAAAGGCCGCTCACCCTTTCGCAAGCCGGATGCGATGGTCTATTAGCTCGGCCCGATAGGGTTACACACATTATAAAATGCCACTCACAGATCACGCACCGGCACCGGCTCGTTTATGGCCGCTTATGGCCCGCTCCAATCATAAATGAAGCAGCAGTCCATTTAAGTGGCTGAGTGGCTTGCCAAAGTTTTCCAGCCGGACGCCATGCGCCATAAACGCGCTCAATCTCAATCTCAGTGCTGAGATCCAATCCCAATCCGGGGCGACTGCCGCGGCTCACGTTCGTGAGTTGTGCAAGCGCCGCCCGAGTCGAGTTCATAAAATTCCGGGAACGAGATATTCTCACGCTGCTGCGTGCGGGTGGCCGAGCGGCGGCTCAGAAGTGAGCTGAGGTGCACACCCCATAAATAAGACTGGCAGGATAACAGTTAAATAGACAAAAGGATGAGCCAATGCAGCCAGGCAATTTGTGAGTTGACAAAATACGAGTGCGACCTGTATCTGTATCTGTATCTTTTCTGTATTTGTATCTGTATCGTTTGATGTGGCCGCATTGAGCCCGGCCAAGAATCATTATTGTTCCAGTTGTTTTGTGTGTTATCCTGTAAATATTTGGACACACATCCTGGCCAATTGCTTGTTAAGCGGATTGTGCTAAGATCTTTGACTTCGAGCTGCCTTTTGCGGCGGCGCAATTGTTGTGATCAGCGCTAAGAGAATTGGCGCTTTGGGTGGCCCCGGAAAAAAACAAAAACAAAAACTTAAACAGCAGCCGCGGCAAATGATGGCAGAAATATGTTGCCACTTGTAAAACGCTTGCCCAACATGGCTGGCCCGCAAAAATGCGGCCCCCAGCAACAAGTTGTTGGCATGTCGACGTCGCGACGTCGGCTTCAATTGCCGTCCATATTTTCCCGCTGACAATAAAATAATTGTCGTCAATCGGCGACCAGCGGCTGTCAAAAGTGACAGCTAATCAACGAGGCCGTCTTGGCCCAGTCCGGTCCGGTCCGACGTGTCCCTGTCTCCGTTGCTCTCGCTACCCCGCCCATCAATGTGCTTCTCTCCATTACTAACATCGAGTACATGATCATCATGCCCATGCACATAATCATTCATAATTACGATCGAATTGTCGACGGTCTCCGTTCCTATTGCTGCTGCTCATAACTGGCTCCCTATATGGCGCCCCGACAGTTGTTAGCGATTGAAACAAATGCAACAGCGATAAAAACTTGTCCGGCTGCGATTTAATCCAGTTGCCACAATGTTAACGCAGGCTCCTCAAAATTTGAATTTGAGAGTGTTGCAAGTGCATTTAATTTTTGTTAATTCTGATTTTTGGCTGTCAAAAAATTAAAAGAATAAAAATGAAAAATTATTATTAAAATTAATTTTTAAAATTTAAAAGTTTATTAATATATATTTAATGCCTTTAATGAACCATTGAGTGTTTAAATTACATAAAATTATCATACTCTCTTTCTTAATATAGTAAAAACAACATAAAGAACTATATTTTATTAAGTTAAGTTTTATAAATTCAATTTTCGAAAATTTTGATATATGATTCTACAATATAATCTTCTTTGCTTTTAACAGCATTCTAAATCTATTGAGTACATACATATATATTTCAATAATAGTATATCAATACATTAAAGATTGTTTTTTTTTATACGATATATAATATAATGGGCATTGGTTTATACATAAAATTGCATAATTGAAGTAAAATAAATTTTAAATGATTCTCTTTTAAATTATTAAACAAATTACTCGAAATAACTAAAGTAAACTTATGTGGAATAGAACATTGAATTTAGTGTCTTAGTTATTGGTATTATTTGAGTTTAATTCGATTTTTACTGTTTGTGGTTGGATGGTTTTTCTTAAGGTCAAAATTAATTGCTTTTTTATTTAAAAAAAACTTATTAAATTGTTTAGAAGCACAACTTCAAGAACCTGGTTTATATAGATTGCTGTGGCTTGAATATCTACCCCAATCCCCTTCGACTTTTGCAATTATTAGGCTTAAATATATTCACGCGCATGTCTTTCAATTAAAATTTAATTCAATAAAGCGCTTCTCGCTTTTTACACTTTACGCGTTTGCCCCTGCCAATATGTTATGGAAGAGTTCGGGCTTGTTCAGGCTTGGGATTTGGACTTGAGACCCTAGCAGATACACACACACACTTTCAAACTCGTAGAGTTTCAGAAAACAGCCCCAGGCCATTATCCTGCGCCATTATTCCGTGTTGTCGTCATCATCATCACATCGTCTCTATCGTGGTTGCCTGCTGCGGGCAACCCTCGAAGCTCTCTAAACGTTTCTAATTTGCTGATGGCTCGCAAGGGAGTGTCTGTTTTCCTTGTTTTCAACCCCTCGTTGTCCTTGTTGTTGTTGTTGTTGTTTTAGCTCCGGCTGCCCTTGCCATGATGGAATAATAAAAACGCGCGTGTTTTTACTACAAATTGACGCTGCAAAGATCAAATGGGAAGCGGTGGGGAGAGGAGAACAACGCCCAAGCACTTTGAGTGGGGCTGGGGGCTGGCAGCTCCACGGCTTAGATTGAATTGAATTGCTCGTGGGATTTTATGGCACGTTGCGGAAATCGTTTTATTATCCTTGTGGCTGTTTGTTGTTCATTTGCCGTTGCCCAACGGCGCAAAGTGCGTGGGTGTGTCCGGGCCGGGCAATTTATTATCTGACGCCAGCGAGTGTAAATAAACTTGGCGAAAACGGGCAGGCCCAGCCCGAGCTCGACCCAGCCAGGACCCCGGTCTTCGCTCCTGGCTCTCGCTGGCACAACACAAACACAACAATTGCGTGAAAATGTCACGGCTTGCACGTAACGAGCTAAACAAGATCCGGCGTTGGCGATAAGCCGTAATCAAATTATGCACAGAAACCGGGGAGCTCCGCAGATGGCAGCAGCAGGGACACCCCGCTGTCCACTCCACCACCCACCCACCAGCGGTTGAGTTGATTTCAAGTTAATTAAAAATCATGACAAAACAACGCCCCCCCGACACCTCCACCCCCGGTCCCGGGATTGGTTAGGCTGTAGGCTGTGGGTTGTTGCCTCTGCTGCCTGCCAGTGGCATTTTGATAAGCGTGTAAGTGCACAGATTGAATTAATTAGCCCTGGCCAACAGGGAACAGGGAACAGGGAACGGGCAACGGGAGACAGCGAACTGGGCCCTCTTTGACGAGCGAGATAGCAGCTGTTACTGCTGCATATTGCTTAGCCACTTTTACTCGGCCACCTCCAACTCCCAACTTCCAACTCCCAGACCCAAAAAATTGTTGACCCTAATCAAGTGTCGTAAAAGTTGTGTTTGTGCTGCTTTCGGACTTTTAATTATGGGTTTACCGGCAAATGGCCGGGTGTTTGCATTTGTGTTGTTTTATTTTATACCAAGGCTAAAATTAATTAGCCAGCACCCCGAAAATTTCAGTTGTTTGCGACGGTTTCGTTCGTGCGTTAGCTCGCTCTCTCTCTCTCTTTCACCCATTTATTTCTCTGCTCTGCTCTCTTTCTCCAATCGCATTCCCAGTGCTATTCCCCATATATTCATAGTCATTTCCTCTGGCGCTGTCGCTGTGTAAAAATGAGATTTTAATTAATTCAGTTATTAGCTTAAATATATGTTATTATAATTATGATGGTTTTTCGGCCGGCTTCCACTACTTAACTAACCCCCTAAAAATTTGAATAAACCAACTGTGCGTGGGTGTCTGTGTGTGTGTGTGTGTGTGTAATTACCTTTAGTTTAGTTGCCCCAACTATAAACGCATGAAATCGTTTACTGGAACAATTGCCTGCGTATCCACTAATTGCAGAGCGAGAGAGCTACAGTTTATCTAAATTATTAAAACAAAAAAAGCAGTGGTTAAAAATTTTCTAGAATTAAATTGTCATCATTTTTACAATTCTTGTTTTAAATATTTTCTATTTTTCTATTTTTTTTAAAATTATATTTATCTTGAAAATTGGCAAGTCCAAAATGGTTGTTTGTGATCAAGTTATACACATTTGCACCTAGCAGACTTTGCCAAAGAAAACCCCTATTTTTAAGGTAATCATTAATTAGGTTGCATTAATCGAATGTTCGAGGCTTTACTTACAAATTTAAAAATTTTTTAAAATTTTATTTATCTTAAAAATTGGCAAGTCCAAAATGGTTGTTTGTGATACCGTTACACACACGTTACAACCTAGCAGACTTGCCAAAGAAAACCCCTATTTTTAGGTTAACCATTAAATATAATGGTTTAAGCAGTAAAATACCACCACAATGATAAAACAATTTATAATTTGATTATAATTCCTAGTTAGAAACATAACCTATCATAATAAAATTGGTTATTATTAAAATAAAAGGGAGCAATTTGACGATTGTTTGCCAAAGTTTTTAACCCAAATGCGATTTGAAATTTGCGCTGTCCATCATAGAGCGAAACCTCCGCTGACCTTTCCTAAACGCCATCGTTTCAACAGCTGCTAAATTTTCCATTCAATTAGGAAATGAAAATCAAATAGAGGCTTGCAAAATGCGCCTTGTCCACCAGCGGTCCGCACCCTGTTTTGTGCAGCCCACATGGCGAATGGAAAAGCTCAAAGGTTAAGTTGAAAATTTAAACTTTGAGACTGCGGCAAGGCGGAAAACGCTCACGCCCCGATGTAACGCCCACCGAGAAGCCGTGGCTGTTTGGTTTCCCAGAGTGGGCGAGGGGTGAGGAGAAGGCAGCAAATTGAATGATACAACAAAGTTGGCCCGGCGGGCTTTGAAAGTGCTCGTGCATGAGCACGCAATGTGGGAAAGAGACGGCTGCAATTAATATTCGCTTGGCGCTGCATAATTCATTGGCCAAGTGGAGAGTCGAAGCGGAAATACAAGCCAGGATGCGGAGGAAGTGGTGCGACTTGGCTGTATTTTCGTTAGCAGGACGGGGCTGTGGGCAAGTGGAAATCGGGTCTCGTTAATGTCTCTGCGCCTAATTATTGCTACCTGCTGTCGCATTGCTTCATTGCCTTTCGCCAAGCAATTAAAACTATCCCTAGAACACGGCCAACATGGCCGCAACACCCCGCAGACGGAGTTGGAAGCGCATGGCAACGTTTACCAGTCGCCATTTGCCGCAGGGTCGGAGGGGTGTGCGCCGAGGGTGACGCAAATGCCGATGCCTGGCAACCAATGAACTGTTCCACGTCAATACTCGGTCTAATTAATAGCTGCGTGCGTATTGAATTATGAATTTATTAGCCAGCCTTTTGGGTGTAATTTGGCTTATAAGAAAACTAACCCCAAACTCGACTGAGAATGTTGGGCCGATCGATCGGGCGATTTTACAACTTTATCATAATTAAACCGCTTGGCGGTCGTAAACGACAACAAAATCTGATGGAGCTGAAATTGCGAAAGGCTCTCAGGCCTGCACTTCATTAACATGGCCGAAAGGCGAGCCTGGGCCATAAATGCATAAAGGCATAGACCTGGTCGATACATTAGCATTAAAAGCCACTTAAGCTGCGACAGGAGCGGCCCTCTCTGACCGGGGGGTGCCAGTTATTCCCACTGTATTCCCTCCCCGCCCCGACGCAATCAACGAGCGAGGCAGGCGCGTAATTATAATACGCCATTAGGAAGTCTCAGGCAACTGGATGAGGACGGCGCTCGTTTAGCAAATCAAAGAGCGCGGCCTAGGCTGCCCCGATTGTCCGGCACTCCGTTCCATGGGGGCCCCAAATGAGGCAAAAAATTAAATAATTTAATCTTGTTATTGCTGGAAAATCAAGTTGTTGACTTAAAAATCAACTCGCGTGAAGATCGTGCAGCTTGGTTGGCCAACAGCACCAAACCGGTCCAAAACGTTGAGCACAACTACCGCCCAGGCCAAGGATTCACAAATACACACAGAAACACACACACACACACATGCAACTCTTATGACTTCATAATCTTAATTAACGTTTTCGCGTTTGCTTGCTGCACGCGTAACCGCCAATGCCAATCTTAGTCTCCGCTCCAGACCGAGTCCCAAGACCCAGGTCCCAGCAGGTAAACGCCTAAGTGCAGTCCCCAGTCGAAGTCGAAGTCGAAGTGGATGTCGAAGTCGAGGTTCCAGCCCCAATCAAGTGAAGTTGTAGCCAAACGTGTTGTGGCTGTGCGGCTGCCCGATCGTGTTTAATAAATGCGTGCCAGGTAGAAAGCTGCGGGCACGACGCCGTCTACTCTGGCTACCCCCCGGCCGCAACCCTAGCCCCCAACTGGAAACCTAAGCCGAAACCGATTTCGATCCCAGGTCCCGATTTGACCAGTTCCCTGCAACGATCGGTTGGGTCTCAATTGCGTTATGTGGCGCGCGGCCCTGAAGGGAGACAGGGGGCAGGGGGCAGGGGGCAGACCCTTATGTATCTGAGTGTTGCTTTGCTTAATGATGCTTGGAATTCAGCATGGCCGAACGAGCCGAAAGAACCCGGCCGTTTATACAATGCCTTTTTGCCAGTCTGTTTTGGCTGAAAATGCCTGGCAATAAAGATATTTGCGCAAATATTTCGGACAGAGGTTGCCAAAGAACAAAAATTAAATGGAGCAATTTTCTGGCCAAAGCAAAATGGGCAAAAAAGCAATCAGGTATGTTGGACTTTAAATAAACAAAGTTACGATTTAAACACCCAATAAAATATTTGAAATGAATTAAACAAAAACAAAAAGTTTTGTTTAAAGTTATATTATTATTATGATATGATATGTATAGATATGTATATATATGTACATATATATAAAAACAAAATTGTTGATTTTGTTTAAAAAAAACAAATTTATTTACCAGCCTAAAGCTTAAATTTAGCTAAATCATCATCCGAGGACTAAAAAGCTTAAATGTATATTTTTATTGTCAGATTTAATCTTTTTATTAACAGCGAGATCTTAAAAAAGAATAAATTATATATATATATGATTAAAAAAAAAGATGTTATCTAGTTGCACAAATTGACTTTGTTATTATTAATTCATTAATTAAGAGCTTTGCATAAACTTAGTTTAATTTTGGAGTTTTAAAACAGAAATCATTTCAGATAAATTTCCAATTCCAATGTTATACATCATATGTAATAATCATATGTAACCATACATTTGTAGTATTCGTGTCGGGGAGGATAGGGTGGAGTGTGTGTGCACAAATGTTTCATAAAAACATTTCTTTTTTTTATTATTATTAAAAGGCATTTATCATGTGGGAATGTGCAGGCTGTCGATGGACGTGTGTAACCGATACTTAACCACAAATGTTGCCACAACGGCATCATCCGCCTGCCGTTTGCCCGGATCCATATTCACAGTCTCGTAAATCCACTCAGCAGAAAATGGCGCCCAGCATCTGTGGCAAGTGCCAGGAGGGGGGCGTAACCGGGTTGTGTGGCCGGAAAATTGCGTGCGTGTGTGAAAATGCGAGAACTACTTGGCCGATTTACACGCTGTGCTGTGCTAACAAGGGGATGAGTCGAGGCCGGCTTAACCCAGGGGTTGTCCATGTTGTCGGTTGCCATGACAGCCGTCGTCAAATGGCAATGCTCACCACAGCCACAACCACATTCAGATCCAGATCCAGCTCTAAATCCATGTAACAACTGACATCGGAACACGAAAGAGGCTTGCGGTTGGGATTTGTCATTGGTTTCTGCTCTCAAGTCTGTTCTGTGTGTATTTGTTGTTGTTGTGCGAGTGGAATGCCAATTGTTGTTGTCAGGCATTTATTGCTATTAATGAGCTAGTTAGCTCCGCTTTGTAGTTGCTGCTGAGCTGGCTTCTTGGAAGTGCGGAAATACTCAGAAAGTGTCGGTGAAAGTGCGACAGCTGCTTGACTGAGTAAGTGGAGCGACTAATTGCTTATGAATACTCGTATTCACACACAACACTCAGAACTGAAGCGCAGCGATTGAAAGCAGCAGCTGAAGAGTCCTGCGGGGATCAGAATACTGTTGTTGCCGAATACAATCTGAAAGGTTGCTTAACTGATCTTAAGAAATAATTCTTTAGTTTTGAACATTTCAACAAATTAAATGTTTAGAAACTCGAGTTTTGACTTGTACTATATATCAGCATATAGTAAGCAATTCGCAAATCAACAGATTTTGCTGATGCTTCTAAGCAAAGAATATAATTTTATAAAAATATAAGTGAAAGAATTAGCTGCATTTCAGTCTTGTCAAGTTTGTAATACATAGCTTAAATAATTAATTAAATAATATAATATTTTAACATTTTGTAATTGGTTAGAAAATGCTTGAATCTGATCGTTTCAGTCGTGGTAAACTTTAATCTTAGATATTTTTTTTCATTTGCTATCAGAATGAAAATCAAGGTCTAATTTCTGTTTCAGTTTTTTAAGAAATGCCTTTTCTCTTGTAATTGAGGCGCTTTTTATGCCCCAAGCACGCGTCTGTTTTGCATCTGGTTAGTTGCCAGGTTTATGGTTCGTTCTTAAACTTAAATCTTTGACAGTCGCTGGCGGCAAAGATACTCTTAGTTTGGTTTTCATTGGCTTTTGCTGTTGATTTTCTTTTTCTATTTTTCTTTCTTTTTTTTTTTTTGGTGCAAAGCGCTTTAGAGAATTGATTGAAAAATTGTAAACATTTGACACGCCATTTTGTGCATATTAAAAGATAATGCCAAAAATCAACAACGCCCCAAAGCGCCCCAAAAGTGACAGGCAACCCAAAGACCCAAATTGAAATGGAGGAGGAGGAAGAAAACGACGCTGACGCTGACGATGGGCTGCGTTTTGCATTTGAAATCGGGCCCAGATTACGGAGAGGGAGCGTTTCCCGCCAGGCAAATGGCACGCAAACCGAAAAAAAAATAAAAAAAAATCAACTGATAAATTGAACGCGGTTTTCGCTTTGGCAACAGATTACAATAATGCGGCGATTACAAGCGGCAACAGCAGCATCAGTCGAGTTGAGTAGTTGAGTATTTGTATCTATGTATCTATGAGCTTGTCTGTATCTATAGATTGTTTGCGCAGAACTATGAGATTATTAGCACTTGGGCGCAGCTGCCGTTGGCGCACATACAAACAGACGGATAGACAGACACATATTGCAACGCCCTCCACACACACACACACACACACACAGACATGGATTGCGTGTTCTGCGTCCATTTTCGAAATTTTGCTGCTTCATCATCTCGTGGCTGCATGTAATCCCTCTCTGACTGGCTGATGATACGCAAGTACGTAAATATACACGGCGATTGGTTTTTAGGGTTTTATGTAGCCGGCATCATCATCATCATCAGCACTAACAGCAGAAGCAACAACAACAACAACGATTGTAACAACGACAACAACCGGCAACATTGGAAAATTTATGGCCACTGGCATTAGAGAACATCGGTTTTAGTTTTTCTCGTTTTCCCCCCTCGGCAACCACATTATCAAATTCAATTTTTGGTTGTTTGATTGCCCTAATGTGTTTTCCAATTGTGTGCCTGTATGTGTGTGTGTGTTTGTGTGTGTGCTTCACAGCATGACGGTCCAACATGTTGTAATTTGTTTTGTTGCCAGGATGCTGCACATCATTTATAAAATAAAATATCGCTCGATTCGATATTCGATATGGGGGCGCCGCACATTTGCCAAAAATGCCAGCGATTGCATTTATCAACACGCGGACGGACGGACAGACAAACAGACGAACGGACTGGCAGAAAGGCGGCGGGGCAGACAGTGGGGTCGGCAAATGATGCCTTCGTTTTCTCCTTTTTTAAGAGCTCCACTTCCACTTTACTTATCAGACAATTACCGAAGTGGGACTTCTGCATTTGGCTAATGGAGTGCCGCAAAGGAAATTCGAGATGGAGTTCAAGATGAACAAGAAAAAAGAAGGCTGTGAACAGTGGGTGAAATACAATGCTCTATCCTTAAAAAAAAATCAGTCTAGGAAACTAATGATATGATGAGAACAGGTAATATTTATACAACATACAATTAAACAGAAATTTTTTAAAATGTGTTTTAGGAACTGAAAACACCTCTAAACAAGGTTAAAATCTAGTAGGTAAAAATTAAGCCCCAAAATTTAAACTATTTAAATTAATATATGAAAAATGAAAACTGCTCTTAAAACTGCCTCTCAAATAAGAAAAATAACATAGCTGTATATTATATGGTTTAGAAACTACGTGGGTGTAAATTTTAGCGGATTTTTAGCGTTTTTCATTACAAAAAAAGTTGCTTGGTTCCAGTTTCAGAAAGCTATCCCAACCTTATCATCATACGCGAAAACGTGAACACAAAAAAAAATATATTTGCATCTCATTTAAGAAACGATATAAAAAATTTTATTTCTTAATAATTTTGGAACGAGTCATCCGATTTTAATGAGCTTTATCCACACTTATCTTAGTGAGAGATACTAAAATTAAATTTCTTTTTGTTGAATCAATTACAGTTGCAGTGATAGAAGCCAAAGTTATATTAAATATTTTTTTTGCTATACCAAAATATTTATTAAAACTATTAATTCGTGTATCAATATTAAGTGTAGAATCCGAGTCGAGCATTTTAATATAAAGAAATTCAAATATTTTAAAGACTTGTGAGTTTGTCAATTAAATTTTTATGATTTATATATATAATATAAGTTTAGCCAAGTCTTGAACCGAGAATATTTTGAAATGGTTAATTCAATTGTTTAAGCCACTGTGCGGGGATTATTGGCCGCTGCCTTTTGTGGAGTCTGTGCAGTTGAAGAAGTCGCAGTCAGAGCCGGGGTCTGTTTGGCCTGTACCTATTTAGATGCTCCACGCCCCGACTCGCTTGCATATTCATAAGTAAACTTTGTGGGCTCTGTTTATGGCCAGTTCGTGTATCGTTTTTGGAGTTTGCAGCGACGGCTGCTTGGCCGGGGACGTCTCTATATATACTGGCTTGAACAAAATTAGGATCTGCTGCACATATGGCCAGACGCCATATTAAAACGATCTGTTGTCCGCTGCTGCGTCTGCTGCTGTAGAGTTGGGCCAACTGCGATGCCAACTGGTGTTTAGAGTTCGACTTAATTGCAGCTGCCGTTTACCGTTTCGGGCTGCATATTAATGCAAAGTTGGTCCGAACAGAGGCCACATTATGTGTGTTGCTTTAGAATTCAATGGCAGTCGAGTCAAGTCGAGCCAAGTCGGACCGAGATCGGGGCGGGGGTAGGGTCCGGAGTAGCCGCCGAACCGGGCAACAAATCAATCATCGATCATTTACAAAACGTTCGACTTGATAGCACACAACGATCAAAAATTTGTATTGGGCACAATCAAAAAATGCGGGGAAACATCATAAATTAAATACGAGTCCCATTTAATACTTAAATATATGCGAGTTTTAGCGTTTTGGGGCTTTTACATGCGCGCATGTTTACAGGTATATTTGTGTATATATGTATGTTTATCTATATGTAAGTTTTTCGATGTGCGATCGATACACAGAGTAGGCAGGCGGCCAACTGACTCGACCGTATTATACACATATTGTAATATTATTTATGTTTACGGTTTTCCATGTGGCCGAGGCCCCGAGCCAACTCCATTTTGCCTCCGTTCCCGACCCTATCACCATCGCCATCACACCACTATCACCTCTCTCGTTGTCGTCGTCGTTGTCGTCGTCGTCGTCTTCGTTGACTTTTCAATATGGCTGTCGTCGATTTGCTGGCGACTCCTCCGTGCCTTCGCTCCTCCGTGGGGCGCTGTTGTTGCCGTCGTCATCGTCGTTGATTTGTTGTTACCGATTTAACGATTTTCGATTTTACAGCCTTTTCTTTTTCGTTCATTTTGACAAAAAAAAAAGAAACGAGAAACAAAAAAATCTGAACGCGCTCGTAAAATATTGTTGACAAGTTCCTTTTCTTCGCCGGCCCCAAAGCTGAGAGAGACTGCGGCTTTTGTATTGAAATGAGCTTTTGATTTTACGCGTATATCGGAGAATTTGCTGTTAACTGTTTCCAATTGCGCATAAAATTTTATAATCTTCACATCCCCGACCCGATATTTTACGATCGGTTTCAGATTCAAAATGCAATACTCGCAGAAACAAAGGCAAAAATGTATGGAAAAATGTGAAAACGTTTATAATATGGCTCGTAAAATTAGTGAACATGTTAATGGTTGATTGGGCCCCATATATCTTGCGCTTACGAGTCTGTTTCTGGCAATATTTGCTTTTCAGATTTTATATTTATAAACTGGGCCATAAAATTGATTGGTTTGTGTTGAGAACATCATAAAAACCCCCAGAAAGCAGCCGCTTTAACTAAAGTTCTTTGTTTATTTGTAGCTATCATATATTGTATATAAAATGTTATTGAGGTCTTCAAGTGTTTATCAAATGTTCACTTTAATATATATCTGTTTAAATTTTACTATAAAAATCTACTTTTAAGTAGAAAAATACCAGATATTGGCCTAAACTTTATAATGTAATTTTCAACGATTCTGTTTATACTAAAAAATTGGGAATATCAGGAATATATAAGAAGAAAATGTATTCTGTGGCAAATGAGTAGAATTAGGCTTATTTAAAATATTCAGTTATGGAAAAGGTTTATTTATTTCTTTCTAAAATTATCTTTTATTATAAATCTTTAATTAACCACTTAGCTGGGCTTAAAAAAAGCTTGTAAAAGTACAGCTATTAAATAAATTGTCTAAATCGAATATGCTGGCGAATTGAGTTCATGTTATATTATAATTATGCTTTCGATTTGATAATGGCTTATTTAAATAATAAATGGCATATAGATAAATGGCCATATTTCCTGTTCAAGTTAGTTGTTCGTCAATGTTGGCCATATTAGCCCGACAATCATTTGGCTGTCAAATTTCTTGACATTTTAGTTTTTCATGTTGCCCCAATCCAGAGGAAAAGTGACACATGCCTTCAGTTTTGTGGGGGTTGGGAAGCAGTCTGGAAATCCTTTGCTGGCAGGACATTACTCATAGCTGGGCTCGTTGCTGCTGTTGTTGTTGTTGTGCTATAATTTAATAGCTAAAGCATATTATACGGCAAATTATTATTTTTACCAAAAATGATGAAAACATTTGAGTCACGCAACAATTTGGGCCGAGTTAAGGACGCGGCCGCTCTGAATATTTTGCGTAGAAAAACTCAATTTACTTCTTGTTGGCCAAGTTGAGGCGGGAGTCGGTAGTCGGCTGTTGAGGGGAGAAGCGGGGAAAATGGGTTTCCAGGAAGTCTTGGCGACTGGCAAGTGTCACTGATGGCAGTTTTTGCCTAATGAAATTTGTTTGGTTTGCGACAGAAGTCGCATTGTCAGTAGTTTTTTTTTGTTTGTTTGTTTTGGGCAAAGCAACACGCGTCCTGCTGCGTTGCATCCTGCAAACAGTGTCCTGTCTTGGCTTCTGCCTCTCTGGCCAGGTATTGTGCTCAATTTTTTTGCGACAGGATGCGTTTTGTTTTTATTCGCCTAACCGCACAGAAGTCAAAATGGGCCAAAACACACCGCAATGGCCATTGTCCCGAACCGGCATCATGTGCATTTCTGGCATTGTCCTGCGCCGGAGCTGGCTACCGCTGGCCAAATGTTTTGTTGGCTAAACTGCTTAAAGGCAAATCTGCTCCGCTCAACTTCCCTCTCTCTCTCACTCGCTCTAACAATCGTTTCTATCTCTGTCTGTTCGTTCATTATGTAATTGATTTTATAGCTCGGAATGTCAGTTGTTGTTGTTGTTGTGGTTACTTGTTTGCCCGCTTCGCTGGACACAATGCGAGACCTAATGACGAGGCTCTGCCTCCTGTTCGTTCGTTCCATCATGGCCTGTGCCCGACTCTATTGGTGTCTCTGCGCACATCTGCCGCCCGGGGGATTTATTTAATTTGCTGACATCCAGTTGGCTGCGACAGCGACGGCTGTGCCATTATCCTGATTTCGGTTTTATTGCCTCAGTTTGTTGTCAACGTGACGCGCAACTCCTGCTCCTGCTCCTGCTCCTGCTCCTGCTCCTGTTTCTGTTTCTGTTTCTGCTGCTGGCCATTGTCAGCTCGTGTTGTGGCTGCTGCGTCTGCGTTTTTATTGCTGTTGACTTTTGGCCACCAGGCTGCGTACCCCCTTCCACTCGTCCAGCCTGTTTTTGTTATATTGTAGTTTTCTATTACTTTTCTTTTGCGTACAAAAATTAATTTGCTTTCATATAAAAACTTTGTGCGCGTGCTGTTTCCGATGCCATCGGCTGTTGGCCCTCTGGGATTGGCCACCTTTCCACTTGGTAGTGCCAACTTGCTGCTCCTCCGCTTCCCTTCTTCTTCCTGTTGTTGTTGTAGTTTATTGCTTTAGTTTCGTTTGTGCAGCTGTTGCCTGAGGGGGCATTTATGAACGAGCACACATTCATAAATTCAACGCAGAAGACAAAATATTGGTCAAAAAACGGAAGATTCGAATATAAATTGCGATAAATTGATATACAGAAATATATCTAAATGTAATGTCGTACATATGAATACTAACTTTTTAGAAGTATTTATTATTATTTACAAGCGCAACTTAATAATATTATTATAAAATAAAAAATAAATATGCTAGGTTTATTTTGAAAGATGGGAAGGTCTCAAATTAGTTCCGATAGTTCCAATGCAAAATGTAATGGTTCAGAGTGGACGTCAGCCATATACATATATCGTCTAAAACAAAATGACGTAAAACTCAACAGATTCTTACAACTCTAAAAGAATATATATATATGATAATAGATATTACATATAATTAAGAGGATCAAGCGGAATATTTTTAATCCAAAAGCAGAGTTTTAAATTGTCACAAAAAACTCTTCTTGATTGTAAATTCTTAACAAAAAACCTTAAGAAACTTTAAAGAAAAACACGTTTAAAAATTATTTATTTATATATAAGAAAACAGATATTTGGCACGCTTTACCAGCACCAGCTTCAATCAGCTGTCAACCCTTTTATGCTTGAATATCTAACAACAAATACAAATATAAACTTGTATTCAACATACTATATATAAACCCCACTCAGTGAGATTTGGGTAACTTTTTGGGCAAGTCCCACGCCTCGGTTGGCGCTATTTAACAATTTGCATGAGTCAAAATATTTACTTAATAAATGTGCGGAATAAAGCGCCGCCAGTTGGCAACACACGAAAAGGTGCGAAAAGCAATCATTAAGCCAGCGCATCAAAAGGTGTCTTCTAAGTGGCCGTCGTTGGGTCGGCATCATTAAAAAGCCTTAATTAATTTTTGGGTAGCCCACGCGCAAATGTCCAAAGTCATCCCTCAAATGGGGGGCCTTGTCTTTTGGGTGGTCTGTGATTGAGCGGAGACTGCAAATGCGAATATGAATGCGAATGTGAATGTGAATGCGAATGTGAATGTGATTATGAATGAGACGTGCGAAGGCGGCGCCTCTGATGCTGTAAGTGGGCACCCCTGGAACTGGTCGCATTCGCATTCGCATTCGCATTTGCACTGACACTGACATCAACAACGACACCAACACCGACAACAACACCGATTCCGACACGGACCCCAACACTCCGACTCCGGCACCCATGGCTAATTGATCAACTCCCAGCGGTCCGCTGATTTGGGTATGGCAACAAATTGGCCAAATTAATTTTGTGCTTATTTCTCTGTTTTTTTTGTTGCTTTTTTTTTGTGTTTTTTTTTGGTGTTTATTGTGATCTGTTTTGACTGGCAATGACGCGTGCGGTTTGCTCATGAAATTCGAGAAAATTAATTAAAATAACAATTAACGCGGCAACATGTAAATTTCCAGCGAACTTCGCCCCATTTGCGAGAGTATCTTCAGTTTTACGAACTGTCAGCCATGTCAGTCATAAAAGGTTGTTTATGCGCGCCTTCATTTCCATACGACTCGGTTTGGGTCCAGCTAACAGCTCCTCCGTTTCCATTAGTTGCTGCCCAGCGTCAGCTGCTGCTGCTGCCCCCCGTTTCCGTCCGCTGCCGCCGGCCATTGGGTCATTGATAAGCATCGTGGTTGCTGGGGCAGCCAATAAAATGTCACGATGCAGCCCGATAAGCACCTGTTAGCTGCTCTGCTCCGATCCGCTTGGCTGCGCTGCGCCGTGAAACTGCTATTCAGTGGAAAAGTTATTGGTTTTCCCCGCTGTCTGTGTGTGTGTGTGTGTGTGTGTGCGAGTGTGTGTGTGTATATAAAACGCACTATTTTATATACAAGCAAACAATAAATTGTGACTTCGTCTTAGCCTCTGTAGGAGGCTTGTTTTCGGCCAGTTGTTGCCGTCTTCACTCGTTCCCTCTTTCCTCTGCGGTTAGTTTTATTATCCTATTTAAGCCACATTAAAATCAACGGGGTGCGCGACATTTGACAACAATTTATTGGACGTTAATGTCCGCCGCCAGTTGGTAAGAGCAAAAGCAACAACAACAACAACAATCAGCCTGTTGGAATTCCAATGGGCGCGGCAGCTTCAAATGAATCTTAGCCCAGAGAAAATAAGAAGTTGGAAATCTTTGAAGATACGTTATCGCCATTTTTGCTATGACTAGATGAAGTTTTATTTATGATCAATACTGAAAAAAACATTCACAAAATGAACGGATGCAACAGTGGTAAAAAATATAAATGATTAAAATTCACTTTAATTCGCCATTTGAAAAGATATCTTTTAAATTATTAAAAAAAAATTGTACAGTATTTTTTTGAAGCTAAGATTGCCTGTAAATAACGAGTATATCCATATAGAGCAGAGGGTAACACCCCTATGCGAACCACTCAAGGCCTTCGTCATGCTCACTTATCGCCCGCACAGCTTGCAACACTTTCAAGTTCGCTCGAATTAAGGGGAATACCGAATGCGCGTATTAGCCATGTTTACGGATCGTTTCGGTTTCGGTTCATGGCGGCGGCCATTTTGTTTTGAGCTAAGCAAACATTTTAATTGCCACCCTTAACAAATTGCGGGGTGGTTGAAATTGAAATTCATAGCAGCCAGAAGCTGATATCACAACCAATTCAGCCCCTTTGCGCAATCTCATTATGATTATGTCATTTGCTTTGGAAAACCACATACTGGATCCCGGAAATGAGCGAAATAACTCCCCTGTCTGATGTCTGTCTATTGTATTATCTATCTATTGTGTGTGTGTGTGTGTGTGGATGGGTGTGCGAGGCATAATTTAGTTTTCTGTTTGGGCTTATTAGCGTGCACGAATCAATTCTCAGAGGATTTGCTGAACAAATCCTTTTGTGGCTGGTATTACGAGGTTGTGTTGTGTGGCCTTTGATTTATGTCACGCGTCCTGGGAAACGGCCGCCCCGTTTTTCCAGCCCGCGCAGAGGGTAAACCAAGGGAAGCGACTTAAAAGGGTTCGCAAAGTTGTTGCAAGCATTTGTTTGACTTTTGGGCTCGTTTATTGCCGTGATAAACGACTGCGCTGATTCAGATTGGATATGGTTCGAGTGTCATCCTGTTATCCTGCGATCGCGCCTCGAAGAAGGGCGCAAATTTGTCAGCTTGCCAACTTGGCACGTAAAAAGTTGAATAACCCAAGCAAGCGTTCGCAATTAAGAAATAAGAATCTGAAGTCAAAGTCGAAAAACTACGCCGCCGATTGCTTTAACCAGTAGCTTTAAAATTCAATTAAATATAATTAAGTAAATTATGCGGGGCCTACAAAAGTGGCGATCAAAATCATAGCAACGCCAAGCTCGGGCCAAGCTCGAAACACGCATAATAGCTTATTTAGCCCGGCCAAGACGCATCACAGCCCAGTTCCAGTTCGGACTGCGAGCCACGCACTCAATCATCAATCTACAAAAACAAAAGCATCAACCCAGCCCCAGCCGCTGATCAAGTCTCGGCCTCGGCCTAGTGATCTCTGCCAGCGATCGATGGCAACGCAGCGCGTTGATTGAATCTGTGCCAGCGAATTGTATATGTGTGTGTGTATCTGTGTGTCTTTCGAGCTAAGAAAACGTAGCTGAAAGCATTTAAAAATGTTGTGGCTGCTGCTGTTGTGGCTGTGATCATTATGCGATCAATGTTGATCATTTTATCCCGGGGCTGTTGACAGCCCCAGCGCGCGGACATGACATGCGAGTCGAGTAACTTGCAACAAATACAAATACAAATACAACGAACACACAAACATGCATGCATATGTGTGAGAGAACCTGAAATGATCTTCATCATGGTGGACTCGACAGCAGCCGAAGCAGCCACAGTCCACAACTCTATATATACATATAATAATTACCAAAGCAGCCGTTGCCCGTCGCAAGATCACTGCGAATCGAGAAGCGACCCCAAAAAGTGTATACAAAGAGCGAAATAAAACTCTAGAATCGCGTCGCTTCTTAATTTTCTCCGATTCCTGTGTGGATGCTGCCAGCCTTTTGACAGCCTCTGCAGTCCTTCTTCTTCCCTTAGCACCCTGCTCTGCTCTGTTCTGCTGCTGGTTGTTGTTGCTGCTGCCTTTAATGGTTTTTGCCGTAACCGACATTTTGTTTTGCTGCAGCGAATCTCCCTTCCACGGACCCTATACAAAAAATGCAAAATTATGTACAAGCCCGAAACGACGCTGTTGTTGTTGCTGTTATATTGATCCTGTCTGCCTCGCGGCTGCGCTGGTTGCCCCTTGTCCGATGTCCGCTGTCCGCAGTCCGTTGTCCGTTGTTGGATGTCTGGTGTCCGGGTTGCCCGAGCTCCTTTTGGGCCTTTATATAGTTGTAGCTATTGCTGGCATGGCTGCACTTCGTCGTAGCTGCTCCTCGTTTTGTTGCCTGCTGTTGCCCGTTCGCCAGTTCTCGAAATGTATTTTTTTTTTGTTTTTGTTTTTGTTGTTTTTTTTTTGGCATATTTAAGCACGATCGCCGTTTGCTGTTTTAAATGATTTCTTTCTGTAGTTTTTGTTGCGCTGCCTTTTCTTATGAACCAATCAACACACACGTGTTGCAAGCCCAATCCGCATAAGTGTGTGTGTATGTGTGTGTGTGTGTGTGTTTGGATCCAAGATGCAGAAACCCAGGCAAACTTCTGCTGCTTATTTTGCTGCTAGTTCGCTTGCGTGCGCTCCTTGTACGGCGATCTTCCGCAAATTGGCGGCCATAAGCATTGCAAAATTATCTCGTCGCTGTCTTTTCGATTTGGACAGACGACCGCGCAGCAGAGCCGGGGGGCAACAGGACGAAGCAGTCATTGCTTAGTCCGTTCTGTTCCTCGAGTTCCAGATAAATATTCTGCAAAATGTCTTTCTGCCGGATGGCTGTTCTTCTTTTCCTCTTTTTTTGTTTCTTGTGCGCAATTTTTTTTATTTTTATTTTGCCTTTTTGTGGTGTTCCAAAATTTAACAAAGTTCTTAATATTGAACCGAATATACTTGAACGGAAACGGTTGAATTCTTTATGAAAACATACTTGCCAAAATTCGTGTCTTAACTAATCGAGGAAGAAAATCAGGAAAATGTCTTAGTTTTGCTTTGTGCTTTAAAAAATTTATTGATTTTTGTAATATTTGGGGTGCAAGTGGGCGTGGCCGATATTTGTCAGATCGATAGTTGATTAAGTCAAAAATCATGCCAAAATTAAGAAAATTTGGACATGTAAAGCTCTCGGACCCATAGGTCCCATATTTGAAACACCCATAAATTGGCCAAAACCCAACCGATTTTCATGTTTGAGGGCTTTTTTATCATGATTTTTCATTAATATCGATTCTACATTTAAAATCGATTCATTTTTGAAAAAAAATATTTTTTGATTTTTTTTGGAAAAAGCATGTACCCCCCCTTATGTATTTTCGAAAAAAATTTTTTTTCAAAATTTAAAATTGCGAGTTTGCATTTTTAATCGATTTTGCTGGCCATAAAAGGTATAAAAAACAACATTTAAGCTGATTCTGAGGGTGTCAAATTTTTGGTCAAAATCATGTCAAAATTGAGAAAAATTTTGACATGTAACGCTCTCGGGCACATAGGTCTCATATTTGAAACACCCATAAATTGGCCACAACCCAACCGATTTTCATGTTTGATGGCTTTCTGGTCATGATTTTTGATTAATATTAATTCTACATTTAAAATCCATTCATTTTTGAAAAAAAAATATTTTTTGATTTTTTTTGGAAAAAGCATGTACCCCCCCCCTTATGTATTTTCGAAAAAAATTTTTTTTCAAAATTTAAAATTGCGAGTTTGCATTTTTAATCGATTTTGCTGGCCATAAAAGGTATAAAAAACAACATTTAAGCTGATTCTGAGGGGGTCAAATTTTTGGTCAAAAATCATGTCAAAATTGAGAAAAATTTTGACATGTAACGCTCTCGGACACATAGGTCTCATATTTGAAACACCCATAAATCGGCCAAAACCCAACCGATTTTCATGTTTGATGGCTTTCTGATCATGATTTTTGATTAATATTGATTCTACATTTAAAATCGATTCATTTTTGAAAAAAAAATATTTTTTGATTTTTTTTGGAAAAAAGCATGTACCCCCCCCTTATGTATTTTCGAAAAAAAATTTTTTTCAAAATTTAAAATTGCGAGTTTGCATTTTTAATCGATTTTGCTGGCCATAAAAGGTATAAAAAACAACATTTAAGCTGATTCTGAGGGGGTCAAATTTTTGGTCAAAAATCATGTCAAAATTGAGAAAAATTTTGACATGTAACGTTCTCGGACACATAGGTCTCATATTTGAAACACCCATAAATCGGCCAAAACCCAACCGATTTTCATGTTTGATGGCTTTCTGATCATGATTTTTGATTAATATTGATTCTACATTTAAAATCGATTCATTTTTGAAAAAAAAATATTTTTTGATTTTTTTGGAAAAAAGCATGTACCCCCCCCTTATGTATTTTCAAAAAAAATTTTTTTCAAAATTTAAAATTGCGTGTTTTCATTTTTAATCGATTTTGCTGGCCATAAAAGGTATAAAAAACAACATTTAAGCTGATTCTGAGGGTGTCAAATTTTTGGTCAAAAATCATGTCAAAATTGAGAAAAATTTTGACATGTAACGCTCTCGGACACATAGGTCTCATATTTGAAACACCATAAATCGGCCAAAACCCAACCGATTTTCATGTTTGATGGCTTTCTGATCATGATTTTTGATTAATATTGATTCTACATTTAAAATTGATGCATTTTTGAAAAAAAAATATTTTTTGATTTTTTTTGGAAAAAAGCATGTACCCCCCCCTTATGTATTTTCGAAAAAAAATTTTTTTTCAAAATTTAAAATTGCGAGTTTGCATTTTTAATCGATTTTGCTGGCCATAAAAGGTATAAAAAACAACATTTAAGCTGATTCTGAGGGGGTCAAATTTTTGGTCAAAAATCATGTCAAAATTGAGAAAAATTTTGACATGTAACGCTCTCGGACACATAGGTCTCATATTTGAAACACCCATAAATCGGCCAAAACCCAACCGATTTTCATGTTTGATGGCTTTCTGATCATGATTTTTTATTAATATTGATTCTACATTTAAAATCGATTCATTTTTGAAAAAAAAATATTTTTTGATTTTTTTTGGAAAAAAGCATGTACCCCCCCCTTATGTATTTTCGAAAAAAAATTTTTTTCAAAATTTAAAATTGTGAGTTTGCATTTTTAATCGATTTTGCTGGCCATAAAAGGTATAAAAAACAACATTTAAGCTGATTCTGAGGGGGTCAAATTTTTGGTCAAAAATCATGTCAAAATTGAGAAAAATTTTGACATGTAACGCTCTCGGACACATAGGTCTCATATTTGAAACACACATAAATTGGCCAAAACTTGACCGATTTTCATGTTTGATGGCTTTCTGATCATGATTTTTCGATAAAATCAATTCTACATTTAAAATTGATGCATTTTTGAAAAAAAAATATTTTTTAAAATTTTTCATATTTTTATGTTCCAGAAATCCAATAATAAAGTCAGGTGTGTCAAGTGCATATTAATATGCGAATGAAGAACTTTCACCGTTTTTCCGAACAGTTTCTGCCAATCGCAAATTGCAATGAGCTCAACTTTTGGCCATCGACTGTGTTGGCTTTAATTATTATAAACATTAACAGTTATTTCTCACGTGGACTCACTGCATGAAGGCAGTTTCGCTTCGCTGGCCATTAAAAGACGCTTAGTGGGCGCGTCAAAATAACAACAACAACAACAACAACAACAACAAATCAAATATCAAAGGAAATGCGGCAAGTGTAGCAAATGCAATAAAAGGCTTAGACGCAACAAATGAAAGAGAATCCCGGTTGCAAGATGAGCCGAGCGAAACGTATTTCTGCTTATTGTGTGTAAAGTTTTCCATCTTTTAGTGTCAAAATATTTATGCGCACAGCAAGACTTCCTGTAAGCGATCGAAAGATCGAACGATCGTCCGATCGACAATTGGGCGATCGGCAAGATGACTTAACGTTTTAGCCGTGGGACATTAGGGCTATCTGTGTCTTTGTGTGAGTATCTTTTCATGCTTGCATCCACAGCATCTGCGACTGGTTGGCTTGCTTTGATGCAATTCAGGCTCGCCGACAGCAGGAAAAACACTTTCCCTCAGGTAGTCTGGCTGCCCATTGGCTGAGCCTCTGTTAGTGACCATTTATTACGAGAGGAGAAGAGAGGGCAGCCAGGGGCCATTAATTTTACCATTGTCTACATATATATAATCTACTTAGGCTTTGTGTGTCCTTTTTGGACGCAGCTCCTTGCGTTGTCCTGTGTTGTTGTGTGTTTGCCTGTCACAACAATTATGTCGGCATTTGGTCAAACGCCCGAGAAAATGTCAAAGGGATTTTCATTGGGTTTTCAATGTTGTTAACTGACCGACATAATGCCCAGTTTTGTGGGTGATTACCACAATGGCCCGCACGGATCCTGCCTTGGGTGGTCCGGCAACAAGTGGCGGCATCTCAGCTCTGATCTGCGAGAGCAAAACACATGTGCGCCGCGTTTCTATGGCCCTGCTGCCCCGATGATATATGACCAGTAATTGCCCAGTCGGTGGGCTGATCGCAATTCATTTGCTCATTTGCCGAGCGGTCTAAGCTATTTGGCTTGTTAACATTGCGGGCGACAAGCTGGCAACATTTGTAACCAAAAGCTGGCAAAAGTGTCAGGGCGACAAAACGACTCGCAGCTCGACTCGCTGCCGATCAATCGATCGATCGATCGCGAACAACGACGACGACAATCAGCAGCAACAAACAAGCAGCAGCAACCACAACAACAACAACAACAAACAAACAACCTGAACAGCAGCAAAGAAGTCAGCGACAAATGCAAGCAACAATACAATAAATATCAGCCACTGCCAACAAGCTGAAATTGAGGACAACAGCCAGAAGAAGGCAGTGGCAGGGGATCACTGATCAGCGATCGGTTCCTGGCTACCCATGACAGTGGCTCTTTGTGACTGTGACTCTCCCTGGGACTGCAACTGGAACTGGCGACGAAAGGGTTAACAGCTCGATGCTATCAACGCATTCAGCATTGAATTACAGTCACACATAAACTGAAACCAAAACCGAAACCGAAACTCAGGTTGCAACCAAAGTCCTCAGCCAAGTCCGAGTCCAGGCGAACCCGGATTCGGCGGTGTCTGCGTTCGCTACAACAGTTTTGTATCGAGATCGGTGTCTGTGTCAGCGCTTAAATGCTCATTTAAAGAGATTTACAGTGTATGCCACTTACATACAAGTCTCTCAGACCCAAAGAGCCTGATAACGACGCTTTGTTGCATTCATTTTGCTGTCCATAAAACACATGCGAGGGCCGTTCGGTCAGTTTGTGTTGGTTTATTATATTAAAAAAGTAGAGTTTTTTTAATAAGCATTCCTCATTAAATTAATTAAATAAGTTATTATTTTTAAAATATTTTTTATCTCAAATCCTTATTTTAAACATAAATGAAAACTTTAGTGCCATCCTAATCAAATCTACTAGTAATCAGTTTTAATTTTATTAATTTACTTATAATTATAGTAGTAAAATTAAAGAATAGTGTAAAGAACGTTTATAGAATAACTCATAAACCGTCCTCGTAAATTGTTGCCTCACAAAATGGAGAAGCAACGGCAACTCCTACGAATAAATGCAACTAGATTAATTACCTCGGTCATTAAATGCGCAGCGATGGCATCTAATACACGATCAAAGCCCATACATCAACATCAACATCAGAGGCGACGCGGAGAGAGAGAAGGTATCCCAGCCAGAGCCACATGCTCCTGAGCTCGGGAGTGCACCTTTGTAGGCGTCGGCAAACATCTTGTTATCCCGACTGCTCTCAATACAAAGCATAAATCGTGTTGTTTTGACAGCAAAGTCGACCGCAGGCAATAAGTTCTACCTGACTCCGGTTGTCCATTCCCATTCCGATTCGGATTCGGATACCGATTGTGATCCTTGGGCTGTTGTAAGGGCGACTCCCGTTCGCAAAGAGCCCACACACAGCAGATCAAAATAGCGGACAGGCGGCACGCATGAGCCTTGTCGTCGAGTGCGTCGTATCCTTAGAGCCTTTGCCTCACCCTAACTCTAATTGTGTGTGTCTCTTTACCCTGCCTGTGTGTGTGTGTGTGATTGTGTGTGTTTGTGTGTGTTTTGATCTGCCTTTGACTTTGACCGAAACTAATCATTGTTGCGCCAACAAGAAGTCAATGCATTGTTGCACGGCCAGCTCGGTGCGGAGTCCTGCTGTGCGGCAGACATGTGTTGCCCAGTTGCGATTCGAGCTGCATGGACAGAGAGCTGGCCCATCCTGCCTGCCTGAACGATTTGCTGCGCCGCTGCTGCAGTTTACGCAAGGTGTCCTGGTCACTTTTTGCAGTTTGCCAAATTAAATTCTCTGCGGTCAGCGACATGCGGCGTCTGCTGCGGTCTACCAAATGTTTAGCTGACAAAAAAAGCACCCGAATTGGCCACAGTTTCAATTTCAATTTCAGTTACAGTTCCAGTTCCAGTTGCAGGAGCCGGTATCAGGAGCTGAGGCAATTCTCACGTTCCGCTTTAGTTACTCTAATTGTTAAGTTGGCTTTGTCGTAATTAAAAGGCTTTGGCCGGGGCCAAAGCGAACACTAATTAGATTGCCAGCTTTCAGCTCCGCTCCTTTTATGGCTGTCTCTGCGCCAGTCGAGCGTTGGCATCGTTTGTTTAATGGTGTAGATTGTTGCACGCTGACAATTTGGCCGACGACTTTTGGCCATGCCAAGCCAATTGGAATTGGAATTGCAACTGCGATCTGCAATGCCAATTGCCAATTGCAATCGGCAATTGCCAGCTGCATTTGGTGCAGAGAATGTCGCGCCTATTCTCGTATTAACTAGATGCTAAATTGTTAAGCCTCTGGCAAAGGTTAGTCGTACTTCCCAGCCGCCGCGACTCGGCAGCTCCAAATGAACTTTCAATTGTTATGTGGAATGCAGTTACATATATTGACAATGCACCAGGTATACACAGGTATGCCAACAAAGCAGACCAGTAAATTATGCCTCTAACATAACACTAATTAAATGTCGCAGTCAAAGTTGGAACTATTCACATTTCAAAGAATGAACTTTAATTAAGCACACACATTCTCACAATCAGTATTAAATGGAAATGGGTATTAACAATGCGTAATATTGTTAAATTAATTACATTTTTATTTATTTATTGTTTATGTTTATACAAGCTGACTTTGTGTCCTTAACCATAGCAATTTTGGCCAACATTTTTCAGCTTTACATTCTACTAATTAGAACGCAGAAAAGGTTTAGAATTCCGTTTTGGCTAACAAATATCGAAAAAATCGAAAAACGCATATAAAATACTTTATTACAATTATTTTCAATCAATGTTTTCATTAAATAATTCATTTTATTCAATGTTTTCATTGAAAAATTCAATTCAAATTTACAACAGTTTGCGGGGTTTAGGGTATCTCCAAGTCGAGCGCTGCCGACTAAGGCTTATTCGGTTGTTAAACATAAAAAAGTAGCTGCTAAAACCACCTCAAATTTTTGAGATTGTTAAATCAAATGAAAACCAATAACTAATGAATATAACAAGTAAAATCTAGTTCAGGTTTTAACTAAAATAGTGAATACTAATTCAAACCAAGTTTAGCTTAATAACATAAGTTATTTGACTGTTTTGTATAGTTTTAGAGTTTCGGCTAGTTAAAAGCGGTCTATATCTGTGTGAACGGGACAAATGATCTGTGATTTCGATCGTGGTCTCACCTGCCCAGTGAGGAGCAGCTTGCAGCTGATGGGGATCACTTAATCGATTTGAAGCGCCCGCAAACATAATTTCCAATTCAGCGACGGCAACTGCAGCAAAAAGCAACTATAACATGAGCATCAATTGCACGGTTATCAGCGCCAATCAAACTGAAGTTAAGACCACAGCCGGACTCGGGCTCAGACCCAGTCTGGAACTGGATGCCATTCTTGCGGCTTCAATGTGGCAAGCGGCTGCTTGCCGCTTAAATGCAAAATTAAAACATAAATCGTGCGCGCCATTATGGTTATTACAATGCAACACGCCAGAGGGAGCCAGTAGAGGGGGTGGGGGGATGAGCACCTCTTAGGCAGGTGGGGAGGCGTGATTGAGTGGGGGCAAGCCGCACACACACACACACACACACCACAGGAATGGGATGGCCACTAAATTGCACCGCAAGTACGCGCAAAATGATCGTTCGATCGAATGGAAGATTGTGCGCCAAACAGGAGGAAGCAGAAGGAGCAGGAGCAGCAGGCAGGAGCTGGAGCAGGCAGGCAGGAACTGCATCAAGGCTCTGGGCAAAGCAAAGCCATAAAGTGGAGAATTATATATGATGGCCACTCAACCTGGCCCGATGGCCGTTGGCCATGTAACAGCTATGGCGGCACCAGCATTATTATTATAAAACCAAAGGCTCACTTTCCCCCTCCACCTCCTCCTTCCATTTTTCTTCTTCTACTGTGGGCAAGCCAAGTTGTTTAAATTGCAATGATTTACCACGAGAAATTGCAAAATGAAGACTCACTCACTCATCCATTCGCGCTCTTATACACTCAGTGGGCGTGGCTGCATTGGCCCTTGGCCCCAAAAAAATAAAAACAAAATAAAACAGCGACTATTTAAATGCGTAGATCACGTGCTTATTAAATAATTTATTTAAGCACCCAATTCAATTTAATAAAAATGTAACCACAACAACTAAAAAAACAACCAACAACAAGCAACAACAACATCGAGCAACCACAAGAAACCACTCGTTGCGTTATATTTAAGACAGTTGCCATCAAGTGCATAATTGCGGTGCAAGTAAACTTGAATACCCTGCAAAAATAGGTTAGAGGGTAATATCAAAATAAGTCAAAAGAGTAGAAGCATGGCATATATGTATATACATATATATAATCATTATATATTATCATATATATTATGCGAGAAAATAACACTTTAATCGGTTCAAAACAAGGAAGACTGTTTGGGTCGGAAGTGACAGACTAGAAGATACTCTAGAGCTAGTTGCAAGTTATCGTATTTTATGTTGAGATCGTATAAATAAAAGTTTATAGCTATTAGTTTAAACCAAAAACCCATCTAATAAAACAAACTGACTGATTTTTGGTGTAAAGCAAAGCAAAATTTTTAGTTTTTAATTTGCAAAAAATAATAAAGAAACAACTAATATAAATATAGTATAAAATATTAATACAAAATATTGAATTAAATAATGTTTAACAGAATATATATATTTTAGGCATATTTTAAAGGCGTTTTTTCTAGCAGAAATTATGATTAATTTTTTGCTATGCTTAAGTTAAGTACTTTACTAATTACAAACTAGTTGTGGGTATCGTTTAGTTGAACATTCTTAACAACAAACACTTCTGCGTCGTCTTTCACATATTGGCTCTTTTAATATGCAATTTTTATGCCGTCAATGTCGGCCGCCGTCTGAGCCTGGCTCAGGTTTTGCATCCTTACACCGCATGCAATTAGCTGGGTGGCAGTCAAAAGTGGGCGTGTCAACGTGGTACGCGTTTTTCATTTGGCTGGCTAAGTGGCCGGGACTACGTGAGCGAGTCTCCTCCAGTGGTTGGGATGCGCGATGCATCTTGTTTTGCTCGCACTCGCTCATTAATTTAATGGTTTAATTGCGGGTCGCGTCTATGCACCACCAGCGGGGAGTTGGCCGAATTGGCCAAATTGCATAGCGTGTCGGAATGAGTTTTAATATTTAGCTGCCTCTCGACTGATCAGGCTCATCATCATCAGGGACAGGCTTTTCAATTTGCCAATTTATGTCTTCATAAAGTTGTTGCTCTTCGTGTTTGGTTGTTGTTGTTGTTGTTATTGTCCCTTTAATTGTGCTGTTTTCTGATTGTGTTTTAAATAGAGTTTCAAAAAGCGATGTATTCCAGCTGTTCCGATTGAATAAAACCAAGGGTTGTGGTTCCGTAACCCGATTTACTCTCTGTTTCATGAATATATAGAACGTGACTCAGTTGCCAAAAAATAGATTACATTCGCTTTAAAGTGAATGAGTCCTTTTTATGACAAAGAGACCTTTTTTGAACACCCTGATGAACAGAAAGAGAACATTAAGTAAAAACTGATAAGCCAAATAAGAGACAATCCATACTTCAGATTGTTTTTCATGTTCGTTCTTTGTTAGTTCATAATAACATTAAATAATAAAATAAATTTTAAAATGGATCAAAATTGAATTTCGGATTAAAATTAACAATTTGCAGATATATGTATATGTATATGTATATATATCTAACTGAAAAGTCGCCCCTCCACTTGATTTGGTCTGCAAGCACGTAAAACATTTCTATTGTAAAAGCAGGCAGTCATATTGAAAATATCCAACCATAACTCAATGATATTTAATCTCGGCAAATAATAATAATTTCCTGCTGAGCAAATAATGCGGTTGATTTTCTGCCCAGGGCCAAAACAAAAGTCTGTCTAAAAGTTGCAATGAACGTTGCGAAAGCGAAAAGCCAAATAACAAAAACACGCCCACAACAACAACAACAACAAACAACAAGCAACGATGGGATGATCATTGAGCCAATCAATATCGTAAAATGCAATTTATGATTTGTTGCTGTGATTTCTAAAACAAATAAAAAAAAAAGAGGTGCAACTGCAACGCCACAAGAGTATTGAGCAACCAACGGGGCATGCAACATGCCACAAACCAAGCAACCCAACCGCAACTCCTCTCTCTGCTGCATCTGCAGCAGCACCAACAGAATCAGCAACAGCAACAGCAGCAGCAGCAGCCAAAAGTTATGGCACAATTTTCACATCATTTTCCGCGTGGTCCCTCGCCGATAACTGAGTTATGGTGCAACTGGGGGCCTCGACCGAAACCGGCGACTGCGGCACGTAAAATAATTTAACCAGCATTTAACCTTAGTTTTTCTCGTCCAATTTTAGTTTCAGTACCAGCATCAGATTCCATTTGTTTACTGTGCGGTTGGGTATACCTTGCCAGCAGAGCTGAGATAGAGGGTATTAAGCACACAGAATTTAAACATTTAATAATTGTGCTTGACAGACTTTTATTCAAATGAATAAATTTATTTCCATAAATTAAGAAAAACAATTTAACAATTTTAAGAATATAATCAATATCGTTTGGGTAAACATTTTTAAAATTTATAAAAAATTAAAAATTAAAAAAACTTAAAAGTTATAACAAATTTTAAAGTAATATGAAGACATCAAATATTGTAAAATAGCAGCGTGTTATTTTTGTGACTTTCTTGCATTTTATTACAGGCAAATCCTTTTTACAGGGTATCTTATGCTCTGTATAACTGTACACCCTGTTGGTCTGTACGCTGCGCGTTGATTATGATGAAGTTGTGCGCAATTTGTTGGCCGTCTGTTGCTGCTTAAAAACGCTGCAAGGCACAACGGAAATTGGAGAAGAAGTGAGACGCCTTTGCCCGGGTTGGCCAGTTGGTTGTCTGGTCAGGTCTGTTCTGGCCAGGTCTGGTCTGGTTGTTCAGTTGTTCAGTTGTTCAGTTGTTGCTGGTGTTGGTCTGCAGCTCGTGTGCAAGATCGCTTAATTGGCCTGACTGCCAAGTTCTGGGCGCTTCGTCCACGTCCAAGATGTTTATGAGTATCCTATTGTTGTCGTTGTCGTTGTTGTTGTTCTTGTTGCATGTGCGTTCGGTTTTCGTTTCGTTACGCTGAGCGCAAGACTAATTAAATTGGGAACGTGCAAGTTTGGGCCGCGTCCGGAGAGCACCATAAATAAAACGTTGATAATTCCATCAAACCAGCCTGCGCACATTTTGGGGGCTGTTATCCTTGGGCCCCGCCATAAAACGAAACATCTTTGAGCATCTGTGTGTGCTTGGCTCCGCCCATCCGTTTAGCCGCCAGCCAGGGACAACCAGCAAGGCAGACTCCAATTGATTTTGTCTCCCTCTACAAGCTGTGTGTGTGTGAGTGTGTGTGTGTGTGTGCGCAGGAGCAATGGTTGTCTGGAGTACGAGTGTGGAGAGTTTTCTCCAACCACAAACTGGTTTCGAAGTTCGAATGTGTCGATGTTTTTTTTTGCCTTCCCCAACTTCGAAAAGTATCTGACAGATACACGCTCTAGCCGAGGCAGTCGAAGCAGCTACAATTATGACTTAATGTTCGGCATTCGTTCGTTGCGAAACGTCGCAATTTCCTGTTAAATGATACGTGGCTGTTCTCTGTTTAATTTATGCCACCTTTGCTTTAATATTAGCTTTGTCACGCCTCGCTGATCCCCCCGCCCAGTGTGCGCAACCAGCCCCCAATGGCCTGCTAATTCCACAGTAGCCGCAATCGAGTTAATTTTTTAATTCACCCCGCTTCGCTCTGCTCCCCGCCATAGTCACCAGATGCCATGTTGCATTTAATACATTTTTTTGTATTCAGTTCTCGCGGCGCATTCGCCGTCGTGCTCATAAATTATGTGCAACGTTTTCATTTTGCCAAGTGTAGGAAATGGATCACGATTAAGAAGATGCAATGCCGAGCTAATTATGCACTAACCAGCCAGCCAGCCAGGCCAACTCTTTGGCTTAGTCTTCTTCTTCTTCGCTTTTGTTAGTTCTTGCGCTGTGGCGGAAAAGCTTGCTTAAGCGGCTGCCGGAGGCGGTGAAGGTGAAGTTTGCGCACCGATGCACACAAATTGCCGCAGGGAGCGGAAGCGGGAAGGGGGCCAACGTGCTCCTCATCATCGACGACGAGGTTGTGGGTGCCAGCATCGGAGGGGGTGGTGCTGGCAAAGTGTGGGGCGAGGGAACGCTTAGCGCTTTTTAGCCGCTTGTTTGGCGGCGTTCCCGCAATTTAAGCGATAAAACAAATAATACATTGCACCTACTTATTTGTGCAGTGTTCGTTATTCGTTATGTTTGCATTGTTCTCATTGTTGTTGTTGCTGTTGCTGTTGCAGCTTGTTTGCTTGTCTTCTGTCTGTTGATTTGTTTGCCCGTCGAGATAATGAAAAGGTGTAAAATGTCAGTTTTGTTTGCAGTACCCCCATTTTGTAATTGTTATGGCTCTTCGTTTTGTTGATTTCATTGTTGGTTGTTCTGTTTGTTGTTTAATTTTTTTTAGCTGCGCCGACTTCTGCTGTCTGCTGGTGGCGCTTCGGCTGGGTTTTGTTAAATAAGAAGTCAATCGACGCCCAATTAATGCAGCTATGCAAATAAATGGGAGATACAAAATACTTTCTGTTTCGAGTTTGCCACGAATTTTCAAGTAAGAAAATCATAAAAGTTTTCTTAATTCAAAAATATATTGTTGCAAAACCATTGATTTAAGTTTATAAATGTAAATCATTGATAATTAGATAAATTAATAAGCTTTTTGATATATTCTCAAGTAAGAAAATGCGGGGTCACATCTGAAAAAAGGTAAAAAATATAATACAAAAGATTCAAAATTAAAAAATACTTTTATCATACAAATATAGTTTCGTCGATTTCGGAGACTTTTTTTTTTAAATTTTTGGTATTCTGCCCGATTTTTCAAATGTGAATTGTAGGATGTTCCGCTGCGTACAGGGTATCCCATAGCGGGGCACTCCCGCCTAACACCCTTCAATATTTGTTTTTGGGTACGTGCCGCTATGCAGAAGCTGGGAATTAGTAATACTCTGTTGCCGACTTGGCTAACAAGTGCCGTGAAATTTGCCGCTTAGTCAAAGGCCCTAAAAGATAATTAGAAAAGACAACGCGTTGAAAGTCGGTACGAAAACTTTAGGATACACTGTGTTGGGATATTATTTTTAAATTAGTATATTATTATAAATTGAAAATTAATCCTATCAATATGTGAAAGAAGTAAAAGTATTTACTATAAAGTGCTATTTTATTGGCATCACCTTGCGAGTTGATATTTAATCGTTTTTTATTACAATCCAATCTTGTTAACTATGATTACCTGTTTAAGTTTAGCACCTTCATGTGAGAATCAACTGTTGTTATTTATTTTTATACTAAGCACATACTGTTCTTGGGCGTGGTAAACATTTGATAAAAAATTTGTATCTGTTGCTAACTATAAAAATAGAATATTTGAACGTAACTTTATTTGTTTATCTACTCATATTTTTTTTAATTTAATCGCACTTTTCAAGGACTGCTATTATTTACTATTACTACTATTATTTAGTTCCATTTTGGCAATAAATGTTATATATTCAATATAAAATCATTTGCCAATGCCTGTAATCATATTGATTAACCCATTAAATATTTTAATGTCTTAACAGTTAAAAATTGAAGTAAATCGAGGACCTCATAAATTAACACTTTAAGGCATTTTAAGGCTGTGTTGGTTGTGGCAATAGCCACTCAATGGCATTTAAGAGCCATTATCTGACAATTAGACAGCAGCAGCATCGGGTCAAGTTTTGAGCGAAATAAATCTGAAACATTCGCGTCGCAATAAATACGTGAAATGAAAGCGGAGAGGTCCAGAAAAGTCAACGAGTCTAACCATTAATTTGTGTGCAATCGACATGCAAAATCAAATGGGATTGGGAATTGGCAATTGGAAGGGGCCAATTCCGAACGGTGTCCAAGTCTTTTGCACTGGGAGCCGCGAGCAGCGAACGAGTTGAAATGGGAATCGCTGTTGAGGTTATTTTTATGCAGGCAGGACCTTAATTAACTTTAAATGCTGATTTGGCTGGGCGACATTGTCGAAGGAGTGGTGGTGGTGAGGGTAACATTGCGAGGTGCCAGCAATGGGGCCAAGTCTTTCCGACTGCGGGTCAATTCGCTCAAGTTGTCAGCGAAAGTTTCGCGTTGTTTGCCAGTTAGCCAGTTTGCCAGTTGGCAGTTGAAAATTTGATTTATGGGCAGCGGGTTGGGCCGAAAAACTTATAAAAACTGAAAATCGACTTCATCAATCAACATGAAAACTATTACAAGATTTTCCCGGCTGCGACCAACAACAACAATAACAACAACAATAACGATGATTAATTCCAATAAAATTGTACAAGCTTTGCATTTGTTAGGCGCAGCTGCGGCTCGGACCACAGACCAATGGGTCGGTCTATGAGACTGCGAGTCTCCTCCGGGAACTGTCTGTGACTCAAGCCCGCCCGGCCGCTAAATGGGTCAGAGTCAGCCGGCAGAGTGCGAGGCAGTCGGCGGCTTGGATTACAACGTCTCCTGGATGTCTCTGGCAGCCGCCTCCGACAAAAGCTGGAAATTTATTATTTGCACTCGGATCAAAGACAACTCCAACTGCAACTCCAAAGTCAGAGCCAGTGCCAGTGCCATGGTCTGTGCTCCTCCTGCTTAGGCAATGGCTTTGTACATAAGAATTTGTGAATTTTGCGCTCGGCAACAGATACAGATACAAATACGGCTACAGATACAGATACAAATACAGTAACAGACACAGTTACATATACAAACACAACTCATTTGCAAATTCCAACGAAACACTGTTCTGCAGAATTTCAACGATCATTTAGAATTCAGTTTGGGTGTCTCAACGTATCCCCAGCCTCAGCTTTTGTCTGTGTTGCATGAAGGCATAGCCTGAATCTGAATCCGAATCCGAAGTCGAAGACGAAAACGAAGACGAAGATGCAGACGAAGACGTCGACGAAGATGCAGACGAAGCTGCCCCAGGTTGGTTCTTGTTCGCTGCTGCATGTTCAAGTTGGAGCCCGAGCTGAGGCCGGCTTTGAAGATGCGCCGCGAGTTGTTCGAGACCACCCAAGAAGACGTTGCTCAGTATGCGCATGCTCTAAGGGCGCTGCTGCTGCTGCTGCTGCTGGTTTACGTTTGGTGTCGTATATGTGTGTGTGTGTGTGCATTTGTATCTGTATCTCTTGCCGCGTTCGCGTCCGCAATAAATGCGCAAATAAAGTCACAATTAGAGTTGAACTTGTGGGAACGTCCACAAACGAGAAACGAGAATCTTATGGCTTACGCTTTTTTGTGAATATTTTCAACTTTGAGTGGACCTTCTCCCCATTTTACCTTACCCCTTCCCTCCCGCCCTGCTGTGACATATTTTGAGATGCGTGAAGAATGCGCCAATGCCGGACAGCAAGTACAACTGCGATGCGGCCGCGGCTCTAGTCGCAGCAGCTGTAGCTCCGCCGCAGCTGCAGCTGCACTCGGAGCAGCTCGGAGCAGCTCCTTTGGTGCTAAAGTAGAAATGCGTGTAGTTTTATTTGCGGACCGAGCCATTGTCAGTTGTATGCTCTGATCAGTGCACGGACATCCATCCGAATGTGGCTTTGTAGGGTCATTGATTCGTTACGAATTTATTAGTCAGAAATACTCAACTCGGCTAACTGAATCGTTTAGCATTACACTTTACTTATGAAATGACAATCAGTGGCAGGGGGAAACAAAGAAATATTCCAATCATATTGGGCAAACCAAGAAAGACTTCTAATTTGTTAATTAATTTGAATGTGATACAAATTTTAGAAAATTTTAATAATTCCGCACAAGTTCTTTAACAAATTTAATGAAAGTATTCGTATATTCTTTCCAAAGATATGACAAAAAAAAACTCTGATAGTTTGTTAAAGTTTCGACTAAAATGTGGCTTTTAGTATTCCACCAAATCGTTAAATCAGTTGATTCAATTTACAATCAGTAAGTTTTTGTATCTGTTAAAAATGTAAATTGAATCTGATATAAAGCTTTTCATTTAAATATATGAAAAATTGATTGTAAACCCACTTCGTAAGTTATATTGAAATAATGTAAAAACTCTAAAGAATGTCATAAATTAAAGGCTCGTTATTTGCTATAAGGCCTTCATATAGTCAATAATTAAACGCTCTCACTGGCTGGATATCCAAAAGTGGCAACTGGTTGGGCCTTCTCGGCTAGGCTGGGTCTGGGTCCGGTGGCAATCAAGCCAAATGCATCTGGATAATTGCATTGCTGTTCTCTCACTCGTCCGATCGACGGAGCAACCGTTAAAAGCAATTAGCCAGCTCATCGCCTGGCCATAACTCTGCTTAGTGTTGGTGCTGTCGGTGCTGCTGCTGATGCGGCTGGTGGTGCTGCTCCTGATCCGCCTGCTGTGCTGATCTTTGGCCATGTCCGTTATCGGCTTTGGCGATAATTGCACAAGGCAATTTGTAAGCGCTTCTTATGAACGCATATGACACGCGGACAGCCAATATAATGTAAGATCTATGGCTTCCAACCGGTGCTGCAATTGCAAATTAATAATGTCCAGCCTCCAACAGCACCACGACTCGGACTCGGACTCGAACTCGAACTCAGACTTGGATCTGTGCGTTTAGTTAATACCGCGAAGCTGAGTATGGCAAACGCATTTATTTCGCTTAATACAATTTTTATAGATGCTGCCAGGGGGGAAACGGGTCGGAACACCCATTACAAATCACCGTTAATGAAGTCGAACCACCCAACCAGCTAACAAGGAAACACTTAAATCAGGAGAGAGAGAGAGAGGAATTGGAATGTGCGAATTAAGTACCTTTGCATTTGGAACAACATTAGAAAATCCAGGGCCAAGTGAATGCCATGTGATGCGATTTTTGGTGAAAGCGGCAAAGCCAAGGCCGCAACTCTTACTCGAAGGCTGCTCGTAATTAGAAGGCAACAGGAGTCAAACGGATGTGCCACGCGCTCGCATCGGGCAGGACAATGGCAGGACACACGACTCGGCACGCGTTGCCTTGTCAAGGACAAGGACGTGCTAATAACGGCTAATAACTGCAACGGACCTTGACTCTGGACGTGACTTTAACTGTGCTGTTAACGCCGACTGCTGTCTGAATTGATTGTTTAGATAAATAACTCAACAATTTGTTGATTTTCCATTTGAAGGTCCCTTTGGCAATTTATGGATTTATGAGCAACAGTTCCGTATGCCGCTGGGGGAGCTGCTAGACACAATTGCTCCCAATGCTCACCTTGAAAAGGCCATAACCCATATACACACACACACACACACACGCACGTACAGTCATATAACATGACACACAAATCAATCAGTCACAGTAGAAGCTAAGCCCTACAAGCTGCTGCCACTGCCCCTGCCTCAGCCTACGTTTGTGTAGTTGCTTCTGACTCGGAGTCCGACTCTGCTGCTGCTGGGCTTCCTGGAAGCCACTGGGGCCTCTGATATTCAGCAGTGGCGGCAGCGGCCGCCTGTCTGTCATTGTTTGTCTCAATTCGTTGGCTGCGGCTTTGTGTTTGCGACACTAATCCCGCTTATAATTTTATTATGCACAGCATTCAGCCCCCGTTGGCACTGCGTGGGCGCTTCCACCTCCCTCCCTCCTCAGCCCGTCGCTGCCACAGTAGCCAATTCTGACACGACGCTTTTCACAAAAAGTGGCAATACATCATCGACCGACCGGACAAGCGGCTTGCCGTCTGCTTGATCGAGCCTGATCGTTTAATTGTGTGTTTGCCACTTGTACAACTGATCAAAGTAGCCCATTGCGACGGATTAGTGTGGTTGACTTACATGTTGGCAATTAATTGAGAAGAAATTTTTGAAGATATTCAAGTTCATAGAACAGCATTTCTTGTTTTTTATTGAAACCGAATTAAGTTGTTATTAATTTAACAATAAAAAGCTTTTTATGTTAAAATTTGAAATATTCAACGAAGCTAAAAATAATTATATCTTTACCATATTAAGGCTTGAGTAAAAATATTGACATATTGGTTTGAAAAAACATACAACTTAAGTATTAATTAAAGTATTCTAAAACTTTTACTTTATAAAGTAACTTTTAAAGTGGGACTTCTGCAGGAGCTATAGATTCATAAGGACTCATAGTATATTTGTATACAATATAGATTTTAAACTTATTTTCTTTTTACACGATAAATACGTTTCCAGAAAATTAATGTAATGTAATGAAAAAAGAAAGTTAGGTGTGAAAATTCTCACTTAGTGAACAGATTATAAAAATTGAATTAAGAAGCAGATTGCGAACAGTCACAAAATCAATCATTCAATCTGTATAAAATCCGTGCATTAATTCAGTTCGGACTGAGTGCCCAAATTGAACTATTCACGATACTGACACGCGCACATCTCTAAAGTGCCGCTCTGCCCCCTATCGGCCCCCTATCGGCCACAACTCAATTGGTAGTCACGCTCTTACCCAATGGCAAATTAAGTTTTCATAGGCAATAACAAGGTCAGCGAGCAGCTTAGCGGCGCCAGGTGGGTGGGTGGTCAGGAGGCGGGGAATTAGGCACTGTTGATTGGCAACGTCAGTGTTATAAATTTGAAATTTCCTCACTTCAACAACAAACAGCAACAGCAGCAGAATGAAAACAACTTTTAAAATTGAATTTTTGAACGATTTCATGTTAAATGAAGCTCAGGTGCTCGGGCCGCCATATCAGCGTCAGCGATATAGTTTATGAGTCAATGCGATTGGAATGATTTGGAGCTGCAACATGGGTGCAGAGAATTCAACGGAAATAACAACGGGAGCCGTCGGGTGTCGGGAGTCGGGCGTAGGGAGTTGGATTCGAATTCGCAGTCGTCGGTTTGGGATTCGTGTTAATAATTTAGTTGCTTATCGCGCGTGTTGACGTTCAAAATGGTTTCGGTTTCGGCTTCAGATTGTGACCGGACTCTGACTCTGGCTGTGTCTGGGGCCCAAGGCAGGCAGTCACCTATTCGGACATACTCTGTCAGCGGCTGCCGATAGCCCGTTTGGGTAGATGCCAATTAGCAGCCACTTGGCACTTGCGTTAGATACAGATACAGTTACTTGAGATACACACGAAACTCGAGCCGAGCCGAGCCAAAGTACTTGGGCTAATTGGCAGGCTGCAAGTGGCTGACAATAGCCGCGGCGGCTGTGGGGTGGGGGGCGTTATCAGTGCTGATAAGCGCGAAACTGGGCACGCAGCTCGGCCAAAGGAGAGACAATGGAGCCTGCGTACGGGTATTTATGTAGATGCTCATGTTGATTGGGGGCTTTATTGCTGCTGTTGAAACTGCGACTGCGACAGCGAGGCTGCTGTTGTTATTTGTTGTTGTTGCTGTTGCTGCTACGGCAGACCACACACGATGCTGCCGTGGCCCAAGAGTCGATGGCAGGCTCAGGGCCAGGCCGATGCCTGCCACAAACGAGATTTAAATGAGTCGCAACGACGGCAACTCTCTCACGATTCTGAATTTCAACGAAATCGCCAACTGTTGCGGATCGTTGTTGTTGTTGTTGCTGTTGTTGTTGTTGTGGTTGCTGCTGCTGCTGTTGCATCGCATTCTACGCATGCCAGAGATACTTTTGGCACCTTAGCGGCGATTAAATGCACACGCACGCAAACCAAACCGGGGGCAACAACAGCATCTCTTTAAGCCGCTTTGGTTGCTTTTAATTGCCAAGTACAAGCCACAAAGGACCACACACACAGGCCACAGCCACAACCACAAGTCACCACCTGATTAGAGCGCATTTAAATGACAATCGACAGCAGCAGCAGCAGCATCAGCAGCAGCATTAGCCGCATTGCCAGCGGGAGCTGTCCATGGCATGGCTCTTGCCCCATTTGTTGTCACAACAAGCGACAACAAACAACGCGCAACACATGAAAAATGGTGCAGGTTGTTAGCTGCGGCTGCGTTAGCCACTCATCTGTCCCGCTGATAAGCGCTCGAGCCTCGAAACGCGATGCCACATTGAATGCATCAGAAGTGCTCCCAAAAAAAATGCAACCTAAGCAGCCAAAGAACTCGAGGGAGAGAGTTCGGCCTGGGTCTGCGGTCATGTTCAATGTGACACTAATGTCCTGTTGCATTGTCGTTTGCCGCCGCTTATCGGATCGGTCCCAAATGGAAACTCTTTGTTGCCCCTGGCCTGTCCGCGTCTATGATTCCCTCATAATTTACGATTAGACGCGACTCCGGACAGCAGCCGATGCTTTGCCTATCAGCGCTTTACAAAGTGCGTTCGTGTGTTTTTCTTTTCTTTTCATTTTTATTTTCTTTTTTTTATGTATATTTCTTTTTGGGGTCGCCATTATCAACTGCCCAAAGCGTTAATCATCATCGTTATGCTCATAACCATCATAATTAATAGCAATATTTCGCTGACTTTCGCTGATCGAATGAATGATTAAGTAGAAACTGGATTGATTTGGATTAGCAGCTACTTAATGAGTCGCCTTGTTAGCTGCTATTTGCGAAGCTTAAAACAATCAAGAGTTATATTAATAGATAATGTCCGACTGCATGATACCCTCTTTTTTATTACTCCGATTAAGATCTTAGCTTCTAAAGTTTGTCAATCAAAATATTAAAATATGGGGATGAAAATATACGTTGGATGATATTTGCACCTGTGGTTAATGATCACTATTTTGCAGTACTGATCACTGCTGTATTTGATGCGGCAGAAAATGCAAAGTTTATTATTTATTGTATATATTTTTATTTATAAATTTATTTATATATTTTTTAATTGTTAATTTTACTCCGATTTTATGGCTAAACTTTGATAACCAGGTTAGGTAGAAATATTTAGTGTAATCAACTTGGAATTGAGTATACCCGATTAACCACAAAGTTGTAGGGTACTGACGAAAGCGAGAAATGCGTTAATTTTTCAGCCAATTGACGCGACGGGCCGCTAACCAGTCGATGCTGGACATGGGACAGGGGACACTCGATGGCCGCCGCCTGATTGAGCAAGTGCGCCAACTTGGCCAACCATTTAACCGTTTAGTACGTGCTTAGCTATAGCCGGCTGGCCGCCTGTCTGCCGGCCAGCTGCTAATCAGCGTGCTGTTTGACTGATTGAATCGACCAAGACAGAGACTTGGACTTGGACTCTGACTGAGATTGACTCCGAGAGTGAGACTGACGCACCGGGGACTGGGACTGGGATTCGGAGTCGGACTGACTATAAGTGCAAGTCTCAGCTGGCTGCGCTTGATTGGATAAATGAATAAAAAACAAACTTTAGTTAGGCGGAAAAGCTGTGCGGCTGCTGTTAACATTTACACTGCACTTAGCACTGGCACCTCTGCCCCGCTTGGCCCCCCTCTCACCTATCGCCGTGGATCGCGTCACGCGCCTGTTGCCTCGTCGAACATTTGAAAGCCTCAATCAACAGCCGGGGCCAATTATGTGGAATGAGGTGCTAATTTATGGATCTGAGACTTTTTCTCGGCCGCACAATTTTGCGCGTCTATAATTTACACTGTTTTCAGATAGCTCAACCGATTGCTAACGGTTTTGTGTGCATTTAGCATTAAGCATTCCGTTCTATAATCAGGTTCAAAGTAGATTGCAACGATGATAGTGTAACAGGTTTCTCTTTTAATAAACTGAAAAGATACGAAACAAATCATAAAAGCTTTAAATGGTTTAAATAGAAACTAATCAGCATTCAGTCAATAAAAATATCGCAGTAAGTGGCCAACGAATTTGTAATGACATTTTTAAAGTGAATTCAAATTTGTGAATATTCAATGCATACTCTATTTTTGACATAAAACATACAAACGCAATTAGCTAATGCAGATATAAAGCATTAGTTAATAATTTAACGAGTTTTTGGCTAAGCGTGAAAATTGAAATTATTCAATATATATATGTGTATAAAATAAATCAAAAATATTTACACTCATTTATTTCATATTATAATTGCATAATATAAAAACCTTTGAAATTGTTCTATAATTCAATTATAGTAATTATATTTTCACATTCTAGTTAGTAATTTAATTAATTTAAACATACATTATTACTTATTATACGCTAGCCAGGCTATTTTCACTTTGTATTTCTGTTACTATGCCATATTTATATAGTTACTAATTTTAAAATATGCATAGTTTAGTTAATATCATAATAAAATAAAGCGCTTAACAGTTTCTAAGGTAAATAAGCAATATTAAAAATCCGGTATTCGCTTTATAGATATTAATATACACTGCTCGTAGGGCAACCGCTCATTTGTCTTACTTAGAAGACATTTTCATTTGATAGCATGAATATTAACAATTGATAATGAACTCCCCCTCCCTCTCAAGCAGTGTAGGACTGGCTAACAAATCGGAGATCGGGGCCCCAGCTAATTATCGCTGTGTGACCCATTCCGAGAGTCACCAATAGGAGAGCGTCTCTTAATTTATGGCCATGCCTGCGCATTGGTTGAAATGAAAAATTGATTACCCTAATCAAACTACACAATCGAAGTCCGATCTGCACACACACACACACACACACGCATGTACATAAGTGAGAAACCATGTACAACTCTTCTCTGATGGGGCCCATTTCGTTCGCGAGTATCTAAGACATCGACCAGGCCAACTAGGTATGTATCTATATATTTGTATGCGTATCTGTGGCAGAGTTTCGGCATTTTTGAGGGCGTGTTTGCCTCAATCCTCAATTCTTGACTCTCGGTCCACACAATCCTCAATCAGGCGCGTAGCTGTAGCTAATTATTTATTGGGCTCTGTGGTCTATGCGTGAATAGATATAGATACAATTTGTGGGCCCGCGTGGATTGGGCTTCGTTCCCTGGAAATACGCTTATTTATGGCGCTGTTATGCAGCTTTGTTATTAAAATGTTATTGGATTTCTCTCGCTTTCCAGCTGTGGCATCATTAAACCGACTCCAACACCGACAACGAACCGGAGAACTGAAAAAGAAGCAGGAGGGGGAGGGGGAGGCAGGTACTCAATGTTAACTTTATATGAGCCTGGGTGTCATGATAAATGATTTTAATTTTCTCTGTTCCATTTGGCTGCCTTTTGGTGCTGGTTTTTGGTTATTTGTTTGCCTCTCTCGCTTCATAAATTAGTTTTATTTTTTTTTTTTGTTTTCATTTTAGACAATTTCCAGCAACATTCTCGGCAGCTTGGAAAATGGCCGCAACGTTTGAAGTTTCAAGTTGCCAGCAAGTGAATTAACTGAATTGAAGGTACCTTCCTGGCCAAGGCCAATTGCCAATTGCCACCCAAGCGGCTGCCGCTGGTCGTGTGACTCCTTTATGGCTATGTGACGGCCTTGGCCGGCATTTGGTTACGGCCAAGTCCATAGCTGACACACAATTAAAGCTGTAAATGCATGTTCTATAGCATCTTTGGCATTAACAAGGAGCAAGGACATGCACCCCAATTGGCAATAGATCAAGTCAAGGCCACGTTCGAGCCATTTGCAGTTGCTGCTGTTGCCCGGCGAGCGGCTTCTGTCTCTCAGCTGCGTCTGTCCTTCTGCGGGTGCAGGCCGAGGCAAAACCACACAATTATTTACAAAGGCCTGTCCTTTGTAAAGGACAACCCGTGGCGCTGTTGCAAATTGCCGTCAAGTCGCTGCACTAGCTGTGACTGGGTCCTTGCCCAGTCCTTGGGCATTTATTTACTATTTTAGGCTTGTCTAATGCGCCGACCTGCTTTCATGCTTTGCGGTTTAATCGAATTTACAGATTTGCCCAGTTATCCTTTAAATCTAGCCGGGCTGTTTGCAAACACACAACACACACACACAACACACACAATCGCCTTAAGTTTTATTGGATTAGGCCACACAAAAGTGCGTTAAGACCTTGTTGTGGATTTGGCTTATGCAATCGCAAAATCTGTTGGCAAATTTCCTGGAAAATTGAACGGCCCACTAAACGAAAGACTTAGGACACAAACTTGATTTATCGATGCGTGCTGCAATTTTGAGCAACACTCTCACAAAACCGCAACGCAACTTTCGATTTCAGCGACGACAAAAAAATGAAAGTGACAATTAAGCAAATTGTTTAAACAATAAAATAAGATATTAGACATTTGGCTGCCAATCTGCGGCATTAGCTTCCAATTAGCGACTTTAACGAGCCACCTAAAAAAAAGCGTAGGCAAAATTGACAAATTAGCTGAGAAAAACAATTTTGGTAAATTACAACCGCAAATTAAGCCCGCTCGAGTTTGTTTAACAAAACAACAAAAAAACAACAGCTGCAACGAAAACGCGCCAAAAAACCTAACTGACTAAAAAAACAACAACAACAAGAACCACAATAACAACCACTAAAGATCTGTTAATTGATTGAAAACACGTTGCGTTCGTTGTTGTGTTTTGCTCAATTTGGCCAAATTGTCAAACTGGCAAAAGCATGCAAATTCGTGTTGCCCCAAAGTGATGAAGTCATAAAAAAGTTATGACTCTCGGCTTATTTGGTTATTTTTTTATTTTTTCGATATTCGATTTTTATAACCTCTTTTTGTTTGGCCACTTTGTGCGCATAAAAACGATCTCAGAAATATGCTCAACTCGTAAAATGGCCAACTTTGAAAATAATACGACAAAGTCTCTTCTGAATAAATAACTATCTCTGGCGAATTGAGAAACCCGTTTGGCGATTCTCCTCTTCTATTAGTTTGCTGGTAAATAAAGTAGTCAAATTTATAATCAACAAGTTCATTAACATTTAACCCTAAACGCATCGAACCAGCCAAAGGGGACAATCGGCCGATGCCAACGAAAAATGTATTTTTACAAAAATTAAAAATTATTTTTAAGCTTCCAGCGATACCGTAAAACAATATTTTGGGGAAGACGGGGGGGCAAGGGCAAACGATTTACGAATCAAGTTAAATTTTAATTAAAGTGAACACAAGCGAACTTAAAATGTGAAAGCATAACGAATGCTTAATACGCTTATGAGCGGAAAAATTACAGTGTTTAGTAATCATTAATTCACTAATTGTTACATGTTGCTTTTCAGAGAATTGCTGTAAATTAAAGATATTATTTAAAATGGATTTTATATATATCAATCTATTATATATTCTTTGATCATATATACAAATGCTCATTGGCACTCCAAGTACCTTGTGGCGTGTAGGGAATACAAATGTAATGATGGACCTAATATTGATACCAGTGCCTAAACTTAGTTGTGTGTTATGTGTTAATGTATGTATGTGTACTAAGCCAGGTTGGCACCATTAATAACTCTTGCCGGCACTCGCTGGCACTCAGCACAAGCCCGACGCACAAATACGCGTTTCTTGTGCGTAAAATATGAATTTTAAATTACCCATTTACACACACTCGCACACTCAGACACTCTCAGAAGACCGCAGATGGAGACTCGGAGAAACCGTTTAGCGTCGATGACCGCCAGAGGGCGCGCTTGTGGCCGTCGTGTCAGACATGTGTTTTATTTTTTGGGTTTTTGTTTTATTTATTCTTTGTACGTGCGGTTTTAATGCGGAGTGGGACGGGAATTGTATATGAGAAATGCAGGCGCTAATTACGCGAATTGTCGGCGGTCAGCAAATGTCGTTGGCCAAATGATGTTGTAGAGGGACACACAAAAACGGACATGCATTCAAAAATATCCATTTGTATATTGTGCACGTTTTTCATTTAGGTTGCCTCTGGCGAAAAAGTATAACATATAGCAAATCATTAGGGACAAACAGTAGCAGTTAACAAAAATAAGTGTAGAAAACAGCATGAAAGAAAAACGCGCCCAGCTCATTAGCGAGTGGCAATTCGCCGAAGCTCGTTTCTCTTTCCAGCCGACGGATCGTTAGATACAGGCCGACAAATACAATGCGAAAAAAATAATGTGTAATGTACATGTGTAATCAAAAACAAGTTAAAAAATTTAATTAACGCGTTTTACGCAACTGTCGGCGGCTGTTTAACCCTTTGTGGCCATCGCTTGTCGAGCACGCAAATGCAAAGCAAACATGACAACAGTAATAATTGAAAATCATGGCAATAAAAGCGTAACGCTGCAGTGTCAGTGCCTGGGAAAGGGGAAGGGGTGAGCGGAAAAATCAACAGCTGCTTTTATTACCGCTGAGAGCCGGCGGCAGTCAACGCCAACAACAACAACAAGCAGCAGCAGCCATTGTTACATTGCTCTCTGGCGCTCAGTGCATGCGGCATGCGGCCACTCTGTGTGTGCGAGCGGGCCAGCAGCTGTGTGTCTGTGTCTGAGTTCGAATTTATGGTTTTCGAATTTCCAGTGGCGCGTAATGGCTGACTGCTTAGACGACTGGAAGTTCGTTTTCGAAACGGTTAACTCCGAAACGGTTAACAAGCTGTTAATGCCGTTTTCGTGTTATGCCCAACCGCTTATCGCTATTTAATTAATTTGACTGCCCAGCAATATTTTATATATTGTTCAAATATTTATATATTTATTTATTTGCCGCAATTTAAATAAAAATGCGCATAAAATTGACTTAAATTTTGTGTGGCCATTGTTGCTATTCCAAAAACGAGCTGCCACTCGAAAAAAAACCAACTGAAATTTAGAGTTTTACTCTTCATATGGATTTGGGGCTATTGTTTGGGCGTTTTGCTTATTGATTATGTCGTTTGGCGGCGATTCTGAATTTTTAAACTTAACAGGAAATCAGGCAAAGATCGAATTCGAATTCGGATAATTATGCGACAGGTTTACCTTTTCCAATCATATCCACAGCAATGGAATAAATCACAAGCCCACACTTGCTATTTGATTGCGTCCGTTGTTAATTGATATAATTTCCATTCAGAAAAGGAATGCAAAAGAAATATTATCAATAAAAATCAAATTATAATGAAATTCATTAGCGATTTCGGCATTTGTATTGTGTTTGTTTTATTTTCTGGTTTTTATTGGGTGCGATTCACGAAGCTCAACTTTTGATTTATTTGCCATATATTATCGGATATACAGACATATATATGCACATTAATATACATATATATTTATACATGTTTTTGATACACATGTTTCACATATTCAAAGATGCGACTATTGATTAGAGCATTGTTGTTGTTGTTGTTGTGGGTTGGCGATCAATGCCAAATGGCATTAGTTTTCTACACACATTCGATGTGTATATGCCACAGAGACGCTAATGGGCCACGCTTCGATGCGACGGTCAAATAAATTGATATTTAATATATGTGCGATTGTCTGTGCGATTAAAATAAATAAATTAAAAATCAATTAAATATCAATCAATTGGCCGAGCTGTACGCTTCATTGAATCAATTAATTGTTGTGCGCTACGCTTTTGAGATTTAAAAATAAATGCAGACAAAATAAATATACGTATGTATGTGTGTACGCACACCTAATTTATGTGTGTACGTGTGCGTATGCAAATTGTATTAATTGGTGTCCGAGTTCTGCTCGTCGTTCTGCTCGTCGATTGTCGATCATTCCCGTCCCCGGGTGTCGATAAAGTTGTAGGCACAGATTGAAACGTCGCGGCCAAAAACAAAATCAACACAACTAAATGCTTATGAGGAGTGTGCTTCATAGATAGATAAGGGATACAGGGGGTAGAAGCAGAAGCATGAGCATGAGTGAGAGAGGAGTGAGGGTGAGCATCAGTCAACCGTTTCAGCAGACAGAGACAGCGCCAATTCACACGCGCGCGATTTTGATAAATCAACTAGCAAAACCAACAAACGCAGCCATTTTCCGCCGCATGCGCGTGTATGTGCGAACGGGACGGCCATAGTACGGCGTGGCAACGCCCCACTGCGAGAGAGCGGCAGCGACGACGACGCAGACGCAGACAGCGACACAGTTGTCAACCGCATGACAGCTCCCAATAATAAAGTCATATCGAGCCCTAACAAGCGCGGGCCCCAAACGTCCACCGAAGGCGGAGTGAGCAGGCAAGCGAACGAACGAACGAACAAACGAACAAATGAGCAAGCGAACGAACGAACGAACAAACGAACGAACGAACGAAGGAGCGAACGAGCGAGCGAGCGAACAAAAACTCAAGCGCATTCCTAAAACCGGTTCGATGTTGGTTCGCTCTTGTACTGCGCTGACTGGAAACATTGTCTCGCTGTCAGATTACAGGTGACAACGCGGAGTGTCACAACAAAATTTGCGCACTGAGAGAGCCGCTGAGAGCAGCAGCAGCTCTGCCAATCGATCAGTCGAACAGTCGAAGTCTGAGTATCGTCTTCGTCACTGTCAGAGGCCAGACGACAACTCGCTCGCGCTCTCTCTCACACACACAGGCGCACGCACCCAACACCGAACACCGTCGACTGTCTCTCTCTTGCGCTGACAGTTCAATCGGTCGCTGCCTGCCTCTGCTGGCTTCGTCGCAGCGGCAGGCAACTGTGATTAGTTAATTTAGTCGTTGAGCTCGCATGGAACAGACGTGCGCGTCGCAGTTGTCGGAACAGCAACAGCAAAAGCAACAGAAAAAGCAACAACGAATACGAAACGCAGCTTCAATTTAAATAGAGATACAAATAAATAAATAAACACAAGTGCAAATTTCGAATAAGCCAAGTGAATTTTAGAGTTTGAGTGAAAAGTGTTCGAACAGAGTGTAAAATTAGCTGCAGAAAAAAGAGAACATTAATAAATCGTGCGAAGTGAACAAATGGCCCTTGAGGATCGCTGCAGTCCACAATCAGCGCCCAGTCCACCAGGTTGTTTGCCGCATTCGCCGCCCCAGCAGCACATCCTCCATCCGAACATCCGCATCCAACCGATTTCAGTGCCCATCTCAGTCGCAGCCCTGGACATGAGTCTGCAGCCGGGCACAGTGGCCACGGCGGCCACGCTCTACCAGCAGCAGCAGCTCCAGCATCTGCACCAGCTCCAGCAGCTGCAGCAGCTGCATCAGCAGCAATTGGCCGCTTCCGCTGGCGTCTTTCACCATCCGGCGACCTCGGCCGCCTTCGATGCGGCCGCTCTCCACGCGGCTGCACTGCAGCAACGGCTCAGCGCCAGCGGCTCCCCAGGCGCCCATTCGACGGGCGCCTGCTCCACGCCCGCCTCAACGCTGACCATCAAGGAGGAGGAAAGCGACTCGATTCTGGGCGACAGCTTCCACAACCAGACGGCCACCACGGCCACGGAGGAGGACGAGGAGGAGGACGATGACATCGATGTGGACGACACCGCCTCTGTCTCCGGCAACGCGCGCCTGCCGCCGCCCGCGCACCAACAATCCAAGCAGTCGAAGCCATCGCTGGCCTTCTCCATCTCGAACATCCTCAGCGACCGCTTCGGCGATGCCGCCAAGCAGAGCAAACAGGGCGACTCCAGTGCCGCCTCCGCTGCCGCTGCGGCGGCCAGCATCTTCCGCCCGTTCGAGGCGAGTCGAGCTGCCGCGGCCACGCCCTCCGCCTTCACCCGCGTCGATCTGCTCGAGTTTAGCCGGCAGCAGCAGGCGGCCGCCGCCGCTGCCACCGCGGCGATGATGCTGGAGCGGGCCAACCTGCTCAACTGCTTCAATCCAGCCGCCTATCCGCGCATCCACGAGGAGCTCGTCCAGAGCCGCCTGCGCCGCAGCGCCGCCGGCAATCCGAACGCTGTGCTGCCGCCAACGGCCAAGCTGACGGAGTCCGGCGTGGAGAAGTCCGCCCTCGGCTCCCTGTGCAAGACGGTCTCACAGATTGGCCAGTCGCAGTCGACGACGCCCGTGCCGACGCCGAGCAGCAGCGCCAGCCACCTGGCCAGTCCGCCGCCCGCCTCGAATGCGTCCACCGTCAGCAGCAGTTCCAGCACGGCAACCAGTAGCAGCGCCTCCTCCTCCTCCGGCTGCTCCTCGGCCGCCAGTTCGCTGAACTCGTCGCCCAGCAGCCGCCTGGCCGGCGCCAACAATGCCAGCAGCCCGCAGCCCATTCCGCCACCCTCCGCCGTCAGCCGGGACTCCGGCATGGAGTCCTCGGACGACACCCGCTCCGAAACGGGCTCCACCACCACCGACGGCGGCAAGAACGAGATGTGGCCCGCGTGGGTCTACTGCACCCGCTACAGCGACCGTCCCAGCTCAGGTGTGTAAAAGCAAAAATAATAACAGTACTTAGAAATAAGCAATTGTTCGAATGGATAAATTTCTATGGGAAAAGTTGGAAATAGCGGAAAATGATGTTTGTTAATTACACATTTTACAATCAAGATTTAATTTGATATATTATAGATAGAGTTGAGATACAGTTTTTTATTTCATTGTTGAGATCATAGTTAATATTTGTCATAGTTGTAGCTGTTAGGGTTATTCAATATATTTTGTCATCATAAATTATTGTCAAATTGACTTCATAAGCCGCACACATGACGCTTCGCTGTGCGTACTTGTGGGACCACCCCCAACGAGCAGAGCAGAGCAGAGCAGAGCAGCGGCAGTCTTTCATTTGCCTTGTTTGTGGATGTTGTCTTGTTGGCTGTCATAAAACCGAAGGACACTGCAACAATTAGTTGTACGAGGTCCAATCCGAAAGGCTCGCTTTTCAATTGTCAATTGTCAATTTTCGATTGTCGGCGTTGTGTTTTTTGTCTTCTTCTTATGTCGTAGGCCTTCCGGGGCCGGCCGCACGCAGCGCTGGTGTCTTTGAAGCTGACACTTTATGTGACAACATGTAGCGCAGGCTCGTTTGCCTATCGCCGACAAGCGGTCGAAGGTCACAGGTCACGATTCCTGCTCCGATTTCGTATCGACGATTGTCGGGCCCATTGGCACTAAAACGCGCTGACGATTGACGATCCCCGATTCCCGATTCCCGAACTGCGAGCGTGCGGTGAAAGTGCCCATTAAAGAAGAGTAAAACACAAAGCAGACAAGACTAGAAGCAGCCTGAGGAAAAATCGTTTTTCCATGCTGCGTGTATGTGTGTGAATGTGTGTGTGTGTGTGTTGGTGTTTGTGTTATTGCTGCGATGCGTTAATTGACAAGTTAAGTGCTTTTTTATGACTCGAAATGGCTTTTTAATTTGGTGTCGATGGAATCGTATAGAAACAGGCACAACAACAACCAACCAACAACTAGCAACAACAACAACAACAAGGCGTTGATAGCCGCGAGATTAATCAAATGATCTAAGCAATCGAGCAATTAAATTATAATTTACAAGGTGTCGACGACAGCGACTAAATTCAAAACCTAAACGGAAATTTAAATCGGCAATTGCAAAATCATTTAACGATTTAAGCCAATTAGCGATCAACTGCCAATTATCCAAGAGAAACGTTCAAATCGCAATCGCAACAGTCGGGATTATTATTGAGTCATTTTCGCTTAGCTTTTGAACTGGGCCTTTAAACTTTGACGCTCATCATATTAATTAAAGTCTGGCAAAATGGCCAACGTCGTGTCTAAGACACTCCCCGGAACTCCCCGCTCCCCGTTCCCCGTTTCCATTCCCGTTCCTTCCGTTGGCTTCATTAGACGCAGCTCTGACAGCTGACAAATTGAGCACGCGGCTCAACCGTTGCATGCCACAACTTTTTGTTGTTTCTCTTTATTTTCTTTTTTTTTGTGAAGAAAGCAAGTCAACGTCTAGAAATACATATATGCTAATTAAACCGTTGATATCATTAATTATATCTGAACACAGTTGTGGGGGGAATTCGTTTACTTAAAACTGGCAACGCTCGACTAACTTTCTATTTATTATTTGTATTTCTATTGCAGGACCCCGCTACCGTCGCCCCAAACAACCAAAGGACAAGACCAATGACGAGAAGCGTCCACGCACCGCCTTCTCCAGCGAGCAATTGGCACGCCTCAAGGTAAGCATTCCATATATCTATTTGAGTATATATCCCTCCCGTTGGTTGTGTCACATTTACAGCCAAAATATTTACACAATTTACTGGGGGCCGCCCGCTGGGCCGCATCCTGGCGACGGCAACCGCACGTCCCCGTACAGTGTCCTCGTCGTCTTAGCCAATTAGGCATGCTCATATTTCACTCACACTACCCGTCTTTCAACTAAACCGCAAATAATTGATTTGCCTCGACCCGACCCGACCCGAACCTAGTTGCCTTTTATTGCGCAGCCAATTCTCACGCCTTCTCTTTCGCTCTCTCTCTCTACTTGCAGCGCGAATTCAATGAGAATCGCTACCTCACCGAAAGACGCCGCCAGCAGCTGAGCTCCGAGCTGGGCCTGAACGAGGCACAGATCAAGATCTGGTTCCAAAACAAGCGCGCCAAAATCAAGAAGTCGACCGGCTCGAAGAATCCGCTGGCCCTCCAGCTGATGGCCCAGGGCCTCTACAACCATACAACGGTGCCGCTGACCAAAGAGGAGGAGGAGCTCGAGATGCGCATGAACGGCCAGATACCGTAAATGGCATACCGCTCCCCCCACTCATGGCTGGTCCTCAGTGTGCAATATGGAAAGGCGCCATCCTTCGTCTCGATGGTGAATTTGTGCGGCGTACAAAAGTGTTCATGTGATATAATTGTAATATACCTATCTATCGTACCGTATCGTACCGTATCATATCTATAAGCTTCAAGTTCTCTTCTCAGTTCTTATTTAAATGACATGGAAAGTATTATCCTTTTCGGAGCTCCTTCCTAAATAAATTCTATTCTAACCGAAATATTTGCCAATAGCCGCACTCTAAAGCTAACAAAAAAACAAAAAAAACGTTTATTCCTAAATATAAACACACTTAATTTTTGTATGTATAATTCAATATGTATGCTTAAAATGTTAAATAAGTAATTTAAAAGTTCTTTAGATTTATTTCTAGCTTAGACAAAACACACATTAAATCGCCTCGGCGATGAAGTATTTCTAGTTTTTAAGTCGCAAACGAAAATGTTATGGATGAAAAATGCTTAAAAAAACAAAACAAAAAAATTCAATGCACCTAAAACTAAAACAAAACAAAAAATAAAACACAAAAGCAATTTATTGAAATCCATGTGCTAAAAAACAAAAACAAACCTACAAAAGCAAGAATTAAAATAAAAAAATATTTAAAAACATAATTGATTCCCATTTGTTATTTTTATATTTTTTCACTCGTTCTTTTACGGCGAATAAATTTATTTGGATGAACTGGAAATTGTTTATATCGTGAAAACTACTATAATAATATTGTTATAATAACTGGTTAATAACATATTATAAATATTATTATTATGTACATTGTGGAATTTATTTGAGGTATTCGCTATTTATTAACCTCGGCTTTAATCCGGATTTTCGTTGCTTTTAAATATCGATCAACTAAAAACTAATACTAAATTTGTTTAACTTATTTAATTCATTTGAATTGAATTGAATTTTAACTTCCTAAAATTCCACTTGATTATGCAACTACAAAAAATAAATATAAAATAGCGACAAACTTGAATATTTTCCATCTAGAGTAAATGCTATTTTATCCACATTGAATGTTAGTGATATACGGGTATTCGATAAGTTTCGTGCTCGTTTGAATTCCGTCTCGTTTCTCGTGTTTTGACTGCCAACGTTGGATATGAAAATAGCGGGTTAATCGTCTCTGATATGACAGCATTCAGGTTAATAGGCTGGCCCCGTCCCCGGAGCTACTGCATCTGCGTGAGAGTAGCAGCAGACAGGCGCCGTCGCCGTCGCCTTTATTCAATGACATGTCCACATTCGCATTCACATCAAAGGCCGTCGCAACTTTAAATCATGTAAACTTGTCACCAGTCGAGGGTGAGACTGGGAACAAGTCGGAGACGTGCAACTGGTATATGATAGGGGGTTGGAGGGGGTGATTCGCTAATTGCACAATCACAGCGCTTGGATGAGGACAATGACAATGAGGATGGAGATGGGGTTGGGGCTGGGGATGAGTGACGGCAACAGCATTCGGTTCGATTTGAGGCTGCCATTTAATTAAAAACGAATCTTCATATAAACAAATATTGTGACAAGACAACACGGTGCCATCAAATGAAACTGCACCCAGCAGCAACAACAACAACAATAACAACAACAACAACAACAGCAACTACATCAAATGATTTATTAGCACAGATTTTGCGGCAATTGCGGCCAAGATGCCAAACGGCGCGCGTTAATTTGCTGAAAATAAATGCAAAATTCGAAAATGCAAACAGCCAACTGCCAACTGCATAGACAGACAAAGTTGTTGTAGGAGGCTGATTGCGGGGGGAGGGACACCAGATCGGCAGCTGACATTTACTGGCAAGCGTTGATGTGTGCGACTGATGCTGATGCTGATGCTGATGCGAATCTGGCTGAGATCGGCGCACATTAAATGAATTAATGCCAACGCTAATTGCGCCAAATGCTCGCCAAAAGAAAGAAATACGATTATGTGCGAGCGTACGTAATGCGTTACCCCCTCTCCCCTCCCCCTCCCCTTACCCCAACCAACGTTAGAGACTGCCAAGCAGTTTAAATCAGGCGTATTATAGAGGCGCAAATCCATTTGCGCACGTAATGAACCAATTAGACAATTGCCTGTGGCGGGGCCTCGGCTGGCTTTCCGATCGCTGCGATTCAGCTCAACTCAAATGAGCCGGAAATGAGCTGGCACTGGAATTGGAACTGGAACTGGTACGGGAACTGGCGCTCGGCCGTGTCTAAGCTCATTTTGGCTAGTCAAAGGAATATTTCAACACTTCTAATTAGCAGAAATTGCCAAGTGACACACTAAATTTCACTCCGGCGACTGAGGAATTTCAATTGCGCATACAATGTTGAGATCGGCTATTAAAAAGCCACAAAAGCCCATATGTGCTCGTATGCCACATAAGTCAACCCCATTCCCATCCCCATTCCCCATTCCCCTATTTGTGACTTGCTGTGTGGGCGCATCTCCCTACCGATCCGTACCTCCCCCTCTCATTTGTGATTTATGCGCCTTTGAGGCACAAAATCTGCTGGCTGCCTCCCCTTTGATATCACCACGTGGCAGCCACTTCGCTAATTGCGTTTCGGTTGCCTACAACTCCGAGGCGGCATTTTACAGTTTGTCGTATTAATTGCTGGTCGCATAAAATCTCGTTGCCATGGCTACACTGCAAGAAACCCAAAATGAACTGATCAATAAAAAAAAAACAAAATTTACAAATTTTATATTTTACATTTAATTTGTATTTTATTATTAAATATTATAATCAAAAATTGTGTATATAATTTCTGTTTAGTAACTTAGCTACATTTTTTGTGCAGTGCATGACTAATACTTAATATATTTTTGTGCATCTAGTAAATGTCGAAAAAGTTTGCGGCATCTTGTAGATTTATTTGGCTGGTGTAATGGGCAATTGGAGCTGCCACTTGTTTCCGCTTCGCTTTATCAATTGATTTACGATCCGATAATAAAATGCGCCGTTCCACACCCCGCCCAACTCTTTATGGAGCCAACTCGCAGCTTTTATGTGTGATGCGCGCCATTTGTGCGGCCGTAGATTTAGTTGCAGTTGCAGTTGCTGTTGCAGTCGACGTCGCTGGCATTTCATAATCGCTGCCAGTTCCATGGAAAGTGCACTCAATTATGGCCAACAGACAGGCGCTGAGTTTGACTCGGTATCTTATGGACTGTGAGTATCTTTCAAGTGAGCGCTGCTGTCCCGCTCTGGCGCTACAGCGGCTGCTAAAGCGTATCTCAGCCTAAACAAACATTCAAATGCGAGGCAGGCAGGCAGCCACACTTGGCTACATTTTCAGCAGAAGTCAACGCCAACATATCCAACAATACCCAGCCAAATTCATATTCAGATTCACACTCACACTCACATTTACATTCACATTCACAGTCACATTCACATCATCATTGCCGTCAACTCGAAACGTCAATTCTGTTGATTCAACACATTTGAGCGACTCGCACAGCTCAAGACTCTCTCCACATCAGCATCGGACTGAATCCGAGCTCAATCCCAGTTTCAATCCCAACACCAATTCCAGTTCCAGTTCCAATACCAACATTTGGCGGCGCTTAGTGCTGCTTAAATATTTGTGAACTGCTAACTTGTGAGTTTTGTAACTAAGTAATTGTAATTGATTGTCTATTGTTAGCCAGAAAAACTATGGCCCGCAAAGGGGTGCGGGGGGCGAAGCAACCGCTTTCGGCTTGCGCTTGCCATGACGCTAATTGGTCAACTGCTTGCGCCTTTGTTTGCCTGCCAATTCGCACCTCCAACTGCAGTTTTCGAGTTTTCCGTTTTTGTCAGTTTTGTCAGTTTTGCTAGTGCGCCGCTAACTGCTCTTAATGCCCCGCTAAATGACTTGGCCAACAAAGGCGCCTCGAACCTGGTACACAACGCATTCAAGGTACTTAAAAAAAGGTTTCATTAATTTGAGGAAACCAATTTTCTTGCCAAGAAATAAATATATATTTAATAGAAATAAAGAATGATAAATGCAAATAAATACTTAAGTAAAAATATTCAATTTCTTTTATTTGTTTAAATTTGCATTCGAGTGCCAGGCTTTAATTGGATGCCATTAATTACTGTGAATGCATTAAAAGGCGCTTAAAAAAATGTGTTCAAAAGTGTGTTCGGCAATTTCTCAAAGTTTCACACTTGATATTTGTATGACACATTTCAAATTGAATTCGAGTTATTTACTAATTTTTATGTCAATTCCCAATTCGCGCGACAGTCGTACAATATAATTTATATTGGATTACAAATTAAGTCTGTCAAATTTTTTGTTTTAAATCCAAATGTCGTCCAGTTCAAATTCAAGTTTCAGCAATTTTATGAATATTAATATTAATATTAATATTAATTTGAGTCTGATTTATTCTTAAGAAAAAATCCATGGCTGTAAATGGAAGTATGTTTCTTATATACATTTTTAAATTGATAAATTAATTATTATAATTATGAATCCACAGATTAAATCTCTACTTTAACATGTAATTGTTATTCATTAATTAGTTTCTAATGTGAAATATTTTAGTTTGAATGCAATGATAAAGATTATTTCGATATTCCAATCAGGTTGAGAAGTTCTTAATGAACCCCCACAAGAGTTAAACTAAAAATTTTAAATTCAATGTATACATAAAATAATGTTAAATATATTCATATATATAAATAATATCCACTGTCAACTTTAGGGTGCCAAGTGTGGCGCCTTCGCACCACCGACAAACACAAAACATCCGCACCAGCTATATATATATAAATATATATGTATGTATATATATTGTCGTAATTGTTAACAAACGAATGAATTGAATTTTCATTTGCGGCCGCCACAAACAGTCATAAATATATAATGAATATGTATATGGCAAATGACCGGTCATCAAAACCGGCTGGAAAACGCACATAAAACATTTCCCATTTGTCGGGTGGGCCTCGAACTTTCGTTGGTGCCAGCGGTGGGTCCCGATGCGACTGCGACTGCGACTATTATGATGACATTATTAACATTATTTTGTGCTTATTAATGTTTAATGGCAACACACAACATTAAATAAACATGGGCAATAAACATGGCAGCCAATTGAATTTTATGCAAATGCCATTGAGGTGTTTTCTCAAACGCCTTCTCAAGACGAGCCGCGCCTCAGATTCAATTTACGGCGGATATGTGCGTGTGTGTGTGTGTGTGTGTGTTTGTGTGTGGTGGGAAGAGAAGCCGATAGACGACGACAAACCGAAGCCCAAAAGTAACAAGCCAAAAACAATTATTAATTTGAACTGCGGGTCAAGACTCCGCAAAGCTGTGAAATTAATCAGCATATAAACCATGCAAGAGGCGAGAGACTGACTCTGTAATACCCTGTAGTGCATTGCCTATCTATACTTTAAGCAAATATTTATTTAAGTAAACTTAGTTAGTTTTATATAAAAATGAATACTAGAAATTGAAAAAACAGCTTGGCAAAGTTTACTCAATTCATAATAACTGCACATTTAATTAGAAGAAGCTGTTTAACATATACCCTTTGTTTATTGGCGTAATAGGGTATACCAGGCATACCACCCAGACCGAACTGCAAATTGACATACAAAATCCAGCGCACGCATTTGGCCAATAGCCTGGCCAAACACTGACTTGGCAAAGGTTGTTGACTGGTGGCACAGAAATGCATTAGCTGGGGATAAGTTTGCGAGTGGGGAGCCCGTCCGATGTTCGCTGTTTGTGTTTTCAGCTGTCTGCCTGGCTGCCTGCCCCCCAGGAGCAGATAGCAACTCCAATTGCAAGACAAATGATCGCAAACAATACACTGGCAGCAGCCACTGTCAGGGGACACTGTCGCGGCCCGATAATGACAATATTTTGGCCTTTGAATATGACAAACAATGAGTTTCTACTCCTCCGAATATCGCCGGCAAAGTGCAGCGGAAATTTGTCATTTATCATGCGATGAAATTCGCGTAATGCAAAAGTCTCCAAATCCCAATTTAACCATTTGCATCGCTAACGATCGCATTCCCTCTTTCTCCCTCTTTCTCTCTCATTCACTCTCGATCTCTTTTGCCATTTGGAATCGAAACATCATATATCAAAATCGCACGTAAGCATTAAGCTAGGTGGGTGGGCTTTAACCAAATTTGGTTTAATTAATGGCATAACCCGATTCGAGGGCGCAAGCCGAGACCAAGGCCAGAGCTGGCCATAAAGTCAAGTTGCAGCCGACCAAACCAAACCACAAGACAAACATTTCGCGTTCCAATTAAATGAAAATATTTGCGCAATGAAACAAATTAGTTTTGTATTGTTTTTGGCCTCACACACACCCACCCACGAGGCATATCAGCTATTCAATTTGTTATGTACGAAAAATTATCGAATATTTATTGTAGCAAAAACTAATTAAATACTATATTTTATATGACTGAAAAAATAAATATTGATTTGAAACTGCGATTAGATGCTTTAAAGAATTTCAAAACCTGATCCGGAAGATACAAGATACATTTAATATTTTACCTTTTTTTTGTGAGTTTGTAATTGTTTATGTTTTTCAACCAGAAGATATGCGGCTCGCAGCTGAACCAGGGTATTTACTATTCGGTCACTCCCGGCTAGAGCTTCTTGATGTAAAACTTGTTAGCCACAGCGAGTATTTTATTATAACTTTTTCCTATTTTTAACAAACGTGGCTAAAAGCATGCGAGTGTCAAAACAAATTGTTTACATGCAAAGTGAACAAGCGCGTAAAAACACACACACACACACACACACGCACACACAAGCAAATTTCGTTCTGATTCCGGAGCGGTGCGAACCACCCTGCACAGGTCCAACAACAGCCCCACTGTTGGGTAGCCAACCAGCCGAGCACTTGGAATCGAAATCGGAATTGGTATCTCTAGCCACCCATTTGGCCGTTGCGGCAACCCTCCCCCCCCCCCCCCCCCGCACACCATCCCTTAGGGCCACAGCAAAATAAACATTGTGCGCGCAAGTTGTAAAATTTCAAATTAAAAACGTGATCTCAGCGCGAATTGGAAAGTAAATTATTTGATTCTGCACTTTTCAGTCCCCTCACCTGTCGTCCCTGTTACTGTTCCTTGTTGTTTGCTGCCCTGTTGCCAGTTCCCAGTTCAGGCAGACAAGCGAAAGTGCTGAAAGCTCAATAAAGCAAACAAAAAAGGCGAGAAAAAAAATATAAATGAACAGAAAACGAGGCAAAAAGGATGTTGTATGTATCCTGGCAAAATGTGTTGAAAATTGCGCGCCGCCGTTGGTTATCTCTCCATTCAGGAGCAGCACAAGAAACAGGACGCGAACGAGGCAAACGGCGCCAAACAGTTTTTATCTGCGTTCGTGCAGCGCTTCGAGCACGAGCCGGGGCCATAACTCAGCGCTGGGCGGGGGGGATGGTAATGGGATTTGGGGTTGGGTTGGGTTGGGTTGCTGCTGGCGGAAACGGAAATGCGCCACGCCAAGCAAATTGAACTGGCGCGAGCGGCTTTCGCACCACTGTGCCATGGCAGCGACCAGTGTGCCCCGACAACGCCTTAATTGAGGTACAAATTGAGCTTTTGCATTGCTCCCTTTTATCCATTACTTTTCGTCCTTTTGTTTCTGAGAAAAATTACCCTACTACACAGCTAGAAAAAAGTAAAACGACGAACGAAGAGAATGTTGCAACGCTTGTGGGCGGCTGGCCCGGGGGCGTGGCATGCAAATTCAAGCGAGATTTCGCCAGCGAGATTTAATACGCGTTCCGCTGGTCGCCTTCTTTTTAGGGACTTGAAACCGACACTCAAATGGACAACCGGGTACACAATAAATTCAATGCTGCCCTCTCCTTGCGGGGCATGTGCACGCATACATACATATGCGGGTAATTTCAGTTTTATAGCAACTAGTTTCTGAAACGGATGCAATTGATGTGATTTTGATGGCATGTAATTCTCAAATGAAACTCTGAAGCCAGAGCAGAGAATGCGTAATTACCCGATGAACATAAAACCGTCTTTGGGAGAGAGTTCATATAATTTAAGGAGCGCTTCGGATTTACATTTTATCTTTGGGTAAATTCGGGAATTGACCGGATAATAAACCAAGCAACTCCAGTAAAAGGTATTCTTGACTAAATTTTATGATGCGCAATTCACAAAGGAAATCAAAAATTCTATTTAAATACATTCTGTGTGTATTTGAAATTGATTTCAGAATAATGTTTCCTTCTTAGTAACGGGAACAAAAAAAAAAATAATAAACATTGTATTTAAAGGTAAATGTAAATTTGCAGGTGTTTTCACTGTGGTTCACTTAGAGTTATCCAATTGGATATTTCCTTTTTTTACCGATCATTTTGCACTTTGAAATAAATACAAAACTATCTCTAATGTGATATAGTATTTAAATAAACATTACAACAACTAATCAAAGCCGCGTTGTTTGTGATATTCACTTAAAATAAAGTAATTAGATTGATAGTTATCCTATATCAGTTATATTAATACATATCATTATAATAACAACTGAATTTGCCTTAGAATTAAAGTAAAATCAATAATCATATAATCTTTAGCAAAAATCTGCATTTTGGTAACTTTATTGAACCCCACTTTTTATGCAATTTTTAAGTAGTTAAAAATAAAAATTAAATAATTTTGATTTTACGACTTATAATAAATGGATTTCATATTTAAATGCTAAACTTTTCCGATAAGTGCTCAATTAAAAGGACTTAATTAATTTTGATACGAAACTCATTTAAACAGTTAAACATTTAAATGCGATTCAATCGAATCCCACTCGACTAGTATTGATGCGATTTTTAGCAGCTGCCGCAAGTCTCTCTTAGATTCTCTCTCCAGTTTTCTGGTTTCTCTTGGCCCATTCGCGGATTGCTATTGCCTGACCAGAGATCATAACAGCTACACTGCTAAACGCTGTTTTACTTACGTTTCTGCAATTTGGCGCCGCACCACGACGAATGCGATGATGAAGACGATGATGAAGATCATTCGAAGACGGCGACAAAGGCAGGCACAGGGATTGGGGGCAGGGATTGGGGGCAGGCACTGTGGCTGGAACGTAACGAGCCGCAAAACTACTGTGGCTGTTATTGTTGTTGTTGTTGTTGTTGTTGTTGTTGTTGTTGTTGTTGTTGTTGTTGTTGATATTGCTGTGGTTGCCTGTGGCGCAGCTCAGAACGGTGGACGATGGAAGGTGGCTTCGTGTGTGGTCCCCAATGTGGCAATGTCTTCTTTTAGCGCAACTCTTAGCTAAGAGCGAATCAAAGAGCGAAATAGTGTTGCCAACTGGCAAACCTCACAATGAGAATTGGGACTGGGAACTGGGAACTGGGACTGAGACTTGGCACAGTAGCTGGATCACGTAGCGAGAGCAATGGGATCATTCGATGGACCGCCAAAGTGTCAATAATTTTAAGTGCAGTGCATTTTTGCTCTTTGGAGGCCAGTTGAATTGTGGCGCTCTTCGCTCATTCGGGCACTGCGCTTTCGAATCGCATACATATTAATCACTCCTAATGGACTGCAATTGAATTTCAAGTAATCATCGAGTGCCTCAACTTGGGGCAAGCTTAATAGCCGCCGTTGTTGTTGTTGTTGCTGTTCGTCTTCTTGCTGTTGCCGACTGCCACTCGCCAATGGGTTTAAGCCAAACGCAACTTGGGTGGTCCAGATGCCGTGTCTGTGGCTCAGTGGCCCCAACTGTGGCATGTACGCGGCTCAAGCTGAGGCTGAGGCTGAGGCTCAGCTCTGAAGCTGAAGCTCTGTAGGATCGCTGATGTTTGTGGCTGTTTGTTGTTGCTGTTGTTGTTGTTGGTTCTTTTACAGGAGGGCAAAAGGTTTTATGGCCATTGCAAGATGCGGAAAAGCGTTTTACACGGTGCCTGATGAGCAGCGGCCAATGTCCACGTCCAGTTGGGCAATTGGAAAACTCAATTTGATGGCAACAACCCGAAAAAACATTAATGACTGCAATTTTTCATAAAACTCGCAGCTAATTAAGTTTTGGAATGTTTTCGTTTCGAAAATTAATTTTCGTTCACGTTCGATATTCCACGAAAATTCATCGAGATCCAGTTGCAGATGCAGATGCAGATACAGATACAGATACTGATACTGATACAGTAGCTGTCTCCATTGAGCGCCTGATGAGCATCATTAGTTAAGCGTCGAAATTCCACGTAAACCGAGAATTCCACACAAGACGAGCTCGACTCGAGACTGGAGAGTCGAGAGTCGGTCACCTGCGCATCGAACTTCTCAGGGGACACCTTCGACAATCGATCGGCGGCCGGACAACATGTGCTTCAACTGGACACTGGACACTGGACATTGTCTTCGCTGGTGTTCGAGAAATTGAAAAATTTGAATCGACAGCAAACGGGAGTCTTATAATTTCTTTCGGGCCGTGTTTTCGCATCGATCACTGAACACTGCTGATCACATAGTCATAAAAACGCCGCACACAAATTCGGTAAATAAAAACTGGGAATGGGAACAGGTACGGAAACTCTGAGTAACATGACATAGTTCCCAGTTCCCCAGTGGTAACTGCTTGTTGTTGGCTGGCTAATTGACAAGTTGATTTCTAATTAGACCACCGCGCCGGAGTCATAGCCGCGACCAGGCCAGAGACTGTGTCCCAGCCAACTCTTTGCATATGGCTAAAGTGTCGCTTGGAGCAATTTTCAAGGCATTTGCCGCTAGCTGTTGGCCGGGCCAACGTTGGCTAATTTACACGCGCAGGTGTCAGTCTGTCGACGGCCCAAAGCGATACCAATAGTTGGTCCGCGACCAGAGAACAGGGCCCAGACCGCGTCGAGTGTGGCCCTTTATTCTTTGTTTCTGTTCTGTTTTTTTTTTCTCTCTGGGCTGCGTGTCCGCGTGCTGTTGGCGATAAATTATGGCTTAATTTAACTAAAAACAAAGAAATGTTTGCTTCATACATAACTATAACTATATGCATATTACCTTGCCCTCTCCCTCTGTCTCTGTTCCTGTCCCCTTCTGTTTAGGGCCTAATTAAAAGTCAAGTTGAGTCTGGCGCAATTATGGAATCGAGTCGAACACACTCACAAAGATCGAATGGAATTATTCATTCATGAAACATATTAATCAGCGGCTTATCGGCAATTAAACCACTGAAGCCCCTCGACAATCGAATGCACTTAGAAATTACATTCAACAGCCTCTCTGACATTTCGTCTACTGTCAACGTTGATCACTTGGACCGATTGCCGATCCTCGTTTCGACTGCAGTGGACAGCAATTCATCAGGCGGCTGTTGGTAATTAATCTAAATGAGGGGCAACGTGTTGAGCCGGCCTGGATAATGGACAGACGGATGGATGGATGGATTGCCCTGACTCTGATCGAGTTAAAGTGCGTAAGAACGGATCGTGAATCACAGTTTTGTATGGATGCTTATCAATAGACGCGATCGCAGCCGATCTTTAACGTGCCCTGCCCAAGTAACTTGATGAGTGTTTTGTACAGTGACAAATGTGTGACAACAAATCACTTTCATTGATTAAGATCACTTAAAGTCTTCGATCAATTTGGCCTTGCGACTGAGTAAGAAGAATACAAGAAATTTAAAATAAATATTTATGTTATATCAATTGAAGAAATATAGAATTAGAATTAGAATATATATATTCCAGAATTCAAGTGTCCATTTTGCCTTTTTAGAATTTGCTGATCACAACGATTTGCCATATGGAATACTTCAACATCGATTTATGAAATGAATGCAGAATCACGTCAACATTTGAAAAACTGTATCAAGAGTGTGATCAAGGTGGTCCTGGTCTGTAATCTGTGATCTGTGTCATCTGCATGCGGAGCCAAAAGAACCCTTAAGTCCTATACACACACAATGCCACACTGAGGATTGCTCCACATTTCGAGGCAACTTGCCATGTGGTCCGCACAATTGAGCCATCAGCATCAATGACCAAAACGAAATCAACACTAAAAACGACGAAGGCAGCCAAAACCCAGCCGAGAAAGAGGCAAGAGTGCCAGATTTGATTAACCCAAGCACAAAGGAGTGGCCCACGCTACGGCACTCAAGTGCCAAAACATGACAGGGCACAGATCCTGCCTGCAGTACGTGTGGCCCTCGATGAAGCGCCTCCAAAGTACCAGGAATCAGGCACTCAACGGCTTAAGTGTGCGCCAAAGAAATCTTACCAAAAAATTGAAAATAAACCAAAACCAAAATAAAATGTAAAATATTCCAAGCTGTTGGTTGTCTCCAAAATGATAATGAAAAAGTCGCACGATCATCGGCACCGAACGATCGACGCTCGTCGGCGATCTGTGCCAGCTGCAGCCTCTTAATTTGACACAAAACAAGATCAAATGTCACTCATCATAATCGGCGAGTTGGGGCAGCTTAGCGACATGCTGTACCCTCTACAGGACACGCATGCATATGAGCACGATCTTCTGGTTGATACTCTGGTTGGGTTTGTGTTGGCCGCGATGATCGCCTTTTAATATGCAGGCAGGCATGCGCCGACCGACTTAAGATTGCCAAGTGGCAGCCACAAGAGCGACAACAACATTGTCCGACTTGCGACTGCAACTGCAACTGCAACTGTCACTCGCCGGTGGGTCTTTGCACTTGCCCCCAGATGCGAACGAACCCTAAAACCTGAGAACTGAGACCTGAGACCTGAGCTGATCGTGTCGTCGGTCTCTCTTTGCTTCCCGTGTTCTAATGCGCACGCCCTTAGCATAATTAATGCACATCGGGGGCTGCTTTCACGGTGGATGAGGAAACAACCGAAACTCGAACCTTCATAATTTTTGGTGACATTTCCTTTTGGTCGCTTTCGACAACATTGCTGCCGATTTATGACTTTTAATTTGTATGTCCGACTCGCCGCGCTGTCGACTCGATTAATTGGACCTCCACGAAGCGTTGGCTACTGTGCATATCATTTTGGTGCCCAAGGATCACATCGGCACGGCTCTGTGGGGGCTCATTTAGGGCTCATTTTTATTATTTAATTATTTTCAATGCGATCGATCGCACAGTTCCTAGAGAATAACTGACTGACTGACTGACTGACTGACTGACTGACTGACTGACTGGTTGACTGATTGTCTGGGGTGTGTGTCATTAAATGGTAAACGGCTGTTGTGTCTTCTAGGAATTATATGTGCAACACGTCTGCGACTGCCTGCGGCGACCTTGCCACTGTTTGTGGCCGTTTGCATTGTGCGACATTTGCGATTTGGATTCGCTTGCGGTTCGCATTGTTCATAATTTATGCAAGTAATGTTTTGATTTGTGCCTATTTCACTGCTACTCTGTTTCAGGTGTGCACACCCACACCCACACACACACAGACACACATTCCCCCTTTGAATCCCATTCCCAGACGCAATCAATTTCTGTTTTGACAGTTCTACTGTCAGGGGACTTGAAGTGTGTCTAATTGATGTTTAGACTGATGCATGGCAATTGCTTGTTGGCAGTGTAGTTAGGGCGGGGCAGGGCACAGATGTTTAATCAAAGTCGCAGAACTGTTCCGTTCCGTTCTGTTCTGTTTGATCAAACGGCAATATTAAACAGCCGAAAAGGACACTCCAGCTGACATCTGCCGGTCGTCCTGGTGACAGTTTTATAACACTTTAAATGTTGTTTGGGTTTTGCGTTACGTGTTTATTGCCTGCACCCAAGCCCACAAACAGGACCACGGCCAGCTCCTGGACATGCGTGACCAATCGCGTTAACGAAAGTCTCGAAAGGGTTGCTTGGGGGTTGCGTTGGGGTTGGCGCATTGATACAATTAAAATTGCTGCAAATGTGCCATGAAAATGCAATCCAAGGGTTGGGCCACATCGTTAGATTTTACGATGCGGCTTCTGTTTCCATTTCCCCCCAACTCCGTTTTCCTGGTTGCTTCACGCGGAATTCCTGTTTCTAATTGAATTGAATTCAATAGACAGTCACCAGTTCGCCAGTTGGCTGTTAACTTTTGGGCCAACTACTTAGCCAAGTTTCAGTTAACTCGGCAACATAATAATTCCAACTGCACAACTGCCAAGGTATTCACATCTTGGCAGGTTCATAAACAGCGCCCCACTAAATCCAAGCCACCCAACACCCTCCCAACACCCCGCACCCATCGGTAGTCGCAGTGGCAATTCGGGACCAGGTAAATAGCTTGTTTTGCATGTTAACAAGATACTTCCGGGCCAATGGCAAACGGCAGTGTTAGCCATGTCGTCGTGTAGTCATTTGTTCAATGGCTCCGCGGCTTCGTTGTTCCGCGGCTTTATGGCAGCTCTCGAAGCACACAAATGAAAATTAAATGCAATTTTCACATTTTCATATGTCACCAACAACAACGAAGAATTTTTATTGCATAATTAACCCCACCCAAAATGATAAAACCGTATATCTGAATACCTTTTCGTGCTTTAAGCTAAACTAATGGGTATTCGGAGGGGAAACAAAGGTCGGCTTATTATTCCCATTAGAGACATGCCCTTAGTTTCATTTAGCTTGTCAATTGACTACCATATAATTGGACTATAACATAGCATAAAAAATGAAATTTAATCCATATTTAATTCATAGTTTTGGCATTACAAAATTTATACCTAGAAGGTATCAGGATATTCAATGAAATGAAAATCAAATTTTAGAATGCTTCTGTAGAAATAATAAGAATTATCCAACATGACAACATTTCCAAAAAATTAGAAATTTTTTTTTTTTAAATTTATCTGACAGATACTTTTGATACTTTTTACTGATTGACTGATTTTATTTTGTATGTTTTCAGATTGGAGAATTCTTTCAAGGCGAAGGACAAGCACCGAAGGCAGAAAACGATAAAAGACTTTTTGGTAAGTATGCATTTATTTAAACAATACCTAAAAAAATCCGTTAACAAAACAAATTTTTTTATTCCAGGTATCCGAAATAAATATAATAATAAAATAAAATTACAAATATAAGAATATTAATAAAAGTAAATGTACATATATAATTAATTAATTAATTAACATAACATAATTAACATTTAAGGTATCCGAAATAACTATAATAATACAATAAAATTACAAATATAAGAACAATAATGACAAGTAAATGTACAAATATAAATAATTAATTAAGAAACATAACATAATTAACATCTAAGCTGTAATGAGAACATAAATAAAGAAAATATAAAAAAAATTAACAAATGCTTTGTTATTATTTAATATCATGGGAAACTTGTTGAGTAATTATTTATAACAAAATTAAAAACTTGCAAAAAACAATTGCATTCTTCCAAGAACCAAAGCTTTGGGCCGCCTATGTGCCAGATTTTTAATAAAATTCGAGTTGAAGTACCAGGCTAACAGAATGGTTTGAAGGTCGACATAAAAATTAAAAATGTGCAAAATTTTATTGCATACTTCTAAGGTAATCATTTTGGGCCGACAATGTGCATGATGTTCAATGCAAAGTCTATTTAATTGCAATCGAAGTTTTTTGCCTAACTTCAATTCCTAACGCTGCATTTGGAGAAAGCAGCAGCAGATTATGGAGAAAAGCGGAGGATGGGTGGGGACAGCTGAAAAATTGCATACATATTTCTTGACCATATTCTCGCGCATTTTGCAAAAATTTGGCACTTTAGGTTCACTAGGACTATACCTTTGGTATTATTACCAAGGATATGAAGGTCATCTAGGAATCAACAATAAATTGTTCGTCCGGAGGCTTAGCGAGTTTTGTAGAGTTATTCAAAACCCGCCGTAATTTGGCCACTTACGGATCGATTTTAATATTTCTGTTTGAATGGCTAGATCTCGGCCAAATACAGTCCGATATTGGAAAGATATACCTCTTTCGACTCGTATAAGTCTATAGAATCAATCGCCATCAAAAGTTGTTCCTTTTAAAATTTTCGAGATTTTGACAAAAATTGTGATGTTACCCCTTATAATTTTTGTCAAATTTGGTATGCGAGTTTTAGCTGTTATTGTAGGCTTTAAATGAGTGTATCTTCTCCATTTGTTGTCCGATTCGGGAAAGATATATATCATTTTACTCTTTAAAGTCCATAGAATCAAAGTCTATTCAAAGTTTTGGATATTAAAATTTTCGCGATTTTGACAAAAATTGTGATGTTACCCCTTGTGTTTTTTGTCAAATTTGGTATGCAAGTTTTAGCTGTTATTGTAGGCTTTAAATGACTATATCTCGGCCATTTGTTGTCCGATTCGGGAAAGATGTATATCATTTTACTCTTAAAAGTCCATAGAATCAATATCTATTAAAAGTTTTGAATTTTAAAATTTTCGCGATTTTGACAAAAATTGTGATGTGTTTTTTGTCAAATTTGGAATGCGAGTTTTAGCTGTTATTATGGGCTTTAAACGACTGTATCTTGGCCATTTGTTGTCCGATTTGGGAAAGATATATATCATTTTACTCTTAAAAGTCCATAGAATCAATATCAATTAAAAGTTTTGAATTTTAAAATTTTCGCGATTTTGACAAAATTTGTGATGTTACCCCTTGTGTTTTTTGTCAAATTTGGTATGCGAGTTTTAGCTGTTATTGTAGGCTTTAAATGACTATATCTCGGCCATTTGTTGTCCGATTCGGGAAAGATATATATCATTTTACTCTTAAAAGTCCATAGAATCAATATCAATTAAAAGTTTTGAATTTTAAAATTTTCGCGATTTTGACAAAATTTGTGATGTTACCCCTTGTGTCAAATTTGGAATGCGAGTTGTAGCTGTTATTATAGGCTTTAAATGAGTGTATCTTGGCCATTTGTTGTCCGATTTGGGAAAGATATATATCATTTTACTCTTAAAAGTCCATAGAATCAAAATCTACTAAAAGTTTTGAATTTTAAAATTTTCGCGATTTTGGCAAAATTTGTGATGTTACCCCTTGTGTTTTTTGTCAAATTTGGAATGCGAGTTTTAGCTGTTATTATAGGCTTTAAATGAGTGTATCTTGGCCATTTGTTGTCCGATTTGGGAAAGATATATATCATTTTACTCTTAAAAGTCCATAGAATCAAAATCTACTAAAAGTTTTGAATTTTAAAATTTTCGCGATTTTGGCAAAATTTGTGATGTTACCCCTTGTGTTTTTTGTCAAATTTGGAATGCGAGTTGTAGCTGTTTTTGAAGGCTTTAAATGACTATATCTTCTCCATTTGTTGTCCGATTTGGGAAAGATATATATCATTTTACTCTTAAAAGTCCATAGAATCAAAATCTACTAAAAGTTTTGAATTTTAAAATTTTCGCGATTTTGGCAAAATTTGTGATGTTACCCCTTGTGTTTTTTGTCAAATTTCGAATGCGAGTTTTAGCTGTTATTATAGGCTTTAAATGAGTGTATCTTGGCCATTTGTTGTCCGATTTGGGAAAGATATATATCATTTTACTCTTAAAAGTCCACAGAATCAAAATCTATTAAAAGTTTTGAATTTTAAAATTTTCGCGATTTTGACAAAAATTGTGATGTTACCCCTTGTGTTTTTTGTCAAATTTGGAATGCGAGTTTTAGCTGTTATTATAGGCTTTAAATGACTGTATCTTGGCCATTTGTTGTCCGATTTGGGAAAGATATATATCATTTTACTCTTAAAAGTTCATAGAATCAAAATCTATTAAAAGTTTTGAGTTTTAAAATTTTCGCGATTTTGACAAAAATTGTGATGTTACCCCTTGTGTTTTTTGTCAAATTTGGAATGCGAGTTTTAGCTGTTATTATAGGCTTTAAATGACTGTATCTTGGCCATTTGTTGTCCGATTTGGGAAAGATATATATCATTTTACTCTTAAAAGTCCACAGAATCAAAATCTATTAAAAGTTTTGAATTTTAAAATTTTCGCGATTTTGGCAAAATTTGTGATGTTACCCCTTGTGTTTTTTGTCAAATTTGGAATGCGAGTTTTAGCTGTTATTGTAGGCTTTAAATGAGTGTATCTTCGCCATTTGTTGTCCGATTCGGGAAAGATATATATCATTTTACTCTTAAAAGTCCACAGAATCAAAATCTATTAAAAGTTTTGAATTTTAAAATTTTCGCGATTTTGGCAAAATTTGTGATGTTACCCCTTGTGTTTTTTGTCAAATTTGGAATGCGAGTTTTAGCTGTTATTGTAGGCTTTAAATGAGTGTATCTTCGCCATTTGTTGTCCGATTTGGGAAAGATATATATCATTTTACTCTTAAAAGTTCATAGAATCAAAATCTATTAAAAGTTTTGAATTTTAAAATTTTCGCGATTTTGGCAAAATTTGTGATGTTACCCCTTGTGTTTTTTGTCAAATTTGGAATGCGAGTTTTAGCTGTTATTGTAGGCTTTAAATGAGTGTATCTTCGCCATTTGTTGTCCGATTCGGGAAAGATATATATCATTTTACTCTTAAAAGTCCACAGAATCAAAATCTATTAAAAGTTTTGAATTTTAAAATTTTCGCGATTTTGGCAAAATTTGTGATGTTACCCCTTGTGTTTTTTGTCAAATTTGGTCAAAATTTCGAATGGGGATTTTTGAATGCCAGTCGATGGGCCTGATCGGTACGAGTCTAAAAAGGTATATCATTCAAAGATATGACCTTTTTTGCCCGAGATATGACTGTTTAAATGGCTATACTTTGGCCAAATGCAGTCCGATATTGGAAAGATATACCTCTTTCGACTCTTTCGATTAACGAAAGCAATCAATGAACTAGGATTCTTTATTTTGTCGACTCCATTGCAACCCGAAACCAAGCTTGTCAGGCAACGAATGCGAACATTGATAATGTGGAATTTGCATTCCTTTAAAAGCGGTTTTTCTTGATTGCAATAAACGAAACAAAGGAACGAAACTCACTTAAGAGTATATCCACATAGATAAAGCTATGAGATATCTTCAGAGTTTATGATTCCTTTGGAGTACTTACATATATGGCTCAATAATCGGGCTGAATGAGACTCATTTAGTCTATCAAGTTATTGCTGTAACAGCTTTGGCTCCCACGCCTAGGCACTCACACTTCCAACTTGTTGTTGTTGTTGTTATTACTTTTGTTGTTGTTGTTTGCGCAGGCGTAATGAGACGACGGCAATGTCAAATACGCAGATCTCAAAGTGTGATTGGCGCTACATTCACGTGGGTGGTCGCCAATAAGAGTCCACAGAGTGGGAATTGGGAAAGGGGGAGTGGGGAGCCGGAGCAGAACAGGACCGCGCCCACACCCACATGCGTATATCAGTGGATCAATGGGGTAGAAGAGATTTGACGGAGTTGGATGGAGATTTGCATGCGCCAGCCTAAAAGCTCATTAAGAGCCCCCACGAATTAGACGCTGGTGAATAAATCTTGGCTAAAGGGTGCCGGGGAACAGCAAGGCCCAAAATTCAAAACCAGATACGGAGTCAGATACTGGAGATAGGGAGCCGCAGAGAGCTGGCACGTTTGTAATGCCGGCAGTTGAGCGCATTTCGTTGTAACTTTGTGTTTCATTAATAATCCGAGAGCGGAAAGTGGAGAGCGGCCGCTTCATAAATCTTGTGTCGCATAATTACAGTTAAAATTTATAAGCTTATCTCCTTAGCCGCAAATTTATTAGCCTGTTACAGGGCACAACGATGGACGCGACGGACGCTGCAGTTCGTCAAAGTCGAATGATGTCGTTGGCGGCTTTGTCTGCGCTCCAAACAGGAACAACAACAACAACAACAGCAACAAGGATGAGTTGGAGTTGGAGCTGGTGTCGGTGTCGAAGTCGGGCCAGCGCTCATTATGGCCAAGTATCGAAAATGTGTATTTAAAACGGCGTGAAAAACAATTTGTTGCCAATTTTATGACACCTCGCGCCTTGCCACAACTCATCTGCCAGACGAGGGCCGTGCGGCAAGTGAAGCGCAGATGGATGCGACCTGCGAGCTCCGCGATGCAAACAAATTCATTTGAAGTCCGTGGCAGTGGCTGTGGCTGAACCTTTGACTGTCGCTGCGGCCGAAGCTGAGGCTGAGACTGAGGCGGCTGTGGTCGGGCCGAAAGCGGTACTAAGTGTCAACCCCATAGATTTATGCGTATTGTCTTTTTTCGGGTTACTTGGGCTCACATTCCGGGAAGCCTTCGACTGAGACTGCGACTCGGACTGGGGCCAAGGCTGCCGCTGCCGCTGCTGCTGCTGCTGCTGCCAACCGAATGCCGAACATTAATCATTGGGGGCCAGCAGTTTGCGGCAGCACTTGAGGCGTTGTAATGTGCCCCAGCTCGGACTGGGATCTGGCACTCTCGTCGAGAGCCCTGCGCTCCGCCTTTGGCGGGATTAATGTACGCGCGCAAGGTATTTTGAATGGGCTTTTTATGGTCACATTTATTGAATTTATAACGTAATATACTCGCGCCATGACTCATGCTTAGAGCTGCAGCTCCAGATCCCCAGCTCCACCTACAGGTTCAATTCATGCCCGGCTCCGTTTAGATGCGAGTCCGAAGCGAGGCCCATAAAAAATTATGCTTAAACAAAATACTTAACTATAAATTCAACAAAATATTACAAAACTTAAATTGACTTTTTATGAAGTCATCTGCAGCGCAGCGCGTGCCATAAAAATTCACTTAAGCAGCTAACACCCACACACAGCACACACACGACACACACACCTCGATCACACACTCATACATTCGCATCCCGATCTCATTCTCTCAGTTTCCCTGTCCCTTTACCCTCAACCTATGCAAATAAACTGCACTTTGCCACGTTCCGAGTTCGCCCCCAAAAGACCAAAATTGTCACCAAGAATGAAACCCAATACAAATCTGTAAATCATCCACAGAATTAAGTTGTTTGCGCAGTTGAAACTGATGCTGTTTTTGTTGTTGTTGTCTGACTGCAAAACATTTTTGTAAACAAGAAAATCTCAAATAACACTTCAAGTTCAATACGATAAATAAGTAAATCGATGAATCGCAATTCTGTTTTGAATACATATAAACAATATTATTCAATTAAATTTGAACTTTAACGAAAACTGATTCAGCATTGTTTACTTAAATTAAGAGAAACATTGTCTGACTGTAGAATAAAATCTTAACAAAATTTCATATTATTCCAAAATTCCCATGCAAAATTCTTGCTACGAATATTTTTATTAATTTAAGGATAAAATTGCCTTCAATATTTTTATACCATTTTTAATTATGTTTTAAAAAGAAACTAACATTTTTTAGAATTTCGATTTTTTTAGAATTAAAAGTATGTTTAAAAAAAATTATATTTCTATTTCTATCCACGCTTAGATATTATAAATTTTATCCCAGTCATACCAGATTTTAAGGCAATATTTTTCTGTCAGAAAATATCTTCTTAAAATATCTTTAAAAATATATTAAAAATATATAATATAAAAGTAATCACACTCTTAGATGTATGATACATTTATACAGCTACATATGTGATCCATGCGAATTCAAAAGCATTTCCAACATCAGCATTATAATTCGAGTATTGCAATATTTTGGCTTGTTGCACTGTCCTCTGCCTGTGCAACGTGACAGACACTTTTAACACCTACGCATCGAAGTCGGCGCAAAAGTTGAAAAGCGTCCGCCGTCGCCAAGGTGTCAATTTGTGCCGTTGGCATGCCAGCACACCAGCCGAAACACACACACACACACACACATACACACACACACACACACATTTTGTTGCTTTGTTTGTTGCTGGTTTGTTTTGTTATTTTTCTGCGACTGTATGCAAATTTAATGGCTAAATTAGACAGAAAAACGTTTACGTTTTTCGTAACGTTTTGGCATGATTATTGGCCAAGATGGCTTTTAAGTATAATTTGCATAATGAATTTAATTCGATTGTAATACCTGCAATTGTCGTTCCCCATCCAACTCCTCTCTCGGCTCTCCGGGATCAGTTCGCATTGATTGATCATTAATTGAGTAATTAATGACGACGCCCACGGTTCATTAAAGAGGCGGCCGACGCAAGATAACGAGCTAATCATCGTGATCAGTTCCAGATCTCAGTCGGGACCACCTACTTGGCAGCCCATACGATTCGATTCGATTCGATTCGACTTCGGCTCGGAATCACGATAATATGCAAAACTAGACTTAAGCAAATCAAAACAGCGCTTTGTGTATAATTTAAATGTTTATTAAATTATTTATTTTATTGTGAACGTTTTTTTTTCCTTTTGTTTTGTTTTTTCTTTCGTTTTTTTGTTTTCTTCTTTTTGAAATTTATTATACAAAAACACGCAGCGCAGCGCAGCGCAGAAGCCAACAAAAGCCACCGCCGCATCCGCGTCCACTTCCAAAAAACCACATTCGAGCGGGCAAATCGGGTTGCGTCGCGTGCGCCGAGAGGGGGACTAGAATATTTTACAACTTAATTGTTTTAGCAACTTTAAGCACTAAGCTTACACGCTACGCTATAAATATAAATATTAATATTATTGTTAATTATACAATAAATATTGCCCTATGATGGTTCTGACGACGCCGACGCCGACGCCGACGCTGACGCGGCTGCTTCCTGCAGCTCCTGGAGTTCCTCTTCCTCGCGGGTGAGCGGCACCGTCGAGTGATTGTAGAGGCCCTGGGCCATCAGCTGCAGTGCCAGCGGATTTTTTGTGCCGCTCGACTTTTTCAGCTTGGCGCGCTTGTTCTGGAACCAGATCTTGATTTGCGCCTCGTTCAAACCAAGTTCGCCGCTCAGCTGCTGGCGTCGCTTCTCTGTCAAGTAGCGATTTTCATTAAACTCGTGCTGTGCGCCACAAACGAGAATAAGTGAAAGAGAGAGAAGTTAACATGGTGCTGCGGCGACTCTCAGTGGATCCACTCACCTTCAGTCGGGCCAGCTGCGTGCCGCTGAATGCGGTGCGGGGCCGCTTGTCCTCCGGCACACCGCCGCCGCCGCATCCGGAACCGCCATCCGGATCGGACTTGTCGCCACTGCTGCTGCCCGCGGTGCTCGACGCCGCTGGCTTCTTGGGCTTGCGCGTTCGCGGACCTGCAACGCGGGGAGAGATGGAGAAAACAAAGGAGAGGGGTGGTCATAAAAATTCCACGGCGCAGTTAATGGCAACAACATGACTGGACCCTGGACCCTGGACCTGCTGCCGACTCATCGCGCACACATAAATCCTGGTGCTCATATATGCAGTGCTTATGGCCAGCAATTAATTCACATTTAAATGCGCTCCAGACAACCCCCGGCTGGCAACCCCCGCCCCTGGGCTGGACCTCAACCCACACTCGAGGCCAAAACAATTAAAGTTTCGAAAATTTGCTCGCGTCATTTTCAAAAGTAATCAACGCAATGACTTTTGACTGTGGCTAATTTCCAGTCCAACCCCCTCGAACGCCCTCCAAGACGGCGCCAGCTCCCGCCCCTACCCGTGCCGGATCACAAAGAAAATCCACCCCCAACCAGAAGCTGTCCTTAATTTCCTCGACTTGAGTTGTCTTCCTTTTAATTAACAGCTGCGGGACAGACAAGCGCAGAGAATCAACGTCTCAGCCTGAGGCAACCACGCCCACATTTTTGGGGGGGTATCGAATCGTATCGCAATTCAAATAACCAAGTGGTCTTAAAAGGGTTTTCCGGTCATGGATTTGAATGGACTTCCAAGTTGGAAAAGTTTGGCTCATTTCAAGAAATAGTTGCGCTGAAATGAAGCAATTATGAGGTTTACTAATGGGCACCACTGGCATCCCTTTTCAGGGCCACAAGTGACCGCAACTTGCCTCGGTTTCCAGCCCAAAGTATTTTGTAATTTTAGTTCACATTCATCATAAGGCAGTTTCAAACCACTCGCTATACGTATTTTCTCTAAATGCCAAAGAATATCTTAAAGATATTAAACAGGCATAATTACTGAGCAGGCTCTTGTTGAAAAGTATCTAAACTTGATTGATTGTAAATATCTTTTAATTCTATTTATATATAACTCTAAGTATGAGTTTGAAAAATATATGAAGAAAATCATATAGATACACACTCATCTAAAGTTGAATTAACAAAACACAAATTTTGTTGAATTTTTAAAAATATGTTTGAAGACCGAAAACTTAACTTATTTTCCACTTTAGATATCAGATTTTTCAAATATGAGTGTATCCTGTTATTTATTAACATTATTGCAAAATAATTCTGATAATCACTCAATAATCCCAATCTGCTAATGTCTCCTTTCCCAATCTCTGTGTAAAACAAATTAATGTATCTTTTTTTGTTTTTCCCCAAGCACCAAATACTCATTTTGTAGCACTTGTTTAAAGGTCGGCTGTTGACCAGGCCAACAGCTTTGAGGCATCCTGTCATCGCATACTTACTTCGACCTGCAACGATAAAGAATAAAAAGAAAACATTTTACTTTCGAGCTAGACACAATTGAAAATTAAATTTACTTTTAACGCGAATCAATAAAATATCGAAAATTGATTAAATTCCTCGGCGGCAGAAAAGTTGCTCGCTCGGCGCAACGTGCGAAAATTCCAATAGTGCCCAAACCCAAGGAAATCCCAAAGTTCAATCCTGTGCTGGTTCCTGACTTCAACAACCTTCAAAACAAATGTACCGGAACTAATGGCAACCAAGTCATGCCCTAAGTTAAATCGTTGGAAAAATTGAACAAATCAATTTTGTCAACAAAATGCCGAAGCTGCCAACGGGCGCGAAATTAAACCAAAAACATTAACAGTACATGGAACGTGCCTGCACGTGCTGTCCTACGGACGAGGGGGGGGGGGGGGGGTGGGGGCGTGCAATTCAGTGGGAGGCGTGACGGCTGAGGTGTTATCACGGTTTTAAATTTCACACGCAGCTCGACAACAACAACAAACAACAGACCTTGAACCTGTCAGACAGCCAGGAGACGAAGTCGACTGGCAAATAGCAACTGGCGACTTTTGCCTCGTCATGACGGGAACAGGGAACAGGGACTAGGAATAGGAATAGGAGTGGGACTGGGCGCAATAACCACCCAGTCCGGGAACGCATGTTGCCGGGCAGATAAGCCGGCACAAGTTGCATACCAAGGCGTCGCAAGGACATTGCCAAGGGGTTGCCAAAGGACTCGGCATTGTTGTTTTTGTTGTTGAAGTTGGCAGGTTGCCAGTTGCTGTTTCCGCTTCCACACCCTTCGCATTTAATCTGCAACAATTGCCGGCGTCAAATCTGTTCCCGTTCCCATTTCTGTTGTTGTCCGTCGCCCTTTTCCCCTTTTTTGAAAATTGTGATTTATAGCGTGTTAAATTTTTCATTGCTTGCTGCGCAAATTTGACACAATAAAAGTTTCAATGTTGTCCTTTCAATTCCGTCGCAGGATGAGCGTAGCGAGCAAATTGCCAAATTGGCTTTAATAGAAATTATATGAACTCAATCAACGAATTATCGAATCGCCTATTTTATAACGAGTAGAAAATCCAATTTTAAGCTGAAGTATTTCCAACATTTGCATAAAGTGTTGACGTGAGTAGAAACTAGATGTTAAGTTCTAGAAAACTCTCTAAAAAAACCTGTTAACTAATAGCACCCCTCTCTGCGATTCTCAACAGTTTACATTTATCAATATTGTTGTGCTTGCTTTGCTATTTTCTAGAAAACAAAAAAAAACATTAATAGTCTGAACAACTGCATCAGCAACAACAACAGATCGATTTAAAATTCACAAGGAAAAAACGCATTCACATAAATTGTTTTCATTTGCAGAGCTCATCTTAAACAAAAAAAATAACAACTACAACAACAGCTGCAGCAAAACAAAACGCGGCTGTAAGGCGGCAAAAACGGGAAGATGTCTTCATCATCGGTTGTTAAACGCAATGACCCAACTTGGTAAGAGCCGCTGCCAACTGCAACTGCAACAGCAACAACCAGCTGCCAACTGCCAAACAAAAGATAAACCGAACCAGAAGCAGAGTCCAAGCCTGGTCGAGTGGAGTCGGTGTCCAGTCGGGCATATGTTTAAAATAAGCGCATTTGTTTTATTTATGCTTAACATGAGTTGCAAATGCCAAAAACAGTCTCACAGCAAGAGCAACAACAACAACAACAACAACAACAACAACAGCAACAACAAGCAAAAGAAAACTGAATCAGAATGGGAACAGGCACAAAACTGGGCGCAGTTTGAGTTACAATTTTGGCAGAAATTACATGATGTGAAAACGAGAGGGTTTGATTTGACCGAGATGAGCTCGTGAAGGAAAAACGTACAAAAAACAAGTTTAAAGTATATTCTATATAATTCTATATAATTCTAATAATAAAATAACACTCATATAATGTCTTATCTAAATTCATAAATATTAAAAAAAAAGCTCAAGAATAAACTATTTTATTCCACTTGAGCTGGATTTTTTAACAACATTTTTCTTCAAGTGTAAAAGCTGTCCCAAGGAATTTTTTTTTTTTAGTTGGTAACGCACGCGCACAAGTTGGCCAGTAACGGCTACAGCTGAAATTGACTTATAAAGATCTCAAGCTAACGGGCCACACACAGCTTCAAAGTCCGACGCAGTCACTGGGGAGTTAGAGACGGGCAGACAGACAGACAGACAGAGAGAGCGAGAGTAAGAGAGAGAGAGAGAGAGAACTGGCAAGAACCAGCTGGTTAACTTGGCCCAAACGGCGACTGAGCCATGTAAGCGATATGTTTGACAGTGTCTGAAGGGGGGCTTCGCTTTAGTTTTTCTTGTTCTTGCTGCTTGTCGTTATTGGGGGCAGCGCTGTTGTTATCGGATCTTGTTGCCCGATCTAATGATCAGTCAGCTCATTAATAAGCCATAAAAACAACACGTTGCCTTGGAAATTTACGCGCAGAAAGTAAAAGTCAATTCATTCTGACAGTCAGCGAAGAAGAAGAAGATGACGAACGGATCAAATGATGAAATGAAATGCATCGCCACCCAGTCCGTGGATATATTTCTGTGATCGATGTCATCATCGATGTGATCACTGATTTTAGTATCTAGGCTGGGCCGTTTAAAATGCACATAATAATATGCGATCAATATAGAAACATAAATGTTATCTGTAAAATATGCAAAGCGAAACGAATCAAATGTTTAACAAAAATCGATTAAAATCTGAGAAGGTATTTTGTGTGACAAACAACTTAGCTCATCTAATCTTACATCGATATTTTTTATGAATTTATATATATAATATATATGATTAATTACTAGATCAATCTCAAACTTTCTTTCTAATTGATCTACTCCTAGTTTTCTTGGTTTAGTAGTGGATGATGTCACCTTTCCTTTCCCCTGTCAGCACCCACACGAAGGCGCATCTTCACGTTTGTTGTCACTGTTGCTTGCCCCGTTTTGCCGCTGCCCCCGCTCGCATGACAGGCAAATTAACGCTGCGGTTGTGATTGCGGGCCCAATGTCTAAGCCATTGCCACTGATGATGATTGACACAACGATTGATTCGATCGCACGTTAATTGAAATGATTGACACGCCGCAGTCACCGTCACCGTCACAGTCACAGTTTTAGCTGCAGTCACAAGTTGCATTCTGTAGATTTGTATATGGTCGAGCACATATCGATGCCGCGGATTGTCGATGTCGGCTGTTGACAAACGATGCCGGCAAAGCGGCAAGACTCAGCCAAGACTCAACTGTCAACGGTTTGTCTATCGCTCAATCGGCGTGGCTTAAATCAAAAATAGATATTGAGCGCTAAATGGCTGAGATTGCATGCCTTTAGGCCTAAGCCGCTGATTGCCAACGCGGCGGCTTTGCCACAGGCAGTTGCCACTGCAACATTCCAGCGCATAATTTACGCTGTCACATGAAAATATTTAGATATATTTTTAATTGCTTTATCAATATTGTTGTTGTTGTTGTTGTTGTTGCTTTTGTTAGTGTCGTTGTTAGCGGTTGGTGTTGGTGCTTGCCTCTGTTGCGGTTGCCCATTTGCATGTTGGCCATGTTCTGCATAGCAATTGGCCAACTTGTTTGGTGCAATCTGCCTTTCATCCTCCGCACTTTATGGCATACGCTTTGTTATGGGAAAGGCGTCAAAACAAGTTTCGAAAACTGTTGTCAACTTCAAACGCAAGGAAACTGAAGAGTTGACTGTGCTTTCAAACAGGCTTGCAAATTTCTATACTCCAGTCGAAAAGGTATGCATAAATTTCTAAAATATTTCATGCGAATTTTTATCTTAAAATTAAATTCAATTAAAGACTTTGCAAATAAAAGTTTGTATAAGAAGTATCTTGAACTTCCATTAGCTAGTAAAAAAAACATAAATATGAATATAAATTTAGGTTTACATTAAAAATAAAAGAGTATATTCGTAACTTTAAGATAGTTTTCATGCATCCGAATGGAACAACTTCATTTAACCTTTACAATTTTAACACTCACGCCTTAGCGCTTCAGCGGTCAGAGGCGAACTCATAAGTAAACGCTGCGATCGGATCGGATATATTTCGGTATCGGTTTCAGTTTCACAAGCAGTAACATTGATTGCATCCCCGATGGAACCGAGGCGGGGACGCAGCCAAAGACGGGGCTCTGCGAGACCGCACAGCAACTGCAACATCGAAAAAAATAAATTGTAAACCGCATTTTCCGCTGATATTAGCAAACAATTTCATTAAGAAACTGCAATCGATACGTGGCCCAAGACGCCAGCGAATCTGCTCATAAGCCATCAGGTGGCTGCTAGGTGCGGACTGCCAGCTGGCGGAGGTCCACGGCGACATCGATACGAGCATATGGAAGGTATCTGTATCTGTATCTGTATCTGTGTATCTGTGTATCTGTGGAGGCATTTGTATAGCTGCTGCTGGCCTAATAGACTCGTCGCACAGCTTTTGCAATTGAGGTGTGAATATTTTACGCTTCTATGGATATTTCGACTAAATTAGCGCCAACTACACCGCCGCTTTTATGGCTTCTCAATTAACGCAATCGCAGCCTCACAAATTGCTGCAGTGCCCTCCTCGCTATTTGAAGCGCATTCAAATAAATATCGAACTGACTTTCACTCTAATGAAACAATCATCATCAGAGGTTCGAATCTGGATGGGACCACCCCAAAGTCGGTTCGCTTGTTTATTTGTTGCGGTAGTCAAAAGGCGATCGACATAAACACAAAATCAAAAGGCGATCGACCAACTATTTGCCTAATGAATATTAAGATTAAGAAACGCGCTCAGAGCATTGTTTTGAGGCGAGAAGCGAGGTCAAAGAGTGGCGGCGATCAACAATCAACGATCATCTCTGTGACCCACCTGAGAGAGATTGAGTTCGCTGTGGCGTCAGCCTCAAATAATTTGTGGATCAATAAACGTTCGTTTTATGGCTCTATTAGTGGCTCATTCCGCGCTCCATGCTGATAGCTGGACCCAGTCTCCACTCCAGTCACCAGGCGGCTCCGAAGCTGCACATTTTAATTACGATCAACGTGTGGGGCACAAAAGGAAGCACAGAATAAAGCCAGGCTATAGTCGGGTAGCGACCAGAACAAAACAAATATGCGAATAAGTATGTTCACACCATGCCCACCCAACATTAACATCAATCTTCCACGGATCAAAGATGCAAAACACTTGAGGACCACACCGATGATGACGCAGTCGGCTCAAAACAAACCCACCAGACGCCGACACATGACGATGATCATGATGATGATGATCGCACATGCGCATTGATGCAGAAGATGATCAGGCCGAAAGTGAAGCCGAAGAGACGCAGACGCTAACGCAAACCCAGACGCAGACAAAGTCTCGAATGGGCAGAGGCCACAGTCCAGCAATATCAGTGTCTGAACTTGGGTTGGGCTCTGGGTCACTCAGTGGAAGCTACGGATCTGCAGCAGATGCCCTTCAATCAAAACTGTGGGGTATATTCTTCAAGTGAAGCACAAGCCACCGAATCAACTCTCAAAAGCTTTGTGCGAAGTCAAGTCGCTAATGACCGAGCTGCGTTGAGTAGGGTATATAGCATGTTAAATCTGAAAATGTCTTAATAAAACAATTAATAGCACAGCTGAGTTCATAAGTTTTTATGCTGAGCGCATGATCACAAGACCTCAGGCACAGGGGCGCATTCGACTGAGACGCGGGTAAGGCCAAACACCAAAGAAAGCTGTGCAGCAATTAAGCGAAAATTAGTGTTATATTTATAATACTAATGTTTGTTATGATCTTAACTTAGAATGTATTTAAAATTGAATTTACTTAATTAAATATTACTTCTTAAAATTGATGGCAACTCCGCTCCAGAAATTTTTATGGTTTTTTTTAGCCGACGCCGATCGTATATCGTGTACGTGTACTATAAAGTAATTGAAAAGCACAACAGATTGTTTTAAATATCAGGCGAGCCGCCCAAGTTGACCACCTGTGCGGTGCTGGGGCTTTTGGCCGTGCGGATTTATGGCCCGCTGCCAAACTCCACTGCTGGCCGGGTCTCTTTAGGGCCCAGTGAATGTTAGCCCTGTGCCTGTATCTGGCCTGCAGCTGATCCGCCAGTTGGCGCTCTTTGCTCAAAGAGACGTCGCCATCGAAATCTTCAGCTCTTCACGTTGCCTACTCTTATGCTAATTTCAAAGCTGAGGCTAAAACTGAGACTGAGACTGAGGCAGAGGCAGAGGCATAGGCAGAGACCATGTGGACCACACACGTTGACCGATTCGCATGCCGTGGCTATAAAGCAGAGAGGGGGGCACAGAAACGGGAACGGGAACGGAGTCGGTGGCAGTTTTGGGCTTGGGCGACCGCTGCTTTTATGGGCCCAAAGTATTCGCCACTGGGTTTTCGTTTTGATAAATTATCGATAAAATGATGCGATCACTTTTAATTTGGTTTAGTTTACCTACCGCATTCTTGGCCAAATTAAAAGCATAAGACACACACACAAATACACACAGAGAATTGGTAGGCAACAACAAGTCTTTGAATTTGGAACTCTGACTGAAATAACTGAACTTGATTGAAGTTGAAGCCGCCGCATCGCTCTGTTGTGGAACTGGGGATCTCTGCTGCTGCTGTTGTTAATTAAGTTATCAAAGTTTTTATGACGTCACACACATTTTTGGGTGTGTGTGCGTGTGTGTGTGTGGGAATTGGCATCTGCAGCTGGCGCCAGTGGCGCATAGAATACGATCTTCTAGAGAATATATATATATACATATGTATGCGAAAGAAGTGGGGAATGTGGATCGTTTACGGAGCTACTTGACAATTTGTGCGCCATTTCCTGCTCTCCGTCTGGCAAGCTGACTACGTGCAAGACTTGCAAGGCCTGGCAAAAAAAAATGAAGTAATGTAAGGTAACCCTAAAAGACCACACTTCACATACCCTGTAGCTCATTTTTTTCAACATTATGCAAGAGTGTGTTAAAGTTATAGTTAGGATTATCTAGCATTTATTATAATTTGTTTATTATTAATAATAATAATTGTATTATAAACGTATTTATTATTATTATTAGTATTATCTCTGGCTGATATGTCTTCGATTTAAAAAACAAGTCCTTAAACTATAATATCGTTTAAAATACTCTGCATACTCTAGCTATTAATAAATATGTTGTATTTTTCTCTGTAAATAAATAACTAATTTTAAAAAATATTCTAACAAAATAAAAATTTAATTGAATCCCCAATTTAGTACTATTGTAAATAAGCCAAGAATATTATAGAAATAAATTAATGCAGATCTCTTTAAATGTAATATTTTGGTAGTGTATCTAACCTTCATACATCTAGAATTTAAAGTTTCAATTGTATGCCAAAGTGTTTATGCTCTTTGTTGAAGAGTATTTAATAAATAAACAACCTGATGCATGCGAAGTTAATTTCAGTTTAACCCCATCGATTCTGTCTGCGTTCGAATTGAACGCGAATCCGTTTGTTAAAATTCTCACGCTCCTCTCTGGCGACTTTTAATTGCTCGAACAGCTGAATCGATCGTTTGACGATGTCTCCGGGTCGAAGTCTCTTAAATAGCAACCGATTGCGACTTTAATTAAGTAATTAGTGACGAGGCGAGCTCACAAAGAGCAAAAACAAAAACTAAAATCAACACAAACAAAAAGAAAACGAAAACAAAAAACAAACTAAAAAATTCAATTCAATTTTGCTCGTAATCTCTGCTTCAATTTCAGCTGTCATCGGATCTGAAGTTTATCTCCCTCTCCTTTTCTAGCTCTCGCTTTTCCTTTGCTCTGTTTTTGTTATCCTTTCTGCAAGCCGCCCGCCCTTCGCAGCAAGGCTGAGGGGGGGAGGGTGAGGGGGGCCGCATCAGAAAAACTGTCATTTGTCTATTTTTAACAGACACGCCGACATGAAGGATTTAATTAAATTCAACTCGAGCTGACAGCTTCCATGCAGCTCTGATAGCTCAGAGGCGGGCGGACGTATCTGAATCTGTATCTGTATCTGTATCTGTATCCGCATCCGAAAAGTGTGTATGCGTGTGGGTGTGGCCGCCCCCTGTAACTGTGCACAACTATCTGCGTCTGCAGATGCTCAATTTTCGATTTGTTGATTTCTGATGCATCCCAGTTTGACTTTTCGCTTTGTTTTCATTTCCATTTTCCGCAGCTGGGAAAAGCGCAATTTCAGTTTGATATAAATATGCAAAGTGTGATACGAATTTGATTTTGATTTTATAATTGAAAAAGTGTAAATTGGAGCCCAGCTGAATTCTATTTGATAATTGAATAGATGCAGCTCGCATCACGTAAGGGAAATCCAAAATATATACTCAAACGGATCGAAAAAAAATTCAAAAAATATTTTGGTTATTTTGTAAAATTTAAAACTGTTTTGAAACTAGACTGAAAGTGAATTAAATAACTTTTTTTGAAAAAAAAATTAAATTAATTGTAAATAACAAAAATATTTTAAGCCAACATTTTTATATCATTTCAAGTTCAGGAACCATTGCTAAAATTGAGCAGTAAATTCAAATTGTGGAAAAATATACAAACCAAAACAAATATTTTAAGTTTAAATATGTATTTTGTTTAGTTACAAATCAAATTTGTTTATTCATTTCATCAGGTATATTTTCCATAGTAGCAATCAATCTCTGTTTCATTTCAATTTTCGCATTATTCATGCACGGCATTAAATCACATCTAATGACTCACTTTACCGATAATTACATTCCTGGTACAAGTACAACTGGCTGGGCCCCCCAGCCCCCTTCCGTACCCCCTGCCATCACTTCTTTGCCTAACTACCTGCACACTGTCGCAAACTCAATTAGCCAAAATGAAAATGTCACCGTCATAATTTCATGAGCCAAATTGGCTGACTGTCGGCAATTTCGTTGCAACAACAACAACAACAATTCTACAACCAACAATCAGCGTCAGTTGTTGCATGCCAAAGACACAAACAACAAAAACAACAATGTTTAGCATTTTGCATACACCAGCCAGAACAACAACAACAACAACAACAAAAAGGCAATAAAACTGGCGTTGGTAGCATAATTAAGAACACGAATTGCCCAAGTTAGTAATAGACGTGCACACACACACACACACACACACATACACACACACACTGCATGTTGGCCGCGTCAATCAGTCAAGTTGCCAGCAATTTGGTGGCTGAAAGCCGCACGCCGACTCATTTTAAGACGCTAGTTTTTTAGACAAGTCGACTCTCTGAATCCGGCCAAGATTGGCCCGTATCCGAGTGCGGGTCCGTTTGCTGTGGCCATTTATGAAATTAAGTTATTTTGCTCTTGGGGCGAGCTGCACTTGCAATTGCCGCAGTTGCAGCTGCAGCTGCTAGCAACAACAACAACGACAATGTTGTTAGCCACGTTTAAATGAGTTATTAGCCTCAAGTTGACGATTTTAGCGCTCGTTGCTCGGGCAACAAGTTTCGCGATGCTGTCGCGCTGCATGTTCGAGTGGTTGTCTATGTGCCACGGGCAACGCCCATTTATGCGGCTTCCTTGCGTAATAACCTAACCACAAAATGGCAGTTAACTACAACAGCCCCTCACCCCTCCCCCGGCTGCTGCTGATGATGTTTCGGACAAAGAAAGTGGAGGGTGACACGCCGCAAGCTGATTGAAAGTCGTGTTTATTTTGCACGCTAATCATAAGGCCATAAGCTGAGACAACACCAACCAACCCCTCCCCCCCCCGCACAACAAATTGCCCAGCCTCCCGCACACCCGGCGCCGAGTGTGTGTGTCGACAAGATAAGCCGCATTCATGAGACCATTTAAGCACTCGAACGCAGCACGTGGCACCAGAAACCGAAACCCAGACAAAAGAGAGGGTGCAAGCATTTTATTGAATTAGAAATGAATAGCAGCACTTATTTTACTTTACTTCATTCAAGATACCCTGTATTTTATGTTTGTGTATATTAAATTAAAGCAAGAAACTGTAAATTAAAATGCCAGTTTAAAATATTTAAATTCTTACTTGAAAACTTAGGACGATTTGTACAAAAAATTTGTACTAATATTCTAGACTTGAGTTTAAATAATAACAATATTATATTTAAATATATATATATATATATATATATATATAATAATTGATAAATATGTGAAAAATTTCTTGCTGTTAATGTGGGCTAAAAATATACTCAAATTCAAAATTTTGTATTAAATAAGGCGTAGTTCCTAATTTCAAAATCCGTTAATATTGCAGAAGTAAACATGAAATTATTAAAATTTGTCAAAAATAATTGTAACAAGAATTTCGAATATTTTAAGTTTTTAAATTCTTGTTTGATTAAATAGTGATTAAGTGCATTGTTATAAAAAATTGCCATTTTGGCCCCATTTCGAAATTACTTGAACTTAATTTAAGTACAACATTTATTCGATTATATTCCGCTCTTATAGTAAACTATGCAGCTGAAAAACAGAACCGAAATACTATATTGAAGTAATTTTTTATCTAAAAACATTTTAACATTTTCCATTCAGTTCACATACATATTTCCATAAACAAATTTGTTTTTTAAATTTTACAAAAAATAGTTTGTTTGCAAGTATTAATTTTTCTAATATTTAAATACTGCCACTTATCATTATCAGTTTCGCCCCGTTTTTTGTGTTTTTAATTTGCATTGATTGTCGGGAAATTAATTAAATTTGGCAACTTGTTGAGCAAATGTTGCGCTATAAATGGCTGCCCATCAATTGCCAGCCAGCTGGCAGGCATCGCATTTCATTTGTAGTCCCTGGCAGCATTCGATGTGCTTTGTCACGTTCTCAACCAGAGGGGAGGAGGAGGGGTGGTGGCAAACTTTTCAACTGGCAGCAAAATTAAATTGTTTTCCATTTGTTTCTTTGTCAGAATGCGAAATCATTGCAGCAACCCTCGTGTGTGTGATGAGTTTGAACAAACACACATATACAAATATATATATATATATATATATCATTTGCTTAGCCGCATAATAAATTCAGAATTGTGCAACATTGCGTATGCGCAATTTTATGGCAAATGTCTCTCAATGAAAATCGGTGTAGCGGACTCGAAACAAAAGCAACAATTGCAGCAATTACATTTCAATTACTTGCACAAAACATCTGTCGATTGGCACAAAAGTCCAAATAAATAACTGGCCAAGTTGACATGGCTCAGTTCAGATACAACAATACACACACACATATACACAAACACACACTTATACAAATCGAGTAGTTTTATCGTGTTTTCTATTCAGAATTCATTCATTATTCAAAGTTGGCAATTGTCACATGCTTTTTGTTTCGCTGCGGCTACTGTTAGCTGGTTGGGCTTGTTAACACGCTAAATGTGTCTGCTACACAAATGTATCTGTATCTGAGTATCTGAGTATCTGAGCAGCCGCGTATCTGCAGACTGCACGGCCACAGAATATTAATTACAAAAAACAACTAAAACAGACAGCGCTTAATTCATTGCCCAGCTGCAGTTTCGACTCGACTCGATTCAATTCAATTCAATTCAACTTGAATCGAGTTGCGAGTTGCCAGTTTCTCACATTGATTGATACGCCCCAAACTAAACTAAACAACTGACCGATCGGCCAGTTGTGCAACATTTTTATTGAAATCGATGCAATTTATGCACGCAATTAAGTCGAAAAGGACTGCGGACGGAGGACTGAACACAGAGGACTCTGCGGCATGCAAGTAAATTTGTCTTCTGCTGTTGCATGTGCTGCATGCGCAATGTGCCACCGAGAGTCGCCTCATAGAGGAAGTCCAGTGGCTCATTAAGGCTCAACCAAAGCAAAATGAATTTCAGGCGTTTATTGCTGAAAATGCAACGGCAATTCAACAACAACAACAACAATAACCGCTTTGATGGCGCCATGAATAAAGAAATTAGCGCCATAAAATATGTCGGGAATTTCGCATAGAAAGTAAAGTTTATAGTGCGCATCGATGCAATTTATAACGCTCGCCACGTCTGCGGCCCAATTCAAGTTGTGATATCGGAAAATCCATGCAACATTCAACCACATAAATCAATCCAAATGCATGAGGCAAATTGTGAGGCATTTATATCTGCATTGGACACGGATTTATAATCAGCGATTTTATCATTTTGCTATTTATGTCAAGGAAATTGTTCATATCTCTTACATCTTAGTGACTTTGTGTCGGATTGGGAAACATTTAGCAATGAACTTGCTTTAAATGAAGTTTTGGAAAATTTCGATAGCAGGCGTGAAAAACTGATCGATTTTATATTTGTTTCTAAAAATTTTAGTGGAAATTCACTAGCCTAAAATATAAGGGCAAAAATTAAATTTTTCTATTGACTTTTAAGTTTAAAAAAACCTATTGTAAAAATTTTAAAAAATTTAATCACTGTACAAAAACTTGCTTTATTCTAAGCTTAAGCTACATTTTAAATATTTATGTAAAATAACATTTGAGAGATAAAATTTAAAGTTAAAACCATTTTACAAAACTTGCTCGGAAAAGATTAAATTATTTTTTATTAATGTAAATTTATTTATTATTTGAACTACATTAAATCGGAGTTGAAAAACTAGTTTTAAAAGAAATACATATATATATATTTATATTTATTACATTTAACTTTACTTAAAATTGATGAAACAGTTAAAATTCATAGTTTATTGATTGTTTAATTGATTAGTGTAATTCCGAAACGATTAAATTCGGTTTCTATAGCAAACTGCACTTTGCTTATCTCGTAGGATTCAATTGCATTTTAAGTCAGTCGTTTAGGGGGCCATTAGCATTTCATTAACGGATCAACGCAGACATGCCGAAGACTGCCACATGCCGAATACTTTCTCCACGTACTGTGTTGCCCTCCCGCTCCCCAACGAAGATGCCGGCTAATTATGTGCGCGCCGTCATAACAATAATTCTTAAAGGGGACGCTGCGTTTTCTCAGGCCGCTCAGTCGCTGCGATGAACATGTCCGATAAGATATCAGATACATTTGTATCTGTGTGTGTGTGTGTGCGATCCGTGTAAGCCAAAGACACAAAAAGATGTCTCATCTTTGGGCTTAATTACTTGCACGCGTGCTAGAAATTTATGTGAGCAGACTGCCGTTGCCATCTCTTCCCCTCCCCCCCTCGCACAGGCCATGGCGACACATGCGTCGGGGCCTTCTGGGTCTGGGTCTGGGTCTGGGTCTTAGTCTGGGTCTGGTGCTGTGTCGGACGAGACGAAAACGTCTTACTTAGCCCTGGCCGAGGCAAGTGCCAGCTGCACCAAAAAAGCTTCCTCTTTCAACTCGACAACGATTTTGGGAGCATATTTTTCATACGCTTGAAATTATTTTGATCTGAGTAGCACTCTTTTCAAACTTAACTAAAAAGATTATCTTTGATTTGATAAGCAAAGCAAAATTATCTTTAATCAAAAGATCAGTCAATTATTTAGCATATTTTTTTAGAGATAAAATCTGTTTTAGTACCGCTTTCAGGTAGAGTATCTGAAAGTCGACAATTAATTTAAACATTACACATTTATGTGTATATTATTTGGCTTCAGATTTCTTGGCCATATGTTGATATTGTTGTTGTCTCTGCAGGCTGCGCTGTCTGTTCTTGTAAAATGTTCTGCCTTGGACCCACAGCATCGTTTTTGGCATCGTTAATTAACACATTAACATTTGCAAGTTGAGTTGATCATCTGAAGCGATCAGGTTCATTGTCGAATAAATACGCCAGATACTATGTATCTAAATCTTGATATATATATAGTACACACGTAGACGGGCATAAACAATGGCTAAAGACTGCTGCTGATGAGTTCATTAGCGAACTAATTTCAACTTAAATTAAACTTAATGCGAAATGATGATCGTCATCAGCAGAGCAAACAAAGAATCAAGGCGCAAAAACAAACAAAGCGACAGGCAGCAACAAGACAACACAACAAAATAACAACTGTAAAAAGGGGAGCAACAACTACGAGAAAATAAAAATGTTTTAATTTGCAGCTTCTGCCCATTTGCGCGGAAAAAATCAAAGGCGTAAATGCCGCGGCAGCCCCAAAAACCACCAACAACAACAACAACAGCAGCAGCAGCAACAGCGACAGCGGCAGCAACAGCAACAGCAGCAACGGCAATCGTCAATTTGCGTTGATCGCTGCTTCGTTAAAGCGCGCTCTCAGTCCAACATGCAGCTCCAACATGTTCGAAGCGCAGCGAAGAGTGCGAGAGAGCGTGCAGATTACACGAGTGCACACGCTGTTCTTGCAGTTGTTGTTCTTGTTTGTGCGTTTGTGTTAGCAGTGGCTGGGATCGGACACAGTGCACATCCGTTTTGTATTGGCGACAGCGCCCCCCAAACTCCTTGTTGCTCCGCTGGCTGTCGCTCTGCTGTTATTAATAAAGACCACACATTTTGACAACGAGAGGACCACCCAAGTGCAGCTGCTGCGCCGACGCTGGCGCAGACGTCGCGACGTCTCATAGTTGGCTGCCCTTTGCATGCTTCGCAATTTAAAGGCCCCGCTTAATTATATGCGGCCGAGGGACCAGAGGAATGAAAGGCAGCGGCACTGCGAGGCGCCCGCGTTGTTGTTTAATTCCCAAATGCTCGCAGAAATGCAAATTGTTTCGAATGCAACCCCCGCGAGCAGCGGAGAGCGACGCAGGGCAACACTACACTCCACTCCACTCCACGCAACGGAGAGCGGCGAGAGCGAGATGCCTATCGGTGTTTTGTAATTACAATCGAGGGTAAATATTTATGGCCGCTGCTTGCGTGTGGTCAGGCATGGTTAGTTCGACTACTCAACCTGCCCTTCGAGCAGAGCCGACGTGTGCAGGGGGTTGGCGATAAGGTAAACCTGGTCCAATGGCGCCCACCAGTTAATAAAAATGTCAACTGAAAATGGCATTATGCAAATCCGGCAACAAAAACACGCAAAAAAGCAAAAAACATAAACAAGCAACAGCATCTGCAAAAACAACAACAACAACGGTAAACGTAACTAATCCACAATCAATCGAGAATGACAACAAAGAAAAACTGAAGCAGCTACAACAACTAACAATATCAGGTGAATTACACTGTGCAACAAAACAAATGAAAATGCAGTCCAAATAATTTTATAATGCGAATGGCTAACAAAGAGAATATGAATTTGACGAGTAAAAAAAGTTTCAAGGAATTGATTAACAGGGAAGTTTATATCAGCAATCTCAGATGACTTTCAACTAGACTCAATTGATAATCTCTTTTTTTATTCTGGCAACCTACACTAATTTTTTTCTCCAACATCAACTGCTTTCTAGCGAGTAGTGTAATTTTTCTAATCTGCTCATCTGCCAAAAAAAAACAAGAAAAAGAGAAATTACAATACTTTTTTTGTGTCGCACAGTGCTGTTACTATTGTTGTTGTTGTTGTTATGCCCGCTCTTTTTGTTGCAGTTAGCGGCCTTCATTTACAGCCGCCAGCAGTAGCAAAGGGAACAGCAACAACAACGACAACGGCGACAACAACAAAACCGCGAGGACCACCCCTAAGTTAGCCTTATGCCCCAGCTTCCCAGCTTCATTCGATTCTTCCTTGGTGGTCCTGCTGCCTCTGCTGCTGCCGCTGCTCCCATTGTTGGCGGATTTGCCAAACTTTGACGCCGACTGCTCCCAGGTCCAAATGGAAGCTGGTTTCGCTTCGGTTTCGGACTCGGTCTCCGTTTCGGTTTTGGCTTCGGTTCGGGTCGCAGTGAGTCACACTGGCGCAGAGGGAACTCCTAGGTGGATGTGGATGCGGACGGACGTGTGTGTGGTCCGCTGACGTACTGAATCATCGTCTGCACTGAACACGATCATCATGATTGTGTTCATCATCATTGTGTTCTTGTGTGCGCCAGTTGCGGGTGCGTCTTTTGGTCACTGATCTGCCACCGACTCTCGAAGCGGCAGAGGCAAAAAGGGAAAAAAATTTCGACTTCGAGTTCGAGTTGGAGTTTGAGTTTCTGTTTGAGTTCGGCTTTGGCTGTGATCGCGGCACAGATCTCCAATTAGCCTGCCTTCTGGTTGATGACTTAATTAAGTCTGTGTGGCGCCTGACTGTGCATTGTTGTTCCTGTTGTTGTTGTTGGCATCGATTTCGATTGGTTTGTGTGGCGCAGTCATAGGAACTGAAGAGGGAATAGGGTCAGGGACAGAAACTGGCCACAGACTTCCCTTGCCTAGTTAATTGGCGTACACATCAGATCAGTTGGGGGAACAGTGCAACTGCTTGATTTATATATGCGTCGTTTCCCCCCACTCACACACACACACACACAGTGTACACATGGAGCTGCATCCCCTTTGGCTGGATATTTAAGTGTTTTCTGCATTTTGTGACATCTTTTGCGTCACATTTCTCATGTTGTGAAATATTTAGCAAATCTCTGCCTGTTGTCGCTGGCGGCGCCTTTTGAAGACTCAAACGCTGGCATTGTGGGTGGCCCAGGGTGATGTGGCAGTCAAAAGGGGGAAGCTCGTGGAAATGCGATGCAACTTTAATGGCTTACAATGAAAAGTGTGCCTTGTTAGGCGAGTGTGTCTCTCTCTCTCTCTTTCTCTGTGTGTGTGGTCTGTCGTTAGGGCAGATGGCCAGCAGGCAGCTTTTGGCCATTTCGGGTCTTGAGTCTAGCCAAGCTGTCGCTTCTGTTTGCTTTGGCTTTCCCCGGAACCGCTTATTGAACCGCAAACTTTGACGACAGTTGCGGGCGTCGTCCGGTTTAATGGATTTTTAATGACAAACAAAGTGCAAAATAACTCATTTTGTGCCGGCTGTTGCAGTGGCTACTCGCACATTACCCCACCCCTAACCCCTTACCACGGCCATGTAATCACATAATCATATACCAATAACGTAGCCACAATGGAAACGGTTCTCCGAGCAGCCACGGTTAATGTCAACAAATTCACGACAATTTCGTTACGCAGCTTTTGCCGCCCACAATTTAGTAGCATTCATTGTTAGCGACTCCAGTGGGAATAGGAATGGGAATCGGAGTGGGAATGGCGATCGGGTGGTGGCCCAACTGGAGCGCAATGATTCGTTGGTTGGTTGGTTGGTTGGACCCGGTTCCAGTTGCCTGCTTTGCAACGCAGGCGATGTTTATTTTTGCTGGCGTTTGTCAGTTGCGCAAAACCATTTACCTTGGTCCATCAACCAGGCATTTAAGTTGTTCTGCATACCCTGGGTGCCATCGATTATAAGAGTTGTCTGTTATTTCAGTCAAAAAAACATGCTTATGAACAATAAATACTATATTCTATAAATATATATATTATAAAATATATAAATACATATATATTCATGAATGCTTAAGTCACAATTTGTATTTGCTTTAAATAAAACAATTGATTAGTGATTTGTGTGATTTGTGATAATTTTCAAATTTAAGAATATTTGGTTCTATAAAAACATTTTTTCCCAGTTTACAGGGTATTACATAGTTGAGCAAGGCGTAAGCAGGTTTTATCTTATTGTTGTTGATGAGCGTGCCTCGTTTGCCACATGCCAGCGATTGTCGTTGCGCTTCTACTTCTTCTTCTTGTATTTACCTGCACTTTTTCAACCCATCACTCCACCTCCCCCTCCCCCTCTACACCTGTTCACTTATCTCCATCCACCTGTTCGCCTATTTGAGCCATTGGCCGCGAATATTTGCAGCTTTGACATACAAACAAACTGTCAGCTCACCGTTTTGCAGCTGATGCATTTAACATTACACATTCAACAAACACAACAACAACACACACACATACATGTGTGTGTTAGTCGTGTCTAGCCATTTAAATGAGAAGGTCATTTCAATTTTCGAATGCAAACGAATCCAGTTGGGCGGCAAAAAACACACAAAATGTAATGCAAATAAAAACTTGGTATAAAGTGATAGGAAGATAATCCAATTGGGTTAATATACGATATAATTTTCGCAGTTTTTACCGAATTTTTGATAAAGAAAATGATGTACCGAATAAAAAAATTTAACGAAATTTAACGAAATTTAATTTGTTTGCTTTGTTTTATATTATGATATTATTATTTTATTTACACATTCACGACTTAAATTTTGTATAGATTTTTATATAGCACTGCAGTCTAAAATTTCCACTATGAGATCAGATATATAACTTTAACTCGCAATTAATTTATCGACTTTAATAAAAATAATAATGAAATGTACAAAAGAAAATTAATGTTGTACATTCAACTCTAGTTAATAATATAAAATTAATAATAAAAGCAACTGATTGAAAGCAACCCTATTTATTCAAAAACATTAAAACTATTTAACCTATAGTTTTAATGATGTAATGTATAACAAGTTTTCCTAGAAAGACTCTAAATCAGTAATAGATTAATTATTATTTGACATAAAAAAAGTGTTAATAATAATTCTATGTGCCAGGTCATTAATATTCTCACTTAATTATACCCCGTGCCTAATAAAAATGGTTCATAAAATGGGCACAAAACTTTTAAACTATAAAAACTAGAGACCATATATATAATATACACATCTAAAAGCTGTACAGAGTAGCTCCTAACCGGACACTTCCGGGCACTCCTAACTTTTCTTGGGAGTCATTAATCGACTGTTTGGTTTAATTAAATGTATTCATTGGGTTCAATAGGTTAGCATCAACAATAGTATTCACGAGTAATTAATAAAGTAATTGAATTATTTAGCGGCTGCCGCATTAAATTGCATCAGTTGCTTGTTTCGTAACTGCAACATTTGCCAGCCGCACAGCAACTGGTGATAAACAGGTGCAATTACGGCGACAAATCCCAAGATCCACATTGACTACCACGTCCATTTTTACAATTGTGTGTGTGTGTGTGTTGTGTGTGTGTGTGTATCTGTGAGTGTACCCAAATACAATTGCACACGCGGGGTATTAAAAAAAGTGCGGCGCATTTTGAGTGATGGCATCTTGAAAAACTCGAACTTGAACTCAAACTGAAACTCAGGAAACTGAGCGGCAAAAAGAGAGAACGAGTCCGAAAGCGTTTGCTGACGGCAGATCACAAAACTCAACCTGGACAATTAACACCTGCTCGGCTGCGAAACGGCAGCGACAACAATAATAAATAATAATTGCTCCAATGGAAAACATGGCCAACAAACGCGTTTGTCAAAACAGCCACAGCAACAACAACAACAACAGCAACAGCAGCAACATGAGCAAACGAAACAAGTGAAAGAATGAGCTACACACACACACACACACACACACGCACACACACCTGCAGAGGCAGCCTCGACACTTGGGAACTAGCAACTGGGAACGGAGATGGCGACTGGCCACCGTTCTCCGCTGCTTTGAGTTTAGTTTGTGTCTGCGCCGCGACGGCGGCACTCACGACACACGACTAACAACAACAACAACAGCAACAGCAACAACTCAACATTCGCGCAACAACATCATTAAGCCTAAAACATTACTTGCACACATACATACACACATACGAAAATAAAATGTACATTTTTGTCTATATTTATATATATTTTTTTGCCGCAAAAAAGTAAAATGAAAATTAAATAATACGTATTAAAAAGACATTTTATGGTAATGTAAGAAATTGTCTTGCAACATGAAGAAAACCATTCATATACAATTTTTGATATTTTAAACATAACTGTTGACAATTATTATTTCAGCAATATAAAGTCGGAAAATTATACATGATTTATAATTTCAAAAATTATTTATCTCATATACATTTTCGGCATTTTTGGGAGATTTTTTCTTAAAATCCCAAAAAAAAATATATAGACCGATATTTGAAGAGCGGGCAAACTGTTTTTGTTTATGGGGAATACTAAACAATATAAAAAAATTAATATTTAAAAAAATCGCAACAGTAGTTGCTTTTTTTTCATAAAAACAAAATGTGTTGTAGTGGTGCTATTTTTTTTTCGCAGCTGTACATACATACTAACCAAATCCGTAAAAAGAGCGTAAAACAGTCGAAAACTGTCTTTAATAAGATTATTTTTTGATAAAATATCTATTTTGTAATTCAGTGGGCGGAGGTGGGCGTTACTGAAATTATGCGGCTCGATCATTAGATGAGGTCAATAAAAAATTGTCTGCAAAATTTGGTTATTCTAAAAGCTTGAGTTATGGATATGGTAAAAGTGAGGGAGATATATAAATTAATTCAAATTGTGGGCGTAGTGCAAAATTTCAAGTATCTAACTTATTTTTATAGCACCGATATAGCAGTTTTTCCTGCTAGTCAATTAACATTGTTTTTAAAATTAGGTTTATTGAGCATTATTATCTAGATCAGAGCAAAAGACACCAAATTTACTAAATAGATTATCAAAATTTATAATCATATATAAATTTACTCCAATTTATTTATAATATATAATATATTTCACCAATTTGCATACAAACAGACAATTCACGATATTCACATAATTTCTCAATCCCATTGAATATCGTAAATTAGCATAAATTACTTTGGCAAGCCTTACGAAACTCGTCTTTAATTACGGTTAAACCACAATTTAAGCTGCAAATCAAAACTATGAGAATTAAACTAAATTTAACTGCTAACCACAAATCGTACAAATCAGAGAAGACAAAAAAAACAGTTTGCTTCCCAGCAATGCAAAGATTAACCGCAAAAAGCCCAAAAACATGCGAGTTGAAAGCAGGCGCCACGGGTTCAGTTGAAGGTGCAGGCCTTGGCCAGCTGCAGATGGTCTGGGACCAGGTTTTAGTGTAGAGGAGGAGGAGGAACAGTGACAGGAACTAACTGAGCTCAACTCAACTGAGCGGAACGTCAACTAAATGCAGATGAACGTCGCCACAGTCGAAATGTGGGTCTGTCGGTCGCTCCATCATCAGAAGTACCACACGCATATCCAATTATTTAAATCCCCCAAAATACCCACACACACACACACAGACAGGCACACATACAGGTAGAGCCTGAATCTCAGAAACAAAGGAGAGCGAAAAGCTGACTACCTTGATAATGAAATGTTTCAATCAAAGGCAGTTAAATCATTTAAATTGCCCGACTGCCGGCTCTGAGATCATCTGGAGTAGCATCACCCCATCGCAGTGGTCATTGCAGAAAAACTAACTGCGAATAATAAAAATATGATTACGATGTATAAATGCAAATTCGCGCAGCAGCAGCAGGAAGCAGTTAGTTCAGAAGTGATCCCCGGACCCGAAGTACTCCCAGTCGGAACGCAATCCTTGGCGACCTCGGATATATCAGGCAGATGTTTCGAGCCACTCGCACAGGCAGGACACGACTCTGGGGACAACTTGTTAATGGGCGACATTCCTCTGATTGGACCTAACTGAAGCTTGTCCTCAGTTATGCTGGCTACGTGCACTCGCATGTTTTTCTCTTCTTCTTCTTTTTTTTTGTGGGTTTGTCGGCAACATATTAACTGAACAATCAGTTGCTTGTCATCAAGATGTTCTTGCATAATTCATCTGTATTTCAGTACAGTAAACATAAAATTAGGCTACAAGAAAGCTTTCTTAAAATCAATTAAAATCACTTTTCTCAAATATTCTCTTTATAAGAAAATGAAATAAAATGAGTAAAATAATTTTCATAAATTAGTTATAAAAAAAAACTGTTTTCTTTTAATTCTCATTGAAATTCCAAAGGTATTTCCCAATTCTTTTTAATCTTTGCAACTTTACAACTTGCAACTTTAACTTTCAAAATAAGTTCAAAATTTAGTATCTTAATATCAACTTCGAAATTATATTGAATTATATTATATATTCATATATATAGCATATATTGTAACTGCTCGTATTTCATTATATCCAAGCTTCACTGTCTCAATTAGAACAGATTTTGGACAACTGTCAGAGAGCTACACACTTATTACACGCATTTCTACATATGTACTTCTATCTATTTATATTCGTATTTATTATGTTTTTTTTGTATGCGCTTTGTGGTTAACCGAATTGATTGTCTCCGATTTCTTTATTCAATTGCAGCGGCTGTTCATTTTTTTTTTCTACACGACACGAAACTTTTTATAGACATGTACAAAAAAAAACCCACAAAAAAAAGAAAAACAAATACAAATAAATAAATTTCAAAATTCAGCGAGTGGCCAATTTAGGCGGCGAGTCAATTGCAATTAATCAATACCAAATATAAGCATTAACTACAAAATTATTTAACCTTTAAAATGGCAATTAAATCGTTGCGGCAACAATCAATTGCTCAGATACAGATACTCGGATACAGATACTTACATACAAAGCAAATAGGAATTGAAATCGCAGTCGAACTGCGGCATATATATATATATATATATATATGTATATATATGCGTGTTGTGCACGTTGTACAATTAATTGAAGTTGAAGGCTCAGCGACAACAAACAATTAAAAATTAAATAAATAAACGAATAAACGTATTCGTTGAGGGGCTGCGCATGCGCCAATTACCTGCAAAGAGAACAGAAGCAAAATAAAAAAAACGAATTAATGGTCAGCGGCAAATAAACAAATAAAACGCATTCACGCCGGGCTTGCCACATGCGGCATTAGTTTATAATTAAGCAATTGGATATCGGATACAGAACCATTACACAAGATACACGGTTGGACCAGAAGTCGGCGCGATTTTAATCGCTTTTAGCGCTTAATTGAACGCAGCGCGGTGTACTTCTGGGAAGCAAAGTATCTAGATACTAGAACTAATTGTATTGTGCGCCGCAGATCAGCCGAGTTTCGTAGAACACTTTTACAGCTGGTCGGACCTGGTCCAAATCGAATGTCAGTCAGTCACTCAGTCACTCAATCAAATCGGCTCAATGTCAATGCACTCGACGCATACCCAAACGGCGAAGCGCTGCGTAAAAAAACATTTTAATCAACTTATCAAAAAGTGTCAGTCAAGTCGGCAATCAACATTTGCCGCGTGTGTGGTCCTCATCGTCATCTCCAGCCCCAACGCTCCAGCTCCAGCTTCAGTCTCGCAAGCTGACTGACACCAAAGTTAAGTGGCGCACTCACACACACACACACACACACGCATATATTTATATATATAAATATATGTATTTGAGAGCAATTTCAAAGCCAACTCGTTGACGAAGCCTCCGCTCTCAGCTCTCGTTCGAAGCCAGTTTCAAATGCATCTGTGTGTCAATGTATCTATGTATCTATGAGTCTCGGCTCGTATCTGGTGCCTCAACCTTAGCCGCATTCTCCGTCGCAGGGTTGCAGACTTGTCTCTCAACTGCAAAGCTTCAAGCCATCAATCTTATTGACACCGTTTCAGGCAAAACAAGACCAAAATTCAAAAACTCTGCGCCAGCATTAGGTTCGGCTTTTGAAACCTGGCTGGAATAGCCTCCGGGCCAGCTAGACTCCACGGGCTCTGGAGCTGACGAGCTGTCGAGCAGGCGTAACTGCCAATTGAATTTTCAAACAAATTTCAACGAGCCGATTGCGATCTGGCTTTTAAAATAGATCTGCGCTAATAGTTAACCATTTACATTGTCACGAATTATGCATGATTAAATTATTATTATATAATTATTTAAATATCATTGTTTCTTCTCTAAAATATTTTGACCAAACGATCAACAGAATAAAGCAAAACATCTAAATGTGTACTTAAATAAAAATCATTAATCAAAACGAATTTGAATTTTAATTTTTAACAATAATATCAACTGCTATTCACATATTAATAGCCATATTAGTTTCATTCGTGTTTATTTAATTTTTATCTGAAAAACTTTCACAAATTGCATAACTCAGTTAAACAGCATCAATATTTAATGTGGGTGGTCTCCGTTTTTGTCTCCCATCCATCACACATTTATTCAGTCATTCATCATCATTTTAATCAATTTATTTTGCATAATTTCAGCTTCAACTTTCTTGGCATTCAATTGGCCCTAAATCAACGTACGGAAAATGCAATTTAATTACCGCACTTCATTCCGTATAGCTAAGCAATAATAATGTTGATGACAAAAATGCACATAAAGTATCATCATCATGATCATGATCATGATGATTGTCAGATGTCAGCAACGATGCAACTCCAAGTTGTCACAATTATTACGCACATAAATCGCAATGAAGCCGCAATGAGCACATCGACGATCACAACAATACACACAGAAGATATATTTATACAAATATATATATATGTATATATATGTGCACATATATCGGTATCACTAAGGACAACAACAGCAAATTGAGTCGCACGCGCAGATCTCAACTTCAACTTTGTTTTTGCCTCCTCACTTTTCGTGCATTGAAGTTGCAGTTGCAGCACCCGTTCCAGAAGCTCTGTTGCATCCGTCTTAAAGCAACAACACGGCGAGATCATCATACGCAGTTATCACTGCTGATCAGTGGTCAGCCTCCCCTCCACTGCCACCCGCTGACCCCGCACTGAAAACTGCATTTCATTAATGCTCGTTTCTAACTGCTTAATACAATTTATTTGTATGCAGTGGAACGTTGTCGTCCGAGCCGCATTCGAGCTTTATTAGAGTGGCTCCTCGCTGGCTCTGCGAACCGTGTTCCGACTCCGACTCCGTCTCCCGTATCCAAGTCCAAGTCCAATTCGAAGACTACATCTCTCTGGTTCTGGCTCTTTCTGCAGGACAAGCTTAAGCGCTGTTCGTGTTTGCTGTCAACTTGGGTGGTCCCAGTCAGCGGCAGCCAAACAACAACAGCAACAACCAAAAACCAACAACAACAACAGCAACAACAACAACAACAACAATATCAGCGCGAATTCGTATGGAGCCGAGTCGACCAGCCTGCAGCAGAATCGACTTAATTTTATTATGCACCCATCGCCTGGGAGTAGTCGCAACGCGCAGCAGCTTGCCACAGCAGCTTGCAGCAGCAGCTTGAGTACGCGAATATCTGTGTCCGAGTGTGTGTGTGTGTGTGTGTGTATGGCTACGACTATATAGATCAGAGTTAGACAATAGCTGATAGCCTTATGGGAACCGCGCTTGCTTAAGTCATCAGACGCCGTATTATCGCGTCCCGACATTATGAGCACTCGCCGGATCGCAATTAGTTAAGGCCAACAAAGCAACTGGTAACGGAATCGTTAAACGCTGCCAGTTGCAAGTTGAATGTGTGGGAATAAATAACACGAGTCGAGATCAGAAGCCAATTTTTACATTCGACACTTTTGTAGGATTAATGCACATACAAATTGGTATATAGATAGATATATACTTTTACATATATAAGATACTTATTTCTTAAATGGAATCAAAATGCAAAATCAAAAATTAAGAAAGTGCGTACATTGCCCTGCTTCATTCCATCATTTTATAAATCAGCTTTAAACAGATATTATCCTACTATATATAGATAAAACCAGTGGCATCTAAATTTTATTTTCGCTTTTTAGTTCTATTTGCAGTGTCGATTGTGGGCGTGGCCGAAATAGCTTTGCAACTAACTTAGTTAAAACTTAAAAAGACTTTTGAGCATCCATTTTTACATGAAACAAATTAGAGAACTTATTGTAATATTTTCTATAGGTATAGAAATATTTTTGGTTATAGTGTCAGTCGGTATTCGATATACACCTGATGGAATCGCCGCATTGAATCAGTTATTTTGGCCCGAACAACTGGCGACGCTAAAGATTGGCGCCCCTTTTGCGTTACTTGCGCCTCATTATTTCCGAGAAGACGACTTAGAATCTCTCAATTATCGTGCGCTACAAAACGAATATTTACACAGCACTCGAGGCATGATGGCAACACTGTTGAGGATCAGCTCGAGACCAGCTATGCAGCTACAACTTTAGCAGCAGCTTTTGTGCCCGTTTCCGTGGGCCGCGACGATCACTGCTTTTGTTTCTCACTAATCTCAGCTGATTTGAATTTGCTGGCTGGCCACACAGCTGAAGACTCGTTGAATGGTACTCAAGTGTCAAGAGATTATGAGTTGGCCAACTCCAACTCCAATTCCAATTCCAATTGGAATCGTTGCAGGCATGAAACTGAAATCGTTTCACATGATAATGAAGCAGTAATTCCAATAAGTGTGACTATCGGTTTTACTGCGGGCCGCACGACAGAGGCCCCAGATCCCCACGTTGATCATCACGAACAAGTAATTAAAGCGAAACAAGTAATATACAAACAATAAGCAAGCCAAGACGCTGACGCCGACGCCGACGCCGTCGCCAACATATGTCTGACAAGCTAGTGGTAAGAAGAGTAAGGGGAGGGGTGTTCGATATGGTATGGTAGGGTAAAGGTGAGCTAAGCTGTCTTATGGCTATGCAAAGCACCAGCAAAAGTGAAACCAAAGCCAAAGGCATCAACAAACCAGCCAAAAGCCCAGCTCGCTTCCCAATTAAACTTGACAAATGCGGTTGACCACACACACGCATCGAGCATTGGACATCGGTCACCAGTCAACGGGTGGGGGGAGGGGGAACTGTTATTGTGACTCCCGACTGGTACTGGGGCATTCCAGATCTGTGAATATATCTCTGACTGAGCCCTGTTGTCGTGACTGCAAAGATGTCCGTCTGCCTGCCTGCCCGTCACTCACTGGCATAAAATAATCAAAGCGCCCCCTCCAGCAGACGACAGACATGTCAACTGTATGACAACCACATCAGCATCAGCCACAGCCACAGCATCATTCAAAATGCCAATGAGAACCACAAATTCCTGTACAGGTTTCACTACGCCCGAGGCCACTTCGAGCCGTGATCCAAATGGTGTTAGTTATGGGCCGCAATTAACGCCAGGCATGGAGTGTGCCTAACAGTAAACCAGCAAAGATAACTCACATGAATGAAAATTAAACGCAACGCACACACATATATATATATATATTCACAATATAGCTGTTAATGACTTTCAATTCATTTAATTGATAATAAATTGCAAGTTATCAAAAACTGATGGATAATAAATTAATATGGCTAATCCATTGAGAAGAGTTAACCAAAATATATTAACTTTATTGCATTATAATTTTAACATTATTTAAGAAAATTTGCAAAATTAAATTACAACTAAAATAAGTTTAGCATTGTAGTCCCAGATATAATACCCTGGAACAAAATACTTTAAATATTTTTATTTAAATTTTTAATTCGGTACTCTGATAGAAGTGAAAAATAATATACCAAAATTGAAAGCTAAATTATGATAATATATAATTATGATAAATGTTATCAAAAAGCTGTCATTAACTCATTCCCACTTAGATGATAGTTAAACCAATCATTCAGTTAAGACAACTTTTAAGAACGAATCAATTTGAGTATGAAATATTTGTATGAAGAATGATCTCGAAGAACTTGGAGAAGCCAGCTCAACTGAGAGCTGAGCTCATTATTAGTGGCAAACTTGGCTAACTTGCCACAGATGGATGCGAGTATGTACATATTTATTGGCACAGATACAGATACATTCGCAGCAACAGATACAGATACAGCTAGAGAGACAGTAATGAATAAACGATTAAAAGACCACAAACAAATGAATTGTGGCTGCCGTCAGATTTAATTAGTTTTCAATAAATTCTTTACCGAGTTGTTGTTGTTGTTGTTGTTGTTGTTGTTGTTGCTGCTTGCGCCTGCAATCTGCAGTCATAATGAGGCTTATTTTGATTATTTGTTTATTTGTTTGCCTGTTGGCTTTTAATGCATGTTTATGCCATCTGACTGACGGACGGACGGACTGACTGACTGACTGACTGACTGGCAGTCACCTCGTGCCAAAGATTGATCGCATATGTATCTGCGGCCTGCCCCATACGAAATAAATTCCAATAATAATAAGAGAATATGAAATACCTGCCCTGCCCACTTTGGGCAGCTCCAAGATTATTATACAAGTCGGTTGATGAATGAAGTCATTTGCTTGTAGAAAATATTTTGACAGCTGTAAATATCGACGGCAAGCCGTAAAACATTTCGGCCTCTCGATCTCGATTCCGACACCGCAACGCGGTGGGGCGCGGCCTGCCGCGGCAAAGGCCTCATTTCCAAATGAACACAAATGAAGTTATAAAAATGATTTTTATATGCCAGCCGAATTCATCTGAATCCAAATGCGGAAACTTGTCTTTTGCGTCGAGCTTAGCGCGGGAACAGTCTGGGTGGTCCCCAAGGTCCCACACAAGCCCGAGCCCGAGCTTCGCTTTGACGTATCCACGAATCTGTTGCCCATATTGCGCGCAAAGTAACGAAATCAGCTTTGGAATTTCAACAAGTCGTTGACTCTTTGGCTGTAAATCGTGCGAATGATAAGCTGGGATACCCAAATCGCTATTGATATAGTATATTGATAATGAGATACCCTATCATTAGTGGCAAAGTGTCCAAAAAGCGAAAAGCCATATAGTTCAATAACTTCACATCAAGTAATATACCAACACATAATTTTTTTTGGTACTTTTGAAACTAAAGCTTTGAAACTAGTAATAAATATTCATGTCTACCCGCATCATATTTCACACAATTCGAGCTAGTCCTAATTTTTTTTTAAATTTTTCCAAATTAACAGTAATTGTACCCAGTTTTAGATTTTTTATTATACTGCGAACAAGTTTTGCGACGCGGAGCTAAATTACTTGTATTACGGAATACTTTCTCAGATATTAATGGATCCCTCTAAAAAATTAATTTATAGGGTATAATTTCTAGAAATTTCAAACCATATTTTGGCTGACAAAATAAAGTAAGCAATATCAATTTATAATAATAATTATTTCATAACATTGACAGGAAAAATTATGAACAATTTGTCACAACAAATAATTCATTTAAATTTGGTATTTTCAAAACATTTTCTAACAAAAAATAAGTTGTTTGATTTAAATTTAAATTTTTTATATATCTTTTTAATCAATTATAAATCACTTTATTTTTAACAAAAAAAAAAGATTATTATTCAAGGTTCAAACTAAAATTGTGGCGATTACCCTTTGCTGCAATGGGCAGTGGGTATGCACGGCAATTAAGAAGGCTGGCCTCAGCAAATTTCAGGCCACATCACATAAAACAGCAGCAGCAGCAACTACTAATAAAAGCAACAGCAACAACAACAGCTGCAGATCGCATTAACCAAATGCGGTCAGCAGCACAGTTTAAACGACATTTTTGCTGGCTGATATGGTCTCGTTTTGGACTGGGAACTGTGGCCAGGCCCAAGCCGGACTGTTTTATTGTCAGTACGAGGCGCATGGCTGCTGCTGCTGCTGCTGTTGTTGTTGCTGCTGCTACAGTCATGCCTTAAAAGGAGCTACCAGTTACATTTGTTGTTGCTGTTGTTGCTGCTGCTGCTGCTGCTGCTGCTGTGCGATAACTTAACAGTTGAAATTAATTTTTGTCACTTCATAAATCGCCCAGCTGATTGCCATGATGGGTAGTGGAGTGGGCGTGGCTGCCCCCCAGAGGCGCTGAGTTATGTGTGTTGTGACCCAAAACTAGCAAAATACCATTCGCAAACGGGGTTCGAGACCACATCGGTACGAACATATTGATATTCGCATTCTTGGTCGTTTAAGGTGCACACATTTTCCTTAAGGTGTTCAGTGTGGAATGATGTTAACGTACCCCAGGAAATGCGCAACATTTCCATTAAATAACAACAACAACAACTGCAGCAGCAACAAATTGTTGGGCCAGCTAGTTTCTTGCTCCAATGACTTAATTTGCCTTCTAAGGCTGTTGCCGAGGCCGAAGAGTTCTCGACTTTTGCCTCCCCTTTTCTCCCCGCTCCCGTTCCGTTTATTACTTTATCGCGATTATCATATGACGTGACAGCTTCGTATTCATATTTATGTATGCATTTGGGTCATAAACATGTTATAGACCCAACAATTGTTGTTGTTGCCGCTGTTTCTGTTGTTTCTGGCTTTAGTTTTATGGCTCTCCAAACGCAAATTGACCTTAAATTGGGTGGGCCCATTGACTTGTCCCACAACTGAAAAGCCAAATCAACTTTAAAGTGAGTTTTTGCTTTAATTTATGATTCATGATTCAGGAAAATTAAGAAGGATTCGAGTGGCAGGCTTGTGTATGGCTTAGTTATGCAATACTATATCCAATGTTTAGAAAATTATTAAAGATATGCCACAAACACTTTTTTAATTATATATTTTACTATGTTAGCTCTCTTGCATGCAATTTAATGAGAATAATAGGTATATTATATAAAATATACCCCAAACTCACACGCTTTGTGTTTGTACACAGAGCGAAAAAGGGCGGTTATTATTATAAATTTATAAAATTCAAACAACAAAAAAATAAATCACCATAATTATTGTTAATTTTAGGATAACTCTCTGACAATTGTATAAAAAAATATTTTATACTTTTATTATTTATAAATCATGATTCATTAGATGAAAAACTCTGTGCTGCCATTTCATTTAACGTTATTTCTTTTTTTGCCTCATTGCCTTGATGAAGTCATATGCATAAAGTCACGTTCCCTGATCAACTAAGTGATCAAGCCCCGGGAGCACAGTTCCAGACATGTGTAAAATTATGTTGCAAATAGATCGAAAATTGTTACTAGGCGCCACTTATTACACTTATCGATTGCATTAGGAAGAGAGAGGGGGGGAGGCAATCGAGTGGCGACCACTTGACGGGCGGCACCCAATGGCCCCCTCAATCATAATTGCTAAGCAGCAACAAATAATTGCAGTGGCTGCTATTGGAAATTGCTGCTGTTTTTCATGAATTAACTCTCGCAAAATTGTGATAAACGAAATGCTAGTTGCTGCCCAGTTGGAGAAATGGCAATGGGGAATTGTTGGGGACTTCTCGCTTCACTCTTTTTTTTGATGTTCTGGCAAATCGCTGGAGCCAATTTTCTAAGCAAATTTTCCATTGAGAAATGCGCAAAGCGAAAAACTTTCAAGTAATTTTCAGCTGCATTGCGCGGAAAATTCTTGAGGCGCGCCGAATGGCAAAGGGAGGGGGAGCGGCAGCAAGGGGGAGGCGGTCTTTGAAGGTAATTGCAGGCAGTCTGATGGGTAATTGAAATTCGTTTGTTTATGTTGTCATTGTTGTGGCAGCCACAGCAGCCGCTTGTTTGTTGTTGCTCGCGGTTCGCTGTTCGCTGTGTGTTGTTCGCTGTGTGTTGTTTGTTGCTTGTTATTTGTTGTTGGTCGTTCTGGGCAAATTGAAAATTACTTAATGGTTCAGTGGCGATCGCTGCTGTTGTTGCTGAGATTGTAGCTGAGGCTACTGTTAAATGAGTGCCAAGTGGCGGACAAATGCGAAAATTGGCCTGCCTCTGGACAAGCTGAAGGTGGCTCCAAGTTTATCGAATTTGTTAACTGTCTCAGCTGTAATTGGCACAAGTGGGCAGCCGTTAAAGCTCTCGCATGTTTTTATTCCAAAATTATAAAAACAGAATATTTTTGCGACATATTTCTGAATCCCTTTTAAAGCCCAGAATTTAGTTCCTGAATTTATTCACAGCAACTGTGTTTACATAAAAAAATATAGCATTTTGTGGTTTGTTCAAGCTTAGCTCCACCTTATTCTGATTATACATATTATTTGTACGAGCTGCAGTTTGACTGACAATGCGTGTGGTTAATTTTATAGGAATAACTACAAATTTTTTTCATATTCACATCTGCCACATCTGCTTTTAAGCTGATAAATTCCTAGGCAATTCAATCGTCTTGTTTTACTAAAATAATAATTAAAATGGGAATTGATGATGTAGAATAAGGCTATAAAAGGCTTTACATAATCTCCGATTTTTTAAAAAAGTTACTTCTGAAAGCCAATTAAATTATTCCCAATTACAAAATAAAATAAAAAGCAAGTAAAATAATTTCAAACAGTATTTAAAAATTAAAATTGAGTGCGAATCAGCTATCCCAGAAATCGAAACCAGTATTTAATAGGTAAAACTAACTAACCTGAACTCAGATTTAGCATAATTTAAACTTTAAATTTTAAAAAGTATGAATTGCAACTTTTTCGATCATTTTGAGTTATTTTTTTACATTTATGATGGCTTTATAGAAATGTGAAATGTTTTCATTACAAATCTTTTTATCTTTTTATAAAATTTTAATTTTAAGCAGATTTTCATTAAAAAAAAAAAAAAACAAATACTCATAAAATAACAAGCTTAGCCAACAGTTAATTCCGCATACCTATTTACACACACACACACACACTCAAAAACACATCGCATTAATTTGTCATATTAACACCTTTTAATAAAATTTAATAATTTTTCTTGTCGTAGTCATGGCAATTTTTCAAAAGCACCAAATTTATGACTTTTTTTCGGTATTTCGTATGCATTTAAATGTTTTTTTTTTTTCGCTTTATCTGCTGCTGTTGTTGTTGTTGCTGTTGTTGTTTTGATTGCTGTTGAACAAATCTCACGGTAAATCATTGTTGCAGCTAAAAGCCAACACGCCAGGCAACCAACCGAGTTCCAGCTTCGACTCGGATTCCCGCTCCGGCTCCAACTCCGGCTCCAGCTCCACATTCAACTTCGGCTCCGACGCCATCGCCTACAACATTCATTCAAATTATGGAGCCGCAATGCGATCGAGATCTCGTTTTAGTCACGCTAAATTTATAAAAAAGTAACAACAACAACAATACAATGCATAATACATTTTTTTACAATAAACACACCTCAAAAAAGAGAAAAAGACGACAACAACAACAGCAATAACAACAACAAAATGGTAGAGAGTGAAAAAAACGTTTCGTTTTCTGGTTAATTAGCGAACGCGACAAACCCACCCAAAAGCGTAGATTTATGCACTCGGCTTCAGGTTTGGATTCCCGATTGAAATGAATATGAGAATGGAAACGGTAATGTTAATGGAAATGAGCATAAATATTGGGGGATTCAGTTGAGTGACAATTACTCAAATCGGTGCCCAACATTAATCAGAGTAATAAGTAAATTGCTGGAACAAATGATCAAAAGTAACTCTTAGTGGCAGATGGGTAACCAGAGAATAGATCAGAATGAATAGCTATAACTGATAATAAGAATATGTTATAAGATAAACCAGCAAGATTTTCATACATATTTATAATCATACTCATTTGAAAAATATTGAATAAAATTATAAGGATAATAAATTGTAAAATAAGAATTTCTTCATAAACATACAAAAAGTGGTAACAATATATGTAAAAATGTTTATAAATATATTATTACAATTAATCAAAAAACTAAGCTATAATAAAAATATAAAATATATTTTTAAAAATTCCCAGTCTTTAAATATAGTTCAGCATTCACTTTATTCACAGCTAATTATATAGTTAATAAAAAGCGTATTAACAAACATTAGAAAAATATATGTTACGCCCACTTGAGAAAAGTGGATAATACGAAAAGCTAACAAAATGACAAGTTAAACAATATATCGCTCTCGAAGCAGCCCCTGCCCGACTGAACAACCCTTCAAGGTTCTAACCCTGTAGAGCTATCAGGCTTGTAGTTGGCCACATAAAATTATTAGGCAAACGATTACCAAAATTCCCTGCGGTGGCATAAACTAAATTCATGAGTGCCATGATTGCTCCGCAGTTGAGCCTTGACTGTGCCCAGGAGTGAGGTTGGGGTGGGAGCGTTGGGTGCTGCACACGCACACGCACAGAAGGGAGAGGGTATGGGGGGGAGAGAGGCACGCGCATAATGAGCTTAAGTTATGTTACATAAGCCATAAGGACATAAAAACCACTCGAGCAGACACTTCATGAGTGGTTGTGGATGTGGATGCCACTGTGGAAGTTTAGGGTGAGGGTGCATTTCACAGTGTGTGTGTGTGTGTGCTGTCTGATGTGGTGTGTGTGCTGTGTGGTGTGGAATGAGCGTGTCATGGCTGTTGCCCTTTTTTTGGTGGTTGCAAACTAATGAGCTGCAGATTGACGCCGCTATCTGAACAGTGGTGCGGAGTGCTTTGCGGTTGCCAGTTTGTTTGCTCAACTGTTTACGAGCCACTCAGCCACTCAACTAGTCAACCACTCAACCACTCAACACTCAACACTCGGCACTCTGGACTGTCTTGTATACCCTGTGAAAGTGAGCGTTGCTCCACTCTCTCTTAAATAACTCCTGACTAGAAAGGAGCAGCGAGACAATTTATTTGGGGACTATTCTTAGAGTTAGGCTGACAACATGCTTAAAAGTCCAATTCAAATATTTTGGTGTCATATTTTAACACGAAAGCATGTTTAAAGAAGTTTATGCCAAAGCAGCCGAATCGGTTCACTATATCATATATGTATAAGCGATATGTGCTATTGAACAAACAGATGTCGAACTTTAACAATTTTTTGTTTATATTTTACAAATTATTTAAAGCTATATATAATATAAAAATATAAAAAATATAAAATATAAAAAATCGTATAAATACTTTAATTTTCCTGGTGAATGACCATTTTGTTTGCCAATGAAAATACCCTTATGTATGTGCCTCAGTGAAATCGTATCACCCATCAGATAGGCTAGGTTATATGAAATCGGAGGCAAATCTGATGTAAATGTTCATTCTTGTTTCTAAATAATATGTTTGCGAATGCTTAAAGTAATTGCTTCCTACTTTCAAGCAAAAAACCTTTCACAATTCATGATAATTAAGCAAACATATAACGATTTGTATTTTAAATTTAAATTATAAAAATATTCCCATATTTAACTGCAGCTCGAAAATCAATAATTAATATTTTGTGCTGAATACCCTATTCCTCATCCTTGCTTAAGTCGAGTCCTATCCAAACTTGCTCGGATATAACTGGATAGGAGTCTCTGATTAAATTTAAAAACTCACCTGAGCTGGGGCGGTCGCTGTAGCGCGTGCAGTAGACCCAGGCGGGCCAAACGATGGGCGTGGAACTGGTTGAGGTTGACGTGGTCCCTGTTCCATCCTCTGATGATTTGCCGCCTGCCGCTGGCGGCGCTGGCGATGTGGCGTTGGGCGACTTGACCAAGTCGACGGCCGCCGGATTGTTGGTGCTGCTGCTGGTGGCGGTGCTGTTGGAGTCGTTGCTGTTGCTGCAGATATTGGCCAGCGTGCTGGAGAAGCTGAGGCTGGGCTGTGTCTGCGTCTGCAGCTGCAATCCGGACTGTGACTGCAATTGTGACTGCGATTGCAACTGTGACTGTGACTGCGACTGTGACTGCAGCTGTGCCTGTGCCAGGTTGAGGGGCTTCGCTATCTTCCTTGGCGTCTTATGCGGCACAACGCCAACGCCTCCACCAGCTGCCGCTCCAGTTGCCGCCAGGCGCTGCTGCAGCCGCGAGCCAAAGTCCGCTTTGAGGATGTTGTCGATGCTGAACTTGAGCGCCCGCTCGTGCATGTTCTCATTGAGATTGTTGTTGTTGTTGTAGTTGTGATTGCTCTGCTGCGGCTGGTAGGGATGCAGAGGCTGCTGTTGCTGCTGCTGCTGCAGCTGCTGTTGCATTAGCAGCTGGTGAGGATGCGCGCCTGGTCCAATGCCCAGCGCCGTCGCAGTCAACTGAGCAAGTGCATCCTGCCCCGCCGTGGGCCGCATTGCGGCAGCCGCCGCCGCCGCCGCGGCCATCTGCAGCTGCTGCGACACTTTAGGGCCGCGCAGCCCGCCCAGCGGCATCACGGCGGCTGTGAGGGCATTCACTCTGGCGGCGGCCATCAGCTGCATCTGCTGTTTCATCAGCTCCTCGGCGTAGAGCTGCGACTTGCGCAGGAACTCCTCCTGGAAGCTGGCCGGCGCTGCCATGTGGGGCAGGGCATCCTCGGGGGCGTGCGCGTGGACGTTGGAGACGCTGCTGAATGCCGACGGGCGGTACAGCTGGCTCATGATCAGGCGCTGGCGTGCCTGGGCGGCGGCTGCCTGCGATTGTTCCTGGCCCACGCTGAGGACACTGTTCTCGCTGCAGCAGCTGGCGGCGTCATCGAGCTCTTCGTCCTCCTCCTCCTCGTTGGGCTCCGGGTCGTCCAGAATGTTAACCATGTGCTCGTCGCAGGCGGAACCGTCATCCTCCTCCCCATCCTCGGGCTTCTGCAGCTGCGGACTGCTGCCGTGGCTGCCGGCGGGCCCCAGCGGCAGCGGCAGTGGCAGGCAATCGGGATGCATGGCCGCCTCCTTGCCACCGTCCAATTCCGGCTGCTGTTGCTCGATGCTGCGCTTCAGTGTCAGAGTCAGCGACGGATGGCGACTGCTGGCCAGCGTGGACATAAGTGTGGCCAGTTTCGGACGATGGTCGCTTTGGCGGCTGTTTGTGCCTCGGGGAACGGGACAGAAGTTCGCTAGCGCTGTGCAAGCGTTTGCAAAGCCGTCGGCATTTTCATATTGCGGTATTTACAATTTACAATTCACAATTAGTTCACACGTGCACACACGCACACACACACAAATACACACACACAGAAGCACTTTCGTTTCGTTAGGATATGCTCGTCTCGCCGCTAGATGGCGCTCACGCACGTCTAGCATTCAATATTCAACATAAAACTGTTAAGCGTCAGCAAAAAACAATAAAACTCTCGCCCGGTTTCCGTTACGTGCGCTCTGCCAGTCAGCTGAACCAACTGAAGCTCCCGCGAACTTGCAACTAAACGAGACGGCAAAACTGAGCAAGAGCGAGCAGCCGCCAGTCAGGCACACAGCGCCCAAAACCGGAACGGCAATAAGAACAAAACACACACTCACACAAGCACTGTTCATTGTTCGTGCGTTCTCTCTCTCTCTTCGACTGCTCTCTCGAATTTTCGAACATCCAATGAGCAGCGAGCTGTGCTCGCACTGTATTTCTGTGTGCGTGAGGGTGTGGGGCAGACTAGACACTAGCGTTGTCTCGCTCGCTCAACGCTCTACTGACAACTGCCTGGCCTGACCGCCTGTCAGTTGAGGTTATGTTAAGTGTTTGTATATTTGTTAATTAAGTGCACTGCCAGCGTCGCTGCCGTTGCCGGCTGCTCCTGCTCCTGCTCCTGCTGCTGCTCCACACAGCCTCGATTCCAGCTCCATCTGCGCTTGTCTTTTTGATTATGCGCTGCAGCATTTAAGTCGTAAATCTCCGCCGTACATAAGTTTCTGGCTTGTGGCTGCGCATCTGCAGTCCTTTTAGTGGCATCCTCCATCCTCTTTTTGCCTACATACTGACAGTAGGTGCGTGTGTGTGTGTTTGTGTGTGTGTGTAACACATGCCACAGCTTGTGTTGTTTTGCTGCCTCCATTCGTGTCTTTCGTTTTTCTTCATTTAATAAAGTACAAAAAAACACACAAAAAAAAAACAAAAACATTTTGCGCTTTTTGATGTCATTGTTGCTGTTTTTGTTGCTGTTGCCGTTTTTAGCCTGCGCTTTATAAATCACCACCACAATTTTGTTCCAACATCTGCTGTGATTTCATAATTGTTTTTGATGCCTTTTTTGCTTCACACATCGACCCATGATGATAGTTATTCACATACGCACACAAACACTCATGTGTATGTGTGAGCTTGTCTAATTGGTCTACAGTACGTATGTGTGTGTATGTGTATGTACATACATACATACAAACAAGACAACATACGGAGTACGTAAAGGTTTATGGCTCTGTTCCCCTTTTTTTGAGGTTTTTTTGAGCATCTGAAATTAACAGTTTTCTTTTTTCAAGTGCCCTACCTGGCAATACGCCCTTAAGAATTACTTCGATTTGATATGTATGTGTGTGTGTGTGAGTATGTATTTATGTACATACGCACACATCTTGGTAACTAATTAATAAGCTAAATTTATCTTATCTGCATTTATCTTTCAAAATGGGCCATTAAAAGTTCGCTCTTAGCTCTTTAGACAACATCCGTTGGCCATAAAATAGAAATTCCACTGTTTCTGTTTCTGTTTCTCTTTATTTTCTATATATATATTTGCTTTATCGCAGCGCTTGATGCCGTCGTCCATCGAAAGCTGTCCACGGTTGATTATCTGGCCAGCATACTGCCACGCCCCAATTGCACACCCAATCCAGTTTAATAACTTTGTTGCCCCGCTCCAGACAGTGGGCCCCCAGGTCGCGGCCCCACGACTGGGTCCGATCTGGGCCCAGATGCCGACGCTTCGATAACGCAACCAACAAATTAATCAAGCTTAATTTCAGCTGGAAGCACAACGCACTCACACACACACACACACACGCACACACAGCTTGAAGGCAACAATTAAACAGCGATTAAAAGCAGTCGAGAAACCCTAGACACGAATTATGAATAAAATTAAACGCAATTGCTCAAATGTCTGCGCAATGCGAAATCCGACCGTTCCCCAGTTAACCCCGTGCCGCCGTGCTGTGCTGTGCTGTGCTGCTCCGTCGTTCCGTGAAAAGAGACATGATTAAAGCTGCGCACGAAACGCTTTTCACATAAAAGAAGCCGCGCGTAGAGCGCGCGTAAGGCGATCTCGCCAGTTAATCGCGCAGAAAATCTTCATCAGAAATGGACGGCAGCAGCGGCAGCAAAAAGTAAAGTTACTCAAACTAAAATAAATACAATCAAAACATGAAGCGTACAACGCAAGCAATAAGTAACAACAACAATAACAACAACAATAACAACAACAACAATAACAGCAGCAACAACCTAAAGACCCAAAGCAAAGGCAACCAAAGCAAAATAAAAGCGCACCGGCAAAACATTACAAGAGAATCGCAGTCGCTATCGCAGTCGCAGTCGCAGTCGCAGTCGCTGCTAACTGCGCAGTCGCAACAACAAATAGCATAATCGCACACAGAGCGACGGGCTCCCCACACAATTTAGATGCGCCTCAATAGATAAACTTAAAGAGGCTTTTATTTAAACAAAGCGCGGCGCAGTCAGCGAGTCTCGCAGCCGCAAAGCCAGAAGGACAAAAAGCGTTACAGCGCGAGTGAGATGGGGAAGAGAGTGAGCGAGCGAGCGAGAGCGAGCGAACCTTGGCTGCTGTCGTCGCTGACGCGCAAAAATGTATGTTGCTTACAAACGAGCAACATAAGAGAGCAAGCCCGACTTTGACTGCCTGGCATGCGCCCTCTCGCTCGCACTTGCGCTTGCGTTCGCTGCGAGGCTCGTTAAGCTGCCTCTCATTGTCAATCTTATTGGAATTGCATTTTTGCAGTCTTCTCGTTTCTGCTGATCTTTTAATCGAATCGTAGCATTTATTATTGCGATTGTCGCGATTGTTGTCGTTGTCGTTGCCGTTGAATTGGCTTCGGCTTCGGCTTTAGATTTACCCGTTGTTGTTTGTCTAACGTCGTTTAGCAAACAATGGACATGACTGTGCCATAAGTCAGTTCACAAAATGGCTACAACTGTTGCGCAAATTAATAATTTGTGTCGGCCGGCCCATTGCGCAATGCAATGCCCCCCCAAGCGGCCTGTTTCGACTCGCATTTTGATTTGATTTGCTCTGCTTTGCTTTTGCTTTTGGTTTGGTTAGCTTCGCTTTGATTTCTTGTCATGGGTGTATTTGTCTCAATTTATGTTTGCCTTGCCCATTGACAGGCAAACAACAAAATGCGCTTACGTATCGAAACATTTGAATACCAAATATACGTACACACACGCACACACACACACACACATACTCGCGCGCAAGTTTAACAAACATGGCTGCGAGCTGCTCTAATTGCAATTAACACATGATGAAAACCGTTGATTGCCCCAAACCGAACGAACTCAACTCAACGAACCAACAAACGATTCCACCCAAACCCAAATCGTGCGTTTTCGTTACACTTGTCGACGGTTGGGAGGGAAAATCAATAAAAGCCAAGTGGAAATTGTATTTAATTGACAGCTAAACGGTTTCCACTTGCCACGCAAATAGATTGACAAAGGGGCTGCAATCTGATTGGCCTGGACAATTACCCAAATACATGCAATTAGGCAACTAAATGATAAATGTGTAAACTATTCTTTAAAAACTTAAATAGCAGATGGTGATAAATTCGTGAGTTGACAAAGGTCGTTGATTTATTTTCAATTCTATTAACGTTTGATTTATTATCAAAATCAGTTTAAGCAATAAAACTTCTGCAAATGAAATCTTTTGGCAACTTCTTTATTAAAATGTGTTGTTAATAAATTTCTGTTTTGGTATTCTTTATGTCAAATTTGTAATTTTAATTAATAAAGAGTTTTGAAAAAGTAGGTGTGCAAATTTTTCCATATTCATATCAAATATTTATATTCTTATTATTTTGGTTTTTTATAAGTAAAAAAAATTTATGTAGGTTTTAAAAGAATAAGAACCACAGCAACAAGTGTGTGTGTGTGTGTGTGTTTTTTTTTTTAAAGCATGTTCGGCTTCGAATTAGGTACAGGGTATCTTCTAGTCGCAAATTACACTTATCGTTGCTTGCGATATGCTTTCTGAAATCTGAAATACTGTAAGTAAGGTGCATAATATGATAATTTTTATTTTTGAAATACCGTAAACCGCAAAAGATTCAAAATTAACATGCACAGAAGAGTGAATACATTCATTTAGCTATTCAGTCAATCAACAGATGCAATCATTTGTCATTAGTTGCAAGTTGGCGCTCCGCCCCAAAGATCAGCCCACCGTTCCATTTGCATTTGCCGACTCCATTGTGTATTTGTATATGTATTACATATGCACAAACAAACATACACACACACACATATGAAGATAGGTGTAAGCCTTGAAAGAACGTAGCGCACACGCAAAAGGCAAACAAACAAACGCGACATTTGAACCGGACAGACAATCACCTAATTACATACAAGAGCTTCCAACCTGGCCCAAACGCGTCCGCCCCGGCCAGGGCTCAAACAGAAAGCGAGCCAACCTCAAGCTTTGGTAAGGGTAATTGCAAGGCGATGGCCTGTCATCAGCTGCCTTTGTTGTTGCCAGCTTGTTGTGGCTCCGTGCGAGCAAAACATCTAAACAAATAGCATTAAATAAAAGGTTAATAAATAGCACGGAACAGCAGCAGAAGCAGCAGAAGCAGCAGCGCAGTAACGGTGCCTGCAGTCGAGCTTTTTAAGCAGCGGCACCGACAGAACGAGCGAGCGAACGAGAGAGAGATAGCGCAAAGAGAGGCAGACACAATATGGCCGACAGCGCTGACTGCGCAGTAGCAGCGCAGCAGAGGGAGAACCCATCCGATTTTATGTGACATGGACATGTGTGTGATGGCTACGCTGCGCGTATTCGAATGTATGTGTGTGTGTGTGTGTGTGTGAGCAGTTTGTAACGCCTGTTTATTTATGTATTAACAGGCCGTGAGTCCTTTCAATTTAACCGACGTCGCGACGTCGACAGCGCGGCCTATGCAAATGTCAATTGTCAGTTGGCGTTTATAACAAACTCGTCGTTTGTGTTTGTTGTTCTTGTTGCTGCTGCTGTTGCTGTTGCTGTTGCTTGTTTATTTATTAGTACATACAACAATCAACTAATTATGGCTTGTTAAATTGCAGCCATTGAAATGACCATTTAAACCATTCAATTTCAATCGCATGCAATTTGCCCCGCCGCCAAATTGCCCCTCCTCTGGCAAGTGTCCCATCTGTCCCCGTCTCATGTGTCAATTGTTGTCTTGGCCTGGCCAAAAGTCCGCAACATGCACAAATATTTGATTTATCGTTGATAAGCCGCAATTCGTTGTGGACCCGGCAGTGGGGAAGAGCTTTCACCCCAGCGTCCGCGGAACGCCCACGAGATCTGGCGATCGGCGCAGAGATGTATCTGGCCGGATCCTAACGCCTTTGCAATTTGTTGTACACGAATTGCAATTTGCTCAAAATTTATCGCAATTTAATCATCAGCATGGAAATATGTATGCAAGCGGCGCAACAGCAACAGCAACAAAACTATTAACGCCAACAATTGCAACGGCGATGGTGATGATCTTTCCACCTGCTCCGGCTCCGGCTCCGGCTCCGACACTGGCGGCCCGAGGGCACCCATCGGCAGCAGCACTGCAACAACGCACTGTGGCGTCATATTCACAAAAAATGTGGCAAAAATGCACAAATGCAATCAGAGATATAAGATAAATAAATAAGTTGTACATTTTACTGGAAAGTGTTCATATAACTTCTTATTTAAACCCCTATTTGTGACATTTTGCTATTTTGCTATTTTGGTAAGATATATCTTATAGAGACTGTGACTATATAAAAGAGAATTAAGAAACGAACTTGCTGACAAGCAGCTAATTATTCCATTTAAATTGTATAGCCTGAAAAAAAACCTTTTTCATGCTTACCTGTGTATTTGGCTCAGATTTGTAATTTTTGCAATGAAAAAAGTCAACTGACCCCACTGTGCAACGGCACCGGCAATGGGCACAAATGTTTTCATTCATGGCAGTCACCCGCCATCGACAAGCAGCAGCGCCAAAAAGCAAAGGTCAGACTCGGTCGCAGTTGCATTTACAGACAGGAACTGGTGGATCTGAGGAACTGGGGGAACTGTGGAGCCTGTGGGCAACAGATGAATACTCGTTGCCATAAGCGGTAAATTTGCATTTTTGCCACATTTAACGGTCTTTGGGGAAAGGTTCAATGCGCACCAAAATTGATTTGTTCATGACGAACTCATTTTGGAGGTTATGCAGATGCAAATGCAGATGCTAATGCAGATGCTGATGCAGACAGCAGCAGCATCAACCAAAAAGATGAGATATATGATTGTTACACACTCAGAAAAATCATTCAGTTAAATCAAAAAAATTAAAATTATTAAAAAAAATTTAAATAAATGTATATTATTATAAATATGTATTAATATTAAATTAAATCCAGAAAACGCCAATATTATATTGGATATTAATTAAATAAAAACACAGTTTTGTTTGAATCAACATAAAATTTCATCTATTCTAGAGTTTTTACTGTAAAAACATCATTCATCAATTTGAAAAAATATAAAAAATTTTAATTTTTAATATTATTTAAGCTCTAATTTCTAAACAAAATGTTATTATTGAATATGTTACTGGTTCCCCTTTTTGCCTCATAATTTCTCACAGTGCACCCGGATACAAAGCGTTTAGCCCTGGGCCTCAGCAGCTGCAAAACAAAATGAGAAATGTGAAATGTGAAAAGTTTGCGCCGAATGCCAGCGATGAAAGCGACTCCGATTCGCAATTAAGCCAAATGCTCTGCACATAATGGTTAACGGTTAATTGTGCGGCGGGGTCAGGGCTCATTAAGAGCTTCAGTTGAGGCCAAAATGGCAACTCAGCAAGAAGTCAAAACTGACACCATTCAGCAGTCAGCAAACGCGGCGACGTGCGAATTGTCGGACTCTGACCCGTCTTGGACCCGGCCCGGAAATCGATCAAACTTGTGCCAAAGCTCATTTAACTTTTGCCCCGGTCCTGTCCTGGCCAAAATGTCAACATGGCGCAAAGAAACCAACACAATTGCCTTGATATTTGCATAGAACTGATTGCAGCTGACAATTTGCCGACAACTGATGCATCAAGAGTGACAGCCCCAAACGGAAAAACAAATTACAAACGGGTAATAAAAACGAATCGATAAATGTGACTTTAAAAAATGTGCAACTTACTTCTAATATACTTCAATATGATCACTAGATCAACTAACTGATTTACAAATGCGGATGAAATTAATGTAAATTATGTATTTTATAATAAATATATATTTTATAATATTTTACATGAATGTGGACCAAAAATTTTATTTTTAAACTGAAATGAAATGAAATTAATCTAGACACCGAACCATGAACAAAAAGCCAACCCTCATGGAAATCGGTTGAGTTTTAAAAAAGTTACGAGTACGGAAAGTTGAGACCTATCCTTGTATGGGAGCACTACGGTATATATTTGAAAATTTTTTACATGAATTTCGACCAAAAATTTTATTTTTAGACTGAAATGCAGAATTAATCTAGACACCGAACCATGAACAAAAAGCCAACCCTCATGGAAATCGGTTGAGTTTTAAAAAAGTTACGAGTACGGAAAGTTGAGACCTATCCTTGTATGGGAGCACTACGGTATATATTTGAAAATTTTTTACATGAATTTCGACCAAAAATTTTATTTTTAGACTGAAATGCAGAATTAATCTAGACATCAAACCATGAACAAAAAGCCAACCCTCGTGAAAATCGGTTGAGTTTTGGCAAAGTTACGAGTACGGAAAGTTGAGACCTATCCTTATATGGGAGCACTACGGTATATATTTGAAAATTTTTTACATGAATTTGGACCAAAAATTTGATTTTTAGACTGAAATGTAGAATTAATCTAGACACCGAACCATGAACAAAAAGCCAACCCTCATGGAAATCGGTTGAGTTTTGGCAAAGTTACGAGTACGGAAAGTTGAGACCTATCCTTATATGGGAGCACTACGGTATATATTTGAAAATTTTTTACATGAATTTGGACCAAAAATTTGATTTTTAGACTGAAATGTAGAATTAATCTAGACATCAAACCATGAACAAAAAGACAACCCTCGTGAAAATCGGTTGAGTTTTGGCAAAGTTACGAGTACGGAAAGTTGAGACCTATCCTTATATGGGAGCACTACGGTATATATTTGAAAATTTTTTACATGAATTTTGACCAAAAATTTTATTTTTAGACTGAAATGCAGAATTAATCTAGACACCGAACCATGAACAAAAAGCCAACCCTCATGGAAATCGGTTGAGTTTTGGCAAAGTTACGAGTACGGAAAGTTGAGACCTATCCTTATATGGGAGCACTACGGTATATATTTGAAAATTTTTTACATGAATTTTGACCAAAAATTTTATTTTTAAACTGAAATGCAGAATTAATCTAGACACCGAACCATTAACAAAAAGCCAACCCTCGTGGAAATCGGTTGAGTTTTGGCAAAGTTACGAGTACGGAAAGTTGAGACCTATCCTTATATGGGAGCACTACGGTATATATTTGAAAATTTTTTACATGAATTTGGACCAAAAATTTGATTTTTAGTCTGAAATGTAGAATTAATCTAGACATCAAACCATGAACAAAAAGCCAACCCTCATGGAAATCGGTTGAGTTTTGGCAAAGTTACGAGTACGGAAAGTTGAGACCTATCCTTATATGGGAGCACTACGGTATATATTTGAAAATTTTTTACATGAATTTTGACCAAAAATTTTATTTTTAAACTGAAATGCAGAATTAATCTAGACACCGAACCATTAACAAAAAGCCAACCCTCGTGGAAATCGGTTGAGTTTTGGCAAAGTTACGATTACGGAAAGTTGAGAAGTATCCTTATATGGGAGCACTACGGTATATATTTGAAAATTTTTTACATGAATTTTGACCAAAAATTTGATTTTTAGACTGAAATGTAGAATTAATCTAGACATCAAACCATGAACAAAAAGCCAACCCTCATGGAAATCGGTTGAGTTTTGGCAAAGTTACGATTACGGAAAGTTGAGAAGTATCCTTATATGGGAGCACTACTATTTTGACAAAGTTACGACTGGGTAAAGTTAAGATCTAATCTTATATGGGAATAATAAATTCGATGGATATTATTTTGCATCGACAATAACTTCTTATAGTAAACTCTATTTACCCAATCCATTTTCTACTTTAGTTATTGTATAATAAAAAATAAAGAAGACCAACAACAGAAACCACTAGGAAATGTGCTGGCAAGCGACTTGAACTTGTCAGGCGGGGGTTGGCCGAAAAGAAATGGTCCTCGATTTCACACAGAATCGCTCGGGGGCTAACAAAAGTGGCTTAAATCAACTCATGACAACGTTAACGAAGCAGTCAGCAAACAACAAAATCAACGATGCTTAACAAACAAAACAAACGAGTGAAATCGGGCTTGAATAGTGCAGAGCACGGCAGCAGCAGCAGCAACACCTTTTCACCTGGGCCAAAAGACGGCGGGGCTGCTGCAGAAGAAGTTTAGGAGGAGGAGCTGCTGCAGATGGCAGCACCTGGAATTGAGTGCAAAATATGGCGCACAGCATCGGGGCATGCTGCATTATTCAGGATAACGCCGGTACCAGGAACGGGGAAGGGAGGGGAGGGGAGGTGGGAATGGGTACGGAGACCGAACTCCATGTCTTGCATTCTGGAATCCATGTTAGTTGGCGTCCTAGGCGCAGTTGGCACGTCATGTAGCCAATTAAAAGCGAAATACGACAAGCAAAAATTGTGGCGAGCAGTCGACGCGAGATTCGCAAGGAGCGAGAGACATCCAAATCGAAAGGAGGCTGCGCCGCTGCAGGCCCTGGGCCAACGCTCAGTCACGTTTGCCAAAGCCAGACACAAATCTAAGCTCTGCAATCAAATTAGGCAAGCCCCCAACCATTGTGCGCCTCTCCAACTGTGACCCACAGAGAAATGCATCCCGAATACTTTGCCAGCGTTCGTGTCTGCCAGCGAGGGCAGCTAATTAAGTTCTTAATTATGAGTTAAGAAAATGGATCTCTATAATTTAGTTTTCATTTAACTAAAAGTGAATTTAACTAATGTGAATAATTAAAAATACATTTGAATAAATTCCGCTGGGTTGTCATTTAAATAAGGCAAATAATAAGCATTAATAATCAAATATGCATTATAAAATTATAGTTTTTTTTACAATCATTTAAATTTAAGCAATTTTCAAGAAATCCTTAGAATTATAGCAACATAAAATGATAAAATGACAACTTTGCACATAATAAAACCAAAATAACAAAACAAATTAGAATTTAATATATGATTCAAATTAGACATTAAAGCTTAAATAATAGTAATAATTAAATATTAATTAGCTTATAGTTATTTATAATTTATATCCGATATTATATAAAATATAAAAGAGATATATTTAAGCTTCAAACTTAGATGAATAACTAGAGATGTATTCATCTAAGTTTGAAGCTGCGAAACTCAAACGCATAGAGCAACCCTCGTATGGGGGAAAACACATATTTGTTGTCGCTGTAGAGGCTTTAGAGCTTTACTTAATTGCGACCTAATGCGACCTAATCAGTGCATGAGATTTCAATTGTGGGGCATATGCTAATCAAGAGTTTGGTAATTTGCAATACCCCATTTGTGAAGGGGGAGGGGGGGCGAAAGGTCACAGATTTACATGTGCTACGTCTCTGGGCACTTGGACACATCTTGATATGAGTGTGTCAACGTACCGTTAACGAATTTCATGGCTAAACTTTTGGCAAACGGCAAACAGCGACTGGAAACTGGCAACAGGCAACGGGCAACGGGCAACTGGAAACGGCAACCGGCAGCTGGAACATTGCAACATGACACCTCGACATGACAACAAAATGAGCTTCTGTTGCTCTTTTGAGATCGCTGCAACAGCAACAGCAACAACAACTCTGAGTGACAACTGCAACGAAGCTGCTTTCAAATATTTAACACCAGATCCGCAGTCCGCCGGTTGCAGCGGGGCTGAGGCAGGGGCAGGGGCAGTGCGAGCGACAGAGACAGGGGCAGTGCCAATGCCAGTTACCATTCGCCTGGGCATTGGGCCTTAGCGAACGCACCGAATGCATGCGAAATTGAAATCGATGCCAAAACGAACAATTTTCACACTCGAAACGCAGACGCAATTGGGCTGCTGCTTAGGCCGCGGGGGACCGGGGCGGAGGAGGAGGACAGCCGTCAGAAAGCGGCTGCCAACTGGCAGTCGGAATCGAAGTTCGAGTTGGTAGCTGGACATGCAAAGCGCCTGCCTTTTGATTTGACTGTTTCGGCTTTGGCACTTATTTATTCGGCTGATCGGCTGCCCATTCACAAAGCTTAATTTGAGATTTTCTTTTGCGTTTCTTTTTGGTTTTGTTTTTTTTGGCAATCTTAATTGATTTTGGCGCGTTAACGAGGCGCAAAGTAAACAAACAGGTTGGCAGCTCCGTCTTTATGGCCAACCGTGTGTTAATTGATCGCTGCTGAAAGACTAGTTGAAATTTTAATTCGGACGTGTTTTTTTTCTTGTCAGAGACAACCGTTTGACAGATAGGCGCAGCATCCAATGCACTCAGCCTTAAAACATTGACCAAATTGTTAAGAGCCACTTGCATTCAAATTAACTGCAGCAGATAAGAGTTGCGGAACATTTCACCAAAAGCTTACCAAAGAAAGCCAGGTTCCACAGCAATTTCTTGGCATCTTTATTTCATATCCCATTTGCCTTTATAAAATACTGCACAGAATAAAAGAAAGTTTAAAATACGCAAATTTGTAATTAAAAATAGAGTTACGTCCCGATAGTAAGAATATTCTTTAGTAAATATTGATTCATGAGAAATTGGTCAAATCAATTCATTTTTAGAATAAGAGCAAAACATGTAAAAAATAAAAATTTTTAAAAACTGTAAAATATTTTATCAAATTAATTTTCAAATGCAATTTTTGTATCTAAATCAAATACAAATTATTTATATTGAGTACTGAATGCAAATTAAAAATGTTCGTTGTCAAATACTTATTTTTTAACTGAAAAAAAAAAAAAATCAAATTTTGTATCAGTCCGTAATATTAATAATTATATAAAGCCCGTTATCCTACTAAAAATTACTCTCACGTTTTTTAAATATCTGATAGAATAGTACCCTTAAATATTTGCCCAGAATCGTGTTAGTTAGTTTTATAGATTTATTTCACATTTTGAAATTGTTTGCTTTCAATTGGTTACTCAGAGTTTTATCATCGCCGCTGATGAATATATATATATATATATATATATCGTTTGGTTGCGTTGATCGAATTTTAGAGTTGTGCGTACTCGTATCAAATGAGTCTAATTAAGATGCATATATATATATATTATAATATATAGTTAATTGTATTTTTGGTATTCGAGTTCGATAGCTTATGCAAGAAACAGTTAAAATCGCTTATACCATTTGTTATTGTTATAAACATTAATTTATTTTTATTTCACATACGATTTATATGTACTATGTATAATAATGTTGTGCTTTAGTTTGTTTTTTACAGTGTACCAAGTTTATGTTTCTATTATGTAGATTATCATATAAGATATTTTTTTGTTTTTGTTTTACTTTTCGTTATATTTTTTGTTTCGTTTTTTTTTTCTTTTTTGTTTTTCTTAATTACCACAACAAGCGTTTCCAGTTTTCTTATTTGATTTACTAACAATAACTATTTATATACTTATTAAACAGTCGCATTCCGAGTTTCGATTTTGAATTAATGATTCATAAATTTAAAAGCACATCTCACTGGAGAAGACTTTAAAGTTTCTTCTATGCGAAATTTAGAGAAATTGAGTCGAATTCGAAGCTGAGAACGCGACTGCGTATTCGAAATGGATTACCAATTTGTAAATAGTTGAAGATTTATACAGAGACTATATGCATATTTAAGCTATTAATACTCGTTTGGTAATTTTACATATCCGTTAGTTAGAGAGCGTTATATAGTAGCTTTATTTGTTGGGACAATTCGGTAAATGGGAATGGGGAATTTCGGTCTGGGTTCAGAAATTGCAACTGTGCTATTTGTGTGTGTGTGTGTGTGTGTGAGTGTGTTTGTGTTTCGCTGTAAATAATTTTTAAATTTTATAAATTTACTTTTCGTTAGTTTCATACACATACGCAAAATGGCTGTATCGATATTTAATTTCCACTGATCTGTTTTATTTTGTTTCTTATTTTGTGTACACTTCATGCAAAAGAAGTAGTTAAAAACTGTTAAGTACATATAAAAAATATTATATATATATATTTTCGATACACTCATACATACATATTTACAAATACGTGTATGCAGGCTACTAGACAAAATGTAAATGGAAAAATAAATATAAAAAAATCAGACGCATTTTCCAACAAACGTGCGTCTGATCAAAGCTATTTTTTTTAAAACTCGTTTTTATTTTTTTATCGATTAACATTATTATCGATTATATAATTTGTTAATCGCTGAAAGTAATGGAAAAACAAACCATGCAACAACGAGAGTTGAAATCTATATATTCATATTTTATTTATTAATATTTGTATTTTTTTATGTTTTATTTGTAATCGAAATTTAAACAGTCTGTGTGTAAGTGTCCATATATGTTTGTATGTGAGTATATTCAAATACTATTATTTTTCCCTATATTTTCTTGTTCAATATTTAATTTTTTTTCGTTTTTTTTGTTTTTTTTTCGTGTTTACCCGTAATTGTAGTTGCAAATTTCAAATCATAAAGTACACATCACATTTTATTTATGGAGGAGGAGTTGTTATAGTCAGAAGAATAAGTCAAACCTATGGATCAAACAATGTTCTATATATATATATGTATATATTTCGAATGAAATAACCCAAAAAAGAACCGCTGCTGTTTAATGGATTTCTGTTGTGTGCTTGTGTTTATATTGAGTATTAGTCTTTAAACGTTCGTCGATATATTTATGTATATTAAGTACATAATTATTTATGTATACTTGCGTAAGGTACAATATACAAACATGCATTGACATACATACATACTACTACAACTGTATGTACGTATCTATGTATAAAGACAGAGACATTAGTTTTCTATAGCGGAAGTCGGGGTGATTTCAGTGTGTAAAGCTTTTTTCACAAATGCCGTCGTTTGAGTGTTTAATTTTTTATCGAACGCAAAACTGAAATCAAAAAGAAATTAACTCAAAATTCGAGTAATGTATACAAAAAAAAATTGTAAATGAAATAAACCAACAAATAATATGTGTTTTACTCGAAATCGCCATAATTATGATTTTTGTTGTTTGTTTTTTTTTTTGTTTTGTGTTTTTTTGTTTTGTTTTATTAATTGTTTTTAAGTTGCATTTTGTTTCCATTTATTATCGCTTGCTCTTACAATGCTAGTTTACACACTAAAGAAAGTACATCTACGTATATTAATTGTTTTTTATTATTATTATATATATATTATAATTTTTCGCATGTTTTGGATTTAAAATATTTACTCATCGTATCAGAATGCACAAGCATTGAATTCTGCTCTCGCACGTTACAGTTACAATTAAAGTTACAATTAAAAGTATTACCTTGTATAAAAATAATAATAATAACTTTAATAATAGCATACATTAATAGTGTTTTCTGTGTGTGTGTGTGTGTGGGGGGGTGTGAGTGTGTGCCTGTGTTTGTGTTGACATCGATCACTAATCATTATAGTAATCGCAACTTCCTCTTTCTACCTCACTGTCTCTTCTTTATATTTTGCTCGCTTCCTTTCGTTTTTGTATTTCATAGTTAAAATAACTAAATGTAGTTTAATGGTTGTTACAGCATAAGTTAATTTAATTTACGTACATTGAAAAATGTTGCTTCTTCTGCTACATCCTCAAATATATATATATTCATATATATAATTTGTTATCTTCTGTTTTTTGTTAACGCACGCTGCCAACGCCAATCGGCTGGGCGTGGCAGCATTGCTAAAGCGCGTGGTTCTGAAACGGCATCAGCTGAAAGCTTATATGCCAAATGTTCATCTGTGTTTGTGTGTGTGTGTGTGTGTGTGAGGTGTTGAGATACCAACTAACATTATTTTATATTACTAAACATATTAATTAGCATTATCATTCAAAATTATTATCAAATATGTACAGTTTGCTATTTAACACATGAGTTGTTGTTTATAGTTTCTTTTATCAGTTTATAGTTCGGTTTAGTTAAGTTGGTTTGCTTGGCTGGCTGGTTGGTTGCTTGCTTTTCGCTTGCTTGCTTGCCCGGTGCGGGGCTGAGCACTACTATTATTATTATTTAATTTAATATTAATTTGTAGGCTTTAGGGTTAGGCGATCTTGAAAATAAGATCTGAATCGTTACACACATATCTAAAATTAAGCGAACTTTTGTTATTGGTGGCTTTTCATTATCGTTTTATACACAAGTGTTCCTTATTCCGTTCTCTTCTCTTCTTTATCTTAAGGTTCAGTTTTGTATGTATGCAAGTTTAAGCAACTATAGCAAACAAATTACAAATTACATAATAATCATAAGAGTTACTAAATCATAACGCCCAGCCCCTATCCCCCCAACGATCTTTCTCTATACTTCTTACCCAGCCTATCCCAATCGCACGCCCCACAATCGAAATATTTTACAAGACTTTGGAAATCCTTTCTGGGGGTTTCTTGAGGCAGGCTCTCACAAGTTTTATATTCACACCGAATATTTTTGTTACTTTTTTTCGTTTTTTTTTTGTTTTAGGTATTTTGTATATATGCATATGAAATTCTATATATAATCTATATATGTATTTAACTGCAGCAGCAGTTGCTCGTCGCCGTGCCGTCTAGGCAGACGTCTGCTTGCCCAGCTTGACCAGGCACAGCGCACAGCAGCACTGCGGCGGCTGCAACAGTTGCCCAAGGGCCAGCATTAACGGACTCGATCTCGCTGCGACAGCCGACGTGGCCAGGCTGAGCGAGGTGCCACTGGGCAGATTCAGAGCACAACAACCTCCACTTGGAGCCATTGGATGTTAGCTGCTGTCCGCGTCTCATCTGTTGATCGTCGGCGTCGCGTTCACGTTGCTCGTTGTTGCACTCACTACTCCTCCCCCGCCTCCTCCTGTTCCACTGCCGTTGTTGTTGTTGTTGCTGTTGTTGCTACTGTTTCCGTTGTTGTTGTTGTTGTTGCTGCTGTTATTATTGTTGTTGTTGTTATTATTGTTGCTATTACTGTTGTTGTTGTTATTATTATTAGTGCTGGTGGGCAGCACAACGCCGCCATTGTTGGCACTGGCAATCACCTGTTCAACGGTCAGCTGCGCCTTGCCCACATCCTTGGCAATGGCGTCCGCTGAGCCCACATTGTTGGCATTGCTGGTGACCAGCTGGCGAATAGTAGTCGGCGTGCCCGCTCCTCCCCCAGTGCTGTTAACCGTGGTGCCCAGCGGCAGCGTGCGCGTCAGAATGGCCGAGTTATTGAGACGGCTACGCAGCACCTGCTGCAGTCCGGCGGGTCCGAGCTGCATCTGCATCTGGCCGCTGTTATTCTTATGCAACGGCTTCACATTCAGCACGCTCGTGTAGACCACACGCTTGTCACCCGCCGTGACCGGCACCTGCACCTGACCACCACTCGTCTTGAGTTTCTGGTGCTGCTGCTGATGCTGTTGGATGCCGGCGGGCAGCGGTGCGCCCGTCTTATTCAGCACCACCGTGGTGGCGCCCAGCTGCTGCGACGCTTGACTGACCAGCGAATCCGTGACACTCGCTGTTGCCGCGCTGCTGACAAAGTTCAGCTTAACGTTGGCATTCGACAACTCCTTGTAGTGGAGCTTTTGCTGGCCCGCGTTGCTGGCAGCCACCGCCGCTTGCAGCTCGCTGGCCGTGGCAATGGTGAAGTTGCCGCCGCCGCCTCCGCTGCTGTTGCTGCTCGTCAGGAAGATCTTGTTGGCCTGCTGGGGCGCCGCCTGTGAGGTGATAATGGCCGTCGTCGGCTGCAGGCTGTAGTTGTGATTGGCCGCAATGGCCGCTGCCGAATTGGGCTTCTGCTGCTGTTGCTGCTGGCCCGTCTGCTGCTGCAAATTGAGGTCCGACACCAGCAACGGAAACTGCGCCATTTTTATCACCTTGCTGAACTTCTGCAGTTGTTGTTGCTGCTGCTGCTGCTGTTGTTGTTGTTGCTGTTGTTGTTGCAGATGCTGTTGTTGCAATGCATCACCGCCGTCCTGCAGGCTGAGCTGTTCACCAGCTCCGCTGGCCACCAGCTCATCCTCTTGCTGCACCAACTGCTGCAGCTGCTGCTTCGTTAGCTGGATCTGCTGCTGCGCCACAGCCTGCTGCCCCACCTTACGCTGCGAGAATTTGCGGTTCAGCAACAGCTTGTTAATATCTGCAAAAGCAAAACCAATATAATTAATCGATTTTTATCGATATTCATAAAACGCGACGAAATATCGAGTAACATCATTTTTAACTGTTTCCATAATTCAGGTCTTTGACTCTTGCTGTTTTCATGGTCGATGCGTTTATACAGAAGCAATAATGGACGGACGGACATGGCAAATTCGCCTCGGCTTATCGTCCTGATCAAGAATAAAGCACAAAACCCTGGCAAGGCTTGAAACCTAACACGATTTCGAGCAATCTCACAACTTTGTGTTACATGTCAAATATATACACGATAAACACACATGTTTAAAACAATTCATTCTTTAAATATCATTTGATAAGCAATTACTCTAGAATTCCTTTTTTTGTTTATTATCCTCATTTGTATCTGTCATATTTCTGAATTCGGTGCCGGCTTTTTAATTGTGATTCTGACCATAATTTTCCCGTCATAATGAAAATCTACAAGGATATCTTTACCGGGGATGAGATGTTCACAGATACGTATAAAATGAATTTGGTCGATGATGTTATCTATGAAGTCTATGGAAAGCTGATCAGCCGTAATCAAAACGATATCGTTCTGTCTGGTGCCAACCCATCTGCCGAAGAGGCCGATGAGGGAATCGATGCAGCTGTGGAATCTGGCGTTGATGTTGTATTGAACCATCGACTGCAGGAATCCTTTGCTTTCACCGACAAAAAATCGTTCACTATTTATCTAAAGGATTATATGAAGAAGGTGATCGATCATCTTCAGGAGAACGATCCTGATCAAGTTGATGTGCTCAAGGCTAACATGAACAAAGCGGTTAAGAACATTCTACGACGATTCAAGGAATTGCAGTTCTTTATTGGCGAGTCCATGGACGTCGATGGTATGGTCGCCATGTGCGAATACCGAGAAATCGATGGCGAACACGTTCCAGTTTTTATGTTCTTTAAGCACGGTCTCCAAGAGGAAAAATGCTGAAGCCTACGTTAAGTTTGCATTCATTATAAGTATAAGGAATCGTTTGAAATGCGGCAAACCTCTTAATTCGATGTATTGCGTAAAATTAATTAATAAAATCGAATAGTAGATCGTTGGTGCATGTATTTAAGGATATTCATTTTGATTGATTCATTGATAAAAAATACTTTCAAAAATTTTAGAGTTAATCTAGCAAAACCTTCCAAGGCTAAACGATTTGTTTCAACCTAAAGATTGGACCACCCTATAAGTATGCTAAGCACTTAAACGATCCAAAATCGAACTTGTAACATCAGTAATAATAAGAATAAATGCTAAAGTATATAATGCATAGCCTACACGATTCCTTACATTGAGTTTATCCATATACAAAAATTATAAAATTAATACGAAACGCAAAAGCCCAAAAAGGTATGCTATAGTATTATTACACAGAAGTGCTCAGGCTCATTAAAGAAGAACAAATTATATATATATATAAACCTCTCATTTATACTCAATAATCGGATCGGCAAAACAACTAAATAGAGTTAAATAACTCGTGTAAATTCGTTGATTTTATTTTCTTACATTCACGATCTATTCTGTGTACACTCAACAAAATTGTATTTTTCTAAAATATTTAAACAATCGTGATTTGAAGAGCAACTGAACTTGAGGGAATACACATCTTTCAAAGTTTTAATGTTTTTCCTCTTAGCAGACAGGTTGAACAATTTTATAGTAAATTTGAGTGGATATCTAAGCCCTGGCAACAAAGAGTTGAATTGGCTCAATCCTTTTTTATCATCCTTTTTTCAAGTTCCGACAACCTTTCAACTTTCAATACTGGAGCTTTAACTCTCTTCTGGAGTTTTACTATATTTACAACCTATGAAAGAAGTTCTCCGAAAAATGTTTAATTGCACTGCGAGTAAAATAGAAAACTGTTGACTCACCTGTGTTTTCGGGTCCGTTTAGCTGTCGCTTCTGCGTGGCGCGACTCGTCCACAGGATCTTGTTGCCCACGGCCGTTGGCGACTCGGATGTGGTGCTGGAGAGCACCGCTGTGGTTGCAACTGCTGTGTTGGTGCCGCTCACCTGTCGCCAAACAATTGGCTGCTGCTGTTGCTGTACAAGTTGCTGCTGTTGTTGTTGTTGTTGCTGGTGGGCGTTATTGTTGCGTGTGGGCGTGGTCACGATCAAAGGCGTGCCGGTCGTTGTCTGCTGCTGAAGCTGTTGCTGCTGCTGAATACCGGAAATGCTGTGCACAGCCAACTGCTGACCGCTGGCCGTATTGATAATGTTAACGCTTGAGGGCGCCGAGGCGGGCGAGGAGCTGTCGTCGTTCTGCAGCTTCACGTTCGAGAGCGTGATAACAGTGTTGGGTCCAATGGAGGCGCTGCCACCACCGCTGCTCTTCTGTATGGCATAGGTGACCTTCTGGGCACCCACTTGTGCGGCCGCCGTCACAATCTCGCCGCTGCTAGTCGTGTATATCATATGGTTGCCACTGCGCAAGGTGACAATGCTCTGCGAGGAGATCACAGCCGGTGCACCGCCAATTTCCCGCTGCATTTGGAATACCAACTGCTGTGTTTGGGGCTGCTGTTGCTGCACCTGCTGCTGCTGCTGCTGCTGCTGTTGCTGCTGCTGCTGCTGGGGTGTTGCTTGTCTCTGTTGCACGGTGACATTGCGAAGCTGCGCCTGCGCCAGCTGATGCTGCAGCTGCTGCTGCGGTGTCAACGTCGGTAACGTCGGCAATGGACTGCTGCCCGTGTGCGGCGTTATTGTCACAATGTCGCCCACGGCAGTGCCGCTGCTCACAAACTCTGTCCTCGCGATCAGCTGCGTGGCAGCTGGCGCCGCGCTGGCTGCAAATTGATTCAGCAGTTGCTGCGTAACAGCCACCTGCGAAGGCTTCTGCTGCTGTTGTTGTTGCTGTTGCTGTTGTTGTTGTTGCTGTGTGGTGATTTGGGCGGGTATGTTAAGCAGATGCGGTGCTGCAGTGCTGGCCACCAATGGCGCTGATGTTGGCGTTGGCACTGGTGTTGGTGCGAGAACAACTGTTGGAGCTGGAACTGGAACTACTGGAGCTGGAACCACTGACGCTATATTGGCGTGCGAGGCTGTTGTTAAGGTAAGTGCCGCTGCTTGCGCAAGCGGTGTCGGCGGCGTTGGCGTTGGCGTTGGCGTCGCTTCCGCTGGCTCCTCTTTGATGGGCAACATTAGCTCTGGCGGAGGAGCATCTGGCAATGCCTGCGGAGACTCCTGTCTGACTGGTGGTGCTTGGCTAAAGAAGGACGACTGGTGTTCAGCCATCGTGAAGCTGGAGCTACCTAGCGGCGCGATCGGACCTCGGTTGTTGGCACGATTTCGTGCAGTGCGCTTCAGATCGGAGGCGGGGACCGTTTTGCAGTCGAGCAGATTGTCGGCGTTCTCGACCTCATCGACGGCCGCCTCGCCGTCGAGGATACCGTTCCAGAAGCTAGTGGCCTGATTGAGCGCCTTGGGATCATCCATGCTGCACTCCTGCAATATGTTGACCAGCATGTGCTCATCACCCAGCAGATTGTTGATGTCGTTGAGCGAATCACCGCCGCTGAGATTAAACTCCAAACCCGAGCCCGACCCCAAGCCCGAACCGGAGTCGGAGCAGTCGCCATTGGCGTTATCGGGACTTCCGTTGCTGCTGCCGCGCGCGTAGTCCAGCGCGTATGCGGTCTGCAGCAGCTGCGCATCCGCATCGAGATCCGTATACTTGAACGCGCTGCTTGTAAAGTGCGCCCCGGTGGCGGCGTCGTCATCGTCACTGCACTTGCCCAAACGGCTCAGCTCGACACTGATCGGCGTGTCCTGTGTCCAGTCAACTACGGCGGCGTCGCAGAGTTTGCCATTGTCCTCCGCCTCGTGGTTGCTGTCCGACAGCTCGTCCGTGGGCGTCTTGGGCCGGAAGTGCAGCCAATCGCGCCTAATCTCCGACAGCAGCTCATTGCAGATGTCTAGCCGCTGGCTGGAAGTCGGCGATAGCCCACCCATGTAGTCATAGGTCTCGCTGTCGTCCTCCATTGGCGACGCGGTCGCATCTCCCGCAGCTTCAATGTGCAGTTGCTTATTGTGCAGACGAATGACGTCGGGCATCTGGTTGAAACAACGCGTCTGGCTCGCCTGCTGTTGTTTCTCCTCTTGCTTCTGACGTTTCTGCTGTTGTGCCTGCAGCTCCTTCTTAACCGCTGTATGCCGTATAATGCTGCTAAGCTGAGCCAGATTCACGTCGTCCTCGGCCTCATCGTCGTCCATCAAGTCCTGCTGCTGCTGCTGGTTTTGCATGGACGCTGCTGTGCGTATGCTGCTGAGCGGCTCATTGGAATCATCCGCATCGATTAGTTCGCGCTTTATCGTCCTTGCAACTTCCTCGATCGTTGTGCTTGCAGAACCAATTGCCGTTGTTGTTGTTGTTGTTGCTGCTGCTGCCGCTTCGGCAGCGCGCGCTGCAGCTGCTGCTGCCGAGGTAGAGGCCACCGGCTGCTCATTCAGAGGTGTCCCATCATCTGCGACCGCATCCGTCTCCTCCACTTTTATCACATTGAATTTTTCGCTAATGCTAACATTCTTATTCATATTACTACTACTACTACTACTATTGTTGTTGTTGTTGTTGTTATTAAACACGGTGTTGTTGTTATTATTATTATTGGAACGGTGGTGCTGATGATTAGCGTGGCGTGTCTGCTCCATTGGCTCATCGCTGTTCTCCTGCTTCAGCTCCAGCTCTTGCTGAGGCTGCTTCTCCAAATTTACCGCGTTCGCATCCGTCGACGCTTCTGTTTGAACTTGAGCTGCCGCTATCGCCGACGTCGTCGTCGCCTGCAGGGCCAGCGCCAAACGTTGCAAATACGCCCTGGGCAGTGGACGCAGGGGCTGCACACCCTCGTCCATGCCAGCGCCTTCCTCGCTTTCAACTGTTGCGCTCTTAAGACGTTTTGCAGCATTTTGTTCGCGCAGTTGCTGCTTTTTGCGGCGCAACCGACGACGCTTCATGCGCATATCGTGTGGACTTTGTTGCAGCGTCACCGCCGAACTGTAGACGCTGAGGCGTGACACGTTTTCATCCTCTGTGCACAGCTCATCCTCTCCCTCATCGTCATCTTCCTCCTTGGGAAGCACCTGCACACTCGCCGGCTCAACCTTGAGAAGCACCTCAGGTGCTGCGCTGCCGTCTGCAGTTGGAACCTTGCATGTGGGCAGATCAACTACTGTGGGCGGGGAGCTCGGCTTGGGGAGCAGCTGTTGATTCTGATGCTTCAGCGGCTTGCCACTCTTTACCACACTCTCCAGCACCGTATAGTCCAACTGAGACCACAAATCGTCGTAACGGCTGCTGGCTCGATCAAGCAGCACGCGACCGCCGCGACCCAGACGCCGGCGCGCAAATCCAATGCAGCGTGGCCTACAAAATAGGCGAGTTAACAATTTGATAATTTAAACATAATAAATTACAACGCACCTGGGATAGTTGATGGAGGTTAGCGTATAACGGTATTTAGCCTCAGCCTCAATGGCCGCACCGGGCGGCGCCTCCTCCTCGGCGTTCTCATCGGGCGATTCCCATGGCCAGCGTCCTTCGTGAACTCCACGCGTCTGCGGCAATGAAAACAAAAAACGGAGAATTGAATTTAGACGACTAATTAGTGGCTGCATTTTGGTCATATCCACTTAAGACTTAATTCCTTATCAGTTTAGATAAAGCCACCAAATTTTGCGGGTATTTTAAAGATAAATTCTTCTAACAAATTCTTCCAACAACGCCCACTTCTGCACCAAAAACTACTAACATATATTTGTTAAAAGCACTGCGTTTTGGTGATAATAATAATCGGTTGCACCCGTCTACAATAATAATAATTGTAGCTTTAAATTTGTGACACCAGTGTTTATCATATCTTATGTTAACAGTTTCGTTACCTTTTCTTATCATATAACATATAACCAAAATTATTTTTAATAACAGCTATCTGTTGTAGCGAACAATGGAAAAATTCTGCTAACAATTTCTGATTTTATTATTAGTATTATATTATTTAATTTCAAAGGTCTTCTGTCTAATTTTCTTGAAGAACCCTTATCTTTAAATACGTGAAAACTTAAACAGCGAATATTTTACCAACATTTTTCAGTGCCACAAAAATTCCACATTTATACCAATAACTGGAGGTATCGGGTATCGAGGCACATCCTGTCACAAAAACAGACCCAAACACTTAGTGTAAATTAATTTTTGTTTGTTTCGTAAAAACAAAACACATCATCAATTTAAAGGGTCAACAAGTTAAGAAGCCGCATGTTTACAAACAAAACAGTGCTATCACACTATAAAATTGTTTTTTATATAAATGGTGATTTAATTTTTTCTCAGCATTATAGAAATTTCGGAGATCACTATACTTTTTAATAACCCCCACATAAGTGCGGTTATATGGATAACATATTTAAAAGAGATAGGAGTTTTATAATTTTATATCAAAGCGAAGCATAGGCGCAATAAAGATATATTTGTTTTCACTAGGAGATAAGAAAAAGAAGGCTCCAGTCGCCAAATACCCTGAACTTTACGATCTGCCTTTATTTCAACCCCATTACACATATCTTCTGCAGCTAATCGGTCACTATGAATTATAAATCAGCGACTAATTTGTGGGTGGGATCCAGCTCCGCCATCTGTTGCAATCCATTAAAAAAACATAGCTTAAAGGGTTTGTAAGCAGGCCTGGCTGCGGAGTTTAGTTCTGAAGGGCAGCACTTTATCACCATAGTCCAGGTAGAAGAAAAATTCACAATTTTTAGCTTAAAGGACTTTGTTGTGGCCTGCTATGCGTTACTAATTACTACAACAACAACTCTATTTGCAGGTACCTACTCGTGACCGTGCCGTTCATAGAAAACCCCTAATCGTCCGACACTGCTGCTGATCACTCATACTTTCGCAAGCCAGGAATGCAACTGGATAAGCAGCAATAAAACATTTCATTCCAAACTAAAGGTATTATAGTTGGCTTAAGTTCCAGCAGGCTAGCTAATTTGATGAGATCGTCATAAACCGACTTATGGAAAATTTGTTCAAAATTAAGTTGACGTTTGTATTATTTTCTTAAATGCTACAGAATATCATATTACACCAAATTAGGTGTCACTAGCTTTGATAGTTTCGAACACGAACTTAAGTAATCAAATTTCAACTGATTACCTGATAACTGATTACATGTCCTTTACGGACATGGCTAAAACGAGTAGGCTAGTGACGCTGACCAAGGACAAAGACGAGTTAGTTACCTATCAGTCAGAACTAACAGTCGAAAATATAAAGGTTTAAGTTGTTTTGCAAACTTTCAAATTCGAATGAAGTCTTGATTTAACTAATTAACATTCGTTAGGGAAAATGTTTGCAAAGAAAATCAAAGACTCCCGCGATGTTTTATCAAATTATTCATAATTCAGTTTTGAGTTCAAGGTTATGACTAAGCTAAAGTCGAGTTACGTTGGAGCATACATAAGAATATTGACATATAAACGGTATTCTTGCAATTATATCTGCTTACCCGCAAGTAATTACAGCTGGGCTTGCGTCTAAATGCAAACGGCGCTTCCTCCTCGCTTTCAGAGCCCATCTTATTGCCATTGTGGGCGCCGACACCGAGGTAATCCTCCTCCTCGCTGTCAACATTTGACTCGTTGGCTGCTGGCGAAGCGCTTTGCCGATGCAGGTGATGCAGATGAGACAGATGCGCAGGCGAGACGCCAGACGCTGAAGACGCCAAGCCCATGCCCGGCAAATACTGTTGTTGCTGCTGCTGTTGTTGCTGCTGCTGATGCTGCTGCTGCTGTAGTTGCTTCTCCCGCGGCAGTTTGTGTTTGCGTTTTTTATACGGACGTTTCTCCTTCCGACTGCTACTCCCGTTGCCACTTCCGGCGCTGATGCCCTCTGCAAATTAAGCAACATAATCAGTAAAGACTCTGGATATATTCGCAGAGCACTTACCCATTGTCAGACTCGATGTGTTCAGGTACTGCGACGCCTGCGCATACACGGCCGTGTTGTTGTTGCCCCCAGTTGCTAAAATAGCCGGTGTTAGCACACCACCGGCAGCCAACAGAGCACCCGTAGCTGTCGTGCCGGTTGCCGTTGCGCCTTGTGAGTATTGATTCGTATACAATGAATTGTACACGGGTCTGCAAAAGGTGTTGTTAAAGTGTTTAATATTTCACCTCATTTTGATTAAAAATAATTTGATAATAGCAATCAATTTTCTAGTCAATATATACATATTTTAAATAAGAACAAAAAGTCTTTACCACAAAAAACCGAATATCTAAAAGAATAATAAGATTGATATTTAGATTATACGCACCTCGAGTTCTTGTATTGGGCATTAAGTTCCGAGTAGACAGCACCGTTGAAGTCGCGCATTTCAACGCGTTTCTCAAAGATGTTGACCGTCATCTTGAGGTGATCGCGCTTTGTCTCCTCACGTCGCCGCACCATCTCCAAAATAGTTGTCGCGCGTTGCAGATCGCGTCTGTAATAAGTAACAAGTGGAAATGGGTTAGAAATCAAAAACAAGAGATGGCTCGATTACTTACCGCAACTTAAGCATCTTCTCGTAGGAGGCTTCATCGTTTTTGCGATTCTTTCGCGTTTGCATTTTCTCGGTGCGCCGTCGAAAAGCCAGATAGGGATTATTGGAGCTAGCACCCGGTCGGCTCTCCGTCTTGACGGTGAGTATCAGAGGATGTTGCTGTTGTTCAAGAGGAGAGATCAGAAATCAGTAAGAGAAACTTTACTGAGTGTTCGCATCCTACCATCTTGAGGCGCTTGTTTAGCCAGTAGTCGTACACTGATATGCTAGTCTCGTCGTCCTGATTCAGCAACGTTTTAGCCTCATTGAGCGTAACGACTGTTTGCCCGGAGCTTTTTTCTAGCCGATCCATCATTTGTTCGAACTTCAGCTCGGTCAACTGCAGGCGCTGCTGCTGGGTCAGCCAATCCTCATCCGCGCTATCCACGTCATAGTCCGGCACCTCGGTGTCCAAGCCCAGGGCTGTAAAACGACAATTGAGTACGATTAGGAACTGAAATCCAAAATAATTGGGCGAATTCAAAGACCACTTACGCTGCATGTGAATCATTTGGCGAGGCATTTTATAGTCTGGCGGATAGTATGCATCGTAAAATGGCTGATCCGTTTGCAGCACCTCGGGCGTTGGTATAATTAGTCCCGTGCAAATAGCGCGCTGCAGATGATGCTCCTGTATGAATGGAAATGAGTTTTAGCAAATCGATTCAATACGAATTTATTTTTGGATAGGTCCTTTAGAAACAACACATTCACCACCGACTTGAACAACTCACCGACTCTTCCTCCTTTTCCATGCCACTGGGCATTTGTGGCACCGCGCGATTAATGGCCGAATACTCTGGCAAGTCGGGCAGCTCCTCCGCCAAATAGATGGGCATCTGCTTGGACGGGTCCAAGTGACGTGCTCTAAACGACAGTTTCGACATTTTGTGGCTGTGTTTGATGTTGTTGGGTGTTGGATGTTGTATGGTTTTTGTATGGAACGTTTTGCTGCTTAGTGTGTGGAATTATTTGTTGTTATGTTGTTTGATAATTTGCTGTTTTTTGTTGTTGTTGTTGTAGGTGATGGTGAGAGTGGCTTCTAAGTTGCTATTGATGCTATGCAATGGCAACTGCTAATGGCTGAACCTGCAACGATCAGTGGCAACGGCGGATTCCTACACCAGCTATTTGTTTTCTCCGCTTCTGTTGTGGTTGCTGCCTCCTTACACGAGCCTTTCAACAGTTTCGTTGTTCTTGTTTTTGCTGCAGCTACTGTTGTTGTTAGCCTCGCAAATGAAGCGTCTATGGATGGAGGAGATATGCTGCTCTCAAGCGTATGTAACGACGTCAACGTTAACGCCAAACGAGTCTTATTTGTTGCTGTTGTTGTTGATGTTGTAGGGCGCAGCACCGGCTGCTCTACCTGCGCCTCCGACTGAGCACCGGGGCTGCGGTGGCAATGGCTGCTGTGCCAGCTAATATACGCAGCCCCTGTGCCCGTTTCCGTGACCGTACCCACGTCCCGGCTCCGGTTGCTGCTTTCGGCTTTTCTGTTGGAACGCCGCTTGACGACGGCCACTGCAGTCGCTACTGCTGTGTACAAAGGCGCGTCCAACGTAACTGTTGGTTCAGTTCCTGTTATTCCTGGCGAGCCGCTTCGTCTGCTGCTGTTGCTGCTACTGAAGTTGCTGCTGCTGCTGCTCTTCTGCCGTCGTCGTCCACTGCCTCTGCTGCCGTCTGCTGCTGTCTTTGCTCGTTGAATGCGAACAGCGCTGAGAGCAACAACAGGGCCAAAGAGATTAGTTTATTGCAATTACGACGACAACGCAGTGGTAGCAACAACAATAACGAGTACAGCAATTGTGTCGACGACATTTTTCACGTTGAAATCGAAAAAATTATGTGAATTGGCATAATTACGTTGATCAAATTTGCACATTTCAGTTCATCTTTATTCTTAATAATGTTTGTTTGTTGTTTGTATTATTGACTCCCAGTTGCGTTTTGTTGTGTTCTTGGTATTTCTGTTCTGTTAGTTGCTGCAGCTGATAAAAATCTGCAAAATAACAACAAAACAAGTAAGTAAACAAGCCACATACACTCTCGCACACATACACATGCTCACACTCACACAAACATACAGTCAAACGAAACTGATAAAATAAAAAGCGCGCGCGGGAAAACTTTTTTAAACCAAATTTTCAATTCAACTGCACAACACAAAAATACACATGCCCTTCAACCCGCACACAATTCACAAATGCTCTCCCACAAAACACTCACAGACACATGCAAGCATAATTTTGTTATTGCCCGACTCTTTTGAGAACATGAGATCGTGAGTTTCTGGCTGATAAAACTGATGATTCATTTTCATTCCTGCACTTCAAATTTTTGTAGTGTATGAAATTAACAATTAAGACTTGTAAACACGCTAAGAAAAAAAAAATGCAAAATCATAGGAAGGCGAGATAGAAGAAGAAAAGCCGCGCCGCCGATGCGAGCGTAAAAAAGGCGGCATAAACAAACACACACGCGGCGAGTTCGCCCAAACAAACGCGGCGAATTTCACGAAGAAAAAACACGAAGCCTATCCGCAAAATACGACGAAAAAAACTTGGCACTATTCATGTGGGTTTTGTTTTCTGCAATTAATGGCCAAATCTATGATATATTCCAGCAGCGGTATTATCTATAGCATTTTAATTATTTTTTAACACACTTTACCGCGCTTTTCACACACCTGCGCGCACAATTTTGTTGATAATTCGTGGAAAAATTTACACAAATTTCACGAATTTTGCGTATAGCGTGGTTTTGCTGGAAGCAGTAATGGCGGCCAGAGCCGAAGACTAACGACGGCGCGTAGCATTTCCAGGCCGTGAATTATTTGTAGGAAACGTCGGCGTGATATATAAGCGGCTTTGAAACGATAGCAATTTTTATGTACGCAATGGCATAATCAAGCAAGAAATGCATGCAAAATAAATAATTTGTGGCAACATATAAATTGTATTATTCTATAATAGCTTGGTACACAGAAAACTAACAAGTTATCGGTTGGCTGCGCAACGGCGTTAAAAACTAATAGCACGGCATGGAACTCTGTGACTCCGAAGCGTGCACTAGTACCGCCCTCTGGCGAGCTATCTTGAAAAAGAGGCAAGAGCAACGAAAACTTTTTTTCACAAACAAGAAAATCGATTTACATTTTTCACGCACATTCTTTTGCACTTTATTTGACTTTGATGCTTCAGAACTGCGTTGAAATCATGTACTTTCACTGTATTTTTGTTTTCCGCAGCGAAACAAGCATTAATTTTACCGTTTTGTCAACAAAAACGTATGAAATTGTTTTTCTTCTGCGGACACGTTTTTACTTAATGGCGGGCGGCCATCACGAATTGATACTAAAGTGTTTTCGGAGTTGAACGCTCGTCGTAATGCTGTGGAAATTATTTTGGGTAGCTCAAATTGTGTTGCATTTAATGAATTTGAATGGGGTTTTTGCTAAAGACTGAAGAATTAAATTCTAAATTGAAAGCATACAACTGGAGCATATGAAATCCAATGGATTTTTCCAAAAGTTGTTATTAAATTGTTTTGTATAACCAGCGGACAGCAAGTGCCAGCGGCTTAGTGATGTGATCAACACAAAATTACCAATATATCGATAACAAAAATGTATTCGTTTAACAAATTCGTAGCCTCTCAACGAATTACTCACCTAACGAAATGTACTTTAAAAATGTTTATTATAAACCCGAACTTAATCCCAAATATGCGAATAATGTAATAATTTGGTAAAATTAAGAAAACTGTATGTTGTTTACTTTTTGCGTTAGCTGTTGCGTTCCATCAGTATTATCTCCAGTGCTATATTAATAGGTAATATAAAATATTATACAAAAACAAATTTGGAAAAATGAGTGTCACAAATTATTCTTAAAATTGTTCAGTAGAATTGCTAATTAATTTTAATGTAGCACTCATGCAAAATTGCCTTCTGAATTGTTCATCGATGTTAATTAAACTTAATGCTATTGAATAATAAAAGAAAACGGATTAATTAAAATAAATTTGATTTGCACGTGTATATTTAATAAAAGTATGTTTAAGTCTCTAGTTCTTTAAGTTTCCGAGATCTCGGCAGTCATATATCACATAAGTTGCGTGTTATACATCCTCGACACCAACCATTAAGTTTGTTATATAACAAAATTAAAGTTTAGATATTTAATAACCTAACCTATCTAATATAACAGAGCCGAAACATTTACTGGTACTTTTACCATTTCTCTTTCATAAGGAGTCAGTAAGAAAAAATCGACAGTGCTACCAATTTATAAAATTTATCTTGTTATGTATATTTTACTAAACCATAAAAGAGAGAATCTGCCAGGGACAAATGTTAATTCGGCCAGTTCTGTTAATTTAACATTGATACGAAGAAAAGTCCTACCCATTTAAGTAACAGTACGAAAACAGGCGCTTACTGTTATGACGCACTGTTAATAGACGCACAAACTGAACAGTGCTGCCAATAAATTTTTTTCTAAGCAACCCTCTTAATTTAAGAGCAAATCGACAGTTCTGTCTATTTGGTTTTTATCTTCTTCCATGAAAATATTATTTTAGCCAAAATTATGCCGTGCATTCATAATGTTATCGACTGATAGACGTAAAAGTAATTTACTTAAGTTCGACTCTCCAGCTTCAAGAACATAAAAACACCCAATGTTATGATCAATGCACTTACTCTTGAGTTATAGTACGCCTTTATACTTTACACAACGCTCATCGAAATTTATCCGATGATAGTATTTTGTTTCGTTTCTTCTTTTAGACTTTTTTTGTTTGAGTATTTTGTGATTTCTTATTTTGTACATTTCTACACACATTGAAATTAAGTCCCACATTGGGTATTGTAACTAAAGACCGATTAAAAAAATCCAAAGACGGCGCTGTACAATTCAATTATAAATTTATTAAATTGTACCTAAAACTATTCTCTCAGTCTTAAGGCAAGGTACGTGTCGCATCAAATTGCATTAGTCAACCACATAGAAGGGCCATTTGGAGAAACTGATGTTTGACAGCTTATGTTATTTTTCAAAGCAGGTCTAGTCTCACAGTTGTAAGGTTATGTACGGCGCATGTTGTGTTGTATCAACTTGCTCTCGTCAGAGCTCGATAGCAAGCAGTTTTTGCCAAGCTGAGTTTTATTGAAAAGTCATGAATATTGTTGCACAGTTATGTATGCATATTGTGGTAACGCTCTTGTATCATGTTGGTATAAGTATTCCTTTTACGTGTATCAAACACTTCCAAATTAAAACTATAAAATTCACATTCAATGCGTTTTATTTGTAAATAATGAAAAATATTTGATGGTATAATTTTTCAACCACTTTGCTTAAAATGTTTATTAGGATATTTGCGTTAGATGATTACTTTATTATGTGTTTAGGTACATTAATTGAAATTCATACATCAGAACAACTGTGATTTCTAACCAGCAGGGTACTTATAAAGTATACGTAGAATAAATTTAAGTTATGCCTTGGAAAACTCTTAGACTGTAATATAATTGCTATTTAAATTTCGGGTAGAGTCTTGATCATTATTATGGATTTAAGAGCTGCTTCTGTTAATTAATAATATGTATTACATTCATAATGTTCAATACTAATAAAGAGCTTAATTAACTAAGAGTATCTCAAAGTCGTAAAAGTTTTAAGGCGTGAGCAACAGAAGTAAAACAAAAGCGTATTTATATACCTTAAAGTTTGATTGCTATAAAATGAATAAATAAAAAGCTTTTTGGTGTTCGAATAGCCCCTTAAAAGCATTTAAAAGCCTTAAAGCTCGTCTTCGTTTCTTTTTCTGTTGTTGGCCAGCTCTGGCTTCATAGTCGATTCTGGCATTGTTGTTGTTGTTGTTCTTGCTGATGCTCAATTTGTCGTTGCTGTCGTTGCTGCTGTTGTTGATGCTGATGCTGCAATTGCTGTTTCTGCTGTTGCTGCTGGTTTGATTACGCCGCAAGGACGTACACATTTTTTACATACAAAGGTGGCCGGCCCTGTGGCAGTATGCGCTGGCCTCGTGACACGCGTGACTTGCACGCACACACGCACACGCACAGCAGACACAGGGCCGAGCCGACAGGGCGCAGTTGCTCGGAAATGTGCGAGCGCAGGCTGTCCACAATCGCAATCGTCAATTGCACCTCACACACACACACACACACCGCCTGCACATGTGCTTGTGCCTGTGCACGTGTGTGCATGCTGGTGTGGCAATTGTGGAGCAGCTGTCGCGCCATTGCGGCTACTGTCATGGTTTGCGATGGCGTACATGATGAAAAAATTTAAGTCAGACAGTGGTGGCGTATGTGAAAAAGCACCATAGCGTATTACGATACGATTACGGCAACGGTAAGGGGAGAGCGCGAGGCCGATTAAAACAGGGCGAGCAGCTGCGAAAGAGCTTTTTCGCCGATCCACGGCGAAAAAGCAATGCCGCCCACTGCTGCGCCTGTGCAGCTGTCACACACTTCCAGATAGAAAGAGACAGAAAGCGACTGCTGCGTATGCATTGAGCGAAATGGAAAAACTGAGCGCAGGCCTTTGACTAGTATAGTATGCAAGTACAGTTATGTACCACAATATGCAAAATGCAATGTGTCTGGCGCATAGCTGAGTTAGCTGTTGTTGTGTATGTATGAATGAATGCATATGTATATGTATGTCGTTGTTACTGTGCTTATGGAAACCATACAAATCATAGCAAAAATCATGACAGAGGCGCAGCTTGCTCAGGCTTGTCTCAGGATTTGAAAAATGGCGTTTCTGAATGAACACAACTAAAACAAAAACAAAAAGGATACGTTTAAGGAAATGTTGGTTTTTCGCAAGTTCGTTTTTGTTTGGTTTTCTTTTACAATATTCAACAACCAATACCAATATTCTTTTAATGATAACTGCTATATTGGTAAAGTCTTTGATATTAATTTAGTGCTTTTTGTATTGTGAGGAATTTATGGTATTATGGCCTAATATGGCAAAAATATAGAACGGGAGTCTTTACCGTGGCACAAATGTGCCACTATTGATAAAAATTGAATTAGAAACGCGCCTAGCATAGTAAAAATTTACGATAAATTTATGAGAACTGTGCTGGTTTTATGGCTAAGACTGAACTGGATTGTGCTTGTAGATCAGTTTTGTGGCATTGTCTGTTAAGGTTGGTTTACTGAGTGGTTAGATATGCACTTGAAACTTAAGAAGCGGATCGAACATTCTCAATACCTACATTTGTGGTCTTGAAAAGATTGCAGCTATATAAGATGTATATGTACATTGATGATAACTCTACCAGAGGGCCTCTTTTATGTACATCCTCTCCTATCGTAACTAGTAACGAGTGCATATCTCGTGTGGAACGTGTGGATTATTTAGTTGTTGTGTGTTGTTGTTTTAACTAAACTACGGAAGTGTCTAATAGAGTTCTATGTTTGTGGCAAGTATATTAGTAAAAAGATTGATAAAGAAAAGAGAGATTTTAGAGTAGACTTAATCAGATAGAAATATGTATATAGATAAAGATAGAAATAGATAGAGAGAGAAAGATATGGCGAGAGGGAAATTGAGTTTCAGAGAGATGGTTTAACTACAAAAAGTACTAAACTAAAATGATATTTTTTCTCTTTGCACTACAAATCTGTGTTTTTGGTGATTCCATTTCTTGTAATTGATGCAAATAAATTTGATTCATTAATTTGTTAAAAACTTTGAAACGCATTAACTTTCAATCAAATACTGGTTATAAGAATATTGTTCACATTCACAAACCAAAATTGGTTAAATAGTATATATTTATGTATATGTATATTGTATGTATATAGTCAAATGAACCAACATACCAAAAAACAAAAGTCAACACAACTAAAAATGAACTATAAACAAAAAGAAATAAAGCCATATCCGATTTGCCAATATATAGAACGAATACAGTTTCCAAATCGCTTGAATGTGATGTTGGAATTGTGCATGTATCAACTAGGTAGGCCGAGCGTGTCCCCGTCGGATCCTAGTTCGGATCCTTGCGGGGCCAATCGAAATGAGAGTTGGTGCATAACAGTACTTCGTGGAACTTACCTTAGGACGGGCCATAGCGGTTAATGCGATCTAGCGGTTAATGGCTGAGCTACGGTATTTTATTAAAGAACATGCGCCACGCTTGGACGGAGATGAATTGTTGAATAACTTGAAAGCATGTTCCGATCTTTGTTTGTTGTTGTTGTTGTTGTTTGTTTTTTTACAAGAATAATTAGTATAGCAAGTTAGTAACTAAGCCAGCACTAAAGTATATTACAGATGGAAGGTGCAGTTGATTAAGTTGATTCAGGTGATTTAAGTAAAGTGAAAGTTGAAGTAAAGTACATAATAAGTATAGCAAATACGCATACATACATACATCAGCAGTATGTACGCACATATGTAGTAAAAATGTTTATTTCTGTTTAGCCAATTTTCTATTACATAAATCAAAATTCAAGTTATTTGTTTTTTTACCTCTAAAATACAAATTCAACTCGTCATAATTATAATTATTATGTGTAAAGAAAGAATAAATCAAAATCTACATTTGACTAATGTATAATTACATAAATGATTTGAGGTTCGTTTTAAAACTATCACTAGCATGAATAACAACTAATAAGAGTAAGACAGTCGGCATGCCCGACTACGCAACACCCTGTACACAGACTCTTCAAACCAACCCTGAAATTTCGATAAACAAGATCAGCTCAAGCGGACGATAAAACTAAATCATTTATGATACATGGCATAAAATCGGCAGAATGGATCTCTGAGACTGTGTATGCAGGGCAGTTATTGTGGCTACTTACTGGCTAATTATCACTTGTTGAACGACAAACCGAAGACTATGAAATGAATAGGATCGATTCTTTATACAGTTCGATTAAGGAGCTAAGCGACTGCTTGATTTGGTGTGGGTTGTCTAGTTACTCCGGGAGTTATATGTTTTTCTAGTATCTGTGATATGATTGGACATAGATCTTAGCCTAATGATTAGGAATAAGAAGAAGTTCTCGACTTTGGAATAAACATGATGAGCAAAATTTCATTTGAGTTAATGCGGCAATTGACAAGCATTCTTCAGACTTGACCATTGCACAATACTTTTTGCATCTCCTTATCAGTTTTTCATAATTTCCATTGATTCCAATTCAATTTGGGTACACTGGTATATATACAAAACGAATTTTATACATTTGCTTAAGTTGATGTGTCTGTGTGTGTGTGTGTATCCTATTCGAGTTAATAATTAAGCTTAATTATGATACTTTGTATGTGGTATGATAAATGTGTAACTAATTCGATTGGGACTCTATAAATGTAAGTAACAAAATTTAAAGAAATGTAACTACAGATACGAGTACCTACTTAAGCGCTACATGCTTTAGCATTAACAACATGCATTTTAAATAGTTCATATTTTAATGTGTGGATCTTGTGTACCAAACATTCCGAGTACCAGTTATATGTTTATATGCTTCTGGCAGGTGCAACAAGCTCGCAGTTTGAATCATTGGACTATGTTTTTGTTTTTGAATATGTATATAAGTATTAAGAGAGAGTCGTATGCAGCACTTCTTTATGTAGAAGTTTGTGTGCATCGGCATTCAGGGGTCCCTTTGGGGGGACGTCTTTTAAATGTGTGCAGTCAAAGATTCGATCTACTCGTAGAATAGTAATTATTCGATTAACAGTGTGCTTGCAGAACTAAAATCAGAACTTGACTACAAATCAATTTCAAGTTACGTGTGTGTATGTGTGTGTGTGTGTGTGTGTGTTGATTGTGAGTATGCCTCATGTGTCTGGTATCTAGTTTCTGTTGTTGTAGTATGTGTGTTGTTCTATGTTCTTTTCAACGCTTCTCGCTTAACCCTGCACTGTCGATCTATCTGTGCACAAACTGAACTAGCAGTATTAGCCATGGCATTGTGATGATTATGAGTTGTTGATAACCGTTTGCGAATGAGTATAAACTTTTACTAGAATTGCACATATCTTCCTCACAAAAGCACATATGTCCATTGCCTGAACTTTCCATCATGCACACGTGATCGACCATGAATAAATTGATTTGTAACTGTGACGTACACATGCGTCGCACCACCTCGTACGCTGCAAGACAAGGACAAGTATAAAAGAATACACACATTGTTGTTGTTTGCACAAAAAGTAGCTCCGTCTCAGACGAAGGTGCTGACTACACTCAGAGGAAAATCAAGCCAAGTACATGCTGACATAACTATTAGATTATATTTTCGAAATATATGTTCAAGATATTTCAATTAATGTTTTTTCTCTGAGTGTATGCAATGGTTTATCGATGCATATATTGAATGCCGATTAGATTCGGATGCGGCATGCTGGGGCACTCAGAACACCATTCGAGTGGGCTCTTGTCTTAATTGTACTCACGTGATCTCTGGTGTCGCACCATTTTCACACAGCAGCCATTGCAGGTCATCAGCGGCGGCTGATCGCGCGGCAGGGCCGTGTAGTTGAAGGGGTCCTTGCAGCGCGCATCCGTCCAGGAGTCGCACTCGTAACAGTAAATAGAACGCGCTGCAGTATAAAGCACAATGCATATATTAACATCGAACACTAAAAAGTTTTTTAATGGATTCGCCGACTGCTTTGCTTAGACTACTCGACTAAGATGCAGCAAACCAAGTATCTACATCAATTTTACATATATGTATATAATTTTTAGACAAGAACAAAAGCATGCAATATTTGTTTTTCAAAAATTTTGGATTTAAGCAGAGTGAAAAGCGGTTACTAAAAATTTATACTACATGCTACAGGTGCTCTGTTTATAATATAGAATAAACTTTATTCTTAGTGGAGGCCTATCAAAATAAAATGAAATATATATATAACAAGATTTACTGGAACCAGGAAACTCTGAATATATAAAGTTATTTAGATATTTCAATTTAAATAAAACATGCAGGCTTTAAGCAGCACTCTGCCTACTACGTATTCTCATTATAGATATATTCTGAATTTTAAAACGTAACATAAATAATAATAATTAAAAGAAAAATGTTTGAAAACTTGCATAATCTACAACGAAGAAATACAAAAATATTGATTAAAATTTTATATATATATAATTTAACTACTGAACAAAAAACTGTATTTACTTGTTGGAAATATGAAAAGAAAAGCGGGCAATTCAGAGAAATTAATAATAAATAATTGGGAAAAATATATTTACTAGAAGTAGTACATATTTTTCGATACGTGATCAAATAACTGTGTCAGATTCAATTATAATTTTACTTATTTTACTCATAATTATATCAAAATTTTTTTGTGAATACAGTAAATAATACAGGTTTTTTTTTAAAATCAACTTGTGCAATTAAGAAACTGAAAGCACAGCTCGAAGGACATACAACTCCTTACTAGGATAAGGAATGCTGCTTGGTTGTGTTTTCGATATGCTTATATGTGCAATAAACATTAATTAAAGGCATACACACACTCATACACACAAACAGAGAAAATATGTAAAAGTTAGAATAGTAGCAAAGTTGAAAAAGGAAAAGATGGCGTCATGAATTTCTTTCAATTCTGTTTTTGAGCAAGTGGAAAATTCTTTTATGTTGTTGCCACAGCTGCGGCAATGAAAACAAAAACAAAAAACAAAGAAGGTCAATAAGGTTTTGGGTTTTTCGAACTTTGCCTGGTTTAAGTTAAAATAATATTTGCTTGCATTGAACATTGAAAAAATTGAATTGAAGCATTTGCTGTCAATGGTTTTTGTTATGAAATACTGAAATAATCTGTTTGGTTTGGCATAAATCAAAAGGGAAGGCTTTTGGGGCTGAGAGTAAGTTGAGTAGGTATCAAAACATTTATAGACAAATAGTTGCGTATTCACAGAGCCCGTCTGAACAAAATGCCGATAAAGAAAAGTTCTGGGACTCTTGATTACTTGAGTTAACCAATTTAAATGTTACAAATAGATTATACATATACTTATGCATGACTTTTTGTAATATTAATTTTGTTTTGTTTTTTGTTTTTTCTTAAATTTTGTTGCAAAAAGTTTATTATAAGTATATTTAAGCATTTGATATAGGCAGAGGATTAATGGATTCATACTTTGACATTCGGCTGAGGCTGATGGAATCCATACAAAAGTCAGAAATCCAAATATGGCTGCAAATAAACAATGAAAGGAAGAGCAAAGTAGAAGATAGGAAGATGAAAATGAAATACAAAGTTGCATGAAATGGGTGAAATTAGCCACATTTACAAAAGGACCTTTGCATGATCCATTTTCAATGGAATGGTTAAAGTTGAAAACTAGAAATTATGCTCTATTTCGGTTTTCAAATTCTCACAATATTTCAAGGTCACAGAAGGCGGTTCCAAAAATACAAAAAAAAAGATTGATAGAAACCAGAAGTGTAAAAATCAAAATTCTTATCTAAACAAATTTATGAAATTTCAGGTAAAAGAAAAAATAAATTAAGAAATTCCACCACCTTAGCTTGAACCTATTGGTTAAAATTTTTAAGGGCTTTCACCATTCCATGAAAATGGCTGTGCATGCAACAGGATTTGGACGGGGATGTACAAACTCTGGGGATGCGCGCCACACATAAAAACAGTTAGGAAAACCTCACCTACGATTAAACTGGAGTATAATTAGCGAGTGTGGAGTGTGAGAGCAGCTGTCGAGGATAGGGTTTTTACACAGTTTGTGAAACAGTTACGCATAAAAGTATTTATACATATTGGTAGGTTGGTAATGCATTTTGTACAGTGTTTTTTTTATCATACGAGACGTCCTCCACGTGGAAGGCACAGTCAAGACAAGATACGAGCACGACACATTTGTGACTATCGCAATGTCGCAATGCAGGACGTGAGTGTGTGTGTGTGTGTAGGTGGCCAAACTGTATACACACGACTGTTATTATTACGTGTAATCGATAGGAACAGCACGTACCAAACTAAACCAAAACTTAACGGAACGCAACCAACTTATGTGTCATTTACGAATTACGAGTATTTTACAGAGGATTAGAAGCTGTCGGATCTCTGCATTAGCCACCCTTGCAGTTGCTCAGGTGTTCCAATTTTAAATTAATTTATATGCAATATTTTATTTTAATTATAATCAATTTGAAAATTCTAAAATTATCATATTTTTGATATTAAACTCTCCAACAAGAATTTTATTTTGTTTTTTCGATTTTGACAACATTGTATTTTTGATTTTCAAAATGAAATTTATCCTCCAAGAAGCCACTGCAAGGGTGTTTAACAGTTATTTAGCCAGAGAATATATTTTTTTTGTTTAATGGTTATTTTAGTACAGGTACAAAACTCAAAAATATATAGACAATAGGTTTAGTACAAACGCAAAAAGTATTTAGAAACCATATGCAAAACAGAAATCAAACGAACTTCGCAATTTTGAAACGGAACTAAAACTTACTTGGAAAACAATTATCAGCTGTACCGAATTTTGCCAATGCCAAAATAACTATTGTACAATTTTACATACGCATCGAGAAAATATATGTGAAATGAAATTTGTAAATTAATTGTAAACCAGTTTGGCGAAATAAATACAATTATTACATCTAATTAGGAAAATAACCTGTTTGCTTTTGCTCTGTTATATTCGACACTCTCAACTTGTATTTATTTGTTGTTGTTTTTGCTGTTCGTATTTATTATTTTGCTTTCTGTTATTAGCATGTCAAATCGCACATCGCACATCGCGTATACGACCCGTTTGTCTGTGTGTGTGAATTTGGCGCATCGTTAGACTTCCCAGCTATTTATACACTTCACTCGTTCTATATTGGTCCACGATTATTGTAAAAATAAAAATAAAAAGTCGGCCTAGTGGCTAGCGGCAGCTACATATATACTCGTTGTACAATATTTGATTACTAGATAACTCGTAAATAAGCTCTGCGGTCTTTGAAGTGCCTCGTGTCTGCCTTCGATTTAGCTAATAAAATTAGATGGCCCATAAAGCAGCTGCTTTCAGACGCTGCTTTTTATTGATTATAAACATATATATAATGATATTCATACTCCACTGAGTATGGAATATTTACCTGCCAAGGCCAGCAGCCACTTCCTAGCTTCGATTTCCTTAGTCCACATCTTGCGGTGTTACACCTTAAATCTATGATAAACAATTGAAAAGCTATAAGAAATAAACGTATTTTTAATAGTTTTTAAGATCATACCTGGCACTCTGATTCGATACGATTACGCTTCTGAGTGAGGCCGTTGTGGCGAGAAATGTTAGGATTTATCGCTCCGCAACTTCATAACTGCCTGGCTATAGCCTCATCGTTACTAAAAAGGAAAGATCACTAAATAAATATTTATATATCGATATTATGCTAAATACTAGTGAATATGTAACTGCAATAGCTTAAGAGTTCCTTTGGGTTGATATATAATAATGATATAAAAACTTTAATTCATTCAAAGGTTTATTTAAGCCTTGCAAACAATATATTTATAAGTTTATTTATTTTCTTTTAGTTAAAATAACACAATTCCTAATGATTCATTTGATTGATATAAACATATATATTGGTTTTGTCTACATATACAGTTGGTATAAATCTCTGTCTATACAATGATCAAAATTTACGGGGAATGTTTAATTTGTTTAATTGTTTATTTAATGGTCTTTTTATAAGCATCAATAAAAATTCAATTGATTCTTGAAAATACCTTTAAATACACAAATTTATATTTATTTTATTTATTTATATCTACTTATACTTTTACAGATTGTTTTTAATTTAAGTGATTGTTTTGTGAAAAATGAAAGTATTTAATACAATTTGATAGAAAATATAATAATATAATGAATGAGTTTTTTTCCCAAGAATATTAATTTTGATTTTTTTTTTATGATTTTTATACTCTGTGGCTTGCTCTTCATTGTATAAAAAATAAGTTAAAATGCAAAGATTGTGACAAGAACTAAAGTAAAAGAAAAAATCCCAAATGCTTAAACTTTTCACTTTAGCTATATTTATTTTTAGCACGTTCATGCATGAGCGATGCCTTAGGGGAAAGCAAAGTGTATTTACACCAACCCGTTTATTTTGACGCATTAATGAGCCATAAATTAGATTATTCAGTGATCCTGAAATGATAGCGATGCTTATCAAATTTCCTCTTCGGTGGCCTTTAAAAAACGTACGTCATAATTTGTTGAACATTTATACGCATATATAAATCTATTGATACATATATATTTAAATAAAAATAAATATATGGATAGTGGACTATTTATAGCCGCGAATAACCTCTAATGGGTGCTCTAGGTCAATGTGTGAGACCATGTCATGGCTGCTGCTGATGTCAATAGAGTGTGGAAAATCATTGAGAGTGTGTGCATTGAACCCATGAGTGGGCTCTCTGTATAAGTTACTGCCAATACCCTATACTCGTTGCAATTGAGCTTAAGAGCCAATAATGATTTTGTGAAAATGTAAGTTCTATAAAATTTTATGAAAACTTGATTCCATTTCACAGAAATCGATAATTATTGCTTTCCATTTCGTTTATACCATTTTTATACCATTGTCTTTCTGGAACTAAAAATTTAATTTGGGACTTTTAAGTTCATATATGTCATACGTAGATTAAGTTTATTTCAAATGATTCATAATCAGTTCCGTCTGTTTTTCGTATTATCGATATTTATCGGTTTTAAACCCTGAAGCTACAATTAATGATAAATCTTACCGTTTTACTAAAATCGAATAAAATATACAAACTCAATTTTCAAAAATACAGGGTATCGCCCAGTCGAGTTCTATCGACAAGAGATTTCTATCATGTTTTAGTTTAAACATTATCAAAAATTGTCGGTTTGTCAGACTTTTAGACACTTATATATGCATTTAAATACATACAAACATATGTATTTATGTATTTATATTGATGACACGAGGAATTCACGTTGTTTGATTTACATATAAAAACACTGAACTTTGGCAAAGTGTCAAAAACAATGCGCCAAAAAGAGGCGAACAACAAATTTTAGTGCTTTGCTGTGTTTGCACATACATATGTATACATATGTGTATAACACAGTGCGTCAAAACTGCACAAGAATGTCACATATTTGTTTATTGACAGATTTTAGGTTAAGGATTATTCTTAAATATTCACTCAAATATTTTCTATTTATTATTTGCTTGCACAGCCTCTTGCACAGTGGTTGATTTATGCCAACAAGTGTGTGCATATGTGTGTGCTGGCTATTTACATAAGTGGCAGCTATCACATTCGTAAATAGCGTCCAGCTTTTGACAGCAAGGCGTGTGATTAGCCAAGCGCTTTAATTATTAGTGCAGTTAAATGTTTGTTATTGCCGTTTCTGGTTGCCGGTTATTAAGAAGGTCCCGCTGAGATGTCAAACAGGCGAATGTGGAGCAAGAGTCCAATGTAAACAACACGCACACAGCTGCAACTCTCTTGCGCTCACGCTCTTTTCGAATGTTACTCGATTGCACGCTCTTTTTGTCGCTCGCTCTCCCTCCCTCTGCTTAATGGCTGCTTTCGTGCATGTTTCTTCGTGCTCGCCTTCTCTTTCACTCACTTGCAGCTGCTTCAGTCGCAGAATTCAACTTTTTGCTTTTTTGTATGACTTTTAATAGCATTTAACTTTGAGATTGTGGTTAGGAGAAACTTTAATTACCTTTTGCACTTGCACGGGATTTTATTGATTATCACTGCTTTATGCTTTATTTACACTGTCCTGCAGCAGGCTGTTTTAGAGGTCGTGGTGGTGTTTCATAATAGGTAAGTAGAAATCGATTTAGCGGCCAAAGTGGGCCAACCAAGACCTAATGCAATTTATACTCGTCAACGGCACACAACGCGTTTGCTTTAACCGTTTCCTTCAGATTATTGGGCCGTGTTATGGGCGACATGCTTTACTTGGCAAGGATGCCTTCAATTACTTGAATTTCTATTGATTAGCTTTTCTTTAGTTGACAATTTTTAATTTTATAGATTCGACACAAACCATTTTCTCTGAATGCAATTAACTATTATTTTGAAATCACTTAGCTTGTACTTTTCACAGATTCTTTATCTTTTTGGAGGTAATAAGTTTTGTTATTTCGTTTTTATTTTTTTAATTTACAAGCGACGAACGTGGAGTTTTTGTCTTTTATGCTATCACCCAACACACAACGACATCAACTGAGGCTATGCGCTATAATTTCCGATTTCTTTTACGCTTCTCTCGAGTTTAGCGCATGTCATTTTCGTGCTATTTTCAAATACTGTTTGGCGTATGTGTGTGTGTGTGTATTCTACTGTTAAGCTTCTGGCGCCAAACAAACCAGTGTTGTAAGCAATTTACGAAAGCTTTATATATGAGCTTTCAAACGGTTTATTGAGTGGGCAGCACAATAAACAAAGCATCCAAATGTATTGTAAAATACTTTTTGCCTTTTTTATGTTTTATTCGCAATGGCATATTTGCACATTTAATTAATACATTTAAATTTTTAGTGCGATGGTGGACCGAAATAATCAATATTATCATTATCACAACTAACAACTAAAAGCTGTTTTATTTAAGGCACATATGTACCAATGTTTTCACTCACCAGCGCCAAATTCAAATGAAACGCCCTCTAGCGAAGACAACACGAAGTTGGCAAGACAAAGAGAGAGAGAGAGAGAGAGGAAGCAGAAAACATGTGTATGTGTTTATGAGTCGGTGCTCATGCTGCCAAGGGCCGTTTATACATAAGGGCAATATCGGTAAACGCGCATGAATTTAAAGACGAGCTAATCAAGCAGAAGCCATCGAAAACAAAAAAAGGTTCTTCGTTGCGATTTTTATACTCGTTTACGAAGTAAAACAAGTTGTTGAGTTTGTGCAATGTTCGTCATTCTGTTCGTCTGTCCGTCTGGATGAAAGCAACTTTTTCAGCTCTATTGAAGACAGATTTTCGTATTTATTCTTCAGACAGAAGAATATTCTTCGAAAAAATTTTTTTTTCAAAATTTAAAATTACGAGCTTGTGTTTTTAATCGATTTTTCTGACCATAAAAAGTATAAAAAACAACATTTAACTTGATTCTGAGGGGGTCAAATTTTTTGTCAAAAATCGTGGCAAAATTGAGAAAAATTTGGACATGTAAAGCTCTCAGACCCATAGGTCTCACATTTGAAACCACCATAAAATTGTCAAAACTGAACCGATTTTTATGTTTGATGGCTTTCTGGTCATAATTTTTCATTAATATCGATTCTACATTTAAAATCGATGCATTTTTGAAAAAAACATTTTTTTCACATTTTTGGAAAAAAGCACGTACCCCCCCTTATTAATTTTCGAAAAAATTTTTTTTTCAAAATTTAAAATTACGAGCTTGTGTTTTTAATCGATTTTTCTGGCCATAAAAAGTATAAAAAACAACATTTAACTTGATTCTGAGGGGGTCAAATTTTTTGTCAAAAATCATGGCAAAATTGAGAAAAATTTGGACATGTAAAGCTCTCAGACAAATAGGTCTCACATTTGAAACCACCATAAAATTGTCAAAACTGAACCGATTTTCATGTTTGATGGCTTTCTGGTCATGATTTTTCATTAATATCGATTCTACATTTAAAATCGATGCATTTTTGAAAAAAACATTTTTTTCACATTTTTGGAAAAAAGCACGTACCCCCCCCTTATTAATTTTCGAAAAAAAAATTTTTTCAAAATTTAAAATTACGAGCTTGTGTTTTTAATCGATTTTTCTGGCCATAAAAAGTATAAAAAACAACATTTAACTTGATTCTGAGGGGGTCAAATTTTTTGTCAAAAATCATGGCAAAATTGAGAAAAATTTGGACATGTAAAGCTCTCAGACCCATAGGTCTCACATTTGAAACCACCATAAAATTGTCAAAACTAAACCGATTTTCATGTTTGATGGCTTTCTGGTCATGATTTTTTTTTCATTTTTTCTCCGTTAGTAACGCTCGACCGCATCGGTTTTTAAAGCTAATCCAAGATGATTTTACTTTGTGTGATAGTTATCTTTATTATGAACTCATGATTATAAGAAGTTTGTTGAATTTGTGTTAAGCACAGCTTAAACTAGGTATTAGTTTAAAAATGGTTTCTCATAAATAACTACATAAATACTCATACATACAAAAATCAACACGTATACAGAAAATGATTTAAGATTATAACGAAACGGAATCAGGACAAGGCCTTTGAATCATTTCCCTTTTAATTATTGTGAGCATTCGGAGTTGACTCGCAGGATTCGAGTTGCCTTGATGTGTAGGCTACGGAAAGAGGATATGGGTGTGCCTTAGGCATAGTCGCGCGATCCTTCCAGTTTGCGCAGCTGTGGAAAGAGAATCGGATAAAGATGTTGAATGGAACTGTTTAACCGAACATATTTCATTCCGCTATTTACAATGATTGTTTTGTAAGTGCATGTGTGTGTGTGTGTGTGAGTGTGTGTGAGTCGTTTCAATAGAAACTCTTATCATGCCAAGCCGCAAAAGCTCTCACCTCACGTTCATCGGCATGTGTGCGGTATTTCTCGGTAGTCTCGCTGTTCTTGGGTGGTGCCTTCGCCTCTAGCACCTGGGTGTAGAGCAGAGCAGCCGTCACACCGCCCAGCACGGGCCCGGCCCAGTAGACCCAGTGTGCGGCCCATTTGTCGGTGGCAAATGCGGTGCCCACTGTGCGAGCCGGGTTCATGCTGGCGCCTGTATAACGAATTGTGCCCAGATGGCCCAAAGTAACCGCCATGCCGATGGCCAGTGGCGCCGTATAGCGGGAGTCTGGCTTATTGGCGTCGCAGGCGCCGAACACAGTCAACACCAGAACCAAGCCCAGGAAAAACTCAATGCCCAGGCCCTGCAGCTCGCTTATGTCCTCGGCCAGGGTAGTGTGACCGAGTTCGTTGTGATAGCGCGGATCGAGGAGGATCTGCAGCAGAGGATGTCAGTTCACTATTAATCAAAACTTGTTTATTTGATCTCACCTTGACAGCGGCCGTGCCAGCAATGGCACCCAGGCACTGGAACACAATGTAGAAAAGAGCACGCAGAACGCTGATTCGGCTGGCTACCAACATAGCCACGGTAACAGCGGGATTAACATGGCCACCACTCAGATGGCCCACAATCTGGAAGAATTTGGATGGTTATTGGTAGGTTTACAATTTATCATTTGATCAGCTACACTCACCGTGATGGCCATGAAGACGCCCAGTCCAAAGGCCAGCGCCTTGAAGGTTCCATCCTCTCTGTCCTGTGTGCAAGCGCCGCAGGCAAAGAAGTTCAATATCAAATTGCCAAGGAACTCGCCAATTAGGGCTTGCCACAGGCGCAGCTCCTTGGACTTGAATTCGTTGAGGCCCAGCGAGTACTCGAACTTGCTCATCTTCTCTAGGTGGCGATCGGCCAGACAATAACGCACTGAAAGTCAGAAAGAGGCCCGAGACTGTTAATTATGCACTCGACTTGGAAGTGAACAATTGTCAAACATGAGTGTGTCTAAGTGAGCGATGACCGCATTTGAATGCAGCTCTTAATACGGGCACGACTGCAGACCAGACGTGGCCAGTGCAATCGGAATGAATCGTATGTCTATGGACATGGGCCACACTTTCAAAGCGAGTCGACGATGATAGCGACTTCCGCTAAATGACATCGTCGACATGACACCTAATTGGCCATCCAACACCTCCACAGCTACTTCTAAAACTGCTAACAATTAACTTTGATGTTAGATGGTATTTGTGCTATTTATATGTATTCGAATTACATTCTTATATGGTTGGAAGCATTTACTGAATTTAGAATTCAATAAATACTAAATAATTATTATACGATATTAAATATGCCTTTTACATACACAGTAAGAAAAAATAAGGTAAACAACCGAATGCATAAATTTCCAGAAACAACAAAATAGAAAACTATCATAAGAATATAGACAGATGAAAGGGTACAAAATTTAATAAAAAGTCATTGAAAAACATGTTTCTAAAATTTTTTAAAATATTATTATACACTGTTCACAAAACGATAAAGACTATTAGTGTACTGGTGAGTATATAATGTAGGTATGTGGGAATTGAAACTTATACTCGTCTATATCCGCGATTTAAAGCTAGTCACCAAATTTTTTTATTTTTTTATCTTAAAAAAATATTATAATAAATTTCATTTCAAAACGACTTTAAATGTTAATTCACATGTAAAAATAAAAGTAGTCACTCATAAAATTAAAGTGAGAAAAACAAATACTTCGCTGTCACATTACATCAAATTATATTATATTTAAACCCACACACACACACATACATACACATACACCTTAGAATAAATTGTTATTTGCTCATTTCAGTGTCATAAATATGTTCATATTAATTTAAAACAAAACTTAAATAACTAGTCTATTAATGAGTAAATAGTTATTTTAAACTAGTAATAATCGAGCATTAAGTAGCTATTGGTTAGGTGTCATCTGTGTTGCTGCATCTGTGTTAAGCACAGCATCTGTGTTGCTGGTCTTATTTGGCGCAAGTGCCGGCCGCAACACGGTCAAGAGCAGTTGCCAGCCCAAAAATGGGTTGCAACCAGTTGGCCATCAACAGCGGCAGACACAACATTCTATAGCATAAATGAAATATATATAATATATTTTCGTTCTTAACTTAAAACATCAATCAACGATTGCTCGCTCAATGCTGAATTTTAAATGAAAATTACACACTTGAATTCGAATTGGAAAATATTTGAAAGATTTTCTTCTTTTTATGCGCTGAACTTATTGAAAATGTTTAAAAAAGGGTATAATGGTTTTGTGGAAATGTATGTAACAGGCAGAAGAAAGCATATCCGACTACAAAAAATTTATATATGTTTGATCTGGACGATAAGCTAGGTTGATTTACCCTTGTCCGTCCGTCTGTTCATCTGTATGAACGCAGCGATATCGAAAACTACAAAGTAGAGACCGAAAATTTCGACTTTATACATATAACACTTATAGTTTTGTTTCTTGTCTCGTTTCCTTAATATCGATCAAAATCGATTTCACCCTTTTGTTGCTTAACTTCGTTGTTTAACTGTAAACTGCAAAAAACGAAGTGCAGAGTATCTTTCATGATTATATTTATATGTTTCTTCTGTTCATCAATAGCATAGAAATGATTTCGAGTGCACTTTTGATATGATGATGGCCATTCCCCAACGCCGTTTAATTGGCAGTGCGAATCTTAATAGATAAACGTTCGGCCTGACATCATATTTGCGGTTCGCCATAAATTTCACTCGTGAATTGACAATTTATAGTAATTTAATTGACACGCCGACAACAGAAGACGCACCTAGTTCTTCGAGTTCGCAGAATGGTATACGTTTGTGTTGTGCTATGGCCCTGATAATTTCATTAAACTGTTTAAGAATGAATTCATGAAATGCTCTGACGTATGGTCGAAATCGTTACGTGATGTTCGATCGGTTTGGTAACCAGCTGAGTAACATCTAATATTTATAAATATAAATCTCGATCCAATGCAGTGTGAACAGTGAATAATCATATGCAGTTTAAATAGCGAATAAATTGAAAAGAATTAGTCACGAAAGGTGTAGCGCATTCAAGGAAACATTCTTCTCCCTTTTCCACTTAAAGGCAAACTAATATTACAGTCATCCATCTTTGCAATATCTGTGCAAAGAGTATTTGATATTCGACTCATGTTTTAGTTGCGTTTGGCTTAAGATATTTCCTATAACAATTCCACGATTATTCACCTAACTGCATATAGGAATAAAATTTCTAAGCTAATTAACTTTATTATTTCGGAAGAATTCGCAATTTAATGAGCTTCTCCCACGGATTTACCAATTAAATATTATATTCTAAGTCTAAGCAACATTCCTAAGTAGTTATTGTTGATTAGGACTAAATGCCTATATAAAGCGGATATGGCGAGCACCTGCTTTAGGTATAATTATCACCTAAATTTGTGAAGTGGCAAACTAAAAAAATAAGCAACAGCACGATTATCTTATATTAGTTGTAGCTATAATTAATCAGAGTACACTTATCTGATAGTGATTGGCTGATAAACCATTCGATTGTGCTCCAAAGTGTTAATCAAAACCAATCCATGAGTATTTAATTACACTGTTATAATTTGTAATGCATTCGCGATTCGTGCGTGACATTTGGTTGAAAATCGGCTCTGGCCCACGTCAAGTTGAAATGTTTGCTCAACAAATTAGCGCAAACGCCTCGAACAAAACACACAAATTAACTGAATTCTTGCACACAATGCAACAAAAGACGCCGCCGCAAATAATAAAAATACGGAATATCAATAAAAATTAAACTGCATTCTGACACCTACCACTACCACACACGCTGCTTTCAAATGCAAAACGCAACAATTTAAAAACAAAAAGTTAAATCAAAACTCACACATACTGATGCATATATAAATTCCAAAACTAGTTCAAAAAACTCGCATTTGCGCGCATTAAATACTTTATTTCAAAAACAGAGTAATTAATTCATTTATTTGACAGGTCAATGTTTCTTACTGATGTCATCTGTTTGGCTTAGTAATGAGCTGCTGATACATTAAATATATATATATATAAAGTAAAATATAACCCAGACAAAATAAGAATTGAGAAATTGTTCAAGCGTGGGTGTCATTTAAATTGTCAGGCTGATCTAATGTCGCTTAGCTTAGATCAATTTAGAAGCCGTTATGCGCATACAGACAAACTGTTATACCGAAGATCCGACTGCAGAAAAGTCCATTTCTAGAGGCTGATGACATATGTTTATATCATTGTCGCACTGATCTATCGCAACTTTAGTCACTTAAATAGACATAAAACTCACTTAAACTTAAAATGGGAATTTGTATGCCACGCGGGAAGGTTGTTGTGCTCAACTTTAATGGAGATGGAGTCAGAGATTGCAAAAAGCTGATTGTACACTCATTTCGATCCATAATATCGTACATTTTGGGGTGAAGATTCCAATAAAAAAGTATGTGCGTTCATACACATAAACCGCAACTGTATATATTTATATAAGCAAATACTTTTATGTTGTTAGAGTCAGTCTTTTATATAGATTATCGTCATTAGATTCTAAGGCGAAGTCGGGCATGAAGTAATCGTCTCTAAATAAAATGTATTAGATATGTGTATATATACAAACATACGCATCTGAATTCTAAAAAATAAAAAAAAGTCATAGATTTGAGGCGCTGTTCACGCATTTTGATCTTATATGTATTTTGTTATAAAGTTAAATCGGGGTTTAAGTAATCAATCAATCAAAAACGCCTTAAATGTCATTTGTAGCTACATTAGAAACATATATATGTATATAGATTTACATATTTATATATACATACTTTGTATGGGGGCTTATTATTAGTTTTCTGAATTAGCTACACAATAGAGCTCAATTTTTTTTTATTTTATTATATATGCCTAGTCATTTTAAAATCTGTGAATTTTATATAACATTGCATCATTTCACGCATCGCCGCGCCTAAATATATGTATGTACATACATATATTTATTTTTATATATTTAAATACATCTGTACCAATTAAGGCGTAATATCTGTGGCAACAGGTTTAATTGCTTGCTAGAAATTTGGCGGCAATGCATCAGATTTTAAGAAAACCATTTCTGACATCTAAATATGTATATATATACGCAGTTTATAAGAAACAGTTCTAAGAAGCATTTGTGGTGTTTTCTTTTTGATTTGCTTCGCATTAAAAAGTAGCAGACATGTTTTCTAATTTTTTCTCACGATTAATGTTCATATTTTGTTGAGATCATCTTTGGGTTTAGCGGTTAAAAGAGCAACCACAATAAAACGAATGTGAATGTAAGACATAAGGTCAAAAAGGTAGCAAAGTAAAATATCAAATTCTAATGTACAATAGAAGACTGAATGTGTATTCGCTTATTTGTTAATTGGCATATTGGAAATATCTTGTTGTTTTATCATATTTATTTACCTTTTTATGTAAAAAGAACTTTAAAAATACTTAACACCTCCGAACATGCAATAAATGCCACCTTTTAAATTATATACATAAATCTTGTGGCGACAACAAAAACACAGTTCACTTTACGACTTAATTTAAACTTATTTTGCAGAAGTTTCTACCCCTTCTTTTGAGCGATATAAACGATCCGCGCACTTTGACTTAATAACAAACACTGCGCGCCACGAAAATCGGAAAGCTTGAAGACAGCGAAAAAACAAAGCGGTAAGCGCACTGCGTCGCACAGTGGGCAATTTCATAACAAAGCACTCAATTAATTTTAACGCTATTATTTCTATAATAATAATTTTAAATGAATGTGGTATTTAATATTTTATAGGTGTTTTGTTTGCTAAAAGTTGCGGTTTTTTTTGTCATTGTTTATAAATTATTAGTGTGTTAACTTATTAATCTGCTGATGGGTTGTAAATTCTAAATTTACTAACTACCTTAACTATATGCATAAATTAATGGTGAATAGCTTTTTTATTGACATCAGAAAGTGAGTAACTAACCTATAAATTATTATGGTCAATTCTGGGAGACTTAAGTTGTGTATAATATAGATAATAGTAATATATTAAAAATATAAAGTTTAAAGTTTGCTTTCGCTCGAGAATTTCAGCCGAACACTGTTTGCAATTGTCTGCCCGACAATTGTGGAAAATATGGATCGCAACTTGCCCGCCCCAAGGTATATAGAGTTAATTGATTTGTTACGCCATCGTTGGGCGTGGACAAAAATCTTAATATATTATCTAACATGGGAATACAGCAGTATATATACCAAATATCAAGTCTCTGTCTTCAAGACGGCATAGCACTAACCAAATTCAAATAAATTCGATAACGATTACAAAAACAAGTATTTAAAAAATAATTAAATTCTATTAGCAGGAAGAGTTTTTATAAAATGAAAATAAGTCTTTACAGCACGGATTAATTGATAACTCCACTGTGCGCACTGTGCGAATGCATATGGAGTAATTAGCAAAGAGCTGAAATCAATCGGTAAAAAGTAAGCTGCTGGTGGCGAAGAGAGCCGTGTTCGTGCGACAGCTGTGAGAGAGCGCGCGCGCAGCTTTGTCGTTGTCATGCTGCTTGTGGTAACTGTTGTTGTTGTTGCTGTTGTTGCTGTTGTTCTTTGGGTGTTCTTAAATACTGTAATGCTTATCAAAATGTGAGCCGAACTTGGATACGGTGGTAACAATGTGAAACGTCAATTGTGACGACAGCGGGTGCAATTACTCCCAATTCGTTTGTAAACAAAAAAGTTCGTACATGTGCAATCAGGCAGATATTGTTTTATGATCTGTTTAAATATTTAAACATTTATTGGTGCAAATACAAAAATTGGTACAACGCCCAGGGCCCGAGGCTCGCGTGACGTTTTTGAAAAGTTTCCACGCTGCCCGATTTAATTTTGTGCAATTTTCATGCCGCTTATCATCAAATGAAAACCAAACAATTGGCGAAATGTTTTGATATTTTAATTAATTTACTGTATAACGAACTTTTCCATTGCGACGGGCTATAAACTCTGATTTATTTGCCCTGACATATAGTGTCATACTCAATGTGCCCAACATCATAACAGTGATCAAGTGTGGGTGCGTTGAAAAACGATTCAATTTCAGTCTGTCAATCCCATGACATACGACGGTTGCCAGTTGCCAGTTTATATATAACTATAAAAATGTCATTAATATCGTTTAATATTATTCGTTAAGTGATTTGAGTTTTAGAGGTGATTTTAGTGTTCTTTAAATGCAAGTTTATTTAACAATTTTAATATTTTTCCTATTATTATAATTTTGAGTTATATTATTATAACGATATATAAACTATTTTTGAATTTCGTTGCACTCAATTTGAATGCAATTTTATTTTCCAGTTTAATTAAAAAAATTAATTTTATTATAATGCAAATGGTAAGTATTCCTATACTAAATTATGTCAATTATGTTAATTTCTAAACATGATTATATCACCTTAATTATAATGAAAATTTTAGTGCGGCATACTTTTATGAGATATCATAAATTGGATTTGGTTTGAGTCTCGACTGTTTGTTGCTTTATTCATTTTGGACAAATTAATTATATTAAGGAATGAAAATTAAATACTGGTTCATATATTAAAAAAAAATAACAATAATAATAAAAAATATTAATATATTTTTACAGATTTTTATGTCACATATGTTAGTTAATGTAACCGTTAGTTAAACATCTCTGCTAGTTTACGAGTTCTATTGTAAAATGTAAGCCCATATTTATTGATAAGAAATTCACACCCATTCCAAGACCCCGGTGACTTTTCATTTTTGAAATTTATGAGTCGCACAAGGCACATTTGACATGTGGCTCTGGCAACGCCCAGTTGTGTGCCAGGACCTGCGTCCTTGAACTTTCAGGCCCAGCATGACAGAGTATTTAATTTGCATGCCGTATGTCCGCGGCGACTGTGAAATGTGGGGTCGATTAAGTAAGCAAAGAAATTACGCCCTTGGACTTGTGGCAGTGAGGGATTTGGATGTGAATGACTGGCTGGAAATGAGAAATGAACAGCCGGATGTAACACTGGGAGTCTATCAATTAGGCAAATTAAACCCGAAGTGCCCAATAAAAATTCTAGTTTAAGGTAGAGTGCGGAAGTTTTGTATAAAATCACATGCAGCTCACAGCTTTCTGGCCATTTAAATGAAACAGTTGGACAAGCTTTTCAATGAGTTCAAATTGGCAAATCTGGCGCTTATCAGCAGCCGCAAACATATTTCCATCAACTCTGCTTTAATGTTCTCATTCCCATTCCAATTTCCATGCTAATGACTCTCGAACCGAACACGTACGATATGAACCAGCCGTGCCCAAGTTACAAAAACAAAAGACGCCGGCAGCCTGCAAAAAGTTAACTAGCTGAAACTCAAAAAAAAAATACAATCAAAAAAAAATTTTATTTTTTTTTTAAACTAAAACTGAAATACTGTTCTTGGTATTCGGTTGAGCAAATACGAGTATTTTTATACAACAATTAAATAAACACAAATGGCGATTTTCGTACTACACAAATGCCAGCACACGCACTTGAGTGTGTCAATCAATTCTCTTTTGAACTCGAGTGTTGGCCGCAAACAAAAAGTTAAAAGTTTTAAAACCACAGCCAAAACAAAAATTGTTAATTACCTGCAATTTCTGAACGCGCACGCGCCTTCGTTGGCAGGAAGTGCCCCAAGACGACGCCTCATCTGTCAGAACGGTCCGATCCGTATACTCTAGCGGAGAGTACAACTGTTTTGGCATGGCCAATGCTACGAAATCGATAAGATACAAATCAAAAATTTAAAAGAATTTAAGAAATTTAAATAAACTGAATATTGCCTTGTATAATATTATAAAATGTTAAATGTTATAATTTAGGTATAAGTATTTATTAGAATTTCATACTTAGATAATATATATAAAACGCAAAATAAAATTGGCAAAGAATTATTTTGCAATAACAAAAAGTATGTAGAATACTTATAGAATATCTTTCAGTCGAGCTATTTCCAATTGATTATTTCATTTTGAGATAAGTGGCTTCGCCTAGTGTAATATATAATCTAAAAATAATCGCACAAAGAAAGCTAAAATTGCTAATTGAATAAAATTGATAAGCCTTAATTGATTTAATGGCAGGGGAATTCCTTCTGCCCGGAGGATGTTATTGTAGTTATTTTCTTAGACTGAATAGGATTTACCTTTACATATATCTTTAAGTAAATGTTTCATTGTTGAAATTTTGGGTGATTTCGAGAATTTCCCACGATATGCGTGTGTCAAGTTGAAAAATCATTTTGTCAATAGCACTTTGAAGAACAATAGCAATAACAATACTTAACGCTTCGAGAAACAGTAAGTCATAGTCATGCCAAGAGCAGCAGATACTGCAACATTTCCGAGTACAAGCCGAGTTGACGTTGGCCAAAAAATAACAACAACAAAATGTTGGCTTTGGCCGCAGGCGGCGGCCTTATTGAAACACGCGAGTGGATACACCTAACAAATGTATCTGAAAATGTGTGTATAAACATTAGGTACAAATCGGGGCTCTTAGCCATAATTAGAGCGAGAGAGACGGAGATGTCTAAATTTGCATTAGGCGGGCGGGCTGGATGCCGACTTGGACTCGGACTCGCAGTTGGACTGAGTCACTCACGCACGGATTCAGGCAGAAACACTCGCACAAAGATTGATGGATGAAGTTGGAGCTGCGCTCTGAAGTGTCAAAGCTGCAGCTCAGCATTGAGGCTGGCGACATTGACCTTTATTTGCTGTGTACACAGTCCAAATTAATGATCCGCTCATAGCGCGGCAATAACAATTGCACGTGGCACGCTCCTCGGCTGGTGCCTCTAGCCACCACCTGACCGAACCACAAAATGAACCAATTTTCGACAATTTTTGATCAAATTTTTGGCAATTTCATGGCGCCATTTTTACTGACTCATGTGCGCTTATTGCTCGCAGTTGCCTTTTTGCACACGAAATTCGTTTTATGATTAGCCCCGCCAATAACTGTAAATCATTTGGGCCAACAACAACGCCAGCACAATTACCGATCGTCGCATATCGCTCAATCTTTGATATAGTGTTCCGACTGGATTGCTGTTCAAGCCAAAATGTTTATCTGGAAACGCTCTATTACAGCTTCAATTTTGGCTTAAACCTTTGCTTCAATGCGATTCCAATGTCAACACGCGCATGGGGGTAAACGGAGTTGCTTCGTTTATTGAATGACTTTTGAAAAAAGTGCGAGAGTATGTTTTGAATATGAGTGAAAAGGGTATAATGGTTTTTTGCAAATGTTTGTAACAGGTAGAAGGAGGCATCTGCAACCCCATAAAGTATCAACTGTCAAGTTAATCTAGTCAAGTCTATCCATCCTCCCCCTTTCAAACTCTAATCTTAAGGCTAGAATTTATTTAATATAATTTAAATGAAAATGTTTGGATTTTATTCTTTGTCCTTAATCGAATCTTTTAAGATTGGGTTTGGAAATGGGATTACAATAGTCAAGTGTGGAAATAAATTTTTTATTACTTAAGAACATGTTTGAAAATTTATTTTATATTTTATTTTTTCCATAAACCGCCTTTTAATCCGTTGAAAATTTCTTGCAAAAATATCTATGTATATAGATTTTTTTTAAGGCAGGACACCTACTAGTTTATTCTTAAGATAAGTAAGAATCAATCAAAAAGTCATAGAAAAGAAAAAAACAAAAATAAACAGCTTGATCCAAGCTATAAATAATAATTTCAGAAAACATAGTTAAAATTATTTCGTCAAGCTTCAATAGCAACACAATTTCAATACTATTTTCTATTTAAGAAGGAATAAATTTATATTTCTATGACAGAATTTATCGTTCAAATCGTATAAGAAGCAAAATAAACTTATATTTTTTTATTACCAATACTAACAATACTAAATTTTAAATCTAGAGATGAGGAATTTAGCTGTTGACAAGATTTACTAGGCGTTTAATTAGCCTAAGCACAAAGCGGTTCGAATGTCAAGCAAACAAATTTGAAATCCAGATGCGAGGGTCAAATAAAATACACGATCCCAGGTATTATTTATTTGAATAATTTCACATCAACTGTGAGTATCAGAGCGATAACAGTCTTTGGCTTTAAGCCATTTTTATGGCCGTCTAGCTTTGAGTGCTCACAATTAACTTTTAATTTTTACAAAGTGGCCAAATTAGTTTCTTGTGCGCCCCATTCATATCTGAGCAAATATAAAATCTGTTTGAGTGGTCTTTGTTTATCAAAAAGTGCGAGCTACTATTTTTTTATTTTCATTTATTTGTTTTTATCTATATTCTCTTTTCTTTTTTTCTTTGTGATGTTTTTGTTTGGCTGTCTGTCATTTGTTTTGTCAATAATTTGCAACTGTTGCTTGAGCCTGAAATAAATATGACAAGGTTCGCAGTGGGTGTATTATAAGCTATTAACTCGGGAAAAAAAAACTCTTAATGTGCAATGATAATCAATATTAAAGCAAGGAAAGAGGCAACTGAACACGCTTGAAAAAATTGAAAAATGAAATATGAAAAGTGATAAGCGGCCATCAACCGTAACCCATTAGCCAGGTAAAAAGTTTTCTAATGTGGCATTAAAGTTGTTGAGCGTCATTAAAAAATGTTTTCGCTATCAGATATTATGAATATTGGAGGTCTCGAACGGTAGGGATTACAGTTAATCAGCAAGAATTATGTTCTCCAAGTTGATAAGGTGTGCATTGGACTGGCCTAATCAGCTTTGGGCCTATTGAATACCGAATTGAGTGGCAAATGTCATCGAAATGACTTAATAAAAGTTGAAAAACAGGTGACAGCACCATATAGGTGAGTGTGCTGTACCAAAAGATACCCTAAATTATAGTAATTTTGTTAAACGTAGAAAATAATATGTGTTTTTTAGCAACACAAATAAACAATGACAATATAAAAATGTAAATTATAGAGCTGTTATTAATTGCATTAATTTATAGATAAATACTCCTCGCGTGCTATTTCCCAGGGTATAACTAGTATGCAAAATCGTTAAATTGGCAAGAAAATTACTAATTAAGCCATAAGGGCAATCCGAACCCAGTCCTGCAACGGTAACCAAACAGTTGAAAGCAAGCGCCAAGCCCAAATGCCCAAACGGCAGCGCTGCCATTGGCGCCGGCTTCGCAGCTGCAGCCGCAGTCGAAGCCAGCGCCAGCGCCAGCGCTAGGCCGACCGAGAGTATATCAGTTACAGACACAGCGCCAGTAACGTTTATTTGCGCTCGAGCAGCGAACGTGGCAGCAGGCAAAAGCAAACGCAAAAAAAAGAAAAGCAAAACCAAAGGCAAAAGCAAAAATCAGCAAGTGCTTGAATCGAATTGAGTCGAATGAACCAAAACAGAAATCTGGCCAAAGCAGTCGCAGCCAGAAAGTCGAATAGATAGTTCGTCAAGTGAACACAAAAATATAAATTTAACTTTAATACCGATTTCAATTATCAATAGGCAACGGCTCTAAGCCAAGTTAATTAAATTGGGAAATTTGATAATTTTTCAGCAAGCAACGCGCTTTCATTTTCGTTTCCAAAAGTATTAAACGCAATTAAATGATCGCGCGGTAGCCGATTCGAGTACAAAAGAAGTGGTAATAAATTGCTGTTAAGTGAAATTGTCATTGCAAATTGTTGGACAAGCTGCAAAATCGAACTGTTAACTGCGATTGTGTTGGGCGTTTGCGCAATTGTAACGGCGCTGTTTTAATTGTTTTCGAATCCAATTTTTATGGTCAAGTGCCTGCGACTGGCCATTGTGCAACTCCCAGCCACTTAACCTTAACAATCATTATTTGGCAATAAGACATTTGGCACAATCATTTGATTCGAGTGCGCCCAAGTACACCGAATAAACCAAAAATATAAAAATCGAAAAAGCGCACTTTTACCACACAAACGAAAGCAAAACAACAACAACAACAACAACAACAACAACAATTACACCTGGACTCAACGAACCCACGCGGCGCTTAACTCGAGTAGCAGCAGCCAAAGACAAAGACAAAATCACCGGAGAGAAGACGAAGAAATAGTGCAAAATGGTCGAGAAGACAGGTGAGTGCAAGTGCGAGCCAAGAGTGAAGAGCGAATGAATGAATGATTTGGGGAAATTTCAAGTGTTTGAATACATGTGAAGGTTAACGGAATCGAAAAGTGTGCAAATTTGAATCGTTTGTGGAATATTTGTGTCAAATTTGCATGAATATGTTGAATGCTATTCAAATAGTAGAAAGTACTTGCATTTAATAACAATATATTAAATGTGATTTTAGGTCCAAACAAAAAGTGTAAAAATTGCGAAATTTCACGCTTGTCAACTGCATTAAGTGAAGAATTTTCTTTGTTAACAATTAACAAATTTGATTTATGTGTAATTATTTGTTGGTTTTTTTTGTAAGAAAAAACAGAAGATAAATAATTGTATTCGGTTAATGTGAAAAGTTATTTTTAGCAGTAACGTAAAAAATCACTTTGCTTAAAAATAAAATTTATTTTTAATATCAGAATTTAAAATAACTTAGCATTTTGTGCATTCGATTAGATTATATTAATGTTTGGCCGTAATTTTCAGGTTCGGCTGTCAGCTTAAAGAGGCAAACTTATATTTTACAAGCATAAATTTAGCTTTTTGCCAGGCTTCAAAAGTTTTATTTTTGCGTTCACCGATAAGTTGGGGCCTTAAATTTACAAAGAATAAGATCAATAAAAACTTATGTGGCACTTCCTCAAGTACTCAAATTCGGCAGGTTGTATTAATTATTTGCGATGACTTTTTACAAACTGAAATATCATCTTTGCCCATTTAATCAAATATGCATGTCTTTTGCATGTACTATTATCATTATTATTATTATTTTTTTTTATCAATAATCAAATGATTGCTTTTCAATATTTTCATCGTCGCAACATGACAACAAATTGGTTGCTCGTTTTGCTGATTTTCTGATTTGTTGCATTTTGCGGTTTGCTTCCGTGGGTTGATTTCTGAACCGAAAGCTTTCATGACAAATAGACAAAGCGACATTGATAGTTATTTGTAAACAAATGAGACGCAACATTTGCTTCAGCGTTGATGACTTCCTCGACGAAAGCGGACAATAAAACGATAAGCAAATTTGTCAGAAAGTGAATGAACTGCGATATAAAAAAATATTAATTAAAGAAATAATTTATTGATACATATTATTCGGCTTATATGAATTCCTATTTACGTAGATAATTTCTAGGAATTGTCTCAATTTAAGCTTATTTGCTCTGGGTTAAAAGCACCGCGAGTTGGCGTTAAATTCACAGCGATAAGAAATAAAAATAACGAAAATATTTACACGACTAATTAATTTTCGCTGTGTCTAAAGCGATTTCCATGCCCCATTATTGCAATTCTTCGCGCAGCTAATTAATGTTCGAGTTTTTGTTATTGTTTTAACAACTGTCCAAACACAGCCGCCGCAAATAGCGCGTGAGAAACACAAAGCCAATATTTGATTTAAACATCAGTCGAGCAGGCGGCCTAAGCAGGCCGCTTTATGGAGCTGCTAAAAGCCACTGGCATAGGCCCCCCGCATAAATACGCCTAACCTTGGCAGTGGCAGCACAGTGGAAGTAATTGATCTTGGCCAGAAGCGCGACGAAGCGGAGAGAGTTCTACAAACTGGAAACGTTGGCAAAACGTGTCTCTAATTTCTCCGCCGCGACAACTGCGCCGTTTCCAGTGTCTCACAATTTGTGCTGACCAACATCGTGAAATTGTTGTTAATAAGACCATGCCACAGCCAGACGGAAGTCGAAATAGACGCAAATATAATTCTCATTATATACACACACATTTGGCAGATGTAATCGTGCCGCCAGCAGTTGACAGTCATGACATCACGGCGAAATTCGCATGCGCACAGTAGCTGTAAAAAAAAAACAGAAAAACAAAAACAAAACATAAATAGACAAATGCGAATTTAAATAATGCTCGTTACCCTGATCAATGCCAATAAGAACTAATCGAAGATCCCAGTCAGCGCCTCGGGTTGCATTAGGCGCCAGATCGTTGTGGTTTGTCGGCTCAACGGGATATCAACGTGTTATTAATGAACGCGGCCTATAATTAAGCTAATAATCTGCCTTGTCGGCTGATCATAGCTTCCAACTAATATCAATTTCCCATGGAAAGTTTTCATTTACGTAACTGCCAGTTAATCAATTTGCAAAATTATTGCCAAAGTATTTCCTTAACTAGCGAGAACGCATTAAAACTGTTTTGTAATATAGAAAAAAATATATATATATTATATAGACACGTCTCGCAACAATAGGATGAATCAAGCTGACGAAGGAAATCATCATTTTTATTCCAGAATTTCATTAATTGTGAGAACAATGAACCAAAATTATTGTCATGTTATATAAAACTAAATTAATTTTCTTATTATATAATTATAAGCTTATCCCAATTAAAACGAAAAAAATTCTTTGATTCGCTTACTCATCCAAGTTTTTCAACAAAAACTGCAGCATATTAGTTAGTTTTTTTTTGGGAGGAGTCCCCGGTGAGAATTGGTGCTGATTTATTGGTTTAGTAATCGAGTCCGCTTAGAGGCATAAATTAGCAGGCCATAAAACACACCTCCCGCATACAAATTGAATGGCTCAAACTTGAGTCCGAACCCGTGCCCGAGCTGGCTAATTAATTTAATGAATTTATAATCAAATTTATGGCTCAGCTCAGTTTTGGCTGAACAGGTTTTTGCACTAACTGCGAAGAACTGCGTTTTGCTTGTTGCGGTTGTTTTTGTTGTTGTTGTTTTTCGTTTTGGCGGTTTTAATAAAATCATCACCTTTTCGAGGCAAGTGCTGGGAAAGAGTTCACAGAGCAGAGCGAAATTGATAATCCGATTAAATTGATTAATTGCGATGGGACAAGAGGAAAACACGCGCCTTTTATTGTATTTTGCGGCCTTTTGTCTGCATCGTAATTACACACGGCCAAAGGCAGAGCCAAAGCTCTAATCCAGGTAGGCAGACAGTCGGAATTGATGTATGCGAGGGTTAATAAAACATTAACAAACATATGAGCGAATATATGTAAATCAGAAAGTTATGCGATTTTTGCGTGTCTAACACGCATAAATGAGTCGCTTGTTCCAAAAACTTATTCACTATTTGCCATTTGGCATAATGAACTCAGCAGCGGGAACCGAACGAGTAGGAGAAGAGGAAGGGATAGGTGCTACTGATGACATTACTCATACGCAGCGGTGTGCGCTCATATCCAAGAATACGCAGTTAAGGCCACGCCCCAAATGAATAGTGTTAGTGATTTCTGACAGGATTTGGGTGTGGCCCAACACAATTGCACACACATGCCCGAAAGTCCGGCCAAGCCTTTGAAATGACGCCCATCGAGGTGTGTGCCTCTCTATTTGGCACGTGCGGCCCGCCGCGCCCTCCACTTTGCCTCAGCCTTGGTCAAGGCTGCCAATGCGACTGCACCTTCCAGCAACGGACAACATCCTTTTGGCAGGTAAATTTTACGAGCTCAGGATGTGCGGCCAAGGTGCAGCGGAAGTTTAGCAGAGCTGCAGCGGCCATGAAAATATAACCATGTTTTTTTTTTGATGCGGTATTTTCGCGTGCCTAAAGTTATCGGATATATTTGTCAGTCATGCCATATAGTTATATGTACAGCATAACTGAACAGCACCTTAAACGCATCTGAATAGAAACAAACGCTGTGCGTATTCTTTCTGGCCTTGTCATTGGCCTTTATCTTATCAGTCTGCGCTCTGCCAATGCTCGTAAATTGTCGATACTTGTCGGTCACATGAAAAGCGAACAAATCGAAGATTGTATCTGCAGCTGTGACTAACAATAGGAGGACTACATTAACTACGAGCACTTCTAGTGGGACTCGCTTCGAACTGCCGAAGATATGTCAAAATACTCAGGTTGTCAATCAAAGCAATCACTTCTATAGTAAAACCTTGTAATACCTTGGAACTTTTTTTGTTTTATCAAAATAAGAGATATTTGTTACTTAGTTTTAATTGCAATTCATAATTTTTAAACTTTTTTATACTTTTTAATTTATTTTTTATATAAGTATACGTTTTGCGTGGATTTCTGATATGATATTAATTACCCATATAGTATAAAAAGTTTCTGCTGTTCTTATCGAACTACCCTCGCATGTAAATGGCGCTAAATGCAATGAATTTGCCATTCTGGGTCGCAGATTTACCGTTTTCTGTCAGGGACGTAAATTATATGGTCGGAGGCAAGCCCGTAAATAAATCGCTTGACCGACTTGCTGTAAAATTCGCAGATCCATCGATGCCACAATTCTGATAGCGAAAGTACGCGGCAACCTCAACACACAACAGAAATACGAGGGTATGAGTATGAGTACGAGTACTCGCAAGAGTGTGACCTTGACATTAGAAGTGAATCGTGTGCTTTGCTGGAAATACTACACATGTATTCTTATAAATTCATTCAGATGCCATCAACAACAACATCAAGATTTCAATCTTTCCAGCGCCACTATAAAAAGCAGAATCCATAGCATTGTTTTATGTGACTAGAAAATACCCTGTTACCGAAGTGAATTTACCATAAATAAAAGGCAGATAAACTATTAAATTAGTGTGAATAACTAGATTCAAATTTTGTGTCTAATGTCTGTCGTAATATTAGTATTGTATATATTAATAACCATTTTAAATTACAGGGTATTGTAAACAGTTTCACATGAAGCTTTGTTGCTGTCAAATCCAAACACGGAAGAGCCGCCAACAACAGCAGTTTATACCGTCTTTCCTACCTGTTTTGCATTTAAATTTTTTTTGTGCAAGCGGGCCAAGTATCGCTGATCTGAGCACATTGGAGTACTCGTTATTTGCCACTCGTTATTCGCGCGTATTTGGGTTACACAGCTCCAGAATTCCGTTATGTGGTAGCTGCTCGCATTACACACGCCTCTGGCATGTGTGCCAACTGGCGCTAGGGGGCGTTGTTGTGCTTGCTGCTGTCTGCTGATGACATTTCTCAATTAAAAGTTAATGTTATTTGTATTTGATGGCAATTTGTTTTTGATGCGCACTCGCTAATTAATTTCAAGTTGCTGTCGTGTTCGCCTCTTCCGATTGGATATAGAGAAATTTTCGCGATGATTCAAATAAATAAAATATATATAAATATAAAAAATACATAATTTGGTAATTGGTTCAATTAAAAGCCATTAAAACAATACTCACAATTAATGATGAAGAAAAACCCATCAGATTTCTGTATCCATTAGATGCAATCAATTTGCGTAGCCTTGTGTGTGCGTTTTAAACAACTTTTTTTTTTTTTTATTTTTTTGGTAACTTAATTCCACTCAATGTCTTGTCGTCACGCCCTCAACGAAGAAACAACAATAAAATCACGCTCTATTGACTATTTTATGTTTGTTTTTTTGCCCGATTGCCGATTATTGTGTGTAATGTTTATTGTCTTGGATTTTATTTTTTGCAACAATTATTAATGTGCTGGCAGCAACAATAATTTGGCATTTCTTAGATCCATTTTTGCAGCCTACAATCTGTCGATTTCTGTTCAATGGCAGCACCCTCTAAAGACCACTTAAGATCAAGTCTGTGAACATGCGATAGTCATTTGTCTATTGTCAAGGATGTAAACAAAAACCACAGCTTTGATCAGTGATCTGCAAAAGCCATTACTTTTGTTTAAGCTCTAATGGAAGGTTAGATCACACATAAATTTTCTCTCTATCTTTCTTGCATTTCTTTCCACTTTATAAAGAAATGGGCCAAGGGGCAATGAAATGGAATTTATATTATGCCGGTTGCCGTCTGAGACAGATCGATAAGATTTCTTCAAATCAACAAAAGTGGACTTTTAAATTCACTTAGTTTCGATAAGTTGCCAAGTAGCAACAATTTCATATCTTTATAAATAAATGTAGCATTTAAACAGTTTATATTACCTATTTGAACGAACTGATAAACAACTAGTTAGTAGTCGGTAGTAAACTTATAAATAACTTGTTATTATACGTTTTTAAGATGTTGCCATTTTTAGAATAAAATTTTATTCAACAGTTATCTTTACTAACATAATATAATTAACATGTGCTGCAATAACAATAAACGAAGGTTTTAAAATTTAAAAAAATGTCACATATTAAAATGAAGTCTTTATTTTAAAGCTAATTCTACAAATTAAAAATTCTATTTATATTTAAAGAATGTTTATTCGCATTTGGCAGATAAAGTTAAACGTTTTTATAAATCGTAATCGTAATTTATTATTATTAGCTTATCTTGCAATGGCTACCAATATGGCCGGGGGTAAGATTAGGGCTTGAAGCGAACGAGAAGCCATCAATTATAAATTATGATTCAGCAAGTTTGAGTTAAGCCTCAACGAGCCTATCGATAAATGCGACATATGTGAATTTCTGAGTTCTCTCTCTATAAATATGGGCATTTGCCATTTGCGTAATAATTTCAACAGTTTAACTGGCAATTTAAAGGGAAATCTATTAGCAGCGGCGCATATTTGTTTTGACATGGACAAGGGCAATCGCACAACAACTAGTTGACAGCAAGTTAATTTGTCGCTGTTTTGCGAACTCAAGTGCATTTCCATTTTCATATTAATTTCGATTTCCATTTCCATAATGTTAAGTTTCATTGAACTTGAGCTGTGATTCTGGGAACCTCGCAAAATGATTAATTTAGTGGCTGTTGAGCGTTCAAGCGCCGTTATGGATAGAGCTATTAATGATGCACTGCAACGCAGTATTGCAATATTGGTTGATTGATTGATTGGCTGGCTGATTGATTGATTGTCGCACACATTAACAGCACTTGTTGTCGACTCCGACACACAGCTGCCTGCCTTGCAGCCTTCATTCACTGCGAATTTGCTGCTGCTGATTTGTTATTGTTGCCACAGCAGCCACAGCCGCGGCAAGCACAGCAGCCACATTTCGATTTGCATAAACAAATTGAGCTCAGGTAGTCGCTTAGCATACAATGAACAGAGCGCGAATTAAACAAATGTCCAATGCAAATAAACCATAAATTTTGGCTTATGCTAATTGCTGGCTTAGATTGCGATGCTTGTCAACAAGCTGATCTCGTTTTTATTTTGTCAGAATTATTTATGATTGTTTCCAATTTTATTTCAAATCTCCATATTTTCCAACAGATGTGGGTGTCGACTGTGGGTTACAAGAACTTTGATCACATGGTAATTGGTAAAATTAAAAAAAAACTTTTTTTTGAAGACAGGTTTTTTAGTAAGTAAAATGCAAGCTTCTCTTAAAAAGACTTTTTTGATTAATTATATAATATAAAAATTTAACTATGTCTATGGTTTGATAGAAATCAACTTATTAATTTCAGTTGTAAATACACAGAAACTTACAAGTGTGAATCTTGCAGTCGGATGTAACCGACTGCAAAATACTCGTTCACAGCAGAATAACAGCTAAAGAAAAACAGTCGAAATTAATCTTGATCTTATTTTTTTGATTATTTGATTATTTCTCAGCTGCGAGAAACTAGGGAGTTCCTAAGAAAACATTCTGCCAAATTTTGACCAAATTTGACAAAAATCATAAGGGGTTACATCACAAATTTTGCCATAATATCGAAAATTTTAAAATGATAAACTTTTGATGGCGATTGATTCTATAGACTTATACGAGTCGAAAGAGGTATATCTTTCCAATATCGGACTGAATATAGCCAACATGTCGCCATTTAAACAGTTAATTTGTAAGAAAAATCCGCAAATCTCGGGCAAAAAAGGTCATATCTTTGAATGATATACCTTTTTAGACTCGTACCGACCAGGACTATCGATTGGCATTCAAAAATCCCCATTCGAAATTTTGACCAAATTTGACAAAAAACACAACGGGTAACATCACAATTTTTGTCAAAATCGCGAAAATTTTAAAATTCAAAACTTTTAATAGATTTTGATTCTGTGGACTTTTAAGAGTAAAATGATACATATCTTTCCCAAATCGGACAACAAATGGCCAAGATATAGTCATTTAAAGCCTAAAATAACAGCTAAAACTCGCATACCAGAATTGTCAAAAAACACAAGGGGTAACATCACAATTTTTGTCAAAATATCGAAAATTTTAAAATTCAAAACTTTTAATAGATATTGATTCTATGGACTTTTAAGAGTAAAATAATATATATATTTCGCAAATCGGACAAAAAATGGCCAAGATACAGTCATTTAAAGCCTAAAATAACAGCTAAAACTCGCATACCGAATTTGACAAAAAACACAAGGGGTAACATCACAAATTTTGTCAAAATATCGAAAATTTTAAAATTCAAAACTCTTAATAGATTTTGATTCTATGGACTTTTAAGAGTAAAATGATATATATCTTTCGCAAATCGGACAAAAAATGGCCAAGATACAGTCATTTAAAGCCTAAAATAACAGATAAAACTCGCATACCGAATTTGACAAAAAACACAAGGGGTAACATCACAAATTTTGTCAAAATATCGAAAATTTTAAAATTCAAAACTCTTAATAGATTTTGATTCTATGGACTTTTAAGAGTAAAATGATATATATCTTTCGCAAATCGGACAAAAAATGGCCAAGATACAGTCATTTAAAGCCTAAAATAACAGATAAAACTCGCATACCGAATTTGACAAAAAACACAAGGGGTAACATCACAAATTTTGTCAAAATATCGAAAATTTTAAAATTCAAAACTCTTAATAGATTTTGATTCTATGGACTTTTAAGAGTAAAATAATATATATCTTTCGCAAATCGGACTACAAATGGCCAAGATACAGTCATTTAAAGCCTAAAATAACAGCTAAAACTCGCATACCAAAATTGACAAAAAACACAAGGGGTAACATCACAATTTTTGTCAAAATCGCGAAAATTTTAAAATGAACAACTTTTGATGGCGATTGATTCTATAGACTTTTACGAGTCGAAAGATATATATCTTTCCAATATCGGACTGTATAAGGCCAAGATATAGCCATTTAAACCGTTAATTTGTAAGAAAAATCAATCAATCTGCAAGGATATGGCCGAGTCCGCAGATCCTTGGACAACAAATTTTCAAACCAAATCGGTTCCTAGATGACCTCCATATCTCTGGTAATCATACCAAAGGTATAGTCCTGGTGAACCTAAAGAGCTGCATCCTTGAAAAATGCGCAAGAATACGCTCAAGAAATATGTATGCTTCTTTTTTTAGCTGCCCCATCCCTTTTACACCTTTCCTCCAGAAACTGCGTCGAATATAGCATTAAGGGTTTAGTCTGTATTGTCTGAGTCTGAATTTTCACTAGAAATCTTGCACATCGGTGGCCCAAAATGATTACCTAGAAGTATGCAATGGAATTTAGCACATTTTTTAATTTTTCTGTCCACCTTCTCACGATTCTGTTTGCCTGGTGTTTCAGCTCGATTTCGCATTAAGAATCTTGCACATCGGCGGCGCAAAAATGTTACCTTAGAAGTATGCAATGAAATTTTGCACATTTTTAAATTTTTCTGGCCACTTTCTATTGATTCTGTTCGCCTGGTGTTTCAGCTCGATTTTGCATTAAGAATCTTGCACATCGGCGGCCCAAAAATGTTACCTTAGAAGTATGCAATGAAATTTTGCACGTTTTTAAATTTTTCTGGCCACTTTCTTTTAATTCTGTTCGCCTGGTGCCTTAGCTCGATTTTTAAGAGAACTTGCCAACCGACTACACAAAAATTGCCCAGAAAGATTCTCCTAACAGCAATCAATAAAAGAGAATTTGTGTATTTTTTTTTAAAATATATTTATTACATTTTTTTACATCCATTTAATGTTCTTATGTTTATTTTGTATGCGTATTGCTCTTAAATCATATTTTTATTACATAATTTTAATTTCAAACAAGCTTATTGCAATACTTAAATATATTGTTCTTATACTGTATTGTATAAATATACTTAACATTCGTTGATAAATTTACAAATGATTTAAATTTAACACGATCATCTGAAATCTACGACTTTTGTTTTTAGGTCCTTCTTAAATAAATGCATAATTACTAATAGTTATTTTCGGCACTTCGATGTTGTTGCTCGCACTTTGCGTTGGCAGACTCTTTACCAATCTGAAAATATAAAAAATAAAATATGTAATGGCAATTTTTTACGTAAGAAAAACTTTAATATGTATTTGTTTGTATATCTAAGCTATAATAAGCATCTTGCTAAAATCGGACCACATAAGACCGAGATATAGTCATTTAAACCCCTTTACGGGGGTAAAATCCGCATATCTCGGTCAAAAACCTCGTATCGTCGAATGATATACCTTTTTGGACTCGTACGGATTAGGACTATAGATTGGCATTCAAAAATCCCCATTCGAAATTTTGACCAAATTTGACAAAAATCATAAGGGGTAACATCACGATTTATGTCAAAATTTCGAAAATTTTAAAATTAAAAATTTTATATGGATATCGATTCTATAGACTTTTAAGATTATAACGATAAATACTTTTCCCAAATCAAAATACAAATGGCCAAGATATAGTCTTCGGCGGTATCCGTGCAAATCCTGGCGAGTCTTTTCACTTCGTGAACGAGTATATATATACGATTGATTCGTAATTGAATTTTGACTTGGGATGCATTGCGAACGTATTTTATATGTATACATTTTTTAGAAATTATAAGTTTGTAGTTCCTTTTTGGGCCACTAATTCAAGTTAGAATTGTCAAATGTTTGTTATTCTTAGAAATCGAATCGAAAAATAGAATGACAGTTAGTCATAATAGTTTATGTTTCTATTTGAATTTATATAAAATAAACAACAACAAATTATAAATACAAATAGATAGGAATTTTTATCGCAACTGTGAATGACTTTAATTAATTACGTACCCGTGTGTGGCTCTATCGGATGCACTGCTGCGCCAACAGATTTCCTCCCGCTGATTTAATATTTCCCATCCCACACATCATTCATATTTTACAATCTGAACACGTCCAACTGCATTTTCCTATGGGATTGCAATCTGATATGTGCGCCCAATGAATCTGAATGAATGTGAGTCAAGCGTTTCCAGTAGCGTTATTGCTATTCTTGTTGTTGTTGTTGCTGCTGTTGCTATAAATGGCAGCACGTTGACAATTGTTTTATGATGTGGCTTAAGGGGTTGCCTGGTTGAGCTGTCAGGCAAACAAACAGCCAAATGCCGAGTTAACTGTTTGTCTGTTAAGCGGTTTGCACCATGATTTTTATTGTTGTTGTTGTATTTTTGTAAACCCGCTCCCCCTCTCGAGAAATGGCACTCTGACATGCTTGTTATCGTTGTGTCATGGGACTGGCAGATAATCGGTGTGAAGTGTGCGGACCGAATGATAACATCGCTTATCAGAAGGGGGACAGCTACTAAAAGTGGGCAATTTGATAAGCAGTTTGGCTATTTACATGCGGATTAAGACCGTTTTTATGAACCCGGCCTCAGGTTGCGTAAGATGTATCAAAATACGCGTATTTAGGTAGAAATTTCGTACGTATTACTTAAAGATTTAGTTGGTATTTGGGCATTCAGTGGAAAAGGTTGCAAGGTGGGTAAAACGTTTATTCGCATTAACGAGATATTTTTGCCGCGAAATTAAACACGTTTAAGTGGCAAATAAATTAGATGTTTAACTGTATTATTTATGACTAGTTAAAGATACTTTTCGTGTTTGATTTATTCCTCGTTCAATATATTAAGTATAATGGAGCAGTTATATTTATCTTTAATGCCCATTTGACGCATTTAAGTAGTACTCAATTCAATAGTATTTTGATTGCAAATGATGTGTAAACACAACAATATTATTTGTTTAAACAAATTAATTGACACCTGCTGATTAGCATTTGGGCTTAGGTAAACAAACCCAACACTAATATGTAAATATCAACCATCTAAACAAGCGAATGAGGAAATAATATGCAATGTGCGATTGAGTAAATTAATTGATCAGTCGGTGTGAAATTATCAATGAATTACGAAATCTGACAAGTTATATGCTTTACCTGGCTACAGGAGGAAACATTGAAAAAAATTGAAGAGATATTATTTGAAAAAGAAAAAATATTAATAATTTTTAAATCTTAATCATAGATACCTTTAGAACGGTATCAAGATCTGCCAACACCATATACTTATTCGCACTAGTTATAGCAAAAACTTGTAGATAAACCTATATTTGATATCTGATTGCTGATTGATTATGTTTGTCGATGCATGAGTAATTTCATAATTAATTTAAATTTGACATGCGTCGAGTTTTTAATCAATACATTGAAATTTTTTTTAATAATATACTACATTTTTATGTGTATTTTTTATATTTTTTTTTTTGTATTTGTTTGTAGACATGTCGAAATTCGTTGGCGTTGCCGACATCACGGAGAACAAGAAAATCTGGCGCATGCTGCTCGGCGAGCTGGTGGGCACATTTTTCTTGGTGGTCATTGGCGTTGGCAGCACGGCGAACGGAAGTGCAACAGTGCCGCAGATAGCGTTCACCTTTGGCTTGACGGTGGCAACGCTGGCCCAGGTAAGCGAGCAGCACATTAACATTGAGATTGCCATCGAAAACTTTTTGGCATGCGATTGAGATTGGGCCAATACCAATACAGATACAAATGCCATGCAATATGAAGTGTTGGTCAATAGAAATAGCAAATCATGCGTTCAAGGACACGCCACCGCCGCGTTACACTTTCGGCCCGGCCAAAACTCATTCACAGATCGCAGCCACTGGCAATTGCACTCGGTTTTTGGGCAAGACATTGGCATTTAAAAGCCAACCACGAACAACAACAACAAACAACCAGCGACAAACGGCAAACGACAAACGACAAACTTTGGGCTAACAACAAACGCATAAAAACGGCAATCGAATGCGGCGCAGTTGTTGCATTGGCTGCGTGCGAATGTAATTTACGAAATTGACAGATTTACAGACGCACAAAGATTCAGGTACAACTTCAGTTACAGATACAGATACAGATACAGATTCAGATTCAGCTGTGGTCATTAGCGCTGCGCACGCTGCGTATGAGTAACGCACAGCGATGCTGTTTCCAAATACGAGTGCAACTTCGAATGTGAATGTGAATGCCAATGTGAATAATAAATGCGCACTCGCTGCAAAAAGCGTCTGCGTCGGCAATTAACATTAATCAACACGCAAAATATGCAATTAGATTATTATGCGTTTAATTACGTTATGCCTTTTGATGCTGTTGTTGTTGTTGTTGTTCTTGTTTCGCTGTTGCTGCAGTCACTGTTTTTAGAATTTAAACTTTAAACGCTGCTCGATTTTGAGTCAAATTTATTACAGCATAAAACAAAACTGTGCCCATTGCAATACGCATCCCCAGCGAATCGCTTGATTTAGCTGATCTCAGTTAGGTTAAAGATCTTCGGCATCATTAATGATTATATGAGCGTAGTTGAAGGCTAGTAATCAATCATTGATCTAGTGATAAGTAGCGTTAATTAACAGCAAAATAATGTCTAATTCGGCGTATTCAATTTGCTGTTTATTCACGAAAACTTGCATTTTGCATTAGGTTTCAATAGTTGTAAAAATCAAAAAAAAAACCTTTCAATAAAATATGTGAAATATTAATAATATTAAAGCACAATTGTTTTTGGTTAAAACAATTTATGTTTAAGCTATAAATCAACTTTGTTTGCTGAAGAGATATGAAAGAGTATTATTATTTGATAAAATACTAAATATAAATCAAATTATATAAAATATAATATAATATAATATAATATAAATATTTTTACTACAAAGTTTTATCAGCATAGTTAATTAGTGGGCAAGCTTTAAATTATTTTCTATGTAGTAAGTTTTAACAGTTGCGCATGTTTTTTGACCCATTATTCAGCTAATTTTCGACAGCTCATTTTTTCTTGCACAACTAAAAATACTTTTTAATTAGGGTATATTGCAGTTGTGCAAATGTGATACTTATGTAAAATCTTTATGAAACATATTTGACCCTATAAAATATTTAGTTTTTATCAATATAATTTAATCTATATATTTACGTCTTTTCGTTACACCGATATCAAGTTTGGGTGATATTATATTATTCAATTTTAAACATAAATTCTCTAATACCATATGTAGATATGTTTCATAACGAACTTTTAACAGCTTCTAATAAATTTAAAATTTTTAGTATTTTTTTGTTATCTAATATATTTGTGCTGTAACATTTCTAAGCTGGGTATTAAGTATAACCTAGTTGGGCACTTTCGACTAACGAAATTAATATCTGTGCCTAACTCAGCTCATATGGGAGACATCTTGATAGGCTGCTGTTCATTGGCTGGCCACGTGTGTTAGCTGCAACTGTGGCCAAATGAATGTTTCGTCCACAAAACACTTCGATTTCCACACTTTCGCCGCTTGGCGGCATCGTCGGCGATTAGCAGCAAATTTGATTCGATTGGCCAATGCAAGCGACGGGTGAAAGATCGTCACGAGTCTTTGCTGGCCAGCGGGCACGTTCGTTTGTTATTACGATAAGCGAGCAAAGTTGCGGCAATTAGTCGCAGTTGCAGTTGCAGTTGCAATCGCAACTGTGACGTGTGGCACGAGACTTGGTGGCAGATTGACGTGTGGGTTCGATTTCCCAATATGCCAGGCAAAATGACGCTGTTTTATTTGTAGACTCTTCCACTCGTCAAATTAGAAACGTGCTTATTACTAGTCATTTAATGCCATACGTGCATAGAAAAACCCATTCCGAATTCTTTGAGGGTGATCAGACTTTTGAACGTTGTGAACGCACTCTCGATGTTTAAGTTCGTTTTGATATACGTATCGATATATAATTAAAACTGATAGCTGTAATTTGAAATTTAATTTAATAAAATTTTCTTTTACTCAAATTCCTCACAAATTATACATTTTTACTTTGCATCATATTTTCCTCATTAGTATTTTCTGTTTTTATTATATAAATTAAACTGAAATAGGTAAAATTTTATAATCTTTTTTCATGTACTTTTAAGTTGATTTTTCTATGATTTTTCTATAAAGCCAACATCTTGCTTTTTTTCCATTAGATATCTCTCTCGTTAAATATATCTCTGGAATAAACTTAAGTAGGAAACAATTGTATTGATTTCTCAAAGCGGCTACCGCTTAGCGGAATATAAAATTTGCCACAGTTTAATCGCTGTATAAAATCTTTGATCTTTACTGCGAATACGCCCCACTCTGCTCGGAGGCATCCATAAAGAGCGACATTTGTATGCATTTAGCATTGTTTCATGCGAGACGTTCATTTGACAGGCTGCCAAAAGGAAGTGGGGCAAAAAGAAAATGCAAATAACAAAAAAATAATAATATTAAGTACTATGTACAGCAATAGCGCACAATGGCAACAAGCAAGCCATAGAAATGCAAACGTGTTGACGATGCAACATTTGATTTTAATCGTGATTACTCGTATTTCTATATATATATATATATATATATATATATCTATACACTATTTACTATTTTAGTTATACAGGTATTGCACTTGTTGTTTTTGTTGATGGGGAAAATTCCAGTGCTGATTTTTATGCGGGCCAACAAGCCAAACGAACACAACAAAGAAATAATCATAAATTTCGAGTGCCGGCAGTTGTTTGAATTTAATCAGATGCACGGCCGGCAATTAGGGATTGGCTCTTTGATTTACGAGTGTTATTAACCGAATAGCAATATGGAATAGAACATGGCTCAAACGAATATTATGTGCAGATGACAGCCACCCGATCTTTGTCAGAGATTGAAAGGCCAATGCGAAATAACTAATTCGCAGTCAAAGTCGAAAAAACCTCCAGCGCCAATCAAGGTGCAACATGCAAGATCAATAAAAAAAAAAACGCACTAACTACACTCGTATGCAAGTGTGCGTATGTGTGTGTGCCTTAATTATGCGACCAAAGCAATAAGTCAGAAAAAAACAACATCAATCGGTACAAAATTGTGCGTGCACCATTCACGTTTTCAATTCAAAAACAAAAATCAAACGATCCGCGAATTGCACCGAAACAAACCGAAATGGCAAAATCAACTCGCGGCCGCAAATTTAGCGCTTAAACACAACGCTTTGGGCCAATGCTCGGCTTTTGGTTTCAACGAACTTGAAAAGTAGCAGCAACAATCACCAACAACAACAGCAACAACAACAACAGCAACAACAACCGTGGCGTTCAGTTGCGGAGTTGCAGAAAAGCAGAACGAAACAAACAAGTTAACATTCAATTTAACTAAAAAGCCATAAAATATGATTTAAACGCAAATGTCGCACAATAACAAAAACAAAAAAAAAACCAAAAAGACAACTAAACAAACAACAACATCAACAAATACGCACAGACATTTGCGCGCCGCCGCTGCGCATGCGTAAGCCTCGATCGGTGCGATCGTTATCTCTATATCTTCCATGGGTAACGGCACGAAACTGAGGGAAGCAAGACAGACAGCGTTAGACAGAGAGGCAGCTAGTAACACTGACCACCACAACAAAGACTCAAGCAAGTCGAAAGTATTCGACTAGCAGATACCTATATTTATGGATTTCAAAAAAAGGGCGATCGATCGACTAATTAAATAAACTTGCTATTTGGGTGGTTAATCCAATCTTCTCTAACTTTGGTCAAGGCGACTAGTTTAATATCAAAAGACGGACGTACAGACAGACACATGTCCACACATGGGGACATGTCCTAATCGACTGAGCTTTTAAATCAGACCAGAGATGCCTCCTTCTACTTGTTACATTTGCATTGAATTTACCATTCAATTTATAATTTTCTTAAAATAATTTTTAATATGTTAGGATTAAGAATATACCACCCACTCTACCTATATATATTTTTTAGTTAAAAATGAATTTATTTTTTATATAAATTTTTAGACCGGTATATACAACATTTAGTTTTACCCATATAAGCTACCCTATGTGTTTTAGGAATAGGCAGTATACGTTTGAGCGTAGACTTTAGGCGGTTCGAGGGGTGACACGATGCTGACGCATTAACTGGTCAGCCGGATTTTGAACAATTTTGAGTTGCCTTGGAAGCTAAAACAGATGAATATGGGAAAACTTTCAAAAGACCAGCTAAAAATGGGTGAAAATTCTATTCTATAAATTACATAAATGATCTTATATGTATGTGTAAGATTATTTATATTCATTTAAACTGTACTTAACTATTCGTTTTAACTATTCGTCTTATTCTAAATTATAGAATTCACAAGAATACCATCTCCATTGTAAAGTGATTTTATATGACTCATCCGACAATTGTTCTCACGCATTTGAGCCATGTTTTGTGATGCATACATAAATCAAATTTGTTAATAATAGGTTCGTGTGTTCGAGGGTGCAATTAAAAAGTGCGCACAAGGAGCAAACAAGCGCGTTGCATTCTAAAATTCGATTTGATCGATGTGGCAAGAACAGCTTTTGTGCGCCTGAAATTAAGCAAAGCCGTCAACGCTTCGACTCTTGGATTACGAGAATTTCTGTGTGCGATCTTGATGATTAGGTGCGACTGGCGGCGCATTATTCACACAGTCACCTGACACCGAGCAACAAAAGCCACAACTTAAACGAATTCATACATATATAATTTGATAAAAAAAAAAACAACAGCAAAAAAACAAGTAAAGTTACAAACGGCTGTAACCGACTGCTCCATACTCGTTCACAGTAAAAAAAAACTGCAAAGCAGGCAAAAAAGATCTTATTATTGTTATTTAAAAAAGCTCTGCAATATTATCTGAATATATTGTAATCATCTAGTTCTAAAATTGAGGGAAATTAATAGACATTTTTCTCTAGTAGGTTTAGTCATCTTTTTTAACACTTGGGTATACATAAGTATACATTGCAAAGCTAATATGCTCTCTTCAGTTCATGAACGAGTGTAAAAACTGCAATGCGTGCGTACGCCAAATGCCAAGCAGCAGTTTGTTGTAGTTCGTTGCCGGGCGTAACTGAAAGATTGCATGTATCTAAAACTGTTTGCTGCTGGCCGATTGCCGATTGCCGATTGCTGCCTCGAACTGTGCCCAGGCCTGGCCTGAACTTGCTCTTTACGGCGCTGTAATTAGCGCTGTGGAGCAGCAAATGGCCAATGGCCAACACAGCCTCAAAATCGCCTCCATTCGCCTCCAGTTGTCGCAGTTTGCGCATTTATTAATTAAACGCGAAATGCGAAACGCAGACACCCGACATTGGCCATGTGTGCACTTGAGTCGATCCAAGTCGCAGGCAACAACAAAAGCATGGCGAAAACAAAAATCTAAATCCACATCAAAATCGAGCTGCGAATCAACAGAAATGATATGGGGCTACATAGAAGCCTGCACATCGGCCTTGGGCCTAGGCGGCAGCTACGACGAGTTTCGGTTGGTGCGTTTTCGGTTCATTCATAACCCATGTGTGAGTGCTAGTATCGAGTATAGAGTACTCACTCGCCGCTAGAGTGGCAATTTGCTATATTTGATTTCTGTATTCAGTTCTAAACGATCCACTTCACTAGCTGCCGATGACTCAGCAGTACGCAAAAAACACTTTTACTTTTAGTCGCAGTCGCAGTCGTCACAGGCTTCAATCTTAAAGCTATCGTCATCGATCTAGAGTCGGAGCTGGGAATCGGAATAGTCTTTGGCTTTGGCTGGGGTCGAGTGCATCTCATGTCAGTTAAATTGCTTGCATCCGCTAAGACAGCGTTAACGACTGTTGTGCAATGGCCAAAATGCAGACTCCATGGCAAAGGGTAAACATTACCCAACCCAGAAATGCGAATCAATTGCCAAACGGAGATGACGTCAAGTGCTGAGCTAGTTGGAAACTTGACATTTAATGTCTGAAACATGCACATGGTATCTTTTTTTTTTAAATTTTAAGCATAAAGTATCTATAGCATAAATATGATTCTGGATTGATTCTAGATTAAACTAACGTTCTGTTAATCCCGCCATGGCTAACACACTTCATTTAATATACCTCCTTCTGAATGATTTACTTTATAGTATATTATTTATTGAAAAACGAGCTGAACTTGATTTCCAACTGCGACATTTATGACCCCGTTTGAGATTGAAATAAACAGATTTCAATTTGTTAATGCTTTTTGTAATTTGATGACAGCCATTTGGCTGCAATTAAGATTTGAGTTTGTTAATAATATATTTATCCGATCTTCAAATGATTCCAATTCAAATCCGATTTACAATTCTGTGTTTCTGTATTCCAGGGCCTGGGCCACATCAGCGGCTGTCACATCAATCCGGCCGTAACAATCGGTTTTCTTGTCGTCGGCGAGATGAGCATCCTGAAGGCGGCCTTCTACATTATCGTGCAGTGCGTGGGCGCCATTGCCGGGGCCGCTGTCATCCGCGCAGCTCTCAACGGAATGATCGTCAGCGAACTGGGAGTTTCAGATTTTAATGGCTCGCTCAATGTGGGTCAGGTGGTACTGATCGAGGCCTTGATCACCTTCATTCTGGTGTTTGTGGTCAAGGCTGTGTCGGATCCAGGTCGCCAGGACATCAAGGGTTCGGCCCCTCTGGCCGTGGGCCTGTCCATTGCTGCTGGCCATTTGTGCGCGGTAGGTGGAAACAACTATCCGCTAATCAGATTGCATATTTAACCATATCTCGTGTATTGTTATGTTTCCCCAGATCACGCTCACTGGTGCCAGCATGAATCCTGCCCGCTCCTTTGGCCCCGCCGTTGTCCAGGGCGCATGGGCCAATCACTGGGTCTACTGGGTGGGCCCCATCGTGGGCGGCATTGTGGCCGCTGTCATCTACAAGTTCATCTTCAAGGTGCGCAAGGGCGACGATGAGGCCAACTCGTACGATTTCTAAGGTGGCTTCGGCACGCAACCAACCCCCGCCCCCGCCGTTGCCATACGGCATTCACATCCTTGTTGTTGTATGTGTGTGTTTTGTACAATGCTTATATTCACATTCGTATTCGTCTCATTCACAAATGTGCTGATTGATCACTGGGATTCCTTCGATCGGATCTATCGCGCAATCCACTTAGTTTAGCCAAGCGAAAACCGCACAATGCAAATTGTACTATTTTTATTTGTTGAAAAATAAAAATCGCTTTTTTTAGACGTACTAACACCTAAAATATTAAAATATTCTATGTTTATTAGCTTTAGATACATTTAATTTGCATCTCGAAATTCAATTACAATAGAAATGCAATTTGCTAAACCGAATTCAAATATTATATGTTGAAATTGTTATTGTCTACTAAATAATTATCGAGCACAAATAAACGTATTTGATAATTGACAAATTTTATGTGTAATAAAAAATGTTAAAAATACACCCCGTCTTTTAATATAAACAAAGTTTAATTATTGATTATCACGCTTGATGACATTTTGGTCATGATTTGTCATAAATATTGATTCTACATTCAAAATATATGAATTTTTGAAAATAAAATTTTTTTGAATTTTTTGGTCAAAAAAGCATGTACCCCCCCTTGTTAATTTTCGAAAAAATTTTTTTTCAAAATTTAGAATTGCGAATTTTTGTTTTTAATCGATTGTATTTGTTATAATTAGCATAAAAAACAACATTTAAGCTGATTTCGAGGGGGTCAAATTTTTGGTCAAAAATCATGCTAAAATCGACAAAAATTTTGACATGTAAAGCTCTTGGAACCATAGTTCCCATATTTGAAACTCCCACAACTTTGTCAAAACTGAACCGATTTTCACGTTTGAAGGCATTTTGGTCATGATTTACCATATATTTTGACTCTACATTCAAAATATATGCATTTTTGAAAATAAAATTTTTTTGAATTTTTTGGTCAAAAAAGCATGTACCCCCCCCTTGTTAATTTTCGAAAAAAATTTTTTTTCAAAATTTAGAATTGCGAATTTTTGTTTTTAATCGATTGTATTTGTTATAATTAGCATAAAAAACAACATTTAAGCTGATTTCGAGGGGGTCAAATTTTTGGTCAAAAATCATGCCAAAATCGACAAAAATTTTGACATGTAAAGCTCTTGGAACCATAGTTCCCATATTTCAAACTCCCACAACTTTGTCAAAACTGAACCGATTTTCACGTTTGAAGGCATTTTGGTCATGATTTACCATATATTTTGACTCTACATTCAAAATATATGCATTTTTGAAAATAAAATTTTTTTGAATTTTTTGGTCAAAAAAGCATGTACCCCCCCCTTGTTAATTTTCGAAAAAAATTTTTTTTCAAAATTTAGAATTGCGAATTTTTGTTTTTAATCGATTGTATTTGTTATAATTAGCATAAAAAACAACATTTAAGCTGATTTCGAGGGGGTCAAATTTTTGGTCAAAAATCATGCCAAAATCGACAAAAATTTGGACATGTAAAGCTCTTGGAACTATAGTTCCCATGTTTCAAACTCCCACTACTTTGTCAAAACTGAACCGATTTTCACGTTTGATGGCATTTTTTTATCACATAAATTAATTCTACATTCACAATATATGAAATTAAAAAAAAACGTATTTTTTTTAATTTTTTGGTTTCACTTAAGACTAGAAAATGTTTTTCTCTTTTGCCCACAAGATGTTGCATACTTTTTGGGATGAATTGCAATTGAAATATGCTATTGTTGGATAATATTGCGTTTAGAAATGTTTGTTGCATAGTTTCAGGCAGTCAGATGAAATGAAATCTTTTGAATTGGATTGACAGGAAGTTTCCTAAAGGGAATTGCCTTATATATCCAATTGGATATGTGTATATATGTATATTGTTTATATTAACTGCAATAAACACTATTCCGATGATGAAATTGCATTTACGCATTACTTTAGTTTTTTATATGCCAAGTTCTACTGTGTGTGGTTATTGTTTTGTGTACAAAACAGCAATTTATTCGCCATGCACAAAATGTGAATATCCCTTGATGGCAATACGTGCTAATTGAAGTTCAATAACAGTTCGATTTGCATATGAGGCTGACATTTGTTCATACGGAATAAAATTGAAAGCAAAAGTTCTTTGCGTCATCAGCCTTTGCATCTTATGCGGGTGGTAACAACAACAACAACAACAACAACAGCAATAACAAAAACAGCAATATCACCAGCAAACACAAAATTAACTCAATTAAAAAACGCGACAACAAATATGTTACAAGGCAAGTCGCGCACGCGTGCTCATCCACCCGCAGGTAAGCAATTCAAGCGGTGTTCGTTTATGGGTTTCACTGCTGATAAGCGACTTCCTCTCATTCGCCTCCAGCTCCTCTTCTTCATACATGCTGCTGCTGCCCATTAATGGGTGCTACACTTCGAGAAATGCGCCGTAATTTTTGGCATTTAAGCGAGACGCTAGAACGGAGCTAAAAACAAATTACTCATGCGTTTTCCACGAATGGCATAAGCACGGTTTAATACAATTTTAACTGCCGACTAACACAAAGGCGACGGCAACAACGACACTTGATGCTCGGCCGGTTGTTCGATAGTGTTTCAGTCTGAAAAGCAAGCAGCTGACGACAACACGACAACACGAGCAACATTTAATTTGTGCAATGCAATCCTCATTCAAATTGGAATTCCTGTTCCTCATCTGGCTAGTGTGGGGCCAGGTGCAGGCACAAGACATTCGGCCCGAGTTTCCTGAGGATTTTCCCACAATCACAGAAGCGACTTTAACCACAAGCGAAGCCACAAGTGAGCCAGACACAGAGCAGCCCACAACAGCATCAACAACAGCATCAACAACAGCAACAGCACCAACAACAACCACAACTGAAGAAGAAGCCACTGAGGTACCCTTAACGACAACCACCACGGCAGCTAATTCCTATTCGACCTATGCACCGGCACAGTATCCCACTAGGGAACCTAATTTGTGGGATTCGAATGAGGCTGTTGATCAGATCTGCTATTTAAAGGATCAATTCGAGCAGAGCGCTTACCGACGGTTCTGTGGACGTAAGTCGATCACAAGATCTGTTATATGCTGATTATACAGACACACATGCATATATAAATGAGCATTTCAATTTTCATTACGATTACAGATATCAGCTGGAGGCCAGCAGTAAGCTGTTATCGCTGCTGTTATTACGGTTACAGCATTTTTGCCGGCTGCAGCAAAGTGCACAGCGGACGCTGTAGCTATATACAGTACAGCAGCTTGAATATATAATATATATATTTAACCTATATAGCCTGCCTCTTAATTATAGAATGAGTCACTTCTCTAAAAGTCTCTTAAATTTCTAGTGGACTTCAGTTAAAATTGTGTATATAAAATAAATGATCATTCATTTTCACACAAATAAGTATATTTGATAAAGTTATTTTTTGATCAAAATTTTTTTCTTTTGCTACTCACAATCGTTAATCCAGGTTGTACACATTTCCCAGATTGAGGAAGCAATCCTTCAGGTGCTGCTGGCACTCGCAGAAATCGGGGAAGGGAGGCGCCAACACCTCGTACATGATGCGCAGCAGGTCCACAAATTTGTTGAGTGCCTTGGCGTATTCACCGGTATCGTAGAGTCGCTTCGCGGTGCGCGTCATCATTTCCGTGTCCTGCATGACCTTGAGACCCTTCAGAATGTTGGTCATCTCGCCGCAGGTGACGCACTTGATCATGAAATCGTTGCAGGTGGGCGGCACTTCAATGATGGCCGCACAATTGTTGGGCGCCTCGCAGCGGAACCGAATGATGTCCCTGGGCAGCTGATCGAACAGCGGCCAGTTGTCCACGCAGGCGTCGCAGTTGCACTCGAACCAGTACAGATCCTTTAACCGGGCGAGGCGATCGTTGCGCTCGTCCTGCGTGTAAATGGGGCCGTAGTTCTCATTGATGGGCAGGCCCGCCTCAATGGGCCGCACGCTGTTGATGTGGATGGTGGTGCCCCGGAAGTACCTGACCACGCTCGGATCGCACGAGTGATTGAAGAGCGCCAGCGTCGGATATATCGCGCCGCCAATGAAGATGGACTTCTCCCTGCCCTCGGCCCTGAACTTGTGCAGCTCGGCCACCTCGTGGGTGTTGAATTGAATGAACTGCAGACTACGCAGCAACAGCGCACTGATCGCCCGCACCTCCTCCGGCTGCGGCTCGCTGCCAAAGTAGCCCGCCGACTGCAGGCATCTGGCGAGGAAGCGCGCCATCAGCACGTACTGAAAGAAGTTCGACGGCGGCCGCTCCTTCTGATGACGCTCCAGGTGCGCCACACGCCGAAAATCGTCCTTTGGCAGGCTAAAAAGGGAGAGGAACAAAATTTTATTTGTGGACTGTGGCAAATGTTAGTTTGACCCACCTCAAAAGTTGCTCCAGTGACAGCTCCTCGTTTAGGGTGGACCTCAACTGCAGAAAGTAGTCCAACGGCTTGCTGGCGATGATCCGCAGAGCCATGTGATTGTTGATGGATGCGCCCGAGCGCCAAATTACCGGCAATATGCCGCACTCGAACTTGTGGTACTTGGCCGCCGCTCGCTGCTGGCACTGCTCCGAGCAGTAGACGACGTCCGAGCAGCCGGGACAGGCCACTGGCACAACGGTACTGAAACACGAGTTTCAAAATATTCTTATTAAAAGATTCACTAGTCTTAAAGTAAAAGAGTTTAATAAAGGAACACATTAGCTTTCATATTTACGTATCACGTATCACAAAGGTATTCATATTCATATATATTATTCAATATTCGTTTTGCATATCTCAGCACTCACTCACCGGACAAAGCAATACTCGCAATGGGTCTGGGCAAATTTCTCGAGCAGCACCGCGACATAAGGACGCTCGACGAGCAGCTCCTGTCCCACCTGCACGTCGGCCGCGGCGCGCGCAAAGCGACCCTCCTGCGCATTCTGATCAATGCGAACCAGAGAGCTGACGAACTCCTTTTCGTCCGGCAATGTTTGCGCCTGTTCCAGATCCGAGACGTTGGCGTTCTTAAGCTTCTGCTGCTTGGCCGCTTGCTTGGCCGTCCGCGGATCGTGCTCCAGCATTTTGATCATAGTCATGGCGTCCAAATGCAGCTTGGAGCGTCTGTCCGAGGGCAGCGTTGAGTCGTCCATGGCGGTGATGCATTTCCTGCAAATATGATAGAATATAGAAACAGTTCTGGCGAAATCGACAGCATCGTCACCCACTTGAAGGCGCTGATCGTGCGCGGATAATCCTTTAGGGCCATGTAGCAGCGAGCCTGACGCTCGTACAGCTTGTAAACGAGATCCTTGGGATACTGCAGTTCCAGGGCGCGCCTAATGTCCACCAGACACTCGCTGTGCTTGTGCATGTGGTACAACGTGGCCGAGCGATTCGCCAGCGCAATAGAGCGTTCCAAAACTGATGTGGCAGAGATCACAAATATTATTAATGAGTGTCACAAGGAGAAGGCGGCTACTCACCCTTATCGTGGGGCAGCGCCACATAGCTTCTGCTGTAGAGCAGCATCGCCTCCAGCCACTTTTTCTGCTTGAAGGCGGCCGTGGCGCGTTCCTTCAGCTCCGCCGCGGCAGTTGCATTTTTGCCAGTGAACTCGCGCTGCACTTGCAGCTCGACGTCGCCCGCACGCACCCAGTCCAGCTGGTCGACGTAGACCACGCGCTCCTCATCGTTGCCACATGCGGACAATTTGGCAATGTCCGCCTCGCAGTTGGCGCCGCCCGCTGATCGCAGCTTTAAATAGTACTCGGCGAAGAAGCCTTTTTGCTGGCTAAGTGGCATTTTCATGGCGTTAATTCACAACAAATCAATAATTGAAAATCAGATAGAATTCTTAAATTATGCAAGTAGTGAAAACAATCTCGATTCGTTGCCGTCGCCGATGAATACTGCAGTCGCACTGAATAGGCAGCGTGTGGTATCCAGACAACTTTTGGGCCTTTTATTTTTAGATCGAAAAGCATGCTATTCAGAGCAATTCAGAGCACCAGAGAAACCGAACGATTGCGCGATTCTGAGAGCGAGCATTAGTTAAAACCGATGCTGAACAATTTGTTTACAAACAAATTTTCGAAATACTTTCTGATACTCTTCGCATCGCTTTTCAAAAAGCCGGCAACGTTGCACAGCGAGAAACGAAAGACGTTGCGGCCCGTTATTGCCAGTTGTACAGTTGTTTACACAACACGAAAAAAACATGAAAACACAGTTAACGTTATTAAAAATTTGCTAAATTTAGCTTACAACTAAGTCAATATTGAAGGTAGCCTCCCTCTCTGTATCATGCCAGTAATTTGGCGCAAATGCCCCATTCGCCTCTTTAGCTCAGTGGTAGAGCACTGGTCTTGTAAACCAGGGGTCGTGAGTTCAATCCTCACAGGAGGCAAGCTTTTATTAAATTGTTTTTTTTTTAAACAAAAAAAATTAATTTTTAATAAAATTGGCAGACAGTACTTAAGAAACCCAAACCCTTTTGTCGAATTACTTTTTTGCAAAAAAATCATATTACCTAATACACTATAGCCAATTTGTTCAGAGAATTTAATTGAGTGAGATGTGACACATTATTCTAAATTCAAAACGAGGTTTAGGCGGTTGACATATACAAATTCTGAAAAAAAAATGACTAAGCATACATGTTTAGTGCTATATTATAGCGAGTGAAAATCAATAAATAATCCAAATGGAATTCAGTTAAAGTGAAACAGAAATCTGCCCATTAACACTGCATATTGCTACTGATATTGTTAAATTTGAACTTAATACATTCAGATATTTAAAAAACTTAATATTTAACAAAATTTAATTAAATTAAAATAAACAATAAAAAAAAATAACAATTGTTCAGTTGCCTCCTGTGAGGATTGAACTCACGACCCCTGGTTTACAAGACCAGTGCTCTGCCACTGAGCTAAAGAGGCATGAGCAAGGCGCCCCGCTAAAACCGATGATTATGTCTGCACCTCTCGTCGGCGATTCGTTGTCGAGTGGGCTGAGATAATTTCGTTGCTGGGGGCTGTTTAAACAGTTGGCGGCTTCTACGAGACGCAGTTCAATTAGGGCGTTAGCCAATTTGAAGACGTGTTAATGCTATCTTCGATAAATGTGTCTTGGTGCCAAGCCAAGCATTATCTGGCATCAGCAATTGCCTTGGAAATAGAACCAGCAGCTGTCGGGCTGTGTTTAGAAGGTTGCCGCTGCTGCTGTCTGCATTTGTTTTGTTCGACTAATTAAGACAAGTTGCTTCTGGAAATGCTCCAAATGTTTGCTATATGTGTAAGTATATACTTTCAAGCAGCAATTTGTTATGGTAAATTGTAAGCCAGAGGAAAAAACTTGGCTTTGGATGGGTTTGTATCTGTATCTGTGACGTGGGAAGACAACGCTAGCAGTGGCATTGGCCGCGACTAACTCAATTGTGTCATTTGAGATGCCAATGCAGAAGATTCAAACAATTCATTGAGTTTTTTCAGTGTAAATGTTTAATTTTCAGCGATAAGAGAAATAGATTCAAACTTTTGCACATGTTGGGAATGTTTCTAAAACGAAGCAAATGCGAAACTGAAGAACAAAATAGAAGTAGTTTTTCATACAAAAACTTTATTTTCGTTGCATTTATTAGAACTATTGGCAGGAGCTGCTAAATGGTAATTGGCCAACATGATTAGTTAAGATCTGATCGTATTGAAGCACTTTTTACATAGTAAATTTATAAACTAATAAATGAAGAATTGCTATAGATAAACACATAGTTCTTTAGATACAATCCCTGTCTGTTTGTTATTTATCAAGCATCACAACTGTACTCGCCTTCGGTACTCTTACTGTATACCTTCCATATTTCTGAGCAATTGTACTTGTAAAGGTACAGTGTGCACCGTGGTCATATCAGATTACTCCGCGTCAGCCCTTTCGCTATTTAAGTTGAATGCGTTATGCAAATTTGCATGTCGCATAAAAGGTGAAATGCGTAAATTACAGTGTCAACATTACAACGCCCACTTTCCTTTTCTTTTCATTTCGATTTTTTTTTGTTTTTTGTTTTTTAGGGTGGTGCACCGCTGTGAAAATGCATTATGCACAATGGTACACGATACCGAAACCGAGAACTTACCTCAGCGATAGCCAGGATCTGAATTCGGGTAGAAATTTGGGCTTGGACTTGGGTTTGGGTTTGGGTTTGGGCTCGCATCGCAACGATTGCTGTATGGTAATTTTATAAGCTGTTGAATCCCTGTATTGACTTTGGGCATTGTAACCCTTTACAGTATCAGTGTTGGAAAGGAGTTGCAGGGTGGCTGCTGTCAGGCCAAACAATTCCAACAACAACAACTGGACAACTTGTCAAAAGCCTCGCTCAACATCATCAATCAAAGGGGGCTGAAGGACAGCAGCTTGTAAGCGGCAAATAAACGATGCTTACAACGAATCCGACAGCTGTCACTTGCACAGTACAGTTAGTCAGTCAGTCAGTCAGTCAGTCATCCACTCGAGGAAGAGCGCCCTGGTAATCAGTGTTACGAGTCTGATTGAACATAGCCATTATCAATAAATAAAGCTGCGAATGAACCGATCCATTTGGCAACAGTCTCTTTATGGACTGTCATTCAGGCGCAAAATATTTATCACTCTCAGCCGAACATCCTGTCAGCCGCATATCCCTGCAGCCACCCTTAATTGTATGGCATTGTGATGGGTAGCGCCGGGAATGTGATTGTGATTGTGAATGCATTTCGAATCGCACTCGCTGCCTGGTGTCATTCGCTGACCCTGCTCGGACGCCCGATGGTCCTGATTATTATCCTTGCGTGCATATATGCAAATTCATGTGGAATAAATGACTACCTCTACCCACAAATATAAGCTATGAGCCTTATAACCATCAATTTGCGCACTCGAGAGCCGCCAGTTAATTACAGTGTACTTCATTTTCTATGCATCGATTGTGCAAAAAAAAATTTCATTTAACTTCCGTTGCAACTGAAAAACTGCGCTGTTGAATTTTACGAATTGGTTTGTTTTGTTATTATTGTTGTTGTTGTACAATGCACTTCCTGTGTTCTGTTGCCCGTTGCAACTATTCACGTCAACCTGAAGTGCACTCACTCGAGCACTCATTCATTTCGGCGCAGGCAAACACAATGAATGAACCCAGCCCAGACTTGATCGCAGACAAATGGACAGCAGACAATGCAATTAATGCCATTTACTAAACTTTTTTTGTTTTTTTAGCTAAACTCAAACTGAATTGCAACATAATTGAAACGTTTTTCACAATCTAGCGCATAAATGTAAAATGCCACATTTTGTGGGTGTTGAGCTATAGCTCTTGACATTTAAGCCATCATAAATAATTTATAAACACATTTGGGCTGCCATTGTGTTGCGGCTAATCCCAAGAAACGAACACTTTTGGCATGTTTTATGGCTTTTATGTACATATCAGTATCTTGTTGTTGTCATCTCTGTAAATATATATTTTGGTGCCGCCAAACGAGTTTCGTTGTCAACATTTTCCCCGCGAGCGATGCAAATTTAATTGCGCTTCTTAATTAATTTAAAACGATCATTTAAATACATTCGAGTTCAAGTTTAACACAACATTAACAGACTTAACACAAATACAATATTTTCATTTCAATCGCTGTGTTGACATTGAAGAGACCCAAATCACAATCAATAATTCAAAGCCCAATTCGATTAATTACATTTCAATTGAGCTGAATTGAAAACCGGCTGGAAAACGGTTTAGTTTAGTTAAACGTGCTACTTATAATGATTATTTACAACAATTATATTTATGATTAATTATATATTTTCATTACCAAAATTATTATTTCGATCTAACACCCAACCCATTTTTTAGAAATCGACAAAAATTTAACGAATTGATATATATATTCTAAAGACATTAAAATAAACTGGGTTACATATATCAGATATATCAGATACACAATATACAAATCAGATCTCAGCTATTTGCAAGTCAAACGGCTTTCTATAAATGATTTTAAATCGCATAATATAGTGATAACAATGTGATCGCATTAGATAAAAGTTGGCCTTGTTTTACAATGCATATTTAAACATCGAATGTTTTAGTTTTTTTACAATACTTCAAAAACTCAACCGATCGGTTTTACGATAACAAAGCTATCTGGTTTTACGATTTAGGCAGCGCTGATAATTTAATTGATAAATATATAATGGCTGAGATTCTTTATATTTGTTTGTGGAAAATATTTATCATAATAGGAAAAGTTGCAAACAAAGTCGAATACTATAGATACCGTACAATGTACACGAGTGATTTTTTAATATGCGAAAATTTTGGAATTTAGAATTTAAAAATATATTTTATTTGTTTTTATTAATTTGTTTTTAGTTCCATTTGTGTATATATTTGTAATAAATATTCAGCTTAAAAATTTAAAAACATACTCTATAAAATAATACAATGTCGCATGTTGGGGAATATTAACAATGATAAAAAAAATATGTGCATATTTATAATCAAAAGGTTATATAAAATTAAGAATTTCATCTTTGTCCAGCTGTTTTCTAATCATTTAATTAAAGATCCCTCTCGGCTGCAGCGTTCAAAACTCCGCATGTGTTCCCCAGTTTAGAGTCGAAATTTCTAAAAGGCAACGCGCCGGGACATCTCTGGCAATGGGAACGATTTGGATCCGTAATTGCCACGGCGGGTCGAGGAACCAAAAGCAAGCCAACAAAGGCACTAATTGAATTTTCATTAACGCATTGCGTGAAACTCTTTTGGCAACGAAATCAGTTCAATTTAATTAAGAGAGCGCCGTAAAATGAGTGGAAAGCCAACTAAAAAAAACTGCATGTTTACGAAATCAAACAATGGAAAGTGCTCTCGACTGCGTCTGGCATTATGCAGTTCAAGTGGAAAACAAAAGCTAATGCCAGTGCGGCGCATTTTCCGCGAGCTACAAAGAGGGTTGAACAGCAACAACAACAACAACAACAGAAACAGAAATAACAAAAACATTTAGCTGGAAGTTGTCTACGTTTCGAGTGGCGGCGTCGGCGGCGACAGCTGCAAGCGAATTGTTGCGAGTAGCGTGTGGCGCGTGCGCAGGACGAAGGATGCAGGACAGACACAGCACACAGGACACGAAGCTGTTACACTGTAAATGTAAATGTAAATGTGACTGTGGCTGTTGCCCTTCTCTAATACAGTTACAACCTGAGTCCGAGATTGATGAGTCGGGCCGCTGCAACTGGCTTTGACAGCCTGTGACGAATTGCCGCAATGCCTCACATGTCCTTTTTTATGCTAAGCATAACGGTGCATTGATGAAATGCCTCGTCCTGTCAGCGCGCATTAGGCAACCTCGTTTTTTGTGTTTTTTGTTTTTTGCTGTCACCAATTCAGGAGCAGGCAATTTTACACTAAATCAGGCAATTTCTCACCCAATTCCACCATTGTTTTCCGCATCCTTCACATTTTGCGGGCATTTTCGGGGTCGATTGATATATAAAAAAAAAGTTAAGCTGCTAAATGCAGCTAATAAAGATCGGATTAGATTTGCTTCAAATTACCTCAGTCCCGGCTAAAATCCTTTGCGGTTTTATTTTAATGCGATTTCGAAAACACATTTCAAATTTCAGATCGGAATTTAAGCTATTTCCAGCGTTTATGAAGAATTATTATTATTGTCAAATATTTTAAATATTATACATATTTTCAAGTTTTATGAAAATTCCACTTTGTAGATAGTTTTAAAATTCAAATATGTTTAAAAATGGTCTGAAATGCCTTCTGTTACCCCTTCGGCTGCTTTGCTCAAACCGGCACGTATTTAAGCCTACTTAAAGCAGATATCTTCTGTTCGTTGAGTCTCATAAAATGTGCGATGTTAACGCTTTGAACGTGTCCAACAGCTGTTTGGGTTTAATCGGGGCCTCTGGCGGCGCACAGCACGCGCCAGTTGTTTGCCGCACCTAATTGCAATTGCCTTTTTTGGCCAGGTAGGCGTGTTAGTTCAGGACCAGGACCTTTGGCGCCTGCTGTGCGCCGTGTGAAGAATTCAATGTGTGCAACACATGTGCGCCGCAGAAGCTGAAATCGATTGATTTGGGATTTGTCCCAACGGGGCAACATTTGCTCGGCTGGGCTGAGTTGGGCCAGTGAAGCGCATAGATCGTTGATCCATTTTGCACGCACTGCTGCCTCGAAACTGAAATCGAACTGCTTCTTCTGCACACACGCATCGCATCGAAATTAAAGAAACAGCAACTGCAACAACAACAACAACAACCTGCGGTAATCAAAATGATGATGTGAAAATATTTGTTCATTGGGCATGTCGTTTTCATTTTGATGCCCGCACAGCCTAATGGATCCATCTTCTTATCCATTTCAGCTGGCTAGCGGGTTTCACTTACAACAGGTGAGCCTGCCGCAGCCGAATTTCTATGGCCCTAATTGTCATGGGCCACTGAAGCGCAGCCCGAGGCACAACATCAACTTCAACAGCAAGTTTGATGTTCGACTTCAGTTCGGATGTGCGATGATGATGATGACGATTATTAAGATAATAACAAGTGTGAGTGTGTGTAATTTTTAAAAAATGTAATATCCGGTCTTGGGCCTGACCTTGCCGTGTCTTCTATATATTCCATATCTGGCTGTCGAAAACACTGAAACAGTTATCAGCAGCAGGCGACAACTGTGTCAACATGTGTTCGCCGAGCTGCAGATACAATGTACAAGATACAAGATACAAGACGGCACGACAACGAATTCTAGCAGAAATTCGCTACTTTAGCGGCACCGAAGCAAGCGCCTCTTTAGCTCAGTGGCAGAGCATTGGTCTTGTAAACCAGGGGTCGTGAGTTCAATCCTCACAGGAGGCAATTCGAAAGTTTTCGGCAATCAAGTTTTTTGCCAAGTCAAAATATGGATTGCACAAAAAAATACATAAAATAAACGATAAATTGATAGATTGCACATTCCCTTAAATATATGGTATTTATAATTAATAGAAATTTTTTAAAAGTGCCTAATGAGCTGCTACGATAAAGAAGAAAATTTCTGACAGCCCAAACTTGAAAGCAATTAATAACATCTTCTTTTAAGCGAAGCCCACTAATTTAAACAATTCGCTGGCCACCTTTCTTATCAAAGCAACAATCAATCATTACAAACTTTTATGAAGCGATGAGAAGGTGTTTGCTAACATTTGTATTTTCTAGAAAATCTAATCGATTTATCACTAATATTAATATAAATAAAGTGAGTCATAAATGTATAAATATGCATCATGTTGTTGCTAAATTTTACAAAATTATTTTGAATAAATATAATTAAATACAATCACTCTGAATGCATTCAAGCTGATTTTTTATATTAAATTTAAAAAAAGAAGTGTTGAACTCGGGTATAAACTATACTAAAACTTGACTCACAAATTTTACAATTTTGAAAATTAAAATTTGTTTATCTTTTCTATCAACTAATTGCTTTTCAAAATGCACAAATTTTTATTTCATTGTTTGGCTGCAAGAAATACGATATAATGATTCCATCTGTTATGAATCAAATGATAATTTTTTTAAAAAAAAATATTCAAATCAGATTATTTTATCATTTATATGTGGCAGACAATAAAGAATTATTATTAAAAAATTCAAATATATATGAATGCTAATGTTTATGTCTTTCAGATCTATTTTCTTTTTAGCGAGAGCTTTTATAATAAGCAATTGAAACAAGTCAAATTTCTGGTGCGCGCAATTATGTACACTAGAAAAGTGTGACAATTAAATTAACTCGATTATGTCTTTACTTTCTTGTTGCAGTTTATTTGCGAAACTGTATTAGTGACACAATTAATGGTCCCGCGATCGTGAAATGCTTCGTGGACATGCACATGGCAACCGCGAGCTGAGAACCGGAAAGAGCACCTGACAATGCTGCTGCCACGCGGGACTGCAAGGCCGTTGAAATTGGCGCGATGAGTGTGCGAAGGGTCTCTTCAAAATGTAAAATAAGAATATCAGGCATTGCCCATTAATTTGTTTAATTGAGGCAAGCACGAAAAGATGAGGGCAATTGGAATTTTAAGAATTGGGCTGCAAGTGATAAATTAGAGTTGTTGCAGGCAGGCAGCGCCTCCTGTTTCAAGTGCCCGAAAATTGTGTTTTTCTGTGCAGCCACACAACTTACGATATTTACGTTAACCTTTGGCCCGCTTTCAGTTCTCAGCAAATGGAAACCACTGTCAATCGTTTGGGTTTGTTTCTTTCTTTTCCTGACACTGGCGGCCTTCTTGTGTTTTCTTTGCTTTTTGTTCGTTTTTTGTTTTTTGTATTTTCGGGAAAACGATAAAAAAGTATCTGTGAAATGACAGCGACAAGTGATTGCTGTTGCGGGGCATCCTTAAAGAGGCATTCGTTATTTTAGTGTTGTCACACAAAAAACATTGTATACATATATATATACTTTTTTGTTTATATTCCCGGACGACCTCTCTTGGCCTTTGTCAAGTTAATTTTTGTTGTCGTTTTGGTTGAAAGCCAGAATCGAAAGACTCAAGCAACGAACTCGTATGGAAAACAAATAAACCGTTTTGATTTTGTAACAGAGTAACGGTAAGCGAGCATTTCGCTGTTTTCTTTGCATTTTTAATAGGCCCGCACCATTGTCCGAGTTTTGATTTATGGGCGGCAACATTAGCTAATCGAGATTATGAATATACAGCTTGCCACTTCGAATTGTCAAAAAAAAAGCCCACTAAAGGGAAGGGCGGTTGCATGAGCGGCACTTGAAGCGCGTGCGCGGCGCGCGAGATGTCCTTTTGCAACTTTTGGGTAATTGCACAGATGAATCCTTTTTTTGATTTATGCCTTTTTTGGTTGTGTGTCTGTTTTGGGTGCTGCGTGCTGTGCTCATTTTAATGGTTTTTAATGGCCAAATGTAATCAACGCCGGCAACCCCCGCCCCTTGTCAGCCAGCTACAACCCCCTACAACAAAGGGTTGCAGCGTAGTCTGTTATGTTTGGGCTGTTGTGATCATTTTAATTGACTTTGCGCACGAGCGAGCGCTGATCTGTATCGCGACGCCAGATCCAAAATGCCAGCCACTTCACCGAGTTATGTGTGGCACTCTGTCAATGGGTTTTCCGTTTCGGAACTTGAGCGATTATCCATGCACGGAAATGGGCATTTAAGATGTGCCTCATAAAAATCTTGGGCCGATGGCAGCTGTCAAAATAGGGAAACGCCTCCTGCCCAAGAAACCATCCTCGGCGGAAGGGGGAGTTCAATGCACCGCACTTTAAACTATAAATTTCGACGAGTCTTCTGATTCAAGTCATAGTTGAGGCACATAATCCCAGTGTAATCCCAACTCTCTTAACTCGCTCTTTACAAAACCCACCACCAAGTTCGGAGAGCGGAGAGCGAACTCAGAGCGACTGCACTGCACGTTCGATTAACAACGAGGGTAGATCTTAATGTTATAAGAGTATATGTTTGAAAATTGTCATAATTTGAAACTGTTATAGAAACGAACAAAGATTGATCATAATAATTAATAACTTTTAAGCAACTGGGATAATAGAAACAACTTTTGGCAAACACAAATTGGGCCAAGAAATTGCTGCCCATATTTATATTGTAAAAATATGTAATAATAAATTAATCAGAGAAACCGAACTTGTCATTTTATAACATTTTTATGTGCATATAAGTTTACTTAAAAATTTCGGGTCGATTTGATTTATCTAAGTAATTTACCAAGTTCATTAACATTAATATATATTATCTATTTATGAACATTAATGTTTTCTATTTAGTTTTGAAGTTTAAAAAATTATTTAATATTATGTTACATTTTATTTTTAACATAATATATGAAATAATTCAGTAAGACTCATAATTAAGTGATTTTCGTTACCGAACATATTTATGTTAGTATCACAACTGAATCGCATCAACATGTTTTCAATTTTAAGAGTTACCCTCGCTGTTGCTGCTCTTGCTGCTGCGGTTGCTGCCGCTGCTGCTGCTGTTGCTGTCGCTGCTGAGCACATTTAGTGCTCAAGTAGCCGCCGTGCCAGTCACAACGTTGCTCTCGCTTCACGCTTCCCGCTTCCCGCATTTCGCTTCCCGCTGCTCGCCTTTCGTTAAGAAATTTCGTGTTGTTCTGCGGCTGCGCAACTTCGCATTGCGCTGCTGCTGCAAAAGGAGCCGCTGCTCAGAATCTGTCGTCGCAAATGTTTTAGTGTCGTTTGTGTTTATTTGTTTTTCGCGCTCGAGTGTAAATTTCCTGTTTGGATCGCCGAAGGAAGGGGAGGGGGAACGGAAATGCAACGCAACGGAAATCAAACGTATGACAAACGGAAATTGAATTGTGTTCAAAAATTAATTGAATCAAAGCAAAAACGGCAATAATTTGAAGAGAAAATAATTTAAAGTGAAAACCAAATCAACAATTGCAAAACACATGCATGATAATAACAATAATAATAATAAATAATAACAATAACAGCAAATTGTGGTGTGTTTCAGTGACCGTCTCGGATATCGGCCGAATCAGATACCAACAAAAGCCGCTCGCTTGCATTGATTTATAGCCAAAGTGTAAATAATCGCAACAAAGCCGCACAAAATGAATTGAAACGAAACTAAAACTGAAATCAATTGAAATGAAATTCCAACATTGATGCGCATTTGGACTTATTTTTGCACAGCAAACACAACAAAGGCACACAATTCTAAGCCGCGTTTATCGACTGAACACAGCATTTTGTGGTAAGTGCAACAATTAACCGAAATGAGCGACCTACAACTGAGTATTAATCGTACTTGACTGCGATTCATTTGCGGGTACTCATCGAGTAAAGGTTAAAAATCGCTTGATGATGACTATGTCGCACACTTTTAGTACAGTGCAGCCTGCCTAAAAGGCGCGCCCGACAATGAGGTGGCAATATACGGGCTGAGGCCACTCCTCCAAAGAGACACACAAATGATTATGCAATGACTCTAAATTGCACTTCTGCGAGTCTAAATTATGTATTACAAAATAGCTGTCAAGCGGTCTTTTTTTGTTTAGACACATCTAAAAATGTTGTTCTGTTTTCGAGCGGTGTCTCTAAACAAAAGACGTGGCTTGAAAGTGGTTTATCATAACAAAAGAATTGCCTTTCGCAATCAGAAAGAAAATTCTTAAAAGCTTATAACGCGACTATTAAAACGCGATTTGAATTGCTGATGCTGATTGCTTTCTGTATTGTAATTAAAAGTCAGCCACATTTCATACTAAGTAGAGGTAAACACAAGTCAATTCGGAATTCTAATGATATTCCAATAGCCAATCTGGCCTGCCCTTGGCCCCCGTTTCCAGTTAGTTGCAGCGCTCTCTGCTAGATAATTACATATGATTTTCTGCGGTTGACTCACAGTCACAGGTAATTGTTGAACAATCGTTGAAACAGTGGCAGGTATTTTTTTTTTTTTTTTCAGTGTTTCCAATTGTCGGAATTTCTCGGTGCTGTCATTAATTTTCAAGTGTTCTCAGCTATTCTGCATTTGAATGACAATTGAGGAGAACAGAGAGTTCTCGTTCGGTACCATTATGTTCATTGAAATTCGAAAAGGGCCCAGCAACCCTTTTGGCCTGTCCCAAGCAGGATGTTGGGCCGGGGGCCGATTAACATATTGCCAGATTCTTCTGTTGACTTTGTCGTATTTGTTTTTCGTTAGCTTCTTTATTGTCTCTGTGCTCAATGCCAAGAGCCCAATCAGCGGTTTTTTTCTTCTTCTGTTTTTGGGCATTGATATGTAAATCTCCAACATGACTGGTTGGCAGAGATGCAGCTTTGATCATTCGAATGGAAAGCAGAGCTAACGAGTTCAGTTTTGTGTATTCAACCTTCTCGATGATCTGAAACTTAGTTTTAGTTTCACTTTCGATAACAATTAAAGCCGCATTCAGCACAATTTGAATTTATGATTTCGCTTCGAGTGTGCAGATTGATATTTCCGATGTTTGATAAATCGCTGAAAGATCAACAATAGCAATTTGCGCTTTCGATGGACTACTACTATCCGATGTCTATGTACCACTTTCTAGAGTCTCGAGAATTGATTTGCATAAGTGATTTGCCAGCGAACAACTTTCACGCGACCCGAATGACATTCTCGCTGGACCCATTGGCGTTAATTGTGCGCTGAAATTATGGCTAATTATCAACAGAGCCAACTACGAGTACTCAACTAAAGCAGCTGCCAACTGTTCACAGCAACAACACCTGGTCTCTCTCTTTATCTATCTCTGTCCCTCGCCACAGGTAGACATCAAGTCAAAGTTGAAGCTGAAGAAATGCTAATGCAAAAACAGAAACGTTAATAAAAACAAAACGTATTCGTGTCAAGTCTATTAAATAATTTGCTGTAATACTTGTCTCAATTCCTCAGTTCCTCATTTTCTTTTTGGCTATTTCTGAATTGTGTCCGCTGTTGGTCCATTTGTTGGCCATGGGCTCAGCTCAGCCTCTATTAAGGTGATTATATTTTATCAATGTCGCTTTTGTTGCCATTGTCATGTTGTGTGTTGCTGTGTAACACTTGTGCACATACCAGAGCACAATTGTCAAGTGCGTTTAGAGCTGTGCTAATTTGTGTGTGTCACAATCACACACACACACACACACACACACACACACTCATACAATTCTTTTGGCCATAAATTGCGACTATAAAAAAGCGCACGAGTTGAAACCGAAACTGTGCCAAAGGCATTCGGCAGATACCCGCGCGCTCACGAGTACTCAACGCTCATAAGTGCGAGTACCCGTATTTATCAGAGGGCAGCTGTTCGAAAATTCCAAGCCCAAGGGGGCAAATGTTTATGTTTATAAATGTATCTTTGCACATACATAATACCATTGTGCCCAATTTGTATTATAATGACTGGTTAATTATCTTCAAGAAAGCAAACAGAAAACAATATGCTCTAGAAAGTGTGTTTTTCAATAAATAAACAGGCTTAATACTTTTTTTTTTAATGGATCATTGATTTGGATTAAAATACATACATACATTATTATGAATGGTTACTTATCGCCAAGAAAGCAAACTGAAAACAAAATGCTTTAGAAAGTGTGTTTTTATAAAATAAATAATTTTCCATAATGCACAACATATTAATTTAATTGTATTTAAAAATTTGATAAAAAATAATTTTCACGTTTTTTTTGAGTTGCCTCCTGTGAGGATTGAACTCACGACCCCTGGTTTACAAGACCAGTGCTCTGCCACTGAGCTAAAGAGGCGCTTGCCAACATGTTGTCTGACTACCAACAACACTTACACCAACAGAATGCTTCTTAACAGAACGCTGGAAATATTAACAGAATGTATCAGCGACACTTCTTCTGTTAACAGCGGCATGTTAAACTAAGCAGTGTCGGTAACAGCGCACGTTAACAGAGCCCATCTGATTTGCATTAACTGAAGCGTCATAAACAGGCTTTGATTTAAATGTATTACCTTTTTGTATTAGAAAACAAAACAGGTGTCATCTCCATTTAAGTAATTGTAGAGAATTATTTGCATTGCTTGTACGGACGCAAACACACAAATTGTGGGCGCACTGAGCTCATCTGGCAGCAATTTGTAGGTGCGCTTTACAAAAAAAAGTGAAATAAATTAATATACACAGGAGAGGACGGCGACAACGGGCGGGCATCGCCTCCAATCACAAAACGCGTTTCAAATTGGACATTTTATACGTGGGGGGCTGACGTCTCCACAAATATTTCAGCTCACTCGAATGCACAACAACAACAATGATAAAGCAACTGTATAAATGTTATATATGCTTTATGTGTGTATTTGCCTTTGAATTCGTGCATTTCATTTGCATAAAATGCTCATTACAATTTTCGTGGAGAGCAACAAAGCTTAACAGCGCGTGGGAAGCCTGGAAGCTTCCAGTCCGATCAAACGATTGGAGGAGCTTTTCACTTAGCTGCGCACAAAACTGCGGCTTGCAAGCAATTTATTTATGTAATTGTCAACCGATAGGGATCAGCCATAATTCCAATGCATATTTATGGGCAAATAGAGCAGAGCCACTGAGGCATTTAATTGCTTCGTTTCACTAGCAACAACACAGACATCATCATCATCATCATCGTCTTTATTGAGCGACAAAGAAAACAACTTTAACATGAAGAACCAAACAGACCGCGCCTCTAATTAGAATTTATAACCATTATCAGTGGCTTAGTTGTTGTTGTCTTTTTGTATACTCGGAGACCTTTTGACAAGTTCAGGCGACAGTTTACGACTTGTGACCACTTTTCAGGTCATTTTCGGCCAAAGTCACCGAGTCAAAGCCAAGCGCACGAATATGAGTTAAAGAGCCGTCGTCGATAGACCGGAATCGACGGTCAAGTCAGCAACGAGTTTCTTTCACCTTGCAGTTGTCCCAGTTGCTTGACCAGCGCGTCGCCAACATCCAAAACCGAATGCAATTTGCGTCTATTTCAACATAAATTTAACCGTACATTTGCAACTAGTTCTTGTTCTTTGGCTACTTTTGCAGGCTATTCAACTGTTCAGCATTTCAACTGACACCTGTTCCACCCCTCGCACCTAGTGCCAAAACACGGGTTTGTTTTTTTTTTGGTTTTTTTTGTCAAGTTTCTGTTTCACTGTTGACTAACACCGGAAACTGGCAGCCGCTGCACGGCATGTAAGTTAAATGAAAATATTTAAGCGAGGGCTTGTTAAGAAGTTCTAATATAAAAATTTTAAAAACTAAGTTATTTTATGTCAAGCTTATTTTGTTTCCATTCTGCGCTCGAAGCTCTAATTTATGGAGTGGATTTTTTATTTATTTAATTTGTAAAATATAATAAATTATTTATGCAAACAAATACTATTCAATGTTGTTTAGTTATTGATCTGCCCTCGTAGGCCGTTTTTTGTACCCACAGCAATATTTTGTGGTTTTTGTTGGTTTGTTGTTGGTGCACGACAGCGACCATCGCTGGGTAATTATCAGGCGCAGGCATAAATAAGTACGACTCTGGCTATTTCACGTGCTTCTTCTTTTGGTCTTGAACGCGGCGTCGGTCTCGGTCTTGGCGTGGTTGCGCTTCAGCGCACTCAACGCCCCGTCAGCGCCCACACGCCCCCAGCTGGTGCCTGGGAAACATTGCCACAACTTATGGCCACGTCTTGTTGCACTTGTTCTTATTGAATTGCGGGCAGAGCCCTTCGGGTTTGGGTTGGACACGCAAATTCTGCTATTATATGCATTTATATGTATATGCATATAGTTGAACTATCTTCATGGTTGAGTGCTAAAGTGGTCGCTCTCTCTCTCTCTCTCTCTGGTACTCTCTGTCTCTTTCCCACGTTGCAACTGACACTGCTGCAATTTAGCGGACTTGGAACATTTCTGGTCTGCAAATTGTTTTCAGAAACTTTATTGTATGATCTGTCCGTCTGTGCAAGTCTCTAATTTGGGGTCGCTTAGCTGATCGTCGAGTTATAATTAGGCATTAATGCTAAATTAGATTAATGATGGGCCCACATTAGACTCTCTCAAAGCAAAACAATAGACGACAGCAACAACTACGTTAAGAACATGGAAAGAACGTGTCGTGTAGTTCCTGGCCGACTACCTGTGGCCTACACGCAAACCCAGAGATAAGACCTGGAGCCGACATGCTGATGAAGCTCCAAGTTGAATTTGTAGAACGATGCCAGCATGGTAATTAGTCTGGGAGACTAATGACTGCCTTGTTACAACTTGAAGCCAAGGAAGTTCAACCAAAAATAGCACAATGTCAAAGTGATGTTACCTGGTAGATATAAAAGCAACTACAGAGTACAAGCCACAAGCCACAGGTGTGTGCACACCTTTTACAGTGGCACGAAATAACAATGGTAAAGAAAAGCAAGTAAACCTAAAGTTATCGATGCCAATTGCAAAGTATTCCTCATGAACTTGAAAAAGGAAAAATTATTATATTAATTTAAACTACTTATTCATTATTTATCAAGATACAGATACAAATTTATATCAAAATATAGAAAAAAAAACCGTTTAAATACAAAATTCAAATTTTAAACTTTGTTTAACGTAACATTAAATGTTAACTATAAGAAAAGATTCAAAAATGGTTCTTTAAAATATCGTTCTTTGAGCATCCGAATTTTGTACCTGTGGTCAGGTGTGCTGAGAACATCGGAAATCCCCGTTGAGTGCGATAAAACTGGCCAGTTGGCAGCTCATTAAGAAGGGAAGCCAACGGTAAACAGCATTTCCACATACATTAATTTCAGTGCCATAAACAGAGACAAGGACAGAAAATCTTGGAACAGCATTCGTTAGATACATTTGTGTGTCACAAGTATCTATGACAAACGATGAATGAGTCTCTTTGTTTTTTATGTGCCTGGAGAGCAGCAGTCGGAGTCGCAGCAAAAAACCAACAAGTGAAAAGCACAAAGGCAACAGTTGCCGCCGCATTAGGTAATGTGATCTACGCAGACAGCCAGCAGCAGCAGCAGCAACAACAACTTGGGATGTATCTTACTATGTTTATCGTGTGTGTTGCTATGCAAATCTGCATATCGAATGAGTAGCTTTGTTTTGCCGCTAACAGATAAAGTGTGTGTGTGTGTATGTGTGTGTATCTACACCAACCAAAAGTGCGTGCTGCTGTTGCTGTTGCTGATGGTTGCTGTGGTTGCAGTTGCAGTTGCAGTTGCAGTTGCTGCTGTCGTAACGGAACATCGCCATTTGCATATCATTATGAAGATTCTTTCTAGTTGCGCGTTAAATACTTCATAATGATATCAAGTATTTGAGGGAACTAATGTGCGCATATTCATTTCACAGGGAATAGAAAAATGTTCTGGGTAAAGCCAAAAGCTAATTAAACCAACTCGCAACGAGGCGCACTACAAAACTGTAACATGCCAAAGTTGTTAAAACCGACGAACCGAAAATTGCCGACTTAGACAGAGATCGAGGAGCCAAGACCGTAGTCAGAAGACAGAAGACAACCTCAACAGTGCCTGTGGCTGGCAATTGTTTTTGCGCAACGACGCGGAACGCAAATTAAAGTGACTACTTTGAAGTGGCAGCTCGGTTACGAGAGGGGGGTACTGGAGCTGTCAACTTGTTTCAATCTAGTCTCAAGTCAAGCAGTTGAATAGTTCAAAGGGTATCGCCTTAAGCACTCTAGACCATCTATCAAGAGCAATCCTAAGCTGAATTTCTCTTTTGCAGACCCAAAATTACAATTGGAACATGGACTCCGGAAGTGTGGTTAGCGAACCGATTTCCGCGCATCATCGCTCGTTTGCCAAACAGAAATCGGCGTCAATGGTAAGTTCACACCCAGTTCAAGTTGTGTAAACATGATTATGCCCATATAATCATAAATAGTGCGCCCTATTGTCTACATTCGATTATATAAGCGCGCAAGTAAGTTGCAACTAATTAGTTTCATGCACGCACAGACACACTATATATAAGCCACATGTGGCATAGCGTATCAGCATCGCATACTTTACATAATTTCACGCTAGAAAGTTGTCGAAAATGAAATTCGCAAGAAAAACTAAACAAACTACGAGCACAATACCCAACATGCAACATGCGGCGGTAAAAATAACAAAAACAACACACAAAAAAATAAATAAAGTATGTTCAAGCAAAAAAATTGAAATGAGCAACTCAATAAAGCGTTGAATATGGCCAAAAAGCACTGGTAATTTACAGCTATTAATTGTTAATGCAGCGTAATTCATTTTTGAGCAACGCTTTCTATAGCTATATAGCAGATTCCAACGAATCTTGCAGCATACTCAGAGTGCCCAAATCACTGAGTACTCGAAAAGATGAAAAGCTTAAAAATGTTAAACCTAACAAATTTCACAACCGATTCCCATGTTTCTAAAAGATTTTATTTTGTCATGCAGCATAATGATCTATGTATCTAAGTCCCACTTATTAATGTAATATAACATATTGTTTAATCAATAGCTAACAACAATCTAAAATTTGCCCAATCATGATGCGTAACCTACAGTACGCAATGTATCTCTACATCGTATCTCTGTTATTGATATATGTATTTTAACAGAACACTGTATCAAGCAGTAGAAAGCAGTGGAAAGCAGAGCAAAGCAGAACAAAGCCGTTCTAAGCAGTAAAATGGGTGAAATGTTATCCATAACATTAAAGTTTCTGTAAAGAAGAATTTTTTCTCTAGAGTTTAACAGTTGAACAATTTAAATATTTCTCAAATTTAAAAATAAGCATTAAAAGTGAATAATGAAAAAATTGTAAACCAAAACCATCGTAGAAACAACAGAATACCAAATAATGTGAATAACATAGAAATTTATATTAAAATCACAATGTCGAACTTATTCTGACTAACGGAAAAACGATTTTTGTGACTATAATAAAAACATTTAACTATAAAACGTAACTTATATTAAAAATCGATAACGAAGCTATTGTTGACGAAAGTATAAACATATTATTGACTTTCTATATATGCCATAAATGCGAATAGTTGCTTCGCAAATTGGTAAGAAAAAACCCGTAATAAATAAATGGTTGGGTAGTCATCCACAACACTAAAAATAACAAACGTAAAAACTCTTCTATTGAAAGACTTTCTCTCGAAGAAAGAAAATATTGAAAGCAAGAGTAATTTACGAGTATTTTTAGATGTTTAGCACTGATGAGGGCTGTTAAATGGGCGGCAGACTGCTAATAGTACACCATTAAAAATATTAAGTAATACTCAGAAATGAAAATAAAAATAAATTTGTACATTGGAATGAACTCATGTATAGTTTTAAATTTCAATCTAATAAAGATTCCAATGCTGAGCGAATATAAACCGCCAATTATCGTGTGTGTGATAATGCACATTTGCCAACTTATAACCCTCTATATAAATTCACACCCTTTGGTAGCGGCAACGTAACCAGATATCTCCTAATGTCAAATACGGTCAATTAATTCCTTCCACAAAATTACATCAATTATTCAACAGCTGACATTAACAAAATGTGTTTCAAAGTTGCAACTGTTGAGAAATTTTCGTCAAGTAAAAAGTAAAAAAAAAGGATCATCGCACCAGAAAGTTCTCACGTTCAAACTGGACAATGTCCGGTCCTTAAAGTTTTTTTTCTAAAAAAAAATTGCTTAATAACTTCCGTGCAGCTACAGCTTGGAAATATTACAAGATAAGGGGTTAACTGGGCGAACTGGGACTGCATATTTATGCGCTGAGAGGGTGATTTTCAGTGCATTCGGTGGTTGTTCTTCGAGTGCACTCGCGAGTCGATGTAACGGTCTTTGCTGGCTTCGGGCTTGCCTGCTTGCATGCTGTCGCTGGGCACGTATTCAAACCCGAAAGCTTTTCTTGCGTCAGCAACAGGTTGACGAGCTTTATATTAGCACACAAAAGCTTATTTAGCGCTTGGCAAAGCTTTTTCAGTTGACGAAAGAGCGTACGCGAGCCAACAACAGCTGTTAATTGTTGCGACAGCTTTTTCATTTATCGTGCAATTTGCTTGTAAATCGTGCAATTCACTAGAAATGTTTGTAAACGAATGCTTGTTAGTTGATTTCTGAAAGTGTTTTGTTTCAAATAAATAATGGATAATGTTACAAATACTAATCTATATACACACACACAGTGCTAGCAATAATTAAATGGAATCAGCTAATTGAAGAACGTTTACAAACATTTCGCAAATTTATTTATACAATTCAATACACATGTGCTTATCTACACACATAACAGAAATATCAGCGCGACCGGCATAACAACAACAACAAAAAATAAGCAAAAGCTCAAAGCTTATGTCAGCTTAGCACAAAGATAGTTGATTGTAATCAGCACCCAACCCCACCCATTGCACACACATTTGAGGATCAGCTCCATTAAAATGAGAATCGCCGGCGGTGTCAGTTTGTTTTCAGCTTTCGTTCGGCTACCTTCGTTGATCCGCTCAAGCGCAACGGTACCGCCACTAGTTTCTATTAAAGCCAAACGCTACAGCCAATCCGCTGCAATGAGTCTGCCAGAGCGGAAACCATTCACGCCAGATTTCTTCTTTCGGCAAGTGCGTAATCGTAATCATTTTGCGATGCAATCGTGATCAATTGATATATTCCCAAAACAGCTGTTCGATGGGGAGAGCAGCACCTACAGCTACCTGCTGGCGGATCTCAGCTCCGGGGAAGCTGTAATCATCGATCCTGTGCTGGAGCAAGCCAAGCGCGACGCGCAGCTGGTAAAAGATCTCGGCTTTAAGTTGAAATATGCCAGTAAGTGTGTGTCGGATTGGAATGAGGCGAGTGTCTTACCACAAAACCCCATCGATTTCTTCAGTTAACACGCACATGCATGCGGACCACATAACGGGAAGCGGCTGGTTGCGTCAGCTGACGGGCTGCCAGTCGATCATCGCAGCAGCGAGTGGCGCCAAGGCGGACAAGCACATCGCCGAGGGCGATCGCATCCAGTTCGGACGCCACGCGATCGATGCGTTGGCCACGCCTGGCCACACCAACGGTTGCATGAGCTACGTGATCAGGGAGCAGGGCTGCGTCTTCACCGGCGACACGCTGCTGATTCGCGGCTGCGGACGCACCGACTTCCAGGAGGGCAGCCCGAAGAGCCTTTACGAGAATGTGCACGGCAAGATTTTCAGCCTGCCGGAGAACTATCGCATCTATCCGGCGCACGACTACAAGTGAGTGTTGGCAACTGCAATGCGAATTTGCCAGCCGGATAATCATAGTCTTCTGCTTGCAGAGGTCAGCTCGAGAGCAGCGTGTGGGAGGAGAAACGCTACAATCCGCGGCTGACCAAGAATATCGATGAATTCATCAATATCATGGAAAACCTCAATTTGCCCTATCCCAAGAAAATCGGTTAGCATATGCAATTTGCTCAAAGGCTCTCATAAACTGATTTGTTTTGCTTGCAGATGCTTCGCTTCCCGCGAATCGGGAGTGTGGAGTATACGATATACCCAAGGAATAGGTCATGAAGAGAGTTTGGGAAATCCAGTTAATAAATATCTACTACTTTCTAAGGGGAATTGGAGATCACCGGAGCTCAACATACTTTTAAGACTGCTATAGCCTTACTTTACTAATATATATATATATATACATATATAATTCGCATTCTTTAATATACCAACTTTGTATTAAAATGAACATTAAACTGAAACGTTAATTTTGAATAAAAATAGCTAATAGCCGACTACTTTAATCAAACTGATATTTTTTAAATTCCAGAGAGTTTTTTTTTTAAATTATGTGTAATGTACAACAATAAAAAAATGAATATTTGTTACACTTTAAATGGACATAAATCATTCTTAGTGTTTATTTTTAGTTCGCACCTCCATCAACCAATAAATCGTTATAATAAGAGCCCCTTATCACATATTAATAATAACATTAACTATTCAACCGTTGCTGTATTCAATCGATATTAATTATGATTTCCACACGCATACCTTACCTTACACACACATACACACAACCACATTTACGAATTTTTTTTGGGGAAAAACTAAGTTGAAAACTTTTGTGGTTCTTTTTGTTAATTATTACATTTAATAGATTTTAACTTGAAACACCCATTAAAAGGATGTAAGTCCTAAGTATTTAGAGTCTACCCTTAGAAAAACCATAGAAAAGTTGGAACAAAGTTTTTAACATTAACATTTACACTGCTCTTCTTCTTGCAGACTATTCTCAATCCAAAGAGCTGCTCCAGCGCGGCCAAGTACAGTCTGCACTCGGCGTCGGAGAACAGCCGCGAGACGCAGCTGCAGCTGAGCAGCGCCGCCTCGCATTGCTCGACAACGGGACGGCGGCGCAAGGGCGGCTCTCTCAGCGGGACGCTCTCCTCGCGCTCCACACGCAGCGAGTCGAAGGAGTTGCGCTCCGCTTTACAGGATCGCGAGGCAGTCATTCAGAATCTGCGCATCCAGCTCTGTCTGGGCAAATTGCCACGCCCCAGTGGCCCGCCCCTAGACGAATCGGAGAAGCCGGCGGCCGAGCACAAGCTGAACCGTCTCAAGGCCGAGGCGGAGAACAAGCGCATCAAGATCAAGAACCTGAAGGGTGCCCTGGAGAAACTGGACATCACCGAGTAAGTTGATTTAAAATAGAATTACCAACTTCATCCTGCTGACTGCTGCCCCCTTTTCCGATTAGCAACATCGATATACGCATCCGCCAGGCGGAACTGGAGTATGCGTTGGGTCGCGAGGAGCTGCAGATGCTGTCCATTGTGGAGGAGGCGCGCGCCCTGCAGGCACGCCTCGAGAAATCCAAACCGGAGGCGCAGACGCTCTACAACATCATCAGCTCCGGCGTGGCGCTCAGTTTGCATGCGGTGCACGCGACCTCCGGACGTTGGGCGGCACAGCAGAAACCGGATCAGCCGGGCTTCTTTGTGGAGTGGGCGCTGGAGGGAGACGGGCTGTACAAGGGGGATCGCATACTGGAGATCAATGGGCGGCTGGTGACCAGCAAGACCAAAGAGGAGCTGCAGAAGCATGTGGGCAACTCGGGCAAGTGCCAGATGGTTGTGCTGCGCAAGAAATCGGTGGCCATACCACAGAAGCAGCTCGACCAGGAGAAGGAGAACAACATGCGGCTGCAACATCGCATATCCTACCTGGAGGAGCAGGTGCGAGAGCTGCAGACAGTCAAGGAGCAGCAGAAGCTGCAATCACAGCAACAACAACACCAACAGCAACAGCAACAACAACAACAACACCATAAACAACAATTGTCGCAATCGAACAATGCGCATGTGACCAGCATAAGCATATCGTCGCCACCGTCGCCGTCGACGCCGCCAGACAAGCCGCTGATCTTCCAGCGGGGCAACTACATCACCACCCTCGTGGGCGGAAAGCCCATCGAGCTGGTGGGCGACGAACTGGCGCCGGCGCACGTCACCAAGACGCTGATCAAGGAGAACACGCACATCGATCTGCGCGATCGCCTGTCCCAGCCACATCTCTATTCGATGCCGTCCAAGTCGCTGTCCGCCTCCAAGATTTCCATCAACAGCGACTCCGCCTACATGCAGCAGCAGAAGCGGGAGAAGGAGCGCCAGCGCGAGCGACACGAGCGTCACCGGGAGAGGGAGAGGGAGAGAGAGAGGGACCGAGAGCGACCACGGGATGCACTGCAGCAGCAGCAGCAGCTGCACAGAGAGCATCTAATGAGCACTCACGCACGCAGCGTGGAGCATCTCAATCAGTACAACGGGTAAGTGGAGCCTCTGCTCTCCCCAGCAATAGCAACGCAACTCTGACAGTTTTCGTCCCGTCCACAGGCTGGAACGCAGACGCGAGACGCCACGCCAGAGCGAGGCGCAGACTCTGCGTGCTCGCCTGCCGAGCGATATGCGCAGCGTGAAGTCGCTCGACTTCGACAGCGAGAACGAGTCCAAGCCGACGACCGAATCTCGGACCGTTCGACCCACGCCCCCAAAGAAGCCGTTGCGCCTGTCGCTGCAACGGGCCCAAAGCCTGCAGACGGTGGAGCTGAATCCCTGCTCCGAGCAGGATCGCAAGCGACCCATGAAACGCGTCCACCACAACAGCAGCACCAGCGGCGGCTCCTCGCCCAGCGACGAGGGTCACAGCAACAACTCGGCGCCAGGTGCGACACCCATCGACACCGGCAGTCCCAAGCACACAGCCTCGCTGGGGCGGCACAAGCTCATCTGAGCCGGGGATCTTAGTTAGTTAGAATCGCATCTGGATTTAGGTTACGATTTGGCGACAACAGCTGCTTCAGCAGCGATATTCGCAACAGGCGGACATGTGCAAAACTAAATTATAATTATACATTTACAGTTACATAACAATTGTGAATTTACTTTAATCGAATTCCACGTTTATCATTAGCTATTTTAGTAACAGATTTTATGTACTTACCAGAAAATTTCTGATTAGCGCTTTTCGCCTCCTGAATTGAGATTGGAAGATTGTATTCAAGCTCTATTAGCACAATTCTTTATGTAAATACACATTCAACTCGATTACCGTTATTATTTATTTATGGTTTCTTTTCAAATAAAAAATGCTTACTGAGATCGAAGCATTAATCACATTTTGATGTTTTTCAAAGTCATTTTGGAACGTTAAGTAAAAGATAATGTGACGCATTTGAAATTCTAGCTGTCAGCTGTATAAATATTCCTCGGATTCGTAACTCCAAAAAAATTCGAGATAAAATTGCAAGGTAAAATTTTTGATTGAACTGAACCGATTTTCATGTTTTATGGCATCCTGGTCATGATTTTTCATTAATATCAATTCTATAATTAGCTGGATGCATTTTTGAAAAAAAAATTTTTTTTGATATTTTTGGTAAAAAACATGTACAAGGGGGGACCCTTGTTTATTTCTGAAAAAAAAAATTTTCAAAATTTAAAATGGCGAGTTTGCATTTTAAATTGATTTTGCTGGCCATAAAAGGTATAAAAAACAAAATTTTAGCTGATTCTGAGGGGGTCAAATTTTTTGTCAAAAATCATGCCAAAATTGAGAAAAATTTGGACATGTAAAGCTATCGGACCCATAGGTCTCATATTTGAAACACACATAAAGTTGTCAAAACTAAACCGATTTTCATGTTTGAAGGCATTCTGATCATGATTTTTCATAAATATCGATTTTATAATTAAACCTGATGCATTTTTGAAAAAAAAAATTTTTTTGATATTTTTTGGAAAAAATCATGTATCAAGGGGAGACCCTTGTTCGTTTTCGAAAAAATTTTTTTTCAAAATTTAAAATTGCGAGTTTGCATTTTAAATTGATTTTGCTGGCCATAAAAAGTATAAAAAACAACATTTTAGCTGATTCTGAGGGGGTCAAATTTTTTGTCAAAAATCATCCGAAAATTGAGAAAAATTTGGACATGTAAAGCTATCGGACCCATAGGTCTCATTTTTGAAACACACATAAAGTTGTCAAAACTAAACCGATTTTCATGTTTGATGGCATTCTGATCATGATTTTTCATTAATATCGATTCTACATTTAAAATTGATACATTTTTGGACAATAAATTTTTTTGATAATTTTCGGAAAAAATTTTGTTAAAAATTTAAAATGGCGAGTTTGCACTTTAATATTTAACATGATTCTGAGGGAGTCTCGTCTTTTGTCAAAAATCATGCCAAAACGGAGAAAACCTCGGACACATACAAAAATAGAACTGTTTTCGGCCGTTTAAAGCTGTTGATATACTATGAACGTGTTTTGCGCAGTCAGTGAGACTCGACTGCAACTCGAAAAAAAAAAACATCACTCAAACCAATACACTTCATAATAATCTTTTTCTCACACAAGGAATTTCGTATTACTGACTTGAGAGCACGATCATTTCGATTCATTCATAATGTATTAACAATATAATAGGTATTTGAGTAAAACGCACGTTGTGGTGTTTAGCAGTCGTTATTAATACTTGAAAAATTGCCAATAATTGCATAGATAATTTTCTAACATGCATTCACTGAGCACTTTGAAGAACTGATAGACCAAAGAGAAGGCGTTTACCTCAACGCGAGATAAGCCTTAAGAATCGTACGAAATGCAAACATGCAAAAGAGAGCATAAAGCAAAAATGTAAGCGAGAATGCAAGAGACAACCAGAGTGGCGTGAGAGTAGACACAGGAATGAGCGGGAAAAAGAGAGATAAGGCACGATCGTTGTTCGTGTCGTCCCACCCACGTTGTTGACGTCGGCGTCGGCGTCGCAATCTCGAATTGAAGCTTCAGGTACTCAACTCAGTCGATTTGCGCTGGCAATGCCAAAACCAAAATCAGTTGCTTGACAGGTCTCGAAACCAACGCTACGTTGTGTTTCAATTGAGGTGTTGAAAATCGTGTTGCTGTGAATCAGTTTCTGACAATTAATTAATAACTACGAATAAAACAACAAACTGCCGCTAACTAGGTAAGTCCGCAGCGCACAATAAAACAAATTTAAAACACAATTAATTTATACAACAAATACACACATGGCTATTGACTGGAGAATAATGCGCAAAAGAATTATTTGCGAACAGAGTTCACTGAAAAGTGTTCAATGAAACAATAATTAAACCTGTTTTTTTGCTTACCTGCACACGCAGTTTAAATAGTACATAAATCTTACAATTATTATTATTATTATTATTATTTTATTTTGGCGTTCAATGGCCCTCACTTGTGTGGGTCACTGTAACCAGTTATGCCTGTGTGTATATAGATTTATATGTATGTATAAGATTCTGAACATAAGGAACAAGCAAAGAGCTGCAATCGGACAATTGCTTTGCCTCTGCTTTAACGGTTCCGTTGTAGCCGAATTCAAAAAAATATTTTGCAAGTGTTTACATTTTAATGTGTATTCATTGAGGCATTTCTGCTCTGATCTTATCTCTCCAAAACTGTTCTTATCTAACATCGTTCATGCAGTTTGATGCTATGTATATATATATATATATATATTTATAAATATCAGTAATCTATTGTGTGCTAATTGGAGTTTGACTATAAAGCACAACTATTTTATTATCTAAATTAGGAACTAAAAATGCTGGGAACAGAGATTTCCTATATCAATTAGCATCTTATATTCAGGGTCACTTTAAATATTCATTAACATATGTACAGTGTATAGTTTAGGTGTGCATAACTTGCTTTATTCGTATTTTAGAAGAACATATTTATACTCGTTCACGAAGTGAAAAGAGTATATTGGTTTTGTGCAATGTCCGTCTTGCTGTCCGTCCGTCCGTCTGTCCGTCTGTCCGTCTGTCCGTATGAACGCAATTATTTTCGCCGCTATTGAAGCTAGAGACTTGAAATTTTGGATATATACTCGTGTGTACCCGCGTCAGATAAAGTGTTAAGGATTTTGAGCTCCGCCCACTGGGGGCGTGGCAAACCGATAACACCTAAAATCGCATATTGCTAAAGTCCACAATTTTAAAGCTACAGTCACCAAACTTGGTATGTATATAGCTGGTGACCTCCCAAAAAGATTGCGACCTTGATATCCCGGCTACGCCCACTATAACGCCCCCCAGCGCCCCCGCTTTCAAAAATCGGATATGCATATATCTCCCACTGTTTTTGAGCTAGAGTCACCAAATTTTGCAAATACATTGCAGGAATGCTCCCCCAAATATTAAAAAAAAAGTTTTTTGGCCAAACCCTCTCCCGCCCCCATAATCGCGAAAACCGATAAACCTGAAAGGTCAAATCGATAAGTGTTGCATATTTGCACAATTTTAAAGCTAGAGTCACCAAACTTGGTATGTATATAGCTGGTGACCTCCCCCACAGATTGATCCTTTGATATCCCGGCCACGCCCACTAGAACGCCCTCCAGCGCCCCCGCCCTGAAAAATCGGAAATGGCTATATCCCCAACAATTTTAAAGCTAGAGTCACCAAATTTGGCAGATATATTACCAGAATGCTCCTCCATACATCACAGGAAAAAATTTTTGGCCACGCCCCCTCCCGCCCCCGTAATCGCAAAACACGTTATATATGGCAGTTCCAATCGATAACACGTGTATATATCCCACAATTTAAGCGATAGAGCCACCAAATTTGGTATGTAGATAGCTGGTGTCCTGCCCCACAAATTGCGCCCTTGATATCCCGCCCACGCCCACTAGAACGCCCAACGCCCCCTCCCTAAAAAATCGAAAGTGCCTATATCTCTTAGAGTTTTTAAACTACAGTCACCTAATTCGGGATATATATTAGTGGGAAGCTCCCCCAGAAGTTACAGAAAAATATTTGCGGGCAGTATCCGCCCACGCAACCCGCGAAAATCTATATCTCGTACAGTTTTATAGCCAGAGGCACCAAATTCAATATGTAGATAGCTGCTGACCTCCCCCAAAGATTGCACACTTGACATCCCGGCCACGCCCACTATAACGCCCCAAACGCCCCCGCTCCGCCGGAAATGCCTATATCTCCTACAGTTTTTAAGCTAGAGTTACCACATTTGGTGGGTAGATAGCTGGTCACCTCCTTTAAAGAGAGGAACAAAATGTTGCCGACGACCACCCCCACTCGCACTCCCCACTCTCCCCCACCCCCAGCAACACACAAATTGCAAAATACGGAAATTTTTTAAAATAGCAATATTTACGAACGTGAACGAGTATAACGAAGTCGGTAACGCCCGACTGCAACGTTCTTACTTGTTTTTTCTACATTTTGTGGATTAGAAGCAATAGTGATCAGGTACAATAATATTTTATATAGCATTAAATTGGATGATTAATTATCATTTCACATTATAGCAACTCAATTACATTTAAATTCTTTGAAATAAACATATCCATAAGCGTTTAATCACCCACATTCTATGAAAAAAAAGTATACCTTGCTGCTCCATTCACAGAAGCACATCAATTCTCAGAATATCCAAGCTTTTGTACGCAATCAATTCTAAGTAATCATTTCTCAATTTGATCCAGTTTCAAATACCCAGTTTAGTTTATCCGTAAAGTGTTATTTTTAGGTATTTAAAATACTATCAACTTGATCATTGGGAAGTATTTCTTTAATACTTAAATTTGCAAAATTATCCCAAAAAATATTTAAAAAATTACAAGTTGTTTTTAAATTAACAATATTAGCGCTCATTCAAAGCAAGTCAATCAATAACTACAAAAAATGTTTACAATTTCAAATCATATATTATGATTGATATGAATGAAATAAAAGAAAAATATTTATTGTACATCCTACAAACACAAAATAAGTTGAAGTACTTTATGCCGATTAGAGGCAAAACAAAAATGTAACTTGCAAGTCATCAACAGCGAAACGATCAGGTACAGTACGCACCGACTATAGGCACTTCTAAGCAATAAACAAGCAATAAGACAATTGAAAAACGAGCAGGTTGCTCATTATTTTTACATTAATCACCGTTGACATATTCGTGGGACCCGCCCACACAATAATTAGCCGGAAAATTTGGGTGAATTGTATTCACAAATTGAGTGCTAAGCACAACCCATTTAGTATACTCGAGTGCCTTGGCTCAACAACAGCACAAACCAATACTTATCTTATCCGTGAAAATATCGATTTGCGTTCCAACCACAAGTTTGAAGCACAGGCAAATAAATTCTGTACGTGATCATCACCAATTTTACAGCTTTCAACCATTTTAGGTGGCAAGTGATCTGATAAGCAAAAGATAAAACCAGAATGAAAAGTTATCTAAGGGTTGCCGAAAATTAAATACCCTTGCGGACAACATTTGTGCAATTTGCTTTTATAGCTAACAGCGAATAATACAAAATATACATTTTTAACTAAATATTGTCTATATACAGCCTTAAAACCGCATAATAATGCCCACTCACACTATTGATACTGATCAAGAATATATATTCTAATAGGATTGCAGTTGTCTTCTCTCATTTTGTGACAAAATTCGAATAAGCTCCAAAAAGTGTATAATACGAGAAGCATAATTTATTTGCTTCTTAATTTATCAAGCAATAAACTATACTCATTTCAGACATTAAAAAACTCATAAACTCATTGAAAAGTGCGTAAAAAAGAGATTGTTGATTGGCCTTCGCGCAACCTGCGACGGCAACGGCAACGGCAACGGCAACTTGTTGGCCATCCGCACTTAACCCTGTGGAAAAGGCTATTTTAATCAGCTTGCACATAGAATATACATAAACAAGTACATCACTTAGTGAATTTTTATATATATGTATATATGTATATATAATATTTAAGCAATGTGCATGACCCACAAATCGTTTCGTAAATTGAGGTTAGGCGCTTCAATTCCGCACACACGTTGACTAAATAAATAAATATTTAAGGAGTGCACAAAACAGCTGATGGCGCTTTAACAGAGATGAGCAATATTTTAACATAGAATATCACTAGTTGAACATTATATAAATATTTAATTTCAAGCTAGATATTCTTAGTCGAAAGCCTATATTAATATGTTTCATTTTAATTCATAAAAGTTGTTATTACATTAAAATTAATATTGATTCAATTGATTCAATACATTGATTCAAAAATTGCCAGAAATGAAAGAACTAAATAAAACCCCGTTTTTTTCTGAATTCTTCATTGGGAATATGCTCGAGTCATACTTTTCATATTTCATATTGCTTAACATCATATATATTTTGAACTGTGAACAATCATTTAGTAAATGATATTGTGATATTAGTTAATGTAATGTAAGGTTTTTTCATATATTTTTAATTTGTATATATTATTCGCATTTCTGATACTAAAATTTTGAAATATCTTAGGTACAAAATACTTTTCCTATTTTGTATTTAGCCTAAATATTTATTTATTATCCTTGAGCTTTGAAACAAGCATACGTTTATATAGTTTTTCAATGGCAGTGATCATGAATTGATTCACGGATCATCTCTGGCATCAGGCTGGATGATTTTATGAGCTCGTTTTTTGTTAGTAATGAAAGTGCGCTCGACTCTTAATTGAATAAAAGCGACCGATCACAGCGACAAGTGAAGGTGAGCCAAGTGAGGTGTTGTTGTGTGGAGGGAGGGGGAGTGCGGACATGGGTTTAGGAAGCGGTGTCAAATATAGCAGCTGACGTAACTGACTGGGATATAGAAACAGCAGCGTGCTGCGAATGAATTACATGAATATTTTGTGCAATGTGCTTTGCTTGTTCCGGCATTCACTTGCGCCATTCACTGAAATCTCGCAGATTTCGCTAATGTCAAATTTTCAACTTGTTGCCTTGCAGTTCAGCATGTTGCGCCTTCTGATTGTCGCATTGGCCCTCTGTGCCACACTCACTGCTGGTGCACAAACGGTAAGTTCTAATAAAAAAAAGTAGATAATTAATTTAATTCTAATAAATGAATCTGCGCAGCGTACCTCGCCAATGGAGGCGATTGCCTATGTGACCGGACCCGTGCAAGACGACAACACACGCGTCACTGGCAACGTGACCTTCATCCAGAACGACTGCGGCCAGAGCGTGCATGTGCGCATCCAGCTGGAGGGCATCAAGGAGGGCAAGCACGGCTTTCACATTCACGAAAAGGGAGACCTGACCAATGGCTGCACCAGTCTGGGCGCTCACTACAATCCCGACAAGGTGGACCATGGCGCCCCGCATCACGAGGTGCGTCACGCCGGCGATCTGGGCAACATCGAAGTGAACTCTTCCCGGACGGTCGACATCACCGTCACGGACGCCGTGATCAGCCTGAGCGGCCCCTACTCAGTGATCGGCCGCGGTGTCGTCATTCACAACGATGAGGATGACCTGGGCTTGGGCAATCACACAGACTCCAAGAAGACGGGCAATGCGGGCGGCCGACTCGGTAAGTCCGAAAAAAAGAGCTTTATCGAAGAAATACTCACAAATGGATTTCTCTTTGCAGCCTGCGGAGTTATTGGCATTAAGTAAATATCTCGACAATGTAATCAATAGCTGTCTGTACTATAGCAATAACGTCTCTCATTTGTGTCAGCTAATAAACTGTACTGTTCTACGCTCTTTATAATGCTAACTGTAATTTCAGCTGTTAATGTAACTGTCACTGTAACTGTAACTGTAACTGTTATACGCACGCATTCTCACCAACCCCAAAACATTTGTAATACGTTCTCATAATTCCGGACTATTTCCGGCTTTCTATCTATCTATATCTGTTTAATATATATGTATTGTGCCAGTTACACTTGGAGAAAAAGGATATTCGAATAACCATTTTACTTATAAAATTAAAATGAAAATAAAATGTTTGAAAAGTAGTAATTAAAAAAATAATGATTTAGTTTCGTCATTTTACATTTACATTTTAACCACATTTAAATTCACTTCGACTACCCCTTTTTCTCTGAGTGTTTACTGGTTCAGTTTTATTTTCCAGCCAATCATTAATATTATTTTAGGCCCAAACAAATGGGTTTGTTTTGGCGTGAAGGGTAGCTGGGACAAGGCGCATGCACGTTTCTATACTAACGTCATTAGCTACAGCAATGCTAATGAATATCAATTCTAATTCGATTAATTGTGTTTGTTTAACCGTTCGCCAGTTCATGAAATCCTAACAGTTCTCATTCACAAAGCACTCACTTCGCACACACTCAAACACATCACAGTACTCAAATGTGCCTCAATCTACTCCACTTTCTGCTGGGACTGATTTTGTTTTTGCAGCACGCTTGCCTCATACGAACAGCCGACAACACCCCCACAACAACAACAACAACAACAACAACAAGTACTACAAGCATCCGCATTGCACAAAACCCGTCGACGCACCCATCCAGCAAATCAGCCCACATTTTATGTGCCGCACGATCAGCCTCACGATCATGTTATATATCCACTTCTGCGCCATCCTTATCCATACGCATATCCGTACTATCTATAAGTGTTTTGTGCTACCGTCCTGTTCCCCCTATTTCATGTTGGCCATTCCATCACTCGTTCGACTCGAATCCTAACTGCATAACTCTACATTATAGGTCCGATCAGACTGAATGGCCGTGCAGCGGCGGCGCTGCCGGAGCACTGCGTCTCTCCTTGTCCATTCTGACGGTCGCAGTTGCTCTGCTCCTTGCTCGAGGACTGTGACGGAACGTGGACATGCCATCAATAGTATTCTTACGATGAATATTGCCATTAACATCAAATATCGTATTCCATACAAGTACTTAAACAATTCACAAAACAAAATACTCCCCATTGCATCGATCTGCATGTAAATTGCCTGAAATGTTCATCAAAAATAAAGTCAAAATTGTTATATATATACCACATAATACTTAATACATAATACTTAACCGATTAATTTTGGGAACTCACCTGTGACCCAGAAATTCCTTAGCACTTTGGGCGAGCAACAGTCGCCGAGATTTCTGCGACCAGATAAGAAAAACTGTAGGTTCCCGCAGTGGAGAATGTATATTTCTGGGCACAGTTGGACATTTCTGCTGTGGAGAAATACAAACAATTTAACACGCAACATTAAAATCAACCCACATCCAAGTCTTATGACATCCCCCCACCCACACCCATACCCTGTACTGGATGATGACAGAGCTTTGGCATAGTTCTAGGTGCCAACTTGAATTTCAGTTCTTTAATTATTCGCACAGTCTGGTATTTATTATTAAGAATAGCATTTATAACTTTCGCCGTTATTCGAATGAATGCACGCAATTTATTTAGTACTATGACGTCGGCCTGTTCTCACAATTCGTGGGTCGATTACTGAGTAATAAACACATTTGTAGTACCTAAGACGAATACATTGATTAAGATTAAGATATTGCTAAGCAAAGATATCTGCTAAATAGGACAAACGTGCTTGCTGCCGAAAAAAAAAGTTACCTCACAATGTAGGAATTTATGAGATTTTATATTTATATAGATAGTGTTAGTAGCTTTATAAAAACGCAATTTGTTTTAACTATATTTGTTGATAAACTAAATAATCATTGTTTTTGTTGCTACTTAATCGAAAGGCTAAAAATCAATATTTCCAAATATGTTGATCTTTAATACCATAATGTGTTATATCCAAAACTGTTGATTTTTAATACTATGATGTGTTATATCTAACATTAAAGATCAAAACTTTTCGAAATATTGGTTATTAAGATTAAGTAGCAACAAAAACAATGATTCTCCATAAATAGTTTATCAATATAGAGAGATAAATACAATTTTATAATTTTTTATTTTTTCATTTTATTATTATTTATTTTAATTTTATTATTTTTTTCATTTTATTATTATTTATTTTAATTTATTTTTTTATTTACATCGTTGTATTCTACAGCATAGATATTACTTTATGTTAACTCAGTTTTCCTTATGTATGCACATTTAATGCTGTTTTCTACACTATCAGGTTATGCGTTAGGCGACCCTCGCAAAAGGTATTGGGTGTCAAGTAGTTGAACTTTAAAGGTAAATACCGACCTGTGTATTGTATTTTGCTATTGTACTCGCACTTTCTGTACATTTAACTACAGTTGGCAGCGACTAATGAGTGCAATGACTTGTTACCCACTTTGCCACCTCCACCGAGCGGAAGCCATAGACGACCCAGAAAGCCTTTGGTATCGTCTGGCAACTTTGCTGGTCAAAGCTGTTGGGCCTTTGTAGGAGCCCTCAGTCGGTGGCTACCCCAACACACACAGCGGAGCTCCGTGTAAATCAACGAAATGGGTTGCAAAGCATAAAACCCGGTCTGGAGCCTCAATTCGCTCCCCGCGATTTCATCGACCAGGCCCTAATCGCATGGCCTGAATAGGCGCTATGAACAGGCAATGGGCAACGGGCAACGGTTTCCTCGAAAATACTTTCACTCACTTTTACTTTAGTTGCCTATTGTAATGACCAACGGCGGCTTGGTTGTGGGTCCACAGTTTTTTCCCGCTGGTTGTCAGCCTCGCTGTGGCCACAACACAAAACGCGGACTTGGTTGCCAACATCATTAGCTTGGCCAGCGCCAGCACCAATAATCGGTCAGTTCCAATCGAAACGGCATTTTGACAAGACGCGCGCGCTCCCAACTAACCAAATCCCAGCATACTCATCAGCCTAAACCGTCGCATAGAAGTTCTAATTTTGGAATAACAACTGACGCTGTTACACCTGGAATAGGTTATTGCCGTCGCACTCGAACACCTTTAATTATTAAATGCGAATCAAAATGCGTTCCTGCGGCCCCAGTTTAATAAAATACATTTTGTTTGCCTTCAATGTGCTATTTGCTGTAAGTATTAAATTAACGTAACTATCTTTGGGAAGGAATTTTAAATGATATCAAGATAATATCAGATCATTCAGTTTTATAGTTCAATAAATATGCGTCTGATTTAAATAATTAGAATAATTTCTAAATAAACTTATTTACTTTTTTCTTATTTTTCGGATAAAGTTATTAATTTTATTAAGACTTTTATTAAGAAACAGATATTGTGGACTAAATTTCTAAAGTAGCTCGAATGAGGCTGCTTGATCCAGAAGAGTTCAACAGTCCATTGTGGTGCTTTTTGGAAAAAACTAGCCTATAGAAACATACAGAATACTTCAATTTAGATACTTACAGGTATCCAAAAACAACATATATTATAAACTACAAAACATGCTCAAAGCTTCTGGAAAACACCATCATATACAAAAAAGTTTTCTAAATAAATCTCTCCATCGGTTCACTTGTCTGTCATAGAATATGTTTAAATAATTATAAGTTCCAATTGATATTATATGTGAAGCCATAGAATTTTAATACAAAAATATTTTTTTAATAATTTATAAAAATTTATGAAATACTCAAACTTAAATTTTCAATATTTAAAAGCAAAATTTCCCATATAGCCTAGCCTAGAGTTTGTCATAAAAAAAAGCTTGTTTTATCACATCTAATTGCTATGGTCAATGGCAATAAATGACATTGTCATATGCCGTGCTTAAAATTTAACATGCTCAACTTTAATGTAAATGAACAACATGCAATTGCAAATGCATTTTAAACACATTATTAAATTATCGCAAAAGCTGCGATTGACAGCAGTAATGGATAATTGGATAATAATGAATAGTGGATATTGGAGCGTGGATAATTTGCAATTTGTGGCGAGCGCACAAAAGTAGGCAATGAAATTTTCAATGCCACAAGCAATACGCCTTTTGCATTGACCAGCAGCAGCAACAACAAAAACAAAAACAACAACAGGCACATTAAATGACGACATGGAAATGCCACTGACTTGGCCGTGGTTGGGGTTGTGGTAGTGGCAATGGCCGATGCCTTATCAGGCAATTAGAGTTGGTAATGCAAACACAAACACGAAAACCAAACAAAATTCTACGCGTCAATGCGTAGGTTTGATTGGGTGGGTCATTAAACAAATTATGATATGGATTAGTTATGTGGCAATTAAATGCTAGGCTGCTTGGAGAAAATCGATGGCATTCATTCTATTTAATTATGCTCCATGTGCGTTGCAGCTTTCCGGTCTAGGGATTCTGGTGGCCGGTGCCATCGTCCTAGCGGATGTCAGTGAATTCAATCACTTTGTGGAGGGACGTGTCCTGGCGCCGCCAATTGTACTGATTGTCACCGGGCTGATCATATTCCTCATTGCCTCGCTGGGCTGCTTTGGCGCCATCAAGGAGTCACCCACTCTGCTTTTAACGGTGCGTAAATCCTTCTCAATAGAAATGCAATTATTTTCAATGGAAATCCTTTCGACTCATAGTATGCTGTGCTGCTAGCCATCATCTTCATCGTTGAGCTGGCCGTGGGCATTGCGGCGAGCGTGTTCAAGAAGGATCTGGAGGGCATGCTGAAGAACTCGCTGCAGGAGTCAATCAAGCGCTCCAACAACGAGGACACCATCGCCTGGGACAACGTCCAGCGCAAGCTCATGTGCTGTGGCGTGGACACGCCCGCCGACTGGCGCGCCCTCAGCCTGAACAAGACGCTGCCGGCCAGCTGCTGCCAGCCGCAGTACATCGATGCCGCCGTCGGACACTGCACGGAATCGCCCGCTCTCGGCAAGGACAAGTACTACCAGGAGGGCTGCGTGGGCAAACTGAAGGAGCGCATCGATAAAAACGCCGTCATTCTGATTGGCGTCGGCATTGGCATCGCGTTCATACAAATCCTGGGCATTGTTCTCGCCTGCTACCTGGCCTCCGCCATACGGCACACGCGCCAAGCGAACTAGATAATTTCCTGAAAGGATGCACTTAATCCCGATTTTGGTATTGATCTCATGTCGGTCCGTTAAAATATAAATGAGCTTATTTTCTACACTAGCTAATTTAATGTCGACTCCCAGTTAGTTATGATCAGCAGCAATTATTTATCCACTCATCGAGATAAACGAGGGTCGCTCAACATATTGGCAGATATCTGACGAAGAAGAACTGCTCCGTTATATAAATTAATTTTGCAGATATGTTAAACATTATTCAAAACTTTCTCTTCAAAGTTAATCAAACACGAATTCCTTAGTTTAAATAAATTCTTAGTTTATCTAGCTAATATTTAATTAAAAGTATAATTTTGAATATTCGCTTTAAGCAGGTTAGTTAAAGAATATTTTTAATAATTTAATCATAATCTTCTTTATAAAAAGCGTCAATCAATTTTCAATCAGTAACAATTCTCTATGATAATCAATTATTTGCATGATCTCTTAGTTCTAACAAACAGTGTAATTTACTACTCAAAGAGCGACCCTCGCATTTGAAAACGCAACAAATTATAAAAGTTAACAAATCTTTAAGATTTCATAACTTTGAATTATGTTTTTTTAGCAATAGTCCCAATACATTTTCCAGCCCAACTAAACACGATCAATGTACGTCCTTTAACAACAGTCCTTCGCCCCTTTTAAGGATCCACATTATTATAATATAATAAACTATTTGCTTTCAAATAAAGATTAAAATAATCCAAGCAAATTGGTTTTGTGTCTACAATTTATTGTTCTCAGCTAATTTCAGTTGTGATTGGCCTGCACAACGTCCTTAAGCCTGGACACTTGCAAACGACAACTACAACTACAACTACAACTACAACTACGAAGGATGCATCCTGACGTTGTGCCTCAGCTGGGTGCGTTGCGGTTTAACGAGTGCACACTACTTCTAGGTATGAGTATCTGCACGGGGAATGGGGTTTCATTGTTTTGGGGCAAATGCATAAACTTGGTCCTTGGTCCGTGTCCACGTGTTCAGCTCAATCCCTTTGCAGCAGGGACTCGGACAGGCGTTCGATGGCCGTAGTTGGCGTCTTCTTGCTATCCTTCTCGGCGGCTATGGCTGCCTCGGCCTCAGCCTCGGCCTCGGCGGCCTCCAGCAGCTTGGCCTCCTCGTGCTCGCGCTGCTTCTGAAAGTGCCGGAATTCCGTGGGCGTCAACATGCCCCGCAACACGGTATCGTAGCTGACGCTGACTCCCTTGGCGCACATCTTCTGGTGCAGCTTCCAGCACTCGCGCTCCTTGATGCTGCACACATACAAAGGATAATTGTAATCCTGCTGCTGCTGCTGCACATTGCAGTTGGCCGCGTTGTTCTCCTTCTTGGCCTCCTCCGTAGGCGAACCCTCCGAGTCTGCCAGCGCCGAGGAAAGCTGCTGCTGCTGCTGCTGCTGCTGCTGCCGTGACTCCAACTGTCCACCTGGCTTGCTGCCCGATTCGCTTAGGAAAATGGAGACAGGCGGCGCCGTCGGTGGCCGATTGGCGCGAATGCGCGCAGCCAGCGGAGCTATCGATCCGCGCCTGATCATGTGCGAGTACTCCTTGGAGGCCAGTTGAAAGGTGGGCGGATAGCTGTCTTGAAACGAGACTGCAAATCAAGTTAGCACATGTCAGTTAATAAACTTTTACTACTAATTTAACTATCAGTGAAACCTTATTTTGTAATTGCTAAAAATATTAAAAATTGCTAAAATAAAAACTCGATCACGAAGTGAAAACTGAAGCTGGGAACATTTACTCGGGTATATATCCGATTATCAATTAAAGAGTGTATTTTCTTGGCTATTCCCACTGAGGGCGTGGCAAATCGATCTATTGAGTTGTTGTTACTATTATATTAACTATAATTTGGGCACGAAGTTGATTTAATCGCACTATTTATGTTAATTTTTTTTACCGTTTTTTAATGCTTTTAGCTGTTTTGCCGTAAACGAGTATTGCACAAACGGTTACACCCGACTGCTAGTTCAATTTTTATTCAGTATCATTTGTAGTATAATTTTTTTGACTTACCCGATTTACCCGTTTTGCGAAGCAGCGGCGCCCGTCGCTGCGGACTGCGAACAGCTGTCGGCTTCTCGTTGCCCGTGGGCGTCGAGGCGGACGAGTTCTCCTCGCGCTCGGAGTCGCTGCCCTCGGAGCTTAAAAGCGAAACGAGTGTAATCACATCCGGCGCGATGACGCTGCGTGCCCGACTGAGCGATTTCTTGCTGGAGCCGCTGGCATCGGCGCTCAGCAGCGGTCCGGCATCGACGGGCACAGCCACCGAGGAGGCGGTGCGCGAGAAGATCTTGCGGCGTCGCAGCTTCTGCTGGCTGCGCTTGCTGGCGGCACTCAGAGCGCTCTTGCTGCTGTCGTCCATGCGCACCGGAGCGGACATGGCGCGGACCAAAGGCGGACGCCGCTGCACCGTCAAAGCGGACGAGACGCTCTCCGCAGTGGCTGCGGCTGCTGCTGCTGCTGCTGTGATCTCCGCGGCTGGCTTCGCTGCTGTGGTCAGCTGCTGCTCTTTGCCCAGTTCGCTGGACTCCGTGGCGCTGTCGATGTCACTGTGGCTGGGCTCCGGTTCGTTGGTGGCGCGGATCGTTTGCGCCAGCACAATGTTCAGATTGATGCGATTCTTGTCCGCCTTGGCGCTGTGGAATCGAAAATGCAAGTGAGTTCTTAGTGGAGGATTGGCTGACTGACTGACTGACTGACTGGCCGAGTGACCTACTGGGCTCAGCTAAATTTAAATCAAATTATTCGGCATTAGTTTGCAATTTATGCTGTGCTCGATTTCAAATCCAAATTGGCCGCATGCAACATACCAAAACCCAAAATAGAAATTAATTCGTGCAAATGCGAGGGCGGCAACGCCAAAATTCACCCACACCTGCAACCCCTCCCCCTCCCTGTGCACACCAAAAAATATGCTACAGTGCCTGTTCCTGACTGTCTGTCTGTACACTTGGAGAAAAATGGCTGTGCAAGGGAAAAATTCAAACATTTCTTATTTGAAGATATTTAAAATAAAAATATAGAGTTGAACTGAATGTAAACAATTTTTTTTTTGATTTCATTATTGTGAATTGAATACAAAACACTTATTTCAAGACATTTTATAAGCTTCAAAATTTTGAGTTTTTACTCTTGGAGAAAAATGGCTGTGCAAAAGAAAATTCAAACATTTCTAATTTAAGATTGTTGAATTAAATATAAAATATTTTTGATTTTAAAATTGTGAATTGAATACAAAACACTTATTACAAACATTTTTGTATGCTTTATTTATGAGTTTTTAACTATGCAAAGGAATAATTCAAACATTTCCTTTAAAAGATTGTTGAATTAAATAGGATATATTTTTGATTTCAATTTGAGAATTGACTTAAAAATGAAATATTTTTATATCATAATAAATTGAGTAAAAAAACACTTTTTACAAAAATTTACGTAAACTCAATTTATAAGTTTTCACAATTTCCTTTCTTAAACTGACTTTCGCCAGTTCTTTTAATTTTAAATTAATAACTTTGCTGAGTGCATTTTTATTTTCGAGTAATTGCAGTTGATTAAACGCAAACTTTCAAGTTGTTTTTTCGAGTGTATTCATGTGTGTGTGTGTGTCGAATTTGAAAACGAAACCATGTCAATTACATTTACAATTCGCGCCCAAAATAGTGTTTGGCCAAAGTTCAATGAACCAGTTCGACTCCACCTGCAGCTCCAGTTACAGTTATAGTTGCAGTTACAGTTACAGTTCGAGTTGCAGTCACAGAGCTATTTGTATCTATCTAGTCTAGTATTTGGTCCGCGCTCGCATAATGATCGACTTAACTGTGTCGCAACGTGGCGTATGAGTGACATGGAATGTGTCCCGCACTCGATTCGAAATCCGGACTGAATACGGGCGTGCGCCCGGCCAGACATGTCAGGCGGGTGTTAACCTGGCCAAATCGTATGCACTGCACACATAAAACTTTGACGTCGGTGTCAAGCATGCAAATTGCGCAAAGTATCGACAAGTGTCATTTGGCCACATTTAGTGCGCACTAAATTGGTAAGGGGAGCGGGGGGCACAGCAGGAAACTATTCTCGTATAAATATATGCATATATGTAAATAAAGTTATACGCATGTGGAGCTGCAAACCCGACAAGGTCAAACTAAATAACTGTTTTGCCATTTTATGCGAGACACAACAAAACTATTTTCTATCTAAATCTGAATCTAAATCAATTTTGGGTACGTATGTTTAGGGAAATCATCCAAAATTGATCCTTTTCGATGCTGTATTATTTTTACCATATGAATTTGAAGAATTTAAGATACCACAATCTGATCGAAAGCAGCTCGATATTCAAATTTTGTTAATAGGCCCCATTTTAGTCAAAATTCTTACAAAAAGTCAATATTTTCGAAAATAACAATAAGAAGTATTAATATAATAATAAATTTCGGCCTTAAAAAAATAGAAACAAGAGACTACAAATTATCGTTATGGGCATTAAAAAATGAAAATATTTATCGATCTTTTGAAATAAACTTGATCTGCGTATGGTATATACAAATAGAATGAGTCCAAGATCAGCTTTCTAGATTTTGTATTCTCTGAAATCGACGCGTTTAGACAGACAGATAGACATACGGAAGGACAGATAGACGGACGGACAAACAGACGGATGGACAGACGGACGGCTAGTAATGCTGATGCCTCCTTCTGCCTGTTACACACATTTGCACAAAATAGTTCGCATTCACTTACTTCTCTGTCTCTGTTTGGGCTTCTTTCTGCTCCTCCGCGAACCGTTGCTTTGGAATGCGCTCCCCAGCCAGAGGCGTCTTCAGCAGCGAGGATGTCGGTGTCCAGGCGCCCAGGGATTTATCTCTAAGGCGCACGCCGAGATCCGTTTGTGAGGGCGTCAGCCGGCCGGCAATTCTGGCCGCGGATTCGTCGATGGCCAACGAGGTCTGCCGAGCCAACTGGCCCACTGGAGTGGGCGCGTACAGCTTCTGGCGAATGCTCTCAATCGAACGGCCGACGGAGAGGCCGCGCGACAAATAGCCGCGCTGCTGGGCCGAGTACTTGCCAATGCCGTGGGCGTGGGCGTGTGCGTGGGCGTGGCTGGGCGGCTCAATTAGCGAGTGCTGTTTGCGCACGGCGAACGATGCGGACGACGTCGTCGTCGTTGTCGAAGTGGTTGCTGTTGATGATGATGTTGTTGTTGCTGTTGTTGTTGTTGTTGTCGTCTGGTAGCGACGACGACTTGCCACGGTTAACGACATGGCCAAATGGAGTTGCCCGTGTTTTTTTTGTTGTCGCCAGGCGGCCGTTTGATTAGCGATGGCGGCGATGACTAAAAGCCAACTGCTGCTCGAGCGCTCGAAGCGCCAATCAATTGCCGCATCCACATCGAATGCAAATCAATTAGGCCCCCAGGCAATAACTTTGTCAACAAGGCAAGGCACAGCCCAAAGCCCCCCAAAAAAATTAAAATCGAAAGCAAAGCGAAAACCAAAACAAAAACAGCAAAAAACCAAAAAAAAAACGGCTGCAGTCACGAAACAAAAGCGCGACTGCCACTTGAGTCAATGTGAACTTTCACTTGGAGCTAATTTGCAATTGTTATGGCCAGGTGCGAGTCTGCACTCTTCTCCACATCCATATCCTCATATACAGCCGCGTGCTTTTGGGTACGAGTTGGGGCCCAATTCCGGGTGGCTCTCGCTTCCACGTCCACTTTGTTTGCCTGCCGCGCGCTGACTGCGTTTTGTGAATGGAGCCGAGCCAGCGCGCTTGGGGCAGCTTCGTTATGTTACCAACAAACCAACAAGCAAACAGTCAACAAACAAACAACATAACGGTAACGGCGTTGCCAACGCCACCCCCAGCAACACCCACATCAGCCCACCTGTCCTGTACCTGAAGCGGTGCCATCGCCGGTGCAGCTCTGCTCGGTGTTATGCTCTGCTCGGCTGTCGCTCGGCTCAACTCCGGCGGAGCCGCTTGTCCCATTTCCGCCGGTTCGCACACGTGCAGGCAACGCCGGAACGCCAACAACGAGGGTCAATTGACGAGTAGCACACTTAACAGGTATTTAAAATAATTATAATTATTACAGTATGAATTAAAACAAGTATTGAAGTATCGAATATATATATTAATTAATTATAATTATATATTAATTAATTTATTGATATTTTTATTGATATCACTTAATGTTTGTTTAAAGTTTGTTAAATCTGAACACTAAAGAGACATTTTTTCACTCGAAACTGTAAGTTAAATTTTTAGCTAAGAGCGTAAAATTCCCTCAATTTAGTTTGAATTTATTTTTTTCCCAAGAAATTTAATTATTTAGTCTCATCATTATCAACAAATTGATAGAACAGCCCTCGGAAGTGTGTTGGTCTGATTGGCTGACTGGCAAATTTTGCCAACTCAATGAACTCGCACGAACTTTTGTTTTCGTTGAGACGCCTGTCCCCCCCTCGAGGATTACAATATTTACCCAAGAAATCCCCTTTGCGAATTTTGGGCGAATCAAATATATGAGAATGAATGAGAATGAGTGAATGGCCAGCGGGCGAGAGTGCGTGAAGTCAACTCGTACAAGTCGCTCAATGTCAACAAATGTTAGATGCAAATTTCCTGCAGAGAGAGGGGAGGAAGTAGTGTGTGTGTGTGTGGAGGGAGAGTACGAGTATCTGATGGCAAGTGAAAAACTTTCACATTTGTGACAATTTCAAATTCATCAAAGACATGCAAAGTTGTATAAAAGTTTTTCGTGCGCGTTGGCAATCAGAAAGTAACGAACATAACTGCCCTAGGTTCCCCACCAAATGGGGGCAGCGAAATAGAAGCAACAACAACAGCAACGAGAAAAATACAATAAGAACAGCAAATGGCATCCAATGGAACCAAATCAAGCCCGTTTCAAGGTCACCTGCCATTCATCGACTCAATCGAAACACCCACACGATAAGCCATATTGCCACATATGTATACCATATAGCAGAATATTTGTATATATATATATATTATTTTGGCAACGGTATTTGTAGCCGAAAATCATTGCGAATAACGAATAGTGAGCACTTAAAACAAAACTGAAAGTCAAACTAGGCGCATTAATCATATCAACTCGTCGATATTTATTGCCTGGGCGGAAATCCTTAACTTGGCTATTAGAACCCCTTCCATTTTTTCTCTCCTTTTTTTATTCGTTTTGGGTGCTTAGCACTTGGCGAGGCGATGGCGGCGATTTGGCAGGAGAATTCGTTTTAGCATTTTGCAATCTCGAATCAATTATAATAGAAATGAGCTCGGCAAGCAGCGCTAAATAAATTCATATTTGGTTGGCGGTGTCAAAATACCACCCGGTACCAACAGACACCACAGCCCAAAACTATTTCAATTAACGACTTGAACAAATCCGATATCTGCCGGACTATGTGCTACCCTGCAAGGCTCTTAGTCTGCCTGATCGACTGTACTTTTCCCAAACTTCGTGTATAGATTCACCTAATCCATACGCAGCACAAAGTTTTAATTTTCTTTTATCGATTTCATTAATATCAATAATATCGATTTTTAAAATTTGTGTTCTTATCATATCTCGAAGACTATTAGAGCTAGAACCACCAAATTTATTTGTGTTTTGTTTTGTAAAACAGACGCGGATTTCGAATATTTCGGAGGATGGTAATTCGATAACATGTCGATACATCGCAGATCGATAAAAAGTCAATATTTTCCACAATTTTTTAAATACAACCACCAAAATTTACATGTAGACAGCTGCTGACCTCTCCCTTGACATTCGGCCGTAGACTCCATATTTGAAAAACCCATAAATTCGTCAAAACCGAACCGATTTTAATGTTTGATGGCATTCTGGTCATGATTTTTCAATAATATCAATTATTTATTGAAGTTCGATGCATTTTTGAAAAAAAAATTTTTTTGATGTTTTTGGAAAAAAGCATGTACTCCCCCCTTGTAAATTTTCAAAAAAAAAAATTTTTCAAAATTTAAAATTGCGAGTTTGCATTTTAAATCGATTTTGCTGGCCACAAATAGTATAAAAAACAACATTTAACCTGATTCTGAGGGGGTCAAATTTTTTGTCAAAAATCATCGGAAAATTGAGAAAAATTTTGACTTGTAAAGCTCTCAGGATCATAGGTCTCATTTTTGGAAAACCCGTAAAGTTGTCAAAACCGAACCGATTTTCATGTTTGAAGGCATTCTGGTCATGATTTTTCATAAATATCGATTTTATAACTAAAAATTATACATTTTTGAAAAAAAATTTTTTTTTTGATATTTTTGGAAAAAAGCATGTACTCCCCCCTTGTAAATTTTCGAAAAAAAAAATTTTTCAAAATTTAAAATTGCGAGTTTGCATTTTAAATCGATTTTGCTGGCCACAAATAGTATAAAAAACAACATTTAACCTGATTCTGAGGGGGTCAAATTTTTTGTCAAAAATCATGCCAAAATTGAGAAAAATTTGAACATGAAAAGTTCTTGGACACGTAGGTGTCATATTTGACACACCAATAAGATTTCCAAAACTGAACCGATTTGCATGTTTGATGGCATTCTGGTCATGATTTTTCATTAAAATCGATTCTACATTGATATTCAATGGATTCTTGGTAAAATTTTTTTTTAAATTTTTTTTTCATATTTCCGCACGCACCAAGCAACAAGACAGTAACAGTCTCACAGTTTAAAAGCTAGTTACCCCGCATCGTACAAATTAGAAAATACCGATTGTTATTAAGAACATCAACGAGTATAACGTAGTCGGTAACGCCCGACTGCACCGTTCTTAATTGTTTCCAACACTGATCCCATTTACCGCCAACAAATTTGAATGGCGTTTACAGCTGATTGCTGTAGCAAGCAGCTTTTTTCTGTGAGTGCGTAAAGCAAATTGGCAAGACCTGGCAGCAATGTTGAAACGAAAACAATGTTGAAAAACGACGTTGCTGCTGACGTCTTGTCGTCGATGTCGGCTGTCAGTTGACGTTTGCTGTCGTGGCGTTGAAAGAGATAGAAAGTTTCAGCCGCCGATTGGTTTTGGTTTGTCGCACAGAGCAATTTGCTTTGATTTTTGTACGGTTCTCAATTAAAAACACAACTGAATCCCGATAAAATGAGTCGCCAAATTCTTGCGATATGCTTAATTGCCGTTGTCTGCGCAACTGGCGTCCATGGAAGCTGCAAGGCCACGTTGAGTGCATTCAGCACGCAGGATGCAACAATTCTGACCCAGCTGGCGCACGTCGCCGAATTTACGCTGCAGTGCAGCAACTCGGCCCAGCCCAGTCTGTTCGCCGAGTTCCCATGCGGCAAGGTTGTGCCCGTTGCCAAGGTGGGCGACAGCAAATACCAGGTGAGTTGTCCCTTTAATATGAGCGTTGTCGACGAGTTTTCATCCGATGCACTCCGCACAGGTGAGCTGGGTGGAGGACATCAAGCAGGGCAGCAGCGGCAATGTGCAGGTGCGTCTCTTCGACGAGGACGGCTATGCCAATGTGCGTAAGGCGCAACGCGATGGCGCCAAGGTGTCGTCGGTGAAGTCCCTGCTGGACATCACGGTGCCCACGAAGAGTGCCTACAAGGGTCCCTGGATCAAGGCCGAGCTGCTCGCTGCCGTGCTGGTCGGCGGCGTCGCCTACTTCGCCTTCACCACAAAGAGCAAGGTTCAGTCCTAAGGCCACAGCTCGTGCCTGGATTGCGTCTGGAAAAGAGGACGCGCATCGACTTCTTGAATGAAATTCATTCACCATACCATGTAGCAACAAATTAACGACATTATTAGCGATTCACATAACAAATTTTTAAGAGATTTTTTCACATTCTTATCATTAAGCTTTAAAGTGCAAGAATCGTGTGAATAAAACGTCGAAAGTCCATCAAAAGTTAAGACGACAAACTGCATTTTAATGCATCTAATTAGGTTTACTTAAGGTTAACAATACATTTGTAAGTATTTATAGAGCAGTGCTGCCCTCAATGGACAGCTCCAGCGGCGAGCGCAGCGCCGGCAGCAGCAACAGCCGCAGCATTCAGTCCACCGTTCATATTGCTTTCCTCGTCCGATGAAATATCGATCATGCTCTCCACGCGCGACGGCGACATCACATATACAAAGTGCTCAGTGGAGCCCTCGGGCGCCATTCCCTGGGCCGCTACCAGTGCGGAGCCATCCTGTTGCGGTGGCGGCGGCGTGTCGCTGCAATATTTGAGATTGGCTGTGCCGCCGGATTCCTCTGGTGGCGGCACCCCGTTGCAGTCAAAGTTCTCCAGCTCGAGCTCAATGTCGCTGACGATGCGCATGCAGCGCATCTTGGCCAGCGACTGGAACTTCATGGGCATGGCGCGCACCTGTCGCGCCAGACTCAGAAAGAACAGCGTATTGGCGTCCAGCTCCCGGTTGGCCTGCAGCACAGCCGACACATCCCAATCGCTGGGAAACCGCGGATCGCTCATCTTGCGCGTCTTCGCGGGCGAGGGCTGTGCGCAGTTGGACGCGGCTGTCGATGAGCTCGTGCAGCTCAGATTTATGGCAGCTGTCTGCGGCGAAGGCTGCACGCGTCGCACCTTCGAGCTGGGCGGCGGCGGCGGCGGCGTCGGATTGCCCAGGCCAATGGACGCACCATTGCCATTGAGACTTCGATTCGCCAAGTTCTGAAACAGACCCAGCGGCGCTCCGGCGGCGGCAGCCGCAGTTAGCTCCTTCTTGAAGTTGTCAGCGGCGGCAAACAAATGCGGCTCGATAATCAGACAGCCCACGTTGTTAGCCGAGCTGCAGTTGGGCGTGGGCGTGGACGGCAGCGGGAGTCCAGCCGCAGCTGCGGCGGCTTTCAATGTGGCCAGCGGAAACATTTGCGCTGCGGCGGCGGCTGCCGGCAAACCGCCAATGCCCATTGGCAGGCTGGCCAGTGTGGCCAAAGCGGCGGCGTTGGCATTCACCGAGGCGGCGACCGAAGCCTTGCCAGCGGCACAGAGGGGCAAGGCGGGCAGGGGCAGGACGCCGCTGTTGGAGCTGCTGCTGTTGGCTGGCGGTGTCATGGCGCTAATTGTCAGTGGCGCAACGGCGGCACAGTTGCTCCCATTGCTGTTACTATTGTGGTTCTGGGGCGGTGCTCCCGGGTTGCTGCCGGGCGAGATCAGGCTGGGCGGCGTCGCTGCCACGCTGGGCGTCAGTATGGGTGTTGTGTAGCTGTTGACGGTTTGGGTGCTCAGCGCCGATGTCGACGCCGTCGCGGTGGCCGTGGCAATGGTGATCTTCAGATCATCCTCGCCACCATGACTGGCCGCCTTGGCCAGCACCTGATACCCCAAGTCACATTCGGTATCATCCTCATCGTTCGACTTGCCATTGCCATTCGCCGAATTTCTATAAAAAAGCAACTGTTAGTTTTGTATACCCAGTCAGAAGAAGAGGCCAATTGCGAGCTTACCTGCCAGGTCCCTGGAATGGCTTCAGAAACTCCATGTGATCGGCGTGTGCCCAGTACTGATACTTCTTGGATGTTTTTGTGCCAACACGAAAAGAGCGTAAATATTTTGTATAACTGTCTCGTAGGTTTTTCCATTTTCGCTTTGAAGCTTCTGCAAAATACAAGAAAATTGCTTTGTTACAATACAAATTTTTACAAGAAGATACGAGCGCTGAAAATCAAGTAGACGACGGTTTAATACCCTAAGTTTTAACCTGATTTCAAATTTTACGTGTCAAAGGAGGTGTACACTTATTTTAGATATTTTTATTTCTGTTAAAAAAAAAATAAATAAAAGTTCCTGTGTTTGTTTTCTTATTATTATTAAATGTATAAAATATAGTTACAAACTCAGCTGAATGGTTTCTGAAGAAGTATTGCCCCAGATTTGACTACATTTCATATACTAGGCTGGAGTTCAAACCCGAATGCATGTTGATCCTAAGTGCTATTGTAAATGTATTTGTTTTCTAAAAAAACTAATATAACATGGAAAACGTACGTATGTATGAGTTAATAATTAAACAGCATAAAATGTGGATGTATAAAACTTATATATGTATTTATGTATAAGCTCATTTGTATGTATGTTAATGTTCATATGTATTCATATTCATATAAATAAGTATGTATATTTATGCACAAACAAATAATATCCCAACATTGAACATTACAGTTCATAACTTATTTTGCGGCGAAGCAATTTTGATGATGTCGTCTTTTTAAATGCTTTTTTTCGATGGTTCGACATGCTCACAGAAACGTTTGAGCACAATGCACACCCACTTACACACATACATACGCAAATACATATAGTCAGATTTATGTTTGTATCGTATTTCTAGTCAGCAGCCAGAACGGATTTTTTCAATTGTTCTTAGAGATGAGTTAATTCGGCGATCACTGTGATTGCTCCTTTTCAAAACTGTGACTTTGACTCGACTGGAAAATATAATACAATTCAGATCCTCTATATATATGGGGTCGCCTTATTTCCAGAGAGAGAAAAACTTTGTGATCAAAGATCAGCTTTTTAGTTGATCATTACAAAATATAAAACAACCTAATCACGTTACTCTACCACTCTATTCTAATCGATATCAAGCCGCAATGTGACTCGTTTCACTGTTCATCTCCAAGACCTTGCCTCTCTTCTTATTTTGCCGATATCAGCTATTTTAGCGTTCCCTATCCCTGTCCCTGTCCCTGTCACTGTACCGTACCGGGTGGCGACAAATACTCGAACTTCTCAGCTTAAATATTTACTTTTGCTTTAGTTGATCGAATTCTGTTGTTCGGAGTGGACGTGTCCCAAGCTGGAAAGGATTGTGAACCAAAAGCCTGGTGTGTGATTTTTTGGTGTACTATATACTAATACTATATATTTATAAACAGAATTTTTAAAGTAGCGTAAGCTCATATATGGACCCAATAAAAAGGGGTAAGAAGGGTATAATGGTTTGTGCAATTGTGTGTGACAAGCAGAAGGAATAAGCAAATCAAGTTTATAACTACTTTCAATTTCCATTTCAAGACATGGATTTTAACATTTCGAATACTTTGGAATTTTATTTCAATATATTTATAAAATATTTCAATGCACTTAATAAGTCCTTCATACTGATCATATTTTTTGTTTAGAAGAAAATCAATAATTTAGTTTATATTTTGGGAGCCAAGCGCAACCACTGACCAAATATCAAATTTTCAAGATATCTCCTAGTTGGGCAGTCCCGACCAGAGCCTACTCACTTTTTTAATTTTGCCGTTATTTTACGACGTAATTGATTTTCTATATGTCATGCCTAATTTTCAACAAAACTACATTACTCCTACATATATACCATATTCATTTAACGGTATATGAGTTTATCAAAAACGGAACTGTTGCACACACAATTATATTCACAGACTCACAGATGTATATACTGAAATAGGCAATACAATTTCTGTTTCTAATAGTACTTTCTTTAAACAACATGTTTGTTACTATTATTGATAAGTATTTAAAAAGTTGTATTTCGTTATTAAGAAGTTGCAAAGATTAATTCTTTTTCTCAAACTGTATTTATGCATTTTTATATTTGCATGTTTGTAAATGCATAAGCATATATATGTATACATAAATACATACGCATATACAGTTTAGTTCCACTAAATAAAAGATGTAAGTTTTTTTAAACCAACAAATCCCTGTATGTACATACATATGTATATGTATGTAACTGTATATGCATGTATGTTTATATGTATGCGTGTAAATACACATACATTTATGTGCACTTGTTAATAACTTTAGCCCTCAAGCACTTGCAATGCCCATTGATAAAAACTACTCACAATTAGAATATTTTGTGAAACTTCCAATGAAAGTGAAATGCAGCGGCGACCAACTTGACTGCCTGCAATAAAAACAACAAACTGGCAACAAATTTGCGTTGGCATTTGTTTTTATGCTGACAGTCGAAAATGCGAGCTGAGAGAACATAAATTGTCCGAAAGAGTAAGAGAGTGGGAGACCGATGCGCAGAAGCAACAGGGTGTCATAGTTTGTGCTGTTACAGAAAACCGAATTAAACTCATTCAATATTCAAACTTCATTAATAAGCCGTAATTAGATAATGAAGTTATGAAATAAGAATTTAGCCATTTTTATTTCCCTTTAACATCAGATCTTGATAATATACACGTTATCCTTTTCTTCATTCTTATACTTACGTACATACGTAAGTCAAAGTGCGCGGCGCAAAATTCTCTCTCAGCATCGCACTGACAATAATAACAATAACAGCGGAGAGCGCGCAGCTTGTATCAATTTCACTCTTGTGTTTTTGTTTGCTTTTGCTGCGTGTTCGTGTTTTCATTATTCTCTAGCTGAAGTCATCACAAATTAGTCATCGAGTTTGTAACGACGGTTTGAGCTGATCATTTACAGTACATACAAGTATTAAGAATTTTTCTACCGATATATGAAAATTGAGCAATGGTGAGTTGATAATTATTATATTTATAGTACAGGTATAACACTACAAAGATGAAAGAATGAAATCTTCGAATTTAAGGAGACTCAGTGTATTCGAACTTCGGTGAGCTAGAGCTGCTTTTCTTCTTTTTGTTTTTGTCTCTCACTGCAATTCGCCGACTGCGGCCGCGTTCTGCACAGCGCCATACCATCCGCATCGCACCGCACTCGCCCCCACACACACACACACATAGTCATCTGTAGGCGCGCTCACACTCTTACACATACACTCGCACACATGTACATGCAAGAAACACATACACAAAATAAAACGGCCGGCGGTTCGTCGCTCAAGCGACGACGGCAGAACGTTTGTCCGCTTTGCTGTGCGCCGCTGGTTGTGTTGAGTGTGTGTTTTGCAGTAAATACAAGTGTGTATACACACATACATACATATATATAAATATATATATACATATGTATGTATATACATAAGTGTGCATGTTTCCCTTGCACGTAGTAATTGAATGTGAGCGAGCGAACAGGCGGCCGCTGCGGTTCTCTGTTACCGCCGCTACACAACTTCCTTTTTTTTCGTATTTCGTAGATTTGTCAGTGTGTATGTGTGTGTTAGTATTTTTTTGTGTGCCGCTTTGGCGATATTGGCTCCTTACCCACAGATAATCCAATCTCATCCGCTATTTGTGTCCAGACCTTCATCTTCACCTCAACGTTCTTGTAATCGGGATTGTGGTTGTTGTAAACCACATCGTACCTCTTGACAATATCAATAAAGTCGGACGTGTTATCGGACGTGGTCGAGGATTCGCTAATCGCTCGCGCCACTTTCATTTCCTTCATGGCTATAGCTTTAACGGTTTTTCAAAAACTTTAGCAGTTCTCACTAATACACACACAAACACATATACACGCACAGAAATCTTTTTATAGGCGTGTGGGCGCGCTATTGACCGTTGACGAACGTAGCAAAGAACGGGCACGGCGAAGCGTACAGGCGGCAACGAGCGAACTGCGAACAGCGAACGGCGAAAGGCCAGCGAGCGAGCGAGCGACAGCCGTTTTGTGTGACCGCCTCGACAAAAGTTGGACACTTGAATGAGAAGAGCGCACATGAGCTGCATGCACACAACCTAACTGAGGCAGCGGCAGCGGCGGCAGCAGAGGCAGCAGCAGCAGTAGCAGAGACCGCAGCTGGCAGCGGCGCCAGCGACGCGACAGCAGCCTGGCAGGCAAAGCAACAACAACAACAACAATAACAGCAACGCGCCAGCGTACGAACGCAGCGACAAAGAGGCGAACCGTTGTTGGAGGACGTGTAAAGAAGAACAAGAAGCAGCACAACCTCATCATCAACATCAACATCATCATCATCATCATCATTATCATCATCGTCGTCGTCGTTGGCGTTCAACAGCAGCAGCAGCAGCAACGGCGGCAGGCAGTCAGCCCCATGACATGCACACACACACACACTTATATACACCTATATATATTTATATATAAAACACACACAAATACAAATGCACACACACAGGCGAACATTTACGCACACACAGAGCCGGGGCACATAGCGACAGCGCAGTTTGGCGCTCGCAATAAGCGCGCAACGGTTGCGACGCCATTGCCGCCGCAACAGCGCCGCTCCAACGTTTTCTGTTAACCGCCCACATGCGACGCCCGCTGCTGTGCGGAGCCAAACGGCAGCAGCACCAACAAAAACAAAAACAACAACCAAAGCAAACTCAATTTCATGACTACGTTGTTCGTCCGTTGCTGTCGCCGCGACCCACAAGGCAAAAGCATGAGTATTGTTGTTGTTGTTGCTGTTGTTGTTGTTATTGTACAGGCGTTGTTGTTGCTGCTGCTGCCGTTTTAGTTTGTTTTTGTTGATGCCTTTGCGAGCGTGTCTGTGTATGTGTGTGTGTGTCTTTCGTATGCATGTATGCGTATACCGTACGACCAACATGCCAGAACTGACGAGCTTTACACACTTCCCCCCACGCTTCCCCGCGGTCGACGCCTACATTTCAGCTACACGACACTGCAAGGGGGTCCTATTTGGGGAGCTTGTACAATATTGTTTCCATAGGCGCCTGTCAGAACGCAGATCTATTGCTTGGGTTTGTTGGCTATTTGATCAGTTACGAGAATATCCCAAATGGGCAAGGTCCTGAATATCTCTTTGTTGTTGTGTAAGAATTTGTGTATGTACATAAGTGTTGCACTTGACCTCGATGATATATTTGACAACAATTCATTTTGGCTACCAAAAAAAAAAATAGTTTCGAAAATCGATTATTAGCACACATCGCAAATATCATTTTTGTTGCTGCCCTTATTGCTTCTTGCTTAGCATTTCTCTCTTTCACACACACAGTCTTCAGGATCGGCTACTCTTCGCTCAGAGCGCAGCTTAACGGATTTTCTCAATTGCATTCTACATACAGTATGTCAAGAAAGTGTTTTGTAGATTTCTTTGTGAACTTCAAAAGCTTTCTTAAAGCTCACATCACTGTTTTTTTTTTAACTCTATCTTATTGTATATGTGTTCGTATGTATGTTCTCCACCCGCATTAGCGATGCAGGCATCGATATGCTCAATTCAACTTATTTACACAGAAGTGTATGTGTATGTGTGTGCATGTGGGTGTATGCACTTTATATGCGTGTAACTGTTGCACCTTCAATCTGTTGCTAGTGCAGTTAGCCTTGCGAATGCAGAAATTGAAGTTCAAGGTCATTACTTAGCATACTTAAGCATGTACATACATATGTAGACATATACATATAAAAGCTCATTTATGCATGTGCTTTACCTCTGCATTCAATTTGGACGCCCGCTGCTTGCAATGATCGTCGTGCAGTCAGCATGCATTGCGTTGCTTCCGATTTCAATATGCTGTTGTTGTAAAGTTCAACTGCTGTCGCCGCTCTTATCAGTTGTTGCGGCCACCGCCCTCTCACCGCTCTCTTTCTTTGCCGCTCTGTTATTATTTTCCCCCCACTCTGTCGTTATCTCTCTTTCTATCTGTTCCTCTCGCTCTCTTTATATTTTTGCAACACGGCAGCTTTTGTTGTTGTTAAATAACTTTTGCTGTCGTTTTGCCTCTTTTGATTTTTTCGTAGCTTTGTTTTTAATGCTGTTTTTGTTGTTGAGGTCCGCCGTCGCTGAGTTGACTCGCATTTTATGTTGTTGCCTCCCCCCCTTTTTTCCGTCTGGTCATAAGCTGCTTGGGCTACGGCCCGAGCGAACGAACGAACGAACGGCCGCCCGCCATCGCTGACGCTGACGCCGCTGAGCAGCATCCCAAATTGTTTCCATCGATTCAAGGCAGCAACGTTGTAGAATTTTGTGTCCCACCTCCCCGCCCCATCCACAGCATACCCCAGCATCATCTTTTGCTGCGGCTCTTTTCCTTTTCTTTTTCCCCAAGTTGTTTTGTTGCCGTTGCCGTTGCTGTCGCTGTCGTTTTTGCCGTTGCCGTCGTCGTCGTCGTCGTCGTCGTCGTCAGCGTCTCAGCCAGCGCCGCACACTTGGCCCACTCAGCTGCCGTCGCTGGCTTGCGACTGTAGCGAACCTACGACCAGTTCCATACCCAAGCACTGCGTCCCGCCCGCACAGCTCCTTCTATAGTATGTGCGTGTATTTGTGTGTGTGTGTGTGTTTGTGTGGCGGACTAGCGTGCCCCAAACTAACACGTAGACGTCATCGTCGTCGTCGTCGTCGCGCCTGCATACATATACACACACACATACATATATACGCCTGTGTGTGTGTCTGTTTGTATCTCTTCAGCTTGTGCGCGTTTTTGTTGCTTTTATTATATTTTTTCGCTTTTCTCTATGTCCCGTGCTTCAGCCAGCAACGGCAACGGCAACGGCAGCAGCAGCGGCAGCCAGAAAGCACCTTCCTTTTGCCAGCTCCTACTGCGAATGACTGCCGCACATCGTCAGTTCCCTCTACCCCCGCCCCTACCCCTGCGTCGTACCTCTTCTCTGAGCCGCTTGCCGCGTCCTTGTGGCCTCCCCATGCCCAGTCACCATCACCAGTTGCCATCGTCGTCGTCGTCGTCGTCGTCGTCATCATCGTTGCCATCAAAAGCCCGGCAGCCAGCCCAGGGACGGCAAAGCGCGTCTCCCCCTCCAAAAGTACTAGCGCCAAATGGCTGAGCGGACGGGTGGGCAAAGGAGGGGCAGCTATACGAGAGGTGTGGGGTGTGTGTGTGTGTGTGCGGGGGGGAAGGGGGGCGTTTGCGTGCGGCATGAAGCCGGGGGCATGGCTCTGTGCATGGGCGTGGAGAAGTGTTTATGTATGTGTGCCTGTCTATATGTATTGTGTGTCTGTGTGTGTGTGTGTGTGAGTGTTCTGTTGTTGTTGTTATTGTTGTTGTTGCTGTTTTTTCTGCTGATTCTCTGCTGCTGCTGCTGCTGTTCGGGGTTTCGCTATCATGCTGAAGCGGCGCGGCCTACAAAGAGCGACGAAGTTGCTGGCGCAGTCACCGCCGCCGCCGCCGTCGCCGCCACCGCTTGTTTTCAGCTTTTGTTGTTGTTGCTGCCGTTGCTGGTGCTGCTGCTGCTGTTGTTGTTTTCTTTATTGTTGTTGTTGCTTTTCGCAAATCGATAAACGATGTCCGGGACTGCGGCATAGCCAAGCGCTTTGCCTGTATACCTATGTACATGCATACATATGTATTTGTGTAGTATATACACATGCATGTATGTATGGTCATGTGTGTGTGTGTGCGTGTGTGTGTGTGTGTGGCAAAGCGGCCCCAACATGTCCCGTGGCTGGTCAGCAGCGTTCTGAATTTTGGTGCAGTTATCGCTGCGCTCACCGTGTAATCTGTTTTGTATATAACTGTACACACACACACACAGAGACACAAATCTTTATACATACATACATATGTATGCAGCCGAATATTAGCACATGCATACTTATATACTAAATTTTTCGCTCATTAATATATAAGAAACATATGCAAAATGCATGTGAAGAAAACCGTTATTCAAATTTGTTTTCAATAAAAATGCAAACAGCAATAGGACATTTTTGCTATACAATTTTTTGCATTTACTTACATGCATATATATAAAATAACGGAATTTCTAGACGAAAGTTCTTGCAAATTTTGAAGTTGGCAATTTCACAGTTTAAAGATCAAGTTTCTCTCGTATCTCTCGGTAGGTGAATTGGCTAAGTTCCATCTGAATAACGAGGATCGGATTCATTCATACATTAAACATTTTCTATAAGAAACTAATAATAACAATTATGATAATGAATTAAACAATGCTGGGAACTAATGTTTCCTTCAGTAGATAACAATATAGCGGGGAATTTTAGTGTATTCAAGTGGCAAGTTGGAAATATAACAAGATTCATATATGTATTATAAAGTATATAGTCTATATTATATAGTATATAGTATATAGTATTTAGTATATAGTATTTAGTATATAGTATATAGTATGTAGTATTTAGTATATAGTATATAGTATATAGTATATAGTATATAGTATATAGTATATAGTATATAGTATATAGTATATAGTATATATATATAGTATATATAGTATATAGTATATAGTATATAGTATAGTATATAGTATCCCGGCCTCCCCCACAGTATTTAAGCTAGACAAGCAGAAAAAACGTGCCAGTCTCGACCCATCCGTCCCCTTTTAAAGGAAAAGCCACCCGCGTCCGTCCGCCTGTTCGCATCAATTTTCGCCGCTGTTGAAGCTAGAGACTTGCAACATGGAATGTTAACTCGTGTATACGCGCTTCACATAAAGTGTTAAAATATTTCGGCTACGCCTACTGGGGGGCGTGGCAATTCGATGTAATCAATATATCTAAAATTAGCGGCACATAACGGCATAATTTGGAAACCATCGAGAAAGTTTCTACCTAATTGACGGACTCTATTTTAGCTGTGAAAGCCCTTTTGGGTGGGTTCTATTACTATTATTAATTATTAAAATTGAGGTGAAGTGAAATAAACTTTTCTTTCTAGATACTTAGAACTCATTCGTTAAAGATCCAAAAGTTAGGATTGATATTATATTTTTAATATATCAAATAAGCATTACGTCTATATCAGAAGGAACTGGAATAGGAAAATACAATTCTGTAAATTATCTTTTATAAAATTGATTTTTAATTGTTATTCAACTGATAATCATTTGATTTTTTAACAGTGTAAACACAGCCATTTCAAAAATGTCGAATTTTGAGTTCTATCTGCAAGATATTGCGGGTCATGTTAGCAACCCGAACGATTCCATCAATTCGAAGGACTTTTTCGCTGTTAAGGATTATGTCTTGGACATAATGCGTATGCAGGATGCATACTTTCAAAAGATATGCCAGAAGGACATACTGTTCGGTAGGTGCCACAATTATCCTTGTATCGAGAGTATCGAGTATGGTTTGCATTCCTTGCAGGGAGCATGGCGCATGACGTGCGCCTGTATAACGACGACGAGCTGGATGTGCTGATGGAGCTGCAGTTTCCGGGCTACAGTCGCATCGTGCAGGTGGAGGAGCAGCAGCGTCCTGGGTTTATGTATCTGGACTTTTCGGAGGCTTGTCACGATAATATGGTCGCCCAACGACTGGCGAACAATAGCCGCAGGTATCTGAGTCGTTTCTGCCTCAAAAGCTGGCTGCACAATGTCTTTGTGAATGCGCTCAAGAACTACGGAAAGAAGGTGTACGGTGAATACGATAACTACACGCTCAGCTACGAGTGGCGGGGCATTACCTACACCATCAAAGCCGCGTCCCCGAAGCGCATCTTTTTCATTGACTTTGTGCCGGCCGTGAAAATTGTGCGTCCCAAGTCTGGCACCTGGCATGCCATTCCCAAATACACGGGCGCAACCGGCAGTGCAACGCACCATTTCACGTTCTTGCTCAGCAATTCACAGGCGGAGATTCAGCACGTCGACCGATGCGGCCAAGTGCTGAGGGATGCGCTCCGACTGCTCCAAGCGCTGCGCAACTCCAAGCAGCTGCTCAAGCTGCGCTGCTATCTTTTTGTCACCGTGGCCATTTGGCTGATCCGGCGAATTGGCCACCAGAAAGTGTCCAATATGTCAGTTAGTGAGCTTTTCATCATGGTAAGTACTGTACTATATACACCAAGCTGTGGTTCCTCCATTGTTCATCTGCAGTTGCTCTCGGATCTGTGCGATGCATTCATCAACGGGCATCTGGCCTATGCCTGGAATCCCCAAATGAATCTCCTGAGCAACTTTTCGGACGACGAGCTGTCGCAGTATACCAGCGATCTGTGCCTGGCCTACAATACTCTCCAGGAATATCCTTACATTCATAACCTGAAATTTGGACGCTGCCGCAAACACTTTGAATAGGCATTTCGAAAATGCTGATCCTTAAACAAATAACATCATTTTTATATAATACTATCCATTCAATATTTTTTATAAATCATAAGCTTTTTCATATTTTATCTAATACAAACATTTGTTATATTAAGTTTTACACTAAGAACTTTTTGTACCTCCGATTTATTGGCTTTAATAAAGTTGCATATATGCAATCGAGTTTTTGTAATGCAAATAATAATTTTAAGTAATTTTATAAAAGATAACATTAAGAACGAGACTCAGCAAGTTTGGCGGGTAAATACCCTATAAAGATTTATTGATTATTATTGGTATTTTGAATTTGAACCAAATCAAATTTTAAAATAACAAAGCCTCATTCAGATGAGTTATTTGACCCACAGGCTTTATTAACTCCACGTCCTTGGGAATTGGAATCGCACTGCCTTGTTTATCCTTAAGTTGAAATTGAAAGAGAAGTTGCACCAAGATAATTACGTAATTAGCCATTGCGTTAAAGACCTGAAATAAATTGCAGTATATATATATTTTAAACAGCTTTTGTGAATCTGTTTCCATGCTTAAAAATTTTACTTATATATTACACAAAACAAATTATGATTTGGAAAAAGCATATGAGAAATGCATTAGTAAAAAAATGTATCGAATATTACTGGAAGATCAGTATTATAAATCGAATTATTTTGTTCATAGTTTTATATCATATTTAATTCGAAATTCATAAATATGATTAATGAAAATTTTTAAATATTTAAATTTTATATAATAGATTAAATGTACTCTTTCATAAATAGATAAAATCATTTAATTAAACAATAGAATAGCTTACCAAGTAGATCAGGGATATGTTGCAGGGGAATCTGGAGCCAACGACAGCCGAGTGTCCGTTTTGCATGCGCCAGTGCTGGAAACAGTCCACCTGATTTTGGGAGGTTGCCTTGTTGCCGATGTGAAGTTGCTCAGCGAAGTTGCTCAGTTGGTGCAGGCAGTTGCGTTTCTGGGGAGGATTAGCGAAGCTGGCTCACTTAGTCGATTAACAATGGCTTACGACATACATCACGCTGCAGAACGTAGCCGTAGGCGCTGGTGATGAGCACTTTGTACATGTGGATGACCAGGTGCAGGGATATGAACGCATACTGCGTGTCCCAGGGCTCGTGGTGGAGAACCTTTTGGCACAGCATATACAAAAAGCAGGTCATGTGCGAAAAGTCGTAGAAGATGCCGGCGGCGACAACGAATCCCCACACCTCGTTTACCTCGGTCAGGAGCTGGGAGCAGCGCTTGGCGAACTCAATCAGCTGGTCCAAGCGCCACTGCAGCTCCTCATGCCCGCATTTATCGGCGGTCTTGTGGAGCTGCTCCAGCAGCTTAATGAACAGGCGAAACCGTATGCGCAGGTAGTCCATTAGGGCAATGTGTATGAACGTCATCACGCCCAGGGTGCAGGTCAGCAAGGCGTAGGTGCTGGCAACGAATACGGTGGACACATAGCCGCAGCTGCAGTGCATCGTATCGAACATGAGCGCGAGCGAAACCAACAGGTAGCTGCAAGTAAGCGCAATGGAGCCGTACCAGTATTTGGCCCGGATGCGATGGTAGCGCCAGTTCACGTGCGGAAACTGCGCGGAGATCTGAGTGTCCAGCAGCTGCATGCTGCCCAGCAGCTTAATATGTTGGCTGCGATGCGTGTCCAGCGACACGCACAGCTCCACGTATGTGACGATGCAGCAGAGGCACTCCCAGGAGAAAACAACTTTCACCAACGGCGACATCCGGCTGAGCATGGCCTGCGACATTTGCGCATCGTTCAGCTTAACGTGCACGCCGGCCGCAAAGCCAAGGATCAGGGCGAGGCGCACACCCAACGCATAGATAACTCGCAGGGGCGTTGACTTGGGGCCACCGTCGCGCTGATTTTGCAGCCGAAATGTTATGATACCCCAGAAGTAGAGCAACCTGTACAGGTTGTTGTAGCAATACACGAACCCGTCGTCGCTGTGCGTTGTCATCCTGAAGGTGGACTGCGACTGCGTTAGGTGACCGCCGCAATGGTCGCTTTTAAGGCACACGCACGGCAGCAATTAGTCGCCGGCAGCGTTAACTGATCTGATCAAATCGCGTTTAGTAATTGAAAACAGAATTTGCCAGTTCGGTTTATTTAGCGCCATGCTTACGTACAATACATATGTCGTCTATCTAACGGCTACAATTATTCATATAAACGTATATAATTGGCGTACTTTACTACTAGTTGTATTGTTGCTGAGCTGATGTCCTCTAACTGTATGATTTTGTTCAAGATGAAATTTGTAAACTAAAAAACGCCTCTTAATGTCGTTGCTGTTGCTGTTACTGGTGCGTGAGGTGTGTTTAATGGGGAAACAGCCGCGGCTTGGCCCGTTCTCAGGTTCGACGATCCTTCTTCTCGTTAACGGCACCGTTGCTATACGCATGATTGTGCACATCGGCCTTCTTACGCCGCAGCGCCTTTTGCAAGACGTGCGCATCCGCTGGCTCGATGCGTTTGTAATATTGCTCTTTGGTGTCGACGATCTCGAAGCCAAACTTCTTATAAAATTCGATGGCGCCATCGTTGTTGATTTGCACGTGCCTGGCAAGCAAAGGATATTATATTAAACCCGGCGCACACATTCAATCGGAAGTGTCTACTCACAGAAAGATGCTGTCGAAATTGCCATCCTTTTCGGCAAAGTTCAGTATGTGCTCGAACATGACGGTGCCGATGCCCAGGCGTCGGTACGGCGATAAACAGCCCAAAGTCATTATATATAGGCGCCGCTGATTGTCGGTCGTGTCAATCCGACAGCACACGGCTCCCACAACAATGTCGTTGTAGTACGCGAGCTTGGCCAGTTCGCCGGCTTCCAGTACGTCCACGTAGAATTTGTCATTGTAGGAAACGGGAAACACAACCGTATTGAGCTTCTTCAGCTGTTTTATGTTATGTGGCGTAACGTCGCCCAATTCGATACTGGATCTGCAAAAGTTGGCCCCACGATGATTTAGTTGTTCCTGTTACTTTTAGGTTAGGGTTTCGGCGCCCTCAGACGGGCTTTTCTTGACCCACTGCACGAGCACTTACCTGGTCATATTTTATGTTTACGATATTAATAAGACTTTAACAATGCGCTTTGCGCTTCAATTTTTAGTACAAAATTTTTTTAAATTGGAATAAAACTCTAACTTTACAAACTATTTTTACGCTGTCATCGATATCAATACATTTTTTATCGACAACAGAAAACAGCTGGGAACGTCTATTGAAAGTGGAACCAAATTAAGAAAATACCAGAAAGACTAATTTGCCAGTATTTAAACAGGGTGTTAGTTGATATTTTTTTACCCGAATCGCACTGTGCCAATATTGTTGTGAATATAGTAGTGATTATACATTACAGACTTAAAGAGGACATGAATCCAAACATGAATATGATGCAAATGTCAGGGCCTCCCATGATGCAAGTGTCGCCCATGATGCAGTCATCGCCGCAGCCGATGATGCCCTCCGGTCCACAAGGGCCGGTGCCAATGCAGCAGCAGCACCAACAGCAGCAGCAGCAACAGCAGCAACAACAACAACAGCAGCAGCAGCAGCAGCAACAACAACAGGCAGAGAAGCTGGACAATATATCGCGCGTAAAAAGCCTGCTGGGACCACTGCGCGAGTCCATGTTCCTGACCATACGCTCCAGTGCCTTCACGCTGCAGCAAAACAACCTGGCCGACAACCTGAAACGGGACACGGGCGGGCACGGACATGTGCCCCGCTTCGACAAGCACCTGGAGGACTTTTACGCGTGCTGCGACCAAATGGAACTGCACCTCAAGACGGCCATTCAGTGCATGCAGCAGTTGACTTCATCGCAGCACTACTTGCCCGGAGCCGTGACTGCGATGCGCATGGAGAACTTCATGCAGGACAACCCCGGCGGCCCCATTCCGTATCCCACGTACCTCAATACGGTTCGGGTTCACGTACAGTCGGCAAAGGACATTCACGATACGTTGATCAGCGCAGCTCAGAATATCTCTCAGGCCGATTGATAATCGTAGTGCGTTTATGTTTATCATTAAGTATTATTAAGGTTTATATTTGTGAGGAAATACATTGAGATAAGTTGAAGGGTATTTATTTATTTACATTTGTTTCACTCCCATTCTGCATTTCACTGGCAATTTCCAAAATTTTTGGTACATCCCGATATTTACAACAGTAAGCGCCACCTATACGTTTAGTTGCTGAACTAGAAAATATAAACAAAGCAATCAGTCTATCCACAGTCAAACATTGCCAGCCTTGCCATATATTTTAGGCATTTTAAATTGAAAGCTCTGGTCACTCTTAAATAACACAACAGCTTGTATCCTCGAAACTAGCGCGAAATTACGTTCCAAACAAACAATTTCCAATTTCAAAGCATGGTGTTATAATTTGTAAATAATGGCGAGTGTACGCAAAAAGAAAAAGCCCAAATGCGACGCAAAGGCGTCTGAGCAAATGCGTAAATGGTTAACTAAACAAAAGAACAAAAAAAAGTAAGTCGGTTTTGCAAAATGTCACCCAAAGAATTTGAAATATTTATTGTTCTTCTCTTGCAGCACACCTCCAGTCACATTCAGCATGTTTAGCAAGACGGTAGAAAATCTACCGGACATAGCATTCCAGATACAGTGTCATGAGTTGGGCTTCGCGAATAAAACGCTGGACGAATGCGCTCTTTGGTATTATAATGCGTTCTACAGTGATCCCTCAGTACGCACGAAATACGAATTTAGGCTGAGGTCCTGCCCCCTGCGAATCAAAGAGAAATTACTGCAATTAACAAACGAGGAAGCGTCCACGGAAGCGGCTTGTGGGGACGGCAACAACAACGACAGAGTGCCGACTGCGGATGGCTATGAGGTGAAAGTAAGCAGGTGAGTTTTGGACAGGATGATAACGAGAAATGATTGCATGTCTTAATAAACATTTACATCGATTGACAGGAGCGGCCGGTTCCTCTTTCCCGTTTCGTTTTCCACGTTTGAGCGATACATTAACAAGAAAGATGTGCTCGATATGCTTGTACAAAAGGAGACCAGGGATAAGGCGAAGTGTGCGGCTATGTTAACGGATGACGACATCTGCCGGAAGCTGTTGCGTAAATATTATAACACATTTTACATATTTCCAAGCAAAAGGCAACTCGAAAAGGCCAAGTTTACACGCGCACCTCCGGCACTGAGGCAGCAACTGATGAAAAGAGGCATTCCACTGGACGAGCTGGCAATGACAACACTGGAGAAAAAGTCAAAGTAGGTTGCGGCGATTTTTTAAAATTGTATGCATATTAAGCCGACACCTTTCATTGCAGGCAGCCTAAGAGCACCAAAGCACTGTTACCCGTTGCTAATGAGTTGAGCAAGTGAGTCAGGTGATAGCTGGCTGCAATTGCACACACTATTATACGCACTTTTATACTTTGCAGCCGGTGTTCAATTATCAGCTTTATCATTTTCGAAAAATACATCAAGAATATCTATGACATTGTTTGGCGCCTGAAGCTGAACGAGCCCGAGTTCGCCTACAAAGGCTTCGAGGACTGTGCCTATGAGTACTACCTGGCTTTCTATCTAACCCCCGAAATACGCGAGAAATACCCTTACCAGCTAGCGCCATGCACGACCTCAATGAAAAAACGCATACTCGCCTTACCGAGCCCGGATGATGCAAAGGCTTTGCTGCTATTGAAAAATCAGGCTCTACAATCGTCAGCCTCCCAAGCAAGTGAACAGCAAGTGGACGATGTTGAGCATAACCAGCCCCGTGTCCAAACTGAAATCGCTGAAGACTTTGCAATGGAATGTGAACAGTGCGTGTTAGTATAAAGTGTAATTTACTTTGCTATAGTTTTTGAAAATCTGTTACAGACAACAGCCCATTAATGAAGTTGCGGCTCCGGTTTCATTCGAATTCTTCAAACGCTACGTCACAAATTTGGGTCAGGTTGCACAGCAAATGTTGGCTTGCGTTGAATACAAAGGCAGGACTCAAGAGGAGTGCGCCATGGAATACTACAGAAAATTTTATTCAGACCCAGAAATACGTGAACGGTTTAGCTACGAGCTCAAACCATGTCCGGGCAGAATACGTGAAAAGTTGTTGACGCTGCCGTTTAACGTTGAAGCGTTGTGTTGCAAAAATATCAACAACAAGCAAAATCCCGTATTAAAAGATGAGCCCAAGTTGGTTAAAATCGGAGGAACAACTTATGAATTCTTGGTGTCTCTTGAAACATTCACGCGGTATATAAACTACAATGAACTGAAAACGCAGCTCGTCCATGCCTTTGAGAAGAAAAAAGAAAAAGTGGCAAAACGCCAAGCAATATGATATTAATGAGACGCTTTTACCATTCGTTTTATGTAGATGTAAAAATGCGAGAAGAATTCAATTACAATTTTAATGCAGCTCCAGCACAGCTAAGAGAAACATTAATGAAACCGGCATTACCGGTAGCCAGCACAGACAAACATACGCCGAACAAAGAAAGCCCTAGCGAAACCAAGTAAAATTACAAATCTCGATGGTGGTTGAGCCCATTTTATTAATTCGTTTAAATTTCGTTGCAGGAAACCGACTGAACCGTGCGTGGTCACTGAAAAACATGATGAGCAAGTGCCCCAAATTGAGGATAGGTGATTATAAGATATAAAAAGAAAGAAAACTCTTTTTAATTGCTTCACAAATTGCAGCGATGTTGAAATTGATGTAACGACCACTTTCGTTTGGAAATTTGATGTTGTCGAGGATCTCGGAAAGTATGAAACATTTTTTTTTACTAAATGACAATGTTTATTCAGACCTCACTGCTTACTTTACAGAGCTGGCCGTTTTATGTTTCCCGTCTCGTTTGAAACATTCAAGCGTTGCATTAACTATGATGACTTAATAAGGTTGTTGCTAATGCGCGTCACACAAGACGAGCCACAGTTGGCTGCCATGGTAGCAAACCCGATGCATCCTCAGTGCCAGAAGATATTCAAACGATATTACCGCTCATTTTATGTGCGGCCAAGCACTCGCAGCTTATATGACTATCGATTTAGGAATGTAAGCATGGTGCGATTGCAGAAACTTATGGACTATGCTGTGCCTCTCGATGAGAATGCGAAAAAGACGGTAGCCGAGGCCGCAAATGAAGATGCGTTAGCCACCGAAAACAGTGCCCAGAAGGCAACAAATGAGCAAACTAAAGCACTACCCGTTAAATTCACATTATTCAAACGATTCATAAAGAATCTTGATGAGATTGTGAAACAAATGTTGGGCTGCGAGGAGTATAATGGCAGATCTGAGGAAGAGTGCGCGTTGGAGTATTTTACAGCATTTTATACTGATCCGCAAATACGTGAAAGGTTTAAGTACGAACTTAAACCATGTCCGGCTCAGCTGCGTGACAAGCTGCTTATGTTGCCAGAAATTCAGCTAGAACAACAACCGGATATGGAAGATCGCGATGTAGACGATGCCCAATCACAAGAGCCTGAGCCAGAGCCAGAGCCGGAGGAGCCTCTAATTGAAGTATGTGCGTGTACGCCCGATGAGAACTGCATTTCAGGGCAAAACAACAACAATAAAGAAATGTTGGTGCAGAGCGAAAGGATCCTAATTACTCTGGAAGGCGTCACCTATGAGTTTCCCGTTTCGCTGCAAACATTTAAGCGTTTCATTAACTATGACACGGTGAGCGTTGAGCTAGAAAATTCCTACTTCAAATCCAAGCCAAGAGCTAACATATTATCGAGGGGTAAGCGGTTTCAACTCGGATTACTGCGACGCTATTATCACTCATTCTACGTCGATGCAAATATCCGCAATTTGTTTAACTTCAACTTCAATGCCGCACCACTGGAAATGCAAAAGAAACTGCTACAGTTTGCTATACCCTGTAACCAAAATGATTTAACCTCATCGCCGTCGCATTCGACTCAATCTGCTGAGGGTAATGACGAGAATCTAACTGATGCAATCACTGGCGATCCTGTTGCTGAGCAACAAGTCGACCAAGTGCTTGAGGAGGACGTGGAAATGGCACAGTCGCTGTGCAATGCTGCAATTGAATATCCAATATCATATAATATATTCTCAAAGATATTAAATTTGGATGAGGTCGTTAAGCAAATGCAGCAGGAAACGCCGTATTCAAAAATGACCGCCATCGAGTGCAGACTCGCCTTTTTTGACGCCTTCTACCGCACGCCCGAAATACGTACAAAATATAAGTTCACTTTTAAGCCGTGTCCGGCACTGCTAAGAGCCAAGTTGCTGCAAATACCACAGGGAGAAGCAGGAACAATGTTTGAGCACGCGTACAGCAAATCCCCATCTGAGAACTGTGAGAATACTGAAAATGTGGCTGCTTTGTATGCAGCCAGGAAGGCAGAGCTGGCCAGGTAAGCGAGTTTTGTAAATTATGTTCCAAAAACTTGAACTAACATCGTATTTAACCAGTAGAATGGATAAGACAAACGTTGTTAAGTACACGCCTCACAATCTGTCGGATTACATTGCGTTGCGGACGCAAGACCCAATGAAGCGTTCCCTGTTGGAGAAGCATTTTATAGGCGCGCCCAAGGAACCACAAAGGGAGACTGTAGAAGAAGTAGAGACTACAGTGCCAGGCATGGAAGAAGCCTCAATCGTGGAGGAAAGCACTGATGCCGATGCAAAAAATCAATGTTCCAAAGTAGTTGTTACAGGACAATGTAAAACTTTCGCCACACACAGCCCCATAGAACGGGTGGAAAGCGTTTCAGTCAGAGATTTAAGAACAACATCAACAACAAGAGTTACAACAACAACAACAACAACTACTACTGCTATAAGAACAGAAACAATAACTACTCAAACAGTGAACAATTCAGGAAGAGCCGCTGAGTTAGGCTCATCCGCACTGGCCACGGTTACCTCAACAGCTGCTGCCTCAAGTGCAGCAGCAGCAGTAACCACTACAAGCACCGTGGTCAGCAGAGATTTGATGAAACCAACCAGCAGTTCGGAAACAATTCAGAGTAACGCCAGTGAAGCGACATCATCGAATGCGGAGAGCACAGGCACTTCACTAAGAGCAGCGACAGCCTCAATGTCAATCCCAGCGGATAAAGCATTACAATCTACAGCTAAAACGGTACTAAAGAGGATGCATGTGAGAACAATTGATGAGATCAATGTGCCACCTGGCCAAGATCAAAGCTCTGTGGAAGGTGCAACGAACCCAACAGAGCCAAATCCTTCCACTGTGGCAAAGGCAGAAGCGGATTTTTTTGCAGACAGCAGCAAGGTAATTAAGACGGAGGACGATTTAAATCAAACCTGAAATATTTACTTTACTGAAACCACATTAATAGCATAAAGAAGGGTGTAGTTGATTTCCCATAAAAAAGGGTAAAGTTGATTTCCAATATTTAACATCTTAGAAACAAAAACGAATTTTTAATATTGTAATTATTGTCGTACTCAATCGATTTAACCGATTTCCGTCTGTCCGTCCATCCATCTGTCCGTCTGTATAAGCGTAACGATCTCAAATGATAGAAGCTTGTTGTTGATGGCATAGATCAAATTGTAGCTAATTTTAGTAAATTTTATATAATTTTTATATAACCAACTAATTCTGTATTTTGTATTTCAATAGGAACACAATATGAAGTACTTGTTATGTGCTAGTCATGGGCTAAAAAAAACGATTTGGCGCATTCTTTGCCAGTTGAGCTACACGGAATTCAAGGCGTATACGAGTATATATGCGGATGCTGCTTTATGTAAGGATGAAAGCTTTTTGTGCAGGTGCTACAAACATGTGCTGGAAAGAGGTAACTGGCCGGTTAATTTGTTTGTGAAGCTGCAAATGCTTCCTCAACTGTTGCGCAGCAAAGGCGTTCAACTAGACGCTCTGGACTTGGGGCAATTGTCACCCAAAATGCTACACTGGCAGGAACTAATCCGGTTCAGTAACTTTCAAGAAATCGTTGAGCAGTTCTTCAAGGCTCGCACGGGTCATGATATCGATGATATGCAGGAGTTGTTCAATGAGTTTGACAATTTCTACGCGATGTGCTGGACAAACGATAAGTGGATATATCAAGTGCCACAGATTACAGAGGAGTTGATCCAGTCAATCAGCTGGACGGGGAATATTACAAATAACGAACCTATACCGCCTGTCACAAGTGCGTACTTTAAATTGAGGAGTATTATAATCGTAGTAATTAACATTCATTTCACAGAACCACTTTGCATGATTGGGGATAGTGCTCCCGCCTCGATAACTATTACCGACAGCTCAGAGGAAACCTCAGCTGCTGCTGATACGACTGTGCCGAACCTAAATGCCAACATTGGTAAGCTCGATGAGTTGATGAATTCTAAATTGATAACGAAATACCAAATTTTCACTTAATTAGCACTAGAGGAATCGGATTGTCCGCCCACACAACTTAATTTGTCTTTATGTCCACCCTGTTTCGTGGATATAGATAATGTCTGCCCCGCTTCGCAAGTGATGGAATGCCAAAATGATCCACTTAACGAAAGCAGTATATCCATTGCGGCTAATCCAGTTCATATCAAACAGGAGAAGGTCAAGTTTCTCAACAATATACGCTTCACTTTTGGTAATAACGGCGACAGCGAGAAGTATAATTGCGAATCCTTGCCCAATGAGATTATCAATTTAGACACCGAAGAGAATGAACAGGATGCCGCGCAATTGGCCTGCTTTGCCATGAATACCACGCAGGACAATAATACAACACCAATACTGTGCAATTCCATCTTGCCCTTATCAAAAGATTCCTCTCAAGATGTTCTAGCCGATGTGCAAGAGTTGGCTGATGCATTGCCCTCGCCCACTGACGTTATGTGGGCAGGGACAACACAGACGGAGCTCCAAGCACCCAGTGCCGAAACAGGGGAAACAACTACTGCGAATGAGATTAAAGATGAGGAGGCAGAGCCTATCTTTGAAATGCCATCACTGGAGGTGACACCCATGGAGGTGTCATCAGTGGAGTTGACACCTATAGAACAGCCACCAATGGAGGTGACACCAATGGGAATAACACCAATGGAGGTGACACCGATAGAGGAGCCAACAATGGAGGTGACACCAATGGAGGTTACACCCATGGACGTGCCACTAATGGAGGTGCCACCAAATCCAGTTCTACCAACAGCAACAGCGATCAGGCCCATTATTTCCAAACCCCCGATGCCGGCAACAACGGCAATATCCAAAAAGAAGCCACGTCTGATGGCCGACAATGTGCCACAGCTGAGACACGAGTTTCGTCCACTGCCGCTGACTGCCATGGTTCGCATCGAGGCGGATGGAATGAACACCTATTTAAATAAACAACCGTCACCTCAGCAGGATGTGGCCACCAGCTCCAATCAGGTGCAACAGTTACCGAGTCAAGCGGAGCCGAAGAACACGCTGACTGTGTCGCAGGAGCTGGCCACGGATAAAACCCTGATGGAATCGTCACAGCTTCAACAGTTGCTGGATGCACCGTTCGTTAGTCAGCGCAAGGTAAATGCCGTAGATGAGGTTAGTGATAGCAATAAGAATGATAGGGCTTCTCCAATACTTGCGACAATTGTGGCGCCATCGGAGAAGAGCAAATGCTTTGTGTTCCGCACACTGGAGCGTTTTATGTACTTCAGCGCACTGACGACTGCTCAAATTAGTAAGTACCACATCAACAGCCTGACCGTGGGCAGTCCGTATCAACAGGCACTGATCGGCGTCAACGGGCAGCTCTGCAACGTCTACGGTCCGTTGCTGGAGACCCTGTTCTCGAATTGCACGCCCAGTTTGCTGGCCGATTTGAAGTTTCTGTTGTCTGATATCGGCGAATTCAACTTTAACGGTCGCAAACGACTAGGAAAGGATTCCACTGAGGATTTGCGCACTCGGGTGATTTATGCGTTTATGGGCGTGGCGACACCTTTCGCCCACTTCCGCCTGGACTTTGAGAATGACACGCGCGAATGGGCCGCCTGTAGCGTAACTGATAAACAAGATAACCGATCTATAAAGCGAAAACCCAAATGCGATGTTAGCTCGGTAATACGGCCCGAAATACTTGTGCGTATGAAGGAAGTCAAATGCTTGTTAAATTCTAGGCCTTAGTATTATTTGTTAAATAAAGGTATTATTTATGCATTATAGTCTTATATGTTTCTTTCTTTCTTTTCAGAGGCGAAAATAGTATTTGAAGTTGATATCTGTCCACAGCTAAAATGTCCGAGTTTCGTTTTGAGTTTGATGCCTAAAAAAATGTTGCATGAAACATTTCACTGCGTCTGTTATTTGTACCAGGAGACATGAATAAATGCAATTATTTAATTAATTATTAGATTAAACAATTTTATTTTTTTAACTTTCAGACAAACGGTATTTATCTGTTTGGCAATGTTATATTTTTGTTAAGAAGTAAATGTTTAAACAAAAAAGGAAATCGTTTGTCTTATATTTAATACGGAATGGCAATTTTATAGTGCTTTCAAATAAAAAATGCTGTTGTGTAATCAATTAAAAAATTATTTTTCAAGTACCAATGAAGTTTTTTACAACAGAAAGTAAATATGTATCAAGCTGTTTAGTAACTATACATTTAGTATTATGGACTTTGTAAGCGCCAAATTTAAATTCTGAAGGCAAAGGTCACTCTGACAAGCTAGTGTGGTCAACACCAGAAAATACATCAAATACTTTGCCTTTTTGCCATTCCGATTGGCACTTCTGCAAGCACAGAGTTGCTTACGAGCTTTCGTAGAGTTGCTTTGTTACGTAATTTGCGTAGTTGGCGCGGATTTCAAATAGCCCACCACCATATGCTAGTAAACATATTCTAATTATGTTAATTAATTGAGTAATGAGGTAAAATTGTATAATATAAAACTATATGTCATTTATTTATTTCCATTAGTTTCGTTGATGTCCTAATCTGTTAAAGGCGATGACTGCTTGTGGTTGCACTCAAAAATGTCGACCGAATAAAATGATAAATGTGTTTTCCAAAGCGTTATCATCGCTTGCATCGCGCACAACCCTTTCTAGGATAATAACAACAACAATCAGACGAAAAAGAAAACAACCAAATGGACAATTTAATTAGCGATGACATGTTGCCATTTAATTTTCTTGTAAAAAGTGTAATTAAAAATGTTCGCTTCGCAGCTGGATTGGCAGCCAGAAACATTAGCAGAGACAGAGGCGGTTAGAAAGGCAGGGGCTGGGGCAGAGGCAAAGGCCAAGCAGACACTTTCTGTAAAGTTGCCGCATCCGTAAACATACACACACTGCGATCATATATCGGTTGGTCGGTGATAAATCATATTGTGGCTGCCTCTGGTGCATATTAGGCTCTAAACGACGAGATAATCTATGGGCTTCCCGTCTACAAAATGTTGCAAGTGGCAATAAATTTGGAAAATACAAAACACGCTGACAATTTTCCATACGAAAGGTGTGCGGGGGTTATATACACATACACACATGTGTGTGTTTGTGTGTGTTTGTCCTGTGTGCACACATCGAGGACACAGTCGCAGTCACGTCAACACTTTCAACTCTTTGTTTCGTTGTTGTTGTAAGTAACTAAATGCTGTTGTTGCTTTTGTTATTTCTTTTGTTTATTTTCATTCGTATCCTTTCGGCAATAAAAATTCCGCTTGCTATTTATCTTGATTGTCCCTTCGCTCAAGTCCAAGTCCTTGTCATCGCACAGGACATGGAGTCGCGGGTACGCGAATAAGGACACGGGCACTTCAATGTGGCATACATTGTGTACCCAGTGCCAGCGCCAGTGGCGTGGCCCGTGGTCTGTCGCGTCGCTAGAAATTTTTTGCTTAATGAAATGTACATAAAACTAAATGAAATTAAGTTTGTGACGTGCTCGTTCCAAGAGTCCAAGAGGCTCAGCACCACCAGCACCACCATAACCCTTCCGGACAGCGTTTGCGTTTGCGTTTGCTGCGTGTTTATTACCACGACGGGCATAAAATGCAAAACGCGTCCAACTCTTAGTCCTATCAAAATGGCACAAAATGGCCGTCGCCGTTGCCGCCCATTTCGAGTGCGAACCCTTTTTTCCAAGAACGCGACTCGTCCGAGACGGTCCGAGAATTGCCCGTTGCCCCCTCATCGTTGGGTTTCGCGAGGGGGAGGAGGGGGAGGGGATTAAAGCACTTGCCATAAGCAGCTGCTCGCTGCTGAGGGGTGGGGAAAAGCTCATAAAGTCGAAATTAAATAATTTGTCTTCTTAATTTTCAAATAAATTCTTCATCATCCAAATAAAGGAAACCCCAAGCAGCAAAAACAATTGTGCGCAGCACACCCGAAAACACTCAGCCAACCAGAAGCGTGGCGAAATCCCGACAACAACAAACCAACCAGCCGAACCACCCCCCCTCCCCATCGCCCAGGACTCTGGCAAGTGCACACTCGCAGTCGAGATGCTGCCGCGCAGGGACTTTTATTAAATTCGACCTACGCCATGCCATGAATATGCGAGCACTGCCAGTCCTTGCATCCTTATTCTCATCCTCACTCAGGTCCTGGTCCCCGTTTCCGTTCCCGGTTGATGCTTCAACCGCCCTCGCGACAGTTTTCGTATTGTATTTTTTAATATGTTTGTCTGTCTGTCCGACTGTCTGTCGCCAGGCACAAATAATCGTGTACACCATTAATCCTTATTTCACGGCATTGTTCTCATTTCCCTTTCCCAAGCGCCCGCTCCTGCTCCTGCCAAAGGCATCCCCCTCGGTGTCGCACAAGTGGCATGTAAGCGATTATCGCCCAGATAAATGTATAAAGGAGAAAAACAATAAATGTAAAAATAAATAAAAGGGTGTCAATGACTTTTGATAATAGAAATGATAGTCCAAAATACTGGCACAATATTATCCGATCCACTGCAAAAATTCGACTATCAAATTCAAAGTCTTCTTTTATTAAATCTGAGCGAAGGCTACAAAGGAAACTAATGAAATTAAAATGAATTTTAGAAAATGTTTAGGTAGAAAAAAAATATATTATTTATTTATATAGTTTTAAGGAGTATATATAGAAGGAGTATATGGCTTTCGGCTTCTTAAGTGAATATGATAAAAATGAGCATTAAGCTATAGATTTGGTATTTCAAAAACAAAATTAACAAAATTACTTGGCTGAATGTAAATAAGAATATGGTTTTTTAATAACACATATATAAATACATATATTGTTAACCAGGTTACTTAATATCCGGCATATTTTGTAAATAGGTTTACAAAAATGTTTTAATATAAAATTGTTCTTTGCTTGTTTTGCTTCAATTCTTTACAAATAATTATTGGTAAAAATTAATTGGTTATTTTTATTTATTTATTAATTTTTTTCTTGCCAAGCCTCACACATTTTTGATATATAAAACCAGTTGAAATTATAAAAAAATATTAAAAATCAATATTTATTACAATCTGAGAAAAAATCAAGCATCGCATATTGAAGCCAAAGTCTGGTAAGGGTTAAAAATGCCTTACCCTTACCTAAAAAGAAAGTTATAAAGCTTCAAGAATAATAACAAAGAATAATGTTTCTTAATATAAGTCTGAAAAACAGTATTTTACCTATAAAAATATATGCTACATAATATTCTTGTTTGAAGAATTTTTTGAGAATTTTTTCTTTTCAAAAAACATAAATGATCGATTATGAAATCAGATTAAAATCATATTGAAGATTGAAATATTTTTGATAGACACTTTTGAAACAACCTTTTATCTATGTTATATTACTAATAATTTATTGGTTATTTTTTGAACAAATTTTCTTTCAGTGTAGATGAAATCTCGTGGCAAGAAACCAATAAAGTCCAATGACAGCTTTTAGCAATCACAAAACGATTTGAAATACACGCACAGCCAACGAGCCAACGAAACGGCCAAAACAACAACAACAACAACAACCACCCGCCCTAAGCTGGCAGTAATCAATGTCTTGGTCCTTGGTCCTTGCTGCTTGCTGTTTGGTCCTGGCGCCCTCTTCAATAGTTGCGCACGCTTTCCGCTTGGCCTAATTGCCGGATCAGCAGCATCAAGATGCTGATGCTAAAGCTGATGCTGATGATGATGATGATGTTGATAATGATAATACTGATGACGATGGTTCTGGTTGCTGCTCGGAATGTTGGACTTTTTCGACATATACAAATTTTGGGGGCGATGCGCAAAATGAAAAATGACAACATTGCCGGGGTCGAGTGACGACCGCACGCATTTTCCGGGCGGGGGTGGGGGGTGGCTGGGGTGAAATGGAGTAGCATGACTTTGACTGTCCTGTGTGCGTTGTGTGCGTGATCCTTTTTGCATCCTTTTGATGCTGAGGGTGCGAAACGTTTGAATGCGAAATTAAATGATAAAAGATAGCAAGGACACACGCACACAAAACGTATGCTGCACGCTGCACAGAGAGAGAAAGCCCTGCCAAGGGGAAACCCATCGAAAGCCACCACCACCCAACCCCTGGGCAAGGCCTGCCCTTCATTTACGCGCGCCGTCAACGCTGAAGGTCGAGCACCTGTTTTATTAAAAAGCAAATAAGCGAATTGTGCGCTCCGAAAGACACCGCAGACAGCCGGGGGGTATTGTTAATGTTAATGGTCGGACGGCGGAAGGGGAGTGGTGCTGCTTGTGGTGGTGGTGTCGGCCAGCTGGGCAGGGCGCGGCACAGCAACAACAACAGCAACAACAACAACAATAACACATCCCGTTTATATTAAGGCTCATGGACTCATGACTGTCAAGTGGTTGGCGTAGCATAATAATTGTGCATATTTGGCTTTTTAATAAAATCTAATCGTCATGGCATCAAGAGGGACGGGGTGCGGCAGGGTGTGGATGTGAATGTGAATGTGGGTATGTTAGTAGGCTGAATGTGTTGCCTGGCTGGGCCATTAGCGGCAAACAGGGGGGCAGTCCGAGCTCATGGGCAATGAAATTTTAATTAAATTTGCCCGAAAACTTTCGGGTAAGAGATATTAGTCTGAAATACACAATGAATGCAGGTCTGGCTGGCCCAAGTGCAACAATGATGCAATTGCAGCGCGGAGCTCCCCAATAACGCACATCAACCGCAAACGGCTCAATGAACGGCCGGCAGCCAATAGGCTGCGACGGGTTTGCGGCCCCGTCGAGCGAGCTTTTAGGAATGGCTACCGAATGGTGAAAACCAACTGCGACTTCTGCGACAGACTTCTGCGAAGCGCACAAGTAAGGAGCTGCATGGGGGCAAAAAGAGACCCAAGCAAATGCCGAACATGAAATTTTTTGAAATTAATTTCTGTTTCTCTTATCGCGCTGGCCACATTGGGAAAAGACGGCGAACGGCGAAGCCCCTTTCGCCTGCAAGTCTCCAAGTTGGAGCCCAGAAACCGAGCGACCAAACGACCGGATACTGCGCTAAACGTGATGATGCATTTAAGATTCTTCCGATTGGTCATTATTGCCTGGCATTTAATGCTGCTCCGCTGACGGCGTTTTTGATTGATCTACTCATTGACGTCGTGCCCTGTCCCGGCAGCCGCGACCGCGACCGCAGATGACAGAAAATCGTCATAAGGCAATGACAGGTGAGAGGGACGTGGGGAGGGAGAGCAAACGGAGGCCAGATGACAGCGGCCGATAAGCAAAAGGACTGCAACCCAGCAATGGTGTTGGCCAAACGGCTGATGATGATTCAAGGTTTCCACATCGACTACACAGGAATTCAATGGCTGCTCAATGCGAGCGAGCGAGCTTATAAGACCATAGAATCACATTTTTAATGCCACAATCTTCTAGCCATTATAATACATAAAGGTGGTGGTGGGTTAAGGGTGACAAACTTGGGCGCGTTTTGTGTTTACTTTATTGATACGAATACGCACGATTGAACACAGCGTGTAAGCTAAATCAAATTTTGTGCCTGCTTTCGTATTGGTTGTAAATTAAAAAAAAACAAATTTTTAATTCAATTTATGAAATTTTAATTTTCTAATATTTTTTTTTGCTTTTAGTTTAATTTTTTTGATCAAACTTAAATAGTTTTAAGATTTTATCCAAAGCGTAGCCTAAAATTCGAGCACAGTTCCTTTTTGTTCTACACTCATTTATCATTTATTCAGATTCCATTTGCAATCAATAACTAATATTTAGTATTAAAATATTAATACTGATGTATGCCAGTATTCCGTGCTTGAGTGGTTTTTTTTCGGTTCCTTACCTGTCTATATATGTATATATATTTTTCTGGCACACTTTTCTTATGACCACAAAAAAAGAAATTATCTGTGTATGATTACTAAATGACTTTTTGAAAAATTCTAAAAAAAAAGTATTTAAAAGGTATTTAAGAGGTAAAAGAAAGGAGAGAAAAATTTAAAATGCGTAAAAATGTTCTTAAATACATTTTAGGCACTTGTGCAGTTTATTAAAACCTTTATTTAAGCCACAAGCAATTTTTTTCTCTTTAACACTATAATTAAAGACTTAAGCATGCAGCTTAAAATATTATTATAGGATATTAAAAAATGTGTTTTTCCAATCTGTAAAGGGGGCGCTCTAAAGCTGTGTGAGATATAAGCTTTTATGGACATCGATATCTTTGAGGTATTGCACTAGCCATCTAAAAATCAAAATTGTTGAATCCAACAAAAATATAGTGGAAATGTGCACCTGTTAACAATTTACGATTTAAGTTGTTATCGATTAGCCACGCCCCCTACTGTAAATCGTTTTCACTTCGTGAATGATTAATAAAATTAAAATAATACTAATTTGAACTAACACTCATGATCAAATGATCAACTGTTGTTTGCTTAGTTATAGTAGTTATAGTATAGAATAGACTCGTAAATAGTTTCGAGTTCGAGCTCAAAAGTAGATCAATTAGGCATTATTAAAAAACTGCAAATGCCATGTTTTCAAATTTGAGGCTTGGCTTTAACTTTCACCGATTTATGCGCCCACGTGGATACCCATCGAACTGGGGGCCATTGGTATTAGTTGCCCCTGTCACACGGTCATCGTCATCGTCATCGTCAAACGTCAATCGTTGCCAGTTGGCGGGGCAAGGCCCAAAAACAACAACAACAAAGCCGTGTTGCATGCCCGCGCGTACACGGGAGGCATGCAACCGTTGCCGCTGCAACAACAAAGCCAACATGACTTAAAAAGTTTCTCAAGCCTGGGATTGGGATTGGGATCGTGCGTCATGTGTGTGTGTGTGTGTGTGTGTGTGTGTGTACACACACACATAATATACATACATAAACATATGTGTATTTGTGGGTTTTGTGTAGTTGCCGTCATCATGAAACAAATTTGGTTGCTACTCGTTCGTTGGCTGCCGATCACAGGGCGAGGCAAGAAGAGAGAGAGGGAGGAGGAGGAGCAGCAACAGCAGCAGCAGCAGCTAACAACTGCATTCGACTCGAGCTGAAAACGCAACGTTGCCAGCGTGCAAAACAAAAACAACTTGAAAGCATTTTGCAGTTGCGCCGCTTCGCGGACTTCATCATCTTTGGTCTGCGCTTTGGGGTCCACGGGGCGACGATGGCAATTTAATGCTGACGAGCGTCGGCCGTGTTTGTTTTGGCCATTTGCCGACGCAGATAAGAAATTTGCGATTGCCAGCAGCAGCAGCAGCAGTCGGTGCAGTCGCTGCAGTCACTGCAGTTGATCGCCAATTGGGAAAAACTAGAAAAGCAACAATTTGATTATCCGGCCGTAGCCGGTCCATTTCCAGGTATTGGAAGCGCATGGCCTTATCAGAGCCACGGCGAGCCTCTCTGGCGACCCGGCCCCGGCAATGACGAGCACAAAAGCGATCGTGTTCGATATCGAAAACTGCGCTTAGAATTTCGTCCTGCTGCGATTGCCCATCGCGAGTCATTTGGGGCTGCCACTGCCTGGTTTTCAGTGCTGTTCTGTTTGGGTCTGTTCTGTTGTTGTTTTGTGTGCTGGGCTTTGTCTTTGTCGTCAGTGCCGCCGAGAACAAATGGTTGTCCCACCGAACTGGACGGTTTGGCCAATGGGCCCGGGCCAGGGCCGAGAGTTAGGGTGCGGGATCCGGGGTGCGGTGCCAGCAAAAACGCACAGAATATCAAGCCAAAGCGAAGACTGCAAAACAGAAGCACGCGCGGAATGTGAAAAGTTGGTTCCCATGACTCCATGGACGAGGCGCTGTTCAAAGACACCGAAATTCGTCGTCGTTCGTGGGTTTGTCTGTCGTTTTGTATTGTTTTGTTGTTGCTTTGCAGTCGGAGTCGAAGTCGCAATCGGAGGCTGCTTGAGCCTTCTTTCCCGCATCCACTCTCCCTCTCTCTCTCTTTCTCTCTCTGGTCCCCAGTTGGGGGGCATTTGCAGTTGTTGCTTTATTTTGCAGCGTTTATCAGCGATTTGGAAGCATTCAACATGCTGTTGGAAAACATAAAAACATATTGAAACATTTCGCATTGCGATAGAAAGACGCGATTCACCATAAGGTGCTGCCTGGACAAACAGCTCCGTTCGGGAAGGTGTCGCCTTCCGTGGCAGACGGAGTTTGCTGTTTCATAATTTCAACTCTATCGTTTTTGGTAGTCTACTTCTTAGCGCGCATTTACCCTCACACACACACACACACGCACACAGACAGAGTTTTGGCTCAGTCATTCGCGTTTACCTCAAAGTAAATATCTCGAAAACATTTTCATTACGCCAATTTGTCGTCGTCATCTTGGAGCTTGGTTGCTTTCTTGGTTCGTTGATTCGCTGATTCGCTGGCTCGTCGTCGGCCTTTGGGCTGATTACTCCCCGGCTGTTCATCTCTATTCATAACTTGGCGCAAGATTTGCCCGGCTGTGGGATTGGCAGCGTGCGCACGCGGCATCCCAGCGGGTAATGAGCCCGCTCCCATGACAATGGAGCAAGCCAGTTCATCAAATTGTCTGGGCCCTATCGCTTGATTTTTATTTCATTTATGTTCCATTCAAAGTTTATCGAAGCGTCGCAACCTCTTCCCTCACCACCACCCCACCTTTTACACGTAAAGGTCGTGTGTGACCTTGCGAGCAGTGGGCGGAGTGGAAATCGAACACTGGAAAATGAGCACGTATGCATTAAATTCTCGAGCAGAGCGTAAATTTAATTTCGAACTTTAAATATTATTTTGAGTTTTTTAATTATTTTTTTTTGCTAACTAACAAATACAGTAAATGTTGTTCAGCTTATATTCAGGAGTTTTAAAGTTTATTCCTAAGTTCCTGGTTTTTTGCGACAATATGACTGATTATTATTTTATAGACATTTTTGAGTTGTTATTACAAGCTTTAAGCAGAAAAATAATTTTTAATGGCCTTTGATTCTACTGAGTTGTGAGAGTTGAAAGAGGTATATCTCGCTGAAATCGGACCACATACGGCCAAGATATAGTCATTTAAACGCTTTTTCGGGGGTAAAATCCGCATATCTCGTGCAAAAACCCTCGTATCTTCGAATGATATACCTTTTTGGACTCGTACGGATTAGGACTATTGATTGGCATTCAAAAATTGTCACTCAAAATTTTGAGCATTTTTGACAAAAATCACAAGGGGTAACATCACAATTTTCGTCAAAATCTCGAAAATTTTAAAATTCAAAACTTTTAATAGATTTTGATTCTATGGACTTTTAAGAGTAAAATGATATAAATCTTTCCCAAATCGGACAACAAATGGCCGAGATATAGTCATTTAAAGCCTATAATAACAGCTAAAACTCGCATACCAAATTTGACAAAAACCTCAAGGGGTAACATCACAATTTTCGTCAAAATCTCGAAAATTTTAAAATTCAAAACTTTCTAATAGATTTTGATTCTATGGACTTTTAAGAGTAAAATGATATAAATCTTTCCGAAATCGGACAACAAATGGCCGAGATATAGTCATTTAAAGCCTATAATAACAGCTAAAACTCGCATACCAGAATTGACAAAAATCACAAGGGGTAACATCACAATTTTTGTCAAAATCGCGAAAATTTTAAAATTCAAAATTTTTAATGGCCTTTGATTCTACTGAGTTTTAAGAGTTGAAAAAGGTATATCTCGCTGAAATCGGACCACTTACGTCGACATATAGTCATTTAAACGATTTTACGGGAGTAAAATCCGCATATCTCGGTCAAAATTTATTATTATTATTATTTTTTTTTTGCTTACTATAGCTTTAATATACAAATAACGGCCATTACATGTTTTATTTTGTATATTTTCAGATTGGTGAGGAGTCTGCCAATGCGAAGTGCGAGCAACAACATTGAAGTGCCGATGAAAAATATTAATAAGTATGCATTTAATTAAGCAATATCCAAAAACAATTGATAAATATATAAAAGTCTTAAATTTCAGGTGTTTAGTGAGTTTAAGTCATTTGTAAATGTATCAACGAATTTTAGGTATATTTATATTTATATATATCATATTTATATAATAAGAATTTATTTAAGTATTGCAATAAGCTTGTTTGAAATGAAAAATAATATAATAAAAATATGGTGTAAGAGCAATACGCATACAAAATAAACATAAGAACATTAAAAGGATGTGAAGAGAAATATAATAAATATATTTAAAAAATACACAAATTCTCTTTTATTGCTGTTAGGAAAATCTTTCTGGGCAATTTTTGTGTAGTCGGTTGGCAAATTCTCTTAAAAATCGAGCTGAAACACCAGGCGAACAGAATCGTCAGAAGGTAGACAGAAAAATTTAAAAATGTGCAAAATTTCATTGCATACTTCTAAGGTAACATTTTTGGGCCGCCGAAGTGCAAGATTCATAATGCAAAATCGAGCTAAAGCACCAGGCCAACAGAATCGTTAGAAGGTGGACAGAAAAATTTAAAAATTTAAAAATGTGCAAGATTTCATTGCATACTTCTAAGGTAATATTTTTGGGCCGCCGAAGTGCAAGATTCATAATGCAAAATCGAGCTAAAGCACCAGGCCAACAGAATCGTTAGAAGGTGGACAGAAAAATTTAAAAATTTAAAAATGTGCAAGATTTCATTGCATACTTCTAAGGTAATATTTTTGGGCCACCAATGTGCAAGATGTCTAGTGAAAATTCAGATTCAGACAATACAGACTCAACCCTTAATGCTAAATTCGACACAATAGCAGCAGCAGTTTCTGGAGGAAAGGTGTGAAAGGGATGGGGCAGCTGAAAAAAGAAGCATACATATTTCTCGAGCGTATTCTTGCGCATTTTTCAAGGATGCAGCTCTTTAGGTTCATTAGGACTATACCTTTGGTATAATTACCAGAGATATGGAGGTCATCTAGGAACCAATTTGGTTTGAAAATTTGTTGTCCAAGGATCTGCGGACTCGGCCATATCCTTGCAGATTGATTGATTTTTCTTACAAATTAACGGTTTAAATGGCTATATCTTGGCCATATACCGTCCGATATTGGAAAGATATACCTCTTTCGACTCGTATAAGTCTATAGAATCAATCGCCATCAAAATTTTTTCATTTTAAAATTTTCGCGATTTTGACAAAAATTGTGATGTTACCCCTTGTGTTTTTTGTCAAATTTGATATGCGAGCTTTAGCTGTAATTATAGGCTTTAAATGACTATATCTCGGCCATTTGTTGTCCGAATTGGGAAAGATATATATCATTTTACTCTTAACAGTCCATAGAATCAAAATCTATTAAAAGTTTTGAATTTTAAAAATTTCGCGATTTTGACAAAAATTGTGATGTTACCCTTGTCATTTTTGTCAAAAATGGTCAAAATTTTGAATGTCAATTTTTGAATGCCAATCAATAGTGCTAATCCGTACGAGTCCAAAAAGGTATATCATTCGAAGATACGAGGTTTTTTGACCGAGATATGCGGATTTTACCCCCGTAAAAGCGTTTAAATGATTATATCTCGGTCGTACTTCGTCCGATTTCAGCGAGATATACCTCTTTTAACTCTTGCAACTCAGTAGAATCAAACGCCATTAAAAATTTTGAATTTCAAAAATTAAAGAATTTATGATACTTAAAATGTTTGTATGATATTCTTGATTTTTTCCTAAGTATATGGATCTACTTGTCAAACGGTCTTGAATAGAAAATTCATTATAATGAATTATCCTGCGACTGATGACATCAGTTTTCAAATTGAAAATTTCAGCAGCTGCTTCGACGCATACAAATGTAAGAAATATAGCGTCATACATGCATAACTTTCATTCATATGTATGTATATATATATATATGTATATATAACATACTTAGTTGGTGGTATGAATGGATATTAAAGGGAATGAGTGTGAACAGCGACGCTGCTGTTGTTGTTGTTGTTGTTGTTGTGCTGTTGCTGATGCTACTGCCTTAAAAATGCAAATCAAGTTTCAAATATTTGAACAATAATATTTGTGGAATGCCACGAAATGCCTGAGGAAACCCAAGTCGAGGCAGAAGCCGAGAGAGCATATTTAAAATGTCGCGTGCCGTTAACTCCAAAATGCCAAAAGCCGACTCGCATACATTCTAATTAATAGTGCGAGCAGGAATGGGAATGGGAATGGATATGGATATGGGAATGGATATGGGTATGGATATGGGGAACCCAAAGCCGCAAGCGGGCGGGCCAAATGAAAGGCTCGTCGCCGCATTAGAAAGCAGCCGGGCGAGCCGGACCGTGCCAGATGACAATGATGAGGCAACTGGTCTCGAAATGCGCCGCTGTCAAACGCATTATGCAAAATAAAAAAAAAAAACACAGTGGCTGCGACTCGAAATGTGTCCATATCCAAGTGCAAGGCATTTCCGTCGCTGCTGTGGTCACTTAGACGCATCCGTCGCTCCTTATCAGCGGCATTTGAACACAGCTACCGGCTGAAACAGCTACCAGACCAGCGGTCGCTTGAGTGCCATGCCTCGTTCTTGTTCTTGCTCTTGTTCCCATTCCCGTTTCCCAGGCAACGATTGCCTGTGTTTCGGGCGCTGATTTAGCCGGCCACCGGGCGCGTCCTGCTATCGACGACACATTGACAGGACATTATCGGCACACTTGTAAGCGCCTTATCTTAATTGCTACTGACCTGCACAACGTTCGGGCCAACGCGACCCGACTCGCAGCTACCTTTCCATGTCGTGCTGCTGGCCAAGTTATTTTAAATGCGTTTTTCGAGTGCCTGCATGCAAAATGCGAAATTATTTTTGTGACGATCGCCCTCGAGGGTCCGCTGCGTGCTCAGTTACTGTTACAGCGACAGCTGCCTCTGTGTCATATTTTGCATATTTGTGGCAGCGTTTTTGGGGGCCGCTAATTGGAGATTATGCCTAGCGCGTGTTCCCCGGCATTCCGCGGATCGCCAACCAGCTGGGTGGGATGGGGATGAGTCGGGCTTCAGTCGAGAAGCAGAAACTGAAGCTGACCAAACTGGTTAAACATTAGAAGCATACGTGGTCGAAAACGGCAATTGGCTCGCATTTGGCGACTGTTTGCGTTTCTTTTATTCCGCAGAAGTGTAAATTGCAGCTCAATGTGCGAAATTATCATTTCCATATCGGGTCTAAGAATTTTAACGGCCATTTGTGTGCGCAGTCAGCAGCAACGACAACAACGACAACAACAACGCTTACAACAACAACAACAGCAACAACAAACTTCAACAAAATCATGTCGAGTCGTACTCAGCTCAAAACTTACAACATGCAACTGGCAACTGGCAACTTGCAACTGTGCAACTTTGCTGGCGGATTTACGTGGAATTGCAAACGACTGTCTTCCTGCTGCAGCTATCGAGACAGACAGGTGGACACCCAATATGGCTATTGAGTTATTCACTTTGACATGCCGGCAGCGACAGTGGCATTCCGCTGCGAGGGAGCAGCTCCATCTGGGCGGTCGCTAGAGCCCAGCAGCGGACGATGTGGCTGGTGGATTCGATGTCGATGACGATGCTGCTAAACTGCAGCTGGAATGCGTATTAGCAATAACACTGTGCATATTTCATATTTTGGCAGGAGGCGGCTGCCAAAGAATTATGACAGCATCGCATAGTTACCAAAGTATTTTGAGTGCGACAATTAGCAGCGTTGCTCATACGCCTCGTATGCCAAACCCACTTTACATGCATCCCCGCCACCAGTTCGGAACGAGGCCCTGCAATGGGCCAATTTGCGCATAAGGTCAGCAGCAGCAGCAGCAGCAGAAGGCTCTGCATGAAGTTTATCAAAATACGCGAGTGTCCCTGTGTCTGTGTCCTTTCGCCATTATTGTGTTCCCCCCCCGGCCGAGGTAACTGTTGTTGTTGCTGGCCAAGTCCAACCCTTGGCAAAGATGTCTGCTTACTCTGCTTACACACACACACACACACATACAAATGTTAGCACACACAAACAAACTGGGAATGACAGCAAACCGGTTTGTACACTCACACACAGACACAGCCAAGGGGTTCACGCTGAGCGCTTGCATGGGGCGGAGACTTCTCTGCTGCTGCTGTTGTTGTTGCCTTTTTACTTGCTCTTATCTGATGGCAATAAGCCGAAACCCGAAGCTGCCGCCTGCCCCCCTTGTTGTTGCTGATATGTTGCATGAAATGAATTGTTTGCTTGCCATGCGAATACATCACGCCAGCCACTGCTGCTACGCACACTATGGTTGTCCCGCTCGCACACACGCCATGCAGCCTGGCCATAGAGGTGGACTGAAACTAAAACTGGAGCTGGAACTGGAGCTGGAGCTGGAGCTGCGGCTGGGGCTGAAGCCATAGCCAAAATGTGTTGCTTGGCCAAAGTTTGGCAAATGTTGCAACTGCTGCTGGTCTTGTTTCGGCCGTATTGAGGTGTTGCTTTCTTTTGCCTCTGTTTTGTTTTAATATTAAAATCGATCCAACGGAGCGAACTGCATTTGCGGCACTTGCACTTGAATGCATTTTAAAGCAGCTCAAGCGCATACTCTGCTTTTTCATCTGTTTTTTTTTTTGCAATTTCCTTCTTTTACTCTCTTGTTTTTACCGAATTTCAGCGATTTCAACAATTTCTGTTCGCATCCACGAGGCATTTGGCGTTATGAAGTGCATATGAGCGGCAGTCTCTCTGTCTGTCTGTCTGTTTGTCTGTACGTGTGCATTATTAACGAAATATTTTATATTCATCTCTGCGTCTGTCTCTCTGCTATTTGTTTGCTGTACTGTTTTTTTTTTTTTTGTTTTTTGTTCGCCCTGCATTTCATGGCATTCAGCTCGTCTATTTGGGCCTTCGTGTGGGCCGTGGGCGCAACGGATTCCCTTTTAATTAACTCAATTTCATGCCATTTACCACTTTTTTCCCTGATCTGAACATATTTCATATCCATTTTACTCTTTCCGCTGCGGTAATCAGTTTCAGCTGTTGTTTTCCCGCTTAATGAATTGATTGCATAAAATAATTGAGAAAACATGCGAGCCATGCACATAAAACAATCAAATATCGAATGCATGTTTTAATTAACCGATTTCGATCAACTAATATAGAGATTTATTTTTCTTATACAACAATCATACATATTTCAAATTAAACTATTAAAAATTCCAAAAAATTTTATTTTCAAAAATGAATATATTTTAAATGTAGAATCAATCTATGAGACAAATCATGACCAAAATGCCATCAAACGTGAAAATCGGTTCAGTTTTGACAAAGTTATAAGAGTTTGAAATATGGGATCTATGGGTCCAAGAGCTTTACATGTCAAAATTTTTCTCGTTTTTGGCATGATTTTTGACCAAAATTTTGACCACCTCAAAATCGGCTTAAATGTTGTTTTTTATGCTAATTATGACAAATACAATCGATTAAAAACAAAAAATTCGCAATTCTAAATTTTGAAAAAAATTTTTTTTCGAAAATTAACAAGGGGGTACATGCTTTTTTGACCAAAAAATCGCAAAAAATTTTATTTCCAAAAATGAGTATATTTTGAATGTAGAATCAATCTATGAGACAAATCATGACCAAAATGCCATCAAACGTGAAAATCGGTTAAGTTTTGACAAAGTTGTGGGAGTTTGAAATATGGGAACTATGGTTCCAAGAGCTTTACATGTCCAAATTTTTGTCGATTTTAGCATAATTTTTGACCAAAAATTTGACCCCCTCGAAATCAGCTTAAATGTTGTTTTTTATGCTAATTATGGCAAATACAATCGATTAAAAACATAAATTCGCAATTCTAAATTTTGAAAAATTTTTTTTTCGAAAATTAACAAGGGGGGGTACATGCTTTTTTGACCGAAAAATCCCAAAAAATTTTATTTTCAAAAATGAGTATATTTTGAATGTAGTATCAATCTATGAGACAAATCATGACAAAAATGCCATCAAACGTGAAAATCGGTTCAGTTTTGAAAAAGTTGTGTGAGTTTGAAATATGGAAGCTATGAATCCGAGAGGTTTACACATGAAAAAGTTATGTTTATTTTGGAATTATCAAAAATTCAAATGCCTCAGAATCGGTTTCAAATAGCTAAAACAAGAAAGTTCTTATTAGAAAAGTGTAATCCTTTTGCCTTTTGATATCAATGACTCAATCAAGGGATGCGAAATATGTTAAGTTTTATTAAGAAAACGCTCCGCAATATTTGCCCATTGAGTTTATAATCAAAAATAAGTGCTCTCTCTCTTTGTTACCTTCCCAGAAGCACAATAAAAGTTGGGCCTGCTTAGGCCAGGCAAAACTAATAAACTCGCCTTTTTTCTTCTTTGGTTAAATTTCAGCCACATCCGCATCCTTGTCCGCAGCGATGGGACTCTTTGTCTTCCAGTTTGAGGCGCGCGGCTCTAATTGCTGTTTAAAGCGAATTTCGAAAAAGCCCACAAATTTACCGAGTTGCGCTGGCCAAGTGCAAATGCAGCTAAGACTCCAACTCGAACTCGAACTCGAACTGGAGCGTTTTTGTGAATTATTTTCCCATTATGAACAGATTAGGTTTATTGTGGACCGTCTTGGCAACGGGCTCCAAACGGGGTTTCCAGCCAAGCGAAAGTAAACGGCACATATTAAGGCACGAGGGACGCCGGCAGGTTGTGGAAAAGCAACCCGACTCGGTTCGAGCTGGCGCTTTTCCTGGCCGCTTAGAATACGGCATGACTCCACCCTCGAAAGGAAGTGAAACGGCGTAGAAGGTGATTTAAGGAAAGACAGCTCGACGCTGTTCTGTCCTGTTGTCCCGTTGTTGTGTCGTCCTGTCGTCCCGTCGGGTTTCCTTGTCATGTCGAAACGGTGAAAAGTTCTCCCGTTGCCGGTTTGGCTTCTTTGTTAGGCAAATTGTAAAGAACAAAGGGGGAAAAGTATTTTAACGCGGTCTGAATTTCAAAAGTTTGTGCCAAGGTGCTCAATGTAGGTTTGTTCTGGGGGAGGGTAAAGGGGGATGTGTGGAGCAAGCAGACACTTGAAATTCCCGCTTTGAAGCGTTTGTTTTTATGCGAATTTACCATAATTTTGCCTTATTTGTGTAACGTGTAAATTATTAAATAACTTACAATGTCATTCCTCGGTTCGAAATATTTAAGGTACGAGAATATCTATGTAAGTGTGTGTGTGTGTGTGTGTATGTATCTTAGGAAACATTAATTAGAATATCAATGGAGCATGCTGCTTTTCCGATATGTTCTACAGGAAATGTCAATTGCGCCACCTTACACACAGAAGCAGAAAACGAGAAACAGAAACAGAAGCTGAAGCTGGGAATTGCCTTTCAGATGGCGAGAGATCAGACAAATAAATCACAATAACGCCAGCTACTGACGTGACCGGCCAACCTACAAAAACCGCATGCACACAGATACAATACATACACACACAGACACACACACATATGTACATCGAGTGCAACCGCAGGCCGGCGCACAAATGAACCCAAAACAAGAGACGGGCTCTGGCCCAGGAAAATGATGTATTGCTTTTTTAACGCTGCTGATAGTCTGCGCAATCGCAGGAGCCGGTGACGGAGCTGGCAAACGCCACATGGATGCGGATGCGGCTGTGGCAACCGAACCACAGCAGAAGCAGCCGCATCAGTAGCCAGGCTGGGTGACTGGCTGACTGGGCTGGCCGTAATCAGCGCTGCATGTGGGATCAATGGACGGACGTGTAGCAAACGAGCAAACATGTGGTCGAAATATGTTAATTCTACGTTAATTATAAATTGATATTTGTCTGGGCGCACAGTTTTTTTTGTTGAGCAGCCAGCAGCCAGGACATTTGAGCTCGCCTGAGAGCTGAGAAATGCCAATGCATCTTAACGGCCAAAGCTAACCTCCCTCGCTGCCTCAATTAGCAGCCAATTCAGTTTGATCGAATTTACGATTGGCCATTAAGCATTTAAGAGCCACGGCTACGTGCGACAGATGAGCGTGAACCGTGCCCGAATCGCCGTGCAATGCCCCAAAGACAACAATATCGACTCTCACTGGAAATGTTGTTTATTTATGTTTGCGTTTGTGGCCGGGAAAAGGTGATTGGATGGGGGTTGGGGATGGGCGCGAGCACGCATAGATCAATAACAACAGCATTTGGTGGCCATAAAGTGCGTCAGTGTCCCCGTTTGGATGTCAAAGTTCCGATAGTTCGCAGTCGACACACGAGCGCGTCCAAAAATATCCGTGCTGTTATTTTTGTATTTTTATTATTGTTTTTCCATCTTATTTATTATCAACTTTGGTTGGCTCCTCTGTTCGCATAATTTAACACGTCAGGCAATTTGTTCCCGTTGACATTCCCGAGTTCTTGTTTATCTGCACCGAAATTAATTTCCATTCCTTATTGAAGAAATTTTTACATTTCCATCTGCAAATCCACAAAGCAGGCTCATTTGGAAATAGATTTGTTAGAGTAAAATAAATACAAAACTCGATAATCCATAAAGAAAATTGTTTCCATTTAAACAATCAACGTTAGTTTACTAATCGGGGATTTGAACATTTTCGAAAATGTCTCGAAAAAAGTTCCTATCGATTTTATTAATTCTCCCGGTTGTCTTCGAACATCAAGTTCCCGTAATGTTAAAATTATGAAACTAGTATCCCATAAATTAATTCTTTTTATTACATTGATAAGAATTCGCTAGCATGCATTGTCTGTTAATCAAAAATCACAATCGAACCATAAACCGAATCAATATTAAACACTTGATTGGTTTCCAGTCATTTATGATCTACTACTTTTACTACTACTACTACTACTACTATTCCACACATAAAATAATAAAAATAATACAATAATATAATAAAATTTATTTTTTATCTCAATCCAGAGCAGATTCTAAAAAAAGTAAAACTATAAAATAAAAAATTGCTAAACTTCTTCATATTTCAAAACACAATTTTTTACACATTTGCTTATATTTTTGCCATGAATTTCTCGACCTTATTCTCAGCCTTGCATCCAGATGAGAAACTAGGTGAAGACAGGTAGACTTCGGGCTCGATTCTTGGGGAAAGCCATCTCATTACCACACAATGCGACAATAAACTTGTGATGCGGCCAAAGCTGATTCACTTCTCCGTTTTGTTTCGTGCTGGCCAAACGGAAGAAGGAAGTGCCGCCAAAAACGGAACCATCTGTCGCGTTTCAGATACGAGTGACAACGTTCAAAAAAAGAAAAAAGAAAAACAAAAAAGAAAGAAAAACAGAGCAGAAAAAAGAATTTAAACACTGGCCGTGCAGTTATTAAAAAGCGATAAACCCAGGGCAAACGCATTGGCGAATTGTTGAACACCTTGGCGACAGGGGCGGCCCAGTTAGCTGCGTCGGGCAGTTTCGCATTATGGAATTCTTATGCTAAAATAATGTGAGCACGGCTGCCACAACTGCGACGGCTTCAACCGGCTTTCACAGCCGATCGATCGGTAATAAATTTGTTTCGCCGCAACGTTAGCAACGCAACGCTGACCGCTTCCTTACCCCAGGCCGGACCATGTCCGCGTCCGAGTCCGAGACCGAGTTCGAGTCTGCGTCCCAGTCAGAGTCAGAGCCAAACTGGAAACAGTCAGCCAGTTGGTAGCACTGGCAAAAAGACTTGATGTAAATACGCACACGGGAGCTTGTCGCGCGTTTGTCCGTTTCTTTAATTCATGAGCAGGCAGGGCCGAGGATCTGTGGTAGAACGGCTGGTTGGCCAACTGTTTGGGTTCGATGAGGCGCGCAAAGTTGACCAACTGCGCGATAAGTCATTGAAAGTCAATAATATGTTACGCGCCTTTCATCTTATTGTATAATAGCAATAACAATAAGAACGTCGCCCCGGCTCAGGAAGTGCCAGCATTTGTATCTGTATCTGTATCTGGAACTGTATCTTTAGCTGTATCTGTATGTGTATCTATAAGCGGTTTTCAGTCACAGTCATGGACACAAATTTGTATCTTATTTATGACTCGAGCTGTGCCAGCGACTATCTGAGATTTGTATTTCATTAATTATGCATCTTCTACGCCGGCTTGTTTTTGGGGCCCGCGTAGTCGGTCCCCAGTCCGCCAACGCCGATGATAAATAGCCCGAGATTAATAAGGCGCCTGGCTAAATGGCGTGGAAAACATGCACATGTGAAATAAACGATTATTAAATTTGTTTCTTGATTCGTATCGGGCTCTGCTGCTCATCGTTTTGTGTGGAAGCTCACGTTTGCTCAGTCGGAATGGCATCATTAGGAGGCCGTTTGCATTAATTATGACTGCGATTGCTGTTAAACAGGATTAAAACGAAGGCGGGAGGGAGAACACACTGGAACGAGCTTAGCATCGTTTGATTATGTTATATAGAATTGATGCTTATCGAAACGAATGGCAGGGCGACAGCAAGTCGAAGGTTAGATGAAAGGATCCTCCTTGAGAAGAGACAAGCCACAAATAAATTGAAATCTGTTTCTTATCTTTAAAATTTATGAACTAGACCTACAGGTATGTACCGAAAACAATGGAATCTAGTTGTTATTCTCAGTATTTGTTGGCACAAATTAAAACTGTTCTATGGAATAAGAATTTGTATCCTTTTTAAGCGAAAAGTGTACATTCGATTTACTCAGTTATACTTGTTTTCGGATGACAATTCTAACCAAATATAACTAACTGAATATAACTTTTTATTTACTTTGCTTTAAAGATGATCCAGTTAAATGTCCTGACTAACTGCTTGCAAAATATATCCTTACAACAATCCGTATTGCAAATTTTCGTGGTGTGGTTTGGTTAATGGCTCGAACCTATGTTTCGCCATTAGCTGTTTTGATTCAAATTGCCCCAAAATTATGTCATGTAACAAATTAGTGTCTAAATACTTTTGGTTCAAAAGAAGTTTGATAAAATATTTTACTCGCAACAATAAATAAAGAACAAACAATGATTTTTTTTGATTGTATTCAAATTGTTTTTATTTTAATAATTTTTTTTTTGTTTTTGTTGCATTCAATTTGTATAACCTAATTTGTGAAATTCAAAATTGAAGATATTAAACAAAATAAATTCTAGCTTTTAAATTTATGTCCAAGTCGTTAACTATACAAGAATTGTTGATTATTATCGTTAGTGTTATTATCGCTGTAGTAAATTGTTACCAAAAAACTCTAACGCAGGTTATGCATAAGAATACATATATGTACTATATGTATGTATTTATAACTTTAAATGTAATATATATATATATATATAATTATGTGTGCGTATATTTATTATTTATAAGTATGCGTGTCTAACTTGCTGATATGGGATGCTAAAATTATGGGGCGTACAATGCAATGCAAAAAATTACACAATTTTAATACGCGAATCGTTTACAATTTAAGAGTACAAATAATATTAAACCTCACAGACTCAATTTAATTACACACAAATTTCATAAATCTTCGAAATTAGATCGATTTCAGCATTGTTCAACAGATTTTATTCAATCTAAACCGTTTGCTATTTGGGGGTAGGAGGAGGGGGTGTGTTCTCATCTTTATCTGTGTTCAACATAAGTTTGCACATTTATTTATATATCATTTACTTAATATTAGCGGAGCGTCCGTTTATTGTTTGTTGCTGGGCTTTCTTGGTTGTGATTTATTTGCATTATTTGTTGAGTGCCGCTTTCCTTTTATACATCAACGAGAATTCCCCTCACACCTGCTGGCGTCGTGGGATAACACTAGAGAGACCCGCTTGCCGAGAGCTCCTAGAACCAGTACAGATCCTTTGACGATTCCTGCACTTGGGCTTCCAGACCTTTTCGTTGTTGTTGTTGTTGTGGCCACCGAGCAAACAAAGAAAGAAAGAAAAGAAACAAAACACACATTTCATTAAAGCACATCCGCAGAGAGGTCAAGCGCTTTGAACCGCACCATTGCCATGACAATGGCACACAAATGGACAGTTGCCACAGGTCCTTAAAGCCGGAGACGAGTACGCACCTGCCATTGTTGGATAGCTCGAATAGGCTGCCGCACTCTCCAGGGCATGGGCTGTCTGCTGGTCGTGGTGTAGTCTGCAAAAGCCCAGATACATTTTCAGATACATTTTTAAATCGAAAAAAAACATGAATGCGCTATGATGTGACAAAAATTTGTATTAATTATATGTATAATATATAATAAAAATCTATATTCGGAAAAGCGGTATATTATATATATTTATCGAATTAAGAAATACACAAAAAGTATATCTGTGCATACTAAATTTGGTGTTACTATTAAGATACAAATAGCTAGAGCTACTCTGCTGTTAATGTTGTCAACAAATAAATAAAAATCTGCAATTACGAATACAGTATAAACTAAAATTGCTATTTTTTATTATTTTTTTTTTTTTAGTAAAATTGTTAACTTTTTATTATTTTCTTTTTTTTAGTTTCGGATATTGCTGTAAACTGTCAATGTAAAATTTGTTTAATTTGTTTGGTTGAATTTAAACAGTTGCTTGAATTATCTTGATAAAATATTCAAATTAAATGTTGTTAATATAATAATTATTAACCTTCCGCTAAAACAAATACCAAATCCATGCAAGCCCAGTTCGTCATAGTTCATGGCCTAAATGAGCTATCTATCAACTATCTATCTAACCTTTTATTAAAGAATTCAATATCGAATTTTAGTAATTCAATTTGCTTTTCAAATAATTTTAATTTTTTACAAATTTGCCTAAATAATAATAAAAAGCATTTAATTTAAATAATTTTTTAGAGATATATTAAACCTCAATACAATAGTTAACATAATTTTATATATGAATTCTACACATAATAAACTCATAAAAATAGTCGACAACAATGGATTGTAATCTGTGTTTAGGGATGGGTGGGGAGCTGATTGGGGCTTACCTTGTGCCGTGGCTGTACTGTTGGGGCAGGCGCAGCAGGCTGCCGTACTGGGCCATGTTGTGGTGGTAGGCGTGCGCGTGGGCCGCGTGCGCATGCGCCGCGTGCGCGTAGGAACCATAATGCGCGGCCGCCGCATGCGGCACCCAGGGATCTGCGGCGTAGCCGGTGTCTGTCGCTGTGCCGTACAAGTCGCTAACCTGGATATGGTCCGAAATGGGTAGATGGAACAAAAAGATTGCCGGTCAGCAGGGCCCGAATTACAACTTATTTAGAATGCTTGTGCAAAGTACGCCTGGATCCGAGCTCGAACCCAAGCGCAGACCACTCGTTATTGCGGCACGTATTGCAGTTAATCGTTTTCATGGTCATGGCAATTGTTTTTGTTGTGCCTTCGGCTTTTCGGTTGGGGTTAACACTTACCTGTGGATGTGTGGGGGCGGGTATGGGATGCACGTAATTGCTGTTCCAGAACGATGGTGGGAAATTGCGACTCGACATGGGGCTGCTGCTATCTGAAAGAGTCGAACCAAGCAAATATCGTTAATCCAGTTTGGCAATGCACCGACTAGCCAAAGTCGAGTTGTAATAGGACCTACTTAAAGAGTGCCAGCAACAGCAACCGCATGAACAATTTCAATTCAAGTGCATAATGATAAACTGAGCATCTGCTGCTGCTGCTGCTGCTGCTGGCGACTCGCGATTGGGGCACGTACTTGGCTGTCGTCGGCGCCATGGCTTGTTGCAAATAACTGAGCGGAATGTGTGTGTGTTGTCGGTGCCGTGTTCAGGATCATCACTTGTATTAAATGGTTGTAAATCTACGCGCTTATGAAATCGCAAAGACGAACACGAAGACATCTCCATTATGCGGCAGCAGCAGCAGTGTAATGGAGCTGCTGCTTCAAAAAATTGTTGCCGAAAATAGCAACAACTTTTGGTTGGCTGCTTGGCTGGCGTCTGTGGCATGCACATGTGCCACAAGGACTGCAACTGGGGACCGCTGCCGCAGGCACTGCATAGGCGCATTTGCGTTGACAACATTCCAAACTCAATTCAAGAGAAAAATATACAACAACTGCAGCACAGTTGTTGGGCCCCCTTTTTGGGGCGGGGTGTGTCAATGGGAATATAATGGAAACAGGACGGGGCGGGGTGGCGGCCAGCAAAGCTACGAGGATATGTTTGAACTGTCGCGAGTCGCAAGTCGCGACTTGCCCGGCACGTTGCCTTCTGTGCCTTGAATGCTGATGATGTGCCCGACTCGACTGGGTTGGGTTGGGTTGCCTGGTTGGGTTGGTTGGTTGGATGGTTGGATGGCTTGCGGCTTGGTTGGCTGGTTAGCGATGCCGCGTGCCCCATTCAGTTGGCAAAAAGTCGTCATCGTCGCCATCTTCAGCGTCATAGTCATTCACTCACTCGCTCAACTGACGGTCAGGAATTCCCATTAATGTGCAAACAAGCAACAACTGCTGCCGCAGTCGCAGTCGCAGTCGCAGTCAACGTCGCAGTTGCAGCGAGTGTTGCCAAAGATTTTGGTAACGTTTTCACTTTCATGCCGGCACACAGAATTCAAAGCGAAAGCCGCTCAGGTTGCAAGAGCTACCTGTCGGCCGCTCACCTTTCACCTGATCAAGTCGGGGCCCTAATGAAGTTGCAGCTGTATCAACTGATAAGCGCCGATCACACCGACCTGGCCACACATCATGACCGTGTCCTTTCAAATGAAAAACGGGGAATGTATATGGAAATAGCAATCGGGCAACTTTAATTTGGTTGCCGTTTGGGGTTCGGGTTTTGCTGGTCTCGCATCTGCGCCAGCGGCGGGTGCCAAGGAATTTTAAATCGAATTCTTGTAGCGTCTAATTAAATACTCGGTAGCATTCGAATATCATATGAAAGTGCCACAACAAAATCGAAAAACACACACAGACGCCAGACTGAAGGCTGCAGCTGAGGACAACTCGGGCCAACAAAACATCTCTGCTTTTGGGGTAAGTCCAATGCGGGGCGTTGTTCGACGATATTTTAAGAGAACAGAACAGAACAGAACAGAACCAGCGGCAACACAACTGAAAGTGCAAGCGTGCCACTTGCTGTGTGTTTGTGTGTGTGTGTGTGTTTGTGTGTGTGCGATGCCATGCAATGTGCTGTGAGTGTATCTCGAGTAAGCAGTTAATTGAAATGCATTTTAAAACCGTAATGAGGAATCTATGCGGCATTCGGCATTGGCACCGCCAGACGAACCGCACAACAGCAGCAGCAACAACAATCACAGCAACAACAACAACAATAAGCAGAGCAATAGCAGCAACAACAACATCGACCACATCGCATTCCGGCGACATTTTATAGCACATTCCAACTAGATATATATACACACGCACACATACATCGCACACATACATACATACATGTGTGTATATACGAGAATATTCGTACATTAAAACAACAACAAAACTGCACATCGACTGAAAGAGAAAAATCTATATAAATACTAAATAGTTTTTAAAGAACTATGTGTGTGTGTGTGTGTGCCAACCACTCAAATAGACAAATGGCCAAAATGAACTTTAAATACCATTAAGTAGCGTCACAATAAAAAAACCAACAACAACAAAATTATTTTGTATTTTTGTTGTTGATTTTTATACGTTCGAATTGCGCAAGTTTCACAGTTTACTTAGTGGGTGAGTGGTTTACTTTTGATTCAACAACAGCAACAACAACAATAACAACAACAAACAGCAAAAACCATTAAAAAAAACAAACACAAATTTATATAAACGAAAAAAACATTAACATTATGCGTCAATTTACAATTGAAGCTAATACCGAAAACAAAATTAAAATAATAAAAAATCAAAATAACTGAAAAAAATAATTTAAAAAATGCTATATCAAAACAGAATATTTTTATGTATTATAATATGGGTCATATATTTAAAACACGAAAAGTGAAAAACATATAAGATATGTTTTGTTTGATTTAATGTTCACCAAAATTAACTATGCAGTAAAAGACTTTGTTTTTAAAAATCACACCAATCATAAGCTTGATTATGCTTTGAATATTTGGGTAAACTTTTATTCACATTAGATAACTACATAAATTTATATATATCATATAGTAAACCCATATTAAATACTATAAACAATTTGATTCAACGAGTTAATCTTCGTCATACAGAAATTAACTTGTTGTTAAATTATTTATGTTTTAAAGTAATTTTATTTCAAAAATTTAAAATAAATTAAAATGTCAAAATAATGAAAAATTTGACATATTTAAGCAGATTCAAATGGAAAAATGAACAGAAGAAAATCGAAGAAATTTATAGAGAATAATTAGTTTTAAATTGTCTCAAATTATTCCATTCGACGCAAATTTATTATTTTACAAAACCAAATTGTAATAAATTTTATAATTTCACAATTTGTTTGATTTAATTAGAAAATAGATAACAAAAGCTCACTGTTTAATATTGCTTTTAACATACAAGATTACAAGATTAAAATTAATTTCGTCAGTTCAGTTTGTTTATCGGGTAAATCCCCTCAATTGGAAAACCGATTGAATCTGATTGGATTTATCCAGCAGGCTTTGTTGCCAGCATAAACGTGAATTTGCAATTACGCGTGTCAAATGAAATTTTACAGTGCTGAAATTGCCAAATCAAAGTGCCAATAGCGTGATTCAGGTCTGTGCACACCCCCTCACCTGAACAGCACCCTGTTTGCCACAAGGGTGCCATTCGCCCCCAAATGGCAGCCACAGACAAACTCAATAAAAGTCTCTGCGACTGCGATTGCGATTGCGTTTGCGATTGCGATTAGCGGTAAAAGAAATACACCACAAACTGTGTTGAGTGCTCGTCGATTGGCCAAATTGGTGGGTGTTTGTGGCTGGAGATTCGCCGAAGGAGATCCAAGGACACGTACGCAGCATTAGCAATCACCTGTTTAGCATGCAAATTTTTCTGTGCCAATTGATTGATTGAGCAATAAAAAGCAGCTGGCTAATTTCTAACTAGCTGCAGATGCAAAGCAAAACAAAAAAGCGAACAGTGCATCATACATTTTAAAAATAAAACAAATATGAAGAAAAGAACCTGCACGACAGCAGCCAAAAGATGCAGAAAGACAGCGAATGGGTGGAGCGGGGCGGTGGGGTACAGGCGGCGTACAGTTGAGCCGAGCCGACAGGCATGAACAAACAAAACGTTTATCTTCATTAAAGGAGGTAATTAATTTTGAAATCGAAAGAACAACCGAGTGGCAAGTGGCAACTTGATTTATTTGGTTTATTGTGCGACGCGCAATGGCATCCAACGACGGAGATCTGCAAAAGGCCCCGCGTCGGGGCCCTCGAGAGGAATACGTACAAGACGGCATTATTGTCTGCTGCTTGAACGCAGCGCTTATTCCAAGTGCAATATGCGAGGTTCATTTGAATAGTTTTCACTGTTTTTCAAAACAAAGGAATTTACTTTTATGTTAAAGTTGAATAAGGTAGAGTTTAAAATATCTAAATACGGTTCATGATAAGATATATAGTATCAAAAATAAACAAATTTGATTGAAAATATTTAACAGATTTCTGCTCTCTTTCCACATAAAAATGCAATATTTTGTAGATTTTTTTTGGAATTTAAGATACCAAAAATAAATAATTATTTAAAATATTTCGACTTATAATTAACAGCTTTCATTTCGAGTACATTTTATTGCTTGAAAATATTTCGTGACAAATTATAATACCCTCTGCCAGGTAAAGGCTGCTAATAGCAACAAACAAAAATTAGTTTGTTCATAATTTTTTTTTTAATTGGTTGCAATTCGTAATTCGCCTTGGTTTTATTTATTTTTATATTTATTTTTCTTTTTTGCCTTTTTCACTTTCATTACCAATTGCACGCGACATTTTAATAACTCGCTCTGATTCGTGGCTAATTATGAGATTTGGCGCCCCATTCGGGCTCCACTGGTATTCATTTGGGGATCTGTTTCGTCTGTGTTGCCTCCAGTTCTGGTTCTGGTTAAATTGTAAACGCCAACACGCAAACTGACAGCTGGGACAAGTACATGACATGCGCGGGTCTTTTGATCAACATGTAAATGTGGAGTGTGGGCCGCGCAGGGAGGGAGGCTCCCGTTCGGGAGCCATGCGTGATGCCGTGACAACTTTTGTGGGAGTACGTACCTTTTGTATCCTTGTTGCTGTAGTTGAGCGCTCGGGAGAAGTGCTCGTCCACAACGCTGGCCGTGTCGCCGGAGTAGTTCGTAAATACAACGCAGGTGGCCGACAGATACTGGGCACGTCCTTGGCTACCGCCGCCGCCGCCGCCGACGCCGCCTCCGACTCCGATGCCGCCGCTACTGCTGCTGGTGTCCAGTGGCAGCTCCTTGGACATGGCGCCCGTGGCTGAGCCGACGCCCGCCGCGGACGCTGCCCCCGTTCCGTGCAGCGAGTGCGGATGCAAGTGCGGATGCCGCGGCGAGTCTGGGCCAGAGGAGCAGGATGATTCATTGTGATGATGTTGCTGGGAGCCCACCAGGCGCGCTGAAAATTGAAATTAGTGCAAATCCATTACATCATATTGACAATCGGTGAGTGGAAGGAGCCCGAAGGGGGGGGCGTGCATTGTTGCATGTTCTGAGTTGCATTTCCGTAATAAAATATGATATAAATTATTAAATGTTAACTCGTCGGAATGTCGACGAGCTATCTTAAAAATGTGCAAATTAATTAGCCTGCTCGCTCTCTTTCTCTTTTTTATCCACTTGTTTTCTATCTCTCTCTTTCTCTCTCTTTCTATATTTCTCTCTCTATCTCTTCTTTGCCACATTTAAACGGCAGCACATTCCAACCATGGCCAACAATCGATCTTCGATGCTGACAGCAAAAATGCGAACATGCATGATTATTTTTATTGGATTTACTTAAGTGGATATAAGAAATTAATATTACAGTTATGTGCGTGTTTATGAGTAAATAAACAGTACGAAAGAGGATAGAATTCAATTTGATTAAATTTTTTTAAATGAAGGGTAAATTAATATTGATTTCATAATTGATCATAAATGTTAAAAAATATAAAAAGTTCAAAAGCAAATTTTGCGTAAGCTTTTTTTAACTGTCAATATTTCTTGGATCAAGTGCCGCATTAAAATCGTATATTTTAACAAAAATTCAGATTCAAAAACTAAAGTTTTATGCTCAAGTTAAAAAGTTTCTCTGCCTTGGTCCAGTTTTGAATACGCATCTACTTGATTTCAATCTATTTTCTACGCTTTTTATAACAAATATCTAGTAAAAAGATTATTGTAAATATTTGTTTCAAATATTTGCAAATAAGTTTTAAATTTTATAGTACTTTTATTTTGTTTTGTCGTGTCATTTACCCTCGCATTATCGTAAATTATATTAAGCCTAATAACTTGTGCCAAATTAAAAAAGGAAAATTTCTAAATATGTTGAATCAGGCAATTCTTTAAGTGATTTTGAATTTGTTTTAAAATTCTTTGACAGAGAAGCAATAGTATTTTTAGGAATTAAGCTTTTGCTATTGAAATTTAAATAATATTTGTTTAGTTGTTAATGCTGAGAGCAAATTCGACAAAGCTTAAATAATATATTTTCCTAAAATCTTAATAATAATTTTATGTTATATAAATTTATGCATCTTGTGGGTTTAATTTAAAAACTTAAAGCCCAAACTATATTGTGTAATATACACACAAAAATTAATTATATATACATGATTTTTACGGCACTTCTGAATTTAATTATTATTTTCCGTATTTATTGACTTCAATACATATTCCTCTGTAATTGATCTTAGGATCATCAGTTTCGTCATATATTCAAATTTCATATTTTCCAATAAATTTGTTACTAAATATTAACAATTTATTTAGGGTATATTTAACTGCACAGATAAAAAGAAAATTATTAAACTATCCCTCAATGAAAACGGACTATATATATATATATATACTATACTATAGTAAAAGTTTGATCACCTACCTTCAGCTTCGCTGCGCGGCACGATGAGATCCTCTTCTTTGGTTTGATGTGTCCGGCTGTGGATGCCGTGGCCGCCGCTGGCGCCGCTCAGCACGGGACTCATGCCGAGGCCGGCGCTGGCGGCATTGCTGCCAATGGGCAGGTTGGAGCCAAGCAAGCCGCCGACCGGTCCGCTGCCGACGCCGCCGCCCATTGCGCCCAGCTGCAGGCCGGAGGTGGAGGCCTGATTGGCCACCGCCGCAACGGCTGCGGCCGCTGAATTGTGGGCGGCGGCAACGGCCGCTGCAGCCGCATTGGCGCTCACCGATGGCGGCAGGATGGGGCTGCAGGGCGAATGCGAGCTGCCGGAGGCGCTCGACGAGGCGGCCAGCTGCACGCCCGAGGACGAGTACAGATCCTGGTTGAACTGCAAGAAACATTGAAGCATTAGCATTAGTGGCGACTATCAATGCTAGTGGGGGGCGGGGGAGGGGCAGGGGGAAGATGAGTTATGGGCGCGTTGGTGCAAATTGAAAATGACACAATACGAAAATTTATGTTGATGGAAAATGCAGCGAGGCCATTAAATTTACGAGCGTTCGCATATTGTCACGCAGTTGCCCGGAAAACGGTGAACGGTGAACGCCGAACGGGGCACTAACTGAATGGGGGGAGGAGGTCACACAACAACAACAACAACAACAACAACAACAACACAGACACACACAGGGCGATAATCACGCCGCAATCTCCCAGCTTGGCGACGTGTCAAACATAATGCGGCGCTCGAGACGATTTACGAGCGCAGCGCGACAACACCTCGCTCCCCCCCACCCCCCTTCCACTTCAGTGTTGCACCTTCACCTCTTCTTGCTCTTCTTCCCCTGGTTGCTCTTTAATGAGCCCATTAGCGCGAACGTTCTATAAGTGGCCGATAACCCGATGGCTGTTGTTTCGGCACATTTGCGAGCAAACGCTTCTAAATTTAAACCACAGCTGCCCCAACCCCCACCCCCACCCCCACGACTCGGCGGCGCACGCCAATTATGATAGTGCCAGGGGTTAATAATGGGTTAACCAGCACGATCCATTTGAAAAGTGCAGCGAGCATCGACAGCTCGCGGCTCCGGCCATGATTTATGTGCAGCAACAATGCGCCGCCTGGCGTGGGTGTATCTCGTAGATACATTCCACAGCAGCAGCAGCAGCAGCTGATACATCTCCCTCTCCCTTTCTCTTTTTTCTGTTGCGGCTTGTTTACAAAGTCTTAATTTGTTCCCCCAAGTGCCAGGGCGACCTAATTAGATAAGCGAAAACGCCAACTCATTGCGGGCGTGAAACAGGACTCGCCCTCCCCAACTATTGTATCTGCATCGGTATCTGTATCTTTAGCCGTCAATCGGTTTAAGCACATAATCAATATGTAGCCGGTGTCGTTTATCTGGCGACACGATCGCTGACCCAGCCAAGTGCAGTAGCCGACGTGCGAACAATGCGCAGATACAAAAGTATCTGCAGCGACTGCAGCTGTTGTTGCTGCTATTAGCTGCAGCGATATTTCGATTATGCTGAGCGGTCAGCTCGCGGCTCACACGGCATAAATCACCCGACCAGGGGCAGACGAACCTGCGACATCTTCAGTCTAACTTTGTTTTCTTGGCTGCTTCATTTTTTTCTTCGCCTCTCTTTTTTTTGCAGTTTTTGTTTTTGTTATCTGATCGCAGCTTGGAGTCGCAGGCGGTTTTGATGTGCTCGGCAAGAACTAATGGCGATACACACAATAAATTAAGAGAAAGGGAACGGGAACGGGAACAGAATCCTTTTGGCAAAAAGCAAAGTGTCGACGGGGACGACAAAACTGTGGGCAAATAAACCGGTCACCGATCAACGATCAGCGATCAACGCTGGCCCGGTCACCGGTCAGCCCGGCCGGCTGCTGACTCAATCTGCGATTGGCCGAATCGAATCCAACGAGAACCCTAACCCGAGACGGGCTGGCCAGCTCGATGGTGCGTCGTGCGGCGATCTTCAGTTTATCTGGGCCTCTTTATGGTCATGCAAAAGCATAGAATCAGAATCGTGTCGTATCGGTTACTTACATAAAAGGCCAATTTCGATTTGGTGCCGCGGCCTTGTATAATTGGAACTTGCGACACAAGAATTTCTTTGTGCCACAGCGACAAGCTCCACAGCCGAATGTCGACAGAGACCCAGGTCCACTGACCAGTCCACAGTGTCCACAGTTGACAATCCCCAGCCCAGGCCAAGCGACTAAGGTTCAGGCCCAGACCCAGATTCAGATTCAGATTCAGTGTCCCTTTTGGGCAACTGTGAAGCGCTTTTGGCATCGTGAGAACTTTTCTGTACTTGTCACAAAAAAATCACAGATATCTTCGAAATCAATGTTACCAAAAACAAATAAAAAATAAAAAAGAAACGCAAACAAAGCGACATTTGCTCGCGGAATTCCTTGAATCCACATCGAAAAACGATTTGCGTCTTGCGTGAATTCTTATGATTTGTTAGCCGGATTTAATTATGGCCCAGTCTCAGGGAGAACAAATTGTCGCGACTGCGAAACTGAAATTGTGCGTGCTTCTGATTTATGTTTGCGTTTCAATTTAATGTGCACATTTAATTACTATAATATATAATAACTGTAATTAACGAATGATAAAAGCCAAAATAAGGCCAATAAATTTGCACCGTAAATAAATAAATTTATTAACTCGGGCAAAAATATAATTCACGTTGTACAACGGTTTAAATTTTTTAATAAATTTGTTTTTTATAAGAGTTCTTACGAATTATCCAAAAATTTTATTATGAAGTGTTCTTGTTTAAGAATTTATTCAATTGATAAAGAGAGACAGAGTTCAAATAGCAGATTATATAACAATTTTTACTACACCTAATTCCCATTTTTTACGTAAGAGAATATATTGCCCAAAAAAATACATAAAACTGCAATAAAGAATACTACAAAATTCTTGTTCACTTAAGAATTTATTTTTCGTGTTAATAATTTACCAATGTAAAATGCGACTTTAAAACTATAATTTTTAAGAACAAAAGATATATCAAAGAAAAACTCAAGAATTTTATTCATTCGACATTTAAAATTGTGTTTGAACAATACCCTGTACAAAACCGTGTAAAAAACGTATTATGTGAACTTATACTTAATAATAAAAATAACAATGTCAAAAAATAGTCTCATCTGAGTGTTAAAACTCGGAAGTGTTGGGGCTTAGTAATTTAGCTTTATCTGACTAAACAAACTATCGTTTAGAACTAAACCGGTTTGAAAACAATTTTTGTTGTATTAAAAAAAAATGCTTGCTGGCACATTTGTAAAGATTCGTTTTTAAACTTAAAGCCCTAATCACTAATCAGTCAAACTAACTAAAAGGGCTTCTTGGTGCTCTGGAAAATTGGAAAACTCATTAAGTATACGCAATATTTGCAGTAAAGCGTAAATCGCACCAATTAATTACCGACCTCAGCAGGGAAATTTATAAGAGTCGAACATTAATATAAATTAAACCAAAATTGTGATAAATTATTAATTTAATTGTTACAATTAAAACAACAACAAAAAATCTAACAAACTGTGTTTCAGACCAAATCCGTGTTCAAAAATGTGAATAAATATGGTCAGAAACGAACCGAAATGTGAGAATTTGTGTTTTTTTAATATTTTTAAAATAAACCCTTTAACTAACTAGTTGCCCAATTATTCAGTCGAAGCCTTTCCTCTTTAAAATGGTTTGGTAAAAATTTCAAAATAGCCAAATTGTAATGCCAAAAAGGTACAATGCCATACCTATGTAAGGCAGAATTTAATTTAAAAAAAACATGTAATATTGTTCTATAAATAACATTAATAACAAAATTTAAAACCGGGTTTTCTACTCGAATTTGAAGAATTGCATTGGATTTTTGGCCATAATCTTTGCATATATTTAAAGAGCTATGAACGCTTTTTAAAGAGTTGGGACAGTTTGTAGTTCATAAGGAAATGCTTATGGCTAAGTTTGGGATAACTTACCCTCTCATATTGATAAAATGAACGACTAGGTCCTGCGCGCCCATACAGATATGGATAATAGGCACCGTACATTACTTCTGGGCAGGACACTGCCATCGTCGCAGTTGCAGTTGCGGTCGCGCCTAAATCTGGATCTGTCGATTCAAATTTTTTCACTCACAAGTACCACAATGATCACACACACTCGCACACTTTAATCACAGTAATCACAATTTTCCGTGAGCTTTTCCACAACTTTTCACAATGTTCACCGTTGGCACTCGGCAGCGCCTTCCACAGCCAATTGCAATTGCAATTGCCGTTGGCTCTTTTCTGTTAGCTGCTGTTTGCTTTTGCTGTGTTTTTTCTTTTGTTTCTTTTCTTTTCTTTTCTGTTAGCTGTTTTCTGTTTTTGGCATCGCTTTCAGCCGCCTGCAGCAGTTGCAATGGCCGCGCCTGCGCCTGCGCCTAGGCCTCAGCCTCGGCCTGGGCCTGGCTCGAGCTCTGGGCCGGCACAATTGAACAAAAAAAATTAACACACACACACACGCGCGCGCACACACACAACTTAACCGCCGGCCAGTGGAGTGATGTGGAGTAATTATAAAACCGGCTCGGACTCGAGTTGCAGTGGCGTGTTTTGTTATTGTTTTTGTTGCTGCGTTTGTTTTTTGCCGCTGACGCTGACGCTGACTCCGCTGGCAATGGCGAATTCCAGGAATGAAAACTCCGCTCGGCTAATTATATTTACATATTGTAAAACACCATCGCGTTTGTATCAAGAGCTTTAATTACTTTTCGTCTTTTTCATTTGTTTGTTTGCTGTTGTTGTTGTTTTGTATTTGTTTTGTTTGGTTAGGTTTTGGTTTTTTTTCTTTTTCTTAGTTGTTAAAATTGTTGTTGTGCCTTGTTTTTCATTTATTTGTTATTTGATTCGCTAGCTCCCGTTTTTGCCGTTTTTCTTTTGATTGCAACGCGAACTTCTTTCTATGAATTTTCCTTGCTTTTTTTTGTTGTTATTTTTTTTATTTTTCTTTTTTGTTACTGCTGCTCTTTAACTTTCTTCACCCGCTTTGCTTTGCTTGTATGCGCAGGCAATTGCAATTATCATTTCCACATTGTTGACTGCTGTAAGTTGTTGTTGTTGTTGTTGCTATTGCTGATAGCTGCTATTGTTATTGTTGTTGCCGCTTTCCTGGCAACCATTATGGGGCCGTTCCCTTGTCCGAGTTTCCGTTGAAAAATTGCCAACTGTGAAAAAGACGGCAATGAAATGCATTAAAATTGTTGCTTGCGTCAAAATACGAGTTCCTACACATAATTAGCAAACGTTATAGTACATAGAAGCCATCAAAAGAAAAACTCACTCTACATTAATAAATACACAAATATGCAACAAAAATTGCATTCTCGAAAATCTTGTAAACTTATGTTAATACTCATAATCAAATAGTCACAAAAACTTGACCTATTTTAACCAACTCATATTCAAACCTAACAAAAAACCAATTCTTGATTTACTGTTACAATTACATATTAATAGGAACAAATATTATTGTATGGTGGATATAAGGTAAAGAATTCTTAATATATTTATGTACTCTTTATTATTTCCCAATCAGTCAAATCGCAGCTTTGCTAACACAATCAAAAATTCTGTAAACTATATTTGTTAACTAAAAAATTCTTCTGTTTTTGCTATATTCTATTATAGTTTATGCATGATGTAATGTTCTAGCTGAAGTAATGTTCTACTGCTAGTATATATAATTTTATATATTTATTATTTTTGCTTGAAAATGTATTGCGTTGCTTTAATGCAACACAAGAATATCCCTAAGTTGATAAATAATAAATTATCTAATTGATACTTTTGCAAAAATTTTTAATATTTTAAATTAGTTGAATGAATTTTATAATGTCATAATTTTTAAAAGATAACTCTTAAATTCTGCTACTGAAACTGTATAATTATTTTTTTGTTTGAAAGCAAAAATTGTTTACTAACAAATGGTGCAAGATTTGATTAACTTGATTTATTTCTAATAAATAAATAAATTCCATATCCCCTCATCAAAAATTCAACGTTTTGATCAAGTATAAAACATTTTAAAAATTCTGAAAAAACCGACGGCAATTTTCAAATTTTGTTGTTATATAAATTATAGTTAAATACGCCTATGTTGGCGTTTAGTTGAATCTAATACAATTACTGGTTGGTTCAACATTCACTGGGTTTATAAGATATTAATATATTCATTATAGAACTATTTATATATTCGCTAGCGTTTATTGTTGTATTATAAGTCCCCGCTAGCTACTACTACTACTACTACTCTATTATTTTAATACGCATTCATATAATTACTAGCAGCTATTACCGGGCATTGCTCGGATGAAGTGTTTTCCTTCATGTTTGTAATGCTTACTTATAATTTTGTTCACCCACTTTTCGATCTAAAACTTTCATAAAAGTAAGCCCCCATTTTGCACTTAAAGATGGATTTGGATTTTCCTAATTTTCAATCTAGGAATCAATGAGTTTGTAAATTTTTTATATAAATAATAATGTTGAAGTACAATATATTAAATCGAAAATATATATATAGTATATATAGTATATAGATTTCCAATCGCTGGAAAATTTGTTGTAAGCCTTCAGTTTTGCAGACTATTAATAGCTTTTGGGCTAAGGTAAAATGTGAAAACTACGATTTCTTATACAACTCTCTCATTTTATATAAATTATTTATTTTGAATGTACAATCTAGACACGCATAACATTGCTCCCTGATCTTTAAATTTAAAAACAATCCAAATTACTATATATATATACATATATAGGTCGGTCCAAAATTTGGTATATACTTACCCATTCAAGTGTTTGTTTTAATAATCCAATTCTGCCAAAAATGCTGTGCTGTCCGATTTGATGTTTCAATTGATTTATGCACTTTGCTAAAAACCAAATTATGTATGTGTATATAGTTAAATATATACTTTTACTTATATTGGGTACTGTATGCTCGTATTTTGGGAAAACACTTTGCTTTGTGATTCACATGTGGGTAGATTTCCACTGACAGTGGCGGTTTATTGCCGTCGTTAAAAGCGCGCGTTTTGCGTTTTGTTTTGCAGTTAATTTAAATAGTAATTAAATATTAAAAGCACCGGAATTTTCACGTGAATTTTTTAGATTTTAACGCTACTTTATGGCTGCGACGGGGGCGGAAGCGGGAGCGCAGTCCCGCAGCGAGATGTGAGAACTAAGCGTACACAGAAACATTTGCTCGCGCACTCAATGAAAATATTTTCGCTAAATCCACAAATGCCAAATTCCATAAATTCTTGCGAGTTGGCAGCGCGGTAAAGGCGGCGGCGATGACAACAACAGCGACGCTGGCGGAGACGGCGACGAAGACGACCGATGCTCACAATCACAATCACATTCACATTCACGTTCACATTCACATTAGTTAACGTTACGCATGCAGCAGCAGCGCATCATTTGAGCTTAGAGTGAAGGTGGACGTGCATCGACGACGGCGATGGCGAATAAATCTTTTAGTTGCCACCGCGTGCACTCAAAATGAACTGCACTTGCTGCGATCGCTCACTTTGACTGAGAGGGGACTGAGAAGGCGAGTCGATACGTACGCGAGCGTAAGGCGATGCGGAACCGCCGCTGCCGCTCGATTGGAAGGGAGAAAACAAACTGGCTGCCTGCTGCTGGCTGTTGTTCGATGGATGCAGTCGCGACAGCGGCAGCGGCGCAGCAGAAGCGCAAACAAAATGGCATATCGAGCATATGCCATCTCGCTTATCGCAGCCGTCGCATACAACGGCTAAAGCGAGACAACTGCTGTATACTGTGCGCCAACACTCAGCGACGCCCACTTTGTTATTGTGTGAGTGTCTGTGGCATTTACGTGCATTGGCTGATGTTGTTGTTGTTGTTTTTGTTGTTGTTGTTGTTGGTACACGGTGTCTGAACTAACGATGCCGCGGTGTGAAAATAAAATGGAGTGCGTCTCAATTGTGTCTTGAAGTAGACAGACTCGCACAGCAGAAAACAGAAAATATTTGCTCCCGCCCTGTTCTCCTCTCTTTTCCGCTGTCCTGTTCCGTTCTGTTCCGTCTGTTATCGCCCGTTCTCTGCTGCTTGTCGCTCTGTTGTCTGATTTTAAAGTTCGCTTGCCGATAGCTGAAGCCACGCACAGTTGCTGTGCAACACGTACACGCACACAGATTGAAAGGAATTCGCATTCGTCCTTTTGTTTGACCGAAAAGTATTTGCCAACTGTGTCAACAGTGTTCCAGTTGGACACAACGTGACGTATACGTACTTGTATATTGATAATAATCTGATTGAGACTGAATAAAATTTATTGTGCTATCCTCGTTGACAAGGTGTGTGCACAGCGAACACTTGTCCGATAACTTCAATAGTATGTCAACGGTTCTCAGTGAATCTTCATCAGGCTCATGGAAAATGCATTATCATGATTGCTTTATAATGAACTCTCAAGAAGTGGCTGACAGAATCAATTGCATCCATTCAAGAGCACGAATTTTAATTTAATCAATCGAAATTGTTTGTGCCCTGACACCAAAGGCAATAAACCATTTAAAATTAAATAAAGTGAAACGGTCCTAAAATCAAATGTAAATAACAACACATTAAAGAAATACTTTATTTTCCTAAATAAAATTTTGAAATGTGAAATGTATTATTTAAGAGTTCTATTATATAATAGTACCAAGTAACATAGTAGAGATTTATAATAAATGTATCTAAATTCGGTTGACTTCGATGCGCCTTAGTTACTGATCAATAATTATACTTTATATACTTTATTATGAAATATATCTAGTAGTCCGAAAAATAAGATACAAAATCCGAATCATATTTCTTAAATGCAAAACATTCTTGTGCATTTAAGCATAAAAAATATTTCGCTGCAATGTATTTTTTTAACAATACATAAAGTTATTTACTTGTGCACTACGAATAGTGTCTTTCTTTTCCTATAGTTTCATTTTCAATTAGAGGAAAATTTCCGTTAAAACATTTTTAATTTCTTCGCACTTTCTCAGTTTTTCTTTCCCTATTGTTTCACTTTCAATTGAAGGAACATTTTTTAATTTCTTCGCACTTTGTTCACGAATTTATTAATTTAAAAAATGTGGACGTGTTCCATCTCTTCAGACATTTATATAAACACATAACGCTTCATTAGCTTGATCTCTATTGTAAACAGTGTCCGCCTCAGACTTACCTCTATTCGATATTACCGTAACACGTCTATATTTTCTATTTATCGTTTTGTTTTAAATTTTTAATAGTGCAATCTTCATTTACTTTTGCTTTTATGGTCTGATCATAGAAGTTGTATATAGTTGGCCAAAACGCATGCAAGACCACATTGACCTGTTCAATAAAAGTAATCTTCATCGAAGACTAAAATAATTTTATTAATTAAATAAAATACTATTATTTTTACCAACCACTAAGTGGAAACAGAGGAAAGAGTATTTATTCTCTTCTCTATAATATGCGCCTTTTGAAACGCCGTAAAATATATGTCTTAAATTCGAATCGTGAATTTTTTACACATTGGCTTTGATCAGCTGTGAAAAATATTCTTCAATAAGTTCCGTATTAATAGTCGTTTTTACCAATAATAATTCGTATGGAAATTTTGATTTTACCATTGTTTATCCACATAGCCTGCAAAAAGGTTGGTTTTAGGTTTTATTCCTCCATTTTATTAAAAACCTGCGAAATAATAATTTAGTAACTTTTTTTAAAAGTTATGAAATATACGAGAAATATTCTTTGATCAGCAGAAAAAAGGTAGGAAATAATATTTTTTGAGTTTTTATACGAAAACTTATAACAGAGATGATAAACGACCCAAGTCTGCAAACATTAGAAATTTAACAAATTCTTTTAAAAAAAATACGTCCCATCTGTAAAAAAGAGCCTTTCTTATAATTTAGCCATCTGTTCTCTTATTTTAAAATAATTATGCACACAAAATTTTACCAAAAACACTTGCAAAGATTTATTTCATACAGTTATACACATTTGACTCTAAACAGTCTTTACAGTTCTTGTTGTCAAACAACTTTGCAGTATGCAAGTCTCTGGACTTAAAGGTGGCAACTTAACGAGGAGCAGGTTTCTAAAATAAAGATATTGAGAGGGCGAATTCTCACAGTTTGGAAAGTTAGAGGAAAATATAAAGTTTAAAGCGAATTTAATTCATTTAGAAATTGGCGTTTTTTTTGTGTCAAACATGTTTAAGGCGTTAATCGTTTTGGATCACGAGGGAACATTGACGTCTTTCGAATGTTGTCCAAGCCAAGGTACAACATAACGACACGCTCCATACCAATGCCGCCGCCAGCGTGCGGTGGACAACCGTAACGGAAGGATTCAATGTAAGCAGCAATTTTTGTGGTATCTGCAACAGGATAAAGGCAATAAGTTAAGTTTTGTTTAACAGTAAGTTCGAGTGCATTATTTGTGACACTTACCAATTCCATGGTGCTTGGCACGCTCAATTAAGTACTCTGGATCGTGTATACGTTGTGCGCCCGACAGGATCTCCTCGCCGCGCATAAACATGTCATACGAGTTGGAATAGATCGGATTGTTCGGATCGGGCATGGTGTAGAACGGACGTATCGACAGCGGAAACTTATCGAGTATGTAGAAGTCAGAGTCGTATTTGGCTTTCACCAGGCGACCCAACAACTTTTCGTTTGGCGTTGACAAATCCTCCTCGTCGCCAGTTTCAATGCCGGCCTCGCGCAGCATAGCCACGCCCTCCGCAAACTCCAGTATAAGCGGCGGCTCCAAGAACTTAAACGGCTCCACTTTGTACTGCTGGCCAACGGCCTCGATTTCACGGCTGTACTTGTCGCGCAGACCCTTAAAAATGGCCGTAAACGTGTTGCCAATCGTGTGCAGCACCTCGTGGTAGTGGTATTTAAATGCCATCTCCAAGTCGAGACCGACGAACTCGGTCAAGTGCCTGTGCGTGTTTGAGTCCTCGGCGCGGAACACTGCACCAACAGTGAACACCTTGTCGAAATCGGCCGCGATGGCCATTTGCTTGTACAGCTGCGGAGACTGCGCCAGGTACGCCGAATCTGGAATGGGTACACAGATGATAATTATCTCATTTTTACGAATGTATATCAACTAGACTTACCCTTGAAGTAGCTAACAGTGAAGACGTTGGCACCTCCTTCACTGGCCGCGGAAATGATCTTGGGCGTGTGGATTTCGGTGAATCCCTTGTCGGTCAGAATGTCGCGGAACAAACGACAAACGCCAGCTTCCAGGCGAAATATGGCCTGGTTGGCTGGTGTCCTCAAGTCGAGCACGCGATTATCTAGCCTCGTATCCTGGTTGACGCGTATGTTAAGTCCCTCGGCATCATCTGCATTCTCCGGCCTCGATGCATCCTCAATTTGTAGCGGCAGCTGCGCCTTCGCCTGGGAAATGACGAAAATCTGCTCCACGCACAACTCCAACAACTGCTCCGTGCAGGACTCAATCCTGTTGGGCACAGCCACTGGTTTCGCCTGGATGTCGATTATGCTCTCTTTCGGTATGCTGCAATCGATTAATGTTGATAAAATTCTGTAAAATAGGGTTAATAAATTATTGTGCCGCTTACTTTCCGGCGAACTTGACCATTTGCTTGGAAATGATGTCGCCCACGGCCAGAATGCATTGAACTGTGCTGCTTTGTTGGCGCAAAATGAGGAAGCATTGCTTGCCTTTGGCTCGTGACGTGTGCACTCGCCCGCGCACCCAGACCAGGCCCTTGCCCACACGGCTGTTCAGTTCGGGCACCGACACAAACTCGCGTTCGCTGCGCTTATCTTTCGACTGTATCATCTCGGAGAGGCCGTAGCGGGTTGCAGCATGATCGGTTGCATTGTCGCCGGCCGCCTCATCGGCAGCGAGGGCAGCAGCCGTTCCGGCTTTCTGCTCAGCTTTCTGTGACGATAGATATTTCGGGTTATCAGCGTGAACTGAGAAGCCTTTGCCACGTAGCCAACTCACCTTGGCCGCTTTCGCTTGCTTCTTGGCTCCCTTCTTGGAGACCGGCTCCTGCCCGGCACTGGCTACGTTCTCCTTTTCCTCGACCATTTTGGAATGCAACAAAATCTGCTAGAATAAGTCGCAATTTATTTTATTTCTTTTACACACAAATAAACCGCAGTGCTATTGATAAGCAACAGGCGAGAGGGGGCGCCCATCCGGCACTTAACTATTGCGTCACATACATACACACACACACACTCACATTGCTGTTCGTTGTCTGTATTAATAGAAGCTAGCGTGCACTAATTTGCATTTGCATTACAGTTGAAAGCCTTTGCTGCCGGTTCAATTCTGCAGTTCAGTCAACCCCACACATCAATTTCCCCATTACATATGGAAAGCGGAAGACGCATTCCCTTTGTTTGGCACGGCACACACACATAACCTAGAGCAGCATACATACGACGGCAAATTTCACCACAGTTACCTTTCACAAATTGATTTTTATTGCACTTGTAATGCGCTTACCAGAGATTTCTTGGCCTTTTAATACACAAACGAATAGATTACACGAGTGTCGGAGACTATTGCAGCATGCTCGGCAGTAATGCAGTCGGTAATATTTAGGTCGTTTTCATCCTATTATCGATAGTTGCCCAAAAAATATGCATCGATATTGCTTGGTGTCTACTTATCGATATGAAATACGAAAAACAGACCTAAAAATTAATGAACGGCAAATATTAGGTAATTATTTAATTTTCGTCTCGTTTTATGCAAGTATAAAAGTTTATAAAATTTTTTATAAACAAGTTTTAAGTATTTATAAACTCACTCAAGTTCGAGGCTGTTTTTGTTAGTTGCGCTCATAAACTCCATACTAAGCTGAATTCCATTCGGCCTTAACACACACTTATCGATGTTTTTGAAAACATTGTTGTGTCGACTTTGTAATCATCACTAAGAAACACAATTTTCCAGAAGAAACAGTCTGTCAGTCTGTCGGAAGTTTGATTAATTTGTTTATACTACATTTTTGTGCGAATTTGAAAAAGGTAAATTTTGCGTGCTTGTCTAATTTTGGAACGCACACATTTGTTGCAGAATCAAAAAAGTGCAAGTTTGCTTTTTCGGTGTTTCCCCAATTAATTACTTAAGAAGTCGGAGGAACGAGTGAGTCACCAGCCGATATACATACTTGTTTTGCTTTACTTTAAAAAGCGCTACTCGCATTGACTTGGGATAGCGGCTGTGGAACATGTTTGTCGCCAAGCGCCTGCAGATATTTCACAACTGTTAATTTTTTATTTTATGTACATAGCAAATACGTTGACATTTGTATGCGAGTGTATGTATGTGTTGTATATATAGCTGGTACACACGTCATGTTTACTTATTTCCACAACAAACCACGCATTTCACGACACACATATTTCCGCTGCCCTCTAAGCAGCCGTAAGAAACCCGACCGGTTATTGAGCTACGTATATACCCAGTTCTTAATTAATTAGTCGAGTGAAATAAACTATAATAGTATGATATAATCATCGGTTTTTTTATCTTTTATCTAACTGCTATTTTGTTTTTGCAGGTAAACCGAACATTCATTATAATTTACGGGCCGACACAGCGACAACAATAACGAATTAACGAAATGCAAGGTGAGTCCTGTTATGCAAACTGAACTAACTAACGGTTTTTTGGGTCTACTTTGCAGTGAACACTCGTTTATAGTGGTCCCTTATAGCTATCTGTAGGAGCAGATCGTTCAGTTCAGTTGCACTCAAGCGACAAACGCAACAGCAATGTCGTGGCAAAGTGTCCCACAATATCCTCAATACCAAGGTTTACTTTATTTTGACATTTTAATTTGTTGGTTAACTCATTCTGATTTTGCTTTATGTTTCGTTCTCCCCTTCGCATGCTTTTGTTGCGTTTCACTGTATGCCATTAATTTTAAGTCTCGCAAAACATTCTCAGTTGGTACATTTTGGAATATTGCCCGCCTTGGTTGAATGGTTTCTTATCTTATCTTAAGGTTCAAATGTTGTTTGTTTTATTTTAACAATCAACTTAAATATGTCAACAAATATCATTTAACTGCAGGAAACTTTTGCTCTCTCATGCGTTATTCATCGATAATTCTGGATAATTATTTATCATTTTGCAGGCTGATTTTTTCATATTTCATATTATTATGTTTACTTTAAGTATGTTTCAAGCATGAATAAGCGATTCAGATTAAGATAAAAATACATTTACTACATAGAAGCAGCAGGAAGTGGAAATTATTTATGTTTGTGTAGCTGCTAGTTTTTATTTAATACAATGAAACAAGGCACAATAAATTTCGCAAGCTTCGTCAAAACGACCAGAAATATCTTAGATTAATGTTTCCATTATTTATGTTATATAGTAAAAAAATGTTATTCATTCTTATCTGTAACTCGTTTTTCATAAACTGTGCACAAACTTTATATTGACAATTCTTAGGATTTCCCATTACTTGGTAGCTGTACTTGACGAATGTTATTCTTAGCGAAAACTCATCAACCCGTTGAACTTACTTTCTTTAACACATATGTTTAGAGCCCGGAATGCATGAACAGATCCTTGTATAAAACAGGTTAACATTTATCGTTTCTCCACAGATCCCAATCAGCAGTATAACTATGGTGGCTATCCGCCACAGGGTGGCTACGGCGGCGGCTATCCCCAAGGTCCGCCCCAGGGCGGCTATCCGCCATACGGCGGCGCTCAACCCTATCCGCAAGGACCGTACGGTCAGGGACCTTACAACCAAGGCCCACCGCCCGGAGGATATGCGCCTCAACCAGGCTTTGTTCAACCACCACCATCTGCTGGCTACGGTGCCTACGATGATCCCGAAGCTCAGCCGAAAAACTTTTCCTTTGACGACCAAAGCATCCGTCGTGGATTTATACGCAAAGTTTACATTATTCTAATGGTAATCTAGCTAATCCAGCCAAAAGCACAATATACTCATATTAATTCGATTTAATTGCAGGGCCAACTTTTGGTCACTTTTGGAGCTGTGGCGCTCTTCGTCTACCACGAAGGAACCAAGCACTTTGTGCAGCGCAATTCATGGCTATTTTGGGTAGCTTTCGCTGTTTTGATTGTGACCATGTTGTGCATGGCCTGTTGCGAGAGCGTTCGCCGCCAGACACCGACCAACTTTATATTCTTGGGATTGTTTACAGTGGCGCAATCGTTCCTTTTGGGCGTATCGGCCAGTAGATTCGGTCCGAATGAGGTAAGCTCTAGTTGTCATCCGTTTAAAAACGTCAATTGATTTTCGTCAATTTGCAGGTTCTAATGGCGGTGGGCATAACAGCTGCTGTTTGTCTCGCTCTAACGATCTTTGCCATGCAAACCAAGGTGGACTTCACAATGATGGGCGGCATATTACTCGCCTGCTTGGTGGTCTTCATGATATTCGGCATCGTCGCCATATTTGTGAAAGGCAGAATTATAACACTGGTCTATGCCTCAATTGGCGCGCTACTCTTTTCGGTATATCTGATTTACGACACTCAGATGATGATGGGCGGCGAGCATAAGTACTCGATTAGTCCCGAGGAGTATATCTTTGCTGCTCTGAATCTGTACTTGGACGTTATCAACATTTTCATCTACATTCTGACTATAATAGGCGCATCGCGGGACTAAAAGCGCGCGGTGTTCATTAAATTCGTATTTGGCAAATTTTGATTTAGTGTTAACAGGCAATATGAGAAACTAGCTTAATACTATTGCCCTAAATTATATTTCTAATAACCGCGTAATCTCAGTCAAAAAAAAAAAAAAAAAAACCAAAAAAAATGAAAGCGTTCAGAAAATATTGTATTACTTAGTTGCTCATGTTTCGGATGCGTTGCGTTGCCGATTTCCTTATAGATTGTAATAATGTTAATGTGAAATGGAAGAAAAACTATGTTGTTATGCATTGAAATGCGCATTTGTTTAGCTGGTGTTAATTCGATGATATGTTCTTCAAAATTTTTGTTAAGACTTTGCATACCTGATATTGATTGATAAACCAAACCAAATAATACCACATACAAACAATAAATAGTCTAATACATACCCTAGCTACATATAAGTGTATATATGCAGCATCGCTGGCAATTGTTAATCATATAAATACATAACATTTCTTAAATGCCGACTTGTAAGAAAATCCCCTCCCTCCCCCTAAAAAAAAAATATTCTGAACTGTGCAACGTCACTGCGGTATAATCAACAATAAATCGAATCTATTTATTTATTTAAACAAAACAAAACGAAACAGCTATCGCTGATGCTCTCCGTTCACTGAATGCAACTGAAAATTGTGGCAGCCACAGCGAACTCTAACGCTGCCCATTGTGAGACTTGTGGGTCTTCCCCGTTTGGGGCGTTGGCACCCAGTCAGTCAGCCAACTGGGGAATGAAGTAAATGCAGTGCTACAGTTTATTCAAGGCAGTTGGCCGCCAGTGTTGCCTGCGAACGGATTAGTCAACTTTGTCGCCAACAGTCGACGATCGCACACACACCGACACAATTATCACTTATTTAAGTTATTTTCTTATCTGGCGATAAGTGTGAGGCAACCAAATATTTAGAACTTGCCGGTAAACATAGTCGAGACAGTCATATTCGGAAGCTAACCGCAGTGTGATTTAAGACAACCAACGGGCAAAACTACGGAGTCATCGATTTGGAAAAGAAGAGAAAACAGTAATACATACCATAAAATGTACCACTACCAACAAGGCAAGTAGCCAGAAAAGCTAAGAAAACAGATTGCGCGAAAGTGATAAAGATAAGATTATTGCACCTGTGCGCCTATTACGATACATAAAGTAAATTTCTATATACATATATGTGTATATATTTTTTATAGGGTTAAGTTCTGTCAATTGTTTGCGTAAAATCATATTACATTTTCCACTCTCTGAAATATACGTTTATTTTCTGACCACATAAAAATATCTTTATACACTATGTGTCAAGTGAAAAGGGTATATTGGTTCTATGAAATATCCATCTGTCCGTATAGTTTATAATTAAGTATGGCACAGTCGGTTACGCCCGGCTTACCCACTTACTAACTGTTCTTCTTATCAACGCTTGCGATAAGACAAGGGCCTGCGGCTGATTCAGAGCGTCGCAGTTTACATAATTTACCAATCAATTGGTATATAACATATAACTGTTATATGCGACACACAGGTGTGTTTCACTAAAGTGACGCGTTATCAGTCAGGGTATCAGCGGTGGCCGTATGTACTCCAACTCCTGCTCTGATAGCAATGGGCTAATCTGCAGCTGTCCGGCCAACTAGCTCTCAGGTAATGCCCATTAGCCGAGCGACTCAGACGCATTCAGAAATAACCCGGGCACAATTTAAATTCGAATATAGACGTAGCCATGAGCAATACCCACTGTACGGTTGAGTTGTGCATACCCAAATATCTCTCTTCATCTCTTGATCTCTTGATCTCTCTATCCAACAGGGGACAACAATGGCGTCTACGGCGATCCCGAGGCGGACAAGAGTTTCGCGTTCGATGACCAGACCATACGCAAGGGCTTCATACGGAAGGTCTACCTGATACTGATGGTGAGTGTACTCGAAAACAGAATTGACCTCTCCGGTGTAACCAAAACGATATTTGGCAGGTGCAACTGCTGATCACCTTTGGCTTTGTGAGCGTTTTCACCTTCTCGAAAGCCACGCAGGAGTGGGCAATGCACAATCCGTGGCTCTTCTGGGTGGCGCTGGTAAGTGAAATCTTCACCTGGCAAACAGAGAAAGAGTATTCATTTGTGTCCCAATCCTAGGCTGTGCTTATTGTCACCATGATTAGCATGGCCTGCTGCGAGGGTGTGCGCCGCAAGACGCCGCTCAACTTCATTTTCCTGCTGCTGTTCACCCTGGCCGAGTCGTTTCTCCTGGGCGTCGTTGCCGGCACGTACGAAGCGGACGAGGTGATCATGGCTGTGGGCATCACAGCGGCTGTCAGCCTCGGATTGACACTGTTTGCCCTCCAAACGAAATACGACTTTACCATGTGCGGCGGAGTGCTGGTCGCCTGTCTGGTGGTGTTCATCATCTTTGGCATCATTGCCATCTTCATTCCCAGCAAAATACTGGGCTTGGTCTACGCCTCCCTGGGCGCGCTGCTCTTCTCGGTGTATCTGGTGTACGACACCCAGCTGATGCTCGGCGGCAATCACAAGTACTCGATCAGTCCCGAGGAGTACATCTTTGCCGCGCTCAATCTCTACCTGGACATCATCAATATCTTCATGTACATACTTAGCATCATTGGACTGGCGCGCAAATAAGCGCAACTGCCCATTTCGCACCATCTAGATCTATTTATTATTGTATAACCCTAGTGAGATTACGTGTCTGAAATTGTTCAAGAAATACAGACTTGTGCACCGAATTTGCGATTTGTTGTTTCCCAGTTGGTTGGCGACCCTGTCTCACGCAGCGGTGTCCAATTAATTAAAAGCACACGAAAGGCCGTAATGTAATTATGTCCAATTGAGATTTGGCCGCGTGGCGGAACAGGCCCCCTCGGATTCGATGCACTGGAAACGCGCAAGGCCCCTCGATCAGTTGTGCGCGCATTTGATTCGGGTGCGGACGTGGCAATGGATTTCGATGAAGTACTTAAGGAGGTTGGTGCATTCGGTCTGTATCAGAAAATTATCATCTGCTCGGTGCTGCTGCCGGCCGCATTGCCGTGCGCCTTTCACGCATACAGGTGGGTCTCAGGAGTTGCGCCCTCCGCCGGAATTTGATTGGATTAACGTAACCCACCCTATGGTGTACTCCAGTCAGTTGTTCATTGCAGCCACGCCAAAGCACTGGTGTCGCATTCCCGAACTGGAGCCATGGACACAGGATTATATACAGCTCGTCAAGAATCTGAGTATTCCACGCGATGGGCACAACGCCTACGCCGAATGCTCCATGTTCGTCCGCAACTACAGTGAAATTGTAGGTGTCCACTTGTCCACTTTTCAGTTGCCACAGTTAAATCGATAAATGCAAAAAAATCAAAAGTTCAAAAAACTGTTCTGCCTGGAAAATTTTTGAGTCTTAATCATGCTTATTTCAAAGTTGATCACTAATATTGATTAAATATGTGCAAAAATCGTTAATTAAGTGCTAAATACTCATTGTGGAAATTATCGTAGTTGTTGACTAGATTATTTTTCTAGATTAAATAACTTTGGGTCAAGCAAAAACTCTCTTAAAAAAGCAAAAGTTGTTTTTGTTTCTCTTTTTTCTTGAGTATATAAGTAAAAAATTTTATAGAAAGATAAAAAAACTAAGTTTTCCTGATCAAAAAACTCGGGTTCAATCAATCAAAAATCACAAAATAAAGTTGTGTTTTTTTTTTGTTTTTACCTAAGAGGCAGAGTTACTTTTTTTAATTTCCAAAATATAAATTTATGATAATATTTTAAAATACTTTTAAAATTGATTTAAATTGCTCTAAAAATATTTTATCAATCGTTGCTAACTTAAATTAAAAAACAAATTTCAAGAGTTTTTTAAGCTTCACAGCTAAATATATGATTCATTGTTAGTCACATAAGTCACATAACTGTTAACAACAAAATCTTTGATTGTGCACACTGAGACACTTTTATTGTTTTGTTTTCTGGTCTAGAATTAATTACAATTGATAACAGCGCATTGCTTTAAAAATAATCTTCGATCCGAATAATAGCGTCACCAACAGTTGTACTTTAATATTTAAAAGACATCTGTTCAAACCTTGAAATACTTCATTTGGGTGTGGGTGTGACTAATTTTCAGACGAGATCGGTAAAAATCTGGCTGCCAAGATTTCTGACTAGTTCTGGATCAAAAAGAAAAATAAAGATTTACCACGATCTGAAGACAAAAATGAGATAAAAATGTAGACAACACAAAGAAATAATATTGTACAAAAAATGATTTTTTTTCCGCTAGTAGGAAAACATAATTAAGTAACAGTAAAGCAAAAAATTAATTTTTTATATATATATTCTTGCCATAGTTAGCTGTCATACAAACCATAACTGTTATACGCACATGCCATAGAAAAATTGTTAGGCACATAACTTTCTGCTAAGAACACCAAGCAGTGCATGCCTTACAATCAAGCAGTAAACAAGCAGTTACTCCGCTAAGAAAAAACGTTGTGTTAAGCAGAAATTTAAAAATTAGTTAAACGATTTGAAATCTATTTTATATCGTTCAATTATAACAGTAGAGTACAATATTTACAGGTGCGCTATCTGGAGTACCGCACGCCCTATGAGCTACAAAGGGAGCAGTCGTCAAAGTTTCTGAAGGCAGATCAGGACTCTGTTATGGCCTGTCAACATGGCTGGCATTACGATAGATCCATGTATCCCAGCACCGTTGTTCAAGAGGTGCGTCAAGCCTTTACTATCGACTGGGTCTCAGCATTATTAGTAAATTCCTTCTGCTTTTAGTGGAACCTGGTGTGCGACCGGAGCTTCTACGTTACCCTGGCGCTAGTCCTCTTCGGTGTGGGCGGTCTGCTGGGAAACTATGTGTTTGGCTACCTTGTCGATCTGTGGGGACGCCGCCCTTCGTTTTACGCCTACCTCCTGCTTGAAATTGTGGCATGTGCGGCCAGTGCCTTCGCCTGGAACTATTACTCCTGGCTGGGACTTCGATTTGTGGTGGGTCTAACAGTGCCCGCCATTCTGGCGAGTCCATATGTCCTGGCAATCGAGCTCGTGGGACCCGATCGTCGAGTGTTCTGCACAATTGTGTCCAATATAGCCTACTCCCTTGGACTGGTGCTACTTGCGGTAAGTGGAATCTAAATTATAATATCATATATCATATATCATAAATTTATATAGGGCGTGGTCTACTTGGTGCGCGACTGGCGTTACCTGACACTGGCCGTATCGCTGCCGCTGCTGATGCTCTTCTCCTGCTTTTTTGTGCTGCCCGAGTCGCCGCGCTGGCTGATAGCCGTCGGCCAGACGAAGCGTGCCGCTCGGATCCTTAAGGTGATGGCCCGTGTGAACGGAATGCATTTGCCGCGGGACTTTGGCGAGCAACTGCAGCAGCGGCTGCGCAGAACGCAGCCGGAGGCAACGGTGCATTACGGCATTTTGGATCTCTTCCGCGGCACAAACATGCGCCGCAAGACGCTAATCGTGACCCTCATCTGGTTCGCCAACACCAGCGTCTACGTGGGCCTCAGCTACTACGCCCCGGCGCTCGGCGGCGACGAGATCTGGAACTTCTTTCTGGCCGGCGCCGTCGAACTGCCCACCTATTTGCTGCTCTGGCCGGGCCTGAGCTACTTTGGACGACGCTGGATTCTCTTCATTTCCATGCTGGTTGGGGGCGTGGCCTGTGTGGCCACACTGCTCTACCAGCAGCAGGCCGATGTGATGCTGTTGCTCTACTGCATTGGCAAGATGGGCATATCGTCGGCGTTTGTCGTGCTGCCGTTGCTCGCCTCCGAGCTGTATCCGACCGTGGTGCGCGGCCTGGGCATGAGCTTCAGCTCAGTGGTGGCCATGACGGGACCCATAATCATTCCGATAATTAACCACATGGTCGGAACAACTATTCCAATATATAAAATATATACAATTTTGATCCGTTCATTTTCGTTTTTTAGGGCCAGCAGATGTTGGTGCTGCCGCTGATTGTGATGGGAGCACTGCTGATCATTGGCGGATTCGCCAGTCTCTTTCTGCCGGAGACGCGCGGCAAGAATCTGCCCCAGACTCTGGAGGAGGGCGAAGCGGTGGCGCTAAGCTTTCTGCTCTGCTGTTGCATGGAAACGGAGCAACAAAGACCGAATCAGAACCGGGCCCGGGGCCAGTGCCAGGGCCAGGGCAGGAACAAGATGATGCCCGAAGAGGCTGCAACGGTTTACCACAGAGTCGGCGTGGGCGGTCCTGCGGCCTGTAAAATAGTTTGCAGCATTTGTAAAAAAGAAATGCGAACTTTGTAATAAATAAACAAACCACATTTGGATGTTGGCCTAAATAAAAAATACTAATTTATTGCTATAAATGATATAGAATATTTTGATGAATATTCTTGGACGCCAATAGAGATTCCACATCAGAACAGTGAACTGTTCGTCTGATGTTTTGCATGCTTGCCTTTCACTTTTATAAAAGATGTATACATACATACATACATACATACATATATATGTATGTATGGTATTGCAGTCAGAGCAGCAATTTAATTATTTGCCTCCAAGGGCACTCCAAAGACAAGAGTTATTTATATACCCTGTATCTTGACTAGAGCAATCTCGTTCTTGTTTGTTACAAACATATGTACAGACATACATATATATTTATGTATGTATATGAGGGTTCTTCAAATACAGTTATTTATTGGGTGTACTCAACAACTTGATTGAAAAGTTTTTGGTATTTGTTTATTTACTTACACACACACACACACACACATATACAGATTGCATTTACATACTTACACAGCTCATTGATGCGCATTAATAAATTATTACACTTCGTGTACGTTTGCGCGGTATCAGTGCTTACATACATACGTTTGTATGGGTTCGTTCGTGTGCCAGAGTAAAAGAGTAAAGTCCAAAGTCCAAACACTCAGCGCTCGAACGGGTCGTAAAATTGCATTCGTCTTATCAATCACAACAAATAGGAAAAGAAAAATACTCGCAGTGCGGAAGTGAGGGCAAAATACAAAGCTGGCAGTTTGACAGGTATTTAAATATATATAAATTAATCTACATCTGTATCTATATACCTTTATGTAGTGCAATTTGACATACATATGTATGTATTTTACCTTAAGCAACAGTCAAACAAAGCAACTGATCGATAAATATATGCATACATACATGTAGTATATTTACATAAGTAAATTTCAAAATATATACATACATATATACATATGGTACATTGATGACACAAGCCTCGGTAGATCTGTTGTCTGTGTGTGGTTTCGGCATCTGAGTAACAAGAAACAAGGTTCAAAGTCCAAAGTGTATGCATCTACATATGTATAATTATATAATTATTATAATAATAGTTGCAGTTTTATTGTTCCAGCGCTCATTTGCATTATTCAAAAGTTTCAAATGTTGTTATTTATTTGCTTACATTAGAATTTTCTAGATCGATTTTATCAAACATTATACTATATACATTATATACTATATACATTATAATTTGTTATTTAAAATTTGTATAGCAAAAAAAAAACAAGTTTTTTCGCAAATGAAAAAGTTCAACAACAACAATTAAATTTGTCTATTAGTTTAAATGAATATACCGATATGTTGATTCTAGTTACTGCACAGTTCTTATAAAGAGATTCTAAGATGGTATATTGATACCATTCTATATAAATTGTATGATAAGTATGGAATTATATCTTTGACTTTTTGACTGTGTAAATTTTGTGCCACATATTTACCATGAATTTTCGATGTTTTAAAATGACTCAATATAAAGATTTTATTGCAATTAAGCGTTAAGAAAAAAATTTGGAATAATGCATTTTAAAACTGTTTCACTTTAGACTTCGAAACACACCCTGTTTATATGTAAGTATCAACAGAGTGAATATGTGTACCTGTGAGAAACAACGATCAAAACAAACAAGAAAAACTGCCTCGACCGGGCAGATAAACGGAAAAAACGACAACTACAACAGCTATGTATATCAAGCACAACAACAACAGTGCCAGATGGCGACCCGAAGAAACCCACATGTACATTTAAAATGTAATACAGCTACATATGCATGTATATCTGAGTATTGCACACGAACACACGCTTGCACACAGCCACACGCACACTCGTATGCTCAATGTTGTGTTTGTGACGCCTTCGCAATTGATTAAAACTACGAGCGACCCGGCATCGAACATTGAGCAGCGTCGGGGTCTGGCCTCGCTGTCTTCGCTGCGTTCAGTGCGATCGTAGACATTGTGCAAAACGGTTCGCTAGACTCTGAGTTGAGCACTGGAAGCGGTAATTGGAAGTACGCGAATAACCGTTGGAATTGTGTCAAGCCAATTTGGAAGCATTGCAAAGGGCGTCAACTCAAGCGAACAGCGCCATCAATCAATCAAACGAGTTACAAAAGAACGAAAGAAATAAGCGACTCGTGTAAGCCTTGAGGTAGGTCGCGTCTGGCATTGGGTAACTGTTAACTGAAGGCTGCACTATCAGCTAGCAGCAATACTTATCCTCGGCTTAAGGACAGGCTAATCGCGCCACGTTGTACAATTTTTTATTTACGGCTATCAAATTGTTATTCAAAAATGGCGCGTGCTGGTGCCGATATTTGCAATCGTTTTGTTATCAGTGGTGCGAAGTGAACTGTTTTGAACTTGTTAAGTGCCTAAGTGCTAATTGATAATGTGTACGAATTGGCTACGTATATATAGGGTGGTAATCATGGGGAATCTAAGACGCATTTTTTTTCTTTTTTTAATTAAAAAAAAATATTCAAATAAAATTTTAAACTCTTTTTTTTCCCTATGTATATCACACAATTTACTGATAAACCAACCAAATATTATCGATCAATTGCTTTTTTACGAGTTGAAAAAACTCGAATTTGTGAAATGTTCCAGAACTGCATCAGATATTGAATTAATTTAAAGCAATCATATGATTATCACAACAAAAATTACACACTTAGAAACAACCAAAGATGCACACACGATTATATTTATACAAATATGCGCATGACGACAACCTTTCGAATCCAGTAAAACAACCTGAATTTATACAAATCCAATCTTTGTTTTTTTTGTACATATTTTTAGCTTTATCATTTTTCTTTTGGAGGCTCGATACATTTGTGCTCTGCCCACTTTAAGCGTCAAACGAACAACGCCATGGACAGCGTCAGATCGTTTTTTGCCAATCCGAACAAAGAAAACAATCTGGGCAATCAGGAAAATGGCGTTACGAGACGTTGGCCCACCTGGAATGGGAACATGCAGGCCCATTCGGATCCGGGTTCGGTGAACGCGGCTAGAAGAGACGCAAACCGCGGGGAAGCCAAACGCAAGGATAGCGATAATTACTTCTATATTATGTAAGTTCTAGAACATACCAATTTTGGGGGAATAATAGGAAACCTTTTATACTGAGAGTGGCCTTCAATTTATTTGGACTTGTATACCTATATAACTTATAAGGTCTTGAGCCATATATTTGTGATTTCGATTATCTTATCAGCAATAGATTTTTTTTTTGTTTTCATTATTTATTAAAAATTAGTTTTGTTTTCTGGCTGAAAAATAGATGGTATCTTAATGTTCGCACTGTAAACAATTTGAGTTAACATAAAACAGTATTGAACATTTTAATTAATCGCTATTAAGCTGAGCTTTCAAACGTTCTCTAGTACTTTTTTGTAAACCAGTTTTCCGATCTGGTCACAGTCATTGCCTTGAAAAATACCAGTATCGCTCATAAAACCAACTTTCGGCTCGAACAATTCCAAATCGGAGGCAAAAGCTTTTCAGTCGAGTATCTAAATATATTGGCATTAAGAGGAGAGGGGGGAATCAGCTTCGGGGTTTTAAGCCGTTCTCGCGTTCACATCAGTTATGAATTAGCTGCCACGAGTGTCAGGCGTTCCCCATTTAGCTTGCCCAGGGTAAGGTAAAACCCCAAAAATAAACTCAGCTGGGCGGCAGCGCAGTATAAAGTGCGTGATTCAGCAGTGCAGCTGCAACAGTAACAGTTAACCAACGGGCAGGATTACTTGCAGCGCGTAAGTATCCAGATGGGCATTAAAGTGACTCATTTTTCGGGATAACCCCTTCTTGCAATCTAGATTAAAACAAATTCTCTCTTATTTCCTTTCAGGTGGCGGGCTTGAAGTTACCCCAAATAAAGCAGCGGAGCCACAGCATTTAGATTTCGATTCTAAAGTGACCTGCAGCGGTTTGTGCACACATCTAATAAGAGACATCGGAGGTGTGATTCTCTATATACCCGGTGTTTAGTGATATTAGTTATTTATTTTGTAATTTGTAATTTGTAATTATACAAACATATTTGTTTGTATTGGCACGTTGTCTGATCGAGACTGGCATCCATTCCTGAAGATCACATCCAAGCGGCTTTTGTATATGGACGCGATAACAGTGATTGGCCTGATTTATTGGCTGCTCTGCATGATATTGTTTGGACCGATGATGTTCTTTGTCTGCGTTTACCTTCCCGAAGTGCCAGTGCGATATGTGAAGAGCTTGAGACAGCATACATAGGTCTTTTACACCCTACTTAATTGTTTATATATATACGTATACAGTACATAGAATATATATATCTTTATATATATATTGTGTACATTGAAAACATAATTAATACTGATACTTATATTGATGTACTCGTTTATTCAATATCAAATCGCAGTCTTTAAAATAAAAGTATTGATGCGGAATAATCAAAAGTCACGTTCATTCCGATCTGAGATCCGGTAAGAGGCAAACCAGTTCAAATGCGTTTGACCCTAGTTGTGGCCTTCTATTGACTATTTGTTAAAGTACTTATTATGATTTTGCCAAGCATTATACTTGAGAGCGAACGTTGAACTTTATTGTTGAGCTTATAGGTAACTCGAAGTGGATAAAATAAACATTGGTTTGTTTAGTTAGTTAAGTAGAATTGGATAACTAAACGCTCGTTTAAAACAAGTGTGAGTTCTCCAGTCGGGACTGCCCGACTATGAGAAAACCTGAACCCAGGGGGTTCCTTTTTTGGTCTTATCGGTTCTTTGACGATTGGGGGAAAGATATTAATAACATATTGAAACAAATTTCTTAGAGTTTACTAGTTATACTCAAGAAACCGGTTAAAAAAGCAATAAATTAAGAAAACGGAAAGGGTTATCGATCGAACCGAATGGGTTCAAGTCTCTGAGATCGACGCGTTCATACAGACAGACAAATTTAAACTAGCTCTTATAGTTTGGCAGCTATGTTGTAAAAACCGGATCGAAAAAGCGATAAATATCGATAGTAATAAAACTGAAAGATTTATCGATCTTCTGAACATGGTATACTATTATACCCTTTTTTACTCATTTCAGGGTATAAGCAGTCAACACGACTTTTTTAACAAACAACCACTGTTTAAATATTTTCGAAAAAGTATTACAAAGCTAACCTGTCCCCGAAGGCTGCCTTGCTTTGACTACTGCTTGGGTAAATGCTGATATTAGAAAGAGCTTTATCCAGTGCGGGTCGTTGAAAGTTTCGAGGTACGTGTTGCCAAATCGATATGCAAATGGGAGGTGGTGCGTGGGCGTATTCGGAGTATTGGCCAATTTCTATAGTAACTCAGATAAACAAAGACGTTAAGTGGCAAAGGAAGTAGCAAGCGGCGAATTCCATTTCCATTTGTTCTAGTTCACAATTACGTAAAGTTTAGACAGTGAAAGCCAAATAAAATTTGTTCAGTTAATGTCAGGAAAACAGTTAGAGCACATATACCCTGGAAAGTGCGATTAAGTCCAAACGAAAACACTCTTGATGATAGCAGCTAACAAACTATAAATAAAGGTAGCACCGAAACCGAGGAGCCGCAAAGGAAACTGCAACATCATGCCGGAGGTTAAGCCCAAAGAGGGCAAGCACAAGAAGGTAATTAGTTAATTATATCACACAGAGAAAACACAACAACTAAAAACATTATATCGAACGCTTTGTCACTGCACAAATCCATTTGAGACGGAGTCCAATTGTTCCGTACATGCGAGCACTCTGAGCGTTGACTAAATTATGGTTGTGCCATGGATATCGCCACGGAGTTATCCTCGCCATCGTCGTCCTTCGTTACATGATTCTATTTTCGTATTTAAAAATTCGCGATTACTTTTTAATAAGTTCGCTGCAGCGTAGCGTAGCAAAAGTTATTCGACGCTCTGATGGAACTTTGTCACGGAACATAATTTGCAATTTGCCCAAGGTGGCTCGGTGGATCGGTGGCCAGGGTGGGGCTGGGGGGATTGGCGTGTGCGTGCCGCTAAAAGAGATGTCACTGCCAGCTTTCAGACACGGTAGATCAGTGCTAAACTTCAACCTTATCTAAGAATACATTTTGGGTGAATTGCGACCAGCCGGCTTGGCTAGCCATGGCCAATTGGGTGTCGATGGCAATCAGCGTCACTCCGTTGGCTCTCCACGCAACGCAAACGGAGTCAATAAAAAATCAGACATGGATATGACTCCGTGCACACCTTTACCGCTGGCCATAAAAATAAATAGGTAACTACAAGCGACACCCATGGGTAACGCTACAAAAGTGACTGGGGAACCGACCCGACCCGACGCCGCTTTAATCGAGTTTTGTGCAATTTGTTTATTTACGCGCCCCGACCGGAAATGTCAACACCCTCTCGGCTCCAATCCGGCATCCTCACCTATGACGTGCTGCAGACGTCAGCGACGAAAGTTTTTTTGGCTGCGCCTCGAAAACTTTGACGAACGTCATCAGGTTCGTTTTGTCCGACAGACAAACCGTTGGAGCCTAGTTGCTGGCAGTGTTCCATCGAGGCTGTCTCAGTCGTGTTACGCTTTCCAAGCAGTTCAGGCCCGACGTGGTCTCATTTAGTCAATTTTTTATAGTGCTAATCCCGTACAGATTGCCAAGATGTGGAAGCTAGCAAACAAAGCCATGGCGGTATATGAGTATTCAATTGTAGCAATCTGTATCCGTATCTGTAACTGTATCTGTATCTGTAACTGTATCTGAGCCCGTTTAGTACTAGCAAGTTGCTTTTGCTGCAAGTGTGTGTGTGTTTGTAGGTGTGTGTGTGTGTGTGTGTGTGCAAGCCAAACAACAAATAAACTTGTAAATACAATCTTAGTCGCAGCGTTTGCAAATGATTCTGAAACATTGCCCTCAAGAAACATTTCTGTAAATACAAAACTTATTTTTCAATATATGTAATTTGCTATATTCGCTATATTCAATTGTCAGTGCGAACTGATCGATAACTGCATACAACTGTATATAAGTGCATATATATATCTTTAAGTAGTCAACCTGCTGTCCGATCCGCACTCGATCCTTTAGTGTACACAGTACGGTTAGTTTGTACAGTTGTTCGTAAAATGTCAGACGTTGATCCCGCGGGATTACTGGAAGACGGGGCTGACCTCTGTACCGATAATACAGATGGACTGCCTCTGATGGAACAGCAGCTAATCGAGGAGGTAACTGAAACTGTCGCACACTACACAACACAATTGAGAGATCCGAGTGCAGAGGTTTCGGTAACACCGAACTCATATGCCCTTTCCAAAATGTCTGTCAAAATTGCTGACATAATCTTAATTTAAATTAAGATTGCAGGTAGTATATGTAATATATGAATATATATTTTATCGATTTGCCATCTTCAGAGGAGGTCATCTGAAGCAGGCATACAAAATTGCTTTCATCACACCGAATAATCTCTTTTCACTTTGTGAACGATTATAAAAACTAATTAAGTTAAGATTCCTATCAGCTTTTATCTGGTGCTTAAATTTGTTATTTATAATTATGAATCAGTAAGTGATTAATAAATTATTTTAGAAAATATGTACCCCGAGTTTTTATTATAATAATAATTATAAAAATATCTTATTAGTTAAAAAGAATAATTTAATTTTATCAATTCAATTTATCAACATATATAAATTAAATAATATTTAATATAAAAAATTTACTTATCAATTAAAAAGATAATTTTAAATAACATCAAGCCAGAATTTTCGTTTTAAAATTTTCCTTTAAATGTTTGTGTTGGGAAATTCTTTTGGAAAGAGTGTATTCTGAGTATAGAAATAGTTTTATCATTAAACTAAATAATTTGCATGCTAAAGGCTTTTTAATTGTTTCGTAGATGTTTTGATCCCACGATTCACATTATTCACATTAACCACTTAGTCGAATTAATGTTTGATTACCGTAAATCATTTCTCGTAGCACTGCAATGTTATTTCCTCGAAGGTAAGTTTTTGACTAGTTGCCCAAATTTCCGCACTTCCAGGAATGTTGCATACACACTCGCTAAACCTGATCACTGATTGATCATGTTATTAATAACCCTTTTTTTTACTTTTATCACATTCTACGTAATAGAATCGGGGATCTAAGACCAAGGGGGATGGTGGCGGCGGTGGAGGCGATGCAGATGACTTTGATGCTTGGATGAAATCGCGCCAGTTGGTCAAGCCGGACGATCAACTGGATCTGACCGAGGCCGAATTGGCCGAGGAGGTTATCAAGGTGCTCACACCCACCAACACAAATGTGATACGTAATTTGGTTGTGTATAGCTTCAAAGAGGGCGAATATGTGCCGGCAGCGTTGCCAGGCAATACGGTTACTCTAATAAGCTTTCCCGGAAATTCACTGCACGTGGACTCCGAGGAGGCACGCATACAGATTGAGGAAGCCGACGAAATTGGTTACCCACTGCCGATGCCCAACTATGCAGTGGTGGAGGCCCGTGAAACTATAGGCGATGGCGAGGAGGGTGAAGGTGAAGGCGAGGGCGAAGATGACGAGAAGAGCGAAATTGATAGCAAAGCGGCCGCCACTTCTGCCGGCGACGCCGACGGCGAAGAAGAGGAAGGCGAGGAAGAAGAGGACGAGGAGGGGGGCAAGGGCGAGCCCACCGCCGAGACTGAAGCCGGCGACGACGTAGAACGTACCGGAGCGAGACCAGTAGCCGCCACCTCAAGCAAAAAGCGTAAACTTATCAACCAGTTCAACTACTGCGAACGAGCCACTCTGACATATGTCAATCCCAAACGCGTAAGTTTGCTGCTAACTTGTCCCGGCCCTATTAAAGTAGGTCGACCCTTTTAGAGTGTGGACACCCAGACCATTCCGCCGCCGCGTTCACAGTTTGGCAGCAATGTGCTGCAGTGGATCATCTATGACACCTACTTGGAGGACTTTGAGGCGCAGCAAAAAGCGGGCAATGTGCATGGTCGCGCACCCAAGAAGACAAAAAGGAAGAAAACCGCTCAGGCGGAGGAGCTAAACGTCAAGTACATGAGATGCTGGCAGATTCTGGAGCGTATGATTAACCAGAATATATTCGATGATATTGGCAACGACTATCGCTATTGGGAGGATCCAGCCGATGAGTTCCGCGATGGCGAGGGCAACCTGTTGCCACTGTGGAAGTTCCAGTACGAGAAGACAAAGAAAATGAATGTCACTGAAATCGTCTTCAATCCGACCTACTACGATCTGTTCGCCGTGTGCTTCGGGTCACGTAAGTTGAACCCTCCTTGGAATTGCAATCTACTTTCTCTCCAATTTTGTACTGCCTGCAGACGATTTCCTAAAGCAGCCCAATGAGGGATATTTGTGCATGTTTACCGTGAAGAACCCATCGTATCCGGACTACATCAGTAAGTTCGATTGGACGCATCGTCAGACCTTTACCTACAAATGCTCTTCTGTTCTATTTCCAGTTCAAACCGACTGCGGCGTCATGTGCTGTGACATCCACACACAATATCCATTCCTTGTGGTCATTGGATTATACGACGGCAACGTGGCCGTTTATGATCTGCGCGACGGCTGCAAGGAGCCGATGTATGTCTCCAGAGGGGTCAAGTGCAAGCACGGCGAGTGCGTTTGGCAAATCAAATGGGGACCGGACATGGCCGATGGCGAAATTAATTTCTACTCTGTGTCCTCCGATGGCTGCGTCTTCCAGTGGATACTGATGCAGAACAAGCTCTGGGTGACGACCATAATCACGCTTTATTTAGAGAACGGCATCGCGGATGGACCCGACGGCACCAAAGTAACTCTCAGGAGCGGCGGCTCCTGTGTGCAATTCCATCCGGTGGATCAGTCCATCTTTCTCGTTGGCACCGAATGCGGTTTAATTTACAAGTGCAGCACTTCGTTCAGCTCCAAATATTTGATGACCTACTCTGCCCACAATATGTCTGTGTATCGGATCGATTACAATCGGTTTGACCCCAATATATTTGTGTCCTGCAGCGGCGATTGGCGCGTCAAGGTCTGGGAGGACATGCGACCCGATCCGCTGTTCATATTCGATCTCGGCGCGGCCGTCGGCGATGTGAAATGGGCGCCCTACTCCAGCACCGTGTTCGCAGCGGTCACCACCGAGGGCAAGGTGCACGTCTTCGATCTCAATGTGAACAAATACCAGCCCATATGTGTGCAGGCTGTGGTGCCCAAGCGCAAGAATAAGCTGACCCGTCTCGCATTCAACGAGAAGTTGGCCTTCATCGTTGTGGGTGATGAGAAGTGAGTTAGAGTTGATTGATAAATGAGGTTAATGAGTTATATGATTTTTACAAATTTCCTTTTCAGGGGCGTTACCACCTCATTGAAACTGTCGCCGAATCTACGCCTAATGGTCAAGCCGCCAAAGAAGCAGCTCTATCTCGACCAGACGACACTCCAAAACCAGAAGCTGGAGAAGCTGTTGTCCTTGGTGCGCGAGCTACCGGAGGGTTCCGTAGTACCGGATGCAGCCACCACTGTGCGCACCTAGAATCCATCCATTGGTTATACTAATGTAATATATTTTGATAAGCTACCACATAAAATACGTATGATTCGTACAGAGATCTTTATATATATATATATTACACACATGTATACATATGTATTTAGATTGAAGACTTGTAGTTCCGAGAACTTTGGCTTAAGAAATTTACACGACCACTTAATAACATAGCTTATAGTTATAGACAGATGCGAGCTAGCTAAATATAAACACAAATATGGAGACACGAAAAGGAACAGATAACCACAATGATTTTCAAAAATACCTTAAGACAACGATAATTTGAGTACATACAGAAGGTGTTTTAAAGTAAAAGCTTCACCACGATTGTTTTTGCAGTTAGTTTTCCTTTGTAACACAATTTAGGCTAAATCATCATCATCCTGAATGACAATATCGTCCGATTTCACATGGATGTCTTTGTCCTCGAGATACTCCAAGACATTGTTGGGGCACATGACGCTCTTGCCCAGAAACAGCACCGTCGACATGGGATGCAAAAAGTCCGAAGAGAACGTCTCCGCTTTCCAGCCGAAGAATCCGCTGGCGCGGACTTCGTTGCCGATTATCTCGTAGGGCAGCAAATTGACGCCCACCTGGTTGACCTTCGAGAACTGCACCCGAAAGTAGTGGCCATCGGTGGCCTTTATCCAGTAGAAACCCTCGCCGTCCACGTGCGGTTTGCTCTGCGATTTCTTCATCGCGTTCGAGCGCTCCAAGTCCTGCACATTGAAGCTGATGTCAATGTCGTAGGCGTCCGGGGAGAGCTGGTTGGTTTCGATGGCGCTTTTGAGGGCATAGTTGTCCAGCCAGTAGCGTATGCCCACGTTCTCGAACTCTTCGAGGACATGATTGAAGGTCGTCTTCAGTTTGTCCAGGCAGCAGGGCGGCGTGTGCTTGCCCAGATAATAATAGAACGGACGACTATTGTAGACGGTGCCGATGCACGACTTGGTCGTCCGTTCGCATCCGAACAGATCGATGTCCGTGACGCGCGGCAGCGAGAAATTCGACGAGGAGAACTGTGCATCCAGCATCGGGCTGTGCGGCTGCCAATTGCCCTCCCGTGCCGCCGACTTGCCACCCAGTTTGTGGGTACGCCGGATCAGTCGCTTGATCTGCAGCTTCTTGTACATCTCGCGAAACTGGCGACGGCGCAGCTCCAGGCGTCGCTGTTTGGTGTGGAAAGAGGTGAACAGTCGGCGTCCCTCCGCGAAGGACTGCGGGAAAACAAAGCTCTATGTGGGAGAGAAAACAATGAGAACCCTAAGGCAAGCAAGGTAGTATATATTGTAGCTTACCGTTAGATTGGCAATCTTGGCCTGCACATAGAGCATCTCCGGAAAGGGCAAGGCAAATGGCTCCGGCATGGAACCGAGTACAGTCACGTCAATGAGAATCGCATGTTTCTGCAGGAACTGGCAAGAGGAGAGAAAAACAAGTTAAAATGAGGATGAACAAGTTTTCTCTTCATTACTCCTATTTAAGGTTAAATTATATATAGTAGGTCAATTCTATTATTCCTATTATTTCTCTTCCTATGGAAACTACTTAAACTAAATATTATTAAGCATAAGGATACTATCAATTGTAATATCTTGGCAAACTAAAAAGTTCTTTAAACCAAAAACTCATTTTAACCCTGATCATCGATCTGTCAGACAAGATTTCGTAGAGGGATCTGTCGTGTTTTGCTTTCCGGCCAACACCTACCAAGTCGCACTGCGTGCTGTCGTTGCGGGCATCCAACTCCATGGTCCAATTGGGTAGGTCCAGTTTGATTTTGGCGCAACTGCTGAAGGATTTCAGGTTACCCGCGAACGGCACCAACACTAGACGCTGGACTGTCTCCTCCGGAGCGACAGTCACCCGTTGCTGCATTTTGCCTTTCTCGCGCGAACCCGATTTCGTGTTGATCTCCCGCAGAATCTTCTGAAGCAGATTTTTGCTGCCCAATCGAACGCTGTCGGGCATCAACAATGCGTATTTTGTGTGTATGGCGGCCAATGGATTCAGCTGATCACGGGTCTTGCGCACATCGAAGGCCAGGCTCATAAAGTGTACGGTCTGCTCCTCGCCGGCGGTCAGGTTCTGTTTGAAGCTGACCGGCGGATAGGCGTATTCGGCGGCACCCTCCTGCAGCACCAAGATGGGCATGTTGGGCACAACGTCCAGTATGCTAATAAGACAAACAACAGTAAATGTTTATGTGTGTGTGTGTGTGCATGTGTATGTGTTACCTTTCGATGGATGGACGCAGATCCTGCTCAAAGTTGTAGTGGCCATAGAATACAATTGTTATGGACTTGCGTATGTGCTTGTTGGCATTGCGCGCTTTGTCCTTTGGCGAAATCCTTGCTCCGTTTTTGCCATCGCTCTTTTGCCGCGTTGCTGCCTCGTTGCCCTCGCCGCCAAGCGCGCGACTGATGCGCCGCCAGAGAAACGTGTTCCATGTGTAATAGAAGAACACCAGATTGGCGACAATGAAACCGAACAGCAGCAATTTGACCAGGCGCAGTCGGAATATCTTCATGTTGCTGCGATTGCGGCTCTCCGGGAAACGTGTATTTATGCTCGTTGGCTGTGTCCGTTCCTCTGGTTGTGGGTGTATCTATGAGCTCTGCGCCACCGATTTTGCTGGCCATGTATCTCTATTAATGATATAGTAACCGGATCGATTTTACTGCAGTTTCTATTTCGAAGTGCAAATACATTTTATTTAATTTTTCTCAGTTTTGTTTTTGTTCAGATTCCGTTTCACGCAGCTTTTCAAGAATTTTATTTTAGATAAAGCTTTTAGGATGCGAACAGCTGATTTTGTTAAGCGAAGAAGAAACCGGTTTGGCGACGAACTAAAATACCGTTAAACACATCCTTCGGAAGCTTCCGATGAGCTTTTCCGCCCCAAAACGAACGAGTCCCAAAACATACCCTTAACTTTGGCGTACACAGCACGGACAGACGCATACACATAAACATTGATTGAAAAGACACACACAAACGCACACAAAGATGATGCTTAAAAATTCAACAAATATACAACATTTTTATATCCATTGAAAGTGGTTCAAACAGGGTATACTGCTTTTTGTGCAAATTTAAATTTTTTTTTTTTTTTATAATTGTTTTTCTGACAATTATCTTTATTTAATTTTTATATATTAAATATTATTTTAAGTGATTTTTGAGTACGTTGCTAATTTTACTAGATAAACAAAAAGCAAAACAATTAATAATTTGTAAACAGATTAACATTGTTTAAACATTCAAAAAAAATTAATAAATGTAAGTTCAACATTTTATATAAGCATTTATCAAAAAAATTTTAGGTTATGTTATAGTCCTGAAATTTCGAAATAAATAACCTACAAAAATTGTAAAAATGATCTGAGTACGTTTAATGCCTTTTTTAAGTATTATGTATGTATATGTATACATATAATATATTATTTTAGTCAAACAATAAAATAAACATTAGCTCGAGTGTAGATTATATAGAGTATATATCTTTCTTTTAATATACCAAGCATTAATAGCAACTCTTTTCAACTTTATACGCTTAAATTGGAATAAAATGTTTTTAGGCTAGATTTGTACTTGTGTCTTCGGCCAAAGGATATTCTGTGCTGGCTCACTTGCCCATGCCCGCGAAGAGCAGCGGGAAGGGCACCTCATCGCTGTTTAAGAGGGGCGGGGTCGGTGCTCGCGCCTCCGCCTCGGTGGTGCTATTTAGCCAGTAGGTGGTCACAGTGCCTTTGCCTTTGAGCTCCACATCGCCTCGGTGCTCCAGCTTAAATGTACCAAACTTGTCCAGTATATCCTTTGTGGCCGATGACACGTGAATCTTTCCGGCTATGAAATAAAATGTTCATTCGATTATTTAGAATATTGTTGCTTTAGATGATCGTCACATACGCATGCCCGTGGTTTCTAGCCGGGAGGCGGTGTTCACAGTGTCCCCAAAAAGACAGTAATGTGGCATCTTCTTGCCCACGACGCCGGCGCAAACGGAGCCGGAGTGCATCCCGATGCGAATCTGTATTTTGTAATCGGGCTGGTGTCGCAGATTGAACGAGCAGACAGCCTGCAGTATGTCCAAAGCCATCAGTGCGATTTCCCGGGCATGCTTATCTCCGTTCGGTTCCGGCAGACCAGAAACCACAAGGTAAGCATCGCCAATTGTTTCCACCTAATAAGAAACAAACGAAACGAATTTGAATTAAAAATATTTAAAACAAATTGGGGCTTTAAACGACGGGAGATATAACTTACTAGAGTGAGGCACAATAGACGTAGTGCACTAAAAATTCAACAAAATTTTTTTACAAAAATACATAAATTTTTAATCTAGAATCAATCTATATAACAAATCATGACCAAAATGCCTTCAAACATAAAAATCGGTTCAGTTTTGACAAAGTAGTGGGAGTTTGAAATATGGGAACTATGGATCCAAGGGCTTTACATGTCCAAATTTTTGTCAATTTTGGCATGATTTTTGACCAAAAATTTGACCCCCTCGAAATCCACCTAAATGTTGTTTTTTATGCTAATTATGACAAATACAATCGATTAAAAACAAAAATACGCAATTCTAAATTTTGAAAAAAAATTTTTTTCGAAAATTAACAAGGGGGGGGTACATGCTTTTTTGACCAAAAAATTGAAAAAAAAAATATTTTCAAAAATGCATATATTTTGAATGTAGAATCAATATATATGAAAAATCATGACCAAAATGCCTTCAAACATAAAAATCGGTTCAGTTTTGACAGAGTTGTGGGAGTTTGAAATATGGGAACTATGGATCCAAGAGCTTTACATGTCAAAATTTTTGTCGATTTTGGCATGATTTTTGACCAAAAATTTGACCCCCTCGAAATCCACCTAAATGTTGTTTTTTATGCTAATTATGACAAATACAATCGATTAAAAACAAAAATACGCAATTCTAAATTTTGAAAAAAAATTTTTTTCGAAAATTAACAAGGGGGGGGTACATGCTTTTTTGACCAAAAAATTGAAAAAAAAAATATTTTCAAAAATGCATATATTTTGAATGTCGAATCAATATATATGAAAAATCATGACCAAAATGCCTTCAAACATAAAAATCGGTTCAGTTTTGACAGAGTTGTGGGAGTTTGAAATATGGGAACTTTGGATCCAAGAGCTTTACATGTCAAAATTTTTGTCGATTTTGGCATGATTTTTGACCAAAAATTTGACCCCCTCGAAATCCACCTAAATGTTGTTTTTTATGCTAATTATAACGAATACAATCGATTAAAAACAAAAATTCGCAATTCTAAATTTTGAAAAAAAAATTTTTCGAAAATACATAAGGGGGGGTACATGCTTTTTTGACCAAAAAATTGAAAAAAAAAATATTTTCAAAAATGCATATATTTTGAATGTAAAATCAATATTCATGATAAATCATGACCAAAATGCCATCAAACGTGAAAATCGGTTCAGTTTTGGAAAAGATGTGCGAGTTTGAATATTTGAGTCTTGTACTTAAAGCAAAATTTAAAGTATTAAAAAAGTTATTGAGTGTTTTAATCGAAAACTCACTTTATAGACATCATAGAATCCAATGATACGGTCGAAGGTGCTGTAGAGATCATTCAGAAAGTTGACCACCTCCATCGGCGTGCTGCGTGCGCAGAGCTCGGTGAAGCCAACAATGTCGCTGAAGTAGATGGTCACGCTGCTGAACTCCTCGGGCTCGACCAGGTCGCCGGCCATTAGCTGCTGGGCCACGGGACGGGGCAGAATCTGATAGAGCAGCTCCTCGGTGCGCTGTTTCTCTAAGCTCAGCTGCCTGGTTTTCTCGTCCACAAGGCTCTCCAAGTTGTTGGCATAGTGCTCCATGCGATTCAGCAGATCATCCATCAGGTTCTCACAAAATCCTCTGATAGTTAAAGGGGTTATATATAACATATATACATGGAAAGCACTTCACTCACTTCATAATTGTGCGTATGTTGCTGCGGATTGTGGAGAATGCTGGACGCTCCTCCTGGTTGTCGGCCCAGCATTTCTCCATCAGTACCAACAGATCCGGCGGGCAATCTCGCTCCCGTATCAGTGGCCGGAATGGCGGATACTCGCACTGGCGCACCTTGTGCAGAATCGTGTGCACATCCATGCCCTGTTGTCGTGCCTCCTGGTACGGACCGCCCCGGTTAACAATCTCCTCGAGAATAACGCCAAAGGAGTAAACGTCGCCGCGCTGCGTTGCCGGACAGCCGGGAATCGATGTCATCGGCAGCAGCTCCGGCGCTATCCACAGCAGCTCTAGAAAATGATACAGATTAGGAACAGCAGAATGTTTTCTTAATGGCCAATTGCTTACTGGTGTAGTAGTTCTGGTCGCGCACAAAGTCGGAGGGCGTGGTTAGCGTGTTCAGCCCAAAGTCGGAGATCTTCAGCACGAATCGTCCGTCGATCAGGCAATTGCAGGAGCGCAGCTTGCCGTGGGCGACCACGTCGCTGTTGTGCAGATAGCTCATGCCCTTGACAATGTCGTGGATCAGCGACATCCGAAAGTTCCAGTCCAGCTCGATGGCCTCGTTCTCCAGCACATCCTTCAAGCTGCCGCGCGAACAGTACTCCGTCAGGATCAGCACCGTTGGCCGTGGCAAATCGATGCAGGCGCCCACAAAACGAACCGTATTCTCGTGGCTAACGTCGCGCGCCTGCTTGATCTCCCAGAGCAGCGTCGAGGTCACCTCCACCTTCTTAACGTTCACCTTCTTAATGGCGACGCGTTCGCCCTTGAACTGGCCAATTGTTGTGTACACCTGCGGCGGCAGCGAGGCGAAGCTGGCAATCGAGGCACGTCCGGAGTGTATCCCGAACTGCTGCAGCGAAATGTTCTCCACGTCCAGACGCTGCAGGCCGCCCTTGGAGCCGAACATGCCACCCATTTCGATCAAGACATCGTCGGGTCGCACGCGCCAGGACATGTTGTGCAGCTCCTTGCTGAGCTTCATTTGCCTGCGAAGAAATGAGAGTAAATGTTTACGGAGTAATCTACGGTTTAATTTGAAAATCCTTTGGATAATATGGGATTACTTACTTTTGCAGGAGACAGATCACCAGAAGCACAAGTCCCAAAAATAAACCCAGTCCAAATACGGAATACATAATTGTGGTCTCTGCAAAGAAAAGATTGTTCAGACCAAAGACCAGGAATAGATACCGTTAATACCATTTCCATGACAGTCCGGTGAATTGCCCAAAAAGCCGCAGGGTGGAATATCTGGTGGTGGCCCCTCTCGGCCACCGGGCCAATGTATCTTCTTGCCGTGCGCAGCTGCATATTTCCTGTAAATTGAACACACGTAAAGGAAAGGCTCTTAGCCAGGCTTAAATGAAAGCACACACCTGTGCAGTCCATAGTAATGAGCCACCACAGAGAATTTGCCATTGATGGGATCCAGATCCAGAATGGAGTAGTCCGCATCGCGATCCCCGTTATCATCAATGCGAACGTGTCCGGTTATGCCGTGGAATGTGCGATTCCACATTCGCCGCGTGATGTTCACCCCGTCCCGAATGTCGCCGCCCTCGGTCAGGGTCTCGTTGAGGGCCATGCCCAGCAGGTAAACGCCATCGTAGAACGCACCGATGAAGAAGTTAACCTCCTCGCCCTCGCCAAAGGTGTAGTTGTACTCGGTGAGTGCGTTCTCGCGCACGTTGTCCGCGAAGTCCTGGAAGGTGGGACTGGTCGGCTGCAGGAGCGAGACTCGGAGCAGCGCCTCGTACGCTTTGCGGGCACGCATATCGTTCTCGTCAAGCAGCTCCCAGTGCTTATCGCCCCAGTAGGCGCTCTGGAATATCTCCACATCCAGGAACACCCACTCCCCATTGGTCATACCTAGGCTGTGCGCGGCCAGCATGAACTTGCGCACCAAAACACCCCGCACAGACAAAATAACCACTGTATGGATTGGAAAACAATAAAATATATATAATATATAAAGTATATTCAATTCCGCTGATCTTACCCCGCGCATACATGCTCGCATCCCTGAGATAGTTCTCGTACTTCTCCTCCTCGTTGCCGTTCAGCTCGCGCACAAAACTCAAGAGACCCTCCTGACGCAGTCCGTACTCCAGATTCTTGCCAACCGTCAGTGAGAAGAGCTCGGACCGATCCACCAGCAGCGCCACATGCTTCCAATTGAACTGACGGAAGACACTGGCAAAGACCAGCTTCAGGCGGCACTGGCAATAGGACATCCGCGTCAGCGTCGGGTACTTGGACTTGTCCTTGAACATGCCCTGGAAAAACACAGAAATCTGTAAGCTAGACAAAAGTGCTCAACCAAAACCAAATGGAAATTGATGTTAGAATTTAAATTATGAAATTTATGTATAATTATTTATTATTATTATCTCCATTACTATTATCTCGATTGAGTTGTTTCTGAAAACTTATTTATTTTTAGTGTAAGATTTTAGACGATTATCCCAGTCAGAAAAATTTTAAAATATATTTTAATTTTACATCCAAACAGGCCAATTTAACATATTTTTTCCCCCTTTTTTCACAAAAAGTTTCGCCCCATGCATATCAAAAGTTTTGTAATCCCTTTAATATAAAAGTCACAGCTTAAATATCTTATTAATAAACATAACCTCAAAGCATTTCAAAAATGTTATTAATATCTCCCCTAATTTTAGAGCTTTTGTCAGACACAAAACAATTTTTTAGCAAAATAGATTTTTATTTTGAATTAATTATAAAATTTAATAATTAACACGCTTTCGACAACTTTAAGCTCTTTTTTGAATGTGCTAAAGTATTGCACAGTCGGTTACACCCGTCTGCATTGAGAAACTTCACTTACCGTACTCTCATTTTTCCACTTGTGTATTTTGCCCAGAATGCCAGAGGTGACAGTTAATTCGTTCTCGGATGTGGGTGGCTTTCGGAAACGGGAGCAGATGGAAATGCGATTATTGAATGAATGCCGGAAAGATGCGACTAATTTGTACAATGATTCAATTTCAATGAGCACTTGAGAAAGTGCTTTACGGCGGCTTCCAAAGCTGCCCAAAGTCGCGTTTAATTGCAAATGCCGAGCAAGGGTCGGCGGGATTAGTTGGCTATTATTGGCAGCCGCTTGCTGTGCAGGGGCGTATACGTGTCGAGTGGGTTGCGGGTGTACGGAGATGTGCACAACCACGGACCGGATTGTCTAACCTTGACGATGGCTTGCAGTGCAGATGGCCAACTCACCTGATCCCCCATGCCCGTTATAATGGGCGTGTTCCAGTAGGCGGCCAAGCGGGCAACCGGCTCCAAGGCGAACGCGCAGGCGGGTCCAATAAACGCGATGACATCGTCCTTGAAATGCATGTCCGCCGCCAGTCCCGGCGCCCTGGCGCCCGAGCACGATGGGTAACTGTCATAGATGGGCAAAGCGTAGCTAATCGGTTAATACAAAATGCGTCGAAACATGCTCCAAATGCATTCCAACCGGGGAGGATTAGGCTCCGAAATGGGGTCATGAAATTTGTGTAATTAACCGAATCGTGCGGCACGCAACAGGTGGCTGTCTTTTGGGGTGGCACGCAATGCGGACAAATCAGCGTTGATGGACTTACCTGGCCTTCTTTTTGACCAGCCTGATGTTGTGCGGACTCAGGAAGCGCTTGTTGATCTGATCCAAGGCCAAGTCGACGGCAGGTCCGCAGCGTTCCAGGTCAAATGGCGAATCTGCGGTGGAAGCATGCTTCTGAGTCGTTGTCCCAACCGTTTGCCCGGCACTTACCCAAATGGGAGGCCATTAGAACGCCAACATTGTAGACACGCATCCGGCTGATGTCGCTTTCATTGAACGCGCCCGTCTGGTTCTTCGACTCTCTGATGCGCTCGAACACCTTGATGTCGATGCTTTCATTCAGGTGCGCATTGAAATTGCCATTGCTGGAACGCGCCTGGTGTGTTAACCCGTCCGCGGCATGCTCCTTGCCCTCCCAGGACTCAACACTGCTGCGCTTGGCGCCCTTATGCAATCCAAATCCCAGAGCGGGCACTGTTACACTCAGCAACAGAATCAGGTTCGTGGGTAACATTATTCACTCTATGATTGAGTTACTGTTAGAATATTTTAACCTGTTCTTAAAATTAATTAAACATATATTTGAGATACTTTAAAGTTTTGGATTAATTTCAGTTAAATTCAGTGGCAGAAAGAATTCGCTAGAGAATATTCTCCTGGTAATTGATAAAAATATAATCAAGAAAATAAAATAATAGTAATACAATAAATAATATATAATAATAAATTAAACGAAAAAATAGATCAATGATGTAGAACCTGATTGACGTACTAAATTCACAGACAATCTTTAAGATTAATATGAATATTTTAACGATTTAGAAAAAGGATATTAAAAATTATTTATTATTTTTTTAAAATTATTTCACAATTGTATTTATTTATAATTAAATGAATATTTAAATTATTTTACTATTTTTATAGTTTTATAAACGAACCCATTTCCACATTTAAATAAATTTGCTAGAACGTCAATTAAAAACTTTCCAAAATTGCTTTGTCGAAACGAAATCAAAAGTTTTTCTGAAAATATGTTTTTATCCACGAATTCACTTTCGCGCCCGCTGGCAACATAGAAATGGGAAATTAATTCAAATCACACTTACAAAAGATAATGGGGCGCATATAATTTGTCAGTTGTTGTCTGAAAATGTTTCCGAAACTGTTGAAAACTTTAAGAGAACACTTTTTCGGAGTCTTTTTTGCCACCAAAGATTAAATTTAATTTCGATAGGCAAATTTGATGTTCATTTAAATGTAACTTTACTTTAAATTCAAGATTTTTTATTTTTTAGACTTTGGAATACACGGATTTGGGTTTAACCCAGGAGAGAAACTTTGGCCTAACATCAGAGGTCGCGTTCACCGAATGAGCCCGAGGCGAAAGCTGGACCTTTTATATAGGCGGACGCTGCTCGGCAGCAGGACACGCCAGCCGGGCGGCGAAGATTAAGGCAGCGACACGAGGCGCCACAGCCAATGGCAGCTGTTCGCTTGGCTGACTCGTCAGTGGGTGAAATGGCGCCTCGTGGAGCCGAATTCGAAGCCGGCATCGTCAAATTGAAATGCGAATTTCTAAGGTTAGGCGGGCAATGTCAGTGGGTTCTGGACTCAGGACTCAGGGGTAGCTGTGCGGCAGGAGGCGGATATAATTGTTTTCCTTACGGCTCTTGCTTGCTTTCACTTGTTGCCTTCAACGATGTTGTTGTTGTTGTTGCTGTATTTGAATTTAAACTGTTTGCGAGTGAGCTTCAGCGCCGAAAGGAGCAACAGTCGAATAAAAAACGTGTCGCGTGCCGCCAGCAATTAATGCGTCTCTGTGCGCAGGATTTGGGTGTGAGTGGGATTTGCCCCATTCCTTTCGCCAGCCAGCAATAGTCTTGTCTGCTCGAGCTGCCTTTATGATCCACTGGAATTCCTGCCTAGAGTCCTTTACGAGTCGGGATTGTTGCTTTGATTTAAAGTTCAGCACAAATCACAATATATAAAAAAATATAAATATTTTTATTAAAGACTTTGAACCACAATAAATTATACTTTGTTTTAATTATTATTTTTTATTAAAATTCTTTTCTGCATACATATTGAAACATCTAGCATTTTTACTGATTTTGAAAGTTTACAAAGTTTATAAAAAAAGAAAACAATTAGAGAAAACATTTTCCTTTAATTGGCTGCAAAAAATAATTATAAAAAACTTTACAAGCTCTTTGTTCAGAACAATAAAATTATCCAATAAATATTTTCATTGATTTTTACCAGATTTGACATTTTCGGTGTTTAATCGCAGGAAATTATTTTTTGTGCTTTTTTGCCAAGTCAAAAGGAGTCATCCATTTGCCGTTGATAACTGGCTGCATCTTCTTAACACTGAAAAGAAAATGTAATACACGTTAAAAAATCAACATATTCTGATTGCAATTTAATATTTCAAAAAATTATTAAGTTTTTAAACTAATTTCAATTGAATTCAAAAATAAAGAAATAGCGCCTCCTTTCAAATTTCATATAATTAATTGTGTGACCAGCATTCAATTAGTTTCCGTATCCTATTTAATATTAAATCGATTTTATACCGTATTTCTTGTAAAAAGTATCGGTGCTAAAATCAAAAGGTGAAAAAGAAAAAATAATAACTGTTGGAACGTTTTTGCCCTTCTATACATTTCGTATTAATATCTATTTAAGCTACTCAAATATTTAACAAGTCAGAAAATGTAAAATAGCATATATTATTATAATGGATAGAGATGGGACTGCGGAAAAAATATAGAAATTCTCATTTTAAATGATCGATATGTCACTAAACAAAGCTACGCATCGATTACACAATTTTTAAAATCTGTTATTAGTTGATTTTCAATTATAAAAATACATCTTACGCTTAAGCTTATGATACTTAAATTAAAAACAATAACCTTACTTTAGTTCATAGGCTACAAAAATATCGATATATTCGCTTCTCTAACGAAGTAAATATTAAGGAAAGGTGACAGCTCTATTCGGCGATGACAAGTATAATTTGAGAGAACACTCGACGCCGCATTTGCTTGATTTCTAAAAAAATAAAAAATTTGCAAGCCCTAAAATAAATACATAATGGTAAGTGACCTATTATCTTTTCATTAACCATTCAAGCCAAGCAAGCAATATGATTATGCCCATCTGTTTGCGTTTTCATGTGCAATTTGCCCAATCACCGCCACTTCAATTTTTTTTTGCACTGCTATTTTTTGCAGGCGCGTCGCTATGATTCCCGCACCACGATCTTTTCGCCGGAAGGTCGCCTCTACCAAGTGGAGTACGCCATGGAGGCCATCTCTCATGCCGGCACCTGCCTGGGCATTCTTGCCGACGATGGCATCGTGCTTGCAGCTGAATGCCGCAGCACAAACAAGTTGCTGGACAACGCCATTCCATCCGAGAAGATTTACAAGCTCAATGAGTATGTGCTATATAAATGTAAATATATATGATTTTATGTAACTGGTTAATTTCTAGGAACATGGTCTGCTCGGTGGCGGGCATTACGTCCGATGCAAATGTGCTGACCGCTGAGCTGCGCCTAATAGCCCAGCGCTACCAGTTCAGCTACGGCGAGGTGATTCCCTGTGAGCAGCTCGTCTCCCACCTGTGCGATATTAAGCAGGCCTATACGCAGTACGGCGGCAAGCGGCCTTTTGGCGTGTCCCTGCTGTACATGGGCTGGGACAGCAAGTACGGCTATCAGCTATACCAGTCGGATCCCAGTGGCAACTATGGTGGCTGGAAGGCTACTTGCATTGGTAACAATTTTGGTGCTGCCATATCGATGCTGAAGCAGGAACTGGCCGACAAAGAGAGCATTAAGTTGGAGGAGGCCAAGGATTTGGCTGTCAAGGTTCTGAGCAAGACCTTAGATACCACAAAACTGACTCCAGAAAAAGTTGAAATGGCCACACTACAGCGCATTAATAACACCACCGTGTACAGCGTGTTAGATAAGCCCGCTGTGGAGAAATTGATTGAGAAATACAATAAGTTGGAGGCTGAAGCAGAGGCCGCCAAGAAGGAGAAACAAGCCCAGCAGTCGAAGTCAACATAAGCCGATTGTTATATGTAATGGAATGGTACATCAGCAACTTTTAATTATAATGGCAAACTGAGTTAATTTTGTATATGAAATAAAATTTCAAAATTATGCGTGAGACAAATAGATTTAAAGGCGATGACGATATATTACGATATGGCAACACTGACAATTTAAAAAGGTTGGCAGTCATCGTCGCTAAATTGCCTAAAAATTACCGATTTTTTCGTATGCACTAAAAAAATACCGTACAAAACATTTTGTGGAAATTCCGTCGCTTTTTGCAGTTTTCGCTCCAAATCAAGTTAATTGTATTTGTAAAATTAGTAAATAATCGGTTTCCCTTGATGGAAAATTACTCGAATATACTGCGCGCAAGGAAATACGTATAAAAGCAAACGTTAAGAAATTTTTCCTACGCAGCAGATCATTGAGCGCGCCTCTGTGTGTGTGTGTGTGTGTGTGTGCGTGCGTGCGTGTGCCACAGAAAGTGGCAATCAGGCAGCAGCAGCAATAGTAAAGTGTACATATATATGCATATTTGTGAAGCATTTTATATTGTTAATTTATGCAATAAAATGTGAAACCAATGGCAATATCTCAATGTTGTCAACACAGTGAAAAGTTGTGTAGAAGCAGCCGCAACAGCGACATCCGCAGTAGCCGTCAACGTTAACGTACAAAAAGGCAAAAGAAAATGAGGAAAATGAAATAACACAAAAAAGAAGAAAAAAAAGAGCTGCGCTGTAGCGAGCAAGTAGAAGAAACGCGAAACACAAGTAAAGAAAAATCGAAATAATAAAATACACACATACGTCCTGTATGTGTTTGTGTGCGTGTATCATAAAACTGTGCTTGTATGCGCAGTGCAAGTGAATGTGTGAGTGTGTGTGTATGTATGTAAGTGAAACGTATAAATAAAATTCAGCCAAATGCAGAAACCAACAACAAAATGGATAAAAAAACTACACAGTTGGATTTTAAATTACTGGTAATTAAATAATGTTTTCTATTAAAATGCCCACACCACCAAGCCCCCCGGACCCCGTTCGTATTCAGCTACATACATAGATATGTATGTGTACATTCATGCACACAAACAAGCATGTATGTGTGTGTATGTGTAAGTCTACATTCCGTGCGACTAACAAATGAGAGTGGCAAAACAACGTGTAATGCGTAGGCAAAGAAGAGAGCGGCAGAGGCGCATGTAGAAACAGTAGAGAGACAGGGAGAGAGAGCGCGAGATAACAAATGAAGTGAAGTACAGTGTGCACTAACAGTCAATATTAAGCTGCTGGTTTTGTTGTTGTGTTATGTTATTAATTTGTTGTTTTGACTTTTTTATAATAAATGAAAATACAGAAATATATATATATATATAATAAAACAATAAAGTTTTAATTTAAAGTTGATCACGATCCCCTTTATGCTTTCGATCTGTAATCAATGTTAATTTCGTTCATTCATCGTTCAGTGCAGCTGTTTATTTTTATTTTACTTAAAGGCGGTAAGTCTGCCCTTTCTGTTCGTTGTTCCCTCGTTCCTACAATTGGTTCTTGCACAATATCCGCACAGAGCCATACATACATTTTGTGCTTCCGCAGTGTAGTTGCTTGTGCCCTTGCTCCACCCATACCCCCTACCCCGCTATTTACCCATACACATTAAGCTCCCCACCCACCTACAAGCCCATAACACTCCCTTTCCTCATGCCCCATACCAGTGCTACATAATAGCATTCTTCTCTTCTTTTTTCTAAAATGAATTGTAGTTTTGTTTTTCTCATCCCCCTTCCCCCCTACCCCATCCTTCAACACACAAGCCAGTCAGTTTTTACTTCTCCCACTTTCGACCCATTTTGTCATTGTTGTTGTTGTTATGGGGCTAGCTATTATTCACTTTTGTTTTGTTTTCCTCGTCGTTTTAGGAAAATATTTATTTTTATTTTTATTAGTTTATAACAACATTACATTACTTAAATGCACACACGCACACACTCATATATACATATGTATATATATAAATATATCCGTACAAATACTTATGCGTAATATGTGCACACAAGCCCATTTACATAGTTAAATATGTTTGTATGTATGTGCACAAATACTACGAATACTACGAAATCCAACTTGTGCGCGCCACTCGGACTACAAACACAACAACATCAGCGGGAGAGAGAACATGAATTTGATTGTGTTTGTGTGTTTGTATTTGTGTTTGTGTGAGGGGGAGAGCGAATGGACGAGCAAAGCACAAGTGAAGAATTGTAAACAGCGCGCACAGTGGTACAAAGCAAGGCTTGCGGAGATTTTCGATTAATTTTCTTTCTGTCTTCATTCTTGTCAGAATGCACTTCAAACAACTTACGATAACAAGAGACGAGATCAACGGAAGAGAGAGTGCGACAGACCCAATAAGGGGACACCCAAATAATCTTAATTAGAAAAACAGCGTCGATCGAATTTACATTTAAATTTAGCTTGCGTTTGTTGTCGTATCCAATTAGATATTTTGGCGCTTCCAATTAAGTTAATAAAATCAAAGAACACAGTAAAATACCCTTACTTTGATTAATGAGATTGAGTAACATTGTAACAAAATTAGTAAAACAGTAAAACTAATTAAGAACGAACAAATTAATTCTATTAAATAGGCTCTTCAGTGCTATAATACTTTGGTATTATGTTTGGATAGAAAAAAACCCTTTGCAAATGAAAAAAAAATGTATATTTTCTGATCCAACTCAAACCTCACCCACTTAATCAAAGATCAAAATGATAAAATATTATTTATTTTTTAGAAAATTCTTTATAATTGTTTTATAAAATCAAACATTCTAATTAAATTTGAAGCGTTATAAAATGTATGATTGTTTTGGTACATTTAAACTATGAACCACTGTACACACATTCAATTATATGTACACACATAAATATGTTTGTATATGTATGTGAAGCTAGTTTTGTTTCGCTTTGTGCCAATTTCATTAATAAAGGAGGACAACGTAAATGCTATTTTTATTTGATTAGTAAAACTACACAAGTATATAGATATATATGAGTGTATATGCAGTGTTTGAGGATGTATTTGTGCGTGCTGGTACACGTTGCATGAGCGCAAAATGTAAAACATAAGTTTGCTAAAAATGCAGCCGCAATTCTTGCCCCACTTCATCAGCTACAGCTGCAACGTTTACAGTTTGGCAACCTAAATATGTGCTATGTATGTAAACAAATACCTCGAGACAAATATATATGTGTGTGCGTGTGTGTGTGTGTGTAGATAGCGCTCTCTCTCTCTCCGTGTGTTCCCCTGTTGCTTTATCGTTGTGTTTCGTGCGTGCTGTGAACAGGTACATAACAATATTAAAACGAACTAGCCGAAAAAGAAGCAGCCCCAAGTCCAATAAATCAAGACAAACTGCATTTGTATTTAAAATACATGTGTACATAGAGACAATCGTTTATTGAATACCCTACAGCCGGCAAGTCCTCTCACTTTATTAATTCTGTGGGCCAACGACCCCCAAGAATTTTAAATTATAGTCAGCAATGAAATGTCTTGTAATTACAATCCGCTTTTAATAAACAAACAAGCATATATGAAATATATATATTTATAGGATTACATATAGATTCGAAGTAGAAACTATTTCCGCCTTTTCAACCCCTTTTCATGCCGAATGCACTTTACGCGGTAGCTGCACTTGGCTCCTCTATGGAAACTAAATTCTTAATTTACTTCTATCATAAAAATCATAATAGTTATGCAATTTTCATAAATTTAAAATCCGAAATATTTAAAATCTGCGTCTATTTTATAATAATTGCTGGCTCTTATAGTGTTGGTTTGTATCGATATTAATGAAACGGTGCAAGACTATGAGACTCCAAAGTGGAAACGTTTTGGGTTTCCAGGTTTTGTACGTCCGAGATTGCTGCGTTCGTACAGTTGCTAGGTAGTTTTTAATCAAAAAATACTTGGAAAAATATAAATATGATATCAAAATTCTATAGAAAAACATCATAAACTAAACAAAATTCAAAATAAAAAAAAAATCAACTAGGGTCATATATTAACGATAAGGTTTTTTATGTTCTAAATGTTAAATTATATTAAAGTGAATTATTCCTACAATGTTAATTTAAAAAAATTAACTAAATTTAAAGAGAATCGCAAGTTATATGCAAATAAAATTATACCATATTTCATTCAGCATCTTGATAAATTTCAAAAGCCGCATTTGACATAAATCTAACAGTATGTTTCGTTACATAGTTATTTTTATCAAATTCAAATTCTGAGCTTGTAACGACTTAAATGCGATAAATGAAAACAACGAACGAAAAACCCATAAATTTTAAGTAAAACAAAAGAACAGCAACGTATATGTATATGTATGTAGCCTTTGTTTGTGCCATAGGGATTAAAGCCTTCGTGCTTAGTGCTCAAATATTTGTAAATATCTGTACGTGTCTGTATATGTCTGTGTGTATGTGTATATAATATAGTAAACGTATGTATGTGTGTTTATACACATATTACTTATGCGTGAACAGATGTATGTACGTAGCCGATGTGCTCAATATAGTTTTATATAGTTATTTTAAGCACTTTTACATGCACATTTATTTATATATTAGAGCATTCTTCTTTTTAGATAGAATCCCTTATTTATCAGCTTTTCTTTATGTTGATTAACTTGGCAGCTTAATTTCCTGTAAGAGTAGAGTTGTATTCAACTTGTACGTAGTTCTATCAAACACTAAAAAAAACATAGTGTTTGGTGTTTGACTTAAAAACAGTTTCATTATGTTTATTAGATGTTTTGATACTTAACATTATGTTCTGTGCTTTAAATATTTCATATTATTGATAGCCCGCTCTGTTTTTGTGAAATCGATCAACTTTGTTAGTTGGCCCGGTTTTTTGATGTTATCTCAGTGACTAAACTTATTTGACTTATTGCCTTTCTAAGAACATTGTGTATAAAGCTTAACTTCTTAACACTTTTCTATACCCAAGTTAGTCAGTTTATTTACTAAAGCTTAAATTGTTATAAATTGAAATTATGAAAATCATTTACTATTTCATCACTTAAATTAGTATGATAAAAATGTGTATGCATCGATATATTGATAACTGTATCTATATACTTTACACGTGTGCATGCAAATATGTATCTATTTTGTAATTAATATCGTAACTTGTTCCTTGGCGTAGCTGGGGCTCACAAGTACATCTAAACTATTAATTTATCTATATAAATATATAAAATAAATACTTGCATATATATATATTTATATATATATATTTCTTGCAAGTATTTACAGTCGCGTTCTGTCTCTCTTTCCGTCCCTCTAAATCTTTCGCTCTGTTAGCTGTTTAAACACACGCACACGAATATAGTTAAACGCGCACACAAACGCACGTGGGTATTCACTTTAATGCGCTGCTGCTTGTGTTATCTCCAATCTAAACTTACAACAGTGGTTAGTTTAGTTGTCAGTTTTCGATTTCGTGTAGAACCCAGACTAAAAGAGTTGCCACTGCGACGAAAATCAATGTATATTTTTATATAAATATATATATTTTTCGTATCGTTTATTCCTGGAGATGTCACAAAATGTCATCAGGTGTTTTTGCTCAGACACTCTTGAAAAAATTCTTAAACAGTTATTTTTCATTTTTACTTAGGCTATGCTTGCTTGCATTTTCTGCATTATTTATTTTAAAATTTTTATTAGGTATTTAGTAATGGTTATTAATTTCATAAGAAATGGAAACGTGATTTTATTTAAATTAGTTTATATTTCCTTAGCTAGTTTTGAATACTCCAAATTTAAAGAAGATTGTTGGGTTATTTGTAAAAAAAAGATAATTCAATGACCTACACGTTTGCCATGAATAAGTTATAAACCTACATAAATGTAAATGAACATTTTTTAAAATAAACTATAATTAAATTTATTATATACATATAATTAATAACAGTTCGACTATTATTTTGGCAGCAGCGTTCTTTTTTTTTCATCTCGCTCGTAATTAGTTCTCTCAATTTGATAAACATCATATTAATTTTATGCTTCTGCTGAAAGAAGAATATTTGAAAATTGCCAGCGGCGGGGCCATAATTGTGTTGTTCAGTGCCGTTGCCCCCAACCCGTTCTTCACAGCTGCCGTTAACTCACTCTCTCGCTCTCTCTGTTGCTCTAGCCCCATTTATGTATATAAATATTATATATTTCTTTTCGTTTCTCGCGCTCTCAAAACAAATGCCAGCCAGTGGGTGGGTTGTGGGAGAGCAGTTTAGAGAGCGCCATCATGTTTTTACAACTACAACTACAATAATTTGTTGACTCGCTGCTTTAACTCGCGCGCGCACACACACATACACATGCATACACATATATTAGTACATTATGTACAGAGATGGCAACATTGTGGAATGGGGAAAAGTAGCACAAATTGTGCGCTGTTTTAATTTCTTTGTCCCCTCCCTTTGGTCATCGTCGTTTATCTTTTTTTTGTTTTATTTTGTTATTGTATGTTTGTATGTATGAACATAGCCTGTTTTTATTTTTCCTGCTATTTTTTTAAATATACTTTTGCCTTTGCCATCTTCGTAATGCTCTGAGCTAATCGTTCGCGTCGCATCGGCAGCGCAGTTACTGTCGTTGTTGCTGTCGCCGCTCTGTCTGTTTACGGTTTTATTGACGCTGACGCCGACGTTGACGTTGACTGAGTTTAGATGAGAGCGCGCTCTTGGCGCTCTAATTGCATTAAATTGTTTGGAAAATCATAATCAGTAATTGCATTTGATGACAGTTTTTGAGTGCGCACGTGTGAGTGTTGGCTCTGTTCAAATTAATTGGAGTAAAAACACACACACTCACAAGCACAGTGCATGTATTAGTATGTGCACATAAATCGCTGATTTAATTGGGTACTTAATGAATTCCACCATTTTCGGAGCACGTGGCAGCGGTGCAACAACAAATTATTTACCTCATTCGCTGTGGTCGTGTGGGCCTCACACCAAATGGGGCCACCTAGCGGAAGTTGATCATTTTTTATGCGAAACTTTTATAAATACATATGTAATTACATATTAACGTTGTTGCCCAGCGACAACGACTGTGACTCTGACCGAGTCACTGTGCAAATATTAACTCACAGTGGTACCGAATTCGGACTTTGTTTAAATATGTTTAAATATGGTAAATTATCCTCAGTTAAGACCGGCATGAAATTAGTTTAAGGTAGTTAGGTCTAATATACAATTTTAAACTCTGAATGAATTAAACTTGCCTTACGTGGGCTTAAAATTCAAATTCTTTTTAAACAAAAAAAAAACCCTTGTTAAATTTTATTACTTAAAAAAAGTTTGTTGTATTTATAATTTGTATTTTTAAATAAGTTAGATTATTGTCCGATCTGTATGTTATCCTTGGGACCAATTGGAAGTTAATTAGAAGAATTAGTATATCCGAGAGATATGTGTTGTTCTAGGTATGAGATAGGGGAATAACTATATATTTAAAATTTCCGTATAGTCGGATTACATACAGATCATATTAACATACAAACCGATTGACGAATATGTCCTAATCAAATTAGCTAAACCAAAGACAATAAATATATAAAAAAAAAATTTTAAACGTTGGAAAATAAATTCGATTTTTATCGAATGCCCACGTCCACAAGTAGATGAGGCCATTCGTAATCCGTCTGAAGACCCCCAGTCCGTGTATCCAAAATACCATAACACTATATTGTGTATTAAAATCAATATTATTCTTTTAACTTTGAAAACTGAAGAACATGTTCTAACATTCTCATATTGTGTTTTGCAGGTGGATCAGTCAGTGATTCTACTGGATAGTCTGAATGCGGCGTCGCGGTGCGATGCGATCAAGTTTCTGCTGCAAACGCTTAAGTGCAAATATCCAGAGGCCTGCGACAGAGTCGCCGGGAATCTGTTCAGTCACAAACAGAACGACAATGGCGCCGGATCGGAGGCAACGCAGCTAGCGAAGAGCGAGCACTTGCAGCTGCTGCTTGCCACCACCAAAAAGGAGAAGATAGAGCCGGGAGCGAGCATAAAACGGGAGAGCGAGGATGAGGCCGCTGCGATCGATTTAAATCAAAACTTTGAGAAGATTCTCTGCAAGGAGGAGTTGATGTGCCTCGACGAGGAGGATGACTTCCTCGACGATGACGCCGACACCGAGAACTCGTCTTCCATGAGCAAGCGCCTGCACAGCAACAATGTGGATGCGCTAACCGCAGCAGCACCACTGCACTCCAGCGATCCTCTCGATTTGATTCCCGCGGCGGCGGCGGGGGCAGCGACCAGCGGCTTGGTGAAACGCAAATATACGGCGACATTCGCTGAGGACGAGGATGATGAGGAGGACGGATACGGGGAGGACTATGACAATGGGAGCAATAGCAACAACTGCGAAGAGCTCGCGTTGCGGCGACAACAGAAGCTAATTGGCGCCACGTCGCTGGTGAAGCGAAAGCGCAGCAACAACAGCATCCACAACCACAATCACAACATTGGCAGCCTGGAGGTAATAGCGCCGGTGACACGCAGCCGCCTGGGCGAGGGCTATGTGTTCCACGAGGATAACCAGTACACGCTGCGCTATCATCACAGCAGCGGGGAGTTCAGTGAGCGGGCGTTCAAGGCGCAGTTTCGGGTGCTGTTGCGCCTGGCGCTGAGCCAGCATCACAAGCCCTTCCTTAAGCAGTTCTACGACAACTTTGTGATCACCGGACGGCTGCTGGGCACCACGCCCTCGACTCGTGTGCTGAAGGAGCTGCGCGAGCAACGGCTCGACGAGTGGCGACGGCAACGGGAACGGCGGCAACTGGCGAAGGCAGCTGCCACAGCCGCCGCCGCCGCCGCCGCTGCAGCAGCTGCTGATGCTGCTGCTGCTGCTGCCGCCGCTACTGCTGCTGCCACGTTGCTGGAACAGGAGCAGGAACAGGAAGAGGAGCAAAGGCAAAAGCAGAGGCTGGCATTGGACCAACCGCACGAGGTGCAGCTGCTGCTGGAGCAAGAGCAGCGCCAGCTCAGATCCATATCGTTTGGTGACTCCGAGCTGGAGTCGGAAACGGAATCGCAGCTATCGTCGGCGGCACAGGAGATTATGAAGTTCGAGGAGTTCATTGACGAGGGTGTAGGCGCAGGTCGTCTCATCGATGGGCTGGAAATGGAGCCGGAGATAGACGAAATGCTGGCCGGTGCGGGCAGTGGATTAGGCAGCGTAGCTGGCACCGGCAGCGGGAACAGCAACAGCAACAGCAGCGCCGTCCATGATAACGGCATCGCCTCCCTTCTCATGGACGCCGGCCATGGGCCGCAGCTTCATTCGCAGCATCTCATGTAAGTTTTGATCAAGACTGGTCCAAACCGATATACCCAGTCACAGTTTAATATTCGAGGAACTACTTTATATATGTAGACTTCTTTGTTATACTCGAACCTATTAAAAGTAATCACTTGTTTCAGTTTGGCTTACAATCAAGTTTCTGTATACGATACTTAGATAAAATTAATTTCAAAGTGTCTATAGTTAACCGCATTTTTCAAAGATCGATAAATATCGTATTTTTGGCCCGGCTCATATTTAAATACGTTATTTTTTTTTGTTTAATTTTGTTATATTCTTATTAAGATACGTTTATAGAAATATCAGTTATATAGGCTTGCATTGCCTTATACCGCCTTTCTATGCGATTTTCATAAATTTAAATACCTATACCATGCATAACAATTTTTTTCACAAAGTTAGGGCATTTCAAAGAGGGTATCTGTTAGAGTAGCAATCTATTGGACTTGAACTCAAGTTTTTTTTTCACTTTTCTTCTATAGCAATAGCAGCAGCAGCAGTAGCGGAGGAAATCTTGTGATCAATGGCCTTACGTCAAGCAATATCAACAACAATCTAAATTGTAGCAAGAGTAACAATGCGCTGACCCAGCAGCTGGGCCCGGAGCATTCCGGCAAGCAGTCGGTGCCGCTGGTGGGACAGGGGCAGGCGGCGATGCAGTCGCAGTCGCAACATTTGTCCATGCCCATGAGGAGTGGGTATGGTCTGGAAGGTGTTGCCATGTCGGCGACTTCGCAGCTGATGTCCGGAAGTGAGATTCAGTTGCAGAATGAGAATCGCAATCAGAACCAGAATCAGAGCCAGAACCATTATAACGCAAGCAATAATCCGCACTCGATGCCGCCGATCATTGAGCAAATGATGCAAATGCAAATGCACCAGAGCCAGTTTCCGCAGCATCAGCATGCGCAAATGATGAACAATCGTCCGTCGCATCTGCATCCGCACCAGCAATCGCAGCCGCAGTCGCAGGCGCAGCCATCGCACTTGGTCACCGGTTCTGGGGTCGGTTCGAATGTCTGTGCGCAACTGAACTCCTCGCTGGAGCTGGACGACAATGAGCTGTCGGGCGAGGAGGAGGATGACGAGCTCGACAATGAGATTGACGAGCTGGACGCTGCCAAGCAGCAGCTCATCGATGGTGGCAGCAGCAGCAGCACCTCCCTGCAGGCGCCACCCTCGCAGCTCGGCGGCAGCCATACGCCCAGCAGCAAAAAGGACAAGCCCAGCTACAATTGCCTGCTGTGCCCCAAGTCCTATCGGAAGCGCAAGTCCCTGCTGGACCACTACAAAATGCATCCCGGTTACTGTCACGACTGCGGCCAGCCCAACGGCAACACGCTGGAGGTATGCATACGTTTTATATATCATATATAAAAATATATAAATATATACATTTTAAAGATATATATTGAAATATTTGCAGTATTCAAAAATATTCCGATGTCTGCACTAATTTCTGATTAAATTGACTTTATAAAAGACTTTTGTTAATAATCGACCACTTTTTATTGCAGGAAATTATTCAGCACAACCGCACGATGCACGTGAAGGAGTTTCCGTTTGTATGCGAGACCTGCGGCGAATCCTACTCGCGTCGCCAGCAGTTCCACGCGCACGTGGAGTCGCACAAGAAGGAATTCAAAAGTGAGTCGACGTGAATGTAAATTTCACCAAGGCCAAAGGCAGGCGCCGCGTTAAGCCTGAAAATGGCATTTTATTTATTGTATTTCATTTCTGTATAAAGTGCAGCTCTTGACTAACTTTTTTCTTTGTTCGACAGTGTTTCCGTGCGGCGAGTGCGGCCTGAAACTGTCGCAGAAGAAGCTGCAGCAGCACTTTGAGGAGACGGGCCACAAGGCCGACGGCGCCATTTGCGAGGTGTGCGGCGCCGAGTTTCCATCGAAGAACGCCCTCTACCAGCACATAATTCGCGAGCACAAGCGGGACAACTTCTTTGAGTGCCACATTTGCCATAACCGATTCACTCTCAAGGCCAATCTGGAGCGTCACGTCCAGCTGCACACCGAGGTGAAGCGCACCTATGTCTGCGATCTGTGCGGCTCCTCATACTTTACATATCCTGCGCTCAAGGAGCATTACAGCAACGCCCACGTCGACGTCTCCGAGTGCAAGTGCACGCTGTGCGGCAAGCGCTTTGGCTCTGCCAAGTCACTGCAGCGTCATTTGCCCTCCCACTCCGAGGAAAGGCCGCACTGTTGCAATCACTGCGATCAGGTACGTATATATAATAAAAATTCAATCTATGTATTCTCTAATTTGATTGAAATTCTGTTTAGACCTTCAAGTGGAAGACGCATTTGGTGCGCCACAAACAGACAATGCATGGAAATCAGCCGCCGCCCCCTAAAAAGGGCAAACAGCGTTTCCCCAAAGCAAATGAAGAGGGTAAGTGTATTGAGATTCGGAGACTCTCGACAGCATACTCAATATTTATCTCGCTCTTTTAGATATGGCGCCTCTGCCCGATATGCCCGGACCACCGCCGGTGAAGGCTAGCAAAAAGTCAGCGGTTGGCAAAGCAAAGTCACAGGCTGGAGCGGCTTCTGCAACCGCATCGCAGCAGCATCAGCAAATGCAGCAGGGCATTGGGAAGGGTGTGAGCGTGGGCGCTACGCCCACGCCGCCGCCACCATTGTCGACGACGCCGGGCTGTTCGCAGCAGGATCAATTCAATGCCGCCATTGTGAGCAGCAATAGCTCACAATCCTCAACGGCGTCTACGTCGCAGCACTCAGTCTCCACGAGCGAATCTCAGCAGAATTCCATGTACAATCAGAGCTTTAGCGCGGACAAGCTGCAACAGCAGCAGCAGCAGCCGCCGCCGACGCAGCAACAACAACAACAGCAGCAAAATGCGCTGCATCAGCACCAGCAGCAGCAACATGCTGCCGCGACGCCACCGCCAACGCAGCAGCAGGCGGTGCAACCGCCGCAGCAGCAGCAGCAACAGCCGCCGCAGCATCATCGCCATACGCCGAACAACACAACGCCGGAGCTTCACATGCAGCGGATGAACAGCTTTGGCGGACAGGAGAGCCAGTTCCACTTTGAGCCCACTGGCAATGCAGCTAGCGGTTATCAGCAACATCAGATGTTAAATCAATACCAACAGCAGCAACCACAGCCGCCGCCGCAGCAACAACAGCAACAACAACAGCAGCAGCAGCAGCATATGCGCAGTCACACGCCTCAAAGTCCACATGCGCATCCGCATCCACATCCGCATCCGCATCAGGCACAGCAGATGCAACAGCAGCAGCAGCAGCAACATTTCACCTCGCCGCATCACATGCCTCCAATGCATCACCAGCACCAGTTGATTCTCCAACAGCATCGCCACACCCATTCGCCCCAGCACCAGCACTCGCGATTGCAGTCGCCACAGCCACAGCCATCGCCATCCGCCGCCGCTGCTGCTGCTGCCGCCGCAACGCAACAACAGTTTATGCAACAGCAGCAGCAGCAGCAACAGGCCACTGACTCCTGGGGCAATATGGGCTTTGGCGGCGCTCCAAACAACCAGCCAGTCGAGCTCAAGGATAACAAGTTCTACATTGTTGACTCGACGGAGTTTCTCGGGCTTCCAATGAATGTCGGCGCCCCAGCGCCGTCCGCACAGCAGCAATCAGCTGTTGGCGTCAATAAGCCGCCGCAGCAGCAGCAACCACAGCAGCAGCAACAACAGCCACAAGACCCAGCGTTGGCTGGAGATCTGTTGGGGTTCCAACATATGTGGCCACAACCGCAGCAGCAGCAGCAACAACAGCAACAACCACAGCAGCAGCAGCCACCGACGCCGCAGTCGCAAGGGAACCAAGGTGGACCGGGAGATCCTCACAATTACAACAACATAGGCAGCATTCTCACGAATCTCATCGACACGAATCCCACGCCTTTGGAATACAACTTTGATATAATGCAGCAGCAACCGCCCCAGCAGCAGCAGCAGCAACAACCTCAACAACCGCAGCAGCAGCAACAACAGCAGCCAACGCAGCAACATCACAACGCCAGCGGCCCCTATGGCGCAGGACTGATGCGTCACGGAGGTCCTGGCAATGTTTACGGTGGCGGCGTTCCCTACGAACAGCATCACAATCACAACCACAATGCGCTGGGCGAACAGCTGGTCAGCGAGCAGCAGAAGCACAACAGCTTCCAGCCGTACCATGGCCATGGGCATGCGCATGGCCTGCAGCAGCCGCTGCACTCGTTGGCGGGCGCGACGCACTTGTTGCCGCCTCCGCCGCCGCACGGCAGCGTCTACGATCGGACGGCACCGCCAGTGGGTGTCGGTGTGGGCGTTGGCGTTGGCGTTGGATATCCCATGCTGGGCGATGATACAAAGTCTGTGTTGCCGCCGATCAACGATTATATGCATCATATGCAGCAACAGCAGCCCGATCTAATCTACTATCCAGTGAAGAACGATTGACAACCAAAGTAGCCGGCGCTGGGTGGTGCGCAAGTGCACCACCAGCACCATCACTACGCGCATAATCATAATCATAATCATAATCATACGCGCTGGTGGCCAGCACCAGCAGCAAGTTTAGGCGCCAAGAGAGGCGATGTTTTTCATTGAAAAGCATTAACAATAAACATTTGTTTAGTCTGTACGTAAGAGTGTGCGAGAGCTGAGGGGCGATAAAGAGCACTCCGGTTCGTTGTGCTTATGTAGATAACAAAGATGATTCTAACTAGATAAGGTTTACAATTAAAAAAAGAAAAAAGAACACTGGGATGTTATGAAATTTATAGCAATAACTTGAAGATTGGGGCCTCGATGCTCAGTTTATCTAATCCGACCGATGCTATCCGACATGTGTATACAATAAACTGTAAAACTATGATATGAATACATCCTTACCGAACACACACACACACCACCCACACACACACACACACACAGAACTTCAAATATAAAGGAAAAGAAAAATTAATAACTGAACATGACTACATATATATATATATATATACATATATACATATATACATAGTAGCGTGTAAGCAAAACAACAAACAAAGAGGAAGAATAAACACACACTATAAACATTTACGTAAACGATGTAATATGTAGCCTGTAAGCATGTATCACCAATAACGACAGACCACAACAGCAACAACAACAACATTTTACAACCAACTTTCGAACAAATTTTGCAACATAGTTTATGCTTATTTAACTTAAATGAGAACACAAATACGTACGCTGATATATAATCAAAGCAACATTATATATATACATACGCATTCGCTGTATATTCATATAAGTCGCAACAGAACCTTAAAAAAGATTGTAGATTTATTTGAAGGAATTAGTGCTTGGGGCCGGCATCACAATCGAAGGCCAGCTCGAGACCCAGGCAACATTAATGTTGCTTTAACCATATCATGAGGCCCTTTGCCGTAATATAATTATATTTATATATATATATATATAGATATTTATATATATATAAATATATTTTAATTTCTATAGTGCTTGTTATTTTCTATTTAGTTGAACAACAATTAATGATTATACATACATACATACATATAATAATACATGCATTGCATATGTTTGATTAACATGACCCAAAATGCCGATGGAGCCCACAGTTTTTGTTAGATTAGTGCCTAAGTCTAGTTGATATTTGATTTATGTATACCCATTTTGTGGCTTTTTACACCCAAAACTTGTGTAATTATTATTGAACCAGCATAAGGCCCTTTTCCCCCCCTCAATAATGATGGTATGCATATGTTTATGTGTTTGTTGTTTTTGATCATTCGATCAATCATATACATACATACATACATATATAATGGGAGTATGTATAAGTTGTAAGCACACATCCAAAATCTCCTTACTTCCTTCGCTTCCAAACGCACGCAACTAAACATGTTTATTGGTATGTATGTATTTCCTTAAATTTTTAAAGCCCCTTAAGTTTATCATATTAATTATAACGTTGTTCTTGTTTATACAAATTGTGTATTCAATTCAGCTAAGAAACATTACATAAGTGAAAGTTTAAAACGATACAAGTGTAAGGCTACTTTTATGAACAAAAAAGCAACCAACAACTACATTAAATTAGATTTGTATTCTGGATACAAAAATAAGCAACAAACAAATAAAAAACAAAAAAATTAAAATAAAAATAAAAACAAAAACAATTAAAACACACAAAAAATATAAATAAAATTTGTATATTTAATAAAAATAGCAAAATAAAAATAAATAAAATTCTTTTAAAAAAATCAACTGAAATTGTATTCCAATTTAAATTTGCTTGATGTTTAAATTTTTTTAAATGGTTTTATTTATAAAACCTGTTTTTGGATCTTATGAAATTTATCTTTTTTAAGAATTTTCCTACTGTGTGTTATAAAAACCATATCATTCTGGTAAGAATTTCTAAAATTGTAATTGTTAAAAATATGTATTGATTTAATTTTATTCACTATTTAATATTTTTGAGCTGTGTTTAAATTGTAGTAGTATGATTGCGATACAAAACTCAAAAGTAATGTTTACAACAATTTATTTGCACTTTTCCATACATTTTCGAACAAATACTAATATAAAAAGAAGTGTATATACAAAAATATCTAGTTAACGCCGCCGATCAGATTCACCACGCGGTTCTTGTAACGCTTGGAAATATCCTTTTCAATGAATGACTGTAGTGCTTGAGTTTGAGCAATCAGCTCGTCCAGAACGGGATTCAATTGTTGGCGCTGCTCTCGAAGTTCCACGGCACGTTTTTTGAGCACTTCCCGAGTTGTGCGCAACTTTTCCACGGCCTTTGTCATCTGCTGCAGCTTGCTTGCCAGCAGATCGGCGTATTTTGGCGAATGTTTCAGTTGGAAAAGATGACGCGTCTGCTCGTCTGAGCTCTGTTGAATTATCTTCTCAACATCGACCAATATTTTGCCAATACTCTCGCTGTCGTGCGTGGAAATGTTGTCCATCAGTGAGAACATAATATTGCTGGAGGACTCCAAATGATTAAGCTCATAGAGACGCATTCGCAGAAATGCCTCCAGCTCAAGTAATTCATCCAGAAAGCGGTCCCGATAGTTGGGCGAGTCCAGCAGCGTATAGGCCTGGTCACCTAAAATATATATATCAAATGTAAGCAAATGCAAAGGCTGATTTTATTATCTTAAAACAGACCCTTAGCAGTTCCGCCGTCCATGCCGGTGCCCTCGACAACTATCCCGTATTCCTCGACGGGTATATCAAAGTTAATTTCAACAGCATCTGTAGGTGCGCTCTCGATGCCCCAGTCTATGTTGGCGCCATCGGTTTCCTGGAAGTCACCGTAGTCAATAATCTCTGCTGAGACGGTCGAGGATGTGCCGCCGTTGTCATCGGTGCCAAAGTCTATTTCATTGCCATCGTTCCCCTTGCCGGCGTTGGAGCCGCTAAAGTTAAGTCGCAGCTCTGGTTCCTCAATAGCCAGAGGCGCTTCCTTGTGGATGTACTGGTAGACCGTAGTGTTGCCGTGCTCCACCAAATGGCGTAGTATGGGCAGGGACTGATTCTGTCCGCTGACCTCCGTATATAAATCAATACCCGCTTGCACTCTGCCGATGTCCTGCAATGACTTGGCATATAAGTCCGGCAGACCAGCAAGCACCTCTATAAATTCAGCATGTAGGTTTTCGCCCTTAACGCCCAGCTGTTCCAGCAAGGCGGCATGTTCCGCCAACAATTGTGCCTCCGGCTTATTTAAGTCCTGGGCTCGCTTCAAGCATTCATCGGTTTGCTGTTCCAGTTTGGTCATCTGCTTGCGCACTCCAGGTATTTCATAGTTAACGTTTCGCACGAATATTTGCGCCGTCTCCGCCAGGTAAGTGGCGTTCTTCTCGTACAGACGGCAGATTTCCTGCCAGTCCTTCATGCGCTGACTACCATATGTGCCGAACACGCTTTTCGTATCCTTCTCAGTTTGTTTTAAAATCTCGATGATCTCCTTGACATGCAGATAGTTGATGTCTGTAATGAAATAGAAGACATTAGATGGCTAAAGAAAGAACACTTTATCCAATCTGGACACATACTGGAACCAGATAAGAGTTTTATTAATTGGTCATTGGCGGGCATATCATGCAGGGCATTGCTGATCTTCGATTGTATATCCTTAATCGGAGCTTGTATGTTCTTCGGAACAATACGCCTGCTTATCAGCCAATCCTGGAGCTTAAGCGTGTGGATGTCTATTGGTATTTCTGATTCCTGCCGTTTGAGTACAAATTGATTAGTCCACAAAAACATTTAAAAGCAATCGATGTAAAGCTGCTCAATATAGAAATGCTTAACATTTTGTAAACTTTATTATAAACTTACATTCATTTTAATGTTGTTGACGTTGCTGTTTGTGTCAGTGGCTATCAGTACTATAAGGTTGTGACCGATATTTCGATTAGCACTTTGTGCAGTGTGCGTCACAAGCTTCAAGTGAACGGCCACTTTACGATATCGAAACTAAATTCATCGATATTTATAAAAGTTTAGATAGTTAAAAAAGACACAAAATAACCAATAGAAAAATCCTCAACCTAAATATTGATATTCTAAACCGGAAGATATTTTAATTTAAATGGTATTTTAATACGATTCTGAAATATTATTGTTTTTTCAATTTTCCCACATCAAAAATTTAATTTTTTATTGTTAATCCGCTTATAAGGGCTAAATAAAAGCCTGAAATCTTCTAATAGATTAAGTTTATTGAAACTTGTATTATATTTAGTTTAATCAGGAATCTTTTAATTACTACAGTTTTCATTGGTATTGTAAGCATTTATATGTACATATATTTATACACTTCGGAAAAACATATAAACATTGGGTTAGAAAACTCTCGCAGTTTCTAAAATACGTTTGAAATATTCGGAATGGCGCATGTTTCAGTGTCTTCTCTGAACATTTGCGAGACCTGGGCACTGGGAAGCACCTTTTGGGAGCTACCCGTTTTCGTTTTACGCCAGTGATCCCATTCATCTGGGTGCATCCGCTTTTTGTGCGAGTGCATATTAGCATTCGAGTTGAATGTCCGCGGGCAAAAAGGACATTTGTATAGAGGCTCTCCAGTGTGCTGAGCCATATGCTCCTGTAATTTAGATAAAACAATATGTATATTAGCAAAAATAAGTAAGTGCAGTTGATTATTGCAAACCTTAAGGCTAATATCTTTTTTGAAGGTCTTGCCGCACTGCTCACACGTGTAGATTGTATTTGAGTGCGAATAACGCTTGTGTCCAATTAGGGCGCGCGAGTTCTTGCAACTCTTGCCGCATTCTGAGCAAATGAACGTTTTGCCCTCGTCGTTGTGGCGCCTTAAATGCTGCTTTAAATTATCCTCATCCTTAAGCCAACTTTCACAGTCGGGCCGGGGGCATTTAATGCGCGGCCCGCTTTCCTCGAAATGCAGCCGGACGTGCTTCTCAAAGACAGCCTTATCCTTGATCTCCTTCCCGCACACATGGCACACGTTGGCCGCCTTGCGGTGCTGCATGCTAATGTGAACCTGCATGTGGTATTCGGTGGCAAAGCTAGAATTAATCATAATTGTTATTTAATGTTTGGCAAGTCTCTTTTAATGAAGCCTCTACGCACGCATTATGTTTGGGGCATTCTGGACAGATAAACTTGCGCTCATGGGCTGGCACATGCGAACCCTTGTGCAGTTCCAGGAGATTGCGGCGCGAGAATCGCTTGCCGCACTCGTCGCACTGGAAGTCGCATTCCTCGTCAGGCACGTGGTGTACCAGCCAATGGGCGCGCAACACGCTCGAATTGGCAAACACTTTTCCGCAATCGTTGCATCTGAAAAGTCAATCACATAAGTATTACAAAAGCTTATATATAAGCAGATAAAAAATTGGCATTGATTTACTTAATATATTCGGGATTCTCGTGACGCCTGGCATGCTCGACAATAAGGCAACGTTTGTTCAACTTTCGCCCGCAGCATTTAACGTAGGGCCGTTCGCTGGCGTGTTTCTCTTTGAAATGATCTCGGATGCCGTCGAAGTCATCCGCTAGGAAAATGCAAAGTTCACAGCCCATTACAATGTAACGTTTAATTAGATCTTCATCCTCTTTGCAAAACGGCGGCCACTGCTGCTTCTTAAAAGTGCTCTTTGTGGCGAATTTGCGCTTTTCGTGGCCTTTGGTCTGTGCGGCCTTTTTCGCCTTGGCTCCCTTCACCCGGTCAATTGTTTCCGTTTCACGTTTTCGCTTGCGACCACTTCGGGTTACAATAACGTCCACATCCTCCAATTCGTGAGTAAACTCGTCGGGCGTAAGTCTCTCAAGCTTGATGTCTAGCTTGCTTTCGGCGACAGTATGGGCATACGCTGATATTTCCAGATCTAGTTCATCTAAGGGATTCACATTCAGCTGAGTGTTGGTGCAATCGGTATTTGCTTCCGCATCCACCGTCAGCTCTTCAGCCGGCATCATTACTTCCTCTGGCCATGATGTGTTCATCATTTCTGGATCGGGATCTTGTTTAAATTTCGGCGCGTTCGCGTAGATTAACTGAGCTTCTTGTATGGAAACATAGAACTGATGGAACTCTGAGACCTGTGTCCAGCACACATTACACACAACTTTCGATATTAAATCGTTTGGCAATACCTGCAGGAAAGGAAGATGATGTACATAGAATGCATATGGCATAGCAATGTGGCTTGGCTCACCTCGAACCAAAAGTGCTGGCGCAGAACTTCAGCAACATTTGGCACGTTACCTTCTGCACCTGCGACACCTGCTTCGCTACAAAAGATTGGCAGGCACATCTGGGAACCACAGCCACGCAGGCAAAGGCGACAAATTTGTGGTTCCATTTCAACAGCGCTATTTAAAGGCTCTTAACCCTGCGCCCAGCGAATGAGATCTTTCTGCTTGGACTGGCAGTCTATTTTGTTGTACAAAAATTATTAACTTAATTGTGTTTAGAGATGTTGATTTCAGTACAATATTAATCGATATTTTTCGTCAAAACTTACGATATTTGCAATTGGTGCTTACGATATTGGTGTTTTGTATAAATATGTCTGAACAAACATTTGCGCCAAGCTTTGGACAAACGGTAGATATTAGCCTAGTCATTTCAATATTATTTTTTTAAAGTAAGTTTTTATATTTGTATGTGAGCGAATGTATGAAAGCGTTCTGAATAAGTTAAACTATTCTTTATCGTCTATTATTCTGTTGATTATCGTTCGTTTTGTGCCAATATCGTAATATGATATAATAATATGTAAGCAACTGAACGTGCCCGTTAAATTAACAGCTATGTAAATATCCAATAGAACTGCCTTGAAACTTGCCTCATGCATCATACGGACTATGTGCATGACATGCACATGTCAATTGTTCTAATCCATAATGACAACTATCGATAGATATTTAAAGAAATATCGATTGGGTTGTTGAAAGAAAAATGAAAATTGGACTTATAAAAAAATTAATAAAGAGGATCCAAATGCTATAAAAAATAAATAAATAGAATTGCAAAATGAAGGTAAGACCGCCAAATAAGAGAGTTCCAAGTAATTCATTTGTGTTCGTTTAGCGCATAAGTGAAAAGAAGCTCGAGGCTTTTACGGTCGGCACATTTTCCAAGCGGCAATTGGTGAGTACCCAGAATCGAATATATTTGTTCTTTAAGCAATTACCAATGTTCTTTTAGTCGAAAAAAGAATTAGAGGAGCAAAAGAAAAAGGAAGATGAGGCCGCTGCAGCACATGTGAGTTTAAAATAGTTTTCATTTTTTTTTATCGGGGTACAAGAAATTTGTGTTTACATTGTGTTTACATTACAGGCGTTTAAAGAGTTTGTCGAAACGTTTCAAGAAGCGCCAACAGCCTCCTCTAAGGTCTGGGTTAAGGCCGGGACGTATGATGCTGGCTCCAGACGAGAAGATAAAAGCGAAAAGGGAAAATTATACAAGCCGGGCTCTAAGCTTGTTGAAAAGAGTGCCTCCGAGAAGGCGGAGGATTACGCTAAACTCTTGGCATCTGATCTAAAAAAAGATCCTGCGCCACCTAAGAAAAAGAATCAGGAAAAAAAGAAAAGCAACTTGGAACTTTTCAAGGAAGAATTGAGACAGTAAGCCAATATTTTCTTTGAATAAATAAGCACGTATTTCTTATAACGTGTCCTTTGATGTATTTTTCAGGATACAAGAAGAACGTGAAGAGCGGCACAAGTATAAGCATATGGCAGTGGCGAGTGCGCCAGTCTCGCAACAGCAACAACAACAGCAGCAGCAACAACAAGCTCCGACCAGTTCACAGCAGTCGAGCAATGCTCGCGATGCGGGCGGCTCCTTTGACACTGGCGATCCGAATACAACGAACCTCTACTTGGGTAATTTAAATCCCAAAATATCTGAGCAGCAGTTGATGGAAATATTCGGTCGCTATGGCCCGCTGGCAAGCATTAAGATTATGTGGCCCCGTTCTGAGGAGGAAAAGCAACGGGGACGCAATTGTGGTTTTGTGGCATACATGAGTCGCAAGGATGCGGAGCGTGCGCTTCGCACCTTAAACGGCCGCTACATAATGGGCTATGAGATGCGTCTGGGATGGGGTAAGACGGTGCCCATTATGAATACCCCGATTTTTGCCCCGCAAGCTCTGCTAGAACTGACCTTGCCACCGCCTCCCTCGGGGCTTCCATTCAATGCTCAGCCGCCGCCCAGCGAGGTCAATACGTTGCCTAAGAAGAACTACAAGGACTACGATTCTATCGAGGACAAGGAGAACATGGAGAGGGTAAGCCATCCACAATAACCATATTTCTATGCTACTAACATTTTTTCAATTTATAGGTACTGAGCAAATCCGTAGTTAAAGTCTTCATACCAACGGAGAAGTATGGTTTCTTGGAGTGGATGTTATATGATCGGTTCACATATGTATGTAATTGCGTTGTCTGCATTTTAGATCTGTACTGAATATCATACACCGCATGATTGAGTTTGTAATACGAGAGGGACCTATGTTTGAAGCCCTGATCATGAGCCGCGAAATGGAAAATTCGCTTTTCTCGTTTCTCTTCGACAACGAGAGTCCGGCACACATTTATTACCGCTGGAAGCTCTTCTCACTGTTGCAAGGCGACACACCGAGCGAGTGGCGGGAGCAACAGTTTCGCATGTTTAAAGATGGACCCGTCTGGCGACCACCTGTCGCCAATTTCTACACCCAAGGCATGCCAGACGAGCTGGTTGTCGACCCCGACGCACCAGTTGTCCACAAGGGCGCCTTATCGAATGCGTACGTATTTTTGTGTACAACAGCACATAGGTTTATATAATTTATATGCCTTTATATTGACAGACAACGTGACCGACTTGAAGACCTAATACGGCATTTAACGCCAGAACGGGCACGCATTGGCGATGCAATGATATTTTGCATTGAGCATGCCGATGCCGCCGATGAAATTTGCGAATGCATTGCCGAGTCATTGGCAAATGCCAAGACTGTGGCCTCAAAGAAGATCGCGCGTCTTTATCTTGTTTCGGATATCTTACACAACTGTACTGTTAAGGTGTCGAACGCATCTTTCTTTCGTAAATCGTAAGTTGATCTGTAAGCAAACGCAGCACTGACTGACTGAATCTGTTTTTACAGCGTGGAAAAGCAACTGCTCGATATATTTGAGAGCCTTCACACATATTATTTAGCGATCGAGAGCCGACTGAAAGCCGAGGGCTTCAAGACGCGAGTATGCAATGTGATTCGCACCTGGGAAGAGTGGACGATTTATCCAAAGGATTTCCTATCACAATTGCACGCAATATTCTTAGGGCGGCAGGTATTTATATAAGATAACACATGCTAGAAAGACCAGATCATTTTACTGTGCGAAAATAGTTTCCATTGCAGTCTACTTCACCAACCCAAGCAGATGAATCGCGCTCAGAGGAGGCTTTGGATGAGGACATAGACGGTGCGCCACTTTCAGGCGAGGAGAAAGACGACGAAGATTTAGACGGTGTGCCACTTGACGGTGCTGCATTGCTGAAGAGCGCACTTAAGCTTGCCCTGCCAGAGTCAACGACCGGATCGCAACAACGAAACACACCCAAGCAGGAACAGTATATTGAGGAGATCGATGGAGTGCCCTGTAAGCCTTTATTGGCATAGGTTTTCAAAAATAATGCATCATTAAAATGCTTTCAGTGGATGAGGATCTGGATGGTGTGCCGCTAGACCAAATGCAGAGAGGAGCAGACACCAAGTCGCAAGCCAAAATGCCTGGCTTTATTCCATCCAAATGGGAAACTGTTGACCCGCAGCAAGTTGAGGCTCAAGCCATAACCACTAGCAAGTGGGACACTTTGGATCCCCCAGACCCGCCAAAGTTCTTCAGTTCGGATGAAGAGAGCGATGACGAAAGTTCTCAAAAATACAACGACGAGAAGCGGCAAAAGCTGCGCGAAATTGAGGTAAAAGTCGTTCAGTATCAAGACGAACTAGAATCTGGAAAGAGGCGGCTGGAATCTGGCTGGACAATGCACGAACAGGTTGAATACTATCGCAAGCGTTTGCTCAAGCGGGTGAGTTGCTTACCAAGCATTTCAGCTAACTTCACGATTTTCGAACGAATTTAAGCTCTGAATCTTGCCTACCCACAGAATTCGCCTTCGGATTCTGTGGACTCGCCGTTGAGCTACATGAACACCACCAAATCGAGGAGCGCGCAGCGCAGCGAGAGCCCCGATTCCAGGCATGGGCTTAGCGGGCACTACAGCAGCAACTCCCGCTCCAGCCCCAACCTACGCACCAGCCGCAAGCGATCGCATTCGCCGTACAGTGGTGGCGAGAGTAGCCGCAGTGCCAGGTCCACCAAACGAAATCGCTCACGCAGTCAATCGGACTCGCCCAAGCGCTACACAGAGCGTTCAAGTCGCACTTCGCGCAGATCCCCCTCACCAACACCCTCGTCGTCCTACAGCTCGCGCGCTAATCGTCGCACAAGCGTATCGCCAACACGCCACAGGTTGGACAAGCACAAGCACAAACATCGCCATTAGAGTGTTCTAGATTTACTTGCAATTAAGTTTATATATATATATGTATGTATATTCTCAATAATTCAGTGATTCAGTGAGCAGCCAATATCTTTTGAAATGATGGCTTGTGGTTTGTACTGCAAATAAATAAAATCATATGGGAATGAAGATTTGGGCCAGAACAGCTGATTGCTGATTGACAGCAGTGTGTGATCGATTCAGATGGCCTTGAGGGAAGCCTCGTGTTTGTAGACCTCAATTACATCTTCAATAATTTCCCACTGATTCTCTCTTGTAAAGTCCTTGACCAGGGGCTTGTACCACATGGAAGCCTCGTCAGATTCATCGGTAAGGGGCACCTGTACGCCATATGTCTGCAGTGCCAGGGACAGACAGCCGACGGCAACGTGCGTCGGCTTGTATTTCAAGATTTTTGGGCTGTGGTGAAAGTCCTGTAAGTACGAAGCGGCTGTCTTGGCAATCGGCGCAGAGTTCCACACATCCGCGCCCACCCAATCCTGCAGAGTTTTCATGTAGTACAGTAAATACTGCGAAAGCGGAGAAAGAGAAAGTCTGTGTTAAATCTGGCGTCGCAATAAAACTAAGAATCTTACCTTATGTGCAAGCTCAATGTTCAGGTCAAAACTGAGGGTACGTGTTATTAGAAGTTCCGCCTGGACAATAGCGTCGCGCATGGCCCAGTATTCATCGTTTAGATCCAATGGAGTACTGCCGCGATTCAGGGTGCCGTATGCCACGTTGATGACGTCGCGGATTTTAACACTGTCGTCGTCTTTAATTTTGCCAGCCAAGTAAAGCGAGGAGGCCGCAATCAGCTGGGAAACGAAACAGTATAAAAGTCTGTGCACTACGTGGAAGAGCTGCCATTTGATACTCACGAACTCGTCGTAGTCGCACGGCTTGACCTCTTTAAAAAAGCGATGGTAGACAATAGCGGCGCATGCGGCTGTCAGTGGCTTCATTTTTAGCTTGGCGGCGCACTCGAATATGTAGAGTGGGACGAGACCAGGTTTAGTTGATTTGCTGCCATGTGATGACATATACATATATATAGAGGAGTTGGATGTCAGTCATATGACCTGGAGCCAGACTTGCATGTGAGACTCACCGGTAATCAATGGGCTTCATATTTTGTGTTTTACTTGTTTCCACGTGCTGCTGCAATGACATGACATCCAAAACGTTTTTCATTTTATTAGCCGCAATAAATCACTGATCAGTGGATGGAATTGATTTAAATGTCGAAATGTTGCATGCGAGGTCGTTGCCACTAAACGGTGGGAATAAAGAAAAGCAGACCACTACTATTTTATTAAAATTGTAACGTTTCAGATCAGCTGTGCGCCAGCGAACTCCCAAAACGAACTGCAGGCAAAAATGCACACAAACACGATGAAAATTCGAGACAGCTCACGAAAATAGCCGAAACCGGTTCGTCGAAGTCACGAATTGACATCGGGCTGTCTGCCTGGCTGCACAGTGGTAACGAAGCTCCTTCAATGATAGTATAATTATTTACGACGCAATTAAATTAAATGTTTATAAACTTTTAACCCTTTTACAAACAAAACATCGAAACGCTCGCCCGGAATTCGAATATGATTCCCCGTTGCTTCTGCATCTGGCGAAGATTGAGCTTGTGAATAATATTTAAAGACCATTCAGCATTAGAGACAAATGTATATTTATTATATATGTATGTATTTAATTAATAGCTAGTGGGTTTTTTATAATGGGTTTGTTATGATTTTCACGCGTACAAGTTTATCTAAACAACAATTTCAATGAGCTGGCAATTGCAAATAGCTTTTCCTTTTAAGGAAACAGCAGCCGAAATTAAACATGAATGTTAATTATTAATCTGAATCATCTGACCCAGTCAGCTAGTCATTAATGAAATTGATCGTCCTCATTCCTTTACCACGTCTGCGTCGAGGCAGGCTCACAATTTATTATGTATTGTTTTATGATTGTTATTCAATGTGTATATAGGCTATATTTAAAAGTAAATACGAACTGCCTCCTCGGCATTTTGTTCGACAGGACAGTAAGGACACTTCAGTATGTGCCCGTTGCTGAGCTTGTGCAAGGCGTCGTTGGAGATGACATGGCCACATGTCAGCTTCTTCGGTGGATTGTCCTCAGTGGTTTGTTGCCGCAAAATCGGGCAGGCGAAAATCGAGTGAAACCGGAACTCCGGCTGTAGATCTATCTCAATGGGCAGCTCGTCACATCCATTCCACATGCCCAGCACCTGGCGCGACTGCATTACCTGCTTGATGTTCAGCAGGGCGGGCAGCGCAGTGCAGCCGGCATTGACGACAACCGAAAGGGCCGAGTTTTTGCTGATGCCCAGCAGCTGGCAAGCGTCCTTGAGAAATGTGAACGATAGCTCGGTCCACGTTTCCTGGGCTAGAAAGATCTTATACTGGGTTTTCTCCAGGCCACCGGGCAGATATATAAAGCTGGCCATCAATTTGGCAATCTCGTGCTCGTACCGCACGGCAAACTTCTGAAAGTTGGTTCGGGCGTACACGATGGCTTCGTGCTGTGACTCCAGGCCATTAGAGACCAACTGCATGAAGCGCATGCGATGCAGCTGGAACTCGATCAGCGAATGCCGCTCCATTAGCTGAGTCGAGTGCCGCATGGCCCAGTTGAGGGCTTCTGTCAGCTCGCGCTTTTGTATCTGTATCCAGATGCTGTAGATTTCGGCAAACTCACGTTCCGACTCGAAGACATCCTGGGCATCGTTCTCGCTCATCTTGCACTCCTTGATCAGCGTGCGGGCAACCTCATCCATGCCCTGGCGGCAGTAATGTTTGGCAATGGCCTTGTTTAGCAGCATTAGATTGTCCTCGTCCTGCAGCGCATCTACACGCATCGTCGAGCTGAAGTCGGAGCTAAAGTTGCGATCGATGGCCTTGCCAATTTTAGAAAAGGAACCATGCGAGTCACGATGTTCCGTAGACAGCTTCTGTACGCGCACATTGCACTTGGAGATCGCTTCCCTGATTATTTCAATTTGGCTATCGGTCAGACGCTGCGGATCCGATGGCTCAGTCTCCACTTGCATGTTAACGGCATCGCCCATCGGATCGTCCGTGCTGCCAGTGCCTGGAGCATTCATCTGCGTACCAGTGTTCAGTGTGCTGACCAGCATTTGTTCCGCATTACCCAACACATTCACCAGCTCCGATATTAGGGACGCAACGTCTCCGATTTCGACCGAGACTATCTCGTGCATTTGCTCCAGTTTGGTAACTACGCGATCGAGCTCCTTTTCAACGGCCACACACGCCTCGTCGTCCATTCTGTCCAACTCTGATTGTGGCTCAACACTAAATTTTGTTAATTTGGAGCGACGCCAGTCGACAGCGCGCATCAGGTTTTCAGCCAAATACAATTCACAAAGCTTTTACACGCTGTTTTCTGAGACGTAATTCCGATTTTCACGGCGCGATAAATACTCCAATATAAACACGTTTTTGGCGAATGTCAATTTTATTTTGGCTTTGTCTACAATAATAACACAAAGAAGAGCACCATCACTACCAGAGTTGCCTGCAGCTCATGTAAGTACTTTATTTTTCGCTTATCACAGGATGGCAGCTCTGGTGTAACAATCAGCTGTTTTTAATATGAAACGCTGACACAAACACGAAATAGCGTGTATATGCAGATATGATGACTCCAGAAATGTAACTTACCGCAAACTGTTGTTTGTAAATTAACTGGATTAAAAAACCGTTTAAAATAATTAATAACTTTTAAATTCATTTGTTTGCGACTTAGTAGAAACTACATGTGGCATTTAAGCCGGGCAACAGTAAATGCCAGGGCTGTGATACTTGCTTAATACGTGGATACCCAGCCGAAAATCACTGCATGACAAACACACTTTCCACACCTGCATTCCTTCATGTTTACATCAATGTCATTTGATAAAAAAAATTCTTTAATTTGTGTTTTGTGTTTAATTAAAATTAAAAACATTTAGGAATTACTACTAATATCTTAACTTGATTAAAATAAGGAAACTTTATTTTAAAAAATTAAGAAAAAATTTACATTTACCTACTCGTTTTACAGCACTGTTGATCGATTGGATTTAATATCGATAAGTCATGGTGGTGGACCAATAGGTTTTGCCAGACGTCTATTGATTTTTCGAACACACTTCTTAACGACAAACTCGTAGTTTGAATTTAGCATTTAAGAGTTTTTCGAATAAAATATTAAAATTAAGGTGAATATTTATATGAATTAGTTAATTAAATGCATGGAATTTGCTAAAAATGTTCAAAAGTTATGTGATAGCATCAAGAACCGCAAAGCGAGCAAGTCGTGCGTGACAAATTTGTGTATTTATAAATAAGTTATGAAAACATATTTAAACTGTGCGACATTGAATCGTTACAATGCCCGCGACTCTAAAAATAAATAATTTGAGCGCTGGACATGAACAGCGAATACGAATTCTTGACCATACCAATAATATTTAGAGACTGCTGTGCCATCCACACTTACCAATTACAGTTAAACAATTGCGAAAGACAAACACAAAGTAAAGAAAATAGTATGTTTTGTAAAGTGCACATTCAACACTTTCGCCAGTCAATGAGTTCGAAAGTGAAATAAAAGTTGCTGTTAAATTTGTATGTATACATCTATACATATGTGTGGGTATGCATGTTTGCAGTCAAGAGAGCATGTCGGGAAAATGATAGTAAAAACAAACAACAAATGTACGTATGTATGTAGAAACAAACCAACCAACTGAAATGCCGATCAGCGCGTGCGCTTGTCCGGGATCTGGGCTGGGAACGTGTGGCGGCGAGCGCCGGGCATGTTGCAAATTAAATTTTGTCGTACTCATTATATTTTAGTTTCAGCCGAGTAGCGGCAAATGCGGCAAAAATAACAGACAAACGCTCAAATTATGGCCGACGCGACGACTGGGCCAGCGAGCGTCGCCTTCGCCGTCGCTGTGCTGTTTTTAAAAATTCGCTAATAGTTTCAAAAATTTGCTTGGCCAGTTCGGAAACAACATTGGAGCTTTGCGTAAGCAGTCGTCGTCGGCAGCGCTATAAGATCTCAAAGATGCCACAACGTTCAATAATTTAAATTTATTATTATTATTATTGTTATGAGTGTTGGGTTTTTTTTGTTGTTGTTTTGAATTCGTGTATTTGTTGAAATGTGCGATCGTTAATTGCAAAAACTGTTCTAAAATACGAATGCATTATTTATGGTTCACGGCAAGAAGAAGTATTGGACAGACAAAAACACTGAAATGTGAAAAGTGAGCGCTAAAAATAAAATAATCGGGACTGCTATTTATGTAATAAAAATTTTTGTTGTTTTTGAAAACATTAAAATTTGAAATACGCTGTGTTTGTGGTTCGAATAGCTTCAAATTAAATCTGTATACTTATATATGTTTGTGCAGGAATAATATTAACATTGTATGTTTCAGATAATGCAATAACCAGGCAATAATTCTTATGAAAATCCCATAAATTAAACGTAACAAAAATGAGCCAACGCCAAAGTTAACCTCAAATATATTCGAACAAACACAATAACAACAGCAACAGGATCAGTTAAGACACCAAATAATTCTCAACTGGAGCATACACCGTCACGGGAGAGTTGCCTTAAGTAATTAGCTTTAAAAGGAACACCTGCGACCACGACAAAATGTCCACAACATCGTCGCAGCATCAGGCGGCAGCGGGAAAGCTGAAGCAACGCCCGGGCAAGGAGGAGAGCATGTCGCCCAAGAAGATGGGCATAATTGCGATCGTAACGGTTGTTGGCTGCATTGCCATATTGTGGCCAAAGGTATTCCATCCGATGATGTTTGGCGGAGTGCCGCCCAAAACAAACTTCAAGGATCAGCAACAACGTGGCGGGCCTGGCGGTAAGTGTTCATCTTAACGGTACTTGATTGTCAAAACAAATTTTAATTTTTTATTTAATTTATTTATTTAAATATTGTGGTCGTGTGTGTGTGTTTTGATGTTGTCCTGACCAGGTTGTTGTGATGTCGTGCTTGACAGGGAGCAATTTATGAATACAACCAAGCCGAGCCTCGAGCCTTTTGGGCCACATTTGTACCGCAAACAGATCAATTTGTATACAGGCGAAATAAGTAGGTGGCGCCACTGTGCAACCCGTCCAACTATTTTTCTCTCGTTCAGAGCGCTTTCACTAATCCTCCTTCAGCTCGACTAACACAACACGTTTATCTTAAATATATCTAACCAACTAAACGGCTTTGTTTTATGGCTAACTTTGCATTTACCAAAATATTTAAAAAAAAACATGTTTATTTAATTTGTTTGGTACACATTTCGCACAGGTCTGCGTCAGGAACGGCCAGCCCACCTGCATCCGGAGTCCATATATCAGGCGATGCGCGAGCGTGGACGCGCAATACCAGCCACGCCCACCGTTCCGATAGTCGAACGGAAGGTTTCGCCCAGTAATCCACCGCCGCGGATCGTTGACGGACGGGTGAGTTATGAGTTCGATTTGCAGCTAATTTTCCATTGAGAAGGCGTCGACACGCATTTCGCATGGGGACGATGGGGATGAGACATCGGGCAATTGCTATAAATAGAGGGGTTTATTTTATTTGGATTTGGGTTTTGTTTTTATGACACTGCACGCAAATTGAAGGCAAAACGACAGCCGAACGAAAATATACAAGAGAAACTGTAAAGGAAGAGTGGGATGAGCACAAAAAAATACACAATAATATTGTTCATATTGAACTTGTGCCAAATCTAATGCGCCACCTGCCCGCGCATCTATTTGCTCTGTTTGGCAACAAGAAGCGGGCGTATGGGAGCGTATGCGTTTCCGATCTCTTCCATATGTTTGTACATATATGCAAATGTACTTTTTACCTCAGGGCCTAAGCAGGATTTCATTTATAAAAGATTTTGCATTTAAAAAAAAACTTTGTTTGTTATTATTTTATTTGTTTATTTAACATTTAACATCGGTTTTAAAATAAATAAAATGTGTTTCTTCATTCCACAATTCTATACTATAATATACTTTATATAATATATTATATATATAAATTGTTTGTTGTTTGAGACATTCTAATTAGTTTGAAGAAAACATTTTATTGGAATCAAAATAAAAATATATATATTTTGAAATCTATTTTCAAGTGCATCTGTTCGGCTTGTGTAGCAGTTCTTGAAATTTGTTAATTTGCATTACAACCTTGTTTTTTACATTTGATTTTGAATTTCCTACTTTTGCCACTGTTGATCCCATTAAATGTTGTTATTATGTTTTGTACTCGTTCATAGGTCCCATATTTCAAACTTCCACAACTTTGTCAAAACTGAACCGATTTTCACGTTTGATGGCATTTTGGTCATGATTTGTCATAAATGTTAATTCTACATTCAAAATATATGAATTTTTGAAGATAAAATTTTTTTGAATTTTTTGGTCAAAAAAGCATGTACCCCTCCCCTTGTTAATTTTCGAAAAAAATTTTTTTTCAACATTTAGAATTGCGAATTTTTGTTTTTAATCGATTGTATTTGTTATAATTAGCATAAAAAACAACATTTAGGCTGATTTCGAGGGGGTCAAATTTTTGGTCAAAAATCATGCTAAAATCGACAAAAATTTTGACATGCTCTTGGATCCATAGTTCCCATATTTCAAACTTCCACAACTTTGCCAAAACTGAACCGATTTTCACGTTTGATGGCATTTTGGTCATGATTTGTCATAAATATTAATTCTACATTCAAAATATATGCATTTCTGAAGATAAAATTTTTTTGAATTTTTTGGTCAAAAAAGCAAAGGGTCCCCCCTTGTTAATTTTCGAAAAAAATTTTTTTTCAAAATTTAGAATTGCGAATTTTTGTTTTTAATCGATTGTATTTGTTATAATTAGCATAAAAAACAACATTTAGGCTGATTTCGAGGGGGTCAAATTTTTGGTCAAAAATCATGCTAAAATCGACAAAAATTTTGACATGTAAAGCTCTTGGATCCATAGTTCCCATATTTCAAACTTCCACAACTTTGTCAAATCTGAACCGATTTTCACGTTTGATGGCATTTTGGTCATGATTTGTCATAAATGTTAATTCTACATTCAAAATATATGCATTTTTGAAGATAAAATTTTTTTGAATTTTTTGGTCAAAAAGCAAAGGGTCCCCCTTGTTAATTTTCGAAAAACATTTTTTTTCAAAATTTAGAATTGCGAATTTTTGTTTTTATTCGATTGTATTTGTTATAATTAGCATAAAAAACAACATTTAAGGTGATTTTGAGGGGGTCAAATTTTTGGTCAAAAATCATGCCAAAATCAACAAAAATTTGGACATGTAAACCTCTCGGATCCATAGGTCCCATATTTCAAACTCCCACAACTTTGTCAAAACTGAACCGATTTTCACGTTTGATGGCATTTTGGTCATGATTTGTCATAAATATTAATTCTACATTCAAAATATATGCATTTTTGAAGATAAAATTTTTTTGAATTTTTTGGTCAAAAAAGCATGTACCCCCCCTTGTTAATTTTCGAAAATTTTTTTTTCAAAATTTAGAATTGCGAATTTTTGTTTTTAATCGATTGTATTTGTTATAATTAGCATAAAAAACAACATTTAAGCTGATTTTGAGGTGGTCAAATTTTTGGTCAAAAATCATGCAAAAATCGACAAAAATTTTGACCATGTAAAGCTCTTGGATTCATAGTTCCCATATTTCAAACTTCCACAACTTTGCCAAAACTGAACCGATTTTCACGTTTGATGGCATTTTGGTCATGATTTGTCATAAATATTAATTCTACATTCAAAATATATGCATTTTTGAAGATGCAATTTTTTTGAATTTTTTGGTCAAAAAAGCATGTACCCCCCCCTTGTTAATTTTCGAAAAAATTTTTTTTTCAAAATTTAGAATTGCGAATTTTTGTTTTTAATCGATTGTATTTGTTATAATTAGCATAAAAAACAACATTTAAGCTGATTTTGAGGTGGTCAAATTTTTGGTCAAAAATCATGCAAAAATCGACAAAAATTTTGACATGTAAAGCTCTTGGATTCATAGTTCCCATATTTCAAACTTCCACAACTTTGCCAAAACTGAACCGATTTTCACGTTTGACGGCATTTTGGTCATGATTTGTCGTAAATATTAATTCTACATTCAAAATATATGCATTTTTGAAAATAAAATTTTGTTGAATTTTTTGGTCAAAAAAGCAAAGGGTCCCCCCTTGTTAATTTTCGAAAAATTTTTTTTCAAAATTTAGAATTGCGAATTTTTGTTTTTATTCGATTGTATTTGTTATAATTAGCATAAAAAACAACATTTAAGCTGATTTTGAGGTGGTCAAATTTTTGGTCAAAAATCATGCCAAAATCGACAAAAATTTTGACATGTAAAGCTCTTGGATTCATAGATCCCATATTTCAAACTTCCACAACTTTGTCAAAACTGAACCGATTTTCACGTTTGATGGCATGATTCGTCGTAGAGATTGATTCTACATTCAAAATATATGCATTTTTGAAAATAAAATTTTTTTGAATTTTGCGGTCAAAAAAGCATTCAAATTATGCAATATTGATCAAATTAAAAATAACTCAACTGATAACTGCGAGTGAAATTTTTTACTGAGGGTGGGAAAAGTGCAATTATGATAAAGAACACAACCACTTAAACGTGTTTTATTAGTAGTACACTTAATTAATATATTTGCGTATATATGCTTTTAAAGCCCGGACCGATACCTGGCATGCGGCCGCCAATGGGAGCGGGTGCCTTTCATCAGCCGCAGCAGCGAGCCGGCAGCAGCATGGGTTTCCTGATGCCCCTTTATACGATTGGCATCGTTGTGTTCTTCGGCTATACGATTATGAAGGTTGGACAATTTGAATTTATATTAAATCTGTGCTTGATAACTAAAATTTCACATATTGTAGATTGTTTTCAAGAAACAAATACCAAATGCTCCATATGGACCGGCGCCAACGGATCCGAGCTTCCGCCAAGAAGTTTTTGGACAACAGAATCACAGTCAAGTGGAGGATTTGGGCGGCACCAAATTGGGTGAGTTGTGTGCAATTTTATTTTTTGAATAGAGATTTTCTAGTTCGACACTGAATTCTTGTAGTGACACACACAATGCATCCTTACACACAATAATCGTACAACTCACACACACACACCATATTTTAATCTAAAAACGTTTATACGCTAGCTATTTGTAAATAAAAATTTACACTTTATAAACAATTTTTCTGGCAACATTTTGAAATCTTAGCTTCATTTAGATTGTCTTAAAACAAATTTGAATTTTATTTGCAAATAGTTGCTTGTTTTCAAAATTAAGCTATTTGCAAATAAAAAAAGTAACTTTAAGACATATTTTTGATTGTAAATAAGGCGTGCGTATAAACGTAGCAGCAAACACAAAAACACGTATTTTAACTCATAATCAATGCTAACCAAATCGTTCATTTCTTTTTTTTTTTTTGTAATTCCTGCGTTGCCATTTGCAAAAGGTTGGCGCGAGCATCAGACAAGTAAGCTAGAGAAACTTTTGTTTTGTTTTTCTCTATATTTTTCTGTGTCTAAGAGTGCTTTGTACTCTATGAATGATCGATTTTGCACCTGAATACAGTTTCAAACAGATCCTGTTTGATCTGTTCAGTTTTTAAAATATGTCCTCCTCATTTGGTGTAGCAGCTGACCAAAGAAGGGTCAATCAGATCGCAGATTGGCATTTGAAATTAATTTATTTTTATTTATTTTAAATTTACAAATATGCTTCAATGTTGTAATTGTATGTATTTATGTATTTAAGTGTCTACTAATTCACAAGCCATAACCAAAGCAATCCAAGCCAAGCCAAAACCAATCTTTTGAGTAGTTTTAGATACTTTCGAACATTTGTTATTAAATACGTATACACTTAGTTCTCTTTTTCTCACATAATTATCGTTTATTATTTGCTGTATATAAAAACTTGTAGAATATGTCTGTGCATATTTATGTACTTTATTGCTAGCTGTTTCGTTGTCCTTGCCTCAACATATTCGTTAGTTAAAGCAAACCGTACGGAAACCGTTTTAGGAACTGCGACAAGCGCAACAGGTGGCAGGCGCAACGACAAAGAGCTCTACAAAGCCACCTTGTCGGCCACGGAATTGGCCACAAATCTGTCCAGCACGCTGAAGGCTCATCAGCAGCAGTGCCACGCCCAGACGGCACCCAAAACTCTGGCCGAGGTGGAGAAGACACTATTCAATAAGGAAACCGAACAGCTGATGGAAATTGAAAAGTTACGCAAGAAACTAGAGGACACGGAGCGAGAGATGGCAAAATTAATTGCCGAAATGAACACCGATCAGTATGAGGCAAAGGTTAGCATTGTTCCATTCGTGGAATTGTAGACCATTGTCCACGCCATTTTACATTTATCCCATGAATCACTTTTAGGTTTTCTTTTGCACAAATTAATTATTCAGTTGTCGCGTGTTGTTTTCATGCGCATTCGATCTCATTTTAAAATTAATATGCTATATTTTTGTATTCTCATTTTCAAGATGATTGCAATGAAGTTTATCAAGCGGCAGCCAAATTTCTAATGCAACCAACATTTAATTACTGCATATAATATCAAATATCACAGAACAAAAGACCAAACTAAGTACAAGTCATAAGTTCGTTTCTACTTTTGATTTATAGTAATTACTACCCCCACCCCCCAAAACGTGTATTGTGTACCCCAATCCTCGAACGGCTCGACAATCCGTTTGTTAACTCATTCCCACAGATCCATAATTCAGCTCTGCGCAGATCAGTTGGCTCTTCAGTTGCATGCGGGAGCGTGGCTTAAAAAAATCGCTGCTATGATTCTTGAGGCCTGTCTTCTCTCACTCTCTCTCTCTCGCTCGCTCTGTTTCTCTGCTGCATGCGTGGGCGCTTGGAATCTTCTCTTTATCTGTCTCTCTCTCTTGCACTCTTACTAAACATACTAATTGCCGTCTTTCTTTCTAACCTTGCTCGTCTGCTATCGGCATGCGAAACTGTAGCCTTACTAAATATTCAAAATTACTAAATACTATATACTAAATATATATTTATGAGTAATACGCGTCTGTAGATCTCTCTTTAACTACTATATCAATACTTGTATGATGGGGACATATTTTAGAAACCAAAACGAAATTGGAAATTTTAAAATAAAATCACTTTTCGATCTATAGTTTGTCAATGATCATGCCAAATCACAACTCACAATTCATACAAACTTATATCGAAGAGTTTAGCTTCTTTTCTTTTTTGGAAGAAGCATTGCCAGAGCCAATTTCTTAATTCTAATTGCCAATGCAAATTGTTTATTAAATCAAATTTCATTCTGTCGTTTCTTCGTTTTCATGTTACAAAAAAAAATGATATATGTCTCTTTATCTTGTATATTGTGAAAAAAAACCAAACAAAACTCGAGTAGTTGTAACGGCGATACAAGGTCTTATAGACGCTGCCGATGAGCAATTGAACGTTCGAGAGGGCGTGCAAAGGGCGAGGAGTGAAACTGAAACTGAAACTGATACAAAAACTGATTTGAATAAGGTTAGCGTCGACAACGGGCCCGCAGCAATCGTTGAAATCGTTTGTTAACTCTTTCGTTATTGTTTATTAACCAGCTAAAGTAACTGAGATCCCCCAATTAATACATTTGTTTACGTTGCGTTCTCTTAACAACAATTACGTAAATATTGTTCTTATTTCTTTAATAAATTAATATTAATTTAACGAATTGTTTTTTGTGTTTTTATTTTGAGCCAAACCAAAAACAGTGCTCAATTCTTTTCGTTTAATTAAAGTTGTTCTTTTAAATTGTGAAGCCAAAAAATAACAAACTGGAAATTGTATTTAAACAGCAACACGACGACAACGAAAATACGAATTTGACAAATGTAGAAAACCAGAACATTTCCAATGGGCATACAACTACCGAGCAGGAGCAGAACAAGGCAAAGAGTACAGCAAAGTCGGCTAACACAAACCAACAACAACAACAACAGCAGCAAAGAAAACGTCGCGACAACAGCGCTGAGCGTGAAATGACGGTAAAATCTAAAATTTTAATTCAATTGATCATATATATGTTTATACTTGTTCAAGAATTAAAAAGAGCATATTCGGTTTGTCCGTATGAACAAAAAAGCTTGAAGCTTGTTCTACAATAAATTAAAAATTTTCCAAAATAATTATAATAATTACGATAATTTTCGTCTGTTTCAATCTTTTAATATACTTTGAATGAGTATTACGCAGTCGGTTACATCCGACTGCATTGTTCTTATTTGTTTTCTTAATATTTTTGTATATACTGGCATGATTTGTGTATATAATTATACATAATTACATCGACGGGGCGCAGGTTCTTGGCATGGAGCTAACAGCAAGTTGCGAGGGCGGTCAAAGATGGACTGGACGCCCTCCAACGCCTGTTTTCCGCGCAAATAGTGAACATGTAAGTGCCTCTGTCGCACCTTAAATATTGTGAATTCTGCGAATCCCGCCACAGTCAGAGAAAGTTCCAAACAGCGAAACACTTTGAAACGTCTAGTGCTTATAACAACTATATCTTAAATATATATACGCTTAGTCTATAAAATCAAATGGTTTTCATTTCAGTCCAAATTGGAAAAAAATCTACCCGAGCCGCAGTCCATTTACTTGGAGGGCGCCTTGGCACACGACTCACAGATTTTGGTGGCCGATGAACAAACGAAACGTGAAGAGGTCTACGATTCTGAGCTGAATGGATCACCCGAGGAACCGGCCGTATGTATAATTAATTTTTATTTATTTCTCATAAAAAATACATATTTTGATCCTTCTCATAGGTCATTCTCAGCAGCAAGATGACGTTATCATTGATTAATTTGGATGCAAATCAACAAAATGGTAACGAAAACAAACAGGAAATTGAGAGTCCCTTGGCTGATGATATTGAAATAATTGGACACGACGAACACTAAAGAGTCCAGTATATATTCAATGCAAACTATATATACATATATGATCATAAATATGTTTGTCTATTTATGTTACGACAATGACAATGCAGACACCGAACCCCTATCGCATTGGCTTGCCTAACGTGCTATTTTCAAGTTTATTTGAAAATGAATATAATGAGTGAAATTCACCACGAATGTTATGACTGATTAAACAAACAAAGATCCTGTTCGTGATTTCACATTTGATTTGTATATAATTATATATTGTGTGTGTGTTTCAAATCGATTTTGTTCTCGAAAACATTTAGTTTTTGCTTTTTATCTGCATCTGTTCGGTCTGAACGTCTAATTGTATGCCAAAAAATTCATTAAATGGATATTCTTAGTCCTATTTAAATCGCAAGATATTATGTGTATATTTTTAATTGAAATTCAAATTAATCTAGTCTACCACCTTCGATTTAAGAACTAAACCTATTCATATTTGAAATCAAAAGAAACGTCTATATTTATTGCATCCGCGTTCGATTGCACCTCATGATGAAAAATTAATTATTATAGTAGTACCACAGTGTTTGTGAGTTTAGTTTAAAATTAATAAGTAAATAATAAAAATAAATTTTAATTTGATTTGCCGAAAATAGAGTGGTTTTTCAATAAAACATTAGAGTTTAATAAATAAAATATATTATACAAAGTTCAACTTGCAAAAATCGACATAACATAAAATCGTTTTAAAAATACCGCGAAAACTTGCTGTTATTCTTGGCGCTTCTTAACAGCATGTTAACATAAAGTTTGCATGTTAAACTCAATTGGCATTGTTAATATTGTTTGGTATTTTTTAAAGTTTTTATTTTTAGCGCAGGTACACACTGATCCACAGCTGTTTTGACAAATAATTTTGCGTTTGGAAATAATTACGTAAAATCGGCAGGTTAGTAAATTAATGGATACAATTAAACATATATCGTGTATTATGTGGTCTAGTAAAACCATAGAGCATCAGAAAAACGACAATGTCGAAAGCGCACTGTAAAACCACGATGCCAATGTTTGAGCGTGAGACAACGTTGTTTTTAGTGCTTTTCGATAATTATTTACATGTAAGCCTATTGCTCGTTTATTGCATCTAGGCAAACATGTCGTTCTTACGCTCCAAATACTACGACTATCCTGATGGCGAAGATGCTTTCGGGAAGATTGTGGCCACTAACAAATACGCTGCCGCCGTCGGCTTGGCGTGGTCCGCAGTCGACGTTGCAACGCTGAGCCACCCAAAGGGTTACATACCGACAATTGGAAGGTTTGCCTACAACACGGGCCCACTCATGGGCATGGCTACAGCATTTACGCTCACCACACTTGCTGCCACCAATATGCGCGGCAAGGATGATAAGTGAGTATTGACTTTATTTGGCCATTCAGTCCTGATTAATGTCCTGCTTTGACTTGCAGACTCAACTACCTGCTTGGAGGATTTGCTGCTGGTGGTGTCTTTGGCGCCTGGAAGCACAATCACGTAGCTGGTCTGTGTGCCGGTCTCTTCCTGGGTGAGTAGATGTGTTCTCCACATACTGACATTTTGGCTGTAACATTTTCTATTTTTTTACTGTAAGGCATTGCCGGCGTCATCAAAAAGATGTCCATTGAACAGGGCTGGGAATTCTTCCCCGAGCCCACCACGCATCAATTCGGCGGCGTAAATATTGTCAATAACGATTTCACCCTAATGGCTGAGCGTCCCAAAAACTGGACCACGGAAAAGAAGTAAAGAGCTTATCAGTAAACATGGTTAAAAGCTCTTTCGTGTTTTTAGTTATTAATATACCGAACGGAAACTGGCAAATTGTGTAGCTTACAAAAAATAATAATGCAACAGAATAAATGCCAAGTGAGAAGTGATACCTTAAATAAAGTATGCCAGCTACCAGATTAAACCAGCTGGCACCGGCAGCTGCACCGCGAAGAAAGCGAATTAATCGCGGAAAGATACGCAAAAATATAAGTTTGCACATGTCACAAAAGCATTTCAGCGCTTTGGCGCGAATTATGGACGCCATTGAGCCAGTGATCATATAACAGTCAGAAAAAACAACAATCAACAATATTCGGAATCAAATCACGCATACAGTTAAGCCATTTCATTTATTTATTTATTTATTTTTTTGATTCTTCGACGGCCCATTTAAAAAGCCATGAATGTGCACTTAGTCATTTTGGGCCTTTTCTCTTATGCCTTTTTACCTTTCTTAAGCGTGACCGTGAGTCATGCCGTACACGTATCTACACATGTATCTGTATTTGTATATATGTGCATAGCATTCATAAAGCTCTGAGCTGGGTGTTTGATGGAAGCAATCGCACAACATGGAATGCGTGTGCTTAAGTGCCCATGGTTCACATGCTTGGCTAGTAAACAAATTAGCTGCTAACGTGTTACTAAGTAAACATTATTATCTTATATTCAGGATCCAACAACTATTGACTATCGCGTGCAACCAATGAAGAACGGGTTTTAAGCAAAACTTATTGCAGAGGGAAATCTCTTTCAGTTTTATATGCACAAAGTGAGGCAAAAAAAATAATAATAATAATGAATATCTAACAGCTTCCGCTACCAGCCTCTACCAAAGTCTCTCATTTCCCGTTAACAGTTTGCGAGTTTCTAATTTTATATAATTGTGCGTTTCTGCTGCACTTTGCCTTGCCTAACCTCTGCGAATTGTGAGCGCAGCATGGAAATTGCAACTGGTGAAAATCAAGATTCTGTGTCGTCAGCATAAACAATCGCGGTTTTCAGCTGTGCTGAGAGCGCTTACTCTGTGAGAATGAGAATGAGTTTAATACTGAGAAAGCACGCGGGTTAAGACCTCTTCGTTTTTATTGTGTTTCATAAATTTTGCGGTTTCATTGTGGCGTCGTGTTCTTTGCAAAAAAAAAAAATAGTGGGTTTACTCTTTTCTTATTGCGATGTAAACAATTTTTTTCGGTCTCTGTGAGTGACCTCTAAGCTAGGTCCCGTTAAGTTTGCATTGCGTAAGTAGATGCTGAATAAGATAAGAGTGTGATCAACACGTGGTAACAAACTAGTGACAAAAGCAGATTAAAAACACCAAATTTGTGATATCAAATTTTATGACAAAGTATATTCAATATAAAATGTGATTTTAAATTTTCCTTATATTTAAACAACATTTTGTGCAATGTATACTAAAGATTTGCAAGTCGATCTACAATTTTCATACAGATAACTGATGATTTATAACACATTTGTTTTGGATATGTCAACTAGGGGTAAGTACAATTTAAACATACATATTTTCCTGATAGTAGTACTCATATATGAACAAAATGAATTTCGCTTTAAAACAATTATTTGGTTGCGAATTGATTGTCTCGGGAAATGCTATTACTTTTCAAATGAACAAAGCAAACGCAATGAACTTTAAGCGGTTATTTCGATGCTCACCTTGATCTTTGTACACGTTCCATAAAAAAGAGCCCGGAGCTCCCCTTTGGCGGCCCGCAAACCAGTTCGGCTGCTTGGGGCCCCGAGAGAATTAAAGTGCGCCCGTCTGAAGCTGACTGAAACTGACTAATCTCTGGCAGCTGCTCCACTTCGTCGCTGTCTGGCTGTTTGGCCGTCGGGTCTCCAGCTGTCAGAGTTGGGCATGAGCATAAGCTGAGAGATCGGAGCGTGATTTATTGGCTGCTCTGCGCAGCATTGCGAATTTGCTCGAGTGACATCATCATTCGCAAAAACAGAAAAAAAATTCATTAAAAAGCGAAACAAATTGCAAAACATTCGCATTTGTTGACAAGGAATATAAAATGAAATGAAACGGAAATGCTATAAACAAAAAATGCATATGTTATGTTTAAGTATGGCTAAGCGACCCTTAATGGCACTTTTCACTAATTGGCGGAACACCGTCGAGCCCGGCCCTCTATTAAATGTCAATTATTTGCGCCCCCCCGATGACACTTATCCCCGCTGCTCGGGCCAACCTTCCCCGCGGGTTTGCGTGTCAACAGGATACAAAAGCGGAATATGCAAATGTCAAGCAAGGATTACAGCAAATGTCCCTGGGGAATGCTCGAAAGGTATTCAAAGTTTATGGTTATTGTGATGGGTCACCGAAAGAAAGATCTGAAAGCTACTTAATTAATGAGACACTTGAAAACACAATAGCAGACTTTAGTTTGTAATTGCCATGTCAAAATATTGTCCCGCGTTGGCTGCAGACAGCTGTCTCGGTGTGTGTGTGTGTGTGTGTGTATCGTCTTTGGAGAGGCGTTCGTAATTAATCTCATTACGAGTGCTGTTGCCCACATACTCGACCGCTGCCACTGTCGCTAGCATTTATGGAATTGCGCCTCGCACACTCACATTCACACTCACATTCACAACTTGTAATCCTTTTAATAAACCCGCGCAACTCAGGCGACACCAACGTCAATTAATCACCAAGATCGAGACGGGCAATGCCAGCAGCACCGCCGCGCCACAACGCGCATTTGTCCTCATCTATGGGTCGGCAACACAATTCTGCAATTAAAGATCAGCGACAAGGCACAAAAGAAGATACACTACACACACACATAACACTACACACACACACACACACGTTTGTGTGCGCATCTGCATCTGAAAGTACAACAAACACATTTGCTGCTGCTGTTGTTGCCAATGAATCGGTGTCAAACTGCAACTCGACTTGGCACCGCACAGTGGGGCAATCTGGCACGTTTAAAATATAATGATTAGTTTTTTCTTTAATTTCATACGATTTAAATTGCATTTAGATGAGTGTTCATCACTTATTTGATAAAAATTAATTTTCAATGAGTGTTGATGACTTTCAAATTGCTGATCAACCACTGTGCTCATGATTTAGCTACTGCATATGCAGATACACACACACGCACACACACACACATGCATATGCATTCAGGCCAGGGACAGAATCCATCACTTTAGGCATCTTAAGCATTGTCGCGGATGAGGTGCTGGGGGCGCTGGTCAAGAAGAGCTAGAGAAGAGAGAGCGAGAGAGAGAGCGAGAAAGAGGGAGAGAGTTATATTGCCTCGCGTTTTTCGTTGCAATGACATTCTGAGTAGCCGCCGGAAAACAGACAACAGTCAATCGCTTTCGAGATGCAAATGCAACAGCAACAACAGCAGCAACATGCACAGCGAACATAGCGGTATCAGATTCACTTAACCCGATCGGCGACAGCCAGCGCCGGCATGGGGGTCATAAGTGCAGAGTAAATAAAATATTTTTGAGTTGGGCAAGAAGATCGAGTAGATGAAGACGCAGATGAAGTCGCGGCCTCAAGACGTAACAAATAAAGTGATTGAATGCATTTTGCAGCTGTGGGAAACGGGGAATGCAGCTGAGGCCGCAGCAATGCTGATGCGGGCAGAGGGAAGGGACGCTGAATGGGGGGAATGGAAAAGCTATTCGGTGTGCCAGCGACAATAGCACGCGTTGGGGTCTTCTTACAATCATTTATTTATTTGTGTGGCTGATGTCTCTGAATCTGAATCTCAATCTCAACTGGGATAACAACATGGCACAAAACCGGTCGCCGGCGACAGATTGATTTCTTTTTCGTTTCCTTTTCGCATCCATCAATTGTGTGGCAAGCAGCCAGGCAGCACTTTTGGTGCAACAACCGAACATCAATTTCAATATACTTTTTCTATATATGAATATATATATATATGTGTGTATATATGAACATATGTTTTATCGTTCAGGCGAACGCCTCTCGTGTCTTTACCCTGTCGAGTGGAATGATGCGCATGCTCCAGTTGTTTTGATTGACATCTTTCAATGGACCGCGTTGACAATAAAATGTTGCAACACCAACAAGTTCAACAGAACTTCATGTTCAATGGGTTGGCTACAACAGCAACATGGAATTTTTTGAAAGAGTTTGCCCAGTCCTATAAAGTATTTGATTAATTTGCTCAGTTGCTGCTGTGCGGCACCCTAATGTTGCCGATGGCAAACATGTTGCAGATGGGCATGTTTATGGCGGCACCATGTTTGTAATGAATTGTTTCTGATTTGGCCATAAAACCGCAGCAGGCACATTAAAAACACTATGCAAATGCATAAATCAAGTTGAAATTCGTCACAGGCAACTGTTGTTGCATGGACAGACAGCCAGATTTCGAGACATGCAACATTTGTTGCAAATGAGGTGCGTCTCAGTTGCAGTTGCAGCTCCAATGTGGGCGTGGCAAGAGCCTCCAACAAGCAGCATAGAACATAAAATATATACATATTTTTGCCAGCTTGCAGCGCATTCAATTATGCGGCTTGTGGCAGCTGCTAATTTCCTTTGTTGGTTGTCTTCCTGGCCACATGATCCCAACTCTCACACACATGAATGTGATTCGAAGGCGAATATGAATACGAACACGAATACTTGTTGGCGTCGTTGGCTGCTCAAGTGGCATTCTTGGGCCGCCTCATTCCTTGGCCTTTCTTTCGTTCGAGTGGCTTCCGTTCGCACACAAAATCTTCGCGTCGTGACTCATTGCCACACTCATACCTCAGCGTAGCCCACTCGGAATTCATATGAGATCAAGCTTTTTAGGCACGCAAATTTCAAAAATTTTTATTGCATTCACATTTAAAACCAATTCCGGCTGCATCAACTCTGTTAAGTGGCCCTAATGGCAATCGATTGACATCGATCCATACGAAAGTGCTGCGCGGCGCAGGCGCAGCGTGCCCCATGCCCCATCAATTGCAGCAGCTCGAAATCTCAGCGCCTTTGGAAGCTTTCAATTGCCACTGCCACTGCTACTGGAACACTTGAGACCCCCCTACCCCCCATATGCTCTTCCGACTCCCTTATTTATGAACTGCATTTAATTCTACTCATAAATGAGAAATTATGCTGGCAATGGAAAATCTCTGCAACGCATTGCTCACAATTCCATTTATAATGCACGTTCTTCGCCGAATTTTTGTTTCAATGCATTAATTTTTGTTCATTACATATCAAGAATTGTAGGGTATACGTATATACACACCTAACTACACTTTTCTTTTAGATATGTATAAAATTAAAAAATTCTTAAAAATAACCCAAAATTATTATTCTTTTTAAGAAACTTATTTTTACTAAGTAAGTGTATCTAATTATTATAAAATTAATTACAGAGTATTCCCAAAGTCGTATAAAGTTATAATTTTTGTTACAAATTCGGGTAACTTAATCATTTATTTTTTTTGGGCTGCTCGGCCGTCACTTAATTGATTCAATTATGCAGAGCAAATGATCATTTTTTGTTTGATAAAATCTCTGAGAATTTTATTTGTTCAATGGCGATCACATTGGGCCCCACAAAGTCGGGTATTTATAATGGAAAATCATCAGTCAGTTTTTGGGCAGCCTCAATTTTGTTAATTATGCGCTTGTCGATCAATTGGAATCACTGTTCCCCCTGGGAACAGAAGCTAACATTTATTGTCGCCATAGAATTTATTGGCGAACATTTTATAAGATTAACTTAAAATTTGAGATTATATTTTTTACACAAGGGAGCAATAAGTCAAAACGATAAAAGGATTTATGTTTTTATAAGTTTATAAAATTGAACAAATAATGTAGTCAAATAAAATAGCAGTAGAACAGTTATAGTGATAATGTAGAAGTAAAAACGCTGCAGTCGGGTGTTACCGACTGCGTTATACTCTATCACGGTCTGAATTATTATTGTTATTTTGGAAAATTGTGGAATGGATGTGAATGTGGCGTAAATTGTTTGCCAAATTTGGCTTTAAAACAGAGAAGTGCATTTTTGACAAATGCAGGGCGAGGCAGTGGGCATGGCCTGTAAAATGAGAAGTCTACCTTCCCAATTTAGTGACTCTAGCTTTAAATTGTGCGAAATAGTAGTAGTAGGAGTAATATATATCACAAATTTGGTGACTCTAATTCAAAAACAGTTTGAAATATAGACAATTCCGATTTTGAAGGCGGGGCGCTAAGAGCTTTTCAATGGGCGTGGCCGCGCTATCAATCTTTCGGGGATATCACCAGCTATCTATATACAAAATTTGGTGGCCCTTTCTTTAAAATTGTATAAAATATTCACCTATCGATTTGCGATTTGATAAATATACACACATCTCTTTATTTTTATTATTTATTTATTAATTTTATTTTTATTTATCAATTTAATATGTTCTAATACTCTTTATAAATTATTAAAAATTTGAAAATTTGTATGCTTCCACAGTGAATTTTTTACATTCGCTTATACTCTGTTAAAAAGTATGAAAAGTAGCTCCATTATCGTACAGTTTCTATTGGAATTTTAGTATGCGCTGAGCTGGGCCATTTTTCAATCAAGAAACAAACAGGCATCGGGTGTAACAAATGCCAAACTGCTGCAAGGGGGAAAATAGTGCATACACACAGCATTATTCATGGCGATATCGGATTCCGACATCTCTGACGCTTTCGAGGCGAGTCCATTTCAATCGTTACAATTGCCGGCGAGGGCGAAGTCGAAGTCGATTGTTTTTGTCTGGGTGACTTTTACTCTGTTGTGTGGTGTCTATTGTGGAGGAGACCCACTTACACATGGACAACGTTCAATTTGCGGTGCTTCTTTGGGCGCCCGTCTGGGAGCTGCTCCCCTCCCCCTCAGTTATCTATGGAACGCATTTTCACTGTGTCACGCATTAATTGTCTCGTTGTCTGTCGTTTATTTTGTCGTATCTGTCGTCAGTTAGTTCAATTTCGGCTAGCTTCCGTTTTATGCGCTGCTATTTCTACCCTGTATTTTGAGAGAAAATCATAATGGGTTGCTTACAGTCAGAGCCAAACTATCAAACAAATAATAAATTAATTTATTTTAACAATAATTTTACTTGAATTGAAACTATTTTTATTTAAAGTTGGTAAATTTCTTGCTTTAACTAATTTTAATTCTTTTTTCTCTGAGTGTAGTAGTTAGTAACTGCTTTTGTACGTAGTATATCACAGTCGGCGCTCGACTAAATGAATGAATTTCTTTTGTGCGCCAATTGCGTTTTGTTTGACTGTTTACTTTTGATCGCATTGTATCGTTTTTATTATCTTTGGGTGCGCTACTTATTAGACACACTGTGTACAGTTCACTGGGGATGAACGAGTGGGCGGTGCTGGCGGCAATGGTGTGGGGGGGAAGTTGACTGTAACTACGCACACATAAATACGCATTCAGTTATTGTCTCGCTCTTGTGCTGCCTCCGCAGCCAGTTCACCTGTGTCACCTGTGCGCAGCAATTCGTGACAATTCCCAGTTCTCCACATGGATTTCATCTCTAATTTTACAGTTGCTGCTGCGCCTGCTGCGATTATCACTTTCAGACATGCTTCTGACTTTACGGCCAGCATCGAAGATTTGTCGCAACTCCCGGAAAGTTGCGGCCGTGATAATTACGGCCATCACGCACAACGCACATAAAAACGGTGCATCTTCAAGTTTTTATTCTTTTTAGTGGCAATTAAAATTTAGTGGCACGTTTAAAACTGTCTCTTAATTTATTAGTTAATATAATTTATTTATTAATTTTATTAATCGAGAATTTAGTTGTACATAGAACACAAAGAATCTATGTTTATTTATTTCTTTATTTTTTCTTATATTTTCAACCAAATCAATCGAGTTTAAATTCGCCTCTGAACTTCATTTTAATATCCTGATTTTTGTATTTTTTAATTTTTCAATATTTTGAGTACTTTTTTAAGTGTTCATCAATAAAGCGCATTAAAATTGCAATCAAAATTTTATTGAGGCAAACAAAGGCATCAAATTGCATTAAATCAGAGCTAATGTGAATTTCACTTTACGAGCCTTTCGTTTGTATATATTCATTTCCATTTCTCTGTTTATGGAGTGCCGTATTGTGAAATTTATGGACGGAGCACATGCCACAACAAGCACAACAAACTACACCCTCCGATCCAATGACACTTTAGGGTCTATTACTACACTCAAAAAAAAATAACCAAAATTTGAAAAAATTTTTGATACAAATTTATTAAATTTTATAAATCCTACAATTAATTAGAATACTCAATTTAATGAATGTTGCGCATTCATTAAAATTTTGCGCTTGTCAAAGTATTTATTTTGTTTCTCTCAGTGTACCCACTCAGAACTGTAATGGAACTACAGTGAAGCCTTTGTGCCCTTGTCAGAAACATTATCGAAATTGAATCACTCGAGCAATTTGTAACGCCATCCACCCCGGCATTCACAGTGAATCAAGAATCTGGCAGAGAAGCTGTCACAATAACAAAACATTGAGTAAACTTAAACTAGCGCGCAATTGGAGGAGTGCATAGGACTGCATGCTAGTAGCTGGTTCGGGTGAATCTGGTTTGGGCACAAATAAACATGACCAAAAAATGTAAACATACGCTGTTTATTCAAAACTCTCCCTTAATTTTCCCCCACTCAGTTTAAGACGATATCACTCGGAACTGGTAGATGGAAAATAAAATTTTGTGTACCCACTTTCTATTTGCATTGCATTAATTTTTGAGTAAAGTGGAGCTGGGCGAGAATGACGTACAATAAAGGGAAACCCCGCGCTGAAAAGAAAACAAAATAAATGAAATTATACGCACGGGAGAAGGACTTATTTGCGGGCATCCTGCGGCGCAGCCTGTTGAGTAATGTGACTGCCGCACGCGTCTCGAAAACGAAAGGAAACTGAAACTAACCCCAGAAGCACACGGCAGCTGCCGCAGGACCGAAAGGGCTGATATTTGGACTCGACTTTGTCGTGGGCGACGACCATCTGGATCAGATCCTGGTCCCCAGTTCAGTTTAGTTTGCTTTCGATTTCATTACTTGGCGTCGAGTGCACTAAGCCCCGTTGCCATGCCACGCCCTGCCCTTGTTGTGACAACCCCTGACGACTCCCTGTCTGGTACTGCGGCCATTTATTTATCCCGTTGCCCACGAATGAATCGCCGTACATTTGGCGGTCTGTAAAGTCGCCGCTTATCAGCAGTTAAGTCCTCCCGTAAGTCAAACATAAACAAATATAACCCCTGGGACGCACAAAACGGGACTTCAAAACTGTCTCCGGGATATTTATTGGCTTCGTTTGCAACAGAAATGAGAACAATATAATGCGAAAGTATTCTTTTGATGACGTTGCTTTAGCTGGGTCTTAATCTTATGATTCTGCTGCATATTTTAAATGTTTGTTTTCAAAACAAATAAACAGGGTATTTATCGGGGATATTAAATTTATTACTTCTATATTTCTTCTATATTTAAAGAAGCATTTTTTTTATTTTTTTACTAACCAACAAGTTGACTCACTTTGTAAATGATATTTGCAACGGACAATTTAACTAAAGTTAAAAAACACATTTTACGTATAAACATTAACTGGCTCTTGTTTCAATTATAATAATAATGCATTAATAATTAATTAAAACAGATGGCTTGGATTTTCAGAATAATTTTCGCTACTGTAAATACTGATTCCTACTTTGGATAAAGACTAAAAAGATTATTGATCCGTTGAAAAGAAAAAAACAGAGACAATAATAGAACAGACACAATCCAATCCCATTTGATTTAAATATAAAAAATTTTATTTGTTCTTTTGTTAATCGAAACTAATCTTTTAAGTTTTAATTTTGCGACATCTTAAAACTTGACTTGACATAAAATTTGTTTATTTAAATTAAAACTAAATTACATTAAAGGAACACAAGTGACTGAGTCCAATTAGAAAAGATGAGTTTTGCAATTACGGCTCGTTCTGAGTGTAAAGCGAAAGTTAACAAAACATAAACACCAGCCCGTATTAATTATAATCATAAACTATAATTTTCACCCGACATGCGGCAAGAAAAAAGAATCACTGACCGGAAAGACTGAACTGTTGCGGGTTCGTTGGCTCAAAAAGAAAGCGAGAGATGCCATCTGCATGTTCATATATATATAACTACCATATACTTATATAATATATTTCATGTGGACTTTCATAAAAACTCAAATTCGCCAAATCTACTTTACGAATAAAAAAACCTCGCAAGTCGCGTCATATGCCAGTTCCAAGTTGTCGAGGGGACAAGAAGATTATTTTGCCCCTTTGTGCGAATTATTTTTGTCAGAAAAGTCACATGTCACATAGGTCGGATAACATCGGGTTCTGTTTGCAGATACAGTTGAGCGCGTTTTGCGTGCCAAAACCAGAATTTGAATTCACTTCAAAGCAAAAGTTTGCGTGGGCGCCAAAACTTGCTTTTTTCGCTAGCCCAAAATTGTAAATATGCGAGTAGAATGTAAATTTAGAAGCGTAACGGTTAAATTAAGTATTCAGGGTGACGAATACACGTATTTGATGTTAATTTTCCTGTTATAAATGTTTCTAGTTAAATAGCACAGCACCTTAGCTGCTATTAATTAATTATAATTGTTCACGAAGTAAAACTAGTATATTGGTGCTGTGCAATGTCCGTCATGCTGTCCGTCCGAAAAGACGGAGGCAGTCAAATTTTTTGTCAAAAATCATGCCTAAATTGAGAAAAATTTAGACATTTAAAGCTATTTGAAACACTTATAAAATTGTCAAAACTGAACCGATTTTCATGTTTGATGGCATTTTGGTCATGATTTGTCATATAGATTGATTCTACATTCAAAATATATGCATTTTTGAAAATATAATTTTTTTGAATTTTTTGGTCAAAAAAGCAAAGGGTCCCCCCTTGTTAATTTTCGAAAAAAAATTTTTTTCAAAATTTAGAATTGCGAATTTTTGTTTTTATTCGATTGTATTTGTTATAATTAGCATAAAAAACAACATTTAAGGTGATTTTGAGGGGGTCAAATTTTTGGTCAAAAATCATGCCAAAATCGACAAAAATTTGGACATGTAAACCTCTCGGATCCATAGGTCCCATATTTCAAACTCCCACAACTTTGTCAAAACTGAACCGATTTTCATGTTTGATGGCATTATGGTCATGATTTGTCATATAGATTGATTCTACATTCAAAATATATGCATTTTTGAAAATATAATTTTTTGGAATTTTTTGGTCAAAAAAGCAAAGGGTCCCCCCTTGTTAATTTTCGAAAAAAAATTTTTTTCAAAATTTAGAATTGCGAATTTTTGTTTTTATTCGATTGTATTTGTTATAATTAGCATAAAAAACAACATTTAAGGTGATTTTGAGGGGGTCAAATTTTTGGTCAAAAATCATGCCAAAATCGACAAAAATTTGGACATGTAAACCTCTCGGATCCATAGGTCCCATATTTCAAACTCCCACAACTTTGTCAAAACTGAACCGATTTTCATGTTTGATGGCATTTTGGTCATGATTTGTCATATAGATTGATTCTACATTCAAAATATATGCATTTTTGAAAATATAATTTTTTGGAATTTTTTGGTCAAAAAAGCAAAGGGTCCCCCCTTGTTAATTTTCGAAAAAAAATTTTTTTCAAAATTTAGAATTGCGAATTTTTGTTTTTATTCGATTGTATTTGTTATAATTAGCATAAAAAACAACATTTAAGGTGATTTTGAGGGGGTCAAATTTTTGGTCAAAAATCATGCCAAAATCGACAAAAATTTGGACATGTAAACCTCTCGGATCCATAGGTCCCATATTTCAAACTCCCACAACTTTGTCAAAACTGAACCGATTTTCATGTTTGATGGCATTTTGGTCATGATTTGTCATATAGATTGATTCTACATTCAAAATATATGCATTTTTGAAAATATAATTTTTTGGAATTTTTTGGTCAAAAAAGCAAAGGGTCCCCCCTTGTTAATTTTCGAAAAAAATTTTTTTTCAAAATTTAGAATTGCGAATTTTTGTTTTTAATCGATTGTATTTGTTATAATTAGCATAAAAAACAACATTTAAGCTGATTTTGAGGTGGTCAAATTTTTGGTCAAAAATCATGCCAAAATCGACAAAAATTTTTACATGTAAAGCTCTTGGATCCATAGTTCCCATATTTCAAACTTCCACAACTTTGTCAAAACTGAACCGATTTTCACGTTTGAAGGCATTTTGGTCATGATTTGTCATGAACATCGATTCTACAACTAAACTCGATGCAATTTAAAAAAAAGTACGTATATTTTTCGATTTTAAAATATGAACAGTATATTTATTATGTAGTAAAATGTGTTCATTTAAATATGCAACAATCAGTAACACATATTTAATTTTTTTTATTTATGTACATATATGTCAAAGACATGATTCCCACACATTGGTTATAAGACATTATAATATTTCTACCCACATACCTCCTAAAGTCGGTGATTATTTATAACCGCGCCCACCTACTCATATGCTCAACATGCATTTCGACACATTTTTATTTAATATATTTATAAATATGTATAAAAACACAAACATACATACATATGTATGTGTGTATGTGTGCATTCACCCTGTATCATGTTTAAGGTCTTTACCTTCGTTGTAAGTTCATATTTAATCTGCTTCTTTTGCAATTTACACGCAATTCCGCGGAAGTGCTGCAAATAATTTGAAATAAAACTGGATTCCATGGTATTCAATGAGTGGGTGTAAAAGTGTGTGTGTGTGCGTGTGCGTGTGTGGGTGCATTTGGATTGAGGTCGCATGTCCGTGTCCATGTCGGGCGGGTGTGACACTTTTCTCATTTATGACATTATGACATTTATTTATGATCGCAGTCAGAATCGCTTGAAAATGGCGTATAATCTGAAAGGCTTGGTTTGTTTCTTGTCAAACTATTGAAAAACTGCATTTTCAACTGAGTTTGATAATTCACATTTCAATTTCATTTTATGATACATGGCGCTTTCCTAGAATTTGTTATCAGTTTCGTTTTAACGTTATTCATACTTGTTTTTTTTTCTTTATGTGGTTCCTCAAGGTTTGCCCAAGTTCTAGGAAGATTGTCACGTACATAATGTAATGCATGTTGGGTAATGTATGCATATAGGAAAATGCAAACGTATGTCAAATGCCAAATGCAAATCCAAAACTGAGTTGAGTTGAGTTGAGTTGAGTATTTAGGTCTGAGAGCCGAAACTGAACTACGACTGAATCACACCTTTATTGCTGTTGCTTTTTAAAGTGGTAAATGAAAAGTCTGTGCATTAACACAAAAGCAAATACATATGTATGTGTATAGCCTTTATGTAATGTGCATGCGTCAGCCAATAAATTGTTGTTAAACGAGGTAGAAAAGAGCTCTGGGTGTGATATTGGCATAAATCACAATAAGATACATATACAGATACAAAAACATATACATATACAGATACAAAAACATATACAGATACAGATACAGATACAGATACAGATACAGATACAGATACAGATACACATACAGATACAGATACACATACAGAATCTATTGTTAGCCTGCCAAGCGCTATTTTTCGCATAATTGTTTTTCAAGAACAGTTAAGATTTACCTAAAAATTGCGTAATACAATTAAGACCAAAAGACAGAGCGAGAGAGAGAGAGGCCTTGACATAGTCAGTGTGAGATCATTCGACCGAGTGAGACAAAAATTGAAAAGAGATCACCAAGCAGAGTGGGGATCGGTCGGTCATCATAATTACAGCCGAGCGCAGAACAATTTAAATTCATTCAAAAACTCGTAAACTTAATTACAGTACGACGAACAGCAACAACCTAAGTGTGGGTCTCTCATATATATATATGTATTTTTTGTATCTCAAGTGATATTCAGTGTCAATGTGAAGAGCGGGAAACAGTTATGACAGTACATCTATATAAATACTTTAATATGTGTTAACTGCCGTGAAAACAATTACAATGAATAACAACAGTGAATAAAAGTAAGCATTCTTATTTGAAAGAAGTCGTGACTACAACATTTGAGAGCATATTGTGAAACCAGGCCACCATATATTATAATATTTTCATTGAAAACTTTAAGAAAGGGGGATTAGCTTAGCTATATTACCTATTTAAACACAGTGATATATTCCAAGTTAAAAAATATATCTATAAATATAACCAAACGAATTTTAAAAATTAGAGAGTATTTTATATTATTCCTTCCCTGTAATTAAATCTAAAGAAAACTTTGTAATCTGCATTATTATTTAGCTGCCAAAAAGTTGTCTTTTTCAATTATAAAAGAATTTATGTATCATATATGCGATATATCTATCCCTTTTATTCATCAAAAACACAGCTTTTAAGATTTATGATCAATATATTATATTAAATTTTGAAAAGCATAGATAATATGATAAATAGATATTGTTTACACTCAAATAGTACATTTTTGATCAGATTCTGCCTTTGGTTTAAGCAATTTTATTATTACGCATAGTTGTCCAGATCAATAGTATATATTTCTCTTAATGCAAATTATTCACTTCGAGCGAATAACAAATCTTCCGTCTGAGAATTGAACTAAAGTAGTTTCCGATTTTGCTCAACTGCATCAACATTGTCGGAGGTGTCTTAACGGCTTTGGTACGTGGTCTCTGGGCCTTTGCAGCGGTGGCAATCTTGTCCGGTCGACCGCAAAGCGTTGGCTGCAGCGCAACTGGCCGCGGTCAAGTCGAGAGGCCCTAAAGTGTAAATTGGCCATGTCCAGCGCTAATGGATCGACGCACGCCAGCGCGAAAGGAAAATGGAAAACTGCTTATGGGCACACAGCATCGCGAGCAGCACATATAAATGGCAATCAATTGCCAGTGATCGTGCTGGAAAACACCATGAAAAACTTGTCCAACACGAAAACACGCGCCAAAACAATTCCCACTGCGCTGAGAAAGTTGAGCCAGCCTTAATAGCCTTAAACAACAGGCCAGGCCAATTGCACAGCCACAGATGTTGAAAGTGTGAATAGCTAATAACGATGGCAAAAGGGTTTTTTAGCTTTCCCTATATTCCGACAAAATATGAAAAACATATTTTAATACAAACTTTTTATGCCATAGCAAATCTTTAGATAATTTTCATATTTAAAAACTTCTAGACTTTAGATCAAACAGGTATACCACAATTATTCGTCTTCAGTCCGGAATGTGAACTTCTTCCGTCAGCCAAGAGCAATCCTGATAACGAAGTTATTTTTATTAAAGCGCACACATCAAATTATAATCGGGTACAAAATGCGCAGGCCGAAGGAAAAAAAACTGCAAGCTTGAAAATATTTTTATGTATAAACAAGGTGCAAGATAAATAAGAAAAACATATAAATAAACGAGCCGCCTTTTACATGCCCTTTCATCACATTTTTATGCTTATGCTAAATAAATAATTTTATTGAAAAATTTTAAGATCAAAATTTTTGAATTAGAGCTAGATCAAATAGGAGGTTTATAATTTTCGCTTCCAATTTGCCGTTGTCCTTGTAGAGTAACTTGTCATAGTTAGTATACCCTATGTGAGAGTGTTGAATACAACAGAGTGACTCGAAACAGTCAACAGTTGGTCGGGTTGGCCATGTTGGTTGCATTGTTGTTGTTGGTGTTGTGGCTTTCAACTGCAAACAGTTCGTAAACTTGAAAACTGGAAACTGCCTGAACAGCAAAAAAGAAAGAGAGTGGGAGCTGGGGGAGAGCAGACCGGTTTGGCAGACTTTACAAAAAAAAAAAAAACAAAAAAAAAAATGAAAAAAAAAATGCAGAAAAACGTAAAAGAGACAAGCAAAAGCATAAACATAAACGCTTGCAATCAAATGAGGCTTGGCAGTCGCAAAAGAGGTCAAAGTTGATCATGGCACTCACAGTCACATACACGATTCGTGTACATAAGAATCAACAAAAAGGCACATATGTATCTATTACATACACATACATACATATATAAAATGTACTTATCCGTCAATGTCAGTGTTTTGGCTTTGATGCGGGCTTTCGTAGAATTATTAGCAATCAACACCATCTTATTATTTATTTTTTTATACAGATTGAAAAAAGATCTATTGCCAGCCGATCTGATAGATAACTAACAATGATCAGTGTTAGGTATTATTATTATGTAAGGTTAGAAACCCAAAAATAACAATTTAATTTAATTCAATCAATTTTTTAATTCAAATCAATCAATCTTTATTTTTTTGAATTTTAGTGCAATTTTGCTTTAAAAATTAAATACATGTTTAATATAAATCTCTTTATTATATTAAATGTAATAATATTCATTATCAACTCCTGTTTTTAAAATCAAATGAATGCATTCAAATTAGGCCAGCTTATGGTGAATTAAGAACAAAAATTAATCACTCCTTTACAGCTGTGATAATTACCATGATCATTAAAATTAAATTATGAGATGGAAGTTTTCACAGCCCATCTTTAATTATACTCGTATAAATCATGTTAATTCACCAACACCTTTTCGAATTGCATTTACATCAACGTATTCGAAATATTTGAAGCAATAAATAAAAAAAGTAAGGTAAACTTTATATATCAGACACCCACAAAAATCGACATAAAACTAGAATCATGCGTATATTTTTTTGCTTTTGAGAATTTCTGTTCAAAAATGCAAGCTTCGTGTTCAAATTAATCATATTCAAGTTGTAAAAGGGCCAGCCGGCAAATGTTTTGAATACCAAGAAATCATGATCGCACAATTAAACATTTTTTATATTCATATTTCAGCTAAACATAGATAAGCCAGCACAAAAGTGTGTCGCATTGAAATCGGAGATAGGTTTACCATTTGACATTTTCAACTTTCAATCAGACATTGAGAAATGGGCCTAAATAAAATATTTATATTCCACATTAAATTGAGTCAATGGATTCTAAGCTATTCTAATTATGTATATTTCGAAAATTGAGGTTGTTGTTTGTATTTATGTGTGTGTAGTAAATTGAGAACCTTTGGTGTATGTAAATAATATGGTATTTATAGTTGTAGAAATTTTTAAATCTTTATAAATAAATGATCTAGATTGAATTGATCAAACGAGAACCAGAAGAAAGCATAAATGAAAAACATTTGAATATTTTTTTTATTTCTTGGCTCTTACAAATTCCGGTGTTGTAGTTTAATTTGAAGCTAGCCGAAAAATCATTGAGCTGTCAGGGCAGTCGGGTCTGCAGTACTCCGGCGTACATGATTATTTCCAAATTCAATTAAAACTCGCCCCCTTACGAATCGCTCTGATTGACAGGGGCTTGCCATAGAATTTTGACATGCAGCAGGCAAGCAGATTTAGAAGGAGTTCGGTTTCTAGGAATTTTACCCAGTCTATTAACAGATCTCAACATGGCGGCATATTGTTAAGAACCAGCCATATATTTGTGTAAGATCTTATAATTCCGCAACAATCACTGTAAATACTGCTGGAATATCTTGTAGAACGCAATTCAAATTCAAATTGGCTTCAGTTTGCGGCTATATTTGGGATCATGCCCGCTCGGCATGTCTATAAAAATCATATTAATTATCAAAAATGTGCTGGGCATTTATCAAAAAAACCAAAGCGCATTCATTTACCAAAGTGTCAGAGAAAAATTTCACACAAATGGGCAACCAAAGCTAATACTAAGATTTTAATTAAGAGTGCCCATTTTATTTATGGGCTTGTCAGAATTCGAAGAGGAGGAGCACAAGGAGAGCTCACAGACGGGCGGGACAGACCCTGTTGTTCAAATCGCAGTCTTGTTGTTTATTTATTTATTGATCAAGAGCTTTGCGGTTTTTGTTTTCTTTTTTTAATAATAAACTTTGCATATTTATGAATGTTTATGGCACTCCCCGTTGCTCCCCGTTCCCCTTCTGCCGTTCGGTGACAGTTCTGCATGCGCATCCGCATCCTCATTCCCATCGCACACGCACACGCACGAGGCTTACAATTGCCCATAAATCTTCCAGATGCTGCTGCACTCCCCTTCCCCCTCCTTTATCACTGACAGTGGCAGTTGCCCATTAAACGACACCAGGAATCAAAACACCAAAAGTAGCGGTAGACACAGCAGATGCGACTGAATCTTGACTGGCACTTGCTTTCGCTTTTCGTGCTCCGATGGCAGGGGATGCTGACATGGCAACGGCTGGATAGTGCTGCAGTGGCTGCCACATGGAACATGCAACATGTCTGCCTTCCACTTATGCGTCTTTCGAGCTTGTTTACTTCGCTGTCATAAAATTTAAATGCGCACTTTGGCGCTAATTTAGTTGACGCTGGCGTCTGCCGATTTGCCGGAAGATGCGCACGTGATTCCGATTCTAGATGTGCTTAATTGGAACTGTTGCCGGCGGACAGCGACCAGTTGTAAATCCGAGCCACACCCGTTGTCACCACCCCGACTAGATGTGTCTCGATTTTTGTGGGCGTACAGTTTGGGACTATTTTTATTATTTTTGTTACAAGATTTGTCTGACTGTGAAAGTCATTGCCAGTTCCGCGTTAACAAGGTGTGAAAGTCATGTGTGATCTATTTATATATATATACAAGAATTAATATATTCTTATATATTTGATTGTCAGCTTTTGGCAATAGCAAACTCTCATTTAAAGCTAGGTTCTTATATATTTCATATATATAGTTTCAATAATAGCGAAACATTTCATAAAACAAATGATTTTGTGTACAGTGTAAAAAATATAGCCACGAAATAAGTGGAAATGCTTTTTGTTTTCAATAACTTTTCTTGGATTATGCTAATTTATACAAGGCTGCCAAAGATTTGTCTGTGGTTTGGTTTCTGTTTAAACAAAATCTTCCCCTTTCTAAGCCTATGCCTGAAACCCTTTTTTCTCTATATACATTAATCCATATTTGTTATTATTCCGTTCTGTTTTTAAATCAATGTTAAAAGAATAGAAAACAATAATTAAGTAACTTTCTGCATTATAAAACTATATCATGAATTTCTGGTCCTTTTTGTGTGTTCTAAAGCAACCCTTTCTCGATGATATAGAACTTAATTGCAATTGCCTGACGGCAGCAGCTGCTGTCTGAAATGTGTTGTGTGTTGTGTGTGCGACGAATATTCGAATATTTATAGTCATTGAAGTGGTGAAAAAAGTGCATTTAGAGTGCAGAGTGCAGGGTGACCCGCTGGCAAGGGGAAGCGAGGCGGAGGGGAATGTGCAACAAATAAATCTGCAACGGTAACAAAGCAGAATGTGAAAACAAATACAAATAAGAGAGCTGAAGTGGGCAGTGCTCGACTTGAAGATACCCATTCCATACAAAAGCCGCATGTTGCTTTTACTTCAATTTCAAAATTTTTGTATGTTGACCTGCTAATCGATATTTATCGACATTTAAGCAATGGGAAAAGTTCAAGATTTTTTCACAAACATTCTATATTAAAAGTATCGGTGTCAATATACCCGCTTTTGCCCTTTTTTAATGGGTACTAGCTACAAAAATCAACCGTAGAGTTTTGCAGCCAGCGGCAACAGCTGCCGCCGAACCAACTGCCAAATCAGCTAAAGCCAAAAAGTTGAGCACAAGCGAGCCATGTTGCTCTTGTTGTTATTGTTGCTAATTATGCGCAACTGCAACAGGAGGCGGCAGCAACAAAAAACAGAGACCCAAAAGCCAAAGGAGGTCGCGCATGCGCCGCACGCCGCGATTAAAGTCGGGCGAGCGAATGGAATCATGTGTCTTACTTTACGAGTGATCGGATCTGGATCGTAGAAAGAGTAACGGCTGCTCTGGCGGACTGGTTAATTGGTGTGGCTTAATTTTCGGCTTTGTCCAGTCTGATTCCGGTTTGTGACTCATTCGAGCTTGGGACCTGGCAACGGAAATCGACGCAGGAGCAGGGCACAAGTTGCATGTCGGCCACGCTTGACCCTTTAGCCTGGCCCGAGTCTGACCTGGAACCGCCTGTTGCATTGCATCGCGTTGCAGTATTGAGTCTGGGTTTGGGCTGGTTATCGTATCGTTGCGGACTTTTGCATTTGAATTTACCCCTCGATGGTTTTTACAGTTCTTTTTTCCAGTTTTGTTTGCTTTATTATTGTTTGGCTTTTGGGCTGAGCCTGCACTTTTTGTCCCTTCCCCTCGGTGCCATGTCAGTTGACTTGGCCCGGGGACGCGTTCGAGCTGAGTTGAACGAACTGACAAAGAGTTGCAGAGTTGGGTGCAGCGGATGTTGACGAAACACTCCGGCTACAACTGGCATAGGTGTAGATACACAAACCGATGTTATGCCCAGGGCTATGGCAACAGTCTGATGGCCCTTATCAATCTGCTTGTTGAGATAAAAATGCGCTAGATTAGATATGATTCGAAGCATGCTTATAGCATACACTTGAAGAAAAACTAAGTTGAATTAAAAAAAAAGAAATGTAGTTTGTATAAATATAAACAAAATTCTTGGATTGACTAAGTACTAACTACTTTTTAAATATGAAATGATTTTCTACAAGTACTTGACTTTAATTTACATTTTTCGCTGAGTGTACATGTGTCACTCTTTAAGATACCGTTGCCAATCTGTGTTTAAACAACGATACTCCAAACTGGAGTATCACCTTTTAGATATATTTATAGCAATGGCGTCGTCCGCTTAGATGCCATCTTTGAGATATTCCAGCAATTTTTCTGTATTACTTCATCATTTATTGTCATTTAACAAAATGAGCGCCATTTTATGACTGTTTATTTATGGTTGACTTGAGTTAATATATTTAATATTTTTGAATTTTTTAAAATATAATGTGAAAGAACTTTGAAATTATTAGTTATAAATATTTTAAAAAATATAATTTTCCAAAGCGTAGCTTCGAAACGGGTGCATCAAGATGCAAATTCGACTGCTGTTAATCCCAGACAACAGATCTGCCAAATGTGACATAATGACAATAATGTGCACTGAAACAAACAAAGCGTGTGAAAATACGCCACGAAATTGTCTCAGAGCAGGTGCTACCGAAAAACTCTTGTTGGGGCCGTCCGCAACACCAAAATCGAAATTTCGCAGAGGTCGTTTTTGGTTAATTCACTAATTTATGTTTTATTTAAATTCGCTGCCAGCGAGTTGGGCTTCATATTAAAAGATACCGAATTAATTTCTTAATTATTCGCTGGAAGTCACGTCAGCAGACTGAGAATAAACATAAACAATGGACACATAAAAGTTGGCACACAGTTTTTGTTGTTGTTGTGCAAGTTTTTTCTGTTTTTTTTTTTTTGTTTTAATTAATCAGCAAACTGTTGGCGCTTAGTTAAAGTATCAAATAACCAATTGTCGGGAAATTCGAACACATGTTGCCATGGAAATTGTGTTGCCTACTTTGATGATTTGACACGAATAAAGAAATTATGTTGAAATTATGCATCGAAAGTAGACAAAAAGTCAGAGTAAGTCAGTTAAGCAGAGGGCGTCCCAAATGGGTTCAGTTCACTGCCATCGCAGCCGGTGATCAAATAAGCAGCAGGTGCAGTCGAAGCACTAAAAGGTTCGGACAGCGGACAGAGGACGATAAACACAGCAAAGCGGATGACACCTGTGTCCGCCAGCATCGGTGTGTCTGCATGTGTGTGTGTGTTGTTTATCGTGATAATGACAGACATGAACTCGGGGCCTAACCACCAAAAATTTGTAGGTGCACAGGCATAAAACAAAATTGCAGCGTGTTGCTGCGGAAAAATTCACTCGACTGTGTAAAGTGAAGTGTAGTTGAGGTCGCGTGAGGATGTGCGGGGTGTGGCCAGAGCGGTCAAGAGGGAAAGGGGGGGGGGGGGGAACCATGGTGGTGCGGCTTCGCTTCGTTGCCTTTGGGCCTGGGAAAACTCTTAAAGAGAACTCGCGTAATTGACCTTTTTCGGTCACATTTACACAGCTTGGCCGAAAACTAATAAAAATGGAAAATGAAATTTCAATATGAATGCAGACACACCCACTCGAACAGCAACAACAAATTATGTACAATGAATGCGTGTGTAGCTACTGTTCAATTGTTGAATTCCAAATAAAAAAAAAGGTATATTTTATGGTTATTTTTTCAACTCGTTGATGAATGTCACCACTTGATTTGCATAACAAAAGGTTGCTCAACTCATGCATTACGCTGTAAACAGTTTGAAAAGTATTTACCAAACGTATGCATACAAATACATTTGTTGTTACACTCAGAAAAACGCGGTTCTAAATTCAAGAAAAACACTTTTTTTTATTTTTCAGTTATTTTAATATATTTGCTTAGCTTTTAAAATAAATAAAAATGGTTACCTTGTTTAAATTTGGCCAATGACTGTACTTCATTCAATTATCACATTCTTCTCCAATTTTTTTTTGTGTGTATTTAGTTTTTTGTTTATCTATTGGCAGCTCCAGGCAAGCGCAACTAATTGCAAGCACAGCCATATGGGGGCACCTTTTGGGCTTGGAGCTACAGCTAGTATAAACAATCTGATGGGAATTTGGCTTTGCCAACACTTTAAAGATTGAATTTATGTGAAATTTGCAAGAGCTATATTTGGAAAACTTTTCGTTCACTTCTTTATGGTTTTTTTATGTTTTGTTTAGAATTTTTAGCAGACGCCGCGATAGCTGTATCTGTATATATATATAAATTTTGGTAAGGCAACAATTTATAATATTTCATTTTTGTATTTAAAAACAATATATGAATTGTGTTGAAACGTTTACAGTAATTAATTGCATACTGGTAAACGGTTGCCTTAAAAGCTAATTTAATGAACATTACTTTTAGAGTTTTTGTTTAAAGTTGTTAGCACTAAAAATTCGTCATTAAATGTATAGTTTATAGATTTTGTTGTGCTATGTGGAATGTTAAAATATTTATTTGTAAAATATTTTATTTCCAATACTTCTATGTTCAATATTATTCGTTGGAACTGGATCCTCATTGTTGGAATCAGACAACGCATTTGCCGAGGCAGCAACAGGTTCACATAAATTATAAAAATAATTTTTTTTTTTGAAAATTGTATTTTATTATTTGAAAGGTATATATAGGAAATATTTTAAAAATTAGGTCTATGTTTAAATGCATAATATTATGTTTTTAGTTCTCTTTTGGCGTGTTTTTCCTTCGGTTTGTTTAAGTGCGTGTGAGTATTTCTCGAGCATTGTTTGAATTATGCGGTTCATTTGCTTTTGGGTTTTAGTTTTGAGTTTCCGGTTCGATAAATAATACAAAAGCAACGAAAACAAATGTGGCTGTGTTTGTGTGCTGGCAGTTTTGTGGCTCAAATAGCCACTAATTTGTTCAAATGCTCTTTGCCGAAGCAATTGAAATGCGTGCTGCGATGGCCCCAAATGGGTCTTGGAATGTGCGTGCGCACGCGCCAATTCACTCGGCCATCAGCCCCCCAGTTCCCCCCAGCCCCTTTTTCTGTGAACTAGCTGCAAACGGAAGTGCACTGTCAGCTGGTTTTTGGCTCGGCTCGCTTTGAAGCCGCCGTCCGTGGCAAGCAGCTTGGCTTTTGGGGCGGCACGTCCAGCACCAAATTAACAGACTGCTAAACGGCAAACTTGAAAAGATTTTTTTATGGCAGCGCCGCCTCAAAGTTACTTTTTTACATAGACGATTGCACTTAAAGTCAGCAGCTAAAAGCAAGACTCAAGCCCCAGGAAGGTTTGATGTCGACAAGACAGACACGTGACCCCATTCTTAGCCTTAAATGCGTAAAATGCAATTTACGCAGAGAACAAAAGCAATGCCAAACGGAAAACAAATGCGAAGCGCAGCAGAAACACAACCAACATTAGCTAAAGTTTCCATACTTACTATACCACACTGAGTAATATATTATATAGTATACGATATGTGGATTTCAACCCGGCCCAATAGAGCAGCAACTCAAGTACAGATAATAAAAACAAATAATTTAAATTTTTGAAACATTTATTTTTATAAATTCACGCTGAAATTTATAAAATTTATTTTATAAAATATAATTTTATTAAATTTATTTATATTCTATTTATTTTAATTTTTTTAAAATTTTTTTTACAATTTGCTTCAAATATTTATAGGAAATACTTAATATTCTTATAAATATATCTAAAAATTATAAAGGCATTTTTAGATTTCTGAATATGTTTTCGGTAACTAGGAATATAAAATTTGTGTTCTTTAATTATATACTTACCAAACTTATTCTGATATTTTGAAATCAAGCCAAACAAATTTTTGAAGAACTTTTTTAGCCGTTAGTAAAACACCTTCAATCTATAAATTGGCAATGTTTTAATCCTCAGCTCACACACTCTTCAAAGCGGCGACTGCAAATACCAGAAGAGCTTACAAAAAGTCCGCTGTAAAAGCAATTTGCGTGTTTCAGTGGTTGTGGTAGTTGGTGGTGCAACAATGCAACGGTGTGACTACTAAGCGGATCCGAACAACGCACGCATTGCTCTTGGATTCCTACCTCCCTCTTTCTCTTTCTCTCTTGAGACCGTCTTGAGGCAGTCTCAAATAACAATAGCCCAACCCGGTCTCTTTGAGTGTTTGGGCTGACATCAAATTCTCAAATGATCGTCTAATTTGTCAAATGCCCGGCCTGTGTCCATTAGTGCTCAACTTGGATTATTACACAACAATGCCGACATTTTCCAGCCTCATCTTGTACACTTATTGTTGTTGTATCATGCATCTTCTTCTATGTATGTGTGTGTGTGTGTGTGTGTGTGTGTGTGTGTGTCTTAGTCTTCGCTGCCTCTGGGAATTGTCGACGCACTTAAGTTTATCGGTTCCAGCGCCATTTGGTGCGAGATTTCGCGCTGTGTGGCCGCGGCAGGGTTAAGTACCTCATAAACCGGGCCTGCGGCAATTGAAATGATTTTCTTTAGTGATGCGTAAAAATAAGTAATACATAAAAACAAATAACTTTTACTAAAAAAAAACCAAACTACAACAATATATTTTGATTATATAAAAATCTTATTATATACAAACTCTTTTTTTTGCCACTTTAACTTTGAGCTAATAATGTAACTGAAAAAAATTTTAAAAAAAAATTTACCTTTAGGTTAGCTATATGTGGATTTGCTGACCTCCGACCTCGTTTTTTATGCAGCCTTAAAAGCGTTCACATTTGGCCGCTTTATGCTGTGTAAACTGAATCTTTTGTCGTCGCTTTTTTTGGTCTATTGGAAACGTCGATGGGCCAATGCGGGCAATTTGCCACTATAGCCAGTCCAAGTCCAGCAACGAAGGCTGCTTGGTTTATGCCACTGCTGCTGGTTGCTCCAATTCGTCGACTTCTCTATTTGTTGTCGTTGCTGTATTTTTTTTTTTTTTGGTTTTTTGCATATAGTTTTTTGTTTGGGTTTTGCTTTTATTTTTATGCGACTGTCTCAAATGTCTTTATTTTCTGTTTACTTCCATTTGTCGTCGCAGTTTGTTTCTTTTATTTTATTTCAATTAAGCAGTTTTCAGAGCGAAACCTTCGCGCTGTCGCATTCTGTTTGTTTGTCTGTCGTTGCCATTTCAATTTTTGCAGCGTTGACAAAACTTTGACAGTCGCATATTTATAAGATGGATCTAAGATTTTGAGTGCTTTAAGAATACCCACGGAACTATAAAAGATCTTAATTCTAAATGTGACTATAATAAAACCAGATAAGTTTTATATGTTTGAAATAAAATGGTTTTCAATAATCAAAACAACTTTTCGACTAACATTAATTACATTGCATAACTTATAAATTGTCGGGTAGTTTCAGTATAATATCAGTATCAGTATATAATCAGTATATAACTTATCGATTTAGAAGCGAGCGAAGCTTTTTTTGATCTCTAGAAAAACCTGGTTATAAACATAAAACATAGTTGTAAATAAATTTAAATATTAAATAGATTCGTCGGAACCTTGTTAAAGAGTTGTCAATACGCAAACTTTGGCAATCAAAATGGTTGTTGGATTTAGGGTTACGGGTTCCCTAACCTCGTCATTTACCGTTATTCAACTGCAGTTCATCGCATATGCCGCTTGTCACGATGCGGCATTTATCAAAGATATCAAAGACTCGTGCACATCGATCCATGTCCACAACCACACAACGGAACATGTACATATATGTATATATACATATATCAATGCTGGATGCACTCAGGCGATAATAATACCAACTGGGACAGGAATAACAAACACGGCAAACAGGCGGCATATGCATAGATAAGCGCACTAGCACGGAATTCCAATATCTTTTCACAGTCAATGCGGAGATAGGGCAAACACACATGCACATATCTGTTTATTTATACATATGTGTGAGTGTGCGTGTGTACAACGACCTATATATCCGGTGCTCTTATCAATTATCACAGCACCAAACTGGCATTCATCAAAGAACATATTTGAATATGCCTCAGTTAGCCTTGTTGACAGGGACTTAAGCCCAGGGGCGGGCGCACGCTGAGAGCGCAGCTCGTAGGGATAGGCACCTATTTGAGTCGGGATGTTGCTCATGCGCAAAGCAATCGCTGTTAAAGTTCCGATCTGGATTTCAAACAGACCCGCGTTTTTATTGTTTTGCTGGCGAATGCGATTCTGCGCCAGCCCTTTCGCTTTATGAAATTCCTTTTTGGGTTTGCATTGTTCATAAATTATTGTTTATGGCTCTCCTTTGGCGAGGGTAAGTACTGTGTATGTGTGTGTGAGAGTGTGTGTGTTGTGTGGGGGACTCTAATTTGTATTAGGGTCATATTTCACTAGTAGGGTTTCCAGCGAAGTTCATTTTAATTTTATTGTTGTCGCCGGGCCACTGAAACTAAAGCGAGTGCATTGTTTTGTGTATGTGTGTGTGTTGTGTGTGTGTGTGTGCTGTACCATTTTAGCTGCAATATTCCACCCTGCGGTCTCTGGCGCTATTTTTGGCCACGCATCCCCACACAAGGGAGGGTGCAAAAATCGAAAAGCATTTCGTCGGTTTCCGCATTTTCGGCAGACTCCTCACGTGTTTTTTTTCGCTGCAAAACTGGAAATCGCGCACTTTTATTAATAATCGACATTTGTTGAGGCACATTTATGTCGAAAACTGAGACAGCTGGCGTATGGATTTCCATTTCTTATTATTTGTGGTCATATCAGATATTATGTCACGCTTAATTAGGGTACACACACACACACACGCGTCATAGATTTAATTTCGTTGATACTCACAATATACAGCATATGCTATATTGTTGTATAAATACACTCAGAAAATAACTACAAAAATGTTATGATATAATATAAATAAATAAAAATAATATGCCTTTGCTTAATATTTTATTTTCAAGGGAAAAAAATAAAATAAATAATAATTAGAAAGTATTCTTGTCTGAGTGTAAAGTTATAAAGGCGAAAAGCTCCTCTTAAGAATTAATTTTACAAATATTACAAACTACACTTTTATGGCAGCTTTTTAGTGAATTTACCTATAAACCAAAATTTCCATTTTCTCTCATTTATAAATTGAATTCGCACAAATATAGTTGTATAGAATGTATTTATATGTTAAGTGATAACTAAGTGGTACTTATTTTCTCAGCTATCCAGGAAATATGGCTGGCGACATTTGTGAAGACAGCACTGCGATTTAATTTTCCAAAGCTGAGCAATCCGAATTGCACATAGCGCTGACTTCCGTTATATAAGCTCACATACATTAAAGGACTACCCGAATCACCTTTGTAAAAGCTGATCCCATCTTCACCTGCGCAGATTTGGGACGTTTCCGATGGCTTCTGGTAGATGCGTTCGCATATTTCGCGAGGCTTGGGCGTGACTATTACTTCCCGCAGGTTTTTGGTTTGGCCCCAATCCGTTACATGGAATTTTGGCATTGATTCGGTCTCTTCTTGATGCTCTCTGTTCAGGGGCAAGCAGATGGTCTTTATGCTTTCTGTGACAATTAATCGATTAAAATCATAATTTTAAAGTATGTTAAATGCATTTCACCTTGCATCTGTACGTCCCGGGATAGCTTCACCAATGCTATATCATTGTACGCAAAACGGTTCTCGAAATCCTCGTGGATAATATAGCGTTCAATAGCGATTTCCTCAAATTTCGGCGCACATTTATCATCCTGACAGTCGATTTCCTCGGAAATTGTATGTTCTCCCAAACGCACAGAAATTCTTTATATCACAAAAATAATCAATATAAACACAAATACGATGGATCTAGTCATTTCAAATTTCAACCTCATTTTTTCTTTCCAAAAGTTTGTTTTGATCACTCGCTTTTGAAATTTTTGGTGAATGGGAGTAGGGATTATGTTGTTAGATGTTAAAATTTTGGAAAATCCGTTTGCTTGGCTGGAAAATTTTTGTTTTTTTTATGACAAAACTGAACTGAACCGATAATTCTATATTTCTATTCTATATTTGAAATTCGGTTTTGGAAAAAATAAGCTCAAATAATTTGATATTCTTTTTTATTTCTATCGATTATACGAAAGCGGTATGGGCTATCGATCAGTTGAAATATACTTGATCCACGTTTCCGAATTCGGACAGACGGCCAATATGGCTAGATCGAACTCGGGATCTTAACATTTGACTTTTAATACAATTTTAATTGATTATGAAAAGTCCTGCAAAGTAATTTGGGCAAAACTTACCTTCTGGCTGGTCTGTCATTAACACAATGCGCAGCCGTAAGGACAAAGCCTAAGGTGGATTGAATTCGAGCTCAAATAAGCTATTGCCAGAAAAAGAAGGGAAATTGCTTACGTTCTGTTATCAGAGTGCCACCGCAAACGAACCGTTTATAGGTGGAGTTCTTTTGTAAAGCCAGGAGTGCCATCCAGGGTCTTGACATCAGTTTTACCTTTGATTCTTCGTATGTCTTTAGCACTCCGTCAAAATATCCACAATCCTGTTCCTTCAATTTCCGCATTCCTGTCGATATATCTTCCTTTTCACAGCACACAAAATTCTATAGAATGAAAGAATTTGGTGAATTTGATGATGAGTTATTAGAAAGGTAATTAAGGGTACAAACCTTTCTATAAACAGGACATTCTGAATTCTTAACGTAATTTAGGTCCGCATCTATACGTTTTTCTGCGTTTTGTATGCGCTGGGAAACATCCATAAAGGTCGAACAATATGAAGAAAGCATACAAACCCCGGGAATCTCATCCCCTCTCATACAACTTTCATCTTTAAACCATTGTACGTTATTCGAATATTCTAATCTATATAATCCCCTAATAGTTTATTCTTTATTCTACTCACATTTAAAGACTCTAGAAATACGAAAACCTGATGCCAGGCAAAGAGTGAGAGCAAACACAAGAATTTTGTACATTGTGGACGAATACACGAATCTAACTAAATTCAAATAAAGTAAAAAGTATCACTAGCGAATTCGGGTTTAATCGGAAGATAAGAGCGGGGGTCACACACTACAAATCATATATGTATGCATGTATGTTATCTGCACCAAAGTTGATATTTCGCTGAATTTTCGATAAAGGGTTTCGCCACTTTGGCATGACAACTTATGGTTTAATAAATTAATTCATTTAATTAATTACAATAATAATTTTTCGTTTTAGTACAGTTTCGTTCTTAGTTATGTAAGGTAAAAGATTGACTACGAACAATATTTCTTTAAATTTAAAAATTAAGCAGCTTTTATTTGAATATCGAATTCTAATCCACTAATTCTAATTTTTAGGTACCAATTCTCTATAAATTTTAACATCTTCAAAATTAGACAATATGTTACTCTATTTGAAGAATATAAATTATATGCAAGCGCCTGGAATCAAAGGTTTAATGTCTCCGCTAGATAAATAAATTGTTGTGTTTGGATGTAAATGACAGATGGAAGTAACAGTAACAGTAACAGTAACAGTAACAGTAACAGTAACATTAACATTAACATTAACAGTAACAGTGACAGTGACAGTAACAGTAACAGTAACAGTCAATTTGTTCAGCTGGATTCAGGGTATTTCCTAGTCGGGAGTTCTCGAGTAGAGCACTCTTACATGTTTTACATACATACAGTGACGCACTAAAGTGATGGCACAGTTGCAAATACCAACTTCAAATGCTTTTTCCAGGTTCATGTCGCATATTAATGATATTTTTTTTTTGTATATTATTAGAGTAAACATTTTTTTATTGAATGGCACTTTTTTTTTGGAATTTTCTTTAACGTACTTAACACAATTTAAACTTTTTTAAAAAAAGAGCTTATTTCGTGAAACAAAAGTCTTGGCACAGTTTCCTTACTTTTGGGTATTTTTTATATCTTAAACCCAATCTGGTCACACTGTCTTATGAAATTCCTGGAAGGACTTCCCGTTAACCTTGTACGCCAAAAATCGTATCAAAATATTTTAGTTTGTTGAAGCTATTTTGAATTTTTGCCGGAGTTCGACCAAAATGGAGGATAAGCGGAAAGAATCAAACGTAGCTCAGCGAAAAATTGTCCTTCACCTGCAAAATGAAGGCAAATCATATGGGGAAATATCCAAAATTATGGAGTTGAGCCGATTTTCCATTAGAAGCATTATTAAGCGCTTTAAAGGGAAGAAAAGTTTGGAAAACGCACCCAGATCAGGACGTCCAAGGGCTTTAACTGACCGTGAACGCAACCAGGTGATCCGAAAAGTTAAGGTGGACCCAAAAATATCATCTTCCCAGATTGCTGCTGAGGTCAAGACCGAATTTGGGAAGGAAATCCACCCAATGACTGTCAGAAGGGCCCTGCACGAAGCCAACTATCATTGTCGTGCAGCTAGACGAAAGCCTTTGATCTCAGAAGTCAATCAGAAGAAGCGTTTAGCTTATGCTAAAGAGTACTTGGGCAAGCCAATTGGATTCTGGGATACAGTGCTCTTTTCCGATGAAAGCAAGTTCAACATTTTTCGATCCGATGGCCGTCAACACGTATGGAGAAAGCCAAACAAAGAATTGGAAAAAAAGAACTTGGCGCCCACAGTGAAACACGGCGGCGGGGGGAGTCATGGTGTGGGGATGCATGTCATCTGCGGGTGTTGGAGAACTCGTATTCATCGAGGGAATAATGGAAAAAGTCTATTACCTCCAAATTTTAAAGGAAAACTTAAAGTGCCTTAAAGCTTGAGATGCCGAGTTCATTTACATTTATGCAGGACAATGATCCCAAGCATTCTGCCACAGATGTGCGTATGTGGCTCACCTATAATACCGCACATGTGCTACCACATCCACCACAGTCCTCTGACCTTAATCCGATAGAGCACCTGTGGGATGAATTGGATCGAAGGATGATAAAACATCAAATTTCGTCCAAAAATGACCTTAAAAAGGCATTATTGGAGGAATGGGACAATATATCGGCTGAAACAACAAAAAAGTTGGTTCATTCCATGCCTAGACGTTTGCAAGATGTAGTCAAGCAAAAAGGACTACCAACAAAATATTAATTTTACTCTTGAATATTAAAAATAAACATTATTAGGTTAGGTGTGCCAAGACTTTTGTTTCATGAAATAAGCTCATTTTTTTGTTAAGCTTAAATTGTTTTAAGTTTGTTAACGAAAATACCAAAATGAAAGTGCCTTTCAATAAAAAAATGTTTACTCTTAATATATACAAAAAAAAAATATCATTACTATGCGACATGAACCTGGAAAAAGCATTTGAAGTTGTTATTTGCAACTGTGCCATCACTTTAGTGCGTCACTGTATATATTATATATATATATATATATATATATATATATATATATATATATTGCTATACATTTCGAAGATTATTGACCAACGGCTGGTTGTTTGAGAAGGGCGAACAACTAAAAGCAGAAGCAATTCTTGGAATTCCAAATTCTGTGTAAGTCGATGCAAAAAAAATAAATAAAAAAATGAAAAGGTGAAAAAGTTCACACTCTACGAATGCAAATGAGCCAAGCGCTGTCAGAGCCACAGCCACATCAACAATATTACCAACACAGTCCCCGGCTCAGAGCCCAGGTCTAAAGTGCTTTTGGTATCCAGCCCGAAGTCAACGCCAGCCAACGTGGCTGAAAACTGAATCACTTGGAAACATTGCAATTTAAGCAGAAAATATGGTCTTAAACTAGTTTTGCCACGTTTTCGCCTTCGGGTTGTTTGCGCTGACAAACAAAGCCAGCAAAACAGACTAAACAAAAATACAACAAAGCAATGCAATGTAAACCAAAACATATTTTTTTAAGTTATGAACACATATTGCTTTCAAATGCCCTTAAAAGTGAACATTAGCTTTTCAAATAAAACAAAAACGATTTCGAAAAGTCAAGCTTTTGAGTTAAACAAAAATTACGTTTTTTAGCTGCCCAATCCTAAAAAAATTAGTAATAGTTTGTTTAATTACTTTACCGACAGAAAAGGGTGCAATTATCAAAGCATTATTTGTCCAAATATGAATAATTGTGTTGCTAAAACCATATTTGGCTTAAAATGTGCATTATTTTTTATGTTTGAAAACAGTTTAAGCCTACAAAGCGCTTTTTGGTTGTTGGCCCGCAATTCCATCAGAAGCTCAAAGTTGGCAATTGCTGCATATCAACCATAACACTTACTGCACATGTGTGTGTGCGTGTGTGTGTGTGTGTGTGTGTGTGTCTTGTACGTGCCGGGCATAGATAAACTGTGACTTCACGTCGACACGTCCCGATCGACAGCATTTCGACTTCGATGCATAAGCCTACATCGGCAATTGTGGCTAACAAAAAATTTCCCTTTATGAGCGATCTGTTTTATTGATTCTATGCGTCTGCCAGGCTAGAAACTACCTGCTGGCATGTTGGCCAACTAATCAGCGAGTTAATACAACAACCACGTACCTTGCTTCATAGAGTTATTAGTGTCGTCCTAAAAGGTTTGTGGGCGGAGGAGGTGAACGGACAGCGGGGCCAGTATTGGTATAGAGTGTATAAGAAGTTGTCAATTATATTAACTTAAGTCAGAAAAGGCAAAGCTGATTTTTTAATAATTGAACTAAAAATACCATATATAGAATAAACTGAGAAAATAAAAAAAATATATATATAAGATCAAATAATTTTGGATAGAAGATCTATTAATATAGAAAAAAGTGAGAATGCATATAATGCATATGGTATATCAAAAAAATTATAAATAAAACCATGTTCTGAACTATGAGTCTATCTTGAAAAACTAGAAAATTACGATTTTAAAAAATAATTTTTCTTTAATATATTTTAAATATCATTTTAGGGTCTAAAAAAATTAATGTTTTCATTTGTGTGTACATATAAAAAAAAGTTAAAGAACTCTATTAAATAATAATTTTTTTAAGTATATAATACTTAGAAGGCACTTTAAAATTTTTAAGCATTTGATTTATACAAAAAATATGCCAATGTAAGCAACTATTTCTTGGATATTTTTGAGTTTCAATTTGACTATATACCAAACACAGCAAAAATCGGCTTAAATTGCAATCAAATCATTCCAAAAGCTAGCTATATGTACATATATTGTATATGTGTATATATGTACAGTATATGTACATATATTGTTGGCAAAAGTAATTCGTGCCTAGAACCGGGCACAATGGATGATCATTGTGGGATCTCATTTGAGATGAACAGTGTCAGCGTCTGCTCGCCATGGTAATTGAAACTGTGATGAATAGTCAGCGAGTGTTAATGAGCACTTTGGTCGAGCCAGGCATTTGCTGGAAGCATTACGTTCACGGCATTCCATTAATGGCCAGCTAGTTGGCTGTTATTAATCAAGTCGCCCAGCAAAGGCAACGAAACCGAAGACCGAATGTGTGGGTCGACGGCGAGGCCACCGCAAAATTGCAGCGATGAGCGGAAACAACGATGGGTAACAGCAGAGGCAGCAGCAACAGCAGCAGCAGCAGCAGCAGCAGCTTCAGCATCAGCGTGCAGCATCCTCATCAACAGGTAGTAAAACGCCAAGACGTGCCCATCAATATCAATACAATGGCATCGTGCGTGACATGTTTGGTTTGAAGCTGCTCAAGATCCCACTGTGAGAAGTGAGAGAGCAAGAGAGAGCGAGCGAAATGAAATGTGATGGAAGCGTGCTTAAAGCGCAGCAAGAAAGAAACAGTGGAGATAGCAAAGAAACAAAGAAGTTGGCAGCTGGCGAACGAGCCGAAACAACTCAAATGCGAGTGCACTCAAACTTCGAAGCCGAACTTCACTCAAGAACACAAAAGATACAAAGCGGCATTCAACAGATACACACCTCGCTGTTCAGTTCGCAAGCAGTTCAAAATACTGGTTTTCTGCAGGCGGCCAAGTTCGTTACAAAGATTTGCTTTCATTTTTCCGTTAACGGCCACAACGGCTATGTGTGTGTGAGTTTGTGTGTATCCGTGAGATACACATTTACACATTTACCTATTATATGTGTGAGTTTTCGTATTCAAACTGCAGCAGCTGCTGCTACCTTTGTGTGACTGTCCAGGTAGTTTTTTTTCTGTTTGTGCTGAGCCTGAGTTGAACCTCAACTTGGCTTGCCTTTCTTTACCTTTGTATTGCTCTTCTTTGCGCGCTTCTTTCGTTTCGGCTGTTATGTTAATCCATTGGCTAAACATCTCTCAGGCTCAATCCGAATCCCGTGCCGGGCTGGCCCGCGTACACACCTGAGCGGCAGCTGCAGCTGCCCTGGACAGGTAGCCAAAGGTTATTTGATTATTCAACAGCCATTTTTTTTTTTGTGTTGTGTTGTGTTATTTCCCTTCGACTTCCACCGACTGCCTACCTGGTTTTGGGCGAAACCAAACGTCCGCATGTTCGTCAGAATTTTTTGCAGTTTTGTTTTCTCCGTTTTGTTATCGGCCTTTTGGCCGAGATAGAAACGCATCTGTCGACATGTCGGGCCTTTCCGCAATCCTCGAAAGCCTCAGCCATGACATCAGACCTCAACTCAAGGTTTTCTGTAGTATTTATCGTTTTTTTTCTGCTCTCAAAAATATCTTTTTTTTCTGTACAGCTTTGAATTGTTATTGGATACTTTTCGTATTACTCATTTCGTATTTTGAGAACGACAAATTGATCGATACGCTCGAGAGGCAATTGAAAAGCAATTTCCGGAAAATTTATGACCATCTGGTGGATCAAGAACACAAGTGATATACTTTATAAGAATCGACACAAACTTTCAATATTCAAACCAGTTTCAAATACTCTTTAAAATGAAAATTAATGAAATCGACTGTTTCCCTCTTTGAAAATGGGCAGCTGCAATGCGCTCTATGCTCAGATCTAGCAATGACCCTGACTCTTAATAATACAGTCGGATAGAGAAATTAAATATATGTATGTATATATGCATGCATGCAATTGATTTGATAGGCTAATGTGCACCTGCACTCGATTTACCCCACATAACCTGCCAGCTATTCCAGTTTGGTTCGATTTGGTTCGTAATCCATTTGCTTGTTGCCGCAATCGATTTGTTCGCATTCACAGCACACAATTTGTTGCCGGCGACATGGCGGCCTACTTTCCACACGATCCGCTGATAAGATAATGGGGCTTTTCCTCCGACGCCGAAATACGCGCACGGTAGCTGTGCGCCAACCAGTCAATGACTTCCATTATGGGCATGCGACGGGTGAGCTATTTCCCCGAAGTGTAAACATCGCCTTTTAGAAAACGTTTGCTTTCAGCTGCAGTTTTATTTGTTTAGATTTCGGTATGTGTTTATATTGAAGCTTTCATAAGTCAAAAAGACTTTATGTGTATTTGTGTGTGTGTGTATATGTATTATTCTATCTTATCGAGCGTTTAGGGGGTTGGGGTTCCACACAGCTATATTGATACTGATGAACGATCTCGAGGGTTGATCTACAAGTTGCCTTACGTCATCAAACATCATTTTATATATAAGACATACTTACTCGCTTGGCTTATCTGCCGTAGGTCACATCGTAGGTTCATATGATGCTGTATATAGGAAATCGTAAATGAAAAATGCTTTTTTATACAATTTTTTTTTATAATTTCTGTTTATTTTTACACAATTGTTGTGTGTGTGTGTTTTGAAATTGTAAATTTATTTATATAAATAAATTTGCCAGTTATTCGTATGCGAAAAATTCGCTTACATTAGGACTCTATCTCTCTCTCTATACGAAAAACGACTTATAAAAATACATATCGCATTTATTTACTGAACATTTTTCACATAAAACTTTGTTTTCTATTTCTTACTTCGGGATTTCTATATGGAACATAGAAATATCTGCACACACACATACGCATACATATGTAAATATGTAATTACAGGTCCTAACTATAAACTGTTCGATTCGATAGATTTGATTTTTACACATATTTTGTATATCATATGAAATTTACAGCGAAAACTTAAGCACGTATATTAAAAATAAGTTGTTTGTGTTTATTTTTCGTTCTTTTTTTCTTCGTTTTTTTTAGTTTTTTATATAAATTAGGTGTTATTTATTGATATAACGACTTGTCTTAAATTGGAGTTAACCATTATAATTTTTATTCGGAAGTTTTTAACGAGGAATCTGTAATTTTTTTCGTATTTTCTTGTCTGCTATGCCTAAACATAAAATATTGAATAATGCCTTTTGTAGAACTTGTACATATCTGTGTAATAATATACTTAAATTAATAATAACTAAATTATATTATATTGTTGGGAATATGCAATTAAAATGCAATTTGTTTTATTTATTTTCGTAGGAATATTTGTTGAAATTTTGATTTTCATTTCATATTTGTGAAATACATTTAATTGTTAAATTATATATATATATATACTATATATGTGTATGTTATATATACTAGATGATATTTGTGTTTAGTTCTATATTTTATCGAAAAATACAGACAACAATTCTGCTGATATTTGTTTGTTCGCAGCTGCTTTGCTAAATTAATGTTTAGATTTTTGTTTACGTAAGATGAAGATCACTTTTTGCGATTACAAACAAAAAACGTGTTCCTATGCCCTTGCAATGCTCCTCCACTATAATTTCTATATACCATATATATTTGCAATGTCTTCAAGAGCGCTCGGCACGTCGTTAGGCCAACTTGGGTCCGTCCGGCTAGGCCGGCGTCCCGGCGCCCTACACAACTTACTCGTAAAAGTCTTTTCTATTTCGTACCCGCTAACATCTACTGTTCGTTTACGGTCTGGTTCTGGTTCCCGTTCCGGTTCCGGAACGAGTTCCTTAAATGCGCCAGCCCTGGTCGTCATCCACATTGGAATCGGTGTCCGAGGGCTCCTCGCCGTACATGTCGGCCAGCTTGCGGAAGCGCGGTCCAAAGTTGGACAGATAGTCGAAATTGAGATCTCCGTCATCGGTGCAGGACGCCAGGCTGGACAGACTGCCGTCCGAGTTGCCGTCACCCTCGTACGCATAGTGCCGCACATCGTCCACTGTGTTGGCGCCCGTGTCGCGGTCGCAGTTCTCCTTCTTGCCGCCAAGGAAGTCACCAATGTCGGGTATGTCCTGCAGCGGCTCCTTATACAGTTTCTCCGCGTAGAAGGGCTGAGTGCGCAGCACGTTCAGATCGTAGTCGGTGTCGCGTTCGCCGCCGCCCTCGTCCTCATAGTTGATGATCGTCTCGCGTATGTCGTCGATGTCCTTTTCGTGCCAGCCGTTCTTCTGCTTCTTCTGCACCACCACGGCCAGCAGGATGATCAACAGCAGCGCAATGCACGTGATGATCGCAATGATGAAATTCCGATCGATGCCAAAGCTGACGGCGACGGCCACCGCTCGCTGGCAGCCGCTATCGATGTTGCGGGAGAGGGCGGGCAGGCCCAGGTTGTACGTCCGCTCGTTGATGGTCAGATTGCGGACGCAGCCGAAGTAGCCCTGCTGGTTGGGCACATGTGTCCAGTTCAGCTGGCGGCCCAGCTGGCTGAGGTCCACCGGAGTGCCGCCCAGCTGCAGCGGCGAATTCACGTTGAGGAACTCATTGGGGCCCTGCGGGGCGCCAAGGCTCATGCAGGTGGAGAGGCGGCAGTTGTCGACGGTCATTTCGATGCTGGCCCTTTGCAGTATGATGTCCAGCTGGTAGGAGCGACCCGGCTGCAGTTGAATGTGCTGGTGCTTGATGCGCACCATTCCCGAGCCGTAGTCCACGCTCAGCACCGGATAGCCCTTGTCCAGCTCCAGCGCCAAGAAGTCCGTCAGCGGCAGCAGCGGATTGTAGTTGAGCGGCCCCAAATACATGATGAGACCCTGTTCGTGCTGCGGCGCTATCTCCAGGCTGATGCGGGTATTGTCGCAGGCGGAGATCGGCTCGTAGAAGGCGTAGCCGTTGCCGTAGAAGCCCACGGAGACCAGTTCGCAGTGGGGGCCCGTGAATCCATCGATGCAGTCGCAGGCATCGTTCTCGCCGTAGCGACGCGAGCCGCCGTTGAGGCAGGGCGAGGAGGATGGTGGCGCCTCGCAGACGCACTGCGCCTGGACGAACGCATTGACGCCCACAAAGGAGCTGGTGTTCGAGTAGATCATGTACGGCACCGAGCTCTTGTGCAGCTCATTGGTGCACGAGCTCTCGCACTTAAGCCGCTCGATGAGGCACTCGTCGATGTTAACCATCAGCATCTGCAGGTCCAGGTCGTTCTCCAGCCGCTGCTGGTTTTGGGCCACAATGCCATTGAGTTTCTCGGGCGCGTAATAGGGCGAACCGTGGGCGGAGTAGCGCACATCCAGAGTGCGATTCTCGTTCTGGAGCACGGTGAAGACATCCACGTTGGTTACCGACGTGTTGAAGAGCCTGGCCAGCGAGTGCTGCAGTCGATCCTTCAGCGAGAAGGTATCATCCGCCTGCACGTCCCGGGGCACACTGATGAACTCCTCCTTGGTGATATTGTAGAAGCGTATGCTGCCACTCTTGTCCACCGCCTCCTCCGGCAGTTCGCGCACTATGACCGTGACGTCCGCAATTACCGAGTGCCTCTCCACTTGGGTGGACTCCTCGGTGACCATAAACTCCAACATGTACTCGCCCTCGCTGGTGCCCTCCAGCATGGTGATCATTCCGGTGTTGGGATTGAGCCGGAATTGATCGTGCGGAATGCCACTTTTCCACTGGAAGTACTTATCATCCAGATCCCAGTCGTCAAGATCGTCTACGAAGACGCGGCCGATGTCCGTGTCGGGCGCCTCGCCCTTGTAGTTGTACATGAAGATGCGGGAGGAGCCCTCCGTCATGGCGTTGTCGTTCTCGTCACCAATGATCAGATGCAGGATGCTCACGGAGCTCTGCTTGGGCACGCCCGAATCGCTGATGTGAATGGGTATAAAGTATTCCTTTTGGAGCTCTCGATCGAACATCACGTTGGCGAACAGATAGTCGTTCTTGATGCTGAACTTCATCTTGATGTCCGCGGAGGCTTCGCTGTCGATGCCGAAGGTGAAGGGCGGCCCGTTCTTCGGTTCGTCGTAGTCGTTGGCCAGCAGCTGCACCACCTGGCCGGCATTACGGTTTTCCTGCCATATGACCGGCATCTGGTTGATCAGAAATGGTGCATTGTCGTTGATGTCCTCCAGCGTGATGATCACGGGTTTAACGGATTTCAGTGTTGTGCCAACGCCGTCCTGATCGCTGGCCGAGATCAGCACCTGCCAGCTCTTGTGCCCGTTGGGCGGATCGCGATCCAGCGGCTGGATCAGACGCAAACATCCACTATTGTCAATGGTCAGCAGCTTCTTGTGGTCCTCCTTGACGATCGAATACGTGATGTGCTGGTCGGCAGTGCGATCCTTGATGTCCGGATCGTATGCCTTGATGTTCAGAATGCAGTCGTTCGACAACACTGGCCCCTCCCGGATGGTCTTGCTGTACTCCTCCTCGAACACCGGCGGATTGTCGTTGACATCCTCGATTTTCACCACCACCGTTGTGTAATCATCGTAAATGCCGTCGAAGGCGCGCACCTGCAACTCGTATTCCGTGATCGTTTCGTAATCGAGCCGCTGGTTAACCGTGATTTTGCCAGTTTTTAGGCCAATCTTGAAGGCGTCGCCCACGTTGCCGCTCTCAATGCTATAGACAATCTGGGAGGCATTGTCCTCGTCCTCGGCCTTAACCTCGATCACCTCATAGTTGGTGTTGGCATCCTCGAGCAGTTTGTCCGCCAGGTACGTGGTCTTCTGGAAGTGCGGCTTGTGATCGTTCTTGTCGCCAATGGAGATCCGGAAAACCTGGTAGCCATGGTTGTGATCCCCGTTGTCGAACAGGCTCGACGGCGAATTGTCCGTGGCGCTAACCTTCACGTTGTAAAAGTCACGCTCCTCCCGATCGAACGTCGTCAGCGCGGTGATGTTGCCCGTGTTCGGATCGATCCTAAAGTAATCCCGATTATCGGCCAGCTCGAAGGTGATGATGTTGTTGGCCGGCGTGCCGTCCATGTCGAAGGCGCGCACCTGCATCACCGGCGTGCCCGGCGGCTCGTTCTCCAGTATCGTGCCCGATTTGACTTCCGTAAAGAACGGAATGTTGTCGTTGACGTCCTCCACCTTGATCTTGATCTGGTGCTCGGCGGCCAGCTCGAACGTGTTGCGCACGCTCATCGTCAGCGTGTAGTCCGTGATCGACTCGTAATCGAGGCTCTTGCCCAGCTTGATGGTCACCTCGTTGCCGATCTGGTTGAACACGAACGTGTTCTTGCCGTTCGTCTGCTCGGTGCGGCCCGTGATCAGTTCGAAGATGACCTCCGGCTTGTCGGGCATGTTGGAGACGGCGCGCAGCGTGGCAATCGGCTGCGAGAAGTTCTTCAGATCCTCCTTCAGGTAGATGGGCTCGTCAATGGGGTCGACAAACGAGGGCGGCTTTATCGAGGACTCCACCACACGGATGCGCACCTCGATCTGCGCCTCCTGCAGCGGATCCGGCACTATATTATAGGCCCGCACATTTATCGTGTACGTCTGGCCGGGTCGCTTGTCAATCGGCCGGCTCAGATAGATGATGCCCGACTCCTTGTCAATTCTGAAGTACTGGAAGTCGCGCTCCCGGAGTATCTCGTACTCCACGATGCTGTTGTTGCGGTCGTCAAAGTCGCTGGCACTGATGGACATGACCACCGCGTCGAGCTGCAATTAGAGAGAGGGGTAAACGATTTCGATTCAAGTAATACGATATCAGAGAGCAGGTCGCTCAGGACCCCAACGAAAACAACAACAACACTTTCCTGCCAAAGCATAATTATGCACATTTTCCTCAACTAAAAAAATTATATATTGTAAGTATTCCCACACTCGAAAGCACCAAACTGAACTGAAAATTCTTGTCTGGAAAGCAAACGAAAAACCAAGCAAATGTGAAGCAAAAACATATAGGCTTTAACTACAGTGGTAACACGCTAAAATTGATTATTGCAAATTCGAATTTTTTACCTTCCTTTTAAAGAAATATTTAAAAGTATTTAGTTATCGTTAGTTATTTTAAGAATTTCGGAATATGAAATTGTTTTTGGTTTTAAAAATTGTTCTTTCACTTTTTGAGTTATCGAGGGACATCTGTATTTTAAGTATTGATCGATTAGTTTAGTTGTCTGGCAATTAACGAAAAATCAATAATTTCACATAAGCTTCTGAGTAGTTTAGCACTAGTTCAAGGCCCCAGTTGGCATTTCAAGAATGTGCGCTTAATTAATTTATTGGAATGCGCACACGACAAAATAAAAGTATGTTGACTTAAAAATTTGCTATGTAATTTGCAAAACAACTAAATTACAATTAAATTTATTTGTTTTATAAAAATGTTTTTAAATTCATATTATATTTATCTATATGAAATGAAACAAATTCAATATTTGAATCTAAAATACTACAAAAAAAAACCTTGAGCGAAAATGAATATTTTATTTTTTTGTTGCTTGTAAAATAAACAATTTCAATAGGTCAAAATAAGGTCATTATCAGTGATAAGCTTTAAGCATGAGAATTAAAAGTATTTTAATTACTCTGGTCACTTCTCGTTTGCCAAGCGGACGCCGTTTAATTAAACAACCCAGGTTTATCTGGGTCTGCTGGCAGGCAAACTTTTTATCGTGGAGTGGAGATAGCAAGGGAGAAAGATAGTTAAAGAGAGAAAGAAATAGAGAAAAAGATAGAGTGTTAAAGAGGGGAGAGAGAGAGAGAGAGAGTAAGTGAAAGGATTGTAGTCAAATTTCTAAGTAAGCCAATTGCCAAAAATATATTTAATTGCTAGTTTTGTTTACATAAAATCAAAATATTTAAGCCTAAAGTTGCATAATTTTAGAATTATTATTATTATTATTATTTTTTTTTTAAATAATGTCCTTATTATTGCTCTTACTTAAATTGTTATCAAAACTCAATTCCATTTTCGATAAGAACAAATCTGAGCCTGATTCGCGCCAAGTCGGCCATAGGCAAAAGAGACTCGTTTGGCAGCTTTCACGCTCAGCTCGAGGAAGAGAGGGCGATTTCGGGATTCGGAACTCAGCGAACTGAGCGAGCAATGAACTCAGCCAATGACCAAGCTGCTGCGGCGAGTAACCAGCTTTTCCAGTTAAACGCCCACGCAGTGATCCCCATGTATTGAGAACAGGATATCTCGAGGATGGTAACTAGCTAGCTAGGTTTACACTTATTATCATATCAGTTGGCTAAAACCAAATCTCAGTTAAATCTCAGCCTAAACACTTGGACAACAAATCTACTGAGGAGATCTACGGATACCTTTTGCTCTACATTTGCTTGCTTGATGTTTAAAAACTTTTAACTATTCAAAAATACTCAATAACATATAACGAAATTCTCTAAATTCTGTTTACCAAACAAATTCTTTTTTAATGATAGATTTGCATTTTCCCATTTTAGACTGGTTTTTATTTAGTTTAAGTCAAAATTGCACAATTAAATTACTTATTTATTATATAGTTTAAATATTTAATCGGGAATCTGAATTTTAAATACGAAAGCCCATTACAGTGGTACCCCGCACAAGACAACGCTGTGGCTTTAATTTTTTTTCTTAACTTCAAAAATAAGAAAAATTTAAAATTTACGTTTAAAAATTAAATTGTAGCGAATATAAAATGCTATTTTTTTTTTGCTGAATTTAATGCATATATGCCATATATATGGAAAAATCTCTTTTGAAAAAAACGGTTACAAAAATTGTTCGTTTAGGTGACGTCACAGCACAGGGTGTACAGGGTGCTCCGCACGCAGGTCGAATGGCGGTAATCCGAGGTCCACGCATTCGACTCAGGTGACGCGGAGCTTTACGATTTGTTGAGCAGTACTCACCATGGTATTCTCGGACATGGACTCGTCGTAGCGGGCTTTGTTGAACACGGGCGGGTTGTCGTTGATGTCCTCGATGGTCACGTTGAAGGTGCAGACGTCGTCGAGCGGGGGCAGTCCGTTGTCCGTGGCCTGCACGGTGACGAAGACGAACTTCTCGTGGATGGGCTCGTCCCGGTCGAAGGTGTGCGCCGTCATGATGACTCCCGAGTTGGAATTGATGACGAACTTGGGCCGGTCGAAGGCCGACTGCACCAAACTGTAGCGTATCTCCTGGTTGGGATCCGGATCCACCGCCTGCACAGTGAACACGTACGTGTTCTCCGGCTGCTCCTCCTTAACAAACGGCGCATAGCCGGCACAATTTTTGAACGCCGGCTTCCGGTTGTCACCCGCAAAGCTATCGTACCGCGCCATTTGGAAGGCGGAAGTGGAGCTGGAGGAGGCGCTCGGACTGGAGCTGGAGCTGGAGCCGGCATGATGCACGGCTTGAGCGAGCGGGGAGACGATGAGCACGAGCGCCAACGCCAGCAGCCTGTGCAGTGGGCATGGCTGTAGCCGCGGGCAGGTGATACTGTGGTGAATTGTTGTTTGTTGTTGTTGTTTGACTGCGACATTTTCGCTTGTGCTGCTGATGTGGCTGCTGCTGAGCTGGATTCGCGTTGGTGTTGTTGCTTTGTGTTTGTAACAACATTTTATTGCATTTTTTTCCGTGTGCACGTTGTTGGTGGGAGGGGTGCGCGCGAGGGGAGTTGAGTCGGGTTCAACTAGTTAAATTCATCGCGGCAGCAAAAAAAATATAAAATAACTTTATGAATCACCCAGTATTTCTAATCTAGTATATCGTAGTAGTATTTTTTAGTATTTTTTGTTACTCATGTGTGTGTGTGTGTGTGGTTGTATGTGTGATCACAGGTTCATGTTACTTTTCATTTACGTTTTCTATTGAACTCGAATTCTTAAAACTCCCGGGCACTTTTTCTCTCTTGCGTTCTCTCTGGCTTTCTCGTTCTGTCCGTCTCAGTCACAATTGTTTGTTTGTTTTTGTATTCGCTTGTTTAGAATGCATTTCCATGGCAACAAAATCGAACCGAACCAATTGAGCGCTTCAAAACAACGTGCAATTAATTGAATTAAATAAATTTCATTTTATTTTGCTTTTCCTATGCGTTCACATATATTCACATTTCGCTTTAGAACAAATTCCACTCATTTGCTTTGCTTTGCTATTCGATTTGCTTTGTTCGGCTTTTCGCTTTTGCGGCTTGTTTCACTCGCACAAACAGGTAAATCCAGGTAAAAAGTGGTTTCACACACACACCGACGCCGTCTCTTTAGTGAGCATGTACGTGTGCATTTGTGTGTGAAGAGCGTTGTTTGGTCTTTCCACTTGTATTTGTTACCAACATACAAATGCACGCATATGTATGTGTGTGTACGAGCAAGAGAAAAGGCACTTTTGTTGCTTTTACTGACGTTTACAAGTCACAAGTACGGTTTTGTTGATACACTTTATTTATTTAGTTACAAACTGTATTAAACTGTAGGCATTTGATATTGGACGCAAACAGAATTTTTGTTTGGTTGTTTCACTTCGATTTCAAACGGCTTTGCGATCGTGTTTAAAAGTAACCGTTAACAGCTAGTGCCAGAACGAAATACCGCGAACTCCCACGAACGTCCGCACGGTCCGACAACGAGAGGCAGAATGAGCGAACGGCAACAAATGAGAGGCAATTCTCAGTGCAAGCGACACAGCAACAAAGATACAAAAACATCGATATCAATATCGTTAGCGGTGGCGCTTAATCGAAAATGTTAAGAAACAGCAATACTCTCTGTTAGAGAGCATATAAAAACAAGATTGAGAGAGAGAGCCCGCTCGATCTGTTATGTTAAAATAGTTCGGAATAGCTGCTGGATGAAATCACTTGTACCCACCAGTGCAACTCCAATAAAAACCCATATTTACTGTTGATATATTCGATGCCAGCCGAACAAATATTTATATATTTATTAATTTATTTTAAATGATAAAAAAATAAACAAATATTATATTTATGCATATACAAAAAGACAAATGTATTCATAAATTTTAAAAGCTCAAATTAATTAAATCCTTAAAAATTTAAATTTGCGGTTTGAGGAGTATTGCAAAAAATATCGATAGCACGTGTATTAGTGCAATATCAAAGTATTACAAAAATTCAGCTATCGATATATGAATACGATGTGGGATTAGTTTCTAAGTAACATACTACAAAAAAAATACTAAGTGAAAAACTCTGTCATCGTCATCGTTCATTGTCTTCTCATTAATTGCTCGTAAAGGAAAAAAAAGAGGCCGGATTAGCTTTTTTATTACTAGAAATATATTGAATTTATAAAATAGTATTGGCGGAACACAACCGACAGTTGGAGTACACTCGTCGACTCATTGATACGATAGTCTGAAACAACAACAGCAACAAAAACAACAACAACAGCAAAACCAAACACTGCCCCAAATTCGTGAATCACCAAACGAAATTATGGAAGAAACACAGATTACGGATGCGGAAAAGGTTCGCATTGTCTCCAACTTTATACTGCACGCGCCGCCTGGCGAATTCAATGAGGTCTTCAACGACGTTCGTGAGCTGCTGAAGAACGATGCGCTGCTCAAGGATGGCGCCAGCCACGCCTTCTCCCAGTACAACAAGGACCAGTTGACGCCCGTGCGGGTCGAGGGCAGCAAACACAACGCGATCATCTCCGAGTACAACGACTTGGGTGCGTATTTCAACAACATAACATGCGGGGTGTGGTGGGGGCGTTAGCTTGCCAATGTTGTGTTGTGTTGTGTGCAGCCTCACCATATATGGGCATAAGCTTGAAGAAGGCAGTCAGCCACAACATGCACAGACACGCGCAAACACGCACCCTCTTTTAACTTGGCTAGAAACAATTTATTGAATCAGAAATAACTGAACGATAGCTATAACTAATAGCTAGTAACAGGAAATAATATCCTCTACTGTCACTAAGCCCAGATACCCTAAGTAGTATTTTGTATAGTATAAGAGGAGATTTGCAAAAAAATTCTTTTGCAAAAAAAATTAATCAAAATCAAGTCAAAGGAACACTAAAGTTATTACGGCAAATGAAACAAATGAAATAGGGTATCTTATAGTCCAGTTCCCTCGACTAATAGACTCTCGATTTATCTTTTTTTGTGCAATCGCCTATTACAAACAAGTGTTTTTATTATAGTCATTGATAAATGGCAATATAGACATACTTAAGCAAACGTTTTTTTCACTTTTGTTCAATTTTAAATATATTATATAGTTTATCATTTAGTTTTGAAGTTAGCTTTAAAAGTGTTCATTTACATTTACTGATAAGAAACTTTGTAACTTGTTCAGGGAACGGTCGCTTTTATGATCCTCGCTCAAAGCAATCCTTCAAGTACGACCACCTACGGAAAGAGGCCTCCGACTACCAGGATTTGGAGGCCGATGCCAGTGCGGAGTCGTGGCGCGATGCGCTGGACCGTGCAACGCTTGTATACACTGCCAACCATTACAGGCACGGTGTAAGAAATATGAAATGCAATTTTATATAATTTTGTGGGCATACAATACGATCACAATTGTCTACAGGTTAGCTCCGTGTTTGGCAAGTCGCAGGGAAACCAGGTGACGCTGACCATTTGCATTGAGGACCATCAGTTCCAGCCGAAGAACTATTGGAATGGCAGGTGGCGTTCGCAGTGGCACGTCAGTTTCCAGGTTGGCAGCGGTACGGCGGAGCTGAAGGGTGTGCTGAAAGTGCAGGTGCATTATTACGAGGACGGCAATGTACAGCTGGTGTCGTCAAAGGATTGCTGTGAGAGCATTGTCGTGTCCAATGAACAGCAATTGGCCAATGAGGTAATACGCCTGATCGAGGAGGCGGAGAACGAGTATCAGCTGGCCATTTCGGAGAACTATCAAACCATGTCGGATACCACGTTCAAGGCGATGCGTCGACAGTTACCCATAACCAGAACCAAGATCGACTGGAGCAAAATCGTCTCGTACAGCATTGGCAAAGAGCTGAAGACGCAATAAGAACAGGAGCAGCAAGCGGAAGCCGGAGGCACGCCATCATCCCCGTTGCCCATGGCAGTGCCGGCGCAGTCGCATATAAAAAGACCCAACAGTCTTCCACTTGCAATGGCAAAGCGACAGAAGTGAACGGCAGTCGCAGCAAGAACCATACACTATCTTATTACGATCGTTAAATGTTGGCGCTTATGTAATAACTGTCTTTGCTTATCCTTTAATCATAATTATATACACACACATACATATACACATACATAAACGATATGCTTACATTTCTTATCTGTTATATTACGATGAAAGTGGATATACTTTGTACATATGTGTGTGTGCTACCTATTGAATCAAATCAATTAAACTTGGATGATTGTCGTCAGCTGTCCCAACTGCTTAACAGTCACAATCGCCACCAACAGTCGCCTTTATCGTTTAATTAAAGCATTAAGCACATGTTTTAAATAATAATAATAATATTAGAATGCATGCACTTTAATGTATTATAAACTTAAAAGAGCATCGGTTCATATATAACCCATGACTCTCACTGAAGCTGGCATCAGTTAGATCTTAAGTGACGGCACCTTGCAACAATAACAGTATACAAAAAAAAAAAAAAAAATAACGAGAATTACAATTTATACAATTTTTATTAAAACAAATATTAAGTTATTTCAACAACTAATGAACACATACAATTCAAAAGATCATTATAAAACTATGATAAATGGTCGCTCGCTTCAGAAACAAAACAAAAAACAAAACCGCTTTTTTGTTTACAAACAAAAGACTATGGTTTTTTTTAAAAGAAAACTTGTATACTAAAGTTTAATAATTACAAATTTAAGAATGCTTAATTAGTCAAATTTAATGAGAATAAATCAACTAAATTCCATAATCGCTTTACCGCATGCGGCCACCGTCTGCGGTTTGGATATATGGCGTTGGCTCATCCGTCTGGTGCAGTGGCTGTGGTTGGGGGTACTTCTGTGTTGTATAATGAGGCTCTCCTGAAGGCAGTTCTTCTGACTTCTGTTGATCCTCGTCCGCTTCTGTCGTATTCTGCGAGTAGTCTTGTGGTTTTTTCAGCAAGAATCGCTTCTTGGGATGTTGCTTCGCCTCCAACTCCAGTCGATCTATTAGCCAGCCCTTCTCCCTATTATTTGTGGCCCAGAAGAAAACGGTGCCCTTGTCTCTAGGTCCACGTACGGAAATCTCGAATTGGGCCTTGTCCGCATTACACATGTTGTTCACGTTAGACATGTCAAAACCAGAATCCTTGATTGGTTCACCCAACAATCCAACCGCACCTACAAAACGCTTCTTATAAAATACTTATCCTAAATCTACAGACAATTATGCTCACCTTTGTGCTGGCGCAGTGTCTGCAGGGCCAATTTGTAGTATTCGGTTGATCTCACGCGGTCCTCGAGCTTCCAGCGCATGAACATCACAGCCGAAATAGAAACAACAGCGCCGTACACACATATTTTACCCAGTGTCCGGTTTGACGGTAGCCGCAGCCTTATTGTGGGCATTGCTAAAATAGCATTTGTTATTGTTAACTTGTATAATTTTGTTATCGGCTTAATGCCGGTCCAGGGGCGATTTCGATAGTTATTTAAACAAAGTGTGCCCGTTCGTACATTTGTTCTCTGTTATACAACAACTGTGCGAAGGGTGCTCGCTTTGTAAATAAAATGCGAAAGGAGTATTCTCAATTAAAATTGAAGTTTAATACATAACTACAGTACACAAAAAATTCGGCAGGCATGAACAACCTGACGCTGGCTTTAAATTTGCTGAGGCAGCGTTTAACAGTCACAGCTACAACTGCACGCTGCTATGCGGCTAAGCCAGCGGCTGCGGGGCCAGGTAAGTGACTAGACCGCAGAAATGTGCCCGTGTCCATACAAATAACTTATAATCAACAATAAAGCGGGCAAAAAGAAGAAGCTTGGTAAGCTTGGACCCATAATGGAGAAGAAAGTGATACCCGTCGAAACAGATGCCAGCAAATTAGTGAACTATGTGTGCGGTAGTAATTACATGAAAACCGGCGAGGACGTTAAGGTGTATATTTATATCGAATTTAAACATAACTTGGAAGGAATTAACCAATGACCTGTTGCAGCTCAAGCCAGACGCAGAGTACCCTGACTGGCTGTGGACACTGAACACCGAGCGCATCGTGCCGCTGGAGGAGTTGGATCCCAACACTAAACAGTACTGGCGCCGCTTACGCAAAATGGCGCTGCGTCGCAACAACCAACTGTCCAAGCTGAAAAAGTTTTAATTGTGGTATTTGGCTGGCGCCGAGTGCTGGCCACACTTGCTGTTTGGCCTTCAACTGTTTGAATCAATCGTGTACCGCTCGCTTTCATCAACCGTTCTCAAAGCAACCGAGAACTTATTCTATTTGCCTTGCTGTTGGTGCAAGAATAAACACTTTGATTATTTTTATTGCTGCGTTGTTGTAGCATATGTACATACATGTATACAAACTCTTATTTTACAACGTCTTGCACTTATCGATTATCTTGTTTATGTTGTTATGTACACTTTTAAAACGTATAAATTGCGAGTGTAAGGCTAAAATCTGCAGTAATACTGTCGAACAATTACAGAGATTCATGTTAAATGTGGTCGAATATACTGCTACTTATTGCATTTATGCTGACGGCGGTTGCTGTACCAGCGGAGCCCGGCAGTAAGTACTTTCGATTTGATCGTTATACTCCATAATACTCATGAAGTCGCATTCAGAACACGTTGTGTGTTATCAGGGAACGTGGTCCGTCTATCGGCCGGATGAGGGCAAGTTTGACGTAGAGCATGTTGATCCGTTCCTTTGCACACACCTGGTGTACGCTTTTCTGGGCATCAAGGACACCGGCGAGTTGCGCATTATTGATCCCTATCTGGACTTGGAGGAAAACGGAGGCCTGGGTAACATAAAGAAGTTCAATGCACTCAAACTGAAAAATCCGACACTGAAAACACTTGTGGCCGTTGGTGGGTGGAACGAGGGCTCCAAGCGCTTCTCTATTGTGGCTAACGATCCTGAAAAACGCTCCCGTTTCATCGAGCAGATCGTTCAATTTTTGCAGCAGCATGGTTTCGATGGACTAGACTTGGACTGGGAATATCCAGGTCAACGTCACGATCTGGCTGACAACAACGATCGTGCCAATTATATTACCTTTCTCAAGGAACTTAGGGCGGGCTTGGATCCCTTTAGCTATATCCTCAGCGCTGCTGTGGGCTCGGCTGAGTTCTCTGCAGAGATATCGTATGACATACCAGCCATATCTCAGTACTTAGACCTAATCAACGTAATGGCCTACGACTTGCACGGCCCCTGGGACGAGAAGGTGGGCATAAATGCACCATTGTTCGCCGGAAGCAACGATTCTACGCGACGCGAGCTGCAGTTGAATGTGGACGCTGTTATAAAATATTGGCTGGGCGCTGGCGCGCCGCCAGAGAAGCTGCTGCTCGGGATGCCGTTTTACGGCCGCACCTTCACGCTAGCTTCACCCGATGAGCATATGCCGGGCGCCGGTCATATTGGCCGCGGCGTTGCTGGACCATTCTCGCGGGAGCCGGGCGTTTTGGGCTATAATGAGCTGTGCGGGCTGGTGCAGCGGGAGCAGTGGACACAGGAGTGGGAGGCAGTGCAGCAGGTGCCATATGCCTATCGAGACCGCCAGTGGGTGGGCTACGAGAACGAGCGTAGTTTAATGCTCAAAGCACAGTATGCCATGGAGCATAAGCTTGCTGGCGTTATGATCTGGTCGCTTGAGTCGGACGATTTCCGAGGTAGCTGTGGCGGCAACAACTACCCCCTGCTGCGTGCTATCAACCGCGAGCTCTTTGGCAGGGACAACCCAACTGGACTGTTAGCTGAGCCGCAGCCGCAGGCGATGGCGCAGACCGGAGTCGAGAATTACAGTTGCCAGGACAATGTTGGCTATGTGAGGGACCCGCACAACTGTGCCAAATTCTACTACTGCAACGCCGGTGCCACTTACAAGTTCGATTGCCCCTCGGGTCTGAAATTTGATACCAGCTCGAGCAGCTGCAATTATTCAGCTTTGGTAAAGTGCTAAACGCTTTTCAATACATGGCCGAAAGAATTTATTTGTGTACTACATAAAGAGGGGAGGGGGGCTAATCAATTACCCTGAGATTCAGGGGCAAGTCGCGGTAGTTGTAGGTGTTTTGACCCGGCCGCCAGTCAACAAAGTTATCGTCGCACTTGACCTTTTTGGCGTCCCTGCACTGGCCGAGTACCTCGTCGAAGTATTCGTCCTCGTCGCACTCGAAGTCGGTGCGGTAGCCATCGCGGCACTCATAGTACGATTGGCAACTCCATGGGTTGCGGAATAGCCCTTCGCGTGGGCATATGCCGAAACCCTCCGTTGTTGGCGACTTGGTGGTGAGCACATCTCGGTTGCCTATTACTGATATCATGACTTTCAGCAGGCCGAATTGCTCTCCGCACTGTCCCAAGAAGTCGTCCGAATCGATGGACAGGGCCATGGCGCCACCCAATCGCTGTTCCATAGCTAGGTGCATCTTGGCGCTAATGCTGCGTCCATCCTCATAGGTGATCCACTGGTCATCCTTGTAGGCATAGGGCGCCTGTGCCTTGCTGTCGTACTTCTTTTCCCATTTGGCCGCTTGCATGCAGAACTCAGCTGTCGTTATGAATCCTGGCTGTGCGGAATATACGTGCTTTCGACCGGGTCCCTTGCTTGGGGCACCTACAACCGTATTGTTAACGTCCTCCAACGTATAGGTTTGCGCAAACAGCGGAATGCCAAGCAGTAGCTTCTCTGGTGTTCCACTTTCTCTGGCCCAATGGAGGACAGCGCGTTCCACACTTTGGCTCCCATTTCCGTAGAGCGGCGAAATGTAGCCGAGTCGTCCGCTAAGGGGATCGTTATGATCATGGCTATTCAGGATAATATAATCAACGTGCTTCGCTATCTGGGGAATGTCATAATAGGCGCGAGTGACGTTATCCAGGCGAGCGGAAACGGAAACCATCAGCGAATGCTTCTGTTCCTGAAGACTTTTTGAACAAGATCAATTCGTGTTTGGTGTGTTTACCGGTATGAGATTAGCACTTACATAATCTTCAGTTCCTTCAACAAGGTTACGAAATTCTCCCGATCCTTGGATTGGCTGCCGTTCTGTGCCGGATACTTCCAGTCCAAGTGGACGCCACCAAGCTCAAATTCAAGGAGCAATTTGGTGAGCGAAATATAAAATTGATCGCGCATGCGTACGTCGGATAACATTTTGGAGAACATTTTCGGGTCATCCTGCCATTTGCCAACGGATACTATTTTCTTACTACCATACTTCAGGTTGGTCCATTCTAATGGGACTCCTGTTACAGATCTTAGAGAGATCTATTGCTAAACCTATAAAAATAGTTACTTGCCTCGTTTGTCGGACAACTTCAATGCGCCCGAGCCCTTCGGATCCAGGGTAACAGCCGAGCCAATTACCAAATGGGTGCAAAGACTTAGATCAATATTCCATGAATAAAAGGAACTTGAACGGTTGCGGCTGGCGGAATTTATATCCCAGTGGCAAAATATCCTATCTACAGTTCAGACAGTTAAATTGGCAAATTTATTGAAACTTTGAAAAACAAAAGTGCAGGAATTCTATTTAGTAGTATGTAGTTTGTACATATTCTACTTACAATTGCGATCCGCGCCTTGGCTGGAAAGCAGCGAGCCAAAAATTAACAAAATTATATGTAAGACTTTCATAATTATTTGTCAATCGCAAATGAATCAAAAACACTTTTAATTTAAAATACTATTAAATTAAGAAAACATTTGTCAGTTGTTTTGTGGGATTCGCGTTCTTTTTAGAAATATTTGCTAAAGTGTAGAATTGTGAGTTTTGACGGATTAATTAGTAAACCTTATAAATTCCAAAATTTATATTGCAAAGGTTGCTTAAGTTTATTTTCATTTAAAAATAATTGAAAATACTTGATGATATACCTGTTCGGGAAAAACGTATACCTACCAAATTCATATACATATATACATGACCTAACTATGTAACAGTTGCTCTTACAAACAAGTATATTTTATGTGCTTTTTTACATTGGGGCAATCAAATTTTAATGGCTTATTAAATGTGGCAATAAAGTACAGTACAAGCCAAGAAGCAATATCAATTTCATGGGAGAGTCAACAGCTACCAAAGGTATATTTCAGATTGTTCTTTCACACAACATATACAAACACACACACACATACATACATGCACACATACATACATATATAGCTGTCGCATCCGGCACTTTATGTGTGAACATTGCAGCAAATTTTACGATTATTACTGATTTAAAAAAACAAAGTCCATCGATTTTATGCGAGTTCATTTGCATAAATATGTACATAGATTCGGGCGTTACCGACTCCGTTATACTCGTTCACTTTTTTTTAATTATTATTGTTATTTTGAACATTTACGGTACTTGCGGGTGACTATGCATTGACTTGAATGTAGAATCAATGTTAATCATAACCAGAACGCCTTCAAACATGAAAATCGGTTAAGACCTATGGGTCCGAGAGTTTACATGGTCAAATTTTTATAGCGTTCTTTTATGGAGGTGACCAGTTATGTATTCGTTCAAAAAAGTATAATAAATTCATGAAAGAATTCGTTTAACATTGCATTTGTATTAACATCATTTTTAAAAAAATATTTAAAAAAGAGGACTTTAGAATTAGTTAATAAAAATTAACAAAGCAGCCCTGTTATATAAAAGTATTGCTTGCTAGTTCAGGACATAGTAGTCGAGGAAGTTATAGACACTCGAAACAAATTTAATATTTTCCGAAACTGTTCGTTTAAACTAGCAATCATGGTTGAACAGTGGAAAATTGAATTGCAGTATGAGGACTTTGACAATGTGTGTGCAAACCTGCAGACGTCTGTTAAAGATGTAAGGATACAAGAAATATGGGTAAAAGTAAAACAAACTGTAAGCATTTCGTTCCTTCTAGGGTCTATCGTCGGAAGAGGCAAGAAAACGCCTAGCTGCGTATGGAAAAAATAAATTTGCGTTGCCCGATAAACCTGATTCGGAGGTACTAAAATTTGTCAGCAATTGTTTCAAAGGTTTTGGAGTTCCTTTGTTTTTAGCCACAATTTGCTATTTCTTCCTATACGATATGAATACGCAAACGGAAAATGATTTCGGACCGAAGTATTTCCTAAGTGGGACACTTTTGCTAATCATTTTTGTGATATCAGGATTTTTTCGATACAAACAGGAAAACGACGATTATGGTGTAGTCTTGGCCTTTAAGGAACTGATGCCCATGTATTGCACTGTGCTCAGAGATGGTCAAAAGCAAATAATTCGATCGGAAAATGTTGTTATTGGTGACATTCTTCTGATCACCTATGGGCAGCGCATTGCGGCGGATGTTCGATTCTTTGAAGCTAACGATTTGGAGGTGAACCAAGTTGCTCTCAGTGGTTACTCTATACCCGAAAAAATTAGCCCAAGCCATACGTACAATGAAAAATGGGTGGCGCACAATCTAGGCTTTGCCTGCAGTCATGTCACAAAGGGCTTCGGCAAAGGATTAGTCATTGCCTGCGGCAGTGACTCTGAGGTTGGGATTATGGCGCGTTTATCCACGGAGCCTCGACCGAGCAGCAGACCTCGAAAGCATATGAAACAGGTCAGATATTAGTCTTAAAAAAGTAGCTTATATTAATTGAGTGGGCGTAAATTTTGAAATGTTTAAATTGCTTGAAATTTGTTGTTTAAAGTAATTGTTTTTAATATTTCAGGTAACCTTTTATACATATATCGTTTGCATCGTGATGTTTTTTATGGTGCTTTGTACGATATCGCTAGAGGGCCTAACGTTTCAGCTGTTGATTGTGATCAATGTCAGCTTGAAGATTTCCTTAGTACCCCTTTTTCTGCCCGGTCTAATGTTCTTTGGTCTGTGGCACACGAAGGCCATTTTGATGAAGAAGGGATGTTATGTTAGGAACTTAGAGGCTGCTTCTACCTTGGGTCTTACGTCAGTACTCTTCAGTAGTTTAAGTGGCACATTCACAATAAGAGACTGGGTAGTCTCAGCGGTGTTTGCTAATGGGGAGATGCTTGATATGGAGAACGATCAAAGTGAGATGAATGAGCAAGTTTTGGAGCTAATTCGTGTTTCGGTGCTGTGTAATGACGCTGTCTTAAGTCCTGGCCAGAGGGGCGTGCCCCTAAAGGAGAGGACAATGGAAGGCACCGTCGATGAAGTAGCCTTTCTCACTTTTGGAATGCTGCATATTCCCGACATTAATAGATTGTATCGCCAGAACAAAAGATTGGCCTCAAAAACATTGCTTCATTTTAAGGTAACCGTTCATAGCACAGTCAACGATAATGGAGAACCGGAGTATCTGCTGCTCATTAGAGGATATCTGAACACGGTTATGAGTTACTGCACCAGTTGCTACAACAACAACATCAAAGTTATATTAAACGATGCTCAGCGTAAGGTTGCATTCCAAATGGAAAAAAACCTGCTGGGTCATCAGTGTTATGCTTTTGGCTCCAAAGTGCTAAAACTTGATAATCAACTGATATCTCTGGTCTCCAAAGGATTTGACTCTGAGGAATTGAGCTCTTTTGAAATGTTCATGAGTATATACTGCAATTCCTTGTGTTTCCTGGGCCTCATTGCAACTGAAAATCCGCCGTGCTCTAACGTAAATGAGGCGGTGGATCGCTGCCGTACCGCAGGCATTAAACTGGTGATTGGGACCATCATGGATCGGAATATGGCTCAGGCCATAGCTAAAAAAGTGGGCATCATTGGTAAAGACAGCGAGACCATTGAAGATGTGGCGGTCCGCCTTAACATTCCCCGGTGGAAGGTCGGGAGCAGCATGGTCTCGGCTGCTGTGGTCAACATGGGGAATTGGAAGAAGGATCTGCATCAACAACGCTGGGACACCATTCAGTTGCTTCTATCCCACGTGGACTTGGTCTTTGCCAGCATAACTGCGCAGCAGCGACCTATGATTGTCGACGCTTGTCAGTCACTGGGAGCTGTGGTAACCGTATTTGGCAGCTCTGTCTATTACACAAGTGCCATTCGACGGGCGAATGTGGGCGTGGCTGAGTGTGCCTCATCCCATACGAGCCAATCCTGTGCCGATATCATTTTGCTGGAAAACAACTTTGTTGCCTTGTTGGATGCTATTGAAGAGAGTCGCCTGCTGTTCGAGAATATGAAGAAGGCATTGGCCTATGGTCTGTCCTATCATATGGCAGCAATATTGGTGCATTTATCGTTCATATTTTTCTCGATACCATTTAAGATATTCTTCATGAATGCATTGTTTGTGACCATATTTATAAACTTGGTAAGAGGTTTGGCCGACAGATAATAAATGAATACATTCATTTCATTTCAATTCTGCCAGTTGCCAGCCATAACGCTGCTCTATGAGCCCCCGGAAGAAGACCTTATGAAGCTGAAGCCGAAGGTTTTTGAAGATCATCTGGTAAATAGACGGTAATTAACAACAAACAGGAAAAAACATGCATATGTGCAGTATTGTAACAAACACTCGTCCTCTAGCCTCTTTTCTGTGGCCCTCATACATGTGGGCTTAATACAGGCGTCCGCCGTATTCATTGCCTACTTTGCTTACATGACATATAACGGTTTCTTACCGAGAACTCTAGTTGGACTTAGCGCCATTTGGTACGACAATGCAAACAATGATCTGGTTGACTCACATGGCCAAGAATGGGTTAGTTCATACAAGTTTGTGCATCTGCAATAGTTATATGAATGCCTTTCAAATTGATTTGCAGACTCTAGTTGCCAGGCAGATGCTGGAGTATCAAACAGCGGCGGTTGTCATCATCACTCTGACCATAATGCAATGCGTAAATCTCGTCTTATCGAAAACAAAACGTGCGAATCTATTGAAACATGGCTTTGGCAACATTCGTTTAAACATTGCAGTAATTTATATGATTTGCCTGGCCTGTCTGTTGAGTGTCCTAAAAATTCCCATTGGTTTACGAATTTTGCCAGTCGAGTAGGTTTTACGTATTTAATTCGATCAAATAGAAACATAAGTTAAATGTTCGCTTCTCATTGCAGTTATCTTCCGATACTTTGGTATATTTTGCCATGGGTATTCCTAAATATATTTTTAGAGTCGGCGCGTCGTTATATATTGAGAAATTTCCCTGACAGTTGGTATGAGGAGGAGACGAACTTTTGACATTTATAAATATAATTTATAAAATAAAAGTAGAAAAATATTACAAATAAAGTACGAAGAAATATAGGACTTTAACAGAGCCGATTTGTGTCAAAAAATCCATTCTTTTTCCTGAATCGAATATTGTTTCATAAAAGGGCGAAAAAATTTGCAATATTATAAAACAAAAAGAAAGTGTTTTCATCCTAAATTAAAAACATGTTTTATTTTCTTGATATTTATTAAAGCTAGAAAAAATTTATTATAATAATATTTTACTTACCTCATAAAAAAAAAATTTAAAAATTTAAATCCGTGTTTTAATGTATTTTTAAAATATTGCATTTATTTTTTAATAGCTCGAAGCTGTGGTGGTGTAGCTGCAATTACTCACATTAATATTGGGTGTATGAGTACCGTTTAAGTTAATTATTTATTTAATTAAAGTTGCGTATTCATATTTGAGTTTCTACATGCAGTTATTTATGTAGGTACGAGTAATCATTTTTTAGGACTTTACACGGTTGTTTTTTTGTTTTTTGTTTTTTTTTTTTGTTTAACATCGATATCAATATTTGGTTTAATTACATTCTATTTTGCTTGTAAATTGTAAATATGCCTTTTGATTAAACTGTTGAACATTAATGCATATACTCTATTTATGTTTGTATGTATTCGTATTCGTATTCGTATTCGTATTGGTATTGCGATTATACTAATGCAGCTACGAATGCATTCAGTGCACATTTAGATTTTTAATTTGTTCATTCAATAAGTAACCTCATTATTTATATTCGCTATATTTGTATATCGAGTATTTTAAATCATTTACTGAGACAATTCAAAATGCCAAACCCTTAAATGGCTTTCATTTAGTGCAAAATATATAACGTTACTCCAATTAACACTTGCTAATTTTATTTGTATAATATTATATTTTCAGAAACGGATAGAAACAGAAAGTGAGGACAGTTTCAAGCTCTTGAAATTCTAAGCAAGCGCACCCATTTAATAAAATATATATAAATGCCATTCTCAGAGAATTGCGAAAATAGAAATGTTGACTTCGTTGCTTATGATATTTTTTTTTAAAACTTTGTTTGTGTTTTAACTGAAACCGAACAATTTATTTGCTTGGGGCTCAATATGAAACAAGCTGAAGGCGGTGGGATCATTGTGATCACTTGAATCCAAGATTTTTTCAATTTCGTATATATTATTGCGTTCTATGGGCTGTGCTGCAATATATGCAAAGTAAATTTCATAATGCCAAGTTTGGGTATTCTGGATTAGTTAAAAAACTGGTTGTTGTGTGTTTTTTTTTAATGAATTATGGTCGTTTGGCTTTTTTTTATGTTCTTGTACTGAGCTCCATCGATGCTTTTATTGAGTTGCATTTTAAAGTACTCCAAAAATTATTATCAATTTATGTGGCGTGTCTTTAGGTTAGTTTTGTTTTATTTATGTTTTTTTTACTTCAACACATTTTATTTTTGTTTATATAGAGTATGCATAGTGTATATATTTGCTGTATGTATATATATGTATGTATATATATATAATATACTTGCAATTGTGTGTGTATATTTATATATTATTTAAAGTAATTTATTTAAAGTAATTGCGTTTACATTGTAATTCTATTGAAGTTTTCCGTTAATTTGACACTAATTTAGTTTATTTGTTTTTTTTTTGTTTTGTTTTTTAGGTTTTACTTAGATAGTTTTTTTTTGTTGTTGTGGGAAATAAAACATCGCATTAAAAATACTTGTGTCATTTATTTATAATTCACTTAAAACAAATCGTGTGTAGACAGGCTCTCTGGTATTGGTATGGGAATCTCAAGCGCTCCCAATTCCCTCTGGTGCTTCTTCAAAGACGTGTACAGTTAGTTAGCCCCAATGGGGGGTACAAAGCGCAAAGACATTTTAATGCATTCGCTATCGCGTATGTGTGTGTGTGTGATTGATTTCTACGTATTTGTTTAGAAATCGTATTTCATAAATGGTATCTGGTTAGCCTAACGTATTTGTGTCTTTAGAAGAAGGAGGCGGGGCAAATTGTAGGCGGTCAGGTGCGGCCGTCAGTGGTGCGCAGCGTGTAAAAGTCGTAGGGTTAGACGCCTTGGGCGAGACTCTCCTTGGGCAGCGCTATGATCGACTGATCCATGCCCTGGTGCGGAATGATGAAAGGTGAAGCCAGCATCTGGAGTGGCCTGAAATAGTGCAAAACGACAAAAAAAAAATAAAATAAAAAATTAATGGTCATCTAATTAGTGGCCAATTTAGAGCATTAATTACTCGGCAAAACTGGTAGCGGTGACCATGGGCTGGCGCACTGTGTGGAGCGCTTGGGAGTTCTTGGCACGCGCCAGCAGGCTCATCACGGTGCGCTTTGTGGGATTCATGCCGGACCGTGGCACGCCCAGCAGCGGTCGCTTGCGTCCCAGGCCGCCACCTGCAATAATAAACAGAGCTACAGCTGCGCCGGACCAATCCGCTGTGGCAGCTGCGCACGAACGAACCTATGTTGATGGTCTTCACGTTGCGCAGCGCGGGATGCAGCAGGGCCCCAGGTGGCTCCAGTAGCGTCAATGCCGATGTGTTTGCGTCCCCATCACCGGCCAGCTGCAGTGCCCCGGAGCTGCCCTGCGTTGCGGACAGACCAGACATGGCCCCGGTCACGCCCACACCGGGCGCCGGCTTCAAGAGTCCACCGATTCCGGCTGCCGTCAGCTGGTGCTGCAGCGCCACAGCCATCGCTGTTGTGTGCACTGAAATAAAAGGACAGTTGTGTTATCGGAGAGCATATTGAATCCAGCTGGACGGACGAGTAGATACCCTGTGTTGAGGTCTCTAACTAAAAGAATACTTCGGACAGTTTTAAATTAAGGTAAAAAAGTTCACAAGCGATAGTTACAAATGATAGATACAATCGATATTCTTATTAAGTAAAATATACTTTTAAAATGTTGTAAAGTTTTTTTTTATCACTTTATTTTGCTGATGTTTTTCTGTGTGAATGCACTTCCGAAACTGTGTTCAACTGGCAAATTTGATCTTTATATCCCTCAAAGTGTACTAATTCGTAGCTTAAAATTGGCATGGCTTTTATTTGTATGCATTAAAAGCTTAAAGCTGTCATTTTCTTTTTATTTCTTTTTTTTAAATGTATTTCACGAAATTTGATTACTGCAGTAAATTGCATTCGATTTATGCGGATTACAATGGCACTTTTTACAGTAAGAATTTTTTCATTGTAAAACCATCTCAATCTCTTTTCTCATTTCCATTTTTGCGCTAATTACATTTTATACTATTTTTGAAAAATAAAAAGAGCATATTGGTTTTATGAAGCACGTTTGTTTGATAACACTAAGTATAAAATGTATATTTTTCTATCAGCAATATTATTCGGAAAAAACAAATAGTTTTTATAAAAATTGTTTAGATTAGGAATTTTGTAATGAATTTTTTTCAGTAATTTTCGAAATCTTCTTGAATTTTTGTGTTGTTAAATAATTTAGTAGTTAATAGTTTAAACAAAAAGAATTTACTGTTTGAAGCTGTCATTACACTGTGAACAGGGTATCGCGCAGTCGTTTATGTATTATGTTTTGGTAATGTACTCACACGCCGCTGCTGTCGCCGAATTCGCCTGCCCAGCGAGATGGTCCCCACAGGCAGCTGCCGTGGCTGCAGCGCTGGCGCCTCCGTGTGTTTGGAGGAGCTGGTGGAAGTGCGCTGGTTGCTGGTGGTGGTGCTGATGCTGATGTTGTTGGTGGGGGTGGGATTGGGGATGGGGATGGGGGTGGGGATGGTTGTCACCGCCGCCGCTGCTGCAGGACTGGGCACAGTCGAGCTTGTCCGGCGAGAGGCAATCCATGCCGCTGGTATCGTTGTCAGACTTGTCGTCGTTGGACGTGTCCATGTCTGCCAGACCACCGCTCAGGCCGCGGTTGGTGTTTGTCGGACTCTGCGAGTCGTCCAGGTGGCTCAGCGCGGGCGTGGACGTCAGTGCCTGCATCTCCCACATCTGCTCCTGTCGGATATCATCATGGTAGTCCTGCGGAGTAATAGATGCGACACAGCATGAACAAGGGGCTTGCGTATCCTACGGCCACGCCCCGAATCAGACGCTCGTTGGGCGGCTCATGAAAACTGCATTTCGCCTCGTCGAGCAATTAAATTTAATTCAAGCGTTCTCAGTGCGCGTAATAAATGCGAATTTTATTGGATGTCAATTAAAAGTTTGCGAGGCCATTCCCCAAACCTCCCCCCGCCCCATTGCCACATACACCCCCCCACTCGTCGGGTGCGTGCGCGATGAAGCGGAGAAGACCAGAGCAGAGCAGAGCACAGATGTGCTTTCCAGTTGATGTACACACACACACACACACACACACACACACACACATATATACGTGTATATATACTTCAATAAATGTGCGAGTGCTAAATGCAATTATGGGGGGAGCAGCAGAAGCAACAAGGGCGGGGCACATCACGACCGGCATCAACGTGTTAGGGCTAAACTCAAACGGATACATAGCACATTTTGGGGTGCTATCTACGAGGATGCTTTTCCATTACTCAGATTAACCGAGTTATAGTTAGTTCAATAGTTTAACGCGCCATGTGTGTCTATACCCAACTAGAATCCAAAATATTGCTAGGATCCAACTACAACCTTCATTCGATTCCATTCGACTGGAGTTGGCTGGATATATAAATTAAAGTGGCAGCTGCCATAAACAATAGTCCATATTGTACACACTCACACACACACACACACACAGATTGTTTTGAGCCATGAGCCTCGAAAATTTATCTAAATTGAAACAGTTTATGTTTCAAGTGTGTGCGTCCCAGACACGAGTATAAAATTGAAATAATTTCTATGCAAATTTCGTGTAATCAGATCAGCCTTGCCAAACAAAAATTTATGTTCTTGACAGTTGCGTGTCACAGGTTCGCTCGTGCGAGGCCCACGAACAAGCCATCCATCTAGTCGAGACGGCGATACAACCACTGGAACCACATGTCTCCAAATGTCTTCTTAGTTTTGAGATTTTGGTGGTGTGCCCACCATTTTGAGCGTAAAATGGATGCCAGAGTTACAATTTGCCCACGCAGGAACTGCGCAAGTGAAGGAATTTTATTCAAAAACTTGGTAAATTCATGACAAATTTTTGTGTAAACTTTAAAAAAAAGTTTTCTAAAACGAAAAGCCTTTAATTATTTTTTATATATTTTATCATATACTATACATACATATTTATATATTATTATCATTTAAATAAAAGTAACTAACGAGGTAGTTAAGAGAAATATATTTTCAAAATGTCAAAAAATTATATTATATTTAAGTATATAAATTATAAATTTATTGTTAGTAGCATATGCGAAAGCTACTTTTTTTGGAAACTGCATTTGTTTATTATAATTATTATTAAAATTGTGAACTGAACCAAAAATAACCGGAATCATGCTTCATTTCTGTGAAAATCTATGTTCCCGCATAAAATCACAAATAATTTCAATTTGTGATTACATTAAATGTCATTCACCTCGTTAAGCATAAGTATATAAAACATTTATAAAAATGATTGTGCTTAAACCAATAAGAAAACGTTTAGTTATCCAGCGATTTATTAGAGTTTGACATGAAGATTAAACGCTCTTTATTAAAGCTTCAAGTCAAATTTATTATTAAACAGGCAGTCCAAACATATTTGGAACTACTTTGCATTGAACTTTGTACAACTTCTACATTTTCGAATCTGCTTTAAGACATCATACGAATGTAGAGCTGAGAACTTTTAAATATTTGGGTCACTTATGCAGCAGAGCGAAGGGTTGAATGGCAAGGGATGCTATTATTTAAGCTGCATACGTTGTTTTTCATTGAGCGGAAAAAAATAAATAAATAAATAAACATCATTGCGAGGCTTGTGAACATGTGCACTGAAGCCGGGGCTGATGGAGAAACGAAAGGACTTTAAACGAGCATTGGGGATAGTAAATGGTTACCGTTTGTATCTCGGTGGACGAGGGACAACGCGAGTCGCTGACGGACAAAAACCGTGAGCAATGCAGGCGCACACGCGATGGGAGAATGCAATAGCTGTGGCGGTGGCGGTGGCGATGGCGATGGCGATGGAGATGGAGATGACGATGGTGATAGCGTGCCAAGAGCCACACAATGGACAGAGGCGACATCAGGAGCGCGCCGGCCCAAACAGCAGCGCCGAGAACGAAGTTTATGGCGCTGCTTGCCAAGTGCCAAAGGGGTGGCAAATGTAATTACAGCACAATGCAATTTAGCCAGCGACGCGTGCTAGCGTGCCACGAAGGCAGCTGACGGAGGATGTTGCAACGCTGGCGGAGCCACATGCCACGAGCACACGGAAGCTGAAGTCGATAACGAGTGCAACCTTGTGGCAGTAGCAGCCAGTAGCAGCAGCAGCAGCTAGTAGCAGCAGCAGTAGTCCTTCGATGCCCCGCAGCCTACGTTTCGGAACTGGACTCAGTTTTGTACTCGCACAAACTTAAAGATGTTTTGTGTGCGCTCAATGGCAGAGCGGCAACTTTAAGCAGTTACGTGGGAAGGAACAGCTGAAACCACTCACCGGAACCAGAAACCGACGCACTTCCGCCAGGGCGTAAGCAATGCGCGCGTGAGCCTCGGCGGGCGCCGCAAAGGTCGAAATCTCAACGTGCAGGTCCTCAAAGAGATGGGCGTAACGGCTGTCGCCACTGGCACGCAGCTCCTCCTCCTTCCGGCGGTCGCGCATCGAGCCCCGTCCCAGCACGGCCATTTTACACATTGTGTCTTCCTGCAGCCTCTTCATCGAGTTTCCCTTCGGTCCCAGCAGCTTGCCAACGAAATTGAACTGCCAAAAGACAATGAAAAAAGCGGCCAATGTGTAATTTCCATAAGCATGCTTAACAGATCTTTCACTTACTTTCGGGTGGTCCCGCACCGGAACCGCCACTTTGACGGACACCTTAACGGGCTTGTCTCTCGTTATGTCCAGCATTTTGAGTTTCTCTGAAAAGGGGTAAATTCATAAACATTGTGTATAATTAAAATACAGCATTGAAAAGCGAATTCCTCATTATTTAATGAGGCAACATAATTTGAAAGAAACTCTACCTCCGTCAACGGTAAAAACATTCTTACAAATATGTATATGTCTTGTTAATACGCTTTTTTTAAAGCTGGTATTACACATGCATGTGGCTTTTATTATACTCGTTCACCAAGATTTTTATATTTATTTTCGGCAACTTTTTTTGGCACTGAAGGACGCGAAGCTCACGGACTCGGTCTCATTTTTACAAAATCGATAGTGATTAAGAACATATTTCTATACCGTTAAGGGTCGAAACCATCTCCGTCTATCTTAAAACACACATATTCACCTTTGTGCCACATAAATTATTCACCCACATTCAAACACACAAATTCTTGATAATTTGAGAAATTTTAATGGGAATACCCCATTTTCCCACTAATTGTTGTAATTGTTGTAATTATCGAACGCAAGGTACATATTTCGATTTCATCAAGCAATATGAAGTGTTAATCGTTTGACATGATTAACACAGTTGACTTTGGCAATGTGCTGGAATGTTTATCCGTTTTCCGTAGTTATCTGACATCCTTAGTCAAACTGTCAGAGTTGGCTCGTTGCCGATGAGCTTGCCCCAGGACTTCGGAAGTTTCGCAAACATGTGACCCCTTAAAACTTGGTCCCTGTCTGTACTGAGGTAGATAATTCCTTTTGGGTTCACAGTTTTTAATGTTTGTAACTAATTAAGCAAAATGGTTCTGCACACAACAAACCCACGCGTAGGCTGAATGAGGACTAAGCTGGGTTGGGGCATGGACGGGACAAATCTGTTGACATGCCCAAACATGAAAACATTTTTGTTTGTTCTTCAGCTCAAGTCCTGGCAAGACAAGGCACGGTAAGCCAAGACAAGGACTTGTACACTCGCACACGCATGCAAACAGACACACACACACACACATAGGCACACATTTACACCGACACTCATTAGCAGGCGAAATGGCTTTCTTAACACCTTTGTCGCTGCTACTGCTGCTGCTGCTGGTGGTGCCCCCGCTTCCGAGTGGAGACCCCGATGACTGACTGGCTCCGGCTGTATCTGAATACGTTGCCTTGTCAGTGGCAGTAACATACGTAAGTAGTTTGCAGTTGTCAGCAGAGTGAGTGCACTTTGCCGGCACAGCCAGACACTTAAACACCTACATACCCACACACACACATCCGCACACACAGACACAAAATGTATGTGTATGTGTACCAGGTATTTTGGTTCTGACAAATTCATAAACAGCTATACGTTAAGTGCAGCTGAATATGCACATTTTAGTGCGTGTGTCTGTGTACTTTTTGTTCTATTTGTGTTAATTGTTGCCATTGCCACATCAAAGCACGCTTCATCATCGTTTCCATCTTACACAGTGCCTTATACAAGTATATTTATAAAAACTTCCATTGCATCCACGTTTTAGACGCATCTCTTGGGCTTTACCATATTTCTTTATCATACATATTCTACATATGCCCTACTTCACACATACATACATACATTAATATATGTACAATATTTTGCATAATTAAACTCGAAACCATTTCAGCAACGGTGCGTATGTGTCATGTAAATTAGGTATCAAAATATTTGCATACACGCATAAATTTGAGCTGAGTTACAGAATATTTCACCTAGCTCGCTGATTAATTACACCCTACGCTGTGTCCTCTAAAAGGACTTTTGTGTTAAATTATATTAGTTAATTAGACGTGTTAAAAGTAAAAATTGACAAATGTACGCCTGTCAAGAAAAAATGTTTAACTTTTAGCTTATAAGAAAAATAAGCAGAATTATTACACTTCAATTCAAGTTTTTATGGTTTCGTCGACATCGGCTGTATCTCGGCCATTTCCTGTCAGATCTCGGAAAGATACACATCTATAAATTCATAAAAGACTATAGAATCCATCGCCATTCAAAGTTTTAAGTTTTAAAATTTTCGCGATTTTGACAAAAATTGTGATGTTACCCCTTGTGTTTTTTGTCAAATTTGGTATGCGAGTTGAAGCTGTTATTTTAGGCTTTAAATGACTATATCTTGGCCATTTGTTGTCCGATTTGCGAAAGATATATATCATTTTACTCTTAAAAGTCCATAGAATCAATATCTATTCAAAGTTTTGAATTTTAAAATTTTCGCGATTTTGACAAAAATTGTGATGTTACCCCTTGTGTTTTTTGTCAATTTTGGTATGCGAGTTGTAGCGGTTATTATAGGCTTTAAATGACTATATCTTGGCCATTTGTTGTCCGATTTGGGAAAGATATATATCATTTTACTCTGAAAAGTCCATAGAATCAACATCAATTAAAAGTTTTGAATTTTAAAATTTTCGCGATTTTGACAAAAATTGTGATGTTACCCCTTGTGTTTTTTGTCAATTTTGGTATGCGAGTTTTAGCTGTTATTATAGGCTTCAAATGACTATATCTTGGCCATTTGTTGTCCGATTCGGGAAAGATATATATCATTTTACTCTTAAAAGTCCATAGAATCAATATCTATTCAAAGTTTTGAATTTTAAAATTTTCGCGATTTTGACAAAAATTGTGATGTTACCCCTTGTGTTTTTTGTCAAATTTGGTATGCGAGTTTTAGCTGTTATTATAGGCTTTAAATGACTATATCTTGGCCATTTGTTGTCCGATTTGCGAAAGATATATATCATTTTACTCTTAAAAGTCCATAGAATCAATATCTATTCAAAGTTTTGAATTTTAAAATTTTCGCGATTTTGACAAAAATTGTGATGTTACCCCTTGTGTTTATTGTCATATTTGGTCAAAATTTAGAATGGATATTTTTGACTGCCATATATAGTTCTGATCCGTACAAGTTTAAAATAACATATTATTCGATAGTGAACTTCCTTTGTCCGACATATGCAAGGTTTCCTTATGTAGGACATGTTTTAATGTTTTATGTTGTATATTTTCAGATTATGAAAAAAATCAAAAATGGCAAAATGCGAGGAACAGCGGAAAAGAGCCGACGAAAAACATTGGTAAGCATCCATTTATGAAACTAATGCTGTATTAGTATTGGTAAATATTAAAAATCTTATATTTCAGGTGTTCGAGGTGAATTTTTTATTGTATTTGTATGTAACATAGTATAAGAATATATATTTAAGTATTAAACAAAGTTTCTAATAAATAGAAACAGTATACAAATAAGAACACCATCAATAGGATTTAAGAAAAATTCACGTAAGAAATCAATATAAGATAATTTATGAAGATGTAAAGAGAAATTTAATAAAAAAATTTGAAAAATACACATATTGTCTTTTATTACTGTCAGGAGAAACTTTTCAGGTGAATTTCGTAAAGCCGGCTTGCAAGTTATCTTAAAAATCGAGCTAAAACACCAGGCGAACAGAATCGTCAGAAGGTGGACAGAAAAATTTAAAAATGTGCAATATTTCATTGCATACTTCTAAGGTAATATTTTTGGGCCGCCGATTTGCAAGATTCTTAATGCAAAATAGAGTTAAAACACCAGGCGAACAGAATCGTCAGAAGGTGGACAGAAAAATTTAAAAATGTGCAATATTTCATTGCATACTTCTAAGGTAACATTTTTGGGCCGCCGATGGTCAAGATTCTTCATGCAAAATAGAGCTAAAATACCAGGCGAACATAATCGTCAAAAAGTAGACAGAAAAATTTTAAAATGGTCAAAATTCCATTGCATACTTCTAAGGTAACATTTTTGGGCCGCCGATGTGCAAGATTCTTAGTGCAAAATAGAGTTAAAACACCAGGCGAACAGAATCGTCAGAAGGTGGACAGAAAAATTAAAAAATGTGCAATATTCCATTGCATACTTCTAAGGTAATCATTTTGGGCCGCCGTTGTGCAAGGTTAACAGTGCAAAATCGTGCTGAAACACCAGGCAAACATAATTTGCAGAAGGTGACAGGAAAAATTAAAAATGTGCAAAAGTTCATTGCATACTTCTAAGGTCATAGTTTTGGGCCGCCATGTGGAAGATTTCTACTGTTGTTTTAGCATTACAGACTCAACTGTTAACGCTAAATTGGGCGCAAGAGCAGCATCAGCTTACAGAGTCAAGGGCTGGGAGGGATGGGGCAGCTGAAAGAAAAGCATACATATTTCTTGAGCATATTCTTGCGTATTTTGCAAGGATTCAACTCTTTAGGCTCACCAGGACTATACCTTTGGTATAATTACCAAGGATATGGAGGTCATCTAGGAGCCAATTCGGTATGTAATAGTCCGTAGTCCGATTTGGGAAAGATATATATCATTTTACTCTTAAAAGTCCATAGAATCAATATCTATTAAGAGTTTTGAATTTAAAAATTTTTGCGATTTTGACAAAAATTGTAATGTTACCCCTTGTGTTTTTTGTCAAATTTGGTATGCGAGTTTTAGCTGTTATTATAGGCTTTATATGACCATATCTTGGCCATTTGTTGTCCGATTTGGGAAAGATATAATATATATCATTTTACTCTAAAAGTCCATAGAATCAATATCTAATAAGAGTTTTAAATTTTAAAATTTTCGCGATTTTGACAAAAATTGTGATGTTACCCCTTGTGTTTTTTGTCAATTTTGGTATGCGAGTTTTAGCTGTTATTATGGGCTTTAAATGACTATATCTTGGCCATTTGATGTCCGATTTGCGAAAGATATATATCATTTTACTCTTAAAAGTCCATAGAATCAATATCTAATAAAAGTTTTGAATTTTAAAATTTTCGCGATTTTGACAAAAATTGTGATGTTACCCCTTGTGTTTTTTGTCAATTTTGGTATGAGAGTTTTAGCTATTATTATAGGCTTTAAATGACTATATCTTGGCCATTTGATGTCCGATTTGCGAAAGATATATATCATTTTACTCTTAAAAGTCCATAGAATCAATATCTAATAAAAGTTTTGAATTTTAAAATTTTCGCGATTTTGACAAAAATTGTGATGTTACCCCTTGTGTTTTTTGTCAATTTTGGTATGCGAGTTTTAGCTGTTATTATGGGCTTTAAATGACTATATCTTGGCCACATTTGATGTCCGATTTGCGAAAGATATATATCATTTTACTCTTAAAAGTCCATAGAATCAATATCTATTCAAAGTTTTGAATTTTAAAATTTTCGCGATTTTGACAAAAATTGTGATGTTACCCCTTGTGTTTTTTGTCAATTTTGGTATGCGAGTTTTAGCTGTTATTATGGGCTTTAAATGACTATATCTTGGCCATTTGTTGTCCGATTTGGGAAAGATATATATCTTTTTACTCTTAAAAGTCCATAAAATCAATATCTAATAAGAGTTTTGAATTTTAAAATTTTCGCGATTTTGACAAAAATTGTGATGTTACCCCTTGTGTTTTTTGTCAATTTTGGTATGCGAGTTTTAGCTGTTATTATGGGCTTTAAATGACTATATCTTGGCCATTTGATGTCCGATTTGCGAAAGATATATATCATTTTACTCTTAAAAGTCCATAGAATCAATATCTATTCAAAGTTTTGAATTTTAAAATTTTCGCGATTTTGACAAAAATTGTGATGTTACCCCTTGTGTTTTTCTTCAAATTTGGTATGCGCGTTTTAGCTGTTATATTATAGGCTTTAAATTACTATATCTTGGCCATTTGATGTCCGATTTGCGAAAGATATATATCATTTTACTCTTAAAAGTCCATAGAATAAAAATCTATTAAAAGTTTTGAATTTTAAAATTTTCGCGATTTTGACAAAAATTGTGATGTTACCCCTTGTGTTTTTTGTCAATTTTGGTATGCGAGTTTTAGCTTTTATTATAGGCTTTAAATGACTATATCTTGGACATTTGATGTCCGATTTGCGAAAGATATATATCATTTTACTCTTAAAAGTCCATAGAATCAATATCTAATAAAAGTTTTGAATTTTAAAATTTTCGCGATTTTGACAAAAATTGTGATGTTACCCCTTGTGTTTTTTGTCAAATTTGGTATGAGAGTTTTAGCTATTATTATAGGCTTTAAATGACTATATCTTGGCCATTTGATGTCCGATTTGCGAAAGATATATATCATTTTACTCTTAAAAGTCCATAGAATCAATATCTAATAAAAGTTTTGAATTTTAAAATTTTCGCGATTTTGACAAAAATTGTGATGTTACCCCTTGTGTTTTTTGTCATTTTTGGTATGCGAGTTTTAGCTGTTATTACAGGCTTTAAATGACTATATCTTGGCCATTTGATGTCCGATTTGCGAAAGATATATATCATTTTACTCTTAAAAGTCCATAGAATCAATATCTAATAAAAGTTTTGAATTTTAAAATTTTCGCGATTTTGACAAAAATTGTGATGTTACCCCTTGTGTTTTTCTTCAAATTTGGTATGCGCGTTTTAGCTGTTATTATAGGCTTTAAATGACTATATCTTGGCCATTTGATGTCCGATTTGCGAAAGATATATATCATTTTACTCTTAAAAGTCCATAGAATCAATATCTAATAAAAGTTTTGAATTTTAAAATTTTCGCGATTTTGACAAAAATTGTGATGTTACCCCTTGTGTTTTTCTTCAAATTTGGTATGCGCGTTTTAGCTGTTATTATGGGCTTTAAATGACTATATCTTGGCCATTTGTTGTCCGATTTGGGAAAGATATATATCTTTTTACTCTTAAAAGTCCATAAAATCAATATCTAATAAGAGTTTTGAATTTTAAAATTTTCGCGATTTTGACAAAAATTGTGATGTTACCCCTTGTGTTTTTTGTCAATTTTGGTATGCGAGTTTTAGCTGTTATTATGGGCTTTAAATGACTATATCTTGGCCATTTGATGTCCGATTTGCGAAAGATATATATCATTTTACTCTTAAAAGTCCATAGAATCAATATCTATTCAAAGTTTTGAATTTTAAAATTTTCGCGATTTTGACAAAAATTGTGATGTTACCCCTTGTGTTTTTTGTCAATTTTGGTATGCGAGTTTTAGCTGTTATTATAGGCTTTAAATTACTATATCTTGGTTTTTTCTTGTCCGATTTGGGAAAGATATATATCATTTTACTCTTATATTAACTCTATATTAACTTGTAGAAAATTAATTATGTAAAACAATTGGTAAAGATAGTCCGTTCAGGAATAAGTAATATATTTTTCAATAGCAACTCCCTGTAGGCATACATTGAACTAATTGTGTAATTATTTTCCGCCTTATGCATATGCATTAAAAACAGTTTAATTTGCATTTAACCATGCAGAAATTTATTGATTTTTCTACCAACCACACTGAACAATAATTATTATAATCATTATTTTCGTTTACAGAGGCTGACAGCTATTTTATCGCTATATATATCGATGGGGAGGACAAAGCCAGACTGGGAGAATGCCATGCTGTTGCCCTGCTGACCAGTTTCGGGTGAATGCAAATTTTTGGCGCCCTAATCTTGCATAATTAATGGGCAAGAGGCCATTAAGCTAATTAGGTATGCATTTCACGGGCCTCCATTGCGAAAACTGCTGTTCCAACTATTTGCTCGCCCACTCCAGACTTCTTATCAGATTGCATAAAGTGCTGTTTTTTTTATACGGGCAGCAGTAAAAGTGGGCTAAAGTGTTTTTGGCATTTGTCTATGTCATTGATGCCAAAATGCCATTGGGGGGCGACCGAAAGTCCTGTTTCGGATAAGGTTAAAAGTATTGCAATCAGATAAGCACTCGATGCGAAATTAAACTTAATTTCTAATTCCGACAAAAGCCAACTAAATATGTATCGAATATACTTGGAGCAGAGCTCGAGAGCTTGTCTGGACAGCCAGTGAGCTGGAACGCTTCCTGTGTAAAGTGGCCCCAGGACAGATGCTAAACATTTGCTCAGTCATTGCAATTGTTTCCGTTTGCCAAGTTGTTGTGCAGTATTCGCTTTTTTACTGCCATATTTTTCTATTTCTTTTATGTTTGCTTTCGTTTGGCTTTTCCAGGTCATTTGTTTGTCCGGAAAACAGTTCCGTGTGCCCCTGTCTGTGCCCGCTGCCTGTTGCCCGCCTACAGTAGAGCCCATGCCCGAGGGGCAGACACTTGTCTTAACATGAGGCTTTGCCCTCCGTCACCCCGTGACCGTCAACACACCCTTACGCACACACACACAAAAAGGCGTCACCCAGTCTGCCCATAAGTCAGAACCCTCTTCAAAGCGAGCATGCCGTTGTGAGCATGATTTATTTGCCTTTAATAAAAGACACACCTGTATTTAAATAAACAGCATTCGCAAATCAAAGGTTCAACAAAAAAAAACCAGCCTAATTTAATAAAGGCTAAATTGATTACCTTTTGAAAAAAGCTACACCTAATAGCTTTTAATTTGTGTAATATCTGAAATTGTTTGAATTTTTTTAATTTAACCCATGCAATTTAAATATCACAAAGTGTAATTAGTATTAACGGTTTTTAACTGAAACTTGTTTGACATTGTACATTCCGAAAAATTATAAAAATATAACGAAAACAATTTTGGGCTTAAATTAAATCAATTCCTGTTAAGTTGGAAGTAAACAGAGAACAAAAATATTAATTCGAGAAATTATTGCATTTTTTTTTAGTTCATAAGTTTTTTTTTTATAGAACACCAAAGACCACTTAAGTCTTCAGGATGTTGTCAGATGAATGCTACTACAACAATTTCTCTGAGAGCATTTGTATACCTTTCATAAGTTTCTGTTTATATTTTTATTCATTATGCATTTTTATTTCCCTTAGGAGGCAACTTCAACGGTAAGTTATTATTATACTTATTCACATTGAGTATCCTGGTCCTGGACTGAAATAAAATAATACTTCTACTACTTTTAAGGGGTGGACCATTAAAGCCTTTTGGGTGTTGCCAGATGCCAAAAGGCTTCAAGTGAATAATGAATTGTGGTGAATTTTAAATTTAGTTCAAAATATCAATGCATATATATTTTAGTTGTTTATTTAATTTAGCATTCATGGCAACGAAAAACACTTCGGAATTAAGTTAAATGCGATATCTGATGAAAAATATAGAATCGTATTACTAATTAAGAACAGAACAGTATTGATTACGAACACATATTGATGTAGAAGAAGAGGGGTACCCTGTTCCGTGTTTTTGACATTGTGTTAAAGCTTTGTTGGCATTAATTTTGTTTCCTTTTTTGTGCTTATCGCAAACATAGTCGTATAAAAAATAAAAGCGTGCGTTAAAACACAAAATAAAACCGTAAGGGAAACCAGACGCCTTGGGTCAAAGTCAAAGCATCAGTGCCATGGCAATGGCCAATGGCTCATTTAATCGTTTTGCGAAAGTCCTTTCGGAGCACATGAGAGGCGTTATGCGCTGATGGGCTTTGGCTCTGACTCGGAGTCTGGCTGAGGTCTTTGGTTTAACATTTCCATGCCAAATACACAAGGGACGGATTACCAAAATGCGGCTCGTTAGTCAAAAAATGTGCTGCCCGAGAGCTTACACGCCGAAGCGACGGCGAGGACATCAAACATTCAAAGAACCGTTGCCCTCTCGTTAGGTATGTATCCTTTCTTCCCCATTCGAGGCATTTCGTCTTCGAATGTCGAATGCGAACAGAACTGGGACAACGGCATTGTTATTTTAAACTTTAGTCTCGGGCAGATTGAATTTGTGAAAAAACAAGCTTTTTCTTTTATTTCATTTTTTTTTTTTGCCAGACACTCTGGTGAATTTACGTACTTACATAGATACTTTTGTATCTGCGATAGGCAAACCGTTAAGGCTTAGTATTTCAAAGCGAGACGCTGGGGCTTTAAAGCGATACCCCTAATGAGCTCAAATGAACGGAGCAGACGACAAATAGTTTTGTTTTTCATTGGTTATCACCGCATGACGTCATCTCCTTGTACGCGTATGATTACATTTTTTGCCAGAGCGTGTACGTGTGTGTGTTTGGTTCTCGATATCGGTAACAGCCAGTGCGACGACAGTTTTCACGACGGCAGGATGCCAGTCGCTTTATGTCCTTCCTTAACTTTTGCACAAACAAGTTCCAGTCGAAAAGGTAGCTGAAACACGAAGAACAAAAAATTCACATCTTGCCAGCTCCGTTTGACGTTTGCTTAGCTCAGCACCATGGACAAGGGTGTGGATACGCTGAAAGAGTGAGGAAAACAGAGGGGAAGGAGCGGGCATGAGGTCTTCCAAATACCCTCCAGCTAGTGGCAAACGTTGAATCCACACAAACAAAATATACAAACGTTGGTGGCGTAAGTTTACTTTTCTCTTTGAATTTCTTTTACACCCTGCACTCCCGGGTACTTGAAGTTGCTGAGCACTCGATTGTTCTTGGAGCTGTTTGAACTAGCTCGGTGTGGACGGGCAATATAACAAAGTTGGATAGGTTATAAGGTTATAAAGTTAAAATTTGACGGAAATCAATTATAGCAAAGGTCACGAATGCGGGAGTTTTTAAGTAAGAATGCGTGCGAGCTTTTAAGTATCTAATGGTAATCAAAAGCTATTAAATTTTACATACACAATAAGTGCATTGTTATGACCTTTTTTAATGGTAATTTATCCATAGTATCATATGATATTAATGCTTTCAAGGATGCAAATTAGATAAGTAATGGATTGCATTTACATAATAATACTAATAATTAATAATAATAATTAACATGATTTTAATATAATTGTAGTGGCTAAAATTATATTTACAATATTTTTAATAAAAATCTATTATATCTTTTATAATTTTATTTTTACAATTCATTTTCAGTTAAAATTTACTTAAGACGACATAAATTTAGTCACACCATTTACTTAATATGGCCATAAAATTAATTAAATACTTCCAAGAAACCGTTGCCAGTCCATTCACGGCCAGCTTAATTCCGTGGAACTTCAATTCAAAAGTTTTACTTTTATTGCATACCTGAACTTTTAACAGCACGCTCCTCCTGTGGGCTTAAGCTGGATTTGGGTTCCATTTTATGCTTAAATTTCAGCAACTGCAAGCAAAGAAGGCGAATAATCAATGTAAGTACATAATAATAGTTTGCTTTGCAATTTTTAAGTTTTCAGGCTAACTCCCACGCGCTGCAAAAAGCTTACCAAAAAGTTTGCAACATTTATGCTACTGCAGTAAACAGTGGCTAAGACCATCATAATGGCAAATACGCTTACAGGTTTTATAAACAAAATGCGCTCTTAGCATAATCCTAGAGAATGCTTTTTTGTTACAGTACTCATGTTTTTAGGGAAATCCCTAGGTCAAATAAATTTCTATGAGCCATTTAACAAAACAATTTATGTGAGGAGGTTCATTCAACGCTCTGTAAACAATGCTGTAGTATGTGTTAACCGTTCTTGTGTTACACAAACAGTACCTAAATTACCACGACACCATAGTTTACTAACAACATATTTGACCCGACGTCAATGATCTCGAGTCCATTCGAGAATGTCAAGCATCAGTTTTCATAGGCGGCAAACACACCGACCAAATTCACGCCGACATTTATCCATTTGACATACATACATGGGATTCGGTATTTGTATTTCTATTCCAATGTGTTGGTTTGGACCGAAGCACAGTTACCCACACGCCTATTTGCACAAATCAACGACTGGCCTAATGGGATTGGATTTGGTTTTGACGTTCAGTACAACTTGATTTGAGACTCATGCAGATTCCTGTTGCTGATAATTGCCACCACGCCCCATTAATTTCCAAAGTATGGCAATATAAATATAAAATTATATATAATGTTATTTTCACGACCCAAAACAATTGTTGACTTGCCTCTAAAAACCCGTTTTAGCGCTACTTACGAAAGTTGTTGAGCCCAACTACCTGAGAAATCGACGAAAGGATAAGCGTAGGAGAAGTTCTTAAAATTAATGGCGGCACGGGGGCTGACAATTCCCGCCAATGTTGTTTGTCATTGTTGCGTTTCTGCTTTTGTTCGCCCATCTCGCTGGAGACGCTCCTCTTTCTAGCCATCCAGTGGCCTCAAATGCTCTGAGATTGACGGATTTGTGCGCATTTTCAGATTAATGCTGCGATTATTGTTTACCGTTGGTATTGTGCACAGTGGAGCGTATACGTAATATATTTGTTTACTCAAGCTGTTTGTTTTGTTTGCCTTTGTTAAATACATATTTTACCTTTGTTTGTTTAAATGTAAAAAGATTTTTAACATTTAAATTTTGATTCACAATTATGATGAATTAATTTTGTATAAAATATACTTTGGTGCCTTAATTAAAATGTGCAATTAATTAATTTAATTCGCAAAGTATCCACACTGATATTTCAATGTCTTTTTTTACTGCAATTTAACCACTGTGCAATAGCAGAGAAGGTACTCGCAGGAGCGTTGTCTTTTATATGCAAAATTTAACCCAGAATATAGTCCCGTTCGGTCGGCGGGTTAGTGGGTTGCTAGGTTGCTGGGTGGTTGGGTGTGCCACCCGCCTACTTCATTTGCCAGCATCCCGTGCACTCTCGGCTCTCGCTTTGTATAGCTTCGCACGCACGATTTAAGGATAACGAGGATGGAATGCAGGAAGCGAGGCAAATATTTACACAGTTGGATGATTTAGATAAAGAAGACATGAACATGAACCATAAAACGAAGAAGCCGAGCGCCGAAGCCAGCAGAAGAGCGAGGCGACGATGGCGCCGGAAGGGGAAAATAAGCCCGAGACATTATAAAAGCGGGTTGGCATTATAAAGGATAAAGAAATTTGAATACAATGAAGGGGATTTCGGAAAGCCGTGATTGCCGAGCGTCACTTCTCGGCTGCTTTTGTGGCCGGCCAGCAACAGGAAAGCAACAACAATAATAATAACAACAAGTACAAGTTATTATTACCAAAATTAATGCAACTATCATGTTTTATTTATTTATTTATTTTTTAGACTTTAGACCATAATGAGTTCCCCGCATAATACAAACCTGTCAATTTCAGCAAATGAAATGCGCAATTTGCAGGAGTTGGTCCAACCGAACAAAATAAATAATATGTGGGACAACCGGCACGTTTCAACTTTTGCTTTAATGTCGGATTAGAAAACTCGCATGCAAAACACCGTGCATGGATAATTTATTCAAGCGAACGGAACGTGGGGGGAGGTATAAAAAAACAAGCAAATGGAAATGCAAATGCAGATGGGTGTGCATACGGATACAAAGAGTTTAACAGCCAGCATGTTGTAACTCACACAGACACGTGCGTCCGGAGACGAGTCCTTACTCTGGCCTAGCTATGGTTCTGGTATAGGTGAAAATGGACTCACTTGAATTCCGTGCGCCGTGTGAAATCCAGTGGAAGCTGAGGGCTCAAAGAGCTGCCGTACGTGCCAATGGCAAAAATGCATATATGACGGATGACGGATGACGGACTCATAACATATGGGAAATTCGTCTGTTTCACACAGCATTTAAATTATTTGTGTTTGTGTCAACATTTGAAATTCCATAAATTTTAGCCAGTCGATGCATATGAAATCGCATCAGTGCAAGTGCACACAAGTTCAACGTGGCATCAAAACGCACCCCCGCACCCCCCCAAAACTCCAACCCCAACCCCATCCACCGCAATCCAGTCCATGTTTGTCTGTTTATTTGCTCACACGTTTGTTCATATGCGGTACAATATTGAAATATATGCGAGTATTCAAATGCTATTCCCACTATGCTCTCTCTTTCTCTAACTCTCTCTATTTCCATTTCTACGTACAAATGAAAGTTGCCCCTCGCCTATTCATATTGTCTCTAGATGCAGCTGAAATTCCTGACCGGAAATTGTTTCACAAATGCTGGCCAATTAATTTGAAAAATAATGGAAAAAAAAAGTTATTCTACGAACGCGCAGAGAGAAAATAAACACCAAGTGAAGAATGCTAAATAAATTGGACAGCACATCAAGGACTTGTTTATACACACAGCGAAAAACTTTGAACAAGCCTAATAAGAGTTGAAAGCATAAAATTATGCTAAAACTCAAACTTTGATTTCAATGAGTTTCAATAAGGAAAAAAAGCGCAACTTTAGTAAAGCTTGAAACTATTTTTAAAATTTAGGCATACTTTTTAAAACACAAAATAGACATAAATACTAATAAATTTCTATATTTTGTGCTTAAAGTATTTTTTTTTAAATAAATTATTTTGTTTATTTAGTTTATTTTCATACTTTATAGTAAACAGCAACTTTTTTTTGTTAATTTTTTTAAAAATAGTTACAAATAATGTGTAAAATTTAAGGTCTTTGTTAACTTCAAACAAAGATATGTTTATCAATTTGGTATATTCAAATGTGCTCATAAATTAATGTAAAACCAAAAAAAAATAAATAAATAAACAAAAAATAAAAAAGTTTGTATATCCTTGCAGAGTACGCTATTATCTGTTCAGAAGGCGAGAAAATAAAGATTGTTTTAGTCTAGTAAACAATCAAACTTGGCAAAGACGAAGATGACCTGTTTCAATACGAGTAATAATATATATGTATGATATTGGTTTGCATGTAAAAATCTTCGGAATTCTTAGTTGTAACCCGATTTGAAACTTAAAAATGTATTATATCAAGAATGGTTTATCTTTGCATACACATGTAGTATAAATAATTATTACTATTTGTAAACTAATACATATCTGCAAATTTCTGAAAGTCATTTGTTGGAGGAGTGTCACAAAGTTGTGCGGTTAGCCGCTGCAAATGAAGCGCAAAAATAGTTGAGTGGCCTTCTAACCTTTTGGGAATCGAAACGTGTCCTGCACTTGTACATACATAGGCTCTTAATCGTATGTACATACATTAAAAAGGTTACATACATCCAACACGTGTTGTTTTTGTTGTAAAACAATAATGTGCATATATAAACAGGCTCACAAAGTAAAACTTTTCCCTTTTAGTGTCCGCAATGTGGTTGTGTGTTGCCCACTAAAAAGCTCGGCGAAAGGTCCTTTTTTGCTGAATATATGTATATAGATGTATCATACAAAGCATGGTCCTAAATAAGAATGAGTATGATTTGAAATTTCCGTGGAAATCATTTTTGTGGTCTTTTAAGTCAGAGGTTTGTGGTTCAGGGCAAACGCTGGGGACCTTAAGTTAAGTTAAGTTCTTAAAGGCGATCTGAAACTCAGTTAGTGCCAAATAACTGTTTGGATGTCAAGGCAATTCACGGTAAATTATAGCGCATCAATAAGCATTCCGGTCATAATTTATCTAAATTTGTTTTATTCTGTCAGGCATTAGCAGAGATCAGCAAATAAATGACACTCCACTTCAATTGCAGCCCGATTTAGCCCCCGCTTCTCTGTCTGTCTGTCTCCCCACAGCTGTCGGCGATAAGCGTGAGATAAATCAGAAGCAATTACAAACATCCATTCTCGTTTACTGCGTCGCCCCGGGGAGTTTTCTTGTCAATCCATATGTACTTTTTCATAGCTGCTGATATTATACATAAGTACGCACACCAATATGCATATACATACATATGTTTCCAAGCAAATACACACATAAATGCATAAGTAACGGTCCAGTGTAATTGACTGGCGGCTATCCTGGCAAAGTAAATAATTAAGCTGATTTCCCAACAGTAATTAAGTTGCTACAGGTGCACAGCAGTATTTCATTAAATCTTTAATGCAAACTGATTGCCAGTCGTATTCGCACCTTTTCCTCAAGTTAAGTAAGGTTCATGTTTTAGATATTTAATGCAAACAAATAGAACTGTTGAGCAAGCGAAACTTACGCTAATTACACTTTTTATTTTGAGAGAGGCTACAACAGATAAATCAGTTGAATCAAGGTACAAAAATGATAACGAAAAAACATTATTTAACAAAAAAATTAGCTGAAGATTTCAAACGGAAATATTATAGGTCATTATTGGGTGCGTTTGAATATAAAATGCCTTTTGTTTAGATGTAATTATTAAGGTACAAATTTAAAGCTTTATTTGTTGAATTTTTTAATAATTTTTTAGTTTTGTGTATCATAGTACATTTTGCGAACATTCGATCCTTTGGTAATTAAAGGATAGTGCAATAAAAGTTTTTGCCAAATTTTTAATAGAGGGATACAAAATGAAAAGTTTTTTTAAGAGATCGTTTTTCAGGAAACACGCTTTGTGTTAAAAGGATTGTGGCAATATGCAAGAATTTTAAGGAGTGTTAAGGCCCATAGGTATGCTTGGTTGAGGAGTCTCAAAAAGCAATTAAGGTTTTTATTTCAAGCCTGACTCAACTTTTTCCGTGATTTTGAAGCTTGAGACTATTTACTAAATAATTTACTTTACACAAACTTTAAATTTAAAAATTCACTTCAATCAATTTAATTTCTAATGGTTATATAAACTTAGCTTAGATATTTATTGTAGTTTTTATAGCTTACCCAAGTGCAATAAACTTTCTGAATTCAATGTGCGTGTTGCGTTGAGTTTTGTAACAATTGTAATCCGTTTGAATTTTCGATTTAATTGTGAAACATTTATTTTAATTTTCGCGAGTCACTTGAATTTTCACTTTGCGTTGACAAGTGCCTGGAAGTGCTTATTTAATGCGTTATTCATTCGCTGCAAACATTTGCACATCCACCAAATTCATCAGTGCTGATTAAAGATGCATGCGCCCGGGGAAGTCGGGGGAGTCGGTTGAGTCGTCGCGTCGGGTTGCGGACTGAATGCCCGAGGTGCGAAGACTTTGTTCGCTTTTAATTTAAGTCTGGCTGGCAAAAACGGCAATGAAGACAGCACCAACAACAACAACAACAAGAATAACAATAAGAACACTGCATATATATCCCGCGGGCCTCAGATAATGTCATCCGATTGGGGAACCGCACGAGAGTAAAACGCGCGACGAAATCATCAACAAATACGTAAAACGACGGCTACGACAACAACTACGGCGGGCGATTGCCCAACTGTTTGGCTAAGTACTCCGCAGACGGCGCCGCACGGCACCCACAACAGAACCGCCAGCGACAACTTTCACTGCCAAGCAGTAAGGCCTGGGAATGTGGGCTGGGTGCTGGCCCAGGACATAGGCTGGGACGGGGGCGGGCCTGCTCGGCTTGGCAATGTGTTCCTAGTACTTGACACAAGATAAACAATTTGTCTCTGCACCGCGTCGAAATGGGCAGCTTGGCGCCAAACACCTGAATTGCACCGCAGCTTCAACAACAATCTGACTAGGAGCAGCTAAAAGAGCGCCCCAGCGTTCCCAGTAACAGAGCACATCTCACTGCCGAGTTATCCCGAGTGGTGAACCGTTCCGTCAAGAGCCCAGCGCGCAACTAACACGATAGTACCAAACTGATGTCTGCCATGGCCCAAACAGCAGCTGTGGATGCTGAGCTCCATTCCCTCGCAGCATTTAAACGATTCTGCGCACAAATCTGTTCGTATCTCACATTTATACTGGGAACACTTTTCATTGTATGATTCAGCATTTCCGTTATGCATTAAACTCCAAACTCAAGTTAGACGATAGGGCTCGCCTTGGCGAACTTTAAACTTTGGCTTACAACATTGTAGTATCGCTTTCTTAAAGATATCAATTATGCCCGACTCAAAGTTTGACTTTAAAGTTTTAATTTATTTGGTTGTTTCCATTGAATTAGATTCTGAGAAGTTGCAAAAAGATATTATCAGTAAGTTAACTAGGACTAAACTTGTGCGAGACATAGGTTTTTGCTATTTGCATATATCCTCGGCTTGGTTAAAAAATTGGTTTATGCGAATTGGATGATGCCAAACAATTTGCATTGTTTACATAAACTTTCTGTTTGTATACGAAAGATGTGTGAAGGTTGGAGCTGCATACAGAGTGTTTTTTAGTTGGGCATTTCGTGTCTTTCGTGTGTTTATTATTAAACAATTTATTGTAAATATATATATAGATGTGTATATACATTACTAATTTTTTAAAAGAAATAAGAACACAATAAAATTTAAAAAACAGCAAAACATCTGATAAGAGGGCGACAAAAATCTAAAGTGCAAAATTTTGTTGCATACTTTCGAGGCAACCAATGCAAATGCCAGGTGAAGTAGCAGGCTACAGCTCTTTTTATATTTTATCATAATTTTTGGTAGAGTGTACGACGTACAGTGTAAATCTTTGCACATAGCGTGCATTTCTACGGATGTAGACAAATTTACGGTAGTGTTTTTCCATTTGCTTTATAGACTGTTTACAGTGCAGTGTACTTAGAATTCATATTCTCTATTGTACAAAACATTAAATTACTGTAGAGTTTCTAGATTGCTCTGATTTGACTTTTCACATTGTAAAGTAATTCTGCAATGAAAGCACAACAAAAAAATTACTGCTGCTGCATCGTGCTGATTTTATAAAAAGGAAGTAAGTGCAAGGATATATATATATATGGGTGCGAAAGTGGATCGAAAAAAGAGAGAGAGCAAAACAGCGGATTTTTTTGTTGTACTGGCAGTAGCATCTATATTCATATTTTTGCCGATTTCATCCAGCAATTGCTTGTGATGAGAGAGTAATAATAATACAGTCGAATATTGATAATTTGAAAATGCAAGGCTGAATTTTTACATTTATGTATATACTACATATTACAAAAGAAAAAAGGTAAAAATGTAGATGCAACAACTAGCTTTTCTATTTGACAGACGACAGCACAACGCTTGAGGCGATAAAAAAGGCCGTATATTGGAAATTTTGTGTCTCGATTTTTTTAATTACGTTAAGCCAACATATGGAATTGAATATGGAATTTCCAAGGTTAGATAGCAGCAATTGAAAGAGTCGAATGTGATTTCTACACAAGTGGTTTAAATTTGGCTTTATCGAACTATCCACACAGAGCCATGGGCAAAATACATTTGCATGCTGGGTTTCAAAGCTAAGAGTTTATAGGTAAAAAGAAAAAAGAAAGGAAGCTAGAAAAACAAAAACATTCATCCGTGAAGCTTTGGCCACAACGACTGTCCGAAAATGTTCGCTTGTTCACGCTTGTTATCCTTGTGCCGTGTGTATACTCTCCGCAGCCACCGTTCACATATTCGAACGTCGTCCACATGCAGCACCGAGCACAATACGCTGGGGGGCCCCATTTGGATACCGTTCAATGCGCCAGGGACTTTCCTATGTATGACAAACAAACATAAACATTGTGTGCTGAAATAGAGACCGAAAAGCATCGTTTCCTCAGCACCTTAGTTATTGTCGGTGCTACAGCCAGGCCGCACCAGAAGCTATGGCGATGGATGCAGGAGCTGCGCTGGATGAGTGCGAGCGATGGGTCGCTTCCATGTTTGCGTGGCGTACTCTAATTAAAATTTTTGCCTCGAGCGGCAGCAGTGCCCCAAAATATTTTACGATGTTAAAGCAAAAAAAAAAAAATAATAATATAAACTAAACAAATGCCAATAGCTTAATTTGGTCAAGTTAGGAAATGTAATAAACACGCGCCGAAGGCGTATTATTACGACGGAAAGTGTTCTAACTTGCCGTTGGCAAAAGAGGAATAGTTGATGTACTTGTGGTAAAAAAAAATAATAATAATTAAAAAAAATTGTAGTAAAACAGACATCACACATACATTCTAATTTGGAATATTCGTACAAAATTCTTGGCTAACTTAAATAGCTGCAAGTTTTACATGAAGATGCATAGTTCTCATATAAATTCATATTTTGAACTGGAAGACTTAATATTAATATTATTTTAAAGCAGAACTTGAGTTACTTCGTTGAAGAAACGATTCATTATGGCGCCATTTATTAGCATTTATTTATTTTTGAATTTTACAAAAAACAAAACTAAAAAAATGTTCAAAATTTGTTTGTGGAAAAAGTTCTTGAAGAACGAACGAAGCAACTTAGACTCAATTATATTTGGAAATTTTTGGAATAAAAAATGTTTTTAAAAAGCCCCTGATTGAATTTGACTAGCTTGATGAATTTATGTTAAAAAAATTAATTTTTTTGAATTGGAAAAGTAAGTAAATTTAGGTATTTTACACATTTACTCGCATTTCTACCCAGTTTTATATTAAATATATAATAAATTGTTTTATAATTATAAAATAGAATCTAAAAATGTACAAAATAATGTACGACATGTAAGCAGCCTTTTCTGGTCAATTAATCCAAGTACTTATTGTATTCATTTTATATGTTGCATGATGTAATAGATGTTGGCCATGTCATCTCTTGTGTGGCTGGGGGGGCAGAAATAGGAGTGTGTCATTAATTGTGCTTTACAAACTGTTTAATTACCTTTAACTGTCACTGTCACATCGTGTCAAACACGTCGGACGCAACGCTGACATTCGTTGAATGGCGTGATGAAAGCTCTGGGGTGGAATGGAAAATGAAACATGACCGACCAGGTTGCCATAGCCATAACACTATAGTAGCGAAGCATCAGAATTGCCAGTGACAGGGGCAAAGTTTTAATTGATTTCCTGCAACGCGAGGACATTGCATTGGGGAGTCGTTGTTGCACTGTACAGTGAAATGGAGAAAAGCATAATTCATCATACACATACATATATATATGTGCACATACATATTCTGAGATGCAAGCACTCGTCCACCGAGATATAACAATTTTATGCCTGCTGTCAAGCCATTCCGGCCGAGGAATGGATAAGAGTCATTGGTGCAACTTTAGCTTCAATGTGGAAGCTCGTCGAGCTCGTAAAGTTTTGTGCAGTTTAGGGCAGTGCATTTCTTGCGGCACAGTTCGCACAGCACTCAAAATAAAGGCAACAAAGTGTTTTGTGTTTTGGGTTTTTGTGTTTGCCACTGTGGCAACAACAGCGACTACACACATAAAGTTGTCAAGCACTCGAGCGTTGCCAAAGCCTGACAGCCTTATTCGGATCCGCCTTCTCGTGACATAGACAGGCTATATGGCACAGCGAGAGCGGGGTGCCCGGGCAGAGAGATAGAAGCCAAATATGCCATTTATAATTTAAGCGGGATTAAAGTTTCCTACAATGGGAAACTTGCTGCCTGAACATGCCGCGCGTCAAAAACTTTTTATGGCCGTTGGGCGGCGGCGGCGGCGGGCCAACTGAAAGCCGTAACTGAAAACGGCCCAAGAGTTGCCTGCAAATTTGACATCAAGGCGCCCCCAAACATACCAAAGCGGATTAGGCAGGCAGCCCAAGGCGCTGGCAAAGTGCTTTACACTTTTTTGACTGCTTCGCTTTTACACAGAGATTTCTGTTGGCGCGCCAGCTCCTGTTGCCTGCTGCCTGCTACTTCTTTTGCATCTGCTGCAAAGCAATTGCAGTTTTGGCCTCCATTTTGTTTAGGGTCCGCAAGGGCCGTCGGCTGGCACGGAAAAGCACACGGAAAAGCACGTGAAAAAACACAGCAACAAGCGTCAAACACAACGGCAAACAGCGCCAGCAATTTCGCAAATTGTCTTGAAATGCCAGAACGCTTTTCCGACCCACCGCAAGCACTGGCGAAGCGCTCGGAAATGCCACCGGCAGTCGTTGGATTAATTATGAAAAATACCCATGCCCAAAAGTGCGGGAACGTACCAGACCCGGGGCCCATTGTTGTGAATCGTACAGAAAAATGCAGCCACCTCCGCTCGCAGTCGCTGTGTGGGTCAGCAACTTAATTGTCTGTTAAGTGTCACAGTGCGCACGCAAAGCGGGGGGCGGATGGGCGGTCCGTCCAGAGCCAGTGGGTGGTGGGCGGGGGGGACAGTTGGACAAAAGCACGGCTTGTTGCCGCATCCTGCCAGCTGCCACTAGGCTCACTCTCGGATGTGTGTCGTCAGCTACGCTTTGACACTCGGTCGCACTTGCCACACTTCCTACACTGCTGCTGCTGCAGCTGTCACAGGTGTGACCACGCAGGTGCACGTCAAGGCCGACTACCTAATTTGACGCTGCGTATGAGACAGAAAAACTAAACGGATGAATGGATATACTAGCTAACACGATCAACCGAAAAAACATAATAAAATGTCTAAGCAATAGCTACAATTAATATTGGTTATTATTATTAATATTTGTATTTTAACTTCTGACTTTTAACTTAAGCCTTTATACTACAATCACTTTCTTGGTATTATTGGCTGTATTATATAGATAATTTAGTCAGTGCCTCCAATTTGTGGCTGATTTCAGTTTGTGAAGCATGAATTGGTTGTCATTCGTGCAAGAATTTATCCATTCAGCAGAATTTCTGAATTCGGGCGTATAAATTTTATATAATTTTACATTAAAATATGCTATTAGCTTTTGCTTAAAGAGGACTATTGCAAATATGTGTGCACAATACTTATATAAATATAAAAGATTTCATCTTTAGCCAAATTTATTAAATTTACTTTCGATATTATTATCGATTATATCGATAACGTTTGTTCAAATTAATGTTGCTTTAAAATTTTTGACTTTTTAATTTAAAGCTCTTTAATAATTTCTTTTAATAAGTATTTGTATTTCAAAGCATGTCACTAAAAACCACTTTTCATATAAGTAATAACAAAAAGAATTTACATATATTATATATTGAAGAATATTTTAATAATACTTTTAGATATGCATTCATTTGGGCTTTGCACATTTTGTGACAAAAACGTAGAGTATCAAAAATTGACACAATCTGCTGTGCAAATGTGCTAAAAGCCGAAAATCGGTTTACTGATTTCTTGACTGTATAGAGCTAGTTGGATTTTTACTGGCTTTGATTTTCAATTACCTCTGCTTGATTCATATGCATTGAAAGACTGCCATTGGCAAAGCTGTCAGCTGAACTGACACACACGCACACACACACACACACATGTGTATGTGTGAACGCATATACATACAAAAACATATATGTATGTTTTTATGCTCAAAGTCCATTGAGATGTACGTGGTCGATGTGGACCTAGCTTGGCCTTCGGTAAATATTACGGCCTGCGTCGGACATGAATGATGTGCGCTTTGTGAGAGCATTGTAAAACACTTAACAGGAACGGCAGCCACCCAGTAGTAGTCCTGGCGAATTCTCTGCCTTTGCCTGTGTCTTTGCCACCACATCCACATCCACACTCACAGCCAAAAGATTGTGCGCAATTCATTGTGGATTTGATGGAGTGGCAGGCGGGCAGCTCGGTGGCCAGATGTGTGCACAGCGCATATAATACACTCCATTGAGTTTTGGCCAACACTTCACACTCTTCTCGAAAATTACCGAAGCCTTGATTAACTCACCAGCGCCAGCAGAACTGACCGCAGCTTTCCGGAACGGAGCACGAGGAGCACGTTTGTGGAGCAGGTTAAATTGAAATGCATTCTCGGGCATCGTCATCGCCGTTGACGCCATCGCAAGTGATTGTTCAATGGAGCAAACTGAATCGTTCTTTTTATTAATTAAATTCCACAAAGGTGATTTCCCATTCAGGGTAGCCGAGGTCTCAGGTTATCAGCATTGTTTGCCATCGCAAAAGACAGCTGCGCTTGCGACGACGTCCCAAATTCTCATTAGCTAATTGCCGCGAATGGCTCGTTGCGAATTGGAAGCGCGACTTTAAATACTTTAACCAGGAGCTGGTCTGGTCTCTGTGCGGTCGGAGCACCGCAAAGCCAATCCATTCAACTTTCCCGGTGTTGCAGTAAAAGATTTCCAGCATTTATTGCGATTGTTTCGGATTCCTTATGCAAGTCGGAGCACTGCAGCTGCCTAAACGGACTCGACAGTGGCATTTCCTGACATGACAGCTTTTAGACAAGTTTTGCACACTTCCGTCAATCATTAGAAATTTCATGAATTTAACAGACTACAAAGCTCTTTTAGTCTTTAAAACATCCGAACAATACGAATTGAAAAGGTATAAACACTTCGGTGTCTGGAATTCTTTTCAACATTTTTCTCAGTATTTATTTGCTTTGATAGTGTTTACATGCATTTTCACTGGATTTTCGGGCTGCCGCAAAAAAAAAAGAAAGAAAGAAAGGCATTGGGCTGTACACTCATATTTTTGTTTCCTTTCATTCAACATGAATTGAAGAGAACCAACGCAAATACAAACAAACAAAGCGAAAATTCTGTGGAAAGCCCAAGTTGAGCTTATTTGCACCGATTGCTCTTTTAACTCGGCCACTGTTCGAAATGGTTAACAACAAAACTCTTCAAAAGAACCAAGAACAATAGCTTCATGAATGGGTACTTAAATAAACCCACATACATACGTATATATTACCTTTAGCAAAATGCGAGCACGTTGCATTGAATTCCAATCTGATAAAAGTTTATATATGAGTTTTCTATGAGCAAAAAGTGAAATAAGGATATTACTGTCCGTCAGTCTTTCAATTTTCCGACACTAATGAGCTCCAAAATTAGGAATATATAAAGTGTTAAAAAGTATACATATTTTTTCAGACAAATTTTGATGACCTTTTAAGATTCGAACAAAATATGGATATGTCGACTTTGAGCCATTTTTGACTAATGCCCGCTTTTTATATTGTGAATGAGTATTAATAAAAGGACAAAACATGGGAACTCTACCTTTTTATTGAGTATAACCAAAAATATAAAATACTTTAATACTTTCTTTTATTTTCTTACGTGTTGCCTCAAAATTTTATTACCATAGTATATACACTGAGATTATTAACAGATACATTTATCGAAATGTGGAGCAGATGCAGCAAAATCGCTCGCTAGGAAAGAATGCAGTTTATGGCTCTTAAATTGAAATGTCTGTGTATAATTCTTATGTATATAAGAAATTACAAATGCATATTACTGTATTACATTTAAATTTTGTATAATTAAAACGAGTTGATAGAGTCCCTAATATGAGTTATGCGCATAAATTGCAAGAATACCAAATTTATTATATTTGCTTTTAATTTAAATGAAGATAAATGAGCTTTCATTATTTTACATTATTATTATTATTATTGCATTTTGACCAATATCCAATGAGCTTTCCAAACTTAAAATTTCCCAAATTTCATTTGTGTACATTTTGTTAAATAACGACTTAGAGCTTTGGGAACATGAAAAGTCAGCACAATGCAAGGACAAAGGAATCTCCGAGTTTGTAGCTCATCAATTACCATTGAATGGATCGTTCGTATGAATGCGATGCATTTTGCTTTTGACCAGCCAATATGTGTGTCGATATCGATTCCACATCTCATTAAGCTGCTGCCTGCCAGCCGAGTGAGCTTTGAGCCATTTATCAAATGTGCACTGGATGCGAAACTAGTCGTCCAAATTTGAATTTGATGCCGTCCCATCCTTCGCCAGGACTCAAATGATTCAGATGCTACCGCAGGCCGCAATTCACGCACGCTGAGCGTTTGTATTCAAAGCCAACGAGGGATGTCAATTAAAATTGTGGCAAACTGAAGTGGCACTCACAGTCGCGAGTAGGAAAAAAAAACACAAATGAGATGTAGAAAATTAAATACCCTTACAGATATGTGGAGTATAGCTAAAGTTTAAATACAAGGCTGTATACAATATAGTAATTCGATGATAATTTGATGCTGTTATCTTGACTATGGCTATTAATACTGTTACACACCTTGTGATAATATTAGAATACCTTTTGTAAGGGTATACAAAAATAAATACAACCACAGCCTCGGTTACAGCCAGAAAAGCGAAATGCATTCAGATGCAGCAGACAAGTGGCATTCACATTCGCATGAGTGTGCATATGTAATTGCGGTTATTTGACTGAGAGTCAGCCCGGTTCTGTATCACATGTGATACAGGAGGGGTGGGTGGGGGCGGGTTGGTAAAGGTGTGAGAGGAAAGGCGTAATGACGGGATGCTTTTCTGAGCGTTCAGCTCTTCAATAATTCAAGCATTTTCACACTTGCGGTCAGTTATTCCCATGGACACGGCTTCGATGAGTGGGCGAATAGGGCGTGGCCGTGTGCATGCTGGCCATATGCAAATTTCACATTTGTTTCTGAGCACAAAAGTGGCACTAATCAATGCATTCTAGCGTTTATTTATATTCCTTCAGGGTAATCAAAAGGATTGTATTTTCCACTCACAATTCCTTATTTACATACTCGTATTTATGTCTATGCATGCAGGTAAGCAAATAGCCTAATTTTGTATTTTGCATTCCAAAAATTCAAAAATTCCATACAATTTAAGAACACAACGAGAATTATTACAGTGTTATTGTTCAATTTATGCAAATAAAATGTGTGTTGTGTTATAATTTTCAAACCAACTAAAATAAAAGCTAAATTTGCCTGCGGTGTTTATTGTTTATTGGCTGTTATTTAATTGTTCAACTGTTGTTAATTTAAATATTTATGCAGATGTTACTTTTTAAGCTGACAGCAACGTGCCCTGAGCCTCAAAATTAGTATTTTAAACGCATTTATTTATTAATGTTGCGTTTATTACATTTAATATGATTTGTATCTGCATGCAGTAAACATTACTCTATATTTTCCCTTACATTTTAAATTGCTTTAAATTTTTTAAGTTGACCTTTTAGGCTGTTGAGCGACCCAAGAAGCATGTTGAATTCCTTTTAATGTTGAATTCCTCTTAATGTTAAAGCTCCTTAAGTTATCAAACGAATATTTGCTTTAAACTCAAATTGCATTAAATAATAGAATAAAGCTAAAGCGGATTCGTAGTCCAATTGTTATAATTGCCTAAATAAAAAGGTTCGCTAACAGGATATAACTTTGGAAACGTAGCAGATTGACTGCAAATAAGTTTTCAAGTCTAAAACAGATACACCCCAATCAGCTGTGGACAACTGGAAAGCGAACGAAAGCATCAGCAACAACTCTTAATTAAATTTGTTTTTAAACTTATTTATGTGTATAAAATATTTTCTCATTACACTATCCCACACACCATCCTGTATAAATATGTGCACAGTTTATATTTATATATATATCGTATGGTAATCAATAAATAATAATAAAAATAAAATAAAATCAAATATTGTTATGGACTGCCACATATGCAAATGTAAATACATTTATTGCGAGACAGATGAGTTAATTGGAAAACGGACCTTCGGCTGACATTTTGCATTTAACAAAATATACTTTAATAGAAATGAACATTCCGAAGTACAATTTTTTGAATCCCTTAAGAATTCATAGAAGCAAATGTCAAAATTTTCAAACAACAATTAACCGCAAATAGTCTTTGAATTGACATTGAAAACTTTTCATTTGGAACTTTTCTTTTTCAACGAACTGTGACTGACACTCACTTAACTGTTATTGTTCAATGGGCACTTGGACTTGCGGACTCGCAGTCCGAGTCCAGGTCGTAGTGTTAAGTATTACTGTTGATCGCTTCATTGGAGTGACTTTGTAATCCAATTGAACTCATTTTGAAAAGAAAAAAACGGAAACGTGAGTTACCCCACACAACAGTTTCCGAGGAGGAGGAGAGCGTTTCATTGAGGCCATCAACTGTGAATGCAAAGGGAAACACAAAGGCAAACGTCAAGTACTCAATACTTGTTCGCGATTTAACGAAAATCAGCAAAGAGAGCACAGCAAAGAGAAGTTGATTTTTCATAGCCGACGTGCTTCAGTTCCTGTACACCCACACCTGCACCCACACCACATCCAGAAACATTCACAGATGCCAAATGGCAAACGAGGTGCCAACTTGGTGGGCAGGAATACCCCGCAGGAGGGAATGCTGCTTTGTTCGTTTAGTTGCGTGATATTTCAATGGCTGACTGCTTAATCGTGTGGTATCTGAAGGACGGGGAGGGGCCTGTCGCTGCTGATGGTGGTGTCAAAAGTTAATGCCAATGCGGCGATTTCCATTTGACCTCGTTGCACGACTTCCACTGCGGCAGCCCTGGAATCAATGACAAAAAGCATTGCAAATTTCATTGTTTGATTTGCCATTTTTTGTCCCACTGTTTTCCATTGTTTGAGTTTACCAATGTTCTTCGCACTTTTTGTGTCACCTCCGCCAAATGACATCCATGTGCTACATACATTTATGGGATGGTTAAAACCGTTATTGCAGCATGGGGTGATTTAATTCGGTCACGAATTGCATGTGGATTTATCCGATATGCACTAAATTGCACCTTTAAAGTCAACCCGGCAAACTCGAACAGGTTATTTTGGTGCGTTTATTTTCAACTGAAAATAAGTTGAGTGAAAATAGTATAAATTTCATTTTAAAATCAATGCATTTCTTTGGAAAAGAAAGCATGGATATGAAATTTGAAACAACCATAAATTTGTCAAAACTGAACCGATTTTCATGTTTGATGGCATTCTGATCATGATTTTTCATCAATATTGATTCTACATTTAAAACCGATAAATTTTAGAAAAAAATATTTTTTTTAATTTTTTGTGAAAAAAGCATGTACTCCCCCTTCTTAATTTTCCTAAAAAAAATTTTTTCAAAATTCAAAATTGCGAGTTTGCACTTTTAATCGATTTTGCTGGCCATAAATAGTATAAAAAACTACATTTAACATGATTCTGAGGGGGTCAAATTTTTTGTCAAAAATCATGCCAAAATTGAGAAAAATTTGGACATGTAAAGCTCTTGGACCCATAGGTATCATATTTGAAACACCCATAAGTTTGTCAAAACTGAACCGATTTTCATGTTTGATGGCATTCTGATCATGATTTTTCATCAATATTAATTCTACATTTAAAACCGATAAATTTTAGAAAAAAATTTTTTTTTGATTTTTTGTAAAAAAAGCATGTACTCCCCCTTCTTAATTTTTCTAAAAAAAAAATTTTCAAAATTTAAAATTGCGAGTTTGCACTTTTAAACGATTTTGTTGGCCATAAATAGTATAAAAAACAACATTTAACATGATTCTGAGGGGGTCAAATTTTTTGTCAAAAATCATGCCAAAATTGAGAAAAATTTGGACATGGGTACCATAGTATCATAGTATCACCCATAAATTTGTCAAAACTGAACCGATTTTTATGTATGATGGCAATCTGGTCATGATTTTTTATTTAAATCAATTCTAAACGTAAAATCGCATTATTTTTGATTGGATAGCAGGCGAGTGAATAAGTCCACGGACGATTGTGTTTGAGGCCTTATTTAACGCTGTGGTCCTTATTATTGGTGTGGTTCACTCCTCAGACTATTAAATTCTGTTTTGAATGCATGATTTATTGAATAACTTTAGAAATGGATGTCATTGAAAACTGTTGCTTTGACCTTTTGGCATTTAGGCAACTTAGTTCAAAGGCGCATTGTTTGCTTTAGCGCAGACAGCTCAGAAAGATCGAATGACATATGTCTGGTATATATAATGTTTGTGTTTCAAGTCAGCGCACAGAGCGAAACTCATACGCCCCGTTGCACACAGCAGCTCTGGAATTGACGAAGCATCTGAAATTGCGCAACAAAGCCCTCACGATTTACATTTGAGCTTGAGTACTCGCACTCGTACGTATTTAAATATAAAATTTGTAATTTGAATAGGCGGCGACGGGGAAAGGGTGATGGGGGGCTTATGCATGGCGAGGAAGGAACTTAAATTCTTATTGTGATTACAGAGCGCCGCAATTGCACAGCGGCTCACTTGACAGGACCCGCGGCAGGGACAACGGACCAAAAATTAGGAGCGCCTCTGTTAAAGGACGATTTGATGACTTTAGCAGTAATTCAGGCTGGCAGCTGCTGGTAAGCTGGGGTCCTAATTTCACATTTCGTTCATAAATTGATGCTCAAATTGGCGTCGCTTTTGTGCTGCTCCACATTACCTGGCGCATCATTCAAATTATCTGGAGTTGCGTCTGTGAGTTGCCATCAAACTGATATTTATCTCGTTAGCCCACTTCCCAGCGCTGGCCCAGACAGCTGTCACTGCATACCCGTGCCAGATGGAGGACCGCGACTGGCGGGCGGGCGGGGGGTGGACAGGAAGCGATGAGTTGTAGCGACACCCGGCGACAATTTTCAACGAACTGAAATTATGAGCCGGAGACGCCGGTCGATGGCAATCGATATCAGCCCGGATTGGCATAAGTAGATGATGTCATCGACAGATGCTTCGGTTCGTTTAATGAAATCAATTTAATTATTTTCATGTGTCTCATTTGCATATTTATTAAATGTTATTCGCAAAACGAAAATATTTTACAAACAATAAAGTTTGTCAAAAGTTTACAGCTCCTACCACTTGCCCTTGAGAAGCGCGGTCATAAAGATTACGGCGTGGAGTCGTAAATTGATCTTTAATATTATATTCAAACAGATAATTGAAGATTTAAATGAAATCACAATATTGTATGAAAATATGAAATATATATATGCTTTTGCAGAGAAATACTCTACTCTTTTATTTTACTAGATAATCCTAAATTTTATTGTGCCTGCAAAACTTTGTTTAGTTTGGTATTTTTTTAATAGGTAAAAAAATCATCAATTACATATTTTTATGTCTGAAATCCCAAAACATGCCTCTACATCTTCAATTTACCTTTTAGTTAATCTTTATGTATATGAACTCTGTTTTTCAAAGATACTTTAAGCTCATCTGTTTATTTATTTTATCAACTGCATCTTTAAAAAATATTGAATTTTGAGCTTAAAGCGCACCAACTGTAATTTCCTTTGGAATTCGCATTTTTATGACCGCAAATTCATAAACATTTCTGCCCCCAAACATTATTAACTCTTGCTCGTACTTTGCGCTCTGTTTGTATTGTGTGGAAAACGACATAAATTCATGTTTTTCCGCAAAAAAGAAAATTATATAAATAAAAATCCCCTGGTTGCCTGGTTGGCTTTTACAAAAGGAATTTCATATGAAATTCCAGTAAACGAATTTGTGACTTTTTTAATGAAGCTAAACAACAATTATTACAACAAAACAGGGGTATTCGGGCACAGATGGGGGTGGGGGAGGGACGTTGAATGGAAACAGAATGCTTTATTTCTTTTCAGCACAATTCCGTTACCTTTACATTTGCCCGGAGCTTTTGTGGGCATCCTGTCACCCAAAATTTTAGGTGACAAGTTGGCGCTCCCCTATTTATGCAACTGTATGTATGTGTGTGTGGGTGGGATGTGTGTGGGTGTGCGTGTGTGTATGTGAGACAGGAGTTGGCTTTGCTATCTGTGCCTGCGTATGCTTGCGAGAGTGATATATATTGCCGAAAATTAAATTTTAATTATTCATGTCTGTACTGGTAAATTTTAATTAAACGCTTTTATTTGCCTGTGCTGTGCTCCCCACTCAACGGGCGGATTCGAGTCTGTTTTGCTTATTGTTTTGCAAACGCAGCTTGCCAAGGATTATTCTGGGCTCGGACGGTAATTTCATACAAGCAAATATTTATTTACAAGCATGCATACTGATATTTATTACTTGGTATCATAAGAGCACATAATTGATTAAAAAGCTTTTAAGTTAGTAAATAAATTGCGTGAATCTGTAATAGTTGGATCCAGTAGCTTATTCACGGAGTACTGAATACCTGATTATTTATTCACATTAATCCCAAGCAAATTTCCCAAATTTCCCTTAAACGCCCGCCCTGTTTGCGTAGTTGTTGTAAGGGTGCTTTTCAATGGCGATTGCAATCCTAGGAAGGATAATTAACCGAAACTGAACCGCACGCAACTGCCGTCGGTTATTGTCCAGTTTTAGATTGCATCTCTCTGCCGCAAAATGGGCAGCCACCTATTGCACAATGCGCCTGCATGTGTGTGTTTTTTGTGTTGTTCGCTTTTTTGTCCGCTTTTGTCCTGGGGACAGCAAATGATTCCTAAATTTGCTCGGCTAGTCTAGCTTTTGTTTCGCAGCGTTTCGCGCTTCGTGTACAATTTCAATTTTCCGCCAGCGCTTTTTGCCATTTCCATTTCCTTGGGGCGCCTTTTGTGGAGACACAAAGAGAGAAAAGCGTGTCTGCGGGCGCTTGCACAGAATAATCTGATTGGACTAGTTAAATGGATGCAGTTTTTTTGAACTGGCCCAATAAACCCGCACGGGGCCGAAACTCATCTAGGTACCCATTAAATCTCAATTATGTTGGCCAAAAAAAGGGCCAAACGTTGATGCCATTATAATGAATTGAACACTGACTTCGACTTTGAACCTTTTTATGCGCAAATAATTTAAACTTATGTATTGTATGTCGAAGCGCATTTCCGCATGGCTGCCCGCCCACAATGCCAGCTAACAAGCCAGGCAGCCAGGACAACCACATGGCATTGAAGTTGTGGAATTGTGTGGAATTGGTAGCGAAACCGAGCTAGCCAAGACGTGGGTGCAAGTTTTTCTAAAATAACAGACTTGCTACTGCCGCTGGCGGCAGAGCCACCAACACCCTATTGTACAAATAATCCAGCCGGGATGTGCCCGACTTGATGTTAGCCTGGATTAAATGTCATCGATATATATCGATTATGCCCCAAGTACGATCTTTGAAGTAAAAATCAATGTAAAGCGAACTATTCTAATTTTAAACTTGAACAAACCGATTTTCAAAAAATGTGAGTTATAGTTTCAAATGCAATTTTTGATATTTTCAAATTGCATATTCAAACTTTACTATAATATATATAAGTCTATGCAATCGAATCAAACTCAGTACTTTTTTCGTATGTTTTATAAATAATACTATTTATTTTATATACGATATTAAAAGACTCAAATGTTGTAAATTTTAACTTCTTCTTCCAGCCTTGCGATCATATTTGCAAACCTCATATACCCACTTTCAGTTTTGGGCAAAATCTGGCGTTCGCAACTTGCTAATAAAAAGAAAAGTTTCCTTTTGTGTAACTTTTGCGTTGTGTTGTATTTTAATAGGAACAAACTTGGTTTCTGCCAATTTATTTGTTCCTTTGTTTTGCCAAATCGTGCTGTGTATTCACTTCTATATATTCCTTGGCCAAACACCTCCGTGCCTAGCTGTATGCATTCATGTGTAGGCAAAGGCAAAGCCAAAGGCAGAGCCAAGATTGTTAAGGGAAAAGGTGATTTTGATAACTGTATAATCCGTGGCTGTGCCATAAATCTGAAAATGTTTTATTGCGCCTAATTTGAGCCGAACAAAAGGGTTCGCTCCTCAATTGATTGTTGAATCACATTATTCATGTTTGTGCCAGTTAATGCATTCATGAGCTTAACGCCTGAATAAAACGGATTGGTCCTGAGTGTTGCTCTTAAATCTGCTGATTTTCGACCTCTGCGAGACTTGTTTTTTCGAGTTTTGAAAAAAACATATCCATAAATATAAACTTTACTGCTCCAAGTCATGGTGTTCTAGTTCCGCACGGGAAAGATGAAAACTTTTCAAGAACCTTGAAAATGTCTAAGTGCATGCAATTCAAGATTATATACTATGCACAGGACAATTGTTCCCTTTCGCTAGCTATGTAACTGATTTTTATACCCTAAACCCAATGAAAAGGGGTATAATGGTTTTGAGCAAATGTATGCAACAGCTAGAAGAAGACATCTCTGTTCTAATAAAATATGAGCATCAGAAGATCAGGATTAACTGCCGCGTCCGCCCGTCGGTCCGTCCGTCTAGGGACTACAGCCTTTCAAATATAGATGCAGACCAAAATTATTTCATATGATCGATAAGTGATGGTTTTCATAAATTAAATCTACATCAAATCATTATCATATTATGAGAGCTAAAAATACCCAAAATTAGTTCAATGAGTATTTAAATAGAAAACAATTTGTTGCAAGATAAGTTGAAAGACACAAAGTTATTAATAAAAACGTATGGTGAAATAAAAAAAAAAAATTCAAATCGAGTATTATGGGGGTTATTTAGTAGTTATTCCAGCGTAGCTGCTAAGTAAAGTGCACAGCATGCAGCGTAACTTTGTGTGTACTGCGTTCAGGATATTTTCTAGTCGGGTACTCCCGAGTAGAACACTCTTACTTTTCTACTTACTTTTTATGTTGTTTCTACTCTATTTACAAAGTGCAGAAGAGTATTTTGGTTTTTCGAAATGTTCGTATTTTCTTTCGATCCGTCCTGTTAAACCACTGTACTGCCGACTGATAGATTCATATGTTAATGTGTAAAATCTTTAAAATCTATACCACAGTTCAAATTTATAATTCCTCTAAAAAACAATGCATCTCAAATTAAAAAAAGAAACAATTGGTCGATGGTTTTTGATAGTTCTCACACCTTAAACAGAGTATTGCGCTGTTGTTAGCACCCAGTGTTAAAATTGTAAATTGATTTTTTTTTTCTTTCGTTTTTGTTTTACTTCCTAGTTTTTGTCGAACGGGCTAAAAACTTGTGAAAATGCCAGTTGCTACCAGCTCGAAGCTGACCTCGACCGGTTAAACAACATTTTCATTCTTATTCATCTTCGTTTACAACTGATGATATTTTCTTATACATCCTGCAGATTCCATTAGCTTTCAGATTCTTTCTTCTTTAAAAAATAATCCTTCATTTTTTGGTAAAATATAAAAAGCTGTAAAGCTGCTAAATATAAAAATAAATAGCACTTTGTTTAATAGTTGACAGTTTGCTCAGAAACTTGTTTATTTTATTGGAATAAAATCGAGTCATGTGTTAGATGAGTTCGTTGACCAATTCAATACTATAAAAAAAATTAATAAAAAAAATTCCAAGTGCCTCAGCAAACGCAATTCAATCGAAATATATCTTCGTCTGTCCAGTTCAAGTCTTCAGAGAGAAATAAATAGAGTCGGAAAGAAGAAAGAGGGGCTCAGACACGGTAAGAGGGGAAAATTGACATCGTGCTGTCCATGCCACACGGAGCTGCGAGAAAAATGTTGCATGCCACTCGGATATTTAATGGCGTTCAGTATAAACACAGACACGAAAACTAGAACAAATATAAATGTGTACGAGTGCAAATACAAAGCCATAAGTATACGTGAGAAATCAAAAATGTTGCGATAAGCGCAAGGACTAGCCATGTCCTTTGGCTTTTCAGCTCAGCGCCAGCGAATCGAAAGCCAAGTGCTCGGCATTCACGAGTGCAAGAGCACTGCAGGATTATTGAGCACGTACGAAAAAATCGAATCGAATCGAACCGAATCGAATCGAGTCGAAAAACTTCAAATTTAGATTGAAGTGCCTCGCGTCGAATGGCAACAAAAAATGACGCAAGCTGGCTAAGCTTCACCTTGTTAGCGGCTTGTTTGCTTTTCAATTTTCGGGCTGAAGCCGAAAACGGCAATAAATCCTTTCCCAAGTGGGCGCCCGAAAGTACCCCTAGCACACTTCACCGTCGCGTCAACTGCAAGTGGAGGCAAAGTGCCCTAGGAGCACTTACTCCGCAGCCAACCACCTTTCCACCCAACCACCTACTACGGCTGCATAAATTAAAATGTGCCGCATGGTATCGACGCTCCGTCGGCAGCACCCAAGATGAATGGTTGAGAACTTCAAAAACTCGCACTCACCGAGTTCCACTTGCAGCCCGCCTGCAAGTATCTGCAGTTGAATGCGATTGTATTGAGAATGTTTCGCTTCTGGGCAACTTGAGCCACAGCTGCAGAATTTACAATATTTATAACTTTAATAGCATTACAGAGCTATGCTATTTGCACAGAGAAAACTATACTGAATGAAGTCAGTGTACTCATTTAAATACCAAAATTAACGACAACAGCGCTGCTGAAAATTGTGTGCGACATTTCCGAGCTGTGCTCATCGATATCAATTACTTACTGACTTTAGCCAGATAATGGCTCGTAAAAAAGTTAGAAGCACTAAATTATTGTAGAGACTTTTAGTATATACCAAGAGGAATACCCCTTCATTCAGTAGCATAAGAGTCGACCACATAGAGAACTTATTTAATACAACAAAAAATAAAATATTATTAAAAAATCTAAGAAATTACTGTGCTGAAAATCACTTCCTTAATATAGTAATAATAATAATAGATTGATTGATAATTAACATCAGTTTCATCAGTCTGCCCAGTTTAATCATAGAAGAAACGTGACCAAATCAGAAGCATTTTTGTAGGGGTTCAGTATAAAGTGCCAAATAAACAATAATACCCTAAATAAAGTCTGAAAAATACCTGCTGGTTAAGAGCGTCATGTGGTGATAGGATGTGCAAAAGCTTGTGCAATAAACTAGTTGAAAGCTGCCTGATAAGAAGAACATGCTCGTAATTTAAAGTTTACATTTCACAAGGTATTTCTCCGGCTTACGGAAGTATTCATTTAAATGCGTCGGCTGCGCAACATGGGATCCGGATAATAAAACAGCTTGGGCAGCTGAGAAGGCCACGTGAAGTCCATCAATTGTGGCGATTTGATAGCACCGCATTTGACTTCCACTTCGACGTGGACTTCAGCTTCGAGCTGGGGGCTTTCGGCTTCATGCGAGCACCCATTGAAACAAACAATTTATCTGCATGCCAAACAGTTGCCACTACTTAAGTCCGATGGTATCGCGTAATAAATATTGCAGGCTTCATTTGTATGCTGTGCCACGTGTTTTTGACTTTCCGCTGTCGTTTTACTGAGAGCCACTATAATAACCAGGATATGGTCCGTCAATCCATCGGTCTGTCGGCCCGTCGGCCCTTCGCCAGCACGAAAACCAGACACGAAATAATGTGATGCAAATTTCGTGTAATCATATGCAAAGTCGCCGGAGCAGCATCAGCGTCGACGACAACGAAAGTTTACGTTCGCGACAGCTGGGTGATTGCAGGGGCCGTGTCAAGGGTTTACGAGGTCAGCGAGATGTCAAGAGGTGTTGTACACGAACAAGTGCATCCCACACAGATATAATGAACTTATGTGTCCGCATAAATATTCATTAATTTGGCGCCAGAGTCTTTTCATGTTTCAAGTAATGCTCATAGATCTACTTGTCTGGATGCGTAAATTTGGTAAATTTAACTGCAAAATGCACAACGAATCTCATTTAAAAATGTAGCTGAAGCAAAACCAACCGCTAATAGCATATTTGCAATTTAACAAAATTGTTGCGCAGCCACCCGAAATTTGCAGCGCATCTCACTAAATGCAATTTCGCAACTTGTTACCCAAAAACTTTAATTATGTGGGTCAGGGCTAACATCAGCTTCGGCTTAAACAGCTGCGAAATTTCGCGCATAGCGGTAAATGTGACAGCTTGAGGAGGAGCAGCAAGGCGACGCAATCTGTGGCAACGACATGAGTGGCCCATCCGCCCGACCGCTTTACTAATTACTAAATTGTATGCAATCTACTAAAACTTGCGATTTCAATTAGGCCGCAAAGTGCAGGCTTTAAATTTTGATTAAACGAATGGCGTCAACACAATTAGGTCGGCCCTGCAGTTAATTGACATACAGGCGAACAAACACGACCCACTGCACCACCTGCACCACCTACAACAACAACAATAATACTAGTGCCGCACAACACGAAATTCTGCGCCATCGGCCAAAAACCGCAACACAAATCTTTAATGCCGAGTCAACCGCACATGCGATTGCGGCAAACGCACCGTGTCCCAAAGAGATAAAAACTGAGCAACTGTTTTGAAATTAAATTTAAACTCATTTAAGTGTATGAAATGAATAAAACAATAAATTTTGAAATATACGAATATAATTTACAGTGCAACATAAATATTTGCAACCTTTCCGACAGTGATAAATTTTATTTGAGTGCATTCTGATTGAGAGCTGACCTTAAATCAGTGTTGTTGAATTATTGCAACAAATCCCGGCTTAATGTTTATTTTCCGAAAATATTTAATTCAAGCAAACCAACTTTATTAATAGCTGCTGTTATATTTTGAATTATTTTGCTTCTTCACACCACTGTTCAAAGGGTGTTGGCAACAGTAGGGGGGCAGTAAATTGAAAGCTGCCCGCAAAACTGTATTGAAATTTGCGGTCAATGCAAAACAATTCTCAACTCCAGTGGACGGCTGGGCAAACAGGAGCAGAGCGCTGAGCTGAGGTGGCCAAAAGAAGGTAGGAAACTGTTGAGTGAAAGCCAATTGCAAATTGTGTGCTTTCAATTGATTTGGTTGAAATTGCATTTGGCATTGCAATGGCATTGGCAAATAGGCCGCATTGGAGGGGGCTGAGCACCAGGATGCAGGACTCGTGCGATAGACTGTTAATCAAAAAGCAGCCAGAACAAACACGACTCCAGTGAGTGAGTGAGTGTCCCTTAGCCAAATACAAAAAGACAGGCATCCCTTATTTATAGGCAACATGGCATTAAGTTAATTATTTATGCTGACCCAAACCAGGGTCTCGAACAAATGTCTTGGAGTCTGTCCATCCTTGCCAGGATAAAAAAAAAATAAACAGCAAAGACGCCGGACCAACTACAACAAAGATGACGTGGACAACAAGGACAACACTCCACTCCCGAGTGTTGTTCTTTAATTTCAAAGTGATAAAAAATTAACACGACAGCGAGCGAAATTCGGTCCGCCCCAAGGGGGTGTCCCAAATACACATACATTCGCCAAGTGATGCTGCTCTTCCCGTTGAGAAATGGCCTCCTGTTGGTGTCTGCCACTGCCATTAGTGCGTCCGCTGTGGACGCCGCGCCAAATGTCCCGCATCCGCCTCCGCACACTTGAGGTGAGAAAGCTGTGCCCGGACCGGACCGGGGTGGGCGTGCTTTAGCTGTCAGCTCTGGAAATGATTTATATTTGTTATTAAATTTGCAGTAGCATTTGAATACCGTAGCCCTGGCATTTGATTGCCATTATTTGCCGACAGAATGAGGCCAATGGCGCCAGCCAGGGGATTTGCCGTCGCTCGTAAAGTAGCCGGCCAGATCCCATATTGAAAAGTCGCAATCGTAGTCTCAACAACTGAGAATTGACAAATGGAAATTCGCACAAATTTTTTTCTAATATTTGAGCGGCTTTAATGCCGTTTTTCTATAAGAACTTTGCCGCGATTGTACTAACACAATTCCGTGATTTAAGTGGATAAGTTGGCCAAATATCAATCAGGCTGCCAGCTGTTCCTCACCTGAACGAAGCCGTCATCTATCACTTCAGTTTCGTGTCAAGTCAGTTTGGACAGCAGAATCATGTTTATTTACTGGATTTTTTGTTGAGTTCTTCAAATGCTAGATTGAGCGTCAGTTTAATATAATAAATGTGCTCACCCGAAACGAAATCAATTTCAATTATGCATAATAATATAAATAATTGAGGCTTTATATGGAAATGTCTTTGTTGCACAAATTGCTCAATTTTTATTTTTGGTTGCACGTTCCTCAACATTTGCATACAAACGATAGACCCAAATATTTTCCGTTCTGCTTACATTATATTTCTGCTTATTCCTTCCTTCCTGCACACACATTTGATGCCTTTTTATTGGCCAGAGAATTTCACACGAGCGCCCCTTTATTGATCCCCTGGCACAGTAGCTCGAAATAGACCAAAATTCAAGGTAAGCGCTCATTTTGCCAAGCAAATTCCCAAAAGATTTAACGAATCAATATCAAAATATTCATCAGATGATTCTTTCGGTTACAAGCAATGTTATTATTATCATATAGTAAAATTCATTTTTTTTAATGGGTTTCTTGATTCATTGAAATCTATCCCTAAAGCTGGTACATATTAACTTAAATAATTAAATATAAAATTACAAATTGAAAATAGCATATATTTTCTTAATCAGTGCAATATCAGACGGGAATACTCATATCTAAAAGTTATTCAACTGTCCGAGGAGTACAATTTGATTAAGATGTTGGCTTTTTTTTGGGACTTAATTCTACTTTAATCAAAATTTCCCACTGTTCTAATAAATGCCAATCGTTTTAGCACGGCAATGACTTTGCGCACCATAAAATAGAACGGCTTCCACATGAGCGTCCAGAAAGAAGTGTTAAGAGAATTTAAAAAAAAAAACAAATCATAATCGCGTAACAAATCAAACTTATGTGCCTTCGAAATCCTTCTTTTACGTGACCCTTTTCGATGTGGCCAATCAGAACAGCCAACGCAACTGAGCACAAAGCTCTTTCGAAGCTCCAATGTGTATCTGCAGGCTGCAGAATGAATTACGCACTGTTCGACAATTTTCCTGCGGCACAAAACGGCTCTGGGGAAATATTAAGAAAATGGCATACAAACAAAAGTCCCCCTAGGAGACATTCAAGACCTAAAGCTTTGTATGTATGCACATAATATGCGACTGACTGATTGCTTGACTGAGTGACTAACTGATTAATAAGTGATCAGCACATTTCACAAGCCCTAAGAGATGGAAGGCATATTTTGTAATTTTTATAGTGTTTTGAAATTTTCAACAATTTTTTAGATTTTCCTAATATTTATCAGATCTTTGCATAAATTTGTTGAAGAACTGCATATCTAAAAATTTTAAGAAATGTTGGCTGTTATGCGAAAGTTTTATTTTTGAAATTTGGCTATTAATGTCTTTCACTTTTGCCATAAAACTATGTAAACCGCTAGTCGCTATAAATTGCATGCATTAAATGCTCGTCATTATGTGATTAGAAGTCACTTTAGAGCTATATCAACACATCAATAATGATAATCGCATTCATTGCTGTTAGACTCATGTTTACATAGCCAGCTGTCGATATTGCTGCGGGCTGCTTAACGGTGATTTCCCAAAAAAAAAAAAAGAAGAATACCGCTAAAAAGTTTATATATTGGCCTCACACGAAGCACGTGCCGTCGTTCAGAAAGTTTGTGCTTTCTCTTTTTATATATATATCTCTCTTTTATCAGTAGCTGCAGGCAGAACCAAAATGGCATCAATATGATGGCAATGTCTCAAGTTAAACCAATTTCCGAGAGACGCCAATACATCAGCCCAGCGGCGGAGCTGCTGCAAATGCACAAAGTTGTGCCACTGTGTAAAAGCATGATACGTAAAAAAAAATGGAAGGTAACAAGTAAGAACTCTGCAGTCGGGTGTCACCGACTGCATTATACTTGTTCACGGCCAGAATTATAATTGTTATTTCGATTATTTTGGTTTTTTACACAATCTTCGAGGAACGAGAAAGGGAGCATTCTAGCAATCTTTATGCAGAATTTGGTGACATTCGGCTAAACGAACAGACAGACATTTTACAAAAACAATATTCTCTTTTGACTTCGTGCACGAGTATTAAAATATTTTTATAAGCGATACAGTGAGAATTTTCAAATACCCAGGCTCGCGACTAAACCTTAAAAAAACGTTTTTCTCTACCCTCGCAGGAAGTATTAAAACTATGTTATGAGTGAGCAGCCATACAAAACATGAGACCAGATCTTGAACATATAATTTAGAAATCACCTCTAAAATTATAAAATTTGATTATATCACTTCAACATAACTATTATAAATATTTATTTTGTAACAAAACAATTTCGTTAGAAGACTAATTGTTTAAACATCGAATATAGCATGAATGTAGTATTAAAGCAAAAGTGGCCAAAGCTATTAAAAAGTTATGTTCATAGTTTATACAAACATTTCAACAATTTGCAAAATTTTAAATCAACTTTATGTTCGGTCACGTTACGTATGACTATTAGTATGCCTAAAATTTATGAATACTTTTTTTCGTTATTTTCCATCTACAAAAAGTGTAATGGAAAAAATTGCATTTTTCTATGACACGTGTGCCTTGCATAGCATTTGGTAAAAAATAATAATTGAAATTTCCCTGTTTCGGTGTTGCTTTTGGAGAGAGAGCATAAAACAAAAAACCATGTAATTGAATATGTATGTTTTCACGTAACACACGTACGTTAATTTATTGCTTAAAAAAAAACAAAACAAAACAAAACGAGCGTCAATTTAAGTTCTTTTAAAATACACAGTAAAATACACCAGTTACTCAGCATACTTTAAGATGCGAATTTGGCATTTTAAGTAAAATTCTGTTTCAATTAAGGATTCTTCTAATAAAATCTATTTTTGAAGACATTTTAATTGAAGAAAATTCTATGCGTGTCGAATTTTATGCTCGCTGAGTATCTAAATACGAAAATCATAATATAAAACGAGCACAAGAATTAACATTAAACAACTGTTAGTTGCGCGATTTGGACCAATTTTGGACTGCGGTTGCGTAGTCAGAGCCATTTAAAACACAGGTCAAATGCCGCACCAGCGAGCATAGCGACAAGGCCAATGCTCATCTGCTAGGTATTGTGCAGCGATGGCATGCTCGTAATTACCCGACCAAGAGAACCACTTCAGGATGCCATTGTTGCCAAACTGTCGTTTGACAGATTTTTGCATAGTTGCACGGCACGGCAGCCAGATGCAAGGCTCAGGCGGGCACCTAACACAACCAGAGTATAGGTTCGGGTGGCTAGTCATCCACTCATTGCCATGTGTCGACAGCCACTCACTTCTTGAGTGGTGCACGGGGGGATGGCAACGGGAACGGGAAGGGAAAAGGCAGCGCAATGTGGAAGTGGGCCAATAGGCGAGTGCAGGAAACGAGGCCTGGCATTTACACAGTCGGATGATTTAGATAAACAAGACATGAGCTGTCACAGTAAACCAAAAAAAAATGGTAAGTAACTATGCCCCAGTGCCCGACAACGTGGTACCGTGTACTCAGTGCCTTATCATATTTTCTAATTTATTAAAAAATATATTTATAAAAAGAATTTAAATAAAATTTCTAATAAACTATAAGAAGATAATAAGATATTATCACTACTGTTTGCAGTGATAAAGAATATATTGACCCAATTCGTCGGTTTATTATAAAAATGTACAGGATAAAAAACAAATAGAAAATGTAAAGCTTTAACTGACAAATCTAGTTTAAACGCTCAACAGCTTATTTATGTATTTTGCATGGGTTCGTGTTTTAACAAGCCCTTAGCACAACTATGTTCAGCAAAAATCATGAATCAAATTTTATGATATTTTAATTTCTGAAAGTCTCTCAAATAAACCGTATTATTTTAATTTTAATCTCAGATTGCAGATGAAATACCGTCAATCGAAAATTATATCTATACTTAGATACCTTACCTTGTTCAGTAAGCAATTCCTAAAAAGATAATACCCTTTTTGCCACTTCAGCCAAAGGGTATCAAAAAAAATTGAAAATACCGCTAGTTTGATGCTTACACTGAAGCTTTAGCAACTAAGACGGAGTCAAGCAAAAGTAGTAGTTATTATTACGCAGGAGCAGAAGCAAAAAGATTACGACAAATCTGTGATTGTGACTGCCATTGCAGAGTCAGATAGCAGTCAGATGGCAGAAAGCCTTTGGTTTTATGCTTTTAAGCAATTTCAGGAGTTGGCCCACAGTAATTTAATTACAGTTCATTTTGCCTTTCACTTAATAGGCTTTCACATTCACAACTTTCGCCCAAAAACACAAATTAATACCAACAACAACTAACTTTGATCAATGGCAAAGCTTTCATTTATCCATTTTTGTATTTCCATTTGATTACCCAATGAATTGCTGATTATTATGTCCTAATTATATGTGACTTATGCCACTTTCAAAAGAGAATATAAATTCATAGCTAAATATTTGACTCACAAATAAAATTAATTTATAGGCGTAATAAACATTTACACGCTTCAAATTAAGCAATAAAAGCTATATAAATACATGTATAAATATTTATATATGCTAGTTAGATGGATTGTAAAAACTAAACTCTGATATCTATAGACTTATACATTAATTAGCGAATATAATAATCTTTTTAATACGCACTTTGAATTTTGGAATCTTGGAATCCTGATTTTAGGCATATTTCAGAAACGAAAAGAGCCAAGGACAGCAAATTTCCTATGTGTGGCTCATCTATAATATATACAGATCAATATTTGTTGGATACAGAGTACCATGCAGTCGGGTACTCTTGACATAAGCACTTCAAATTGTTTTACCTGTAATTGATAGGAGAAATACAAAGTAATGTTTTTGTGTTTTCAACCTTATTAAATTTCTTGTAAATCTTTCCTAAGTCTCAACCTTAATAAATTAATATACCGTGTAGGGACAAGATTTTACATTTTTATTTATTTACGTTTACAACAAAAAATTTTGATCAAATCTAATCAAAGCCTTGCTAATTTGTAATTTACTTAACTTAATTTCGAATATAATGTTTACGTCTTTTATTGGACTGAATGTGTGGATAAATGGAAAAATACTTCCACAGTTACATAAATCAAGAAATTAAAAACAGAAAATTTAAAAAGTTTCTTCTCGATTATGCTGCTTGAAAATATTGTTTGATTTATTGTTTAAAACAATTTACTTTCAATTTGAGCAATAAAAGTTAACAATTTCAATATTCTTTGTAAGTCCGAACTAAAGTTATTTGAAAGAACTTGGACAGTAATTTCGTAAATTCCGTCAGCTTCATAAAATGAAAATTTGTAAACAGTAAATGAAAAGTCGCAGTAAAGGTTGCAAATTGTTTATTCTAAGCGTGCAGCTTATATGTTAATGGGTCAATTAGGTCCAATGAAATTCCGAATTCCATTTTGTCAAGAGCCTTAACTGCAGGCATTCCCAAGAACTTCGCACTTTTCTGTAACCACTTTTCTGCTGTAACCTGTTGGCGAGTGTGTGTGGGATGTGCTCGGCTCCGTCAGCATCACAGCACTGAGCTCTTTGTAGTCGTGCAGCGGCATCTTTGCCATCGGCGGATGTGGATGCTGTGCTCCTTTCTGCAGGAATTCGTGAGTCTGCGCCTAGTATCACGAATCACTGGGAACAGTTTGTTGGGTTGCCTTTTTGAACGTGTGTGTTGTGTGTTTATTTTGGCAGCGAGCTAAATGCGACAAATGCATTTGAGATAATGCCGCCTGATAATTAACACACTTGACGATCAATCTTGTCCGAGGGACAGACACACGGCCCATTTAGCTCACAGTGTTACCGATTTTAAATGTTTTAGCCCATGTCCGAGCAAACCAAAAGTCAACTCGTAATAATGATATATTCTGAAGAGCATGGGAAATTACGTTTGGGGCTTAGCTCTTTCCTTGCTGCTGTTGCTGCTGCTGCTGCTGCTGTGTTGTTGTCCGTCTGTGCGTCCGTGCGCAATTGTGGGATTAGCCTAATGAGGTGTGCAGGGCACCCAGTGGCCGTCTGATTGATGGCAATGATTATTCAGCCTGACAGGCTTACCAGTTGTTCAGCACTGCCCACAACCCCAACCCCTAACCCCCATTCCCCAACCCCATCTTCAAGCTGTCAGAATTCAACGAAGCGGGGAAACCAACTCCAAACATTTGTGCCCTGAATATTATCTGTCCGATTGTTACCGAAATACATTTATAGCCGTGGCCAAATAACGCGTCGCCTATGGCGTCGCTTGCATATGTAAAATTATCCCATTTCAAATGCATTTTGCTGCATTACGCAGAGGGCAAACGGGGCGTGGCAGCGGCAATTTGCATATTCTGAACGAATTTGAAAAGCTGCCGCAGGCGTCTGCGAGACGCACTCGTGAAACCCTTTTTTTTTTGTGGCTCTAGCTCAGCTGAAAAATATCAAATATCAGGTGAATAGGAGCCGTTAGGGTTGCCGTTTGGCTTGGGTGGCTGTTATTACTGTCAGCCACTTTATGGGCGTGACGTGGGCCAAACAGCGAGCGCTCGCTGGAAGGTTCCATTAGCTAAATGCTGGATACGAGCATTTTGGCAGGCGAATATTGCCTCCTAAGTGGTTGCCATTAAGTTCAATGCTGTGATCAACATCTCTGCCGGAAAAAACAAGTTTATTCACTTAACAAAAAAGAGCATTGATGCTGAAAAAAATCAACCCAAAAATAAGCTTCTTTCAAATTATCAAATTCCGATACCTAATCTGTAAAAATATGAAATAAATAAGATAAAATCAAGGACTGAGCTCTAAGTCGAATTAAAATCAAATTTAAAAATAAAAAATTGTCTTTAATAAATATATCATTGTGTTGAAATTGTTTAAGCTGTTCAGGAATTTTTATAAACTTATTGTATTTTTGTTTTTGTACTTTTCCCGAAGTGGGCTTGTGCAATATCCGTCTTGCTGTCCGTGTGTCCAGTGTTAGTGGCTTACAGATTACTCGTATATTCCATCGTCATTCATCTATATTCCCCCTCTGCTTTAAAGTTTGATATATACCTTACTTTGTGTTCATATTCTATATAAGTTAATAAACGTGTTTAAGCCAGGTTTGCTTTTCACTAAAAGCTATGCAATTGCTATAAAGAAAAAACTATTTTTTCATATGAAAATATATATATTGGTATACATCAGTATATATATGTTTTAATTTAGTATGTATGCTTATCTTTATTTTTCCTTGTAGGATAATTTTTAAATGGAACATTTGACTGCCAAAAAGTATTGCAACATTTATGTATTTGTGTGTGTGTGTGATGTTTAGTCGAGGACGTTCCCACTATCATTATTGAGGAAAACACTTCATAAATTATGAACGCACATTTCCGATGCTGACAAGAAGTTTTAATTGCTTTTCCGAATGCAACTTATGGGTATACCATATGCAGCACCTAAGTAGAATTTGCAGATAACCCCCCACTCCCACCCCCCACAGCGTATTAGCCACCTAAGGTGGCCCACACCCGGGGTAGACACGTGCCAAATTTGTTGTGCAATATTCGTACTAACGAAGACACTCTCCCAGCTGCATAACAACTATGGGACTATGTATTTGTGAAATACGTACTTAAGGCTCTGCATAACGAAGCCGTAAAGGAGCACTCGCTCGGCAGGAATGTCATAAAGTTGACAATGCTTACGGCTGTCAGGGCGTCCGCTCCGGGCCATATACCGAAAGCTATGCAGCATAACAAGCCAGCATAAATTATTTACATCTTAATCAAACTCGACCTAGTCCTCGTTTCATGTTGGCTGGGACAAAACTTCGTTGTCAACTTTGACAACTTTACTTGTAAATTGGATGTTAATTACTCGAACTCATGTGCATTCCCCCATCAAACTTGCAAATTACACCAAATAGCTACTGCATATATGTTAAATATGTAATTTCAGCTTGCCAACTAGTATTCCACTCAATATCTACTGCAAATCGGTTTGTAGTTCTTTTCCGTTTTCTACAAATTTAATGGTATAATTTTTCATTGCAGCTTTTGTGGGGACTCGGGTGGGCGGCAAGGGGTGACTGCCATTGGCTCAGTAACGACGCCATAAAGAATTGAATCCAGTTTTGTTTCTGACATTTATGGAGCTGTGCTGTGCGGTATAGAATTCCATGAACACTTCGCAATCATTTGCGCCAGTTGTCTTATCGTTGAAAGCTGGGCTGGCTTTACTTTGGCCATAGAAAGTTCACCCAACCCCAGCCACATCAGTTTAAGTTTCTGTTTCTGTTTCTAGTTCTTCGTTTTTTGTTCTCATGCCCGTCTAGGCCACATTGTTGACTTGCCGTAAAAACATCAAGCAAAAACAGATGCAATGCACGTGGAAGCATCAAGCGTTGCAATTTCGCAAATTGTCTTGAAATGCAAGAATGCATTTCATTCCTTTTGCACAACCAGTCACACCCCCTTCCTACCTCCTGCCGCCCACTTAACAGCACGCACAGTAGCAGTGCATAGCAGGCGCCTGCTGGCCGGAATTATGAAAGTGGGCGTGGCCACGCTTAACACCCCAATCCCATTCCCTGCTGAGTTGCCAGCAAGAGCTTTCCAAAATTGTTGCCAGCTGCGAGAGTAGTTTCTAAACTTGTTGAGCATCTTAATTAGCTGCAGTTGTGTTTGACTTAAAAAATATTTAATTAAAAAACTGTACTTTAAATTTATTTAATCTTATCTACTAAAATGTCAATAGCAACATATATAATTAATTAAAATAACTTAAAAACTTAAAAAACGAATCTTTAAGTTTGATTAAGTTTTCTACATTTTCATAAAATTGCATATTATTTTTTTGTGTGTGTTTCTAACTTTTCAAAAAAACTACCAACAGAGTAGCCCTCAAATTAAATTAGCCACTTTGTGTGCAGGTCAGCAATTAATGTTGAGGAACAAGTATGCCATGTCTGTGAAGAGCTACAACATTTTCAAGAGTTCTCCGAGCGTTTCTGGTCAGACTCAGTCCCAAAATTGATACCAAAATGGCTAGCCACAAACATGCTTATGCTACTTCAAGGGTAAATTAAAGAGCTACCAAGTACAACCAGCTAGTAGACGGAAATGTTCTCAGTTACAGAAAAGCAATTTTGCAAAATAAGCTTATATGGTCATAAAAATATAATAACAACCACAACACGACCGAGCGGCTACGTCATGTGGGCACTGATAGGTAAGGGTAGAAGCTTGCCTCTCTTTTTTTTTATTTAATAACGAAACTCTTAATTACAATCACTATTCTCGTCATATTACAAGTAGTCAGTGGTTAGTTCGCAACATCTGTCGCTGCACACACATAAATTAAAAGTACCTCAGTTTTACTTAGTTTGTGGCAATATCATAAAGCAAATTAAGCCAAGTCCGAATATTTACCCAACTACTGAGATTAGTTATGAACTACTTTTTATGCCAAACACTTGTAATACAGCTCTAACCGTGTCGTGATTTTTTTCTTTATATGAACACGTTCGAGGTGCAATTTAGTGATTTTCTGTGTTCGAGCAGAGCCCTTTTTTATAGCCTATGAAAATAACGAAAATTTCCTAAAGTAAATTCAAATTAAATATTTGATAAAAATCAATCATTAACTGTAAAGCACTCTTTATAAAGCTTCCAGTAACTTAATTTGTCTGCAATAAAAATCTTAAAAATTTTAACACTTTTCTGTAATAAAAATCTTTAAAATTTGAATACTAAGTTAAGCTTTATGAACTCCATCTCTAACATAAAAATTTTAATAGCAATGACTTTTATTATTTAGCTACTTATCAATCTGTCTTTAAGCATTCTACAATATTGAGGAGTTTATCAATGTGTATGTATATATATATGTGTGCTAATACTGTATAAGTATACTGTTATACAACAGTGATATTTAATTGGCAGGTTTGGTGTGCACACTCAACATAATTAAGGTTTGAATACGTAATTAAGTATATTCCATTACAGGGAATGGTCGATATTTACCTGTTCCTTGGACATTTGCTGACCTTTTGCCTGAGACTCAAATATTTATTATTTAGTTATCCTTGTAAAATTACATTGTAATTATTTAACGGCGAAGTCATTCTGACAGAAATTGGCCATTTAATATTTATATTTCATAGCCAAAGTTAATAAAAAGCCATATTTATTTATGCCTTCCTTTGATTGCAGGCTTGTTTGCATTTTGTAGACTGCCGAAATTAATAATCTTTGGTGTTTTTCTTTTGGGATACAGTTCTTTTGTGTACCATATATAATTGTTATCGTTGAACCGATGAGCTTCTTTTGCCTTCAATTGATTCTGCTCAGTTATGTCAGGGTTTTTGCCCCGTTTCCATGCTATAAGCTCTGTTAGTGGCTTCAAAACTAAAAAGTAGAGCATTTCGGCTAATGAGATGACGCTGAATCCCATAAATAGGCCCATTACACCGCCAATGTTTGCTGTTGAACAAAATTGAAATGTTAAAAAACATACGAATTTTCGGAATCAATCACTTACACAAGAACTCTGTGAATCCGATATACACGTTCTTCATACTTCCGTAATAGGCCGATTCTCTGTAGTACAAATTCATGACGGCAATATTCTCCAGCATATAGGACTTGTTTAGGCTGGCCACCAGGCGATTTGCAATCCGGAAATTCCGTTTGGCCAGGGGAAAGTATAACGCATCGGCCGTGTACGACAAATCAAAGCAGCTGGGCAGGCACTCCGCACGGCATTTGGCCGTCTCGATCCTGTTGTCGGGACGCTGGGCCTGGCGGATGCAGATCTCATCCTTGACGCTGCACACGCTGGCATTGTTGTAAATATGCGGATAGTTGTAGGGAATGCAGTTGCAGATCTTGTGGAGATATATGGCGATGCATTCGTTTTCACAATATCCGTGGGTATACACCTTGTGATAGAGCAGTTTCTTCTCGTTCTTGAAGACGCACTGTCGATCGTTTCGCGATATCGCCCGAATGGTCGGCACGGCCTCGGATCTGCTAACCTCAAGGCGAAAGTTCGTTTCGTAGCCAATGCCCAGCACCAGGCCCTCCTCCTTAACGTTGGGTATCGTTATGGGATTATGAAAGAGGATCTAAAAAAAAATGTTTTAGTATGATTTTAAAATTTGGGATATTTGAAAATTTTTATTCCTATATACAGACCTTAAAGCCAGGTCCGTTTGTGGACGAACAAAAGTATTCGTTTAACTGCGCGTCGAGCACAGCAGTAAGACCCATTGTGATTCCAGTGCCTATATCGGAATTACATTATTATAATCACTAAAATTTAGAATGCGATCAATTTACCAAAAGCCGTTGTTGGGTAATATGATTTTGGCAACTTTGAAGAATATCCTGATTCTGGGTCCCAAGCGACAGGCTCGATTCCAAGATTGGTGGTCAAGTTTTTGCCATTAGTTGAACTGCAATAAATAGCTACTTGAGTTAATTAATTTAATTAAATTCAGTCGGTGCACTCACTATGGTTTAAAGAGAAACTCTGAGGGCAGAAAATTAAACACACAACACAAACCCTCGTCAGTGATAATCGTGCGAAATACATGGGCGCAGTCATATTCCACAGCACTGAATCTGCAATATCGCAGCATCTGGTCGCAGGGCTGGGCGTGTTTGATCACAAAATCGGATATTCTTAACGTGTTGTTGCCAAATTGAGTGGACCACGTTTCCTCATTTTCAACTGAGTCCGGACTGCAGAGTAGTTTCAGTAGATCACTTTCACTCGATCCCCTGATTGAAGTATAAATTTAATTTAAATTTAAGAACTTTATTTTTTATTTTATTTTCAACTCACTCCTTATATGATTGCACTTTGCTGCGTTGAACCTGATTCATGTTGCATATGGTTACGGCCGGAAAGGGCATCTTGTAAATGGATGTTGCCTGTGGACTGATGCCAATGATTACTGGCGTACTATCCCACTTGGCATAGATGTTCGATATGAGCTGGCAGGTCATCAAAAATGCGGCCAAAAAGGCAATCAAGAAGAATAATCTGCAACAAATTTCTTTCGAAAGTAAACAATTTATAATTTTAATACGACTTTTACCTCTCCCAGATGCTAAGCGCTGAGTCGCCAACAAATTTAAGTCCGTGTAATCCCGTTTCCCTTAAAAACACAATCAGACTTTTTTGAAAGCTGTTAAGTAAAAAGTTATAACTTTTTTGACTCTTCTGTTTGGCCTCCATTGTGTCTAGTGCACCCATTTAGACAAACAGTGAGCTACTTATAGCCTAAATACCCTCAAAGACAATTAAATCCTTTGGGCGATTACATTTAGTGATTACTTGCTTTCAATTAAATGTTGTTGCGTAAATTATAGTTGGGGCTTTCTCTCAATGAAACCATTTCAAGCAATTCCGTTAATTAATTTGTGGTTTCATTTGCGCTTGGTGATAAAAAAAGACTGAATAGGGTATCTATTATAGTTAGGTTCGGCCGTTACCGACTGCGTTATACTCGTTTACAGTATAAAAAGAACCTAAAACAGTCGAAAACAGTCTTCATAATATTAAATAATAAATATTATTACTGTTATTTTGAAAACATAATATCTAATAATAATTAATATTACTGTTATTTTAAATAAATATATATGCTTTTAATGTATAAAATCGGGAAATCATGGTTGCATTCTTTGGCAGAGTTTGGCTTTAAAATTGTGGGAGTTGCGATTTGCGATTTGAGGAGTTAAAACATTTTCTTAACCAAATAACTACAAATATCAATTTGATGTTTCTATTTCTATCTTTAGACAGACCGACAACATGATGGACACTGCAAAAACCCAATATACTATTTTTACTTCGTGAAAGAGTATACAACATATTATACACATATTTTGCTTGTGTTCTTATCGTTAACTTTTTATGCGTAAGAGAAAGCTTTTTTATATCAAAAGCTCGAACTCATACAATTGTCCGGCGTTGCCCGGCCACATTATCATTTATTATGTTAAGGTGGGCAAATAAATACCATTAAGCCGATTGGAGGCCATTTAACCATTTTACAGAGCAGAAAATTCTATTTTTGCAGTGATTTAATTTAAGTGAGATATCAAAAAAAAATAATAAATAAATAAATATGAATAAAAAATAAAAACATTGTTTTATAACAAATGTATTATTTGTCTTTCAGTTTTTTCCGTAGTAAATGATAAATATGTCCTCCAAAAATGTTCGAAGTATTTAATTTCGTTAAGATTTTTTTAAACTTTTCCACAAATTTTGATTGATTTTGATTTTTATTAAGAATGACGAGTTTTTCTTAGGGTATACAAGTACACACATCGACATACATAAATAATGGTAACAATCTCAAATGTTGAGCAAGTTACGTTATTTTTGTATTTTTTATTCTTTGATAACAAAGCTCGTGTTAAAAGCTTAAAGCTTTTCGCTACACGTGATCATCAAACGGTTATGAGAGGCCGGCCGTAAGTTTTTATGCCAGTTGATCACAGTTCCGTTTTGGGTCAGTTGCAATGAGGGTTCGGCGGAACCCGCTGCCTCGCCGGCTGGTGGACATATTGTGTTATCTCGTTATTGGCGTATTCCTGCCCATTGTGTTCATATTCGAAATAATTGTTGTGCTGCCAACGATACACGAACCCGGCGGCTTCTTACACGCATTCACATTTTTAATGGCCATGTTTCTGTTGTTCAACATTAAGGGGAACATGATAGCCTGCATGATGATTGACACAAGCGTGGAAAGTGAGTAAGTGTTGAAGAAACTTTTACTTTAGCATTCATACGTGCCACTTTTAGATGCGCTTGACAAAATACCACCAGACGGGGACCCAAAACGCGACGAGTGGCGACAATGCACAATATGCGATCGATTAGCACCTCCCCGATCGTGGCATTGCAAGGTTTGCGGTGTTTGCATACTGAAACGCGATCACCACTGCCTCTTCACGGGCTGTTGCATTGGCTATCTCAATCATCGCTTCTTCATGAGCTTCACGTTCTACCTGTTTGTCGGATCGGTCTATGCCCTGGCCTACAACTCGGTCTATATGTGGCTGCTCAACAGCGATACGTATTGGAATTGGACCACTTTCCTAAAGCTGGTTTGCCCCATGCTTATGCTGATCGTGGGCAACTTTTGGACAAATGTGCAGCTGTTCTTTTATAGTCTGAACATTTTGGCGCTGCTCTATGCAGTTGTGATATTGGCCTATCATGTGCCCATTGTGCTGCGCGGTGAGGTCTGTGCGGAGAGCGGAAAGCAGCACAAATATAATAATGGACTCTATCATAACCTGAAAAGTGTTTTTGGTGAAAGGATGCATGTCGCTTGGATGTCCCCGTTGGTTAAAAGTCCGCTGCCCGATGATGGTTATACTTGGAAGTCAACAGAAGACAAAAAGTCGAGCTAACTATAGCCTGTTTTTGGGATAATATTTATGTAAATAGTCATTAAACTTAATTTATATATCATTAATATATATATAGAAGTATCAATATAGCGAGCTCGGCAAAATATCAAATCTTGGAAGATTCCTATTCGTACTATACGTGTTATATAGCTTGGTTTATTTTTGATATTACTTATAGTATAAACATTTTTACCCAGTTCGAAAAAGAGTTAAAATGTTTAAAATGCTTAATGCCACTCACTTTGGCTCGAACCCTCAATTTTAAATTCAAAGATTTATAAATAATTATACAAAATATATCTTTTTTTTTGTTTTATAACTTAGAGTTTAAACATATTGTAAGATTCGTTTTAAGATTTAAAAATGTTTGAGTTTCGCGCTCAGCTTGGTTCGGTTAATGAAAGAAATGCACATTCGAACTTTCCTCAAAATGGGGAAATATTCATTCTTGACTTTAACGTCAGATTTAAATTGAGCGTTTAGGAATTAAATTTAGCCAGAAACTGTAAGGCAGTAAAATTTGTAAGAAATAATGGGTACAAGGTATTAACGCATGTTGGCAATTTACTGCTACTGCCAATCGGGTTGACCATGGAATATTTAACAATCGCTCGAAACACACACAAAACATAGTTTTTAGCTTACTTTTTTTTTGTTGATTTCATATGATAAATTAATATACCGAATGAAGTTTCGAAGAAATCCCCTGCCTCGAAGTCTTCTTGAGATCACTGCTTGTCTAATTCTATTCATTATAGTGCTTGTTGTGTCTATATACGATATGATCGTTGTTATGCCTGCTATTCATAAGCCAGGAGGAGTTGTATACATCATTACGGTGATTATTTTCATATTTCTGGTATTGAACACACTCGGAAATGTGATGGCGTGCATGATAATCGACACGAGCGTTGACCGTGAGTAGTTGCCAAACTTATTCAGCTACCTATAAACCCATTCACCGTCACGTTCACCCTTTAGAAGAGCTGGTCGAGGTACCCTCAGCTACGGACGCATCTCGTCCCGACTGGCGTTTTTGCAGTATCTGCGATCGCTGGGCTCCACCCAGATCGTGGCATTGTAAATATTGCGGCATTTGCATTTTGAAACGCGATCATCACTGCCAATTTATGGGCTGTTGCATTGGCCATCAAAATCATCGTTACTTTATCTTCTTCTTGCTCTATCTGTTCATCAGTTCGGTCTACGCCTTAGCCTATAATACATACTATTTGGTTGGAATTTTTACCAGCCGGCTAGATCTATTGATTCCATTAGTTAACCAGTTTGTTCACCTTCCAATTTGGGCAATAAACGCGTTTTCACTGCTTGTGGAGGTATCGATGCTTGTGTATCATTTGCCCATTGTTGTCCATGGAACGGTTAGCGCCCTGAGGGGAAAGGAGAACAAGTACAATTGCGGCGTCTACGCTAATCTGAGAAGTGTGTTTGGCAGACAAATGTATATCGCCTGGATATGTCCTCTAATCAAGAGCAAATTGCCTGAAAATGGCTACACATGGAAAATATGCCCTGTTCGAGAATAAAGTCAACTTAACAAGTAACCCTTTTTGAGTTTTGTCTTACAAACAAACTTTACTTTTCCAAATATATTTTAGAGTTTATATTTAATTTTTTCTTATTTTCGTAATATTTTAAGTACGAAATGAAGTTTCGCAATATCCTACCGAAAGACGAATACGACGCTTTAGGTATCTTAATTTTATGGGTTATATTTTTGGTTGGGATGACGTATGAAATCTTAGTTGTGCTACCGACGTTTCATGAACCAGGTAGTATTCTATATAGATTCACCATCTTATTCAGTGTGTTTCTCTTCCTAAACATACTTGGCAACACTATTGCCTGCATGTTAATTGACACAAGCATCGATCGTAAGTAACAGTCCAAAATGTATAACTCAAAACTAATCTTCAATTACTCCTTCAGATAAACACGTTTCAATACCTCCAAAAGGATATACAGAACGTTCTAATTGGCGATTCTGCACCACCTGTCAGCGGTTAGCACCGCCCAGATCGTGGCACTGCAATGTTTGTGGTGTCTGCATGCTGAAACGGGATCATCACTGTGTCTTTACGGGCAGTTGCATTGGTCATCTGAATCTGCGCTATTATTTGTGCCTACTATTTTATCTGTCCATCGGCTCGATCTACACGTTCATCTATAATGCATTGTATTTCTGGGTGAAATTTTCCTCGATGAATGACATAACAATGTCCGTCCTAGATATGCGGGATGTATTCCACCGGATTGTCCTGGCCTTTAATGTAATCCTAATATTTATGGTGCTAAGAACATTCTTTTGTTATGTGCCAATAATATTCCGCGGTGAATTGACTGCCCCAAAACGAAAAGAATTCGAGCACAATTGTGGAGTCTACTCCAATCTGAAAAGTGGATTAGGCGAGCGGATGCATATTGCGTGGCTTTTTCCATTAATTGAAAGCCAATTACCCGAAGACGGTTATACGTGGAAATCGAGCTCAACAGAGAACTCGGTGAAATCCAAGGAATCTTAGCTGTTTCAAAATTTAAAATTCCAATTATAAATATTTATTTCGAAATACATTTCGACAGAATTGATAATGGTTATACTGTATGTATAAGCGATCAGTTGAAATCTCTAGTTTTTATAATGTTCGGGAGGGAAGAACGGACAGACAGACGGCATGCCTAGATCGACTCCGCTGTTGATTGTGATCATGGTCTTGCAACTGCCTTCTTCTGCCTGCTTTTAGACTTTTTACTCGATTTCATTACGAAAAATAATAAGAAACTTTTACTGATTCAGATTGTTTTTTAATTTGATCAGCGTATATGCGATTGTCTGACTGTCACTTTCTTTAATGACAAAAGTTGTCACGGGTTATCAAATATCCAGATCCCTCAATATCGTTCTCGTATTAAATTCACTTAATTTTTATGCATCGAAAGGAATTCCGATTTTCAGGCATTTTCGTCGCAACGAAATTTTGTAAATCTACAGTTCTACCAATTGTTAAGCAGGCCATATATGAGAACTGTCACTTTTGCACTTGTTGGCTCAGATCCATCGTGCTGAATGCAGCTCAAACGCAATACAGTAAAATTAAACCCAATGCCACCTCGAATTATCGCTGAATTTGCACCCGGTTCCAATTGAGTTTCATCAAAAACCAAAATCAGATTTATTGTAAATTTGAACGAGTCCTTCAATGCACATGTGTCAGTATTAGAGCAATCTTTAATTCCAAAGTTAAACTATTTATTTAATTTACCTCAAATGTGACGTTATCTACATACTCAACATTAATAACAGAACAGTTCCAATGAATCTCAATTTCATAAATGGGCACTGCAGCAGGATGCATTCGCCCAAATTGAAATGAATACGCGTAACTTGTGGATGTTAATTCGAATACGTAAATGCCACAAATTGACAACAGAACCAACGGAGACATGATCTGACTCTAGAATATATTGGACTGGTATTGAAGATACCATAATATCTATAAGAGCTCTTATCAAACAAAAAAATGTTTTTATCTAATTTGCTGTGCTTTTAAAGTAATTGATTTTATAACTAAATGCATACATATACATATGAGGAACTGTTCTGCTTTATATTACCTTATTTGATCAGATAACAAATATTACTCGTCTTTGCCGGCATGTGTTATATCACTTTACACATGTGTCAGACATAATTTTAAGACTTTGATTACCTTACTTAACCCTAATTATATAAAATTTTTATAACGTGATGTTCATTTATGGCCAACAAAATCGATAAAAAACAAAAACTCGGAATTTTAAATTTTGAAAAAAAATTTTTTTCGAATATGAGTAAGGGGGGGGTACATGCTTTTTCCAAAAATCAAAAAAAAATATTTTTTCGAAAATGCATAGATTTTAAATGTACAACCAATGTTCATGAAAAATCATGAACAGAATGCCATCAAACATGAAAATCGGTTCAGTTTTGACATTTTTATGGGGGTTCGAAACATGATACCTATGGGTCCAAGAGCTTTACATGTCCAAATTTTTTACATTCTAGCATGATTTTTGACAAAAAGATTTTTGACAAAAAATTTGATCCGCTCAGAATCAAGTTAAATGTGGTTTTTTATACTATTTTTGGCCAACAAAATCGATTAAAAACAAAAACTCGCAATTTTAAATTTTGAAAAAAAATTTTTCGAAATTGAATAAGGGGGGGGGGGGGTACATGCTTTTTCCAAAAAATCAAAAAAAAAATATTTTTCGAAAATGCATAGATTTTAAATGTACAACCAATGTTCATGAAAAATCATGAACAGAATGCCATCAAACATGAAAATCGGTTCAGTTTTGACAATTTTATGCGCGTTTAAAAAATTAGGCCCACGGGTCACAGAGCTTCGCGCGCTTAAGACTCCATTTTCAATAGCGCCGAAAAAATTGCTTTCATTCGGACGAATAGATGGTCACCGTGACGGACATTGCTTAAACCGAATATTCTAGTTTCACTTCACTAAAGCAAGGTAGACTTTAACTCTACATTAATGTTGTAAAACTTTAACACTTACAATATTTATTACAAAGAGAATTTGCGTCATTTTAATTGGAACTAAAACAATAACAGTAAAAATGTTTTTCAGAGCTTTAACGGTGACGGCGTGTTTCTCACTTATCGATACGATTGAGTTCAGCGATTATCATCAACTATCGCACGTAGGTATTCTCGTGCCTATCGATACTTTCCAGCTGATTTGTAGGTCTTATTTAATACACACGTTCGCGAGCTTCAATCCGCCTTCAATTGTAAATTGTTAATGAAAATGCTTCGCACACAACTTGGCAACTTGTCGCGTGTCTCGACACAGCTGCAACGCAATGTTTTAACGCCCTATGTTGCCAGCCGTGGTGCAGAAATGTCAACAAATGTGGCGCCGGCTGCGGCTTCTGCTCATGCGGAAGATGGAATCCCAGCTAAAGTGATCAATGAGTTTCGAACAGGCGTCACAAATCCTGGTGAGCACTCGGCACTGCATGCGGCCAAGTTCTACACCATTCCCGTGGAAGAAAAGAAGCAAATTTTCACAGGAGGCGGCCTGCCAAAACAGTACGAACAGCAGATAAAAACATTTACAGAGGCCTGCCTGATGGTGCGGTCGCCTGCCCTGGAGCTGCTGCAGTATATAAAGAACGCCGATCTGTCGAAACCTGCAGTACGCTACGTGCTTTACGGCGACAATGGCGTGGGCAAGACTCTGTCCATGGCCCATGTGCTGCATTATGGCGCGCTGAACGATTTTTTGTTGGTGCATGTGCCTTGGGCGCCCAACTGGATGAAACGCCCCAAGGAGGCAGCCAACTCGACCAGCCAGGAAGGCTTCATTGACCTGCCGTTCGATGCTGCCGCTTGGCTGTTGCACTTCAAGGGACAAAACCTGAAGCTACTCCAACGATTACAGCTGAAGACGAGCAAGGAGTACGCGTGGAGCAAGCGTGAGAGCACGCCAGCTGGCTCCACACTGATAGAGCTGGTAGAGCATGGCATTGCGCGCATCAAGTATGCCTCGGAAACAACGGCGGCGCTGATCTCTGAGCTGAAACAGCTGGCCACAGCCGGTCAATGTAAGATTATGGTGGCCATCGATGGCTTCAATGCGTTCTTTCATCCCGTCACGCGCATCTATTCCGACAACAAGCAGCTCGTGTCGCCAGATCGCGTTACCCTCACGCAACCCTTTCTGAGCATAACCAACTACGACTGGACGAATGGCGTGTGTATTCTATCCGTTGACAAAATCGCAATGACCGAAGGATATATGGCCTCCTATATGCCACGCTATCTGCTTGGTAAGGAGGGCTTCGAGCATCTGGACCCATTTGTGCCCATCCAGGTTGGCAATTACACTGAAAAAGAGTTCTTGAGCTATATCAATTACTATTTGGATCGCAACTGGATCTCGAAAACGCAGCCGGGCTTCGAGGAGCAACTGAAGTTTATGAGCAATATGAATCCTTACACACTTATGCAGCTTGTGAGAGGCCTCTAATTAAGCTTAAATGATTGTTTGTCAACAATAGTTGTTGCTAGTTTGTAAAAGTTAACTAAATAAATTAAACGAATCCATAATGAACAATCTGATTTTGTAAATTATCAAACGATTTTTAAAGACCTAACTGTACCTATATTTATACCCGGAACCGATTGAAAATTGGTAAAATAGGTATTATAATTTTGTTAAAATTTATGTAACAGGCAGAAAAACAATATCCGACCACGTATTCTTGGTCAGGACAACGAGTTGAGTTACTTTAGCCGCCAGTCAGTTCGTCTATATATAGGGGCAGTGATCTTGGGAACTAGAAAAGCTAGAGATCTAAACTTTTCGACTTAAGATTCTCCAAATTATTACGCACAAGTGTCCGACTTACTTGTTTTCAATACACATGTTTATCTAATTCAAGAAAAATTGGGCAACCGAATCAAAAATTTTAATATGAATGTTCAAATTTGAAAATGTTCAAAAAATTTGTTTTTCAATTTTTTTAAACATTTTTTTTTTAATTTTTAACACGTGTATTTTCAGAACTCTAACGATAAAAATAAACTTATTTTGAAAAATAAAAATATATTGAATTCTTCCATTTAAAATTGGCAACGATTAAAGTTGAATAACTTGGTTTTTGGGTAATTTTCGGCCTGTGAAACAAATGAAGAGTTATTCTAAAATATATAAATATATATTTGGTTATAATCAAAATAAAAGTAAAGTTCGAAAAAAGTTATAATTCTTTTAAGTAACGAAACTCACAACGCTACTTATGAATTTAAAAAACAAATTAAAATAGAGTAGTTTCTTTTGATCCAATTAACCATGCAATAATAATTCGGAACCGAAAGCTAAATGACTTTCGAGATATTTATTCAATTGGTACATTCAATTCATATGCATAAATGTTATTGAAAATTTTTTAAATTAAAAAAATTTTCCAAAAAACTTTATCAGTAACATTTTTAAAGTACTAATAACAAAAAAAAGAGATTTGGATTCAAGTTTATTCAACATATTCAATTCAAATTGTGAATTTATTTAACGATAATCAGCAATATATAATAATGCACTGTAAAATAAGTATAATGTGTATGTGTATGTGTATGTATGTATGTATCAAATGAATAGAAATTATGTTTGCCGCTTCATAAGCTCGCAGTACACACGATCGATCACATGGATAACAGTACATTTGTGAGCGTCTACAAAATGTTTTTCCTCTTTTTAAGAAATGCATGTACCGTATCTTAGGTATTATTTTTGGCGTGCGGTCAAAAATCAAAAGTTCTTCTCTCTCGTCTCGTCTCCTGTTCACAAATAATAACTAAGCTGCAATTTAACATTGTCACCATATTTGTTAGTTTGTATATTTGCATAATTCTATTACAATTTTAGTTGCTTTCAACAACAATAACAATTATGTGTGGGTTTGCGTTATTTTCATTTTCATTGAATGTTTCTTAATGTTCTTTCTTTTTTTTTTTTTAATCTGCAGATCGAATTCTTATTAAGTGGTTTATTATGTGATAATGCTAAGCTATGTAATGTCGTATTATCGTAGTCATAATCGCACTTTCGCCGATGTATGTATAGATTCATTATTAAGTGTTTTTATGTTGGATTTTTTTTTGTTGTTTTTTGTTTTTTTTTTCTTTTGGTTTATATTTAAATATGTATTGTATGCTTGATTATATGTAGGTATATGTATTTATGTATGCATGTGCTTCAGTGTGTGTGTGAGAAGTCTCTTCACGCGAAATAAATCAAATTTATCTGTCAAATCTTATTATATTTAAGGCGGTCTCAAATCAATTTTACTTGAATGTGCAACATAACAAAATAAAAAGCCTCCTAATCGTAAAATTCATTAACGTAGCAGTGGAGAAATCATTAAATAAACTGTTAATTCGTACGTATGCATTAAATATGCATTTTTATATAGAGTAATAGTGATAAACGATGAAATGCGTCAATAATCAATATTAATAAAATAAAACAAAACAAAATAAAAAAAAATTAAGACACCTTGGGGTCCGTCTGGATGACCGATCCACAATGAGAAGTTGTTCACAAAATGCCCAACACACAGTTTCAGATTCCAATAAACAAGTAAGCTTAGAAAAATGGCATCTAACGAGTTTCCCACATCATTCGAAAGCCCAATTAACATTTGTCAGTGTTTGTGTGTATGTATGAGTGTGTGAGTGTGTGTATGCGTGTGTGTGTGTGTGTGTTTACTTGGAGCATTCGTCTACTTAGGCTAATTTCTTAAACGTACATTACTCATTTCGTATTTTTTTTTGTTTTTGTTTTGGTAAGGGTTTCTTCTCTTGTTTTCCACTCTCGAAATCAATATGTGAAAATTGTAATGTGTGTGTTTGCAATTATTATTACATCTACCTTTGGAGCAGTGTGTGGCTTAGGCCTCAACCGACCAGAGCCCAATCTAATGGCGGCGCATGTACATGCACAATTAATATGCACATTGCTAGGCGGGGCATGCATTTGGATGAGATGATGAGAAAATGGTGAACAAACAGCGAGCGGCAGGCAGCGCATTGCATCTGTATTATTTCTTGACAAACTGATAGGGGGCGGCAGGACGATAATGCCTTATAGGCGGCACAGTGCCTCCAATGCCCCCGCCCGCGGCAGCCACAATCGTATTGGCCATTATCCCCCCGCCGGCGTTGCCTAGCGCAGCGTTGCGTCCATTAAAACTGGCCGAGCTGACCACCATGCAAGTTGAATCGCGAACAAGTGCCTGCGGCGGCAAGGTTGTATGCATTCCGTTGCCCCGTTGGGCAGCTGTGTGACAACAGTCGATTAACGATGACGATGAGCCACATTCAACTGGTAATTGAACTCACCTGGCACATAGGGCTTTGGCTGGTGGTAGGCATTGTTATGTGAACGGTAGTAGACAGTCTCGTCGTTGTGATGATAGTGCGATTGCTGCTGAAACTTTTGTCTGTAATTGGCGATATGAGATGATCGGATGATGATTGGATGGATGGGGGTTTGATTTCGATTCACCTGTAGTTGCCACCGGAGCGATTGTTGCCGTTACCGCTGCCACCAGCAGCAGCCGATTGTTGTTGCTGCTGCTGCTGTTGTTGCTGTTGCAACTGGCGCAGCGTCAATTTTTTGGCAGCTTCCGGGTCCTCCATGAGCTCCCGGTACTGCTCCTGACGAATATCGTCATGCTTATCGGGTATTAAATACCGCCTGATCTCGGCCAACGCATAGGCAACGCGTGCATACGCCTCGGCTGGCGGCGCTATGGTGGACACTTCGACGTGGAGCGGAAGATTCAGGTGGGCATATTTGGTGTCCGCAGAATTGCGCAGCTCCTCCTCGCGTGCGCGATCCTTCATCGAGAAGCGACCCAGTATAACGATTTTACACTGCGTCTCTTCCTGCAGCCGGCGCAGGGAGTTGCCCTTCGGGCCCAACAGCTTGCCAACATAGTTGAATTTCTTATCCTTGATCGGCACGTGCACCTTCTGCGACAATTTAATCGTGCGCTGCTGATACACATCGGCATACTGATCTCTTGTGGGTATGCGCCCGTTCAACTGCACTCGCTCCAAAGCTAAACACACACACACACACACACACACGAACACACGCACACAAACATGTATGTACGCATTAGTATTTCCTAATAGCATTAGTTAAAGCCATATCATACCTTCGTCAATTAGCTTTAATGCCAATGGAAATTGGCTTTCCAGGCGCGATCGTTCACCCATCAGTTCTTGCATGTATTTCTGAGCCGATTCGTTTAAGCGCGCCGGCTGCACCTTCTCGTTGTCCGGCACATTGTGTTCGTTCTCGTGCTCCCCGTTGCTGCTGCCTGCATTCGCATTGGCCGCCGCCGCCGATGACCCTGGGCCGACACGCATTCCGTTTTCCGCCATTTGTCCTGCTTTCCCTAGCGGCGCCCGTAGTTTATTGATGTGGCGAATATTACCAAAATGAGTCGGCACAGTGCGTGGCGCGTTTTATCTTAATGGCCCCGTCGCCGTGCACTCGATTTAATTTGAATTTATCAAATATGTTTGCAACCTCTTTGTGGCCCTAATTTTTCTCTCTTTTCCATCAAAGTGTGTACACATTTAGTGAATTGTAGAAAAACGCGCTTCCTATCACAACGTGTCCAACCCTGCCAAGCCCAAGTGCCATATTGGCCATCACTAGACTTAAATATTTCGACGGTATATCGATAGCTTAAGAACTTTATTGGCTTCAGTGTTACCATTGGGCGTATTTAAAGTATTTTTCCCTCATGTATATTATTCACAAGAAAATTAAGAATCATGCCATAAATATGAAAGACGATTTATTTTATATTTGGTTTAGCTTCTTTAGTTACACTAACATTTATTAAAAATGTTTATAATATAATAATGTATTGAGCTAATTAAAATACCTACATTTGTAATACGGTTGCCAATTTGTAGTAATCAAAATACCAAATCATTAGCATAACACAGAAAACGGCCACACTGATTACCCCATACATAAAAGAAAATTTTTTCACTCATCAATTTAAGAATTGTATTTTGAATTTCGCTTGCGCTTAAATAGTGTTGTGAAGCGTGAGTCAGTGGGTGATAACTAAAAAAATTGGAGTGTTTTAAATAAGATAACATGCCGCGCGACTATGACAGAGACTACAACGAGGACACAGCCGCTGACTACAAGCGGAAGCGACGTGATGATGAGGCAGCCGGCGCCGGCAGCGCAGCAGACGCTCCCGAAGTGGATGGTAACCACGGGCACACAACTGGCCACGCCCCTTTGCACGATACGCCGCAGCTGAACGAAAAGACAAACGCGTACCTGCAGGAGTGCCTAATGGAGAAGAAGACACTTGAGAAGAAAAATATCATAACGAAGCGTCTGCTCGATGATGGTACGCATGGGACACGTAAGACATTCTGTGCGCCATGTGCGTAATGTGTTTAATTCCTTTGCAGAGGTGGAGAAAATACTGGTCAGTGGTCGCATTCCGAAGCCGGAAATATACGCGAATGTTTACAGCGAGAAGCCGATTAGGGTGGCCCAAAAAGTTTTGTTTCCGATCAAAGAATATCCGAAATTTAATTTTGTGGGGAAGATACTTGGCCCCAAAGGCAACACACTGCGCCAGCTGCAAGAAGAGACCATGTGCAAAATGGTCGTAATGGGCCGTAATTCGATGCGGGATCACGGCAAAGAGGAGGAACTGCGCAGCTCTGGCAATCCAAAATACGCGCATCTCAGCAGGGATCTGCACGTGGAGATATCAACAGTGGCGCCGCCAGCCGAGGCATATCATCGCCTGGGATATGCCCTGTGCGAAATACGTAAATTCATGATACCTGACGCCAACGACGACATTCGCTTGGAACAACTACGCGAAATGGACGGCAAGGAGCGCATGTACAAGAAATCTCATCATTACTCCAAATCGTATGGTGAACACGGAGCGTACAGCACACGGTAAGTAACTCAAGTAAACAACCCTAATTAATTTATATTATTATTTAATATATTTTTCTTGTTGTTTCTAATCTTTTAGCACACCGCCGCCAGCCACATCTAAGCCCAAGGTGTATTCAATACTTGAAAAGGCACGCTACGTTATGGACGATCCAAATTACGGGATTGTTAAAACTCACAGGTACGAAAAAACACAAACAAAAGTAATGATTCGAATATATTCATTGGCATTTGCTTAGGTCACGGGATCATGAGCTTTACGATCACCACGGCGAATACGATCGATATGCGACACCGCCGCCGCCGCAGTCGTCAAAGCATTCTAGCCACCATGCCCAATATGACAGTAGCTCCTATGAGCGCGACTATCGACGTGAGTATCATCCGCACTCGTCTTCCTCATCCTATGCGGCGGCCTACACAGGTAAGAGCAATCGTTATTAGATAATTAATGTCTTTCCCGCAGCTGGACTAATAATAAAACCGCGCGCAACTGTTGACAAAATCAAATAATTTAACTGCGATAAAAAGCACCTGAGACTTAAAAAAAAAGAAAAAAAAACGAAACAAAAAACAAGAGACGCAAATTAAGCACCAAAAATGTATCAATGTAAAAGAAAAACGCGAATCGAAATTATGATAAAACGGAAGACTATCCCACATTTATTTAACAAGATTTTAAATGCACTATGCCTAACAGAGGCGATCGATCAACTCAATTATTACGACCGAAAATCACAAACTCAAGACCAACAAATTACTACTACTAACAGCATTCGTACAAAATCACTTTAAATACACACAGCAATCCATTCAGTTTCATGCATCTAATATATAAACCTACTTCAAAACTAAACTGTGAAAACATCAATTTGTAATTTTTGTATGAAAAAAAAAACAAACACAAAAAGTTGAAAAAGAAAATCACAAAAAAACGAAATCAAAAAACCAAAAATGTATTATTTTACTGGGGCTAGTGCATTCAAAACCGGTTAAAAAAAATTAATTATTTTTTTTTGTAATTTATCTTAAGGTCAACATAAAAAAAATTTAACAAATGCAGAAAAAAAAACAAAAAAAAAACAAAGCACAGAGACAAAGACAATTAAAATCTAAACAACAAATAAAATTCTTTCCAAAATAGCAAAACCAAGCAACGGTCGTTCCTCATCGTCATATAGACCAACAACATCGGGCTCGGGATCACATTCATCGGCACACTATGAAACTGGATCACGTTCTCGTGAAAGCGTGCGTTATCGCTCGGCTCCTTATCCAAAAATGCGCTAATTTATGTTTTAAATAAACCAACAACCAACCAACCAACCAACCAACAAAGTTAAGTAGTTAGTGCCCTCGAACGAGAGCGATAATGTAAAAAATTCCAAGTAAAAAACAAACAACCAACAAAAAAATATCAAAATATTTAAAGTCCAATAATCCAACCAATAATACATAAAATCTATGCATACACTTACTTATAAATATCTATGACCTAAAACCAAACAAATGAAATGCAAAACCTATTTTATAGTACTTGTTGTTTAAAATATTTAATTTGTGTTAAACCCAAAAAAACAAAAGAAAAGAAAAATCCAAACCCACAAACAAATATTAATAATAATGCAACAAAACTAGAAAAAAGCAAGAAAAAAAAACACTTATATCAAACATGAAAAATATTTGTAAAAATCGTAAAAAGCAATTCACAAAAAAAAAAAAGTTAAAACATAAGAAAAGAAAAGAGATCAAAACAAAACATTATACACACACCTATATGCAATCGCAACAACAACAAACCCCTAACTATTCTAAACAAAATGTTAGCGTAAGTTTTGGAATTATTTTTCAAATAAGTTTATGAAGATAAACAATAAAAGATAAAAGCAAAAATTAAATAACAGAAACGCCCAACGACAAAGTAAGTATGAATAAAAACGGCTTCAATAAATAACGAAACACATAAACAGAACAAAATTAAACTTTCCCGGCTTCGATTCTATTCAGAGCGTTCAACGTTATGTATTTAATGCGTACTTTCTTGTAACGGCGGTCAATGAGAACCCGAACCCACAATTGTCTAAACATACTTGATTTCTATTTATAATTATAAACGTTCATGTGCGCAATTAAAATAGGATGAGTAAAATTAAATACTTTAAAACTACTTCTCTCTCTGTTCGACGAACATTATCCCCCCAATAAATAAAAATTATAATACAACCAAACGTGCGTGTTTCTTTATTTATTTTTTGATTGATTTAAGCTTTTTGTATTGTCTTTTGGTTAATAGTAGTATAAGTATTTGAACTCGTTTTAAAGAGCAAACAATCACCAACATTTACTGTATAACTTTGCCTTATATAGGACCATTGGATCAAAAATCAAATTGCTGTGTGCAATAACAGCCTAGAGTACATTTCTATAAAACTGCTTAATACCAAAGAATCCCAAAGATAATCCTGATATTAGTCAGTTCTCCACTTTTTGACTGCTCTTCATTGGTTAATGACAGCAGGTTTTAGTTGCATTAGATAAAATACTAAAATTAAACGTTAAACTTAATACAATATGCAAAATAGTTCTATACTTCTAAGCTTGTTCTTAAGATTGCAATTTTTTAATTTTTTGTTTGGGTTAAGAATTCTTAAAGCAACTAAAGAGTGTATCAAATTTAATTGTAAAACTTTATTAGAAATTATACTATCACAATAGATGCAGTTTTAGTTTGCATATTTAAAAATTCAATGCGCCATCCAAGAACATGAGACTGTCCACGGCAGAAATGGCCAGATCCACATCCCTTTTTTGTATGGTTTTCTTCTTGGCCTGTGCCGTATAGGTGAAGGCCTCGCGTGCCAACGATTCAATGAACAACTCCACCGCCTTTGTTACGGCAAAAACAGCTTCATTTGATGCGATTTGCAGATCCGGATCCAGCTTCATGATGTTACGAATGCGCGCCATCGGCAACTGTGTTAGTTTGGATTCGTGTTCAGGTTCAGACTGCTTATTACCATTGCCTAAAAAAGGTCAAAATAAATAATATAAATATAAACGATTTAACAACAGCCGGTCAATTAATGTGTGGTGCTCACTCGTTTTGGTTTGCTCAGTGTTTGCGGCAGCCGGTGATTTCGCGCTCGCGGGGCTCGTGCCTTTTTGGTCACTCGTTTGCTCAGCCTCCGTAGTTTCGTGTTCCGTCGCAGCTATATTAATTTCTTCGCCATTGTGGATGACTTGGCCAAATTCTGGCTCCTCCGAGTATTCATTTTGAAATAAATCTTCGCTGGCCATATTAATTTTTTTTGGTAAATACCAACGCTCTCCGATTTGTCTCACTGAGTATGGCGAGGTCAAAAATATATCGATAAGCTGCCGCAAGCATCGATGACATCGTTCTGAAGTATCGTGTAAAGCAACCCATCTCTGACAACTCCATAGATCGACCAAACTATTATACATAATTTTCACGTCAATTTAATTGAAAAACTTATAATTATGGATAATTCAAACAGTGAATTCAGCGAAAAGCCAGCCGCACATGAGCATCAGCCGCGCCTAAACGAGGTGGCGCAGAAGTTTCTCGCCGATTTAGATGAGGAACGCCAGCGTCTGTCCGCCGAGTTCCCATTGTGCGCATTGTTAATTGACGAAGGTAATTAAATATAGCAAGTGAAAACGTAAAATGCATTGGCATTTATATTTTTTATGTGTATTTGCAGCCGTTGATCGTGTATACTGCACTGGTCGCATACCTGGACGCGAATTTTATGCAGATGTGTACAAGCAGAAGCCAATGAAAATTACGCAGAAGGTGTTTGTGCCCGTCAAGCAATATCCAAAGGTAATCTCAACAAATTCAGAAACATGTGCTTTGTTAACATGACTCGGCAATAATTGTAGTTCAACTTCACTGGAAAAATATTGGGACCCAAAGGCAATTCATTGCGTCGTTTGCAAGACGAAACACAGTGCAAGATTGCCATCAAGGGACGCAGCTCCATTCGCGACCGAGGCAAAGAGGAGCAACTACGCAATTCTGGAGATCCCCGCTATGCTCATCTGCAGAAGGACCTCTTTCTTGAGGTTAGCACTGTAGCCACGCCGGCTGAATGCTATGCACGTATAGCTTACGCGCTAGCCGAGATCCGTAAGTATCTAATTCCAGACAAAAACGACGAAGTCTCTCATGAACAGTTGCGTGAACTAATGGAAATGGATCCTGAATCTGCAAAGAACATACACGGACCGAATTTAGAGGCATATAGGTACAAACCAGAAATTGTCATACAAATTCAAAAAAGAAATTAATGAATTTAAAATCATTTCTAGATCCGTTTTTGACAAAAAATTTGGCGGCAGTTCCGGCGCACCGAAATACTTGAATCTTATCAAGAGAACAGCGGAAAATCCGCCCGAGTAAGTTACTTGTAAAGTATAATTTTAAATAATTTGTCTGTAAGCATCAAATAAGCAACAATGGATAACAACGGATAGCGTAAACAAAATGAGCTTTAAGCTCGTTGCTAGCTTTCACTTTCTTTAATATAATGCAATTATTTTTAGAGCTGAGGAAGCGGAAGAGGTGGCATACGAGTATGATCATCGGATGGCCAAGCGTGGCGCCCAATCGGGATATGAATACACCAAACGTAAGTTTAGCCATGGACTTGTAGTTGTTTATGTTATAAATCCCTTCAAACGAAAACTTCATTATGGGCTTTTTTCTGTTTTGGGTCTTGGGGTCAACCAAAATAAATAATATCGATTGCATTGACTGTGCAACTATTAAAATAATAAGATGCATTTGAGCAATGACTAATTTTTAAAATAACAAATTTTCTATTAATAACTATATACCACCTACTCAATTTTGAATAACTATAACATATTAAAAACGAATAAATTTTATAGCACGCCCATCAATAATACCAACAAACGCAGCTGCATATAAACGGCCTCAGCCATACCAAACTGACATGAAACGTATGCGCGAACCACCCATCAAGTCTTTTAAACCGAATACGTACAACATTCTGAAAAAGTATAAATAGATCGCAATTGATCTAAGAAATATAAAATAAAACCACAATTATTTAATATAAAAGGACAAGCAAGCAAGACCATGTAATTAATAGTTATCAAACTCTAAGAATAATCGAAATAATAAAACAGAATAACATTTCAATTTGTTTGGGCCTTGGGTAAATACGTAAATATGAATGATAAAAAGTGCCCAATGCTAAATGAATATGAAATATAACACATTAATGAAAATATTCTAAAAATGTTTTTAATATATAAAAAATTACAATGTTCACGCATTATCACAATCCCTGTAAGTATTCTTATGATTCGGCACCTTAACGATTGCGGCCATTCCGAATTCCAATCTACTTGTTTTTAGCTAAGCGTGAAGTAAAATAATTACCAGAATTTATCAATTGAAATATAAACTAAATGCAGCTAACAAAAATTCAGTTATAATAAGTAATTAAATAACGCCTTCCAAATGAGTTTGTCACTAGCAATAGAATTTATAAATAAAATATATAACTTATAAAAATGTGGCGCCTGCAAGATTAATTTAATTTAAAGCGGAATCATAAAGTACAGACTTTGTTTATAAACGAATAAATTTGGATAAATTTCAATATATATTTAAAAATCAATGAAAAGTTAAAGTTTATAACCAATAATATGCGTATATTACGATAAGATAATAAAGAATACCGTATAAACTTATACATTTATTAAATTTGAATAAATAAGTCAATAATATGCTCTGCACAATAACAGTTATTCGTTATTCAAGCCTCTTTAAGAAAAACACACACACACAAATAACTTTTACAGCAAGCGAGTCACTTTGGATGATCCGGTCTCTGATTATATATCGTATTATATTGTATAGCATGGACCTTTCAGCAAACAAAATCTATATATGAAAGTAAGCAACTAATCAATGCCTAAGGTATGTACAAAGAAAAATTTATATTAATTAAAAGCAATATCATGACATTTTAAATAAATTCAAAATTAAAAAAACAAAATCTTCTTTCTTATTATAATTAGGTATGATAAGTCCCGCTGCTATGATTCTGGAGTCCAATATTTTAGGCAGATCGATCGGTATAATTAATGCTGTATTTGGCTTTCTTTGGGTAAACAACTTGTGTTTAAATTATTATTTTTCGTATATATTCTATATCTATGAACTTGATATCTATATGTATCAGAGCAAATCGATATTGCCATTTAGCCCGATTTAGTTTGTTTTTATTAATGTGTGAAGGTTCAAAACTATTACTGTCAATTTATTATTTCAATATATGCTGACAGTGTGTTTGAACTATCAGTTTTGAAATTTTTACTGCTCTTTGTTGAAAATTAAAGCATTTTTGAAAGCTTTATAAACATAAATTTAAACGTCTTTCACAAAAACCATTTTAATAGTTCTCAGCTTAACATAAACTTAATGTTAATAAATAATAAATATAATTTCTTAATCGTTCCATAACTTAGATCCAACAGTGCTTGCTGTTTGTATTATCATACAAATATATATATAGTCACATATAATATCAGTAACAATCGGGCTATGCACGGTAATATATATTGCCTCCTGTGAAGCTGGCAATCCAAATTTGTTTCAGTATTTCCTCAGATGGTGTTGTTGCATAGTCCTGCGTTGCCTGGCAATGTGATTGCCCCTGCAAGCGTTCTAATATCCTTTGGTAGACGTCTGCGGCTGTTTGCAGCTGATTGCAGCGGCTTTCCTCACAGAAGATCGTTTCGCCAGCCTCGTTTTCCCAATTATCTTGCGCTGTAACATTATTTTCTGTGCTTGGAATCATCTGAAATACAATTTAAAAAAAATTAATTCGAATTTGAAATTTGTCGCCCAAAAGCGTTGACTAACTTTCTGTAATAGCGCAGCACAGATTTGGTTCGATGACTAGAAGTGTGTCCTGGCCGCAATGCAGTTGTCGACTGCCGACTGCAGGAAACCAAACATGTTTTTGAGCCGCGCTTGGCTTGTGTTCCACCACCCTGGTCGAGTGGCTCTGAGTGGCCCATTGTGCTTGCCTGCCCTGCCATATGGTAGGCATGTCCTGCGCACATTGCGGAATTCCTACCCACAAGCTGCAGCTGGTCGCGTCGGCACACGATTGCCGCTCGCTTGTGCGACAGAGAGCGCGCAAGCATTGCCTGTTCCACTCGCACCCGTTCGTAGGCACGGCGGGTGTTTGCTTATGCCGCAGCCGCCCCTATCCGCTCCACTATACAATATGTGGCTGTCGAGCGCAGCGAGGCAACCGTGCACTATGGAATTCGGTAGTCTACATAAGGGTGGGTTTCAGTCGTACACAAACACACACACACACAGACACACACATGCACACAGTTGCATAAACAAACAATATGAAAGGCTCAAATTTAAGTTTTAAACGGTATCTGCATTGATTGCGCCACACGATTTATCAGTTTAAAGATGCATTTGGAACATATACATATATGATATTTATACTCTGTTCACAAAGTGACAAGCAGCATATTGGTTTTGTGAATATATGATCTTGAGCATCGTTTTCGATTCCCTTTAAGCTGTGAATTATATAATTTAAATTATTTTTATTAAGTAGCTCAAATAAATTTTATTTTCTCAGCGAGAGTTTCAAAATATTTATTTTACATTTTGTATCAATTGAAGACACTTGTTTTCGTACATTTTATGTTAAGGTTTCAATTACTTTGCTCTAAGTACAGTTTAACAACAAAGAAGTTAAGTAAAATTAATGAAAAAGCTGCATTTATTTAAATTTATGTGCATGTATATAAAAATATATATTGTAAAAATTTTAGACAAAGTCAATTTGAAGCGTTGGTGCACTTTAAAGATATTTGGAATTGTTTAGATTAACAAGAAAAATATTTAAAATTGAAATAAGTACACGACGACGACGAGAATAGTTAATAATACTCGTAACAAGTTTATTTATTTATGGTTATATAATTCCAGGTGGTTGATAGTTTATCCCTTTGTGTTCCAATAAGTGACTTATAAATCCTTTTATTCATTATGTATATATTTAATAAGCATTTTTCATATATATTAAAGCAGTTGTGGATCCAAACGTTTTACCATTAAACATAAACATATGCATATATCCGTATATATATACATTCGACGACTCTAAACATATAGTTTCTTACATATATTCTATAATAATAAAGCAACACCTAATATAGTTTAATAAGCAATCCATTAAAGGAAATGGAACCAAGGAATACCCAACTCGAAATCAGCTCATTTAACAAACCTAAACCAAAGCTCGTCTTTGCGTGTGCGCATTTCTACTAATTACATACGGAATCTTTAGCCTAATCCTTCTGCAAAGGAGTCCAAGTGCCGGTGGTGCAGTGCCCAAATGGTTTCCCCAATTGGGATATTTAAAATTGTGCTCGATGGATGAGCAGAAGTGCGCTCAGGATCAAGGACTCCACAGCTGTGGACCAGCTCAGGGTTGGGGCTGAGCTCGGCTTCGCTGGCGGTGAGCCAACCTTGATGGTTATCTGGTGACTCAAGTTGACCGGCATGACCTCACATTTAAAGCTGTGACCCGTGACGTTGGCCACCGGCGCACTCATCACCAGCTGGCTGTCCAGTGTGTAGATATCGATGATCGGCTGGTTGCCATTAATAACCAGTGTCTGGTCCCGGTACCATAGTACGGAATGCCGATTACCTAAAATGAACGTAGGATACAAATTCCAAGTCAGTCTTGCGGAGAGGTCTGAAGTGAAGTGCAATTTACCATCATAATTCTTAACCGGACATTCGAGCTTCACGCTGGTCGCATTGGGCTCGACATAGACGACGGCGTCCTTCTGATCGAAGTATGGCACCAGTGGCGTTGCCGTCGACTTGGCCAAGTTGCCTGGCGAGCGCGATGCGTCGTCATCATCATAGTTCTCATCGTTCCCATAATCGGGGCTTGTCTCGCTGGCACGGGCTGAGCATGCGGAATACACAGAAAGTGGATGGGTTAGTAAATTGGGCGAGGCAAGGTCAACCGACCAATGGAATAGCACACCTGGATACGGCGTAATTAAGGCCCAATTATGCATTGAAAATCACTCTGCACCCTGCCCACCCACAACAATCAACAGATTTTCGTGCCGAGCGCTAATCGCGCTTATCCGAACATCGCCTAAGCCTAAGCTTAGATTCTCAGTCCATTCCGTGTCGTCCGTCGTCCGTCCTCTGCTCACACCCGTCATGCGACGCCAACATAAAACCATTAGAAAAAGGGCGCAGCCCAGGTGGCAGCGTGTCAACGCCCATTCGGATGACGGGCACAGCACATACTCCGCGCTAGTATTCCCGAGTCTTCGCATGCCATTCCACGGGCTCTTCGAGGTCATTATAGGTTTATGGAAAAGCAGCTTCAGCACGCGGGAATTGTCAGTCAAACGTTTCTTTTTTCGGGATTTGGACACGGACACGGACACGAACACCGTATAATACACTGTGTATATTGATTTATGTCAAGGCTTCCCAAGCCACACACAAGTATTCCACAATATGGGAAATATGTGTTCGAATTGCTTGCGTCATTTGCACTTTTAGTCTATTGTTTAGGGTCCTCAAATTGGCAAACTACATACACACACACACACGCATACACACACAGCGTGCAGCGCTATTTGTTTTATTTATTAACACACACATCGCATATCGAGCTTTTATGTATCCAGGACTTGTGGTTGTCAAAACAAATTAGGTCAGAGTTCCTGAAACTGCGCAAGTTTAACAAAAAAAGAAAACTTGGTTTCTAAAGAGAAATATGAAATATCTTTTATATATGTAGTATAAGTATCCATGCTTGAAAACGAATCTTTTAGATAAAAAAGAACTTTAAGTACAAAAAGTTTTGTAATAAATAATTTTTTAACTAATTCTACATTATTAATAATCGCCTGTAAATATTTGAAGAATATTTAAGAATATTTTTTAATGATTTCTAAAATTTTGTTAGCCAAAATTTAGCAATGCGTCAAAGGTTTTTCCTGTGTGATACACTCATTGGATTTATGATTATTTATACATAATAATTAACACGAAAAGCCATTCGTTCTTGCTGGTTAACTCAAAAACATGGCGCACTCATTTCATCGTATTCATTTAACAGCTTCGGCTCCCAGTTGCTTAATTATTCAAAGTCACTTTAATCATGCTGATATTTTTAACAATGTGCTCATTGCCCCATTCCATGGATGAGTCTGTGGTGGCACTAATTTGCTGCCAACCACAATAAATACACTGTTCTCTGCTCTAGCCACAAGTGGCTTCCAAATTTTGATTAAACTGTCATCGTTTTGGCGCGTTTCTTAGAAAATTCTCCATTTCTAAATAAGTTTCTACGTGACTATTATGTGGATTGACATTTTATGGATCTATAGCCATAATTGACTGCGGATATGTAACTATTTGTGAATACTTAATTTTTTTGTTTTTCATTATTATTGACAACAATACCAATTTGATCAGTTGCTCTGACTGAAGCAAAAATTATTACATCTCAATACTAAAAACTTTTTTGATGTTTAACTATAACATTTTTATTGTTTTTCGGCCTAAAAATGATTTTCTGAGATTTATATCATAAATTATTAAGTTTTTTTTTTGGTGTTGCGGTAAATACAACCTCAGAGTAAAAATTGAGAGTCCGACTTTCAATTTCAATTGTATTGTGTTAAACCAATCAATTTCCTAATGCTTTGCATATTTACTCTTTACCCAATACTACTCCCGATAAGTTTTAAATTGCAAATAACAAATACTTTCGATTCTCAATAATTCTAATTTCATTTGATAATACTTTATAGCATAGTTTTAGGCGCACATAGTATTGCACTTGTAGCTAGAAGATAGTTTGCATAACACGATTTTGTTTGCCAACAATTAGCTTTGTTTGAATAAAATCTGCTCTTTAAATTGAGCAGATGATAAATTCAAGTGCAGTAGATTTTTAACTGTTAGTTGGGTGGTCGTGCAATGCGGAGGAGTGCAATGCACTTGGCATGGGGAGGTGGGAGGGCGGGCTAATCCATCGATTTTTCGGTGTGTATGCACTTGTCTTATACATAATCCGTTGATACTGTGTTTAAGGACTCTTTTTATCGCTGTGTTGCTTTCTTGGCATTAGACAAGGGTTGTGTATATAGCAAATAATTATGTTCTCAAGTTTAATGCCATGTGAAATTTTTTGTACACACAAGCCAAAAAGCTACTTGTGCTTATATGCTTAAATATGTATGCCATATAATATATTATACTTTAGAATTTTCATGAAGGTAAAATAGTCAATATGTCGACCATATATTAATTTATATTCTTAGAAGACTTCATAAGCATCTTCCATAATATAAATGTGAAGCTTTTCTTAAGTTCGAAAACTGTGTAAGTATTTCCTTAAGAATTCAAAAATTGTATTTTCAATTTTTCAAATTTAAAAAGAACATTTCAATCGACATTTTCCGTATATTTGGTATTTTTAAAATAAAATCAGTAAAAATTCTTCAACGCTCGTAAATCCAATATATAAATTTGTGCTGAGATTTGTTCGTTTTCAGATTGGCCGATCTGTCAACATGACGTATGATTGATATGCTAGAAATAGTTTAGCTTAATTTGTGGGCAACTTGATGGGCTACAAAAATTATAGAATCAAATGTCAGATTCGCTTTGTCAGAGAACATTTAGACAAAGCTCATGGATCAGCAATTTGTTCAAAGTTGTTTATATACATATAGATTTGTCCATTAAACAGACGCACAGATGCGCCGTAGATGATCTTAAGTTGCAAAGCTAAACACATATATTTTAATATGAATGCCAAGTCAAACACAAACAGCTATAAATAAGTGTGTGTGTGTGTGTGTGTGTGCGTGAATGGAACTACAATATGCTTCAATAATTCAAAAATAAATGCCAATCTGATGGCCACAAATCCATAAACATTAAACAGATTCGAGAAGCCGCTGAACGAATTGGAATTCAAATATTAATGACAATCGTCCCGACTGCATCGACGATGAATTTGTACCTGGAATTTGTAGGGTTCCGATGATAACAGCCAGCAGCAGAAACAGATTCGTCATTGTTGGCATTTTGTCTTGGCGGCAATATAATTATAATAATGTAATGTAACGACTTTTTTAGTTGTCCAACTAGTAATTCTTTTCACTTTTATGTTCGGGATAGTATCGTTTTTTTTATACTTTATTTTTTATGTTTTGTTGCGAAAACGAGAACCGCGAAACCCGTTCACACTGAGCGACACTGAGACACTGAACTTTGCGTGGGTTGTTTTGCTTGCCTGGTCTGCTTGCTGCTCCTCTCCCAGTTCGGCGTCGCGCGGAGAGCATCCAGAGCACACCACGAACCGTGTAGGACTGCTAACGAATGCAAAAATGAACTCGCGGTGCAGCATAAAAAAAAAAAAAGTGAAGAAGAAGGAAATAAACGAAAACTATGCGAATGATGATGGCGATGACTCACATCGAGTTCGCAGACTGGCTGCCCAATTGGAAATTGGCCCAAGCCACACAGCTACTTGTTAAAAAGCACAACGAGGATATTGACATGCCTGCGAATCCGAGTCTCAATCGAGTTACGAAGCGAATGTTCGCACGACGACCACATTTCCCATTGGCATTCATTGCATGCCCATGCGCAAATGATTCAAGGCAGCCGCAAACTGAAGTTATGGCTCCAACAAACTTCACAAAATAACAGCCAGGCCGTGGCCTAAATGTCGTAAAACTGGCGACTTATGGAGGGTGTTTATGTGCGAGTACACATACATACATATAAGCACTGCCTAGGTCATGCTATTTTTCGTTCAGCACTGTAAAACAACCAATAACAAGAACAATTGCCAGCTTTCTTCGCTCGAAAATCAATTTAAATTGAATAATAAACACTCAGAGAAAAACTGTATTTACTATTTCCAATTAGTAGTGAAAAACTTCTGATTTTTGTTGTATGCACTTTCTTCTTAAATATTTTAAAGCATTATTCGTTATAATGTTTATTAGGGACCGACTTTATAAACCCTCGCGCAGGCAGACAAATTACATGAGCATAAGACAAAAACAAATTGAGTGAGTTGCTTACGGGCAAAAGCGAATCATAGATCGAAGACAGATTCAACGATTGCTTACAGTTATAACAGTAATAGGATGGGAATGCACTGTCACTAGACACGCTGCGTTGTACTCATGCAAATTAACATATTATTATTATTAGTATTGCAAAAAGAACAACACACATTAAAAAATAAAATTTAATTTACATTGTTTACAAAAACCTACATTAAATTAATTTAAACTATTTATAATTAAGTCTTAATATTTTACAAAAAATTATTTTTGAAAATTAAAGTCAAATTATTTCTAATCACATATTTTTATAAATTGCTATTTTTTATTAATTTCTTTACAAAATTGTACTTTTAGTAGTCATTATTTTTAATGTAATTTTTTTACAATACTCATTTGCTTACTTGTTGATTTTTTTTGTTTTTTGAAATGCGATTTTTTTTCAGTGTATGTTCACTTATGTAGAATGTGTGTGTATATGTACTTTCGGAGGATTGAAATTCTTTTGCACATTTGCTGACACTTCCAATTTCAAACAATTATTTCAGTTGCCTTTGCTGGAACTGTGGGTTCTGTTTCATTCATCATCGACTGCTCTTTTGAGCACACAAACACCAGCAAAACAACCCCCTGCACACACCCACAAAACACATACGCACACAGGCACACTGGACTTGTTTCGTTCAACTTGGGCCGCGTTGCCAACTATGCTGCCAATTGCCGGCATATTTACACGTAACTATGTTCTATTGCTCTCTTAATAGAACACGTTGGCTCTCTTACTTACAATTGGAGTCTGCGCAGCGACTGAGACGAGAGGCAGCTACGGTTACGTATGTGTGCGTGTATGTGTGTACGTGTAGATCTTTTGGATGCTGCGTTTTTGTTGACAGCGCACAGCTTTTAGCACACATACAGACGTAGACTGCATTCACATAGATATACGAATTGTCGCTGTTGTTTATTTGATTAATTTGTTTCCAAAGTTGTAGAGAAATTCTGAGAAATTTTGTGAATGCCGCCTCCCAACAATGTGTACGTTGTTGTCTACGTGTAAATATAAATATTTGATTAATATCCTCGGATTGCTTGCGCTGCAGGCGCGAACATGTGCAGCGGCAACAAAATCACAAAATCTCCGGCTCATCAGATGCTGGCTGGCCCCAAATCTGAATTTGCGGATGTTTACAAAACTTGGCACCCAGGCAGGCGGGCAATCAGGCAGCCAGTCCCCAACGGCAGACAGTACAACAAACACAGATACACTCATAATGCATAATGCATCCAGAAGATACTTTTACTCGCACAATACGCACTTTGTTTTATGGCCGTAGATTAATTTTAATTGTTTGTTTGTCTCACTTCAACTTGAAACAGACACATCAGCAAATGTTGCATGTTGCACATTACATGTGTCCACATGAGCACAAACAATTTCTGTTATTGCTGACACTGTCGTCTGACAATGGTCGTCATATCTCGCCGCTAACTTGCAACTGCAACTGCAACTGCATCCGTGGGATGCGCACACAAACAAACGATCCCCAGCCATATCCATATATATATCTTTATAGTGCTGCTGTGGTCTCTCCACTTGAAGTTGGAGCAAGTAAATCACAGCAATCAACGGTCTTCCCATACAAAAGGCTGGGAACGTTGCGATTTCATTAAGCAAATGCAAACTGCAAACTGCAAACGAAATGTATCTCGGAGTGCAGATGCCTCGGCAGCGGTTCCGAGAACTTGCATGTGTGAGTGTCGTGTGGAACATCCATGCCAGAGGATTCCATATTTATATGGAAAGAAGACAGAACGAATGTTGAAAACGAAAATTTGCAGTGCCCAATTAATTAAGAGAATTTGGCACAGGAATGCGTAAATAAGATAACATGATATAATTACATTTTGTATGCCTTTTGCGAGTTGAATACCAAATTAATTGCTAACCGATTGCCTCAAGTTTAACCTACATTCTGTGCCAGCTACATGTGTGTGTCGCTTTCACATATGTATAGATACTTTTCAGATATAGATACAGATACTTTTCATTAAAAAATTAAGCCTTTCCACTTGTCAAGTCAATTTCTTTTAAACTAAAGCGCTAAATACACGAAAATATTAACCTGTAATTATTTAAAAAATAAAAATTTAATTTTGAATTTATTAAGTGTTAAAAATATCTTGAAAAATTCTTGTCATAAATATTCTGTAGTTAATTCAAACATTCACGCGAATATCCGTTTTGCTTATTGTGTTAATCATCGCAATTTACTCTTGAAAATATTTAATGTTAAGTGTTAATGTTAATGTTAATGTTAATGTTAAAGATGCTTGAAATATTTTTATACAGATAAAGTGTTATCATCTTTTGGCTCCTCCATGATAGTTCGAGATTAAAATTGACAAAATCTTTAAATTATGACTTACTCCAAAAATCAAAATAATAATAATAGCCACTTCCGATCGCATAATCATTCAGTTTACAATTATCATTCAGGAAGTTGCTTTGATCATTGGAAACATTTTCCACTATTTTAAGTAGCTGTTACTGTAAGCAGAGCATCGCATTGTCGGTCATACCATATTCAAAATTTTCGCGTGTTTTTTTTTATATACCTTTGCGTGCTATAGTAAAGTCGAGAATGAATAATTTTCAAATATGTATTCAAAGTCAAATACTAATTTGCTTTAATAGCAAACCGACGCGGGTCAAATAGATCATCAAGTACTACTAATATTTAGCAATAACAATTTAATGATTAATTCGTTCCTGTGAAGCGTATCAACTAAACGTTCAGCGAATTAGCTCTTTATTTAATAATTAAGTTAGCATATTATTGGGATTAGCGCTTTTCCAAAAATCAGTTTTTTTTTTTCGAAAATGAAGAAGTAAATTGAAATGCTGTGCAGCAACCGTCGCGTCGACAAACGTTTCTTTCTCTTACTTCTAGGTGCGGCTCTCTTTGGCCAACTCTTTTGTAATGACGTCGGCTGCGCTCTCTCTCTCTCCCTCACGAGCCACCATCGGGCCGAGTCTGAGGGCGACGTCATTTGACTCTGTGCTCTTGCGACGAACAGTCCGAGTTGCAGTGTACGGCAAAGCCGAATCAAAAACCGAACACGAAATTAGCCGAACGATTTGAAAACTTATTTCATAAATTCGCGCCTAAAAGACAATCCAACAGATACAATTGTGACTCGTACGTGCAGTGAAGTTTTGTGCGAAGATCGTTCGGAACGTTATCGGCTGGAAATTGTTGGAACTTTTTCCAGATTTGTTGTTGTGCTTATAACTGGAGTTTTTGTCGGCTTAATTTATTTGTGTCAGACTGCAGTGACTTGAGTGCTGACCAAGGTGGAAATCAAAATAAACAAATAAAACAAAGTAATTACAAATCCCCGAAGAAAAGTGCTGAATATGTAGGCCGAAAATTTGGGACACTGAACTCTTTCATCCCGACACAACAAAATAATTACTCGGCAGTAATTTTATTTTGAAAAATCACAAGAACAACAATAAACAAGCAATCGAACAAGCAGCAGACGTGTGACACAGTTCGAAATTTCGACGACGATATCAGAATATTCCCAATACATTATCATATCACATTCGAGTGTCGAGCAGTTAAGAGCATTCAAAACAAAAAAATCAAAAAAATAAAATAAGTAAAGTAAAAAGCTAAAAATGGTGTCGAGCATAAATAAAATTCTTATATTTGGAACATTGCTGGTGACGGGATGTTGTCTTGGTAAGTTGATTGGCGGTAAATCGTATGATCTATATACATATATATTTAATGCAGCGGAAATCGGTTGCGATTGTAGGGTTTACATAAGCCGAGCACTTGGGCACAATCTAATCTCGGTGATTAGGAGACCCTTTGAACCGGCTTCGATGCATACGTCAGATTCACATGCATCGCGTTTATATTCGAGCATCTAAATAAAAAAGATTGTGTGTGCCCTGTGGAATGTGTTGAACAATTTTGACCTACATACTATATAGTCAAAAGTCAAATGCATTCAACTGTGAGCTGTATTAGAGTATTGACAAATCCCAAGAAATCGATGTGATTCACACACATTCCAGAGGATTAAACACTTTGACTAAAATAGAACAAATCTCTATCCTGACAAAGTTCAAATTTCTCTTTTAAAATATGCACATAAAATTTTATACTCTTTTTTTTGAATTTTTTTCCAAATAATTTATGTTTAAATTTAAATAAATATGCTATTTATAAAATGATTCATATAGAAAAAAATATTTGGCATTTTCTCTGATTCACATTTAGAAATATCCAAAAAATAACTCACAGAATGCATAATGAATATTTCGCTTTGCAGATTCATAATTTTGAATGAATTGACATTTAGGTGTGGAACAAACAACGAGTTCCGCATCTAAAGGTGAATCAATCCTTGAGCTATTGCTGAATCAACTGGCATATTAAACGAATAGATAATTATTATTGTTACCTGTTTGTGAATACTTGCGTTTAACTTGGTTTAATGCAGCGCGTTTTATCAAACAGTAAAATCGATAATTTATTAGAGAAAGCTGTCACATTAATGCAGTTATTTATCACGATCAATGAGCCGAGTGCAGCTTGCGCAAACGAGCACTCCCTCTGCTCAGCCGGGCACTCTCATTCAATAGGAAGTGAATATGCCAATTTTGAATGAATAGAAAATGACGGAAGATCGACGGGGTGTGCAATTCATTCGCGTATCGGTTGCGCTGTTAATTATTCCATAGGTGCCTAATAGGCGACAACATAACAAAAACAACACAGCAACAACAACTGCAAACAACTAACAACAACATTGAGGAAGTGAGCAACAAGGCGCGTAGAATCAGCTACCATATTCAGGTCCAGGTAGGGAGCGAGTGCGAATCCGGACACACCACAGCTCCTTGGTTCGATTTCGGTTAGGGAAGCGTGTCGAAGGACCGTGAGAATGTGTGTTTTGCAAAAAGTTACCTAAGTTTTTTTTGTTGTATACCCTCCTGACCTTCTGATAAACCACTCGGCGCTGTAATGTAACCCCTTGGCCATAAACAATGCGATTGCAATCGGTTTGATTGGATTTCCTTGAAAAGAATTTGAAAACGAACGAATTTCGTATCTGAATAGTGTTTTACTTTCCCAAAGAATTAAAATTTTTGAAATGGCCATCAATTTCTTCGACACATGCGGTAAAAGTAAGCAAAAAATTCATTTCGGCCCTGACATGGGTAAATAAGTATGTTAAATGATCATCATCAGCCTTATCTGTGCTCTTGTTTGTCTACCTTTCCGACGGATCTTCCTTTACGGAGCTGGCATTAAATTTCACGACCGCGAATCCGAGAATCGTTCTTGGATTCTCGCCGCTTATAAATGGGCTCGGTCTGTCTTTTGCATAATTCTCTGGTATTTGCATACATATTTATTTTGGAATCTCTGACTCATGCCAGATACACAGATGCATGTTTTTAGCTGTTGGTATTCGTGCGCATATGGCCAAAGATACGACTGCAGATACGAGTTTGTTGCTGCCGCCGCTGCGCTTTATTCAAAGCCGCCCGATTCTTTTGCATTCTCATTCTCCCATTCATTCTCATACTCATACTCGTTCGCGTACTCGTTCGGCGGGTGCATGTTCTGTGCATCAGATGGGGGCACTGTGGTATGGGTTAGGGGCATGCCGCCGAGCGGCAAAGCGAGTTAAACAAACTCGTAACCAATTCTCGACAATTAAAGAATCAATTTACTTAACAGAGCTGGCGAATTGGCGGCTTGCCCCCTGCTTCCCCCTGGCTCTGCGGGTGCGGGTGCCGGTTTTGAGCAGGGTTCAGTGCGTGCGCTGTGCACTCAACTGGGGCAACAGCAGTCAGAGGCGGGTATTATTATTATTTGAGCATGTGTTGGCATGGCGACTCCCATGTGCAGGCCTCTATTGAGTACTCCAATATATATATATATATATACATATATGTATATGTAGGTACTCTCTCTCTCTTATGTACTCGAACGCTTGTAAATTGTGCCACATTAAAACATAAAAATTAATCGTTTTGATCACAATGATAACGAAGCGCTCTTCAAGCTGATGATTCAGCTGCAGCAGAAGCCAAAAGAAATTTACGATGAAATTTGTTCCTATAAAGAGTTTAACTACAACAAAAACCCGAAATGGATTCATTGTGTTCTCATAGAATTTTGATGGCTCTACTCAAATTTTGTTGTTTTCTCGATTGGGGCACCAATTAAATCAAACATTTGTTGTTTAAATCGGTTATTTCTTAAGATATATTAATAATATTTTTTTAGTTTCCCCTGGGTACAGTTAAATTTGAGTTCTATGCTAGAATAATTTTTATGTTATCAGCAATTCAACATTTTTACTGAGTATTGTGGATATGCGCAATTTTTTCTTTATCTTTCTTTATTTCTGCATTCTCGTTTATTATTATGGCTATTTATTAAATGGCGAACGAGTATTGCACTATCGGTTAGACCCGATTAAAACGTTTTGTACTTGTGTTTTTTTTCTTTTGAAATTTATTCAAAAAATTCTCAATTTTAACCGAGTGGCAATTTGATATTTGGGTTCTATCGTTGGGTCTGCATTGTTCCACTCGCACTTGGAAGGCAATAGTCGAAGCAGAGTAATAAATAAAACACCAGAAAAGAAAGAAAATAATAGAGAAGCTAAATGAAAGAACTGCTGTTGCCTTTTGCGCTAAATTGTTGGCGGTGCTGGAAAAGGAGTGCCGCATATTAATTACATGCCACAGCCACTTGAATGGAACACGAGCCCAGGGCCCGGCCCTGCCCCAAGCCTCGAACCTCAAACCTCAAACCCCCAAACGCCAGTTTGTAATCCCGGCTATGGCAAGCAGAGCGTTTTAATATGCGCTAGGCGTCGACTTTTGGACTCTGCCAGTTTCGGCCATTGGGTTGTCTTTACGAGTGTGCCCATTGTTGACCCATTCGCTTTGCTGGGGATCTATGCTCGGTTCGTACTATGTTCTGCTTTTGGCTATGTGCCCGCATCCAAGCACTTGCCGCCTCATAAGTGCCGACACGTGCAACGTTCGGGCAACGGGAAACGCTGTTCATGCCCCTCTTCACTCCCTTCGATTGTGTGCCAGAAATTTAAAGGCGCTGGCTGGCGCTGATCATAACTCTGGCCAATCAAATGGGTTTTGGGCGTAAGTGAAATCAATGTTCTGGTAATGCATATAGTACTTCTGCCGCTTTCAAATGCACAAGTCTAAGTGGATATGCGTGTATCCAACTTTAGATTTGTAATTTATGCTCCGAATCGTACGTTCATTTGCATTTCTTGGGCACTTGATCGCATTTGTGGCCCGCTTCAATTGAATATCGATTATGCTCGGCGCTCGCTTCATAAATTCTTAAATATTTTATTTGAGTGTTTCGATTTGCATTTTCAATCGAACAGCTTTCAATAATTGCCAGAAAATTCGTTTAACAACATCTGCCGATTTTGGCAAAATGAAATCCCCTCAGCCAGGCGCAGGACACGCGGCCTTTCAACTCTATTTGAAATGCGAATATTTCTTTTTGTGCATCTGTGTGGGTTATTTGTCAATGGTCTGGGATCTCCCTCACCCCCTGCTTTTAGGTTTGCTGCACATCTGCAGTGCGTAGGTAGACCTGGTTTATGGCTGTCCCTCGGGCCCGTAACCTGATCGCTTTCAAAGAACCAGAATGCCATTATCATTATCCGCTTCGCTTCATGTCTCTATCTGCCACCACGCCACACAAACAGCATAATTTTCGGCTCGTATAACGCGCTCGTCAGTTGGCCAGACGGCCAGACCGCCAGGGTCAGTCACGTAGGGGCAGGCAGGCAGGCACCTCGAAAACCTGAAAACAGACAGTCAAACAGACAGACAACAGATCAAAGATCAGAGCTGCAGTGCGCTTTTAGGCCGTGTTGCCACAAATGAGCCACTCGCCGCTTATCAGGTAGTAAAACTGCTGCACTTGGATGATTCCAGTGACTGGCAGAATCCACAGACAGACTCTTGGCCATGGCTATTTCAGTGGTCAGCGTCATCGTCATCCGCTTTGGGGTCAGCTCTAGGGGTTATTAGTTGAAATTTTCAGAATCATTGTGCTTATGATAAATTGTTTTTGGCCCAATTCTGAGTACCAATTAAAACAGGAAAAACAGATACAAAACAACAACAAAAGCACGATCTACAGCTACAATTCTTCTTATCGTAACCATTGTAAAAAACATGACAAAAACATAAAAACAAAAACTTATTCTCATGGGAATACATTTTTGGAGCATAAATTTGGAACATTACAGAGTATTTTTTTGTCCGATACGACTTCACTTTATGTTTATCAGGATTAAGCTACGTAGGATAATAATTTGTTGACAGATTAGATAAATAAATAGAATAGTAATTGAGAGCAAATAAATCTTCGTAAGTTTAACTCAACTTTTTGTGATTGTATTTCAAGATGCGATTTATTTATTTTTGCATTTTTCATCAGTTGACCAAAGTGTAAACAAATATTTGCTGCTGCTGCTTCTTCTGGTTGATGAATGTGAATTACTGACGACCCTTTCGGTTCAGACATATCGTCTGCATTGTCGGAATTCCCGGTTCATTGGCTTCTTCTCGGAAGCACATTTCTTCTTGTTGTTATTTGTTTAATTTTATAGCTGAAGTTTACGACAAAAGAGAAGTCGACGGGGGGGTCAGTACGTAAGTGTGTTTGTGGATTATTTTGTTTTCATTTTGTTCGTAGATGACGAAACGTATCCGCACAAAATACGTCCAAAAGGAATGCATCTCAACAAATGAAAATGTGGAATAATTTAAAAAATGAGTTTGGGCGGAAATTCGAAGTGCACTCACCCACATTTGTGGCACATGTCCGTGGCTGTAGCTATATCCGTATCCGCAATGCATTAGCTGCTGAAATTGGAGTCTATTGTGAATACCCTTTTGGTTTTTAACAAGAGTATATTTGTTTGCTGAAAATGCATATTTAAAATATTTCTATAATTGAACTTTTCTTCTGTTAAGTGTCATATATACAAAATAGGGTATTCTTGTAGTCCATCAGCCTTGTTGCACTCATAATTGATATAGTACGTCTGTCCGATCTCTATGCCAAGTTACAATTCAAACACGCAACGTTGGGCAGCAACACGGCGACAAGAAAAGCGACAAAACTGGCCATAAAGAAGCATAAATATGCGAATGTGTGTGTGCGTGTGTGTGTGTGTGCGTGTGTGTAACACAATAAAGCCAACAGCAACATAACAATAAAACAGTCGGTCTAACACAGAAATAAACGAGACGCCAGAAATGGCAGAAGCGAAATACAAATGTAAATTTAAACTTTTTCACAATCATCGGATCGTTCCCCCTCCGCTCCCGACGCATTGTCTGCACAGAGGGAAACGAGGGTGTGATATGTGTGTGCGTGTGTGTGTGTGCTGCAGTTGCCACAGTGAAAATGGACATTGTTGTGAAATGTTTTTCGATTTTGTGTCCACTGTCGACACCACTAAAACAAAGTAGCGCAAAGTGACGCCGACGGTGACGTCGTCGCCGGCAGTAGCTGCTACTGCGGCCATAAGCTGTGCCACCAATGTTGGCCGCATTCCCCGCCCTCCCCCCTGGCTGAGCGCATACACACATGTGGGTGCGGCGATCGGCCGAGCGACACGGGTTGGGGTTGGCGACTGTGTTTTCTCTTTCCATGCGCTTATTTTAATTTTCGTTTTTCGTCTTTTCGTATGCCCCGTGCACCCGAGTTTCATGTGACCCCATTTCCGTGAAATGTTTTTTTTTTCATTCTTTTTTCATTCGACTTTGACAACATATAAAATACGATTCTATGCGTACGAGCGAAATAAAGGAAACGATGAATATAATATATGAAAATGTGAAACGAGGAGAAACATGCGAATTGCCTTAACCCGACAGCGCAGCTGCTGCTCTCTGAATCGTATCTGTATCTGTATCTGTATCTGTATCTCAACTGCAACTGAATCGGATGTGGCTGTGGTGGAAATGGATATGGGTGGCAAACTGTTTAAACAAATATCAACAAAGCGTGTTGATGAGCGCTCCTAATGCATTGCCAAAACAAAACACGCCGGTTTCAATTTCCATTTAATTCAACTATAGAAGTGATTAGCCAGCAGGAAATGTGGGTCATAATGACCCATCTCCACACACAAAAAAACAATCCACTATAAACAATTCAGTGTTTTTTTTATAGCTGGTTTTATTACCCTTTTGTTTTTACCAATAATAATATTTTGTTTTTTATTTTTTGAGTGTGCCCCGCAGTAAAAAAGCTCTCGTAAAACCCCCAGATAATCAGATCGTTGAATTGATTTGAAAATCAAGGTTGAATGCCACCCACATTTTTATGTGATTTTAATTTTTGTGTCTGGCGGTTTGAGTGTTTTTTTGAGTTCCTATTAAAATATACAATATCTGAATATATTACCAAAACTTTTCTTTATCATTGAATATTTTCCAGTTAAAGTGTGTTTATAAGAAATTATTGAAAAATTCTATAGATATATACTTGTTTTCAAATAAATACTGACTTTGTTCCTTTTTGCAGTCTCTTCTTACCCTTCAACGTTCGAGGAAGAGGGGATGTTGAACGATGAGTACGATTACGATGATGAGCAGAGCGCTCCCAGTCCGCAGACAAAGTCTTCAAGTGTTGACAAGTTCACCAAAACACTAGCCAATAAAACCTTAACCAAAACGGGAATTCTGGGCGAAGATATCGTGCTAAAGTGTGATGAAAATATTACAAAGGGTAAGTCCACAAACGAAATGAGCAAAAGTTCAGGCATAACTGTTGTGTTCTTTATAGAAAATGTGGTGCTCTGGTACCAGAACTCCAACGTGATCACGAATGGCGTCAATTTGGTACTGCCCAATTTCAGCATCGATCCGAAGACCTATGATCTGACCATAGTGAAGGCGAGTCCCCAAAGTGCCGGCGATTACAGCTGCCAAATTCTGCCCCAGAAAGTATTCGTGCACACAAAAGTCGTGCTTGGGGACCATTCGCTGGATGTCATTACGCCGGAGAGCTCCAAGTCTGCACAGGACAGCTTGCATCGGTTTGCGTTAATGTGGCTCCTCTCTGTGGGCATTGTTCTGTGCCGATACAAGCATTAGTTAGGATTACTCTAAGGTAGCGATCTATTAAATATCCCCTGGATACATTGAAATTGCATTTCTGTCTCCCGTCTGTCTTTTAAATCTAAATAAACATTTTAAGTCTTGTTAGTCGTGAACTCTTCTATTTTGTAAAGACAAACGATTTTATTTATTAAAAACCAAAGTATACAAAAAAAAAGGTAAATCCTTCTTTTTTATTTAAACAAAAAAATTAATATGTCACTCTATATTTTGTATATATCTTTTTTAAACACCTGCCTAAACTAACAAGATTTCAATTAATAATTTTTTTACACTGCTATCAAAGTTAAAGCGGTTATATTGGTTTTATACATTGTCCAACCACACCTGCGACAGAGGAAAGAATTTGTAGGAGTTTTAAATTTCCAACAACACTATGTAACAAAATATAATTTTTTATTGTGTTGTTTCTAAACCTACAAACGTCTAATTATTGCAACTTTGTAAACATACGAGTGAGGAACAGCAAATCTTTGTTGTAAAGATATCTACAAGTTTTTAAAAAATAAAAGTTTTAAAGAAGCAGAAGAAATGAAAATTTTCATATTTAAACAATTCAAATTTCAAAGTTATTATAACTTTTTTAATAATAGATATACTCAATAACTTTTTAGCAATTCAAGAGCTTTTTAAAATCTGCTTTGGTATTCTAGAAAACTGATCAACAATCAAAGATCAAACAAAAAAAAATCGTATATCATTATACTTTTTTGTAAATTAATTTCTGGTATATATTATTTATCCTATTGACCTATTAGTAAAAATACCTGCATCATCTTTTGTGAGTGATTCCAATCCAAATTGAACAGAAATAATACAAAATTGATGGTTAGTTTATTTATATCGGTATGTATATATATTCTTAATGTCGCATTAATTCAATTAAAAGAGAAAAATTACAATATTTTCTTTAAGACACTGGCTTTTGAATATGTGTGTGTGTGTTTGTTAACAGGCCGGCTCTCGAAATGAAGTTTTGCATTTGCAAAATTTGTATGGAACTTTGTTTTAAGCAATTTGTTTTGAATTTATTGCTTCAATTATTGGCACGTTTATTTCTTTTGATGTATCAATACTAATATTATGATTCTTAAATAAAATATAAGTATACAAAATATATATATATTCTTATATTTGTTTTTTGATTGTAAGTATGTGTACACACAAAGGTATCAGCGATCTATACGATCAGCGGTTGCGTATATTTATATGGCCAACGGCAATTTCAGGTATTGTAGCGAACAAATTTCAATCGAAGCCAAACAAATAAGCGACTCTTCCTCACCCTGATTATAGATATTCGTTATTATTACATTATGCATAAGTACTTATTAACACGTTGTTTGTTCAATCTCTCTTAACTATACGTAAGTAAGTAAGTATTCGCCGGATTTCTCATCCAATCAATCCCAAGTTGATCCATTCCGAATTGTGGGAACGTGCTCGTAAAAAATAGTACATATGTATTTTGGGTAGGTACACACGTATGTTTAAGCTTTGGTCTAGTTTTTTTGTTGTTATAATTCAAATGTTCTCATAATTCGAATATTTATTAAATAAATGTTTTGTTTTATTATATTCTAATTCTGGTTTCAACTCTTGCCTATACAAAACATGAAAGATCCACATTTACCCGTTTTTTTTATATACATTCTCTGTCTGCATTCGCATGTGATTATGATTCTGTATCGGTTCAGGTATTTGGGGCATTATAACTTCGGATTCTATATGTCGTCACTGTTAACTAGTCGTACATACAAACAAATAAATATTATGTGCTAAGTTTTGGGCGGTTTTCAACCGATCGTCGCAGTTACGTCATCTTTAACTTTATATTTAACTTTAACTAAACTAAGCTACGCGTAATTCGTACACTCGCAAAAGCCTCCTCCTCCTCTTCTCTCTTCTTTTTTTTTTTTTTTTAATATTTTCTGTAGTTGTGGATATATCTTGGCACAAATGTTTGAGTGAAATTCGCCTATGCGTGATTGGTTTTTAGATTAACATTAACATTAACATTAACATTAACACTGACCCCACAAACGGGGACTTTGTGGCGCATTAGCATTGGCGTGTATAATTAGAATACTTGGGTATTTTGCAATGGCGTTCTTACAAATAAGCCGCTACTGCCCAGTTGCCGGGTTCAAGGCACAGCACAAGCAAAACACGTAACTCGAAATACGTATGTACAGTCCCCCAATGGCCTTATCCTGATCTCCAAACCGCTTACAGCCGCAGCATAGATATGCTAAAGGCGGCTGCCAACAGGCCAGGCAGCATTTTCATTGTACACGCCGCATTCTTTCCGGACTTGCTGGAGCCACCGCCGAAACCGGCACGCACCAAATCTTCCGGCGGCAGGGCTACATCGTCAATTTCCTCGGAATCTGCGAGGGAAATTCAAAATAAAAGATTTAATGAATTTGCTCCAAATTGTTTTTGTCGAGCAGCGATTGGGTTTACCCTCTTCAGCTTGTACGACAAAGTCGTGATCTGGCGAGAAGTTGGACCAGCCCTGGGTGTTCTTCGTCTTGACGCGCGCATGCCACAGACCCGGCGTCAGCTCCATCTGATGGGTGATCTTCCAGATGCCGCTGTCCTTCTCATGGCGCTGAGTCTGAATCACCGAAACGGTGGCCCACGTATACGACTGCAAATGGGTGCAATAAATAAACGTGTGAGTAGAAGTTTTCAATTAAGAATATATATTTTCAGTTGATCATACTCCTTCTATTAGAATAGTAGGTAAATTAGTTTGTTAGAGGGGAAATACATAGTATATAGGTTAATATTTACTAATATTATCAGACTTAATCTGAATGGAAAAGTCAATTCCACATAGTATCTTACGAATCCAAAACATGCTTTAGTATCACACTTTGCGGAATTGAAGCGAATTCCCAATTCAGAACATTTCCGTTACATATGTTAATCTTTGTATGATATCATTTTGATGAAACTTACCCCTGTTAACTTGTAGTCGAGCATTGCCTCCGAGAGGGGCTGAAGACTCCGGACCAGCCAGTGCAGTGTGACCAGGTTGCCATCGATGGAGATGCTCTCGAACTGGGGCGTCTCTGGACGATAGCTCAGCTGGATGCGCACCTCGTTGGAGCCAATCAAATTCTCGACATGGCACAGATACTCGCCCAGATCACTGGCCTCCACATGCTTGATGACGAGCGTGGTGCGATTGTGTTCCTTGTGCAACGAGTTCATGATCGAGTGCTTGTGGGAGTGGCTCAGGGTCGTGCTGTCCTTGATGAACATGCTAATGGCGATGGGATTGGCCCGGTAGTCGCAAAAGAGCTCGGCGGTGCCGCCTTCCACGGTGTTCACGTGGTGCCGTTTGGTGGACACCTTGGGACTATATTGCACATCGATGGTGACCATGCCGTGTGGTGGATCAGCGCTGCCGTCGTCGCCAAGACACTGATAAACCCCAGCGTTTTCCTCGTCCACATTGTCGAGGATTATGACACCATTTTCCGCATCGCTAGCCGGTATCTGCAATCGCTGACCCTGCGCGGATTAATTGATAGAAATGGAGAAAAGATAGGATTATCATTGATTACACGACAGATATTGTTGTGGCCACTGGGAATAAATAAAACATACATTCAGCGACCATTTGATCTCTGTCTTGCCGGGCAGATACGTTCGGCACACGAGCTTGTGGTGGTCGCCCTGCTTGAACGTCTGCGAGCGATCCGTGATATCGCGATCGTCGCAGAGGATCGATAGCCGGGCGCCCACGCTCAGTGTTGTATGCTGCCTCACGTCCTGCGGCAACACCACACAGTAGTAATCGTCCCCATCCTCCGCCGTAACGCTGCGGATGCGCAGCGAGTTGTTCTTCATCACTTCCACGCGATTGTTGATCGCGTTCTGGCCAGTTGCCAGCACGGTGCTGTTCTTATACCACATGGCAACGTTCTTAACTGTCAATGAGCGATCAAGTTAATACGATTGTCTTACGAAAACAAAAAATAAAACAAAAAACACGAAACATACTTGCAAAGTTGCGGACATCGCAGTTCAGGATCACATCGTCCCCTGGCTTGGCTTTTATTGCAATCTCAGCCTGCTCAAAGTAGGGCGGCAAACTCTGTTCATCGTTCAAGTTCGCGATTGGCAGCACTTCCGAGTTTCCGGACTCGTCATCGTCATTGTACTCGTAATCATCGTCCATGTAGTCGTTCTCAATGGGCGACGCACTGCAGCGATCTAAAAGAGAAGAAGAAGAACAGTCAGTTTAAGGTAGAAACCAGTGCGAACCCTCCACGCCAATGCGTCATTATGTATACGGAAAATGTAGATGGTTTGTTGAAGTCAACTCTTAAGTGCAGAGCATGTTTGCAGTACTTGTTGACATGGCTGGGGACGCTTTTAATTGGAATTGATAAAAATCACACCCCACCCGAGTTAGGGGAGTGCTAAATACAAATTTGTCATGTGATAAAAAGATTTTAGGAAATTGAGTTATTCAGCGAACAGGAAGAAGGGTCGGAAAAAATATATGCAGACAAATATATTCGATAACTTGTGATGAGCAAGCTATCGGGGAACAATTTCTTAATTTTAGATCAAAAACATGAAGGAAGTTTTTTATTATCTTATATCAAAATTCAGTACTAGAGATCGGTAATGGTGATAAATATTTTGCTTATTTATTCCTGAGAAGGATCAATAGCCGGATCGATGTAGTTCACCAAAATCCGTTTTTTTCCCCAAATATTTCGTATTTTAAATAACTCCCCCAAATATAATTGGACTAACTATATATTTCTGGTGATATTTACAGGCATGATCAGTTTTCTTTTTGTTTTTCAAGTAGAATATGACTAATACTAAAACTTTATTATTCTAGACTTTAGCTAAACTTCTGCTAATTTATTTTTAATTAATAATTAATGGTTACTTAATGACTTCGGCTGGTAAAGACTAGCTTACTGTTATTAGCAAACTACCTTGTGCTGTTATCCAGAATATAACTCATGTTAACTATAATTTGAATATAAATTAGCAACAAAGCTTAAAATTTATTACCCTAATTAATTTTCTTTTAAATAAAAAAAGTGAAACGTGAGCCTTATTTGACAAAAGTTATCCCTAAAGATATATTATATTTAGTTTTGGTAACAGTATTTTGTTGTTTACAAATTCCTTTATCTTGTTCAAATCAAATTGGATGCATTCCACAATGTAAGCCTTTTTGTTTCGAAGGTAATTTAAGCAAGGTTTCCAAATAGACATTTAATGTCGTTGGCGGCCTAAAGTGTAAAGCTTTAATTGTTAATTATACACTGTCAGAATTGAACCATAAAAGAAACGAGTTTTGTCAGATTAGCTCGTTGGAATCTAAATTGCCTTCGATAAAGCTGATAACTCAGCCTTTTCACTAATCGTCTGAGGCAAATATTGTTTCTCTGAATTACACGCACGTAATAAAAGGCGTTAATAAAATGCAAATTGAATGACTAATTTATCACAACAAATCGCGAATACGAATAACTATTTGCATGCCATATATGTTGCATATAGAAGCGATTTCATCAGTGACATCTAACGGCAATTTCAATCTCACGACTCAGTGCCCACGCTGGTGAGTCATGGCCAAAGCTATAGCGTCATCAAAAATCAACAGTCTTGGTCTGGTTTGGGCAGCGGAACGATGTGCGGCAAGGTAAGGCATTACGCAAGCCAGCCAAATCCAAGGCGCCTCTTCAATTGGACTCGTCGTTATCAAGCGTCGATAAAAGCGTTCGTCTTTAAGAGTTGGCAATCAACGGCAATGATACTGCCGGCCATAGCCAGAGGCAGTTATCTTATCCAATCCCCTCCATATCCGCACTCCGACAGACAAACAAACTCAACCCTTTTATGGCAATCAGCTTTGAGACCGAAAACAACTAATCTCGCAGCTGGTGGCCAGCCAAGAGAGGAAGCGATGGAGATGAAGAGCGAGAGACCGAGAGACCGAGACCTTCACCGCCAGCATTGAAAACACCAAATTGCAATCTTGGGCAGCCGCAGTCTCGCTGTGTGCCTTGAGTCAAGGCCAAGAGGCACTCAGCCCAGTTTTCACTCCATTCCCAGTTGTCTATTGGCACTCGCGCAACCGACTCGTAAGTGGGTCACACAGGGGGCGGGGCGGGGCGAGGCAATTTCTTTCCACATGCGTCAGCTACTCTCTTTTGGTTTCGGTCTCTTACTCCACTTGTCGCAGTGTCCTTGAATCGATGTCTGGGGCCAGCCACTCAACAGTGTGCCATATGGATTGGACAAGCCAGAACACCCAGCTCCCGTTGCAATTCTCAAAGCAGAACAATGGCGTCAGGACGTCGCGGCGCCAGTGCCAGAATCCTTCCCCAGCCCTTGTCGCCGCGCTTGATTTTAATGCTGTAATGGCTTTGGCCTTTGTTGGCTCGCCAACGTACGCATTGGGAGCAGACCGACACCATTTTGCGATTGGCACTGGCGTCAGCAATTGGAATTTTCGTCTCTATTTCTACTCGTGAATTCCTCAAACAAACTTGCAGCTCAGCCGAGGGACGTCTCATGCAATTCGTTATGCCAACAAAAAAGCAGCTTGTTTCGTCTTCTTCTTCTTCCTATGGCAGCTTATCTTATCATCACAAAGTGTCTTTTATAATTTTGTAATTTTCCCTTCTTGAATGATACGCATTGTTTTATCGTACGTCTTAAATATTTATTGAATTAGTTTAAATGTTTGAACGAAAGCATGTCAAATATTTGCTCTACATTTGGTTTATTTATTGATCTAGACATTGCTTCTTTTTTGATTCTGCGCTGATTTCATCGAAATTAAACATGATTCGCTTAAGATTTTATCTTGATTTTATAAAATATTGTCTAAAAACTTAAACTATATTAATTCGCGAATTCTTCTAACCCATTTTCAAGTCAGTGAATATATAAATAATTCGCATAGATGAAATAGATATAGAAGGCAATACAGATCCCTTAAGAATAATTATGATACATTTTTGTATAGCTTTTACATAAAAGTTTTGCTTTCCAAGCAGCTTTGTCCACCTAACTAAAATATGCATTTTAGCAGGTAGCAGCAGGTCCATCTTATTCGAATATATAAAGTAAATATAGTAGGCAACGTCATATCAGTAAGGTCTGTATAGGAATGAACGTCTCTGGCAGATAGCAATCCCGGCATCGCATTGATTGTTGCAATCAATTCAAGATTTAGTTCAAGATGATTGTTCTTAGCACGTATTTTTTGTATGAGTGCGTGTTTTTATTTATATTTCATTATCGTCATGGATGATGCACCCACCTCTGCACCGCTGCCCCACATTGCAATCGATATGTCCTACATATGATGGTTATACACAGACACACACACACACACATACAGATTTATGGGGTCAGATCGTAAGCAAATAAAACGCCATATTTGTCTCAATGAAACATGCTTATAAATAAATCAGAACTGTTCGCTGTTGCCAATCTGATCGTATATAAAAATTTGGATCTAGTTAGCCCATAAATTTCGCAACAACAAAATTGTATATACTATTGCGATGAAGGAGCTTTTGTGGGGTCGCAGTTGTCCGCGGCCAAATGGTCAGGCAGACGGCATAAATTGCCTTCTATGTCTCTGTCCACTCGCATAATTCGATTCCACGAATTTGCATAACGTCTCAAATTAAACAAAAGGGAAATCAAATTGAAATCAATTGGTTCGACAGTCGCATCGGTATTGATCGCACTTCTATAAACATTCATTTTGCTTAAATTATGTGCCTATATAAACCGACTCGCGACATTCAACCGGGAAATGTGATTTGCTCACGGATCAAAAAGGGCGTGCCGCTGATCTAGCGAAACGCACAGTTTGATCGATTTTCAAAAAAAATTTCCACAAAATCGTTGAAGCAGAACCATTAACAAAATGCGAATGCGTAATTTGATAAGTTTAGAATTTAAAACATGCCAAAGCCGGAAACTTTTAAGCGTGCAAAAGTTATGTATAAAAAAAGGGGAAACAGCATAATTGATTAGCTAATTATAATTCTAAATAGTTGCAACGTATTTTTCCGAAATTTAGCAGTTTTTTGAAAAACTTGCCTTAAAAAATGCCACAAAAAAAAGAACCTTTGCTACAATCATTAAGATAATATTTTTTAAAAACAAACCAATTATTGTTTCAGATTTGTAAAAAACAAATTAGTTTAGCAGCCCATTTATATAAGAATATTAAAATAATAAAATCATAGAAATATCTTTAACGTGCCTAATCCATTATACATATATCATTGTAAGTATGGCTAACTTGAAAATTATTTTGAAATGTAAAATACAATTTTATTGCCTGAACTGTTTTGAAGGAAAACAGAGTATAAAGTATACTGACTAGTGGATATCCTGTTGTAAAGTTAATTAAATTTACACAGAATTTTCTGAGCTTGAAACAACTATTGAGAAATTTGAAAAGCTGCTTACGATTTTGTATACACTATATTGTCAATATCTATAAATATAGGTAATATCATTTAAAAATGTAATTTTCAAACTGTTTTTCCAAGGTTATTACACAGTGGAAATGAGTAATGCATTAGCACACATTTATCGAAAAAAAATGTCGTAATTTTGATTGTACAAACATAATTCGTACAGATGCTTGTTTAATCCACATCAGTCAAATTCTTTCAAATAATTGATGCAACAACAATATTTCAAAATATTTACATAGAAACCCAAAAAATGCTTTGAACTAGTTGCTGTTGTAGCTACAATTCTATTTTGATGTAGTATTTATGTACTTCGGTTCAGCCACGCAGCATTATGTGCAAAGTTTTTAGCTGGAATATGTATATATATATATATATATATATGTACATAGATATATAGGGGGAGCGTTTGCATGTGTTTTTGGGTTGTCAGATTTCGACAGCGTTATCGCATGCCTAAAATTGGAAAAGCGCACATTTAATTAAAAATTTTCATTCTTGGTGGCCCGATGGCAAAATGGCAGACACGGTCCACCCCGCCAGCACATTGTGACCCCTGTCCCAACAGCGTCCGCGGCACGGCAACTGGAACTGGAACTGGATGAAAACAGAGATCATCGAGTTAGGGGGCGTCTTCGTAGTCGGCAGGCACTGGCTGCGTGTCTGGCATCAGCAAATATCTAACATCAAACTGCCATTCTTTGCAGAGCAAATATTTGCGCTTCCCAGCGGACTATCTCGAGTCCGGAGCCGCATGGCTTACAGCCTCCAGAGCATTCTGTGGTTGTTCAGCAATGGACTACGTAATGTGAGTTGTGCGTATCTGAGCCATAAGCAGTGCCATATTTAATGTTATCAACCTTTGCGCCATAATTATAAACGCATATGGAACGTAACTTTGAACAAAAAAAAGATAAGCGCTCTCCGCCGATAAGATATGTTGCTTTTAACTGGCTTTGGCCCAGGTAAACATAACCCACGAGTTACTATACACGCACAAAAATACACTCACGTACACACACTCACACATGCACATAGATACTCCATACAGTAATCGGAATGATATGTGGGCTAGCGCATAGCTCATGTCTATTAATATGGCACACGTAGTTTTGGTAATTCATTATTTTGACACAAACGTAAAACTCATTGACAACGCCCCCCCATAAAACGATGAATACTTTTGTAAATAACGGTTGCATTCAAAAATACTTTGGTTTATTAATTCTATTTGCCTGCTACCATAAGTATACTAAAATATTAAATGGGTTTGTACTATGAATTTTAATCATCGAAGAATTTAGCTTTGATCTTAAATTGTTGGCAATTAATTTTGTTCAATTTAAAAAAAAAGCTGTTTACTAATATTAGATACAAGTTTTTTAAATGTTATCTGAATTTGTGAAAAATTTGTTTTATTCATTTTTATAAATTATTTTTATAAATTTTTAATTAATTTTTAATTTTTTTTAGAAGTGTGTCTTAATTAATATTTGAATTAAACAAATCAAATGTATATCTTTATCTTATATATTTTCGAAACTTTGGCGACTTACCACTATAAAATTGTGCAACAAGCAGGCAAATGAGTAACCTCCACGCCGTAATTCTCATAGTTATTTTTTTCAGTTGTGTTTTTTGTTGATTTGATTTTTTATTTTGCGAAGCACGCACTTCAAGTTTATGTTTGTTTTTGAATTTGCTGCGCTATCGGAGGTAGATCGTAAACTGCAATTAATATGTTCGTTGGAAATCGATTAATTAATTTGCCACTAAATTGGTACAACTCATTTCGGTCCCAATTAAGCGCCGCAAAGGCTAAAAAAGTTTCTTGCTAATTGTTTCATTTTTGTATGCGTATCGCGACGCGAGCAACGGAAACTCAAAATTGGCCAAGCTTAATCAAAGAAAAGCCCGCATATTTCAGTTATTGAATTTGAAATCAGTTGCCAAGTACACTCAAAGAAAAATACTGGGAATTTTGGTTAGATTAAAATCGTATTAGAACAAAAATACTTTTTGTATAGATAGGATAAAATAATGTAATGAATATTTGAGAGAGAAAATTACTTAAATTCTTCTCTGAGTGTATTGAGATTCGCAGCTGTGCGCTAGAAATAACAGCTTCCACTAAAAGCTGTGGACAAATGTTCGCTGATTGGCAGCTAAATAATGGTAAACATGGCTTTTGCCATTCGCTTGGGTTATGCAAGCTGCTCTCGCAGTCGACGTGGTAACTCTCAATGATATTATGATCTCAGTGCGAAAATTGATATTTGTTGTTGTCCACGCTGTTCACCAATTTGCCAGCTTCTCGGCCAGCTTCTCTCTCCTTTTATCTCTTCGAGCAGCTCGCTCAATGCCAAAGCGTTTGGCCGGCTGCAAAGTGGGTCGTGTCGGGTCGATTTCGATGGGGTTGGGGGCAGGGTAGGGGCAGGGGCAGCGAGGCGACGGGAGGAGGGAGGCTAGGGTGTGCCAAGTCGAAAAGCATGCAAATATGTATGCATATAAATAAATTAATGTGCAAATGCGAAAACTCAAAAACGAAAAACAACAACAAAAAAATTGTATATGCATAGCGAAACCTCGACACCCTTGCCATCGACATTCTAAAGAGAAATGCTTTCAAAAATTAAATAAACAAATATTCATTCTCATTCTATTCATTCTCCGGCAAAAGAAAACTCTACGAAACTTATAAACAAATAAGGAGCAGACTTTTTGTTGATCAAATACGTTCGAAATAGGTTGTCACAAGTGTTGCGAATAACATGAAGACAGTGTATTATAATGCAAACACCGAAATATACAGGTACCCAGCATGTTTGCATATGGTGTATACTAGGTAAATATATATACATGTGATCGTACATACACTAAAATGTGAGCTACTCGTCAAATAAATTTGCAATAGCTCGCGATCGTTTTAGGTTGATGCAAACGCTAAGAGCAGCAGCATTTGTCTATTCACATATTTACAATACGTAAATGTGAAAAAATTACGGAAAAACACACATATATGTATTCATCCAACGTACTGCACAAATACACAAAAGTATCTTTTAGCTATAGCCATTTTATACTAACGTCAAAACGAACAGGGCGTATTGCAGCTATAACAACTCAGTTGACAGCGAATGCCGTAAAAACTCACGCTTATCACAATGAATATTTCAAATGTGTTTATCAATGATCAGCGGCAAGGTGCAAACGTGACATTTAGCTTTAAAGGCTTTACGATTCCGATTCTAACGAGAGTCGATCGAAGCACTTTCACCACATTCAAGAATCAAGAATCAAGAATATTTTCAAATATATTCAAAAAATTCCAATAAAATAATTGAAACAGAATTCTGAAGGTTTTGGTAAAAAAAAGAACTTTTCTTTGTCTAAGAAAGATATTTTTTGTTCATAAATTAACGAATTAAAGGATTATAAAAGCGAACCTTTTCAAAACTAAAAAATGTTATTTAATATGTTATATTTTATATATATATAAGATCCTTTGAAAAATACAGCCTAACCGAAGGGATTTGGGTATATTACTACTATATCTTTCTTGGAAATTTCTATATTATTTCAATAGAGCAACTTTTAGTTTAAATTAAGTTCGAAGCGAAGTTTTATCATTAACAAAAAGTATCGACAATGTGATTGCAATTCCAATCAAAAAAATATTCCCCGAATGGGTCTCGTTGCACTAGTACAATTTTCTTCTTCGTCTTTGTGTTTGGGGCCTTAACAATCTGTGCTTGCTGACTTGCTTGTCTTGGCGTTGTCTTGTTTTTGGTCTTGTTAGCGTTTGTTTATTTACATTGCGCTCCAAGTTTACCCATACAAGCACAGATGCTTGCAAGGGCTGTGTATGTGTGCGTGCTTATGTGTGTGTTTGGGGCAGCTGCAGCTGCGCTCAGTTTGCTATTACAACGATTTTTTGGAATGGGAATTGAAAACTGAAATACTTTTTCGTCCAGTGCGCGCCTGAAAATGGGATTGAAAACTTTTTACTGTAAATAAAAGCAATCGTTGTTTTTCGTCGTTTGTTTTCAGTTGTCTGACACCCCCTCCCTGCCAGCCAGCCATTTCCATTTGGGGCCGCTCCTGCTGCCCTACAGCAGCCGCCATTCCACTCGACCATATTCCCATTGCCTGCTCAACTCGGCCAACTTTCCGTGCATTCCATTTCGCTTTCGTTCGCTGCAGATTCGCTGCCGAGCTGGCCGGCAACGGGGGACAGACGACAACTGTTTGTTCGCCAGCATCGGGGTATTTTGCATTTTGCACATATTTATAGAATGCGCAGCTAATGCATTTGCATATTGCACAAGTACGAGCTGTAGTTTTTTCGTTCGTATTTTTGTTTCTAATTGCAAGTGCCAAAATGCATTGGGGGCCACTATTTGAATTTTTGCTATGGCAATGCCACTTTAGCTAGCTATTCGCAACATTTAGTTATGAATCACGGAGTCACAAAGTGAGTTTAAAATGTTACAGTGTGTGTGTGTGTGTGTGTGTGTAGACCACAGATTGGCTCCCGGGCAGCTGCGTTTGCCGCCAGGGCCAGGTAAAGAATGGATAAAGTGAAGTGCCTGGTGCCTGTGCCATTTACAAAACCAGCGTCTTGAGGAATAAACAGGTTTTGCGTTCGCCTGCAACTGGTCGAGATGCGAATGGAGAGATGGAGAGTTGGTGGAATAACAACAACAAATATTCGGCTGAAGCGTTACAAAAGGCAACCCAACTGGCAGCGACGACATATTGTGCGAGCAATTTTGATTTACGACCAGGTAACCATTCCAGAGATGCTCTTCAAGTTGAAACACTTGCACTGCCAACGCTTTCGCTCAACTGCGTGTCGAACTTGCGCCCCTTTTGATATTCGGTTGCTTTCTATATAGCCTTAAAAGCTTTTGCTCGCCCAGCGACAGATAGTGTATCTATGTGTTTGTACTTGTTTGCGCGCACAAAACAAATTGAAGTTTTCAAGTACTTTATGGTAGTATTGATAGAAGTGTTTGTTTTTTTTTATTCTACAGTGCGCTACGCGCTCTTTTCGTACCCGTCGCGACGCTTTTCAAGCGAGAACTGAATGTAAAGTGTAGCGCGTGCTTGGATGCCAAAGCACGCTGCAACGTTGGAATGGAACACCGCTCTCACAACGCTACAATTGTTATTGCAGCAGCTGCTGCTGCTTGGAGCTGCTTTTCCGCGTTCCTCTATGGCGCCAAATTTATCTGAGCGAGAGAGATAATCAAACCGTGTTTGGGTCCAGTGGATGGGAGCATCACAATTTCATTGTCAATTGTTGTTGGGTTTGTTCCGATTGAAGCCCTATACTGAATAAATACCCTCTACTCAGGTAATGGGGAATTTGTGGCCAATGAACTGATTTGAATAGTTTTATTTCAAGTTATCTTAACTGAGTGACTAAGAATTCAGGATTTTTATTTTAACAAAATTATAATATAAGCAAGAATATTGAATATGAATTTTTTTAAATGGAATCTTATGTTTCAAGACTATTACTATTTTTAGCGGTATGTTCAAACTTTTGTGCATCATGGGTTGACATATGAGTGGGTCACTCACTCATCTACCAGTCAGTTATCTTTCGTAGATTTTTTTTAGAATTGTTATTCAATCTTATCATATTTTATATCAATGATCACAACGGAAGTTTTAAAAAACTGAATCACTTTTTTGTTATCAGATATGATGAAACGAGGTGACTAAATATATATATTCTTTAAAATATTATAATATATATATTATTATTATTATGTATATATTTGACCCCCTCAGAATCAAGTTAAATGTTGTTTTTTATACTATTTGTGACCAGCAAAATCGATTAAAAACAAAAACTCGCAATTTTAAATATTGAAAAAAAATTTTTTTGAAAATGAGTAAGGGGGGGCTACATGATTTTTTCAAAAATATCAAAAAAATTTTTTTTCAAAAATGCTTTGATTTTGAATGTAGAATCAATCTATATGAAAAATAATGACCAGATTGCCATCAACCATGAAAATCAGATCAGTTTTGACAATTTTATGGGTGTTTAATTATGTTTATTTTATTTTAATGAATATAAATTTACATTTTTGAATAATCAACAAATTAGTAAAATTTATTCAAATTAAAAAATAAATTCAAATTAAATTAATTACATTCGTGTGTTAAGCTACTTAAACTATCGATATATCGATACCACATTTCGCATTTCGCGTATATTTGCAGCACTAAAAGTTCTTAACACTGAATTGACTGCGCGAACATTTATTTATAAATTGAATGATGGACGTGCCATTATCGGAATTCAATTCGCTAGACCTGGAGCGTGAATTGTACACGCGAGCTCTGAACACCAATGGCTCAAAGCAGGAGCGCTTTGAGTGCCTGTTGGCAGCGCGACAGAATGAAACACAGGCGCATAATCCTCTAAGAAGAGCGTCCATCGAAAAGCTTGGAGCTCGCGTGCAGCTGGACGACTTTGCAGAAATTAAAATGTACAATCAGGCTGAGCTGGGGATGTTATCTGGAAGAGTACAGTGGAGACTAGAGCGTGTTCGCCGGACTGAAGATGGTGGCGGATTGGAATATTTCCATCCGGATGCACTCTGCCATATTGACCGCTCCAAAACGTATATGCTCAATATGGATGAGTTTTTGGTGCGACAAGAGCCATATGTTCACAAGGTAAGGCAAATACTTTAAAATCCTGTCTGCTGATGCCAATTGTTATTTTTCTTTTATATAGATCTTTGCAATTTTCGTATCTCGCACAACTGGCCAAGAGCTTAATCTTTGCTTTGCGAGAAGCCTGGCAAAACTTCGCAGCTGGAATGAAAATACGGAGGACTTCGAATGGCCAGTAAGTTCGTGATTTGCCTACTTCATTTGAAGAGCAAACGAAATTAAATTCGTTATATATTATTTGTGAACAGCCTATCACAAGTGAAAACATTGCCAGTGGAAATATGGACAATGGAGTACTTCACACTACTGCAAGTTGGCTCTTGACTTGATATGCTTCAACTTTTAACGAATAACCAATTTTAGCTGATCACAGCCGAGAATATCGCCAAAGCCCTGACCTATATACTGACGGCAATAAAAGAAAAAGGACTAGATAACTATGTTGCCATTGCCTGTGACCAAAATAGACTCGGCTTGCCGGCCGTAGCGACGCTGGTTGAGGCCAGTGGCCATGTGATGCTGCCGTGCGTTTATGATATTGGCGATCTGCAGAAGTCGTTGAGGAACATGTTCTGCTCAGCCTGTGTGCGTTGCTCCATGCGTGTGGAGAACGAGCTGTACACCAGGAGCACATACGAAGAACAGCTGAGCACGATCTGCAACAGCAACAGTACAAAGAACATGAACGCTGTCTTGTTGCTAATGGACTATGTGAATCGATTGCCACAGATCTTGGTAGCTATGTGGAAGTTTGAAGAGCACCGCGGCAAGCCAATTTCCCTGGTTGGACTTAACAATAATATGCTGAAGATATACGGAACACACATTGAAAGAGAACTTCCTCCAATTACATTCGAGGATTGTGCTGCTGGCTCAGGCCTTTTGCAACTGCTTGTCTTTGATGCCTTGTGGAATATTTCTCCAGATCGTGAACCTGAAGAGATCAATCCCAGTCGGTAGTGATTCTATTTCGTAAGTAACAATTTAAACGATTTAAATATCTTTTCATTTGTTTTATTTATTATATATTTTCGCTGTCTTTTTTTAAAATACCTTACAAAGTTGCAAGAAACCTTTGCGTTTAATTTTTATACATATTTATTATTGGAACATTGAAATCAGTACAAATCTGTATTTATTTACTTTTATTATGTGTAGTGCAAAGCGAGGCAAATTCTTAAAAATATCGTTATCAAAGCCAGGGCGCCGTAAGCACAGTTTGGAGCTCCATTATGTATCATGCTCGCTGTGAAAACATGTGATCTCTGTGTGATCTCATTTTCGAAGACCTCTTCCGTTGCATCATATTGCAGTTCCGATTCCGTCGAATAATTGGGCAACTCAACTAAAGGGAGCAATTGCAACGTTATTGAAATCAAAAACATATGGTTTAAAGAAGCGTCTTGACTTACCCTCACCGCCAGTGGCAAATCGCACGATTTTACTATTATCGCTCCAGCCAAAGCTGTTTCGCGCCAGAACTGAGACCTCGAAGAGACTGGCCGGTTGCAGGCCATGCAGTGTGTACGACGATATATAAATCGGACCTAAGTTTAAAAAAATAAACTGCATGTGTTATTCGATGCCAAATTTCCGAAGCGTCAGCTATGACAAATGTTGACTACAAATTGTAAACAATTTTGTGCGAGCTTTGCAAATTGTGATTGGATAAGATAAATTTCAGTTGGGATTGCGTAAATATATTATTATTTAAATATTTACATATTTTTTTTATCAATTAACGATATCTAACTCTTATTTATTTTTTTAGGCTCAGCTTACCAATCGTCACTTGCGCTGGAATTGTCAGCTCAGTCCAGTTGGTTCTTAACGGCCTTGTTAGATTTGCTTTCGAAAAAAGGAAAATGGTTTTTAAGCAACTCATCAAATTAACTGAAATTGCCTACCTGATGGAATCTGTCGAAATTTGAGCTTAAATTCCATAACGGGCAGCATGCTCTCCGTCTGCCAGACCAGCACATGCGATGTGGAGCTCTGAGTGCCGGGATTGATTTTGAATACGCAGGGCATTGGGCGTCCGGTCAACTCGACGGTGGCACTAGTAAACCCAATCGAGTTGTGTCCGCGGCACTCGTACTGCCCCATGTCGGCGTCACGCACCTTCTTGACGGTCAGAACGTGCTTGACCAGACTGACATAGCCGTCCAAAGAGTGGCTAACGCCTAGTTCTGTCTCCTGGCTGATAATGTGGGCACCCATTTTCAGGGGCACACCATGATGGAACCATTGCAGCGTCGCACGGGGCGCCGACTCGACGATACATTCCAGGTGTGCGCGATCTCCGACTTTCGTGTAGATCACAGGCTGAGGTGAGGACACCTCAGGAGCGACTAAACATAAATGGGTTGCAATTTGTATTATTTGCCAACAGAGTTGGAGTTGCCAAATGGGAAAACATACAGAGTACACGAAGGTGGACTCCTGACACCGCTGGCTGACCCACTCCGTTGGTCACCAGGCACTCGATAAGGCCCGCCATGCTTCGAGACTTGATCTCGAAAATGTGACTCTGTCGATTGCCAGAATTGATGTGCTGCTCCAAGGTGTTGCCATTCATTCGCCAGGTGATCGTTGGTTGGGGTACGCCCTTAGCCATGCAGACCACTTCAAAGATGGCGCCTATGGGCAGCTCCAGGTCGCCGCTGGGCTCCATGACAACGCTGGGCTGGTACTGCACTTCAATCGCGTACGTCTTGACAGCGTGATTGCTGTCCGACATGATTTCGCAATAGTAGTCGCCAGTGTCCTCTTCTTTCAAATTTGACACCTGCAGGCTGCCATTTGCCCAGAGCACAACTCGCTCCGGAGGCGGAATCTCCGGGTTGCGCGAGTCGACCAAAGGTACATCATCCTTATGCCAGCGCACATACTGAAACGGAGCTGCGGGTGAAACAGATTTCTATATTATCCAACAATTCGACATTCCACAAATAATTGATAAATTTAGCTATATGCAATTATCTAATTGAAAAGGTCAAATAACTTGCGTGTTCTTTTTTATATATACAGAAATGAATTTTGTAGAGATGTTTCAAAAAAAAAAAATTGGGACCTAATCCAAAGAAATATTGTTCATTCTAACGGATAAAATATTTGTCTGCCAAATACGATTTATAATATATTTTTAATATACTTCAATTTATAATTACGTATATATTTATACATATTTATAATTTATATTATTTATATATTTAATAAGATAAGAAACAAAAGCCCAATTTAAAAATCAAAATCTTCTTGAAGTATAAGAATGAGATATTTGAGAATAATTTATTTGAGTTGTGGACATTTAATTAATAAAATCCGTTTTCGTATCTATTATTAGGAGAGAAAAAGAAGAAAAGCCATTGTGCTGGACGAATTTCCTCAGCTGGCTTTTGTGGCTTTCATTCGAGGCGCTTTAGAATATCAATTTAGACTCTTGCTGGCTGTCAAATTAAATGTTATTGTTGTGTCCAATTGCTTTTGGGGCGAAGAACACAAAGAAGCACTTTCAAGGTTTATTATATTGGTCAACTAATCTGCACACATTTAGTTAATTCTATCTGTGAACCCATTTAATTTCAAACGATTTCGAATTTGATTAAAAATTTCGGATCATTTAAATGTAAACTTTCCAATTAGTTTTGGATATTTAACTAAGCGCTTACTGTCCAAAAAGCACGGCAATAGAACGGTATCGTTTTCCAGACTTTTTATGGTGGCTGGAACGCTCTCAAAATTTTGATCATTGTCGCGATCATTGTTGAAATTGAGCTCGGCAATAATGACAGGCAGCAGAACCAAAAGCGATAATATTAACAGATCAATTGAGCACTTTGCGGCACACATTTCGCTGGCACTTGGATTTAAATTGAATTAGAGATTCTGATTTAATGTTTCGACGGTTAATCGAATCTATTTCAAGTTTGTCCCCCACTTGGGCGCGTGTCGCTATTTAAACTGTGTTCAAACTGTGTCCAACTGATCCGGCGCGCTTGCAGTCGCGAGCTCAACTGAACGCTTGAGCTGCCGATGTGAATCTGTTCGATGCGGCTGCAGAGGCGACGAACGCTTGCGCCGGGGGGAAGGGACTGAGACAGTGACAGTGACAGAGACGGAGGCGACGCTGAAGAAGACAGCTCAGAAAGTCACTTGCTCTTTCTGGGATGCCGGTTGATTAGCTGCCTTCAATGTTCGGCAACGGAGACGCTTATTGTATTTTCGAGTACATATGTGTCGAGTTTGAGATACATTTAATTGTACACTTTGAGAAAAAACCAAGTACGTTGCTTACGAATAAAATTCATACTGCCAAAATATCTAAATATAATGAATATATGCAATACTCAAATCAAGTTCCAATTACGAAAATTCGTGTAGTAAATATTTGGCTTTAAAAATTTTTATTTAATTTTTCGTAGTGTAGTGAGTGAGTGTTTGTGAACTTGTATATAAAATATCTATGGATGCATCGGAGCGTTCCACACGCCCACTCCAGCCATGTCCATTTGCATGGGCCACGCATCGGTAGTTTTCAGCATTCTGTATCCGATTCTGATGCTGCTGCTTCTGATCTATTACATTCTCCGCTTGAGAGAACGTGCTTCTGTTGCATATTTTGAGATAAAATGTCATTGTGCCACAATATGTGTCTGTTGCCGCCGCCAGCCAACATCATTGTGATCGGATCAGTCGCATTCGCATACACATTTGGTCACAATATGGCTCCAAGCATCACACACTTAAATCCCCGTAGAAGCTGTGTCCGTTCTGCAGACACTCCCCTATATAAGCAACGTTAGAATTGTGAATCGAATACAAAGATTTCAATAATAAAAAACACTTTTACCGGAAGTGCACTTATACTTATATATCTATACAAAAGTTGCATAATAGCGAACAAATAGCCAGACAATCTTTTGAATTGGTTTTATGCTTCGTTCTGATTATTTGATAACATTTTTCAATTCATTCAAAATGTTTTTGAGCTCTGCGTGTGAAAATTGTCCATTCTACCAAATTGTTTTAAATTCCTTTCATTTCATTAAGCATATCCAAGCTTAAATTATTTTTTAAAAAATACAAATTTGTTTTGTTGAATTTTTTTGACTGGTTTTTTATTAGGATCAGTTTAATATATATTACTATATATTATTATAGATTATTATATGTTAATTCTTTTTTTGCAGGATGCCCTTTTATCTGTCTATATTCTTATTAAAATTTAACACCTTTAATATATATACTAAGTTAATAATTAATAATGATTTCCAATGCAAACATTTTAGTTAAAGAAAGTTATTCGAACCAAAAAAAAATATTTTAAATATTATTTGGATAGTATTGCTTGATATCGACCTTTTATCTAAGTATTTAAATTAATTAATTAATTTTAATGCCACTATTAGTAGTGGTCAATCCGTTGAAGCCATACTGTAATATATACATATAATTCTCGATTGTGACCTTTAACAACTTTATGTAGTTTATGTCAAACTCCCGCAAAACATCTGAAATACGATCGTTTTCAATTAAAAGACAATTTGATCGAATTAATTAAATTAGATGTGGACATGAAGGGGCTCCAACAGCTGCGCAAACAAACTGCAAACCAATTAAAGAGGCGTCCGACAGACTTAACCCGCTTCGATGCGAGTTTCCACTTTGAGTCAGTAATATTTTCTCATCCTACAATGATCAGTACAGTTGAGCAATTACATCCCATGGATGTGGTTGGGTATTGGAACATTGAGTTGGCAGTCATGGAGTATAGCAATCATCATTTATTTATATGTGTAAACCTGACTACAATAGTTCTCATTTAAAATTAAAGCAGCGCTAAATGCTTACAACCGACGCATTAGCGTTTTGTATTTTTATATATATTTAAATTAGCTGTTATACTTATTAAGTAGTGTCCTAGTGGGAAATCAAAGGTTCATCGATGTATTATCTGATATCTGGGGAAACATAAAATAGTTGTGACTTTGTTAAACATTGGATACAGAACGGAACTTATTGATACTAAACTTATAAAGGATATCTGATCTAATGACTATAAATAATTACAATAATATTTAAGAACAATTTTTTAAGTGTTGTTTGTAAATTTTAACTAATTGTTGATCATAAATTATAGTTATTCACATAGATACACACATTTGTGGTGCAAAACATAAACCAGTGGCAACTGACACTAATCAAATGTCCGGGTCACAAACAGGAGTCTCAGATATCTCAGTCAGGGCGCGTATTTCTTGTTATTTTTTTTGTGTGCGCAACGCTTTTGCATGCTGTGCGAGTCTTGAAAAATTCGACTGAATGGAGATTTCTAAAACACCCCTTATTGAAAAATGGATGGTCTATGTTAGTACATATCGATATATATTCGTAAACATAATACAATTTGTAAACTATGTCTATAGGTGATTCATTTGCGAACAGCCAGAATGAGGCGTTAACAAAGATTCCTCTTTAATCGTCAGAATAATCGATTACGTTTAATTACGCGTAATACCACTAATCTAAGTAAAGAACGTCATTAATTGAACGATGCAGCTAGATGAGGCCGCGCTTCTTTTTGTAATCTTCCAAGTTCAGTGAACGCTTGGACACCGTTTCGGTTGGTTTGTTCGCCGGCTTCGGCAGCGCGTTGGCATTGTTCACTGCAATTGAAGGCGTGTCATTAACTGTAAATCTCTAAACGTAATCGCAACTGTTGCCACTTACCTGGCAGCGGTACATCGAGGTCTATGTCAAAGTCGTGCAGAGAATATAAACTGTAGTCCTTGCCATCTGTTGGCTTCGCACTGGAAGTGCTCGTCTCGTTTGGTTTCTTTTTGCCTGGTGGCGGAGGCGGCAACGGAGCTAGTAACGTCTCATCGTCGTCCTTTTTAGCGCCCTTGAAGCCCATGCGGGGCTGGGTAATGCGCCGAGTAAATGGATCTGATATCTTCATGCCTTTATTGGCGCGCGCCTCCTCCATAATGGCCTTTTCCGCATCCTGCACGTTGCGCTTACGATTGCGATCGTTTATATAGGAAATCAAATTGAGGCTGTGAGAACGACGCTTGTCCAGTTCGGAGGCGCGACTCTCTAGCTGGTCGATCTGCTGGCCCAGATCGTTTGCGATGTCGTAGTCGCCGCGCAGCATAGCTGCGTCGCGTTCCTTCATCAGACAGGTCTTCTTCATGGCATAGTTGGTGGGGCGATTGCGGAAGCGATTCTTCTCCTCCACGATCTTGTCCACATCCTCATCCTTAAACTCGTAGTTAAGCGCCTTCTTAATGTCGTTCGCCTTGATATCGATCAAATCAATCGTCGGCATGGGCACATGGCTCTGCTGGCAGATCTCGTACCATTTGTTAAACTCGGTTTCGGTGAACTCCTGATTTGATATAAACTCGAGGCGAAACACGCGCTCCTGAGTGCCGTGCTTGAGGCGCAGTCCGCGGTTGGTGCGTGTGGTGCCGAGTGTGTATATCTTGCCAGTCTCCACCACGCCAACGATTTCGGCCACGCGGTACACTGGCTTTTGGCCATTGTTGCCGATGCTGATGCGCACAAAGCAGTTGACCACAGTGCTCTCGAATATGGGCAAATTGACGAAACGCTCCATTTTGAAGCGGGACAGTCGCAGCTTGTTGAGGTCCTCGCGGGTTGTTATAAATACGGGGCTCTTGGTGGCCTTCTCATCGTCCTCTGACTCACTGGACGCCTTGCTGCTGTTCGAACGCGATCGTTTGCCAGCCGGTTTCTCCTCGTCATCCCAGTCGCTGCTGCCGGAATCATCTGAGTATATCTCAGATGCTTTCAGCTTGACCGCCGATTTACAGCCAGAAACGCTCTCCAGTTCCTCTTTGTCGTCATCTCTGTCGCGTTCTGCTTGACGCTTAGCTTCCTCCTCCTCTGCAATGTTAATCGAAATAAGATAAGTTTTATATAAATTATGTCATGTTTCTGCTTACCTCGTTTTGCTTTTCCTTCTCGCTTCGCTTTGAGCATGGCCATAGCGTTACTTCGCTTGTCATCCGTTTTATTTGCCTCTACGTTCTTTTTGCGCTCTTTGGAACGTTCTTTGTGATCAAAATAATCAGCTACGCCACCAGGACTCTGCTCTTCGGCATTTTTCTCGGCGCTGCTACTGGTTCCGCCTGATCCTGTGCTTGATGTTGAAGGGCCCTCGCGGATTGGGGGCATGGGCGAGGGACTCTTGGCCAAAGCACGAGCCTCTGTTGCGCCACTTTTGCTGGCATCAATGTCAGCTGCGGTTGATGCTGGTATGGGTGGTGCCAGGTCCTTTGCCTTTTTACTGCGCTTGTCCTTTTTGGACTTCTTTTTAGCACGCTCGCCCTTTGTCTTTGACTTCTCGTTCTTTTCTCCACGCCGGGCGAGCTTCAGCTTTCTCTCTATTTCCCATCTGGTACGCATAATATCGCGCTGTTCGATTCGCTTGAAAATCTCCGTTTCACGCTCCTTTTCGGACAGCCCATTGAGCCGCTTGCGGTCCTCTTCGTCGCCCATCAGGTCGTCATCGTAGCCGTCATCAAACTCTGAATCGGAACTCGAGGAGGACGAACTAGATGAATCCGAACCAGAAGGGCTGCCGGACGACGAACTTGATTTGGATTTGGGTCTCCCATTGTCAGAGTCACTGTCTGACACCTCACCCTCTTCCTGCTCACTTTGTACGTCGGGCTTTTTTGGTTCGGATTCTGGGCGCTTCTCCACAGGCGCTGCTACCTCATCCTGGCTATCATCGTCCCAATTCTCCTCGGAAGAGCTCGAATCGCGGCTATTCTTCTTCTGGCGCTTCTTTTTCGAGGCGGGCGCGCTCGATTTATTGTTTGCCCAGTCCGAGTCTGAATCAGACTTCGAGTTTGTGGCTTTAGTAGCATTGCTCGGCTTTTTTCTTTTTCTGGCCAGCGATAACAAGTCCTGCGTGCAAAGTATATATAGATTTTTAGAAAAATCTGCTTCACATTGATTTGTTACATGGCGGCTATTTAACGAAGGCGTCTTTTCATAATTTATTTGCATTACTCACCGATTCTAAGTTGTTGTCCGCATCGCTGTCACTATCGCTCGAATTTGAGTCGATTAGAGATTGTGTTCGACGTTTTCCCATTGTAATTAAGTTAATTTTGTGCTAAACAATAAAGTTAACCTGCAAACAGTGTGAAAATAAATAACTAACATACATATATACAGTGACAAGCTCTTAACATTTTGCTCAAATGTTATTAACAGCTAGCAGTCATTTTTTCTCACAATACACCTAATAATCTAAACCTCAACTTAAACTTGCAATGCGGTAAAATTTTGCAAATGAAAATTATTTAATTAATATGTTGATGGTGCCTTAAACTAAGGTTTAGGGACAAAAAATAAACTAAAAGCCTAATGTCCGAATTTGACAGCTGTTAACTGGCGCCGATTCGTAGTCTGTAACACTGCCTTAACACAATCAAAACTGATTGCGGTTGCATTGTGAGTTATCGATGAATTTTGAATGGCATATATATTCAAGAAGCATGTTAACTTATTTTCGTAAGGCGAAGTCTAAATTGTTTCATGAAAACAAAATGCGTTTTTAGGAATACAAAAATAAATTGGTAACATTTAATTTATATAGATATATATATATCAAATGTAAATTTTAATATTTTTCAACACTTCTTCTAAGTACAACAACAACTTTAAAAATATATAATATATAGGTTCAAGCTGCAACTAAAGTCCCGTGGTAGACTTTTTAGAACAGGAATGATATATTCTCGTAAATTTGTCAAGAAACCATGATGTAAAGTAATTTATACTATCATTAGTAATCGTCCAGTCTGTGACGCAGTTTTGTATCAAATTATCGATAATCGATTATAAATAAAGTAGTTGTGGAAAAGCTAACAGCTATGAAACGTTGGCGCGTTTTTTAAATGTTAAGTAAATCAATTTTGAATAAGCATGACTAAGTGATATAAAGACTTAAAAAATTGTTCACCGAATTTGTTAAAAACGGTTAAATGTATATGTCAGACAGATTTAGGCATCTTCGCCACATAAAATGTTATAATAAGCATTTTTACAGATATGATATTGCGCAATGGTTGGTATATATATTTAACCACTTTGAATGATTTATTAAAAATCTGACAAACACTGAAAAAGAAGAAGATACTGATCAAATTTGTCATATAGCGATCGCTTAGTATTGTTAAGAAACACCATGAATTTAAAAAAAAATAGCAAAACAGGAAATAGAAACCACATGACCAGTTGCAAGCCGTAGGACTTGCGTTCAAAACAAGTTGATGGGAAAGCAATTTCAATTAATTTGCATTTACTGGTAATTACATATACTTTATGGGATCGGAGATGCAGGCGTCTGACTTTAAATTCCATTTGCACAGCCTCAATATACCCTAGTTGAACCGTCTTGAATACCTCGAGGGTATAAAAGTATACAGCACAAGTGACTTTACGTAATCTTACTGTAGGCACCATTGTATTAAATTATACAACGGTAATTGAGTGACATTACTGGGCATTACAAGCAGGTCCCTGATAAATAGCCAAGTACGCAGACTCCGTCTTGTTTTACTGCGCACTGCGGACATTGTTACACATTACCGCTGACTGTAAAGAGACACCTGAAAATATGTGTTAGTTCAAGAAGGTGGTGATATAAATTACCGACGACTCGAAATAAAGAGAGAACATATATTTAACAGGTGCACATTCAACATCGTACATTGACCGCTTCAGATATGTTCGCTCTTAAGCCTGTTACCGGGAAGGAACAACACAAACAAGTTTGAGTTGCAAGTGGAGAGATTTCTTTCGAACACGATTATGAGGGCTTGTTGGTAAACATTTACACAATTTCTTTTAAATGAAGATCTTCTGCTTCTCTTCTTCTCTTAGATAAACTTACTCTTCTCTTGTCGCAGATGTTTCCATATGACTGATCGTGTTTTTCTGCCCCAACTTCTTGAAGATCTTGCACTGGCCCATTCCTTATGAGCACCACAGCGCGTTGGGTCTGCAGAACTTTTTTTTTTTTTATCTAACTTTTATAACAAGCATCTTGGCTCCAGAAAAGACTTTAGTTCTGCGCCAGCCATCGAATGGACAAGTTCGGCTTTCTGTTTCTGGGCTGAGTTTTAAGTGTAATATAATTGTGATCGGTATTTTTGTAAGTGTTTTGCAAATTGGGCACATGAAAACCATTTGAAAGATAAAGACATTTATAACATTATAATATACGGATTCCAGTAAACGACAAAGGAGATAAGATTTCGATAAGAATACGGTGAGTGTTGCGGAATTATGTATTTGTTGAAAGAAACTGTTGGATAAGTTATCCTTATGAACTGGTGTTAGTTTAATAATAATATTTTAAAATTATTCTATGCTGTTTTGTATACATTTTATATTTATCATTTTTTTTTTACTTTACTGTGCATTTATTTATGTTTTTATCTAAGTCAACAGCATCCACAAAAACAGAAAAAAAAACCATTATCCATACTTGGCAGCTTAAGAAAAACAAAAAACCATTACACTTACTGAAGAATGACTAAGAAAAATCACAAAAACCATGTTAACCGGTTTGTTCGAACCGCAGCGACAACGGCGTCAGACATATATATATATATATAAATATATATAGGTGCTGCATAAATGTGGATTCTGTAAGACACTAAACTGTAAGACTGCAATGGGAAAAAAGCCGTAGTTTAGAGCTAAGAGCGCCATAAAACATTCAAATCGCAGCGCGATTTTCAAGATCATAAATCAAGCACTTCCGTCAAAACATTAATTTGCAGTTATATCGGAGTATTGGGTAACAGTCGCTTTAATCGAACACAGCCGCATGGGATTTGGTCACTTGTGCATTTTAGTATAGTACTATAGTATTATAGTAGCATAAATTTTATAGTTGTATAGTAGTTTGGTAGTATAGTAGAATAGTAGTATAGTAGTATAGTAGTATAGTAGTATAGTAGTGTAGTAGTATAGTAGTATAGTAGTATAGTCGTATAGTAGTATAGTAGTATAGTAGTATAGTATATACAATTTGAAATGGTTATTGTTGCAGATAGATAATACTAATTGGGAGCTCTTTAATAAAAATATTGTTATTATTTATATAGAAAAAAATATATATGTTATTCTCTCACATGTGGCTGATTCATATTATTTTGAATTCTTCTTTTTTTTTTTTGGTAAAAGAACAAATTTGGAGCTTGCTTTCTTTCTGTACTAACACACAAACACAACATGTTTGATAGATAAACAAATCTGTTTAAATTTAACGGTGTTTGGTAACTGGAAGTTGCGTTAGCCATTTTCTTTCTCCAATTCCGCTCATAAATTAGCTTTATAATTGGCCGCTAACACCTAAGAAAACAAAAACAAAAAAACAGCTTATAAGTGTGTCAAGAATCTTATGACTCAAACGGGCATATGTGTATATAAATACAGATATATATACATATATATAGTTATCTAGTTGAGTTTGGGTGTAAGTTGACGGGAATTCATTTATTATCGAATTGTATTTGTATTGTTTTGCATAATTCATACTTTTTTATTTGAACTACACCGTTAAAATCCGAGATTCGGTGTGATAAACCCAGTATAGAAAATTCAGGCGACTTCATGACACAAATAATCGAGCCGCTCGGTGAATGAATGAATGAAATTGGCCGACCTCGCAGCATGCAGAATAGAGAGAAAGTTCTTTTAACGGGTTTTCATTTTTTTTTTTTTTTGATTTTTTTTTTTGCTGTATTGATTTTAGCTGTGGCGTCGACTCCAAAATGACATCACGCATAGAGCTTAGCACAAACTCCAGAATTAACAGTCAATTTGGGTAGCCTTTTCCCTTGCAGAAATACTTGAATATAAAGCATATATTTTCCCAATCAGAAATCTGTCTAGCCATGCTTGTCTGTCCGACCGTTTGGGCTGTTTGCGAATTTGAAATACGGTTCTTGTTTACACACATCAAAAGTTAATTTGCTTTTTTCGAAAGCTCAAACTGTTAAATAATAAACTACCGTTTTTGGAGGCAGTAATAGCCAAAGACAAAGAGTTTTGTCTAATTGGCTAACGTATAGATTAATTATACACCATAAACAAAATGTTAGAGTTGTGTTTTATATGCTGTGTGCAGGGTATCTACCAGTCGAGCACTGCACCTCGAACACTCTAAATCATTAATCAGAAAAACACTTTGAGTTAGATTTACCAAAAAACCTGAGCAACGTGTCGTGTTCAATTAGTGCAGAAATGGGTTCTCTAAATTTATATATATATATTTGATATATGTATGATATATATATAGATGCGTGTAAAAATTATTAGCTTAAATTATGCGGTTGGTCTTTTTCTATCGTTGTGGGTAAGGCAATTGTTGAATAAATTAGAAAATTAGGTCTTCAAAACTTGGTGTAAACTGCGAATTATGAAAAAGGGGAATAATTTTAATAGAAAATAAATAATAAAAATAAAAGCAATAAAAAAATATGCACAAATAATTAGATAGCAGTTAGACTTACTTTTATAGATTTGGTAGAGTACATATATACATATATATATAATTTACTAGATCAGCATCTGGTTACAACCCATTCCACTACTTTGGTATACCCCTTTTCATTATTGGCCGCGGGTGCGGGGTATGCAAATTGACCTCATTATTGTGTGGGTTTCTAACCAATAAAAAACAACAACAAAAAAAAACCAGATGACCACGTATTTAGGCACTGGTGAAACTGAACAAGTGAATCTCGGCATACCAATTCGTGTGCTCTCGAATGGAGTTTGATGGCCAGCCATAAACAGTTATTAGCATAAAGATTCATACAGTAAATGTCTGCATACATATCTAAATGTTTGCATTTCTAATAATGCCATTGATATTAAACGGCGCTTAAAACACCTAGAATAAGATTAATACACCTGGTGGGAGATGAGCTTTTTTTCAGGCAAAGAAAGCCGGTTTTTATTACTTTTGTTTGTTTGTTGGTGAAAATGTTATAGCGGTAGGTGTGCATCGCCGGTCTGAGTCGGTGTGTATCAAATACCGTTGCTTTAAGCTGCGTCGACATTGTTGCCAATGAAGATTAGGGTGCATGGCTTTTTCTGGCCATGGGGCTAGCTTCTATAGCTTTTGTTGTGTTAGTTGCTGCAGCATGCAATTTTCATGTTTAGCCTGTTCGATGCACGCCATACATACTTGTGTGTGTGTGTGTGTGTGTGTGCGTACGCATACACATCAACCCAGTAAAATTCACTGTTAGAATAACAAGTTTTTCGACCTGCGAGTTCAATTTTTAGTGAATTCTATGCGCGATGGCTCTTTAAGAACTATATATACATATACATATACATATATATATATATACCTGTTACTAGTCAGTGGCTAGCCGTCGCGCTTGGCGAACGCTGCTAATTGGAATTGGAAGCAGGCAAAAGAAAACCCACCTAATGCATATGTATGTGTTTGTTTGTGTAAATACGCAGCTTCGTTTTATTTTTGTGTTTTTTTTTATGAGTATTTCCTACTCTACTAAGAGCGGCGTTTATTACTTACTCTTGGAGCTACTTAAAATCTTTTTGAAATCTGGTCTGCTTTCGACACCTGCCCTATCGAACAACAAATCGGTTTTAAATGCTATGGTTTGAGGCGGCTTTTGGGAAAGTGAAATTGGGTGAGCAGTCGCCAGACTTGTCGTCTGTCCTCTGTCATCTATTATTTTAATGCTTTTTTCACTTCTTAAGATCTTTTTAACAGACCAAACACGTTTAGACGCTGCATTTGCAACAGAGTCTCTGGTTTGCTTCGCCTTAACCTAGCCCAGGGCTATAAATGCCAAGCAACGATAACTATCGATTTCCGACCGCATTTTTTTGAGAACAATTAGATTCGAATAATGAGATTACAAGAGCCTGCAGCTTACAGCGTGCGTTTCTTTTTCTTTTTCTTAACGTATTTATGTAAACAAGATTTCGAACCGTGGTTGAAGCTTATTATTGTGGTAAAAAAAAAGAAATCAGTTGGGTAGCATAGCTAATATTTTCTGTTAAGATTATTATTTTTAACAATTATTTACTTTAGTCAGTTAATAGGGTATTTGCTCGTCGATCATTTTTGACTAAAGCACTCTCGGTACTATGTCGATATACAATTTGAGGAAATATTAAAGTTCACAACCTTTTTATTATCTTCACTTGCCAACTATCTAAGCATAAATGTCGGCCATTAACTCGACAGCCGCTTCACAGTTTTGCCCAGCAAACCAGAACAAAAGCCAGGTCACTCACTCCCCCAATGGGGTAATTGACTCGCCGCGCACTCAATAGTCCACGGGGTCAGCGACGTGCGTTGCTGTTATGAAATGTGGTACACACTTGCCACACTGTGCACAACGGAATCGTTGCATAAACAAGAACTTGACTCTTGACTCAATACTAATTATATGCTCCCAGTCCATCCGCAAATAAATTGATGGGCAGTGGACAGGCTAAATTAAAAGCGCCCCCGCGACAATCAACAGAATTGAACAATCTTTTCAGAGCTATTATTTTCAACAACTTATTTGCTGAACAAAAAAAGGGTATAAGCTAATTCGCATTTGAGAGCTTTTTAATACCAGCAGAGAATATAGATGTAGAGTTATCCAACCTAAGTTATAATAGGCAAAAATATAGAATATTTTAAATAATTTTTAAAATGATAAAACACAGATTAAAGAGCGTATTTTAAAACTAAAAATATTTTTAAAAAAATTATTATAAGTTCTAATTTTTAAGTCAAGTTATTTGATTGAAATTCCCAATTTATTTTTTACAAATTTCTCTATTATTTTTTATCATTATTTATATTTATATATATCATATTTATTTAGTATTTATTTTTTACAACTTTCTCTATTAGTTTTATAATTATTTATTTTTATATATATCATATTTATTTAGTAAATTTATTTTATATTTTCTTAACAACTTTACCCGCTGTTTTTCTCTGCTTCTAGCCACCCGATTAATAGTCATAATGGCTTTTGGACTATTTAGAAAAACCCTTTTGCAACAGATTGCGTTTGGACTGTTATTGCTATGTTTAACTCATGCGCAAGAGCTCAAATCGGAGATCGAATCAGCGACAGTCGCAGACACCAACACTGATTCGGCCGATCTCAGCGAACAGACGACAACAGTAATAACTGCAAATCCAGAAGCAGAAGAAACAACAACAGAGTTTGCCCCAACAGATGACATAGTTCCAGCCGTCGAGACTGAGAATCGAAACTCTGCCTTTGATGTCTCAGCGGCCATAGATTTGGAGTCGAAAGAAGCGTTGCACCAACCCGAGAATGAGGTCTACCTGAACAATGCGCTCTGCGATGCAGATGCCGTTGGTTTTGAAATAGTTACTGGGTAAGTGGGAGGGAGATAAGCTCCAGAATAAAACCTAATTAAATTAAATGTTTATAATTAAAATCATTCAACTTTTATATAGCACATTTAATATACAATTTATTTAACAATTTATTCCCTTTTGGTAGCTATGTATTTTCCGCACCTGGCAGGCTTTTGGACTCCCTGCCTGGCACTTTGATGTTGACGGATTGTCTGACAACTTGCCTCAAGAATAAAACCTGTCAGTCGGTAAACTACGAGACGGGACTCTGTGTGCTATTTTCAGCGCACGCTGATCAACTTCCAGGTAAATTTGCAATTTACATTTTTCAATTCATTTGCATCTTCAAATAGTGTTAATTAGTTTTTTTTTTTGTTTTTTTGTATTTTGTATTTTGGTTAACATATTCATAGAAAAACCATAATTAAATTGTTCTTACAGGTGCTTTAACAAAATCGCAGTTTCCTGTTTTCACGATCTATGCGCAAAAATCTTGCCTCTCCGTGAAGCCCTGTGGCCGGGCCTGGTTCGTCGATCGGGTGCAAAACTATAAGCTCAAATCGGAAGTAAAGCGCAGCGTTTCAGTCGCCTCAAGACGGGAATGTTTTGAGCTTTGCCTCAGCGAAACGGAATTTACGTGCAGGTAAATTAATGTCAAAAATATTTATATATACATTTTAAGAATTAATATGATAAATCTGTATATTACATCTTTATTAAATCTTTAATTTTAAATATTTTATTCAATCAAAATGAACTTTAAGCTATTCGAACAATAAGCCAAATTAAATAAGTTTTCGACTGGGAAAATTTTTAAAATTGTTTTAGCCGCTTTTCAAACTTTTAATGTATACGAGTTTATATTTGAGTAGAATAAAGTTTATAGTTCTTTTTTTTTTGATTTGGGGCAGATAAGCTGCAAAAATCCACTGCTTCCACAATCTTAGAACTAATGTTAAAAACAACCTCTATAAAATCTGAACTGTTTTAAGCTGTTTTTATTTTTTTTATTTTATTATTATATATTGTACACGTTTTATATATTGTTCACGTCTTATATGTTTTAAAGATCTGCAAACTATAAGCGATCAACTGGCGCCTGCGAACTCAGCGAAATGGATCGTTCGACATTGGCTGGAACCAGCGCCTTTCAGGCCATGGAAGGCAATGACTACCTTGAAAACCATTGCATCGAGGAGCCAAATAAGCTGTGCGAATTCAAGCGTTTGCCTGGCCGCATACTAAAGACGGTGGATTCGGTGTATCAGGAAGTGAGCAGTGTGGATGAGTGCCGTGAACTCTGCCTTAATTCTCCGTATAGGTGAGCAACCATTCCTTATGATCAAATTGCTCTTTTTACATATTTTTGAACCGATTTGTTTCATTGCAGATGCCACTCGTACGATTATAATGACACCGGTGATATGGTCTGTCGTCTGTCGCATCACAGCCGGGCAACGCTTACAGACGTACAGGATCCCTACCTGGAGGTGCCCGAGGCTTCCACATATGAGCTGGCCTCCTGCTATAATGTGACCATCGAGTGTGGCGGCGGGGACATGCTGGCGCGCATTCGCACCTCGAAGCTGTTCAGCGGCAAGGTCTACGCCAAGGGATCGCCCCGATCCTGTGCGGTTGATGTGAGGAGCGCCTTGGACTTTGAGCTGCGCATGAGCTATCACGACCTGGAATGCAATGTGCGCCAGAGCAGCGCCGGCCGCTATGTCAACGATATTATTATACAGCATCACGATATGATTGTGACCTCTTCCGATTTGGGCTTGGCCCTGGCCTGTCAATACGATCTGAGCAACAAGTCGGTGACAAATGGCGTCAATCTGGATGTGCGCGGCGATCTGACGCCAGCCTTGTCCGAGGAGGTGATTGTGGACTCTCCGAACGTAATCATGCGCATAACCTCACGCGACGGATCCGACATGATGCGCTCGGCCGAGGTGGGCGATCCGTTGGCATTGAAATTCCAAATTTTGGACGAGCAAAGTCCCTATGAGATTTTCGTACGCGAACTGGTCGCCTTGGATGGTGTTGACAATTCGGAGATAACGCTGATCGACTCCAACGGTTGCCCGACAGATCACTTTATTATGGGCCCCATCTACAAGAGTTCCTCCACTGGCAAGGTTTTGTTGTCCAATTTCGATGCGTTTAAGTTCCCATCAAGCGAAGTGGTGCAGTTCCGCGCTTTGGTGACACCCTGTATGCCCAGCTGTGAACCGGTTCAATGCGATCAAGAGGACACCAGCGGCGAATATCGATCACTGCTTTCATACGGACGCAAGCGTCGCTCGTTAAACACAACAGGTGAGACAATGTGTGAAATTAGAGTATTAAATTTGTAATGATTAATTTACTTCGATTTCTTTATATGCGATTCTAAAAAAAAAATATTTTTTCGCTATATTTATTTTTTTGTTCGATTTCGATTTCAGTTACTTTTGATAGGCGCCATAAACGTGAAGTTAATACGCCCTCGGACATGCTGTTGGTACAGTCAATTCAAATAACTGACAAGTTCGGCTTTGAAGAGCAGCAGAGTCGCAAATCGAAGATCGGCGATTACTCTGATGGCAATGAAACGGAATTCAAAACTACCAATCCGGGACAAGGCTTCTGTGTGAATGCAATTGGTGAGTGTTTATTAATTTAATATAACTTAGTTTTCAATAAAAAAAAAACAAGAACTATAAAATTTTAAAATTTGTATAATTTTGATTTTTAAGCAAATATTATTTTGTAAATGATTTATGCTTTAAATAACATTTTTATTTGTTCACCTTTTTTTCTTCAAGGTCTCATCACTGCTGCCACATTTTTCTTGCTCACTCAATTGGCCATTATTGGCATTTGGACTGTGTGCTATCAGCGCCGGCAGAAGCTGCAGTCGTACCAGCACTCTTATTAGGCTCAAAGTTTCAGTTTCGCCCTCAAATCGAACAAGTTAATTTCGACAGGTGCAAACAGGTGCAATTGATGCAATACATACATGGATACTGTGTAGAAATTGGCTGCCTGAGAAATTAGTCTTGTCTAGTCAGTGCGCGATTTGAGTGTAGAGTATAAATTAAAACGTCGCGGATTGTTTGTTGGTTAATGGATACTTATTTTTCAAAACTATTTATTTTTTCTATTTTGTACTATGTACTCTTTACTTTGTATTACTTCACCATTATTTTCCACACTTATAAAGGTAGTTTGAAGAGTGAACTTGAACTACCTTTGTGACTTCGGAAATGGGTTTTTAGTCGCAGACTTTCGTAACAACCAATTCTAGCTTAAAGAGAGTTTTTACTTTCTCTAATTTACCAATTAGCTTAGACGAATGAAGAATTTTCTTTAAAGCTTAGTGACGTTAAGCAACAAAAAAACATATTATTTATTTATATATACATATATATATATCTATTTTATATGATACGTATATTATTGCTAATATGTGTACTTAATTTAATAACAATAAAAATTTTCTTTAAAAATAAAATTTAAGAAGTTTTACTTAAAAACGGATTAAAGTATCAAAGTGTTACAGATTTATGTGGAATATATTTAGAAATATTTGTAACTTAGTTGTTGGTATGTGTAATAATAATAATAATAATAATTAAAAGCCGAGTGAAACAAATTAGAAATACATATTTATATATTTTTAGAAAATATGTGTTTAAATTCAATGCAGTGAGTCATTGAACTTGATTAATTAAAACTTAGCTACTTCTTAAATACTTGCCAAGCTCAAAGAAACCAAGTTATAACAAGGTTGGCTTTACTACCAATATTTGATTGTGCCAACCGATCAAATTGGCAAAATAAGTTAACTAAGGCGATTCACAATACAAGCACAAACGCTTATTAATACCATGAAATATGATTTTAGAAAAAATCAGTTTACATCACAATGTTTGTGTGTGCTTTTGATCAAAATCAGCAGCTGATTTGGCATTTTTTCTTGACCTACGATGATGACAAAGCTGTTCAGCAACGCTCTCAACTTGGCAGTCAAGAACTTGGCGCTTAATTGTGCCAAATCTGCTTGCAATTAATTAACACTTGGGCCAGAACTACATCTTAATATAAGATTTACTAAGCACCGAAACTCGTTTTGATATCCAAGGGAAACCCACAACTAATGCTAAAAGGCGTTGATAATGGTTAACATTTACTAATGTGCTCCACTTTAAGATGGTGAAACTCACATGAATCAGCTTTGCAGCTATCCTTATGAAAAGCAAGTCCAATCGTTTTCAGCAAATACAGAAAAAAATAAATAAAAATTGCATTTCCAATTTCTACAATTTCAATAAATATCGATTTTCAAACGAATATTACAAAAGCTAGCGATTGTGCTTCAAAAAAACTCTTTACAAAAGTTGTACGCAAGTTTTTGTCAAACTATCTTTCAAATAAATATTTTTGTGAAATTTTCATGTCTGGAATTTTTGGCTCTCAGTTCAAACATTCATTTAGAGTCACAGTTTTTGGAGTCGCTTATCGCATAATCAAGATTTCTATTTCTCAGCTCTGACAATGCTGTGAACAGAGTATTGTCTGGTTGGAAAATTGCGAGTGCAACGTTATCGCTTGCTGTTTTAGTTTATCTTTCGTATGCTGGTTAACATCAATATTTTAATGACAATGCGCCCCCTAATGAACATTCTATTGACAAGATAGAACAGAGAATCTGAAGTATCTCCAGAAATCTGAGGTACATCATTTTTGCATCGCTTGCGTGATGGTCCTAATTAAAAGGCCTTCCTAATTTTCTAGTTTAGGAGACACTGACAACGGCGACGACCTTTTATCATTAATTGCACAAAAGTGCTCAGCTTAACTGCGGAATTCGTGAGCTCCACCGGCGGCTCCACTATGTACATAGGCGTATTTTATTGCTGTTAGTAAAGTTGTTGTTGTTTTTTCTATGTAGTAAGTGAATTAATTGAGATGAATGCACCTAACTGTGCGAGGGAGCGGACGTGTGGCCAACGACCAGCAGACAGCAGTTACCTTCTTGAATGTGTGTGTGTTGGTCTTCCAGCAGATAAAGATACAAATCTGCACGAAGCCTGTTTCCTGTTGCACTGAGGGTGCATTAATTTGCATGATGCACACCATCGGCTGCAACACACACACACATATATATATATAAATTTATATACATATAGCTCTTCGTGCTTGAAGCAGGTGCGCAACAGAATGCAACAGTCGCCCGTCCGCTGGATAATAGCGAGAAGGCTCGCAATGTGTTCAACGTCCAACCCACATCTTAAAGCGAATCGCTGCCTGCATCACGGTGTCGCCAATAATAATGCTGCAGAGACTGCACATTATTTTGGCCAACCTCAAGTGGGCGTTCGCGTTCCAAGAAGCTCTTCAGTTTTCATTTACAGTTTGCTGCTGCGTGCTTCGTTATTTTATAAATTTTAATAGTTCTAAATTGCAAAAGTCCTCACACTTCATCTGACGCATGCCAAGTTTTCGGTTCCCAGCTGCTAACTTTAGTAATGCCAAAAAAAAAATAGTATTTATACATACAAATCAGAGACATATGTACACTGAGAGAAACGAAAATTTTTGGAAAATTATCAATATCAATATCTACTTACAAAATATCTGTTTGCTTAATAAAACAGCAGGTATAAAATACAAATAATTTGTCAATAATTGAGTTATTTTAATTATAATAATAATAACTAAGTTTAGACATTGTTACGGTACATAATCTTCGGTTACCCAAGATAAGTGTTCGATTTTATTGAATCTAATGCGTTCTGTTAGAAACTCATTTCAAAGTGCAAGCTAAAAACTAATATAATTGTAATGAGTACACTGCACGAAAGATGAGTTGTCTAATTGACCAATTTAGGATACTGAACATCGCCTTGGTGAGACCTATTAAAAATATTGGTTCTCAGCTTATCTTAATAATAATAGTAATAAAAATAAATCACGTGATTTTAAATTGTTTTAAAACTATCACATTTCAGCTGTTGTTTGTCCAGTGTAATTTCAATGATGTGTGCTATAAATTCTATATACTATATATACATGCATGGTGGGCCTGGCTGGGAGAACAATCTCATAAGATTGAATATCGCAGTGGCAGCTGTCGTGCCGAGTTGTACACATTTCTCAATAAAAGGGCTGCACGAATGTGTTGTCCCTGTCCCGAGGAGAGACTGACTACTGTACCTTAAGAGCAATTAGATTTCCGCACCTCATTATCCACACGAAAAGCGTTCGTGCTATTAAAAAATTACTTTTCTCGTGTGTGCCGAGGTAAACGATCTTTGTTATACTTTAACAATACATACAAAAAACAATTCGAAAAAGTGACATAGCGACTTGCATTAAACGCCTAATGTTTTCAATAAAATACCAACCCATAGGTAATCAGAGAAGAGTCGGTTGAAAACGAAATATGGTCGTTATTTTAAGTTGGCACATTTGTCTTTGCTAACGGAAACGACCTAAGATAACTCAAAGGGAAAAATTCTTCAAATGTATTATCTACACTAGAATCTTAGTGGCAGATTTTATGATTCTAGTTTTGACTTGATGTAGCATATCAGCTGCAATTGTGCTAATCATGATTAAAAATAGTTTACAGGAAATATATGCTTCTTCTTCCACTCTTTTGCGCGATTAGATTATATTCTGCGTGGAGAGCAAGACTATTTTAAATGCTTTCATGACTTTGCAATTTTTGCGACAGCTTAAATAATGGGTTTTGCAGTTGATTAAAATTGGTAGGTATGAATATATTTAATGGCTGAGTAAAGGAAGGCCGGGCTTATGTTAGCAATATGTGTTTTGACTCGATTACTCGACTAATTTGCCAGATTACAACATCTAATTAAGTTGTATTATGTAATTAATACAATAACAATAATGTATGTTTTTTATATAAAAAAAGGTAGTCTACAGTCTATCAAAATCTATCAATCTTCATAAAGTTTGTGATTGAAAGCACTTTTAGTTCGTGGTTAGTTTTGTATTAGGAAATCTTACACCTGACGTTCCATATTACAAGAATGAACAGTGGATGGTTCGTGCTAAACGTCAACTTTTACTTTTTATAAAAAACAACATTTAAGCCGATTTTGAGGTGGTCAAATTTTTGGTAAAAAATCATGCTAAAATCGACATAAATTTTAACATGTAAAGCTCTTGGATCCATTGCTCCCATACTTTAAACTTCGATAATTTTGTCAAAACTGAACCGATTTTCATGTTTGATGGCATTTTGGTCATGATTTTTCATAGAGATTGATTCTACATTCAAAATATATGCATTTTTGAAAATAAAATTTTTTTGAATTTTTTGGCCAAAAAAGCATGTACCCCCCCCTTGTTAATTTTCGAAAAAATTTTTTTTTCAAAATTTAGAATTGCGAATTTCTGTTTTTCATCGATTGTATTTGCCATAATTAGCATAAAAAACTACATTTAGGCTGATTTTGAGGTGGTCAAATTTTTGGTCAAAAATCATGCTAAAATCGACAAAAATTTTGACATGTAAAGCTCCCGGATCCATAGTTCCCATATTTCAAACTCCCACAACTTTGTCAAAACTGAACCGATTTTCATATTTGATGGAATTTTGGTCATGATTTTTCATAGAGATTGATTCTACATTCAAAATATATGCATTTTTGAAAATAAAATTTTTTTGATTTTTTGGCCAAAAAAGCATGTACCCCCCCCTTGTTAATTTTCGAAAATTTTTTTTTTCAAAATTTAGAATTGCGAATTTCTGTTTTTAATCGATTGTATTTGCCATAATTAGCATAAAAAACTACATTTAGGCTGATTTTGAGGTGGTCAAATTTTTGGTCAAAAATCATGCTAAAATCGACAAAAATTTTGACATGTAAAGCTCCCGGATCCATAGTTCCCATATTTCAAACTCCCACAACTTTGTCAAAACTGAACCGATTTTTACGTTTGATGGCATTTTGGTTATGATTTTTCATGGAGATTGATTCTACATTCAAAATATATGCATTTTTGAAAATAAAATTTTTTTGAATTTTTTGGCAAAAAAAGCATGTACTCCCCTTGTGAATTTTGAAAAAAAATATTTTTTCAAAATTTAGAATTGCGAATTTCTGTTTTCAATCGATTGTATTTGTTATAATTAGCATAAAAAACATAATTAAAAGTGATTTTGAGAGGGTCAAATTTTTGGTCAAAAATCATGCCAAAATCGACAAAAATTTTGACATGATAAGATCTCGGATCCATAGCTTCCATATTTTATACTCCCATAACTTTGTCAAAACTGAACCGATTTTCACGTATGATGGCTTTTTTGTCATGATTTGACATATAAATTGATTCTACATTCAAAAAACATGCATTTTTGAAAATAAAAATGTTTGGACTTTTTTGTCAAAAAATCATGTTATTTATATGTATGTCTTTTTCATTCAATGCCCGCTTACAACCCGGCCGTTCTGTTTGTTTAGAATTTAAGCTAGGCAAATTTATTTGGGCATAAGCCCGCCAGATGAAGTGTTAGATTTTTTTGAGCGCGCGTAAGCAAACTCGCTGTGCGGTAATATTTTGTAGTGTCACCAAACACTACAATTTGTATTTGTCTTAAAGACAAGTAAACAAGTATTTAAACCTGCCTATCTCCAAATAAGGAGGCCATTGACCCAAATAAACACAGTTTTTCTGTTTAGTTTATATAATTGTTTATATATTTTGTATGTACATGTTTATAAAATATTTTTTTACATTTGTTATTGAATAAAAATAATTGTTATCATGTTTATAAAATAAATATTTTGCTTCGAAATAAAATATTAAAAGCTAAATTCTTTCAACCTAAATGTACAAAAAAATTGAAAAAGTTTAAATATTTAAAAGATAAACGTACACAATAGGTAACCATCTAACTTTATAAAATGTTCATACAAAATGCGTGTAAAAAAGTAGGTCACATTAAAATGTGAATCAGCTATCAATTCAATATATATTATATAACATTAAATTACATATTATAATTTTAACCAATGACACGTAACAGCTTTATTATGCCGCTGTACTTAGTTCAAAACTTCCGGAACTATCTGCCTGATTTAAGAATAGCATTGTATTTGCATATAAGTTATATCTAAAACCGTTAGATTGAGTACATACTTATAGTTATTGATTTCCCATAGAAGGCTACGAGTCGGAGTAAATGATGCATCTTTTACTTTTTCCCACTGACGCCAGCGCGTTGCTGTTTGGACTCCAACTGACTGCATTCACGGCCGTGCTGTAAAAGAAACCCGAACCAGAACTAGTTGCGTTAGGGTTACCAATGAAACAAAAAAAAAAAAGAGTAGAGATGGGCGCGACAAGTGCAAACAGCTTTATACAAGTGTGAAATGTGTGGATGTACTTATGACGCTATCGATCGATGCTTCGCTTGGAGAAGTACGCACCTGTGACCCTTGAGCGTCGTCTCGAGAAATCCATTCACATTCCAAATGTATATTGTGCCATCCGCCGATCCACAGGCGATCTTTGAAGCGACAGAATTAAAAGCGGCCCGAGCAAAATCACAGCTGACTTTGAAGTGCTCATTTCTGCGAAGAAGAAGAGTAACCATAATTTAATATAAATAGTTGGGCTTTTACGAGTTTGCAACTTACGCAAATGTGGATATAACTTGATTCTTTCGTAAGTCTAATAGTTTTATTGTATCATCTCTCACGGAACATATCAGGTAATTGCAATCTGTTGAAGATATATATATATTGGCAAAATTTAACTTGGAAGTTAACACACTTACCCTTTGATAGGTCCAGTGAGGTGATTTTGGCAGGCATGAGAACATCATCTGCTTGTTTCTCCGTTCGTATATCCCAGAAACGGATTTTCTTATCGTAATGGCCGCTAATTATCGTTGAGCCCAGGCTATCCGTCGTACACAGATCGTTGCAGCTTGAGCCGGCAAATTTTGTTTCAATGCAGGCAATGCTGCGTAAGTCCCAAATCTTTAAAGTGCGGTCATGACTTCCCGTTACCACTTTAATTGGCTCTTGGACGTATTTGGCGGCCATCACCTTGCCACTGTGACCCGTCAGTGTGTGCTTTAACGAAGAAGATTTTTGGTAAGTCCGTTAAAGAACAATACGCACTGTTTAGTGTTAAAATATAAACTGAGCGTTACAGTAAGCCAGTTGACAATATAATATGAACAATAAATTTGGACAAACATAATACGTTTAAGTCACTTACTAATTACTCGGCAAGGTAACTTTTCCCAAGAACAAAATGTAATTAAAGTTGTCGTAAACACATTTAATTATGACTTTTACAAACCAAACGACTATACTTTCAACTTTACTTGAAAATTATTGAATTATGTCTTGCCCAGCAGCAGCCTAGTGTAATCGGGGAGCAAAACAAAAAACGAAAAAACAAAATAAAATAAAAAAACAATGTGGATAAGGGTTAAAAGTAACAACACTTTAATGGACTGGCAGAAAGTTACGGTTAGGATCATTCAGATCGCAGTTATATTATTGTCAAAAAGGCATTTACCTTTGTGTCCAAATTGTCAACTTAAAGAAGTCTAACAGAGTCAAAAACTATTCCAATACATGAATTATATAAATATACATATTTATTTGCTTTACAAGCTTAAATCGTGACAAAATTAATATTATTGTATACTCATATATGTGTATATCCAATTCATATGTAAGGAGGTCTTGTGTCTGGTAACCAGAATAGCCTGTTCATGTCCCTGACCAAGTTTTTCTTGGCAATAGCAAGTGATGCGAGGCTCCTACTCTTAGCCAGGCACTAAATAAGAGTATAAGGGGAATGTTATCAACCCGGCAACTGAAGCCGAACGGTCAATGCACGCTCTGTAGAGTTGGAGCTGGGAATTAGCTCCGCAAACAGCACAGGCCAACAGGTTTATCCATCGGTTTCTCTTGACTCTCTCACTCTCTCTGTATGTGGAGACCTGGAGTGACGTTTTTGTTTTTATTTTCTTTTCTTCATTTTTTGCTTAGAATAATGGCACTTTCGTCGCTGCCAGAACTTGACGTATTGTCAGAATTTCAGCATGATTCTCTTACGTTTCCACATTCAAACCGAGTTGAATGCGTTTGCTGCACGGGCAGCTTTTTCAATCTTGAATGGAATGCTGAATGAGCATGCAACAGAGTCGGTTGCTTGAACGCAGTAAGAAAAGGCTTCTTAACTTATAAATATAAGAACAGAACATTGGTCAAATGACTTCAGTTCTGCGGCAACCACTAAGTAATCAAGACGTACTCCTACTCTAAACAGGTGGACAATAGCCGAGGTTCATTTTAAATACTTTTTCAAACTAATACGATTTTAAGTGTTGTGTGTCGACGTTTTCAAAATAATTAATGCGGTAATATCTAAAGAAAATTGTAACAATGCGAACAAAACAGAAAGGGTTTTTTTGTGCCGGAAATTGATGTTTGTGTGCCTAAAAACTGTAAAAATATTAATATATTACAATACAATGCTGCTGCTTCTTCTACTGCCTAAATCAATTTTGTGTTTACAATTGATTTGTTATAAAATATTCAGGACATAAGTTTAATGTTGCAAATGTTTCAATAGTTTTCCATTTTTTACCTGTGCAATAAAGTTATTTAAACGTACTTTTTACAATTAAAGGAGACATTCTAGCAAATAATTATTTTTGACATGCGAAGATATAAAATGGAACTGCATTGTATTAAGCAATGTTATTTTTATGAAAAACAATTTATTTTGGGCGATCGTTTAAATTGTTTAAGACCTCTTAAAAAACAACAAAAACGTTTTTCATATAAAATATAAATTATTATGTGCTGTTTAGTTTAATTTTTCAAATAGTTATCCAATGCGGCTTACAACAAAAAAGAAGAAATACACTAATAGAAAAGCAAAGTTCCAAATCCAAGCACTAGCGGATTACAATCCGTAAAGAATTGAATCCTCACCTATCAAGAATAAAAAGTTTTTAAATAGACACATCATTAATTATTAAAAGTTTACATACAGAGTTTTTAAGTTTTTGTACTGAAATTGAGTTTTACATTTGTTACTTCCTGGATTAAATAAAAACATATTCTTGAAATAAGAATGTTTCTTCTTATGTTGACAACTTTTCACCGTTGCTGGATTTTGACAACCCTTATATTTAATTTGAGAAGCAGTTTCTTAATTGGAGCAAAGACAGTTAAAAATACTCTTCTTAGTATTTATATTGTCTTTGTTTGGTGTATATCAATATTTAGCAATTTATCTTTAAAACTAAGAAACCAGCATAGAATTATAACATGGTATTAATTGGCAGTTTGTTCTGATCAGGAGTGAATATCTACTTTGAAATTTTAAATTTTTTTTTCAAAGCATTATGAAAAACTTTAATAACCCTCTTACATACAAGACTTTTGAACTATGTATTTTAAGAATGGAGAAATGTATGTTATAAATCACAAATCATTTTATAAATCATATTGATAAGATATTATTTTATATTCTACGAATGTATTATGTATTATGTGTTCCATATATAAAGCGACCAATGGACTAGTTAGAGTATCCTGTAGTTGAGTATCATTATAAGAATATTACAGCTTGTTTGCTGTCCATGTCTCGGCTTATGCACACAACTTTGGATGTTGGGCTCATTAGATCGCCTGATAGTGTTCAGAAGCCAACAAGTGCGCAGGAGTAATCGGTTTAATGTTATCCCGAACTAAGCCGATTGGAGTGCTGGTTAACAGCAGGCCCAGTTTTGTTGCTGTCGAAAAGTGTATTGGTAAAGTGGGTCGATCGGCGGTAGCAGGAATGCAATCGACTCTGTTTTTAGGCAATTAAATAACCTGCTGTAATGTTTGATCTTTGCATTGGCAAACGTTCGAGTGATCTTGGCCGTTGTCATTAATTCAATAGCAATAATTCAGCAGAGAACCGCAATGATGTTGATGATGAAGAAGGAGAAGAAGAAGAAGCAGGTTGTCGCGGGCATCGCGGCATGATAAGGAGGCAGCTTAAGTCAATGTGCTCATTTCAATGGCCGCGGACAGCGGGACTATCTTGAGATTTGCGCAAAAAGAACCGTTTAAATGTCAATCCAGAAATACCAGTTAGAAAAGGTGGTGCAGCAGCAGCAACATGCATAGAACACATAGACTACGAAGAAATCGCACTAACATATACGTTTAGTCACATGCTCGCAATGTGTAGCACCAAATACTGATGCTGCGGTTGCTGCTGCTGCTGCTGCTGTTGCCCAAGCCTAAGTTGCCTTGATGCTATTTAGGCCAAGTCAATGCGGGTTCTCAGCTTGTTGTCATATTTTACAATTTATCTCATTCCTTGCAATGTAAACATGTTTATTTAACGAGGAAATCTCTACTCAACCAAATACTTATCCACCAATTACATTTTCTTTACATCTTGTAAAAATTTAACTATCGATTACATTAAATTGTTTCCCAAAAGCTTGTCTTAAGATAATGCGCATTAGAGAAACTAAAGTCGCATTGTCGGCTTATTGCAGCTCTTTGCCGCTCGACAGAAAATGGGTTATAATGCAAAAATCTCTGTTACTTTTCTTGGCAATCTGTAACTAATTTACATAGGGTCATGTGTAAAAACGCAAATATTAATAAAAATGCTAATATATCTCCCACGAGAAATACATTCAAATCAGCGGAACAAAAACCCACAAGCATATTAAAGTAGTCTGCTTTCCTTTCATGCTTTCCTTAATTTTCTGCCTCAGCGACATAGCGCATTAATTTGGTATCAAATATACATAATTTATATCAAATATACAAGGTGCATAAAATGTGTTAAAAAATAATAGCAATCTAATTAAATCCTAATAATTTTATGCTTAATTGGCTTTGTGTAATATCCCCTTAGTTTTTCCATATTTCTCTTATAATTTTCAGCTAACAAAATTCAGCCAAAATACGAGTATTATATATACATATATGTATAATTAAATAGTTTTTCTTAGTTTTAGAGCTAGAAACACAAAATTTCCATGGTAGATTACCAATGATCAAACTTGTTGTACAATATTCGACATTTTCGTTAAAATGTATACATCAATTTGAGTTTGAATTTGAGTTAGTTATTGGGGGAAAAAACTGTGCATGATTCATTACAAATATGTAATCTGAAATATACTTTTTTTCTAAATTCTTATGTAAGAATTAAAATCTTAGTCTGATATCTAAGTGTTACATAATAATAATAAGTGTTAATGCATAATAAAAGTTAGTTGCATAGATTAGCACAGCAGAATTCAACGTTGACTTTAAGTTGGAACTTTTGTGCTGCTCACATGTTAAGAATAATACTATAACCCTGAAGTTGGTCTACGTCGAGAACTGTCAATCAGCAGATGTCACTCGTCAATGTTGCATTCAAGATGTTTGTGTCATTCCATAGATGTCAGCCGAGAGAGTTCACTAGCCTCGTTAGTTGGTTGTTCATTTTTTTATTTAGGGTAGAGTGTCTTGATCATTGGGATTGTTTGTTAGTTAACAATGGAACAATAATAAAGTATTTCTTATTATTAAAACCTTATAGAAAATAACAAAGTTCAATTGCTAAAGTAGAAGTTAAGTACAACAAATATAATGGAAAAGAATATAAAATCAGACAATTGAATTGATTGATTGAAATTGAATTTATGCATAAACAAAACTTATTTGCTTTTAAGATATCCAAAGCTACACAATGAACCCCATTTATTAAAAAATACCTGAAGGATATTAATTTATAAGTAGACATAAATATTTATAGGCCGATTACTGCCTTAAAAAAGTCTGAGTAATATGCGATTTATCCTGCATTTGGTGTTGTCACTGATGCTGCGAGACACCAGCTGCTAATTGAAAAAAAAATTATATATATATTTATAGGTTTTCTTGTAAGAGAGCCTCCTGGTTGTCTGAAAGATTATAGTTATACGGAAAGGTCATTATACCATAATAAGCCTATTAGACTTAATAGGAACAGCTACTTATACACAATTATAGGGAATGGAAGGTAGCATAGACAGGGCGCCAGAGCAATTGAACTGGCTAAACGACACCTCGAGACAGTGATGGCAAGAAAAGATAATTAAATTAATACCTTTGCTATTGTTTTTTTCTGTTAACGTTTCGGTTTCAGCGTGCCGCAACAGTCCGAGCTCAAAAAAAGAAAAATAGACAACAACGTACGCAATCCACGCATATCCGAGAAAATATTTCCAATGAAAAGCAGCATAAAAGCATTACGCAGCATGAGGCCAACGCACTTATTGCTGCTGCTCTTCTGCCTGGGCCCAAAGCCAGGAGTTGCACGGAGATCGCGCATTGAGCGAACAACGACTGTGGCAGCGACACTCGAGGCAGCTGCTGGAAGGGACAATTTGGCGGAGCTGGTACCGGTCGTCATTCAACTGGCCGCAGCACCATCAATGCCTGAAAGTGACAAAACAAAGAGCACCGACAGCAGCAAGGCCAGCGATCTGAGGCAGAAGAATGATCAATCATTGTATCTGGCCACTGTCGATGGGCAGCGCGGGGCGATGAATACCAAATTGGTTGACGGTAAATACTTGCAAACAGTAGCTGGCAATGTGAACCCGCTACCTGTTTGCTACCTGCTACCACAGCCACTGCCGCAACTAACGATGACATTGGTCATTTTTACCGATAGATGGCAACCAGACAGACCCACTGATGCACTTGACAAAAGAACAAAAACAACACCCCAGCGGGGATGACAGTGTCTTTGAGCACATTTTGCCAGCAGCCCTGGCGGGTCAATTGAACTATCATAATTCGGTTGACGAGTGTGACCCAGATTTGCTAGGCTTCGAAATAATTACGGGGTAACTATATTCATTCGCTTTATTCTTGCATACTTTTATTGCAATCTTAAATTCGTATAATTATTCTTTCAAATATATTTTGTTATTATAAATCGGTAGATATACTATCAATGTTCCGCTTTCTAAAAAATTTACATTTCAATTAACGAAATGGGTAGCCAATTGGCCAAGATATTTTACATTTGACTGCTTATTGAAAACTAATCTATAATTGCTAAAAGTTTAAAATCAATCTTAGGTGTAAAAAAAGCACCCGTTTAATGATAGACGATCAAATTGCAAGAAATCAAGAAAAAGATTGATAAATTTAAGCAAAGGGACTTATAAAATTCAATTAATAACTATTTTTAATATCTATTTTAATATCAAATGAATTATAGAATAATTTACATATTTGATATTTCAATTTTGATTTAATGAATATGCAATATTATTTACAGTTATGTTTTCTCAGCCCCGGGAAGACTGCTGGACTCGTTACCTGGAACCTTGATGCTTACCGATTGTTTAGAATCTTGTCAGAATAACGAAACATGCCAGTCTGTCAATTACGAAACTGGATTATGCGTTCTGTTCTCATCAAATGCGGATATTTTGCCAGGTATATTTAAAAAGTGTAAACTATTAAAAATTTAAAGCACTGCAAATATTTCCGCTGTGCGAAAAACAAATATAAATCAAAACTAATTGATGCTCTATAAATTGTCAGTAATCAAGCATATATTTTATAATTGTTAAATTATTTAGGTGCGCTGACAAAATCGCAATTTCCCGTTTTTACTATCTATGCACAAAAAACCTGCTTAGGAGTGCGGCCGTGCGCGAGAGCTTGGTGCATTGATCGGGTCCAAAACTACAGGCTTGATGGACACGCCAAACGGGTGATCTCTGTCACATCCCGTCGGGACTGTCTTGAGCTGTGTCTCGGGGAAACCGAATTTATATGCAGGTGAGTCAAGATATGTTTTTAACTTAAAGTGTTGATTTTATAATTATACACTTTGTTGATTTTTACATATTTGAGCAAAATATTGTAGATCGACAGATTTTAGAGCTTTCAATTTTTTTTGTTAAATTTCAAAAATTGTAATCAAATTTTTTGTTTGGATAATACTCTGTGCCAGGGATATTGAGAGTTTAAACTTTGATGATCTTCAACTTTGTATTCGGGCTATTTTAGAAAATTTTCTTTTTTGGGTCAAATTCATTTTAATATTTTTTTAACTTTTTTGCAGATCAGCGAATTATTATCGTGATTCGAATACTTGTGAGCTGGCCGAAATGGACCGTTTTACATTGGCGGGTTCGAATTCGTTTCAGCAACACAATGGCACAGAATATTTGGAGAACAATTGCGCGGAGGAACCAAATAAATTGTGTGAATTCAAGCGTTTACCGGGCAGAATTCTGAAAACGGTGGACTCAGTATATCAAGATATTGGTAGCGTTGATGAGTGCCGCGACTTATGTCTCAATTCACCATATAGGTAAGATTTTAATCGTTTATTAGAAAAACGAATTTTTAACGAATTAAAATTTCTTTAATTTTTAGATGCCATTCCTATGATTATGGCGATACTGGAGACATGGTTTGTCGACTCTCGCACCATAGCCGGGCAACGCTTTCGGACGTTCAGGATCCGTATTTGGAGGTACCAGAAGCAGCCACCTATGAACTATCGTCCTGCTATAACGTTACCATCGAATGCGGCGCTGGAGACATGGTCGCTCGCATCCGAACTTCCAAGCTGTTCGATGGCAAGGTCTATGCCAAGGGATCACCAAAATCTTGTGCCGTGGATGTGAGCAGCTCGCTGGACTTTGAGATACGCATGGGATACCAGAATCTGGAGTGCAATGTCCGTCAGAGCGGATCGGGTCGCTATATGAATGATGTGGTTATTCAGCACCATGACACTATAGTCACCTCCTCGGATTTGGGCCTGGCTGTGACCTGTCAATACGACTTGACCAACAAGTCGGTGACAAACGATGTTGACCTGGGTGTGAAGGGCGATGTCGAGACAGCGCTGTCCGAGGAAGTTATCGTAGATTCGCCCAATGTTCTGATGAAAATCACATCAAGAGACGGCTCAGATATGATGCGCTCAGCGGAGGTGGGCGATCCACTGGCTCTTCACTTTGAAATCGCTGATCAGCAGAGTCCCTACGAAATATTTGTGCGTGAATTGGTGGCCATGGATGGCGCTGATAACGCGGAGATAACACTGATAGACGCGCAGGGCTGTCCCACAGACGACCTCATTATGGGACCCATCTACAAAAGTGCACTCTCTGGCAAAATTCTATTTTCCAATTTTGATGCCTTCAAGTTCCCTTCCAGTGATGTCGTACAGTTCCGTGCCTTGGTGACGCCCTGTGTGCCCAGCTGTGAGCCCGTCAACTGCCATCAGGATGAGCTCAGCGCGGAGTTCAAATCACAGATATCTTATGGACGCCGGCGAAGGCGTGAAACATATGCAAAATGTAAGTGGAAAAGTTGTAGTTGAACAAAAATGTAATACTTTAATATAGGCAGTTATATTCAAATTGACCCAAACACTTTAATCTTTAGCCAAGTTCCAAGCTTAGCATAGACTCTTAGCTTTAAGACCAAAATGTCATTTATAAACATAATGAACTGAGTTTAAGCAGGAATTCAAATTTTGAATATTCGAATTCTGAAACTCAAGCTTTTCTTTAAAAGGGAATCAAAACTAAGCTGTCTCAATTCTAAACATTATAGCAAAAGTTGTCGGCCACCACCAACATCAGCTATGGCGAACGAGTCGTGAGGCAAGATCTACCATGGTAGAAAACAAGCCGAGTCAGGAGGATTTGCTCTTGGTTCAATCAATTCAAATAACCGATAAATTTGGCTTCGTCAAAAAGCAAGAACTCCAACAACCATCGTCGAATAAGGTCAAGGACTACGACAATTATGACAATGTGTTATTTGTCAATGATGCAGTTCCCGGATTATGTTTTGATGGCATTGGTATGTGAATTTTTGAGAAATAATTAAATTATGGAAATCTAAATAAGCTTTGTTTCAGGTTTTATTGTTGCTGCCACAGTATTCTTTGTGGCCCAGTTTATTGTTATTGCCATTTGGTCTTTTTTGTATCGGCGACAACAAGTTCGGCAGCCATATGTTAATCACTTTCTGAATGCCGCAACAAAATACAGGGGCAACAGCGGCAGTAATAATGTCGCTTTTGGTAAATAATTTGATAACGCAACGTGAAAGATTTGACTGGTTGTTAACAGTTTGGAAGCAGGGCCCAGCGTGGGAGCCAACTTAGGTGTTAAGTATAAAATGGGGCCTCTTGAATAAAGAGAATTTTGTTGGCGGTATCTTGGAATCGGTGCAATGCAGCAATATTTTAGATATAAAAATCTAGCAATTTGTAGTTTACTTTAAGAAACCACTTAAAGACATAGAAACAGTGATATTTCAAAATTTAACAATTTTTAAAGTGAATATATCTAAGTGTGAAATTTAACATACATTAAATTTAACAACAATTGTAATAATAATATTAACAACAATAATTATAATATTTACTTAATAATTTGGAAAAAGAGACGACTGTTTCTAGTTCACTTGTCCTTTTTTCCGATTTGTTTAATAATGTTCAAATGAAATGAATACATATTTTAAGCTGAAAACAATTAAACAAGTATTTTTTTCACACCTAAAAAAGCATGTTTTTAATATAAAGTATCTAATAAACCTCAACATAGATGTTGTATTGGATCTGAAGGACTGTCTAGTAATTTCGAAATGAACAACATATTTAATTTACTCAATCAACAGACTCAATAAAATTGTTTTTATAAAAAAGTGCGTATTTTTTATAATTTTACCAAAAATATAATGTATATAAAAGGTATAGCGATGTTCATTTTCAGCGAATTCTACATACATAATATATTTATTTATTGAAGCTCTTAACAAATAATATATGCATGCTATCTGAATTAGATTAGATTGCATTTAGTATCAATGGGACATTCAGTTAGAGATAATTGCTTTGCAGCGCAGCAATTGTGATGCGTTTTTTACGAATCCAAGTATATTAATAGAGTACAACATATTTTGCTACTCACCCGCAACCGACTGTCCATTACCGTCCATACTCTAGCGCCGTAATCGTTTGATGTTCCTAGTATATAAGCCCCGGTTGAGTCGAAATCGACAGAGTTAATGCCGGCACTACTCCCGCTAAGCACAGCGCGGGGCTCCGTTGAACCTGATAGTTGTTGTAAACGATTAATAAAAAGACATTAGTATCTGGATTGCAGTAATTACCTTTGCCGATATCCCACAGCTTGACTTTTCGATCCGCGCCCCCGTAGCTACCATGCGTTCGATTGGACTCCAGCGCACTGCATGCGACTCGTTTTCGTGGGCCTCAAACTTCATCAATATTTTTGTCGGATTTGGTTGGCCCAGATAGCCGGCCGCTTTAAGTGTGTCCATGGCGATGTTTGCGTTGGCTCGTGTCGTGTCGTGGATAGCTTCGCCAGCTGTAAACCTTGCACTGATATACTCCTGATCATCGAGCCCTATAGCTTCCATGGCACCGTTAATCGAACCCTCATCGATTTCGTCGTCGCTCCCAGGTAGTCCTCCAAACTGGCCTGTACTCGAGTTACGATGCAGTGGAGTACTGCCGGCAGCAGGAACTGTCTGATTATTCGCTGAATTTGGTTCACGAACGGCGTCTTCCAAGTCACGTTTCAGTTTTGCTGAACGTTTTCTGAAAATTGACGGCAGTCTTTTTCTAGATATTTTTGAAATCGGTTACATAATTTATGTTGAACCATATCAAACAAAACAAGAAAAAAACAACATTAAAATCGCGCATGCCCGACTTTTCTAATCTATTCGGGATTATTTACCTTTAGTAAAGCAATTTTAGTGAATTACAATGTGTTAAATGACCCAATAGACCCAATTAACATACCAATTTATTCATCATCTGCAACCGGTTTCACCAGAGACAATATAACCACTTTATATTGTATTTGGTTTCACCTTATCTCTCATCAACTCTTATCAGCAACTATTTCCTTGAAAGATCTGATTAGGAGCGAAGTTATTATGATTATCAATATGTATTTTAATCGGCCACTAAACTCAATATTACATATCAAGTGTTGTAAAAGTTTCAAAACATAAAGTTATAAAGCAAACAAAATGAAAAGCTGCATATGTAGATTATCTACGACGATTTTATAGTAAAGCCAACAATTCGGCGTTATAATCAAAAATTCGAATTTTGAAACCTTCTAATGTTCAAGACATAATATGAAAAGTATTAATAATAATTATCAATACTATTTCGCAAAGATCAGTTAAAACAATCGACAAAATGTTAGATTCATAATGGCAAAGGTTTAGTTTTTTTTTTTCAAAAAATCTAACCAGACTTACTGAACACAAGTTTTGGCCAAAACTTATCAGCATAATGCATTTGGTATATAAGAATGATTAATTAATTTATAAATGAAAAATGGTGCATGTATAATACAAAATAAAAAAAATTTGTTGTTCCGTTATTACCTTATGATACTTTCGTTTTCCTCATTCAACTTATCGGCATCTTTTGACTTGTAGCGCATTAATCGTTCCAACACGCACCGATTTTCTTCCTGAAAATCAAGAAAATACATTTTTTATAAACTTGGAATTTGTATTAAATTAATGTCAATTTCTATTTTAAAATATGGTCTACATTTAAGGAACCTTTTCTTTGGATTCAATAATTTTTAAGTTTGCTTAGAATTTTGCTGTACTGATACTTTAGATATACAAAGTTGTTCGTAGTACATACATACATACATACATAATATATACGTCATACTTACCGAGTTTCTTTACAACAACTTAGCAAAACTAATAATATTAATTTACAATACAAACGAGATAATTTAGTGTAAGCAACAACTAAATATAATACATATAATTTATGAGGCAATGCTACAACGATGACACCATCTAAGCAAACGTGCTCGGAGAAATCCAAAACAGCCAACTAACCTGCACATTTCGCATCTTCTCCTCTAGAGAGCTGAATGCCAACTGCAATGCCGTGTGCTCGTCAAGTAATGTTGTGTTCAGTTTTTTAAGTTCCTCCAAGTTGGAGTGGAGCAACTGCACCTCAGCCCGCAAGCGATTGTTGGCAGTTTGCTGTTCGTAAAGACTGAAAACGAAACGAAACTTAAAGTTAACTGGGCGTGGCAGGCAGCACTCGAAACTGAATTACCTGTGGTCCTTATCGGCGATGAGCTTCTTTTGCTGCTCAACTTTCTGATTTAAATCCACAATCGTTTGCGAGTGTTCGCCCTTTCGTTTGTGAAGGTCCGTGAGCTCCTCTTGTTGCGCCAGCAGCTTCTTTTCCAGCGTAGCTATGGCTGCATTGAGGCCTGTGCCACCTGTTGACACAGCGTTCCGCAGTTGCTCGTTCTCGACGGAGAGCTTCAGGTTGTCGGACTTCAGTTGCGCGACATGGTCTATTAGACGGTTGTCTATGACATTGCTCGGCGGAATAAAAAAAGTTGTAATTAGTACCAAAGATGATGCAGATACGGGTGCAGTCGCGCCCTGTTGTGGCTACACCCTTTTGCACACTTCTTGCTCACTTTGCACAATAATCTCCTTAAAGTTTTCACACTCCCTGCGGTCACGTTCACGTAGTCTCTGGACAACGTGCTCGCGCCACACGTACTCCTCGGTGGACATCTTGCAATCCCGCAGAACTTGCAGCACGCTCAAATATTTTTCTGCTCCTTGTTGCTGTCACAATGCGAGTGCAGGCATATTTTTTGTTGCACTGATATCCTTTTAAATTGCACAAATCCTTGCGTAGCACTGTTCTAACAAAGGATCTAATCAATCTTCAGTTAATGTTTTCTTTCTTGTTGCGAGAATTTGTTGTGACCGGAGAACAAATGTTGTACGCTATCTTGCTCAACAGCTGTTTCCTCCTGTGGTGGTTGGCCGATATGTCGCCAATCGACAAATAAAAATTATCAAGTTTTGCGACCTTACGCTAAAAATAAACGTAAGTTAAGGGAAACGTTTGTGGCTGACGTAACAAAATATTGCTCATATTGCCCGCTCAAGGTAAAATTCAAATTCAAAAATTTAAATAACAATATACATGAATATAATCCCTTCCATATATGTAAAAAATACATATGAAACTTAAGACATAACTTAGTTTATCTTTGGATTATTTTATAAATGTTAATATAGTATATAATATTTTACGCCCTGATAACAAAAATCATTTATTTTGCTAACCTGTTTCTGCTAGGACTCTTCCTTATTTGCTATCAAGGCCCGCAGAAGCTTCAATCGTAACTGGACATCTGTTAGGTTCGTCACTTTCGTCACCAAAAACATGTTTATTTCAACAGGTGCAAAAACGACTGCGAAATACATAAAAAAAAGAAAAAAATTAGTCAATTTGAGTCTAAAGATTACCATTTGTAATGTGCTCTACACTACCCATAATTATTCATTATTTTCAGAATTTTCATTGAAATTCCCCGAAATAAACAAACAGTTTGTCGTATAAAAAATTAAACTCATGATTATAGTAAAATATGAAAAATAATAAACATATTCATATTAGATGTATGTGTTTATTTTAATCACTGCACAAAACCCAATTAAACAATACCTAAATAAAACGCACCTGCACGGCTCAAATAAGTTCAATCAATATTAATTAAAACACAGGCATTTTCCCTAAGGCGCATTTCCATTTCTGGCGTTTCGCATGGGTGCTTCTGTCGGTTGCAGGGACGGGAAGGACGGGGCGTATGCCTGCGCCGAGTTTCATAATTCGACTTAAATGCTACGAGGCAATTTGCAGTAGCTGCAACGACAAAGCACAAACAACGTGAACAAAGTGCACATTCCTGCCGCTGAAACGCCGCCTGCTGCTGCTGTTGCTGTTGCTATTGCTGCTGCATTATTACAAATACAACAGTAATAACAAACATCCACCCACACTTGGTCACAGCTCAAATAGACCGCAACCCCATGCTGGGCAACCACCACCCACCAAATCGTAAGTGGAGAGCGAGACCACAAAGAGAGCACAGCTCGAGAGCTTTGAGCGCGACTTCTGAATAACGTGTATTTTGACGCATGCGCATAACTAACGGGGTGCGCTAAGCTTCTCAACGATTCGACGACTCGTTTGCCATTTTTGGGTGGTTGTTGTTCAAAGCTCGACGCGCTGTTGCGTCGCATTAAATGCTCGAGGTTGCCTGTGTTTTTGTTAAGCCATTGGTCTTACTACAACTGACCAGACGAGGGAGAGTGAATGTGGGTGTGCGAACCATTGAAAAAAGAGAGCGAGAGCGAGAGAGCGCGGCAATTGAGCAAAGCTTTGAAATAAATGCTATTGTTGCTGCAATTCTACTTTCCAAACTTCAATTGAGAAATGCTCCGGTGAGTGTGCGACTTTTTGCCAGTTCGACGGAAGACGTTCGCGAGTGCGGTAACGATACACCCAAAAAAAAAATTGTAAACAAAAACAAATGTCATTTTTTCAGTTGCGCGAGACGCGGGGGTTGAAAAATAACATTGCATCAGCATAACGCGCAAAAAGTGCTTTAAAAAACACAAAGCATAGTAATTAGAATATACTTTGCATAAAATAATACTATAATAAATACATTAAATGTATCGCCTGGTGAAAGTCGAAAGTGGTGCATTTGAATGCAAATAAAATAATATAAACAAAAAAAAAAAAAAAACGAATATTGTGCGCCGACCCTAAACACAAACATTTTGCGACCAAAAGAGGGCCGTTAAATAACGTGCGCTTTGCAGTTTCGTGAAAACTGTAACTTAAACACGCCGTGTTGCGCCTTTACCCAAGGGTGAAGAACGGGAACGTTCCACCCTCGCCCGGAATAAACTTTCATCCCAATCGCGCTGCGAAAATCACACAGAACAACAAGCGCACAGTTTTAGTTTTTATTCGTACAGCCATTTGCTTAGCAGCTAGCAGCAAAGCCGCGGGCGTGGCGGACACGGACACGGACACAGGCCGGGACAGACGAGACTGCCGCGCATACACGGACGGAGATAGAAGCAGTTGCAACGGGACTATTCCGTTCTAGCTCTGGCCATGTTAATTTGTCGTGCATTTGCAGCAACCGTAAAAAAACAACTGTGAAAAGTTGAATTCGCAAAAAAGAGTTTTCCTCTTTCGCTAGATGAAAAACACTAGGTAAGTGTGGTAAAAATTGCACAAAAAAATATATTCGACCTTATCATCATATTTTAGCATTATATGAAAATTCTTATTTAACATTAAAATATTAGCTTGAAGATAGAATTTATATATAACATTTTTGATTTGGCTTAGAAATTAAATAAAATGAAACCAATCAAAATCCATGCATAAATTATATGCAGAAAAATCGACTTATTTTCAATGTCTTTTGCTTTTATTTTTAAATGAATTCTTTATTCGGCTTTTCTAAGATTTTGTTAAATATATTCAAAAAATACAAACATACCAAGTTTGTTGACTCTCACTTAAAAATTGTGGATTTTGTGTGGCTTTATCAATTTGCAATTTTAATGTGTTATCGTTTTGCCACGCCTGCAGTGGGCGCACCCCAAAATCCAAAACAAAATAATCCAAACAAAAAATGACGATGAAATGTTTTATCATCATGTTTAAATCAACCCTTTTTGATGTTCAATGAATAAATAAATATTTAGTTCACATATTCAGTTGAAAAATTGTTTCCCTGTTTCGCTCAGTGTACACATGTCCAGGGACTTGAATGAAAAATGCGCAACTGATGTATAGAAATAGAAGTGATTTAGTCAACAGCTAAACAATAAAGTAGTTAAGAGCTTCGGTAAACAAAAGCGAGCAGAGTCACTTTGCGTTGGGGTCAACCGACGAATTGTGAAATCCATGCCTGAAACAAGGCACAGGCCAATCCGAAAATCCAAATTCAAATTCAGATCAGAGTCAACACACATATACATATACATATACGCATGTGGACGGTCAACTAACTAAACAAAAGAAGGCAATTCTGAAGAGCTTAAAATGCGTTTTGTCAACATTAGGCAAAAGGTTCATCAACTGTGTAAATGTGTGTGTATGTGTGTGTGTGAGTGTTGTGTTTGGCTTAGAGGCAGGGTCAGGGGGTTGAGTGTCATGTGTAGATAAGGGGAATGATTAATGCTGCAGAAATTGCTTTCGAATTGCCGCCAACACTACAACAACAGCAACAGCAGCAACAGTAATGGTAGATGGGGATGTGGACTTTGTGGATGCGAATGCGGATGCGGACTGGAAAATGCACAAAGCGACGCCGCATCGCGCTGCCTGTTGCCGCCAACCCTCAAGGACGAACACGTTGCAGGGTCGAAACAACCCTCATCTTGCAGCGGCAGCAGCAACTGCAACAAAAATGAATAATTCAAATTCAGACGCATCTCGCATGCATGTGCATACAAAAGGACAGGGCTAGCCGAGTAACGGTAACTTGCGCAATCCCTAGCAGGTTACGGATTTAAGTGCATTATCCTTGAGCGAGTTGCACTGCAGTGCAGCACTGTCTAACCCTACAAATAATTGCTTGCATCTTGCACCTGCCCTAAGTCGCCCCCTCTCCCCCAATTTACCGACGGGTCCTTGACTCGCAGCGGATAGAGCCGCCCTAGAAACAAAGCTTGTCTGTGTACCGTGCAGTAATCAATCATTTTGAGGCGCCTCCCGCTCAAGGCATTTTTGAAGTTTCTTTATGGACCGAGAAGGAAATTTAATATAAATACATAAACATATATTACAGATTTTTTAGAAAACTTCATCTAATCGTTAAGTTGAATTGTGTAATATTTTACAAGGCTGATTTTCCTTTACTATTATCAAATCAATCTTAAAACACATACATATATTTCAAATATTTGAACATTTTAGGCATTAAATAGTTCGTAAAAACTAAAAAATGACCCGAAAACATTTTAATTTGTTCAACAGTTGAAAGGGCTTTAAACATATTTTTTAACGTAACTCAAAATAATCGAAAACGCATAATAATTTCCTTCTTAACGCTTTCAAAAGATCCCAAAAACAGAAATCGCAAAAATTAACAAAAAACGCTATGTTTATTTAATTATTTCATTATTTTATTATTTAATCAAGCCCAACTCGCAGATTATACATTAAGATTATACATGCTTAATCAGGATAAATAGTCAATCTATCTATCTGTTCGCTAATCTATCTGTACAAAAATAATTAAAATAATTAATTAAAATTGAATATAATGCTTTGTTTATTTTTTCTTCTTCTTATAATTTATAATTTTTATAAACGCATAAATCCCACATATTAAAAAAACGCACACATTTAAAGGATTTGCACACATTTCGCTGTCATATTCAAGTCAGGAAATTAATCATGAATAAATTTAACTTAACAGCTTGTCGCGTGTGTGTATCTATGTGTGTGTGAGTAACAGGGTATCACCTAGTCACCTGCACACCCAGTTGTTTAGTCTTGTGCTACTGCGATTTATGTTGTCTTTGGCAATTCAATGTTGAGTATTGACCAGCCCTCTGCATTAGGATATCACAATCCAGTCGGTTCCGTATCCTGTGCTCTCTCTAACGATATTAGCGGCTTTCTTTCTTTGGCCAGTTGCTTTACGCGAGGGTGCGGCAGCGGGTCTTGACTTTGGCTTGTTATTTCCATGGCGGGCACGTTTCTCTTTTCTACGTAAATTAGATTGCGTGCAGAATGTGGGCTAGCTGCTCGACAGGTGCAAAATGCGGCGTCGTCGTCAGCTTTGACTCAGAGTGTTGGGCGGGGCGTGGAGACAGGCGGGGGCGGCATTGCGTGTGCAACTATTGACTGGGACAGTGGTGCGGGCGGACTTTCCACCCGACTGCGTGGAAATTGTTGTGCTCTGTTGTAGCGCTGCGAAAACTTATGCACAGCAACTAATCTCTTTAGTGCAATTAATTATGTGCCGACGCCATTTTGTTAACCAGGGCAACCCAACCATAGCCTGAATGAGCCTTTGCAGGGCATTCTTTTAAGTTGGACGCGTCCGCGGCATGGCTAGAAAACTTTACCCTTTCGGCCGCCTGATAAGCCAGCCACAAAAGCGACCGTTTCACGCAAGTTTTCCATGTTTATAGCTTAACCATCCTCCCGTCCATTGGAGCAGTGCAAAGAACTTTGTTCCCAGTTTTTACTCTTTGCATGGGCACTTGGATCGAGAAAAAATAAACATATTTACATACATCAAGTATGTTAAACGCACTTTATAAACACTTGTTTAACAGTAGGGTATAACCGACAGCGTAATACTCTTTTACAGTGCTCTTATAGCTCGTATAGTCTCTGAGATGTGGTATGAAAATCAAGTCAAAAATGAAACACTTTTTCATTTTCACAATGAATAATGGACTTATTTTAAATGCATTTGAAGTAAGGGAGCATTTATATTGCCTTGTCTGGTATTGGAATACCATGTTATTAAAATAAAATTAAATGTAAAATTTGCAATTTTAATTCGTATTTCAAAGTTGAGTTGCAATTTAGTAAAACATTTGGATATATTTACTTTCATTTCAACATGTTTTGGTAATAATTGAGCTCAGCGTTGTAAAATGCCGGCAAATACTTCTGGAATTACCTCTTCGCATGCAAATACAGTTGGTTATTGCATAACTTGCAACCACAACTAGAACAAGATAATCGCAAACTTTCCTCTCATGAAATGTGTACTGAACTTTTCTTTTTTGCATGCCATTAAAAGGTTTTATATATTTATAAGGCATTAAATTGTAAGCGACTCATAAAGCGAACTCTTAAAGATAAATTTTTTTATCCGGCTTATATCAGATACAATTATTGATAAATGCGCTCTTTTCTAAAGGAAAAATTACGCATTGGAAAAATGTATCTTAGAACTTACCAAGTGTATCTTACACAATTTTTGATGCGTGGGTTCTCAATATCCAGTTTTTCTCAACTAGTTCATGCTTGAGCAATAATAAATGTTATATAAAAAACATCTTTATCGAATTTATTACTTATTCGCCCCATTTTCAGAATGGAATATTTCTCAGCTATGGTGCAGATTTCAGTGTGGGATGCGTAATTGCAAAGCTTGTTTCTGGCCAATTAAGTGCAAATTAAATTATAAAACTCGCCCACGCATTTTCCACGATTCAATTTCAATGCCAGTCGGTCAGCTGCGCGGTTTGTCACTTAGTCAGCGTCAACTCAAAGTACAACCGCAACAAACAAATCAGAAACAGTCCAAGACTCACGCTGAGCAGCAATTTCGATGGGTTCTCTATGGGATGGTAACTGTGTGTTGATGTTTCTGCTGCGTGAGTGAGTGAGTCGCTGCCACAGCGCGTAAGTGAATGAAAATGAAAAAGTGCTGCTGGCACACAAGTTACGTGATCCAAATGCCAAAACTCAACTGACAGTAAATGACATGGCCAGCGGCGACGGGGACGCTGGGTGAGAATGACAAGTGGTGAGTGGGCGGTGAATGGTCACTGGCTGTCCAACCGTGACGGCGGCTGGTCAATGCCTCAGTCTCAATACAATGCGCACCATGCCGAGCACACATTGTACTCTGTGCAACAACAACCACAACAACAACAAAGCCCAGAGCAAATTAAATAATTTGTATTGCTACTATTGTTGGCATTTGAGATTGAATATACCCTGTTAAAATTACTTGTAGATGTCACTGTCTGGCAATCGCATAATATTTATTTATATATATATATATATAAATACATTTTTGTTGCGCTTTCCTCAAATTAATTAAATTGTCGCCATGCGGTGGCCAAATTCCAGCAGACAGACAGCCTTAACAAAAGCCAACAAATTAAATTCAAAACGATTGTAAAAAATGTCATAAATAATAAGGCAGATCTGATTGGCCCGGCAGGCCGCACTTACCAACGCACACTGAGATTTTTGCGACTTTGAAATTGTTTTGTCTTAATAGGCTCGCCAGATGTTGGTATATCGGGCAAAGGTCACAGGAGATGACCGGAAAAATGCGTAATTTCACTTTTAATTAAAACCATAAAAGTCACTGCAAGGTCGATATAACAAAATACTGTAACCTGCACCAATTAGACGTGCTTTCATTTCAAATACGTGCGAAACAAATTGGAGAATTGTGTCCTCCTTCCCAGATACAAATAGAGCTTACACAGACTCTTATTTATTTATATCACAACACAGCGTCCGCAAAATATACGCGAACTTTTAAAGTTTTGCTAAGAAAGTCCGATCAGATCTGTTTTCGAGGATTTATTCTTTATCATAAAACAAGAAACTTTTGTTCTACGACTTTTCGAAAAAAAAGCGATAGCTTAGCTTAGCGGGAACATGCTAAATCCGCTAGAATGGAAAGTTTTTAACTCTCACATATTTATGTTGCTTGGCACGTTTGTTCTTAAAATTTTGATAAATGTTTAGTATTTTATAATGTTTAGTATATATATTATTCTGCAATTCGCTTTTGCAAGAAATGGGTTTTTGCGCATAAATTAAAAATTATAAAAATCTCAACAGAATAGAGAATTATTATATAAAATGCAAGATAGAGCAGATTACTAGTTATGTGGATAATGTATATATTATTTTATTATGGATTTTATTATCTCCAAATCATTTCTTAATGCTTAACCAAAAGCGCAATGCTCGTCATCACAAATAAAATAAAAACTTGCACCTGCCGGGTCGTGAACCGCAATGAAACTGCGCCAACCTACCCTTAGGGTTATGCAACAAAAATTATATGGAAAAAAGAACTTGTAAGAATGTTCTAGTTGGGAGCGCCCGACTGAACCTTAAACGCTGCAATCTGTCGTAATATGAATGAAAATACTAATTAATTAATAATTAAAAACATTTTATCTACTCATAAGGCACCTATCGGTTGGCGTAGTTTCATAAAGTCTACACGTTTAATTTGGTCTAAATAAACTTATGCTTAAATGTAGCAGTAACAAATGAATTGGCCAAATTGGCCGGATTTCAAATTGATGTAGAGCCCAATTTAATTATGCTGTGGGCCTATGAATCAATTGAATGTTGTGGGTTGAAGACAATGACATATTCTCTACGAATAGTATATTTAATACCGGCAATAAATTACGGCCATGCGATAGCTGCAATTCATCCAGGAAGCCCAGCTCTGTGAGCATTTGGGGGGGGCATGGAGAATGCGCATCCATTATTTTTTGAGCACCTGCAGTTGTGCCATATACCACACGCACACCCACCTACACACACACAGACACACACACACCCCACACAAACATTCATTTATTAGATTGCATGCAGAAACGATGTCAATATAAAACGAACCCAAGGTTTAAAGGTAAAAGCAGAAAATGTGTAACCATAAACCAGCTGGCAACCACAAAAACAATTTGGTGGTTGGGCGGCGGGTTCACGATTACGGGTGTGCATGTTAATGGTCGTATTGGGGGGGGCGTCAGGGAAACAATTGTGTGTCATGCACTTTCAACCCCAGCGCCATCGTGTCTGGAACTCGATTCTCTCCCAGCCAGCTATCCTGCCGGAGGGGAGAAGCGTGTCCGTGTCCGTGGGCACGTTGGGGCACGAGCAGAGCTGGCCATGAGCAATTGTCTGGCAACGGAGGAAACTAGAGCCAATGGACTAAATTGAGCAACAGTAAGAAGAACAACAACATGAAGAACCGAAACAAAAGCAACAACTGCTTAAATAACAACAAAGAAGCAACAGTCTGCTGGAGTCGCTGCCCCAGTTGGCAGTGTTGGCGTTCCTGGCTTTTTGATACATTCATTTGGTTTTCGTTGAGTGACAGTTTCGCAGCCTTCCCCTTATGTGCACGCCCTCCCCCCTGCGGAGCGGGCACGTGCTGTTGGCGGCAGTTGCGCTTCGTCTGTCCCTGGCCGGTCCTGGCGGTGTTCATTATTTTAGCCAGCGGCAAATGTTTTGCCAACCCTTCATGTCCCTTACCCTTCTGGTTTTGGCATTCATCTGCCACCCGCCGACTGCCGCAGTGCGTTTTAATTTCGTTTGATGTATTACCCACGCCCACAACCACACCCCCCATCTCGAGCCCACCCGTAAAAACACATTGTTGCCAATTGCAAGTGGGGTAGAACGATTCTTTTATTCACTTGCACATATTTTTTTGGAGCTTAAGGCCAATTGCTTATTGTGTATACATACTTAGACATAAATGTTTATGCACGTATATATATATATATGTATGTATATGTGTATGTTTATATAGGTGTATCAAGTAACATTACTATGCAGATTTCCGTGATTTCCATTTGGTATTACGCACAGAGCAAACAGCAATTTCCGCACCCAAAGCGTTAAATTCAATAAACCGGTTCATCATCATTCTCTGTGATGGGCTCTCAGCCTGGCCAGGAACCACGCAACACTCAAAAGTAAAAGCCATAAAACCCAAAAGATGGCTAGCCGCCAAATTGCGTTTTGTTTTTGACTGTAGATTGGATAAAACCTTCAAAAGCCAGCCGCAGACGATGAATATTTAAGAAGCGAAGCAGAGATACTCTTAAAAACTGGGCTAGTCTGAGGATGTCGAATTATCTAAGTTAAAGGCACATGGGTCCAGTTTTTTTTAAATATGATTTCACAACTTGTATCCCATTTAGTTCTTAATGCTATTATTATTTGGCTATATCATAAATTGGGATTCACGGAAGACTTCATTATGTGCTTTTGATATCTTTTTATTAAATCAAGTCTAAACAATTTCTTAAAATAATGTTTTTGTCAAATTAAATGCACTTAAGGCATACTTTATTGTTAAGATAAAATATAAACATTATAGATAAATAGATTTCATTAAACAACTAACAATTTTAACAACAATTGTACATAAAATTTCTACAATATAGTAAATATGTTTTTGTACAAAGTTAAAAATTTAAAAGGTCACAAGCTTCGGGTAGATTTGAAATGTCCACTTTTATCACAAGCTTGATGAAAAAGTCATTGTATTTTTTTTTCTGGTGAGGAAATGAAAATTCCATCAACATCAATGCAATTCCATTAGCACGAAATGATTTGATGCGCTCCGTTATCTCTGTAGTGTCAAGCGTCCGAAGGGACATAGACAGGGCAAACAGGAGGAAGGAGCAGCGATTGGAAAGCCATAAACGCGCAGTTGTGTGTTGGGCTTGGCCCGTTGTTAGCTTTAGCTCTCACAGGCAGACAAATTTTATAGCTATACTGAGAGACAAACACTCAGACCTTGAACCCTACGCGGGATGAAGCTACTACAAAAAAAAAAAAACAGTAAAAAACAAAATTTTTCAGTATTGCTAGAAAGAAATTTACTCCGTGTGGCATTTAAAATTTAAAGGAGAATTTTGATTTAAAATACTTTTACCATCATCGTTCTTGATTTCGCATTTCATTTTCGCAATTACAAGGGGTAACATCACAATTTTTGTCAAAATCGCGAAAATTTTAAAATTCAAAACTTTTAATAGATTTTTATTCTATGGACTTTTAAGAGTAAAATGATATATATCTTTCCCAAATCGGACTACAAATGGCCAAGATATAGTCATTTAAAGCCTATAATATCAGCTAAAACTCGCATACCAGAATTGACAAAAAACACAAGGGGTAACATCACAATTTTTGTCAAAATCGCGAAAATTTTAAAATTCAAAACTTTGAATAGATATTTATTCTTTGAACTTCTAAGAGTAAAATGATATATATCTTTCCCAAATCGGACTACAAATGGCCAAGATATAGCCATTTAAAGCCTATAAAAAAAGCTACAACTCGCATACCAGAATTGACAAAAAACACAAGGGGTAACATCACAATTTTTGTCAAAATCGCGAAAATTTTAAAGCTCAAAACTTTTAATAAATATTGATTCTATGGACTTTTAAGAGTAAAATGATATATATCTTTCGCAAATCGGATAACAAATGGCCAAGATATAGTCATTTAAAGCCTATAATAACTGCTAAAAACTTGCATACCAAAATTGACAAAAAACACAAGGGGTAACATCACAATTTTTGTCAAAATCGCGAAAATTTTAAAATTCAAAACTTTGAATAGATATTGATTCTATGGACTTTTAAGAGTAAAATGATATATATCTTTCCCAAATCGGACAACAATTGGCCAAGATATAGCCATTTAAAGCCTATAAAAACAGCTAAAACTCGCATACCAGAATTGACAAAAAACACAAGGGGTAACATCACAATTTTTGTCAAAATCGCGAAAATTTTAAAATTCAAAACTTTGAATAGATATTGATTCTATGGATATTTGAAAGTAAAATGATATATATCTTTCCCAAATCGGACTACGGACTATTACATACCGAATTGGCTCCTAGATGACCTTCATATCCTTGGTAATTATACCAAAGGTATAGTCCTGGTGAGCCTAAAGAGTTGAATCCTTGCAAAGTACGCAAGAATATGCTCAAGAAATATGTATGCTTTTCTTTCAGTTGCCCCATCCCTCCCAGCCCTTGACTCTGTAAGCGGATGCTGCTCTTGCGCCCAATTTAGCGTTAACAGTTGAGTCTGTAATGCTAAAATAGCAGTAGAAATCTTCCACATGGCGGCCCAAAACTATTACCTTAGAAGTATGCAATGAAGTTTTGCACATTTTGAATTTTTCCTGTCACCTTCTGCAAATGATGTTTGCCTGGTGTTTCAGCACGATTTTGCACTGTTAACCTTTCACATCGGCGGCCCAAAATGAATACCTTAGAAGTATGCAATGGAATTTTGACCATTTTAAAATTTTTCTGTCTACTTTCTGACGATTATGTTCGCCTGGTGTTTTAACACTATTTTGCATTAAGAATCTTGCACATCGGCGGCACAAAAATGTTACCTTAGAAGTATGCAATGAAATATTGCACATTTTTTAAATTTTCTGTCCACCTTCTGACGATTCTGTTCGCCTGGTGTTTTAGCTTGATTTTTAAGATAACTTGCAAGCCGGCTTTACGAAATTCACCTGAAAAGTTTCTCCTGACAGTAATAAAAGACAATATGTATGCTTTTCAAATTTATTTATTAAATTTCTCTTTACATCTTCATAAATGATCTCTCTTAAATCCTATTGATGGTGTTCTTATTTGTATACTGTTTCTATTTATTAGAAACTTTGTTTAATACTTAAATATATATTCTTATACTGTGTTACATACAAATATAATAAAAAATTCACCTCGAACACCTGAAATATAAGATTTTTAATATTTACCAATACTGTTACAGCATTGTTTTCATAAATGGATGCTTACCAATGTTTTTCGTCGGCTCTTTTCCGCTGTTCCTCGCATTTTGCCATTTTTGATTTTTTTCATAATCTGAAAATATAAAACATAAAACATTAAAAAAAGGCCTACATAAGGAAACCTTGCAAATGACGGACAAAGGAAGTCTCACTATCGAATATATTATTTTAGACTTGACCAAATTTGACAAAAAACACAAGGGGTAACATCACAATTTTTGTCAAAATCGCGAAAATTTTAAAATTCAAAACTTTGAATAGATATTGATTCTATGGACTTTTAAGAGTAAAATGATATATATCTTTCCCATTTCGGATAAGAAATGGCCAAGATATAGCCATTTAAAGGGTATAATAACAGCTAAAACTCGCATACCAAAATTGACAAAAAACACAAGGGGTAACATCACAATTTTTGTCAAAATCGCGAAAATTTTAAAATTCAAAACTTTTAATTGATATTGATTCTATGGACTTTTAAAAGTAAAATGATATATATCTTTCCCAAATCGGACTACAAATGGCCAAGATATAGTCATTTAAAGCCTATATTAACAGCTAAAACTCGCATACCAGAATTGACAAAAAACACAAGGGGTAACATCACAATTTTTGTCAAAATCGCGAAAATTTTAAAATTCAAAACTTTGAATAGATATTGATTCTATGGACTTTTAAGAGTAAAATGATATATATCTTTCCCAAATCGGACTACAAATGGCCAAGATATAGTCATTTAAAGCCTATATTAACAGCTCAAACTCGCATACCAGAATTGACAAAAAACACAAGGGGTAACATCACAATTTTTGTCAAAATCGCGAAAATTTTAAAATTCAAAACTTTGAATAGATATTGATTCTATGGACTTTTAAGAGTAAAATGATACATATCTTTCCCAAATCGGACTACAAATGGCCAAGATATAGTCATTTAAAGCCTATAATATCAGCTAAAACTCGCATACCAGAATTTGACAAAAAACACAAGGGGTAACATCACAATTTTTGTCAAAATCGCGAAAATTTTAAAATTCAAAACTTTTAATAGATATTGATTCTATGGACTTTTAAGAGTAAAATGAAATATATCTTTCCCAAATCGGACTACAAATGGCCAAGATATAGTCATTTAAAGCCTATATTAACAGCTCAAACTCGCATACCAGAATTGACAAAAAACACAAGGGGTAACATCACAATTTTTGTCAAAATCGCGAAAATTTTAAAATTCAAAACTTTGAATAGATATTGATTCTATGGACTTTTAAGAGTAAAATGATATATATCTTTCCCAAATCGGACAACCAATGGCCAAGATATAGTCATTTAAAGCCTATAATAACAGCTAAAACTCGCATACCAAAATTGACAAAAAACACAAGGGGTAACATCACAATTTTTGTCAAAATCGCGAAAATTTTAAAATTCAAAACTTTGAATAGATATTGATTCTATGGACTTTTAAGAGTAAAATGATACATATCTTTCCCAAATCGGACTACAAATGGCCAAGATATAGTCATTTAAAGCCTATAATATCAGCTAAAACTCGCATACCAAATTTGACAAAAAACACAAGGGGTAACATCACAATTTTTGTCAAAATCGCGAAAATTTTAAAATTCAAAACTTTGAATAGATATTGATTCTATGGACTTTTAAGAGTAAAATGAAATATATCTTTCCCAAATCGGACTACAAATGGCCAAGATATAGTCATTTAAAGCCTATATTAACAGCTAAAACTCGCATACCAGAATTGACAAAAAACACAAGGGTAACATCACAATTTTTGTCAAAATCGCGAAAATTTTAAAATTCAAAACTTTGAATAGATATTGATTCTATGGACTTTTAAGAGTAAAATGATATATATCTTTCCCAAATCGGACTACAAATGGCCAAGATATAGTCATTTAAAGCCTATATTAACAGCTCAAACTCGCATACCAGAATTGACAAAAAACACAAGGGGTAACATCACAATTTTTGTCAAAATCGCGAAAATTTTAAAATTCAAAACTTTGAATAGATATTGATTCTATGGACTTTTAAGAGTAAAATGATACATATCTTTCCCAAATCGGACAACAATTGGCCAAGATATAGTCATTTAAAGCCTATATTAACAGCTAAAACTCGCATACCAGAATTGACAAAAAACACAAGGGGTAACATCACAATTTTTGTCAAAATCGCGAAAATTTTAAAATTCAAAACTTTGAATAGATATTGATTCTATGGACTTTTAAGAGTAAAATGATACATATCTTTCCCAAATCGGACTACAAATGGCCAAGATATAGTCATTTAAAGCCTATAATATCAGCTAAAACTCGCATACCAGAATTTGACAAAAAACACAAGGGGTAACATCACAATTTTGTCAAAATCGCGAAAATTTTAAAATTCAAAACTTTTAATAGATATTGATTCTATGGACTTTTAAGAGTAAAATGAAATATATCTTTCCCAAATCGGACTACAAATGGCCAAGATATAGTCATTTAAAGCCTATATTAACAGCTCAAACTCGCATACCAGAATTGACAAAAAACACAAGGGGTAACATCACAATTTTTGTCAAAATCGCGAAAATTTTAAAATTCAAAACTTTGAATAGATATTGATTCTATGGACTTTTAAGAGTAAAATGATATATATCTTTCCCAAATCGGACTACAAATGGCCAAGATATAGTCATTTAAAGCCTATAATATCAGCTAAAACTCGCATACCAAATTTGACAAAAAACACAAGGGGTAACATCACAATTTTTGTCAAAATCGCGAAAATTTTAAAATTCAAAACTTTTAATAGATATTGATTCTATGGACTTTTAAGAGTAAAATGATATATATCTTTCCCAAATCGGACTACAAATGGCCAAGATATAGTCATTTAAAGCCTATAATAACAGCTAAAACTCGCATACCAGAATTGACAAAAAACACAAGGGGTAACATCACAATTTTTGTCAAAATCGCGAAAATTTTAAAATTCAAAACTTTTAATAGATATTGATTCTATGGACTTTTAAGAGTAAAATGATATATATCTTTCCCAAATCGGACTACAAATGGCCAAGATATAGTCATTTAAAGCCTATATTAACAGCTAAAACTCGCATACCAGAATTGACAAAAAACACAAGGGGTAACATCACAATTTTTGTCAAAATCGCGAAAATTTTAAAATTCAAAACTTTGAATAGATATTGATTCTATGGACTTTTAAGAGTAAAATGATATATATCTTTCCCAAATCGGACTACAAATGGCCAAGATATAGTCATTTAAAGCCTATATTAACAGCTCAAACTCGCATACCAGAATTGACAAAAAACACAAGGGGTAACATCACAATTTTTGTCAAAATCGCGAAAATTTTAAAATTCAAAACTTTGAATAGATATTGATTCTATGGACTTTTAAGAGTAAAATGATACATATCTTTCCCAAATCGGACAACAAATGGCCAAGATATAGTCATTTAAAGCCTATATTAACAGCTAAAACTCGCATACCAGAATTGACAAAAAACACAAGGGGTAACATCACAATTTTTGTCAAAATCGCGAAAATTTTAAAATTCAAAACTTTTAATAGATATTGATTCTATGGACTTTTAAGAGTAAAATGATATATATCTCTCCCAAATCGGACAACAAATGGCCAAGATATAGTCATTTAAAGCCTATATTAACAGCTAAACTCGCATACCAGAATTGACAAAAAACACAAGGTAACATCACAATTTTTGTCAAAATCGCGAAAATTTTAAAATTCAAAACTTTTAATAGATATTATTCTATGGACTTTTAAAGTAAAATGATATATCTTTCCCAAATCGGACTACAAATGGCCAAGATATAGTCATTTAAAGCCTATATTAACAGCTCAAACTCGCATACCAGAATTGACAAAAAACACAAGGGGTAACATCACAATTTTTGTCAAAATCGCGAACATTGTAATTGTAACAGAATTCAGTCGATATTATTACTTCTGGTTTCCGAAAAACTGAAAGCAGCTTTTTGTATGTAATCAGATATGTTACTTTAAAGTTGGCTTAAAATGTTGCAAGGATTAATTGCAACGCTAATGGAGGTACTTTTTTATTATTATTTACCCGTCCATAATTGACATCAGAGGGGCTGGCCGCATTGCATTTCTGATGGAATTACATAGCTATATCCTGTATATAGACACAAAGTTTGTGTGTGTGTCTGTGTGTGTGTGTGTGTCCATGTACACACAGGTTTGCACGCAACTGTGACAAGCTGTGCAGCCAAATTAAATGATAGCAGGCAGTCCCTGAACATGCGCTCCTGCCTCTATGGCCACTAATTGAAATGGACTGCCACTGCCCCGAAAATCCTATTAGCCTTATCCAAGCACTGGTCTCCGAGCAGCATGCACTCCTGGACGCTATTCGCTGTGTCCATTGCGTATTGAATTTCCAGCTAAGACCACAAATGATGCTGCCTATAAGACCCCATTAAAGGTGCACACAAACCTATATAGGACCTTATTCTCTTTGTACACGAAATTGTAGTTACACAAGTTTAAAATAAAATGATTCGAAAATTAAAAATTTTGTTTTTTTTAACACTATTTTAGGTATGCTATGGCTTAATTTTTTCACGACAATTACAATGTTTAAAAATTTTAAATCTGTCTTAGATATTATTGTACGAATTTGAGATTTATAATTATTTATTTATTTAGCTATGTCCTTACAAGGATATAATCAGTAGTCTTACACTCGAGCTCTGAAATACTGCCAAATTGGCAAATATTTGATAGACAGATGTAAACATTAACTTAGCAAGTTGCCCCAAGTTATTTAATTTGAGTACATCTTTAATTTGTTGCCAAAGCACTTGGCGTGGTGCTCAACTGATGAAGTTTAGAAAACTTTAACTACTCTCGGGCCGGGCTGCATATGGCAGGCAGAAAATGCCACAGCTCAGAGGCATTGCCTTGGAATGTTGTGTAATGCACACCTTTCACATATCTGGCTGGGAAGAGGGCGACAGCTGCCCCGGGCGAGGCATTAATTCCGGCAGTCGCAACCGCAGCAGCTGCGAGACTAGAGATGCAGATGCAGATGCAGCTGCAGATAAATGGAATGCGTTAGGGAAAGGGAGGGGGCCACACGTGAAATGACGACAGAGTTGGCTCTAGAAATATGGAGTAATGGAAATTCTGAGGGCGTTTCATAAGCAGCACACGCTGTAAAAGCTGGCGGTGCCGTTACCGGTGTCGATTCCGGATGGAGTTTGTGTGGCTCAGAAGCAGGAAAATGGAATAGGAAATTGAGTGTGTCTAATGCGTGCGTATGGAGCCCATTTTAAATGAATTTCGCACAGTCATGTGTAGAAAACCCAAAGTCGCAAGCAGTTGGCGCAAGCTAAAACGCAACAGGTGCAACAGGACCAGCGTATATACTTTTATTAAAATCGTGCTACCTTTGGGAGCAGCTCAATACCCGTCCATCCCTTCGCCTTCCATCGGGTCTCTTGCCATTTGCATATTGTCGCAAACCGGAAGTTGGCAAATTTCTTTCATTTTTCATATGGTGCATGCAACAATATTAAAGAAGTTTCATTTCGTGACCGCTGTTCAAAGATCGTCGCGCACAAATGTTTATGTAGATAAGTGCACTGGAAGAAAAAACCAAGAATTTTGTGATTAGGTTTAGTACAAAAGTTGTCTAAATATTTAAAACAAAAGTTGTAATTATATAAAAATTTCTTATGTTTTAAACAAATTTAAAACTTAGAATGTAATACAGTACTTAGTGAAGAAAATATTGTAGTTAAATTGATAATAAAATGGTTTAATTTTAAATAAATTTTTCTAAAAACTAAAAATATACTTTTTTGTTTGAAAGTCACGGAATAAATCTTCTTTTATAATTGTTCAAAATTGCTTTTAAGTAAGTGATTCGTTATTTAGAACTGCGGTTTTCTTTGAGTGTGCGCACTTGTGTTTGTGCTTTCAATGCACACAACTATCCGCATCTGTATCTGCACTCAAGTCGCGTTGCTGCTGCCGTTGCAAATAAATTTGTCAAATTGCATTCGCTGTTTTTTTTTTTGTGCTTTCCGTGTCGCTTATGAGACTGGGTGGTAGCAAGTGGCAGTTGTAAGTTTGAACTGAAGCAGCAGCCACAAACAAGCGGCAACACAGCAATGTGTCTCTGGTCTGTGTTTCTGTCTCTGCCACAGTCCACGCTCTCAGTTCCTCCTCCTCCTCCTCCTCCCTGCTTCTCTCTGCGCTCCAGTTCACCACAGACAGCTTTTACACATTTCATTTTATTGTCACGTACGTGTTCATTTCGTAGCTTCTCTTTATGGTAGGTCGGCGTTGGTTTTCCTCCAAAATTATTTCTATTGCCGAGCACCATATAAGGCCATGCCCAGATGTCGTATTTCGCCTCAATAAAGCCGTTCATAAGTTTTTTATTTGTTAAGTTTCATTTACATACAGGGTGTCGCAAATGAAAATCATTTTTATTAAAATAGTATTTTGATTTGTTGGAAATGTGATTATTTTCGCAATGTATTAAATGGAAAGATATTTTTAAAGTTATTGCAGGTCAGTATTGTATGTATAAAGGTATATATATATATATATATATATATATCTATATATATACTTTTGAAAGAAATACTTGAAAAGCGTTGCAACTCGAAAAACATAACTTTAACTTAAACTTGTGAAACTACATTGAAAAAAAGTTTAATGGAAAAGCAGTTGGAAGCCAGTTTCTGGGAACTTATAAAGTTCACGTTTTTGTCACTTGTTACGAAATAGCTAGCTATATATCTGATAGCTATATTTGCTTGTTATATGTATTGTAAACGACAAAGTCCGGCTAAAAGTTTCAGTGTATTATTTAAAAATTGATGAATAGCTTTAACTGACAAGCGTTTTAATTACAAAAACTATCAACTTAACTATTTGTTATAAATAGCACTGGCTGTTGTGGCCTTCGTCTAGGACAAACACTATAGCCATACCCCAACCTGGAAATCGAATCCAGTTACTTGTTCCGAGAACTACAATAAAATTGTAACAGTTTAAATTTAATAAAGACACTTTAGTTAATGAAAATCGGCTATAAAATGGGTTAAATAATTCATTTATATAATTTGTGTTGTTTTAATTTAGACTGTGCAGTCGATTAAAAAATAGATGTCAACTTTTATTGCATCTATAAAAATGCAGCAGTCTAAAGAGCTTTAAATGCAATTTATTTTCAATTGTTAGTAATGGCTATTTAATATGTAATTTTGCCATTATATTCAACGAAATGTTATAAATTAGTGTTTTTTTGACAAAAAATTTTTTGTTTAGATAACTGTCAGCAGTAAATTTTAAACAAAAAACATTATAATAAATGCTTAAATGCGATAAACAAAATTAATAGCAATTTTCAGCTAGTTTGCCATTCCATTTACAGCTTAGATGCGATACGATTATATAAAATGTTTTAAATTGTTTATTTATACTCCAAACCCGTTGCACAAAAAAATGGTTTTGTGCAAATGTATGAAACAGGCAGAAGAAAGTTTCTCCAACCCTAGAAAGTATTTATATTCTTAGTTTGACCGTCTTTCTGCCTGTCTAAAAGAAACAGTAAAGCTAGAAAGCTGATCTTGGACTCTTTCAGTTCGTATATACCATACGCAGATCAAATTTTTTTCAAATAATTTTAAAAGGAAAATGAGTGACGTTTGTAATTTTGATGTGCGTACAACAATTATAAAAAATTCTTCTCTAATTCCCGGAATTTATTTCTGCAACTGCCAATTTCCGATGACATTTTTTGCTAGTCAGCTGCCAAATGACAAATAAATCTGCATAGCTCAGCATATTTGCGATTCTGATGCAATTAAGTCAGATAGTTAGTCGCAAAAATGCAAAAGAAAGATACCAAGAATAAAGCTGATAAAAAGGAAACGAAAAGCAGCTTGAAAAAAAATGGCTGCAGACGTTCCATGTGGCTGCTGCAGGAAAACCTACTGAAGTTGAAATGCGAGAGCAGCTGCACTTAGTTAATTGACCATTAGAAACACTTTGCTATGCGCGAGCAGCATTAACTTTAACTTTGGTAATCTGCTGCGAGTGAGTTTAACAAAATGAATTAAAATTCTTTGCGATGAATTAAAGTGCGCGAGAAATAAAATACTTGCCAGTTAGCCAGCCAGCCATCTATCCTGAGTGGCTGGCCCAAAGAACGGAGGAGACGGAGACGGAGACGCATCCTGCGGAGGGAACATATTCGTGGCGCGCTAATTCAGTTTGCCGTATCATCTTTCAGTTTGTGCGCCGTACGAAAAGTTTTCGTTTGCGTCGAGGTTTTTTCCTTCCTTTTTTTTTTTATTTTTTGGTAGTGAAGACTTGGATAGCCGTGGATTACACGCAGATGCAGCTGCAGACGGCAGGAAATATGAAAACTAACAGACTTATTGCATTACTTACGCTAAATAACCCACTTACAAAATGGCGCACATGAAAAACGTGCAGTCGCCATTGCGACAGGATGGCTGAATGACAAAATGAGTAGAGGAAGCAGATGATGAAGAAGAAGCAGATGAAGAACTGTTATCTGGCAAATGTGTACGGCAAACGGTTACAGTCGAGGTAAACTTAATACTGATGGCGATAATGATAATGATAATGATAATGATGATGCGGGCAACTTATTAAATTCTCCAACAGCAGCTCGCAAATAAAGTTACAGCCGCTGACAGCCAGAGAAGAGCGCTCTCTTTCCGAGCCGGGAAGAGAGCATGACAACTGCACAAGGCAACCTGACAGCCGCACTGGCAGCTGCCTTGCGGATAGGCGAAGAGCAAGAGGGGGGAGCAGAAGTTTTGGCATTGTGCTGAATGCATGAAAAATCTGAGCTACGTGTTCCATATCACACATGTATGTGCGTGTGAGTGTGTGTGTATGGGCATGGGCATGATGTGAGGTTAAACAGGTTGCCAGGATACGCACATGAAAACGGATCGATGTGGCAAATTGGCTTTTGGTTTCCCTTGTTTTCTGTAGACAATAAGAGCGCTAATGAGTGTTTGAATAAACAGTTGTTGCCAATAGAATTCATAACAATGTTTTCATTTTGGAAAGGTAAATGGAAAATGGTTATGCAAAATTATGTAATTAATTTCATGCTTAAGTTAAGTCTCCTTGTGTAATGTTTTCATTTTGTATACCTGTTACTTGAACGAATTAGTACTAAGAAATACAATTAAAATTATGTAACATATATTATATAAATATGTTATTCAATTAAATTATAAAAACAATTTTTGTTGATGAATAAATGAAGTTAAATAGAACCGATTATAAGCCTTATTATTTACAGGGTATTTGAGAGTCTTATAATTCCACTGTGCATTGGTCGCATTTTCATTCGCATTGCATTGTGGGGTCATGAAATTTGCATCCAGAGAATTGTTTTACGCTCTTCAGTATTTGTACTTTTCTGCTTGCTTGCTTGCTTTGCTGCTGTCTTTTGTTTATACTTGAAAGCTTTTAAATTTCACATATGACTTTTGAGTTTCGCAAAAAATCTACATGTTGCACATACATCAAGTCTGTGGTGCGTGGTGCACTTGCTTCTTAAATTTCAATACGAATAACAATGCGGAGCTGTGCTTAAAGTCTGCACTCGAGAAGGACTACTCCAGACGCGTTTCCATTCAAATTTATGCAGACTGCAGCTGGGGGGCGACTATGCCAAGCGCAGCCTGGCTAAGGTTGAGAATGAAAATCTAATATGCTAGAAAACCCAATTAAATGCTGCACAAAGCAAAACCAAGGCAGCTGGAAATAATTCTGTTTACGCCGACCAAGACAAGTTAAGTCTTCTTGTGAATGGCGGCGGCCCAGCTGTGCGCTGGTCCAGAACCAGCAACAGCATCCGCCGCGCCTGGGGGTAGGCTATGAAAAAGCGCAGCGCTCACATTTGATTGGATTTGCAATGTGCGATAAACTGAGGATATACAAATCTAACAGAGTACTGCATTGAAGTATTGCTCTGAACGTAGACAGGATGTGTTTTTAATTGCTTTTCTATTTATTTATTATTACCTTCAGATTCTGGGTGACAGATGTAAACTACTCGTATTAAACGGCTGCGCGACAACACTGCAAAAATCGGTAAGTCTGAGAAATTAAACAGCCCAGCAACGGGTTCAATTTCGTATTTCAGTCACGACATTTTCGATGGTTGGCCAAAAAAGGAGCCGACGACACAAACGTACAGCTCAGCGCATTTTTTTTTTTCTTTTTTTTTTGGCAATCGTCACTGTTACAACAGAAATACGTGAGACTATTTCACAGTAATTGTATAGTACGCCCCATGTATTTTTACAATTTCTGTCACTGTGTTCTCAGCAACTGTTACACAAGCCTTGAACTTTGTACAGTAAAAGAAAACTACGCGATAAAAAATACCCTGTGTTATTCAGGCGAAAAGTCTCTTTATGCACTATAAAAAGTTATCATTTACTGACAATTTTAATTTAGTAAAACATATAATTTCTGCGGGGTGAGAATAGAAGATATTCAAAAAACAGCAAAAACCATTCATAGAAAGAATTTATAAACAACTGTTTTAAAGCAAAACCAATATCAGGCAATGCCCAAAAGCTCAGAAATGTTGCTAATTATAGCATTGTTTTCTTGTGCACATTTTTAATCCGTTTTAATGGGGTACAGGGTATCTACAGCAACCTTGAAAATTGTACTTTATATTAGAGGTAAACATGCCTTCATTAAGAATCCTCAGCTTTGATTCCTTGATTGCTGTAGGCATTGGTTAGTCTGGGTGCTTTGATGAAATGTAATGCGTTGAATAATGTATATATTCTTGGCCCGACTTTGACAAAACGAAATCGATTTTGGCCCAGCTGTGAAGGCACTTCTAATGAGCTCGTGTGTGCTCTGTGCTTTGGGGCACTGCGGTTTCTCGAACTTGTGAGTTTTTCACAATGTGGTTACAGCTGTGCCACAACAAAGCGGCTCAAAGTCTCGACACTAAGCCAGTCAAACACACAAAATCAGCATACGGAATGTATATTTAAAAGTGTGGTGTGGTGTCGGAAAAGGATTAGGAAAAGTAACCGCAGCGCAGTCAAAGAACTGAGCACTTACTTCTTACTATGTGGAACAGTAGAGCATTGAGTGCGGCCTGTTGACTCGACTCCGCCTTTTTATATTTTAAGCATTTTCTTGGCCGCAAGCGAATCAACGAAAACTACTTCAAATGTGCTCCACTTTCCACATTTAGTGGCACACATAATTCCCTTGTTGACACTGTTTAGATCAGTGCTTTCTCCCTAGGAGGATCTCTTTTCGAGCTAACCCAACTTCCTTTGCTGCTTTAAGGCACCAGAGATCCTGTACTGCCAATGCATCTTGTTTTTTATGAGGACAATGCGTTCAATGATTTTATGACTGCAGTGAAAGCTTAGCTTCGTTGGCCCATAAAGTGGCGGGCCAAGAACTAATCGGTGGCAGCCATAAACGTAAAACTGCCGCAGCTTGGACCGCAGCAGGGCACCCTGGGCGGGCACCAAAAAGTTATTGGCTAGTAAAGGAGCAGCTGCACAGCTGAGCAGGTTGGCTGCCACATGTGGCAGCGGCTATGACTGCGGCGGCGACTGTGGCTGCAGTTTTGTGACATCTTAAGTGCATTGGCCGCAACACGGCCCAAAGGGTATCCCGGCTTTAGCTATCGCATTTATAGCCACATTTTTCGCGACAGACAATGTCAAATAGGGCCTGGCCACAACACTGTTGTGCAGGAAAGTTTTTGCTTTTTACTGACATTTTTATTAATTTGGATATGCGCATGTGGGTCGACGAACCACGCGACTAAAAGCCCACATTGTGGTTTTTACGCGCCAAACAAAATAACAAAAAAAAAAAAAACAGTTTGAAAGCGCGGAAATCCGTACAGATTTATGAAAAACTATATGCACACAGCTTTTATGCATACGGGAGGAGGCTGTACATTAATTTTAAGAATATTTTCATATGTGCCACGTCAAAGTATGTGCAAGTTTTTTTTTCCGACATGTGCGTTCGTTTATAAACTCGAAAATGCTTTTAATGAACCAGCAATCTAGTTTTTTTTTAGCACAGTGAAAATAAAATTTAATAAAATTGCTAAATCACATTATATAGAACAATAATTTACAATTGATTTTCAATCTGTGTCATTTAATCCAATCAAAATAATCGCGGAACCTTTTAGGGCGCCTCCCTTTTAAAACAAAGTTCATTTTCGATTTATTATTTATAAATGCAGTCTCAATTTAGCACAAAAATGCGCACATATGTAACAGGCAGGAAGGAATAATATAATAATAGAATAGAAAAATAATAATATAGAATATATAGAAAAATATCAATAAAAATCGATTTTCCGACCTGATTTTCTTTACTAAAATTGACTATTTAGTTTATTTTATTATATTCTGATTTCGAATTTTTGAATATACTTCGAACTCACCACAAATATTTAAAAAATCGATGTTCTTACAATTTTGCGATTATGAATGGTTTAGATAAATCAGATATATATTAAACAAATATTACATTTAAGTAAATAATACTTCAATTATTGATTTAAAAATCATATGTTGAACGTACATATATGTATATCTTCAGCACATAAACAATCTCTTTTGCTATGTTTTTTCAGTTATCGTGAAAAATAAGTAAATGACAAATGGCAATAAAAATTCCTTTCTTTTAATGCCGCATTTTCTAAATGTGAGTGCCCATCGAAAAATAGTTTTCTTTTGAAAATAATAAGTAGCTTAAAGGCTTTCTGCATCAGTTTCGCATTTTCAACTCGAAAAAAAAAAATATATATATATATTTATCGCTCACATGCATGTGTGTGTGTATGTTATAATCTGATGTATGTGTGTGTGCCAGCAGCTTATAAACTGCAGCTTGCACAAAAAAATGTTCTGCGCAATAAGATTTGAAAAATGCTTTCATAAAGAATTCACGACATTGTATTGCGGTTCTGTTTTTACTACCATTTTTTTTAGTTCTCTATAATACTGTTGTCGATTTCAATGTTTTGCAGACCCCAATTTGCAGTGACTTTTTAAGGTTTTTGTTTTTTAAATTCAATTGGAAAAAATGAATGAAATACATTTCGGAGTTTTGTATGCTGTTGCCACACACACAATTTAATATTGGGGCTTTAATGGTCGAGGGCATATTAATTACTTGACGCTAATAGCCGCAAACATAACCACAGACGGCATACAAAACGAAATCCCAAATAGCCAATTCTGTGCCATGTCCCAAATTGGGGTAGGTGTTCAAAACGGCCAGTCATTATCCTGGCTTTGAGGCGGGCAAGGCCCGATGGCCGGGGCGGGGTCAGGGCACACAAAAGAACTGAAAGGAAACCAAGCAACGGATGAACGGCGATTGAGGCTCGCTTTCGTTCCTTGAATGGAACTTATTATCTGCGTCAGTTGTACACAAACACGTACGTTCTCGACGGGCACAGCCTCCGCACACCCGTGACTCGGCGCAATAAAATCTTATTAAGGCGCTTTACAATAAGCGCTCAAAGGGGAATGCCTGCCCCGACATGGCGGGGAAAGGGGATCCGGATGAAAAACGGCAGCGACACCGAAGCCATAAGGCAAGATGCCCAAAATATTACGAGTTTACAAATGTGGCGCCAAACATTCGGGTGGGGCGAATGTTTATGTCTTGCTGGGTGGCAGTAATAAAATATGAAAGCGAATATATGTATATCGCGTATACGCCGCATTGTGCGCCGCCTTGAGTGGTTTCTCTGCGGTGCCGGTGGGCCGAGTGCCATATAGTCATTAATAATATATCGCTGCTTCCGGTCGACGGCGACCACGGCTACCAAGTGCGATAAACCGTTTAGCAATATCCGGCAAAACACAAGAGAGCCAACTAAACAGCGTATACGTAATACAAGTAATTGTGTTTGTAGTTTCAGTCGCTAAACCGTTTTCTTTGTTTGCTTTTCCATTCATTTTCCACTGTCACATTAGAAGGTTAAGTTTATATATTGTCTTAACGAGAGAGAAATAGCAAGTCAAACTCAATTTGTACTTGTAATATTTGAAAAGGCAGAAATAATACTAACAAGCCAAAAAAAAAAAAACAAAAAAATATAAGTAATAATTTTTTAAGGAAATATGCACAATCAGAATAGTAGAAATTAGTTTTTCTGTATATATTTTTTTCTAATTTAATATTTCATAACAAGTTCCAAATTCTCCTCTAGAGTTAAGTCTTCTTAGTTGAGAAAATTCTGATTGTTCATATTTGCATATTTCCTTAATATATATATACATATGTTATTCTCAATCAAAGCTCACACAAAAGCTTTAAGGAATTCGTAGCGATTACTCAAATTCCTTTGACTAGCATTATTTAAAATGAAGAGTTTTAGTAGAAGGACTTAAGAGATTATCGCTTGATGTTAGTCGATAAGTCTGACACTAAATGCGCCAGCAGTTGTGTCAAGGATATAATCCTTTAACTAAATTGCAGAGTGGCTTGTGAGACAGAAATACATTTGACTTTTATCTAAAGCCACATAGAGTCGACTTTTAGCTAAACATCGTATGACATCCTCAGACTCCTGCAACAGTTGGATGGCAGTTTTGGCCCACTTCATTTAAGTTTATGCTCGACAATGTCTTTGGTGCAGAGAATTTGAATGCAGCAGCTATTGAAGAAGAATTTAATAAAAATAAATTGTGGAAATATTTTGCAAACTCATATGAGTATTTTATGCGTATATTCGTATTTTATATTCATACTTATTTATGTATGGGTTCTTTGAACAATGGCAAAACTTTGCCGACAGCTAAACACACACACACACACAAACACACACACACACAAACACACACACACACAAACACACACACACACAAACAAATACACACAATACCTTGTGCTTGTTTTCGCACATCTGTGCAAAAAGTTTTGCCAATAAATGAAAATAGGAAGCACACGACGGATAACAACAAGATGTTGAAATAAGTTGTCAAGCTAACGCCAGTCACACAACCACCCCCCACCCCCCTCGCAGTTCCCTTCATCCCTTAACCTGCACCCGCTCGTTTCCGCCTTGGAAATGGCGGCTGTCGGCGATAAGCGCACAACATTGATAAACATGCCCGTTCTGGAAAACACGAGGCACGAGGCACGGTCATGTCGCTGGTAGTTTCTCCCAACTAAGCATGAGATGGAGAAGGATGATGCGGTTGCCAGGCAGCGCATCAGATCGTTGACAAAGCACACGCACACACACACACACACACATACACACAATTGCATGCACATCCATTTCAGTTGCGAACTTGCAAGCGACAATAGCAGTGGAAGTGGACGTGGAAATGGAAGTCGAGAGGCACCACTTCACTCCACTCCACTCCCTCCGTCCGTATACGTGTTCTTGCTTTTGTCAGTCTCAAACAGCGTTCCTTTTGCCCTATAAGTAGGGTCTCTCTGGAGAGTTGGTAGTGACACCTACAAATAAGTTTGCATTTAATTAAATTGCATCAGTGGAAACTCATTTTTCAACTAAACAACAAAGTTGTGGCATCGAAACTCAGAGCAAAGTGTAAATATGTGGTATGAAAATAAAAATTAAAACTACATTCTTACTATTAAGAAAAAAAATAATTATAAAATAAAATAATAGTTTCCACAATGTTATCTTAAAGAGGGTATCTATTGGTGCTGCTCGTTAATGTCACCTTTCTCACTTTGTTGCAATCGAATTGTGCAATGGCTTGCACGCTTCTCCAAGGTTTATAGAGGGGCTTTACCGTTCGTTTCGAACACTTGCTGCAACAATTGCAACGCAGTGGCATTTGACTAACAACAATGCCGTAAATTGCATTGCGAAAATGTTGCTCGAGTGTTTGAGGACTTTTCTTGTGACAGATAGTTGCCATATTTGCCAGTTATCTCGCTCTCTCTCTATATATATATGTCTATATATATATAGTTCGTTCATGCTCAGGCGCAAGACTGTGTCCATAGGCAGTTGAAGTCTGGCGAGATGAATGAACCCTTTATCTGTGCAGCTGTCAATCGATTGATAATATGTGTATGCACGAATTGTGCTGCTGTTCGGCCGCTGCTTCCTGCTCAGCGCTTCTGCCTGTCCGATAAAAATAAAATTCAAATACACACACACACATATATACAAATCTATATATAAATGTGTGTGTATGTGTGGTATAGTTATATGTTTTATGTTTTCACGTTTTGCAGCGTCGGGATGATGATAAAGTTTTATTAGCCACTTCTGACAAGAGGACGACAATGGGCAGCATAACTTTGACATTCGCTTGATAATATTCTATAAGCATCAAGTTACGGCTGTACTAACAGTACTCGCACACACAATCGCACACATACATATACACTTATGGCAGGTGCGCTCGGATTGTGGATGCTGGCCAATCCCCAACATATGCACAATACACAAACAGCACTATGCCTAATTAGAGCGAATGGACACTCACACTCAGTTTTGTGCACATATAGGGTATTTGCACACACAAACGAGCTCTTGTTTGACCAACCAGGCCAGCCAACTAATTACTGAGTTGCTTTCGTATCTCGCAAACAAATCAAATTAGTTTGTTCAATTTCAATCCAAGTTGAATTGCTCGAATAAATCACAAAAACACGAGCGTTTGAATTGCTCGACTACTTAATACCCTCTAAATTTGTCAAAAATAAACCAATTTTCATGACTGATAGCATTCTGGTCTTGATTTTCCATTAACATATATTCTACATTTTAAATCGATGAATAAAAAAAAATAAAAATTTTTGGGAAAAAAATTTAATCAAAACTCAAAGAATTTTCTTGTTTCTTTCAAAAATTTCCACTTGCGCCAATTCTCGCACCCGCAAAACCTCAGAATCCAATGTTTTAATTACTATGAATAGCTTATTCGATCATAAAGAACTATCCACGTTCACATGGTAAACTGCATGTTAAATTTAATACATGACAATGTGATAACTGACAGGCGACAACTTCAATTGTGTCTACGGGTTGGTATTGTTATTCAATCTTTTCGCAAAGAGCCAAAGTAACATGTCCACAATCACTTGTGGCTGCCACCTCGATGGACAAAGGAGTGGCAACAATGACAGCAGTGTCATCGAGTGGAGTACTCAAATGATGGAGAAACAGTTGCTGAACTTAGGAAAAATAAAAAAAAGTATCTACAACACTTTGCAGCTAGGATTCGATGTATCTGTTAAAATAGCTGTTAGTCAAAAAAAAAAACAAAATATTCCTCGTTTTATTTATTCTTTTTAAAAGAGAAGAATAATTACCTTCATGTTATATTCAGCGATCAAATCTAAATCTATTTGAGAGAGTCTTGCAGTTAGTTGAAAAACATTTGTTATTTATGCAACATCAAGAACGAAATGCTTGCATAACTTCAAACACAAAGTGACACAAATTTGATTCATCACGTACTTGGATTTCAGTCGGAATTTCTCTTTTTGTCAGTAGTTAGTTAGGTATTTCAAATCAGGAATAATTAACTTCATATTGTACAAACAGCAAAACAAATTATGACTATTTTAAGAAATTGTTTGTAAATTATGCTGAACTATATTGAAGTTGTTATTGGTTAAGTGGCTTCACTTTGTTGAGAATTTTGAACAGAGACAGACAATTGTTTGCCACAACAGCAAGAATTTGCTGCAATTGTTTGTCCTCTTCACTTATTTTAATTTTGTTGTCAAGGTAATGCAGCTGCAGGTGAAATAACTGTGGCTTGCATGAACAATAAAGTTGTGAGTTGTTATTTATTTGCTGGTTAATTGGGCTGGCAGGAGCTTTATGCATGAGCAGGAAGGAGCCGAGGAGGAGTGTCAGCAAATCACTTAATGACAAATACAAGGACAAGAAGGAGAGCCTCAATTTATTTTGCATTGCCATTTAAAGTTTGGCTCGATGAGGATGCTGCGCATCCGATGGTGACCTTCGGCTTATGCGAAAGCCGCACGACAGGCTGACACGAAGGGAGCACAGCGCGAAGGGGCTCAGACTGCGGACAGCCGGAGTATCCGGCCAATACGAACTAAAAAAAAACCCAGTAAAAACGTAAACAAACACTTGTGCCAGTGGAGGGACGCCCGAGGCGCTGCCTCGTAAAAGCTTTTAGCGCGACGCACGCGCCTTACGGCGGGCTCTCACTTACTCCGGACATCCTCGCGCACTGCACTCGGCTGCAGTCGGAGCTTTGAGTGACGTCAGCTCGCCGAAACACTCGCCAAATGCCAAGGACTCGCGCATTTGGATTTGGCGACGGCTAATAACGCACCTCATGCGGCTGCTGCTGCTGCTGCTGCTCAGTGCCGTTCGAGAAATACGCCAAGTGAGACGTGCCAGCGGAAGAACAATCCTACATTCATCGATATATATGTACATAATTACAGATATATACATATAAACATATATATATTTGACTTTCTTGCACGTGTGTAGGCGTGCGTGGTTGTCGTGTCGCGTTCATCTGTGAGTGTGCGAGTGTGCGTGTGTGTAAGTGGATGCTTTTGAGCATCAATAAAACAAACAAGTTTGGCAAACACTAAAGTTTCCTTCCCACACAAATATACAAATACAATAACACAACGCACAACCAACAATTATCGTTGCAATTGCGGACCAACCAGCAAATAAAGGTAAATTTCTTGATCAGACTATAAGTTATACCGATATGTATGTTTTTGTAATATTTGTCTGTGTGGGTGTTTTCGGTTTTTCTGCATTTTCCGCTCATGCGTTATTTACGCACTCGCCTTTAGGCAAATGCCGCAGACAATGAAAACAGTGGCAACAACATACAAAAACATGGCCACCAACCAACCGCACGACAAAAGCGACCAACATGAAAACATGGCCAAATTCAGCCGAAATTCGGTCAATATTTGTGTCTGTCTTTGTGCGCGCGCTCATGTGTCTGTCGGTGTGTCTGTTTGTGTGTGTGTGTGTGTGTGTGTCAAAAGTCTGTGGCCAGCATTGACTGAAAAAGGGAAATTTTTAGCAGTCTTGGGCAATGACAGTGAGGAGAACTGGTGGAACTAAATCTGTGTCAGGATAAATTGCGACGTTTGCTATTCAGCTTCAGTTTCTTTGAAGAAGAACCAACTTAGAAAAACGACAAATAGATACCCTGGCTGATATACATATATGTAGATGATGTGTGACACACATATACTCGATTTTATGATGATTGTTCCAATTGGAGGCTTAATTATATGGTTAAAATATAGTCAATTTACAGATAAACCAGAAAACACATGGATAAGCAGGCGGTCTATATTCAATATGCTGCCTATTCTAATCAGGAAAAGACATACTTTATAGGGTCAGTTATACAGTATTCCAAGTGTTGTATCAGATAAAATATTAAACATATGCATATATGATTAGAATACTAATATAAAAATAATTTTTGTTGATGACCCTATTTTAAAATTTACATCCTTAAAACCATGCAATTTTGCTATCTGGTAGCATTAGATAGAATTAATTTTTAAATAATTGTAAATTTAGATTAAATCCAATTATTTATATATAACTATTTAAAAGAATTCAATTCTTACAAGATGCCCCTATAAACATATCAAAACCTTTTAGGATTAAAGATTTTTAGATATTCATTTTAAGACTTGAACAGACTCAAAACTTAATTTATGTTAGTTAATTGAATATTAAAGTAATGTGAAATGTTGTTGATGCGTCCAACAATGATTAATTTGATTAATTTTAATCGGATGAGGACATGACAGTTGTCCGTTAGAAACAGGATGTGTCAATCGAGCGTAATCGAAGGAAAATCATTGTAAAACCGAATACTTCAAAGGGTTCTGCCCAACGTAGCATTCCAATCTGAATTTCCCACTCTCTCTTCATCCTGTCCGGCGGGGAGCATGTGGCGCAAAAGAATGAAGAATTTCTCGGCTGGCACTATATTACGCTCGTGGTGCGTGTAGTGAAGCCGCGGGCATGGCAGAGGCGAAATATTACGTGCATTTTATTACAATTATTGTTACGCATACGCCATGTGGAGCGGCAAGAGCAACAGCAGCAGAATGTTGCCCGTTGCGCGTAATAAATCGCTTGACAATAATTCACCAGACCGGCAGCAAAACAAAACCAGAGGAATGAAAATGCCATCAACGAGCGGAACGTTGGCGGGGAGTGGAAAAGGCATGGCTATTAAGGCAAAGGACTTAAAGTATTTCCCAAGTGGCAAGCGGTGCGCGTTGCGCCCCTTTACTCTTGGATTGTCGCCAGCCACGCCCACAAGCAGATGGCCAACCGAACATGCAGGGCAAGGGCTCAAACATCCGTGCCGGTTTCCGTTTCCTGCTACCGCCGCAAGCAACAAAACGTAGACGCAACTTATAGGCTGCACAGTGTGAAGCCACGCACCTTCCTCTCTATCCCTCTCTCTCTAGTGAGTGTATGCGTGTGTGTGTGTGTCTGTGACTCAACATGCTCTTAATGCCAAACAAAAACATAAGCTCAAGGACATGAGTGCAGTGTGTCGTGTCAAGCTCCTTGCTGTCCTCCATCTGCTGCTTAAAGTATGCGTCAATGTCATTATGTGTAAATTTTTAATGTTGCCAACCCAAACATGTTGCAGGCAAGCAACCAACAACAACAACAACAACAGCAGCAAGACAATTCCAAAAGTAGGTTATCAAATTGTGTAAGTACAGGGTTAGGTCTCCGGTGCCTGCCACCAAGTTGTTGCACTGAATTTTCGCACAGCTGCCACAAAAACAAGAAACTTTTACTTATCACAAAAACCTCTCCCTTCCACACACACACACACAACACGCACACACATTTTAATGGGAAAATCATTTACTGACCCAAGATTACATAGAGTTATGCCACCCCATCATGCCACATGCTACCTTGGGGCCCAAATGGGGAGAATATTTTTGCATGTTTTTGCGCCAGGCCTTTTGCCAATTGGGTCAAGCATTTCAAGCATTTTCATTTCGCGCCGCACAAAAATATTCAGTCAGCGCTTTACAGTATGAAGCACCATTTGGCTGTTATTTGGGCGGGGCACACGCCTACGAGCGTTAGGCGAAAGCAGTACCGGAAACGGAAACCGCTTTCCAAACTTGCTGCGACAACAACAACAACAGCAACAACAAACGAGCCGAAGCGGCATCCATTTAGTTTAATGAAAAATAAAACACAAATTCCACCCGACACTCGCACTAGTTGCTGCTGCCCCAACCGCTCGCAGTTGCCACTAATTAATTGCAAACTAAATGAGTTGCTCAACGCAAACTTTACCTTCTGTTCGGTTGAACAAATCTGCAAAAACAAACATGCGGCAAGCGGCAGCCAATACACAAATCACAGATAATCCACATCACAAAGCCAAAGAAAACGGATAGTGTAGCATGCCAGGCCAACAGTTACCCTGCAGACGATTATTATTCTGTGGTGTAAATTTGGTTCGGTAACATAACTTTTTGAACAACTGTTTTTTGAGGCAACTCCAACACAAAGAAACAACACACAAAATTTTTCATCTTTGGATAACTCCCACTTTTCCTCTTAAAAAAATTTAACCTCTTTTTAACCGATTGTAAAACTGTTAAATGTTAATTTATGCAGAAATTCTTACCTTAGCTAATCTAAAACAAAATTTATATTTTTTATTTAGTTTGTGTTTTTTTTAGCAAAACATATAAAAGTTTTTGTATAAATTTCCAACCTAACTGAATTCAATATTTTATAAGTCTTTCCAAAACATAAAAATTAACTGTTATGAATATATAAAGTTCTTATATAAAATCTTAAGCACACCTCGGCACAAAAGGCCCAATAAATACAAAATGAAATGGAATCATTTAAATACGTTTTACAACACTGGGCTTTTGTTTCTGGCTCGTAATTACTTTGCAAAGTGACTTTTCAGTTTCTTTCCGATTCTGTTTTGCCCCGCTTAAAGTTATAGGCCTTTGTAGGAAAGCGACTTCATTAAAGCAAATTCATATAGTCCTTTATTTAGGAGCAGCAAATATGTTAAACACAATTCATTAGCTGAGACGCCGATGGGCCGGGACTACTAGTTTACGATGGGAAATACGCCGATGCCTGCAATATAATTTGCATTTGAATGCTGTTGGGCCTCGGGGCCTTCATAATTTCAGCATGTTGATGATGTTGTTGGTTTAGCTTTTGACTTGTTTCGAAGCAGCTAATCAGAGAAATTTAACTTTTCGCTAGATTGTGCTAGTTCGATAAGGCAGCCAACGGGAAATTAATATTAAAACTGTGAAATATAAAAGGAAACTTCTATGCCAGTACAACGCTGTACTTTCATGAATAGTGAGTCATCGTGAATATATTTATGAGTCACTTGGTCGAACAAGTCGGTGAGTTAAGCTAAGGATTCGGAGTAAATCAGTTCTGGAATCAACTCCAACAATTTAAATGGCATTCGCACGTGGCTGCTGCCGTAATCGGACGTGACAAGTATGAGTTTACTTAACTTATTAATTTCCAATTAATTTCTGTTGGCTGTCGACTGGCCTCCTGACACCGTCAATTGCATAACAGAGCACAGATAGGTCAAAAGGACAATTCACAGCCGATGCGGCAGGTCAACATTTGCGACCCGTTGAAATTTGAACACCAAAAATTGTACATTTGTTTTTGGTAGCAATTTAGGTGCAAAGTGCGCTGAGCTGCAACGGTTGGACAACAAAAGCCCTAAAGCTGACATACAGCCACAACGGGACTTAGCTCCATTGGGGCACGTGCATCATGTTCACACACATATATGTATGTATATGTGCAAATGCATTATTGTGTGCGCTGCGAGAGTTGACACTTGCGCGCAACATTAGTCTGACATTTGCATAATTTGATGGAGAATGTAAATTTTGTTATCGTCGCTTCCTTGCTCAAATAAGATCAGCAAACTTTAACTTGAAGTAAATTATTAACATGGCATATCAAATGATTTCCCTGGGAAAGTGAAGTACTCATTTTGACAGAGTAAAAACATTTTATTTTTGCTTACTTATTTAGTAGCACTTTAGTACACTTAAGTTGTTCAATATAAATTATAAAGTAATAAAGAAATTTATATACTTTATATTGATTTTTTCTCATAAGAAACTTTTTAATACAAAGTTATTTTATTACGATTAAGAAACTTCAGTCTTAAGTCGCATTTTATTAGTTTACCTTTTAAGTAATTTTGTTAGAATCACGTTTCACTTTTTAGAATCTAGTTTTATATAATTAAGGAAACTTTATAATTTAAAAAAAAAATATTAAACTGCTGTGAAATACGTTTTCTCTTATTTGAGTCATCAAAATTCCTACATGGATTTTTTGTTGTATTCTTCTTCTTATGTGGATTCTTATCTAAAAATTCTTACAAATTTATGTGTAAAGAACAGAACGCTCAAGGCTCTTATGTTTAATTGAATAACATGAAGAGACCACAGCTCTCAAAAATGCTTTTGCACAGGTCAAGCATTTAAGTTGAACTTGGCATATGCCAAAGGGTACAAAAAGAAAAACTCTCAAAAGTTCCTCAGTTTTTTTTGAAGTTGTTGCGTGCTTTTGCATTCGAGCATCCGAGCTGTTAGCTGCTCAAAGGAGGAGCTGTTGGAACGCATTCGCAATTGCAGTTGAGTGCACATGATTTCAGAAATGGAAGAGACTGCTGCTTGGATGTGTGTCTTCCTCTTCCCATAATCGTCGCTTGATGCGAAAGCGTAGTTTCAGTTGGCATTAGTCAAAGCACAGCGTTTCATTGAAGCAACACGCGAGCCACGGCTAATTATGGCTTGCTTGAAGCTTTGACACAAACTTCATAAAACTCTTGCCACAAAATCGCGACCTTTGAAACGCGCACATTTGAGGCAAATTGCCCTGACCCGCATTCGGTGGAGTGGCGTTCGGCTCTGTGGCTTTAAGTACCCATTTGGCAGCTAATACTTGTATTCATCGCGCCAGGACATTTCGATAATTGCGTCGGTAATGCAGTTTTATACGCTTTTATGCGAGCCCCAAAGCGAATAAGTCAAAGGTTGACAGGTGACTTCAAATCCATACGCCCAATTTGCGCCCCATTGAAACTAGTTTATGTTAAAACTTTTGACGCATTGAAAAGCCCTTAAACTTTGGTGTAACTTTCTAAGTGCGACACGGCATGAATACAAAATGAAAAAAAAAGCCACTCGTTGCTGCCAGTTGGCTGTTTTTACTAGAAACAAAATAGAAAGCAAGTGCTCTGAAACCGAATCAGGCGGCAAAGCTGAGGACATGAACATTATCAGTGGGAAATTTTAGGCAGACATAGGCCCGCATACATTTCCAACTAAAATATTCCTATCCGTTTCCGCTTCTCTTCGTGCTGCCGTGCGATGTGCGTCAGATAGTTGCTGTATCGCAACAGCTCGCAGCGGTTTTGCACCTGCTTGTTGTGGGCACGCAGCTGCCTCACTCGCTCTCTCAGCTTGCGCGCGTATCTTTGCAGATGCGTCTGCATATCCTGAACTGTGTGATCCCGGATCGCCAACCATTTCTGATACTTCTTAGCATGGCAGTCGGCGCACAACTGTGCCACCTGGCTCAATCTTTCAGAGAGTCGATCTCCGCGCTCTTTCAAAATCTTCTCCCTCAGCTCCGTTGCCCTTTCATGTCTACGCACCATTAAGCTCGCGTTAAACTTGGGTCTATAGGCCATGACAAACGATGGCCACTGCTCCCGCGGCGCATCCTTGAGGTGCATATAAAACGATTCGCTGGGCCGCGCTTCAACTGGCGCGTAATACATAAACGGACATTGAGCTGAACAGGCGCCAAAGATTTGTGGATCACTAAAAGACTCGCTATAATTCATTTTAATATTCAATTTAGATCGAAAATTCCAAAAATTGTAAAAAAAAATGTTTGTTGATGGACGGCAACACGGTTGCCTTGATCATATGTAAAAGATTCTCAATTATGATTATAATAATCAAATACAATAAAACATAAATATGCATTCAGATAGAATTTCGAAAATTTTGTTCTTAATTTTTATGCAAAATTCTCGTCTGAATAATTTATTTTAAATGTTTAAGCCAAAATTGACCTTTATTGTAAAAAGTGGATAAAGTACAAAATACTTTAAGATTTTTTTAAATAAAAGTTGTAGTTTTGTAATCACTAAGTTTATACATAGTTTATAAACCAAAAAGCTTTGTCCTATTTCCAACTAACTTTTGAAATACTTTAGCTTATTTTTTTAGTAATTGTTTGAGAGATTATTAAAATGAAATAAAGCTTACTGTTTTATTAACAATTTGTGTTAAAAATGTAGAAACATAATAGAAACACTCTGTTGGCAAATTGCAGTTATAAATTTTCCTAGCCACAATGAACATGCATATACCTATGTATATATGTATATTTGTATATATATATATGTGCACTTCCCTATTTGAGCACATTTGTAAGTACATGTATATGGATGCGATAGTTGCATGCTATCTGCTCGGATTTAACACAAAAGTTGTGTGTGTTATTATTATGATTAAAGTTTCTGTTTTCGCCACATGCAGACACCACATCCCTCCCCCACTTTTTGCCCATCTCTGGCATATTCGCATTCGAGTGGGCGCCCAACCAGCTGGCCACCATAAAACACATTAGTATTAGTCCCATTTGAGGCAGTGGGATTCCCAGCTTAACTTTACGTCCAGCTGCTCTGCGTGTGTGGCTGTGGTCATGTTATTCTCATATCCCACTCATATGTTTGCGGTTTCCAGTCAAGGTGCACTGGAGATGGCTTTCCGTAAGAGTCCTGCCTGTTGCCAGCTGCCGCTGGATGGATTTTGTGGCCAGTGCTATGGACAACGAGGACGCTACTTAAGCCTAGTATTTGTGAACATTTTTTGCTCAAACCACCCATCTTTGCCAGAATGCAACATAAAAATCATAAAAAAAAACCAAAAAAATCTAAAACAACTACCACACCTTTTATGGTCAGCTTTTTGTACCTTTCGCATAAATCGGATTAAAATCTGTATTCAGAGCTACTGTGCACAGCCACTTTAATAATTAAAGTTATGTAATGTACAAATTTTTTGGTCGAAAATATGGTGTTATAAATACTATGAATTCGACACTAGTTAGTAGTATTAAGTTTCCCATTATTAATAATAACTGCAAACAGAAATTTTATTTTAAAATAATAACATTGCAATATAGAGAAAATTGAAAGGTAAAAATAATCGTATCTATAAATATAATGTTACTGTCATAATAACAAGCAGAGTACGCTAAAAAGCAATTATTGCTGACAGTAAAATAAACAGCAAAATCGATAGTAATTTTCGCCTGTCTGTTTAGCCGAATGTGAGGACACTTTTGACCTGATTTTGCCTAGTTGAATACTAGTCTATTTTAACTTATTGAAATGTAGAAATTAAGATAGCCAATTTATCATATTATTACCACATAGTTAGAAATTTTATGAAAATTCAAACAACTATGTGGTAATTTAAATCATTGGAATTAGACCCATTTGGAATATCTAAAATAATAATATGTACTTATGTGGAGTAAATGAACACTTCTCTACTATAAGCATTTAATGCTTCCCGGTTGCAGTCTAGTTAAACCGATTCCTGACACGCAACTCTAGAGACACGTGGAAGCAACTCAAAATAAAAAGAAATTATGGCCAGCAGCCTACTTCTAGAACTTACCCCGCATGTATATGGAGTATCTGAAGTCCGCTTGCCAAAAAGTGTTTAAAATGTTTACGGCTTGCAGTAAAACGCGAGAACACTAGTTAAGTTTGTCAAGTGAATCGTAGCGTTAAATTAACCATTATTGCTTATTGTATATTCAACAAATTGGGGATGGCATAATCACAATAGCATCGATGCTAAAAAGCTTAAGCATCGAAAAGATATCGGTATATCGATGATTTCTATGTCTCGATTTTGAAGAGGTTAGCTTTTCGTTGCCATTTGATTTTAATTTCGTAAGGCTCTAAGTTTCTATTAGTAGCTGATTTCAATAATAAATGCATAATGCCCTCATCGGTATATGTATTTGTGGTAGATATCTGTAAACATATATGAAGAACTCAGCTTAGTGAAAGCCTTTGCCCAATAAAGCTTTCTCATTTATTTACAGATGCATACGAAATCGTCGACTGATAGCAACGAGTTCAAACGAAACGTTGAGCAATTAAAGGATTAAGCAAGCAACTGGACGAGGCCGGAGACGCAACTGGGACAGCAAAGCGGAATCAGAATCGGTGGCAGCATCTGCGGCTTATCGGGCGTGTCTCTGTGTACGTATTTTCCCGGTCCTTTGTATGGTAGTCAGAATGTTAGAGCGGGCTGCGCATGGTGCAAATTGTGGCAGTTGAAAAACTCGTGGTCGGGCGCAGCACTTGAAATTCGTATTCTATAACTGGGCAACTAGCGTAGAGCGTCAGGCACAGGCACAGACACAGACACGGGCTCCGGCTACGGCTACGGCTCAGGGACTGGCATTGGGAGCGCGCCTCAGCTGTGTGAGGTATGCAAATAAACGGTCTGGCTGCCGGACCAACCATGGCCGCATCAGAGCCACCAGAGCCGCCGCCACGCAATCCGGATCGCATAAATGCCTCTCTGCACAAGCTCGGCGAATCCGTAAGTACACCAAGTACAACACAAACCCCCCAAGTGCCAACCCTGCATGACCCAGCCCCGCCACATCAACCGCAACAAAAAAAATACAAAAAAAAAAACTTCCCCCCATTCACTTGATGTTTAACCTAATTGGGCCTCATTCATTTGCTTGTTAGCGCCGCTGGGCGCAAGGGGCGGGGCTCAACGGGCGGGGTGGGGATGGGGTCAACATACAATTTGCATGCCACTCGCCATTCAGCGCTGTTCCACTTTCACATGCTTATACTTATGCTTAACAAAGTTTTTCGGCACACTTCCACCTTCATATTTACTTCAACTTACCTCCATCCGCTCACATTTTATCATTATCTAATTGACTCGGACGTAGCTCTCGCTCTCTCTTTCTCTCTGTTTCTCCGTCTCTTTTTGAACATCTCTACTATCCCACTTATGCATAGATGCTGTCTTATCGAAGTGCACGCAGAAACTAATCGTTTGCCTAACTTTGCAGAAAATTGTCAAGTCGCTGGACTCGAGTGTTGGTGCTCTCAAGGAGAAGTCCGTCAATAACAACAAGCCCGTTAAGCCGGTGCTTTCTCTGGACAACAACAGCAGCAGCCAGCAAGCGGTTGGCGGGGCCGCTTCCACGTTCTCCTCAACCACTGCAACGAACTCGGCCGCAGCTGCGCCCACACTGAAGCAGCCCGGTCTGCTGGCGGGCAAACGGGACCTGACGCCCTCTGCATCCGCGTCTGACAGCAGCTCCCCGGCCAGCTCGAATGGGAGCAATCAGACCCTGACGCCACCCATGACCATCGACAACCAGAATCGCCTGGCCGCCAAGGGCGACACATTGGGACAAGGGCCGCAATCGCAATTAGTGAATGGCAGCAGCGCCATCTCCACCAGCACCATATCCACAGCAGCCATGATCCATGCGAATAACTCAAATTTGATTGCCGCCGGCCACTTGGCCCAGGTCAACGCGGCCAGCAGCCAACTCAACGCCGGTAAGTGCCAGCCCCGCCCGATGCAAATGCATTTCTATAACATTTCACTCACCAATTGCCGTTAGCCGTTCCAATTGCACTTGCAGTTGAGTGGAGATGTGAGTGGGCGCAATTAGCTCAGCTGCAACTGAATGGGGCCTTAAACACCTGTATATATATACATATGTGTGTGTTTTTCTTGCTGTGGGCATCAGTGACCTGAAATGAAAAAATTGTCCTCTTTTATAACACTGTCTCACTGTAATCCGGGCTTTATTGTCTTTCTTGCTTAATTCAATATATCGCATATAGGAAAAATGGGGATAGGGGTTTAAAAAATTTAAATAAATGTGCATATTTTTTGTATATACTAATCCCAAGAGTATTTATGACAGTTAGGTAATCTATAATAATTTTAAAAAAATAGTTGTTAATAAATTTAGGAAATTTGCCTTCAATAAATATTTCTGATTTACTGTATATTTGTGACTTTGCAAATGAGAACATCTGCCCAAAATCTTTTAGGCCCACATAAATCTTAATTTACATTTCCAGCAACTTAATTTACATGTGTATTTTTGCATATCTGAGAGGGAGAAGCATAGCATTTGCATATTGCAGATATCGAACGTGTTGCCTTAAGCTGCCTTCACAACTCAGTTGCTTTTCTTTATAACCCATTTGGCCAGCCAAAGAGGCTTGTGTTATAGCCAAACAGTTGCAACTTTGTAAATTAAAATTAAAAATCGCACTGCAACGATGCGTTTTGGGTTGAACAAGTCAGAAACGGGCAGCAGAAAGTGTACGAAAACAAATGGCAAAGTCTGACAACAACAAAAACAAGATGACACACACAAATCTTTTACTTACTCGTATTTGGGGCCGGCAATGATTCCCTGTATTCTGGGTCTGCAAATGCGCCTGCCATGTAGAGCAAGCCGAAGTGCAGTTGGATCCGGCGCATGGGATTATGACGTACGGAGTGGCAAAGAGATGGCGTCCATAGAGTGCAAACAAAAATACCAACAAAAAAAAAATAGATTGCAACTGCGACCCATTTCCCGTTTTACACTGGCCTTTTAATAGCTTTGCCGAAAGTTAACAAAACGGCAGCCGCCAGAAACGCAGAATTTGACCTGGCTTCCATCAGCATTAGATTCCAGCTGGAGGAACTGCTGCCGGAAGCAATATAATTGCAGGCTCGCAAATCGCACTGATAGCAAAATTACAGAATTTCCTTGTTTAATAAAACCTGGAAACCAAAATAGTTGTTTTACTTGAAATGACTTATTATAGTGGTTAATATCAGATCGAACAGATTAAAAATGTGGCAACATACTTAAAATAAACATACTCCTAAAATATTGAAAATGATAAAGAAGGTTCATAGAATTTATTATTGATGTGGGAGTCTCAAAACACGACTGAAGGACAGTGAAGAAAAAAAATATCTCTTGTCAGGGATTTCGCGATTGGTGTTGGAGTAATTCCAGAAATTCTAATTCTATAATCCTACTCTGCTTCGGGGATAGATAGGCTATAGTTCCGTCTTATAATAATAATATAAAATTTTAAAAAAAAATTGAATTTGTTTATAATCTATTATTTGTTTAACGTTAGCATTTCTTTGCTCTTGCCAAACGAAGTTATTAATAAAAATAACCCCATTTGACCAATATTTAGACACAACTATCTCTTATGCGAGTCTTAATGTGTACTAGACTTAAATTATCTTTTGCAGTTTATTTTATTTAAATTTACAATTGTCTTTTACAATATTCAATTACCGTTTTTGTCTGTTGGAAATGCAAAATTTAAGCTACAGCTTATTTATGATATATGGATTTATGCCAAGTCAAATTAAGTTTCAATTTCAATTATTCTTAAATTTAGATTTATAGTCCGCAATTTACAGGCTTTAAATATGATAAATTTCAAAAAAAATTAGCAAATTAAAAAGGGGAAGGGTGACAAAATGTAGACAAAATGTGTTTATAATCGACTTAAACATAATATTTGCACATGACTGAGTTTGATTTTCATTTGAATGAATGAATGCAGAGATAAAAAGTCAAATAAGTGCAATAGGGAATATTTACTATAAATGACGAAACGTACTTTAGCTAACTGTTTATAAATCAATATATATATATATATATGTATATGTATTTTCAAAGCAACTAAATGCATAATGATTGTTGTATTTACATGTACATTTTGTTTGTTTAATATATATATTTTTTATCTGATGGTATTTGGTTTTGTGATTGTACTATTTAATAATTTAAAATCGAATTGAGTGTCCTGCACGTTCCATTTCCTGAGTGTGTGTGTGTGTGTGTGAATGTGTGTGTGTTTGCGACAAATCCAAATCCATGTTCCAATCAAATCATACACTCACACTCACACACACATACATATATATATACTTGAGTCCATTGTGTTATTCGTACATATTCATCTTAAACATCATTATCATTATCATTACCATTATCATTAACATAAACATTATCATGATGTGCTTAAATCGTCGCTGTTGCTGTTGTTATTACTGTTGTTATTTATTTTGTTAACACCCCTCGCCCGTCCAACCTGGAAACTCATCCTCTTATCGACGAAAATCACAAACTCGTATGAATCCCCCCGGTGTGTGTGTGTGTGTGTGTACGAAAATCCACAATACAAATACAACAATATAACCACAGTCGACAAGAGAAACGCCAATGATGTTTGCTCGATTGTGAAATTAATGGAACCGGAGCTGGCAGCGGGCGGCGCAGCCTCATTACCAACCATATCGAAGACAATGAAAATGAAATCAGCTTCGCCCACAACCGTTTCCATGCCCGTGCCCGTGCCTGTGCTGGTGCCTTCCCCTATGTCCTGTGCCCAAGCACCGATGGCGCATTCCCCGACGTCCGCTGCATCCGCAGCGCTGCTGATGCTGGAGGCAGCCACGACGAACAGCTCAAATCGCATTCCTGATGGCAATCGCAATGACGAGTCAAAGTTCACGTTTCGTCCAGGTAAGTCGATTGTGACTCTCTCACTGTTACCCGCACCCGTAATCACACTCGTACTAAACCCATTTGCCATTTCAATCTTGCGTTTCTTCCTTACCGTTTCCGCTTCTCTGTATTTTTAATTGGCGCACATCAGAACTCCTATCAGCAGCAGCACTTCCATTAACATTTAACCCGCATGCCCTCACACTCACAATCACCCTACCCCCACTTGCATCCCGTTCGGAATTTCCGTCCGGATTACTCCTTGACACAGCCCATTTAAGTTTTCAAATTGCACTTTTGAGTTTTGCTCGCTCGTCGTCTAGTTTTTGTATCTTTGTGGTAGAGATTGGCATGCGGAGGGAGGAGCAACTGACATTTGACACATGTCAGCTGGATATGTTGTTGTTGACGGGGGGATGGGGCGTGGCATATTCAAAGGTAGTGTAGGTTTTGGGGCTAGCTGCTAGCTGCTAACTGCGCGTAGTTTTTGCGAACGAAACCGGCCCCGCTTCTCCACGGCTTGAGCTTAGTGCGGCACTCTTTTCGGCCTGGCTTAGCTAGTTTGTCTGGTGGCCACTCGACTAACCCGAACGATCTCTTGCAGAGGCGGCAATGAAGCTACGCGAGGAGAACGAACGTCTGAATGCGGAGCTGTTGCGACTGCGTCGGCTGCTCGAGCACTCGACGGACGGTGCCGTGGGCGGCGCTGAGCCCGGCTCGGAGTTGGATGCGGCCAGGTCGCATGAAGGTCACAGTCTGACGGCGTCGCAGGAGCGCGTCGAACGTCTGGAAACGGAGCTGCGCAGTGTGAAGAACCAGTTGCTGACCATGCGACTGGAGCGCAAGAAACTGCGCACCGATAAATCCGATCTGCTCGGCCAGGTGAAACAGCTGTGCGCCTCGCTGCAGGAGAAGGAGCAGGAACTGCGCGATTTCATACGCAACTATCAGGAGCGCGTGCGCGAAACCGAATCGACAAACGCCAAGATCTCCGGTGACCGCGATCGGGAGCGCTTCCAACTGCTGAAGCAGGCGCGCGACGAAGCGGAGCGCTCGCTGGCCCTGGCCCAGCAGCTGTCGGCGCGCGACCTGCAGCTGCAGCGGCTGCAGGAGCAGCTGCAGGAGGCGCGACGCCAACTAACCGGCTGCCTCTCTGACCAGGAGAGCCTGCACTCGTTTGCACCGCTGACACCACCGTCAGCCGCCTCCGGCATGCTCAACCAGCTGGCCGGCGGCTCCGGTCTGGCGGGCAACCTGAGCGGACTGCGCACCGGCGAAGACAGCGGACGTGGCAACTCCAACTCGTTGTCGGCGTTCAGCGGCAGCCTCAGCGGCGGCTCTGGGGCCACAGTCGGGGATCGCAACTCTTGCTCGAACGATTCGGGCCTGCGGAACAGCAGCGATCGGGAGAGCACCGGAGGCGAGCTGAACTTCAGCGACGGCACCTGCGACAACGGGCCCTGCATCACCGTCGATCCGGACAGTATTTCTCTAGTCTCCAGCCAGAACATGTACCAATGTGAGTAGTCGCCACTTTTTCACGTTCTCCTTGTTAGCTAATCTCACGTGGATCCTTTCTCTTGTTGCAGTTGGAACGCCAAAGGAGCGCAGTCCCACTCTATCGCCGCTCAATTCTGGCGCCTATTCCAGGTAATTGGATATGCAGGAAATCAAAATCAATTTAAATTTTCGCTCACACTCACATATATCCAATTAGATCTGTGGAGCAGCTTTCGCCGGATGCCGAGGGACCGGGCGGTGCTGGCGCCATAACTCGCAAGTTTGGCAACAAAAGCGGACCGTTGGGCGCCCGCAATGGTCGCGGCGGCACCTGGGGCAGCATCTCGCGGGTCTTTGCACGCTCCCGGAACAAGAGCAAGGCGCTGTCCGCCGACGGGGTGACCGAGTACAGCGACTACTCGTGGAATCCGCTCTCCGAGGAGGGCTACGCCGAGAAGCTGCGACTGCTGCGCGAGGCCTCCCAGCTGCCCATCGAGCGCTGGCGGGCTACCCAGGTGCTGGCCTGGCTGGAGGTAGCTTTGGGCATGCCGCAGTATAGCGGACGCTGTGCGGAGAACGTGAAGAGCGGCAAGGTGCTGCTCGAGCTGAACGACGTTGAGCTGGAGGCCGGACTGGGTCTGGTGCATCCCATGCACCGCAAGAAGCTGCGCCTGGCCATCGAGGAGCAGCGGCGCCCCGAACTGGTGCGCTATCCACTCATCACCCAGCTGGGCCACACCTGGGTGGCAACCGAGTGGCTGCCGGACATCGGACTGCCGCAGTACGCCGAGCCCTTCCTGCAGTCTCTGGTCGATGCACGCATGCTGGACACGCTCTCCAAGAAGGAGCTGGAAAAGTTTCTCGGTGTTACGCGCAAATTCCATCAGGCCAGCATAGTTCATGGTATGTTGCCGTTACTTACCCGGCCAAAATTAACTGGCGCTAACTGGTTTCTCCTCCCCCAATCAGGCATTCATGTGCTGCGCATTGTCAAATACGACCGCCAGACGCTGGCCATGCGACGGGTGCAGTCGGAGACCGTCGACACAGATCCCATTGTCTGGACTAACCAACGCTTCATTCGCTGGGTGCGCTCCATCGACCTGGGCGAGTATGCGGACAACCTGAAGGGTGAGTTCTGCCCGAAATAATGGATGCAAGTCGATATTGGATAATGACAATGTGCCCATTGACTTGACCACTTCAGTGTTCAGTTTCAATAGAGTCGAGTTTAACACTTGCGTTCGCTTCCCTTTTCCCTTGCAGATAGTGGCGTTCACGGCGGACTTGTTGTGCTGGAGCCATCCTTTTCGGGCGATACCATGGCTACGGCGCTGGGCATTCCGCCATCGAAGAACATAATACGACGGCATCTCAATACGGAATTCGATGCACTCATCCTGCCCGCAAGGTGAGTTCATGAATGTGTGTGTTCCCCATGTGTGTAACCCTGGTTTCGATAACGAAACCACTCCATCCAATATCTATATATATTTATACATATATATAAGTATGTAGCGTTAAACAGCGTTTTGATTATTCTACCCATTCAATTAGAATTCCCCTCGTTTTGTTCACATTTGATTGGGTTTTAGTGCTTTGCAATATTCCCATTGTCCGTTACATAATCGTACATTGCCATGTTCGTAATTTGATTTGTTTATTGCTTATGATTTCAATGATTTCTGCACGCTCTTCATAAACATCATCTTTCCCATCCTAATCATCTCATCATCATCATCATCATCATTATCAGCTTTATATATTTCTGAGGTATCGCAATATAATCATCTATCTAGCTATCCTAGGCGAATAGTTTTTGACTATTTGATTTGAATTTTCAACCAATTAAATAAGAGAATATGTTTTCCAATTAAGCATTTAGACATCAAGTCTTTATATGTGGGAAAGCTTTTATATTATATGAAATTCGGAAAAAAAAATTTTAAAAAATTTTCTTTTCACTTTTTTACGTACATATTTACGATATGTCCTGGTAAAATATAAAATTAACACGTTAAAAATAAACGATTTGTTCTTATGAAAAAAAGATTGGTAAATGGGTAAAGTGGATAGCAAAAAAATTAATTTTAACAGACAGTTTAAATCCATTCGGAGTGAATTCTGATTAAGAAAGACTGCTAAAAATATTTTCATTAATTGTATATAAAATATGGTATAAAAAATACTTTCACAGAGGTAAAACTTATATTAAAACCAAAATTTTAAATTTATTTATATTCACATTATGTAGCTGTGCTTCTTCTTGCATTATTCATTATTCATTCTTCACTCAAAAAAGAAAACACGCTTTTCTTGATTTAAAACTGCTTTGCATATATCTTCTATATGTCATCATCTTCAGCTCAGTCTGCGCCTTAACAATCATCGAAATCGAGTGGGGAATTAGTCCCAGGGTGGCGTGTAAATGTCTCGATTGTTGTTGTAGTTGTTGACTGAATACTTCATACTCGTCTAAAAAATTATATTCATGCGTCGTCATATGTTTCCATATAGCTGCATCATCTGTATCATCTCTCTTTTCGTCTATTCGTACATAATAAGGACTTGTGTGTATGTATTCTAGTATATGTATATGTAGGTACATGCAGATATATATCTATATATATCCATATATATAATTACATACATGCATATGTGGCGTGTTTGTGTGCGTGTTTTAGAGCATGTCTGAAATGCCGTCAAAACGCACTAATTGGCTTGTTGCCTTATTTTTCTCTCTCTTTTCTCTTCCACCATCTCGATACCAATATATTTTCTATTTTGCCCAACGCAGATACATAATATACTGTCAAATGGAAGAATTTCAAATGGAAAACTCCCGGCAATTGGCCAAATTGCAGGGCCATTAAATCACAAATCGAAATCACAAATTGAAATCAAAAAAAAATCTAAATCCAAATCAAAATCACAATCACAAATTATCCTCGTAATGCCAATATGTATTAGCGGTCGTCGCAGAAAATGGCAAAAAAAAATGTGTACTTGTAATCAATTGTAACTCGATGGGATTCAACTCGATTCAATATTTAACTGTATTTAGCTAAGCTGATTGGTAAATCTAGGAAGAGAACAATAATTGGAGCACAGCGCTAATTAAATCATCTTACTCGTATTTAGTATAGCAACAAAACAAAACGAAAATTCGATATTTATGCTTAAGCATCGAAATACTATAACTTCGACTACCCACCCCATTATGGCCACGACCCAAATCCAACATAAGTAAATAAAGAGTGAAATAAACTAGTTAATAAATAGCACATATCGAAATTCTTAAGAGCTTTGCATTGTCGGTATGTCCATATTATAGTAGTCACAATATCGGTCGGTGTCTGCTTTGCAGTTCTACTACTATTACTACTACTATTTAACAAAAAACAAAAAAAGAGGAGCGCATTAGAACGCATTTAATACTTTAAACGAATAAATTACACAACTGAAATTTTTGCATTTAAGCTAAACACCAAAGCCGCACATCGAAACGCGACAAGAATAGTTATATAATAACAGCATAAATATAGTTCTTTGTATCGATGTTATTTGCCATTCCCAGAGATATTCGAGACACACAGAAGTGTGATGATTAGGTGTAGTGGGCCAGCGTCTATTTGGGTAGAAATTCTTAAGTAGAGAATGCGAATCGTTTTTAGTTTTATATATGTGTATGTATGTGTACTTATTACGTATCCATAGCCAATGAGCAAATAAGTGAAAATAGAACAGATACCAAATGCAGCATTCCATAGAATTTGTAATAAAGCACTCTTGTAGCAACTCTATATATAGATATAAATATTTATATATATATATATATATCTCGTTGGAAAACACACAAACTGGGCTCAAATGCCTTTGTAACTAACGTGGACAGCCGTCCACTGTGATACAGATACACAAACTGAACATTGTACTTATACAAACAAAATATACATAGACAGAAAACATGTTCAAAATTGCGAATACTTTTACAAATACAAATTCACACACAAATTTTGAACTTTAAATTTATGGCTCATTGCTATTTCTGGTGCAACACTCTGACACACAGCTTAAGTGAAATACAAATCTTATAATTAAGCTATAAGCAAAGCCATAAGCCCATATAACATATACATAAACATATGTACATTGTACATCCACAACATATATACATACATACATACATACAAATAAGCTTGTTTTTCTCAATGTTGCATACTTTTGTGCGCTTCAAACCACATTGAAAATGATGTAGTACATATTTGTTGTCAGATTTCGTTCGTTCTTGTACTTTTAACTTCCTCCTCCCACCACAATTCCAATCCTCGTAATCCCGTACGATTGCCCGGTCTTTGTTCACATTGAAATGCAATGTCAATTGTAAGTAATCGAGTGAATTTAAATCAATTTTCAAACACTTTGCCCAAATATACGTATGTACTTGAGTATGTATCAATGTTTTTTGTAGAATTTAGCTTAATCGTTGTCATCTATCAACATCCATGTGATTGAGAAGCAATGCTTCTTCCATAACTAAGCAACTATTATTATTATTTATGGTGTTTACCGCAATAATTTCATACACATTTCTGTACGTATAACTTAGTAATAATTTTCGTTGTTTACGCTACAAGTAGTCAATTATGCAAATTAAAAATTTACAATTACTATCGATACACACTAATTTCTCAATACTATTATTAATCGTTTTGTCTTTGTCCTGTTTCTTTTTTCTATTTTCCATATTTACATATATTTCTTTCGATTTGGTAATTCCTCAATTCAATTGTATACAAAATCAACGGCTTGTTGTTGCTATCCTTGTCTTGATTGTTTACAATAATGCATTATATACAACACAATACCAACAACAACAACAACAACACGATATGCATACAACAACAACAACAACAACATCACTTTTGGCATCTGTGTGTGCGTGCGTGTGTGTGTGCTTGCCTGCCCGCCTGTCTATACCTCTGCCTCTGCCTCTGCCTCTGTCTCTGTATTTGCCTGCCCTGTTCTGTGCTCTACAAACATAAATACACACACACACACACGCACACCCACCGATACACGCCCACACCTAAACGAAAACAATCCGGTTGTATTGCAATGTTTGTTGTGTAGAGCAACTTTGGGTCAAGGCATTCGTTCCGGTTGCGGCATAGTGCCCATAACTGGACCCGGCGGACTTCAGCACTATGCCACAACAGATCGGCGATCGAGTGGCAGCCTGCGGGTAAGTCGAATCTCCAAATTATCCTAATCATAAACATAAACATACGTACTTAAATCTACATATATATATATCTAGCGCTATGTTGTCTGCACACATCAAACTAAAACTGAATTGGCTAAGCGAAGAAAATTGAAATTAAAAAAAAAAATTAAAATATACAATCCATTATCAAGTTTCTGCCTCTGTATTTATCTTAGCCTGATTTGACGTGAAGCTTTTGTTGTCTCTCTCTCTCTCTCTGTGTCTATGCCTTTATACAAATAAAACTAACCTGTCGCTTTCAGTCTTTGTGTAGAATGTCAAGGATCATATTAGCTTCCTTTTCTACTCTTTTGTTTTCCACAAACAACATTTCGAAAACATGTCCACTTCTCAAAAGTACTTTGAGCACACAGTACAACGATGTTTCTACACTTAGAGTACTTAGCATTAATTAACTTAACCTAATAACAATAAACATCAGATTATAAAAGAAAGTCATATACGTATATATCTATATATACATATATACATTTAGTTGTATATCTAAGGATAAGTATTGAATTTTGTTAATTATTTTCACATATTTCTTATACTATGGCATGTTTATTAAACATAAATTGTGTGGACCCGAAAAAATCAACTTGCGAAAGCATTTTTCCGCATCGAACGTTTAAAAGATATTCTTAAAAATATATTTATGAAATAAGGGAGCTGAAATATGTACGTACATATATTCAAAGTATTTCCGATTTGTGGTCTATAAATTTAATCTAAGATTATAAAAAAAGAATAAATATTATGCATGAAGTATTAAGGAAGGAACGACAAAAATTAGTTAGCTTAAATATTTAGGATGCTTTAACGTATAGCGTGTTTAAGTGTTTACTATTTTTCAGTGCTGCAAAACATATTGAAAAATTCATTTAATAACGCTATAACGTAAAAATTTAAACAGATCATCATACATTAGTTTTAATTAAGTGGGAAAAAAGCGGCGTAGGCAACTTGTATCCAGCCCTATGGCCATAAATATATATTAAAAAACAAAATACATATATATAAATAAATATATACTCGAACACAATACGTGGTTAAAGCAAGTAAGTAAAAAATTAACGAGCATTTTGTGAAATGCACCAAATATGGAAATTAATTAAAATAAATATAAACTGTTTAAATTGCGCTCTTTCGTTTGTTTGACTTTTAACTACTGATTAACAATAAATAAAATTAAGGACACCAGAAGTTTCACGACAAATCGAAGATAAATTTAACAGCCAGTGCCAAAAAAAAGCTTACAAATTAATTGATTGAGTGGGAGAATGGGGGCAGTTGCTTATAAAGTATTTAATGAATCTGAAACTAATTTGTTGATTTTGTCTTTTTCTCCTCTTTTACAATTCACAGATTTCGGCATGGAAAGGATCTCAGGTAATGCCAACCAAATTAATTATTTAATTTGAAGCTTTCTCTAATTTGATCTTTCAATTTTTCAGAGTTCTCTTTCAAAAGCCTTTCGCTTCAACACCAAATCCCATCGCGCCGGCGATCGCAGCTCCTTCGGTAACTCCACCTCCCCAACGCCATCGTACAGCAGCAGCGAGGGCGGCGGAGGAATTTACGCTACCATAGGTCCGCAGCAAATGCAATCGCTTCACCATCCGCCACACCACTTTCTGCCGCCACCCACAACCGCACCGCCACCGCCGCCGACTGCGGGCAGCTCCAATTACGGCCCACCACCACCCGGGCACCGTGTAAGCGCCCCACCCGTCGCCAGTATCCTGGATCCCAACGGGCCAGACTCTCACCTGCTCTACGAGCAGAACAGTCGTCGCGTGAAGAGCATCAGCGATATCGGCGTGGCAGCCAGCGGCAGCATCGGTGCCTGCAGCCTGGGTGGCATATCCGCAGCCTCCGATTCGACCGAATGAATATCTGTAGTGCTCCGAGTTAATTTGACATAGTTTTAACATTCCCGAAGAAACCAAAGTTCAGCAATTGTATATTAAAATGGATTCAAATATTATTCAACACAAGACCCACCTTGAAGACATTCCGAGCATGCGAATAGTGGTGAATAAAACAGAAACATATGTCGAAATGCAATTACACAACCACTAAGCATATTTGATTAAATCAGATTAAAACTACAAAGCGAGTAAACAATTAATATTTATTGAATATGTATATAAATACATATAGGCTAAGTTCCATGCATGCAATTAAGAGAAAAACATTTAATTAATTGAATTAATTAGCCACAGAGCATTGGTCAACTGCCGAAAACGCGCTCTAACTAAAAACAATTTAACTTTATTAGCCTAATGAAATCGTGTTTAATTGTACATTTATTTTTAAATTGATTTAATTATCAACTCGAAACTGCAAATGCGTATGTACACATTTAAACAAATTGTGAACGGGTGGCAATAAATTAAAATGTCAGCGAATGGGATTTGATATAAAACATACGCTTACCCGTAACCCGTAATCGTAACCCGTAACCGTAACCGAAACCGTAATTGCAATTTAGATAAATTGAAATTATTTTGTAAGCGCTTTACCAGCCTAACCAGCTATCCAATTTTCATAGCTAAGCAAATGAGCCCCGCGGAATAAACGCATTCGAAATATTGCAGTATTATTGCAAATTGTAAATGGCTATAAATTTAAGTTTACAAATTACAAATATGCAATACTCAGTAAAACGAAATCGGCAATAGTAAAAATGTTCTAATCTAACACACAATATAACCGATATCCTGCATTATCCTTCCTACCATAACGATTCCTGAAGCATATATTGTATCAATAATATGAGATGTCTATTTTTAAGCAGACCAATTTAACTCTAGAATTACAACAATTACAAACAGGTATTATGAACGAATAAACCAATGATCTAAAACTTGTTTCTCATTTTGGAAGATTTATTTAAACATAATTCAAGAATATTTCGTGCTTGAATCGTTTAAGTTAGGTTTTCGATCGAAAATACAATATTCTTGAACTAAGAACAAATTGCTTATTAAAAGAATGGTCAAACTTGAAATAAGCAGAATTCTTCATAGAAGCACAACATTGCTGAAATTAACTACCACATATTTCTCTTTTGTTTTCAAATTGATTCCTTTTCATCTGAGTGAAACATATATATTCACAATTAACTGGTGCCAAAATGTATTATTTCATTTCAATATCATAAAAGTAAAATTTCAACAAATTGCAATTTTTCCAATCCAAAGCATTTCACCGTAACCAAAATAATTTGTTTGTGTGCATCCAAAAGCTCTTTCTGTTTGGTGCATCTTATGGGAATGGAGTCCCTTTGAGTTAGCTAGCGCCGATCTTCGTTGTCCTCATTTCTGGGACGGCGGGTGGTATGCGGACGTCCCTTAGGCTCTGGTCCCGGCTGCGGCAACGGTTCGGCCGCTGTGAGAGTTCCAATGCTACCAATCAGCGCCAAAACTCCGAGCACCAGAAATAAATTAAGCCACTTCATTGCGGAATCGATTGTATTTAGAAGCTGCGCTGGCGTCAATTGAACGTAAACTGATGACTGAACTAACGGAGCGTCCCTTTTATGGCCCGAAGCTCAAACTATATTATGTAAACAGCGTTGGGAAAATCTATCAACAACGTTTACTGTAGTTTATGTTTTCAGATCAAATAGTGCGATTTTGAAAATTGAGTTGTAAATCTCGCGATAAATATGGGCGGACATACATTTAGGTAATTGACTTCAACAGCATTGAACAATTGTTTGCCAAATTATTCTCATTACAAACGAATGACAATCGCCTCTCGACGTGGGATCATAAGAACGAGATACCTTTATATATGCAAATGACAATGAAGTTGACGTTTAATTACACGAAATTTATTGTGCATATATTTTCGGAAAACGGGTTTGTTTCTATATATGAGATCGACAATTTTAACATTTATCACTGGCGGTTATAAAAACATAAAAATACCGTCAAAACGAAATTACATAAATATTGAAATTATATAAATGTAAGTGTATATAACTAATTGACAGCATTTTCGGGTGCTTGGGTACTTGTTAGTTTAATACAATCAAGTAGACAATTACAATAAATTCGATCATTTGCAATTATTAACTCGTACTGCATGAACGAAACTTTGATCGGAGTAGTTTCTCCAGTTATTTAAATAACTAACCAACGAGTGTTATTTAAGAATGCGACGACTGTACAAACAATATCTTAAATAACAGCGCATTTGTCAAAAATGCCGTTAACTAAACGTAAAATACATGAAATAAAAGTAGACAGAAATGTATTTATAAGGAGACACCTATTGCATCCACGAGTCAATTGGCGGGCGGCATTGCAGAACTAGCTGCTCCTGAAATATTTGGCCCAGCTCGTTGCTTTCCTGCTCCCATCGCAGCTCCTCACCAATGCGCTGCCACAGGCTCTCAAATCCGCAGTCCCACGGGGGGCCACTGAGCTCAGTTTCGAATGCGCTCTCATCAAAGGTGAAGGAGTACTCGTGCTCGTAATCACACATTTTGTATTTGATTGTTTTTAACTGCAACACAATCGAAATAATCTGTTAAAATTATCGATAAGCAAACGAACTCGATGTTGTTATCGGACGATCGAAGTGACCAGCCCCCTTGAAACAGCTGATAGCATTTAGAAACAAATCTGACGATGTCGCGCAAACACGTACTAAATTTGATAAACACTGTTGTCGCCAACTCGTAAGTGAACCAGAAAAAGGAAACCATATCCTGCTAATATTTAAATTCCAGCTGCAAATGTCCTGCACATTCGCAGAACTATGGATCAGCTGCAGCAGCCACAACCCAAACGGGCCCCAAGGAATACGCATTTGAGGTAAATCAAGCAGATGGACAAAGTCCAACAGATAACTTATCATTAATTTCTGTGGGCAGATGTCAGCGTCAACGGTGCGCTTTGGACCAGGGGTGAGCGCAGAGCTGGGTGCCGACTTACATAACTGGGGCGCAAAGAACGTTTGTTTGGTTACGGACACAAATGTGGCCAAACTTCCATCCGTTCGTGTTGCATTGGACTCCCTGGCACGCCACAACATCAACTACCAGGTGTACGACGAGACGCGCGTGGAGCCTACGGATGAAAGCTTTTGGCATGCTGCCCAGTTCGCCCGGCGCCACGAGTTCGATGCCTTTGTGGCCATTGGCGGAGGCTCCGCGCTGGACACCGCGAAGGCGGCGAATCTCTTTTGCAGTGATCGGGAAGCGGAGTTGCTGGACTATGTCAACGCACCCATTGGGCGGGCCAAAGCAGCAAGTCCTTAATATTTATTTTTCCATACAGTTCTTCTTGAAGATTTCCTCACTTCCCGCAGATATCCGTTAAACTGAAGCCATTGATCGCGCTGCCCACCACATCTGGAACAGGCTCAGAGACCACAGGAGTGGCAATTTTCGACTACAAAAAGTTGCACGCCAAAACTGGCATATCCAGCAAATATCTGAAGCCAACTTTGGGTGAGCTATTTACCCGTCTTTCGCTGAGTTCGTTGCGTTCACATTTGAGTCCATCACGTAGCCATTGTCGATCCTCTGCACACGCTGACGCAGCCGGAGCGGGTGATGGCATTTGCGGGCTTCGATGTATTTTGTCATGCCTTGGAGAGCTTTACTGCCGTCGATTACCGGGAACGCGGTCCGGCGCCAGCTGATCCAAGTCTACGCCCGACGTATCAGGGCAGAAACCCGATTTCCGATATGTGGGCGCGCTATGCCCTAGACACTATACGCGCGAACTTTATCGATGCCATTTACCAGCCGGACAATTTAAAGGCGCGCTCTGGCATGCATCTGGCCTCGACCATGGCGGGCGTGGGCTTCGGCAACGCAGGCGTGCATCTCTGTCACGGTCTGTCTTACCCCATCTCGGGCAATGTGCGCGACTACAAGCCTGCTGGCTACACTGCTGACCATGCGCTCATTCCGCATGGCCTCTCAGTGGTGGTCAGTGCGCCGGCAGTCTTCGAGTTTACCGCGCCTGCTTGCCCCGAACGGCACTTGGAGGCGGCTCAATTGCTGGGTGCCGATGTGACAGGCGTGAAGACCTCTGATGCCGGACGCCTTTTGGCAGACACTGTGCGGGGCTACATGCAGCGCGCGGGCATAGAAAATGGCCTCCAAGAGCTTGGCTTTTCCAGCAGCGATATTCCGGCACTTGTCGACGGCGCCCTGCCCCAGGAACGAATCACAAAAATGGCCCCACGTGCACAAACCCGAGATGATCTCGCCCAACTCTTCGAAAACTCTATGCAGGCTTATTAAAGTTTAATTTCACTTACCTTTTCAACTTTTTATCACAAATTCAATGAAAAACCAACTAACGGATCTTTTTTATGAAGTTGGCTGCATTTACAAAGCTTTCGATAGGCTAAAAGCTGTGCGTATCTGCATGATCGAAACTGAACTAGTTCGTTGTTAATATCTCCTGTAACCAGAATAATAATTACTTGTTTGTTGTAAAATTTGTATGTTGCTGTAATAATTAATAATTAATTTCTAAATAAAAAATAAATAAGTACAGTGCAATCAAATTTTCTGTATTTTGTAATTTGTGCGATGCGGGGCTGACTAGATCTACAACTGTGGGCGATTTATATTTTTCTCATATTTTTATTATTTTTTGTTTTCAAAAATGCATCGATTTTAAATTAAGACTTGAGTTAAACGAAAAATCAATATAGAATGCCATCAAACATGAAAATCGGTTGAGTTTTGACAAATTTATGGATGTTTCAAATATGATACCTATGGGTCTGAGAGCTTTACATGTCCAAATTTTTCTCAATTTTGCCATGGTTTTTGACAAAAAATGTGACCCCCTCAGAATCAAGTTAAATGTTGTTTTTTATACTATTTATGGCCAGAAAAATCGATTTAAAATGGAAACTCGTAATTTAAAATGTTGAAAAAAATTTTTTTCGAAAATTTACAAGGGGGGTACATGATTTTTTCAAAAATATTAAAAAAAATTTTTTTTTCCAAAGTGCTTTGATTTTAAATGTAGAATTGATGTTTATGCAAAATCATGACCAAAATGCCATCAAACATGAAAATCGGTCCAGTTTTGACAAATTTATGGGTGTTTGAAATATGATACCTATGGGTCTGAGAGCTTTACATGTCCAACTTTTTCTCACTTTTGCCATGATTTTTGACAAAAAATGTGACCCCCTCAGAATCAAGTTAAATGTTGTTTTTTATACTATTTATGGCCAGAAAAATCGATTTAAAATGAAAACTCGTAATTTAAAATTTTGAAAAAAATTTTTTTCGAAAATTCACAAGGGGGGAGTACATGATTTTTTCAAAAATTACAAAAAAAAATATTTTTTTTTAAATTCTTTGATTTTAAATGTATAATCAATCTATATGAAAAATCATGACCAGAATGCCGTCAAACATGAAAATCGGTTCAGTTTTGACAAATTTATGGATGTTTGAAATATGACACCTATGGGACTGAGAGCTTTACATTTCCAAATTTTTCTCAATTTTTGCATGATTTTTTACTAAAAATTTGACCCCCTCAGAATCAAGTTAATTGTTGTTTTTAATACTATTTATGGCCAGAAAAATCGATTTAAAATGGAAACTCGTAGTTTTAAATTTTGAAAAAAATTTTTTTTCGAAAATTCACAAGGGGGAGTACATGATTTTTTCAAAAATGTCAAAAAAAAATTTTTTTTCTGAATGCTTTAATTTTAAATGTAGAATCGATCTATATGAAAAATAATGACCAGAATGCCATCAAACATGAAAATCGGTTCAGTTTTGACAAATTTATGGGTGTATAAAACCTGTGGGCGAAGAGTTTTACATGCTTTTTTCCAAATATATCTAAAGAAATTTTCTTCAAAATGCATCGGTGTCAAATGTACAATCGAATGCCAGATCGCAATATAAAAATATATATTGGGCATTGAAAAATATTTTTGTGATTAAATATTTGACTTCAATATCATCACATAACAATATGAGTTATATATCATATTCAGCATCAATCACTTTCTGTTTTATGTGCTTAATTGAAGATGAAGAATAATTCATTTCATTTAAATATCAATATATCAAATCACTGTTTAAGCGGATTATAAGTACGAGCAACTCACTTATATAAGCCAAATAACTTATGTATTGTGTGTTGAGTGCAATTGAGTAAAATTTTGGCATAGCTCAGCCCGAAATTGTTTGTTTACTTGAACGAACTCGTTGTTATTCTTCTTCCAGACTTTAATATTTTTAGTTGTAGATCGCCTTGAGACTACGTAACTTCAATGTTGTTATTGTTTTGCATTTTGAGTGGATGGATCATATTCGTGCATGTATTTATCGCCTCTTGAACTTTCAAATGTTTATTTGCCTTGACAGCATTTTTGGAGTTTGCGACGGGATGATCTACGGATCGCTTGACGTAACATTTGAGCCTTCAGTCAGTTGCAATATGACTTCTGAAGTTATGCAAGCAAAGTAATTCAAGCGCAAGAAATTTTATAGTTTAACAAAAAAATAAGAATAAAGCTTACAGCTTTCATTAATAAGAACACAAACACAATGAGCGACTACAGCTGTGAATGCAAATTCGTGGGTAAAAAATTCGATAAGGAATTTGAAAGTATGTGGCTGCAGATCGCAGAGGAGCTGCGTCTTCAACACGAAATTGACGGTCTCGGTGCATTGTTCCAGCAGAATCTGATTGGAAGTCCATGCGACAGTGGATTCGAGAGCATGTGGCGCCAGATTGGCGAAGACCTGCAGAGAGAGCAGGAAATCACAGAACTTGCTCAATTATTTTGGAACAAGCTAAGTTTGCAGCGCAGATCCCGATGGATTATATAGATTGAGTTGCTTTTGTCTGGGTATTAAAATTCAAATACTTGAAAACGTTTCTAATATTTATAGGACTTTTTTTTAAATTGGGTATATTTTTGTTTTTGATTTTTTGTTTATTATTAAAAACTGACTTAGTGTAAAAAGGTAAATTTGATGTGATACCACCCAAGACCAATTCATAAATAAGTACATTTTATTGTATTTAGTTGCGTATAATAAAATATTTAAGTAATTCATAATGTAAAGATTATGTTCAATTTGGTTAAAATAATTTATTGGCTTTAGAATATGTTTTAAGGTCCAACATTTGTTTGATTTGATTGAAAGAATAATAAAAAAGACTTAACGTAGTAATTAATATGCTTGGCGTCTTTTTATTTTGCCCAGATTTGAAATCAAAAGTTATTCTTAAGGAGTCTGACAGGATCAGATCTGCAGATACATACTCATCATATCCATTTGCCCAACCGTTTCAATGTGACTGATTGCCAGATTAAAATATGTATATATATATAGCTCTCTCTCTCTCTCTCTATTCATCACTTTATCTTTTCCTCGCTCAGTGACTTTATTATAGTATGAATTTCGGCAGAATGGCACTACATCTTCGAACTGTTCCAAAAGTATACAAAATGCATCTGACATTTTAAGTATTCACGCATCCAAATGCCAACAGAATTTGAAAATAATACGGCGTCTCAATCAGTTTCAAGTCCGTTGCTCCCGAAACGGTTGCTAATTGTTCGCGCGGGGGTTTTGTTATCGGTGGCTGCAACCGAATTAAGTACAACAACTATTTGCTATATCGATAGATAGGTAGGTAGGTATTATAGGGGGAGGGGTTTTTCTTTTTTCAGTATTCTCTTTCAGTTTTTGCTAATACTTTTTCATGCGCGACTTTATCGCTCTTTCTGCTGCCAATGCTGACAAACGGCCAAACTTGACTCGAGTTGGGGTTTTAAGTCCAGCCGAACCGTCCATGCGAACGGTTTTGTATTTTGTATTTAATGACCTGTTGTTTGCAAATTTTTCACGTGTTTAACTATTAATTAACTTATAAATTAAAAAAACAGCGCAACAGCGTCTCGACTCCCGCGCTCCGCCCCACGACGAAGTCCTCGGAGCTGCTTACTGTGCGGTACGGACTTAGACCTGATTGATCGGCGCGTATCGGTGCACCTTTGGTTGTTTTGGTTCCTTGCTGGTCGGCTTCACGATATCCTCGGTAAGTTTCTGGTACACAAAGGAGTTCTTTGTGGCCAATAATGCCATACGATAACGCTCGCCGCGCTTGCGCATAATCATAATCACGATCTTAGCGAGACCCAAGAAAATGATCACCAGGCATGTGATCACAATTATGGTTGGTATCAAATACTTGGAGCTGTCGTAGTAAATGTGGCCGCGCTCGATGATGATCTCCTCCTCGTCACTGTTCACCTCGTCACTGTTCAGCTCTTCGCTGTTAACGCCGAGCTTGTCTATAAGAGATTATAAAATAAATTTCAGATAATGAAAAAAAAAGTTAAAGGCATCATAATATTGTACAAACCTAGCAGGAATTTATCCTTGGTTTCCTTTGACATTTCAATTTCCTCAACCTTAAGGCCGTGCTCCTTAATCTTGGGCTTCAGCTCGGATTCGATATATTTCTTGAAAGCGCTTTCGGTCTTGGTCTTATCGCTCTTCGTGCTGGGCTGATCATCATCCTCATCGCTGTCGCTGTCATCTTCGTAGACGCTATCAGCGTCGTCGTCGTAGTCATCATTGTCCTCTTTTTCCTCGCCGCCATTGTTCAAGTCCTCCTCGGCACTTTCCAACTCCTTCTCCTTATCGTCCTCACTGTTGTCTGATCCCTTCATTATTTTCTTCATGTTGTTCAGCTTAGTCTTGTCCAGCACACTCTTATCCAGAACGCTGAGCAACTTCTTTTCGTCCGCGTCCAGTTTGTTCTCGCCCTCCGCTATGCGCTTCTCGAGTTCCTCTTCCTCCTCGCTCAGCGAACTATTGTGCTTGCACACCTCCTGAGCGAGCTCAGTCCAACCGGCCTGGGTCTCAATAACAAGCGATGTGAACTCACCCAGATTCGACAGGGCGGATATTTTTTTGGGCACCATATGTGTGTGCAGCGAGACATAGCTGATGAATTGCTGGAAGTCATCGTCGCACTTCAGTGGATTGTGTGTTATGTCCAATGTTCGCAGATTCTTGAAGCTCTTAATATCAGCGGGCGAAATCCACTTAATCAGATTGCCGGAGGCATTAAAGAAGCGCAGTGACTCAAAGAACTTGTAGCCGGTGCCGAATTGTTTGTCGGCAAGCAACGATGTCAACTCACAGTCGTTAACGTCCAGAGATCGGAGCTCGCTGAGCGGCATAAACAGACGCACAGACAATTTGGTAATGGGATTGCCAGCGAGGTTAAGCTTGCTCAGCTCGCTGTTTTCCATGAAGACTAGCTCGTCCAACTTCGAAATCAGATTGTTGCTCAAATCCAAATCGATTAGCTTGGGGAGACTGGCGAACGTTTCGCGGGGCAAATTGTTAATGTTGTTCCAGGCGAGCTTCAGTGTGGTCAAGTGTGGCATGGTCGAAAAGGTCTTGTGTCCCAGGGCACCAATGGCGCAGTTCGAAAGATCCAGGAAGTAGACCGTGAAGTAGCCGTTGTAGCTGACGAAACCGTCAGTGGGCAGCTGACTCAATCGGGGATTGTCATTCAGGCGGATAACGTCCAACTCAGAGTTCTTGAAGAACAACATACCGGAGACCTGGTCCAGCTCGTTCATGGACAAGTCAATATGGCGCAGGCTCTTCAGCGTCAGGAAAGAGTCGGGCTGAATTTTGGTGATGCCGTTGCCCTTAAGGTTCAGATTCGTCAAGCCAGGCATTTTGTCGAACATCGTGTGATGCACGTGGACTATGGAATTATAGCTCAAATCCAACTGCTGCAGCTCCTTGACGCCAAAATGCAAGTCTCCGGTGAACGTGTTATACTTCAGATGCAGTATCGACAGAGCTGTCCGGTTGAAGACAGAAGCTGGGAGATCCTTCAGAGAATTGTAGGACAAGTCCAATTCCTCGATGGTTGGAACTGATTCGAATACAGTTTCGGGTATCTTTTGCAAGTTATTCTGGGACAGATTAATGTATATTATGTTGGAGAGCTCCGAAAAGGCGGTGGGATTCAGTTCCATTAGATTGTTGCGCGAAAAGTCCAGTTCCTCAATGCTGGGAGACTGAAAAGAAATTAAATATTGTATTGTGAGTAAAGCAAAACGATCTGATTAGAGTGTTCAACCTACCTTTAGCAAGTAATGGAGTGTGGACATGACACTAAGATCATTTCCGGAGATGGTGAGCATGCGCAGCTTCTTGTTTTGAGCAAAAGTATCCGGATTTATAATGGCCAGACCAACATCCGTCATGTTGACGGAATAGAGCTCGTCCAACTCATGGAAAGCCTCTGGGTGCATGTACTCAATGGTGCAATTAGCGATTTTGATGGTAGCAACATTTTTCAGACCCAGTTGCTGGAAGAACTTGGGGCCCAGCAGGATTGGGTATTTGGGACCCACATTTGTAACAACCAAATCGGTGATATCCGAACCGAACTTCTGTGTACCCGGGTCCAATCTTAAACATACACAAAGTGTCAGGAATACTTGAATACTTGAGAATCGATCCACATACCTGCTGCAAGTTGCCACCAGGTAGCTGTTGATGTTACGCGAGCAGTCACAGTATCTGGGGCACGGCACATTCTCGCTAAAGACCACCTGCTCATCATCCAACAGCTTTTCTGTCTCGTCGTCATCGTCGGAGCTGAAGTTAAGATTTTATTTGTAAATATTTGGAAATAGTTTTCAAAATTATTTAAATTAATATAAAATATATAAATAGTGTAAAATATCGATTAAAAAATGAGAAAACAACAGAGGTTAATTTGTTAGTTAAACTTGAAAGAGTGAAATGCCATTTAATTCCTGTTTTAGTTATATAATGATAATAAGATTACCGACATAAACGAGAAGCAGTTGTATATTGTTTTCAATACAATTGATAGATATGGTAATTTGAACTTGAACAAATTCTATAATTCCACTCTGGTATAAACAAAATAGTTTTCCATGAGACAAAACAATTATTTGTTTATATATCAGAATGTAGCTATCCGATCTTGCTGGCAAATCAGTTGTTCAGCAACAACAGACATAACAACTAAATCTGCTGAGGTATTATCATGATGTTTCTTTTTTTTTTCTTCTTGACCTTATGATATGAACATATTCATTAACTTACTCGTCGTCTTCATCGTCGTCGTCATCGTCATCATCGTACTCCTCGTAGTTTGAGTCGCTATCGATGTTATTCTCCTTAGCATCGTCATCGTCTTTGCTGCTCTTGGCCTGAAATCGTTTCAAATGTGGTTAGCAATTCAATTGGCTGAGATATAGAACTCACCTTCGGCTTGGTGGTGGAGCTTTCCTCGATGGGACGCAGCTTGGGTGTGGCTGTCTTGGTGGTCTTGGACTTTTTGGGCCGGGCGCTGGTCGTTTCCTTCACCTCCTCATCGTCTTGCTCCGAATCGCTGTCGTAGTTGTCCATATCGAAGTCGTAATTCCAGTCATACTCATAGGTGTCCTCGGAGCTGTTCTTGCTATTTGTGGCGTTGTCCAGCTTGAGGCGATCGGGCAGCATTTTGTTAAAGCGCGGATCCTTGGCCAGGGCATCGCTGTGCTTGGCCGCCTCCAGCAAGTCCTTTAGCGTCTCGAAGCCGACCGGTTGCCTAATGTTCGGAAGCCCTGGGATCGTGGCCTCTGTGGTCGTGGTCTCTGTGGTCTGTGCCACCCGCTTCACCTTGGGTGTGGAGATTTTGATGCCGGCCAATTGGTCGTCGAGCTCCTCCTCGGAAAATATCTCATTGCTCACCGCATTGTCGGACAGCACCTTGGCGGCCTTGGCTGGCAGCGGCTCTTTCGATTGGGTCACGTGCAGCACACCCAGAGAGATGACCAGCAGCAACACCAGTCTTGACTGGCGACCCATTGTGAATGATCGCAAACTGCAACGAAATGGGCAAAAAAACAAGTGGCTTAGATAATGGCGATCAATGGCAAAATCTGTTTCCTTATAACAGCATTCGAAGCCTTCAAAACTGCCTGTAGATCCACTCAACAAAATACTCTAAAACTTATTCATTTCGATACCAAGAACACCCCAACAGTATCAGAACTTATCTTATCTCGAATGCGGAAGATAACAGCAAATGCGTTTATTTAATGAACAATAACGTACAGCAAGCGAGTTCGATATAACTAGACAAAACCTGCGGTGGCAATGGGCGGTAATAGGACGACGACAATCGGCAGCCGATGTTAATATTATTATCAGATTTATCGCCAAAAAAACCAAACCAACTTGCGAACTGAGCTGAGCTCCCTGTTGATAAAGTCAATTAGCGTCTGATGATGCGAAAAGTTGACATCATGAGATTCAAATACAAACGCTAATCTCATCCTGGAGCACAAATTGGGGATTTTTAGTTTATTTCAAACGATTTTTTATTTATTTTTTTTTGGGGAACTGTTTGCTTATCAGTGACGGCAATTGTTGCCAGCTTGATAAACAACGCATGAATCTTCGAATATTTTCAATGTTGTTAGTCAGAATTCGGAAACAATTAACAGGTTTCAGATTGACAAACAGTTACTTTCTTTTTTACGATTACAAAACATGCACTTCTTGAGTCACAAAGTATCGATTTTAGGTAGAGCTTAATTGGAACTGTTGGATAACATATAAAAAAAACCCCGAATTCTTAAATAAAATATATTACCCGATTAATTTATTTTTTTTATAAATTTCCCCTTTTGAAATCATATCAATATCATATCATATTATTATAAATTTATAAAGTTCAGCAGTAAATATTATATAAGAACTTATCAGAATCAAGTGAGAGTAACTGTCAAAGGGCATTTAGTTTATGTATCTCAATGCACATAGATCGTCAATGTTCGAGACGTGTTTCGACTTCAAGTGTTAACGACTATTGGAAAACTCGTGTTTGATTTCTAGTTTCTCATATAGCAAAGGCGCCTGGCACGCAGACCAGAGCCATAAACATATGAATAAATATGCATAAATATTACTCCATATGACATATTTATATACATATGTATGTGTGTGTGTGTGTATGTATATATGCAGCAGTCACAGCAGCAATCAATATTCGAGCCAAGCTGAGATCGTATTCTGTGCTCTCTTTCGTCTGGCTCGACTTGCATTGGTTTTTTTGACAACAAAATAAATAAATAAATATATATTGTATATATATGTATGTATATAATGCGAAGTCGGGCAATGTGGTAAACAATAAGCTCTAAAGTTAAATTTGTTGTTCTCTAGGGCAACGCTCGTAGAAGCAAACGAATGCGAATGCAAATGCGCAGTTTAATTTACTTGCGGCGCCAATAGCGAAAAATACAAAATGGCATTTATCTATAATGTATGACCATATCGAGTGGTTATACTATATCTATATAGATATGTATATACGTTTGTATGCCCCCTGGCATGTAAGTCGTTTAATTAGACGCACGAACACTCACACAAACAACCACACACATACACACACACACACCTCACTTTGCCCGTAGATGCAGATACTTATCGTCTATCCAAGAGATCGGCCCAGGCTCGCGTTGTCTGCCACAATTTGCGTGGGTGCCAAACCGACAACATGCAACGCCCGTACGGCTGCGACTTTCAGCCGCAAGCAGACACCACACACACACACAAAGATACAGATACATATACAGATACAGATACATAGACAGATACATTAACCGAGTTGGCTATGCAGAGCTGCTGGCCAAGCGCGCTGAGGTTTCCCCATTGGCGAGGGAAAACTGCTCTTTGGACCGGCATGGCCTAAACGTGTTTAGGTTTTTAGGTCTTAGCCGGGCCCACTGCCAGCGCCTCGTCGAGTCACGAACTCCATTCGGCTATTGGCACTTCGGCTCCGACTGTCGCCACGCTGAGGCTTGACTGTATATCCAAAAAGGAGCTGCTGGTGATCACAGGCGCCGTACACGTCGACACGATACCATAATTAATTCCATTTACTATTGCAATAATGTCGATGCTGGTGTGTTCGTGTGTTCAAGTTTAGAAAATAAAACCGGTACTGACACTGGCACTGGCCATACTTGTACGTGTATGCAAATCAGTTGTGAGTCGGAAATCATGAGTCGACCAATTCATCATACGGACTTCAATTCGATTGTATTTTACTACTATGTTACAGAGTTAGGCACTCGCCACATCTGCGATATCTGTCAACCTTAAACTAACTTCGGTCAATGTCTGAAGGTTCCCCCCTCGGTGCGATTCATCTGTTTCAGAGTTCTCGTCTCACTTTTAACGCATATGTTTATTTTCGAGTTATATGGATAGATGATATGAATAAATAGATCCGAATGGGTTTTTGTGTTGCGCATACAATTAACTGCGGCTGATATACATTACTAACTTCGAGCAGGTTCGCATTTATTTTTAGATAAACACACTTCAGGGACGGAAGTTAGCAGCTAAACCAAAACAATCCAAGTAGCCAAACAAGCTTCTAATTTTAACTTTCTGTTAAGAATTACTTTTCTTTTGTTAAACCTTTAAATAAGGTATTTCCTGAGGGGTAATTTTTAAAAAAACGACTACTATTTTTTATAAATTCTTGCAATAAGTTTGGTTTTTCCATATGAGTATGCATTATATAAAAAAACCCATTTCTATTCATACTAGTTAACAGTTTTGTTGAGACCTAAACACAACTTTAACCTTTTAAAGATATATACATATATATAATGTTGCGATGTTTCCGCTCGTTTATGACAAAATGTTTATTCCGGCATGGTTTACACTCAACATTAAAATGTGGCCAAAAAGTATCGTGTATCAAAGATGTTTGACAAAACTACGCTTTGCTCGCGGTGGGTAAAATATCAAATTATTTAGTTATTTATTTGATCAAGCAATTCTTAGCTAAGGCGTCAGCTTGTTGGTTTTGTCAACAGACTGCGGTCGGACGATCGGTTTGACCGATACACTTTTCCCATGTGGCTCTGGCTGTCACCCGCATTCGTGTGGCTCCCCCGTCTCCTACAACAACAACAACCGTTTCATGTTACAGACAACAACAACAACAACATGGAAATGGCATCTGGCGACTGCATGTGGAGCACCAGCTGGTGACTGCCCCATGAAAGCTATCACAATAATTTGGGCGCAGTCGTCTGACAACAGAAAATTGGGTGCGCCAGTATCCAAACAATGCGATGATCATTTTTCAAAATGCTTAGCGGAATTGGTAACAGTTGATCGTAGATGCAGCGGCGATCACTGCCATTACCCTCACAAGGTCCCATCTCGAGTGATCACAGTGAAACAACCATTGACCGTTTGGTGAAGATAGTAGGTAGACACAATTTCGCCTTGATTTCGATTTCGATTTTTTGTGGTTTTTATGGGATTTTTGGCATATGAACTCAGAAATTCATTGGAAATACACACACACAGATAAACAATGTGTGTGCGTAGGTGTAGGCTTGTGTCGATTGAGTTGTCTCGTTAAAAATAGCTAGGGTATTTTGAAACAGGAAGTGAACTGAGATCCAGTCACCTTTTGTTTTTTGTTTTTAGCATATGTTCGGCATACGGATACAGAAAAGCAGGTAGAATAAGAGTAGAGAACAATGTGTGGTTGTTCCTTACGAACGAAAAACTGCAGCGGAAGTAATTCCGCAATGTTGTTAAAATGGGGCGCATATTTCAGGCGTTTATTAAAAAATAAAAAAAACGATATGAGGGTTCTTTTCACTACTAAGCTTATCTGACAGGTTTTGGCGCACCTTGAGCACGACTTAATCTGGTTTATTGACAGTTCATTAGCAGCAGCAGACAGCGTGATATTGTTTTTTTTATACATTGTTATTAAGCCTGGGGCTCATTGTCGCCAAACAGTGGATAGAATGAAAGCAATATCAAAACAAATCGAACTTTATATAATTAATAATTTTGTTGTTTTTCCAGTTTCTATCATTGTTGAGCGACTTTCATCTGATGTTGCAGTTAATACATAAACATACAAGATTTATTGCTCGTGCACAATTTATTGTAGGGTATTCATTTATTTGAAAGACAGTTCCATAATTTCTGGAACGTTAAGTTTGGTTTTATATGAGAGTTGCAGAAGCGTAAAACGACAACAGAATCATACAATGGAAAAATTGCTCAAGGCGTGCACATAAAAAATGCCGACATTTGACCACACACATGAGCACACATACACTCACACACACACACACAGCGAGTACACAAAATAAAAAAGGGGGAAACTGTTGAGTAGCAGCAGCAAGAGCAAAGCGGCTTAAAGAGATGGCCAGACTGGTTTTCGGTCGCTGAAATTGCGACTTGGAGCAGCAGCGTTGACCGCAGTAGCCGAAGTCAGCTCACGAACAGCAGCTGCTGTCGCAGCAAAAAAACGTCACAAACCTTCCGAGCCAGAGCCAGAGTCGGAGTCGAAGTCGGAGTCAAGTCAAAGTCTCGAGCCGTAAGCCAGTTAGCCAGGCCAAGAACTGGCCCCGACAGATCACTTTTTCGAGTTTTAAAATTCTTGGTAAAGCAATTTCAATTTACTTTGCAAATAGTGGAATGCCAAAAAAAAGCACTGTAAAATGTTAGCTTTTGTTTTTACAAAACGTCTTTTTTCTGTCCAACGATGGAGACATTTCTGTTGCTTAGGATGATGTTGATGATAATAATGTTGTTGCTGATTCGCAGTCATGTGCTGAATTTAAAAGCGTCATAAAAAGCCACTTCGAAATCGGATTTCTTTGAAACAACATTATCCACACTCGAGCAAAGCGCACAATGTGCTAAGCAAAGCTAATGAACCAAATGATTTGTTAATAATTGCACGTGCGTGTTTTCAGGTTGTTAACAAATATAATAAACTTTTTTTTGGTTTGGTTTTCAAGAAAATCTATTATATTTACTTTGGGTTAAATTAAAGCGTACTAGCAGTAAGATAAACAATTTTCCGTTTATGAATTTAAGCAAATTATTAAATTGTTAATTTTCACTCAAAAATAAAAATTATTTAGTTTCTGGAGTATATTTTGTTTAGATTTTTTATAGATTAAACTTATATACTAACTAAATTGATTTTTATTTGTCATTTTAAAGTTTTAAAGATCAAAAATTTTTATGCAAATTGACGAGTAAAAAATTTTAATTTATAATTTTAACTTAAAATTTTGTATACCAAATTTTTAATTGATTATACATAGTATAATTATTATGTATTATGTAGTTAATGTTTATCTTTTAAATTATTCAATGAGTTTACCTTTTTATACAACATATAGAAAAGGCATCTTAATACATTAAACTTAAAACTTAGTTGTTTGAGATCGAAAACGTAAGCTTGGCTTGAAAATTCCACAAATAAAAAACATAAAATAAAAAAATGTCACATACAAAATATATTCAATAAATACGTGTATTATGTACATTTAATTACAAAACCTCCAAAACAACAGTAAAAAAAGGATTGAAAGCAGTTTTTCGATTTAATATTGCTTAAATAATAAATTCTTTGCTTTTATTTGGGTCAAGCAAGTTGAATTTATGTTCTCTGCTTTTGGGGTCTTCGAGGTGAGGTCAAAACGAGTGGATAAAAATCATGTTTTACTCGCATGCCATTAAATTCCCAAAAATTTCTAAAGGATTAAAGGTTTGCCACATATCATTTCATTTGCTGAGATATATTCGCATTATTTGTCAGGCAGATTGCAGAAATTGCTCACAATTTATAATGGAAACGTTTAAACGAGAACATTGTAAAGTACATGAATGTGTATATATATATGTATATATATTTATATATTTATTTATTTGTACGTAGATCTGTTTGTATTGACTGATACTGGCAGCTGTCAACACAGGGGGCTTTGCTTATCGTTGAATGATCCCAGACGGAAAGTCCGTGGCCGGGTTGACAATATATATGGTAGACGGGACCTGACATGATTAATTGGGCTTAAAATTTCAATTGAACAGCAGTTTTTTGCTACCACATTTCTGCTGATAAACTGTTATCTGAGCTGAGAAAGAAGCGAGTGAATTTCCCCTTTCCCGCGTTCCGTTTTCGGTGATCAGTGGTCAATTACCAGAAAGTTATTACAATAACTTTAAGTGATTTCGTCTTGTTGGGTAAGATATTGCGAAAGCTTAATGCGAAATATATGTTCGCTTCCTCGGCCGATCTCGTTACCAATCCATATTGCCGTATTAAGCAGGCACAAGTGCTTTGTTTTTTATATTTAGCCACCATATGCATGCATATATATAGTTATGTGTACATCGATTATTGGCAGGAAACAGGGCATAAATTAAGGTACTAAAAGCAAAAAAAACCGGCTCCAGTTCCTGACTGCGATCGGTTCATTAGCGTGTACTTGAAAATCTTGGCATTCAGTAGAATTTGCCGCGGTGGCCGCTGTGACCCCTTCCCAGCGGGGCAGATCATGCGACATTAGGAGCGCCTCAAAGTAGTTGTGATTGTTTGCCTAAAACAAGAATTTTCCACACACAAGTGTGACTTTTCGTTTGGGCTTTGTCGATAATGACACCACATCGTCAACTTTGCACCCTGGGCCCAATACCAGTTCCAGTTCCCAAACTGAAGCGATATTGTTGCCAGTTGCCTTTGTTTGGAGCATTTGGAAACAAACCCAGGTATGTGGACATGGGGGAACAGACATCGGGCGGTACTTGACGGGTCTGTCGGCACGTAGTTTCCATAAGATTGCAGGGGCTTTAGCAGAACTCAGTTCGCGAAACTGTCAACGTGCTAATACTCGCACAGTGCACTCGATATTTACGAGTATTTACGAGTATTGACGCCATCGACAGACAACTGGGCGCAAATATTAAAATGTTATTCCAATTGACTAGCATTAACTTTACTGTCAAATTGCTGGCATTATCAGTGCGCGGTCTTGAAATTCAAATTTCAAAGGTATTCGGTAAACATTGGACCCTGCCCTTCCTTCGAGGCTGGCTGGTTGCCATATTAGCATTGGCATGCTGCGAAGTTGAATGCCGAGCGAGCGAGCAAACAGACAATTCGTCGATCTCTGAATTAATTAAGTGCCGAATTGGAATCTTAAATGTCATTTTGTAGCTGCAAGCGCAGGCGTGCGCCACAGTCGCAAACCAGGCCAGAACCACAGTCACAACCACAGTCGCAGCCATACCCAAATCCAGACCCAAAAGCCAACACAGTCGCTGGCCACGTCCACATTCCTCGTGCCAACCACGCCGCACGTAGCTTTTGCCGGTTCCAATTCGGACAAACAGACAGACGGTTAGCGGTGCACGTAACAGCCAACAACCGCCCTTCCACTCCTCCACCGAACCACTGAGTCACAACGACAACGTTTGCGTTTGCGTCTGAGTCTGTGTCTGTGTCTGGATCTGAGTTCGGCAAATCAAAATCGTTGCATTTCATTAGCCATCCAGCAACACAGACCAACAACACAGAGCCAAAGCCAAAGCCAGAGACAGAGCCATATGCCAAGTCGATTGACTGCCGCCTCTGTTTTGGTAATAAAGAGCATTTCTGTTTACAGCCAGTCCGTGATGTTGGCTTAATACGTAATTTATGATTGCGACTAATATCTATTTGTGTGTGTGTGCACACACGCACACTAAATAAAATATATTAGCTTATGCATTTGTCATGATCGGTGCTGTGAAAGTATTTACATAAATTTTACATACACAAACATGCAAGATGACATTTCTATTCGAAAAAGCTTTATTTATATGCAACAAAAGTCGTTTTAATTATCCAACGGCATCTCCAAAGAAAAAAATTAATTATATTTATATTATAATTTCCTGAACCTATTGAAAATGGGTAAAAAAAAAAAAGGTTTAGTGCATATTTGTGTTTAATCAAGATCAAATTTTCGATTTAGACTCGTTTTTGGCAGTTCAAATTTGTTTCAAATGGTCGATTAATTTTACTGTTTTTCTAAAATCGATGAAAATCGACAACAATCTAAATTTTTTAAACTTATTTCGAAGAATATGAGGTCTTAAGATACTAAGCTAAAAGAGTCTATGGTCTAAAAGTTTCATCAAAATCGATTAAGAAACACAGAAGTTATTAAATAAAATGAAACAAATTTTACAAGCTACCACTGGAAGCAGTGCATCCACAAGCAGTTCGCGCGCAAGCAGTGCATGTTGTTGTATGGAATAAGCTTAAATGTTGGCGACGACATCTTGCAGCTGTGTTCAGGGTATCTGTGAGTCGGGTGCTGCCGACGTGATAAATCTAACTTATTTTTGATTGCATAAATATTTAAATTTTATGCTATGATTCATTTTATTGTTATGTTTATTGTTATAATTTTTTTTTTTTAATTTTTATAATTATGGGTGGTCTAGGAAAGCGAAATAATTCAATATGACGTCAGCACTAAAACTAGGCAACTAGTTTGCATAGAATCAGAGACTTGGCTATATCAAATCGATCTATCGGCAATGGTCGAAGTTTATACAATACCCACTGCACTTCTATGAAAAGGGTGTCAAATGTGCAAGTAGTCTAGAAATGTGTATCTATGTAAAAAGTTGGATAGTGAAAGTTAAGATCGGCTGCAATTGAAATTCAATTATGGCGGCACCGCTATGCACCTCGAGGTACGTTTACAAATACCTGAGCAACGCGTCATGCATGCGAGAGCTATGGTAAGCTGGCCGCGGTGAATGACGTCGCCTCGAAGTTTGTCACTTGCCTTGATCAGATTGAAGTCAGCGGCGTGGAGAACGATATCTCACTTTGGCGCCAAGTCCAAGTGTGGACCAGGCGCGATAGATCGACAGCTCGACAGCCTCGGGCAAACGAGTACAAGAACTCGTACCGTTGCAAAAACTGATCAATGATCTGCGTCGAGCGCTCTCACAGTCAGGCCTGATTGATTCAACTCAGGGTTAAGGTAAATGTCACAGTAGCGTGCGCACAGTAACGTTCGCAAACTCTCTCAAACTGAGCGGTTACGAAATTTCACGCTCAATTTAACAAACAAGCACACACTTATGTGCATAGAGCAATAAACTATATATTGGGAAAATGCATTCGGCATATACACACACGCCAATGCCCTTCACTCTCGTCCTGACGTTGCTTGCATCAAGCTTGAGCTTATTGGCAACGTGACACCATTTAACAAATGCTCGAAAACCACTCAAAAAAATATATTTAAGTTATTTAAAGAATCGCAAATTTGGCATGTCAGTCATGCACCGATTTTTTAACTAGGCAAAAGAAACAATAAGCACATTAAAAGTCTAAATGATTGGTGCTTAACTATGAAATACCCTATACTAGAGTTTATTAACAGCTATAACAAAGATGCTGCGATTAGTTTATATATCGTCAATAACGTATTTTCATATGATATTAATTATATGAAGATATACTAGGTAGCTTGAATAGACTTTATATGGATTTGTCGAAAAGTCGTGATCTGTTTACTAACAGCAAGAATTTCTAGATAAAACTAGATAAAACACTTAAACGCCCATCAACAAACAATTGCGTTATTTTAATGGTATGCAAGGCATGTCAAACGGGGTAGCTCTAAACAAATTGCTTACGTACTTGCCATACCTATTGTACAGGGTATATTTAGTTTATATTACGCATACGCCGCATGTGCCGGCACTTCAAATTCTGTTTTTTGAAAACGAAATCATCTAACCGAGTTTGCCTACACTCAAACTCGCCAGTCGCCAATTGCCAGTTGCCAATTGCCATTAGTTTTTGTTGTTGTTGTGATTGTGGTAATTGGTGTTGTTGGGGCCAGCTCGTTGAACAACATTTAGATTTGCCAAATGTTTGTGTTTGCACTTTGACGAATTCGTTAAGCTACTCAAAAAGTTTAAACAGAGTGTTCATAACTCGCCCTCCTCCAAAAGCGAACCTCAACTAGCTGAGACTGGGACCGAGACAGCAACAACAATGTTTGCTGTTTACGTTTTTATGGCCTGTTGACACAAGTACAGCATAGGCATCTTAGTCAATTACCGCTGTAATCGTGAGCCAACAGACCCGGGGAGCTGCCGTTCGAGCTGCAACCCGAACCCGGACCCAAACCCGATGTCGGAGACCCGAGTGCTGTGACCTCATTAGCTCGACACCCGAAACGCAGCCGGAGCACCAGTTGTACTCTGCTCGCTTATGTTTGCGCTATCTTTTATCTGTGGGCCGACTTATGGCAACATGTCGAGATAAGATAATGTCGCCAACAGGCGTGGCGACGTTGCCATGATGGAAAGGTTTCAGTTGAATGCAGCTGGACACGAAAAATGCTTTAAAATTGTCATCAAGTACAGGAGCCAATGCACTTCAAGAAAAAATAAGTCTTATATAAGTCAAAAATATAATTCCACCTGATTTATTTAGAAAATTATGATAACACTTTGTTCTTGTTGATATTTTACCAAATGAAATCATGAATCATTCCTAATTACACAATCGACCGTAAAAGATTTTTGTACTTGATATTAACGTAAAGCAAAGTACAATGTACTAAGATTATGAACTGTGTTTAAATTTTAAACAATGTTGAAATATAGAATTAACAACTGTAGTACTTATTTTCTGAGTGTACTAGAAAATCAACAATGTATTTTGAAGCGACTTAGGACATTCTGCCCCAACTTGTATGCGAATCAATTTGCATACAAAACAGTCGAAGTTTTCGTGGAATCGAAACACACCTATTTTCAGTCCACGTTTGTCTACCCGACGTAATCATGTCGCACCCTCCAAATCTCAAAATTACTGTTTCAGCGTTGTTTTATACACTTTTATATATATATTAACATAAGGGCACATTTCTTGACGTTGTTATGGCCCATTATTTAATGCCTATGTTTATAAATATTTTGTAAGTTTGATTGTATTCGCTTGTTATATTTCACTCAACCATAAAATTGATAACAAATTCTAGACGCGAACGCATAAGCGCGTATTTAAACGTATACGAACAAACAGCATACAAAATATTTGAAATCTTGTTTTGAATTATTGATGTAGATAATTCAATTTTGTTATTGGTGTCGTCGACACACCGAGGAAGAGGTAATATTTTTTGATAGTTAAAACTATGTACATTCCTTTTATTACCGTGCATTCCCGCACAGTAAAGAAAGCTTTCAGCTGCTCGATAATTTCACACCCATAAGATAGCATTCCACGGTTGATAATGGCGCAGCTGCAGCTGTCGCTTCCAGGTGAATGTCGGCGAAATGCTAAAGCCTATCTTGATCTGAGTTCAGGGTGTCGGGCCTCGGGTCTCGGGTCTTTCGATTTTACGCGACTTTATGTTAGCTACTGTCTCGGCCTGCGGTTTTTAGCAACAACGAGTTGAGTTTTATACGAAGGTGACTTCTATGCGAATGCATTACCGGTTTTTCTTTCCCTTGGCATTTGCCCGCTCGCTGTTCATCAAACTTGCAGTACTCTAAACGAAAAGAGTAATGCAATACACGCACACGCACACACAGACAAACACACACAAACACACACACAGGTGTAATCTGCCTTTACCCTTGCAGTGGGTAAAACAGCTTCGTTATCAGGCAAACAAAAGCTGGTCGGTTTAAGTCAACTGAATTGTATTTAATGCGTTTTAGTTAATTTTAAGTAATATAAAGCACATTACTTTTAAGTTATTTTAGAAGCACATATTAAATATTATATATTTATTTTTACTTTTATTTAGAATATACCTGAGCATAGGCAATAACTAAATTTCTTATTAATTAATTAGACTGTCGACACAACAAAACTTGTAAGTGTATGCCAAGTTCGTTTTACGAAGAAAAGCTTTTAGCTTCGCTCTCTCACTTCTCTTTTAGTTCGGCACTTTTGTTATTTTGAAAATAAGGCGCGTTTTTAGTCCTGACAGACTGTAAACGTTTGTCCATCTTTATGTTTACAGCGGTTCAGACCAAGTCGAATATCGGACATGGACTCGAAAAACGGCTGCTGCCATTTCTGCTGCATCAGCAGACAGCGGAGTGTATGTATGTGTGTGTGGGTGAGTGAATAAAAGTAAGTGCAATTTGTATAGGTTGCAGTTGGGCGATCTTTTGAGTGCGAACTAAGCTGTCTGTGCTGATAAAGCTGCAAATTTTCAGCAGGAAACTGGGCCATTGCTGGCTCAGTACTAGAATGGCAAATGTTTAGATAATGCCGACTAAAGTTTAAAATGTATATATGTACTATTAATACGCATATAAGTTCGAGTATACACACACAGCTGCAATGGCTGGCTTTTCTGTGAGTGTGTGTGTGTGTTTTTGGTGTGTTTTCGATATGACACAGCAAAGGCAGGTAATGAAGCCACAGGTAGGTAGACGACAAACAACTATACTCTCATCCACACACACAGTCAGACAAACGAACACACGTACGAACACGAGCGACTCAGGCTCGAAATGACGTGCGATAGAGCGAGCAAACTCGAACTGTGATCTGCACCCGCTTGTTGTTGCGTTCGCACTCGCGCTCCGTGGGCTTAGTCGTAAATGACGAAATCTCATCCCTCGTTTTCATTCAAATTCAATGTCTGGCTTGAACTGCACTTGCCACCAATTTTGCATCTCGGCCTGGCGAGTGGAAATATACTTGGATATATACACTTACCGTGCGTTAGTGGGTTGTGTGAAATGCGTAGCTCTCGAATGAAGCGGAGTAATCCAAAATTTTTAAATGATCGCTAGAATAAACACACAAACGTTATCCAAAACGAAAACAAGCACAAACTTAATCTGAAGGTTTTTTTCTAGCACTGCATAAAATATGTGTGTATTTCTTGTACTCAAATTTGCCTGTATATTTATTACAGAATTTTAATTTTTTTTTGTCACGTTTTTAGCAAACTTAGTAATGTATGCGGTTAACTTGAACTATACTTTGGCTAGTTATTGATCAAGCGAAACCGTTGCTCCTTATGTTACCGATATCTCGTGTGCGGCAGAAGTACCGCGTGTCTCGATTCGAGCGCCTTTTAACACCTGTTGAAGTTCAAAATCGACTGATCGTTGGGCCGTTGAAGTCAAGTAATACCCACATACAAAACTATCTGCTGTTACTGAGGTGAGCTGTTATGCGACTGTTAAGCGTATCGATGACAGTGTCAAACATCGATATATTAAAGGCACGCCACCTTGTGAGTATTTTGCGCCATAATGAATTGTTAAAGCAAATTGCATGTTGTCGCTTTACAGCGCCATCTTCTACAATTTATTTTTAAAACTGTTTATACCTAAAGGTTAGAAATGTTATATAGCGTGCTTTTAGGCCGCTCGTTTTATACTCTTCTTCAACATACATAAATATGCAACATAATTGCTTGCATATTAACAATCTTTCAATTTTTTTTTAATTTCGGCCTTATTGACATAATACACAACACAACGCAAATTTAAATTTTGCGCCACGTACTTAAACCGATGCCGGTTCCGATGAGAAGCTAGTATTTATCGTATCGATATACAGTATTATGTTAATGAGGTCGTATTTATGAAAATAAAAATTGTATTTGCTTTGCGAAATAAAAATTAATACAAATTTAATATTTTTAATGCATAATTTAGGTTTAGTTAGTTATTGGATTTTTTAATTTATTGCAAATCAACTCACACACCTTAATGCAATAGTTATATTTCTCAAAATATTTAACAGAGATTGAAAATTCAAAGTTTCGGTTTATGAAAAAAGGAACAGAAATAATAAATAATTTTACAATCAAAATATTTATAAATTCCAAATTGCAGTATTTTAAATGATAGCTAACGGCGGGCAGAAAAAAAACGAGGGTCACAGTACAACTAGGGATGCAACACGAACGCAACAAGATTATGACATTTTCGCCTGTCAAAAACTTTTGTCGTCCGCTCGCCCGATCTAAGCCTGTTATTATTGTAATTAATAAAATTTTTGTATATTCTGAGAATGTTTTCCGCCAACACACACTCTGTGGTAAGTGCAGGCCAACTACGATCCTGTTTTTGAACACATTTTCCACTCACAAATACTGAATAACTGTTGGTTTCTACTCAATGCCAGCCCTACCTTTACCTGGGTAATTTTAGTCGAAAACCGCACTATTATACTGTGAAACGGACCAAGTTACAGGCAAATGGCAGTGTTCCGCGTTTCTTTGCCGACAAGACAAAGTCCTCCAGCACCAGCAGTAGCAACACGAAGGCGCATGGCAAACATCATGACCTCGTGCTGGATTTCAAGAATCTGCTCATCAAGTCCGGGGCAAGTTTACAGGGTATCGTTGAGAGGGCCGCGCGACTGAATGGCATCCTGGACAAGGAGCTGATAAATGACGCACTGATTAAGGTAACCAGCATGCTACCCTCGATGCGCAACGTACATGTCACGCTGGAGGAGCCAGCTACTCAATGTAATCGTGGCAAACAACAAAATTACAAGTTTGAAGTCTTACTAAACCCTAAACAAAATGTTGGGCTGTAAGTAGAAGCGAACATGAACTATTATCGTTATTTTACCAAAACCTTCCAATTGCAGCAATATGTATCCAACTGTGATCAGAGGTCTTCTGAGCCCACAGCTAACATCCCTTCAGCTGTAAGTAGGAGCAAATGGAAATATTACTTAAGCAAATGTAATTAATCGGTGTGGTAATTTCTGCAGGAGACAGTTGCGCGACTTTAAGACGGATCGTTCCGTTGAGGCGGAACAGAAACGTAATCCCACAATGACAACCAGACTGAAGTCGGCTCTTCAAGGCTCGCCACAAAAACATGAAGGGGAATTGAATATCCAGGCAGATAAGCTTAAGAAACTTCTAGCAAAAACTGGCGAGCAGGGCAGCGTTCAAAATGCGGTAAGCTGTGCGATTAAATTTACCATTGAATAGCGTCGTGGCTCAACTAACTTAAATTGCAGGAAAGCATAAAAATTGCTTTTGCTGAGGGTTATTTGGCTGCTTCAAATGCAGAGGATTCACAGAAATCAGGAAAAGCAATGAAGTATCTAAAGGTAAGCTCCGTACTTGTAAATGTCCAAATGTCCCGACTTGTAACCCACTAAAGAAAGCATCTCCAACAGACTATTTTTGCAACACATACATATATATACTAAAAACAGTTCGATAAAAAGACACATAATAGTCTATTACTAATTGTAATTATTAAAATGCATATATAAATATTTAAAAGAGTTCGCCAATATGCAAAATTATTACAGAAGAAAAATGTTCATTGATTTTAAATCCCTATATATCTATTCTGTCAATAGAAGTGAATTTGATCATTCAAAGATAGCTTTCTTCTGGTTTTGTAGTGTGTTCTCGTCTGTGTAGTGAATATTGATCAATAATTATCACCCAGATTTTCCAGACACTCATTGTTATCGTCGTCTTCATCGGGATCTTTATGAGCTTCTTTACGTCCTCAAATGGATCGGTCTTCCGGTAAGCATTCACGCCTCGTTCCTTGATCCAACAGTTGTAAAAACTTGTTTGTTTTTAGCAGCATACAACTGGGCAATCAGGTGGAAGTAGATCCCGAGGAGATTCACGTTACGTTTGATGATGTCAAAGGATGTGATGAGGCCAAGCAAGAACTCAAAGAAGTAGTGGAGTTCCTCAAGAATCCCGACAAGTTCTCCAATTTGGGAGGCAAACTGCCAAAGGGTGTACTTCTCGTTGGCCCGCCTGGTACTGGAAAAACCTTGCTTGCACGGGCTGTTGCTGGCGAGGCAAATGTCCCCTTCTTCCATGCAGCTGGTCCAGAGTTTGATGAAGTCCTGGTGGGTCAGGGCGCCAGACGTGTCCGAGATTTATTCAGTAAGTAATCGATACCGATTTAAAAAAAATTTTATTTATGTTATATTTTCGATGTTCAAACTATCCACAGAGGCTGCCAAGGCTCGTGCTCCCTGCGTTATATTCATTGATGAAATCGATTCTGTTGGAGCCAAGCGTACAAATTCTGTACTCCATCCATATGCAAATCAAACGATCAATCAATTGCTTTCCGAAATGGATGGCTTCCATCAGAATGCTGGTGTGATAGTGCTCGGCGCGACGAATCGTCGGGATGATCTGGATCAAGCACTGCTGCGTCCCGGTCGCTTTGACGTGGAAGTTGTAGTGTCCACTCCCGATTTCACAGGGCGCAAGGAGATTCTGTCCTTGTATTTGGAAAAGATACTTCACGATGACGTGGACTTGGATATGCTGGCACGTGGCACCTCGGGCTTCACTGGAGCGGACTTGGAGAATATGATTAACCAGGCGGCTCTAAGGTGGGTCTGCTATAGCTGCATTCAGCAGTGAGCTTAATTATTGTTTTTCCGATTTTGCAGAGCTGCCATTGACGGAGCTGAAACTGTGAACATGAAACATTTGGAGACGGCACGTGACAAAGTACTTATGGGCCCGGAGCGTAAGGCGCGTCTGCCCGACGAGGAGGCAAATACAATAACAGCATACCATGAGGGAGGGCATGCAATTGTGGCCTTTTACACAAAGGAATCACATCCGCTGCATAAGGTTACAATCATGCCACGCGGACCCTCTCTCGGACACACCGCGTACATACCAGAGAAGGAGCGCTACCACGTCACAAAGGCCCAACTGCTGGCAATGATGGACACAATGATGGGCGGGCGTGCAGCAGAAGAGATTATTTTTGGCTCAGAAAAGATCACTTCTGGTGCAAGCAGCGATCTTAAACAGGCGACATCTATTGCAACGCACATGGTGAAGGATTGGGGTATGTCAGAAAAGGTCGGTCTCCGCACAATTGAATCGCCCAAGGGCCTGGGGACGGGTGATTCCCTGGGACCAAACACAATCGAGGCCGTTGATGCTGAGATCAAGCGAATTCTAAGCGATAGTTACGAACGTGCGAAGGCTATTCTGAAGAAGCACACAAAAGAACACAAGGCGCTGGCAGAGGCATTGCTTAAATATGAAACCCTGGATGCTGATGATATCAAAGCAATACTGAACGACAATCAGTAGTATTTGCCGGAATGTCTTCAGCTGGGCATGCACTGCATATAAATATAATTACATATATTTTAGTTACAATATTATAAACGTAAACACAATGAAGCAGAAAACCATAAAAGATCGGGACGCAGACGGACAGTTAAGAAATAAAATGTTATACATATTTTTGTTACGTTTCCTTCCTAATATACATTTGTAGTAATAATCATGTGTAAGCATATCGTTTATTATTTTTCTAATGTTGTTTTTATTTCTTTTTTGATACACTAGCAGCAACGTCTGCACATGTGGGCACCTTAAAGCAAACAGCTGAGCTGTTATTGCCGGCGCGCTGTAGCATGTTTTAATGAAAAACACTACACACCGACCTCATTCCTATTGCTGACGTCTAATCAATGGCTACGGAGTCATAAAGTATCGTATATATATAGCCGAAAAGTGACATTATCTTATATTTATATTTAAAATGAATAGAAATGACATTTATTTCCGTACATGTGGATGTTCTGTTAAGTCGAATTTCGGTATTTTTATTGCTAACTTTGAGGTATTTTCGTGTTTGCCGCCCGCGGTCATACTTATAGTTAATTGATTGTAAAAAGGTACAAGTCAACTTTTCGGCTAGGAAAATTTACAAAATAATAAGTTGAGATGTGTGAATATGAGTTTTCCGAGACCGCATATACCAAAATAATATTCCATGCGGCCAAATACCCTCACCAGGCTGTGAATGGCTTACTGCTGGCCGAGAAGAAGCCAAAAGGTTCCATAGTGCAAATCACGGATGCGATCCCTCTTTTCCACCAGTGCCTTCATGTCACTCCCATGGCGGAAATAGCACTTATGCAGGTAATTTATAATGTTTGACACTAAACAGTGGGCTGCATTGTGATACTCTAATTGCAGATTGACGCGTACGCTGACAGTGAGGGATTGGTGATTGCCGGCTACTATGCCGCTCCGGAGAACTTTTACGATAACCAAATCGAAAAGGCGCCAGCTGCCAAAATCGCTGACAAGATACAGGAGAATTTCAAGAACGCCTGCTTTGCGGTTGTCGACAATAAGCTGATTTCACTTGAACACAATCGGGCTGCGCTTCACGTGTATGGATATTCCAGTGAATCGAGTCGCTGGTCAAAGGCCAAATATACGCTAGTCCAATCGTCACAGACGTTGGAGGGTGTCTCTCTGCTATTGAAGCGGGGTGCCATGCGGGACGTTATCGATTTTGATAACCACCTGGACAATCCTGAGAACGACTGGACCAATCAGTTTTTGAACCAATCGCTGAAGGATCTGCAAAAGCTTTACTAGTTCGACCGTTATCTAAGTATGTTAAAAACTGTTGGCAAATGTGCATTTGAAATGAATTAGCAGAGGCGGAAATTCAACCTTGCAATTTAATTTATTGTATTTAATTACAATTGGGTTTCAGTAATCTTTAGAATAATGCATATAAGTTAAATAACATTCAACTAATTAATAAATAATCAATTCTTTCGTATTTGGTATCGAGCACAAGCCCTAGCCCTGCCCGATCTATAAGTCCGTCTGGCTGTCCGTCTGTTGTCCCCGTCTTCAGTTGAGTTGTCTTGAGTGCGTGTTATTTAAACTTAAACATGTTTACAATTACAATTAATAAATACAAATGAATAATATGCATAGAGTTTTTGCTTTTTGGTTTCTGTCCTATAAATTTAAATATTTTACAACAATATTGTAATATCGCGATTGCTGATTATACATAAGTACATAATACGTATGTGGATATATCGGAGATCGAAAGTATCGCAAAAACGTTATTTTTTGTGTTTTGCTTTTGTTTGTTTTTTTTTTTATTTTATATTAATTTTAAGGTATTGTATAATTCGATATTATGAAGTTAAACGCCAAACGAACCTTTATTACATACACATTAGTAAATATATAGTATATATGGAACGCGGGGCAAGGAACGGGAATTGGAATTGCATTTTGTCAACGTTTGCATCTTATTTGATCTTATGTCTTGTTGTCTTTATATTTGTATATAATATCAATTATAATTATTGTTGCTTGGTATGCAAATAGATAAATTTATTGTATTCGTATATTAGATATATGTATATGTATTTTGTTGTTGCTTGTATATAGTTACTTGAACGATATCTGTTGCTGGTATCCTGTATATGCGAATGCATATAGATATTGCTGGGATTTTGGGCGTGTTCAAACTGTTTTGTTGTCCATGGTGTTGGTACGAGGGCGCGTTTTGATTATATCCTAGCTATACACAAGTGCACTCTGCATCAGCTATATACATACATACATATACATATAAACCAGTATATGCCAAAGTATGTGCACACCTCTTTGATTCTTTTTTATTTTGTTTTTGTTTTGTATTAACATACGTAGTATGACAACTTGAATTGCACCATGTACACAAGAAGTAGTTGTTGTTGTTGTTGTTGTTCTGTGTGTGTTCATCCATCTTCACATGTTATGTTAGTTGATCTATAAGAATGTAATATATGTAGACCCATTATATCTGTACGCATAGATATGTGAGTGGTGTGCGTGTGTGTATGTGTGTGTGTGCAACTAAAAACTGACAAGGCAAACAACAATTACTCTATATATGTGTGAAACTGTCGCTTAAATCGGGTCTTGTGTGTGGTTTCGAATATTGTCCATCTGGGGTCGATCTAGAGATTGCCACCAATACTGATATTTACCATTCCCGAGGACAGAGAGTTGATGGCATCTTCCACCGTCGGCTTGTGTCGATCGATTTTAGATGAGTTTATGGGCGAGAAGTTGTCTACGATTGTAAGCGTGAATGAATATAGTACACAAACACAACAACAATAAAAAAAAACAAACAAAAATATATGCGATTGCAAAACAAATGTCAAGTGCCAATTACCGAGATCACCACTCGAACTGGAGTCCGTAAAACTGGGCGTGCCCTCTGTCCAAGTGGGTGTTGAGCCCTCACCTGAAGCCGGTGGCGTCCAAGCCAGCCCGCCACGTGACCCATAATGGCTGCTCGACGATGTGTCCACAGCCAGAAACGTGTCCAGATGCACCTCAGAGACGCTGCAAGTGGAACACAACTCGATCAGTTCTTCGATAAACAGTTAATCAGAAAGTACCTAACGATATCCTCCTTGTAGGAGCCACGATAGGCGGGGCCAATGTTCATTTTACGCTCCAAATACTGCGGCTGTTGCTGGTAATACGGCTGCTGTTGCTGCTGCTGCGTCGGTTGGTGGTGATGGTGTTGATGTTGATGATGCGATCTGCGCCCAATCGAGGATGTGCTGTTCTTGTTCGAGCTGTCCTCGGAGATGTCGTCAAAGGCGGGGGGAGGTGTTGAACTGCATGATGGAGTTGTGCCTAGCAATACATGAGAACAAAAACAAAAAAAGCACAATGAGCGACAAGTAAAGATAAACTACTCTCAGAGAATGGGTGCGAATTGAGACAAGCGATAGGAGAAAAGCAGGCTGCCGCCTAGAAGCAACTATTCCGTCTCAGGTCAAGCGAGTCCCGCAACGTTGCGCCAATCGATGGCGTATCCGTGCTCTCGGGTATCGTTGAAGGCGCCGCTTTGGGTGCGCGTCTCTTGCCCCGTTTCGGACGTTGCGGTGGTGCTGGCGCCACGGCCAGCTGCTGTTCCTGTTCTTCCATAGGCGGCACCTCCAGCACCGGCAACGATCTCTGCCGGCGGTAGGTGCCCTCCAGTTCGCGCTTCACCTCGAGGAAGGTGCTCACCGACTGCAGCAGGTTGTCCTCCTGCTGCTCGCACGACTCGTCGCACAGAGCCATGTCCACAAAGTGCAGATAGCGATGGCGCTTCTGGTGCCGCCGCAGCTGTTGCCTGGCCCGACTGGGGGACTGCGTGCTGGCGCTAACTGTGGTTTGGCCGGTGCGATAGCTCTCGGCGCGAATGGGCGGAAAACTGCGCACAATGGAGCCCACCGAGGAGCGATCGCTGCGTGCCACAAAACTGTTCTGGCGCTGAAACATGTCCACATGGTTGAGCAGACGGCCCTGCTGCTGCCGCCGATAGCTGCTCTCCGAGCGCGCCGTGGAGTAGGCGGACTGCAGGGACTCCCGCCGACGCACTGAGCTGCTGCGGCGTTGCCCCGCAAGTGGAGCAGGTGGCACAGGTGGCTGGTGGTTGCCAGCACTGTCGCACACATCAAACAGATCGTGCAGCTCCAGCCAGTCCTGGACGTTGCTGGGCGAGCGACGCTCCCCGAAGCGGGGCATCGGCTCAATGGGCAGTTGGAGTGTGTCGCTCGAGTGTGCTGTGGCTGTGTGTGTGCCTGTGTGTGTGGATGAAGTGTTAACGTGCGGTGCTATACCTGGCGTGGTCGAGTGCGCCCGACTGTCCTGTGTATCCTTTCGACGAGGCGAGCCGCGTGGTGGCACTGGCGGAGGAACACGCGCCTTCAGACTGCTGCCAGCAGCTGCGGCCGTCGACGCCGAAGTGGACGCTCGCTGCCTCACTGGCGGTGGCACATTGCTTGAACGCCCACTCTCCCTATCCCTATCCCTATCCCTGTCTCGATCCCGATCCCGATCACGGTCCCGCTCTCGCTCCGAGTTGGCCGAAACTGACGCGGATTCTGATGTGGCCGGTTTTGATTGTTGGTGTATTTTGCCGCTGCTGTGTGAGTGCGAGGCCTGCACAGCTGGGGAATAGAGGAAGATATAAGTTATGGCTGCTCTTCGATATTGCTAGAGATCGGCACTTACGTCGTATCATGTCGTTCTCGCTGTCTATGGAGCGCTGTATAGCCTTGGAGAGGCTTTTTCTCTTCGAAGGGGAATGCTTAAGCGCTGGAAAGTTGAAGAAGATTATTAGATTATGTATATTAAAATTACGAAATTTGATTAATTAGAATTGGTTAAAACAAGCGCAGCACTTAAAGCCATTGCATTGGATTATATATTTATAAGTGGGTTACAGAAATGAACACTAACGTGAGATCGAGAGGCATGCTTTGCGTCCGGTTTCATCAACCAACCAAAGTGCAGTAACATAAACATTAACAGAAACGGAAACGGAAATCAATATAAGAAACCAAATATAATATTGTTTTCATAATACATAAAAACTAAATATGATCCAAAACAGCAGATCGTGAACATAAGTTTTCAAACATCATTGAAGAGTGATTATTATTGTTTTGTTTACCTATATAACTGGTTACCAAGGTACGAAATTTTCTGTGATTTCCTTTGATCTCTGGGAGATCCACTATTGCGTACAAGTGAGTAATGCGCCAAAAAGTAATATCGAAAAGAAAGCAGAGAACAGCATTTGTTTTTGTTTTTTTTGTTTTTAATTACAATTTTAAGATTCAATATAAGAAATTAGCTGACTACCGAATTATAGCGCACGAGGGCAAGTGTACTATATTGCATTTTTGCTGCATAAAAACTGAATTAAACAAAACTAGCAGTTTACAATTTTTAGTTGATATGTATGTGTGTGTGTGTGTGTGTGTGTATCTCAAGCTACTTGAGTGTGTTGCAGCTAGGCCAAAAAAAAAACACAAAAAAACGACGCCAAGTGTCAACATCAACTTGTTTAAGGAGAAGTTTTTCAAACGCTTTTTTACTTGGTACTTTGCCAATTGCACAAAAATGCTTTATAGTACGTGTACTTAGCCCAATTGCGACAGCCAGCTGACTTACGCGATGGTATCTTGCGGAATACGGTTTTAGCCATAAAGTTTTGAAATCTTTGAGCATAGAACGAGGGCCGACAAACCGAAACGGTCTCCTATGATTATACAAACAAGATAATGATAGTCTCTCTCACTTTATACAAATCTCTCTAGTCAGTTTATCAAACAAGCACTTACGCCATCGTGTATGATGCTTTTGAATGTGTGCTCCAGCTTCTTCTTCAGCCTATAAGATTGCAGTATGTCGATGATGCCAATGTAGAGCAAGAGGCGTTCGCCCTTTTCGCTGCGTGCAGGTATACCACCGGGCCTGGTTGGTGAGCAAAATACAATTCGTTAAAGATCATGTCGAAAATAGTTATAAAAGTCAACTTACGGCACATCCTCCTCGTCGTCGATGGGTTCGCTCTCCGCCTGAATGCTCTCCATGGCCGTGGAGTGCGCCACCAGACGCTGCCGATTCACGGATCTGTATGCCACACTGCATTAGCATGTCATCAATAGCAATTGCGAGAGGAGATACTCTGTCAGCTCAATACTCACTTGTTTCTGCTGATGCCAGTGGCCGCGTCGCGATCCTTGCCATCGCTCTCCACAGCATCCAGCGGCTCGTCCACATCGGAATCCTCCGCCAGCGGTGCTCTTAATGGCTTTCTATGCTCACTCAGTTTCTCCTTGAGGGCCACGTCCAAATTATGCACGCCCAGAAGCAGCGAATAGTCCATTATCTTGAACGATTCCAGCACAGTGCAATCCCTTTGAATAGTCTTGATGAGTGCCGAATAGGTTTCCGCCTCCAGGAATATGCCATTCGGATGCTGTTCCATAAAGTCTAGATCCTTGTACGTGGGCGATTTCTTGGCGCGTTCCGCCTTCGATGCCTTGCGCTTAAAGGTCGAGCCCTTGAGATCGTATTTCAGATGCATTCGCACCGATGACGGCAGCAGATTGTTCATCACCACCAGGCGAATATTTTTGGCGTTGCTCGTTTGCAGGCAGTAGAGACCGAAGAATTTCGGCAAAAGGGTGCGCGGATTTTGATTTAGATTCATATAATAGCTATCAAACGAAATAAATGCGTTAATTAAACAATATTTTAATCGAAGTCTATCGCTTACCCAGGCAGTAGTTTTTGTAAAAATTCACCCTCTTTGTGTTGCACCGTTTTGATAATAAACTCATCATCGTCCGTTAAATAGAATATTGAGCCGGAAGCACCTGGATTCGATAATTCGCGCAATGGCGAAGTGCACATAGACATCTGCGGCAAATTATGACAATTAAACACAACATTTTAAAAAGCCTATTTTCGGTAGTAATACTGACCATAAAATCATCCGGCTGTATGCCAAACAAATCACGAAAGTAACGAAATGCTATGGGCGCATAGATCTTATATCTGAATTCACTATAATGGTGGGCAGGTGTAAGGCTAGAACCCTCTGGCGGAAACGTAATGCTCTCGATTTCCCAGAAGTCCATCATAAGTAGATCACGTTTGGGCTTTGACGCCAGGCTGCCGACCTGCCAAAAAAACAAAATCATAAATATTTGACTGAATTTAAATATAGTTCGTCACTTACAGTATGCTGTATGCCCAGCTGTATGGAGCCCATAATTTGCGATGTCTGTATCTTCTTGTAGGTAATCTCGCCGCCTTCGCCAACACGTCTGTGTCCAATCTTTCGCTCCTTGTCCGTTTTGTTGGCCGACCGCAAAGGCCGATTGAGCCCCAACTGAGAGTAACGGTAGAAAATATATTCGACCTCAATGCTATATATACACCTATCTACACATGCACGGATATGCATATGTCTTTTGATTATACTTACATCGGGCGATGAGTTACGCACATGGTCGGTGGAAACTACAAGTGGACAAAGCGTATTATTATTAGTTAACAACTTAATGTGCTGAGTTCATCAATTATTTAGAATGTGAAGGATATGAATAACCAATGAACTAACTGGGAACAAATTCAACTTGAGCTTGAACTTGGGTCAGCTATATATATTATATACATATACGTTACACGCAAAGCGTTACGCTTACATGCACACACATACACACACTCTCTCTCTCTCTCTCTCTATCTGTCTCTCTTTCGCTCTTTCTCTCTGGCTGGACATCCATTAATAGTTGACAGGTTGTTGGCCGCTTGAAAGTTTCTTTTGTTATCATTTGCTTTTCGTGGCTCTTTAAATATAAATATCAATTCTAAAAGTGTTGGCATTGGCTCAGTTGGCCAATCAAACAGTCAGTCAGTCAGTCAGTCAATGCCTCAAAAGGGGGTTGCTGGCCCCTGCTGCCACCTACTTTGGTACTTTGGACACATGCGCCACGGCCACTTCCATTTGCCATTCATTGATTTTTTGTCTACGTTTGAGCGAGTTTGCCTATGTTTCGCACACTTGTTTTGGCAAGTTCACAAAAATCTCCGAATTGTACTTTTTCATATATGCAAATATTTTGATTATTTTTTTTTAATTACCATTGCTTGGCTCCGCTAGTTTAGCTTGTGATGTTGAGGAGCTGTCCAGGTCAATGGTATTGATGGTGTCTCCGTCGCCGGACGCCATGCTGACGCATTAGCTGCTTCAGCTGTTCCTGCTGCTGCTGCTGCAAAAAGTTGGCAATCGCCCACGTTTCCACCTAGCTACAACCGATACTAGGACATGATGCTCGCACTTTTATCGGGTTTGTGTGTGGCGATTGGAATATGGTTTTAGCAGCTACTTTTGGTGTGGTGGCTCGTGTTCACTTGGATTATCCAATCGGTGGGCCAAGGGAGCAGAAACCTTGGCTCTTTTCTAACATATATTGTCTGACCTATGGCGTCAACTTTTTGCAATTTAAGTTCGCGACGATGTTGATTTCCCTGCTGTCATTTTCACTGCATACTCATAGGCTAACTGGAAGGCGCACTGGAAATGCTTGTGCGTGCATGCGCACCAGGGCTGCAAACTCAAATTAGAACACAAAGCACAGGGCTGTATTTGGCAATTGCCATGCAAGATGTGCCAATTGTAGACAAATAACGGATAACATTTTTAAATAATATTTTTTTCTGAATTTAATTAGATAGATTGGGTGAGATTTTAATTTAAGTCTCAAAGATCAAAACACTACTTCCAATTTGATGACCGTAGTCAGAGCGCAGAGTTGCATTTACTAAACACATGAATGAAAATTAAGCAATAGGCAAACGATTTATTTAATGCACTTTTAATGTTTTCGTTTTTTTATTAGCGTTTCTGTACTCAATTAGACCTATACATCATACATAACTATTTATATATATATATTTTTTTATTTATATGGTAAATATATGAATACAATAATTTGTTTTAGTTTTGTTGTTGTTTGTTTGTTTGTTTGTTGTTTTCTGTTTTCTTTAGTGTTTGTATTTGTTGTTGTTGTTGTTGTATTTTGTGTATTATTCGTTCTGTTTACTCTCTGTGTATGTGTAGGTGTGTGTTTTTTTTAACTTACATTTACATGCATTTACAAAATAAGCGCTCTTTTTAAAAATACCGCAAAAAATTACGTTTATCGTTAAAAATTCTATTTAAAAATTAAAAATTTTAAACATTCTATACGAACATAAAAACAAATACGTACATAGCCTACAAAAAAACCACTACCAAACTAACTGCTTAAAGCTAAAGATGCGATCGACATAACTACGGCGACTGTTGTCCATTTGCGTTGTATATTTGTGGCTTTATCTGTGAAATGACCCAAAATAAAAAAAAAAACACTACAAGATTAGAAAACAGTTTTGGGGATCAAGGGGGCCAGCTTACCTCTACTTACCATAGAAAATAGTCTCCCTGCGTTTGGTATAGTTTGTGCCAAGCAGGAAAAACGCACATGTTATCGGTGTGGGTGATTCGAGTTGATCTCTAGGAATGCGCGTTCGCACTGTCATGCTGTACAGGCCGCTCGGGTTCTGATCCAACTGCGTCAGCACCGAGTCCAGTATGTGTGTATCGAAGCTACATTTCAAAAGGGTAGGGGAGGGGGAGCCTTAGTTATCGTTATGCGAATGATTGCGTCTTACTTACATGACAGATAGCACCGGCTGTGGAAACACATTCTGCACTGCGCACATGATGTCCACGTCTGTCTGTTCGCCACCCATGCGTGCCTCCAGCATGAAATCCGACTCAGGAACTGTTTGCGAATTGGTCGAGCATTGGAATGGGCATGTCGGTCGGCGATGTCGTTGTTCATGGGGCACGGGGCAAAAAATCCGTGAGAATTAATCAAGTGTCAAACTAAACAAAAACACAAAAATAAAACTTTCGAAATAAAGAAAGAAAAAACACAAACAAAAACAACAGGCGGCTCTTGGCTGCTGGGTGGGCGTTTTGTAACCGCAGCGACTGCCACATGACACGCATGCAAATATGAGTCGCACGTGCCACAAACACACACACACGCACACACCCGCCCACATAGGGCAGCACACCCAAACCAACACCTATGCAAACAACTTCACGCCATAAACAGGTGAGGAAAAAGATAGCGCGGCAAAGCCGACTGCTTTTATACGCTATAAATTCTAGCTGTTTACTATTATTCATAGACTAAGCTATGAAACGTAATATATTTAATTTTTTTATATTAAGAAAATTAATGTATTTTAGCTCGATGAAGAACGAAAAGAGAAATTTAAATAAAAATATTTACTAGAATTTTTACTTTTTTCTTGGATAATCTGGATAATCTTGTAAGTGTGTTTAAAAAAAACTTTCATCTTCAATATAGAAATTTTAAGATGTATGCCAAGTTGAATGACAACATGAAAAACCCTTTTTGGTGCAGTGTATTTGAATAATAAAATAAAAATAAAAAGACAATAGACAAATATGTGGATTGTAAACCCACTCACATACCGATTATTTGTAAGCGGGCACTTCGTTTGTCCGTGGACTCAAAGGTTTGCACGGCACAAGTGTATTCGCCCGTCATGTTCCAGTCGGGATTCTTTATCGATATAACACCGGGACTGCCCTCCATGGTGAATATTTTGGTGTCTATCTTTGCCTTCATGAAGCCCTACAAGGGTCCCAACAACAACAACAGCACAAACAAAGCACAACAACATCAATAACAACAACACGTGTAAGAAGAACAAGAAGAAAGCGAATTTTATGTTAATTAATTTTTTGCCGTCTGTGTTTGAGTTTTTGCCTCAATGGGGTGACGATGTCGATGACTCACCATGGCGAAACCCTTCACGGAGGGTATCCATTGATAGATGGAGTGATTGTTGAACAGCCACTTGAGTACAAAGCCCTTCTCCCGCGGCCCCATCTCATACTCGCAGTCCAAGACCAGAGGATCCGGCTCATTATCACGTTCGAGTGTGTATGTGTGCGGCACCCGCAAATTGGTAATGCGCACCGTGTGGGTCACTGTTGGGGAATTGAGATTAATATAACTATAAACCAAATACAGCTAATTCTCTACTTACCCGTGAGTAACGTGAGGCCGGCCAACAGCGTTGCGCACAATATGCTCCAGCTCCAGCTCGCCATGTGCGCGTTCTGGTTGTCGACCTGGTCGCGGTCGTCGTCCTCGTTGTTGTCGTTGTGCAGCCGTAGCTTTAGCGTTTCCTGGACGCTCAACAAAAGTAACCTAAGCCCGCTGACGCAATTTATGGCCTGACCAACAGGATTCGGCTCTGGTTCGGACTCAGGCTAAGGCGGTCGTCTGCCTCCGGCCGCTGTGCATTGCTCAACAGCCTTTTCGGCGTATACTCGCACGAATTATCACTTTTCTCATTACCATAAACATAACATCACAAACAACAGGCCGAATGTGGACCTGCGACGCGTCACTGGGGGCTTCCTCGCGGAGGGGGGTTCGGGGGTGGGTGTTTGTTTGAACGTTTTGTATCGCTGCTGCTGCTGCTGCTAATGCTGCTGCTGCCACAACTTTTCAACGCTCTATGATGAGCTCAGCATTTTGGGTAACCGAATTGGAACGAAAATCAGATCTGTATCACAAGCGAACACATTTTGAAAACTTTTGCGCTTATCTGGCAGCTGATTATTTGATTATACGCCAAATGCAATCGCATTAAATATCGCAGCAATTTAGAGTTAGCACATATACAACTTTATGTGTTGGTGAAAAATCGACTTTTTGCTGTGTGTGTGCGCCAGTATGTGTGTGTGTGCGCGCGCGAGTGTGTGTGTGGGGAATTATGCCAAACGGAGTTTGCAGCTCCGTACCGCTGGATACCAATAGTGTTGGTATCTTCTATTTAACTGTTGTCCTTTTTCCAGCCTAGCTTTTAATGTTTTAACACTGGAATACCACGCTACAAAAACTACAGAGCACTGCCAAGCTTTTGTTAACCGTCGCAAGCTTTCGCCTCTGACGCATTATCAACGTGTCGTCCTTGTTTGTCCTGCACCACAATCGCAATCAGCTGAGCGCAACCAACGGCCAATCCTGGGGCGCATGCGCCAAATTCGACAAACTGACGTTTCTGTTTGACAGTTGGTTAAACGTCAAAAAACACTGCGAATTGTGCGCAACAACTCAAAAAAGGAGTTGCGGCCTTGAATTGAATTTGAAACAAACATTTTTGGTTTTCTTATTATTATTAATTAGTGAACAATCACTCTTGTATTCTGCTTAAGTTGCGCTGCTCGCTACAAATTCATTGCCTACTTTTCGGGGTCAAAGCGAAACTGCGACAAAATATCGATGCAAGATTCTAACATTTTATAATTTTTCTAAAGATTTTTAATACATGCTTATGTTCAATTATTACTTGCAAAATGTTGAAATGTCCCATAAAAAGTATTACCCATCATACAGTGAGAAAAATTCCCTAAAATGTCAAACACGAGTGAAAAGGAATTCGCACTGTTTGATTCTGAAAAGTTGTAGGCTTTAAACATTGCTTAATCTAAATCAATCATCAATTAAAGTTAAGATTATAGTACCCAATACAACTTTTGTAATAATTTATAGTAATTACTGGCTTTGAAATTGTAATATTATTATTTATATTATATTAATCTTATTTATATTTATATTTATATTTATATATTACAAATTATACTTACTTCTTTCTATGCCCCACAACACTCCTTTGCACCGTTTTCTAATTATACGTTTTTATTAAATTTTCAATAACATCAGCAAATTTCTTAGAGCCTACTCTATAGTTAATAGTGTTTTATGTGCTGAGCGCATTGGCGTACAATTATAATTACACAGACACAGAGACAGACGTACATAGTCGATATACATATACATGCTTTATACTTACTATATGGAATCGGTTTAAAAGTATGCTATAAATATTTAATTTTTTCTTTATATGTATGTGTATGTATGTATGTGTTTTGCTGCATCCCACACTCAGGTATAATGCAAATAAATATGTACTATATTTTATACAATCGATGTGGACTCGCAACTGGCGCGTTTATTTGGTCGCATTAAAATTTCGTGCTGGCATTAAAGTATTTTCCGAGAATGCATCCAGCGGATAATAGGGGATACGCGTGTATCAGTTGGGCAGATGCATTCCGTGTTTACAGCAGGCTACAGCTAAAGTTTACAACGTACAGAGGTGCTAAAATATGCTTAGATCGTAACTGAAATCACTGGAATATACACGAGCATATGGCTATATATACAAGCATATGCAATATGATCCTGTACCGCGCCCGGATCATCTAATCACTGGCCGCCCCATCGCTGTGCCCGTGGCCGATCAGCGTCTCGATCCGAAAGTCCTTGGCATTTGTCTGTTTGGTGCATTTTAGGCCCGCGGGTTCACTGTCCAGGTGCAGCAAGGTCGTCCTGGTCAGCGACCTATGCGGATGCGCATGCGCCTGGGCGGGCGTCTTCGGACTGGACGTGATCGCGAGCGAGCTGTTGGACGCCTCCGCGTGCTCGAAGAGCATCGCATACGGTGAGGTGCGCTCCGGCTCGGGATCTGGGTCGCGCGTGGTGGCCTCCGATGCCACCTCTAATCGATTTGGATTCGTGCACACCGAGTCCACCGAGTCCGATATGTGCGAGTCCTGTTCGTGCTCATTGGCACTCTCCACGTCAATTTTATCGCACGAATTATCGTCACCATCCACATCATCGTTGTACACATTGAGATCCGGATAGCTACCCCGGTCCGGGTACTCCATGGCACCGAGCCCGGCAGCCGCTGCGGTGACATCAAATGCATATGGATTTTTGTACTTGTTGGCTCTGCCAGCGTCGCCGGCTGCGCTGCCGCCACCACTGCTTTGAGGCAGTGCGTCCACGGCCTCTGTCCGGCGGTTGATAAACGACAGGCGATCGAACTTTTCGCTGTTGCTTTGGTAGAACGAAGCTTCCGCATTGGCAAAGAAATTGAACTTTTTATCCACACGCAGCGCCGTGTCGAACGCATCGCTGGGCGTGTGCATCACGTCAAAGTCGCGATTGCCGTTGAAGTTGGGCACATTGAAGTGCACCGGCACCAGCGGCACCGGCTTCCGTATCCAGAACGGCGACAGTGTGCCAAAGACCGCAGGAAACGAGAAGCGTTGCATGGCCGGCGCACGTTTATAGCGCTTCCGGCGTCGCAGGAAGCTGCCATTGTCAAACATGTCCTCGGCCAGAGGATCCAGTGTCCAGAAATTACCTTTGCCCGGATTGCCCGGTTCGCGTGGAACTTTGATAAAACAGTCATTCAAACTGAGATTGTGCCGAATGGAGTTCTGCCAAGCGGGAAACTTGTCCTTATAGTATGGAAAACTGCAAAGATATGGCAAATATATATATTAGATTCATTCGTATAAAACGCATATTATTCCACTGTATAAATCTATTCTTTGGATCGGATATTTTGTCAAACATGTATTTAAGAAATTTTCACAATGTTCAAAGTGGTTTAAATTCGATCACATAAACGCGTCACACTTTATATTCCTGATCGGTAGTCAATAATTGTAAGCATATCATACGAAAGTTACTGATCAGTAGAAATTAAATTGTTATATAAATCATATTCTTAAAGAATTTTTACTAAGTAAAAGAAATTTGGTCATAAAACAAATTATAAGAAAATATATTATAAGCAAGACTTAATTAAAACTTGAAATTTCAAAATGAATGTTCTATATAAGTTTATCTATAATTATATATTTAGGTTAGATAATCCATTGTTTATGTAAATTTATCTGAATAAAATAAAAATCTGAAGGTTTCTAAAAATATTACCGAAAAATTTTTTTCATTTTTATATGTACAAAATAAAGCCGTTCTAAATTGGGCGTTAATTTTGGGGTTCGGTTCTAAACTTTATTTCCCATCAATGGGTTCTTAAAGTACTAACTCTGACTGTACCGATTCTACACTTAACAAATAAAAACTTGAGTCCGATACTATATCAGAAATTTTTGGAAATTAAACTAATATTTTTTGTAATTTTTGGCCAGATTTTAACTATACCTAATTTTGAAAAATAATCTCTTTTTTTATTCAGTTCTCTCATTGAATACTCGTACTAGAATTGTCGGCACTTACCGGGACATTATAAAATCACATATTCCACTGAGTGTGAGTTTCTTGTGTGGGGACTGTAGTATGGCCATCGTGATCAAGGCTATATAGGAATACGGGGGCTTTACTAAGGGCCCGCCGGTGCCGCCGGTGCCATTGATAGTTCCGCTGCTGTTATTGTTGTCGCCGCTGCTGCTGCCGCCGGCGGCTGTGGACTCGAAATCGCTGTCGTCGCAGATCATCGACATCTCCTCCGCAGCGGCGGCGGCTCGCGAGGATGCGACGCCGCCGCGTTGACTCTTGTGCAGTGGCGGGGACGGGGAGGCGCTGTCGTGCAGGGCGTGCATGGGATCCGTGCTGGTGTGCATGTTTGGCTTCAGCTCTAACTAATCTAATCCTGTATACACTGCACCAAAATGAGCTGTCTTTCTAGTTGTTGTTTAGTTAGTTGTGCTAGTGAAGTGCTTAATTTGTAATGAGGACGTAAAACTTGTTTGACTATTGCTCAGGAACTGATTAATGTGCTTTTCACTTAATTTACTTTGATATTTTTAACACGTTGTAACGATACTTCCGTTTCCGTTTCTGTTTCCACTACCGTTTCCGCTACCGTAACCGTTTCCGCTTTTATTGAACTTGATGCAACTTGTCACAGTAACGACTTTAAGGCTGATTCTGTCGCAACATCCGTCGGTCTGTCTGTTTTAGGCGGAATCCTTTTGCCAAATGTTAACTGAATCGCAACGAAAACGAAAATCTTCTCGCCCGAAATGTTTTTCTACATAACTCAAACATTTATTTATCAAAACCGCTGCCGCTCTCGCTTCCATGAGCTTTTGTCGGCGCTGCTATGTTTTCGTATCTCGAATAACTGTGATTCTACTGTCGACGTCGTCGTTGACGCTGTCGTTGTCGTTGTCGTTGCCGTTGCCGTTATCCCCGGCGTCAACGTCAACAGCGCAGTCAACGACAGCGCCAGCGTCAGCGCATCACCATCCCTGCTTAACAGCGAGAGCAACTGAGATAGCACTATGCATCTGCTCTATGCTGCGCTCAGCAGGGGATGACTGAGATTGTAAACCAATCTACGACCAAGTACACCCCAATAAAACGAGTCAGGGAGTGGGCAGAGGCGACAGCAGCCGCTCTCGCGCATATTCACACACACACACACAAACACACACACACACACAGACTGCGTAATAACATAAAATGGTGGAGTGCTGCTTGCTGTAAATGTGATATTTGTGTTTTCCTCTCCATCTGCTGTGTAACGCGGGCACGGACGCAAATTGGCAGGCGACGGCGACGCCAACGACTGCAGAAGCCAAAACTCATGGCGTGTACCCCTCCCGCTCCCACTCCCCTCTAGCTCCTCTAGTAGGCCCCAGGGCTGACGGGCAACATTTTCTCAAATTCAGATACCTTTTGCTGCGTTGACGTCGTGGCTCTTAATAATGTTTCATTATGTCAGCCGCACACACGCACAAAGAGAGGCATTCAGCCTTATTATGTGAGTGTGCGTGTGTGTGTGTGTGTGTGTGTGTAAGTGCTGTGCTAGTATGCGCTCTCGTTCAAATGTTAGCATTTTTATGTGCGAATGTTTTTCTAACCGTATGTCGGGCGTTCTCGTTCTCGTTTTAGCTTAGTTTGGTTGAGTTTGGTTTGCATTCCATCCCCACCCCGCTACCGCTCCCCTCCCCTTCCCCACCGCCACTCGCAGCCAATGCGCCATTTTCGCAACATCCTTAACACAATTGGGGGGTATTTTGTATACATGTTTAAACACATAGAAGTGTAGATCTGTGTGTGTGTGAGTGTGTATTATTTCTCTTTTTCATTTTCGCTGTTTTTGTTCTCTAGTTGTTAGACATTATTGTTGCTGTTGTTGTTGTTGTTTTTGCTGCTTTTGCTGTTCGCTTTCTTCCCTTTTCAAATTAAACATTCAGTAGTCAGTTTTATTTGTTGTACTTTGTTCAAATTAGTTTTCAGTTTTGCGGAAGTTGCTGGCACACAAACGCACACACACACATATATATATGTACCCTCTACATTTATATATATGTAGACACACACACACACTCGCAGCTTAACAATAATGGCTGGCAACTCCACCTCCATTTTCTATGGCAGAACAATATTGATATCATTCCCTTCTCCCTGCATGATTTTCATTATTCTATTTTCTTTTGCTCATCCTATCTATCCCATTCCAATTCGCCACTGTCGCCCATTCGCTGTACAAAAATTCACTTGGCCACACTTACAAATCACTGATTTCTAGTCAACGTTGTGGGCGTGGTAACGCCCCACCGTATACATGTCTCTGTTTGTCCGTCCAAAGCAAGCTTTATTGGGTTTGGGGTTCCGGCTTCCGTTGTGCAATCCAGTTGCGGTAAATTTATTGCGGATTTCCTTTGTCTTTTTGACGAGCTCAGATGGACATCCGAGCAACCTCGAAGTTACATATTCAAAGAAGTAATAATCGAGCAATTTTCAAACGACATTGATTTTGATGCGTCTTCAATGGCAATTATTGCAAATGTGATTTTCTTGTTCCATTCCAAGGACTAAACAGAACTCAATATTATGCAATCTTTCTTAAACTGGAATAAAGGATACAGATTTGTTTCATTTTAATAGACCAGGGTAACTATCATAAATAGTTAAATAGGAAATATTATTTAAGATCAGAAAACTATGTCTTTCATGGTATGCAATATTTGAGTGAATTTTGAAAAATTTCTTTTTATATTGTGAATTCGTTAGTACTATAATTAAATAACCATTAGTCTTGTATCTTAAACTGGTTCTGTAAACATTATTGTTATTGCTGTTTTAATAGAGCCTAGAGCCTGTCGACTTACCAGTAAATCATAAAATTAAAAAACATCACAAAGAATATTAAAATGGCACATATTATAGATATCATCGGTAAAAAAATTTTTTTTTCAAAATGCTTTGTTTTTTAATGTAGAATTGATCTATATTAAAAATAATGACCAGAATGCCATCAAACATGAAAATCGGTTCAGTTTTGGCAAATTTATGGCTGTTTGAAATATGATACCTATGGGTCTGAGAGCTTTACATGTCCAAATTTTTCTCACTTTTGGCATGATTTTTGACAAAAAATTTGACCCCCTTAGAATCATGTTAAATGTTGTTTTTTATACTTTTTATGGCCAGCAAAATCGATTTAAAATGCAAACTCGTAATTTTAAATTTTGAAAAAAAAAATTTTTCGAAAATTCACAAGGGGGGGGTACATGATTTTTTCAAAAATATCAACAAAAAAAATTTTTTCAAAATGCTTTGATTTTAAATGTAGAATTGATCTATATGAAAAATAATGACCAGAATGCCATCAAACATGAAAATCGGTTCAGTTTTGGCAAATTTATGGCTATTTAAAATATGATACCTATGGGTCTGAGAGCTTTACATGTCAAAATTTTTATCAATTTTAGCACGATTTTTGACAAAAAATTTGACCCCCTTAGAATCATGTTAAATGTTGTTTTTTATACTTTTTATGGCCAGCAAAATCGATTTAAAATGCAAACTCGTAATTTTAAATTTTGAAAAAAAAAATTTTTCGAAAATTCACAAGGGGGGGGTACATGATTTTTTCAAAAATATCAACAAAAAAAATTTTTTCAAAATGCTTTGATTTTAAATGTAGAATTGATCTATATGAAAAATAATGACCAGAATGCCATCAAACATGAAAATCGGTTCAGTTTTGGCAAATTTATGGCTATTTAAAATATGATACCTATGGGTCTGAGAGCTTTACATGTCAAAATTTTTATCAATTTTGGCATGATTTTTGACAAAAAATTTGACCCCCTTAGAATCATGTTAAATGTTGTTTTTTATACTTTTTATGGCCAGCAAAATCGATTTAAAATGCAAACTCGTAATTTTAAATTTTGAAAAAAAAATTTTTTCGAAAATTCACAAGGGGGGGGTACATGATTTTTTCAAAAATATCAACAAAAAAAATTTTTTCAAAATGCTTTGATTTTAAATGTAGAATTGATCTATATGAAAAATAATGACCAGAATGCCATCAAACATGAAAATCGGTTCAGTTTTGGCAAATTTATGGCTATTTGAAATATGATACCTATGGGTCTGAGAGCTTTACATGTCCAAATTTTTCTCACTTTTGGCATGATTTTTGACAAAAAATTTGACCCCCTTAGAATCATGTTAAATGTTGTTTTTTATACTTTTTATGGCCAGCAAAATCTTAAATCGATGCAAACTCGTAATTTTAAATTTTGAAAAAAAATTTTTTCGAAAATTCACAAGGGGGGGGGTACATGATTTTTTCAAAAATATCAACAAAAAAAATTTTTTCAAAATGCTTTGATTTTAAATGTAGAATTGATCTATATGAAAAATAATGACCAGAATGCGATCATACATGAAAATAGGTTCAGTTTTGACACATTTATGGGTGTACTGGTGGGCTGTCTAGGGGGCATTGCTAGGATATGAAGGATGCATTCTTTGGGGGAGGTCTGTAGCTATCTTCATACAAAAGTTGGTGACTCCTAGAACAGGAGGCAGCTTACCCAAAAACAATTTTATATCAATTTTAGGATTAGACTCACCAAATTATAAAAAAAGAAAAATTTTCATAAAAAAACAAACAGAAAAATAATTATTACGACTGTTTCAAGTGTTTTATGCTGTTATAAAATAAATGAACGAGTATTTCTAGTTTGTTTTTGATATTTTTTTATATAAGTTCTATATAGTGACTGGTTACTGTACCTGGTTACCGAGTGCTTTCATTCTATTTTCATTTGCCCAAGTCACTCACGGCGGTAAGCGTACTAACACAGTTGCCGTCGCAACGCTCACTTTGAGTTTTTGCCGATGGCTGGGTGTAAGGACCCATATCCATAGCCGAATCCTCTGCGGCAGCCCCTGTCAATCTACGGTTAATCATCGCTTAAGCACAGCATGGGACAGCGACTGCGACTGGCAGTGAGACGAGGAAGCGGGGGGGCAACGCAAGTTGAGCGTAAGGATGCGATGCATTTAAGCTTTGGAGGGGAACAATTAACTTATGCGCAAACAATAACGCCAAGGAATGCACGCTGACAGAAACCAGCGAGCAGCTACCCGCCACCACGGACGCCGCATCCTGCTTAGTGGTGGTGCTGGTGGTGGCAAGAGAGCGCGGGGCGCAGCAATAATCCTTCTTTTGTCAGCAAATTTATTGCACACAAACAAACAGGCCGCCCAAAGGATATGCCAAGGATATAGATGTGGTTGGGCGAGCGACTTAAACAATATACATTTTTATTGCGAAATCTGCAAAAGGCAAATAAAAGATTTGACACTCGAATTGCTTTTGACTGCAGGGCCCAGAAACAACAAGGACATCGAACCAATGCGACAATTGTACCGTGTTGCCAAGGACCAAAAACAGGCACAAATGGTGTCGGCGAAGGATACCAGACGACACAAAGACAACGCAACGGAGACAATGGCAACATTTCGAGCTCCACTAATTTGTGCCTGGTATCCTGTCATTGATATCCTGCACCTGTCTGTGGCAGTGAAATCGCAAAGGCAAACAGCCACAATCAATGGCTGCTGTTGCTGTTTTTATTGTTGGCCAGGTTTAATGGTCGCTCTTCTTATGTCATTATTAAATCTTTAAAGTATCTGCAGGATAAAAAACAAAAAAAAATAAACAGCAACACACACTTGAATACTTGAGAGACGCTCAATTTGATGGACGAGGCAGCAGGCAGCAACCCCTCCCCAATGGGAAAAATCACAGCCTGGCACACACACGAGTCCCCGCGTCCAAATTGCACAACTGCAGCAGCCAGGACCTCAAGCTGGAAACTCAACCGCAACCGTTCAGAGCTCAACTCGACTCGACTCGGCTCAGCTCAGCTCTCGGCAACAAATCGCTTCAACCTGCCTGCACGGCAAAACAAGTGGCAAAGTCTAACAAAGGAGTCCGAGCTGAAATATTTTACGCTCGATTTATCCGCTTTCAGACAGGGAACACGGAACAGGGCAGGGCAGGGGATGGGGAGGCAGCAAGTGCCATGCTGTTTTGAGGCTCATTTCATTCATTTGTTCATTTGATGACGATGATTCTGGTGCGCTTAAGCCTCTTGTTTGGCGGCAATAAAAATCGAGCCGTGGACGAACCAACCCCGGCTAACTGCACAGGATGTCAATTTCTCAATTCATAAATAAAACCCAAAGCCCTTTGAATGTGTCAGCACAAGTGTGGAAATTACAACCATTCCCATGGATGGGCATGGGCTGATTGGAGTGGCCTCTATATACATATATTTCTATATATGTATGTGTATAGTATATGTGGGCGCGTGGTAGGTTTGATTGCACTGTGTTATTGTTGTTTATTTGATTGTGTGTGCAGAACCGCCGTTGCCACCTAAACCGCACGTTCCACTCCGCTCTCCTCCTCACTCCTTTCCGCCAAATAAGCCAAAGGATTTGCGCGTCTGTGTGCGGGAATCGTACGGCTTCAGTTTTGGATTGCTTTGCATGCTCGCAGGCACACTTGGATCGCATTAAGTTGATTTATTATGCGCTGAAGAATTCAATTAAGTAGGATGATTGTCACTTGTCCGTATGCCACGAAACCGGCATAAACTCGCACAACGTTCTTGTTTTTATTTTTTTACGTCTTCTCGCTTGGATTTTTGGCTTTTGCCGGCGGGCGCTTAATTTGGGGGGCGTGATAATTTGGACAGTTGTTAATAGTAGTTGGCACTGATCTTTTGGCTCGGCAGCCACAGCACGCACAGACAGACGGACGATAATCGTTTATTTGTTTTGACTGATGGAAAGGATAAGCAGATGAAGTCAAATAGCAGCGTAGTTAATAATCGTAGATTATTGCAATAAATAAAGGGATAGAAGAAATATTAATTGCGGTAAAATAAGCCAGCATTTAACTAATTTAATTTATCAATCAATAATTTTCCCAACTAACCAAGTAACGTGATCATGGAAATTATATTATCCCTACACATAATTTTAAAAATATAAGCAATATTGATTGACCAAGAATCATTAAAATCGTCACGACCATTTTACGCCAGGTTTTGTATTCGTCAGCTAAATCTACTATTGGCTCTTACGTGACCTAGAAGCACTTAGCGCTTAAAATATTGTCAAAATTCCCCTACGGCTATTGTAGCGTTAGGAGTTGTGATGTGCTTTTCGAAAAAAGTTTGCATTAATTGTCATATATCGTTATTTTTTGTCAACTTCCTGATTTTTATACTCGGTCAGAGCATATTGCGTCTTGCTGTCCGTTCGTCTGGCTATCTTCCATTTGAATGTAATTTTTGCGCCGCTTTTGAAGCTAGTGGCTTGAAAGTTGGATTATATACTCGTCTATACCCGCGTCAGCTATAGTGTTAACATATTTCGGCCACGTCCTCCGAAGGCGTGTCAATTCCATTTAGTTAATATTTCTGGATGTGACGCATCTAGCGGTAAATTTTTTTTCCATAAAGAAACAAACTTCTGTATTAGCTAAAAAGTGTATTGCATTATCGGTTAGATCGGATATTGAACATTTTAGCTTTCTCTTAAAACCTAAGTGGTATAAATATAAATATAAGATTATTTGTTATTAAATTTTTAGTTATTGGAAAATATTTTAAATATTAGAAAATTGCTTGTATTATTTAAAAATATTACTTTTATACATTTCCTTAAAAAAATGTGGAACCATGTAAAAAAATAAATAATTTACATATTTACAAATTGATTTCATGTATTGTTTAAAGGAATTCATACTACCCAATCTGATAATAAACAAAATAAATTAAGTAACAATAGTCCTTTCCGACATGCCCGATATATATCTCTGGGAATATAAAATTAAATATCATTCAGAAAAAAACTTATATTTACAATAATTGAAGACAGCTTACATTTTTTATTAATTTTTCAGTTTTTAATAAAGAGCACTCGAGCTATCCGCAAAAATGAAATCTTTCCATTTCGAAACTCAAAACGCAACCGCTGTGAAAAGTGTTGAAATGAAATACAACCGAATTACCGGGGGGATTGGTTTGCTGTGAAGCAACGGAGACACCTAATAACTTGTTGTCGGGCACGTGGCGGGCGTGCGTCGTTTAACGGGTGTTAGGTAATTCACACTTCCTGCCAGGACAACGGTACGTGCTCCTGGGAGGCAACAAGGCGAGCCGGAAGGCCGATGAATATGTTTTGCGTCGCTGGAATTTCATTAAATAATCGTTAGTGTAAATCAATTTGTTAGATCAAAGTGCCAAAAGAGAGGGAGAGAAAGAGAGAGAGAGAGAGTAGGTTGCGAATGGGCGACATGGCGACAAATGAAAAGAAAATATGTGCAGGCCGCATGTCCTGCACCGTTTGATGATAATGTTGATGATATTACCAATTTGCGCTGCAAATAAAATGCACAGAACAAATATTTGGCCGAACTGATGACGAAATTACAAAACATTAACACGTGCCGCGAACCGCGAGCCTTGAAGTGTGAACACGTGCGGGACTATCAGTGTCCAAAATCAACAATATTGAGCGCAATATAAATAAATAGACAAGGATCTGGAACCTTAGGAGAGGGTTGACTTTGCGATAACTAAACTGGAAGATGTGCCGTAAAACTGTTTAAATCAAATTCAAATACTATTACTAGCCGATAATAAAACTGTTTTCTATATATATATTTAAATTGTATATATTAAATGCCAGCGAAATCCATCAAAAGCGTCATTGCCCTAATCGGATTAGGTATTTATGCTCATCCTTGAGCACAGTAAATAAAATGTATTTTGTCATGGTCTTACGCAAGGAACTCATCCATTCAATTGTCCTGTCGCTGCTGTGAAAAGTACAAGCGTTCGAAATTTAATTTAACGCATTTACATGCGGCTTAAGATTTCAGCTTCAGGGCATGGTAAACAAATCAAATATATTTTAGGAGTAGAAACTCAAACAAAAGGGATGGCGACACAGCCTCATCGACGACGGATGTCGAGGGCCAAATGAAATTTGCTTTTCGGCAGCAACGCACTTGATACGAAACGCTGCCCAGGTTCAAGACCAACGCTGCATCTGCGACCCTGCGCACATGCTGCCAGCAACGGGCGGGTGGTGTTCCTGTCGTGTCCTCTGTGGGATTGGTGGTGGTTGCTCGTCGGCAGCGAGTTAAAAACTCAATATTTGAATAACTTACTACCGTGCGAGTGAACTTTGAGGCGCACTCGAGCTAAGGACTAAGGGCAGATACAGTAGCTGCGGCAGCTACCGATTCTTCCTGTGTGCAAAAGGACAATTATTTGTTTATGCGTTGTCATTTAAATTGAGTTTTAATGTTGACAGCATACACAATCTCGTTCCAACGTAAAAATGACCAAAAAAAAGAAATGTTTGTGTGCTGTTCTGATTACAAACAGTTGCATACACAGATACAGATACATATTATACTAGATACAAGTGCGCACTTACAACAGACAGTGGGCGGCATCACTAATGTCATTTATGTGGGCACCATTATTTGCTCTATCACGTTCTCATTGAAAAGTTATGAGCCCATTATATCCGTAGTAAACACAAATATCCATAATCCATATCACGAGCTTGACATTCCCCCGAGCGCCTGCTTATTCTTACTACACATGTACGCATAATTGTTTGTCGATGTCCTCGACTGTCGTGAGAATATTCTGTTTGGCTCTTATGCGTTCTGTTCCCCTTCTCTGTTTCGTTTTTATTCATTTTATCGTTTCTTGAGGGTGCCTGTTGCATATTGGTTTCCATTCAGATTAAATACTTTGTGGGTTTGCGGCTCAACAGAAGTTTAAAGATTTTATAACTTTTAGCAGGCTCCATTTTTGAGATCCTGATTAAAAAAAAACACGATATTTTATTTCTGAAACTTTGGGGCAGGCCTAGTCCAAACTTATCACATTTCAACAAAATGTTTAATTTATTCATTATAAGCCTATATTTTTTTATATTCGTAATATAGTTAGAATGCTTTCAGATGTTCCCAAAAGCCTTTATCTGGTGACACAGCTTGCTGGGATAGCAAGGATTGTGCGTGCTAAAGCTTGAAATAATTTTAAAATTTTATTGTTTTCAAAAACTATAGCACTTAGCAGAAGATTCCAGATATTTATAATTTACGTAGGACAAAAATACAGAATTTGCCATATTAAAATACTAAAGTTTGGAAAATTGAAGGAAAAATCTAAAGGTTATAAGATTTATTTGTGATTTCGTGCTTTAAAATTAGGCAAGAACCCAGCCCAGCCCAAAGCAGGACAATTTGGCATAAACACCCATAGGTCACGACACCCGGAAAAAAATATATATAAATGTTATATAGCAAAATACTTATAAATATTTTTTGTTATAGTTATGAAACATCGGACATCAAAATACAATACAAAAAGGTAATATTTGTCGCTTCCGATTACTTTCTTTTGGTCTTCCGAAATATTTAAACAATTCATTATTTTTTTTATAATTAGTACTATTATTATTATTGTAATTTTAGTTATTTATATAATTATTAATATATTATTAATACAATAACCGCAATAGTACCCTGGAATGCGTACCTCCTCCTTTTTTAAATTCAAAACATTTTAAAAGCTTTTGTTTTTAAATGCCTTTAGTTATTAAGTAACAAATATAATGATTTATTTCACGCCACTTTTGTTGCAAAAATATTTTACAAATATTCTTGAAAAACTTCCAAATTCAGTATATAACAAAAATATGTTTACTTAAATTACCCACAACAATAATTGAAATATTTACGTCATTCAGTCTTCTAATAATAATAATTACATAACAATAAATTTAATCAAACGGTATTTTTGATAACAGATATTGAAATTCTTAAGCTTTAATTAGGTCAATCAAAGCTAAAATATGGAGGCCGTCGCTATAACCAAATGTATAACGAGTTTCTGCCTGCTGAAGTGTTTTTGCGCAAAAACTGTAATTTTTATTCATTTCCAGGACGCACTCAGAAGTGGCTGCTAAACGATTATTAGCAATTTGATATAACTGCATGTAAGTACAACACGAGAACAAGTCAACAACGAATACACACATACAGGCACACCTACACAGTTATGTACACGTGTAGCTACTTACATAAGAGCATAACGTGATGCTCTTGTCCCTATGTGTGTATGTGTGTGTGTGTGTGTGTGTGTGTATGTGACAGCAAACAGTAGAAAATCACTTCAGTTAACTAAATCGTCGCAACAACCATGCGCCGACTGCGACGCAGCGCACCCATAAGGATGCTGCTCAAGTGAGAGACAGCAATAGCGAACAGAGACAGAGCGCTCTCTCACAAACACAAACAGACACGCACGCACACAGCTGACAGCGGCCATTGCGAAAGGCGTGCCAGCATCGAGCCAATCGCCAATCAGCATTCAGCTTCGCAATGTGACAACAGCAGAGGCAGCGCGACAGCGACGCAGGCAGCGCAGTCAGCGTGGCAGTGAAAGCGGATAGTAGATGCGAGACTGAGGCTGACGCTGACTGAGGCTGAGAATGTGAACGGGAATGGGTATGGGGAGGGGGAGAAGGCCGCCATTTGCCGTTGCGGATGCGTGCAGCGCTGAAAGTTAAGCTCATTGCCATATTTTTGCGTTTTTTTTTTACAGTTTTTGCTTTCTGTTTTCTGCTCTGGCCGGGTGCTGTTCTCTTTTGAATTTACTTTACTAACAAAACATGACTGTTGGGAGGCAAAAAGGAAATTGTTTTATCAAATGGGTTTCCTTACGCTTTTTTATTATGAAATTAATTTTCAACATCATTTCGTCGTCGCTGGCCCTTTCCCATATTTTAGCAAACAGCGTACATACATACATACATACATACGTACATACATACATATGTAAAAGTAATTCCCGCTCTTTGAGCGTCTCTGTTTACTCAACTTTTCTGCGTTGCGCTTTGCATTGCCTCGCACAATATTCATTTTCCTGGTACCCTAGAGCATTTAATGGAAATGTTTGCGTAGCTTTGTAGCCCAGTCCCAGCCTCAGCTCTCCACCGCCGGGCTGTTCATTTCAAAATGCAAATCTTGATTATGCATTTAAGTTCTGAAGACAAATTAAATTCATTTGCGCAGAATATGTCAGACTATAATGATGCCATCACGTTTTTTTGCAGCCTTATTATGCTGCCTGGTGTTGCACATTTGTTTTACAAGTGTGTTATAAATTTTTCTTTTAAACATGTTCGCAATTTGCTTTGCTGTGGACATGTGTTCATTTGTATAATGCAGAGAACCAGCTAAAATCGATGGGCATTTGGCATTTGGACAGCACTTGAATGGCTTCCATTTACGGAGTGCTGACTTTTCCATTGAGCAAATCGCACCAACAAATTAATATTGTAATAATGCGTATAAAGATGCCGGCTGCCAGACACTGTCTTGCATTTCTGCGGTCTGAATGTTATGACTGATGTGTGTGTATGAGTGTGTGTGTGTGTGTGTGTGTGTGTGTGTGTGTGTGTGTTAGTAGCGTCATATCTGCCAAGTTACCGCAACAAGCAACGAAAGTTACTCAATGCAATTGAAGCCAATGCGAAATGAGCTGGTAAATCAATAACACTCTGCTACAAATAACATAATTCTATAATCAACCATGTCACTTTTATACCCTACAATGTTTACATAAAAACCAAACAGATATTCAGTTGTCACTCATTATTGAATCCATAGCCAAGCTTGCTCAACGCATGCCTTGTTGCGCAGTGTAATCGATACGAAAATCAGACTCAAAATAGAATGGCCACTAAGTCAGTTAGCAAGAATGCCAGACAGCTAATTGTAAAATCAGTTTAGGCGCGATTTTCAATGGGCTCACTGCAAAAAGCTCACAACTAAAAAATACAACAAAAAAAATTATAATAATAAACGACAAATTTATCGTTTAATGTTAAGCGCTCGGCCAGTGTTGCATCTTTATAAATAAAAACCAAAAAAACAACAATTAAATTAATTAGTCATGGTTCAATACCAAGGGAATTCCGGCGCCGGCGGCGGTGCTGGTTAGTACTCCCGATCCGAACAATCGGATCTGATTTAAATCTTTACATAAGCAGCCATGACATTGACATTGGCTTAATGATAATTGGCTAATGACATTAACCGAAGAATTCTAAACCAACTCAATTAAGCAGTTTCTGTGATTAATAAAATATTTTATTGTGTACTGAGATCAATTTAAGCCCCAAAGAAAATAATAACAAATTTAAAATTTTTTAAAGTTTTTTTAACCTTTTTTAAATTCAACTATTAATTAATATTATTGTGCAATTAAGTTACGCGGAAAATATGTGGTACTACAGTTGGAAGTGTTCGCGATAATTTAAAAATGTGAAATTTAATTATATTTATGCCATTAGATTTGTTGCTGTTTTATAGATGATTTTAGTTTTATTCCATACCCGATCAAGAAAATATTTGGAAATAAGAATTTTTAAATAATAAACAATAATTTCTTACAATATTAAAATTTATATTAATTGAAAATATTATATAAAGTACACAGAGTTACCAACGGTCTAACAAGAGTACCTAAATTGTCAGCAGACTAAACTTTAAAATTTTAAGCCCATTTAAAAAGTGCGGCAACTGCGGTTGTTAATATGCCTAGTATAAAAAGAATATGTGAACGATGGCCGCTTTGTTTTAACAAAAAGAAACGAAATCTTACTTTCTTAAAATTTTTAAGATGTTCTTCTTATACCACTACCCCTCACACATTTTCGAAAAAGTTTTTCTTCCAATATTAAAAATTGAAATTTTGCTTTCATCATTTCATATTTTAAATAGCCAAAAATTTGTCAAAACTGAACCGATTTTCCTGTTTGATGGCATTCTGGTCATTATTTTTCATATAGATCGATTCTACATTTAAAATCAAAGCATTTTGAAAAAAAATATTTTTTTGTCATTTTTGAAAAAATCATGTACTCCCCCTTGTGAATTTTCGAAAAAAAAATTTTTTCAAAATTTAAAATTCCGAGTTGGCCTTTTTAATCGATTTTGCTGGTCATAAAAAGTAAAAAAATCAACATTTAACCTGATTCTGAGGGGTCAAATTTGTGGCCAAAAATCATGCAATAATTGAGAAAAATTTGGACATGTAAAGCTCTGAGACCCATAGGTGTCATATTTCATACACCCATAAATTTGTCAAAACTGAACCGATTTTCATGTTTGATGGCATTCTGGTCATTATTTTTCATATAGATCGATTCTACATTTAAAATTAATGCGTTTTTGATTTTTTTGTTATTTTTAAATAAATAGCAAATACAGAAAGTACATATGTCTGCGTCTTACTTGCACCTTCTTTCTCTTCCTTTTTCAAATATCTCATTTTCTCCCCTCTCTCTTTCGCTCCCACTATGTCTAACGCCCACCGCTTTGCAGAGCACATTCACATGGTGACTTTGGATAAAACGGGCAAGAAATCATTTGGCATTTGCATTGTGCGCGGTGAGGTGAAGGATTCGCCGAACACGAAAACAACTGGCATATTTATAAAGGGTATTGTGCCCGATAGTCCTGCGCATCTCTGTGGTAAACTCAAGGTTGGTGATCGCATCCTTTCGCTTAATAGTAAGGACGTGCGGCACGCAACCGAACAGGCGGTCATTGATCTGATCAAGGAGGCGGACTTTAAGATTGATCTGGAAATACAAACGTTCGACAAGAGCGATGAGCCGAACAAAAACGATCCGCGCAGCAATGGCTACATGCAGGCCAAAAATAAATTTAACCAAGGTAGAATCGTTAATTGGTAATGCCCAACTGGTTTCAGATCCACTCCTCTTCCCCCAGAACAAACAAGCAGCAACAACATGGGCGGCACTGGCACCGGAATGGGCATGGGCATGGCCAGGCAACCGACCATGCGGAACGATCCAAAACGCAGTGCAAACTTTTCGGCTTCCACTCGAGTCAAGCACGTGCCGCTCAACTACGACGAGGATGATGAGGATACGCGCGACATGACCGGTCGCATTCGCACCGAGGCCGGCTATGAGGTAAGTAGAGTTGCAAACTTGAGTACCCTTTGAAACTACTTAAAATAGGGTATATTGCAGTTGTGCCAATATATGCAAATATATATATTCATGTTTGTCTGCATGAACAGACAAAAACTTTTGAAACTTGCAAATTTTTCCAGTTTAGTGAAATCGATAAACATCGGTTTTGATCATTGTTTTTTGAGCACATCAGAGAAAAAAAGAAGAAGGCATCAACATTCGAGTAAATCTAGTTTTGTTTTCCTGTATGTAGATAGAAATACGCATTCGCCACTTTTACTGAAATCGATAAATATCGGTTTTGGTACTGGATTTTCAAGTAATTCCCAAGAAATCAGCAGGGTTTTCTTCAACTGGAGGTTATTTAAAACTGATTCGAATTCATTTTTAATTCATTATTCTATTTGATAGATTGATCGCGCTTCCGCAGGCAACTGCAAGCTGAACAAGCAGGAGAAGGATCGCGACAAGGAGCAGGAAGACGAATTTGGCTACACAATGGCAAAGATAAACAAACGGTATAACATGATGAAGGATCTGCGCCGCATCGAGGTGCAGCGGCAGGGCAACATGCCGCTGGGCATCGCACTGGCTGGCCACAAGGATCGACAGAAAATGGCCTGCTTTGTGGCCGGCGTCGATCCGAATGGACCACTCGCCAGCGTCGATGTGAAGCCCGGCGACGAGATCGTCGAGGTGAATGGCAATGTGCTAAAGAATCGCTGCCACTTGAACGCCACCGCCGTGTTCAAGAACGTCGATGGCGACAAACTCGTTCTGATTACATCCAGGCGCAAGCCCAACGACGAAGGCATGTGCGTGAAGCCCATCAAGAAGTTCCCAGCGTCCACCGATGAGGCAAGCCAACCAAACAAGCCCACATCCCGCCGAGCATTCGCTCTAACGTGCTCTTTGTTCGCAGACCAAGTTCATCTTTGACCAGTTCCCCAAGGCGCGCACGGTGCAAGTGCGCAAGGAGGGCTTCCTGGGCATTATGGTCATCTACGGCAAGCACGTTGAGGTCGGCAACGGCATATTTGTCTCGGATTTGCGCGAGGGCTCCAATGCGGAGGCTGTAAGTAGTACCCCAAGAAATCGGTTCAAATTCTTCACTAACTAAATTTGACCATTCAGGCGGGCATCAAAGTTGGCGATATGGTGCTGGCGATCAACCAGGATGTGACCCTGGAGTCCAACTACGACGAAGTATGAGATGGAGTTGAACATGAATTCTAGAACCTCTGTGAGCATATTCTTTATTCTTATAGGCGACTGGCCTGCTGAAACGGGCGGAGGGCGTGGTGACCATGATACTGCTGACACTAAAAAGCGAGGAGTCCATAAAGGCAGAGCGCGAAGCGGAGGAAAAGAAAAAAGAAGGTAAGTAAGGTGCGGGGGTTGAATTTATAAGAGAATTGAGTTTAGTTTAAAAAAAAACATACAATGAAACCATTCCTAAGCTTATCGATATGAGCTCAAAACTGTCTAAATTATCATTTTGAAAATAGATAGATTTTTGTCTACCTATGCAATACTCCACTTTTAATCACATTGATTAACTTCTTGTCAACTTGCAGAGGCCAAGAAAGAGGAGGAAAAGCCACAGGAACCCGCTACAGCCGAGATCAAACCAAACAAAAAGATTCTGATTGAAGTGAAGGTGGAAAAGAAGCCATTAGGCGTTATAGTGGCTGGTGGCAAGAACAACTACGTCAAGGTATACACATACACACACACACACGCACACACACGCTTACCAAATACTCTTTATACACTTGCTTACGTGTGCCACTCCCATTACAGACTGGTTGTGTCATTACACACATTTATCCCGAGGGCGCCTTGGCAGCGGACAGTCGTCTGAAGATCTTTGATCACATTTGCGACATCAATGGCGCGGCTGTGCATTGCGAGAGTATGACCACGCTGAAAGTGCATCAACTGTTCCACATGACCTATGAGAAGAATGTCAACTTCACCGTCTACCGCGCCGATCCCCCCGAGCTGGAGAAGTTCAATGTGGACTTCATGAAAAAGGCCGGCAAGGAACTGGGTCTTTCGTTGGCGCCCAATGAACGTGGCTGCACCATCTGCGAGATTGTATGTAGAATCAGTTTTGTGGATATATAATCTTGATACAGCTCTCATTTTGAAGGTACAAGGACAATATCCAGAAATCGATAACAAGCTGCAACGCGGCGATATTATAACTAAGTTGAATGGCGATACGCTGGATGGTCTCACATTCCCGGTGTGCTATGCACTGTTCAAGGGGGCCAACGGCAAGATATCGATGGAGGTGACGCGCCCGAAGCCCACACTACGCACCGAAGCACCGAAGGCATAAGCAGTACGAAACTCATCCACTGTTGACGCGTGTTAGTGCCATGAAATAAAAAACTAATCTAGAGTCAGTTCTAATTTAATAACATATGTTGTTCCGTTATTGGGTTTATGTATTTTCACTTGAAACTGCTTAGGCTATAGAGCTTGCATTCGATGCGATACGGGGCCACAGATCGGCGCATTCCTTGGCAACGGGACCAGTGATGGCCGAGCCCTTCATTTCGCCTTTATTATTCACGATGACCCCCGCATTGTCTTCAAAGTATATAAAAATACCGTCCCTCCTCCTGAACGGCTTACGCTGCCGAATAACAACGGCAGGCATAACCTAGAAATAAACACGAGTTGAAAAAAACAACATTAATAAATCACTCCAACACAGAAATATACAAAAGGCAACTTTCGCACAAGCTGCAAAACGTGCAACACACACAAACACACATTTTGTGTACACTATATGTTGTTGTCATTTTTGCATTAAGCGCAGCACATTTAGCATTTTTCCAACACTCACCTTCTTTCTTAGCTCAGGCTTGCCCTTCTTGACGGTGGCAACGAACATGTCACCGACGCCAGCAGCTGGCAGACGGTTCAGGCGACCGCGAATGCCGTGCACAGCAATAACGTACAGGTTCTTGGCACCTATAAATATACGTTTACGTTACACAAATTAGAACTTGCTGCTTCTGCATTTCATTCGACTTGATTTGTTTGGGTGCATTACCTGTGTTGTCAGCGCAGTTCATAACAGCGCCTACGGGCAAACCCAGGGAGATGCGGAATTTACCTCCCGCGGTACCACCACGTCCTAAGTGACGAAAAACACAAATAATTAGTTAAACAGTTATTTAGTATTTGGCACTTCATTATTGCACAGTTGTTTCGTATTGATTAGCCGTATTTTACACGATTTATTCGGATTTAATTTATGGAAAAATACCTCTCTTCGACATTTTGCTGCTTGTTCGGAACCAAAAGGAAGTAAAAAGAAAGAGCTAGTTCGGTTACCGAACCACATCCAACTTAACGATGATTCCGATTGGAACCAGCAGGGCTGCCAACTCAAGCAAGAGCATGAACAAGTTTCGGCTCTTCAGCAAGAGCGCTGCCAACCTTTTCAAATAAGAACCAGTTCTTTCCCAACTTACCTAATATTCGATTTGTACTTGATAATGATTATTTATTATAATTCATCACCAATAAGATCGAAATTGATATGGATATTAATTTTACTCTTTCATATTAAAATATAATCAGATCCCAACTAAATAAATTTACTCTGCTGCTTAAATATATGTATATGTTGTATTTTATAATAGATGCTTTGCTAGATTGCAAGCTTTGTTAGCATTCCCTAACTCTTTGAAGACAATCACTGTAATTAATACACATTTTTAAAATATATTGCTAAGATTAGCACTTATAAGAAAAACTTATCACGTGATTGTGACTTGGAAAAGCCTGTTGGTTTTTCTTTTACACTCACTTGTCAACCAGCGTACTGTGTGTGCAAGCGCAGCCAACTTCAACCACGCGCTTAAATTCTAATGTAATAGCATTCATATATAAAAAAAAGAAAATAAATAACAGTTTTAAAAAATGAACGAGCAGGGCTTATTAAGTTATGTTAAGAAGGTAATACACTCGTTAATAGTATCGACGCCAGACCGCATGAATGTAGAAAGGTTAAAACGGGACTATGCAAACGAAGAGGGATCATCGGTGCCATTTACTAAACTTGGGTTCAAAGACATCGAAAGTTTTCTACGCTCGATCCCAGACACTGTAGTGGTATGTTTTGAGCCGACGAAATAAAAATTACATTACGAATAACAAATACCTTTGTAACTAGTTATTGGGATGTGGTCCCATGGCCGAAGTGTTGGCGAAAACGCACCCCAAAACAGCCCACATCCAGAACCTGGTGCAGTGCCAAAAGAAGCCGAGCAACAAGGCACGGGCCCGGCAGAGGTCCAAGCCAAAATTCTGGTGTCCCTCCGAACGGTCTGATCTCGTGTTTGTGAACGAGCAGCATAAGCAATCTTACGCCAACAGTAAAAATAAACAAAGAACCAACCGTTTCAACTCTTCTATTTATAAAGCTCAAAACGGGCCGCAAACACGTTTTTACCCCCAACAAAAATTCGAAAATGAGACAAGCTCAGTGATCAATTCATTTGCAAAGTTTACCATTGCGAATGTCGATGATGATAGTTCTTCGAGCGAGAAACATAATTTGGAAATATATGTTGCGGATGGAGAAATCGACAGAAAGTCAAATGAATGCTCGAAGTTGCCTGTTTGTTTGAATAAACAAGCTTTGGTAGATGTCAATAAAAAGGCGGAGATCAATGAGTCTTCCATAGAAAATCAAACATCGGATGAAGGCTGTGATGAGGATGCCATTCCGGCGTATGCTGTGGTATAAATGCGTCTGTCTCCAAACATATGTGAATCTAACTTTATTTACATTTTAGGACGAGAGAGTATTGAATTACAAGTATACAAAAGATTCTATTGTGGCGCCTCAAATAAAGCCAGAGTTAGAAAACCCCCAGGTCGAGTACCTGTCCTCGGAAGAAGGAAGTGAAACGGATGCCATTCCGGCGTATGCTGTGGTAATAACTTGGCCTACACCAATGCTTTTTAGCTTGCATATATTTATACATTTTGTAGGATGAACGCGTCATGAGCTTGGAGTATCCCAAGGATGTGGTTCGTTTTGATCAGCAACTGCCCCGACGCGATATTCACAAGAAATTCATCGTAGGGGATCGTACCGAACTGCAGCTCGTGACGGTAGCTAATGCCTAGAAAATATAGGTCTATTCAATTTAATTCCTTCTTTTTAATTCCTAGGTAGCCAGTCCGCATTGTTTTAACTTTTGGCTACACGACGAAGAGTACGAAAATTATAAAAAAATGTCCGACAGCATGCAGTAAGTTTTTCAATATAAATTCATAATTGTTATGATAATTATTCCGAATTTGTAGGCGATTCTACAATAATATTCACGAAATAAAGAACACTATACCATTATTTCTGATAATGGTGGGCCATTTAGGTGCTGTTCATTTTAAGGGCACGTCTTGGCAGCGCGCCCAAGTTTTGAGTTTTAAAGCGGGCAGTAGAAAAAATCTTGAGGCAAGTATTGAAGTATATTTTTGTGTGGACATAATATTAATCTCGTTTATTTATTTATTTTATTTATTAGGTGGAATTTGTTGACACTGGTGAACGAGCCTGGATTTGCCACAGCGATTTAAAGTATTTGTACAAGGAGTTTGCCACTTTACCGCCTCAATCCTGGACCGGACGACTGGCGTGTGTTATGCCCAGACAGGGCCTATGCTTTTCGGCGGAGGCAAGCAATTATTTTTTCGATCTTGTGTGCTATCGAAGACTCTTTGCGAAGATTGAGAAAATCAACGATACTGTAAGGTGCTTTATACTTTGGTAAAACATTGCTTTAAATTGATCTCTGTATTTCAGGATAACATTGTGTATATGGTAATTGTTGATCCAGATGCCAAATCATCCATTAAGAACATTAATGTAGCACTCATCGAGTCTGGATGGGTTCGCCGCAGCTATAATCCGTAGGATGGTTTTTCTTTCTCTGTTTTACCACTTAAGAGGTATATTAATTATTGATTAGGCTATGAAATGTTTATTTTTGTTTTGTTTTGATTAGTTAAGTCACGAAAGAATTTGCTATGACTATGATTTAATATAAAATGAAACAGTTTTGCGTAGTGTTATGTTAAGGCAAACGCTGTCCTTCTGCTTTTCTTTTATTAGTTTACGTATAATAAAATCTAAGTTACATAAATCGTCAAACAAGTTGTTGTCTTTCGTTTGATTCATGTTGAAAATAAGACAAACAAAGACATACAAGCTACGCAAAAAGATCTCGCTCGCAACTAAATAGTATTGTTGAAACAGGAAAATTATAATTTGCAATAAATACATTATTCAAACTAAATCGTCATAACAATACCCTATAAAAGACAACATTATCTATTAATGTAGTACTTTTTGTATATATGTATGTTTGTATGTATGTTGTGTATATATTCAATGCCTATGTTTTTTTTTTTTGTTTGTTTTTTGTTGTTTTTTTTTTTGCTGCTGCTGTTGGTAACCGTTGAAACGACGGCACCCTGAGGTTTTTTATATTTAGTTTATACTTTTATTTCTTGAGGCTGCTCTACTACTTTGTGTTAGTGTGTGTTCTCTTTTAGTGAGTGAAAAACTAATAGTTCAACTACTAATGCATTTCGTTAAATTTGCTTTCGTTTTTTTTTTTTATAATATTGTTTTTTGTATTTTTTGTTGTGGTTGTTGTTGTGTGTTGTTGTTTTCATCTTGCAATGCGTATTTAAATATGCTATATAATCGCAATAATACATAATTGTTTGTTGTTTGTTGCTCTTGAGTACATAATAGTAGCTACGCGCATTAATATTTTGTTTTGTTTTCATTTGTATGCATAACGTAACTCGGTTTTCATTATATCATAAGTTTATGCACGTGTGTGTGTTTTTAAATGTTTAACTACAGATGTTTGTTTGTGTGTGTGTGTCTATTGTGTGTGTGTGGGTGTTTTGTTTAGTAGTAGGTCCATAGGACTAACACCTATGTAGCAATTCAAAAGTCTATTCACTTCGTTATCGTTACAATATCGTGGGCATAAAACTTATATGTAGATTTACTACTTATATATGTATGTAGTATGTAACCATGCTTGTAACTCTGTGTGTGCGTGTGTATTTGTGTGTGTGTGTGTATCCGTGTATTTTCTCTATGGCCGTGTGATATCTGTGTGAATGCTTTAACTGGCTGCTGAATTTTTATCGTATAAGTTATTTATGTACTCGTTTTTTTTTTAGTTTTTAATTTTTTTTCGATTCTTATATTAAAGTTCATCACAGTTAGCGGAGCTGAAATTATGAATAATTATTGAGGACATTGTTGTGTAATACGTTTTCTATCTCTTTTTTTCATTTTGTTGTTGTCATTTTCTACTAAATCGCAATTGCATATATATGTAGACTACCATAAATTGATTCATCATTTTAGTGTATTCTTTTTTAGGGGTGTTTTTTTTTTAAATTTTTACTAATTATTATATACGCATGTGTGTGTGTGAGTTTGTGTAGATGTGTGGCTGTTTGTTCTGTGTGTTTGTGTGTGTGTGTGTGTCTGCGTTGCTGTGTTTTGTTGTTTGGGTGTATTACTACTTGTTGTTTTTGTTTTTGGATTGCGAACCGCTACTCAGATGGTTGCTCGATGCTTGCCGGATGGGCCCGTAATGATGCCTCAGTGTCATGGAGTGTTGCCCTCGAATAGAGCGCGAAACTCGCCGCTTCTGGGCCTGGGCAGACCCTCGCGTATCGTTTGCACCGGCTCAGCAATGCTCGACTCCGACCCATGCAGTAAATTCTCCTTAAGATCCATGTCACTAAAACCAATTCGAAATATATAAATTTATATTTCTTATTTGCATAACGTAACTTACTCATCCTTGCAGTCATCGGCCTCGGCGGCCAATGCATTGACCACCGCCGTAATTGTATTCGATTCTGGATTGCTGAGCTGCTCATCCTTTTGTTGCATTATATTTGGATTTTTGCCAATCTTATTTAATCGCTCAGCAGCCACAGTTTCCATGGTCTTGCGCATCAACGGATACTGATCCAGAACGCAATTGAAATGATCCACGCTCAACGAGAATAGATTGCAATAGGTTTCGGATCGCACGCTGGCCACACGACGCGCATTGGTCAGCAAACAGATCTCACCGAAGTAAGAGCCGTCGGATAGTGAGGTGGCAACCTATTTGATGAACAGAGATGGATACTTTATATGTACATAAATGCGTTACTCTTAATACACACCTCGCCGTTGGCCATGACAATGTCCACCACGCCCTCCTGTATGAAGTACATCTTTGTACCGATCGTGCCCTCCTTTATGATAATATCACCTGCATTTAAAATGGATTTTGTTAGCGCTTCAATTGATAGATCCATGGTGTGCTACGTACCTGGTTGGAAAACTTCGTATTTCAGTTTGGTTACTACGTCGGAAACAAAATTCGAATCGGCATTAGCAAAAAAAGGCACTGACGCCACGAGGGATCTGCGAATAAAATATTTGATTGTAGATTTTTTAATATATATTACCATATTTCAATATATTCAAAGATCGCCCACCTGCAATTATAGTTGATGACATCCTCGCGCAATTTCTCGCTCAACTCGCCAAGTATCAACTCTTCATCGAAGAATTTACCCTGGTACCGATGTTCGAAATATTCCGTAATGCGTTGCCGCATATCGCGCGGCAATTTCCGATAGGCCATATACTCCTCCACCTGTTTGACCTTCTCCCGATACTGCCGCCGGCTGGAGTCCAAGCTCTGTATTAGATTGGTAGCATGACCAAGGAACAATGCATAACATGTGGCGCCCGATATCATCGACAGCATCGTCAACCACATGTCCGTCAGTGATTGTGGTGGAAATCTAAAAGCAATTAAAAGATTCATTTTAAAATAACAAGTTTTCGAAAGTTTATAAATTTTTTATAATTTAATTACCTGCCGTATCCTATGCACAGCATATGTGACATGGCCTTAAATAACGCCCATGAGTACTGCTCCAGCCAATATGATTCCTAGAAAAGATCAAGTTAATATTTTTCAATACTTATAGTGGTTTGTAAGGTTTGTAACATTTACCTGCAACTCGTTGATGGAAACCCAGGAATTCGATGGAAAACCCTGTAACATTGGCACTAAGAACTGTAGACAACCGCTCCAGTGTCCGATCAAGAGCATCATGCAAATTAAATTGAAGATCCTCATGAAAACCGAGGCCATATTGAGGAACTGCAACCAGAGTTATCAATAAGAGTGCACATCAACGAAAGGCCAGCACCGCACTGTCTAAACATGTGTGTATATGTGGGTGTGTGTGTGTGTTTGTGTGGTATACCTTGAGTTTTCATATGTGTGTGTGGTGTGTGTGTGTGTGTTACATTTGTGAGTTTCACATTTAAAATACGACAAACCAAAGTATTTTAAGTTAACCAAATATAGAAACCAAAAACAAAAATTCATTTTCATTTGGAACTTTTGTGGCTTTGGGCTTCCATCTGCCGTTGATTGCACCATACAAAATACAATTACAATTAATTGCGCCAAATTTGCCAGCTAAAAGCAACCAAAAATCAAACCAAACCATAGCCAGAAAAGAAATCAAAAAAATATAATTTAAATAAATAATAATACAAGAGTTGTTTGTGTACAGTGCAGCGACTGGCAGTTTATATCGAAGCTCAAAGCAACAATGGCACCTAAAAGTAGGCAACACTTTTGAGCTGAGTTGAGCTAAGGATAAACTGCCAATTGCTCAGTTGCCCAGCCGTATTTTTTTTGTTTTTGTGGCACACACACACACATTTCGGTTGGCTCTATAGATGCAGACAGAAAATCGCTATCAATCCAAATATAATTCAATATCATAAAATAAATATAATTAAAGGCAATTATGTGAGTCTAATTTAGTTTAGGCAATACAACAGTGTGGTTTAACCTGAGAGCAATGATTCAAACCATTTCTACGTAGTTTTTGTTTAGTGCAAATCAGCTGCTATTTTTGTACAAGTGCTCATCTTAACTTTTGCTCAGTTCCAAAATAATTAATACTTAATTAATACGAGTATGTATGGAAGTATGGAATTAAAATATGCATATTTTAATATGCTCACTAAGCCGTTCAAACGTTCAAATTATTGAAATCAGTAATTGTTTCAAATTATTATTTTTACAACAAAAGTGAATTTTTTTTATTTTTTTTTGTTTTTATCTCAGTTGTTAGTGCTACGTTTTCTGTACAGAGTTTAGAACAAATCAACAAAAAAACAAAAACTATAAAACGAAAACATAGAATGGTTTGGACAGAATATATTATATATGTAAGTATATATAGAGTAAAATTATTGCATTCAAGTTTTTCTTTTTCGCTGTTTTTTCTTGTTGTTTTTGGTTGTTGTTGTTGTGGTGAGAGTAGCTGTTTTGTGTATTTGTGTAAAATATTGCTATAGGATAATGCCAGGCTGGAAATGTTTCACACAGCTCACCGACTGGTGCAAGGATGTTGGCCATAATATTACACAGACTTACGAAACGAGAAGTCGCACGCGAGTCTTGCTGAAATCTTTGTACAACAGAAAAACAGAAGAGTACCAAAATTAACGTAAAAGCCCATAACCAAACCAATTCACAAAAAACAAAAAAAATTAACAAACAAAAAAAAAACAGGAAACCAAACAAAACATAAAACATATTTTTAATTGGCAACAGTAGCAGAGTTTTAATTAGTTAAAGTTACAGTTGCAGTAAGTAGTGGAGAGTACTGTAGAGTAAAGTAGAGTAAAGTAAAGTAGAGTAGAGTAGAGTAGAGTAGAGTTGAGTAGAGTAGAGTAGGAGCAATAAAGCGCACGACGCAAATTGGCGCCAAACAAAAGCAAAAGCATTGATTACGATATCAATCAAATGTGTGTTGTTGTTGTTGTTTAATTTTAGATATTTTAGCAGTAGAAAACAATAGCAAAATATTTATTCATAATATAAATATATACTAGAATGTGGCAGATGCAATTGTTGCGAGTAGTAAGCGTTTTTTTTTATTCTTTGCACTTGCCCACAAATGTATGCTATGCAATACGTTCAAGACTTTGTATGTATGTATGTATATGTAAGCAAGTATAGATTTACTATATATATATATATATTTATATATAGATATATATAGCAAATAGGTAGTACAGTGTTCGTGTTCGTTGTTCAGCAGTTTTCAATTAGCGTTCAACTTCGCAGAATGTATGCTGTTATTGTTGTTCTTGTTGTTGTTGTTGGTGTACTGTGAGCTGAGTGGGTGGTGCAGCATTTTGGCCAAAAAAAGCTTACGCAAAAGCAACGTTCAAACAATTCGCAGTCATATTTTATACATGGAAATAGGTGAAGTTGGGTGAACAGTTGTTGCTGCGATATATACAATTTATCAACAGACTACAATATGGTTATTAAATATTTCTTTTTTTTGTTTAATTTTTTACTGGCAGACCATATCGTTTACGTGTTTATCGTAAGTATTTTGCCGAGTGGTAAAGCAAAAAGCATTGAACAAACTATATAAAACGAGTTGGCGTTTTCATTAAACAAGTGTTGTTTTGCCATTCGCATTCGAGTTCGAATTCGCGTTGATTTGACTGATTGGAATCGATGCCTAAGGATTGTGTCTAGATGCAATTCACAGGCGTTGGTTCACACTATTTATATACACTGTACTTACTATAAGTAGAAAAGGAAATAAAATAAGAAAATCAAACTATAACTAAAACTAATCTTTGGCTAAAAAGAAATTGATATAGACATGCTCATGCATGAACTCTACTTCTAATTGCTTGACAAAGTAGATTCGGAAAACTTCAAATTATTTGATTTGGCGCACAGACAAGAATCGGACTTGATTACTGCTATTGGCTGCTATTTCATATTAAAATTGATATTTACAGAACAGCATTTAATATATATTCAACTCTTACACAGTGAAGTGCATAAAAACCAACTTCGATTAAACCGAAATTTCATACATTTAAATAGCGCAAATTATTATTATTATTATTTTTTTTTCTTAAAACCTCAGGCAATTTTTGATGCGTCAAATCAATAAAATATGTATGTATATCAATCAATTAATCAATATGTATGTAAAAAGGCAGTCTTAGAAAATTTACAGAATGTACGAACGAACATTAAAATCAAGCAAACATGATCAACGAACAATCGAACAATCGAACGAACGAACGAACGAAATATGCACTAAAACTCAATTTTGGTTCAATCATATCTCAAATGTGAGCTATGTTGCACCAATAATACATAATTACATAATGTCAATCAATCAAGGCTTTTTGTTTTTGTTCAATCAAAAAATTGAATTTTGTATAATTTTTTTTTTTTGTATTTTGAATAGTGTTGATTTGAAATTCTTAAAAATTTTAAAGATGTTTTTTGTTTGTTTGGTTGTTACCTTGAGAATTAGGTTGCTTTTTGTCAAGCCATCTTTGTCTTTTCTGTGCATTCTCCCTCTGCGATCAGCACTTTTTTTCTGTAGATTCTGCAGAATCTAAAAACCATATATACACAGGTATTATAGGCCCTGATTGAGCTAAGTTTGTTTGTTAATTTAAATATTTGTTGTTTTTTATTTTTAGTATTATTTAGTCTGATTTCGATAAGCAAATTGGTATTTTGTTTTTAGTATGCGAGCGAGAATTTCATCCATACTTATATTATACATATATATTTGGTTTGTATAAAATTGACAGTTTTAAAATAAATACATATGTATATAATCATAAAACAATAAATTGAGTCCAAGTTAAGTTGTACTTCTTTTTATTTTATATCATTTATTATTTGGGTGACGTTGCGCAAGAAAGTGTTGTGGAGAAAAAGCATTTTTCAACACTGGAAAATGTTTGAAATGTTTCTCAGCTGTGGCACTTCGACTCGGAAAATAAGTCATCAGAGATTTTTGTACATAGTGCAATGAAGAATTTGGTTTTTTGGAGTGCTTCAAAAGTCAGCAAGAAACTAACCAAAAACAACTTGAAATCAAAAAATAAAACCAATTCAAACAAGGAATCGACTTACACAATAATTATGAAAAAAAAGCCAACAAATAGAAAAACAAGAAAATAAAAAAAAAAGGAAATAAAAAACCATTCCGAAGGTTCAAGCGCAGCGATCGCGGAAATTGGTGAAAATGTTGTTGGGTCCGCTCGCGAGTTGGGTGGTTTGTGAGGTGGTGTTGCAGAACTTGGCCAGCTTTATAGGCATCGGGCATTAGGAATTGGACTTGGACTTGGGCTTGGAGCGCAACGCAACACAACTTGAAACAAATATTGGCAATTAAGTACATATTTCGATGTATGTAAAATTTACAAGCTTTTTTGGGCTTTTTACAGCGTTGATTTAGGCACAAATTTGGGGAAAAATGGACGCATATCGGTACATATACAAATATAGTATGCTTAGGTATAATTTAGATAAACAAAAATCATAGCACAAAGAGAACAATTTTCAACTGAAATCAAAGACATAGATTATTCTAAACATTTAACAAATGAAAATTTTTATAGTTTGAACATTTTGCGCGCCATTTTTCTATTGAATACAATTTGTAACCTCGTTAGTAATTAGAGAGAAGAGTGATGAGCACTTTGGACTACATAGACAACTCTGGCAATCGAAAACTTTTTACTGACTGTACCTAAACCCAGACCTAAGCTTCTTCTTTTTTTTTTACCTATTTGTGTAGAATGTATTGCAGAAATGAATAACGTCGAGCTTAGGGTCAGAAATATTGTTGCGAAATCAAAACTGATTCGATAAACGAAACTTAAAGGAAACTGAACGTATAATGGAGGAAATCGAAATCGAAATTCAATATTAAATATATAATATTATCAAATATGATCAAAATCAATAAATGTATATACACATATATATATTATGCAAAGAAAAATTGAAAATATTTGCTAAAACGTAACCGTGTACTTACGTAGACCTCCTCCCATTGCGATACGTAGCGCACGAGGCGGGACAGACGCAGCAGGCGAACTAGGGATAGTAATTTAGCTAGACGAAGGATGCGCAGAGCGCGTCCGGCATGCAATATTTGAAAAGAATCAGAGAAATCCTGCAATTTCATAATCTTAATCAAAATGTTGCGTACTGTTTCTTCAAATACATTAACTTACTTGATTGAAAATTAAAAATATATAATCTAATGGTATCGACGAAATCAAATCGAGAAAAAACCAGGTTCTTAAATAGTGTTTAGCTATAAGCTTTGGATCCAATATTACTTGTTCAGCGTTGTCTTGTTGCATAATTCCTATAATTGGCAATAGATTAATTAACAATTTCAATTGGCTCTTAATTCCATTTTACACTACACTATACTATACTATATATAGTAATTTTTTTTGTGTATACTGTACATTACCTGTTCTAAAATTGACTACAATATCTATTAAAAAAATAGTATCACTTAGGCAGTTGAAGGCAATCCATCGTGTGCTTAGATCATCGTTGAAGAATGATATTGCGACTGGCAGGATAATAAGATTTGCTACTAATAATAAAAGCATGCAAAGGTCCCAGTAAAACCTGTTAAAACAAATCACATTATGTAGTATTCATATAATCAAATATATATTTTTAAATACCTGAATGAACTGCATGGGTGTATTACCCAATGCCCGGAAGTTTTCTGACGTATGCGTTCTTTGACCAAGGCCTTGCGGCTGCCAAATAATTTCATGGCCAGACGATTGTCTGTCGGCTGGAACCATGATTGCAATTGACTTTTTAGGAAATTCGCCGAGACTTTTTCCGAGACTATCGGTATATTGGGCATTGGCTCCTCTTTCGGAGTGCCGTACAACGACACATCATCAAAGTGTACCTGCAAATAACAAAATTGAAGAAGCCCAAAAACAGATTAATTTTCACTGATTCACAGTTGCGATACAGCTGCCTAATTGTTTAGTATGATTTACTGTTTCGGTGACTGTTACTGCCTATAATGAATACGTGAATATGAGCTGAGTTATACATGCAATATATATTGTATATATAAATATATAGTTCACTCCGAAAATATATACCAAGAAGTTTGTTTAAGTTTGACAAGCAATATATAAAACAAAATTTAATAATTTATACTCAAGATAAGAAAAAAACGTCTTTGATAATATCAGAGAATATTTTGCACTTATTTCAAGTACGAATAAATTAAGATATAATTTATGCAAGGTTAACTGTCGATTAAAAAATTAAAAATGATGCATCTTGGTTTGAAAGATATTCAAAAAACAAATGTTTTTAGAAATTTAGGAACTTGGAGATATATAGCTTGATTTTTGTTGTAGGTAAATGTGGTATGCGGTTGATTCCTGTGCTACATGTACAAATAAAACCTTTGCTCTTGCCATTTCGGTTCCTTGGTCGCATATTAGCAGTGCCTCATCATCGAAAGCGGTGACCAGCGAGTCGGTGCAGGTGTTCTCAAATGAAATGCGCAAGTCGTTCTCATTCACATTCAATACGGAGCAGTATGAGCAGCGAACTGATTCTTCACTATCGCCGTTCAGCAGGCTGTACAAAATAATAACAAGAAAACAGTTGGCAAAATAATCAATAAATTTATGAAAATTTATGTATGTATATGTATCAGTGTGTATGTAAGTATATCAAGTACGTTCCTAAGGCAAGCCAGTGAAAGTTTGCGACGCGTATCATTTTATACAGTATTTTTTGCCGGTTTTATTTATTATTTTTTAATTGTTGCACACGCACAATGCACACAGTCGCAGCTGGAGTTACAGCTTGCAGCTACAGCATCCAGATCTCACCTTGCATTCGGTGATTGTCAAGGTCTTTCCCGACGCGTCGTTGTCGTTGTCGTTGTCGTCGCTATCACCGTCTCTGGTCGTTGCGGAAATGTTGCCCTATTGGCGCACACGAAATCGCGTGGTCTGTGCTCACTCTGCTGTGTTGGGATGTCTATTGTTTGGTAAAGTAGACGCGTGCACTGTGTTCTTTTTTTTATTATTACTGTATTTTTTTCTTTCTTTTTTTTTTTGTTGATCTGTTCACTGTTCCACTGTTCACACTCAATTGAGTGTAATTTTTAAATGGGAAAGCTTCGTTTTAATTAAGCCTGATGAAGCTGATTTAATCTTCGCTCGCATTAGCCTAATGAATTTATTACGAACGAATATTATTATTATTATTAATAATATTATTATTATGTGAGTTGTATTATTAGCTTCTTTGAATGGAAAATCATTATAAAAATAACTTCGCGGGCAAAAAAAGCAAACCACAAACAACAATACGATCGATCTACTGTGTTGTATATAAGAAATATATATACATATATAAGAAATATGTAGAGAGCACTGCCTATCGGATAACTGTTATCCAGAATTTTGTATGTACATAAATATATATATATATATATATATATATTTTTTGTTTTCGTTTGCAGTTTCGGTTTCAGTTTGGCTTCTGACTGCGTCTATAATTGTGGTTTGCGTTGATTTATTTGTGGAAACTTGAAACGCGGCGAAGCAGCTGTTTGCACTGATTTGACGACGACCGAAACTTAATGTTATCGTTGTTCGCGGCTATTACATATACAAATTTATGTACGTAGTTGCGGCTGTGTAGACCGTAATTTATCATTTCAAGTTATTACAAGCCCGCTAACCGAGCGCAACTAAGTGCGGCGGCGGCAACAGAAATGCGCGGCCAGCGAACGCCGGCAAACACTCCGAATATCGCGCGAATATCGAACAGCGAACGCGAGAACGAAAACGAATCCGAATACGAAACTGAATTCCGAAAGCAAATCGGAATTGTTGCTGTTGTTTTGCGAGCGTCCTCCAGTCGGTTTGTTTGTTTGTTTGTTTGTTGTGTTTGCTTGTTGATGATTTGCTCGTTTGTTTGTTTGTTTGTTTGTTTGCTTTGCAGGCGTTACCTCGACTTTCAATTTGTGGCAATCGGTAGTTGTCTGTGGCATCGGAATGCCGAAAAGGGAATTTGGCGCGTAATTAAATAATTGATCGACTGACACAAACAACCAATTTCGCAGCTGTAGTTGTTGTTGTTGTTGTTGATTTTCTTTACATTGTATTCAGTGATCGTTTAAATTTTGTTTTTTCTTTCTTTTTTTTTGCGAGGGGTTTTTTTTTGTATTTTCCTTGTAAGCTATTTTACTGAGACTTGATGTAGCTGTTGCTGGGTCGGCTTGATAACCTGTTCTGAACCTCTCGCGCTGCTGTTGCACAATAAATAAATAAAAACAATATTTGTTGTGTTGCGTTGCTTTTTAATTGATTTCGCGACGAGCTGCGCCGCAAATTATAGCCCGACTATAATTTGTTGCTATTCTTCAAAAAATTGACGCCAATAAAAGCACACAAAAAACTATCTAGCTATGAATAAATACAACAACCAAACGAAAATTACCTCTAGATTTTATGTAAATGAATTGGTCTAACGGGTTACCGGGCTGGGAGGCCAACAACAACGAGTGTTGAACAACGAAGGTGGGGTGACGTTGCCTCAAGTAACAATCTAGTGCAATAAATTAAAGATCTGCTATAGTCGACAGACTAAGTCAAAAGTTTTCCGTGTCTACAACTCAATATCAAAACAAGAATCAGTTCCCAATAGCCAAACTGTGATCGTGAACACAAGTTCAGTGTGCGGACAAGGGATTGAACGATCGATAAATCGATTTATTGACCCTGCAAATTACGTATGCCAATCACTGTGCAAAAGTTAGATCAATTTTGAAGTCACAATCGGTTTCGTCGTCACGGTTTGGATTAATCCGGCATTTATAATAAACTTTCGGAGTTTTATGTTATAATGCAAAAATAAAGTTTGCAATTAAGATATATTCTGCACACAGTTTTTAAATTCTTGGGTTCTACTTCTTGAACCTGTATTCAGTTGACGTACTCAAAAGCAAATTGAGAATAATCCTGCACCTGTATAAATTAGTTTCACGGTTATAATTAATCCTGCATTTTTGTTTTGTTTCGGAGTCTTAAACTTTCACACACGATTTTTGGTGATGAATTTTACGGTTGAGTGTTTATTTGGACTCGGAATTAGAAAGGGAAACGCACGAATAAAGTTCTCGGTCAAGATTAATCCTACATGAACACACGAATAAAGTAATTGATTTTCGGATATGAATTCACGGTTGAACATAATACTGCATTTGCACTTAGACTCGGTCAAGATTAATCCTGCACTTGTATTCACAGTTTTTGGAGTTTTACACGAGTTTCAAAGATCACGGATTAGAATAATTACGCACTCGTGTTGAAATTTACAGCTTGAAAGCTAAACGCGTGAATGAAGTTCACTGCTCGCGGTTCAGAAGCTCATTACGCGGCCAGAGTAGCTCCCAGAGTCAGACCCGATGCCAGACGATGCTGATGGCGTTATGCAAATGCTGTTCGATAAGCAGCTAAACAAAAACCGAAAAACCGGTAAAAACAAAGAGACATGAAAAAGACGCGAATTTAACGACAAACAACAACGATGACTACCAAAAAGCGACTTTGCATGCGTAATTCGCCAAGCAATTGGAGCTTCGCTGTTCGACTGGCCAACTCATTGTAAGTGGTAACTGGTAGCTGGTTAACTGGTTAACTGGTTAACTGGTTAACTGGTGATTAGAATAGTTAAGCATACTCACCGCTCGCTGAGCTTGCTCTTGTGCCTGCGTATGTGGCGGCGATTGAAGCTGTTGGTGCACGATGTGGACGTCGGCCTTGTCGGCGGATGATGCACACCAAAATTGTGCAGCTGCAGCGATTTGAGTGTGGCCGGCGCTGTGGACGCCTGACCGGCACCGGTTAGTCCAAGTCCAAGACCAAGTCCGTGACCCAAAACACCGGCACTGGCTACTGTGATGGTGGACTCGCCAACCGCCTCATTGGCCGCCTCGGAGCCCTGCTGCGAACCGGTGCTGGACGAGTGGTGCGTGTAGTCCGTTGGGGCGCTCAGCTGGCGATTGAACTCGGCCTTGCGCCGTGTGAGATCCGTCAGGCAGTACTTGTTCAGATGGCCGTTGCTCGAGACGGAGCTCTTGGGCGATGATGCCAAATGCTGGGTGTAGGCGGCCGTGTGTCCGTATCCGTTTCCCTGACCCTGACCCAGACCCTGACCGTTGCCTTGTCCGTGACTGTGGGCATGTAGCTTGTGGCACGAATTGCTGCTTACGCTTAGCTTGTTGCCGGCGTTGTGCAGCAGATTGTTGCAGTTCTTGCCGCTGATCTTGGCCGCCAGCGAGTGCGGCACCGGCGGACTCTTGCCCGTCGTCGGTATTGTGTTGCTGCTGCCCCCCCGATACTCCTTGTCGTCACTCTCGCTGCGCACCGACGCCCGATACGCCGGAAATGTCTTCGTTTTGCTCTTCAGCGAGCCGTTAAGCAGCAGCTGCTGTTGTCGCGCGGCAACCGCCGATAACGCCGGCAACTGCTGTTGACGTGCCGCCGCTGAGGATGCGGATGCGGATGTCGAACAGCTGGCAACTGTATTCGGCGCCGACACCGATCCCGTCACTGGATTGACCGCTGGCGCGACCTGCGGCTGCAGCGAGTGCTTCTTCTCGACCAGATACAGATTCAGATACTTATCGCCCGGATGCAGCGAATTGTCGGAGACAGCGTTCGACTTGGAAATGATCTGGCCCTTCTTTTTGGCCGTGCGCGTCTTCAGCGAGAGATTGCGCAGCTTCTTCGACTGCTCCTTGATCTTGTTGGTGCGCAGAAACGAGGGACTGTTGGCAATGCACTTGAAGATGTACGTCTGATTGACCAGCTGCTGTTTGTCGCTGCCCGTGTCGTATTCGCTGCTCAGATTGAGGTTGAGATTGGTGAAGTGCGGCTCCGATAGCTGCTGGTCGCTGTAGTGGCTCTTCAGGTGGCCACCGGCCGCTGCTCCAATACCGCCAGCTGTTGTCGCCTGCTCCGCGGACGCTGGTGCTGCACTCAAGCTGCGCGTGTACTCGTGACAGGCATCGTACAGAGCCGAGTGGCCGCCAGTGCTGCTCACGCTCTGCGTACCGCAGCTGACCGGACTGTGGCTGTGGCTGTGACTGGGCGCCGGGTCGAGGATGCGCAGGCCACTGCGGCTGTCGCAGGAGTTCTGCTTGGAGATGCCGCTGGATAGCCGACTGCTGCTGCGCTGACGGTGCGCCCGCGGCTCATCAAGCCCAAGCTGGCCCAAGCCAGCGACGCCTCTCAGCAGCGAAACGCTGTCGCCGTCCCGATCCCGATCCCTATCCCTATCCCTATCACGATCCGCCGCCTCGCCGCGCCGACTTCGACCAACGCCGAGGGCAACGCTGCCGCTGCTGCAGCTATGCTGATCGGCCGCCGGTCCGGGACTGGGACTGTTCCGCACTGAGGCCGATGCCGACGAGTGCGAGTGTATGGGTATGGGCCCAGTCGCCGACGCGGAGTTCGTTCCCGCCTGTGCGTAGCTAAGGCTGATCAGAGACTGACGCACCAAATGCTGATGCGAGTGCGAATGCCGCTGCTGCTGCTGCTGCTGCTGCTGCTGGTCGTCGGGGTTCAAGTTGTCTCGGCTAGCGCTACAAAAAGGCACAGAGACAAGAATGAGAACCGGGTAAATGATACAGAATGAATGGCGATAGTCGCCGGCAAACACACAAATTTATCTATTTGAAATTGGCAATAAAATGTGCAGCAGCGGGATCGGGAATTGGGTATATAAAACTGGACAGAGGCTACGCTAAAGTGAGCAGGAAACGGTGTGGAAAACACGCCGAGACAAACAAATAAACAAAAGAACTTGTTAATTATAAATATATTGATTGTGCAATTGTGTGCGCTTCTGTGAGTTAGGCAAGGGGAATGGGAAGGGGGAGCGAGCATGGGAGGAGGAGTAGCTTCGGCTCAAGCGGCCAGTGAGTTCATCATAAATGTCGAGCGAGTCTATATAGATAGATATATATACATATATGATTCAATTTATACAAAAGTATTTATAGAGCAAACTATATATACAATGGAGCCGAGCAACCGACATGCTCATCTGCTTTTGATCGCGCGAAAAATTGAACTAAATTAATGTGTAGAGACACGCATGGCACTTAGATAAAGATACAGTTATTGATATAGATATAAAAGCTACAGTGTGTTAATATACATACATATGTACATATGTGCAAACGGTCCAAGCAAGCGTGCGCACATTGTGCAAATATCGAAATATCAAAGATATATATACGTATATACACAAGACCCCCCAGTGAATATTGAAACGGAAGTGCTCTAAATCAAATTTTCCTAAAAGCAACTGATAAGATAAGAAAAACAACGACAGATTGCGCCGAACATTAATTTGTTAAACACGGGGTCCGGTTTCTGCTCTATAAAAAAAGTGATTACATCGCATGGCATTGGAAGATATTGTTACAAAAGGGAAATATTTGCAGAGAGTGCCATCTGATACTCATTTAAATCTATTGAAAACATATCATATTCTGAAAAACAATATATAAAAATATTTAAAAATTTTACACGGACATTTTTCTGTCTTGAAACTATTTTTTTTATAATAATTTTAATTATCAGAATTAAGGCAAATGAATAAATTAATAATCTGAATATATATTTTTTGAATAATTATAAAACACAAATATTCAGTAAAGTATGTATATTATACGATTTTTTGTTTATGTAATCCAGTTTATATTTCATTTCATGGAATTTAAATATTTTTATAATTGATTCCACTACTACTTCTACCTTTGCGAAAATTGGAGCACACTAATAGCGAAAAAATTCACTGGATTTCTCACGCGTAGAACAGCTGTATTTATGACCATACAGTTAATTCACACATTTATGAATATTTATTTTTACAAAGTTAACATTCCTAGAAATAACTAACCTTTGACAATGATAAATAACTATTTCTCATATTACGTTGAAAAATTTTTAATTATATAGAATTACAAAAAATGTGATTTTAATCAGATACAATTTTTAGGGACATTAAAACCTGTTTAAAATGTTAGTATTATTCATAATACTATTGAAATATTGCAACTTATCATAGAATTAATATTAAAAGTTGCTTGTAAAAGTTGAGAATCCTAAGAAACCTATGTATCACACCTTATTTTTTTAAGAAAACTGAATGCAAACAAAAATTTTAACTTTTTCCTTAAAAAGTTTCTGCAACTATATATAAAATTTCTAATTATTATATTCAAGAGCTTCTTTTAGAATTCGTAAACCAGTTTTATGTGGTTGCGATACTTTCTGAAACGCATTTTGTAGCCAGTGCAAATAGAACCAAGCACACTGTGCGCACTGGATAAACGAAACGTGAGGTGAATTAAAACAGAAACTATCAAACAACAAAAATGTGTACATACAGGTACAGATTGTGCATATTCCAATATGCGAACAAAAGAAAAACAATTGAAATGCTTTACTAATACACACACACACACACACATATTGTGTCCGTCACACATTGATACTGTTATAAATATTTGTAAATTTGTTTAAACAAATTTGTGGCGGCTATTTAAAGGGAAGAGCCACAGCGCTGGTGGTGCTGCGATGGTTTCAGTTGCTGTTTCTGGTTCTGGTTCAGTCGCAATCTCAACTCGTTTGGCACGCAAACGAATCGGAACATTTTGATGCAAAAAAAAAAATATATTAAATAATAAAAATGAGGGAAACACATTTTGATGCGCCAATGCAAATATTTGATTAGCATTTGCATTGACGGTGTTTGTGTTTCTGTGCAATTTGAGTGCAAAAATCGAACCGTTGAGCAAACTAAAATCAATTTCACTCAATTAAGTTCACACAACATCATCATGAACCAAATGCAATTATCTCTGTATTCGAATATATTTGAATATATATAGTTGAGTTAGTGCAAAGTGCATTCCCGAATTGGCAAATATTTGCGCATGTAATGTGCATTAGCGAAATGACTGTGCATTTGGAAGCCCTTCAAAGATACAGATACAGCTGCGGCAACTACAAATACAGCTTTATGTTAATCCGCTTTCAAATCAAACTTTAGATGCGGCCTAAAAAACCGAAATCAAAGGGAAAGCATCGCCCGTACTACAAGTTCAAGTTGTATCTTTATAACTTTTTATTGTCATTTTTATGTTTTTCTCATTTGGATTTGGGGCTTTGAGTACTCGGCTTTTATCTCTGCTTTTCTTCTTCTTCTTTTTATTTTTTTGTATTTCGCCGCCTGTGAAGTGCTGCGGTAAAAAATTCGTTAGGTTGCCCTGCGGCAGCCACAAGCCGCATCCGGATCAAGGCGACCTGGCCAACTCCCGTTCAGGCTTAGCAAACAACAAACAATTGGCAACCTTGCCAGATAATTGTATTGACTGCGGCCTGTACCAATGTCAACTTTGGCGCATTGGAGACACTGCTCAAGTGACTCTTCACGTTGAGCACGTGCTGCCATCCCCGGGCAATCGGATTTGATTTGACTTTTAGGTTGTTATTGTTGTTGTTGTCGTTGCTGCTGCTGTTCAAATTGAACTGTCAGGCTGTCCGAGAGAGTGAGAGGGCCCCCTTTTTAAATACAATATGACTCAATTATTAATTCAAAAGCCAATTGAAGGCATTAAGCGTAAATTCAAAAAGCGTAATTGCGCCGGTCGCTGCTGTTGCGGTTGCATTCCATTTCGTTTATCGAAATTATATCAATTTTCCCAGCAGCAGCAGCAGCAGCAAGTGCAACCCCCAAGGCGTGTGCCATATACAATAAAACTCATTTATATATATATAAATACCCGTATATATATATCAGTTAAGTCAAACATGTGCCATGTTCATGAATTTTACGTAGAACTCACAATAAATTGATCTGCTCTAATTTTAGCGAAAATAAAAATGCACAAATAACTAACTATATATGTAAAAAAGAATTTCTTGAATTGTAAAGAATACTTTTAATTCAAGAATAGTTTTTATAATTCCCAAAATTAAATTCATACTTTAATATGAATGAAATGGGAGTGTTATAGTTATATACATGTCTGTGAATCTTGAACTTTGCCATATCTTTTAAGAAATTGTGCAACACTTAGTATCTATTTTTAAACAGCTATTCAAAATTGAAAAATTTCTTATGTGCATTCTAATGTAATCCAAATTCGCATTGTAAATGCAAAACTGAAAATGAAAATTAAAAATGGAAAACTTTTGAAAACTGCCAAACATGCCAATCAATTTTAATGCTTTCCATGTGTCAATATCATCTATAATAAGCAAAACGTAATTTACTTGCTTTGTGCGCACTTGCAAAATGTAATTAAATTGGAGGAGAATTTTTGCCAATTTTAATGTATGCAATATGCATTTATCATTATATAGGTACTTATAACCGGATTTGGATCAATCAGCTCGCAATGTTCAATTATGTATTGTCCAGGTATAATAACAGTTTTGGGCTAAAGGTCACGTACTTATATATAAAAAGATTCATCAGTTAATTTTAAACTAAACAAAACTCGCTTCAGAAGACTGAACATTAATAATGTGCGCGTAATTTGCAATTTTCGGACAGCAGAACAATTAAAATTGAGCTGATAAATAAATAAAGCTACGTCATATTCCAACTGTCATGCCAATTCAAAATTAATGTCGTTGATCTTAAAATTAAATTATAGTCAGATTTAGATATAGTATATAACTTGAAAAATTCCCGGAAAGATTTGTGATTTGATTACGAACAAAATTTAAAACAAGCAATTACATATTTTGTAACATTTTGATTTTTTAGAATTTTGGTTTAGCGAGCATACATATATATATATATAGTATATAGGGTTCAGTGGCATTTGGCAAAGGGACACAATTTATATAATATTAACAAAAATCATAATTTAATAATACAGTTAAGTAGCTAAAAGGTAGGCGAATAGCAGAGTGCTTTATAAAACTATTGGAAAGATAATTATCGCTTTTAAAGGAGAAATATTTTGCTTTGTTTAAATTTGTATTTAAAAATAGCTTGCGAAGGGGAAAAGGGGAATAGCAAGTAAATAGCATTTAAAGTGTTGTGGGACGTTCTGTAGCAAGTACATAGTTAGTACATAAGATAGTAGTAGTAGTAGTAGTTGTATTAGTAATTGAAAGGTTAAGGCAGAGAGAGAGAGAGAGAGAAAGGCAATTTGAAATTGTCAGTACCTTTACTGATGATGTCAGTAGTACGCAAAATTAGCTTCCACAACGAAATATGAAACTCAATCGTTTAATCACGAGTGTTTCACGCTGATTCTTTCAATTTCGATTTCGATTTCACTTTTTTTCGTTTTCAGATTTGACGCAAAACTTGTTTCGTTTGCGATTTATTTTTATTTTTAGATTGGATTGTTCGGTATTTTTTGTTCTTATAGTTTTGTTCTTTTCAACTTTTGTACTTTTAAGCAAGTTTTCTGTAAAAACAACAACAATGACAAACATAATTTAAAATGTACTTTTATATATAAAAGAAAAATCAATTAAAATAAAGTTTTGTCATAAAACAAAAGAAAACTAAATAAAAACTAACAGTCGAATTCCACATTAATCCGTCAAAGGAATATTCAAGCTATTCGAGCTCAAAAGATTCTATTGAGACGATTAGCTTTGCCTCGGCTAATTCATTTAGAATGAACTGATTTCGTGGAATCCGGCTATGACACACATACAAATACAATATGTGTGTGTGAGTGTGTGTGTGATTGTGGCTTGTATGGATATGTATGCAAGTACTTGCTATGTGCAGCTGCTGACAGTATACAAAAATCTGTAACTAGTTCAATTGGAAACATCGAGCTTCCTACACGAAAAGGCAAACAAAGCTGTTTATCTCGCCCGCCTGTGTGTGTGTGTGTGTGTTTGTGTGTTTGTGGGTGTTTGTCATCTACAATGTGCAAGCAACAGCAGCAACAACAATAGCCTTTATCAATGCATAGACGCTCACACACACATACACACGATATATACATTAAGTTACACAAATACAAATACATAAAGCAATTTGTATGTAGAAGGGTATACCGAAATTCGGTCAGTGGTTTAATCATTGAAGTAAAAGCGAAAGCTTCCGCTGCTGCATTGATGTTGGACATGATGGCACATACAACACCCACACACATACACACACATATATATACAAGCACAAATCACACACAAACGAGTAATTGAACGGCGCCTGTGTGTATGCAACGCTTTTTGCACACTGCGTACAAGTGCACTCAAAGTACTTTGACACTATTTTTCGAACGCTCGCTCATTGTTGCTGCTGTTTCTATTGTTGCTATTGTCGGCTGCCTGTGTGCCGCCATTGTTGGCCATTTGGCTTGTAATCTAGTTTCGTAATTGCATTGACTGAGTGACGGATGACTGCCCTGTCCTGCCCTGTCCTGCCCTATCCTGCCCTTCTGGCTGCTTGCCCAGTGCGCCCTGTGGGCGTTGAATGAACGGAAATCAGTTGCATTGTGCTCGAAAAAGCCAAAGGAAATAAGCATAATGGAGCAAATAAGAATATTAAACAAGTGAAACTTGAACACACACATTCACTCACTCATACATACATAATGCATATATGTATATATCAATATATCATATCAACCAACTGGGTTCAATCATGGCTGCAAACCGAAAAAATATGTGGGTTCACGTTTCGAACCAATGTTTTACCCTGAGGATCGGCTTGTAAACCTGCTTTCCCACAGCCCTGTTTCTGTATTTATCATTGTTGAATGTATTTAATAAAAACCAAGAATATTTACAAATATGATAAAGCACTAATTTGCCGAGGGATCAGTTTACGGTTCGAATCCTCGATTTGTGAATATGGTTTTCTGTACCCACCAGGTTTTGGTTCGAACCTTGATTCATCGCATCTTTTAATTTAAAACGAAACAATTTGCAAATGTAAGTTTTTTGTATAAAAAGTTATTTGAGTTAAGAATTTTTTAAATTGATCATTGAGAATTTAGTTTAAAATATTTTAAGTAAAAATAAAATCTTTTATGTTGCCTCTGAGATACGGTAAGACTATTTTCTTGTGATTGAAAAATTATATATGGTTTGATTCTGGCTTACGTCTAATTTTAGACCACAGATGGTTCAGTTCGGTTTATGATTTGACTGTTTAATGAGCAACTAGTTTGGTTCAGGGTGCGTTTTGGAATTGCGTGGTCGAACCGGTTAGGTTCAAAAATGGTTTGCAGCCTTATATTTAAGCTTGTAAATCGTAACAAACACATATACACTCACATACGCATACTAGTAGATTAGCAACAACTTCAATAACAACAACGACAACAACAACAATAGCAACAGTTTAAATCAAAAACCAAACAAACAACAAACACAGCATACGAACCAAAACCAAAAAGAAAAGGAACAACAAAAAACGAATGGGAATGCTGAAAAAATAAAACGGAAATACATTCATGTAAATATTTTAAAATGCACACATATGCATGTAAATCTGTATGCAAGTAGTGCTTATGTGTGTGTATGTGTGCGTGAAACATTGTGTTTGGGTGTGTGTGCTTGGATGGGCACCGGTGTTTCAGGACGTAACAGTTCTACTTCATTATTGATGGGCACACCTTTTTTTAATATTTAATGAAATGTTGGGATTTAGGTCGTTTATCCTTATAAGCACAGCCTCAACGTCTCATTGAAACACCCACCCACACACACACACGCACACACACACACACATATACATATATATGACATACAAACACGCAGATACATGCACGTGTACATGGTATACGATACGTAACGCAACGTAATGTTCACGTAACGGAACGCAACAATCATACGTAAAAAATTCAACAACAATATCAATATGAAGTTTGCAAGTAATTAGACAATTCAACAATAATTGCATACCGTTGGTCGTTGGTAAATGTTCCGAATGCTCCAGGACCGCTGACTCGGCGCTGCGTGTGCTTAACGTGCATTTTTCTGTTACCACCAACACCAGCACCAGCAGCTGCTCCACATGGAAACGGTGCAATTTGACTTTCGCCGCGAGCAACACACAGTTATTTGATTATCGTTGCTTTGCCGTGTTTGCTCTCCTCCAAAAACTTTCGCCTTCGCTTACAGCACAGGCACACGCACACACACACACAGAAGCACAAACACACACTCAGCTGCTCCTTTTAACACTGCGGCGATTACTGTTGGATTTTTATGCTGCTGTTATAATCGTTGTTGTTGTTGTTATTGGCGTAGAGCACACTCCGTAACGCCTGGCGCAATTCTGGGCCTTATCATCGTGTGTGTTGTTGATGCAATGTTAGTGTGTCTGTATGTGTGTGTGTGTGTGTTTGTTTTTGTGCGAATGTACCTCGGTCTCTCTCTTTCGTTTTGCTTTTCCCTTGCTCTGTTTTAGTGTGGGCGCAAATTCCGTTTCGATTTTTTTGGAATTAACTAATACATGTGTACAAGTACGAGTACGAGTACGAGGACATATACGGACACATAAACAAAATAATAATTGCTTTTCGTTGTTGCTTAGCTAAATTCTCTATATATGTAGAGTGTGTATATATGTAGCTATCTCACTCACAGCAGCCGCATGCCGAGCTGCCTTCTTTGCTTTGTTGTGTTTTTAAGCGGCTTTCTTTATTGTTTAATTGTTTCACTTGCTTAACACTGGTTTTACAATCTGCTCTATTTGTGTGTACGTGTGTGTGTAAGTTTGGGTGTGTGTGTGCGTTTTGGTGGGTATAGTTAGAGGTGTGTTAGGTAACGTAGGTTGAGTGTCTAAAATGTAGTTTCTAAAATAATTAACAGCACTGGTTATATTGCTTTTGGTTGGTTGGGTTTGACTTTAGTTTCGCCTTCGCTGTCGAGTTGTTGTTTTAGTTGGGCGCTCGCTAAAGTTGAGATTAAGGTTATGTTTAACGCATATGTCTACTGAGTAAATATATACTAATACCATATGTTTCTATTTTTATTAGGCTCTTATTGACTTTATATGTAGATTATATATATATATGTAGATTTTGTGTTTTTCGTGTTCGTTTTGTACTTTGGATTATAGACGTCGTTTTATTCTTTAGGGGCTTGTCGTGTACCGTTATTGTTGTGTTTTATCTTATTTGTTTTTGTAGGTGGAAGTTTGGTGGCGATGATAGGCGGGGCAGACGAACTGAAGGATTGTGGTGGGGCGTAGCAGGCGGAGAGCACACACAGTATTATTTTATGTTTTAATAAATATGTTTTGAATATCACAAAGAACGATTATATAATAAAGTTTCTATTTAGCATCACTTTTTTTCTAGGCCACGGCAAAAGTTTCAATGACTTTCTAGTTGTGTCCTCCTCCCTGGTACTTCCTGCTGCTACTCTCTCCTCTTTAATTAAATATTTGGTCTTGTGGTCTGTGGCAAGTTGAATGAACGCAACGAAATTTTGCGGTCTTCGCTTCGCTTGTGGCTTGTGGCAAGTTTTGACTCGAGTTAAGGCGTTATGGTGTTACCGTTACGTGTGGTCCGGGGGTCGTAGCTGGAGCTGGAGCCGGGGCGTGTGGCGTGGCGTGGAGTTACGTCAAGGCGCGCGTTGCAAGAAACCCAACACAGGTAATTTTGCTTGGATATATCTATAAATATATATATACCCTAAATATAAGTTGCACAAGCAGGCGTGGGCTTTGGATTTGCGCTGACAGCAGCAGAAGCGAAGCCGGCAGCGATGTCCTTGTCGTCCTGCTGTTGCTGCACGTCTTTAATTTGTTGACTTTTCGTTAATTTGGTTTTGTTTTAGTTTAGGGCTCGCTCGAGTTTTAGTTGAAATTGAAGTTCTTTGCGGCTTTATAAAAATAAATCCATATATTTATATATTTAGTTGTATTCTATGCAATTTGTATATATATTGTATATATATATAGAGTGAGAGGCAACTACTTGGTAGTTTTGTTAGTCGTTAAGTGCGATTACGCTTGATTATATATTTTATTTGATTTTGCTACATGAAGAAGACGCTTGTCCTACAAACTACGAGGTTTCCTTTCAGCTATAGCTCTAGTTATCAGTTAATTCAGTGACTGTTTAAAAACATCCAGTGTTGAACAATGCGCATAACGGCAACTACATGCACACAACAGTTTTATATAAGTAGCGTATAAGTATGTGTATGTCAGTATATAACGTCTCTATATAATTGTATTGTATATTTTATAGCACTTTCCTTTGTATATAACATAAATAGTTATAGCGAGAATTTTTTTTTAGGGGGGGAGGGATTTTTTTTTTTTGTCTTTTTGTTGTATATTTTTAAAAGTAATTTGTTCTTGCTAAATTTTGTTAAATATCTTAAGTTTATGCGCTTTGCTGTGTGTGAGTAGGTGTGTGTGTGACTATATATAATTTGCTCAATTTCTTTGTTGCAGGTACATAGGTTTTGGTTTTTTTTTTTTGGAGCTTTAGTTTCGCTTTTAGGCGTTTCCGGGGCGTTGATTAAATAATGCTGCACTTGGCGTTGATTTTTATTTTATAGATTACTTTGCTTAACGTTTTGTTGTTGTTGCTGTGTTGTGATTTTGTGTTTGCTTTTTTATTTTGCAGGTCGTTTTATTTGATTATGTAATTATGCTTGGTCTCTTATTGAATATTGAATTGCGTTACATGCCCATTTTTTTCTTTTTCATTTGCTTTTTCTTTCAGCTGCTGCGGCGGCGGTTTCGTGAATTTGGCGAAAAGACATTTGGACATTCACGTAAGAATTTGGTTCGTCATCAACAATTTGCACACCCACACACATTTACACAAACAAATATGTATGTACACACATACGTATTAACAAATACATACACACAATTTATTGGCACCACACGCAGCAAATGTGCGAGTGTACGTGCGATTATTGAATGAAAGAAGAAACGTTAGACAAACTTTAAACAAATTCTTTACGCAACACAATTGGAACTCACACACGCACACACACACACATCCAGAAACCGCAAGCGAATAAAATGGACGAAAACGTAACAGAAGAAAAAGTGCACGTTAAATCAATGCTTCTTTTGACCTCTATTACATTTTCGTTCGTCTTCGCTTGCGCCTTCGTTTTTGACGTCTCCTGCTGCTACCTGGAACTTTTTTCTCTTCTTTTCAATGTCCCGTGTTACGGCACAGTTGTCAGCGTGTTTCCTCTTTTCTTGCACTTGTCTTTTTTATGCGATATTGTTTATAATTTCTGTATGTGCTTTAGTTATCACAATGCTGCTTTAATGAATTAGTTATTACAAATATTTATGCCTGGCCTATATGCTTATATGTATATAATATTGCTCACAGCAGCGCTCACTTATTATATGTACTTTATATTGAAATCTCTTTACATAACGGCTCTGGTACTGTTACTCGCTGCTGTGCTGTGCGAACACGACACGAACGAACTCAGCGCGACAAGTGAATCTTCGCCAGGCACTGACGTGCGCCGTGAGCCTCTGAAATTTCGCTGAAAATCGATAAGGACACAAGCAAGGCAAGTGCCAGAGCAAATGCAAAGGCAGCGCAAAGTCACCAAACTAAAAAGCACAACAGAACACACCGAAAACGAGAGCGCAGCCAGTGAAAGTGCACATGCCCTCACCGTGCTGCAACAGTGGTGGCCCACGCAAAAGTGTATGGTACAATCGAAGAAAACTCAGTTATATTTATAAGGAAATATATAAAGAAATTGAGTTGGTATCAAATCATCATCAAATTGTGTATTTTTCCTTTTTATTTTACAGCAATGATAACAGAAAATCATTTATTAAGAATGCTGCCAACTGGCTTGAAGCCGAAACGGACAATTTAATGATGTTAACACAACCAAGGGTGGCCATACAAAATATTAAATTTTGTTTTTGTTTTTTTTAGAACATTTTAAATAAAATGCGTTTTGTTAATTGCTTGTATACGAGTTTTAAGTGCAGAGATCAACCAAATTAAAAAAATATAAAAATATAAAGAAAAATTAAATTATTTGTTTTACAAGAAAAGTTGAAAATGTGAATTTTTCTCATTGCCGAACACACACACACACAAAATGTATATACATGGTTGTTAATAATTTATAAATACTTAAAAATCTATTTTATACTCTGAAGAATTCAATTTAATAAATAAATTGCTCATATGCACGATGCTTGTGTAGTATTTTCATCAGATAGTAAGTTGTAACGAGCTATTAGGCACCATTGTATACTCACTTATAAACGTCATCCAGGCTTAAGCTGAGAACGCGAGAGCGCGAGTGCGCATTTGTTCGGCAAGCTTTGCTTTTGCTCAAACTCCTTGCGCTCCCAGTAACTGTTGTCGGCGTCGCTGTTGTCGTCGTAGCCGTTATTATCGTCATTCTGTGACGTTTGCTCGTGCAAAAACAACAAACACACGAACGTCAAGCCGAATAATAGAGAGGCGAATTGAGCGCACACGACGAAATTGCGGTGCTTGGTTGCCTCCTTTGCTTTTGTGTTTTCGCTGTGAATGAAAGTTCGAAAGCATCAGCTGGTAGGACTTTAACAAATTCTCAATTGTGCTCAACGGCCCCGAATCTACCCACCCCTCACCCACGAAATGACGGCGGCAGCAACGACCAAGTAAACAAATACATGTGCGCAGGGCGGCGCGCACATGTTCAGCTGTAGCTGTAAGGTCAGAAACGAGCGTGTCCTTACGGTGCGTGCTAACAGTTAACATACATACGCGTACGTTTAATAAACAGATTGCATAAGTTCAACAAACAATGCTAAAGCTATGTACAAAAGACAGGTGTTTACTGACTTTAATGTAAAAATTATCCTGGACAAGTTGTCCTTACTGCTGCTAGCAGATAACATAAGAGTATATTTAATGTATATATTGCATAGGCTTAACAATCATTATAAAAGCAATGTACAAAAGGCAGGTATTTTGTGACTTTAGTTACCAAGGAAGAGGTCCTGGGCAAGTAGTCCTTACTGAACGTGCTAGCAGCAACATAAAAATACATTTAATATATATATTGCACAAAATCAACAATCATTATTAAAGCAATGTATAAAAGGCAGGTATTTTGTGTATTTAGGGCACTGGCCGCTCCCCTAACGTTAAAGTTGCCAAAGAAGAAGGTCCTGGGCAATTTGAGCGATGGCAGTGCCTGGCATTGGCCGGCAAACCAGCGGCGCGTGTTTCCATCGCTGTCGCGGGCCACAATGCAAACCTCAGCAGTGCGCAGTTTTGACTCGCCATGCGCCAGCAGATCGGAAATTGGTATTTGCGCCGTGCGTTGGTTGTAGGCATAGTCGGCCTGGTGCAGCACCTCGTTGTCGCTGCTTCGTATATAAACATTGAAGTCGGCCACATCCGCTATGGCAGAGACAAACCAGCGCAACGTCAAATTACCCGCCTTATTGCTGCAAAGGAAATGGATAAAGTTAACTGTGAACTGAACTAGGTGATGAAGCCCAATCGTTGTACATACGTTTGGACCTCGCGAAAACGAACATCGGTCAGCTGTTCATAATCATTGCCAGCATAGAGCTTCATCTCATCTTCCCTGCAATTGAGATACTCATCTTCCATAGTTATTAGATACTGATCCTTTGCCAAGCTGGGTGACTGACACACGACGCTGCGCAAATCCTCACTAGCCGTTGTCTGCTCCAGCATAAAGTGCTTCAACGGTCGCACATTGCAGCCGCAGTAGAGAGGATTATTGGAAAGAAACACCTGGCTGCCGTTGCGCATTGTAGCCACCAGCTGGGCTGATATATCCTCCAGACTATTGTCTCTCAGGTCAACGTGTTTCAACGAGAGCGTTTTCGCTATATTCGCAAAGGGTAAATGATAGATTTGATTATGCGATATATCCAGGCTGCTCAGGTTCTTGGGCAGATCGAAAATATGTTCCTCGGACATCAGATTTGTCAACTCATTGTACGATATATCCAGTGATTGGAGAGAGCTAAAGTTTGATAAGACTCCGCGACGCAGCTCATTGATTTGGTTGTGGGAGACATTCAATTTGAGCAGCTTCTTGGTGCCAAAGGTTATATCGTAGGTCAGCACAGGCATTTGATTATAGCTAAGATCCAGATACTTCAGATTATACGGTATATACTGATGTGAGGGAAAGGTTTTCTTTGTCACAAAACTAATACGATTATGACTCAAATTAAGCGTCTCCAGACTCAGCAAATCATCCAGCACACCATTCGTCTTGTTGTCCAATTTGGAGAGCACATTGTGTGACAAATCCAGCGTGCGCAGCGAAGGCAATCCAATGAATATATCGTTAGGCAGCTGCTGCAGGCCATTCATCGACAGATTGAGAGTAAGCAGCTGCAGAAGTCCCTCAAACGCGCGTTTGCTATAAATAAATTAATTTAATATATATTTATTTGTGTTTTTAATTGCAATATCAAGTTGAAGCACACTCACCTTATGTCCGAGACTTGATTACCGTACAGGTTCAATTCAAACAGAACGGGCAGCTTGCCAAATGCACTTCGCTCCAATACGCTAATGTTGTTGTGCTGCAAATGGAAATGTTATAGAAACAAGAAGTAATGATTTAGATATATAACAGCCGTACTTACTTCCAAGTGCAGATATTGCAGCGTTGACATCACTGCCACCGCCTCCTTTGGTGGTTGGCTGATGCCATTGCCCTGCAGCATTAGACGCTGCACCACCAGCAAGCCAGCAAAACTCTGTGCATCCAAGCTATCACCAATTTGATTATGGCTAAGATCCAGGTAGATTAATGAGTTCATAACAGGCCACGTGCCCGATGGTATGGAACTGATGTTGTTATGGCTCAAATAAAGCTCATTCAATGAAATTGGCAATTGAAACAGTTTTTCCAGCCGATTGTTGTTCAATTGAAGCTGACGCAGGCTTGTAAGCTTCGCAAGCGATCCCCTCACTACGGAAACCAGCTTGTTATGACTTAGATCCATCTCGAGCAATGTTGGTAATGTTCCAAATGTGGAAGATTTTACCTCTTGCATGCTATTGTGACTCAGATTAATGGTACGCAAAGAGAACAGCGTTTGAAAAACACCATTAAATATTACAGAAATATTGTTGTACGACACATCGATGGTGTGCAACTCGTACAGCTTTGGAAAACAGTTTTTGGGTATTTCTGTGATGCTGTTGTGTGAGGCATTCAGCACGCGCAGGCCAGACATATTTTGAATGGGTACCTACAAAAGAAGAAGCTATTAGCTCAAGTTGTGAGTGTTCTAGTAATAAGTAACTTACATGTGCCAGATTGGTCAAGCTATTGTAGCTAAGCTGGAAGTCCGAGGCAAAAGTTGTCTCATCGAAGCTGCGACGTGAAAAGTTTGAAAGGCGATTGTGGGACAGATCTAAAACCGTTATATTAACACAATTCTCAAATGCGACACTTTCAATTAGCTCCAAAGCATTATGTGATACATTGATGACGGCAAGGTAGATGTCCTTGAACGAATTCTTTTCAATTTTAGTTATGTTATTCTCCGCCAAATCGATCAACTGTAAAAACCAATTTTTGTTATACAATTCCAAGCACGTCATCTTAATCACATACCTCCACATAATTCATTTGGGTGAACATTTGATATTCAACCTTCTTTAACTTGTTGCGCGCCAAGTCAATTGTGCCGATACGCGCCACGGAACCAAATGTGCCACGTCCCACATCCGTGATGGCATTGTCGCTCAGAAAGAGGCGTCGCAAAAAGCGCATTCCGCGAAAACTATTCGCATCCAGTTTGCCTATTTTGTTATGAGACAGATTCAGGACTTTGAGCACCGAGTTTCTTGCAAAGGTGCCACGGCTCAGATCGTTCAAAGCGTTGTGCGAAACATTGCACCAGCCAAGTTTTGTCAAATCGGAAATATGCTGCGCCTCCAATTTCTTGATCTTATTGTGACTTATATCAAGGGTTTCCAGTTCACGCAGATTCTTGAATTGGTTACGTTTCAGATTCTCCATTTGATTGCCATGCAAGTCCAATGTTTTCAGCTTTCGTAATGGTTGAAATGTCTCCACAGGCAAATCGCTCAAAAGTCCATTTGTGAGCCGCATGATTTCAAGCCGATTGGTTATTTCCTGGCCCAAAAATAGATCCTTCGGCAGCTGTACAAATGCATGCCCATCAATTATCAACTGACGGGTCTTGCCTAAAATCTGTGGAATATAATTGTTATTGTAAAAATTAAGTAACTGGAAATTATTATACTTTGTGGTAAATTAATTAAATTATCATTAAAATTAAGTTACTAAATGCAATACCCTGGATTTTATTTTAAAAGACCGTCGGAAGCACTTACTCCAAAGCCCAATTGACCAACTTGACTGAGATTTGTGCGCAGCAAATTAAGCTCTTCCAATGTATTGTTCATGCCATAAAACACATAGTCCTCGATGGTGGCCACAGGCGTCTCCTCAATTGTCAACACACGCGCCTTTATGTTAGCGAAAAGAGGTCCGAAAAGTCGTACTAAAAGTGCACGAAAAATAAATATATAAATATATTAAACTTGAAAATATTAAAACGTACCAAAATGCCCTTTATATATGGTCAGCTCCTCCACTGGCAAATCCAGTGACGCTAGGTTTTTTAGGGCCACTGAAAGAGTGGCCAAATTTGTGTTTTCGCAACGCACATAAAGCCCATTGTCGCTGCCCTTTACACACAGGCAGGGATATAACACTTGCGGCCTATGTTCAATGCAACAATTTTATTAGTAAATCAAACATTTAAATATTTCTGCATATAAAAACTTACTTTTTGGGACATTTGAATTCAGGTTCCCCATAAACGTATTCGCTGGTGACCAAACCAATTAACTGCAGCAATAAGAGCACAACTGTGCGCAGGCGTAGCTGAATCATGATCCAATAATTAACCTGTTATTCAGTTATCTGTGTATGTGTGTGTTTGGCTCTTCAGCGATTCGATTTGGCCATGGTAACAGCGAGTTCGTTTCTTAAGTCTATTGTTTGATAGTCAATAGAAAACGATTTTTATATACATATTAAGCATCAGCGGATTGAGCTGTATAAAAGCAAGAACAAATGATTTTGTTGGTATAATTGTTTACAAGATTCGTTTAAATTATTTTCTTTGCTCACTTTTACTTTTAAGCTGCGCTCGCGCAACAGGTTCCGCTTGTCTTTCTCTCTGCTTCGCTACTGGCCATTGGCTGCAACTGCCGTGCTGCGTCCAGTTGCCAATACAGCCAACTAAACATTGTGGAAAATAAATCGACCTGATTTAAATTATAGAATTTATGAAATCTGTATTTTCTTGTAAAATATGTAATATTTTTACCTTGTTTATCTATATTTTTCACTACGCGCATTTTTTTAAAACAAGTTAGCAGTTCTCTGCTTGTTTTTATGACGGTGCGTTTATCGATATGCGTTAAATGCAACTCAATTCAGACAGCGACAGCGGTGCAAAAGCAAAATCAACGCGCTAAATAAAAAACTATTGGCCGGTTATTAAGTATTATTTTGCACATTTTAAAGTAAAAACGTAAGTACTTGCTCTAATTAATGCACTTGCATATTTTATGGTTTAAAAAACAAGCCAAAATTAGGTTTTTATAAATTGAAAAAAGTGGACATTGTTCACGTTTTGTTCTTTGGCGACAGGGAGAAATACTGACTTCGCCCGTTTCAGCCGCCATCGAGCAAATAGCCAATGGCAGCTCGCACTACTCACACACACATAGAATTGGACTCAAAATCTGTGTACATACACGTCTGTTTGCGTGTGTATTAGTGCTTAGGGAGAACGCGAGTTATTTGTTGCCACCCGTTTTATTGGCGGCAAAAAGTGCGTAATTCTAGTTGGACACACAAACTAATGAGAACATTTTGTGTTTCTTTTATAAGATTTTTTAGCATAAAATGAGTTACGTTGCGGACGTTCTAAATGCTGCCCACCTTGAGCTGCACGGCGGTGGCGATGCTGAGCTCCGCCGGCCCTTTGACCCAACTGCCCACGACTTAGATGCATCTTTCCGACTGACACGTTTCGCCGATCTGAAGGGACGTGGCTGCAAGGTGCCACAAGAAGTGCTCTCAAAGCTCGTCTCCGCTCTCCAGCAAGACTACTCCGCTCAGGATCAAGAGCCGCAGTTCCTCAACGTAGCCATTCCCCGCATTGGCATCGGTCTCGATTGTGCCGTTATACCGCTGCGCCATGGCGGACTTTGCCTGGTGCAGACCACTGATTTCTTCTATCCCATTGTTGACGATCCCTACATGATGGGCAAAATAGCCTGCGCCAATGTGCTCAGCGACTTGTACGCGATGGGCGTAACCGATTGTGACAATATGCTCATGCTGCTGGCCGTAAGTACCAAGATGACGGAAAAGGAGCGCGATGTGGTCATACCCCTGATAATGCGTGGCTTCAAGGATTCTGCTCTGGAGGCGGGCACAACAGTGACGGGCGGCCAGAGCGTTGTCAATCCGTGGTGCACTATTGGCGGTGTTGCCTCGACCATATGCCAGCCCAATGAGTACATAGTGCCGGACAACGCTGTTGTCGGGGATGTTCTGGTGCTGACCAAGCCGTTGGGCACTCAGGTGGCTGTGAACGCGCATCAGTGGATTGATCAGCCGGAACGCTGGAACCGCATCAAACTGGTTGTCTCCGAGGAGGATGTCCGCAAGGCGTACCATCGTGCCATGAACTCCATGTCGCGACTAAACAGAGTTGCCGCCCGACTCATGCACAAGTACAATGCACATGGAGCCACGGATATAACCGGCTTTGGACTTTTGGGTCATGCACAAACGCTGGCCGCTCACCAGAAGAAGGACGTCTCCTTTGTCATTCACAATCTGCCGGTTATTGCCAAAATGGCAGCTGTGGCTAAGGCCTGTGGCAATATGTTCCAGCTGTTGCAGGGCCATTCCGCGGAAACGTCGGGCGGTTTGCTCATCTGCCTGCCCAGGGAACAGGCAGCTGCCTATTGCAAAGACATTGAGAAGCAGGAGGGCTACCAAGCCTGGATCATTGGGATTGTGGAGAAGGGCAACAAGACGGCCCGAATTATTGATAAACCGCGCGTCATCGAGGTGCCTGCCAAGGATTAGTTGATTTCCTTATAAGTACAGTAATTTTTAAAATGCTAACATGCTCTCAGTTGTAACGCTATTATCGAGTGAACTAAGTTACCGTTTTTTTGTAAAAGCAAAAGCTTAACCTGCTTACATTAACTGCAATTTTGATCTTTTATAAAACCTATGGACATCGCTAAGTATAATACGAATAAATAAAACACTTGACTTTTGTCTTGATCAAACAAAAAGCGCACGCGTTCCATTCACAATTGTAGCCGCCGAAGCCAACGAAGCTTTCCGGCCACAGCGCAATAAAAGAGCTTTCATTGCGAACAGTAGCGCAGATGGTGGATGCGATCGCAGCTGAGCAGCAGTGAGCAACAGGTTCGGTCCATGGTCCATTTCTTGACGTAGAAGCGCGACAGTCTGACATCACAATTTCTAACGCGTATATATACTTATATATATTTTTGTTTCCAGACGAATTCTGCGTGCATTCTAGAATAGGAGATCTTTACACTCGACTGGGCCTGACCTCACTAGGTAAATGAGCTGTTTTTTAGCTTTTATGTACATTTTTATTATTTATATATAATGTACATATGTCAAGAGAGATTTTAAACCAACCTATTGGAATTCAAAACTGCAATATTTCTGCTCAAAAATTAAACGAACCTTTTTAAGTTTATTTTAGAAGAACGTTAATTATTAATTAGTACTCGATAAAAAAATTTCTAAATAAATAAAAAAAAAACATAACAAAAAAGAACAATACTTTTTTTCAGTTTTCATATTGTTAATATAATATATATTAAAAATTTGTAAATGAAAATGTTAGTATATATAAAATAAAATTTATGTTCCGTAAATATTATACAAAAAATCACAAATTAGTAATAATAATTTATCTATACACACTAATATATTAAAGATAAGCCGATGTTGTAGTCACACAGCCGAACATAAATGTTAATACATCTGAGCAACGAATATCTTATCTGTAAAGCATAACAGTCAGTGCTATTAAAAAATAGTTATGTTGATGGCTTTCAACTATGTCCTATATAACAATAAATTTTAATTGTAATTTACCAAACAAAATTCATAAGCTTTTTACTTGTAAAAACAAAATCATATACCTAACTTAACCTATTTATTTTCAAATCGTATGACGTGATGCTCGGCAAGAGAGCGAGAGAGCTGCTCATGCCAAGCGTAACCTGGAGAGCAGTCGATTGGGGCTCCGATCTGTGTCGATCGTGCTCTGATCGTGGCAAGTGCAAAACTGAAGCCTCAGTACTGCACGAACCAGCGAAGCGCGTACGCGTATATCGAAAGCAAGGCTGTTCCGTTACCGTTACGTTTCTTAGTAGACATACACACTAACAAATCAAAAACACTCACACAAACGAATTTCTAAGACCAAAGCGCCCGCGCATTATAGCAATTTTCTTTTTTGGCTGAACACTGAACCCGCCGTCGCTGCCAGCAATAAATACAGCAACAACAGCAACTGCAACAACAACAGCAATAACGGAATAAAAGTCTGCACCAATCATATTTGGTTTTGGAAAAGTGCACAGTGAGTGCTGGTGAATGATATTGTAAACTGCATGAATGTGTGTACCGTGTGTGTAGTGTGTGTATGGGTGCGTGTGTGTCTATGTATCTATGGAATCTACAGCTATCTCTCGAACTGGCAGGCAAGCTTAAACACAAACTGATGACGGCGGCACAAACGCACATCGGAACGAGTTTTTGTGTGTTCCCTACTTATGTATTTGTATGAGTGGAAGTGTCTCTTGAGCTTGTAGCTGTATCTATTGTAGTTGTTTTTTTCTTTTTGTCTATGTGTGTTTGGCCGCAAAGAGAAATTCAAATTGTGTTCAATACCAAAAATACGCATTGAATTGCATCCGCATCCTCTGGCCAGCTCGTTACTTAGCATTTGGTGTATACTTTGCCTTGCGGATTGGGATGATTCATTGATATATTTTATTTTTTGAATCAAGAGCAACAAAAACCGTATTTCGAATTGAAAGCCAAAAGAACAGTGGCAGTGAACTATTTATAGAATTATTTGTTTTCATACATAAATGTGTACGTACAGACCAACAAAAATTGTTCAGCAAAAGGCGAAAGAAAAGAGTCGACAATGAAGGCGACGACAACGTAGCAGCCAGGCACTCAATATACCCTGTACCTATTGAGAATGGATAAAAAAGGGAATAATGATTTTTGGCAAATGTATAGTCGAATGATTACTGAACATTAAATTAAAATACGTTGCTTTAAATAATATATTTAATTCTAGCAGTCTTCTGTGGCAGGTTAAAGTAGTTGTCTAAATGCACATTTTCAGTTTACTGATAGGGCAGCCGATTCCGTTGATTATACGCAAATCTCTTTATAATAAAATTTGCATAAAAGGATGTTTGCAGCTGAGTTAGGGTATTCCCTAGTCGGGCACTGCCAACTAGAGCACTCTTGTTTTCATTGTGTGCTGTGGTCAGTCGTAAATTCATCCAAACACGAACACGAAGAAGAATAGCGGAATAACGAGCATCTTATTTTTTTTTTTGAAGATTTGCGCATTCATACAATGTTTAATTTAAATTAGCCAAGTTCAAACGATGTCTACAGCTTATTTATACTGTGTGTGTGTGCAAGTGTGTGCGTGCTTGACTAAATTGAACTGTGCGCCATGCTGCGTAGGTGTCAGAGAAGGCAATAATAACATCAGCGACGGCAACGGCGTCACCAGCGCCACACGAATTGGCAACCTAACAGGCGCTAGAATGCACGCACACATGCAAACATACACTCACGCACATATCTATACATACACACATACATACGTGTGTTTTACGCCTTTTCGCCTACGTTTTCAATTTGATTTTCGGAAATTTGAACAACAACAACACATTCGCTTTGCTCTTTTCGTCCATTTCAAGCTTGTTGCTCGTTCGCTATTTTGTTTATTTTATGTTTGCTTGCTCATACATATGTACATGTATGTATGTATGTGTGTATATTCAGATCTCGGGCGCTGGCATTTTGCGAGCCGCTGCTCACCCCTTGCACCCGCCCCTCTGACACGCCCACTCCAATGCCAGACACTAGCAGCAGCAACACAACATGTTCCCACTTCTTGTCTCTCGTTCCGATTATATGAGATCATTTTGAATTGTACAACAACAACAACAGTATGCAAAACGAAACGCACGCATCACATGCGTTCTCCCTCTCTCCTTTAGTGCTGTGCCGACCTGTTTGTTATTGCTTTGAAAACAATATGAATTTTTTTTTAAAGTAAATTTTGCCCCAAAGCGCCACTAAAAAAACGTGCTATGTATGATCAGTGACCAGGCGTCAATTAGATTTAGCCTTTTATTTATATTATGATGTTTTTTTTTTAAATTTGTTTATCTTTGCACATATTTTGCTTACGTGAGCTTCTTGATTAGCTAAACTCTTGACCATATGGCATATTTCCATCATTTCGTTTTGAGCCCAAATCAACTTGGTTCTTAGTTGATGCGATTTGAGTTGTTACCTTAGACATTGTGATTTATTTTAGTTGTGTTTGTTTTATGACTCTTATGACATCATCGTCGTCGTCGTTGACGGCTATCCTTGTGTTTGCTTTACGAATTTTTGCATCTGTTTTTCTCTCACATGCGCCTTAAACACAAAGTCATTCATTGAAATCTCACTCAAGGTTATCGCTAAATCAAAAAAAATAAAAAAATTTAAAAAAAACTCATCAGTCAGTCGGACAGACTTTAAAGCATGCGAACGTCGCTTATACAGGTTTATGTGATTTGTGTTTTGTCAGACGAAAAAGGAACTAAGGACACGATAAAAGTGAAACCTGTTTGACATTGACTTTGCAGAAGCTTACTGTATATATACATATACATATATATCTACATATATGTACATAAATCATTTTATGTGTGCTCATCGTCAGTTCTGAAAATTTATGTTATTTTTTATACAAAATAATAATTAAATATAAATTACAACAATTTGTAATGACAAAAATATTTTGAAAATTTTCGAATATTTACGAGCTGGGTAACTTTCGGCCAGGCATACTCATCTGCAGCCTCTGCTTAATGTTTATTTGGTTAACTAAGTCTTCTTCGGTGCCATTGACAGATAATCTTCTCGAGTGATGCCCACTTTGGGTGACTTCAGTTCCATTAACGCGCCAAAAATATCACCTGAGAATGCGAGCTGTTCTAGAAACAACGCACCATTTTTGTACAAATTGTGTAGTTTCGTGGGTGTAATATATACAAATGTTTGAAATTCTTATGAATCGCGAATCAACCTGTCAGTTCAGAGCTGTTTGCGTTTACTGTTACACCCACACCAGCTTGAATTTATGTAATCATATTTACATATATATTTATGACTAAAACACAACTTACTCATACAAATTTAAAAGATTTCTGAAGATTTTCGCTTGATGTCATTGCAGCAGAAACAAATTATTGGAAATGCAGTACTCGAGCAGCTCGGAAAATTACTCATCCTCGTTGAGAGATACGCCCTCGAAATGGAACGGACGTGTAAGTAAAATATACTAAATTATTTTCGTCGTTTTTAAACTTAAAGCGCACTTATTTCGACAGAATGACAAGAATTATGCGTACAAGAAGTCATCGTATCAATATTCAAGCTCGGGCGATAACAATGTGTCCTACCAGAACAAGTCAGCCGATCAGAATATCGATCAGTTGGACGCATTGCTAGAGGACTTAAAGCACGAACGCCAACTTTCGACCAGAGAGCGGGAAATCTTGCCGACGGGCACCAGCTATAGAACACTGTAAGTTGATAAAGATTATGGAGAATTTATATTTGAATTACTTTGGAATATTTATATTTACAGTATAAGAAAATCTATTAAAAATTATCAGGGTTCGTTATCTGTATTGGAAATAGTTGTAATTCTTTAAATGTCTTAATCGTTAAGAGTGTGAAATGCATTTAAAAATGCACAAGTAACCCATAAATTTATCAAGGTCTGATGATTCAAAAGAATTTTAAATAATTCATATGCTGTTAAAGTAAAAGATCGGTTTATTTAAAAATATTTTATAAAAAATATTTATTCAAATATTTGAAATGATTATAAATAATTTATATTAAAATGCTGAGTGATTTTTAATGCATTTTAAGTAATTTTAGTGCACAGAATCCCATTAAAAAAGTTCGGGTTTCAATATCTAAAAAACACTCAATGAAAATTGTGAACTACATACGTAAATGTCGTCATTGTTAGATTGTTTTTCAAGCGAGTCATTTGCGCAGTCTGGAATAGAACTGGGCTGTTGAAAAAGCTATTTATACTGTAAGCTGATCTAAGCAATTTAACGATTCAAGAAATTTCTGAAATAGTTTAGTTTATGATCGTTAAGTTGTAATCATAAAAATATAATTCCCAATCTGAAATTTAAGCTTAAATCTGTTTAGAGATTAAAAAAGTATAAAAAAACAAACATTAAAATTAATTTGGATAATAATAGAATTTACGACATAGTTAAATAAATAAGTGAGATGTTAAAGATATAAACTAAAAATATGTTAATCTCTACCACAGCGAACGCACTGACCCATCGGGCACCATCACCAAGACAACGCGGGTGATTAAGACCACGAAGCATTCAGGTGGACAGCAGCCGTCGTTCAGCGATGATGTCGAGACCTTTAATCCAAGCGACTATAGTACGCTGCAATCGACGGCCAAATACTCCACTTTTCAGGACAACTTGAAGCGTGACGAGTATCAGGTCAAGGAGAAGCCCTTCACGCGAGGTAAGTTTAGTATTTTGATTTGTTGTGCAAATAGGTTAATGATTGTCATGTTCTTTGCAGCCCACTCGCCCGGTGGTCACTACTCGAGCAAGACTAAAATCTACGAGAGCAATCGTACGCTGAACAACAATGTGGAGCTGGTGCCAAGTGTGAGCAGCACGCAGACGGTGACCAATAACGTCAACATCGACAAGGAATTGCAGGATATTGCGTTGAGCGATGGCATACTCCCTGCACCGGGCACCAAGGTGACCACCACTGTGCGCACCTACACCTATGAGATACCATCCACCGGTCCCGGCAGCGCCACCAGCACCATTAATCGTAGCAGCAACAACAACACACTGAGCAGCACTTACAAGCACCACGAGACCCTCAACAGCAGCCAGAATTACACGCAGCTGTCGCCGTCGCATGTGCCGCAGACGGTCGTTTATAACACGGAGAGCTACTCGACTCTTAACAAGCCCAACGATCGCCCGGTGGTGAGCAATCAGTCGTACGAGATTCGCGAGCACAAGGAGACGACCACGCGCGGCTTGAGCCCGCAGCCCCGCCAGCTGCCACTGGGACCCGCAGTCAGCCCCACTGGCGGCCCGCCCAACAGCAGCCGCACCATTATTTACAACATACACAAAACAGATAATGTAAACACGGTTAACGAGCAGCGTTATCCACACAGCCCGGCCCCGGGCCATAGTCCCAACTATGGATCGCCTCATAGTCCCGGGCAGCCGCAGCTGCCACCTGTTGGCACCAATCGCTACTACTTCAAGGAGACGGAGACTTCAAACACTGTTAATACCATACACGGCCCACCCAATGGTGGCGGCCCCTACAACTTGGAGCCATCCCATCCAGCGCCCCTCAAGCAGCTGCCCAGCACAAACTATCCACAGCCCCAGAACGGCAATGGGTATCCACCGAATAACACCAGCTATTCGTATAAATACAGTTCCACAACGAACACTAACAATCGCCGTGGACCCGGCCCCGACTATGGCACGCCCTCGCCCTTCCCAGTGGACGGCGTAGAGTATCCCGTGGGCAATGGCAATCCGCCACAGCGTGTGGATGATTTAATGCAATCGTTTGGCACTGTAGGTAGACATTTGGAAATACAATTGATCAGGTTTTAATAGGCTGTTCCTCGTAATTTTAGACGGATAACGTGGACCGCGTGGACATTGAGACGCCGGTTCGCAAGCGCGAGATCGAGACCGCAGTTGCATCGCCGCAGCAACAGCATGTGCCCTCCGTCAACAAGGCCGGCAAGGAGGTCTACTATCCACCTGGCCACGACACAATCGTCACCAGACGCGAGGAAATGCACGCTGGCTCTGCGGGAGGTGTAAGTATTTACTTTGCTCCAATAAAAACCAAATATTAAACACTCTCTTTCTCTTTATATTTATTATAGGGTCGCTGGGCTAAGGGCTCGGGCATGTACGAGTACGAATCTGGCTCAAAGTCCAAGACGAAAACCAAGTCCGGCGCTGCTGTGGTGCCCGTGTGCCTGCCACTTTGCTGTGCCATGCCCTGTTCGATTATGTAAAGAGTGCATCGCATCGACTACACTTGTATATAGGATTCTAATATTGCCGTTAATAGGTCTAACGCTTATTCCTGCCCCTACATAAAAAGCTTGTCGTTGATATTTCTGTTTACCTAACCACTATTCGGTTCGCTTCTCATATGGATGCTCTAATTGTTGTAATTTGTTGACCAAATCGATGTATCTATTATATATTGCCTATTGTTTGTATATATATTTCATATTCAGGCCTTGCCTAGTTTGTTTTTTGGATTTGGCAGTAGTTCCCTCTACCCCAGTTTGCTCCAAATTATTTGCTCACGCTCTAAAAGATAAACAAAAACAAAAAAGCATTTATATTACAACGTGACCAGTGAAAAAAAATCAGTAAAGACCCCACACGGTCTGCATATTTTTAAGTTTTTATTTGAAAGCCAATTGTTTTAACTGTATTCTGCATACCAAACTAATAAATGAGCCACGGAATTTAATTCCCCACTCACCATAATTTTATATGTGTTTTCCCCGCTCCCTCCCTCGAATATATGCTACTAATCAGCGGCCAATTTAGCTGCCCAAAAAGTAAATGTAACCCAGACTTAAAAAAGGTAACATAGTCGTTACAAAGCCATAAATACTTTCTAATACACGTACGCATAAAAATCAAAGTAACCTTAATAAAAACGAAATCTAACCAACGAAATGATAATTCTTTAATTGGACTAATGGGCTATATCGCAAACGAATTTCTTTGCAACGAATTTAATTTTAAAATAAATACAATAATAAATGGGAAATGATACGATGTGTTGACAGATCAACGAAAATATATAATTGGAAACACTTTATGATTGGTACATATAGTAAAAGTTTTATTCTGGTATAATAAAATGTATTTTTAATAAGTTTTACATTTGGTATTGTATATTAAAGTATGGTAGATAAACACCCTTGCAGAGGATGATATAGTTTGAGACTCGTTTCCCAATCACATAACTTGACGCACAAGTTGTACTGATATTTGGATCGGATTACTAAATAGAGCAGCGATTGAAATATTCAGTCAAAATAGTTGCCTTTTATGATATTTTAACATTCATACTTAAAGATAGAATATCGGACTGTTAGTCTATAGGTCTTCTGCAAGGATATGTGTTAGGCTCGGCATGCCGAACAGCAAAGATTTTATTATTCTTTTTTCTTTTATAATTATCGTTTTGATCGAATAACAATTTGTATATCACAAAAGTAATATCTACATTTCACCTTGTAGGAATTGGTGTAGAATTTTTTTGTCTTGGTTTTTTAAAGAGAGATTTTAATAAAATTATGAAATGAAAAACAAAAATCAACAAAATCTACACATTCGTTAGAATATATAGAATATTAAATGGGGCTAGTAGTACTACTAAAGTATATATGTATTTCTATATTGACTGGACATACTACATACACAATATTTGTGTGTCTATTATTCGAGATAATTAGGCTACTTTGAAAAAGTAATGTCATTTGTACATACATAAGTAAATATTTTCTAACTTGAGATTCATATTTCGCAACTTTATCCTTAAAGAAGTTTGACAGCAAACTACTGACGCAGCTGTTACTATTACACTGGTTGGCTAACTCTTTTTCTCGGAATTCTTTAGCTCAGCTAAGTACCATGTAAAGGTCGGGAAATCTTTGATGCTATAGATCTCATATTTGATCGAGTTGATGCCGTCCATTTCAATTTTACTGATACCGTTTTGCAGGTTTTCATATCTACAAATAGAAGAAAACGTCAATTTGGATAAAGTATAAATTAATTGCAAGGACACAGCACCGTTTTGGATTTGCCTTTTCCTTGCGATGTTTCAGCATCTTATAGCGAGCTATATTTACGGGGTAACGTGATATGAATAGGTTGGCATGCTTCAACCTGCAAACAAATAATTGTTTTAGTTACAATTGTTTCAGTTATTGTTAATAATAGTGTAGAACCTGTTGGACATATCGTCGTCCTCGCCACCCCAGCCAAAGAATGAATTCGAAAAGCCATTAACAGCCTGGAAATGCTGTCGTGTCATTGCAGAAACTCCGCCAAATATTCCGCGATAAGGCAACCTGTGTATTTAAAAGAAATGTCGTTGATTAAATCAAATTAATGTTATTAAAGGGTGGAATATACTGGTAGTTCAGCGTGTCAATTGCAACGGACATGTGCCGCGGTTGACGTGGACAGTTGTACAAATTGCGGTCATCCAAAGGTATAAGATCGATATCGTGGAATATAAAACAGTCCCACTGATAAAGCTTTAAGGCCTCCAAGTAACCAATATTCATCATGGCAGCGCGGTTAAAAGGCTTGCCATTGGGTTGCTCTATAATAAATATGCGATAGGCGATGCGCTGTTTCATTAGGAACGGATGTATGTTGCGCAGAAAGCTCGAAAGGTGAGCGTATCGGTCGCGAAAGGGCACGACAATGGCAACATGATGTTGGGCAACACAATCAGTTGGCTGATAAGCGCCACCAGGGCGCAACAAAGGTCCCAGCTCTGCCTCAACAATATCAAGAGATTCGAGTGTTGTATTGGGCGTGATGGGTCCACCTAAATGATACAAACATTTACTAATATCTGAGATACTGTTTATGTTTCAGCCACTTACCATCTCTGGGATCGGGATCGGTGCAGTTTTGTGTCAGTGGCATCTGCGGCTTAAGTGTGCTGTTTGCATAATCTTGCGTATGCGGGTGCGCGTGCGATAAGTCTTGTGGAATGGAAGTAAAGTTTGCAATCGCAATCACAGTCGTTGAGGTTGAGTTGCGGCCGATGTGCAGCTCGCGCTCTTTCGATAGGGCTAAAGGAGCGGCGGGCAACTTGTGCCCAAAGTTGTTTGTGTTGCCCCCCCTGTCGGCCCTATCAGTGCCGCTTCCGCTGTCGTTTCTGTTGTGGATGTGCGCATACTTGTGCACACGTCTTATGCTGGATTTAGGCAATAAATCAACGTTAGAGTGTCAAGTGAAATGTGTTTCTCGCACTTACCTCAGCTTGCTGAGTGACGAGCTGCTGACACCGTCTGATTCTGATGTCCACAGAAAGTTGAGCACCAGCAGAAGACATATTGCGCTGGCCAGGAAGCGTATGAGATTCGCTTTTGTAAATATGTTCATGGTCCATGGATTGCATCCTTATTCGAGTTGATTGCTATTTTTGAATAGCATTATAATGCTACTGCATCGTTGGCAACTTAAAATTACAAATATTGTTGTTCGATTCCATGTTGGTCATCTTGCAACAGCTGATTTGGAAGATAACAGGGTGCCTCTTGAACGGTGGCCCGTTGGCGGCATATTTTAAAATTTGCAAATAAAATCTTTTTAATTTGTATAATCCCCTTTCACTGCAATAGAATGTTTCCAAAAGCTGCTACACTTAAGAATATATATTGCCCGTTATGGATTTTTATATTTGATTTACGGCTACTAATAATTATAAAAAACATTTTTAAACAGATAACTGAAGATTTATACAAATTGTAATGCGTTCTATCCTGGCAGTCGTAAAGGCTCATTGTCTCTTATATTGACAGTTTTTAATACATCATTATGTGTATACTCTATGCGTAGGATTTTGTCATCTCCCAAACTTGGATCAAAAAAGCCAGGCAAATCGCTCTGTAATAATAAGCATTAAGCATTTAAAGCATATATTTATGTATATATATATATAGGCAATAACGTACCTTTGACGACTCATACAACTGCAATGTACCATCTCTGACTAGACACTGGACAGGTACCGTGACATCGTGCGATGCTTCGGGCTTAAACTGTGAGCTGCCCTCGCTAATACACCCGTATATCGCTCTCCTAATAATTAGCCCCTTTCGCTCCTGCTCGTCGCTAATGATACGATTGTAGGTGCTCTGCATCAAGTGTATCGCTGCCATTGCCTCCAACTTCTTGGCGGCTAAACGCTGTTCATTCTGTCGCTTTGTGCGCTCTACTTCGATGCTCTTGCGATCGGCCTCCATTGGATCCATTATGGTCTTTTTGACAAAAAACCACGCAATTATCGGTGTCACGGAGGCATAGAAAACAGCTGCAGGCACTATTTCGTCGCTCAGATGTATGGGAAACACATACGACTGATTTGAACGTATTATTCTGGAATCAAAAATGGTTTTCTTTAGTAATTATCAAAGACTTCAGATATTAATCCTGACCACTTACTTTAATTTGAGTATTACTCCGGAAGGCACGCCAATTGAAACGGTTGCTATTACCGAACTGTATTTAGAGACTTTTTTCTCCACTCCATATTCGCCCAAAAATCCAAAGGTGCCCACTCTGAAAATCATCACAGTTAACTAATGCAATAAATAACTGATTAGCCATAAATTTTTGCTCACTTGGTCGCCAACTTAATCTTCAGCTCGTTCTCCAGCATCTTGCGCGTGTAGGCGACAGCAAAGTAAATGTGTGGTGTTCCTATCACAAAGGATGTGCTTATGGCGTGCCTGTCATTGGAGTGATCGATTTGTGTGGACATGGACGATTGGGGACCAACATTGAGTGTCAGGCTGCCAACGGTGTGTTTGTCGAGCTGAACAGCCAGCGTGGAAAAGACAGCGGGTATCACTCCGTTTTCCTGGAAATTCATGTTAGTGCCGCCGTTCAGCGTCAGTTTCGGCGTCAGAGTGCGTCCACCTGTTGCAAATGGAGAACTCATTAACAATCAACAGAAGAAACTAGTCAAGCCTAGTTGCTTACCCTTTAGACCCAAGATGAAGCCATTGCCGGCGCCGAGGCAAACCTCCATCCATCCTTTGTTGAGGAGCCGGCGACCCGCGACCATGAATCCACCAGTACCGGTGCCATTCGACGAGTACAAATTGCCACTCATAACGATCATATCTTTACGGGTAATCGGCGCCTCGATCGACTGGGCAATACTCATGGATCCGATCTCAACTCGCGGCATTTCCGAGTCATCGTAGGGCGTAAATATTTCAGTGGCGTTCACATTGATGGTGATATTACCGCGGGGATTAGTTCGCTGCTGAAGGCGGCGATCAGCAGCAGCTTGTGCCAAGCGTTCGTACTCCTCCCTTATCTCTGCCGGCGTCTTTGTCCGATGCACTATCTCCCAGCCCTCTGTTTTGAGACCCTTCTCACCAACCGAATCATAAATAGCACGCTGGTGCGGATCGGAGAGGACCTCATACGCTCGCTTCGTACGGTTGAACATTATTTCAGCCTTCTTCTTGCTTTCCGGCTCCATGTGTTTGTCCGGATGGTAAATGCGACTTTGCTTCCGGTAAGCGGTGTTTATCTGATCGGCGGTGGCCTACCAATACAAAGATTATGTATTATTTATTATTAGGCCGCAGTCGGGTGACGTGCCGCGCCACGAATGCACTTACATCCCGTGGCAGATTGAGAAATGTGTAATAGTTCTCATCGAGTTCGGCGTCGGATTCGTTGTCTGATGCCATAACGCTGAATTTGAGAGTTAGACAATCGACAGGTTATGCTCAGAGTGTCTAATGTACCGGCTGTAAAATAACAGCAGCAGCAGCATCGGTCGAACCGACGATATATGATTCAATTTTGGTGAAAATTTTGAAACTATTTTTTTTGTTGTACTATTTTACGCAATAATAACAACACGTGTGATGGAACACGAAACGATGGGAAATACTCGCACACAGGGTGCTTCGGACGGTTCGTTTTTGAGAAGGCGAGACACTAACGTCAAAAATCAAACGGCTCACAAAGCAGCTATTACAGTTTGTATTGCCGAATTTCTAAATACACAAATTTCAACTCAATTCTGTAAAGCTTTGTAAATAAATTAAAGAAATCACACATACACTTGCCATTTAAAAACGTTGGCAGCTCTGTGGGTTAAATTCAATGCAACGCTGCGTGTTTTGTTTCAATTCAGTGAAAACCGATTGTTACCGTACGTTGCTCACATCTCTGCCTCTTTGTCTTTATCCAGCCCTCGTAAGGGAAACGTGCTCGTGGTTCTCACTCTGACGAAATTTTCGCCTTATTAGCGGTGCAGTTTGCAGCTGTTTTATTTGATAATTAGTGCCAGTGTGAAATTAAAAAAGTAGAAATACAAAATGCTGCGCGTTCCCAAGCTTTTGCCACGTCTTGTGCGCCAGGCCACCCTAGCAGCGCCGTCGAACATGTCTGCTGCTTCTAGCATATTCCGCGTAAGTATAAATCGGCTTTACATAATACACGGCAGCGGCATATTATAGTAATTCATGTTCTCATATAATTTTCGCGTATAACTAACACTAAACAAATACTTTCTGGTATTTACAGAACCTGCCCGGTGCCTCCAATGGATTTTCGGGTCAATTGCGATACAAGTAAGTGAACTTTGATTTCTCACTCGATGTTGCACATGTTGCTTTGCCGCATCGCAATGTGATTAAAATTAAAATTTTAAACAATTTTCGCCAAGTAATTATGTAAGACTGGCCTATCTAATTTTTCAAGTGTTTTTTACATTTAAATTGAATGCACATTTTTGCATCGGCCTTTTTATGTTCAACTTAAATATAGTGTTGTAAAAAAAAAAACATACACTTCATATATATATATATGCATATATATGCACAAACATGCAGTTATTGACAGTGTTGAGCATTCTTGTTCACATGTAATAAGTTTTAGTTCAGTTCTTTCGCTGAACTTTTCGTTCTTTGCCATAATGTTTAGTAGTCTTATATAACTTTCTTAATTGATTATAGCTTAACATAACAATTTATATTTTTAATAAATTATGCAGCATTGTAAATGCCTTTCAATAAATATTTACATCAAAATATGAATAATTGCATTAAGTTCCATATGGAACTCTATAACTTTAGTTATTGACGCGGGCCTTCTTATCTCGTGCCTGTCGCTTTGCCCTCATTCTTATCAACCCCGCGAATATCTATTGTTAACATGTAGTATTTTTTTAAATATTATTTTACTTATTTGTTTGTATCGCTCTCAGATCTGGCGAAGTTAAAGGTGCTGTTATCGGTATCGATCTGGGCACCACCAACTCTTGCCTGGCCGTGATGGAGGGCAAGCAAGCCAAGGTGATTGAGAATGCGGAGGGCGCACGCACAACGCCCTCGCATGTTGCCTTCACCAAGGATGGCGAGCGTTTGGTTGGCATGCCGGCAAAGCGTCAGGCGGTCACCAACTCGGCAAACACGTTTTATGCCACTAAGCGTCTGATTGGCCGTCGCTTTGATGATCCCGAGGTGAAGAAGGATATTACAAATTTGTCGTACAAAGTTGTGAAGGCTTCCAATGGCGATGCCTGGGTGTCCTCTACAGATGGCAAGGTTTACTCGCCCTCGCAAATTGGCGCCTTCATCCTCATCAAGATGAAGGAGACCGCCGAGGCGTACCTCAACACACCAGTGAAGAACGCTGTGGTCACTGTGCCCGCCTACTTCAACGATTCGCAGCGTCAGGCCACCAAGGATGCTGGCCAGATTGCCGGTCTGAATGTCTTGCGTGTGATCAATGAGCCAACGGCAGCTGCGCTTGCTTATGGTATGGACAAAACCGAGGATAAAATGTGAGTTTAGTTCATTTAACTACTATTTATTTATTGAGTGAATCAATAGTAATGTTTATTCATTGCGTATATTATAGTATTGCTGTTTACGATTTGGGCGGCGGTACTTTTGATATCTCCATATTGGAAATCCAAAAGGGCGTCTTCGAAGTGAAGTCTACCAACGGCGACACTCTGCTGGGCGGAGAGGATTTCGACAATGCCATTGTTAACTTCTTGGTGGCCGAGTTCAAAAAGGACAGCGGTATCGATATTCGCAAGGACAACATTGCCATGCAGCGCCTTAAAGAGGCCGCGGAGAAGGCCAAGTGCGAGCTTTCATCCTCACAACAAACAGATATAAATTTGCCCTATCTGACCATGGATGCCGCTGGACCCCAGCACATGAATCTGAAAATGACACGCTCCAAGCTGGAGAGCCTCGTCGGCGATCTCATCAAGCGTACCATTCAGCCATGCCAGAAGGCATTGTCCGATGCCGAAGTGTCCAAGTCCGAAATTGGCGAAGTTCTGCTAGTTGGCGGCATGACGCGTATGCCCAAGGTGCAGTCCACAGTGCAGGAACTGTTCGGACGTCAGCCTTCGCGTTCAGTGAACCCCGATGAGGCTGTGGCCGTTGGTGCCGCCGTTCAAGGCGGTGTCCTGGCCGGTGATGTCACTGATGTGCTTCTGCTCGATGTCACGCCCCTGTCGCTGGGCATTGAGACGCTGGGCGGTGTATTCACACGCTTGATTTCGCGCAATACCACTATTCCCACCAAGAAGTCGCAGGTCTTCTCAACGGCCAGCGATGGTCAGACCCAGGTGGAGATTAAGGTGCACCAGGGCGAGCGTGAAATGGCCAACGACAACAAACTGCTGGGCTCCTTCACGCTGGTTGGCATTCCGCCAGCGCCCCGTGGTGTGCCTCAAATTGAGGTGGTCTTCGACATTGACGCCAACGGCATTGTCCATGTCTCGGCCAAGGACAAGGGCACCGGCAAGGAACAACAGATTGTCATCCAGTCGAGCGGTGGCCTCAGCAAGGATGAGATTGAAAACATGATCAAGAAGGCCGAGGAATACGCCAGTGCTGACAAGAAGAAGCGCGAACTTATCGAAATTGTTAACCAAGGCGAGAGTATTGTACACGACACAGAGACCAAAATGGAAGAATTCAAGAGCCAGTTGCCCGCTGAAGAGGTACGGAACGATCACGAGATTTTAATGATCGATGATTAACTGTTTTATGTTTTTTTTTAGTGTGAGAAGCTGAAAAAGGAAATTGCCGATCTGCGCACATTGCTGGCCAACAAGGAGACCGCTGATCCAGAGGAGGTCAGGAAAGCCACCACTCAGCTGCAGCAGTCCTCATTGAAGCTTTTCGAGATGGCATACAAGAAGGTAAGCACAAGATAGCACCAAAAAGTTATTCGTATATTTTAAAACTAACTCGCATTTTGTGTTTTCTTTTTTGTAGATGTCCGCCGAACGTGAGAGCAGCGCTGGCAGTAGCAGCAGCAGTTCAGGCGAACCTTCTGGCGATGCCAAGAAGGAGGAGAAGAACTAAATTAGGCAACCATAGTCGTAGTTGTTGTTCCCTTCATAATAAGCATATTTGGATTTCGATTAAGTTTTACGTTAAACAAAACACAGCACATCATATTCCTGATTTCTTCAAAATCATAAGCAAAACAGCATTTACCCAAATTGTGTAGTAATGCGAGGACGAAAACGACATTTGAGATGCTAACACCAACGATCAGCGATCTCAACTCAGACAGGACAGTTGCATTAAGTTTTTTATTGTTTATAATGCACTCGAATGCCTGAATCGAAATCTAATGTAAATCTGTGGTCGAGTTGTGTTGGGCTCACTGTAAGATTTTCCTTATTTTTACTTTACGTTTATTTTAAAACTAGTTGTAGTTGTACAATAACGAGCACAGCAGCAGCAACAGCACAAGTCCACAACCTTAGGCAACCACATGAGATAGATCCAACCCGTTGGCAGATCAGAACGTCATAATTTAAGCAAAATTATTCTTTGGTTTCCAGCGGATAACCAAAAACGTTGACTGGGTAAAATGCAATTACATAGTCGACATACATTTTTAAACATAAAATATACGTGAACAAAAAAAATATTATTTACAAACTGAAAAACAAACGTGTTTTACTTTTGCGTAAACAATATTGGACGTGAATTTCAGTACGAAAAGTTACTGAGTGAAAAATCAATAATTATATATTTTTTTGGCGTAAACTTTGGTTTGATCTGAAGTGAAATCGTATCGACCAAAACCACGTCATTCTAACTTATTTATTTAGTGGCAAAAAAAAATTTTTTCGTTTAAGGGTATTAGTGTTAAAACTAGAACATTTTCTTTGACAATTAAATTTAAGATTTCTTTTTAGAAAGATGCTGAGCATGTTTTTTCTTTTTTTGATAGATTTGCTAACCAGAAGTGGGCTCTTGATATAGAAACTCCAAACTGAGTAGATATTTGATATATAATTAAATTTTTAGGCTGGTAGTTTAAGCTTTAAAAAAACCAAATCATTTTCTAAAACTTTAACGATATTAAAACTAGATAAAGCTGCCACTTTAGCTAACAGAAAAACAGTTTAAATAAATTATACAAAATTTTTAGGAAAAAAAAAAAAAATTACGCTATAAAACTTGCTCTCGTTTAGCATAAACTGATTAAAAATGTTTTAATTTTGGTTTAGTACATTTCGATACTCTGTTCACAAATTTAACAAAGTACTTTTGCATAACCGTGTTAGATAAATTAGTATTATCTTATTAAACATCCAAACAAAAAAACATTATTTATAATAAAAAATCAGGCGCGTTCTATCTTATTTTAATTTGTTCTTTATTTACAATTTGTTTAAAAGTTCAATTTATTTAACAAACTCGCTAAATTCGTAAATATATTTAATGTGTATCTCTAAAATTAAGATATATCTCTAGAGCTATATGTGTGTGATCTTATTTACAGTATAATGCTAGTCGTGCTTAGAAGCTACGTTGGTCCTTGATCGAAATTCTCGTAAACCTAAATTGATGAACAGAGTAGTATTTATATTACATTGCCCCAGTTTGCAGTTTGTAGAGCGTGTAGTAGAGTCCGCGACTCTGGACGAGCTCTTTGTGGGTGCCGCTTTCGCAGACGACTCCGTTCTCGAACACGTAGATGATATCGGAGTCGACGATGGTGGACAGCCGGTGGGCAATGCTGATTGTGGTGCGTCCCTCGGCGGCGGCGTCCAACGCCTCTTGAACGATCTGTTTGTGGATTGATAGCGTGAATAAATATTAATATTTTTATATTAAATTTCTTTGGTTGGTTTTTTCCTGTTTACCTTTTCGCTTTCCGCGTCCAATGCGGATGTGGCTTCGTCCAGCAGGAGTATTTTCGGGTTGCGAATGAGAGCGCGTGCAATGGCAATGCGCTGCTTCTGTCCGCCGGACAGCTGGGTGCCCTTCTCGCCCATACGGGTCTCATAGCCCTGCAAACAAAAATGATTATTAACAATCGGAGCAGGATTAGCTTGAGGCGGGTCTTACCAGTGGCAAATTGGCAATGAACTGATGTATATTCGATTTCTTGGCGGCGGCAATGATCTCCTGATCCGTGACTATCCGGGAATTGTCACCGTATGCAATATTCTCGCCAATGGTGCGATCGAACAGTATCGGCTCCTGGGAGACAATGCCGAGCTGCATGCGCAGATTCGAAATGGCCAATTGACGGATGTCCTGATCATCGATCTGTACGGCGCCGGCGTCGACGTCGTAGAAGCGCTGCAGCAGCTGAATGCACGTGGACTTGCCACAGCCGGACGGACCCACCAGCGCCACCTTCTGGCCAGTGCTCACAGCGAGCATCAGGCCGCGCAGCACCTGGACTTCCTGGCGCGTCGGATAGCTGAACTCCACCTTGTCGAAGGACACATTGCCGTTGGAGTGCCACGGCGCCAACGATACGCCAGGCTGGTCGGCAATAAGTGGCTTCCGCTCCAGAAATTTCAATATGGTTTCAGCAGCGCTAATACCCTTTTGCATATTGGGCGCAAAGGCCAAAGCGCTGGCAATGGACGCGGTGCCCATGATCAGTGCCTGCGATACTCTGCAATGGTGAACATGTATATGGTGTGAAGATGCAACAGGGAACATTTGCATTATATAAACTGGAAACTCACTTGAATACATCTCCAAACATTAGACCCCGATTGACCATACACCAACCGCCGTAGTACATGCACGCCGCATAGGCGAAGAACATCATGGATCTGGCCAGGCCGTAGACAATGCCGCGATAGTGTGTGTTCTTCTTGGATTTCTGTATATGAACAATATTGGGTCAATTGTATGCAGTAATCGGATTGATGGTTGTGAATCGCTTACCTCAACGGCCGGTGTCAGCATGCCGATGTAGGTGCGATGGAACATGTCCTCCCGGCCGAGGGAGACCACAGTGCGCACGTTGGAGACCACCTCAACGGCGAGCTTGGTTGTGTTCTCCATTATCTTGGCATTGCCCATGTTCTCCTGGGCCATCACAGTGCGTTGCAGATAGAACGAAATCAGAATGAATGGAACAAACGCCAGTGCCACCAAGCCCAAGCTCCACTCGTAGTACATCGCCAGGGCGATGCCCAGCAACAAGGTGGCGATCGATTGGATAATGCTGCCAATGCGCTGACCTGTCGCCTGTAACCAGCAAAAAAAATCCACATTAACAAGGGATAAAAACAATAATTAGCAAGTGAGAAAGCTCTAGTTGGGTTCGCCCGACTAGGAGATACCCTATAACCCGACGCACTCACTTTATACTAGAAACTAGTATTAAAAATTTAGAGGTATCATATCTATATCATATATTTGTTGCCTCTAACTTTTATAGTCTCCGAGATATGGTAGAAAACAAAAGTTTGTTATCGATTCTTATCGATTTTAATGAAACGAAGCAAATTATCGAAAAGTAATGATAAGCTTTTTGTGGTATGATATATACGAACTGAATGAGATCAAGCTAGCTTTTGTAGTCAGACGAACATTGCTATATCAACTCAGCTGGTTGACCTGATCAAGAATATATACACTTTATGGGGTCGGAGATGCCTACTTCTGCCTGTTTACCGATTACACCCTCTTTTTACCCATCTTTTTATCCTCTTTTTTACCCATTTTCAATGGATTTATATATACTTACACCCTGGACAGCGGCAGCATCGCCGGACAGGCGGGCGCATAGACTTCCGGTTCCGTTGGCGCGATCATCGAACCAAGAGACCTCCTGCTTGAGCATGCCACTGAACATGAGACCTCGCAGGCGCTCCGTCAGTCGTTCGCCCGCAACGCCAAAGAAGTAGATTTGCATGAACGTGGATATGCCAACGACAATGCCAGCGATCAGGAAGTAGAGACTGTATTTGTTTGTGTTTTCCCGCACCTCATCCGGGTTGTCGTTTTGCATGGCCTGCAGAATGCTGCCGAAGAGCACGGCGAAAATGGGCATAGCACAGCCCATGATGATCGAACAGATGCAGCCCACTGTGATTTGCATCCATTCGGGTTGGTTCATTTTCATAATGCCCCACATCGGTGAGCTCTTGTTCTTCTCCTTTTTCGTCTTTGTATCATAGGTGTCCACTTCGTCATCCACATCGTCCTGCAATATCTTAATTTCCTGTTCGTCCTCATCCTTGATGTCAAAGCTGTTGTAGATGTTGCCGCTGGGACTGAGCGCGCTGCCATCGTCGTCGCCCATCTGGGTGGTTACCAAATTGAAGTAGTGGCTCTTTATCGCCATCAGCTCCTGGTGGGTGCCGGACTCGACGACCTGGCCATTGTTGATCACAACGATTCTGTCGGCCCGACGCACAGTGGACAAACGGTGGGCCACAATGATGGTGGTGCGACCCTCGCTGACCTTCTCCAGGGCGGCCTGCACCTTCGCCTCGCTGGCCGTGTCGAGGGCCGAGGTTGCCTCATCCAGCAATAGGATTTCCGGATCACGGATCAGAGCGCGGGCAATGGCAATGCGCTGCTTCTGGCCGCCGGACAATTGAGCGCCACGTTCGCCCACCAGCGTCTGATAGCCCTTTGGCAGTTTCTTAATGAATATGGCCGCGTTGGCCGCATCCGCTGCCGCCTCGATATCCTCCCTGGTGGCATCCTCGCGACCATAACGGATGTTCTCGTAAATCGACTGACCAAACAGCACTGGCTCCTGGCCGACAACGCCGATGCGTTCGCGCAGCCAATTGATGTTGATGTCCTTGATGTTGGTCTGGTTGAAGTAGAGGTCACCGCCGTCGGGATCGTAGAAGCGCTGCAATAATTGTATGCAGGTGGATTTGCCGCAACCCGAGGGACCCACCAGAGCCACCGTCTGGCCGCGATGAATCTTCAAGTTAAGCTTTTGGAGAATTGGTATCGCCTTGCGCGTGGGATACTGGAACTCCACATCACGGAACTCGATTGTGTTCAGCGGCTCATTCAGGTTCTTGCCGCGCGGCTCGATCGGATTGATAATCGGTACTTGCTCAATGATGTGGAACACCTTGGCGCAGGCACCCTTCGCAATGCCGAATGCCTCGATATACGGCGATGCCATGCCAATGTTCATCGAGCCCATCATGATCGAGAAGAACACGGTTATCATATTGCCGGGCGAATAGTTGGCGTAATATTCATCGTCGCGACCCTTGATGACCAAACCGACGCCGTACCAGAAGGCCAAGGCATACGAGGCGTATATGAAGAACCACAGGAGGCCAAACCCAATGCCGGAGAACATGTTGCGCTTAATGTTCAGATCCTTGGCAGCGACCACCTTCGACTTGTAGGCGGCCACCTCTTTATACTCGCCCTCGAACGCCTTCACCGTCCGCACACCGGACAGGGCCTCTTCGGCAACGACTGCGGCGCCGGCGTACATGTTGACCTCCTGTTTGGCCAGTTTGGATGTTGCCACGGCAACGAAGCCCATGGCAATGAAGGTGACCGGCAGGCTAGTCAGACAGACCAGGGAGAGCTGCCAGCCCTTGTAAAAGGCCAGGACAATGGATCCAATGAACGCAACAATGAAGTGCACAAATATGACAACCTTCTCGCCCAGGCCATCCTCCATCTTCGATAGATCCCTGTCGGGGTTTCAACCACACACATTTAGATGCCCCGCAAAAAACAAAAATGACCTGGCACACTTACTCATTCATTCGGCTGGCCACCTCACCGCTCTGATTGAAATCGTACCAGCTCATATCCTGATGCAGCACAGATTTGAAAAACTTGGAGCGTATACTCATTATTTGCGAGTGGGCGGCGTAATTGAAGCACGTAATCGAGATGTAACTGCAGACCAGCATCACGATTCCAATATAGGTGTTGTTCAGCGAAAATCCTTGCACCGCATCCAGCAGTATCGAATCCGATAATTCTGTCATATTTGCTCCGGCAAAGCTCATCATGTCCTGAAAATTGAAAAACAAGATTCAAAGTTTAAAAAAGCTTCAAATTTCAATGTTCAAAAATTTTGAAATAATTAAATTAGTTTTATATTTCAATTGATTTTTAAATTCAAAAAAATGTAAAAATGTATTTACTTGGAAAAATAATACGAAAATAATAGATGAAGTAAAAACAAAATAATTTTAGAGAGAAAAAAAAATCAAATTAAAAAAAAATTTTTTTTAAAAAATGTTATTCACAAATTAACAAATTTTTTTTGTTAAATTAAAAAAATGTTCAAGCGATCAGCTATTTGTTACGATTCTTTTCAACTGTTATATGATCTGATTTTATAGCAGCCGAGTATATATAGAAAGCAAATTTGAAATCTATGAAAATAAATAATAAATAAATTTTTTCTTTGTTCGTAAATCCAATTGAATTAATTGAAGCTACTCTTTCGAATCACTTTGACATTTGTCATAAACAAATCAGATAACATCTATCAACAAAACAAAAACCCAAATATATATATATCAAATATCGTATCAAATATCGTATTACTTACATTAGCGAGATTGCCAAATATTAAACTGTTAGCCGGCGTTGTTAGGCCCGTGGCCACAGCGCCGATTAAACCGATGACGTAGAGGATTCGATCATTTGTCGTCGCATAGCGGAACATTGTTAAAAAGCCGACTGGCTTGATGTCCTCCTTCGGCGTGTCCTCCTCATCGTTGTCCCCAGTGTCGTCAAGCTTGGATTTCTTTTTCGTTTTATTCGGCTCGCTGCAATAATATGCAAAAACACGCTTTCAAATCGACCCTTTGAAACTATTCAACTCATAAATTGGCAACAGAAGAGAACAGTTATTGGTTCTTAACGTAATCGCACATTTCTTATCGCTGACCCCAACACCAATCAACGCTGTCGTATTTGCACTATCGTCTACTTCTTAGATTATTTATGCTATCAGCCGCGCTTATATATAAATATATCATTCATCAACTTCGTCATGGAATTGACTCGTGTCACAAGATCCCCAACACCCAGTACATTGAAATAAATTCACAATTAGCGCCAATGCTTTGTTGTTATATTTTCCATCGGTGCAATAAAATTTATGATACTCCATTGTGTTCAATGCGAAATTCGCACGATCATGGTTACAGTAATTTTTGATAAGCGCTGTCAAAAGTTTGATACACACTTTACGAGTATTTATATATTTTCTGATATAATTATATGTATATTTATCAAAATTTAATAATCTAAGAAAAAAAAACAAGTATTTATATTGTCTTTGTCTAGACAACATTTTTCAGATAAATTTGTCGCAAAAAAAAATTGAAGAATTTTATGGTCGGGAGTATCCAACTGCGACATTATCCTTGCATTCATAAATACAAACACAAAACTTGCCGCGATTGTGCCACACTATGGAAAGTAAATTCTTGAATAACTTTTATTATTCATATAATCCTGACATATTTCGAATATATTATTCATATACACATATGCACATTTATCATTATAATTCGCAATTTTTTTTTGCATGTCCTTTTTTTGTATACAATTATATTTACTTTAATTGCAGCATATTTTTATTTTTAATATTGAACTCACAAGCTTTTGCGATCTTTTTCAGCCAAGGATTCAGCCAAGACGATGTTCGTTTTATATTTTGATAAACTATTTTCGTCGTCCTTGGCGACATTACCGTTGGACGCGGTCATTTTAACGACAGAATTTAAATTGTTTTGCACTTATTTCTTTGTTTTCGACCTTTTTGCACCGACGAACTGAATAGCAGCACAGTTAGAAAGAGACTTATTGAATTTGGCCAAAAACATATGGGCTTATATATTAGAATAGCCAGGCACCAAGCTATTATTATTAGTTGATATCGGCTCATGCTGATAATGTTTATCAGCTTTAGTGTGCTATTAATATGGTAAGAGTAGGCGTAAAGAGAAATACCACGGCGGTAAAAGCCAAAAAAGAGTGTGTACTTCGCAAAACATTATAAAAAAAAAATATAAAAAAAAATAGGTAGTCACGTTGAAATTGAAAATGTTTTAATAGCTCAATATCATGTTGAAATTAATACTTTTTTTATTAATGCAAAATTAATGACTATTTGGTAATAAACAAATTTGGGCTCAGTTTAATAAATGAAGCTTTTATCAATATGCAGAATTGAACAATTGAATTGAACAAGTCATGATTAGTTTTGCAATCAATTATAGTGAGCAAAGAATTTAAGACAATTCGCGCTATCTGTCTTACTATTGGCTATCAGAATCGATTACATACTCATTTTGCTAATCAATAGCAAAAGCTTGACCATCGAAGCACCCAGATAGCAGCATTTTACAAGGTACTTCAAAATGAAAAAAAAATGTATAAAAAATGTAATTGACAAACATACTTAAACACAGTTTCAATACACAACAATAATATAATAATGCATGTGAGTATATATGTATATTATACCACACGTCTGGCCCTTACCTTACACTAATAAATCTAGATACGTTTTTATTACCTGCAATTCCATTCGCTGCATTCTCGCTTCCTTCTGCTTGGCACTATGGAAACTGTTGAAAATGTAATTTAACAGTCAATGCACACATGTACATTCGCATTCATGTATAATCTCTTCTCTGTTTGAATGCTGTAAAACGAAGACTGTTAACTAACAGAGTCGAGTCAGTCGTTAATAAACTTTGGTTGCATGCAGATCGTCTCCTCTCTAAATATGTGAGCTTTGCATTAAATATATATAATATTAAACTTACACACTTTTCCTCATATACTTAAACTATTTTTACTGTTTCAGGCACACCTTTAGTTTACGATCGATTTAAAAGTTCGCCAATTGTTTTTAATAGCCATTGAATGTTTCTTTAGTTTATCCACGTTTGAAATTTGGTTAGCTGACACGCTTAATGGCACACTCTCATTTCGGTGCTCTTTTGATTTATTGCTTTTAATATTAGATTAGGGCTTATCAAAGCCTCATTCTTATCATTATAGCATGCGGAAGAGCACAGCGATTAATTTGCTTGCTCAGGTATTCCAAAGGTGATGCATGGCCCACACATTCGCCAATCGGGGTAAGCGTGCGTAAGCCTTAAGTGTCTGGAAACTGAAATTACGCTGTGTATTCATGATATCAGCAATTTAAATGCATTGGCTGCGATAAGAAGTTAACAATAACTATTTGTGTATTTATCAATATGCATGACAAATATATGGTTATTAATTCACGTGTCGATTTTTTGGTGAGTTTTGTTAGCTATCTTTATAAATTAACTAGTATTTCTTGGCTGTTGTTCTTGTTGCTGTTTTTTTTTGGTTTAATACACAGAGTTAGTACTCCAGTCTTAATCTTATCTGAGTCTAAATGTTGATTGATTTTAAAGGTGGCAATTTTTTAAGTTCATTGCGCTAATCTCCCACTGTGAATATTTTAAAAAATATGTACATTTCATTAATTATTTGAAACTGATGGAATGAAAGTGGAAAATTTTGCACAAGTTTTCCAAAATTTGTTGCCAAAAACCATGGCATAATCGAAAAAAAATGTTGGCATGTAGAGCCCTCGGACCCATAGGTCTCATATTTCAAACACCCGTAAATTTGTCAAAACTGAACCGATTTTCGTGTTTGATGGCATTCTGGTCAAGATTTTTCATTACCATCGATTCTACATTCAAAATCAATGCAGTTTAGAAAAAAAAATTTTTTTCATTTTTTTGGAAAAAAGCATGTACCCCCCCCTTGTGAATTTTCGAAAAAAAAATTTTTTCAAAATTTAAAATTCCGAGTTTGCATTTTTAATCGATTTTGCTGGCCATAAATAGTATAAAAAACAACATTTAACCTGATTCTGGGGGGGTCAATTTTTTGGTCAAAAATCATGGCGAAATTGAGAAAAATTTGGACATGTAAAGCTCTAGGACCAGAAGGTCTCATATTTCAAACACCCGTAAATTTGTCAAAACTGAACCGATTTTCGTGTTTGATGGCATTCTGGTCAAGATTTTTCATTACCATCGATTCTACATTCAAAATCGATGCAGTTTAGAAAAAAAAATTTTTTCATTTTTTTGGAAAAAAGCATGTACCCCCCCCTTGTGAATTTTCGAAAAAAAAATTTTTTCAAAATTTAAAATTCCGAGTTTGCATTTTTAATCGATTTTGCCGGCCATAAATAGTATAAAAAACAACATTTAACCTGATTCTGGGGGGGTCAATTTTTTGGTCAAAAATCATGGCGAAATTGAGAAAAATTTGGACATGTAAAGCTCTAGGACCAGAAGGTCTCATATTTCAAACACCCGTAAATTTGTCAAAACTGAACCGATTTTCGTGTTTGATGGCATTCTGGTCAAGATTTTTCATTACCATCGATTCTACATTCAAAATCAATGCAGTTTAGAAAAAAAAAATTTTTTCATTTTTTTGGAAAAAAGCATGTACCCCCCCCTTGTGAATTTTCAAAAAAAAATTTTTTTCAAAATTTAAAATTCCGAGTTTGCATTTTTAATCGATTTTGCTGGCCATAAATAGTATAAAAAACAACATTTAACCTGATTCTGGGGGGGTCAATTTTTTGGTCAAAAATCATGGCGAAATTGAGAAAAATTTGGACATGTAAAGCTCTAGGACCAGAAGGTCTCATATTTCAAACACCCGTAAATTTGTCAAAACTGAACCGATTTTCGTGTTTGATGGCATTCTGGTCAAGATTTTTCATTACCATCGATTCTACATTCAAAATCGATGCAGTTTAGAAAAAAAAAATTTTTTCATTTTTTTGGAAAAAAGCATGTACCCCCCCCTTGTGAATTTTCGAAAAAAAATTTTTTTTAAAATTTAAAATTTCGAGTTTGCATTTTTAATCGATTTTGCCGGCCATAAATAGTATAAAAAACAACATTTAACCTGATTCTGGGGGGGTCAATTTTTTGGTCAAAAATCATGGCGAAATTGAGAAAAATTTGGACATGTAAAGCTCTAGGACCAGAAGGTCTCATATTTCAAACACCCGTAAATTTGTCAAAACTGAACCGATTTTCGTGTTTGATGGCATTCTGGTCAAGATTTTTCATTACCATCGATTCTACATTCAAAATCGATGCAGTTTAGAAAAAAAAATTTTTTTCATTTTTTTGGAAAAAAGCATGTACTCCCCCCTTGTGAATTTTCGAAAAAAAATTTTTTTCAAAATTTAAAATTCCGAGTTTGCATTTTTAATCGATTTTGCTGGCCATAAATAGTATAAAAAACAACATTTAACCTGATTCTGGGGGGGTCAATTTTTTGGTCAAAAATCATGCAAAAATTGAGAAAAATTTGGACATGTAAAGCTCTAGGACCAGAAGGTCTCATATTTCAAACACCCGTAAATTTGTCAAAACTGAACCGACTTGAATGGTTGTTAGCATTCTGGTCATGATTTTTCACTAAAATTCATTCTACATTTAAAAGCAATGCTCTTTTGCAAAAAAATTTTTTGATATTTTTGAATTATAGTATATTGAATTATGAGTATAGTAGAAAACAAAGCTGTTAAGGACATCAACGTATTTTCATTATTATGGATAACGACAAGTTCGATTTTTAAAAAAAATTTATAACATTGCAAAAGTACCTATATTATCTTTTACGAATTGTAGTAAAGAAATACTTTGTGCGTCTTCCTAAAAGTATGCTTTTGTTTTTTTGTCTGAGTTTTTTGTGAAAGCTTCAATCTATATAACATTCATATAATGATTTCTGTAGCTGTAGAGACATTTTAAAGTTTTCTTCTGTCCTGTTTTATCGGAAGCCCCTTCCAAAATATTCTCAATTTGTTCAGTCATAAAACTAGACCCCTTTCTGATGCAAGCATCTCAAAGAGATCCAAGTGTGTCGATTATATATATTCATATTATAAGAAAACTGATAAACGTTCACTAGAGTTTCTCTCTAACGCTTTTTAATTTATTTAAACATTTAAATAAATTTTGGCCAACTGATTAGATAAGAAACATACTTAATCATATTATATTTGGAATGTATAACACCAATAAGTCCCAAAAAGCCAGCGGATTTAGGTGATTTAAATCAGACTGGTTAAATTATATAAGTTGGCAATTAAGATTAGACACGTGTTTATAGGCAATAAAGGAGAAGTCCCAAAAAGTCTGTAGATTTAAATGATAATTAAAATGAGGCTGGCTAAATTAAGTATAAATACGTGGCACTATGGCCAGACTAAGTGCCAGTCGGAAAAGAGTTGATATGAGAGGTACCAGAATGTCAAAAGTCTACCTAATCCTGCTTGTGCTCAGCGCCCTTGTGGCCACAGTCCGGTCAGCAGTCTTGGACAGTAAGTACTTGATGGTGGGTCTAGAGCCAAAATACTTAACGATTGTTTCTTGTAGTGAAAGAAATCCACAACCAGGACCAGTTGGTGGGCAGCTCAGTTGCCGCCCAGTCCAGAGACGTTAATTTAATTGATCCCAATGCAATGGCCAAGAATAAATATACGCCGCCCGAGGAGAAGGCAGCTGAGTTTTGGTATGATTTGGCCAACGAGGAGTTAGCCAAGCGCCTGGCCATGCCACAGGTGGACAAAAGGAAGGCAAAGAATGTGATCATGTTCCTGGGTGATGGCATGTCGCTGACAACAGTGGCAGCTGCCAGAATACTGAAAGGTCAGCTCAAGGGCAACACTGGCGAGGAGGACGCATTGAGTTTCGAGAAATTTCCATACACAGGCCTGAGCAAGGTGAGCAGTTAAAAATCGGTTTCAGTTAGCCAAATTGAATATAGACTTGCTGTAGAAATAGAAATAGAAATAGAAATTTTGTTAGAAGCAGAAAGAAGCGACGTTTCCGACTCCATAAAATCAATATATTCTTAATCAGTTCAATCAGCTGATTTAATTAAGACATTTCCGTCTGTATGAATCTATAGAAACTTTTTAACCATAGATTCTTCTAAAACAAACTTTAAACTAGTTTTAAAACCCAAGTTAGTAGTATTTTGATATATTTTACTCCATTTCGATACTATCGATAAATATCGATACTAAGAGATGATCTTCTTAGCATATCTTCAACACTGTAAGATCTACAGCTACCAAATTTGGTTTAGAATGTTTAAAAAACAAACCCTGATCAGAAATATTTATCAAAGAAGATCATGCGATTGTCTTATAAGGAATTAAGAAATTTAGTATCACCTGTTGAATTTTTTTTCAACATTTCCACAGACGTACTGAGCCAATGCCCAAGTGCCGGATTCTGCCTGCACGGCAACCGCCTATTTGTGTGGCGTTAAGACCAATATTGTTGCCCTGGGCGTTACCGCCAATGTCAACTTTAACAACTGCAGCAGAAGTGAGGATCCCGCCAACCACGTTAGCTCGATTGCCGCCTGGGCACAGGCAGCGGGAAAGGGGACTGGGATTGTGACGACGACCACTTTGACACATGCGAGTCCATCCGGGGCTTATGCGCACACCACAAATCGTTTCTTTGAGAGCGACACGGACATTGTCAAATATGGCGAGGGGCAGAGTGTGCCGGGCCAATGCACGGATATCGCCACGCAGCTGATCACCCAGGCGCCCGGAAAGAATTTCGATGTAATGCTCGGCGGCGGCATGGGTAAATTTCTGCCCAACTCCATAACCGATAAGTTTGGTAAGCAGGGCGAACGATCGGACGGCGTCAATCTGCTATCCAAGTGGCAAACACTGCATCCGGAAGGAGCACTCGCCTACAATCGGAAGCAGCTGCTCAGCGTGGATGCCAAGCGGATACCCAGGTTGATCGGTCTGTTCAATTCTGGTGTCATGGACTTTCACAAGATGGCTGATGCGGAGCTGAAGCCCACGTTGGAGGAGATGACCAGAAAGGCCATCGAGGTTCTCAGCCAAAAAGAAGAGGGTTATGTCCTATTTGCCGAAGCTGGCCTTGTGGATTACGGCAATCACTTCAATAAGCCACAATTGGGACTCGATGAGGTGCACGAACTGTCCAAGGCGGTGTATACGGCGGTCGCTATAACGAATCCCGAAGAAACTCTAATTGTGGTCACCTCCGATCATGCCCATCCACTGTCCATCGCCGGCTATCCGGGTCGCGGCACCCCAATACTGGGTCTCAATCAGCACGACACCGATATTAATGGCGTTAAATATGCCACATTGAACTATGCCGTTGGCACGAATCCGTATCTGGACGAGAATGGAAAGCGCGAGCATCTGGAGGACAAAATCGATGATCCGCGTATGTTCAAAATATTAACTTTGAAGAACTTTTATAGATTATTTTTAATCATTGTTTGTTTTAGTTTTTACATATCCCAGTTACATCACCGGAAAGATTGGCGTGCATTCTGGCGATGATGTTGGCATTTTTGCAACGGGACCACAAAGTCACCTGTTCACTGGAGTCATGCAACAGAGCACAATACCCCATCTGATGGCATATGCCGCCTGCATTGGTAATGGGCCCAAACTTTGTGATAACTAAGCTCTCAGACATAAAAACTCTCAATTCAATATAAATAAAAGTAATTGTTTAAAGCACTGCTATGTTTAAGCCTCATTGTAGTGTTAACATTAATGTCAAACCTAATGTTTGTATTTTATTTAATTGTCATATTTTGTTGCATTATTCATTGTGTTGTCAACTTGACAACTGGCTAAACGATTTCCCTGCTTCAATTAATTTAAAATACATTGCACATTTTGTGAATTTTTTTTTGCAATCAATAATTAAATTGGCATTAGCCCGTTTTATTTATTGCCTCTTTAGGCATGTTTGTTTGTACATAAATACATATTTATGCCAATTCCTGTGCTCGCATAAAATGCAAATTTCTCATAAAATTGACTTCAATTTAAAACGCATCAAAATTCAAACAAACTGTATATAACATAGATATATATATAGATACACAGTTTGTTTTAGTTGTGCCTGTTGGATACCCTATATTATTAATTAAGCTGGGGCATATAAGCAGACATCCAAATATCCACTTAAAGGGAAATTGTTTTTAAGTTCTAAAAGTCTTTTCTATGTTTTATAACAGATGAGCAGAGAAAATTATTAAAAATATTTAATTTTTATTATAATTTTTAATATATTTTTGTTAATAATCGAGCTCAATAAACTCATTAAACTAATGGGTATCTTATAGTTAGGTGTTGTGTGTTATTCTAAAACTTATTTGTTTCAATTGCCCGCTTGACGATCGGCATCGATTTGGCATCACTTCGACTTGAAGTGCTGACACTTAATGCATGCGAGTGTGCGTGTGTGGGTGTGTGCGTGCAATATTTTCTGAATGTCAGGTTCAAGTATTGCCAGTGCGTCAGTCGAACGCCCGTTTGTTTGTGCATATACAAATACATATATCTGTTAGGTTGCACCCACACAAGCATTCACAGCAGCAGCAGCAGCTGTCTCCTGCACTCGTTGACTTTGACTTGTAATTGTGTTCATTGTTGGTCGTTTTTTAAATGTAAGTTTTTTTGTTGTATTTTAACGCGCCAGACAATAAACAGCAATTTTTTCAACTCATGTGCATTAAGTTAACAATTAAGGATTTCAAGGCTGGGTCCTTGCGGTTTCCCATTGCGTCAGCACAGCATCCGCAGCAAGTGTTTATTGTTGTTTGCCGATGTTTAGCCTGATTCCACAAGTTTCGTTAAGTTTTTTTTTACTTCTTTGGTTTGCTGGCTCGTTTGTTTATTTGCAATTTGGCTGCATGCGGCGCGCGTTCTGCGCTTAACATTTCGTTTGCTCAGCGAAAAGTGACAGCCGCTGTTGCAGTCGCCGTCGCCGTCGCCGTCGAAGCCGCCGTTAGTAAGCGTCGCTGCGGCAGCGGCTCAAAGTTTCAAAGCGTCTCAGATCTCAGTTGAAAATCTGTCGCGACAGCAAACGCGCGTGCCGCTTAAACTCTAAACGCTAATTTTTATTGACTTGCAAACTTGTGTTTGTGTGTGTGCGTGTGTGTGCGTGTTTGTGCGTGTTTTTGCGTGGGCTTTGCAGCAGAAGGCGCTAGTCTTGTCACGTTTGCCTTTAAATCGTTGTGCACACTTTAAGTGCTACGGTAATTGTTAATTGAATTGTTTTGCACAGGTAAGTGACAACGGCCGCTGGCAGGTGCTTTATTTGCAAATCAACTGGACTTTAAATTGATTAAATGTTTAAAAAAAAAATTAGCATAACAAACTGTCCGGTAACCCTGACACAGGAGCCGCTTAGCGGCTGCTTTGAACTAGTTCCTTCAACTAATTTAATGGCATTAACATTTTTAACAGCTGTTAGTTTATATGTACAGTCAGTAACATGAAATATTTGTGTAATTCGAAACTGGAGCAATGAGCATTGACAATTGGATATTCGATGCGGGACAGGAAATCAGCATCAAATATCAAATTTAATAAGACAACTTGTGAATTTGATTGAATTGTGGTTACATACACACACACACACACACACAAACATAGACAGCATTCTATTGAGGTGTTCAGTATAAGATTTATATGAGGCAAGAGCTGGGCCACAGGTAACCGCAAATACAGGTGTGCGCTGTCTGGGTGAGGTTAGGTTTATGGTTTGTTTACCAGTTTTACTGTTGCGCTTTAGTTGCATTTGGACTTAAAATAAAGCTAGCGAGTAATATAGATAACAGCACTTTCGAAAGTTTACTTTCGGTAGCTTCGGTTAAATTTATGCCGAAATCTACTCGCATTTTTCATAGAGCACACACACACTAGAAAGTATTACAAGGAAAAGCATAGTTTGCCGTTTGTGCTACTTATTTGGGGCTATCATGTTCCTGGTTGCCTTTTACCAGCCTGGAGTTGGGATGAAAGATGAAAGATGCGGTCTGCATAAATGCTGCTGGCAATTCGTGGGTGTAGATCCATGTGGCTTGATAAAGCGGCCTAAAACTGAGCCACTGAGTCACGGCAACCAGTATTCGCAATGTAGGCTAATTCTTACATGATGCAAAACTGTATCTAAATTTAAATGCATTAAGACGCGTATGCAATTCATCAGCCGCTCAAGAGGTATTAGCAATTTATTAAAGTGGCTGTTTGGATTTGGATTTGCGTCTGTTGTTCGATTCGCATTTGTTGTTGTTTATCCGCGTGTTAGCGCCTTTCGGCCAAGTTAACAGCAAGCATATTGTACCTGAAAGCAACACAGATTGTGCACGATGCGTATTATTTGAATTTCTGTTTATTTTGGCTATATTGACCATGAACCTGAGTAATATGTTTGTGCTGATTCTCATTGCTTGTTCTTATACTTTAAATGTCATCAACCTGCAGAATGAAATTTGGAAAAAAAAATGTTTTCAACTTTATGAAAAAGTTAAATATATTTAATATAATCTGTCATCTTTGTATCTTATCTCAAAACATAGCTGTTTATTATGTAGCTTGATCTAGATATATTAAAACTTTTTATTTTATAAATTATTTAATTGTTTGTTATATAATTTTTCTACATCCGACTATAAAGTTATCTAAATGAATATCTTAAATTTGTGTTAAAAAGATTTCTGTACAATTAAAACTTTTTAATATATTAGCCAAGTTTAAAAGTGAAGCATTGTTTTGGGTATTTATGGAAATTTTTTTTTTTTTGATCAAAATAATTTCCGCATTGTTAGTTCTTTATTTATGTAATGTGATTGAATGCATTTGGTTGGCCAGAATAAATTGAATTTTCGCTGCGCAAATTATGAAAATAATCAAAAATTCACACGACACAATAAACTGGCCACACAACCTGTGCTGTAATTTAGACAAATGCTTTGATTGTAAACATTTAAAAATGTAAATACGAAAGAGCTTTGTCTTTAGAATTTTGTTAAGGCTAACCAGATTTTGCATATACGTCACCAAACCAAACAGGAAACTCAATTTTTGCGTCCGAGCAAATTGTAACAATATTTGAACATTTGCATATATGAATGCCCCGTGCCCATTAATCCCATAAATTTGTGTTTCTTTTTCACTAATTTTTGTTGTTGTTATTGTTGTTGATATTTTTTTTTTGTTATTGTTTTATTTAGACTTAACACTAAACAAAACAAAACAAAGTTGAAAAACACGCAAACAACGCCGGTGCGTTCACGTTGACAGCCCAGTTCCGGTAAAACGGCGCTGAACCCTCCCCAAAAAACCAAAAACGAAGGTGAGTCGCTTTGTAAGCGCCCAGACGGACAGCCAGACAGCTGCTACTGGTCTTGGCTCTCGGCTCTTGCCCAGCTGACGCGCCGCTGATGTCATATCAAATGCGAATGCTAATGCCAATGGTTAATGCTTAATGAGTAATCTCGAAAGCTGAGGGAGTTGAACTTTCGACTCAAAAAAAAAAAAAGAAAAGAAGTGCAATTATGTAGTTAAGCGAACACTTACTGAATTGTAAATTTGAGTTAGAAAGTTGTATTGCTAAATAAAAAAATTTTAAAAAAAATTATAAAAAAGGGAAGTACATATATATAAGCGGAAAGGAGTAATTGAATGCATTTATGCTAAAAAAAAAACCGAATCCTTCGTATCATAATTTTATTAATGAACAATTTTGCCAAAGTCTGACTTGATTCGGTACGAGTTCTGGTTCAGTTATCAGATATATTTTAGTTCAAGGCTAGATCGCAGTTCTAAATCGCAGTTTAGGTTATAAGTTCAACTTTAGATTTAAACATATTTGTTTTGTGCAGTTTAATTTTGGTTTAAAAACCTATTTCTTATATTTATTTTTTTAATATACTGTTTCTGCTCTGTTCTTAAAATAGTTTGCACCAGTTCCAGTTGTCTGTTCGTATTGTTAGCGCTTTGTTTGAAATTTAGTTATTTATTGGTTCGTCTATGTTCAGTTCGCAGCTGGTTCCAGTTCTGTTTCTGCTTCATGTTAGCTTTCAATACCGGTTAGCTGCAGTTCGGGCGTTAAACAAAACATATATTGGTGGTTTAGCATAACGAATTTAAGGATTGTCTCGTATCTAACAACATATTCCATTTAATACTTATAATATTATGCAATTAGTCATGTAACTTTATCAAGTTGCGATTGTTGGCAGCGAGCCTCGCTCGTGGATTGGTCTGAAGGCAAAGCGTGACGACATCATCATCGGGCCAAGCGCCATTTAAGATTTGAATTGTGCTGTGATATTCAATATGCGGCAATTAAAATGTAAATTGTACAAAATGCAATTCGTTTTGCCTCTGGCGTGTCAGTTAAATATTTCAGCTCATAATGTAACCAACCAACAAGTGCCCAGTAACCAATACCCACAGTCAATTGTATTGCTCATACGCAATGTTGACTTAAGGTTATTGTCAAGAATTTATTTCAAATGTCGTACAAGTCTAGCTGAAATCGACACGTTTCAAGTTTAGCATATTTTTGTAATTGATACAAAATGATTATTATTATGTGTATTATTATTATTATTATTATTGTGAAAACCATTTGCATGTAAATTGATCAGATTGCCACATAAATTGCTCACACCCAGAAATGCCTAAAGATTAACTTCATATTTCGTTTTGAGCACATATTAAATAACTTTGATTATATAATTTATACTACTGACGAGTCAATAATTCAGATCGTACAACACTCACGGTCAAGAGTCTCAATTGGAAGCACTTCTCATGCAGCATCCCAACGATAGATGCTTGAATTCAGTTTTATATTCAATATTTATATATTTTCTGGAATTTAAGTATTTATTTGTACTTCCAGTATAAACATTGGTGCGTCGAACCGGCTCTATATATACTTTTCCTCCAAAAACCAAAATTTTGGCGCTATGTTTATTTCCCATAAAAACGATTTTCATTGAATTTTATGAACATTAATTCCATTCACAAATATATCCGATCTGATTGATATTTATAAATCACGTATAAGTACTTTTTTTTGCCTATAAAACGTAACGTGTTCCATAATTTCCGAATTACACGATCGTAAATACAAAATAACTCTATACTCTTAATATATGAGCCTAAATATAGATAAGATTAATACTCATAAAAAAATGTATTACGTGCATGTAAATATATTTTGTAATGCATAATATAAAATAAATTTCAGGTCAAATTGACACAGTAGGATTATAACAATATTACTTTAAACAAATGACAAATTCGAAATTATTTATTTAACTTTGTGCTTTTGCAGTCTCTCTCTATTGTTTATTAATTGATGTTCTATTTATGAAGCAAACACATTTAAAATATGCTTTGTCGCGTGTACGCCCCCACACACACACACACACATATACACACACACACCCACACAATGGCAAGTGACGTATTGCGAATTGATAAAATGCATTTATTAAATTGCATTCAATCGTTTTTCAATTTTCGCAATTGAAGTGCATACGATGCTTAATAATACTACATGTGGCAAATGCATTCAACTATCTCGTTGCTGCTGTCAACAAATCAGCAAATTGACAAATGACGTCATTGTCGTGTCTCACGGCCCATTGAAAGTGCAAATAAATACGCGTATAAACAAACAAACGCCGGCTGACTAGACACTCAGGTATTTGTGGGTAAACACTCGTTCATAAGTATGTCGCCATTGAGTGCTCTAATCACCTGTACAAACACGGATCTACATAAGCTCCACCACACAAAACTCACCTTTGCCTTCGTGACGTCACAGCTGTCACAAATAGAGCCAAAAGTTAAGGTGAACCTGAACCTGAAAACATATCTATATCAGTATATATGAGTGTGTATTTATCAGTATCTGTAGCTTATTTGCATTTCAGGAGGTGTGATAGTGTCAAATTAACACTTCACACCTATCTGTTTATCGGCCGTTGTCTATAGCTTTAACCGTTAGCGTGGCGCTACTTTTATGGTCAATATACGAAACTAGCTGAAAAGTGGCATTTTGTTGTCTCTCCAGAAGTGATAATTGAACGACCCAGAGATATGCACAAAAGTAGTAAAAACAATATATAGAATAATCGGGTTTAGTCATCAAACATGAAAATCGGTTTAGTGTTGACAAATTTGTGTAAAATGTTTATCAATTTAACATTTGTTAAGAATAATATTAATACTATAGCTGACATTTGTTATCTCGAGTCGATACTACCCGACTTCGTAAACGAGTATAATTAGTTAGTAGAGAAAACCCGACTGAAAACTACCTCTTACTAAAATTTAATTAAGTTAAAAAAGAAAAGTATTTCTGCAATTATTAATAATTTACTTATACATTTATAATGTCAAATAAAAGGGTAATCCTCTGATTGCTGATTAAATAAAATAAAAATTAAAATATATATTTTTTCATTTCCCAGCCCGGGAATATTATGATTCAAAATGTTTGTCTAATAAACTTGTCCTGTGTATATTTATTTTGAATATATATTCAAAGTCGCTAGCTTATTCTTCAAAGAATATATATTTTTTATTAAGACGATAAATTAAAAAAAACCATTATACCTTAATGGTAGTGGGAAGAGGGTATAAAATGTCCATTAATTGGTTTGCCATGAATGAGTGGGTGGGCAAGTCAGTAGCTATTGATAATAAATAAATATAAACAAAGTTGTTTAAATAATTTATGCCAAGTGTAATGGTTATTTGCTGTTGACTAATAAAAACTTAAGTATTAGCTATTCCGAGAACAGCAACTGAATCTATAACATACATCTGTTCAATTATATAATTATTCAATGAATTGATAAATAAATTCAATGAATTATTGTTTAGTATTTTTTTTATCTTTCATTTCTTTTGAATAAGTCAGCTCTAAAATTCTATTTATTTCGATTCGATGACTTATCCCATATAACAAGCATTTTGCACTTTATGACGGCCTTTAGACAACCCCATCAGTTAGATTATAAATGCATACTATAGCTTAATAATTGATGATGACAAATGTTTCAAACGGGCGATGACGAAAAGCGCCAAATTTAGATAAAATATTCAACTGGGTAATCAATCTTTGTACATAACAAATGATAATTAAAACATTGAATAAAAACGTTCTAATTATTCTTATTTAATAATTTATTTATTATAGACAGTATTGTCTAGGAGGCGCGTTCTATCTGTATAATTAAAGCTTTAATTCACAATGTTACCGGTAATTGGACTATGCCTGTTTATTCCATCCACAAAGTACTTCCTAAAGCTTTGAGTGAACATTAAAGCGGCGAGAAGGGATTGGGAATTGCTTGTCATGCAGATCGCAGATGTTGGCTGTGGCATTTTGGCTGCGAGTGTCACTGACATCAGATGGGGCCACATAAGTAGATATAAACATGAATAGATATAAACTCACATATACTCACATTAACGTACTCATTTGTCGACAAAATGATTCGCATTTGGCATTGACAATGACTTTTGGCCGAAATGCTTAAATAAATCAACGAAAAAAAAAGTAAAGAGAAGAAATCAACAAAAGCTGCGGGCTCAGCCAAATAGAAACAAGAAAAACAATAAAAACAATCGCTCTCTTTTTACAATGAAAGCGAAGTGTGCTAATTCTGTAATAATTCTTATAAATAAATACGTTTTGCGTAAGCACAGCCAAGGTCTTTGAAAAGTGTAGTTACCCTTAACTTTCTCGGGAAAATCAAGAAAAACCGCCAATTAAAATGACAAAAATGCATTTGCAATTGCAAATTGCAATTGCTTGCAGATGATTCTAAAATTAAAATCACTCGTAAAATATACAATTTAATTACTTCTAGGTAAACAAATGTGTGGTATTTATTATTAATTAAATGGATTCCTGGCTATATACGAGACCTAACAATAATATATGATACGATATATTAGTACTTATTTTGTTGAAATACAAAAATTTTTCAAATATTTGTACAATTACAATATATATATGTAACCTATATGCCCGTTACAGGCATAAAAAAGTGCGCGAATAAACAGTTTGTCATGCATATCAAAAAATCAGAGCAACTGCTATTTTTATGTAGACACGGCGAGTGTGTTATTTGTTTTTGCAGACATTAACATGGCAGACGAAAAACGAGTGCGGATACATTCCAAAATGATACGTAGGCCCATGTAGGTACAGACATACACTGAGAGAAAACAAAAAAAGAAAATAAATGTAGACGGAAAGAAATTCAATTAAATATTTCTCTTTGAATATAAATATTTCATAATTAAAACCAAATTATTTGACAATATATTTTATTAAACAAATTTTTGCTTTACATAAGTATATATTAAAATATAGTACATAGATATATTGATAAGACAGTTCAGTTTACCTTAGGATTAAGCGTCCACAAAACAAAGTACAATTCCAGATAATATATTGATTTGTTCAGTGTACAAATTTAATAATAAATATATAAATTCAGGTATAAAGTCAGGGCTGTCGACCGGGAGCAGCGGCTGGCGCCGATTTCAGCTGAAAACGGCAAAGCTGTCCCAGTGGCCGATATAAAGGCGTTTAGCTTTAACTCTGTGGGCGTTACAAAGTGGGACATATGTACATTTTTTAATTCATTAATTTACAATTGTTTCTCGCAGATGTTTGCTTAAAATTAAAATATTTCTCATGTACCTTAAGCCATATAATTAACAAAGTGCGATAATATTTCAGTAATTTTTAATGGCCAGCAGCAATGTGAATGCCCTGAAAGCTTATCAGAATAGCGATCACAGGCTCACTTTTATAGCTTACAGTTTACCTACATGTTAAACATAGTCGCTTAAGGGCCACTAAAATACACTTAACAGCGTGTGAGTAAACGAGAGAGAGAGAGAGACACGCTAGCATTACATTAACATAACAGTTCATGTTAAGCTCTGTAGTCTGCTGTGACCAACGTTTGTAGCAGGCAAGCAGCCGCTTTGCTGTTATCAACAAATTACCACTTGTTGTGCTAATAATTCACAAGCAGTTCTGGCCCTGCCAAATAGGAGCTGTAGAGAATTGCTCATTAATGTGCGAGAGGTGAGGATTGGGTTTATCTTGCTATATCAATGCTTGAGGGTGTTGTTCGCCCAACTTATTGTTACGACTAATAGAACAGCCTTGAGAACATCTGATCTCGCCAAAAATATATATACATGAGTGTTAAAATCTTAAAATGCCATTACTCATTGTGACTTCTGGTTTGGTTGGGTTGCACATTGGGTTTGTCGATCAGGTCGCTCGCAGTTGTTTATTTGCATTTAAGCAAATTGTGATTTAACCTGTGATTGACAGCGCACCTAATTTGGGCCGAATACGGCTGAGTACTGCTGTCAAGTGCCCAGATAATTACTGCTAACTACGAGAGTCCAAATGTATTTGGTTTTTGCCCAGTGGGCGTTGAGTGCATTCAAAACGTCAACATTTCAAACGAGATATATATTTGTGTTTCTTAAGTACACCTGTGTACACTGGATCCGATAAAGCTGCACCGCTAATCGCAGCGATATTGTTGTTAAAAATAGAATCTTACGAATGACTTCGCAACTTGAAAATTGTTTCCAATAAGCAAATTATGAATTATCAACAATGAACAATGAATACAAATCAATTTCTTTTTTGTTTTTGTGGTTTTCAAGCGATGAGCACAATATGCGTAAATAATCCAATCCCCCGTGTATACAAATATGTTTATGACGACGTAGCACACAAAAGGCCATGATCTTCTGCTGGATTTATTTTTGTGCAAACTTTTATAAACAGTTTATTTGAAAATATCTAAAAATTACTAAAGCGTTTCCAGCTGATACGCAAATTGCTGACATGGTATTTTAATTCAGCAACAAAACAAAAAGCTGATCAGCTTCGAGATGCTCTGTGATTATTTCTAAAACAAAAATTGAAGAATTGGTACACCTATATTAGTTCTCAGAGAGGTGTTCATGTCTTTCTTAGTTATGCAAATCCTTTTTGCCACATAGATTTTTTGCTTTTAGCTGACATTTATTGTACAAAATTAACTTGGCCAGTCGGGCATACCTGCACGTACATTAATTTAGGGTATAACAAGAACACGTGACGAAGCGCCATAAAAATTCTTTCTCATTCAGTTGCAGCAAAATATGCGGAATTTTTAGAAAATACCTGGACAGATAGTACATTCTGTTGGCGTACTATCAAAATAATAAAGATATCTTTATACCTCATTTTTGAGTAATCTTTCAATTTGAAAATTTAACAATCATTAAATACATTTTGCGTATTTTCAGGCAAGTAATTTGTGGTGAAAGAATTATGGGCCTAATTTTCAAATTAACAAAAACTATTTCGAGATCTTTTAGCGCGTTGTTTTTTTTTGTATCTTATGTTTTGTTCACCTAACAATGACGTCAAAAATATTTGCCTGTTTTTAATTTGGAGCGCATTTCCGTACGTTTTGTTTTTTTTTACGGAACTTTATTTAAAGCACTTGTTTAAATAATGAAATAATTCCTTAAAAATAGCTTCGAGTTCGTTATCTATACGCACAATATCAATTGGGCGAACTTGTGAATTAAATTAAAATGTGATGTTTGGTTTTTTTGGGATTGAAGTGCCCGACCGTCCGGAAGCAATATCCATAAAAAAAACCAAATGTCAAAATGTCAAATTCCCAAAAATTTTTCAATACTTCAAAACAATTCGTCGGCCTTTTCAAAATAAAAGAACAATATCAACATTTGATATATATTGCAGAGGATTGTCTGTCGTCGCACTTATTATTATTGTCATTTATTATTATTATTATTTTTTGTTTTACTGCCATTAATATGCGCTCAATGCCAGACGGCAATTTTTAGAGACCGTCTCAAAAAATGCATTAAAACACGCTGAAGAAAATCGCAAAGCATGCGAAATACAGAAACAGAAAAACGATTGAGGGGGGATACAGGGGAACGGGCGCTAAGAAGCGCCAAGTTGCACTCGAAGCCGCAGACAATTGAAATTATAATTGAAAATGAAGCGAATCGAGCAATTTTAACAATATATTAAACACAAATATGCCAAAAAATATTTTATTACTCGGCCACGGGCTAAGCGGCTGTCAACCGTTTGTTGCTGCCGCCAAATTGATACCCTATAAATAACACTAAGTAGAGTATGCTAGTTTGTGGATAGTTTAAAAAAATAATTCGATAAATTTGTTTAACAAATTTAAAAAATAATAGAAAAATCTATAAATTAGTTTTTAATAAAACATTTTAAATAATATAAAAACTACGTAATTTGCAATTATTTAGTACATTTGTAGATATTGGGATGGGATATATATTTTATTGTTTTTCAAATCGTCTTATGAATAAGATATTACATAAATACACCAGCTAAAATTTTGAGAACTTTCTGTACATACAAGTTCTTAGATTAGATATGAAATGCCTCATAATTTAATATAATAATAATTCTAATAAGAAATTTATTTTTTCAAGTTAAGAAAAGTATCATGTTTGCCGAATTTTTTAAATTCTTTTACGTTTTATATTTTTGTCTCTGAGTGTATCTCTGCTTTTATAACTTTTCCTGTTGCCTTACAATTTTTCCAGGGTATTTTTGTGTTCATTGTGAATTTTTTCGCATTTCTTCATTGTTTTTGTTGAGCATTGTTAATTTGTCGCTGTCAAAATGAACTAGAATTTAATTCAATTGAATTTGTGGTCACACTTCCACTGACGATTGCGATCAAAAGCCGTTTCGATTTCGTCATTATTGGAGAGAGGCCCTGAACCGATCTATTCGGAATGGGTTCTTTTAATTTTGATGCGAATATCGCGTGCAAATGGGCCCCAGCCTTGAAGACATATTGATGCTATACAAACCCACTCGTTCGATTGCACTTGATACCTGACTCACTTAATCTGAATTCCAATCAATTAGCGTGCAAAAATATTTTCCATATTGATGTGAAAATTTCCGTTAAATGCTGCCAAAATATTGAGGTCGGTGTAAATGCTACGATTCTTTGGAATTGCACTATTGAAATGTACGTGCATTGGTTACTATATAAAACGATGTTTATCCAAATATTGACCTTGATTATTGAGGAAATTTAAAAATTGTTTCTTATCGGATCGACGGTAAAGTAACCCAAAAACTAAACATGGCGTGCCCATGAAATTGATTATCAACAACATCGGATATTTTAATTAGTCGAAATTAAGGTGTTAACATCTATTTAACGTGTTGTTCGATCAAATTTGTTTATTTTGATTGTACCTCAATGCGTGTCACAATGAGTAAACATTTCACTGAGCCATAAATCTCTGCGAATCATCCATTTGCTAACTGACAGACGTAACAATAAAAAAATGTTGTATTTATAATAGAATTAAGGCCATAATATATGTACCGCAATATTGATTAACGGAATTAAAAACATAACATTCTTGCCACTTTTATTAGACAGCGTTGACTATTCAGCGTTGACTGTGGCAATGACCGATTTTTCTTAACTAACAAGAAATAGATAATTTGGTAAAATGATTGACTTAAAGGTGCTCTGTTCAAAAATGCGAAAATTGATATCTCCCACAATTTTAGAGCTAGTCACCAAATTTAACAAACAGTTTTCGGATGAATTCCTCTACAGATCTACCCAAAAATAATAGTAATAATTAAAACAATTTTTATTATAATACTGTGAACAAGTATTACGTAATTGGTCAAACCCGACTTAAGTTAAATATTGATTAAGAATTAAAGCAAACTTGTGTTAAGATTCAAAAAAAAAACCTTTCATGTTTATAGATTTATTTCAAGATACCCCTTTGGAGCCTCGCCCAGGGTATACTAAAAGGTTTAGATAAGAAAACCAATTCAAGTTTGTGGCATAGAATTTTTATACTATATTGGCGAACAAACAGATTATTGTTCTTCTGACTATTGACTATTGACTAGGAGCTGCTGATGCAATCGTTTTGGCCACCTAATCCCAAGGCGGACGATTGCGCTAATCGATATGACGCTTCGCATTCCACACCCAATCGAAGCCATTGACAATAATTGCGATTCTATAATCGACGTGTAAACGTCATGAAACTTATAGCTCAAGAGTATGAAAAGCAAAAAAAAAAATAAATTAAAAAAAAAAGAGTGAAAACAATGTAAATTTATCAGTGTGATCGATTACGGCTATTGTTCGATAAGCTTTTACATGGGTAAAACAATTACGACTATATCCTTGAACTATTTTGGGGCAACTAATGATAAGAGATTTTGTAATTCGAATTGTGGCGTTTAAAAAAGACATTGTCGAATTTTGAATTCGAATTGAATTCTACGCACATTTTTGTTTTTGCGTCGTTTGGGCGGGAAATTTGAGGTGTTTGTTGTTGTTGTTGCTGTTGTTGATATAGTTGTTGCTTGGCCGGCAGTTCATAAATATTTTATCAGATGACTTAAATACATTGGAATGCCGTATGTTGCGAGCACTTCATGTCCGATACTAAAGCCTCAGTCTCGACAGTCTATTGACGGAATAATAATATCGTTCAATGTGCCCGGAATTGGTAATAATTATCAACTAATTATTTAATAGCGTATTATCAGCATACTGTATGGCCAATTACATATATGGACTGCCAACTTTTAGATAGCTTCAGCCAGCCATATGGTATAGAAATCATCCAAAATGGATCGTTAGCCCGAGTCCTACGCTTTCAATAAGCGTGCCGTGTTTTTTGGGGGATATTCGCTACCCATTCATAAACCACTCAAATGGCGTTTTAATTATTTTCGTCAGGGAGACGACACGCTCCGGACATGTTGTCATCGTTAATTAGGCAATTCAGGTTTGTACTTGAATTTGAATTCAAGTTCAAAAGCTTGATTTATTTATTTATTTGGTTCGTGTGTTTGTATTGTAATTACATAAGCTCTTAAAACTGTGTTAAAACAGCTGATTTACTAAATGTAGTCAATTTTTTTTTTTTTAATTTGGATTACATTTTTAAGAAAGTATTGTTTGTAATTTAGTTTAATATATGCATATATATTTTGCAATCTTTAATACAATCTTTATAAAAATATAAATGTCATTAAAGTTAAAACCAGTTTTTTTTTCAAGAAACTAATTTCATAAATTAAGCTTAAAATCAATTGGGTGAAAGTTTGGCTATTATATGATATGAGCAAAATCTAATCAATATCACACAATTATATTACATCAAAAATATCGTGAAAAATTAGAATTAACAATTAAAACAGAAGAAAACTGTTTACTAAATTTTATGTAAATTCAAAACTAACTAAACCAAAAAAATTTTAACATTTTGTATACACTAGAATTTATTTTAAATTTCTAGTCTCTAGCTTCAGTAGAAAGGGGAAAAATATATTTTTATCCAATAAATTATTTTAAATAATTTGTAGAATTTCGGAAATTAGTTTGTACAACGTTCGGCAGTACCCACTTCAAAATGTGTGTTTGTGTGTTTTTTTTTTATTTTCTACTAGGTTATCAGCCCCGTCATCTATATATATATGACTAATAATTAGATGACACGCATTGATTACTCATTTCCGGTGCAACAGTAGCCATTTTTGCATTTCGATTGCATTAGATTAGATTAAAATATTAAATATTTCTCAATCCAATCCAATTTGATTTGGGCATTTAAGTTTGGTTTATATTTATCGATCACAATTTTTTGCATTGTGTCTTAGTCCTCCCATCCTAGCTAACCAGCATACAAAGAAATTGTTTATGCTCCGTTGTTTACTTTTCTGTTTTGTGTGGTCAATCTCCGGTTTCTTTTATTCTTTTCTTTTGTTCAGTTTGGCCAAAAAGGGCGTTTTTCATAATGCGACATTACTCAGACAGAAATCGCTCATAAAATTTGGGCTTTATGTCAGGCAAATGGCGACACTGGGAATTAGCAATGTCGACGTCGGATGGCTTTATTTTCACAGCTTGATATGCTCTGCGCCGGTTATGGATATATGGTAATGGATGAATGTTTGACTGAGCTTGCAACTTGTTTTTAATTAGCATTCTTAATGTGTCGGCTTATTTTTCTTCGGTTTCATTGGCGCTGCTTGTTTATTGTCATCTGGTTCTTTGCTACATTGGCGTCATAAAATTAATTTAGTGAAATCAACATTATCAGCAATAGATTCCAGCTAAATACTATGAATATTTTGAAAGTTTATGTATAAAGCTTAATATTCTATATCTATCTCTAAAGAAAGGCATAAAATTCCAGCACACTTAATGGATTTTGCAGATTCTGTGAAAATAATATCTTAAATAATAAATATGCAAATTTTTGCATTCTATGTGAAAAACAGAAGATTCCAATTATGCCAAGCGAAATGGCAGACCGACATAATATCAGATCATATCAATACGTGCCAGTTTGACGCAGTTTTTGTTTTGATTCTTTTTTATATATACATATTTGTGTGTGTATATAGACAATCATAGAATTGTTTTAATTGAAAACCGTAAGGTTCTTACTTAAATTTCGCACTGTTTTGACAAAACTGAAGAGCAAACTGTCTTTATTTATATTTGCGCTATATATCGAAATTTTGATTTGTTTGTTATAGCCTTGAACTTAAATTGGGTGCAATTAAGTACGTTTGTACGTATGTCATATCAATTTCGTTTGATAATAAACACAAACAAGCAAACAAACATTCGAATAAAAAATTCGTAAATTAACTGCGCACAAGAAAGCTCACGCTTTTGCCTCGGCCAAAGGTCTTGGCAAACAATTTGAGGAATTTTACCAAAATTCCATGTCTGTATTACATATCACAGGTTTGAATCTGTGGAGACATACGTGATACTAGTGGGAACTGCACATATAAACATGTGCATACATACACACGCATATGCATCTTCTCTAAAATTGCCATATATAGCAACAACTATCACTGTGCAGTGGGAGAGTATGCAGAGCTGTGGACAGAACTGTTTGTGCCAATTAACAGTTCTGCTAAAGCAGTAACAATGGCTCTCCTCTCTCTTTCTCTCGTTTACAGCCACCAACACAGCAGCAGCGTTTATTGCTAGTGGCCTGCGGTAACAGCAGAGCTTGATCCCAGCCACTTTTTCTGTAAGCTTAACAGACCTGTTATAGCCAGTCTCGCACTCTCACACTCTCTCTTTTACTCTCGTTTACAGCCACCCACACAACAGCGTTTATTGCTAGTGGCCTGCGGTAACAGCAGAGCTTGATCCCAGCCACTCTTTCTGTAAACTTAACAGAGCTGTTATAGCCAGTCTCGCACTCTCACACTCTCTCTCTGTCTTACTCTCACTTACAGCCACCCACACAACAGCGTTTATTGCTAGTGGGCTGCGGTAACAGTAGAGCTTGATCCCAGCCACTCTTTCTGTAAACTTAACAGAGCTGTTATAGCCAGCCTCACACTCTCACACTCTCTCTCTCACCGCACCACCTACACACTATTGCAGCGCTTAACAGTAACAGCGATAGCAGCGACGGCTTTGGTTTGATGGTGACCATTAACGTTTATTGAATTCAGTCATCGTCTGGCCGCGGTCGCGTGCACAACGTGTCGGGAAGTAAAGTGGATAAAATTCGAATTTTATTCTTTCGGTCGAGTTTCGCGAGAACAACCTTTTGCCTCAAGTGTTACATTACAAAAACAAATACAGTGCAAGTGAATAAAAGTTAGTATTAATACGTATAATTAAATGTCTTAAAATTAACAAGTTTTTATTTAAATTGCTGTGCTATAAGAAAAAAGTTACCACAACAATTAAATAAAAATTATTTTATCGAATTATAATTATGTGTGCATATTTAAAAAATAGTCTGTGCAATTGTGAAATTAGAAAAAGGTGCAAAACAAAAATATGCGATAGCGTTTTTCAGTGCATGTCCACAATTGTGCCACAGTTCGATTTTAAAAAGAGTTTTTAAAAACTTTTTGGCTTTTGATCTCGGACTAAACATATTTTTGTTTTTAAATTTTTCTAATTTAATTAAAATAGTGGTAGCCTTGGCAGAGGGCAAATATTTGTGTTTGTTCTAAGCAGATATGCCAATATAAGTCTGGAATTTCTTAAAGCTAACTAAGATAACGAAGTGCTAATCACAGCTCTTAAGAAATTAGACAAATATAACCGTTACCTGTTTGTTCAAATTTCGCTTCCCCTATATAAATTAACGCATTCCAGTGTTCCACCTAATTGAAATTAGCTTATTAATTGGCGAATCAAACTTTCAAATAACTTAACACATAATTAAAAACGGGTTCAGCTTCAAAAAAGAAAACAAAAAACTAAAAATAAAAAAAAAGGGTTGAGTATCTAAAATTAATGCTTGAACATCCCGCATGATTCAGATACTATTTATGAATACATTTGATAATTAAATATACTTTGTAGCACTCAATAAAAAAATTCACAATATCAGCATAAAAACTCACAAAACTGGAAAATCGATTTGCAATTTGCATTTAAATAAATAATAAACCTTCTTTATTATGTCTAATTTTATTATTATTATTATTATGTTTTTCGTTATTGTTTTTATTTTTTTGTTGTTAACCGTTCGGTCTGAAAGTCAAACAAGTTTAATGCTCTGTCATAACTCTCTGTGCCCCATGTCCGGAACCCAGAAAAAAGGGGCGCTTTGTGCCTCTTTTTTTTTACTATTTCTATTTTTTGCTGTCTTGGCGTAAATTTGAATTCGATGCTAAGCCAAAGTCAAAAAACTTTCGGACCTAAAATGAGTTTTTGAAGCTGACGTCATCAGAATTTTTAAAAGTTTACTGTTATGTGATTGCTGGCGTTTTGGGCTGTGTTTATGTTGCCAATTGTGACTGCGTTTTATTAAGGCTTTGTGGGGCATATCAATTTGTACCCCCGTTAAGCCCCAATTTTTAACTATTTGGGCTCCTTAAAAGAAAATTAGAACCACCATACTTAAAACTAAACAAATATATTAAATGAATTTATAAAAGCAATTTAAAAATTAAAATCCTCAGTTCTAAATTTTCTAATTAGTTGCAGAATATTTTGTATTTATTACAAAAATTGTGGAATTGGAATTTTTATTTTAAAAATTTATTTTAATATTTAAACACATTTAAATGTATAAATTTTTGTACAATTTATGTTCTATAATATTTTTTTCCATTGATTTCAGTTGTTAAAAAATAATATTGTTTACTGAATTTTTTTAGCGATGTGCTTTAATACGCCTTAGGGTATCTTTTAGTTCGTAACAATTAATTTAAAAAATTTTTTTGGATAATGCACGAAGTGAATTTTTAATGAGCGTAAAATTTCAAAGGGTTTTTCGCGCTCCTTAAATTTATTTGTACAAGCCAAAAATGTGTGATAAACTAATTGATTTCTACGGTTTTAACGTCTCTGCTTAAGCTCCAGTTCTTGGCTTTCAAATAAACAACAACAACAACAACAACAAAAAAGGCTATGCAAATGTTGAAATTAGGAAGCTATCCAAACCAGTTAAGAGCTATTTAGCTGTTTCATTTTTTATTTAGCCATGCATAATTGAAATTCATAGAGACTTAATTAGATTTTGATGTTCATATTTATCGCCGTATGGGGCGTATGCGTAATTTGCACATTGCAGAAGCTTTATAAAAAAAAATAAATAAATAAATAAAGTTATTACGCTGATAAGCGCTGCTAATTTGTAGATAAATTGCAAACAGTTTTATCTAATCGCAGCCTCAGATTTCGCAAACGATAAATAAAATATAAAAAACAGGTCGAAAACTAAAATCTAAAATTTTTTTCGATTTTTTATTAACTGTTTCCCTTGAATATTTTCAGTTGAACGCGTTTGCATATTTATATCTGCATTTTCACGTCTTAGCCATGGCTAACAGTTGCGCCCTGGTGGCGTTCCCATTGCTCCTGCTGCTTCTTGACCTGGCCAATGGATTTGATCACACACTGAAGCTGGACTATCCGGGTCCGTACTGTGCGCAACAGAACGCTTGCTGCAAGGATCGGCGCGACGGCTGCTCAGTGCCCATATCCAGTAAGTACCGAGTCCCAATGGGAGTTATCTAATATATAAAATATTTAATAAATTTGCCGCTGCGACAGATACTCTGTGCTACTGCGATGAGTTCTGCGATCGCGGTGATTCCGGTGATTGCTGCCCGGACTATCGTTCGTTCTGCTTCAATGAACCGGATCCGGTGCTCAGTTGCGCACACAAGGGCGTCTACTTCAGCAAATTCAACACCACGTGGGACAACTGCAACGAGTGCCGTTGCCTCGACGGCGGCATCACGCAGTGCGACACGGATCTGTGCCTGACCGACGACGAGCTGATCCACAGCGTCAACTCGATCCACGAGCTGGGCTGGTCGGCGCGCAAATATGACGAGTGGTTGGGCCACAAGTACAGCGAGGGTCTCCGCCTGCGACTGGGCACCAAGGAGCCCACCTATCGCGTCAAGGCAATGACCCGTCTGACCAATCCGTCTAACGATCTGCCACGTCAATTCAATGCCGTTGAGAAATGGTCCCGTTACATAACGGAGGTGCCCGATCAGGGCTGGTGCGGCTCCTCCTGGGTGCTGTCCACCACCTCGGTGGCCTCCGATCGATTCGCCATTCAGAGCCAGGGCAAAGAGGTGGTGCAGCTCTCCGCGCAGAACATTCTCTCCTGCACGCGTCGCCAGCAGGGCTGCGAGGGCGGCCACCTGGACGCCGCCTGGCGTTACCTACACAAGAAGGGCGTTGTCGATGAGAAATGCTATCCGTACACCCAGCACAAGGGCAACTGCAGGATCCGCCACAACAGCCGCTCCCTGAAGGCCAACGGCTGCCAGCCGGCGTACGGCGTCAATCGGGACAACTTGTATACGGTGGGCCCCGCCTATAGTCTGAGTCGCGAGGGCGATATCATGGCCGAGATCTATCACTCGGGTCCCGTGCAGGCCACCATGCGCATCTATAGAGACTTCTTCTCCTACTCCGGCGGCGTCTATCGCCAGACGGCTGCCAATCGCGGTGCATCCACCGGCTTCCACTCCGTCAAGCTTGTCGGCTGGGGCGAGGAACACGACGGCGTCAAGTATTGGGTAAGTAGAAGAAATTATAAAGAATCGATTTCAATAGTATTAATTTCAATTAAATTTTTAACTTACTTTATTTTTACACGACTTTCATATGGAAATTTTTCATTGCAGATCGCGGCCAACTCGTGGGGCCCTTGGTGGGGTGAACGCGGCTATTTCCGCATTCTGCGCGGCTCTAATGAGTGCGGCATCGAGGAATACGTGCTGGCCTCCTGGCCCTATGTGTATAACTACTACAACACGAAGTCGGTCTAAATGGAGCCGTGTGGAAAATTACTCGTAATCTCGAGCTAAACGCAGTGACGAACAATTTATCTCATGTTTTAAAATTTTTCATTTGCTACGACACTGAAAGTGAATTAGGCGCTTCTAATTTTAAATTTATGCTAGAATTTAGGTACTAAAAATGATTAGCTTTAAGTCGCGCTGAGACGACACAACATTGTTAACTGCCCCAGCTCCAGGTCCAGGTCCAAGTCCAGCACCCAACGAAATAACTCTTGAATTTTGTCTTTTATTTAGCAATCCCTAATTTAAAACCGACTAATTTACTGAACCCGAAGTATGGAACTGTAAAATGATTCGTAACACAAAACTGCCACATTACCTTCGCCCTGACCTGCCCCTTAAATACATAATACTGCCACAACAAATAGCATTCGAATTGTCCTGGAAAGTCGTCGGTACGGAAAGGAATGCGCTTTGTGCGCTTATCAGGTTCATTCTTCAAGTGATCAAGGCATGATATGAGATACGCAAAGGTATTTAAAGGAATGTGTAGAAACGAGTTGGGTTTTATTTATGTATGACGAATTGCTTCGTATATCGTAGTGTTTGCATACTTATCCACTCATGTATTGTAAATGAAAGCTAAGTTAACTGATTTATAAACGGATTCGAACGTGTTCGGGTTTATATGATGTATGTATATTTTAATAAAGGAATTGAATTTCATGTTGATTTTATGTTTTCATATCCCAGTACAACTATTACACATTTGGCTATTAATTTGCTAAAAAACAATTTGATCTTAACTTTATTTATCCACAATCAAAAATCTGTCAAATTGCATATAATCAATAATTGGTTAATGATTAATTTATGTTGGTATTATAATTTTTTCAGTTTAGGTCTGTTCCTTTGTTTAACAATATTTCACATTTTTATTTTTGTTTTTTTGTTTTTTGATTTTGCAAGGGTTAAATAATAGTAGAATAGAATACAATACAATACAATTCTTTTTGGGAGGATAATTACTTGTAATTATTAACTAAATACACGATAATAAAGGAGAAATCGAGAATGTTGATACTTTGCACTTACAAATATATAATCGTAAATCAAATTGAAATTTAAAGTCATAAGCACATTTTAAGGGTAGTTTTGTCCTCTACCCAAAACAATCTAAAATTTATCATGGAATTACGTTTCTTTAAGAAAACACAGTTACACATTTGTTGTTTTGATCGTTATTCAGGGTTCTGCATTATTCCGTTTATCCAGCCTTTTGAAGAGGGATTTACTATCTGCCGACTAATAAGTAGCGTTACAAAAATAGGCGTGATTGTGGGGGCGTTGTTTGCTGCTTGTCTAATGGGGTAAGTCCATCTCGACCGACTTTTTCATTAATTGAGTGTAATGCCAGCAAAGGAGACTTCCAGCGTTGTGTCATTCGACTCCATGCGGCTGCGTAAATGCGCCAGCGTATTCTTATAATGGCTCTCGATCTGCTTGGTTTCCTCGCTCGGCTCCAGATTAGGCAGCTCCTCGTTCACCTTGGCAATAAGCTGGAAAAGTCATGGAGTTATGATTATGGTAATCGAATCGATCATTGTTTGTATTATAGCTTTACTTGGTTCAGCATGGCCACAGTGATAAGAGAATTGCCGCGTTCAAAGTAGAAAAGATAATGATTCAGTAGCTCCACATACAGTTGGACTTGAACGCCCGTATCCAGGCACTGTGAGGCAATGCGGGCGCCCTTTTTCAGGCAGTCCAGCGTACGTTTCTCGTCTCGCATCTCCTCACCATTTTGCCTATAAAGATTATATTAGTTTGTAGCCTGAGGTAATTGTATTAAATATTTATTCAACTTACTTGCCGCTCCAGAAGAGCGCCGCACAGGCGACAACGCCGCGACACTGATCCGGTTTTTTGAGCAGCTTGGAAGCAGCTAGCGCGCAATTTGTGCGCAACGGCTCGGCGTTCTCTTCTCCGAAGCAGGACATTTGCTCAAAGGTGGACATGATGAGCGTTATGGCCGCCAGCTGGGCCTTTGAGTCGGATATCTCATCCTCGTACAGGGAGAAGGCCTGCGTCATGAACTCATATGCCACTGTCTCGTGATTTGTATAGCGTATCTCTCCGATGACCAGCGCACCCTGCAGATACAGTCGCAGCGCCAAATCGGGCAGATCCGCTTTGGCCAATGCGCTGATTGTGCTATGACAATACTGCACAATCTTCTGGCACTTTTTGTCCCAGTTCTCGTCCTGTTCAGCGATTGATTTGTATTTAAATGCCAGCTGATAGGCGGCGAACACCAGCGGTGGCAGAACATGCTTCAGTCGCTGACCGCCACCGTTGCCCAGATGTTTGCGTGCCGTTTGCAGCATCTTGTATTGCATGTCCGGCTCATCCGACTTTAAGAGGTGTATAAAACTGCCAAAAATTTAAAGATATAATTATTGATTTCATTCTACAATTTCTTGCAGCTGCAATTTACCGCGCAACAACGCCCTGTTCCTCGGCAAACTCCTCGGCATCTTCGCTGTTATTGGCAACTGCCGTGCTTGCTTCATCGTCCTTGATCAGCGGTGTGATGATCGTCAATATGCTGTCAGCCTGATCTGCTGTGGGCACCTGCGTCTCATTTTCCAGTATGTTCATCACCAGATATAAGGCCAACGATTTGCGCGATGTGTAATCGAACTTCTCCAGCAGCGGGCAAAAGTTGTGCAATTGTATAATGGTTAGCGCGTTGTTGTAGAAATCTATGCAGATGCGCAGCAGGCGAGATAGTTCCTGATTAACAGACAGCAGATGCGAAATGCTGCAAGCGAAGCAAGCAATTAAATGCAATTAATGTAGATTCAAATGGGACTCGATAAACACTCACTTGTTCATGTTCATGCGATCGAGTATTTGTGCAGTTGTGCCCAGCACTTTGTCCACATAGTCGACGCGATCGGCGTACACTTTTTGCGCCAGACTCAGCAAGGCCACCTGCAGCGATATTGTGTCCTCCAGCGGCATATCCGTGCGCGTCTGAACAATGTTTGCCACCTGCACGCTGAACACCTCAAAGAGCTCCACTTCGGCGGGTATGATTGCATCAATGGCATTGCCGCTCGTCTGAAATTCATATTTGATTAATGAATAAATTTATGTCTCGGGTGGAGCTAATGTTTACCTTGCCGCTGCGTTGATTATAGGCCGCCAGTCGTTCAATAAGCGATATTATAATATTCTTAACATTCACGCCTGTCTCCAGCTGGGCGCAGGACTTTAGGAACGGATCGAGTGTCTGCAGATGAAACTCATCGGGGAACACCTGAATGATGCACTCCATCAGATACTCCTGCGCAATGGCATCCCGACAGCTGACCACCTGCTCCAATATGCCGGGCAGAATCAGACGCTTGTACGTCTCCAATGTGGCGGACTCCAATTGGGACAGACGTACCAGATTCGTGCCCACCAAAATTTTAAGCTCTTCGCGCTCTTTTTCCCGACGCGTCTTTTCGCTGGAGTGGCCCTGATGCTGCATACGCACCCACAACTTATTCATCTCAGCGAAGTTAGTCAGCACAAAGTCGATGGCATCGTACACATTGCCCTCGTGCTCATTTTCCGCCACCAGCACATCGGGCAGAATGTTGCGGGTGCACTGCAGCAGATAGTTGCGCAGAAAGAGGCCACGTAATGGATGCTGTACGCCACGACACATCTCGACCAGATCCTTGAGAATGCTGCGCTTCAGCGTTGAGTCGTTCTTTATGTAGACTATGCCCACGGTGATAAGCAGATAGAGACGTGGCACTATCGTTTGCGAGTACTGGACCAACTCGTACAGATCCGGCTCCTTGTTGCTCTTCTCGCTTAGGTACAGTTCCAGGTGGCACAGCTCATTTGTAACGGACATGTCTGTGCACAAGTGCAAATTTTTATTTACGAACTTTCTTATGTGGAGGAATTTCCTTGGTACTTACACAACTCATAGTAGCTCTTCGGCGACAACATCGATGTGCGCAGCTCACTGAGCATTGTGCTCGCACATTTCAGGGCGTCCAGCATGCGCTCCTTGTCCAGAAAGTGATTCATATGGAATGCTTGTTTGCGCGCTGCGCCGGCCGCCTCGGCGAGCAACTTCTCCTGGTCGTCCAAACCATTCGGCATCGTCTGAAACGAGACATAGCAAACGGTGTCGGGTAAACTGGGCCAAGCATGCGATGTGCGCGAATACATTTAAATGAATAATGAATAATTGGGAGTGTTGAGAGCAACAAAAACACAGAGAACACAAAACACACAACAAATGAGATGAGATAAGCGCGCGTCGACAGCTTATTCGGATGTTGCTGGACTGAGCTGGGCGCTGTAAATGGGCGAACCATTGATAACACAAGAAAAAAAGAGCTGAAAATGAATTTGCCAAAACTGCGCCCCCACACCGCTGGGGGTGTTTATAGTAGTATTATAGTATAGCAGATAGTAATAGTGATTAGTGCGAATAGTAGGAGATAGTGCAACGAGGAGTGCGGGTTGGTTGGTGTGTTGATTAGCTGTGCCTGTGCGTGGCGTATTTACCCTGGTTTGGCCACCAATGGGCACTTGGCCGCCGTACGAGGAGGAGCTCCAGGGGTACATGCTGTATGAACTGGAGGGGTGCTGTGCTTGTTGTGGTATGTTGCGGGATATGGTTATGAGTACTCCTGTTATGCGTGCGCCCGCAGTTGTTGCAGGTTGCAACCAGGTTGGACTAGTTTAGCCGCTTGCAAAGTGGGCGGGCGAGGGCGCAGTCAGCGTTTTCGTTTTGTGTGTGTTTATTGTGCTCAAGTTTCGCACTTGCATATGCTGAAATCTTAGTTGCCGGCTGCTGGCGATTAGGGATCGGTTGGGGGTGCACTTACCATAACAGTAGCGTTTAGTGGGCGGAGCAAGGATGCAAAATTCTCTTAAATTAAAGTAATTTTTTCAATAGTTTTGTACTCAGTGTGACCAGTTGGGCATAGCGCTAAAATACACTCTTCGCAACCTATGCTGGTACTTTACGAAACACGATAAAATACCAAATACAATCTGGTTACACTTTTTGTTGAAACGCGGTTTAAATTCGATGAATAAATTTAAGTTTATTTGCACTACGTTTAATTTGTGTCCTGATCTTTTTTTTTACGCAACTCTTTACATATGGCATCTTCACTTCCCGCAAATGGATCGAGCGCCTTTTGCTTATCAGCCTTTTCGGCCAACTCGCGCTCCAACCTGGCGACGCCATTACGCACAACTTTATCAATGTCATCGAGAAGACCCGAGGCGCCGATCCGGAAACGCTGTGGTGTCAGCCAACGACTGCCGAGGGTTTCGTTGATGAGCGCCATCCAGGAGATCGCATCGCGCACTGTGCGCAGCCCACCTGCGGGCTTGAGACCGACAATTTGACAGGTGCGTCGGTTGAACTCCTGTATGGCAAAGATCATGACCAGGCCGACGGGCAGTGTTGCGTTCACCACCTCCGAGCCTGTGGAGGTCATTAAAAAGTCTGCGCCCGCCATCATGCAGACCATGGCCGCCTTATAAACCTAGCAAGAGTAGCAATTCAAAGAAATTCAATTCGGATTCTGCGGCTACTCACATTCTCCATGGTGCCCAGTTCGCCTACGGCCAAAATGGTTTTTAACAACGCGTGGTTACCGCAGGCGCTGCGCATTAGCACCACCTCGTTGTAGAGCGCTTCCCAGTCGCCCAACAACGCCAACTGTCGATTGATGACGATATCGATCTCGGTGGCGCCCGCCAGAATGGCATGGCTGATTTCCTGCAATCGAGTCTGCAGGCCATATTGGCCAGTTGGGAACCCAGTGGCCACTGCTGCAATGGCAACCCTGTCCAGTTGGTTGAACTGCGTCAACGTTGCATAGGCGTCCTTAACACGTGCCGGATAAACACAAACGGCGGCACAATGGATGTCCAGGAGGAGCGTGCGCTCGAAGAACCTGTCGAAGAACTGCGGCTCAAAGGGGTAACAGGCCCGAACACACAGTCGACGCACATTGGCCCGGGTATCATCGCCGGCCAGCGTAGTCAAGTCGGTCAGCATAAGCGCTCGCAGTGCCCAGGCAATCTCATTTACGCCGGAGACTATGCACCGTTGAGACATGTCAGTTGCAATCTCCTCCACCTGACGCAGCGATATGTTAACCCTCAGCAATGATGCATCTGCGAATAAATTTGCAATACGATGGATGTGGATGACACAGATGTGAACACTTCTTACCAAAGGGCAATGTTTTGTTTACTGTCAACGACTTGGTTTCCATTTTCAAAATTATATGCACCGAGGACACCGTAGAGGATTGGACAAGACCGGAAAGCGCACTCTTAACATCAAAATCCGTGTAAGTGTAAAACTGTTTTCATTTGATTTGGCTAAAAACGCTAAGAACACCTTTTCTACACTAAACGATTTACAAATAATTTTTGGGCATAAATTCGTTATGACTTCGTAGTCAGTGAAAATGGGAATAGCAATATTGAAATAGGCCCAGTTATGTATATTAATTTGCCTAGAGAAAACATTTGAAGTTTAGAGTTGATCAGGGTAACCCGAACAAGGAGGACCCTGGTTCGATTCCCATATAAACTGGGTTGTATTATTACTAATTACAAATTTGGTGTCTCAGTCTTTGGTTAAAAACATTAAAAAAAAAATGTAACTCAAACATTTTGCGAATAAGAATCTATCTAGCGTCATTTCTTGCCTACTTCTCTTGGTTTGTGCCATGATGAGTCAGTTGGGAAACAAATTCAATCAACAAGTTTGTGTTGATGACATCACACCTTCAGAAAGCACATTCCAATTGGAATCATATTGATTTTCATTTTCTGATTAGCACTTACACAATTGACGCAGGAACAGATTGCTAACTAATTTAAATCGATTTTCTCGTAAATAATAACAAAGTTTCATAAATTTGTGACGGCCAGCAGAAGTGGTTTAAAATTTAATTACGCTATTTACACTATAGTTTTGCATTGGATTTGGATCGGATAAGGGTTTGCTTCTTTTTACATAATTTAACGGTGCTTCGACCACTGCTCCCAATACTCTTTCGTCTGCATCTCATATAGTCGTGATATGGTTCGATCAAAGGCAAACAGTTCTTCCTCGCCAGTAAAAACACTCGACTAGAAAAAAACATAGTTTCGGGTTATAAAAAAATATATATATATTGGTGCTACTTGGTACTCACCGAATTCTCGTTAAGTTTTAAATCATCCATTAGCGCACGTTCGGAATCTGATATTGGTCCAGATCCGCCCGAGACCTGGAATAGATTTTCCAACGTTTCATCCGCTGAGATAACGACGCGCACTCGATTATCATATAGGGTATCTATCAGTGTTATAAAACGACGCATTTGGGACCTAACATTCAGATTCAGCTGGGGCACGTCGTTTATGAGCACCGTGTGAAAGAACTGTGCAATTTGCAAATAGTCGCTGCCTGCCAATGGCTAACAATTATAGATTAATACAAGTCCCATTCTCGGGCCGAGCTCAGGTTGTGGTTTACTCACGCGATCGCAGAGCTCGTCGAAGGTGCTGTCCAAGACCTGGCCGCAGGTGCGCGCAAATGTCAAGTCGCGACCTAAATGCGTGATTGTGCGAGGTCGGATTATGTCATTCTCCTCGGCGCACAGAATCTTAAACATGCGATTCATCATGGCGGGCGCGTCCGTCTGGCCTTTAACGAAATAGTTCGTGTCGCCAGATTGGGCAATGCGCCGGTAATCGATCGAGTCCAGCATGGCTATCTGGCAGCGTTTCTGCAGCAGAGCGATAAACGGCAAGAAGTTGACGCGCTGCAATCCGTTCTTGTAGAGGTCCTCGGGATGTCGATTGCTTGTGGCCAGCACAACAACGCCCTGCCGAAATAGATGGGTGAAGAGTCGCTTAAGTATCATCGCGTCCGCAATGTCTGTCACTTGGAATTCGTCAAAGCAGATGAGCCACGACTCGCTGGCTATCATTTCAGCCACCGGTTTGGTTGGGTCAAAGGGCTCCGGCTTCTCCGAGTTGAACGCCCGATCAGCTGGGCCATGGCGCTCCTTGACATCGTGTATAAGGCCGTGCACCTTGGTCATGAATGCGGTGAAGTGCACGCGGCGCTTGCTGTGAATCTATTATAGATCGAACGATAATTAGATTAGACATTTGCAGATGATTCTCATATACAATTCAGTATAAAACCGATTTGGTGCGAATCAGTTTAAAAGATTGCTCGTGTTTGTTCAATTGACAAGTTTGTTTTAGTTATAGTATATAGTTTAAAAATAGACTCTATTGCGATTATCAGAGATAAGCTCTATCAAACAGTTTAGGCAACTTTTTTAAAATTTCAATTGGATATTTCCAATAAGAATGGAATGACAAACTACTACAACTAGATTTTTAAAGTTGGATTGAAATTTACTACGAATTTTCATCATTCTGATCACTTTTAAAGGGGATCTTTACACACACCTCGGTGCAGCAGTCGTAGAACAGATCCATGAGCGTAGTCTTGCCCACGCCCACACTGCCGTAGAGGTATAGACCCTTGGGGGAGTGGCTGCCCGCGTTCATATCATCATCAGCGTCACTGTCGCTCGATGACTTTTTGCCAAAGATCGAGCTAAAGAATCCCCCGCTAGACGAGCTTTGGGTGGTTGGACGATAGCCTTGGAGCCGACGGTAGAGATCGTCCAGTGCCTGCACCGTGTACTGTTGCTTATCATCGGTCATAAGTTGGCCGGCAGCGACGCGCTTTCGGTACTCGCTCATCGGGCTCAGGTGGCGGCGGCACTGAAGCGCTGCGCAGGTTGACTGAATGTGGAGCAATAATTTTTCCTGCGACTTACGCGTGACGCGCACCGTCGCCATTATTTGATAGCGCAACATGTTATGGCCGATTTATGTATGTATATATCACACGGTTTTTGGTAGACTAGAGGAATATCTTGCGTCAGCTTAACATATTACATAAAGCACTGGGACGTCTTCCGCGTAGACCAAACGCTCACCGCGAATTTCGTGCGTTGACCGTGAATTTTTAACTGCTGGCTAAATCACAAGAGCCATTCTGACATAATGAATCAGCTGTTTGTATTTTGCCATTCACAGTTGTTAGCATGTGAACTAAGTTCCAGTTCCAGTTTCATTTCTGAACTACTGTTTACTGTTTAATGAACCAATGCATAATTTAAAAATATGTTTGAAGGAGGGTAAATACAAAAACTATTCAAAGTTTAAAGTTTACACATTTATTATACATTTATTACACATAAAGTTTTGTAATAGTAAATGGAATATATTCGACCCTCAATCTGACAACTATTTATGGCGTTTCTACATAGCTTTTTACATTCAATTTCGAGTCCAGTTTGTAACTGGTTGCATTCGCCATTGACTTTCCACGGCTCGAATTAATTTTTATTCAACTCTTTCGGCTGGTTTTTTTTATTTATGCTGGATCAAAAAAATACATCTAAATATTTTTACTAATAAATTCATAGACAAGTTATATGAGTTTTACATTTATATAATTTTTGATGTTACTTTAACGTGAATTGGGCATTGCCAAATTTTTTTTTTTGGTAATTTTAATATATATTCTTTTAAATTCCATTGTGCTGCAATAGTTTTGATATACAATACATTTTTGCTAACATCTATATTAATGAAGCGCAAAGTTTATTTAACATATTAAAATATCTACGAATTGTTATATTTTGACATTGATAATTTTCAAAAATGTTGCGCAGAACCTTTCAAAATTTGAGACAGTTCCCGATGTCCATTATTTTAATTTTGTTGCTGTGTGTGTTTTTTATAATTTTGATACTTTTTTTAATTTGATGTAAAATCTAATGTTATCTCTCGTGAGAAAACAAATGTTTTGTGGTAGCTCTAGTTAAATTTCGAATGGTCCCGACTCATGTAAGAAACCTATAATTTGTGCACCTGCTGTGCACCTGGTTTCTGCAGCAAAAATATTTTGTTTGCATGCGCCCAAAAATAAGCAAAATACTTAAAAACTACAAATTGAAAATTTAATTTGAATAGTATAATCTTGTAATGAATTTTTATAATTTCTTTTTTTTTTTTTGTTTGTTTTGTTTGATTTTGAATATTTAATAATCAATTTGAACAAGACGAATATTAATACGATTTGAAAATGCAATTGAATTCGCATTACAAGTATATAATATATTAATTAATAATAAACTCTATTCGGCGAACAATTGCCAAACGTTCTAAAAATCAGTACAATTGATTTATATCTCATTTTGGGTTATAATTAAATTCATTAAAAAATTACAAAAAATTATTGCTTTTGATTTGCGTTCAAATTTTTACATTTTTGAATATATATAAAATGTAATTCACTGAACAATTCACTGCAAACTAGTTTGATTTTATAGATCGCATAAATAAATAAATTGGGTTCTGAAAGTTTAAAGAAACGTTTGGAAAATAAAAAATTAATAAATAGTTGTCTTATGACATGGAAGTTCATTTGGATAGATAATAATAATAAAAAATTAAAACACATTTATAAAATAAATTAAAATTTCTTTTTTATATTTGTTGAATATATACACAAAGTTTATAAAGACTATATAAATTATAGTAAAATGACTAGCTTTAAAGTAAATTATATATATATGTACAGAGATAAAATACAGCTATGAGTTAGGAGTCTATTTGTAGCTTGTACGTTTCAAACTTAACCGAATCATTTAGGGGATATTTTTGTAATTTATTTTTTAATGTAAATAATCCTCTGGATTTTATATGCACCGAATTTGGGAAACCAAAAGGCTAAATGGGTTAATAACTAAAATGCCTCCCCCTTCTATTGCCGCCCATGCTCAGTCGTTGTGTGTGTGTGGTTGTGGGAGGTGGTGGTGTAGGTGTTTAGAGCACGTGCAGATTTTCGCAACTCTTCGACTTGGAGTCCCGCGTCCAGACGCGTCCAAGCAGCCCCTTGACCTTGAGGCTAGTGGAGGTGCGGGAGCCGCGATATTTACGTGGGCTGCAACAAAACGAAAAAAAAGAGCAGAAAAAGTGCACGTTTTAATTAGCTGTCAGGTATCCAAGGCAGAGAGTGTTGTAAACTTACCTGCTGTGTGCGCTGCCCGGCGGTGTTCCGGCCACATCTCCCAGTGCGGCTCCGAGCGGACCCAGCGGCGTGTTGGCATTGAGACAGCCCGCGCTGAGCGGTGAGCAGGCTCGACGCTTCGACTTGCGAATGGAACGCTTGCGAAACAGATCCCTTCAAGTGAAAAAAAATCGGATACCAAATATAAATGGAAATTCAAAGATTCTGAAGTGCAGCGAATACCAACCTGGATTTCTCGGGATTCTCGAGCTTGAGGCGTATCTGTGACAGCAGACCCACCAGCAGCTCATCCACATTGTGATTGATGCCCACCGATGTCTCAATGAATTTGCAATCGTATGCGGTGGCCATGGCCTTGCCCTCTGCAATAAACAAATTGGGAATTTTTAGTGCCTCGTGGAATCTCGGTTATGCGGCAAGTTAATCAAATCAAATTGCCTCGCTTAGTTAAACTCTTGGGCCGGTAATAAAACGCAAAAACTTGCGACACTTAATACCTAAACACGTTGCCCATTAACCTCAACTCCGCTCCGCGTCTCTCCCCCAGCTGCTGCCGAAATCTGCTTTCTCTATAGATTTCGTCACGTTTTCAGCGCCGGCTGTCGTAAAAATCTGTAGTCTACGAGTACAATAAGTAGCTATGTGTCCTGTTTTTCTAGGCTCGTTTTTATGACAACCACACACACACACACACACTCACACACACACACTTGTACATATACATTTTTATTAACGATGTGCGAAAAAGTTGGCGTCATTTTATTAGATTTTGATAGGATGTGCCCATCCATCTCTTCCTCTTAAACGCTACCAGCTTATTACGTTGCTTTTATTACACACCCAGCTGGCACAACATTCTCATCGCTTTAAAGATTTATATGCGAAAACATTAGCTAATACCCACCCAACCCCGCCTCCCGTTGGCTGTGTCAAGTAAAAGTCAGTTTGTTCCTGCTCAGGCGCTTAATTAAAAACAAACAAAACTCATAAACAATGAAAACTATTTGGCAGCCAACTGGTAACTTTTATAAACTGTTTAAATATAATATATATATATAATTTAAACATTACATTACAAATTTTTTGAATTTTCGTCCGTTTAGTCACCTTAATTGGTTTTTGATGTATTCTTTTCTGTTTGAAGGTATTCTCATGAATTCCGTAATGTTGTTTCCCGAAAAATTCTATAAATATTTTATGCAATGCTCAGAAACAAGCATCCTCTAAGCGCAGCCTCTCTTTATATTGACAACAATAGCAATGAGCTTATTAAGGCGTAAGCCGCAGGAATGAAATGTAATCAATTTTGCGCTTAAACAATTTCCCTGGCTACATTATGAATAAAAGAGCGACTTTTCCGTCCGTCGACATCCATAAATTTATTTTTCCCTCCACCCGCTGCCAAATGACCTAAATTTGCTTTTCATTTTTTTTTACTTTTTTTGTTCTGTGTTCGTCTTCTTCTTTTGTTGACGCTGACACTTTCGTAAGCGGCCATTAAAAACAAATGTAATTTGTGAAAATATTGAATTTCTTAGATGAAAGCCAACCTCCTGGCGAGTGGCCGCTAACGGTGAACAAATCTGCTGACCGTTTAAATCCATATAAAAACAAGAACGAAAAATTTAAGACGAAGACAACGAAAATGAAATACTCTAATTGGTATAAAAGCCAGGTCAAATCTAATTTTAAAGAAAATTTCGTTTTGTTTTTTTATTCGATTGATAATTGTTTCTTAAGTGAAGCTGAGTTTGTCTTTTTTACTAGGGATAAAGTACTATGACACAAGGCCAAAATAAATAGTAACATGGCCATAAATTCGCGATAAATTTTTATAGTGTTGCATAAATTTAAAACTGATAAACTTTTATTAGAATATAATCAGTTTAAAGTAATCAAAACTGTGCGTTAAAATCTGATTACGCATTTTTAAATGCAAGCAAAACATTTTATTTAAACGCCTTTAAATACTCTTATACAAATTGTTTGCAAATAGAATATTTTAAATTATTTTCTATTGTAAAACAATTTTGTTTATTAAACTTCTTTAAGCCATGTTTCCATTGCTGCTTACATAAATTTAATACATAAAAGTATTCTTGCAAACTTTCTGTGCAATAATTTGTTGCAGTCAAAGTTTCATGTGATAAATAATTATTTGTGGTCGTTCTGTTGGCAAACCTATCAATCAAACACAATCATTTTCGAATGGTGTAGGGTATATTAAGTGGATGTACTTGAATAAACATAAAAGGCAATGAGCGTCCAGGAAAGCAGTTGACTGACCTTCACTTGCTTCACATTTAACGATGGCTCGTTATATCTACTATATATATATATATATATTTCTCTATACCCAGGTGTATGTGTGTGTCTGTGTGTGTTTGTAGGTGTTGTTTGGTTGGACGAGTCGCCAATCAACTTCCGCTTGATCAACTTTCATTGAAAAACCAAAATTAAAGCGACTGCAGCTGTCTGTGGATGCTTTTGTGGTGTCCTTTGCAAACATAAAACGACACTTGAATACACTCAAAAACACACACACACACACACACACTGTGTCGCTTTTTGTAGCTATTTTTACGTGTTGGGGGGAGGAAAAAGAATACCCAATCGAGCGCATTTTGAAGTGTTAATGAAAGAAAAATCTGAAAATCGTTTAGTCAGCTGCATTGGGTTTCATTTATTTACCTTCGGATGTAACCAGTCGACTCCTGGCAAGGTCCGCTTTGTTCGACACCAGTATGACGGCTTTCTGTGCGATATTCTGATTGGTCCACAGCACCTGAAGCACCTGCTCGGCAATGCTGAAGCTGCTCCGGTCCGCGGCGGAATAGATAACGCAATAGCCATGTGGATCATAGTTGGTCAGGCATTCATCCGGCTGTGAAAGCAAAGCACACACAAAACTGACATTGAGTGAGGTTCAAGAGATGTCTGTGTGTGAGTGTGTGTGTGTGCATGTTAATGGCATTATGAAATGTCACAGATAAAGTATCTGTAAGGTTGAGAGGTGTGCGGTATTAGAGTGTTTAGATTGACCTTACTTCAAACTGACATTTGGAGTTATCGGTTCGGTTCAGGGTGAATATGTTATCTACATGTAAGTGAATGTACTCACAGTCATTTCAGTGTATCCATGATCGATGAATATCAATTCTGATTCCTCGCCGCTGAGTAATACTGATACAGCTTTTTCGCCAGATTCATCATCTGTTTTTTTGTTTTGAAAAAGTTTTTGATTAAAAATAAGCTCGAAAATATCATAAATAATAAATATATAAATTTATATATATATATATAGTACAATATTTTAAAGCAAGTTAAAGCTACAAATAAGAGATGCACTAAATGTGAGTTTCATTCAGATAGTATTTTGGTACAGATTATTTACAATTGAAGGATTTATTGGTGGTGTTCATGTTTGGGAGCAGCACTTCTCATGCAGAGTTTTGAATACAATTCTAAAGTGTTTGTTTGACAGACAAATACATATAAACATTTAATCGGGGCGATTTTAAATGTTTGATTGAAAAAGCGGTTTTGATGAAATTCCCCACTGCGCCCGGAGGTATGCAATGAAATGTGAACCGCTGTGTGCTTGACTGTGTGCGAATGTGCGTGCGCGTGTGTGTGTGTGTGTGTCTTTTATATATTTACATATATATGTATATATGTACTTTAATCAGCCATATATTGCATATATTGAATTTATTGCCTTTAACGTTTATTGAATCTGACGCAGCCTGAACCTGCACCTAGCCTATATTTAAATTTGTGGTAGCACATTAATTATAACTGTAATTTGACTTTAAATATATATTTTAATCACATTAAATAATTACACAACTGAAACTTTAGTCGCTTTGGTAATAAAGTGGCTCATTAATAAGCTGAGTAGTCAGGCCAATACTATATATATATATATATTTTATATATATCTCCTTTATCAAACTCTCTTTCAACTTAATCACTCTTACTCAAATTTGTATTTAATTCTTGTGTATTTAATTACTTTAACCAATCACAGGGCGCTCGCAAAGGACTAAACTGTGTGTATGGGACGGACAGACAGACATTTTGTGAACAAAGAAAGCCGCATTTATGGGAAACTCAATAATTGGATCAGGTAATCATTGTTTTTTTGTTATTTGTTCAATTTTCTTTTTTTTTTTTTGTTGGGAGTTTGTTTTTTGTTTTTTTTCGGGAACTTTGCGTGTGTTTGTGTAATAGAGAGAAAACTACTTGGGACTTTTGTCAGTGGCCTAATTGGTAGGTAAGTGTAGGTAGTACGTGGGCGTGTTTGTATCCAGTGTGTTAGGATTAAAGTTAAAATTAAGAAGAAGCTAGTTGAGTAAGTTAATCGGAATTCAATTGGAAACGCAACGCAAATGCAGCTCAAACGTTAAAATAAGTGATAAAATGAAAAGATTTTTCGTAAGTTCTTTTGTTGATAAAGTTTTTTTGAAAGCGTTTAGTATAGATTAAATATGGAATGGGAATAAATAGTATTATTATAATAATTATTTTGGATAGATTTATGTTTTGGTTGGTTGTTGTTGCTATTACCGTCGGCGGCTTTTTCAATATGTATGCGTATATCACAGTTGCCTAGATCTGAGTTAAGATATTATTATTGTTATTCAATTCAGTTTTTTTTATTTTGGTTTTGTTAGTTTGATTTTGTTTGTTTTTGTTGTGTTGAATGAAACATTAGGTTTTCATATATGGTTAATGGTCAAGAGACGAGAAAGAACAGAAAAATATCAATAATTTTTATTTGGCAAATGTTTTTTAATGGTTTTAAAATTTAAAAAAAAAAATATGAATTTTTACAATAGTTTTAGGTGCTTGCGTTTCATATTTAAATAATTTAAATTTGTAGGAAATTTGAGTTTATTTTTTTTTAAATTTCTCCAATTTTTACGGCAATATTTGTTAATTTATTCTTCCTTTTTGTTTCGATTTTGTGTGCAATTTTTGCCAATTTGAAATTTTCCAACAAAATTGTTTGTTATTTCTTTGTTTTCTATGCCAATTTGTGAGATCGAATCTCGGCGGCCAAATGTACAAAGCGGGGGTCGTAAAAAAGTCAACCAACATAAAGCAAAAAAAATACAAATACAAATAATGATGATAAAAATAAATATGTTTGTGAGCTGGTCGTAAATTGTTTTAGTCAAGGGCAAAACGCAAAAAACAACACACAGAAAATTCCATCGATAAACAAAAACAAAATAAAAAATCAAAATCAAGAAAAACAAGGCAAATGCCAAGGCAACAAACACAAACAAAGTCAAAATCAAAAAAGAAATAATAAAATGAAAAGCACAACAACACACACACACACACATTGAAGGGTCAAGGGTTGAGGACCAGACTGACACAAACACTGGGAGCACACACACACACACACACAAAGACAAAGCGCTAAAACCTAAACCTAAACACTAAGACGTAGTTTAAGCAGCATTCAAGTGGGTTGAAATGGCCATTGGCATTGCCGGACGGGATTTGGGCTACTCACCGATGCTCGTGTCATATGCATGCAAATACTCCGAGGTCATGAACTGTGACACCAGCGAACTTTTGCCCACTGCGGGACCGCCCAGCATCAAAACTCTGAATAAAACAAAAACCAAAAAGAAAGAAAAAAAGGATTATAGCCTGAGTCGCAGTCAAGCTTTGCAGTTTTTGCGAATTTACCTGTACGGTCCGTTGCCCGGATTGGAGGTGCTGCTCTCCCGACTGGAGGCCAGCGAGGTGCGCGCAGAGGCGGAGCTGGGTGGGGGCAGCTGCTGCTGCTGCTGCTGCTGTTGCTGTTGGGCGGTCAGGTGCTCCGTGCTGGAGTTGGAGCTGGCAACGCTGTTGTTGGAGCGACTGCGTCGACTCTTGAGCGAATCGCCGCGATTGACAACGCCTTTGCCGGTGATCGAAAAGTGACGCAGTCTGTAGTATTCCTCCTCGACGCCAGTGTTCGGCATGGATGCCACGCTGAAACAGGAAAAGCAGAATTGGAATTATTAAGAAATTGGGTTTTCGTTGCGCCTGCAGCACTTACCGTGACCTTTGCTGGGGCAGACACAGTTGATTTGGGCGTCCGGAGGCGCGACTGCCGGGCATCTTTACCGACTGCGACCGGCTGTGGTGTGGCGACCCATAGCTGCAAGTGGCAAGTGGCAAGTGCAACATTTTAGTAAACAAATTTGTGTGGGAAACTCGAAATTTCAAAAAGAAATTCCGCAATTCCCAATAAAATTGAACTCGAAATCAATTTGCTGCTTTTGACACTAGCTGCAACGAAATTCCAGTGAATGCAGCTTGTAGTTAAGCGTTAATTGGAATTGCGTCTATGACAGATACACACACACACAAAAACACACACACGGATGTAGTTCTGGCCTTGTAACTGGCATTTGCACGCACATTTGTTAACTTGGCCTTCAAAGCTGCACAGCAGGTGAAACTCTTCACCTGTGCGCAGCATTGCTTTTGCGCATTCCGTTAACCACAACTTGAACACCTATAATCCAATATTCCAAAGCACCACTTTCGATTAGTTCTACTGAAATAGCATTTTAATTGCAATGCGAAACCGTTGTTGATTGATAAACTGATACGATTTTAATTTAATTAATTTTCCGCTTCTGCAAATTCGATTCGCAGTAAATTAGTTGAGTTACGCAGTAATTTAGACGAGTGGAATAGATAAGTGCTAATTAAAATCATCTTTTTTTAATTGGCCAAAATTCATTTATGCGATTTTTAAAAGTAATCAGTAATTAGTAATTTATCTGAATCAAATTGATGCATTTAGATTCAATAAATTGACAAAGATAAATAGATTAAATTTAAATTAAATAGAAATTGCAATATCAATCAACATTAATAATTTTCTGATTATAATATATATATTATAGCTAACTTCTTCTCTTTTAACGTTATTTTTATTATATATTCATAATCAAATAATATTATTTTTACTTTTCTTTAACTCAATATGTTAACTCTCATTGAACCGAACAACGGGTCGTATACGTTATATCCGAATTTCGTATTTAGATATTTTGAAATTCGATTTGAATTCACTTCAAATCAGCTGCAGCCCATCAAATGCAGTTGAAGGTCGCATTTTTATTTATATTATTTTTATCTTAATGCGAATTTGGTATTTTACGAACATTTTGTTAGCCCTTCGTTCGCTGGTTTTTATGGGCTTTTCTGGGATATCAATCAGGCAAAATGAAGGCAGCCGCTCCGTTTATGGCTGTGGCATAAAATCCAATCTTCAATTGAGATTGCTTTCGCGCTGCTCGCTGAGACTTACCGCATTTCAAAGTCGCGCAGCTCCTCAATGGTAAGCGTATTGGTTACATCCAACAGCTGTCGCATATTCTCATCCCGTTTGTGTTGCTGCTGCTGTTGCTGCTGCTGCTGTTGTTGCACCTGATGATGATGATGTTGATGCAGTTGGGCGGAGTGTGGCGGATGCGCCAGTTGCTGCGAGTGCCGCTTGCGTGCATTCAGCTCCTTGCCCTGCTCCACGCTGATGAAATCCCCCTCATTTTTGATGAGCAGCGTTTCGACCGTGTTGTCCATGCTGAGTGAGGGCTGTACAGGTAGACGACAAGCAAAATATTTGATTTAAGCGGATTATTGCAATTCAATGGGCTCACTTTCCCCTTTTCTCCCTTTCTCCCATTCTCCCTCTTCTTATTTTACTACAATTAGCATTGCGAATTCTATTCAGAATTCATTCCATTGCCGCTTTGGAGTGGCTCAAGGCTCTGCTCCACTTAGCCAAAGTGGCTCAGTCCAACCTGTACAGGTTGGCGCACAATAACTTTGTTTGCCTTATCTACAGCCTGAAGTGTGGCAGTTGCAGCAACTGCCGCAAGGCATCGCGTGCCGCCTGCGGGCAAAAACTAAGGCTAAGCGTTTGGCCAATTGGTGTCGAGGCAAAGTGCTTTTAAACAGCAAACTAGCAAATAGCTAAGGCTATTTCGATCAGGGTCAGCTTTAGGCCAGCTTTATGGCTCTTTTTTAAGGTTTTAAGCTGAAAAAAAATCAGGCTCAAAATAGTATCCGTAATGAATCCTTATATTCCACATAAATCTTTAAGGTCGCCTATAAACTTGAGAATGTATCTGAAGCTGTTTAGGTGCATCTAAAGTTTTGCCTTGGCCATCTTTTAAAGTTAGGTTATGTTTGTCTGGCTTTCTATAAAAGTCTGAAAGTACCACAAAGTTCAACAAATTGAAAAATGTTCAACAAATTTACGCAAGCAACAAAAGTTTTTTGCCATAAATAACAGGTGAGTTTGTGCCTTTACCTGTAAAGACAAAGTACTAAAGTAGACACACACACAAACACACACACACACACACACACACACACATATGACAAATATTCGAGCAAATGTTGAAATGAATTTTGTATATTTTATTGGGTCGCATGATAAAAGCTGCTTTTTCGCTTGCCTAATTAATAACACATATGTGCGTTTGCGTGTGACACCTTTGCTGAGCTGCCACGCGACTCGCTGAATATATTTATATATATATATATAAAAGCGTAAGAAACTGCCTGAAGTGGACGCAAGTGGAATGTTTTTGGACAAACGTACGCTGGGGACCAATTTGTGGTTGTAATCGCCCGCTGTGCGCAGTCCTTAGTGAAGGCATCAATTTTTATGTTGACTACGCGGCGTATGCGCAATTCTGCATGTGGCATATGCCACACACACAATAACAAATACAATAAAAAACGAAAGAGATAGATGCTAATTAAAACATGACGTTGCGCTGCTAATTAACACAAGCTGCGAGTTCCAGAACTCATATTTCTTTCTTGTTGTTGTTCCCCTTGCACCCGTTTTACGTGCGTTGAATGTATTCATGAGTGCAGCCACGTAGCTGGAAAACCGCTAAGGATGAAAGCTAGAGAGTATTCTGGTTTGTTTGAGGTTAAAACTAGAGTGTGACTGCGGCAATATTTATATGATTTGCACATTTGACAATTATTAAATGCAAATCAAATCACAAATTTTAATTCGATTCATAGTGAGAATATTCTGTTTTAAAAATTAATGAAAGCACAAAAGGATTTTTGTTCGTTTAAAATGTGGATTATAAACTAATCAATCAATTTGCTGACTGCTTCTACGCTTTAAACTTTGAAAAAAATAAAAATAATCTAAATTAAATTTCAATTAATATTTTGATACTGTAAAAGATAAGTTTTATAGATTTAATATATCGATTTATTATTTGCTTTTGGCTATTGCATCCTAGAATCTACTCTAGGGTATCTGCTGTTTGGTTAAGCTCAACCGCATTTTGGTTTGAATTTTTCTCAACTTTTTTTGGCCTTATGTATCCCATCAATTTTGAATTGGCCATTTGCCTAACGCAACGAAAAGTGTGTAGCGCTTTTTAAATAGACAAATTAACGAAAATCATATCCCAAAATGAACTAATAATAAAAATTGAAAAAAAGTGGGCATAAAATTCATTTGATGTTGGATAAATCTGAATTTCGTTGTTGTTGTTGGCCAAACAGATCTATTTGGAACTGGCATCAAATTGGTTTATATCGGCCATGCTTATGCAGTTTTTCAGCTAGATAATCTGAATTGCTGATTTAATGCAAAGGCCATAATAAAGTGAATAAACTTGTTAAGGTTGTGTTGTAGTTGTAAAAGGCAGACAAACTATGCCAAATATGTGCATAAATTTATTGCCGCCCGAGTTGGCTGCTGCGTCTGCCAATGCTCATTTCACACTTCTATCTGCTATCTGTTGTATATATTTTGCATGCATTAATTTGTCGACGTTTAAAAATACATTTAGTTTGCTTTGAATGTGTTTAAAAATAAGGCAGGCATTTGTTTTTCATTATAATGGCGCTCTTCTTCGCTGTGTGTATTCAATCGCCTGTAAAATTCGATGGGCGCATTAAAAATATAAAAATGTTTAGGAAATTATTGCATTTGTCTGCGCTTCAATTTTCAAGCGATTGAAAACAGTTGCCGTTGGCAAGCGAATTGTGCAAATGTTCGCTGCAATCTTTAAAGCAAATCGATTTTTGAACGTGTTTTTTTTTTCGGGTGATGTACGAAAAACTGTTTCGTTTCCAAGCAAAAGAAACATAGAGCAAAAAAACAAAAAGAAAATGAAAATAAACAATTGTCGCAAAGTTTGTGCAAGTGCATTGAAAAAGCGGTTGCAAACTCTAAAATGAACGCAGTTTGCATAAAAATTAATTGGGAATTATAATTGCAAAGTTTAAACTTAAAGTTTACTCAAGTTTTTTTCATAAATTTCTTATTTAAAGTTTTGTTGCTTAAAGTTCAAAGGTTTTACCTTTTTATTATTTTGTATTGAATCTGATTGTTTTTAATAATTAACTTTATTATTTATTGATTTTCTACTAAATTATACTATTTGTATTCCTTTTCCAGTTGATTACATTTGGTTTGTGGGGGAATTTCTTTTTGGATAGCATTGTTTTAATTCGCTTGGCCAAGTGCCAAAGTGCAAAGTCTGAGGGAAAAACTCGCAACTGAACTCAGTCCCAAATTTCTCGCAGTGCATCTCAGCTCGTATCCAGTTGCTGCCGCTGAACTAGTCGCGTTTGCATGAACATTTCCGTGTGTTGTGGCTATTTTCAGCTGTTGAACAATGGAGTGCATTGCATGCAGATGCAAACGTATCTTGTATCTACACGTATATAATTGTGCTTATTTATAGCCACGTTTTATTTATGGAACTGCAAAAAAAAACTGCAGCAAAACGCAGCTGCAACGCACTGCAAATGGGGTCAATGAATTTCAAGCCAAGTCGCAACGTGGAGAAACGAACGCGTTACTGAGCGGGGCACTTGGCCAGGGCGAGCCCATATATCAGTTAATTAATGGCACTTACAAGACACTCGGAACGCGGCTAACACACTGCCCCAAAAAACCAAATTTAACAAAAGGTACTCCGAGCATAAACAATCCAGTAAGGTAAAAAAAAAACTGAACTAAGAAATATCCCGCAGCGTTGTATAATGAGTTATGAAGAGTCGAAGATATATATACAAATTTACTGTAAATTTTGTATATAAATATGAATTTTAAAAAATATGAAAAAATTGTTTGACTTTTTCTGCTGCGAACTTTACGTGTTTAAAGATTTCTTCTCTTTACTGAATTCTTTTAATTCATAATAATTCACAATAATGATAACAATTAACAGGTTAAATAATGAAATCAATTCTTAAAGAATAAACTTGATCCATGCATTGTGTTTATGCACTTCATATTGAAAACAATACAAAATAATGTCTTCTTCTGACTGGTTTATTCTGACTGAAAATGTGTAATTAAGGATAAATAATTCTCGTATCTCCGGCAGCTAAACTGTCGGCCAGCTGTTGGCTGCCAACTGGCGCCATAAAAAATTACCCAAAATTAAGTATACGCCAGCGACATAAAGTATACGCCGCGTCTAACGAGCCAAATAAACTAAGTGGCGGCCTGTGAACTTTTGCTTTTCTTTTATTATTTTTTTTTCTGCAATGTCTGCGGCTATAATTAGCGGTAATTCGTGTACGGCCTTGACAAATGTGCCAAAAAATAAACACAAAACAACAGAAAAAAGAAAAAAAAACGTTTGTGGTCAACAACCGCTTTAAAGCGCCAGTAAAGTATGTTGCCATAATTGCCTTCAATTGTATAATTTGAACCCGTTTAATTATTAGATTGACCTTTCGTGCAGCGAATTCGCTTTGATATCTAATATGCGAGTAATGAACCCGAGTGGAAATTTCACTCGATTTTCATGTTGCCATGTGAATAATTGAGCAGCCTCCTGCGGCCCACTGCCACTGGGTGGTGCTGGTGGTCTCTTTGGAGCGGAATCAAATTTAAATAAAATCCTCATTAAATATTCAATTAAATGCGGCAACTGTGAGTTGGTTGCCTTTTTTTGGTGTCTCTCTCTCTAGAGATCTAAAACACTTCAAGCTGTGCAGCCATTAGGCGATTCTACTTTTAAACTGAAGGACACTCAAGTTGTGCACGGGCGGGAAACGGGGCGTGGCTGGGGGTGGGCGTTGGTTGGATAGTTGCTCTCTGAATTGAGTTGCCAAATGCATGCGTTAGCCTTAAACGTTACCTGTTTGCGACGCCAAGGCCTAAAAACAACGTGCATTCGAACGTTAACACTTTTTTGCTGCCCCGCTTCGCCCCCGCTGCTGCATATGCTTCAATGCGAAATCAATAGACACAAAACAACAAAAAGCAGCAAAAATGCCTGTTTTTGATATTTCCAACGTGTGTGGTTAGCTGTGGCCAGGAAATTGAGGGGTTTGCACAACTGCAGTAAACTTTGCTGCAAAACATTTTATTGTTTACATTGATTTGAGGGTGGGGTGGGGTGAGGTGGGATGGGGTAGCAGATAGTGACCAGCAAGGCTGCTCGTTTGCTAATAATTCGCTTTTGTAGTTTGAAGTTGAATATGATCGGCTTTATTGGTAACAAATAAGAGAAAGTTTAATAACTCTTTGCCACCCACTCAGTCTTTGTTTTTCAATCTGACAGCAGCATTTTTTTTTTATAGCAAATTCTACGAAACGGAAGACGAATACTATATAAAATGATTTCGTTGTTTTGAGAAAATTTCTTATGAACACGCTGACCATTAAGGAAATTGTTTTGTTTTGTTTTTGTTTTTGTTGTTGATTAAGCCAACAGGATATCTCATATAAATCTCATAATAGACTATATAATTGTAGGTATATATATATATATCTGCCCTGAAGTCAGCTGCTCATGTCATGTTTTGTTTTTTGTGTTATAATTTATAAGTAATTTTCCGCTCTTTTTTTCTACTTATGTTTCTGTAAATATGTATATATACATTTGTATCTATAGATACATGAGAAGGAACTCGCATTTCATACATGTTGTTTCGCCCTGTGGCTATTAAAGAACGAACTACTCGCATCGTTCTACAATGGAAATCGTAAAAAGTTCATAAATCAAAACAAGACATGAGTAAGAAGAAGGTGGACAACTCGGACAACATTGGACATTGTTTTTCGCCTCAGTCACAGTCTTGGTCTCAGTCTCAGTCTGGACATGGATTACATATGCTTTATGTATTTATTTTGAATGTAAATAAATACGTTCGCATATGAATATGAATATGAATATGTATAGGACAACCGGACAACCTGTGCCTTGGCATGATTTTATTTCCCATTTGTTGCTCTTTCTGCTAGTTTATTTTGACACAGCTGTCATCGCCCAGCGATGAAATGTGGAATACGTTGTGGAAATTGTATATATATATATATTTACATATAGTACGGCTGCAACAATTCAATTAAAAATGATATATGATATTTACAAGAACATTAAGAGATTATTAAAACCGATAAAGCAGCCTAAGGACTTTACTTGAAACACGATATGCTAAATAGTCTACACGATTTTAATGGATGTAAGCAGGAATATTTCAGTTTGGCATTTATATAACTTTAAAATCAAACGGAAAAGAAATTTAAATTGCAATTTCTGAATTTTTTATAGAGTAAGAACAAATGTTTTGGATGAGTCATTTTCAAAAAGTGATTTTTGAAATTGAATATTTAAATTATAAAAAAAAAATGGAAACAAAAAATGATTGGTTAGCAGTGTATGCAATATAGTTCAAATTGAAGAGTTAATTTTCTACAAGCTTTCAACCGCAAAATAAAATCAAGTTTAAGGCATAAAATTATAAATTTAAACAAGTTTTTATATACAATTATATTGACTAGGTAATGCATTGAGAAACTATCTTGAATGGAGCAGTTCTGCTAATTAAATTTGCCATCTCAGCTCGACTTCACTTTCAGGGCCACTTGATTACAATCCCAACGCAACCCGGCCACCCCACTTTCACCCATTATTAAAGAGCTATAGATATTGACGTCATTCAATAAATCAGCATATCGGTATCTGTATCGGGTATTTTTGATATAGGCGCCATAAACAGTCAGTGCCAAACAATGAACTGGTCGGGCTGGTCGTTCCTATCTTATCTTGGCTTGGATTGGCCTGTTGATGAACTCGCTGATCAGCTCGCCTGGCCAGAACCAATAAACTTGACTGCATTAATTTTTGATAGACCTACCTCCTTGTAGCGCTTCGATAAGCTGCGGCAGATGCGCTTGTAAAATGGCGCCATCTCAGTTGAATTTGTTTATGACTCGAAAACGTTATTCAAAATTGCACAGTTAACAAAGATAATTCTATGTTAATTTATGATCTGAATTCTTAGTTTAAATGAAAGTTCACAATTGAAAGTTTCACAGTTTACAGTTTACATCGCGCGCGTAAATTGATCAAAATTATAATTTCGATACGATTTGATCACTTTTTTATATATGTTTAATGAACTTGTGATTTTCCAGTTGAGAACTCTTTGGTTTTTTGCGCAGTGGTTTTTTTTATCGTATTTTTTTTGTTTTTCAATTTTTATAGATTGTTGCTTGGATGCTCTGCCAAGTGTGTGTTGCTCTCTGTCAGATCGTAAACATTTGAATGAATCGATCCACCAGCGGCGCGAGTCTTTTTATGAGCTGCCCCACAAGGCGCAGCAAGCAACAAAGCAGCGCGAGCGAATCCGCGAGAGATAGCGATAAGAGAGTGAGATAGAGAGTGCGAAAGCGAGTGCGAGAGAGCGGCCAAAAGCGGAAATGAGGCACACAGAGGCTGATAGACAGACAGAGAGGCAGACAAATGAGATACACAAACACATATATATTTGTATAAATGTATATATGGAGAGTGGAGAATGGACCCCGCTGTTATTCATTTCTTGGTAAGACTGAAAGTTTCTTTCTGGTCAAATTACATTAATTAAATGAACTTTTATTGCAAAGTAAGCAGGCAGTAGTCGGACTAGAGGATACCCTTATATAGTGAAATGTATGCAGGAATCAAAGCCAAAGTTTGTAGTATATAAATTTTGATATTTGGCAGGATTGGGAGGTGATATTCCAAATCTGAGTCTGCTTTACACGAACATAAGACACTTAATTTGGTGCTTCTAGCTCTTATAGTCTCCGAGATATGATAAGAAAAACTTTTGTTGAAATCGATTTTTATCGATATTAATAGGATTTTTGTTTAGTATGTTCTGAGAGTTCTGTTCTGAGTATAGATTAAGAGAATCTAAAGTTAAAAAGTTTAAGTTTCTAGTTTATGTATTTTCCGACAACCCTTTGTTCATACAGACGGACGGACAGACGGATATGGCTAAATCAACTCAGCTTGTCGTCTTGTTTAAGAAAACCCTTTTTAACAAATTTGAATAGCTTCAGGTTATAGAAATTAAGTCTAAAATATTAAAGTATTCTACTTGCCTGTTGGACAACGATTGTGGCACGCGGCTGCTTGCAAACGGCGGCTGCTTCCAACGGATTCGCTGTCACATTTATGGCGCCAGAAACTGGTAGTAAATCCTCGAGCGCCTGCAGTTGCGTTTGTGTCTTTGATTTGGATTTGGCTTTGAAGGAGCGCTTGCGTGTGGTGTCCGTGGGACTGAGCGAGGCGGACGCCAGGGAGTCGCTGCCCGGACTGTGCATGTGCAGCACCTGCAGATTGAGCGTCGAGTTGGAGCCGTGCTTGGGCGGAATCTGCTCAAATTTGCTGGCGATATCGTCGAATTTGTTCAGCTCGGCGTAGGAATGATCGCTGGGCGAGGAGGAGGACTTCGCCTGCGGATAGAATGCGTCCGATTGCGGCACATACTGTTGATTCTCGCGTATGGTTGTGTGTATCACCGAATCGGGCCGAATTCGCTTCGAGTTTTTGCGCGACGGCGGACGATCCCGCTCGTGGTTGAGCTGCTGCTGCAGCTGCTGCTCCTGCTGGGTGAGCCGTGAGTATTGCTGAAAGATGTCGGCGCTCAGTTTGCGCTCGTAGACGGAACAGTGTTCCGCCTCGTCGGAGTCGCTGCTGGTGCTCGCCGTCGCCGAGCTGGGCGCAAAGCATTCCCGCTGGATGCGCTCATAGTCGAGCGTCTCCCGATCGAATGGGAACATGGTGCCGCCGGCGGCCGCCTCGCGCAGACAGCGCTCGCTGCTGCCGCTGGACGAGCTGGAGGAGTACTTGCGCTGCTGCTGGGCACAGGACGTGGAAGAGGGAGATAGTTGCTGTTGCGACTGTTGCTGCTGTTGGGATTGGCGCTGCTTTTGGTTCTGGCAGCTGCCAAAGAAGTTGCCCTCCTTCATGGTGGGCGGCGCCGAGTTGATCTTGGCAATGGCGCCCGTCGAGGCCGGGGGCGTGTTCCGTTTGCGTTCACGCTTGGGACTGGTGCGACTGCTCGACGAGGGCGAAACGCTCGGCGAGATGCGATTCCGGCCACCGCTGCCATTCACATTCATCGCATCGCGCTCCCTGGCGCGCAGCTTCTTGTTGCGATTGGCCGTCGAGCGTTCCTCCTGCGCCGCCGCATCGCCCTCGCTGGTGGCCGCACCGCTCGCATAGTGGGCGCTGCTGGCCCTGCGCGCCGCCTGCTGCGTCTCCTCCTTGAAGGTGAAGTGGCTGCGCGCCTTTTCGCTGCTGCGCGCCGACTTCGGCGACTGCGGCGGATCGAAGGTGAAGTGGTCGCGACCGCGCGTGGGCGGTGGCGCCGTGCTGGGCTGACGCGACGACAGCAGCAGCGGTGTCCTGGAGGATGGCTCCCCCGTCAATATGGATAAACAGGATTCCTGGCTCTACAGTGTATATATATGCAAATGAGGACAACAACAATTATAAAAACAACAACAACAACCACCTTTGGCACACTCACCTCGGTGCTGTCCTGGAGATTCATGTCGGGTCGGGGTGGATAGCGTGAGCAGCTCGTTAATTCCAATTCAGTGCCGCCAGCCTCATGCTCCGAATCGATTTGTATGGCCGTCAGCAGCGGCTCCTCCAGCGAACTGAACAGCGGCTCGCTGGGTCCTGAATTGTCGCCTGGTCACAAAAGAAGAACAGGTCGAATTGTAAACCATTGTGATTAGTTGATTAATTAAAATGGCAGTCACTCAATCAAACAATCAATCAATCAATTGATCAATCAATGCAGCCCAACAAACCTACCCAGGTCCAAAGAATCGCACGTCTCCGAGGTGTCCGTGTGCGTCACATTCGTGATTAGTGTGCAGGCCGAGTCCGTGGATGTGTTGATGTTCGTGTCCGGAATGGAGGCCGACGAGGTGCCCATAACAACCAACTGTGCGACAAAAAACAATGTTTATTATCAAATGGCAACTGAACAAGTAAGAAAGTCGGATGTAACCGACTGTCCAACACCCAATCACGGTATATGAATATATGCATTTTTAAAGTTTTTATAGTTTTATCGAATTGAACACCCCCAGTCAACATATCCAAAAGTTTGTTATGCTATCTTAAAAGAAGTCAGCCGTAGGATTAAAACGTAGGTGATTGAAGTCAACAGATAGACGAACGGACGGCAAGATGGACAAAATCTTGTTACTTTCTATAGGAATGTAAATTAGTGTCTTTTTACATTATAATCTGGCTTTGTGGTATTTTATTTTTACATTCTCTTACTTATCAAATTTACTTCAGTTTTTTAATTTATTGATTTTCTGCCTTTTAAAACCAACTCTTAATTATTTGCCTTTAGAACAACTGGCTACCTCTGTTAAGTATCGCCCTTCTCTGCGCTTCTCATAAATTTAATGTACCTATTTGTAGCAGTACTGATTGTTAGTATTTTTTTGTTCGTAGCTGGTTAAGTAACCACGATCTGAGATATATTTTTTTGGTAGTATTTTCGACTCACCTTGGGCACTCCGGTGACGCCCATTGAATGCATCGCTGTTGTGCCACTCACGGAGTTGTGATACGCGCTGGAGACGGGATTCATGGGCAGACTGTTGATTGGGTTCGATGAGGTGGATGAGTTGATTCGGTTCTTGATGCTGCGTCCGCTTTTGAAGTACAATCGCCGCAGGGCCGTCGCTGTCGAGGAGCCCGATGTGCTGAAGCCATCGTTGTCCGAGCCGCTGGAATTGCTGCCGCCCGAAAGGATTCCCATTCCGTTTAACTGGGCAGCAGCACGCGCTGCTATTGGCGTTGATGGCTTCGATGTGGATCGGGACGCGGACGTGGACGTAGCAGTTGCAGTTGTTGTTGTTTTTGCTGTTGTTGTAGAAGCTGTATTCACAGTGGACGAAGGTGCAGTTGTGGGCGTGGATCGGTTGGCGGGTCGCGCCGCAGACACAGCCCGATTGTTGGTGCGTGGCGAGGCATTGGAACTGGAACTGGAACTGGACATGGACATGGTTTGCTTGCCGCCTGCCGCTGGTGTCGCTGAGCTCTTCTCGTTGGAATGTTGGCCCAGTGCAAGGGCCATCATTGCCGCGGACCGGGTGCTCATATAGCAGGTGGGCAGCGGCTTAGATTTGTTGTTGCTGCTGCTGCTGATGTTGCTGTTGTTGTTGGTGGTGCTGGTGGTGCTATTCGTGGCCGTTGCATTGCCCTGTGCTGCATGTGAAAGGGATATTGTCATGGCTAGCGATAAGAGAAGTGATCAAGTGATCAGTGAAGGAAAGTGAGCAGTTAGTAAAAGGTATGTAATTAAACTAAACGGTAAAAGTGAATGACATAACCTTAAACTGAATATTTAATCTTAAGATTAAGCGTATAAAGTGCCAAAAAGCTTTCAACCGGTACAACATTTCTGTTGTGTAAACTTTCTTTAAAGTGAGGCAGGAAGGTGAGGAGTTTGTTAAGTTACGTAATTATACTAATCGGTATAGACAAATGACATTAGCTTAAACTTAATATTTTGTCTTTAGATTAAATTCACATGCACATTTTAAAAAGTAATTTAAAGTCTGCCAAACAAACATGTCCGTTTGAATAATTACAAAGTGTTTACGCTTGCTGCACTATTGAGATTAATCTAAGCTGAGACGCGTTAATCTAATGTCATTCCGATAACAGTTGTTGCACCAACTAAAACTGACATGTGCACTTTTTCTTCGCTTTATACGCGAAACGGACAGGGGGAGACTCGCGCGTTCTAAATCAACAAATAAAATCGATAAATTGTAGCGTGACACGCACCTTAATCACCCACACACACACGCACACACACACACACTAATGACTCATATGGGGCTGGGGTTGGGGCTGGTGTTGCGTCCTTTCGTGGGTACTTTACCGTTACGCTTACGGAAACGCTGCCCCGCTGAACGCAACCTGTGCAATTTAGCACGTAAACAGAATTCAGATTTCGAGGAAAACAAAACAAAGCAAAACAAAACAAAAACATAAAGCAGAGATAATAAAAATAATATCGCACAATCAAATTCCACAAATAATTGAGTGGAAGATTCGTCTAACGAATGTCTGGATACAATTCGAGCACTCACTCGCTCCCGTTGTTGCTGTTTACCTGTGGCTCTTGTTTACAACAATCTACCTGAGCTAAATACTTCGATTGCGAATGCCAAACTATTCGCAAAATATATCAATGACAAAATAACCGAAAATAAGCTAATCAACCCATTTCATGGAGAGGGTGTCAAAAGACTTTGACCCAAAAAAATAAAGTAATCGCAACATGTCGAATCTTTGCAGATGTCGCGCCCCGTTGAGTAAAAGCATTTCAAGCCAGTTCAGCTTTATTTACATAAATGTCACTGAAAGTGTGTCAACCAAAAACATGTGTGCGGAAGGAGTGGGGGGAGAGAAAGAGTGTTTCTGCACATGTACATGCTACAAAGAAAATCTGGCTGGAAATTAAGTTTACTTTAGGGCTAAAGCGGATCTTACCTTGACCACGACTCCTGGAGGTGGGTGAGGCGCCCGTTGTAGTTGCTGCTGATGCTGCTGCTGACGGCGCAGCTGTTATAGGTGTTGTGGGCGTGGCATTGGGCGTTGCGCTACTGTCGCGAAAAATGGGGGAGCCGGGCACATAGCGTTCAGGCTGTAAATTAACAAAAGTAAAAGAGTTTTCAATGCAAATATTTTTTATAGACAATTCAAGTAGAAAATATAAGATAAGATAAGATGTATAAAACAGCAACAAGAAAAGAGTCCAGGCATTAAAAAAGAAATAAACCAGGTATTTTATAAGAAAATTGAATTAAAAACCCAAAATTTATTTATACTTAATTTAAGAATTCTAAATGAAAATGAATTGCATAACTTGGCCGATTCAAAGGCAAACACTTTGCCTATTCTATATAAATAAGAAGGTTATCAGTCGATGCTGATATGGACTAACTGATAAGAGACAACTACAACAAAGACCATTAGTTTAAATGGCAAACAGCACCTAGTTTCAGTTGTGTTTGAGACCCAAAGCCGTTACCATTACCAGCTGTCAATATCAGAAACGGTTTGAATGGGACATCTTGAGATGCTAAAAGCCTCATTTGTGTTGGCATTTTGTGTCATTTCCTTAACGCTTTCAGCTGAGACGAACGGTTCGTATTTTCATTGGTTGTCTCATCGAAATGTACATAAATATTTCTCGAATGCATATAATTTAGCCAAAAAACGTGAATATTCAATTTCCACTTAATTAAATTAGCTGGTTTCGTTTCGCAACTTGTCTAGTCAGTGCTCAAAATTTATGACAGCCTAGAAAAATTTCAGGTAAATTTTAAAACATTTCCCTCCATTGTATTTATTTTTTTCGTTTCTTTTCTTTTCTTGGCACGCTCTTGGGCTAATACTGCATAAGAACGCGCGATTCCAAGAACTTTGCTCTTCTTACGTATTTCAAATATATTAAATATATATATATTTATATATGTATATATAATAACCGATCTCTGGTTCAGCTGTCGACGCCACTCTCCAGTGGCCGCATTTAATTTATTGATTGCTACACAAAAGATGATACAAATCATTTCTCAAAGTGATCAGCGTAACGCAATATTTTTAGCTTTGGCAGTGAGTCCAATATCAGACGATAGTTTATTGAAATTTATAAAATTTAAAAAAATAATAATAAAATTAAAAATTTTTGCACTTTAAAAAGTGATTTTTTTTTTGTAATTGCTTTTAAAAGTGTTGTTAACAGTTTTTTGAATAAGTAAAAATATGCAAAAAGTGATAAATAACAAAATGTTAACAAAATGTTAACATTTTTTCATTTTTATTATCACAGTATCACGATGTGTACACAAGGACAACTCCGATATGAAAAAGAAACTCTTCAACATCGTTCAACCATTTCAATTATTGACATATTGATACCGTTTGGAATGAGTAATGCATTGCAATTTATATCATTTATATCGAATCACCCATCGGCAATCAAAGAGTAAATATTGTAAACCTCCCTTTGAAGTTGATATTACTGATTGATTGATTTGGCCATATGCACATTGGCGCTTAGCCCACTGTGCCTTAAGTTAATTTGAATCTGTTTGGGTGCTATAATTTCGCACGAATGAATGACGAGTGTTTTATGAGTGATTCGCGAATACAGCGAAGCGTGCCAGTGCCAATGTGTTGCTTTTTTGTAGAAATGTGAAAATGTTTTAAAAATAATCGCGAGTTCTGAACATTCAATTCTATGCACAAATTTTACGACGAAATTGTGAATCTGTAAAAGGCCTATTAAAAGAGCACAGCTCATTATTCCGATTGCCTTCATGTGAGAAACAGAATTGCGATGAGGGACGGGCGACGATGGAGGCGGCTGCGTCAGCGTCAGCGTCAGCTGTGCCAGCTGTTAGACAATCGCCCCATGTAAATGCACAGGGTCGTTTGGGGTCTGGGAACCGAACCGAGAGATCTTTCGCCCGATACATTTCAATGATGCCCTGCCCAAGGGCTTTATGAATTTCTACAGTTATGTTTAACCGTAAGTGCTGCATAACTGTAACTATGCACAAATGTCGCATTTACAAATTTAGAATTGCGAGTTTGCATTTTTAATCGATTTTGCTGGACACAAATAGCATAAAAAAAATTGGATCCATAGGTTTCATATTTCAAACACCCATAAATTTGTCAAAACTGAACCGATTTTCGTGTTTGATGGCATTCTGGTCAAGATTTTTCATTACCATCGATTCTACATTCAAAATCGATGCAGTTTTGAAAAAAAATTTTTTTTTAATTTTTTTGGAAAAAAGCATGTACTCCCCCCTTGTGAATTTTCGAAAAAAATTTTTTTTCAAAATTTAAAATTCCGAGTTTACATTTTTAATCGATTTTGCTGGCCATAAATAGTATAAAAAACAACATTTAACCTGATTCTGGGGGGTCAATTTTTTGGTCAAAAATCATGCAAAAATTGAGAAAAATTTGGACATGTAAAGCTCTTGGACCCATAAGTATCATATTTGAAACACCCATAAAATTGTCAAAACTGAACCGATTTTCGTGTTTGATGGCATTCTGGTCAAGATTTTTCATTGCCATCGATTCTACATTCAAAATCGATGCATTTTTGTAAAAAAAAATTTTTCATTTTTTTGGAAAAAAGCATGTACTCCCCCCTTGTGAATTTTCGAAAAAAATTTTTTTTTCAAATTTTAAAATTGCGAGTTTCCATTTTTAATCGATTTTTCTGGTCACAAATAGCATAAAAAACAGCATTAAACTTGATTCTGCGGGGGTCAAATTTTTGGTCAAAAATCATGCAAAAATTGAGAAAAATTTGGACATGTAAAGCTCTTGGACCCATAAGTATCATATTTGAAACACCCATAAAATTGTCAAAACTGAACCGATTTTCGTGTTTGATGGCATTCTGGTCAAGATTTTTCATTACCATCGATTCTACATTCAAAATCGATGCAGTTTAGAAAAAAAAATTTTTTCATTTTTTTTGAAAAAAGCATGTACTCCCCCCTTGTGAATTTTCGAAAAAAAATTTTTTTCAAATTTTAAAATTGCGAGTTTCCATTTTTAATCGATTTTTCTGGTCACAAATAGCATAAAAAACAGCATTAAACTTGATTCTGAGGGGGTCAAATTTTTGGTCAAAAATCATGCAAAAATTGAGAAAAATTTGGACATGTAAAGCTCTTGGACCCATAAGTATCATATTTGAAACACCCATAAAATTGTCAAAACTGAACCGATTTTCATGTTTGATGGCATTCTGTTCGTGATTTTTCATGAATAATGATTCTACATTCAAAATCGATGCAGTTTTGAAAAAAAAATTTTTTTTAATTTTTTTTGGAAAAAAGCATGTACTCCCCCCTTGTGAATTTTCGAAAAAAAAATTTTTTCAAAATTTAAAATTCCGAGTTTGCTTTTTTAATCGATTTTGCTGGCCATAAATAGTATAAAAAACAACATTTAACTTGATTCTGATGGGGTCAAATTTTTGGTCAAAAATCATGTGAAAATTGATATAAATTTGGACATGTAACGCTTTAGGACACATCTGAATCATACTTGAAAAACCCATAAAATTGTCAAAACTGAACCGATTTTCATGTTTTATGGCATTTTGTTCATTATTTTTCATGAATATTGATTGTACATTTAAAATCGATGCATTTGCAAAAAATATTTTTTTTTATATTTTTGGGAAAAAGCATATATATTGACATATTGACAATTTCCGCTTGTGCCCCCTCCCGCCCCCACAAATTGCAAAAATATAACTCTCCCACAGTTTTAAAGCTAGTCACCGCCGCATCGCACAAATAACAAAACACCAACAAATTTCAAAAAAAGGAATAATAGTTAGGAACGTGAACGCCAAACTGCACCGTTCTCACCTGTTTTTACAGAGCAACAGTGCATTTAGCCAGCTACACCCAACTAAAACATGTTTTTTGGTGTATTTTTTCTTTCGTTTTATGTACAGTTAAAGCTAATGCTTGTGTAGGCCATCCAATTTGCGACAGCTGGTCGTTAACTTTTCTATTTTGTATCATTTTATGTTTTGACTATTTTTATGAGGCGGCCAAGTCTCGTGTCGTGAATTTAGTTTTTACAAATTTACAGATTTCTAGCGATATTTTGAATTTGATGTGCCTGTTGCTATTCTTGTAACAAGATGTTGTTGTTGTTGTTGTTGTTGTTGTTGTTGTTGTCTATTGACGTCATTGTTATTACACAAAACAGCATATAGCGTATATGTTCGCAAGAGATAGATACATGTCGAGGACGCTGTCGTGCCACTTGGCACATAGACAGAAAGTCTGTTGCCAAAATTCTCACTTTAATGCAATTAATTTGAATAAAAACAAATAAAAAACCGTGTTGTTGTTGTATTGTGATTTGCTATAAATAAATTCTAAGAAAAGCACATCAACATCATCATCATCATGTTCATCATCAGTTTTATCATCTTCATCAAGAAAAGTATCATCGGCCACAGAAAGCGAAAGGCAACGTCATGACCTCGTTCAATATTTTTGTGCGATGTGTATTTTCGTCTATTCTAGAGTATTTTTGTTGTTGTTCTTGTTGTTGTTGTTTCTATAGTTTTATTTATGGATTTCTTTTTGGACTTGCAGCGCTCGAATGCTATGCGTGCAGCTATCTGCTCGACCAGAGCGACGCCACCTGCCTGACGAACGTTAGCGCTGTGCGCGCCCTCAACTGCACCAAGAAGTATTGCCTCACCGTGCGGCAAGAAGCGATTGTGAGTATTCTACAAAGTTGTGGCACTTCAACTGCGGCAAGCCGTAATCCTGCTGCCAACTCAACTCGTGTAGTTTCAGCTTAACTCTTTTGAGCCACAGCTGGCTGGCTGATTGCCTTGCAACAAAGTGGCAGCACTCATTTTTTTCTTCATTTTTGTTGATTCCACCAAAAACTTTGTTTGGGCAACTTTGTTGCTAGAAAAATGGAAGTGTTTGCCAGCAAATTAGCGAGGCGCACGTATCCAGGGAAGCTATCAAAACTAAGCAGTTGGAGTAATTGAATATATCACGGGCAATGGGCGCATGCGGCGTATGAGTAATATGTGTGCCATATCAAATTACATTTAAATGCATTTCAGTAAAAACGGTAGAAATTCACCTGAAAATTGACATAGCGAAAAGTTGAATAAAAAATGCTTTTATGTCCCTTTGCAAAAAAGAGCATATTTAATAAAAGTTTTGAAGACAGCGCAACTAGTTTTGAGCGAAATAAGTTTTGCGTCGAAATAATCAAATCCATTTAGCCTCAGCTTTGTAAAACGAATTTCTGTATTTCTTGTTTGTTTTAACTCGAGCCTTACCTTAAAATTAAAAACTACACTCAGAGAAAAGTTGAAGAATTTATTTCTTAATTAATCAAAAGTAAATGTTCCTTCGAACGAACAACATTGTACAATTAAATTACTTAAAATAAGCTTAATTATTCATTAATGGAGAAAATATTGAAGTGTGCAAAAAATTCCTTTCCAAGCTTACAAAAACTTTCAACTCGGCCTAATTTTAAAAACGTTGTTTTTTTCGTTTGAATAAGCTTTAATTTTTTTTTTAATTCTATTGTAAAACTTATTAAAGAGTAAAATCACGTCGTTATGCTCAAACCTTTTTTGATAATTTTGAGTGGAAAATTTATGCGGCAATTGCCATGGAAATGTGGAGAAACAGCTTCAGGCTTGTTGACGGCGCACAACCAAAAAAGCTGCAATTCGCAATAAAAAGTTTGCATACAAATGATTAACTCAAGCACCCAGCAATATGCGAAGGGAGCAATTCGGGGAGAACTGTGATTTTCATGCTGATGAAGTGTTTGGATATATTTTTCAGTCGTAGTAAGAGGGGCGGAGGGTGGAGGAGGAGGGTACTCTAGGTCTATAACAATTGTTTTTAACGCTGGCGGAATGCAAATGTGTATAGAATTTGGGGTTTTTGTTGATTTTGAAGCTTTTGTGCTTTAATTTCGAAAAAAGCCGCAGCTGAAAATCAAACAAAAAGCTTCACCGAAAAAGTGGAGTGCATAAAAAATCCATTACCATAATTTAATGGAAAGCCAGTAACGCGTATAAAAGTCACAAAAGGCGACACACACAGCAAACACACACACACACACACATACGCAGACGCATAACATTATAGCTTACGCATCTGCTAACCCTTAGGCAACCGCCCCTAGAATGGCCTATAGCCTTAATTTAAGGCTTTAACTTTGTCTGCCAGCGTCACACTCCTATTTATATATCTATATATACATCTTCTTCTTTTTTTGCACAATGAGTTGAATAAATATTTGCGAGCGCTTCATTAGTCGGCAAGCCTTGAACTCTTTGTTATTGAATTTGTCGGATCAAAGGCGCGCTGAGCGCCAGCGGAAAATGAACTAAAAAAAGTTACTTGTGTGGGACACAAAGAGCTGCAGCATCTGCTGCCACTCACTTGCTGGCTAAATGCCCCATTGATGCTGTGGCATAATGCAATTAAAACTTTATCTGCACTCTCGTTCCCGTTTCACGATGACGTCAAAACTAGATCCAGGACTCGTAATTGTAACAACTCTCTCTCTCTCAAATTGTCTGTGGATAAGTCTGTGATAGTTTAATTGTAACCAGATATGCCACAAATACCAAATAAACAGTTTATTATTTGTGATGGTTTTTTAACAACAATAATAAATATTTGCTTAAAAGTCTGTTTAAGACTCTATGCAAATATATGCAAATGCATACAAATAATGTATTTATTATTTAAATATAACCAAAAAATTTTCTTTTTGATATTTTAAGCCTGCTTTTTTTTTATTCCATATGGCTTAAATGTGTTTTATTTTTAGCACGAACGTACCTTTTTATTTTATAAAATATGAAATTGAGTTTTATTTATTAGCACCCATTTAGACTAAAGCTTCTCTTTAAATGCATTAAATAAGTAAATTCACTCGGTCTTTCAAGACTTTAAAATTATTCACCTTTTATCGGTTCGCTATTTATCGACATATTATCGATCTGCCAGTAGGCGTGGCACAAAATTCTTAAAAATTTGACTGATGCATTTCCGTAAAAGTATATATTTCAAGTTTTTTTAAAGTCGTTTTATTTCTCAAACATACTACTACTCTTCTTTTTTGTATATATATACTTTCATGTACAGATAAAAGTAAATTTGAGTTCTGTTTTTTTTTCCCCAACTCATGTTTTTATTGTGCTGCAGCAAAACCGAATTCTTTGAAACTTTAAGGAAAAGCCAACAGCAAACGTGAATAAAAACTTAAAAAAAAAAGTGAATGCGCAGCTGAACAAACTTTGAATATTGTTGCCCAACATTTTTAGGAACAATTTTAAGATTTGCTGCCGATGTAACTTTTTCTCATGTTTCTCCTTCTGTTTTATCTTTTTTCTTTTTCTTCCTTTCACATGTCGCCTCAAGCACAATAGAAACAAAGTCATTTCCTTTCTACGTGACTGCCAGGATAAGCCGATTGTGAGTGTGGTCGATTGGATGAGAGATCAACCGTTTGAAAGAGAGCTCGCCTGCAGGATACTAACACTAACAAGTTCGCATTTTGCAGATACTGAACGGAGTGAAAACGGACGCTTCCTTTCGCACCTACTATCGCTCCTGCCAGCAGAATCTGTGCAATGGCCACAACGGGCGCCTCTACAACTCGACTGGCAACACTGTCGGAGGAGGAGGAGCAGGAGCAGGGGGAGGCGGAACGGGTGGCAATCACAATGCCATTATACCTGGCAAAAATGCCAGTTGCCTAGGAGCGGGGACAGACATCGTTTGGCTGATGTTTTCGTTGGCGCTGCTGCTCGGTAACGGTAATTAGCATAAAATGGATGCTCTCAAAAATGGCTAAAAGGACAACTGAGAGAGATTCTAATCCTAATGTCTGCCAGAGATGAAAATAAAATGCCGCCAGCAGCCAATTAAAACGCTTTTAGCAGCTGTCTGCCACACGGACGGGTGGAATCACGGCGGGGGCGGGGGGGGGATTGGTAAGGGTAAAAATCGGTTCGGAACATTGCTAAAGGAGGTCATCGGGTTAAACTAAACTTCCGTTTGCACATGTAGACCGCAATTCAAATGACGCTGACGGTGACGGGGACAGGGCCTTCAATTGCCAGCTCGTTAAAATAAAATTAAATACACGTTAAAAGCATACATAAATTCCAGCTAATAGCCAAAAATTGTTGTTGTCATGATTTGACGACATTTTTATGTAAATTTTCTAGCGAACCAAAAACAATCGACGACAACAACAACAGCAAAGTTGTCGAGTGCAAAAATGAGACATGAGGCAAAACAAGGTAAATATCTAGTATAGTATATATCCTTTGAATTGTGTATACCCTAAATCGACACAGCATATATATCCTTTTAATTGTGTATGCCTTAAATTTGATTAAGCTGCACACTCGAAACACTCGGTTTGTTGACGCTCTTCGTGCAATTTTCAGAGCCTCTCGACTTAAGAATCAACTCAACTAGGCAAATAGCTTGTCTCACACTCCTGGCTAATACTTAAGTACCGTTACTTTAGTCTGCTGTGCCCCATTGCACTCTTAAGCAGGAGTGTGTGACAGCTCAAGGATTTGGCTGGTCAATATCTGTCATAATTTAAGCAAGTTAATTAAAATTCTTTACTTATTATAGCCAAATTCTATTAATTACCAGGGTGACTCACTGCTGCAAGCTTGCAAACTTAGCTTAGTAGGGTGATTCAGTATATAAATATTTTTGTAATTCAATTATAGTGCAGATGACATATTTTTGTTCATATTAAATTGTGTGTGTGTGTGTGTGTTAGTTGACTTAAGGCGTTCCAAGTTTATTCGTGAAAAACAACAACAACAACAACAACAAGAAAATTGTGAAATGCTTGTCAGTTGCCATTGTCGCTGACATTTGATGTTGCCTTTGCTTTGGACTTGGCTTTTAACTTTGCGTTTGCTCCCTTGACATGCTTTTGCCGCTTTGGGAAAACACGAAAAAATGTTAGCATGGCAAACAAATCGCTGTCCCGCCCCTCCCCCGTCCATCACCCGCACGTCATTCGCGCACACTGGGACATGGAAAAACGTTCGTTGGAAAACAGAAAAAGCCACACATTTCTCGCGCCACGCCTCATTCCTGTTCTTTTTTGAGTTTGTTTGAGGTGAGACAGCAAACGGTATTTGGGATTGAAAATGGCCAGCAAGAAGCGTCAAGCGACATGAAACATTTCTGAATTTTCAATCAACAAACTGGAATTCGTCGCATATCTCTAAACTGGCTGATCCTGTTCCAATTACAGCAAAGGTAACAACTTTTCTGGTAAACTTTTTTCAACACTTTCGTTAAAGTCTGAAATGAATTTCTTGCAGTAAACTTTTCTAGCATCGTATATATATACATATATGTAAAATCTATTCAAATATATTAAATTTCATTAAATCAAATTTGTGTTTAATTAATTTAGGGATATTTATGTTATTTATTTGTTATTCTTTTACAGCCAAGTACCAAAAAAAAAAGCTGCTTTTTAACAACGCAAAATAATAAACAATAATTATGGTCTTCATTTCGTTTTTGTTTTTGTGGCCTCATTATATGATTTAATTACACCTCATTAACCACACCTCTTCAAGTCGAAAAACAATTATTGCAAATTTATGCAGCAAGAAGAAGAATAGGTGCAAGTGTCGGGGAAAAAACGTCCATTAAAATGCATTCAGGAAGCAATTTACGTTTAACAAATATTATTTTGATCCCAATTCAAAGAGATTCAACAATGCAGAAATTGGGAATATATTTTTTTTTAATGTTTCTGATTTTGTTGATGTGAATACAATGACGAAAAAATGTGGAAATGTGAACGCATAATTACTATGATTATAGGTAAGAGTCATAATAATAACAATAATATAAAGAATAATAAGAGTCCATTAATTATCATATTATTATTATTATGGGTATATTACATAATTCTAAAGAGAAACTAAATTCGTGAATTACCTTTAAACTAAAAACATGATAGTTATAAAAATTTCAGGACTTTATCACAAACTTGAAATGTTTAAATGAAATGAAATGTTTTTTTTAATGCAGACGAACAAACAAGGAATCATCCTGACCCCTTCTGCCTGTTACATACATAAATTTGCACCCAATTTGTAACTTTTTTTTATCCACTTTCAAGAAACTGGCATATTCCATTAAATATGTATAATTCTGGGCATAAAGTGGACAAACTTGGGTTTATTTTATTTATGTTTACAACTGCAACTGAATTCATTACCAGTCACAATATCTTCCCTGAATGGATATCATCCTTTTGCACCTTTTGATGTTCGACTATTCACAATTGAAATCAACAAAAATAATAAACGAACTGCTTTTCGACTTCTTTGCTGTCTGCCTGAAAGGTGTGTGTGTGTGTGTGTGTGTGCCACATTATAAATTTACTTCGTTTGTCTTTCCTTCCTGCAGCAGCTACCCAGATATATATATAGTGGCTCCGGGTCTGACAGTGTATTGTATGCCACGATATTACACGCTAACAAGGGGGCGGGGAATTCCGTTCAATGACTGCGTCGACATTATTTCCATTATGCCCATTTAGTTGTCGCTGCGCGCACTAAACTCATCCATTGACGACCGCAATTTGTGGTCCTGCGGTGTCTCGATAGGGAGCGAGGGAGGAATGGAGGGGGTGGGGGGTAGTGGTTGCTTCAAGGAACAGACGGACAATAATAGTTGGCTCTGTTTAATGCCCAATTGGCATTACAATGGCTGCTCCCGCAATTGAATTGGCTGCTTGGAGTGCATTGAACCTGCCAGTCCAGAACTCAATTCGCATTCCTTGGCGTCTCTGTCTGTCTCCCTTCTCCCGTCTCCCGTCTCTGTCTGTCTGCCGTCTCTGGCGTTGTCTCCCTTGTGGTTGGCGCACATACCGGAAACTATGCAACCATTTTCCTTTGCTTTTTTTGTCGGGCAATTCTCTGCCACCCCCCGCCCCCCTTTTTCCCTATGAAATATGAAGTCATAGTTATTATTATTTTTACACACCTTTCGGGCACGGGGAATATCCATGTGCCCTCTCTTTCACCCGCGCTAAAAATAAATGCAATTTATTGTTGCCCATTTGCCAAAAGCAAAAAAAATATGAGAAAAAAGGCAAATTCGCAAAAATACGAGAAAAAAAGAATTAAAAAAAAATAGGGAAGACCGCTTGCAAATTGCACAATCGCAATGCATGTGTTATAAATTTAACGAAAATAAAATATAAAAACCAGCCATAATAATAAAAAAAATTAAAAATCGAGCATTTCAGCGACAGCAGCAACAACAACAACAAAAGATAAAGGCAAAGTCAAAGAAGGCGGAACATGCGACTAAAAGTCGCGTGATTTATGCCTTTGCAAAGCCAACACACAGCAGAGACGGCCCAACCCGCCTACACACACAGATACGCACACACACAGATTTGAGTGGGTGTGCTGGGGATGTGCAGCAAAGAGGCACGACTGAATTTTTTGTTAAATTTTTATAAAAGGTAAAAGGGCAGCCTTATAAAGAAACAAGTACAATATATTATATATATGATTCAATTTATTGAATTTTCTAATGGAAAACTTAAGATCAGCCTAGATACTTCTAAATATAATGCTAGCTGTTTAGTATGAAGGACATGTTAAGATTGATTACTTTGTTTATTTATAAACACAACCAATTTTGACCTTTGTAAGATAATTAGACAGCTTACAAATTGTAAAATCAAACACTGTGCGAAAATGATGGCATATTTTGCTTAAAGATTCAGACAAAAATCTCAATTCTATATTATATATATCGGTGATAACCTGCAACAGTTATTACCTATAGATATATGTTTCCTTTAGCAGAAGTATTAATCACATTTGATTATTTTCTTTGTGACTAAAATGCTCTCATTTTAAGCAAAGACAAACTTGCGACTGTTTCAATTATTGATGAAGAAGATTTGGCCTATATTTATGGAAAAAAAGAAAATCAAAGTAGAAAAGACAACGTCACCTTAGATGTTTGCCGCTTAAATTAAGCGTAAAATTGTTGCTTGGTAAACGGGCAATGCGCCAGCACACATTAAATCTTACGAAAGATCCCCCCCCTTAAACCGCGAGCACACCTTTGCCAGTCGCAGTGGCGCCGTCAAAGAGCACCTGAGGGGTTCGTGGCTAAACGGTTTGAAATGTGTGCGCCACTGGGCACACTTGGCAGAGCGTTGCGTGTTGATGACGTCAAACCTAAAAAACGATGAACTGGCGTCCACCTATTTCGATACGCATCGCACTCGGGCACACTTTTGCGTTATTTTAGTGAACTGGTCACGAATCGAATCTATACCTCCCACCCCCCTCAGTACCAGTAGCAGTCCCAGTCCCAATTCTAGACCCAGACACAGACAGTCCGTTGGTCTTCGTTGGTTGGGCACTTCCAGGAAATCCCAATGAATCACTTGACAAACCGAGAAGCCTCAATGTTGGGGGATTTGTACGGCTCGCCCATTGGGACGTCTGTGTAAACAAAAGTCACTCAGGTTTCATGAGCTTTACGCGATTTATGATGGTCGAAAACTGAAAGAGTGACAATGGAGACGGCCAAAATGCCTGGAATGCAAATGAAATGTTGTTGAAAGTCGAAATGTGGTCTGTTGGAGACACATGTTGTCAGTTGTCAGAGCTCAAAAAGGGGCCAAAATGTCTATTTGTATATTTTATGAATACCGGTGAGTATATATGTTTAATAATAATTATGGAATATTCACGAAATTGTGATTATCGATTAATTTTGATGCGTTTAATTTAGCTTAACACATACTTTAATAGCGAATATGTGAGTTTTATCGATTTAATTGCTAAGAATACCCTGTACTTTTCTTCGCTTTCCCTCAACTGTTTACACAAACATTCACATATATATTTGCACTTATTCGCATATTTATATTTATTTATTGCTGTTGATGTTGTTGACAATCAATTAATTTTACATTTGCCGACAACAAAAGCAAGTGTCGGCGAAGCTTTACGTCTGCGGTAATTGTTTTTAATGTAAATTGCATAAAAATAAATAAAATGCAATACATTAAAAACAGTTTAAAGTAGCCCAGTCCATTCAGTGTTTCAATTATGCCATAAGTTCCCTATCAATTTGAGTGTTCCCTCTCTCGCTCTCTCTCCCTTTCCCACTGCTGCTTCTGCTTACGTCAGCAATGGACAGACGCATCTCTGCCATGTCCCCGTGAATTCCAATACCATGAGTCCCGTTCGTCTGCTTACCATCTCCGTTCTAAAATCCGCAGTGAGGCAATGCACAGTGCACAGTTCATTGACATGACCATAAATTTGTTGTTGTTGTCGCCACAAAAATAGTTTTACAGTTTTCTATTTTCTGTTCCATTGCTTAATTTGGTCGATTTCATTAATTCAGTGCATTATTTTAGCGGAAAATCAGAAATATTTTAAAGTGGATATAACAAACTAGAAAAGACTTTTCTTTATCTAGTTTATGAACTAACTAATCTGCCAGTTTAAAGCATTTTTTGATCATCCCAAAATTACCAAATTATACTTTAAACTTATCTCATATTGTTCTTACTTATGCAACATTAAAATACTCAAATTTAGAACATTTCAAAATTGTCTATTGAAATACTCAAAGATGCAATTACTGTTGAGTGTGAAACCCCACATTTATTTTATATTCACAAAGATTTCTATTATTTTAGTCATGATTTTAGATTTGATTTTCACATAGATTTCCATTACTTCAGTCATAAAGTTCGAACTTACATACATCAAAAATGATTAGCTAAGTTCTAGAATTGAAAACAATTTAGATATTTTAGTAATTTAGTATAAAGGGAGTTCAAAAAATCATGTTATAAGAAATTTATAAATCTACATATTAAGTCAGTAATTTATTAATCTAAGATTTTAAAAACTCAAATTAAAAATAGATTAAAAATGTTCCACATAAAGTATTTTTGAAAACCAAAACCAATTTTTTACCTAAAATCTTATATATTTTTTCTTAGCTTACGTTTTTTGTACTTGGTTTAAGAATTGTTGTGTTTTTTTTTCATATTATTTCCAGAATTGCAAATAACGTTTTCGTGACAATTCGAACTTAATTGTAGATAGATTTTGTTCTCTCTGTCTAATAAGAGACGCTCTATCCAATTGAATCAAGTTCATTTCTGAAAGAGAAGCTTATTGTTTGTCGTCATGGTAAGAACTTGAAACGGTGCGGAAATCGTCTGCCAAAGCTCTTCTGGTTATTTCGATGGCAATGATGCTTGCTAATATGACACAGGAAACACAACAACAACTAAACAACAGTTTATGGTTTTTATTGCCCACTCCCAAATGCATAGCTCTTCAACGTGGCTCTGTGGAAGAATATTGACATACTTCGCTTGTGGCAACTTGTGGCTTTTGCATTCTAGTTAATTAAAATGTGTCCACAGTTGTGGCGACAACAATGGCAATAGCAAACCATTCCCCCTCCCCTCCCCACACCCTTTGCCATACATAATTAAAACTAAAATGTGGAACGTTTGCAAAGCCCAAACCCATAGTCAAAGCCCTCTCAACAAATTTGTATTTAAACAAATATCTGTAGGTATATGTGTGTGTGTGTGTGTGTGTTTATTTGTGTGTGAGCTGTATATACACAGAAGGAGGTTATCCAATTTGTTCGGGTAAAATGAAAAACATTGTTTTTTTTCTTTACAATTGAATTTCCGTATTTTGCTGGCCAGCTCGCTTTATTCACATCATACATCAGATTCAGAAACAGATTCTGAATTTAATGCAATGCATTTAGTTAGCCATTTTTTTTGTTGGCTTCTTTAAACTGAGTCAATGCAATGCGTGGGCGTGGTCACAACTTAAATGTGCAATGCAACAGCATTTTAATGAGTGGCAGAGCCAAAAATAAGTTTTACATAAATATTTTCTATGCTGCTGACAACTGAAATGAGAATGAAAATTGTTGGCACAAAAATAAATGAATTTTGAATGGTCAGTTTTTGGCGTAGGCCGATGGCCAAACATTGCAAGGAGTCAATGCGCTCATTAACCAGGCCAAAACGCAATAAATCAACGGCAATAGAAAATGCTGTCAGTAGCAACAAGATCAGCAACTACTCAATTGTTGCAATTGTCACAAAATTTTGCCAAATAGAAGTTCACGGGCGTCTAGCCCCATAGTTAAATAAACAACTTGAAGGATTGTCGCTATGAATTGTCGCTGGCCAATTGACGTCTCGAACACTTTCGCTTGTCACGGAAGTTTTCGCATCTTAGCCATTGGGCGGCCCTGTTCTTGGCCAGACGGAAAATGCCAAGCAACCATGAATATTGCCAATCGAAGCAATTTGTCAATTTCGGCAACAAAACTGATGATTTTTGCCATGGGCAAGGACAATCTGCGCCCAAGTACATTAAACCCAAAATATGTTTGGGAATTTGATGAAAATTTTTCCTTTTGCTTGCATAGCTATTCAAGGTATTTACGATAAATTTGGGATTATTCTACCATACATTGTACACATATAAATTACACTGCCTTTGTACAAAAAAATTTAATATTTTAATAGGTCTATTTTTGAGCTGCTTGGTTGCTAACCAATTTGCTGAACAAAGAAAATGGCGAAGGCAATTTTTTTCGCTTTGGTATTTTTGTGCTAACTTAAGCCTCTCCTCCTTACTTTTGCAGCACTGCCTGACTGGGTTGCCTATCTCCCTCGTTCATGCTAAGAATTTCAGTGTATTATATTTTTACAATACCAAAGTATCTTTGCGCAGATTGTACAATATTATTAAAACGTTTCAACAATCAGATATTTTATAGTTTAATCCTAAAAGTATGCAAGCACGTTAATTCTGTGCAACAAAACGAGCTGTTTGCAAAAACTGGTGGTAAAAGTGCGTTTTCCAACACACCTTTGGTAATGTTGTTTTTTGGGCAAAGTAGGCGATTATTACGCCAAAAAAAAGCTGACTAGAAAAAGAACAACCGTTATGGCAAGTCATTCTTTCACAAATTTTCGCAGTGAGCAGAGCTCTTGAAAGTATAAAATAAAAAAAGTAAAAATTAAATTCCTCTCTCTGAGTCGTTGTGTCGAGCATCTTTGGTTTTTCGCGTTCCCATCCCCGAGTGCAACTCCGTTCCCTCAGCACTGTAACTGAAGTTTAAAGTCACAAGAAGACACAGAGCGAAGTAAAAATGGTTCCAGTTACCAAGCCGAACACCAAGGAGGTGCAGTGCCAGCTCGCAACGTGCGACGAGACCAACACGCAGCAGGAGACCATTCCCACCCCGAAGAGCGGTCGCGTGGGCATTTTCAATGCGGAGGACTTTCTATCGCGTGCTCAGACGAACGACAAGATCAACAACATTTTGCGCTCGCCAACTAAAGCTCCTAACGGTGTGCGCCAGCGCTCCGTTTTCACCAACAACAACCCATCGCCGGTAAGTCATGCCAAGAAACTTTTTTGCCTTTTGACAACCTGTATGTCAGTCTGTTTGTGGATGCGTTTGACACCTTGTTCTGGCAGGGCGCAACTGACTGCAGATTGAGGTTAAAGCCTTAAAGACTTTCCTTTAGCGTACATTTTAATAAATATCTAATACAAAACACTTTCAATGATTTCCAAATTAAATTGAACTAATTGAACTTTTAGCAATCTTCGGTGCGTTTGTCTGGAGCGACAGCTTCGCTTTCTGCGCGGATGAGCAGCATTTCTTTGAATAGCTGCAGTGCCAGTGTGGGCACTAATACTGCCGTGATGGCCAAGGAGTGCTCCAGCCAGACCAATACCAGCGGAGCCACCTGCTCCTACCGGGCCATTGGCATGACCATGCACCACTCGCAGCCGCTTCTAACTGCCATTGCAGATTTGGACCCCAAATCGTTGACTGCTCGCTATGCAGCTCCATTTGGCTTTGAGAATGGCAGCGCTTACTGTTCAGTAAGTACAATTAATTGCCCTTAACTCACTATCCTAATCCTGATTATATTTTTACCACTAGCCGCAACCGCAGCCATCAATGCACCACACACAGCAGTATCCGTCGCCAATGCCACCACCGCCTTTCGCTCTGGGTCGCGTCAGTTCTCGTACATTCGAGTTTGAGAACAGTCCGCCACCACCGCCGCCCTGTCCTGGTTCCGGGCCCATTGCCATGTCTAATGGCACCATTCAGCTGCGTCTGCGCGAAGGAGTCCGGTGTGTACATCAACTATTTGAGTTGAGTTTGTATAGATTGTGAGCAATGTGATATTCCCATCCCCCCAGGATTGATATGACCTTGGACAAGGCAGTGCGCGTGCTGAATCAGCGCAGCATGGTGGCCGTCTCGCTGTCGCGCAACGGCACCAACTCTGCTCTGATCCACCCGAACGGCCGCATTCTGCAGAGTGGATCCAATGTAGAGATCGTCACATACGACGGCATGAAGGCCAACAACTTTGTGTAAGTAGAATAGGAGAAAACAATACGATTCCCATAACGTTGTGTTTTTGCAGACGCTACGCCAAAATGTGGTACAAGGGAGTCAGCTTCACTAGCGAGTCCTGCGCTCTGATTTATTTGGTGGACACAGCTGGAACACGCACCACTACCGACACTTTTACTGACCTGACCAAGGATTACACCCTGGCAGTGTTTTATGAGTGAGTGGAATAGTTAGCTAGTTTGCTTTTTCTCATGCCTTTACGCACATTCTCCACAGCGACTCACGCCACGGTCCCTCTTTTGTGCCGGATGCACAGGAGGTGATTGCCAAATCATCGTACAGTTGCTCGGACGACGGCACCGAGATGTACGACATTAATGGCTTTCGCATTATTCAGGCTGCCGATGGCCTGGTGAAGGTGACTCGCCAACACAACAAGGGCCTTATTCGCACTAGCCCCGGCAACGGGTCGGTCACTTTAACCACACTTGGCATCCACTGCACCGCCTCTCTGGGCAAGACCTCGCATCTCTTTTTGCGGTAGGCTCCAACTTTAATTGGAACAGCGTTTCGAATTTAAATCTTCTTTTTTGTTAACCTTTGCAGTCGCAATGAGAAGCGCATGCACTTTGATGGGTCCAATTTCATAGTGCGCAATGCCGGACATTTGGCTGGCTTCAACAAGAACAACCTGCTGATTGTCTACTAACTTGGCTCTATCCTATACCACCGCACACACTGACAAAAGTCACACACAGACACAAACAGACATCTAGTGCAGATTTTTAGGGACTGTTGCGTTGCCGTAGCGTGGAGAGGGATAATTACTAAAAAAAATCGTATGTCACAGACAAAACTTGAAGCTAAAAATAAGGCTCGCAAAAAGGCGTGAGGAACGGCAAAGACTATCTGATCACAAACGGCTTTATGACACAAATTCTGGCAATTTGTCAACATGCTGAAAATGTGAAGCTCGGATGTCTTTCGTTACTCGACGTAAGCGCATTGCAACCAAAAAGGAATTCGTTTTTAGTTATCTTTTCATACTCGATAATATCGGTGAAAATTTAGTGGATAACTTTGGGGCATGTGTCCACTGCCCTGCCTACTACTTGAAAACGCTGACCAGTTTGGCTAATTGAAGAGAGTCAGCGTTTTGATTTTTAAGGCTTATTTTGGCATAAAAAGATAGTTCTTTGTAATCAAATTAAACCAAAATTATTCAATACAACCAAAGATTTTTATAAAAAAAAAACACATAAAAGCCTTAAAAAAATTTCCACATGCTTTCAAAATTAGAAACACAAGCGTGTTGCATGCAGCATGACAAGTTTTGTGTGTGCAACAATTAGTAGGCAGAGGTCTTAAGAGGTGTCCCTTTGAGCACCAAGCTGATCAGGTGGTAACAATTATAGTTACTCGTTATATTTAAGATAGGTTTATACTTGCCGCATTCCAAACATGTCCGTCCTCACAGACACAAGAAAGTGAAATATTGAATGGCAAATTCAAAGTTAACAGGATACACTTTTAACACATGCATGTCACCCAATGAAAAGTGAGAAATTCGCAAAGAATTGCAAACATATAAATAATAAGTATCTGACTCAAGTATACACATATATAATAACATGTTCGCCAGAAATCCAAATAGCTTTAATACAGACACCGTACACTGAACACTCTACTCGGGCTTGCCATATCCCAGGCTTTAAGGTGCGTACTAGCCCTACGACAATCTCCGATACTCTAAATTAACAATCATGTATAATGAAATTTATGTACGTGTCCAAATCTACAAAAATCCAATTCTTAATAAAAGATTTAAGGAAAAAATGTCTTAAGAACGGGTAATTTTAATTTATTTTTACTAAGAAATAAACCGATTATTAATACGAACACCACATACATAAAGCTTCAGATCACGAACTTATTGTTATGCTGTTGAAGAACAGCATACTGTACTACATATCGTAGTGTAGTAGTAGTAGTATTACTAACGTCCCTTACTTTACATACCAGTATTTTTTGTATAAAGCTTGAAGTATTTTAAGCAGAATCATAAGCTGGTCACATTAACTAAAAAACACTATTGTATTCTCCTTGACGGAAAACAAATTTGAAAATTCACAGAGAATAATTGAATTAATGTCACCACTTTCTGTTAAGAGTTAAACATTTTTAAGTTATTAAGAATGTGCAACAAATACGAACTATTAACAGGTGCTGGGGACTAGAGTGCGTTTTCCAACACACTTTTGGTAAAACTGTTTTTGAGGCAAAGTAGGCGATTATTACGCCATAAAAAGATGACTAGTAAAAGGACAGCCGTTGTGGCAAGTCATTCTTTCACAAATTTTCGCAGTGAGCAGAGCTCTTGAAAGTATAAAATAAAAAAAGTAAAAATTAAATTCCTCTCTCTGAGTCGTTGTGTCGAGCATCTTTGGTTTTTCGCGTTCCCATCCCCGAGTGCAACTCCGTTCCCTCAGCACTGTAACTGAAGTTTAAAGTCACAAGAAGACACAGAGCGAAGTAAAAATGGTTCCAGTTACCAAGCCGAACACCAAGGAGGTGCAGTGCCAGCTCGCAACGTGCGACGAGACCAACACGCAGCAGGAGACCATTCCCACCCCGAAGAGCGGTCGCGTGGGCATTTTCAATGCGGAGGACTTTCTATCGCGTGCTCAGACGAACGACAAGATCAACAACATTTTGCGCTCGCCAACTAAAGCTCCTAACGGTGTGCGCCAGCGCTCCGTTTTCACCAACAACAACCCATCGCCGGTAAGTCATAAGATTAATTTTATTCCCTTTGACAGTCCGTGTGTGTGCGTCACTAGAGAGAGTGTGTGTGTGTGTGTGGGTAAATGAATGAAAATTAATTGGGTTACGTTTATAAAAACACTTTGTAGTTGCGAATTAGACCAAAAAAAAAGGGATTTTCTTCATTAAGTTTTTAATTTCGCTTTTAGCATTTCACAGCCCGCTGTTGTTGTTGCAGGCTGTTGTGGTGGCTGCTGTAGCCGAAATAATTAGAAAAACTTTTTTTTTCAAATATAACATTAATAAATAAAACCTACTATTAAGCTATTATTGAAATTGGAAATCTCCTTAATAATATTAAGTGCTCAAATTAATTGCTTTAAGCCTTTTTGCTTTCAATTCTGTTCTCTGCCGTTACCAATGTTTTTTAAATTAGTACAAAATGTTTTTTAAATTTGCAGCAATCGTCGATACGTTTGTCTGGAACGACTGCTTCGCTTTCTGCGCGGATGAGCAGCATTTCTTTGAATAGCTGCAGTGCCAGTGTGGGCACTAATACTGCCGTAATGGCCAAGGAGTGCTCCAGCCAGACCAATACCAGCGGAGCCACCTGCTCCTACCGGGCTATTGGCATGACCATGCACCACTCGCAGCCGCTTCTAACTGCCATTGCAGATTTGGAGCCGAAATCGTTGACTGCTCGCTATGCAGCTCCATTCGGGTTTGAGAATGGCAGTGCTTACTGCTCAGTAAGTACAATTAATTGCCCTTAACTCACTATCACAATTTATCTAATAATATTTTTACCACTAGCCCCAACCGCAGCCATCAATGCACCACACACAGCAGTATCCGTCGCCAATGCCACCACCGCCTTTCGCTCTGGGTCGTGTCAGTTCTCGTACATTCGAGTTTGAGAACAGTCCGCCACCACCGCCGCCCTGTCCTGGTTCCGGGCCCATTGCCATGTCTAATGGCACCATTCAGCTGCGTCTGCGCGAAGGAGTCCGGTGTGTACATCAATTATTTGAGTTGAGTTTGTATAGATTGTGAGCAATGTGATATTCCCATCCCCCCAGGATTGATATGACCTTGGACAAGGCAGTGCGCGTGCTGAATCAGCGCAGCATGGTGGCCGTCTCGCTGTCGCGCAACGGCACCAACTCTGCTCTGATCCACCCGAACGGCCGTATTCTGCAGAGTGGATCCAAGGTAGAGATCGTCACATACGACGGCATGAAGGCCAACAACTTTGTGTAAGTAGAATGGGAGAAAACAATACGATTCCCATAACGTTTTGTTTTTGCAGACGCTACGCCAAAATGTGGTACAAGGGAGTCAGCTTCACTAGCGAGTCCTGCGCTCTGATTTATTTGGTGGACACAGCTGGAACACGCACCACTACCGACACTTTTACTGACCTGACCAAGGATTACACCCTGGCAGTGTTTTATGAGTGAGTGGAATAGTTAGCTAGTTTGCTAATTCTCATGCCTTTACGCACATTCTCCACAGCGACTCACGCCACGGTCCCTCTTTTGTGCCGGATGCACAGGAGGTGATTGCCAAATCATCGTACAGCTGCTCGGACGACGGCACCGAGATGTACGACATTAATGGCTTTCGCATTATTCAGGCTGCCGATGGCCTGGTGAAGGTGACTCGCCAACACAACAAGGGCCTTATTCGCACTAGCCCCGGCAACGGGTCGGTCACTTTAACCACACTTGGCATCCACTGCACCGCCTCTCTGGGCAAGACCTCGCATCTCTTTTTGCGGTAGGCTCCAACTTTAATTGGAACAGCGGTTCGAATTCAAATAATCTACTTTTTTTTGTTAACCTTTGCAGTCGCAATGAGAAGCGCATGCACTTTGATGGGTCCAATTTCATAGTGCGCAATGCCGGACATTCGGCTGGATTCAACGAGAACAACCTGCTGATTGTCTACTAACTTGGCTCTATCCTATACCACCGCACACACTGACAAAAGTCACACACAGACACAAACAGACATCTAGTGCAGATTTTTAGGGACTGTTGCGCTTGCGTAGCGTGGAGAAGAGGGTAATTTCGAAAAAAGGGTAAACCACAGAAAAAAAAAACTGCAAACTTCACAAAAGCTCGAAAAAAGGCAAGAGCAACGCTAAAGACATCCTGATCATACGAATTGCATGTAAAAGCTAAGGCCCCATCGCTGTGCGTGATTGGGTATCTCCGGAATGTCTTTAGTCACTCGACGTAAACACAACGCAACTAAAAAGGAATTCGTTTTTAGTTATCTTTTTATACTCGAACTTTTTGATATAAGTAAGAATTTAGTGAATAACTTTGGGGCATGTGTCCACTGCCCTGCCTACTGATTGAAAACGCTGATCAGTTTGGCCAATTGAAGAGGTCAGCGTTTTGGTTTTTAAGGCTCATTTTGACGGAGGAAATTGATCTTCCCAACCAAAATTGTACAGATTCTAACATAAATTTTTATAGAAAATGACGACATTCATTTTAAAGCCTTAACAAATTTTTCACATGCAAACCAAAATTGGATAAAAACGAAAAGAAAAAAATTGCGATTTTTTAGATTTATTGTGTGCAACAATTAGTAGGCAGTGGTCTTAAGAGGTGGTCCAGGGTCCATCCGAGTGCTAGGCTAGTCAGTAATGCTGCTAGTTATGATACTAGTTAACCGTTATATTTAAGATTAGTTTATACTTGCTGCAATCCAAACATGTTCATCCCGACAAAAACACAAGTGAAAGTGAATTATTGTTACATTCTGAATAGCAAATTCAAAGTGAACAAGCTGAACACTGAACAATGAACACTGAACACACACACACACATGCACCGTCCCAAGGAAAGTAAAAAAAATTAGCAAAGTATCGACAAAGAGTAATTTTATAAGGTAGCAGACACAACAAATCGTCTTACATGCAAATACAATATAATACAATAGTTTTTAAACAAGTCCAATTTGGGCGGCTTTCGTTCAAGTTATCCACAACCAAGCCTTGATGTTTACGAGCCTTACGACAATCTCCATTACCCAAAATCACAAGCATGTATAACGAAATTAATGTAATGTATCTAAATCGAATAAAAAAATGTATTAACAAATGTTTACTTATTTGAATGAAAATGCAAAGTGAAAATAGTAGATAAGTTTTTTTGTGGAGACGGATAAAGCTTTCATGTTGACTGAATCCTCGTGTGTTCTAAGCCATAACTCACAAGATGTCCACTGAGCTCAACCGTAACAGCCATATGGGTGAATATCCGAGCTGTTGGCTCGTAAATTCTCAACAAGATGGCTTTATGGCACACACACGCACACAGATGTGTGATTGCAGCCACGCCCATTGGAGCGACACGATAATTTAGCTAAGCGTAAAGTAAGCAATAAGCCCGAATATATATTATGTTTGATTCCCATTGGTACAATCATGTGACTAATTGCAATAGGGCACAAAGCAACGAGGGCAAATTCAGAAATTTGTGACAATATGTTTTTGTGATTTGGTCAAGTAACATTTTTGGAATTCGGTTAATATGCTATGCAATGGGCTCTGTGGTTACCTGTAGACATATCCAAAAGCATAAAGATATCGGATCGGCTGTCATATATACTAATGCTTCCAAAATGCTTGGGGTTGAGGCTGGGTCGGGTCGCTGCTGTTGCTGTAGATAAAGATTATTGGATAACGCTTAGAGCCAGCAATGTTCGATTCTGTCATAGGAAGAGAGTTTTAACCATGATTAACGAAATAATACAAGCCGAACAACAACGACAACAACAAGCGGCTACCGTAGAAGAATCGGAAAGAGTATATAGATACATTGAGCGAAAGATACGTTAAGCAAAAGCACAGTTAAGAGGTGCACTTAATAGCGAATAGAGAAATGTATATATTTAAAAGCAAAAGGTTATTTAAACGTGACTTATTTGCGGATAGCTATTTCTGTTCGTGTGTGTGTGGGTGTGTGTGTGTGGGTGAGTGCTTTCATAATAGAGCGTCGAGGGCAGCGAACCGAACTGCATCGACTATATATAATAGGCAACTCGATGTCGCATCCAAATCGTTTGGCACATCTCGCTTGGGGGTCATAAACGTGGCATATTCAATGCTCACGGCTGCGTGCTTCTTCTTCGAGGGGAGGCAACGCTTGTGCTGAACATCAAACGCTTTTCACACTTAATTGGGCATAAAATTAAATCAGAATTGATTAAAACACTTGAATGACAACCAAAGGCAACATCATCAGCACGAGAAACAGCCGCTCAAACTCGCACAACAAGATGTCCCTCACCGCCCCCCGCTCCACCATCATTTTCCTTTTCCCTTTTTTTTCTTTGCTACTCTACATAGAAAGTTTTGGTTGTGGGTTTTTCCCAGCTGACGCATCGCTATCGACCCAGTTCCATGCGAACTTTAGCAAACTTCAGTCAACTTCGACAAGCCTTTAGCCAAGTTAGGCAACGCGGCACCGCGAAGGGGTGGGGGCCACATTAATTGCCCTCCCTGATGGCGTGGCCAGAGTTTATGAAATTCAATTTCCGTTTTAAGGCACTCTGCACAAACAAATTACGTGGCTGGCCCAGAAAACAATTTGATGGGCCGTCAATTACCTCAGCCTTGCCATGATTATCCTGCCACAGACTACGTCCTAAAGACATGTTTTATTTCACTTTAATTTATGGCCATAAAATATCAAGGATGCGCCCTCAGAAATCAATTCCATTTCCGGAAGGCGTATACATTACTTTGATGATCTATATTAAGTATATATCTTGTTAAAAAAACAAAAGTGAGACAGGATTTCATTGCTTTTTTCAGGAATTTCCACTGAAAACTTGATTGTCCTATTTCCATACATTCAGTTTTCTCATATTTATGAACTGTGAGCGGAGCTGTCAGCAGTTTGTGTTGCCGACGTCAATCAAGCAAATCAAAGCGGCAGCCAATTGCCAGCGACTCTTTTAGCCACTCCAACTAGGAGCTGGCGTGTGTGTCAAGGAGGAGGGAGTGCTTCACGCCCAGGACCGGGATCAAAGTAAAGGCAAGGTTCGTTTGCTCAGAGGGCAATTTAAGTTTTTGCCGCCAGTCAGTCAGGCAGTGCATTACTGACGCTAAATTCTTGCTGTTATTTGATCAGTTTTCCCTTTTTGCTTCACACTTGACGAGCGTGAGGCTAATGGCTCCCCTCTACCCTCCCCGCTACCCGTGCCACCCATAATTGTTGTTGATGATGGCATGTGAGCAACAAAGTTGAAAATGCGCCTGAAGCGGCGGAGCGGATGCCAATTGAGTACCTTAAGATATCGAGGGTGTAACAACATTTATTGGCGGTTATTTAGGGCGTCTGACAGGATGATTGCCGCCGTCTGCAAATTTATATATATAATATGCACAGTAAATTTGCAAGTGACACGGTGACAAGTAAAACGGTGACGGGCGGAGATTTACGCGGCAAATGATTGACAGTCAGTTGGGCTTGTCATTGAGGTATTGCCATATTGACAGTCACTTCAATTAATCTAATTAAACACCGCGCTAATCAATTAGTTCAATTCACTACAATAGATTATCAGATATCAATGGGGCGTTCCACAAGTACGAAACGGGGTATTTTTTCTTCAACCTGAGCAGAAGTAATTACAATCAGTAGCGACGTGTACCGCCCCTCCCCCGCTGCCCGCTGCCCACTGCAATAAAAATCCAAGTTGAACAAAATGCCAAATTCGAATTCCGTTTGCCGCACTTGCCGCAACGGCTGTCAACTAAGCCAATTGCAGAGGAAACGTGACAAGAACCACAATAAATTCGACCATAAATATTCATTCATTTAAATTCCCTTGGGCGGTATTTCATTCAGATTGAAAATGAATATAATGCGTATATATATGTACAGTACACGAAACGAATGGGCGAATAAATAATTTCCTTGGCTAATTTACAAATTTAAATTTGGAATGAGCTGTTGCTAAATTGATCCAAAGTTCAAATTATTTCATTTAAAAAATTCTTATAGAAATATGAATATATAATATATAATATTCCCTAAAACAATGTTCTTTAAGAATTGAATTCGATTACGTCTGCTGCACGGGATCAAAAGTTTGCCCATTAATGGTTAATGTACTTAATTAATGCGTTTACCCTTTTGCACAACATTTTCGTTGTTGTTGTGTACAAATAACAATTTCAAGTATTTAAAAGAGTACTTCAATAATTTCAGTTTGTTTTTACAACGAGACTAAAAGCACTTTAAATTGCAAATGAAAAAGTTGATCAACATGGTTCCCCGATTAATTGACTTTAGTTAGGAGTCGAGAGATGTCCCTCGGAATACAAAAAAATAATGAGTTATTATGCTGAATAATCCGCCCAAACAGCAGTTGAAAAAGTCATTGTCGAAATGAGTGTTTAATAAACAGCAGCTGGGTCAAAATGTGCCGCAGTAAGCCTCTAATCGAAAGCAGATCCTTTAAACTGGCAAACTGAAACTGCTCAGCTTAAATTTGTCTGGCAGCACAAAACATAAACTTTGCGTACTTTTGTGTGCCGCTCGAGGAACGTGACTCCAGGCATGGAATGTTGCCGGGATATGCTTATATACATATTTGTATCTTTGCAGCAACTTTATTTTTCATTTACTTTCCTTGGTGAAGAGTGTTTAACAAAAAGCGACTAGTTTGGTTTTGCAAAAGTGTTGGGAATTTAATGTCTGCACATGACAAACTCCCGATGACACCATTCTCAATTCTGAGTATTTTCCATCCGTCTGCTCTCTTCCATATTTTAACAGAAACAAAAGCGAAGAGTGTGCCTTAATTAAGGCACAAATACAAGCTGTCCCGCCCACGCCCATTCTTGTCACCTCTTTTGAAGTGGTCTGCGCCATTAGAATGCATGAGTTTTGGTGGCGCGGTGAGCAATTCTCATTATTTCTCATTAAAATTCATTAACATGTTATGTCGGGCGTTTAAAATTCACCTGCTCATCTGCTTACCTGGTGGATTCAGCTGAAGTGAAGTGAAGTGTCTGGCGCCCTCGCCCCTTCTCAACTTCCACTTATCGTTATTATTTGGCTGGGCGATTCAATTAAGTCTAATGGTAAAATGTTGTTAAGCAATTAAATTGCTTTTGTTTTTACCGTTTTTTTCGCGCACGAGGTCTACTACAACAACGCAATATCCGCGGCCATATAGCGCACATGTCTGCTCAAATCAAATTACACCGTACATAACAATCATTAAGAAGTGTTCGTCTATAAAATACTTCACGGAGTCACTGTTTAAAATAGCGCTGACTGATTTAACAAGTTTTCTTTACCGTGTAATTTATTTAATGTGTATTCAAATGCAGCTGTTCTTTAATAGCTCAAATAAAAAGTGTGGTACAATTCGCTCATTGTGCATCGCTGTAATCGATAACCGATATGTGTGCTTTATGTGTTAATATCGAGCAAATGCATACAAAAAAAATACCAATAGCTTAATTTTATGGTATTTATCTGTTGTCTGAAACTTGCGACGGCCAAACAATGCGTGATTTGTAATCTGAATGTTTGTATTTATCATATAGCAACACTCCCCGCTTCGGGCAGTGTGAGGGGATTACATATGAAGCCGATATTTAATGTTAAGCTTTAAGCCGAGCTACATGCCACGAAACCTACAAAGTGAGGCTGATTAAATTGTACTCACATGGTGAGTGAGGCCATTGATGTGGTTGCCGTCAGCGGTTGATGATCTACTTCTCGCTCCTCCTCCTCCTGGTGCTGCTGCTCCTCCTCGTGTTCCCTCTTCAATGCGCTTAGTGTGGGAATGCGGGTACTGTTGCTGTTGCTGAGGATGATGTGGACCAGTGGACGGACTAGTGGGCGGCAGCTGTTGGGCGCTGGTCGAATATCTGCCGCTGCCGCTGGAGTTGGAGTGCAATGGTGAGGCTGGCGGAGTGGGTTGTGGCTGTGGAATTGAGGGGCCCGTTCTGTTGCGTAAACGGGCCAAAGCACTCCGTAAACCCTCCGTATTGTCTTTGTCGGGCCCCTTTCCAAATGAAATGCATCCGCAGCTCAACTGCAGTTGCGGCCAAAACTAAGTGGCTTCCAAACTGACACTCAAATAAAGTTTCTTTTTTTTTGTTTTTTTGGTATCGAATGTCAATCAATCAATTGTGGAAACTACAACTATTTCAATTTTAATGATATAAGTTAATTACTTTTAATACTTTGCACACACACACACACATACACTCTCCCCACACACAGACAACCCAAAATTGATGTAATGCCACAAAGTTTTGCATCAATCAAAGCACACACTCAACACACAAAACTTTTGAGTATTCACAGCCACAGGGCAACATGCCGCCATGTGTGTGTGTGTGTGTATATGTGTGTGGTTTCGATGTGGGCTATCTTTCAGCTTAATCCAATTTTATAATAATGAAGTGCTAATGAATTTCCATTTGTTTAATCAGTCAAATCGAACTGGAAGAAAATTTAAACAGAATTTGATTAGTATCGGGTTGCATATTCGAAAATATGAAAACTAAATAATATTCAACTTAGAAGTTAATGAAATAAACACACAGAAAGATTTTTATTAAATAGTTACAATTTTCAAAATTGCTTAGAAACTATCCTAAAACAATGGGAAAATTTTAAGTGTAATTTGCGGTTGCCACATAAAAACAGGTGAATTGTTGTTGTCGTTGCAAAGGTCAGAGGATGTGAAAGGAATGTGGTATGCAGAACATGGTACATAGAAATAATAATTCTCATGCTGCAATTAAAAGCAGGTCCGGCAAACGTCCTTTGGCTTGAGTGACCCCATCCCTCTTGGCAGCTGGCGTTGCTATTTTCGTTGAGAATCCAAGGATTTGTGCAATGTGACAAACTGCATGCAAAGGACGCCGTGTCAAACACGACTACAGCAATACCCTAACAACAAAACAGGAAAAACGTATATGCCTATATAAGAATTCAACCAACTGACTTGAATACATTTTTGTTGCCTACTTTTAGGCTCAGCTGGGAATTAGACTCGTCAGTTGAAATTCAAGGGTATGCAATATGTAAAGCGACAGCTGTTGCTTTCTATACAGCCGCAGGCGAAGGCAAACAAGCTTGATAAATGGCTCATATGCATACAAGGTACACTTGCCACACCCCGCATTTAGTAAACACACACACACACACACTGTCTTTTATGGCTTTTCTTTTCGTTTCTTTTTTGGTTTTGTTTTGTATGCCTGTGGCAAAGAAATCACTTAAAACAGTTGCATGTTTTGTTTATCTGGCAAAAAGGATGCTCTTATTACCGGCCCCTTTAACTGATAGGATATATATGACTACAGCAAATTTGCAGTTAAGTATACGTATTTAATCTGATTTTTAATTTATTACTTAAGCAATCGGCCCACGATTTGATCATTATTTATTTTTGGCTTCGCTTTCTGTTTGCGGACAGCCGGCTTAGCCTGGTTATTTGGTAATGACTTGAGCCATCCTGTTGTTGGCCAGGTTACCGCAAATTTGTTTGACCAACAAGCACAAAGAAGCCATTAAATTTTGACCAGCAGCAGAGGCGTATTTGGGCCAACAAAAAGCGAAAGTAAAAGCCAAGTTAAATGAAATCATTTTGTGGCTATTTTCTAAAAAATTTTTATTTTTTTTGCAAATTCATCATGTTTGTGTGTGTGTGTGTGTGTGTGTGTGGTCGCGGGTGTTTGTGTGTTTGCTCGTTGCGAAACCAATTTGTTGTTGCCGCAGCAATTATTTTCTCATATTACGTATACGCAGTGCGTGCCTCATTTCGCTGTTTACAGATTTACGAGTATTCCTGGCCATTTTCCATTACAGTTTGTTTTTTGTTTTTCTTTCATTCGTTTTTTTGTCCATTGTTGTTGTCTCGTCTGAGTGACTTTTCGTTTTTAAGCCCCAAGAAGCTAAATTTCTGCCCACCATTTACGCCAGAGTCAAGTGCTCGGCCGGCAATGCCAAACAATGTTCTTGGGGAAAACTCTAAGAATTGTCTCACGTGCTTTGTTGTTGCTGCTGTAACAAACTGTGCGTCAAATTGACTTGAGGCAAGGACCGACGCCAGACTCCCAAGTGAAACGGGGACACATTTGTAACGCCTCACTAGCCACCCATCCAGCCAGTCTGCCGGAAGGCAGACAATGCCCGCTTCCTTTTCCCCTGATACGGCGTAATTTTATATTTCTATTAGAACATAGAACCGCGGCCAGCCGTGAAAATTTGCAAGCAATTTATGGTATTAAAATTATTGAAAATACTCTCAACTTTTCATAAAATATCGAAAAAGTTTTTATTTTTCCAATTGAATTAAGTTCACGTGTGAAATCAGTGTGGAAATTATTTCATGCAGAAATCTATGAATTTTTAAGATTGTAATTGGAGTGAAAAGATTAATGGAAATATTTTCTATAAATTTTAGAATAAAGTAATATTTTTATAAGCTGCTTTAAGTTAAAGTATTTTTAATTGATTTTCCATTAAAGCTCTTCAATCAGTTGTATACAAAGCTAAGATTGATTTTCTATTCAAATGAATAATTACAATCGTTATTACTCATACGCAGCGTCCTGCGACCTTCACACACACACACACACTCGCACACACAGATGAATGCACAAGCCACACAGGTAAGCAAAATTTCTGATATATGAATTATGTTAACAATAATAATCAGCGGTTTGTCACCATCAAAGCAACGCATTAACCGCAGTTATCTTTCGATAATTTTGTATTCATTTCACATCGATTATTATTACGATTATTATGATTGACACAATGCAGGTGTGATTGATGTTTGCCTCATTTGGGCAACCATTTGTTGGGCTACAAATGTGTTCCAGCTCGGAGTTTTTAATCCTGATTGCAAAGTCTGCTTTCGAGTTACATTTCAGCTCATAAATCAGAAGCAGCGCAGACAGCAATAAAAAGCGTAAAAAAGTTATTTATTTTTTCTCCTTTGCGGCGCCAACGAAGCGTGAAAGCTCGTTAGCTATCGAAAAAGGTATTTGCAATAGCCGATTGGATTTAAAGCCAAAGTGAATTTAATTACAGAACTTAATGCAAGTCGATTGAATTTGAAATTTCACGAATTTTTGCGCTAATTAGTTCGCGATAAGCGCCAAATCGCTATTTTAAATTTCCATTAAAATATTAATTAAATGATAACATACGCTCGAATAGAAGAATGCTATTGATTAAGCTGCATTGAATTTGCGCTAAATGGTTTTATACCCATTACTTGTGCTATAGAGGGAGTTTCAGTTGGACAGAACAGTCTGGTTTGTTACCCATTTCCATGCAGGGTATTCTTTAAATAATTGAATGCTTTGTGACATACTTTTAATGTAATCGAATGAAATTTAGTGGGCGTGGCACACACACCCTGAACTGCATATGCTACAAGTAAGCAAGCCCATTAAATAAATGGGCGTGTCAGGCCACCACTCGGGCGCATTTCGTGCCAAATTGAGTTTGCAGGATAATTCAATTTGGCAAGCGCATAAATTTTAGATATGCCGTTAAAAGGATTTCAATACAGTTTCAAAATAGATGGCACCCACCCCCCCGCGTATGTGCTCGCACAGCTTGAGGGCTATGCGAAATGCGTGTCCTGCGAATGGGAGCATAGATTTAGGCAGGTGTGAGGCCCAAACAGGAGCAGCAGGACACAGTTTGCGCTCCTGGGCTTCATAGTTGGCATTTAATTCAGTGAATATTACGCAGTTTGCTCCTGTTAAAGATACCCTGTGACCTTTCACTAAACGCTGACTAAACTTGCCACAATAACTTTTTAGTTGGACTCATATTCTAGGCAACTATTAACAAGGACGACGCCACAATGACAACTGATCCTAGTCAGCACTTGTGAATTCGTTTTGTTGTTGTCGCTTCTGGTTCAATGAATAGGTCATATCAATAACTGAATTCGCAAAGTCATTCAAACTGCAAATGACAACTGAAATGCGATACAAAAGAAGTTTTTCTCCAATGTGTAACACACACACACACACACACACACACACTCTCGCATTGTGGCACGTTGCATAAATACTTTTTGTGTGGGCTGTTTTCTATTGGGGAATGACTTGCTTTAGCTTCTTAGTTTTCTATATGTAAGCAAAAACAGTAGCCAAACAATTCCAATAATATATGTATGTGTGTGTGTGTGTGTGTGTGTTTATGTGTGTGTGGGGGGAGGCAAATACCGACGACGCACAAATTGAATGAGGCTGTCAATCAAAGGTGGTTGGCTGTTGGTCTTTCATGGATATAAACGCTTTTACCTTCCGGCTTTATGTTGAGTATTTATGCGGCGCGCAGAAGAAGAACTCAACGGCCTGCCCGGACGGACGACAACCCAATCCCAGTGCCCATCATTGGTCACTCTGTGGGTTAATCGGCGCCATTGAGCAACATTGATGCGCAGTTTACGGCCGCTATTTGCGGCAGTTTCTCTTTTCATGTGCATACGGCTAACGTAAGCAAGGACAAGCCAGGAGTCTGATCCTGAATGCGCCTGTTGCTATATTATAAACAGGATTGCCACAAACTAATTGTTCAATATAAAGCGATAAAGTGCATCATATATATATATGTATGACTGACTTTTAGATATATCCATTAGCTTTCGAGAATTGTAAAGCATTTCAAAATCATTTATGCATTTCTCGAGTGTTGATCAAAAATGCAGTCTCTGAAATAATGCCTGAGAAGACATTCTTATAAAAATTATTTTAAAAAAAAATCTGTCATAGAAAATTTTTTAATGTGTATTTTCTTTATATAGAACCCTATAAATATCAGAAAAATTAGTTTTTTGTATATGGTAAAGCATACAAAAACTATTTAAAATTTTTAAATGTCACCTAAATTTCACTTCCAAAATTTTGATGCAAATGTTAATTATTTCTATACTAAAATTACTACTAATAATAACAATAATTTTTAAATTTCAATTTCGTTTAAAACTGTTTTTTACCCTCGATCTTAACGACGGCTTTAGCATTTCCCATTATGCTGAACTACCCCAGCCAAACCCACACAAAAAACAAAAAAAACAAAAAAACGAATTTTATTTACAGACGCATTAAAATGTGGCAAGCAACATGAAATGAAGTCGTGGCAAGAGCACGGATAATGACTTGCCCAAGAATAATATTACTGCGGGTTGACTGCTGACTGCATTCGCACCAAAAAACTGTCCAAGTCATTGCCCTGGTGTGGCGCCTCTTGCTGCCAGCAATCAGAAGAGCAACGGTCTAGCACTCCCTTCAACCCCTCCCCCGCTCTATGTCTTGTTGGCTGTGTCGCCTGCCAAGTTGCCGCAGGCAATGCAATGCGATGCGACTCCGTGTCTGTGGTCCGCCGTTCTGTTGTTCTGTCTCATATATATATTAAATACTTGTCCTTTATCTGGCAAACTCTTAAATATTTCTATAGTTTATTACAACAATCTTTAAGACAATCAAACATGATTTAAAATTTAACTCACATCACATCTCACTCACAGAATTATCCATGGATTATTCATATTCATGCTGATAGCAAATTGAATGTGCGCAGCGAGAAAGCATAATAATTTCCCCAACAATTAAATTTTAAAGAAAATCCTGTGGATTAAGCATTAAAAGGCGCCTGTTGCAGGATTACCTGGCGTGGACGCAGTCGTGGGCTGGCAATTAATTAAAGAAGGAGCATAGGACAATGGCAAAAGGAAAATGGCAGTGAAATGCGAGAGAGAAGCGGAAAATAAATGCAGTGCAGCGTTGCGTCTGTGTTTTTTGGCGTTCAGCTGAAAAAATAGCATTTAATTTTCAGCAGCAGCAGCAGGGCAATTGCAATAAAGATCCTTCAGTGTATTACAATTATTTAAAAAAAACTGGCTGATTGCACATTAACCAAGTTTTAATTAAAATGCTTTAAAGTGGCCAATTCAAGGCAGCAGCTGCTGCTGCTGCTGATGGGGACTCTCAAAGTGCTACTGTCTATTTGCCGGCAATCAGGCTACTAAACCTGGCCCGAAACCCGTCGCAATTACCGTGCCGAATGATGCATAACACAAGCTGATTGATGCTGTCATTGTTGTTGTTGTTGTTGTTGTTGTTGCTGCTGGCAAGTGGCAACCGAAATGCGTCAAGCAGCAACTCATAAATCACGCACAAATCTGCGAATACTTCGTGTGACTTCATTAAAAAGCAGCGACACAGTACCACGACCAAACGCACCACGGTGCGTATACGTGTTGTCTGTGCGTGTGTGCACAACAAATTGACAGCTGCGTTTCGAGTTCGAGTACGCCCACACGTTGTTTGCCGGCGCATTAAATACCTCAATTTTCCATAACCAGCTGGCGGATAAATATATATCTGTCAGCCCAAAGTCAAAAGCAAGATTCCACTTGGAGAAAAAAAGGCTTTCAAATGTCAAATATAACCTGAGCAGATAATTATTGTTGTTGAATTATATTTTCGTTTGTTATTGTTCTGGTTTTTTAAAGTATATTATTAAATATAAATAAATGATATGACTGTCATTTGTTAATTTATATAGAGCTAGCTGCAAATTTAAAGTCAAAAGTTGAAAGTTGAACAAAGAAACTAAGCTGCGATTAAAATTCTAAAAAATTTATTGAAAAATTTGTATGTACTTTAATCAATTAAAGAGAAATTTGTGATTAAAAAAGTTTTTGTGATAGAATTTCGTTTTCTAATTTTCCATTTTCTTAGAAAAACGTCAACAATGCTAGATTTTTGCACAACATTTTGTAAATTTCCATAAAATACAACATTTTTGTATTTTTCTTTGAAATTGTTAGAAATTGTTTTTTGGGTAGCTGCAGCAATTATTTCTGCTTTTCCTTTTTGTCATCTAGCATATCTCAGTATTTTGATCAAATCATGTTGTTGAAAACTTCAAACGTTTGGGGCTAATGAGTGCCGAAACAAACAAACAAACAAACAAATGGCACAGAAATTAATTGTAGACAATTCTTGTTTATCTTGTCAGCACAAAACAAACGTTAAAATGTCCTCGAAAGGCGGCACAACACCCCCAAATAATTAAAATGCCCCACACAAAACTTGAAGAAAATTGAAGAAAATATTTGTGTGTTTACTTTTTTCTAGCTTTAAATGAAATATTTGCTTTATTCTGGTTTTTGCACAATGCACAAAACAATTTCTTGTGGGAGTGCGTGCTTTGTATTTGCGTTCTTTTTCTGGAGTTGGACTCCATACTCTATGGAATGACGCACATATGAGTTAGTATGCCATGCATAGCATATGGCTATAAGCACACATAATGCCAATGAATTGTGATAATAAAGCGCTTGGTCAACGACCTGCTTCGAGCCGGCTTCAATTGACAAACAGCGGGCTCCACAACACAAATGGAATTCAATCAATGATATCATCAAACAAATAGAATATATTTCTTCTTAAATGATGTTTAAGTAAATGCTCTTAAATATCAGGAATTCAATGTTATCAAATGCAATTTATCATATTTATTACACAAATTTCTCAGAAATTTTCAAGTGCAATCAATGGAATAGATAAAGAGCTTGCGTAAAATTCAATTCCTGGTACTGCGTGTTTCTAGAAAAGTGGACTGCAACAAATTTTATATTGCTCGCTACTCAGAAATTTACGATTAGGTTACTACGTATCATATTCGGTTCGTGAACTACAGAAAAAAAGAAAAGAAAAGGAAACCCCGACGGAAACGAAATACTAACGAAAAGACATGAAAACACACAAAAATACAAAAGGAAAGCAAAACGTGTTTGGAGAGGAACGGTACGTAACCAACATTTAGCAAAGACAACAACCAAGACTCACACGTTTCAGAGGGCGCATAAAAGTATGCTACACTGCGGCTGTGGAAGCATGTCAAGTATTCATTGGATTTGGTTTGATTTGTTATCTAAATTGTTTTCTGTAGCAACGAATGCACTTTCGAATTGTGTATTTAATTATTTTCGTTTGTAAAATTATATAATTTTCTATTTGTTGTAGCTAGGCACCATCACATTGCGGTCCATGCTGTGGCAATAAAAACACAAACTAGCACAAAAGAACGTGCACACACACACAGACACACTGAGAGAAACACACACGCGCTCGTATCTGCCTTACTTTTTTGTGTATGGGATTTGCGTTTCAGTAGCACATTTTTGTTGCGTTGCGTTGCCAGAACTTAACTGAGCTGCCCAGACGAGACGACCAAAAGCTACGACCGTTCAACTACGACTAAACTGAACTGAATATCAAATGGAGCTGCCGAGCCAAGTGGCGCCCAAGTGTGAGTCTATACGAGTGTGTGTATGTGTGTGTGTGCGAAGCATTCGACACAGCAGGCAGCGCAAAAACAGCGCGAATTTGAGTGGAAGGCCCAGCAGGATAGAAAAGCACAAGCAAAGCAGCTGACACATATTTTCGCCTTTGTTTTGGTTGTGGCCAGCACTCCGATTGTGAGGCAGAGGACGCTGCGGCGGCTGTTTGCCGGCGTTTGGTTTTTTTTTTTGTTGCCAAACTGCGATTGAGAAAGAGAGACGGCGACTGCGCATTGGGTCCGCGTGTGTTACGAATAGAGACAGAGGCCTGCATTGAAAACAAATATTTTAATAAAATGTTCCGATTTGGCCTTTTGGACACCCATCAAGATGACCCGTCAGCAAAAGTACGTTAGTTGAGTATTGGCTTGGCGCCTTGGTCATCAGATTGATTCACATAATCATTCATTCGGGCATTCATTTAATCGATTTCATTTTGACCAATATTCCGATGAACGTTTTTGTTTACGAATCTGTGTGGCATAAAGCAATGAATGAATGAATGAATGAATATTTGAAGTATACACACGCACACACGCACACACACAAGTGGGGGAGTAAAATAGTACAGCCACAACTAACCAAATGTGCGTGTGTGTGTGTGTAATACCCTGTCTCGTTCTAACTTAGGTTGAATGACATTGTCAAGAGGATTTGCAACCGACCGCCTACTCGTAATTTGCACGTTGCAGGTCTGCCGCTACACGTCCTCAATTCCAAGAGGACGCCTACGGCGAACATGTGTATGAGTAGATGTGTGTGTGTGTGTGTGTCTCGTAGGCCTTTGTCAAGTGTGTGTACACACAGACAGCATCAGTTTGTATTTGCATGGGGAGTTGGAAGGGCGTGACACAGTTGCGTGGATGGTAAGCAAATTAGTGCAATTTCTAGGGAAGCAACGACAACAACAAATGCATACGTGCGTATACGTAATATATTTAATTGTAGCCGATTGTTCTTGAGGGACAGCATGCATACGTATACGTAATATTTTTTAAATTAAATGCCTGAATGAATGCAAGAAAAACAACATTTAATATGTAAATATACAACGCCTCGGGCTATGCATTTTGAGACAGCCCCGAAGTATGCTATAGTTTCATGAAATCTGCCAGTATGTCGTGGCCTACTTTTGTGCGCCGCAATTTAATTCAATTTTGAATTTTTGATGAATTATACATGAAATTCACTTGTGTCGCATTTCAAGCTCATTGACGTCTCATCGAATATTTAGCAAACGGTATTGTTTATTTAGGCGTGTGTACATTTGAGAAGTAAACACACACACACACACACATACATACAATATGGACTGTCAGCCGCTAAGTGAATTGCATAAATATTAAACAAGGTAATAATTGAAGAAATGCCGCCTTTTCATCTTTGTAGTCAAATCTTGAACGAAGACTTTAATATGAAGATGAATTTTACGTTTTTTGTCACCATTTGAAGCCAAAGCTAAGCAATAGAAACGTTCGCGTTGAGCAGTTACAATGTGCAGCGAAGCACAGGGAAAAGTTGCCCAGGTACAAATTATAAACAATCAAAAGTTTTGCTGGTAATCCCAATGTTCGTGCAGGACGTGCCCGAGCATAGGTCACACAACTGCAGTTGCAAAACTTGGTCGCACTCTGGCATGCTCCAGTTATTGCCCCAAAGGGTTCCACATTTAAGCTAGTCAACTAACTAAAAAAAACAGAAGTTTAAATGTGTGCAATTGAAATAAGATATATGTATTAACAGTTATCCATTGGACGTCCGGTTTACACTTTTATCAAATAAATAAAAAATTTGTTAAAATTAAATTGTTATCTATCGAATTCCGGTGGATATCGTTTCTTGATTTAAAATTTCAACAAAAGTTCGTTTCAAACTATTCCATTTTTTCGTGGATTGCGATTGCATATAGCTTATCTGATTCTTAATCACTTTTAATTGCTTAATCGGACGATTAGTTAATCACAAAATCAAAAAATTAAATTGAACATTGAAATATTGATTAGAAGTATTTTCGTGGAAAAGCATAAAATGTTCTTAAGGAAAGCGCAACATTTATAAGATTGGGTAGAGTGAATATTGTATAATATATAAGTTGTTATATAAAATATATATAACAAATTTAAACTGCATTTGATTAGTTGCAAAAATGCCAATTTAATTTCCTGCCCTAATCCAGTTATGTGATTATTTGTTTAATTTAATACTAACAATAACGTACTTACACTTAGTTAAAGGCAAATGCCGCACTTGTAGCGCATTCGTGAAAATCAAAGACCATGCAGATAAGATACGCACATATCGGTATCGACTGGCGGCTTGGCGAAACCGTTTGTTGCCGGTTCAGTCGACGTCCAAACGCTTCGAGTGGAAGATCGTCATTTATTCAGTCGATCAGTTGAGAGCCGGCGCACAAGTCGAACGGTTCGTTCTGGTTCGCAATTGAGAGAGCGAACGAGAGGCAAAAAGAAAGCGAGAGAGAAGCGAAAAGAGCATAGGTCGTTTAAAGTATATATAGTATATATACATGCATATGTGTATGTGTATAGGTATACATAGCGGATTATTTGTTTAGACCGGTTGCAAGCGTAAACAACAAACATCCGATGAGCAGCGAGAAAAAAGTGAGGCGTCGCGTTATAACGCCAACAACAGACGCCAGCAATGCAGATCCGCTGCTGACACAGCGCCAGCTGCAGCTGGACGAGGAAGAGGTGAGCCGATCAGTTGGCGACAGAGTGCTGTGTTTGATAGATACCCATTGATAAGATTAGCCAATTTGGTGTGGTGGTGCAATGTCGAATAATCAATCGAGTGTATTGTTAGCCATTAGCCGAATCGAAATCGAAATTGGGACAAGAATGGACTGCGCCAAGTCGAATATCCACCGTTGGAACCCCACCTTATCCGGGTGCCATAAATTCGTTGGCAACAGCTGCAGACGCGCAACCTGCGATAAGATAGCGTCATGATGGATTAAATCGAGCTATTAGCACACAGAGTGTTCAATGTGTTTTAATTAAAAAACTGATTCATCGTGGCATATCTAGCACAAACATCACTAACCATTAACCACCAAAATGCCGTATTAACCCATTGTTTCCACTCCTATTAGCAGGCCAATTGCTGGGAGCGCGCCTTCGTCTGCCGCGAGAAGATCAAATGGTATTGGGCGCCGGCATTTATTGGCTTCTGGCTGCTCATCTATTGCGCCATATCCATTCCCGCCTTCAATCATTTGCCGCGTCCGCTCAGCATCAAGGATGAGGCCAAGTATCCGGAGCGTTTCATTGCCGAGCGCGCCGAGCTGGATCTGCAACGACTGGTGGCGCTGGGGCCTCGGGTGGTGGGCAGCCGCGAGAATGAGATGGGCTCCGTTCAGGTGATCACCTCCACCATGCAGAAGGTGCGCGCCGAGCTGGGCGCCGTACACGACATTGAAATGGACGTGCAGGTCGCCTCCGGCAGCTACATCCACTGGAATGCGGTCAACATGTACCAGAGCATACAGAACTTTGTGGTGAAGGTCAGTCCCAAGGGCTCGAACAGCAGCACCTATGTCCTGGTCAACAGCCACTACGATTCGGTGCCGGCGGGTCCTGGCGCTGGCGACGACGGCTCCATGGTGGCTGTCATGATGGAAACGATTCGCGTCCTGGCCAAATCCAAGCAGGCGTTAAAGCATCCCGTTGTCTTCCTCTTCAACGGCGCCGAGGAGAATCCGCTGCAGGCCTCGCACGCCTTCATCACCCAGCACAAGTGGGCCAAAAACTGCAAGTCGGTGATCAATCTCAATCTCGATTGTGATCTTCAAATCTTTAAATCCACATTGATTCCTTTTGCAGGGCGCTGATCAATCTGGATTCGGCTGGCAGTGGCGGTCGCGAGATCCTGTTCCAGTCGGGTCCCAATCATCCCTGGCTAATGAAGAGCTATCGGCGCGCCATCAAGCATCCGTATGCCTCGACCATAGCCGAGGAGATGTTTCAGCATAATTTTATACCCTCCGACACGGACTTTCGCATCTTCCGCGATCACGGCGCCGTGCCCGGCCTGGACATGGCCTATCAGTACAACGGCTATGTGTATCACACACGCTGGGACCGCGCCGAGATCATTCCGCGCGGCAGCTTCCAGAACACTGGCGACAATCTCTTGTCCCTCGTCCGTGAGATTTCCAGTGCGCCTGAGCTGGAGAACACCTCGGTAAGCCACAAAGTGGGATGATGGAAGTGGAGATTTTTAATAAGCTCTCTCTCTTGTTCCAGAAATACGCCGAGGGACACACCGTTTACTATGATGTGATGGGCTGGTTCCTGGTCTTCTACACCGAAACGGAGGGCATCATCCTCAACGTGATCGTCTCCATCGGCTCGATGGTTGCCTGCGGCATTGCCATCAAGCTGATGGCCACCAACTCGGGCATCAAACTGAAGAAGGTGCTCAAGCGAACGCTGCACACGTTCATCCTGCTCATCCTCGGCCTTGTTGCCGGCTCCGTGCTCTGCATTATTGTCGGTGTGTTCATGGATTTGACGCATCTGCCGCTCTCCTGGTTCACACACAACTGGCTGCTCCTCGGCCTGTACTTCTGCCCATTCTTCTTCGGTTTAGCCATTGTGCCAGCTCTCTACTTCCACTATACGGCGACCGTAAGTATCGATTATTGATTCCGCTTAAATCGATTCTTATGTTGATGATCGTTTCTAGGATCGCTTTCCCATTGGCCAACGTGTGCAGCTGCTGCTCCATTGCCACTGCCTGTTTCTGGCACTGCTCACCCTGGTGCTGACCATCTGCAGCATTCGCTCCGCCTTTGTCCTGATGCTCACCTGCCTGTTCTACACTATGGGCCTGGTCTTCAACCTGGCCACCAATCTGCACAGCCGCAGTAAGTTCAAGAAATTAGTTCTAATTCTTCAATTCTCATCTTTGTGTCTTCTGCAGATGTCGCCTGGATGATTCCCCACATTGTGTGCTATGTGCCTCCGTTTTTGTTCTTCTCCTATTTCTCCCACAGTTTCCTGGTCACCTTTTTGCCCATGTTTGGTCGCTTTGGCGACAGTGTCAATCCGGATCTGGTTTTGGCCGTCTTCAGCATCGGTGTTGGCCTCTTAACTGCCGGCTGTCTGGTGCCCATGCTGCACATGTTCCGCAAATCGAAGACCGTTATTTGCTCCCTCCTCGGCGTCACCCTGCTGTGCATCATCATTGCTGCCACGCCCCTGGGCTTTCCCTACAGACCAGAGACGAATGTGCAACGTTTTGCAGTGTTGGTAAGTCGCCTCAAATCGATTTTTGTGAAAACAAGTTCTGATTTCTGCTTAATTTGATTCCAGCACGCTAAGCGAACCTTCCACGATGCCAACAACAATGTTCGCCGCTCCGAAAGTGGCTACTTCATCATGCCGCAGGACAGACGCACCTACTCGGTTAAAAGTTAGTTTCCCTAACTATCAGTAGTAGCAGTAACTAAGTATTTTTTCTTTCGTTTTAGATAAGGTAATTAACATGACGCTCGCCAGATCTGTGAAGGATGAATGCCAAAAGGAAACATTTTGTGGCTATCCTTTATACAATATGCGCTGGGTGAAGACCAGGTGAGGATATAATCATTGCTCTGAAATCCAATTCTCAAACATTATCCAACAGAGAACGCGGCTTATGGATACCCGCCTCGGAGCCTGTCTTCGGCACTCTGCCAGCGGTAAAGATTGTCAACAAGAAACAGCTGACACCCACGAAAACCCGCTACGAAATGCAGCTGTCCGGTCCCGATCACATGGGCATGTTTGTCCAACCACTGAACGGAGCTCGAGTTGTGGACTGGTCCTTCCATCAGGCGCCACTGCGCCTGAACTTTAAGCCTCCATTTTATATATACTTCTCGTATGGAGTCAATGGAGATCCGTTGAATTTCTGGCTAGAACTTGAGGTGGGTTCATTGTTGGATTTATTATCTAAGTTCGCTATTTGAATGTTGTTTTTATTTTCTAGAAACCAAGTGGAGATTGGACAACGCCCACATTTGAGCTGGGTGTAAATGGTCATTGGATTCACCACAAGGAGTTGCACACAGCTGATTTTAAGAAGTTCCTTGACAGTTTTCCCAAATATGTCGATGCCACGCCCTGGCCGGCGTCCTACGACACCTGGTTGTATTAATAATATATATGAAATTTTGTAGGAAATACTTATTACAGACAATGACAATAAATATACCTTGTATTTATTCTATTGTATATATTTTGGTTGTAATTCAATATTTAATTCTGAGTTGGCAGCAAAAGAATTAATAAAATTTTATATTATTTCTTGCTAATCTTGTGGCTAAGCAAATTAAAGCTCTAAAAGATAAGGAATTCTGATACCTTGGTAACTATTAATTGGTATTATTTAGACTTCTGCAGTTTAACTTTAGAGCTAGTATTTTTATAAGTCGACTGATTATGTCCACCTTAAACTAAAGATGTAACTCATTCTACAAGCCTAAAAGTACTTTGGAGTATTATGGATTGTTTTGCTTAGAACAGATACTTTTGTATCTTCATATATATATATATATATCTCACATTTAGCTATGTTTCCCAAACACACAAATTTTCTGACTCACAAATACATTTGCCCCTAGAAATATAATTAAATTAACTTAACCCTCATTTATCCTCTAATCTAGTCATAGTCTAGCCATCCGTCTGTCGTCTAATTTTTATTATCAAAGATTAGTAGAATAAAAAAAAAACGGTTTTCAATTTTGTTGGCAATCAATTGTGTGGCAACTCACCGCTCCGTCGTTTAGATATGGCCGGCATAATAAAAGTTTTCCGGGTTAAGCGCCGATTACGAGGCTGATTATAATTAATATTTGATAATGTTACATTGTTTCGCGCAAAGTTTAAGCAGCTGTAAACATTTTGATTATTTAAGTATTTAATCTTTGGATATTTTCGAGTTTCGCTTTTGTTATCAAGTCTTCAATATTATTTGTAAGACGAAAACAAATGTTCTCAATTAGATCCAGGTGCGAAATTAAACTGCAAAACAAATAATTAAATTTGTTATTAAGAAAATAAAAATTCGAAATATTCAAAGCTTACATATCTAGATCGGTCTCAATTTCCGTATATTCCCTATTGAGTAGCCTTTTTAAGAGAAACAAAAAAAATGTGAATTTTAATACGAATTATGTTCGAAGCTTTTTCTAACTTACAATTCTTTCAGCTTGTTCTCGTGGAGCGTTTGGGGAACTACGTGTCCCGCGGCCCATTCTGGATAGGGGGCTGGACGAAAGCAACCGAAGGATATGCGATAGAGTTGCTTTCTTAGATAATACCACAGGAATGAGCGTTTGAAGGTGGTCGTCGCTGCAGCTGTTCTATACGATAGCACGACAGATGCTAGGCACATATTCTACAACAACACATTTAAAATAAAAAAAGTAAATAAAAAACTGGGTTAAGCTGCTTACCAATAATATGAAAAAAATGATAAATATGTAGGTCAAGAAGAAAACGGCACCCAATATTTGAGAATCATGTTCCAATTTGAAGTAATCGAAATCGGCAACCAACATTTGCAGCATAGTCAAAAAGGCGGTCGGAAAGTTTTTGAAGTTTTCACTATAGCTACCAAAAAGCAGCAAGCCCAGAAATCCATAGGCAACAAAAGCGATAAGAAACATGAGAGCAACTGCTCCAAGTTCTGTTGAAGCCTAAATCAGTGAGATTAGAAATTTAGATAAACTAGGATTAATATTTCTTACCAATTTCAGGCTGGTGCCAATGATCCTAAGCACGGGATTAAAGTCAAAGAAAGTTAGCAGCGTAGCCCAGGAAAGAAAAACCAAAATTCCGAATGTGCATCGATGCATCGAATACGCGATTCCGAAATAATCCAATGAAACGAATCCAGTTTCAGCATTGTTAATATTTTCATATGTAAGTTGTGTATAATAAAAGCTAAAGATCGTGTAAACTAGCGATATATAGGCGATCTAATAGATAAAATATCGTGTGTGAACAGATTGAGTTAATTATTAGATTTAATTGAACTAACCAATATGCGAGGCAGATTCAAGATGAACGCCACTCTGGTAAAATAATACTTAAAACCGTTGAGATACATTTTGTTGAGCTCAACATAGGTATAATAAATATTGATCAAATGCACAACAATGGCGCATATTAAAATGTCATATCGATCACGTGTTTCGATTATCGGATCCACATAGATACAATTCGATTCATATTTTGGAATTACAATGCCAGCTGGCATTATCTCGAATATTAATCTGAAATTAGTAGATCACTTACTATAAACAACAATCAAGAATCAATAATTATCAGCATACTTAATGGACTGCAGCAGATCCAAATTCAAGTTGATCATATTCAATTCAAGCAATACGACTCGCGATCCACGATCCAACCATTTGATTTTCCTAAGATGCCGTACAATGCCTCTGTTCACATCCTTTTTGAATGACAGCTCCTTCACATACCCGCCGCTATTGTAGGTATGCAACCTGCCTTTGACAGGTGTTGCCTGCAATTCCTCCATTGATTTGTACCGAGTGCTGCCAGTAAAATAAACTTTACAATCATTTTCAACATAGATATAAATTTTAACTTACCCTTTATACAGCTGCTTTGACTCAGCAGTGCTGGAATAGCGCGCCATGCAAGTGTTATAGTATCGGTTGAGTTCGGCGATCACCCGGCAGGTTTGATCTCTGACACGGATCTGTCGCAGTCGCGGTGCGCCAAGCAGCAGACTTCGATTGAGAAAAAGGCGACCGTACAAGTTTGGTTTATTATCGACTGAGCCATGAAGCATGTGCAGTGTATTATACTCTATAAAATTCCAGAAAGCTGGTATTGTGTTTACTTCATCGAATGATGGCGTCGTAGAATTTCTGATATATACAGTTTCTTTAAATAATTTCCGTACGCCACGGTTAAAAGATTGTTGTTGATGACTTGTCAGCGCGTTGCCAACAATGGTAACAGATATCAAGTATACGTTGAATACCATCCAATGTAGCAGCGCACTTTTGGTAGCCTTCTCCGTAGTGTAGTGTAGATCGCCGTAAGCACGCTTTTCCTTTTCCATTTTCCGATTTCGAGTTTATTTCAACATTAAGTTCTATGATAAGTATTTCGTTAGAATTATTCAAACGATCTGCAAAACAAAATTGGAAAACAAAAATATAAAATTAATATGCGAAATGCTTACTAATACTTTTTATTATCCATTTCTTTTTTCTGTTTGGGTAATTATCGTAATAAATGTTTATTTACCGTAGTTTATTTCGGCATTACCTTTATCCTAATCTAAAGAAAGTCATCAAACCATAAACCGACCAAGTTTCCGCATGATATCGCCCAATTGTAATCTGCAAGATATTATTGCCGATAAGCCCTAATTTTGTGGCACAGATCCTAAATATTGCTACACATTTGGTTAATTGCGGCAGTTTTCCAACTAATTCGCTGTGCTGTGGTCATATTTTCTTGTGCTATTAATCGAAAACCCAAACTAAAGGGAATTTAAGTAAAAGTAATATTTGCACTCATTAATATTAAAAAAAAATTGAAGAAATATTTGTTAAAATAAAATAAAAAATCCAAAGTTTCAATCCAAGTTAACAATTTTCACAGTGTGATTGTTATAAAAAGAACTTTATATTTTAAGGATTTTTAATCCAAAGTGCCTTATGTGTTTCTGTTCCTTTGAGTTAACATCGTAATCCTTTACAGATGTCCTTCTCCAGCATTGACATTACGTCTCAGGGGAAGAGCGATAGAAAGGGCGGCGAAAAGTGGCCCTGGTATGGCGCACCCGTGTTTTGTGTTATTTGGTTTACATTATTCTATGTGACCGTCATTCCGAGCTTTTTCTCCTATCCAAAAATGATATATGTTCGCGATGAAGCGAATCATCCGGATGAGTTTATCGGTGAGCGTGCCAAGATGCAGCTGGCGGAGTACTCGGCGATTGGCAACAAAATGACGGGATCCATTAACAATGAGGAGCACACCGTTAATTTTGTGCTTCGAGAGGTGCAGAAAATTGTGGATCAGTCACGCGGCGATCTGTACGATATAGTTTCGGAGGTGCAACACTCCTCGGGCGCCTTCTATTTGTGGGATTCGGCCACCAGCTATGACAATGTGTCCAATGTTGTGGTCAAGATCTCCAGAAAGGATACTCCCAGTGACAACTATTTGTTGGTTAACTCCCACTACGATTCAGAGGTGAAAACACCGGCGGCCGGTGACGATGGCGTCATGGTGGTCATCATGCTGGAAACTCTGCGCGTTATCGCACGCTCCGAGCGACCGCTGGCCCATCCCGTGGTGTTTCTCTTCAACGGCGCCGAGGAGGCAAATATGCTGGGCGCCCATGGCTTCATCACGAAACACAGATGGGCAGCCAATTGCAAGTGCGTGGACATGGCACATCCATGATTAACTGAATCTGGTTTTGACGGTGTCGAATCTTTCAGGGCGCTTATCAATCTGGACTCGACCGGCGCTGGTGGTCGCGAGGTGCTGTTCCAAACGGGTCCCAATCATCCCTGGCTGGTGAAATACTATAAAAAGTACGCACCGCATCCCTTCTCCATAACGATGGCAGAGGAGCTCTTTCAGCATAATTTTATACCCTCCGACACGGACTTTCGCATATTTCGCGATTTTGGCAATGTGCCCGGCCTGGATATGGCCCATGCTCTAAACGGATATGTCTACCACACCAAGTACGATAATTTTAAGAATGTGGCACGTGGCACCTACCAGACGACGGGCGATAATGTCCTGGCCTTAACCTGGGCGCTGGCCAACGCTCCTGAGCTGGAGGACACGTCTGTCCACGAAGAAGGACACGCTGTTTTCTATGATTACCTCGGCTGGTTCATGATTGTCTACACCGAATCGGCCAGCATTGCCATCAATATTGTTGTCTCCGTGTCGGCTCTTATTTGCATCGGGCTCTCCGTCTACCTCATGGGCAAGGACGATGCCGTGGATGAGCCCAAGGCTGTGGCCTTGCGTTTTGGCATTATATTTCTGGTGCAGCTCGGTGCAGTGATCATTGCCTGGGGCTTGACCATACTGGTGGCTGTGTTCTTGCTAGGCGTTGGCCTGGGCCAGTCCTGGTACTACAGCATTTGGATGACATTCGGCTTGTACTTCTGCACCATGTTCTTCGGACTGGGCCTGCTGCCCGCCTTCTACATTGGCTGGACGAAGCACAAGACGGGCATGAAGCTGAACCAGACCATTGCCTGCTTTATGCACGCCCATTGCATTCTAATTGTTTTCCTTTGCCTGCTCCTGACAGGCCTTGGCATCCGTTCAGCGTTCTTTCCGATGATTGGCCTGTTCTTCTACACCATCTCGATGATTGTGCAGTTGCTCCTGAAACTGACCCTCAAGAGTGAGTGGCTAATCCAAATGCTTGCTGGCTCAATTTAATTGACTTTGTACTTTTTTAGGGAGCTACTTTCTGACTGTGCATTTGTTGTGCCAGTTGCTGCCCTTCTTCTTCTACACCTACTTGAACTATGTGCTTCTGTTGGTATTTGTGCCCATGCAGGGACGCGATGGACCTGATAGCAAACCAGATCTGTTAATTGCATGCTTTATTGCCCTGATGACGATGCATTTTGCTGGATTTATAGTAAGTTCGCAAACACAAATTATTGTATCTATATTTTTGTAATATCTTTAACTTTCAGATACCGATTTTGAACAAGTTTCGCAAATCGAAAACATTTATATCAATGTTTGGCATACTCACCATCATATTCATTATATTTGCGGCGACACCAGTCGGCTTTCCCTTCAAGAAGGATGTTGCCGCACAGCGTTACTATGTCCTGGTAAGCGATTTATTTATAATTTTATCCGAGATATTTCCAGATTAATCTTTGATCTTTGATTTAGCACACCCAACGTACACTCCATAATTTGGATAATAGCACCACACAAGATACCGGTTTCTATATACAGCCCGTTGATACCCGATATTCGGAGCTGTATGACACAACCCTCAAGAATATGGAGCCCGAGAGCTGGATCAAGGATAACTGTGCTGCAGAGCCGTATTGTGGTCTACCGCTTTATAACGGTCGTTGGTTAGACTGGAAGTATGTTCAAATTATAGTTAAAATAGTTTTTAGTATTTTCTAAAAATACTTTCCTTGTAGGGATTCCGCTCGCTGGATCTATAGCGCTGGCCCTGTTTTACCAGTTGTCACAGAGCTCACTGAGATTTCGAGGCAATCCATCAGTGTGAACAAAAAGCGATACGAGTTCCGTTTGAAGGTTGGCGATCGTGTTGTCATGTACGTTGATCCCATGGATAATGTGACGATCACCAACTGGTCGGTTGATGAAACCGTCCTGATGGACGGCCACACTCCGCCATATTTTATATACCATGTTTCCTCAATGGTAACGGAGCCGTACAATTTCTGGCTGGAGTTTGAGCACGATGCGGCCAACACAAATGGACCCTACTTCAAGCTGGCAGTGAGCGTGCACTTCCTTTATCACCCGGAATATTACACGTCCGAGTTTCGGGAGTTTCTAAGCAGCTTCCCGGATTGGACGTATACAACCGATTGGCTGACATCGTACGAAAGTTGGATCTTTTGAAAGCGATTAGCGAATTCTGTAACTTAATAAATTAATGTAAATAATGAATAAGCCGCTGCGGAATTTAGAGTTAAATTTTAATTAAATTCTAATTTATTAATTGTAATACAATTTTTGTTCGTTGGATGTTCGCTTGTGCGAGTTTCGTTTTAAAATTTGTGTAAACGAATTTAAATGAATACGAAAACTTAACAACAGTTCAGTGAACCGAACTATGAGTAGAGAGTATGAGTAGTGAGTAGTAGTTATGAATATCAAATATCGCATCAGAAATTGCAGCCGCTCTTAGAGTTGCCAGCTGTTGTAGGAACCAATCCATGAGTTGACATACGCCCAAGGCGGAAATCTGGCCAAAAAATCCCGAAAGTCCTCATCGATGAACATGTCATCGTGTATCCTGTGTCCCATTATGGCGATTTTGAACGTGGCACCAGACCAATTTGCACTTTCACGCTGTTAGAAGCAGTATTAAAATTATCGAAAATCAACTGCATTTTTTTAGATCTTACCTCGAATTCCAAGTTGAACCGCAACGGAGTTGGATCTAAAGCATAAGACCAATAGACGTAGTGGGGCGGCGACAAGGACTTTTCCAACGGCTCCTTGGTGAAGGTCCAATCTACCAGCTTGGCATCATCCAATGGATCTATGAATATGCTTGCGTGATCCGGCCCAGAAACCTCCAGAGTGAACATTATATTTCTGGACGATTTGCTCTCCTTGTTAATTATTCTCAGTGTGGGCAAATGATTCTTATTGGGCTCGGGACCAGGCACCCAATAGCTGTTATCACTGTTGAAATCAAATGATTATTAACCTGGCATTCAACGGAATCTGTGCTATTTACGCTGGCTTAATCCATCGCGAGCTGTAAATGGGAAAACCACACATGATTTCTGTCTCACACGCGCTGCGATCAGCCTTTGTATAGTTGGTGCCGTCGAAGAGTATATCGTCCAAGGACTTGGGATGCCGATCCACGGGCAGCACATAATATCCGGCATCGGTGTGGTTCACCGAGCTCGCTGCATCTCCGTTGTGGAAGGTGCGTGTCGTATGCTGAAAACGATTGCACAAATAAAGACTAAGACAGAGATATCCTTAAATAGAGCCTTACCACGGCAAAGAATCTCTGAACCGCGGTCTTTTCCACATAGGGGAATGCCACGGGCGTGGCAGCCAGAATAATGAAGATCACTGTGCATATACCAAACAGCGAGATGATTGTCTTCGACTTGCGGAACAGGCAGAGTAAGGGTATCAGGAATGGAGCTAACAGCAGGCAAAACAGGGCCGTGAAGCCGCCAATGAGTATCTCGGGATTTGAACCGCTTTCGCGTCCCTGCATTGGCACAAATACAACGTAAAAGGCGTAGCAACAATATGTGTAGAACATAAAGGGCAGCAGTTGGCAAAGACAATGCGCTATCAGCCACATGAAATCTGCAAGAATGAATAATTGATTAGCAAGTGAATGCGATTTGTACAATGAATAAACACTCACTTGTCTTGTGCGCACAGGTGAGCATATTGAAGAGAACTGAAATCGTGTAGAAACCAATGCAGATGAGCAGAATAAAGGCGGATCGTATATTGAAGGACATCATTAAAATAGTGATCACAGTCAGAATCAAGCAATGCGAGTGCATTAACAACTGAATGCCATAACCCAAGGGTAGACCGTGCTGCAAATAAGAGAAGATCAATAAAATTTCCCTTTTCGATTAGGAATTATAAAACTCACCTCCTTGGTGCGGCTGAAGTAGATGGCCGGCAGTATGCCCAGGCCAAAGAACATCGGGCAAAAGTACAGGCCAAAGATCATCCAAGTCTGAGAGAACCAGGCCATAGATAGGCCCACGGCATCAAGGAAAAGCGCAATGCATATAACCAGTCCGAGGCTCAGGCAAACGCCACTCAGCTGAAGTGCTGCCAAAATGCCAAACTTGGCAAATATGCGCCTCCTGAACATGCCCGTGTTGCTGGCCATGCTCCAGATGTAGGCGATGATCGTAATCAGTACCAGTACACAGATGCATATATTGATAATCACGCCCACATTCTCTGGATAATAGACGAAGAACCAGCCCAACACATCAAAAAAGATCATATGGCCCTCGGCATATTTCTGAGGGGAATAAATCGTTATTAAATATGTGTTAATTTGAGCACATAAAAATTATAATCACCGCTGGATCCTCCAATTCGGGCGCATTGCCCAGTGCTTTGATCAGGCCCAAGAGATTGTCGCCAGTCAGCTGATAGGTGCGCCTTGGTATCAGATTAAACCGATCGTATTTCGTATGATATACAAAGCCATTTAATGTGTGAGCCATATCGAGTCCTGGCAAAGGCAGCAAGCATTAGAGTCAATTGAAATAGTAACACTATGATTTAAATCTACTTTACCAGGTATGTTGCCAAAGTCGCGGAATATGCGATAGTCCGTTTCCGAGGGAATGAAACCGTTTTGAAACAGCTCCTCGCCGATTGTGGATGCAAAGGGATGTGTGATGTGATTGCCGTAGTACTGCATGTGTGTATTCGGTTAGAGGGAATCAAAAGTGAATGCAAGACTCGATCAAGTACCTTCATTAGCCAGGGATGGTCGGGACCAGACTGAAACAGAATCTCCCGTCCGCCGCTGCCAGCTGAATCCAGGTTGACCACAGCACTAAAGTTGGTGCAAAAATTATTATGATTCGGTAGAATTAGTCACAAGCCAACTCACCGGACATTCTCCGCCCAGGGATGCTGCGTGATGAATGCGTGCGAGCCCTGGAGAGGATTCTCCTCGGCGCCATTAAAGAGAAAGATGAGCGTGTAGGTGAGAGGGGTCTCATACTTCGTTATGACGCGCAGCACCTCTAGCATGATTACACACATCATGCCGGAGTCACCGGCACCGGAGCTGCCCGGCACCGAGTCAAAGTGGCTGTTGATCAGCAGAGACGCCTCGGAGGTGGCATTTTTGGGCGAGAGCCTCACAACCACGTTCTGAATGCTCTGATAGACGTTCACCATGGACCAGAGCAGGTAATTGCCGGAGGCTATCTGCACGTCCTTCTCAATGTCATACAGATCGGTGCGAGCGCCGTCAATGATCTCGCCAATCTCACTGAGCAGAAACTGGACAGCCACCTGCTCATTGGCCGCACTGCCGACGACCTTGGGTCCGATCTTCGACAGCCGCAGCAGTGTGCCCTCGGCACGCTCCCCAATAAACTGGCCGGGCTGCTCGACCTCATCCTGCAGCGTCTTCAGCGGCGGCATACGATGGAAGCTGGGCACCACCACCAGATAAAACAGCAGGAACCAGAAGGCCACAAACAGCGGCGCCCAATACCAGCCGATTTTGCTGCGATTGTAGATGATTTTCATGCTCTCATATTTGGAGTTCATCTTTTCGCTGCTGCAATGCAAAACGAGTAATGAATAAAGACTGATGAGTATGCAATCTGAATGTGCGCTTAAACACAACACTCGACAATTGGCTCAATTGATTAACTTGTTGCTGGAATTGATAACACACAGTCATCAACAGTCAGTTCCATCGATAGGGTGAGGTGTGAGGCGGAAGCAAATCTCTGGCCACAGTCAACGATTAAATAATTAAGTACTGTTATTGAAGTGCGAGTAACCACCCGAAAATGTGCGAGCATCGTAATCAAGTGGCTCGATGTCTGCTGAGGGCTTCAAGTGGGCTCAACTCAAAGCTGACAGCATGATAAATGCGAGATATACTTTAACGGGTGTATTCGAATCAATCAAAGTACTCACGCAACGGAAACGCAACTGTCGAGACAGTTAAATAATATACATACAGGTTAATCAATAAACTTGTTCAATATCAATAATATTTCAATACGAAAACTTGTACCAAGTGCTTCCCCCTTTATAACCAAGCAACCAGACGCTGCTTTCATTCTGACAATCTCATCATTTCATCGATTTTGTCATAGTTTATTTCAGCATAGAAAAAGACATGTGTTGGCCCACAAACATTAAAAGAATCTTTAATATTTCATCTGGACATCTGACATTTGGCTCGTAAAAACGAAAAAAACACACACAATGCAATAACAAATTAAATTTTATAAAATTTTGTACAAATAATCATTTGTGAGCTAATTGTAGACAAAAGCAACAGGCGTAAATTAAACGGGGCACATTTTGTAAAATTTCAAATGCGATGTTTGGGCTTTTATTTATAGCGAACTGGGCCCATAATATTTAAGTTTAATGTGCCGTTTGTTTGAATTATCTGTGTGTGTATCCAAAAATGTGAAATAGATTGAAACATTGCATACTAAATACCCTGTAAAACGAAAGGCACGACTGCAGTTCGATTCTTAAATTATTGTGATCGAGTAAGTTCATAAAGTTGGTTTTAAAGTTCAAAGGTTAAAACTAAGCTTTGTCTGCAACATTTTGGCTGCCTCACAGAAACTCCCGCAATTGCAGGGTGCACAAAACTAATTTAAATGTGACGCATAGCTAACAAAAGTATCTAAACAAACGAATATTGCCAAATGTTCACAGTCTGCTGACAGAGAGAGATAGATAGAAAAGTAGAGTGAGAGAGGGAAGAGAGTGTTGCCGGCAATTTGTAGTTGCGGCTAATGATTAAAGTGCATGCAAAATGCAATTGGGGTCCCTTCGACAGCGACCCATTTACAGCGGTGCGGCTCGTGACCCTCAGGGGCCATTTGCGTTGCCGCGATTAAAAGCGGCCGTCAGAGCGAGACGCGAGCAAAAACAAATTCACATTGCAGACGGGACAGACAGGGGCGTGTGTGTGTGTGTGTGTGTATAAGTGGAGCACACTCGTTCATGCCAATGTGTGGTTGCACCAAGTGGTGCAGGGAAGTGTTATTAAACGATTTTTGCAAGTGCTTTAATCAGTTGCGGTTGTTTTCCTTATTGAATTTAAATAAACAAAAAGTGTGACTGTGTGTGAGTGTGTGACCACGCCCACACACAACTCAAATTAATACAAATAAAGAAAACAAAAACGAAATGCAATGCGTCGAGTCATGTTAATGACTTGTGTGTGTGTGTGGGGGAGACTAAAGAGTTTTCTATTTAAAGACTATCTAAATGGGAAGAAAACACAACAAACAGTCGCTGACGGCAATCAACTGTGACAACAACAGCAGCAGCAGCATTTGTTTAGGTTTCAAACAGAGACAGAAAGACGGAAGAGGCAGCCGAATCCATAGTATCCGACAGATACAGATACAAGCTGCAAGCTGCAAGCTACATGCTTCATGTGCGACATGTGCCGCAAGGGCCGCAACATAAGAAGTCAATAACCTGACTCTTGACGCTGCAACAGCGGCTATAACTTGACACACACGCACACACGCACACCAGTAAGAAGAAGACGAAAAGGAAGTTGCGGTCGTGTTTATTGTTGTTGCTGGAAGAAAGCAACCAACTGGCTTGCGGCTTTGTTTAAGACGTTGCAACACAAGAAGCCAAACAAAATGTTATGAATGCAACAAATACACTCACTGAATACACTCAACACTCAACTATAAATCTTATTCATTTCATTCCACATTATGCACTCACATCAATGTTGATTTTCACAATTTTTGTTGAACACAAAACTTGCCGAAAATAAACGCGACAATTTTTATATTCGATTTTTTTTTTTTTTTTTTGTTTTTAAAAAGGCGATGACAAACGGTCAAACTTGGCCAACAGCAACACCAGCGGCAGCAACATGTGCCATCAGCTGACACACAAACAAACAACACACACGAACAACAACCACAACTGTTGCCTTCAACGGTCGCCGAGCGTCTGCCGGGCACAGAACAACGCATCAGGAGACGCGCCAGGAGAGATAGAGAGCGACCGAGAGAGAGAGAGGGAGAGCAACAGCGGGCAAAGAGCAAAGAGATCACAGCGCGATCAGCATAAAAGAGTAAACGAGAACTTGCTGTTGTTGTGCCGCTCATCGAACTCACTTGATTATGATATTCTTGTCGTTAAAGTCGACGTCAAACTTTGTCACGACCATGGCGACCCGACTTCTGCGAGGTGTTTAATATAATCCCAATCCACACCTGGTAAGTTTAACGCGAGCCGACTATTAGCCTACTAAATTCTTGGCCCCCAAGTGGCAGTAATTTTATACTCGACAATTCCCGAATTTATGGATTTGTAGTTATTTGAACCTCAAGAGCTGCTGTTCTTTGTGCTAAAGATAAGCCAACCGAATTAGACACATTATCGAGTTAGTCGAGCAAACAAATTATATGTATATATGGCACGAGGGCGATTCCGTAAGCTATAATTAAATTAATAAAATTAAACAATCAGATTTTATAAACTATGCTAAAAAAATTTAAAATTTTGATAAATCGCTTAAATTAAAAATACGAATTTATAGTAAATTATTAATAATTATTTAATTTGTTACTTTGCTGCGTTGTTTTCAATATTCAAAAATATATATATCGTATATTGCTCTCGGTTAAATCAGAATTAACTATTACTTTGTTATTCATTTAAGTACAACGTGTTCTAGAATCAGTAAAATATTTTATACAAATTTTTAAAAATATCTTCTGCAGTTAAAGAAAATTTTATAACCGCCAAAAACCAATTGAAAATGAGGTATTTGAAATAGGGCTCTTTGGTACCACAAACCTATCTAACTGTTCTTTAAAATTTACTATTGAAAAGCTTCTATCTACCCTCTATCTTCAATAGTTGCAGCGGCACGGGGCCTAGTTCAAAGGTGGGGATCGATGTTTATCACTGTGTGGAAAGGTGCATAGATACTGCCAGCAATTGGCAGGCTGATAAGCCTGTGACTTCACCAATAATTAGCAATAATTGATAAGTGCTTGGCGATAAGCCCACGCATACTTTAGATTATGGGGAGCCCAGGCATAACACCATTTAGACACTGCGGTGTTCAGATTTGACATGCGATACCCGAAATTCAGCCACAGCTCAAAAAAGTAAATGATATTGATCAAAATATTGCTAAAATATATTTATATCACATTCAAGCAAAAGTTCGTGCACAAAATCATATTATAGGAATATATTTTTGCTTGTTTACATAAAATTTAGCTGCAACCCAGATGTTGGCATTCTTATGTATTCTGACCTTGAGAAATGTAAAATGAGAGCTTCACACTCGCGTAATAATATTTTTGAGATTTTTGGGAATATGAGTAATACGAGTTGCCACAAAGGCAACAATTGAAATTTTCAGCAGTCCAATTTTACAGAAAGTTTCTGAAAATATTTGTGATGATCGCATTTCTGCTTTTCTCTTTTGCTTCTGTAATTATAGATTGTTTTTTGAAAATACTTTTTATTTTCGGTTTTCACACATTTATCACAGTTTTTGGGACAGATTATCAGGCTTGGGGAAATTGTAAGATTCTAAAAATAAACCCTTTTGCTGACACTTGTCGTTGCTGCCGTGCAGTCGAGCGAAAAAAAAAAATAAACAAAAAAAAAATTGGTTGACATAATTTCGGAACGAATCAATTTCCCAGCGCTGAATGCATTCAAGCGCAACACAGTCAACTCACACCCACACATTGGTATTCAAACCAAGCGATTCACAAAATAAAATGAAAAAGTAAACAATTTGTTAATCGAGCGAAATCAAAGTAACTCAAAAATCGGGGAATTTGCGAAACAGAGACAACAGATATGGCAAAAGCAAAACAAAAGAATGGAATGGAATGACACATAAGCTGAAATACAATCAACGGCAAAACAACGCAAAAATTAATTAGTCAAGTCTATAGAGAAACATGCATTACAAAATCAGAGACACAAGTGAAATAGGCAGCCAGGCACAACAATGTATCTGTATCTGCTTCTAAATGTATCTGTATCTGTATCTGTAGCTGGGTAGGGGCTTGAGTCTGGATACTTATCGATGCAACCCAGTCAGTCGTTTAGTCAGTAACTGGGAGAGGCATGAAACAGATCTGCGTATTCGTAGGCTATGCCAAATTAAATGACATTGCTATCCGGCTATTATTTAGATATACAGTGCGAAAACTTCTAAGGTTCCGTGCCGCTGGTAACATAGCGAAAAAGAATTTTTGCTAATAGGGGGTTCCATATTGCTTTGCCATAAAGATAAAACCCGTTAAAAATAATAACAAGCCATAATCGTAACACATTATGGACTACTACACAGGTGCCTCAATTGTAACATAACAACAAGCGCGATAATAACATCCAATAAGACAAAAATCAAGCCGAGGTGTTCGCGGGTACAATTTAATTGCGCGTGTTTATCGTATCACCATTAGATATTGAATTCTTAACGATAACTCTGACGATTCCCATTTATTCCGGTAAATAGCTTTGCTATTTGACTATATTTGAAGAACGCTGCGCGATTTGAGCTCTCATTTGGGCAGTTCAAGTGTCGGGTGAAAGACGTGAACGATCCTAAGGATCAACCTGAATCGTCTAAAAAGTGTCAGTGCTGTGTTGTGTGGATAGAAAAAAAAGGATATACTTCACATACAAATCGAATACAAAGTTTCGAATTTATCAAAATGGGTGTACGTATAAAAAATTCTGTGGATACCAATTTGTGCAAAATATTTGAAGTGAAGATTTATAAAATAAGTAGCCGAGTGAAAAGCTCGTCTCCTTTAGCTAGAATCTTATGTAATAACGATTGGAATAAAAGACTAAATTAAGTGTACTTTTTAAATATCGATGTACGTTATGATTAACTAAATTTGAGTGCAAATCATCAAAATTTTGGCCAATTTGTGTGCCGAATTTTAAACAATTTTAGTTTTTAAATATTTGGAATACTTTAAATCGACTTATAATCGTAAAATCCCCAAGACCCACCATTCTATATACATATTGCCTCTGCGGTTCGGTATTGCTCGCTTTATTTGCGATGCTTAAAGGATTCCTTAGGATCCCTTTTTGGAATTATGCCGAAAGGACTTCAGCTTGTCAAGGGCGTTGGCGGCCGAGGCATGTACCTTGTTCAGCAGAGTTTCGACGACAGCAGGATATGTGTGCTTAGGTTAATTCAGTAAATTAAATGGCCTTAAATCGTTGATTAAATTTGTTGGGGTCCTTTGAGCAGAGCCAGAGCTACCGCAATTGAGATACATTTCTTGTGTTTAAAAAATATAATTTAATTTGACTTTTTGTATTCCATATTTATTAAGGGACCTTTAGAAATTGTATATCTTAAAAATTGATCAAGTTACTAAATTTCATATTGCGTGGGCTACTGAATTTTAATCATCGCCTGATTATTAATCAATTTCACATTGTTAAACTCAAGTGCTCGACACGTTTTTAACGTGTGCAAGATCCGTACTTGCTTATCGTACTGGCCAAATCGAATCAAACTGATATTTACGGCTAATCAGAATGCTATTATATGCTCGATAACTCGCATTACTTTGGTTCAAGCCAATATATCAAAGAAGCCGATTTGCGAAAAGCTTGTGTTACCTGCTGTTGCCAATGTTTTGCTATTTTCAATTGCTTATCAATTTATTGCAGTTGTTGCCATCAACATACAAGTAATGCGGTTCTTTGCCCACACGCCCACATGAATCATAAAAAAGCCCACGCGACATGTTTGGATTTCAATGTCAGCCATTATTAAAGCTTTGATCCCTTTATAATGGCGAAATATCCAAGTTAGGCAATGCAAGCGCTAATCAGCGAAACAAAAAAGATTTCCATTGACCGATAAGTTAGCCTGTTGCCACAGCCAATTCCACCGAATGCGACCCCAATAAAGAGCGTGTCACGTAAATCCGAAAGCTTCCAGATATTGCACATGAACGGGAACCCGCAATTAGCGCGGACATTTTAATTTGATTAGCCCTGACATTTGATTAGATTCCCTGTCGGGAATGGTCGCGGTTATAATTATATATTATAGTTGATAGCTTTTGCATGGAAAAAGGTAGAAATTTTTCAGTTGGGTGTAAACGACTGCGCAATACTCAATCACAGCTTTGATACAGTCGGTAACGATCTTAAGAATTATTGTTAATGTGAATCTGATTATTGTAATTGATTTGAAACTAAGGCAGATATACACTTAGCTGTCTATAAACTTTAAATATAAATCGATTTAATTTCGATACTCTTTCACGCAGTTCAACTCCAAGTACCACATCGATGTTGACTTTGAGGTGCCCAAGAAGCTGCAGTGGTACTATGCGCCGGCATTCTTTGGGTTCTGGTTTGTCATTTACCTGTCGCTGGTCAACACCCAAATCAATCACATGCCAACGCCACTGAAGCGCAGCGATGAGGCGGCTCATCCGCGAGATTTCATCGCACAGCGGGCCGAGGATACACTCATTGAGTTGACCCGCATTGGACCGCGGGTCGTGGGCAGCGTGGCCAATGAGGTGACCACCGTGCAGTTCTTCAGGGACGAGGTGGACAAGGTGGTGGCCCAGGCGAACGCTCGCTTCGAGCTGGAGATCGATGTGCAGCAGGCGAGCGGCGCCTACATGCACTGGACCATGGTGAACATGTACCAGGGCATACAGAACGTGGTCGTCAAGCTGAGCGAGAGGGGCAGCACCAATGAGAACTATCTGCTGATTAACAGCCACTACGATTCGGTGCCCGGCAGTCCGGGCGCGGGCGATGACGGTTCCATGGTGGCGACCATGTTGGAAGTGATGCGCGTCCTCGCCAAAACAGACGAGCCACTGGCCCATCCCATTGTCTTCCTCTTCAACGGTGCCGAGGAGAATCCTCTGCAGGCCTCACACGCCTTTATCACGCAACACAAGTGGGCCAAGAACTGCAAGTGGGTCAGCCATTGATTTTATCTAATCTCTATCAAAATTATATTTTAATTTGTATTATTAGAGCTCTGATCAATCTGGACTCGGCTGGCAGCGGTGGTCGCGAGATTCTGTTCCAGTCGGGGCCCAACCATCCCTGGCTCATGAAGTACTACCGCCAGGTGCCGCATCCATTTGCCAACACGCTGGCTGAAGAGGTATTCCAGGCTGGTCTGATACCATCCGATACCGATTTTCGGATATTTCGCGACTATGGCGGTGTACCTGGCCTGGACATGGCGTACATATTCAATGGCTATGTCTATCATACCAAATTTGATCGCGTTAACGTCTTTCCACGTGCCTCCTTCCAACACACCGGTGATAACGTCCTGGCCCTGGCCAGGGCTCTGGCAAATGCACCTGAACTTGATGACATTGAGGTAAGTCCTAATGTAATTTTGAAAAGATCATTCTTGATTTAAAAATTGCATGTTGTAAAAAAATATTTATTAACAGAATTTGCATTAATATTGATAAAAGCACAAATCGCATTTAAGTCTGGTCTTAAAAAAATTCGTATATCTCGTTTTTAGCTTAAGAAACTTTGGATTAAGTATTTCAACAGTTTCTTATGTCAATTCTTTGAATTTCCCATAGCTCATAGATTCTTTGTACTTTTATCCTTTATTTTTTAGTCCCACTCCGAGGGTCACAATGTTTTCTACGATTTTCTGGGCTGGTTTATAATTTTCTACACGGCAACCACAAGCATTATCATAAACGTGATTGTCAGTGTGCTTGCGCTCCTGGCCATTGGCATCTCCGTGTACTTCATGTCCGTGCGATCCGGCTGCAGCTGGTCGGGCGTTCTGATGCGCTTTGGCATTCTGCTCGGCATTCAGCTGGTCTCTCTGGCACTAGCCGCGGGATTGGCTCTTCTTGTGGCAGTTTTCATGGACGCTGTGGATCGATCGCTGAGCTGGTTTACGCAGATGTGGCTAATAAGCGGCCTCTATCTGTTTCCGATTATCTTTGGCATGAGCATTCTGCCAGCCCTTTACCTGGAGAAGACCAAGAGGGATCCACTCAGCCTGGGCTTTCGCGTACAGCTCTTTATGCACGCCCACTGCGTTTGCCTGGTTATACTGATAATAATTTTGACATCGGTTGGCATACGTTCGGCCTACGTCGTAATGCTGTGCGTGCTGTTCGATATTGTGGCGCTAGTTGTGAATCTGGTTACCAAGTGGCATCGCAAAGGTTCGTATTTAAGCTGGTTAACTCGCCTCTCTTTTAAACTTTAACGATTCCGTGCTTAGCTTATTGGTTTGCCATTGCCGTCACGTTGTGCCAGATACTGCCTTTCACATATTTCACGTATATCTGCACGGTGGCTCTGATGACGCTGATCCCAATGCAGGGTCGTTCTGGTGGCGCATCCAATCCGGAGTTAACCATAGCGCTCCTAATGTGGTTGTTTTCCCTCATGTTTGCGGGCTTCATTGTGAGTATTCAAATATGAACAAAATTCATTGGTTTAACTTTGATTGATTTTGACTCGATTCAGGTTCCGCTAATAATGTTTTTCCGCAAGACGAGAACGATAGTCCTGTGCTTCCTGGCCGGCACCATTTTGTTCATCATCATTGCAGTCACGAATGCAGGTTTTCCCTACCAAGCCAAGTCGTCAACGCAACGCTACGCTTTGATTGTGAGTTCTGCTGCAAAAGGATATTTGTATTATATTTATTGTATATATATTTCTGTTTTGTAGCATGCCCATCGAAGACTGCATAATGCTGATGGCACCACACGCACTGATGAGAGTGGGATTTACGTCTACCCTCAGGATCGGCGTTTCAATATAGCCGAAGGTTTGTAATTCCAGTAGCATCCAAAACGTTTATCTTTCACCAATTCTTTTTAGACGAAATCAAGACAATCGGACAAACCCATAAGGTCAGCGAGTTTTGCGATGAGGAAATGTTCTGTGGCATGCCACTATACAATCATCGTTGGCACAAGGCTCGCGAATATAGTTTGTGGATACCAGTTATGGAGCAGCCACAGATACCATCGGCCTATCCCAGTTTGACTCTACTAGAAACCACTGAGCTGGAGAATTCGACGCAGAGGAGATTCAACTTTTCACTGGAGGGTCCCGATCACATGACCATCTTTGTAAATGTGAAAAACAATGCCAAGCTGCTGGACTGGTCCTTCAACGAGACGCTCATTAGGAACGATGAGCCACCACCACATTTTGTGTACTTCTCCTATGGCCTGGATAGTAGTGCTCTTGAGTTTACCATCGACGTTGAGGTTCGTGCGAAATTGCAAAAAAATATAATTTTTTTTGGTACTGATCGTTTTCATGTTTTTTAGAAGACGACGTCAACATTTGACACACCCACCTTGGAAATTGGCATTGGTGGTCATTGGGTGCATCATGATATCGCAAGATCTCAGGGTCTGGGCGCACATCTTGATCGCTTTCCGTCTTATACCTATATACAGGCCTGGGTAGGCACCTACGAGAGCTGGTATTTCTAAGGCGGCCATCAATAGAAGTCACCGAATAATAATATATAAAAAAGCTATTGATATTCAAATACTAATTATAGTCATAAACTTGTTTAATGAGCCAATTCCCAATAATTTATAATTTTACATTGATAGAATCTGATTAATATATTTTTTCGTATTAATATTTGATGTTGCGAGGGTGATTAAGTTTAGAATGTGTAAAATCAATTTTAATATACGAATATGTATCTTATAATTATTAGAAAAGTAAATAACGATAAAAACAAATAATCTATTATTTTGTAATAATTTTTGGTTAAATTTTTAAGTTTTGTGCGATTTACTCGGACAATTTTTTTTACCGAAAATTAAAGAACGTGGTCAGTCGTATAACTTGAATATAAGTAAGAACCTTGCAGTCGGAACTAACCGAAAGCGCAATACTCGTTCACAGTGTCATAGTAACTAAAATATATTCCCGTTGCACTTTGTGTGCTAATAATAGTAATAGAGTATACAAAAAATAAGAGTTTACTTTTGTTAGACAATATCAACCCCAACCGTATAATTTTTCATGTGATATTTTCGTTGTTATCTAATTTTCTCACCTTTCTAATATAAGAGTGGTTTGTGTCTTGACGAAACAAACTGCTAGTTGGGTCTGCTAGCCGCTAGGTGGCGACACCTTTAGGAATACTGATTAAAACAATTAATACGTTATTTGACCAGGGTATGCATTAGTTTATATTCCAAGTTTCAGGCATCTAACGTATATAATCAGGGGTTTTTAGTTACTGTGGGAGATATAGACTTCCGCGATTAGTGAAGCGTGTTAACTGAGGGGCGTTCTAGTGGGCGTGATATCAAGACCGCAATCTTTGGGGTAGGTTACCAGCAATCTACATAAATTTTGTGACTTTTACTAGTGTACGTAGATGTACCAACAAAAATACATTCAGCGATACTATGGCGGATCCAGGCAAAATATCAGATAAAGATAAAGATAAAGACAAAGATCGTTAACATTTGAAAAGAGATTTAAGATTAGGAATAAAAGTAGCATCACTTATTATATGGAAAAAAATGATTATTATGGGAACATTAAATCCAAAATGGGCAACGTATAGTTATATATACGTTAAAATTTTATCGATTTTATTTCACCATTAATGTATTGTATATGATTAAAACCAGGTTTTAACCAGAGTTTCCCTCGTGTCCCGAGTATGCACGACATTATGTTATTGCTTATGTTAAGAGAATTTAATTTTAAGAAAACTTGTATTTGTGATTAGGAGATGATTTAGCTATGTCTATGCGTCTGTATGAATGAAAAACTTGAAATACTAGAGACATAGACTTTTCAATGATGTATAATTAAGCCATACGCAGATATTATACCCCATTTCAATAATACCGATAATAACTCTTTCAAGTCTTGAGTTTCATAAAATATCTCTCTATATCTAAGAGCTAGAGCCAACAAAGTTTAGTATATTTTTGTAAAGCGCTCGTCCCCATTATCAAAATAGCCAATTCAAATAAAATGTTTATATCGATAGATTACAGGGTTCATTGTATTTCTATTTCAATGTATTTTCCAACTTGTTCTTGGTAACTATATAAAAAATTCCAGATTGTGGTTTAACGACCTGTTGTGACGTATTAAATGTAACACGCGCCCACGTACATTTCTTAATAATAAACAAAGTCAGGAGCGGTCGACTAGGAGATACCCTGAACAGTGCGATATACACAAATGCACGCACACTCAAATGCACTGTTAACTACAGTTATGAAATCAGGACTTTTTGAGAAGCATCCAAGATTTCGAATAAAAGAATATTATGAAAATTTAAAGAGTGACGTGCAATTCAATTCAAATCTTCGTCCTGATCTCTTGATCATGTATATTTTTATTAATTATTCATTCGGTCGCACAGAAACCTTACACTCTTTTTACTCATTTGCAATTGGTTCGATTAATTGGCTTGATAAATTGGTCTAATTTGCTATTATCAGTAAATAGGAAGCGTTTTTAAAGTTCACAATAGCATAATACTATTGTAAAATGCTGATAATGTCTTCTTATGAAGAGTTCATCGAAACAAGTCTAGCAAGCCCCACAATAAAACTGCTTTATAAACACGGTACTTTTTGAGGCATCGGGAATAATATAATGCGGACTCATACCTGATATCGGCAATTTATATCGGATACTGATTAATGTGTTTAAAGCGAGTGCCGCCTATAATAAGAAAACTTCCTATACGGCAGTAAAAACGGGCAGTCTGTAAAGTAATGCAAATATATATACTCTAAATCTCAATACGTGTATATAAAATTTTTGTTTATTGTTTTACACAGACTGTCACAATTGTCGTTAAATATTATACGCTGTCGCAGTTATTCCAGTTTGTCACTGTATGCAACTCTTTTAATTTCTATATGTATGTGTATATTTTTTTCCCCTTTTCAGCGAGCTAACATTTTTAGCTACTCTCGCAAAGTTCATAATCAGACAATCAAATTATATGATTATATTATTGGTCAATTTTGCCAGACTTTCATACTAAACTTATGTTACTATTGGACTTCATTTCTATAAAAATGCCTAACATTCGATTTATAAAGTAGTTCAAATTTGCCAACCACTGGACTCACCAAAACTAAAATACAGTAAAACTAACAGGATGAGTGACAAGGAGAAGCTTGTAAATACATCTAAAAAGTGAATTATTTGCAATCTTCAAATTTAACAAATATACTTTATAGATTTGCTGTGAATCTGGCAAAGAATTTGTGCTTACCCCTAGAAACAAAGATAAAAGGAATGAACCCGGCAGATTACCCTGGTACTTTGCAAGCGGATTCTTGCTGTTTTGGGGCCTGCTCTTCTTCGCCGTAGTAATACCGTTCTTTTATCGTTTGCCCACGGCGCTGACAATAGAGGACGCTGCGAGAAATGAATTCATTGCGGAACGTGCGTACAAAAATCTCTACACACTGTCAAATATTGGCACCAAAATGGTCGGCAGTACGGAAAATGAGATTGAGGCCGTGCAATACCTACTGAAGGAGCTGAACCAAATTGAGGCAGACTCGCTGAAGGATTACTTTGACATCGAAATTGACTTGTCGCAGGCAACCGGTCAATTCGAGTATGAGAATGTGAATGTCCTGTACCAAGGAGTGCAAAATATTGCTGTCAAACTAACCCCAAAGGGCACCAAAAGCGAGTCCTATCTTCTCGTCAACAGTCACTACGATTCCAAGCCCGAAACTCCGTCCGCCGGTGACGCTGGTTTCATGATAGTCACCATAATGGAGGTTTTGCGTGTTATGGCAACCACAAAGCAAACCTTTCAGCACCCGATTGTCTTCCTCTTTAATGGGGCTGAAGAAAGTTCCATGCTGGCCTCGCATGGCTTCATAAATCAACACAAATGGGCGCGAAATATCAAGTGAGCTATATTATATTTTTTTTTATTTATTACTAAACAAATATATACTTGCAGAGCTGTGGTCAATCTTGATGCAGCTGGCAGTGGCGGGCGAGAAGTTCTCTTTCAAAGTGGCCCCAACAATTCTTGGCTTGTGGATGTGAGAGATAATTTAAAAACATTTTAAACTATAATTTTATACCTGCTCTCTTTTTACAGTATTATTATAAATATGCTAAGCATCCCTTTGGCACAACGTTGGCTGAGGAAATATACCAGTCTGGTGCTCTGCCCTCCGATTCTGATTTCACAATTTTTAAGGAGCATATTCCAGGTATGTAAAATTAATAATATCGATAGAAAATGTGTAAATTTCTAAACATTCTACATAGGTTTAGACATGGGACAATGCATTAACGGTTTTATTTACCACACCAAATATGACGTGATCGATGTGATTCCTCGGGAATCCTTGCAGAATACAGGTGATAATGTTCTAAGTTTGGTTCGCGGTTTGGCCAATGCAACCGAACTACACAATATTGAGGTAAATACATATTTCTAGCTTAAAATTCTAGATTCAATTGCATTCCAGTTGACAACTTCAATTCACAGGCACATCAAACTGGCCACGTTGTCTTCTTCGACTTTCTGGGCATCTATTTCATACACTATTCAGAGGCTACAGGAATAGCCATAAACTTTGGCATTGCTGGAGCAGCTCTCATTTTGGTTTTCATTTCCATGTGTCGCATTTCAGCTTTTTCCCACGTTTCCATTTGCCACGTGGTGCGCTGGTTTATATTGGTCCTGATCATCCAGTTTATCTCCTTTGTGCTCGCACTGGCACTTCCAATAGTGGTTTCATATGTGTTTGACAATTTGGGGTTATCGCTGACTTACTACAGCAGCCCGTTGCTGGTGATCGGATTATATGTGTGCCCTTCACTTATTGGCCTTAGTTTGCCAATAACTGTTTACTACAGTATTCAGTGTAATGTAAGTTTATGATTTTGGTAAGACGGTGGCCACACATTTTCTAATGCTTTTCCTTTCCTCAGGATAAAATCTCAACTGCCTACCATCTCCAACTGGCCTTGCATGCTCAGGCTGTTATCCTGGCCCTTATAACCATTGTTCTAACATCATCTGGCTTGCGTTCCACGTACATTTTCGTAATTCCACTTGCTTTCTATTCTGTATCGTTGGTCTTTAATTTGTTGACAACTCTGCACGATCGTGGCTTTGCCTGGACGGGGCTTCTCAAAGTCAGCCAGATAATTCCTTTCCTGTACAGCAGCTATCTATTTTATCTGTTCGTTGTGGTGCTAACTCCAATGGGCGCCCGATCGGGCAGCGCTTCTAATAAGGACGTAACTATTGCAGTTTTGGCTGCACTAGGAACGCTTCTCTCGTTTGGTTTCTTGGTAAGTCTACTTGCCAACTTTTCTGCTTTATGAGTTCTCAAACGTTTTTATTCTTACAGATTCAACTCATAAATACCTTCCGACGACCCAGTTCTGTGGTTATTTCGCTGTTTGCAATCACAGCTTTGGCAATGTTCTTGGCCAGCAGTACACAAATCGGATTTCCTTATCGGCCAAAAACCCACGGCCAGCGAGTTGCATACCTGGTAAGTCTCCTATATCGCTGATTTTCAGAGTGTTATTCAAATTGAATGATTGCCATTCCAGCAAGTACGCAATAAGTTCTACGAATACGATGGTACTCTCAGCAAAGACGAGTCGGGTTATTTATTGAGTTTTCAGGATCGACGTGAAGAAAAGCCTTTACTAAATACAGATGTCGATTTAACCGGCTCAGTCGGTATTAAATCGAGATGCAAGAAACGCATGATGTGTGGAATGCCGTTGTATGATTTTCGCTATGTTCAGAATCGGGATCAGAGTAAATGGGTGCCACGCAGTAAACCGATTGTGCCACCAGGAATTACCATATTGAGTAGGCTTAGTAGAACTGTTCTTAACTCTACCACTGTGAGATTTGAGTTTAGTTTAACGGGTCCTGCTCAAATGAGTTTGTTCTTTGAGCCCTATGAGGATGTGACAATTACCAATTGGTCGTTCCTACGCAGCTATCTGGAAAAGCCCCCACCTTATCCATTGTCCTATCATATATTCTTTAACTATGGCATTGATAAGTCAGCTTTAAAGTTCTTCGTGGAAGTTTCGGTAAGATATTTTCAAGTTGAATTAACTCAATTTAAATTATATTGGTTTTATTTCATGATTGCAGAAACAGAATGGAGACTTTAAAGTACCTCTCTTCCAACTTGGAGTGTCAGGACATTTTATTGGGAATAAAGGCGATGCTGAAAGCATAAAATTTGCATCTTCATTTCCTTCCTATTCAATCGTGGCCGCGTGGCCTGCCTCATATCAAAGATATATTTTCTAATTTTGAGAAACTATTGTAAGCTACTCATAAAAATATTATAATGTGTAAGTTAATTTTAAAAATGTAAATATATTTATATTTAATGCTAATATTAAAGAATTCAGAATTTAAAGCTCTCCTCAAGAATTCTTTAACAACAAAATACCAAAGTTTTTAAACATAACAATAATAATCAAGACCGTAAAAGAGTATAACGGAGTCGGTAACGCCCGACTACAGCATTCTTACTTGTTTATCTCTGATTATATATTATTGGAATAATCCCTTGGACACTTAAACTTAAATTTGTTTTATTTGGCATTAATTGGGCACTTACCGAAATTTGAGTTGAAATTATTTTTCTTGGCAAGGCAGTCGTCCATAATGTGTGATGATAATATTTAAATTTTAGATTCACTATCATTATCCTTATTGCTGTGATTTCCTTTGTTGTATTTTATGCGGATTGCGCCAACATTGTTGAATCTTAATGCTGGTGTATAGGTCAGCATGGACCTGATATCTTTTTTTAAGCAACTTTTTGTCATATTGTATTGTATTAATTGTAATATGGATACGATCACGATCGATTTTATGTGGCAGCCGCTTGCTTCGAGCGCCAATCCCAAATACAAATCTTTAATAGGCTTTTAAGAGTTTCGTTTGGTCTCTAAAGAACAATCTATCAACCTATTATGCCATTAAAATAAGCATAACATTTTCGATATAAATTGATATCGGCACTATAAAATCATTTTATACACACACAGCAACAATTTATCTTTATGGCTCGATTGTTAAGTAAATATAGTACTTGTTATGTGATAAGCTATAAGTTACCAGTCGAGGTTTCGACTAGTGTTGGTTGCGTGATTTAACGGAAAACATCGACACGCGCCATTTATCAGAACGTGTTTGCGCTAGAAATAAATTAAATTCAAAATGATTAGTCATATAATTCAGAAATATACTTTTCAATGTTATTACACATATATAGGGAAATAGAAAATCTTATTTGGTTATAATGTTCTTATTATTTCTTAGTCCTCCTCCTATCTTCAGCACCAAAAAAATTTTCATCAATGTAAACGATATTTAGTTGATGTTAATTATATATCAATCGCCCAGAATATATCAGATTATGTTTAAAGTAATTTTCAATGGGTGCATGAAAATTATCACCGTCCAAATTGTAATTTCATTCATTCTTTGTTTGTACAAAAAGTCTCTATGTATTCAAAGCCTTGGCAAACAGTATATAAATCAACATTAGGGCAATATAGGAATATAAATCAAGTTAGAACGTTGCATTTGGGTGTAACCGACAGCACAACACTCGTGCACCTTGTAACTGTGACTATAATATATAGCCAGGCACTGTGTGTAATATTAATAATAGCAAACGAATATAAAAACATAACCGTAACCTCTAACCTATCTAATATAAAATACCTTTTTCCAAACCCAATATACCTTTTTCCCTTCATGAACGAGTATTAAAATTGTATTGTATCAATTCAAGTACGATCCAATCAATATTTTGACTTTTATTTATACCGATAATTAAACACTAGACCTTTTGTTGAATAATTTTGGTGGTTTAATTAGTTGTTGGACCCAGTTTCTGTTGTAGCTTAAGAAATATTATTTATTTTTAACGAAATAGTTAAAATATTGAAATTTTCCATTGAATTATGCAAAGTATATATTTTATGCATGTAATTTATGTATAATATATTTCTAATCTGATATATTTCGCGATTGTCTTTAAACAACCCTCGGCAAGATAATCAAACGTATACTTATATTAATACTATATACGAATCGATTGCTACTATATTTCACTGAAAAATATAAAAGATAACGTTCTTGACCACTTTAAATGAATGTACTTTTACTTCAGTTCAGCAGTTATATTTCGGAAATCATCGACGGCAAAACAACAGATTAATGGTATTTCAAAGACAGCATGGAAGACAAAGAAAAACTTGTAAGGAGCTTACTCCATTATTCAACATTCATATTCAATATTCATATCTCTGAAATTTACTCATTTTAAAGCTGTTGGACGAGTCGGTGGAAGCTCCAGGAAATGTGGTCAATAAGAACGCTAACGCAAAAGTACCTTGGTACCTGTCGAGTGGTTTCCTTTTGTTCTGGATACTCCTTTTTTCGCCGTAGTGATACCGTTATTTTATCGGTTACCCACAGCACTGACCATGGAGGACGAAGATAAAGGTGTATTTATAGCCGAACGTGCATACAAAAAACTGTATACCCTGTCTAATATCGGCGCCAAAATGGTCGGCAGTAAGGGCAACGAAATTGAGGCAGTCCAGTTCCTGCTTCAGGAGCTAAATCAAATCAAGGAGCATTCATTAAAGGAATTCTTCGACATGGATATTGATTCCTCACAAGTCTCTGGATCATTCGCATTAAAAACTTCGCTCAGGGTATACCAAGGCGTTCAAAATATTGCCGTCAAATTAACGCCTAAAAACAACACGAGCGATTCCTACCTACTCGTCAACAGCCACTTCGATTCGAAGCCAGCCACTCCGTCGGCGGGTGATGCAGGTTTCATGATAGTCACGATGTTGGAAGTTCTGCGTGTAATTGCGACAACGGGGCAACCTATTCAGCATCCGATCGTCTTTCTGTTTAATGGAGCTGAGGAAGGCGCTCTCGAAGCTTCACACGGTTTTATAACTCAACACAAATGGGCGCCAAATTGCAAGTAGGCTATTTAACTACCCTACCCGAGCTAACAGTAACTAAAACCATATCATTATAGAGCCGTCGTTAACCTAGATGCTGGTGGTAGTGGAGGCAGAGAAGTTTTATTCCAGAGCGGTCCCAACCATCCCTGGCTTGTAAATGTAAGTTGCATACAGAAAACGTCAGACGAAATCGGATTTGGACAACATTATAATTTTACAGTACTATAAAAAATATGTCAAATATCCATTTGCAACAAGCATGGCAGAGGAAGGTTTTCAATCAGGCACAATACCATCGGATACAGACTTTCGACAATTCAATAAATTTGGCAATGTTCCAGGTAATTTGTAACAAAATTAATAATATTGGTAAAATACCCTTAATTTTTTTTAGGTTTGGACATGGCTCAATGTATTAATGGATTTGTATACCACACAAAGTACGATAAAATCGACGTGATTCCTCTTGAATCACTCCAGAACACAGGGGATAATATTCTAAGTTTAGTTCGAGGTTTGGCTAATGCGACAGAGCTACATGATACGGAGGTATATCCTTGTGGCTAAAATGATTCTACCAAATTTCATACACTTTACTAATTGAATTCATAGGCACATCAAACTGGTCACGCTGTATTCTTCGACTTTCTGGGCATCTATTTTATACACTATTCAGAGGCTACAGGAATAACTATAAATTTTGGCGTTTCTGGAGCTGCTCTCATATTGGTTTTCCTTTCAATCTGGCGCATGTCAGCTGTTTCCGAAGTATCCATTTGCCACGTGGTGCGCTGGTTTATATTGGTCCTGATCATCCAGATTATCTCCTTTGTGCTCGCACTGGCACTTCCTTTTGTGGTTGCACATGTCTTTGACAATTTCGGACTATCAATGACTTACTACAGCAACCCGCTGCTGATAATCGGCCTTTATGTGTGCCCTTCACTTATTGGGCTTAGTTTTCCCATGTCCATATATTATAGTATCAATTGCAACGTGAGTATATGCTTTTTATATTTATTGATTCCACATTAACAATTGAATTTCTGATCCTCAGGTTAAAATCTCAGCGGCCTATCATCTGCAACTGGCCTTGCATGCCCACGCCGTTGTCCTGGCTCTTCTTGCTGCTGGCCTAACGTTATTTGGTTTGCGTACCTCATATATTTTCGTAATTCCACTCGCTTTCTACGTTGCATCCTTGGTCCTTAATTTGTTGACAACACTGCACGATCGTGGCTATGCCTGGACAGGGCTTCTTAAAGCGAGCCAGATAATTCCTTTCCTGTACAGCAGCTACCTCTTTTATTTTTTTGTGGTGGTTCTGACACCAATGGGTGGTCGTTCCTTCAGTTCATCCAATCCGGACATAAATATTGCTCTCCTAACAGCGGCAGGAACAGTTCTTTCTTTTGGATTTCTGGTAAGAACACATACCCGGTGCCTTGCACGATAATCGTCAATTATTAATTGTTCACAGATTCCACTAATCAACACTTTCCGCCGGCCCAGTTTGGTGGTGCTCACCCTTTTAATAATCGGTGCCCTCAGCATGTATTTAGCCAGCAGCACGCATATTGGATTTCCCTATCGGGCTAAATCGAATGGACAGAGAGTTGCATACCTGGTGGGTAAATTTAATTTCGCGACTTTTCATATTTCGTCTAACATATCTCGGTTTCCAGCAAGTGCGAAATATATTTTACGAATACGACGGAAATGTTAGCAAGGACGAGTCTGGATACCTATTTAATTTCCAGGATCGCCGAGAAGAAAAACCACTGCTGGGCACAAATGACAATCTGACCGGCCTGGTTAGCTTAAAATGGAGATGCGACAGTCACATGATGTGCGGCATGCCGATGTATGATTCAAGCTTCGTTCTGAATCGACAGAATTGCAAATGGCTGCCACGCGTGGAGCCCATTGAGTCACCCGCATTGCCGAAATTTGAGATGCTAAACAAAACCATTACAAATTCTACCACTGTTCGATTTGAATTCACCTTGGAGGGTCCACCACAAATGAAACTGTTTATTCAGCCGTACGAAGACGTATTAATAAGCAACTGGTCGTTCTTGCGTAGCTATCTTGAGAGACCCTTAACCCCGCCGTTACCGTATTTTATATCGTTTAGCTATGGTAATGACAGCACCCCACTAAACTTCTTTTTGGAAATTATGGTGAGATATTTTATGAAGTCTTTTGTAAATATATTAAAACTTAAAAATTTAATTTTGGAACCTAGAAACCGAATGGCGATTTTAATGTACCGTTGTTTCAACTGGGCGTATCGACACATTATATTGGACATAAGGGTGATGCGCAAAGTGTGCGGTTCGCATCTTCATTTCCCACCTATGCAATCGTAACGGAGTGGCCTGCATTATATCAAAGATATATTTTTTAAGATTAAACAGAAGGGTAATATTTTACCCTGAATTAACAACTTATAAAATTCTTTTTTATTGTCAATTATTATAATATGTATATAAATTTTAATTCATCTGCCGATTACCCGATCTAAGTAAATTCATCTTATGGTATTCAGCAGTTTGTGTTCAAAAGTCTCTAGATAAGTTGGTATTTCACTTAAAAAAAATTATTATACCCGTTTTACCTGTTTCCAATGGGTACAAAAGATAATTATTTTATCTCCTTTTGATTCATATCAGAGCAAGGTGTGCTTTAAGAACAATTACTATTGCAGTCATTAATATGCATAAGCACACCCCTTGACGCCCGATCAATTGCTAGTTAACCATAAACATCTATTCATCATAAAGCGATAAATTAATAGCTATAATCAAAAAAAATTATGATAGCCCACATTAGTTATACTCTGTGTCTGCCAATTTTAATCAAAATCAAACCATCAATTTGATGGCGCTTTTGTAGTCTGCGTTTCTTTCGAATCCATAGTTTCCATATTTCAAATTCATAACTTTGGCAAAAATGAACAGATTTTCACGTTTGATGGCATTTTGATCATGATTTGTCCTATATATTGACTCCACATTTAAAATATATTCATTTTCGAAAATAAAATTTTTTGAATTTTTTGGTCAAAAAAGCATGTACTCCCCCTTGTGAATTTTGGAAAAAATTTTTTTTTCAAAATTTAGAATTGCGAATTTATAGTTTTAATCGATTTTATTTGTCACAATTAGCATAAAAAACAACATTGAAAGTGATTTTGGGGGGTCAAATTTTTGGTCAAAAATAATGCCAAAATCGACAAAAATTTTGACATGTAAGGTTGTCAGATTCCATAGCACCCATATTCAAACCCCCATAACTTTGTCAAAAGTGAACCGATTTTCACGTTTGATGACATTTTGATCATGATTTGTCCTATATATTAACTCTACATTCAAATATATTCATTTTCGAAAATAAAATTTTTTTGAATGTTTTGGTCAAAAAAGCATGTACTCCCCCTTGTGAATTTTGGAAAAAAATTTTTTTTCAAAATTTAGAATTGCGAATTTATAGTTTTAATCGATTTTATTTGTCACAATTAGCATAAAAAACAACATTGAAAGTGATTTTGGGGGGGTCAAATTTTTGGTCAAAAATAATGCCAAAATCGACAAAAATTTTGACATGTAAGGTTGTCAGATTCCATAGCACCCATATTCAAACCCCCATAACTTTGTCAAAAGTGAACCGATTTTCACGTTTGATGACATTTTGATCATGATTTGTCCTATATATTAACTCTACATTCAAAATATATTCATTTTCGAAAATAAAATTTTTTTGAATGTTTTGGTCAAAAAAGCATGTACTCCCCCTTGTGAATTTTGGAAAAAAATTTTTTTTCAAAATTTAGAATTGCGAATTTATAGTTTTAATCGATTTTATTTGTCACAATTAGCATAAAAAATAACATTGAAAGTGATTTTGGGGGGGTCAAATTTTGGTCAAAAATCATGCCAAAATCGACAAAAATTTTGACATGTAAGGTTGTCAGATTCCATAGCACCCATATTCAAACCCCCATAACTTTGTCAAAAGTGAACCGATTTTCACGTTTGATGACATTTTGATCATGATTTGTCCTATATATTAACTCTACATTCAAAATATATTCATTTTCGAAAATAAAATTTTTTGAATGTTTTGGTCAAAAAAGCATGTACTCCCCCTTTTGAATTTTGGAAAAAAATTTTTTTTCAAAATTTAGAATTGCGAATTTATAGTTTTAATCGATTTTATTTGTCACAATTAGCATAAAAAATAACATTGAAAGTGATTTTGGGGGGGTCAAATTTTTGGTCAAAAATCATGCCAAAATCGACAAAAATTTTGACATGTAAGGTTGTCAGATTCCATAGCACCCATATTCAAACCCCCATAACTTTGTCAAAAGTGAACCGATTTTCACGTTTGATGACATTTTGATCATGATTTGTCCTATATATTAACTCTACATTCAAAATATATTCATTTTCGAAAATAAAATTTTTTTGAATGTTTTGGTCAAAAAAGCATGTACTCCCCCTTGTGAATTTTGAAAAAAAATTTTTTTTCAAAATTTAGAATTGCGAATTTATAGTTTTAATCGATTTTATTTGTCACAATTAGCATAAAAAATAACATTGAAAGTGATTTTGGGGGGGTCAAATTTTTGGTCAAAAATCATGCCAAAATCGACAAAAATTTTGACATGTAAGGTTGTCAGATTCCATAGCACCCATATTCAAACCCCCATAACTTTGTCAAAAGTGAACCGATTTTCACGTTTGATGACATTTTGATCATGATTTGTCCTATATATTAACTCTACATTCAAAATATATTCATTTTCGAAAATAAAATTTTTTTGAATGTTTTGCTCAAAAAAGCATGTACTCCCCCTTGTGAATTTTGGAAAAAAATTTTTTTTCAAAATTTAGAATTGCGAATTTATAGTTTTAATCGATTTTATTTGTCACAATTAGCATAAAAAATAACATTGAAAGTGATTTTGGGGGGGTCAAATTTTTGGTCAAAAATCATGCCAAAATCGACAAAAATTTTGACATGTAAGGTTGTCAGATTCCATAGCACCCATATTCAAACCCCCATAACTTTGTCAAAAGTGAACCGATTTTCACGTTTGATGACATTTTGATGATGATTTGTCCTATATATTAACTCTACATTCAAAATATATTCATTTTCGAAAATAAAATTTTTTTGAATTTTTTGGTCAAAAAAGCATGTACTCCCCCTTGTGAATTTTGGAAAAAATTTTTTTTTCAAAATTTAGAATTGCGAATTTATAGTTTTAATCGATTTTATTTGTCACAATTAGCATAAAAAACAACATTGAAAGTGATTTTGGGGAGGTCAAATTTTTGGTCAAAAATCATGCCAAAATCGACAAAAATTTTGACATGTAAGGTTGTCAGATTCCATAGCACCCATATTCAAACCCCCATAACTTTGTCAAAAGTGAACCGATTTTCACGTTTGATGGCATTTTGATCATGATTTGTCCTATATATTGACTCCACATTCAAAATATATTCATTTTCGAAAATAAAATTTTTTGAATTTGTTGGTCAAAAAAGCATATACTCCCCTTGTGAATTTTGAAAAAAAATTTTTTTCAAAATTTATAATTGCGAATTTCTGTTTTTAACCGATTGTATTTGTCATAATTACTATAACAAACAACTTTAAATCGGTTTTTGAGGTGGTCAAATTTTTGGTCAAAAATCATGCCAAAATCGACAAAAATTTTGGCATGTAAATCTCTCGGATCCATAGATTCCATATTTCAAACTGCCATAACTTTGGCAATAATGCAAAGATTTCCACGTTTGATAGCATTTTAGTCATTATTTGACCTATAGATTGATTCTACATTAAAAATATATACATTTTGAAAAATATTTTTTTTTTGAATTTTTTGTCAAAGAAGCAAAATTTTATATTGCGAGACTTCAACATCCGGGGCATGCAGACGAGAATACCCATCAGCTCCCCTACGTAAAAAATTTAAGTGCGAATATCTTCCACAGTAGAGAAGGTCCCAGTTTCCAAATTTGATTTTTAAGAATTATCCAAAGTTATCTTTACCGCTGAGGGTATTGGTAACTTGCCAATCTTTATATCAACCTAATAATTATATTATTCGATATTATTAGATATGGGCATATCATTGTACTCACAAACCCCAACAAGTTTTACGGTTCATACTCAATTTTTTTTATTTATATTTGTGCAGTACCAGCAATTAAACAATAAGTCTATTGAAAAAATAAAAATGGGTCAATCGACAAGTAGTGGAATCGCAGACGAGCTTTCAGTTTAATTAAACCTTGTGCTAAGAAACAGCGAGAACCAGCTTGAGGAACGCCAGTTCGGAAGATTTGTTTCCATTAATCTTAGCTTCCAAGTCTCTTAATGACGTTTTCCCTGTGATTCAAAGTCGATTGTGGATTCCTCATCTTCAATAACGCCATTTAAATACACATTTAAAACGTTTAAAACTACCCTAAAGCTAATGCTAATCAGGCGCTGTAATAAACATGGAACAATTTTACCTATCAAGTTTTCTAAAGATTTCTGATGTGTCAAAGCAATCGGTAGATTGGTATAATAAATGTTTGCTGTTTGAATGGCTGTTTTAAAATCTAGTCTTTATGATTTAACAACTATATAAGCGGTCCACGTTTGCATTACCTCAGCAGTTCTTATTTGGAAGAGCTCAATTTCACTTCAGCTGATAGGTACTTGTGGAAGGAACAGCATGGGCGATAAGGAGAAACTGGTAAGGAGCAGAATATCTTGCTTATATTTTTCAAATCCTCAATCGTCAATAATCCACATTCTGTAGATATTGGAAGAGTCTCTTGAAGCTCCAGGAAATGTGGTCAAAAAGGAGCCCAATTTAAAAGTACCTTGGTACTTTGCGAGTGGGTTCCTGCTCTTCTGGGGACTTCTCTTTTTCGCCATTGTGATACCAATGTTCTATCGCCTGCCCACGCCTCTTACAATGGAGGATGCAAATAAAAATGTATTCATAGCAGAGCGCGCTTACAAAAATCTATACAAACTCTCTAATATTGGCAACAAGTTGGAAGGCACTGAGGCAAACGAGGTTGATGCCGTCAATTTTCTTCTTAACGAACTGAAACAGATCGAATCAGTTACGCTGCAAGATTACTTTGATATAGAAATTGATCATTCACAAGTATCAGGGGCATTCCCATATAAAACTATGCTCAATATGTACCAAGCCGTTCAAAATATTGCGGTAAAATTATCCCCAAAAACAGCACCAGTGAGACCTACCTCCTCGTGAACAGCCACTATGATTCGAAGCCATTTACATCATCTGCCAGTGATGCAGGTTCCATGATAGTAACCATGCTGGAAGTTTTGCGCGTAATGGCGACCACAAAACAAACGTTCGAACATCCGATCGTCTTTCTGTTTAATGGAGCCGAGGAACAGGCTATGCAAGCATCTCATGGATTCATCACTCAGCACCGATGGGCGCCATACTGCAAGTAAGTCACATCGGTTATTATTTTTAGAAGATTGCCAATGAAAAATTTATCCACTTAAATCGTAGAGCTGTCGTTAATCTCGATGCTGCTGGAAGTGGAGGTCGAGAAGTTCTATTCCAGACGGGTCCCAACAATCCATGGTTAGCTGAAGTAAGTTATTTGAAAAACAAGCCAAGATAGCCCGCTTATCTGTGCATTTAACCCTTTTTGACAGTATTACAAAAAATACAGCAAACATCCCTTCGCTACAACTTTGGCTGAGGAAATCTTCCAATCAGGCGTTATTCCCTCAGATACAGATTTTCGACAATTTAATCTATATGGAAACATTCCTGGTATGCTTTATTGAATTTTAAAACTAGAACGAATGTTGGCATGCAAAATTATTCAACACAGGTTTGGATTTGGCCCAGTGTGTAAACGGTTACGTATACCACACCAAGTACGATTTGATCGATGTGATTCCTCGCGGATCCTTGCAGAACACTGGCGACAATGTTCTTAGTCTGGTTCGAGGCTTGTCAAATGCAACCGAAATTAGCAATATTCAGGTAACCAACAGTCTATTATAATTCTTAGTGAACTTTTAATACTTTTAAAACTTCTTTTTATAGGCGTACCAGACTGGACATTCCGTCTTCTTCGACTTCCTTGGAATCTACTTCGTCAGTTACTCAGAAGCTACAGGAATATATCTTAACTATGGCGTTTCTGGAGCTGCTCTTATTTTGATTTTCATTTCAATCTGGCGCATGTCAGCTGTATCCGAGGTTTCCATTTGCCACGTGGTGCGCTGGTTTATATTGGTCCTGATCATCCAGATTATCTCCTTCGTTCTCGGACTGGCACTTCCAATAGTGGTTGCATATGTGTTTGACTATTTGGGTCTACCAATGACTTACTACAGCACCCCGTTGCTGGTGATCGGCCTTTATGTGTGCCCCTCACTTATCGGCCTTAGTTTGCCCACAACTGCCTACTATGCTCTCCAGCGCAACGTAAGTTTCTGACGTTTTACCCAACTGGCCCCACATTTACTAATGCATTTGCAATTCGCAGGAAAAAATCTCAACGGGCTATCATCTTCAACTGGCTTTGCATGCTCAGGCAATTATTTTCAGTGTTTTAGCTGTTGGTATTACTTTACTTGGATTGCGTTCGTCGTATATATTTGTAATTCCGCTCATCTTCTACGTGCTATCTTTGGCAGTCAATTTATTGACTACTCTGCACGATCGAGGATTCGCCTGGACGGGCCTTCTCAAGGCAAGCCAGATAATTCCCTTCTTGTACAGTAGCTCCCTAATTTACACATTCGTTGTGACGCTCACTCCAATGGGCGGTCGTTCGGGAAGTGCAACAAATTGGGACCTTTACATTGCGGTGCTGGCAGCCATAGGAACGATTCTATCGTTCGGTTTCCTTGTAAGTATATATTTTCTACAAATGAAATCATCGATTTTTAAGCCAATGATACATTTTCTTCACACAGATCCCGATCATTAACGCTTTCCGCAAGCCTGGCTTGGTGGTGCTCTCACTGGTTACAGTTACTGCCGTTGCCATGTACTTGGCCAGCAGCACACAGCTGGGATTCCCCTATAGACCAAAGACCAGCGGACAGCGGGTTGCATATCTGGTGAGCGTTCTCATCTACAACTGTTGTTTGATTAATATAACGCCTGACATTGCAGCAAGTGCGAAGCAAGTTCTTTGAGTATGACGGCACTCTTAGTAAGGAATTCAGTGGCTACCTGTTCAACTTTCAGGATGGGCGCAAGGAAACGGCATGGGCCGGCACAAAGGTTAATACGACTGGCCTGTTTAGCATTGAAGAGTATTGCGATTCGCATATGATGTGTGGAGAGCCGCTCTTTGATTACCGCTTCGTTGCGAATAGAAAGGAGAGCAAGTTTATGGAGCGCCCGACGCCCATTGAACCACCAGCGACAACGGAATTGAAATTACTTAGCAAAACCGTACTTAATGAAACCACCGTGCGCACCGAGTTCAATTTGACGGGTCCCACCCACATGAGTTTGTTTATAGAACCCTACGAGGACGTAACGATATCCAACTGGTCGTTCTCACGTGTCTACCTTGACAATCCACCAGCGGCACCACTACCGTTCCATATTTATTTCTCATACGGCGTTGATAATTCTTCATTGAACTTCTATTTGGATATTACGGTAAGTGATGTCGTGGAAACTGTATATTCGATATTTAATTCGTTAATTTGTAGAAACCGGACGGCGATTTTGATGTACCATTGTTCCAGATTGGCGTGAGTGGACATTATATTAAGAGTCCAGGGGACGCTGAAAGTGTAAATTTTGCATCGAAATTCCCCTCCTTCACTATTTTGGCCCAGTGGCCAGCATTCTATCAGCGATTCATTTATTAATTGTGTAGAGTGAAAAAAATTATATGAAATATATGAGCATACTAACATATAAGAACCATTATTTTTGATTTAAGAATTTTCTGATTATATATTTTCTATACAGCTCACTCAACTGTCCGATTGAGTGAGCCAAACAAGTCGTTCTGAATGTAAACACTGTTAACCGCAAAACATGCCCCTATCTAAACAAATGCCACTGGGGAAATAGCATGGCAATCAAATATAAATATGTACAAGCATGCAAGACCACAGGCAAATTAATTACACATCTACTTAAGAGTGCTGAACTCTGAAAAATCAGTTATAGAACGCGCGCCCTTACGCAACGCGCCTGCAAACCATCTAAACAAAAAACAAAAAACAAAAAAAATAAATAATAATACTAATAAAGAGGCGTGAGTCTTTAAATTAAGTGAGCATAAAACAACACATATTATAGAGAGAACTTTTGTCGAAAAAGACAGATAAGATGAGTTCTAAAGCTGTTTGGTCCAAGCTAAGCAAACTGAGAGATCAGTTGAATTGTTTGCGTCTTGCAGAGATGTTTCGCGCTATTCGAAATCGTTTCGATTCATGTCGGAACAAGGTGTGGTTTATATATGATTAGAATTACAATCATGCATTTCTTAGAAATAGCCGCTAAATTGAAATAGGCAATTAAGCGATAATAAATTCAAATCAAAGCTATGCAATTTTATCAAAAATATAATATATGCGGGCAAAGTGTGGTTTCAATTAAAGTGTATAAAAAAATTTGTAAGAAACGTATACACGTGTAGATAAATATATGTACGTGTGTGTTTTTGTGCTTATTTATAAACACAACGTTGTTTAAATAAAATCTTTTTGTTTACACAATACTTTGAAAATACCCTTAAATATATTTTATACATTTCCCGGTTTTCGTAATACTTTATAATAATTTATTGTGCTGACTGATACAAATTTATGTGTATCTTTGTCATAGACAAAATTACAATTGATTGTAATTTAGTAATTGTAAGGTATCTTCCAAGCCGTTCATAAAAATGCCGCTCATCTGGTCCGAACAAAAATTTGATTGATTATTCCTCTGGGAATTCTTTTATATTGAATTGAGAGATGCCTACTTTTTCATAAAATAAAAGAAACAGCTAAAACCTAACATGTCACTATAATTATTTGTATTCTAATTAAATGGTATATTTAAGTTTAGTTTAGTTAAGTTAAGCTATTTAATAAGGAAAGCTTCTTCTTAGTTTTGCAGGAGCTATTTAGAACGAATAGGGCTCGCTTTAGTCTCTCTCTAGTCGGGACCGCCCAACTTTTTTATTTTTATTTTAATGATTTCCCAATTACCCGCATATAGATATCTGATGAATCTGTCGAAGTTCCTGAGCATGTAAGCAACAAGGAGGAGAATGCTAAAGTACCTTGGTACTTTGCGAGTGGTTTCCTGTTATTCTGGGGACTTTTGTTTTTCGCCGTAGTATTACCGTTGTTCTATCGGTTGCCCACCGCTTTAACAATGGAGGATGAGAATAAAAACGTTTTTATTGCGGAACGTGCATACCAAAATCTCTACACTCTATCTAATATTGGTACCAAATTGACTGGCAGTAAGGAAAACGAGATTGAGGCAGTACAATTTATTCTTGACGAGCTAGAACAGATAGAGAAAGTTCTACTTGAAGACTATTTCTATATGGAAATTGATTTATCACAAGCCTCCGGTTCTTTCTCATATCATTCAATGTTTAATGTGTATCAAGGCGTTCAAAACATTGCTGTTAGATTAAGTCCGAGGAATAGCACAAGTGAATCCCACATTCTCATCAACAGTCACTTCGATTCGAAGCCAGCTACTCCGTCGGCCGGTGATGCAGGCTTTATGATAGTCACGATGTTGGAAGTCCTGCGTGTAATTGCGACAACAGAGCAAACGATCGAGCATCCGCTTATCTTTCTGTTTAATGGCGCTGAAGAAGGAGCTTTGCAAGCATCTCACGGATTCATTACTCAACACATGTGGATGAGAAAGTGCAAGTAAGTCATTTTAGAAGTCATATTGTTTTTGTACACTAATAACTTCCATCACCTATCCATTACATAGAGCCGTTGTTAACCTCGATGCAGGTGGTAGTGGCGGTCGGGAAATTCTATTTCAAAGTGGTCCCAATCATCCATGGCTTGTGAATGTAAAATATCTGATAAAGCAGTTAAATCCAACTTTAATAATCGAGCTAATTTTCAGTACTACAAAAAATGCATCAAATATCCTTTTGCCACAACCTTGGCAGAGGAAATTTTTCAATCAGGGGTTATTCCATCGGATACAGATTTTCGGCAGTTCACAAAAATTGGCAATATTCCAGGTATGTGGTATAAAGCATCAGTGCTGCTAAGAATGTTTTCAACATAAATTATTGATAACAGGCTTAGACATGGCTCAATTTATCAATGGATTCGTATACCATACGAAGTACGATACAATTGATGTGATTCCCCGTGAATCCTTGCAGAACACCGGTGATAATCTTCTGAGCCTGGTTCGAGGCTTGTCGAATGCTACAGAATTATATGACACAGAGGTAAAAAAAAACACGATTGCCAGATGTGTAACTAAGTTTCTTACTCTTGTGAATTTTATTTAACAGGCACACAAGGATGGCCACGCTGTGTTCTTTGATTTTCTGGGTCTCTACTTGATCCATTATTCAGAGACTACAGGCACATTTTTAAACATCAGCATTCCTGGAGTTATTCTCATTTTGATTTCCATTTCAATGTGGCGCATCTCATCAATTTCCCTTGTTTCCATATCCCAGGTGGTGCGAAGTTTTCTATTGGTCCTGATCATTCAGTTTACCTCTATTTTACTCGCACTGGCACTTCCTTTACTGGTTGCATATGTGTTTGACTTTCTCGGACTATCACTGACTTACTATAGCACCCCGTTGCTGGTGATCGGATTATATGTGTGTCCCTCACTGATTGGACTCAGTTTACCAATAACTATCTACTACAATCTTCAGCGAAACGTAAGTTTAATATTTCGATCCGGTTAGATATTTCTAATAAGATTCTCAATTTCAGGATAAAATCTCAATAGCACATCATCTCCAACTCGCAGTACATGCTCACGCCGTCATCCTGAGTTTTCTAGCTTTTGTACTGACATTATATGGTTTGCGCTCTACCTATATTTGTATAATTCCACTTATTTTCTACGCGCTGTCTTTGACCGTAAATTTGTTGACAGCTTTGCACGATCGGGGCTATGCCTGGACGGGTCTGCTTAAGGCGGGTCAGATAATTCCTTTCCTTTACAGCAGCTACATATTCTATATATTCATTGTGACGCTTACCCCAATGGGTGGCCGTGCAGGCAGTTCCTCTAATCGAGATGCATTCATTGCGGTTCTGGCAGCATTAGGTACAATTCTTTCGTTTGGTTTTTTGGTAAGTTTATTAGCCGTTTATTTTCTACAACAAACTCATAGCCGTCTATATTTGCAGGTCCCACTCATCAATACTTTCCGTCGACCCAGCTTGGTTGTGTATTCCCTGGCTGCAATTACAGCTCTCGCACTGTTCTTGGCCAGCTGCACACAAATCGGGTTCCCCTATCGGCCAAAGACAAACGGACAACGTGTTGCATATCTGGTGAGAATCCTTTGAAATTATTATCATTCCAAGTGATTCAATATGTTGCCCCACAGCACGTACGCAATATGTTCTACGAATACGATGGGACTCTCAGTAAGGACGAGTCTGGCTACTTGTTTAATTTCCAAGATCGACGTGAAGAAAAGCCTTTTATGGATACGGTCAATCTGACTGGCTTGGTTAGCATTAAACCGTTATGCGATACTCACATGATGTGTGGCATGCCGTTGTACGATTATCGCTATGTTCAGAATCGACTTAAAAACAAATGGTTGCCGCGGTCTGAACCCATCGAACCACCAGCACCAACCACATTGGAAATGCTAAACAAAACCGTTCTTAATTCTACCACTGTGCGATTTGAGTTCAATTTGACGGGGCCCTCTCACATGAATTTGTTCATCCAGCCCTACGAGGATGTGAAGTTAAGCGACTGGTCGTTTTCGCGTAGCTATCTAGAAAATCCTCCAGCGCATCCGTTACCATACTATATTTATTTTACATACGGCATTGACAGCTCCCCACTAAACTTCTATTTAGAATTTTCGGTAAGAGTTGATGTGGAAATTATTATTATTTCCCTTAAAATATCTAATTTAATATTTTATTTTGTAACGTAGAAAGAAGACGGCAATTTTAGTGTTCCGTTGTTTCAATTGGGAGTAGCCGGACATTACATTGGAAATGCGGGTGATGCTCAAAGTGTAAAGTTCGCATCTTCATTTCCGTCCTATGCAATTTTGGCCGAATGGCCTGCATTATACAAACGATATATTTTTTAATTATGTAAAAATTTAAAAAAAAATTAAAAATTTATTTATGAACATTAACAAAGAAGGATGACGAGCTGTAATCGAGCTGTATCAAGAGCTTAAAACAGTCAAATACGTTCTTAACGGATATTGTAACCTCGAATCAATGACATTTAAACAGAAGAAATGCTGTTATTACCAACCATTATACATGTTGCTTTTCTTTTTTGCTTCTAAATTTCTAAACAATTCTTTCTAGCATGTGGCGCCATCTATGGTTGATGGTGCTAGCACATTGCCGTCTGTGGTAAGCTGGCCTAAACGCAAATAAACTTGTTTTTTTACACATCTGACGAACACATCTGGCTGACAAATTTGAACCGAGAAAAAGTGAAATTCTGTTTGCACTCAAGAGTGTTACTCTGAGTGGTACTAGGCCAATCAGCATAGTAGGGCAAAATAAACAATATTATGTGTTGACAAAGGCAAAGTTAAAAAAATGATTCAAAATATTATTTAAGTACAACTGTTTTATTTAAGGAGTGATTATTTGCAATTATTCCACATTTGATTGTTATAACAGATATATATTATAAGCGATTGTATCCATAAATAGATGTACAATTTTCGCAGGCGTCATTCGCAGCATAAAATATATTAAATTGTTTTATTGTTTGTTTGAAGCAGCAAGCCTAACGCTTTAAATCAAAATTCTTTGCATATTATATTTTACTAATTTGCATTCTATGAATTTAAATATTAACAGTCGTTTTGGCGCATATTTGGCTTGCTATACAAATAGCATGTTATTAGCATAATAAAATTGAAACCCTGTTAAACTCATTTGGTGCAACTAAAACAGCTGCTGCATCTGTTAACATTACCATTGCAAGTTGTTTTATGAACAGTAAAACCAAATATAAACGGTAAAAAATAACTGAGAGCTCTCTACACAACAATATGTTTTTGTAATTTTGCGGTCGCTTGGATGTGTAATACCCTAAACATTTTGAATCACTGTAGTTAAGAAGAATTATAGTGCTCTCATATTGCTATTATATATCATAAAACTATGAAATGTTCTAGAATATCGGATAAAATCTAAGTTATTCAGTTTTGCACATTGGATAGTGTTAAGTGAAGTACGAAGCTTGCAGCATCTGTTTGTCGTTTTGGGTACGTGTTTTTCTGAATCAACTGTAATGTTAATCGCAAAATACTTTCTCATAATCTTCAAATGTCCAATCTAGGCTTCAATATTTTAAATTCGATTCTTTAAGCAGTTTACATACTAAAGTCTTATATATAATTAAATTCTTGAATATCTTCTAAACTAAAAGTCGAATCTTTATAAGATTTTCTTCAATTATAAAGAGCATTTCGATTTTCTACAATCAAAAAAACGGCCTTAATTCCCGCTAGCCGTTAAGTACGTTTTTGGGGAACTGTCGCTATGGATGACAAAGATGAACTTGTAAGAATCACAAAATAGTTTAACTATATGTTTCGCACCACTAATTTTACAATTTAATTATAAAGGTATCAGAGGAATCTATCGAAGCTACCAGAAATGTTATCAAAAATGAGGAGGACGCAAAAGTTCCTTGGTACTTTGCCAGCGGATTCCTGCTATTCTGGGGACTCCTCTTTTACGCCATAGCAATTCCATTTTTTTATCGCTTGCCCACGGCTCTTACAATGGAGGACGCGAACAAAACCCTTTTTATTGCGGAGCGTGCATATAAAAATCTTTATACACTGTCCAATATCGGAAACAAACTGACCGGAAGTAGGGAAAATGAAATCGAGGCTGTGCAGTTCATACTGGCAGAGCTCAACAAAATAAAGGAAGATTTACTAAAGGAATTCTTCAGTATGGAAATCGACCTATCACAAGTCTCTGGAGCGTATGAAAGAACCATATCGCTTAGAGTTTATCAAGGAGTTCAAAATATTGCAGTTAAATTAACTCCGAAAAATTGCAGCAGCGAGTCCTATCTCCTTGTCAATAGCCACTTCGATACACAGCCAGCTGCCGGCGCCGGTGATGCAGGTTTCATGATAGTCACGATGCTGGAAGTCCTGCGTGTAATTGCGACAACAGCGCAAACATTCGAGCATCCGCTTGTCTTTCTATTTAATGGAGCTGAAGAGAATGGCCTGCAAGCTTCACACGGATTTATAACTCAACACAAATGGGCGCCAAACTGCAAGTAAGTAGTCTTAGCTTAATAGAAATCATAGTTTATGAGTAAATTGACAACTTATCACATATTCACTGCGATCGTAGAGCCGTTGTTAACCTCGATGCCGCGGGTAGCGGTGGCCGGGAAATTCTATTTCAAAGTGGTCCCAATCATCCATGGCTTGTGAATGTAAAATATCTGATAAAGCAGTTAAATCCAATTTTAATAATCAAGCTAATTTTCAGTACTACAAAAAATACATTAAACATCCGTTCGCTACAACTCTGGCAGAGGAAGTTTTCCAAACAGGAATTATTCCATCGGATACAGATTTCCGACAATTTAAGATATTTGGCAAAATCCCAGGTTTGTCATGTTGAGCTTCCAAATCATAAAGACTAATTAATTAAACTAATTTTTTTTAACTTAGGTTTGGATATGGCCCAGTGTATAAATGGATTTGTATACCATACAAAGTACGACGTAATCGATGTGATTCCTCAAGGATCGATTCAGAATACCGGGGATAATCTTCTGAGTCTGGTTCGAGGTTTGTCGAATGCCACTGAGCTTCACGATACAGAGGTAAAGGCTTTTAGCGCTAAAATGTTACGACTAGATTTGACTTGATGAATTTAAATTACAGGCACACAAGGATGGACACGCTGTGTTCTTCGATTTCCTCGGACTTTATTTCATCCATTATCCAGCGGCTACGGGACAATATATAAACCTCTGCGTTTCTCTAGTTGCTCTCATATGCGTTTGCATTTCAATAATGCGTATGTCAACTGTTTCCCATGTTTCCATATCCCAGCTGGTGCACTGGTTTCTATTGGTCCTGATCATTCAGTTTACCTCTATTTTACTCGCATTTGCACTTCCTTTATTGGTTGCATTTGTGTTTGACTATTTCGGACTATCACTGACTTACTATAGCACCCCGTTGCTGGTGATCGGATTATATGTGTGTCCCTCACTTATTGGGCTCAGTTTACCAATAACTATCTACTATAATTTCCAGCGAAACGTAAGTCTATTATTTCCACCCGGTCAAATATTTCTAATAAGACCCTCAATTTCAGGATAAAATTTCAATTGCATATCATCTCCAACTAGCAGTACATGCTCACGCCGTCATCCTGGGTTTGCTCGCTTTTGGTCTAACAATTTTTGGATTGCGTTCTACGTATGTCCTAATGATTCCACTGATGTTTTACGTGCTGTCCTTGGCCTTTAATTTGTTGACTACTTTGCACGATCGCGGCTATGCGTGGACTGGTCTTCTCAAGGCGGGTCAGATAATTCCTTTCCTTTACAGCAGCTACATATTCTATATATTCATTGTTACGCTAACTCCAATGGGTGGTCGTGCGGGTTCTTATAGATGGGACTTGTTGATAGCGGTTGTAGCTGCAGCAGGAACAATTCTATCGTTTGGCTTCTTGGTAAGTACTTCCCGACTCTTACTTTATAAATTGTTTACCATTCCTACCTTCAGATCCCCCTAATCAATACTTTCCGACGACCAGGCTTTGTGGTGGGTTCTCTGCTTGCGATAACAGCTCTCGCCATGTGTTTGGCCAGCGGCACACAAATAGGATTTCCTTATCGCCCCAAGACCAACGGACAACGTGTGGAAGTTTTGGTAAATGCATTATAAGGTTGATTTCTCATTCATTACTATAACTATAACGCTTGGCATTGCAGCATGTACGAAACAAGTTCTACGATTACAATGGCACCCTTAGTACGGACGAGTCTGGGTATTTGTTCAGTTTTGTTGATCGGCGTGAAGAAAAACCTCTCGAGGGCACAACAGTTAACCTGACTGGCTTAGTCAGCCTTAAGTCAAATTGCAAAACGCAGATGATGTGTGGTATGCCGTTGTATAATTTACGCTATAGTCAAAGTAAATGGCTCCCACGCTCTGAACCCATCGAACCGCCAGGATTAAGCACATTGGAGCTACTGAACAAAACCGTTCTTAATTCTACCACTGTGCGATTTGAGTTACATTTGACAGGTCCACCTCAAATGAGACTGTTCATTCAGCTCGAGCAAAATGTGACAATCAGTAATTGGTCGTTCTTGCATAGTTATTTAGAGAGTAAATTAGCGCCTCCAAAGCTATATCTGATATTCCTCACATACGGCATTGATAGTTCGCCATTTAGGTTCTACTTGGACTGCTCGGTAAGATAAATTACGGATATCTCATATTTCAATTAAAATTATTTTGGAAATTTATAGAAACCGAACGGCAATTTTAATGTTCCTTTATTTCAACTGGGATTTGGAGCACATTATACTGGAAATAGGGGCGATGAACAAAGCGTAAAGCTTGTATCATCATTCCCCCCCTACGCAATGGTGGACAATTGGCCTGCATTATACCAAAGATATATTTTTTAGCTTACAATAAAGAAATATTATATAATAAAATACTCTTCTACTATATATACATATTTATAACCTGAACATAGCCTAAAGTTTAAACTTCAAGCACATATCAGCATTGATATCCTTTGATATACTTTAATCGTTGATCGTAGATAACGCAAATCATATAAACTAGCAATATTTAATTTGTGAATTTTAAAATTAAAATCGTTCAACATTTTATTAGTTAATTGACCGCCTATTTCGCACACTCTTACTGACCAAAAATCATGTTTGCATCGTGGGGCAATCAATTGCTGATTTGACGCCATAAATATTATTATTTAAATGGGCTTTTTACAATTTCGTATTTATGATAAGATTTTTCGACAATTATAAATGCAGTCTGAATTACCGTTGGTCATTTAGTTTCTTTTTAAAGAGTCTTCGATTCACATCACTATGTGTGACAAGGAGAAACTTGTAAGAATCAAAAAATACTTCATATTGCGGCCCACTTATTTTTCAATTGAATTATACAGATATCAGAAGAATCCATCGAAGTTACCAGAAATGTCATCAAAAAGGAAGAGAATGCTAAGGTTTCTTGGTATTTTGAAAGTGGTTTCCTGCTATTTTGGGGACTACTTTTCTTCGCGGTAGTGATACCATTTTTCTATCGCCTGCCCACGGCTCTTACAATGGACGACGCGAAGGAAAACGTTTTTATTGCGGAACGTGCGTACAAGAATCTGTACGTTCTGTCCAATATTGGAAACAAACTGGTTGGCAGCAGGGAAAACGAGGTTGAGGCGGTAAATTTTATTTTAAACGAGCTGAAACAGATTAAAGAAGTTCTTTTGGAAGAATACTTCGATATGGAAATTGATGTATCACAAGCATCTGGAGCATATCCATATAAAACCATGTTGAACATGTACCAAGGTGTTCAAAATATTGCTGTGAAACTGACCCCGAAGGGTTGCAAGGCCGACTCCTATCTTCTCGTCAACAGCCACTTTGATTCGAAGCCAGCAACTCCATCCGCCGGCGATGCAGGTTTTATGATAGCCACGATGTTGGAAGTTTTGCGCGTTATTGCCACCACAAAGCAAACATTTCAGCATCCCATTGTCTTTCTGTTTAATGGAGCTGAGGAAAGTGCTATGCAAGCTTCCCATGGTTTCGTAACTCAACATAAATGGGCGCCAAACTGCAAGTACGTCACATTAGTGCTTATTGTGAGAAGAATACTGATTTAAGTCCCTACAATCTTAGAGCCGTTGTAAACCTTGACGCTGGTGGTAGTGGAGGTCGGGAACTCCTATTTCAAAGTGGTCCTAACCACTCATGGCTTTTGAATGTAAGTTTGTATAAGCAATTGGAATTTGAGCCCGATTCAGAAAATTTTACCATCTAACAGTATTACAAAAAATACGTCAAGTATCCTTTCGCTACCACCTTGGGTGAGGAAATATTTCAATCTGGCATTGTACCATCGGATTCAGACTTTACTCAGTTTAAAAAATATGGCAACATTCCGGGTATGTTAATATGATCTGAAGTCCAGAATGTTGACTTAATAAATATTCCGTTGTAGGCTTAGACATGGTTCAGATTTTTAATGGTTTCATTTACCATACAAAGTACGACGTGATAGACGTAATTCCTCGGGAATCTTTCCAAAACACAGGCGATAATATTCTTAGTCTGGTTCAAGGCCTATCAAATGCAACCGAACTACACGACACACAGGTAAAACATGGTATATGAATAATTTACAATAAATAATATTCACACTTTGATTCATAGGCACACAAAACTGGACAAGCTGTCTTCTTTGACTTTCTAGGACTCTACTTCATCCATTATTCAGAGTCTACGGGAATAGCTTTAAACTTTTTACGTTTTATCGTTGGCCTTTAATTTGTTGACTACTCTGCACGATCGTGGCTATGCCTGGACAGTTCTGCTTAAGGCGAGCCAGATAATGCCATTCCTGTACAGCAGCTCCCATATTTATCTATTTGTGGTTGTACTGACACCAATGGGTGCTCGTGCAGGAAGTTCCTTCAATCGCGATTTGTATATTGCCGCGTTAGCAGCTGTAGGAACGGTTCTTTCCTTTGGATTCTTGGTAAGTTGACTAGCCAACTTTTTTATTACCAAACTAATTACGACTATTTTTACAGATTCCGCTCATCAATAGTTTCCGTCGACCCAGCTTTGTTGTGTTTTCCCTGATCGCGATAACAGCTCTCGCCATGTACCTAGCCAGCAGCACACAAATCGGATTCCCTTATCGCCCTAAGACCAACGGACAACGTATTGCATATCTGGTGAGAATCTTATATAGTGTACCGACTTTTAGTGTTTTTTGTAAGATGCCGTTTGTCATTGCAGCACGTCCGAAATATTTTTTACGAGTACGACGGGACTCGCAGTAAGGACGAGTCAGGGTACCTCTTTCATTTTCTAGATCGGCGTGAAGAGACTACTTTCTCCAAAGACGTCAATCTGACCGGATTGGTTGGTATTGCATTAGAATGCGATACTCACATGATGTGTGGCAAGCCGATGTACGATTATCGCTATGTTGCGAATCGACATCAATGCAAGTGGTTGCCTCGATCTGAGCCCGTTGTACCACCAGGATTAACTACATTAAAATTGCTGAAAAAAACTATACTTAATTCTACCACTGCGCGCTTTGAATTCAGTTTGAAAGGCCCCTCTCATATGAGTTTGTTTATTAAAGCCTACGAGGATGTGCAAATAAGCAATTGGTCGTTTTTGCGCAGTTATCTTGACGAACCACCAGCGCACCCACTTCCATATCATATCTACTTTACATATGGCATTGACAGCTCTCCACTAAACTTCTTTTTGGAATTTAAGGTAAGAAACTTGCATGACATTTTTATTATATTTCACTTGAAATCGAATATATTTAATTGTTTAAATTGTAGAAAGCAGATGGCAATTTCAAAGTTCCGGTGTTTCAACTGGGAGTGTCGGGACATTATGTTCAAGACAACGGTGATGCTCAGAGTGTGAAGTTCGCATCTTCTTTTCCATCTTACGGAATTTTGGCAGACTGGCCTGCTTTATATCAACGTTATATATTTTAGAAATAATAAAAAAAGCAAAAACTATTCGAAGATGTTTATTTATACCCAATAATAATAATATACAAATCGATTTCAAGACATATCACGGAAACTTGCATTTTGCATAACTTCCCTCAATCAATTAAATAAAATAAATAAAAAAAACCCGCAAATCAAATACTACAGACTTGTACTTTGGTTTGTACAAACATTTCTAGATCTTATTAGATCTTGAACATTTCATATCTTTAGTTTAGAAGTAAGTCAAGAATTTTGTAAAAATAATGCAGCCACAGAGTAATGTTCCTGAGGCATTCATTTTTGTGTGTGTGTGAATTTTTTAAATTGAGTATTTTATTCATTCATCGTGTAAGCTTAAGTTGTAATAAAAACAAGAACATTGCAGTCGGGCGATACCGACTGCGTTATACTCGTTCACGTTCTTTAATAAAAGATTCCATAGCTCCCATATATCAAACCCCCATAACTTCGTCAAAAGTGAACCGATGTTCACGTTTGCTGGCATTTTGATCATGATTTGGCCAATATATTGACTCCCATTCAAAATATATTCATTTTCGAAAATAAACTTTTTTGGCATTTTTTGGTCAAAAAAGCATGTACTCCCCCTTGTGAATTTTGGAAAAAAATTTTTTTTCAAAATTTAGAGTTGCGAATTTATAGTTTTAATCGGTTTTATTTGTCACAATTAGCATAAAAAACCACATTGAAAGTGATTTTGGGGGGGTCAAATTTTTGGTCAAAAATCATGCCAAAATCGACAAAATTTTGACATGTAAGGTTGTCAGATTCCATTGCTCCCATATATCAAACACCCATAACTTTGTCAAAAGTGAACCGATTTTCACGTTTGATGCCATTTTGATCATGATTTGTCCTATATATTGACTCCACATTCAAAATATATTCATGTTCGAAAATAAAATTTTTTGGAATTTTTTGTCAAAAAAGCGTGTACTCCCCCTTGTAAATTTTGGAAAAAATTTTTTTCAAAATTAAAATTGTAAGTAGACGACCGTTACAAGATTTCATTAAAACGCACAGCATAGACTCGCACTTCTGCTTTATTCTACTGCTCGACTTAGACTGAATTGATGTTGCTTACAAACTTCCGTACTACATGTGAGTGTGAGCGAGACAAGTTGTGTTCGCACTTGTCGAGCTCTTCTAACGAATATAATAGTATAATGAACTTGGGATAAAGGGATATCACAGAACAGCCGTGAGTATGCTTATTAATGTGTGTATGCACTATTGAATATGCGTCTGTCCTACTACAACTCGGCCATCCTGCGATCTAGATCCCCTGATCCTAGTTTACAATGAATATTAAACTGGTTTGTTTGTACAGTAATTTACAATTGGTATTCTTATTTATATATGTAAGCGTCTTTTTGCATTTACGTAGGTTTTTTCGAACATTTCAATAAATTTACACTTCATCTCATAGTTTATATCATTGCCGCAATTGTAATCTGGAAATTGGTTATCCACCACATTAATGTTAAGCATGTCTTTGTCGAAGTTGTCTTCTCGTGTTTCCCTTAGATCACAGCTATTCTCAGTGTTTGTCAACATAATGTCTCTACCATAAAGTCGCTTAACCTCATTAATTTCTGTGCCATCGGTTTTCTTATTAGAATTTGCCTCAATAACAGTCTGACTTAACAATTTCCCACTGACATTCTTATTACCTGAACATTGCTCACTAACAGTTGAATCTCCTAATAATTGCTCACTAACATTTGAATTTCTTAATACTTTCTCAATAACAGTTGGCTCTTCTAATAATTGCTCACTAACAGTTGAATTTCTTAATACTTTCTCAATAACAGTTGGCTCTTCTAATAATTGCTCACTAACAGTTGAATTTCTTAATAATTGTCCAATATAATCTTCATAACTCTTCTTATTGACTTCCCTAAAATCACTGCATTTCATCTTTCTGTCCGTTTTCTCATGTGACTGTTTTACAAGAAACATCCAGCTCGTATATTTGCGCTATGTTGTTCAGCTGATTCACCCAAATGCGCGCACAACTCTTTCCATCGTATTCGGTTGTCGCTTCTTTTGCGAAACTCATAGACGCAGCTGATCCGTTTTTCGCTGTTCTTATGTTCAGGTCTCCTTCGCTTGTTTGTTGGTCGTCTTTGCCTACAGCGTTAGCAATGTCAATGTTGTCGTCTCTTTCTTCAGTTTCGCTGTTGGCAACGCCGTTTTCGTCGTTTGTGTCGCTTGAAACTACATTGTTGCTTGCGACGACATTTGCAGCTTGTTGTTGCTGAACATGTTGCAGCAACCTTTTGTTCGCGTTCACTTCTGTCTGCAACTTTTCTATGACCTTCAAAAATTCGAGCATTTGTAGCTGGCTTGCCGTTTGATGGTGCGACAATGTGGCGCCGCTTTGGTCAATTTGCGCAGTCTGCTGCACCGCACTTTCGAAATTCGCTTGTAGTTGTTCGCTTGTCATACTTAAACTATTATGTCTTGGACGTAATCCTTGGGTTTCAGGCTGCACGATCGGTGATTCATCTTCATCGTCAAGATCTGGAGGATCGCCACGCAGGTTTGGTGGAATTTTGATGAGTCGAGCTATTAGTTCTGTCTTTGTTCCCTTTGTCGACTGTTTTAGCACAGCTAACCACTTCTTTAACTGGCTGACCGAAAAAAAATTTAAGTCATTTCTGTCCATGTTGGCTGTGTCTTTATCCCACTTCTGATATTGTAGTAGACGACCGTTACAAAGATTTCATTAAAACGCACAGCATAGACTCGCACTTCTGCTTTATTCTACTGCTCGACTTAGACTGAATTGATGTTGCTTACAAACTTCCGTACTACATGTGAGTGTGAGCGAGACAAGTTGTGTTCGCACTTGTCGAGCTCTTCTAACGAATATAATAGTATAATGAACTTGGGATAAAGGGATATCACAGAACAGCCGTGAGTATGCTTATTAATGTGTGTATGCACTATTGAATATGCGTCTGTCCTACTACAGAATTGCGAATTTATAGTTTTAATCGACTTTATTTGTCACAATTAGCATAAAAAACAACATTGAAAGTGATTTTGGGGGGGTCAAATTTTTGGTCAAAAATCATGCCAAAATCGACAAAAATTTTGACATGTAAGGTTGTCAGATTCCATTGCTCCCATATATCAAACCCCATAACTTTGTCAAAAGTGAACCGATTTCCACGTTTGATGCCATTTTTGATCATGATTTGTCCTATATATTGACTCCACATTCAAAATATATTCATTTTCGAAAATAAAATTTTTTGGAATTTTTTGTCAAAAAAGCGTGTACTCCCCCTTGTGAATTTTGGAAAAAATTTTTTTTCAAAATTTAGAATTGCGAATTTATAGTTTTAATCGACTTTATTTGTCACAATTAGCATAAAAAACAACATTGAAAGTGATTTTGGGGGGGTCAAATTTTTGGTCAAAAATCATGCCAAAATCGACAAAATTTTGACATGTAAGGTTGTCAGATTCCATTGCCCACATATCAAACCCCCATAACTTTGTCAAAAGTAAACCGATTTTCACGTTTGATGCCATTTTGATCATGATTTGTCCTATATATTGACTCCACATTCAAAATATATTCATTTTCGAAAATAAAAATTTTTGGAATTTTTTGTCAAAAAAGCGTGTACTCCCCCCTTGTGAATTTTGGGAAAAAATTTTTTTCAAAATTTAGAATTGCGAATTTATAGTTTTAATCGATTTTATTTGTCACAATTAGCATAAAAAACAACATTGAAAGTGATTTTGGGGGGGTCAAATTTTTGGTCAAAAATCATGCCAAAATCGAAAAAAATTTTGACATGTAAGGTTGTCAGATTCCATAGCACCCATATTCAAACCCCCATAACTTTGTCAAAAGTAAACCGATTTTCACGTTTGATGCCATTTTGATCATGATTTGTCCTATATATTGACTCCACATTCAAAATATATTCATTTTCGAAAATAAAAATTTTTGGAATTTTTTGTCAAAAAAGCGTGTACTCCCCTTGTGAATTTTGGGAAAAAAATTTTTTCAAAATTTAGAATTGCGAATTTATAGTTTTAATCGATTTTATTTGTCACAATTAGCATAAAAAACAACATTGAAAGTGATTTTGGGGGGGTCAAATTTTTGGTCAAAAATCATGCCAAAATCGACAAAAATTTTGACATGTAAGGTTGTCAGATTCCATTGCTCCCACATATCAAACCCCCATAACTTTGTCAAAAGTAAACCGATTTTCACGTTTGATGCCATTTTGATCCATGATTTGTCCACATGTCCACATTCAAAATATATTCATTTTCGAAAATAAATTTTTTTTTCAATTTTTGGTAAAAAAAAAAGCATGTATATTGACGGCACATTTCTTCCCTTATGTACTGTGTAGGTTGAGTGTGTGGCTAGAAGGACTAGCAGTTTTAGCTTGGATGTGTTTACTTAGCAACAGGCAGACGCATGAAAAAGCCCATATTGTTTTTTGTATAGTTGTAATTTTGGTTATTTGCAAGCCTTTTCCTCATATCGGCATAACAATAATAAATGAATTGATATAATTGATATCGATTTATTATTCAGTAATATTTGGGCAACCCATAAAAAATCATTTCTTGTACATTCAAGAGCACAAAGCACAACATTATTAAAAAAAAGGGTATTTTGATAAGTTGGTATTGATGCATATTATTGCTTTAATACACTCAACAAAAATCTTTGAACTTCCCTCGATTCTATTGCAATCTGATTACCATTATATGATTTAATTAAGACTATATACATACTTCTAGTATTTGTCCAAAAAGTACATAAAACAATCATTGATTGGATCAATAAATTTGTGTACTTAATCACAAGAAAAATTGCGCGAAAAGGGTATATATATATATATTGGTGATTACCTCAGAAAAAACATATATAATGTACGGAGAATCAAAGCTGTCCCAGTTTTTACAAAGAATATAAATAAAACTGTACAATCCAAACTTTCATATTTTGATAACTATCTTTAACTGATTTTGAAGCCGATGTTGTTCCGCTTCAGACCTAGTTGTAGAGCATTTTTAAGTCGACATTACTTAATCAAGTAATTGTGTGATTTAATTTGTATTTTTATAATCACGTCTTAAAGATAAGGTTTTTGTCAACTATAAAGGCAACGTACATTTATTGCAATCTCTTAGTATTCATTTAGGTAACCTAGGCTTCGCTTTAGCAGTTACGTGTTTTTTACATATCAATATGGATATCAAAAAGAAACTTGTAAGGACCATTAATATATTTGAAGTACTTTTTGACTCTATCAAACAAAATCCAATTTTAGAAGTCTGAAGAACCCATCGAGGCTCCAGAAATGTGTTCACAAAGGAATATAATGCTAAGGTACCTTGGTATTTTGCCAGTGGTTTTCTGTTATTTTGGGGACTACTTTTCTTCGCGGTTGTGATACCATTTTTCTATCGCCTGCCCACGGCTCTTACAATGGAGGACGCGAAGAAAAACGTTTTTATTGCGGAACGTGCGTACAAGAATCTCTACGTTCTGTCCAATATTGGGAACAAGCTGGTTGGCAGTAGGGAAAACGAGGTTGACGCAGTAAATTTTATTTTAAACGAGCTGAAACAGATTAAAGAAGTTCTTTTGGAAGAATACTTCGATATGGAAATTGATGTATCACGAGTATCTGGGGCATATCCAAGAATAAACATATTGAACATGTACCAAGGTGTTCAAAATGTTGCTGTGAAGTTAACCCCAAAGAATAGCACGAGCGAGTCCTACCTCCTCGTCAATAGTCACTTTGATTCCAAACCTGCAACGCCATCTGGCGGTGATGCGGGTTTTATGATAGCCACGATGTTGGAGGTTTTGCGTGTTATGGCTACAACTAAACAGTCCTTTGAACACCCGATTGTCTTTCTGTTAAATGGAGCTGAAGAAAGTGGACTGCAAGCTTCACACGGTTTTATAACACAACACAAATGGGCGCCAAACTGCAAGTAAGTTATATTAGTTTCCACTAAAGGCAGTTATATTTAAATACTATATTCGTAGAGCTGTCGTTAACCTCGATGCTGCAGGAAGTGGAGGTCGAGAAGTGCTTTTTCAAAGTGGTCCCAATCACCCATGGATTGTTAATGTAAGCCATCAAATTTGACAAACCTTATCAAACTTATTTTTTAACGTTTAACGTATTTCTTAGTACTATAAAAAATATATAAAACATCCGTTTGCTACAACCATGGCTGAGGAAATCTTTCAATCAGGCATTATTCCATCGGATACAGATTTTCGTCAGTTTAAAATATACGGGAACATTCCGGGTAAGATTTAATTACCCTTTAAGCTATATAACATATTGACATAATAAATTGCTAAACATAGGTTTGGATTTAGCTCAGTGCATAAATGGATTTGTTTACCATACAAAATATGACGTTATCGATGTGATTCCCAGGGAGTCCATACAGAACACCGGCGATAACCTTCTTAGTCTGGTTCGAGGATTGTCAAATGCAACTGAATTAAATGACATTCGGGTAGGCAACTAATCTCAGATTTCTTTGTGGTAAATTGCTCTCACACTAGTAAGTTTTCGATTCAAGGCACACAAGAGTGGTCAAGCTATATTCTTCGATTTTCTGGGAATCTATTTCATCAATTATTCAGAGGCTACGGGACAATATATAAACTTTTGCGTTTCCGGAGCTGCTCTCATTTTGATTTTGGTTTCAATGTGCCGCATGTCAGATGTGTCCGACGCTTCCTTATCCCACGTGGCGCGCTGGTTTATTTTCGTCCTGATCATCCAGGTTATTTCTTTTGTATTGGCACTGGCACTTCCTTTAGTGGTGGCATATGGTCTTGACTACTTGGGGCTATCGTTGACTTACTATAGCACCCCGCTGCTGGTGATCGGACTATATGTCTGTCCTTCACTTATTGGGCTCAGCTTGCCTTTAACTGTCTACTACAGTCTTCAACGCAACGTGAGTTTGCACGAGATTATAATATTATGTAGTCTTACATTCATTTATTTATTTTTTAATCCCCAGGATAAAATCTCAACTGCATATCATCTTCAACTGGCATTACATGCTCAGGCCGTTATCCTGGCTCTTCTTGTCATTGGTCTCACAGTATTTGGTTTGCGCTCCACATATATTTTTGTAATACCACTTATTTTCTACGTGATATCGCTGTTTCTTAATTTGTTGACTACTCTGCACGATCGAGGATTTGCCTGGACGGGTCTGCTTAAGGCGAGCCAGATAGTTCCGTTCCTGTACAGCAGCTATCTATTTTATCTGTTCGTTGTGGTTCTCACACCAATGGGTGGTCGTGCAGGAAGTTCCTCCAATCGCGATTTGATTATAGCTCTTTTGGCAGCAGCAGGAACTGTTCTTTCCTTTGGTTTTCTGGTAAGCATATTAACCGGCTCCTCAACTTCAAGCTTATTACAGTTGAACTTTTCAGATTCCGCTTATCAATGCTTTCCGCAAGCCCGGCTTTGTGGTGTTTTCTTTGATTGCAATCACAGCTCTCGCCATTTACTTAGCTAGTTGCACACAAATCGGTTTCCCCTATCGGCCAAAGACAAACGGACAACGTGTTGCGTATCTGGTGAGTGTCATTAAAAACGTATGCTTTTCAATTTCAATATGTTCTCTGTGCACTTCAGCAAGCACGAAATATATTCTACGAGTACGATGGGAAGATCAGTAAGGACGAGTCCGGGTACTTGTTCAAATTTCAAGATCGACGTGAAGAGAAACCTTTCGTGGGAACAAAGGTCAATCTGACTGGATTGGTTAGCATTGGACCGCTCTGCGATACTCACATGATGTGTGGCAAGCCGTTGTACGATGCCAGCTATGTTGCGTATCGACTTCAAAGCAAGTGGTTGCCTCGATCAGAGTCCATTGAACCTCCAGCACCAACCACATTGGAAATGTTGTCCAAAACTGTTATTAACTCAACCACTGTGCGCTTTGAGTTCAATTTGACAGGTCCCTCTCACATGGGTTTGTTTATTCAACCGTACGAAGATGTCAAAATCAGCGACTGGTCGTTTTCGGATAGTTATCTGAAGTTTCCACCAGCATACCCGCTGCCGTATCAGATATATTTCACGTACGGCATTGATAGCTCCCCGTTGAACTTTTATTTAGAATTGACGGTGAGAATTTATAGCTATATATATATCATTACCATTACTATATTTAATATTTTGACCCATAGAAACCGGATGGCGACTTTAATGTGCCGTTATATCAACTGGGAGTGTCGGGGCATTACATTGGAAGTAAAGGGGATGCTGAAAGTGTGAAATTCGCATCTTCATTCCCCTCATATTCAATTCAAGAGACATGGCCTACATTATACCAGCGATATATATTTTAAATGTAAAATATTATAAATATGCAAACACAGTTGTATAAAACAAGGGAAAGAGCTCATGCATAACTGTACTTACCATTTTAGTTGGATGTCTTCAGCAGAACATGGTTCAATATATACTTATCCGAGGCATTTATTTAGTTAGGATGAAAAATATACATACATATTCACATTCACATGTTGAATTAAATTGCACTTCAGTGATTATAAAAGGAAGTTAAAAAGTTTCACAATTTTCTTATTGCACGGTTGTATTTTGCATGCTTTGCTTATTTTTTTTGTTGTAATTTTCTCCAACGCACCTTTCGGCTGTTTTCTTTACAACTTGTTGCTTTATACAACTCATACACAAATTTTGAAATGTATAAACATTAAGCCTATTAAATTGCGGATAAGACAGGAAATATGTTTTTAATATTAACTTATTTATTATTACTTATATTAGTATCATCTGTAATTTCACAAGTATCAACCGCACGTCTAACACAATAGTCCCGTTTTTCGAAAACTCGCGGTATCGATTCTTATTTCCAGCACGCATTGATGCATCGGTTCTTAACTAACAGCTACTTTCTAAAATCATTTTTAAGTTTCTTATATATTTATACAAGTTTTAACTCCTTTGTTTTATTGTACCTCGAGTTTATGTATTTACGTTATTTTTTATATAAATACGCTACACAAATCAACTCACGTTATTCACAGACAAACTTACGCAAACTGCTCTATGTAAATAGTATGCTTAACTCAAATAGGCAATGTTAATTTAACATAAGTCTGGTGTTGCCAACGGCGTCAATAATTAAATAATGGCTTCTTGTGCGCGCAAAAATGTTATTGAAAAGCTATCTAACGATGGAAATTTACTATTTTCGATCAAGCATGTTTACATTCGCTGAAAGAATATAAAAGAGCTTAAATTGGAAAAGTATTTTACACACTGTTCAATGTGTTTACATTGTATTTACACCAATTGTTTCGATTGCACGATTGCAATCTTATCACTTATTTGTTAAATCATAAAACCGTACTATTAACTCAAGTTTTTATGAATATTTACGACACAATCCGATAAGGCAAACAAACCTCAAGTACTTGATATTAACGCATGCTCCACTTTTGTTTTGATTTTGTATAATCGTGGCGAGGATATCCAGCTGGGTTTGCCCACAATGAACACACAAATACTTTTACACTAGGTTACCGAACGCGGAAGTTATGCCCAACTATATATGGTACATGAATATGGTATATGAAACTTAACTTGACCGCGACTAAGCTATGTGGCCATGTGTGGAAGAGACTGCTTATCGTATAATGATCGCTAGGCATACATATAATTTAGATATCAAACTTGACCAGGAACGGCGATATCCATAAATTGTTTCCACCTAGCATTTTACAAAGAAGACCGGTTAATATTGTATTGCTTTTGGAGACCTGATATCTTTATTGACACCAAAGTGCAAATCAGTGCCAATAAAATCCATGCAGCTGCAAAATTGGCCACGCGATACACAAAACCATTCAGTTGGCCAACATTCGGCGTCCGAAACGTGCGGCACAAAGCAGCTAAGAAAAGAGGAAAAATGGCACAAGCCAAAAAGGATGAAGGCGTAAGTGAACATTAATAAGCCAATTATGTGAACCAAGTTATACCTTTGATTTTTGTATCTAGAATTCGGGCATATTCGACTTTGCGCTCATCGGCATTCTGAAAAACCCAAAGAATATCCGTGCCAAGGTGCCGTGGTATTATGCGCCCGTCTTCCTGCTGCTCTGGGTGGCACTCTTCTTTGCCGTGGTCATACCGCTGTTCAATCGGCTGCCGGAGAGCGTTAAAATCGCTGAGGAGGCGCAGAGGCCGGGCGAGTTTGTGGCCGAGCGAGCGCAGCGTCTTCTATATAAGTTCGATAGCATTGGACCGAAGGTTGTTGGAAGCGTTGCCAACGAGAAGTTGACGGTTGCCTTTCTGCTCAGCGCGGTGGAAGATGTGCGCGACGCGATGCGCGGGGATCTGTTCGAACTGGAAGTGGACGTGCAGCAGCCATCCGGCGCGTATATGCACTGGAACATGGTCAACATGTACCAGGGCGTCCAGAATGTGGTCGTCAAGCTGAGCACGCGCAGCTCCGCCAGCGATTCCTTTCTGCTGCTCAACAGTCACTTCGACTCGAAGCCAAGCAGCCCCGGCACTGGAGACGACGGCACCATGGTCATCGTCATGCTGGAGGTGCTGCGCCAAATGGCCATCTCGGAACGAACCTTTGAGCATCCCATTGTGTTCCTGTTCAACGGAGCCGAAGAGAATCCGCTGCAAGCCTCGCACGGCTTCATCACACAGCACAAATGGGCTAAGAACTGCAAGTAGGAAAACCAAAGCAGGTAAAGGAAGGAAGGAAAAAGCTATTAAATGGCTTCTATTCGCAGGGCGTTGATTAATCTGGAAGTAGCTGGCAGCGGTGGGCGGGAAATAGTGTTCCAGAGCGGACCAAACCATCCCTGGCTAATGCGGGTAGGTCGAAAACAATTCTGATATTATCGGAATATATTTAATGGCGCGTGGCGGCAAGTTAGAAGCTTATCAAAGTCTGCCTTTCCTCTTTTATTGTGCAATATACTACTACTACTATTCTCAATTGATTTAAAACCCGGTTCCGTTTGCAATAGTATTATAGAGACCATGCGGCACATCCCTTTGCCACAACAATGGCCGAGGAAATCTTCCAGCTCGGCCTGCTGCCCTCGGATACGGACTTTCACATCTTTCGCGATTACGGCCAGGTGCCAGGTGAGTGAACGATAACAGAAGTACCCCTCCCGCCTTTGTCTTATGTTCGCTCTTCAGGCCTGGATATGGCGCAGATCAACAATGGATATGTCTACCACACCATCTTCGACAACTATGCGGCCGTGCCACGCGACTCGCTCCAGAACACCGGCGATAATGTTCTGCCCCTGGTTAGGGCCATCGCCAATGCCAGCGAAATGCACGACACGGAGGTGAGTCCAGTCAGTGTCCAGGGAGACCATTTAATCACATCCATCCAATTGCAGGCGCACCAGGATGGAACCGCTGTCTTCTTCGACTTTCTCGGACTGTTCTTTGTCCTTTACACAAAGACAACTGGCATCGTTTTAAACTGTTGCATTGCCGTCGTCAGCCTGCTGCTCGTCTGCGTCTCCCTGTGGCGCATGGCACACGTCTCCGAGCTATCCCTGTGCCGGGTCTCAGCATGGTTTGGCATCGTTCTGGCGCTGCACGTCCTCGGAGTTGCACTGAGCGTGGGGCTGCCCCTGCTGATGGCTGTTTTGTTCGATGCTGGGGATCGATCGCTGACATACTTCACAAACAGCTGGCTAATGATTGGGCTCTTCATCTGTCCGGCGATCATTGGACTCAGTCTGCCCACCACACTGTACTACAGTTTCCGGAAGAAAGTAGGCAACCATAATCCAACTGTGAATAGTTTATTGTTAATTGTTGTATTTATCACAGTTGCCGATCAGCCACGCCTATCATCTGCAAATGAGCCTGCACGCCCACTCTGTGGTGCTGGCTGTGATAGCCATCATACTGACCGCAAACAGTTTGCGCACACCTTATCTCTGTATGATATCCACGTTCTTTTATTCCATCGCGCTACTCATCAACCTTCTCAGCACTTTACACGATCGAAGTGAGTTTTCAGATTATATATAGAAATCAATCATTATTTAATTTGCTTTTCAATTTCGTTTTCAGGCTATTACTGGGTCTTGATCACCCAGATACTCCAGTTGATGCCGTTCTTCTACTTCTGCTATCTGTTTTACATGTTTCTGGTCGTTTTCATACCCATGATGGGACGCAATGGCAGTTCCATAAATCCCGATCTCCTCATTGCTTTACTGTGCACACTCGGCACCTTCTTCGCCCTGGGATTCGTGGTAAGCTCAATAGAAATTATAATCAGATTACAAGGAGAACAATTCGGTTTAGTATTACGAGTTGGGAGAGCTATCCTAGAATTTAAATATTCCATAATTTTCGAAAATATCGTAAAAGAAATGTTAACTGTTTTTTCCTAAGTAATATGATAAGAAAACCAAGTATTAAAATCGATATTTATCGATTAAAGAATAATTGAAAAAAGAATGATAAATTTGTACTGCGTAGCAGAAACCAGGATCGGCAAGTTTAGTTCTAATTTTGTATATAGCTGCGATCGGCCGTCCTGATCAAAAGATTATATACCTTATGGAATCGGAGATGCCTTATTTAACCTGTTAGATACACCCTTATATAACAATATATATAAAAAGTCAAGGTTGATAGCTTATACCAATATCATATACCATAAATAATAATCAAAACAAAAAACCCCCAAAGTCCCCGCTTATCAACATGTTCCGCTGGTCCAAATTCGTGATGCTCGGCTTGGGCATTGTCACCTTTATATTCAGTATGATTGCCGTTTCGGATGTGGGCTTTCCCTACCGGGCCAAGACCAGCGTTATGCGTGTTAATTTCCTGGTAAGTTGACAACTGTAACATTAAATGGGAATCCTAAATCCAACTGGCATTTTGACAGCATGTGCGCCGCATCTTCTACGAGTGGGATGGCAGTGTTAGCCTCAGCGATTCGGGCTACTACTTTGACTTTCAGGACAGGCGACTCCAGTATCCGCTCGAGGGCACCTCGGTTGACTTGTCGCAGCTGACGAGCGTTAAGGAGAACTGTGATAGGGAGCTGATGTGCGGCGTTCCCTGCTTCAATCATCGCTGGTGCAAGGCGCGCACCTCGGGCCACTGGCTGCCGCGGGAAGAGGAGGTGGCCATTCCCGGCAACCACTCGCTGGTGGTTTTGGGCAAAACCATTTTGGCGGGCGGCACCACAGCGCGCTACGAATTCGAAGTGAGCGGACCACCACATATGGGTCTGTTCATACAACCGCTAGAGGATGCCACCGTTGAGGACTGGTCCTTCATCAGAAATTCGCTGGACGAGCCAGAAAACTACGAGTTGCCCTATCAGATATTTTTCTCCTACGGCAAGGATAACACACCACTGAAATTCCACATTGATTTCGCAGTAAGTCAAGTTGAGTTAATTTAAAGTTGATATTCGAATAACACGAATTTTTAATGAATCGTAGAAACCTTCTGGAAACTTTGATGTGCCAATCTTTGAGCTCGGCGTTGCGTGGCATTATTTGAGCTACGATTACGAACGGGACTCGGCTGGCTTACAGTTTATAGCCGACTTTCCCGACTTTGTGCACGTGATGGAGTGGCCAACTCTATATGAGCGTTACGTATTCTAAAATAATATAATTTATATGTATTGTAATATTATTTAAGCGGCGTGGAAGTTGAATTAGTTTTATATAAATAGAAATTAAACAAAGACAAAATTTACTTTTGATATGTTTATAAAAAAAAATCTTTATATAGTGCTGTTCAGTTTTGTATCTTCGTTCGATTGGTATGAATTAAAAAGAACGAGTTAAAGTTCGGACTCGTTAAACAATAATTAAACTTTTCAAATATATAAATATATATATCGTATATTCTCGGAAAGTTTAAAACATAGAGAGACGCTTTTTTCGATTAACTTTACCCAACAGCAATATAATAAAAGGGTCGCCAAAAGCAGATAAAAAAAAATTTTTTTAAAAATATAATGTACACCAACTTGAATATAATAAACATTATTTATTTATAATGCTTGGAAGCGCCTAAATTTTTTTATGAATACCGCTTTATTAAATTTTTATGACCATCCGGCGCATAACGCGATAAAACTGCGAGTCGTAGACCGACCCTGAATTGTTCAGAAATAGCTTTTAATTGTTTAACAGATGCGAAGTAGTTGAATTAATAAATCCACCTTATTACGAAATTTGATAACTATCGGGAGTTATTTAGTCTGAACCTGAACCGTACTCCAAAGTACCGAAAAATGAATTTACCCTGAAGCATATGTATGTATTTTATCCAAGTGATATAGGGGCTAATAAATGATATATCGGGTATTGGGTCATAAATATCTAAATCTTTTATCAGCATGTACTCTCGATCGTATAAAATGTAAGGTAAAGATATAGAATCACGGCTGATAAAACCTATACATACCCCCTACACAAAGGAATTTGCTTTAAAATTGGAAAAACCAATGCGAGATTGACTTAGTCGTGCCAAACAGTTGGCACCGAACCGATCCTGTCCAGAATCACAGTCATGTTGGATAACAGCAAGGATAAAACCGTAGGAGGCTAACAATTGATATGCATTCGATTTAGTATTCAGAACAACAACTGTTTTCTTGTATTTCATATTCGGTATAGGAATTATCGCCGGATGATATCGGAAGGCAAAATACAATTATTGAGCTGACTGTAAAGGATAAGGGCCAAAAGCCGCTCGCCTGGTATTATGCGCCCAGTTTTCTGCTACTTTGGGTCGCGCTCTTCTTTGCAGTGGTCTTTCCACTCTTCAATTCGTTGCCCAAACCGGTGAACCTGGCCGAGGAGGCCGCCAAACCGGGCCAGTTTGTGGCCGAGCGTGCTCAACGCGTATTACTGGAGTTGGATCGTCTGGGACCCAAAATTGTCGGCGACGAAATGAACGAGAAGACAATGGTGGAGTTTATGCTCCGGGAAATCGAAACGGTGCGCGAACTGATGCGAGCCGATTTGTACGAGATGGAGGTGGACGTGCAGCGGGCATCCGGCGCTTATCTGCACTGGGAGATGATCAACATGTATCAGGCGGTGCAGAATGTGATCGTCAAGCTGAGTACGAGAGCCTCCAACAGCACATCCTATCTGCTGATCAACAGCCACTACGACACCAAACCGGGCAGTGTGGGTAAGTCTCGAGCTGGAGTTGTCTGCGGTGGGCAACATAGAACTCAATTGGGTATTTTGTTGCAGGTACCGGAGATGCTGGCTTCATGGTTGTTACCATGCTGGAGGTGATGCGACAATTGGCCACCTCGGAGGAGACGTTCGAGCATCCGATTGTGTTTCTCTTCAATGGCGCCGAGGAGCAGCCGCTGCAGGGCTCCCATGCGTTCATCAGCCAGCACAAATGGTCGCCCAACTGCAAGTGAGTAACAATACTAAAAACCAAATATATATTTTTATATATATGTATATATGTTCTAGGGCACTAATCAACCTGGACTCTGCTGGCGCCGGTGGTCGTGAAATACTCTTTCAAGGTGGTCCAAATCACCCCTGGCTAATGCGGGTATGTTCAAAATTCTGTGCTTTTTTTCTATATCATATAGACCGGTTGTAGATCTTATCAGGAACACAATATTGCTTGATATCAGAATTCAATTTATGTATACTATATATCACCCAATTTCAATTTATACTATATATCTGCCTCAGTTTTAAAGCTAGATATAGCAACTTTTTTTTACTAAATTCATCAGACAGGTTTCCGATGATCTTCTCTAAAATTCGAAATATAAAATATTTGCCTTTGCCCAAAAAATTAAAAAAATCGATCTTTTGTTCAAAATAACAATAATAATAATTATTCTTTATTATTCTCACCCGTTCGCAATTTTCTTACCATTCCGGATTTTTTAGTTAAGGGTAAATTTTATATATAGTCTTTCAATGTGGAATTTGGTGATCATAATCTGTAGGTTTTATCTAAAAAAAAACTTTGACCGGATTTTTACAACGCTTTTACTTGATAAAAGTATAATGGTATTTTTATTTTTTTTAAGTGTACATTATCAGCTTTGCTTATCAGCTTGTTTTGGCTGAACACCATAAAAAAATCGAAATCACTTTCATTTGCAGCACTATAAAAACGCCGCGAAGCATCCGTTTGCAACAACAATGGCCGAGGAGATATTCCAGGCTGGCATTATACCTTCTGACACGGACTTTCGGATCTTTCGCGATTTTGGTCCAGTGCCAGGTGTGTGCTACTTATCGATTCCTATAACTATAACTATATGTTTTCCATGTCGCAGGTCTAGATATGGCTGGCCAGTATAATGGTTTCGTGTACCACACGAAATACGATCGCTTTGATGTTATATCCCGGAATTCGCTGCAGAATACGGGCGAGAATCTGTTGTCTTTAGTTCGTAGCATTAGCAATGCAGAAGAGATGCGCGATATTAAGGTAGATACCGTTAATCAGTTGATTTAATCAAATTATCAAGCACCTCCTGTTTTGCTTTTAGGCACACTCCGAGGGTCATTCGGTGTTCTTCGATTTCTTGGGCCTGTTCTTTGTCTTCTATCTGGAGTCCACCGGCATCGCTCTGAACATTAGCTTCTCCTTGGGTGGCATCCTGCTGGTGTGTGTCTCCCTATGGCGCATGACCCGGACGACAGACCTGAAGATCGGCTCCGTTGCTGGCGGCTTTGGTATCATGTTTCTCCTCGAGCTGGCCGCATTCCTGCTGGCTTTTGGCCTGCCATTGCTGATGGCCGTGTTCTACGATGCCGGCGATCGCACTCTAACCTATTTCGCCAACAGCTGGCTGGTGATCGGCCTGTTCATCTGCCCGGCGATCATCGGTCTGGTGCTGCCCTTCACCCTCTACTACACCCTGAGACGCAACGTGAGTGTACCTAACTCTGATTCAAGTTCCTTGATTACCCATTGGAACCATTTCGTTTGCAGCAAAACATTCCACATACGTATCACCTGCAAATGGCCGGCCACGCCCACTGCGTGTTCATGGCTCTGCTGTGCATTATACTAACCCTCGCCGGCCTGCGCACTGCCTATCTCTTCATGATCTCGCTGCTCTTCTACGTGGGTGCACTGGCGATCAATTTGCTCAGCCGACTTCATGATCGCGGTACGTTCTGATCAGCTGATTTCACTTAAGAACTTTGCTAATGTTTTTTTTTATCTTATTTGCAGGCTACTTTTGGTCGCTGGTGCTGTGCGCTTCTCAGGCGATGCCCTTCCTCTACTTCAGCTACTTGTTCCACGCTTTCCTGGTCATCTGCATTCCAATGACGGCCCGTAAGGGCACGGAAGTGAATCCGGATCTGCTGATTGCCCTCTTGTGCATACTGGGCACAATCTTGGCCCTCGGCTTTTTGGTAAGTTTAACATCTTTGATTTAATATATATAATAGTATAGTTAAATTGCCTCTTATCTGTACCCTAAAGGTGCCGCTGATAAACATCTTTCGGCGACCGAATTGGATGATAGCTGGCCTGGCGCTGACCACTTTCATATTCTGCATGATTTCCGTATCGGAAGTGGGTTTTCCCTATCGGCCCAAAACAAATGTGATGCGAGTCAACTTTTTGGTAAGCGATTTTTATTATTTATTATTTTTTATTAATTATTATTATATTATTATTGTGGCAGCAAGTGCATCGGAAATTCTTTGAATATGATGGTGCCATTAGCCTGGAGGATTCCGGCTACTACTTCGACTTGCAGGATCGTCGCCTGGAGCTGCCGCTGCGCGAGAAAATGGACTTCAGCGGCTTGGTTCACCTGGAGAGCGAATGCGATAGTCGAATGATGTGCGGTGTGCCCTGCTTCAATCATCGTTGGTGCGAGGCGCGCAAGGCAGCCCGTTGGCTGCCCCGTGAAGAGCCCGTCCAGGTGCCCGGAACCACCACGCTTGAGTTGCAGAACAAGACGATTCTTTCCGACGGCTATACGGTGCGTTATCAGTTCAAACTGACGGGTCCGGCACGCATGAGTATTTTCATCAAGCCCTTGGATGGCGTGAAAATACTCGACTGGTCATTTTTACGGGGTATGCTGGATAATCCGGGCACCTTCAAGCCGCCATATCATATCTTCTTTGCCTGGGGCGTCGACAGCGCACCCATTGAGTTTTATCTGGAGTTTGCGGTGCGTAAATTTATATATATATAACGATCAGATAAATAATATAGTTGGTCTTTCCAGAAGGTAAATGGTAAATTCAATGAGCCCGTTTTCGAAATTGGCATCTCTGGCCATTATATCAGCCACGTGCATAAGCGAGATGCGTATAGCGAGCAATTCATAGCCGATCTGCCAGATTTTGTGCATGCCATGGAATGGCCAGCCTCCTATGACCGTTATATATATTAAATATAGTGTTGAGAGTAATAGAATAATAGTGAAATATATAGATGAATGTTAAGACCAACAATCCACAGCCAAACAAATGTCAGAAAATTGGGCTACAGATCAAACATAATGTCACCAAACAGTAGTGCTGCATTTCAAAACGTGCTCAGAATAAATATTTAAGTTTAAACAGAATTTCTTGTTGCAGCGTCGCAAACATTTGTGCAAACACAAACTCGCTGTCTGTCTGTCTGTCCGTCTGTCTGTTGTAATAGCTGCGAGGCGTATAAAAAGTGGTGCATTCTGGCATTTAGAGACACACTTCAATTTGATCAACTATTTGGTCAACAACCAGCAAGGAGAGCTCAACACAATAGCCAATAACAAAAAAAAATGAAATTCCAATTGGTTATTTTCGTAGCCGTCGCGCTTTTTGCTGCCGCAATGGCCCAGACAACGGAGAGTATTGATCAGCTGATCAGTGAGCTGGAAAACCAATTGGCTACCGGCACCAGCACCGGCTGCTCATCCCCCACTAGTTCCGATTATTACTACTACACATCCCCAACATCGACATATCCGTACTATTCCTACTACGATTCCGATGCAGCGACAACAGCCAAACCAATCAAGCAGCAATTCCTGTCGCTGCTCTTCAACAAGAAGGCTGGATAGAACTGAGACAACGGATCGCCAAAACCAAGCCCAGCCCGCCACATCTAGCAAATATATTCTAACGTTAAAATGTGAAAATATACAACTTAATTATCGAAATAAAACTTAATTTATGAACCGAAAAAACAATCATTTAACTATCGAATGTTTCAGTAACTAAATTTATATGATAAAAAAATACGAATGAAAGCAATAAAATTCGTTACAATATAAAAATAAAAATATTAAGTTTGTAATAGAAAACTGACAAATTTGATAAGAGTAGCTCTAAACTTATGGGAGATATGGATCCAGTTTAAGATATATAGATTTAATCAATTCTCTACAAACAAACAATTTGGAGGATGTCATCTGTAATGTGTCTAAATTAATTTGATGCATTCAGCTTTAAAATTGAGCGAGCTATTTAATTTTAAATAACTTTATTTGAATATTATATATATTTTATATTTATATTTTAATGTTAATTATTTTAAAAGGATATTTTAGTTAACATGTGGAAAGTGAATGACATTACACGACTGATCCAAGCCAAAGAATATGCATTAACGCCTTTGGTCAAATTTGTGCGCTTCACTGTAAGCACGACCCGGACAGAAACAAAGGTCAGCCGGCAGACGGAGAGACGATCAGACGGAGCGGTATATCTAGACATGATCATGGTCAGGTGGTGGCGTGGCAACAATGTGTGGTAAGTATAATGATACTCGTCTAATGCTATTCGTATAATGATGATGTTGCCGCCTCCAACAGCAACAGTTTATGGGCTAGAAAGGGGGCGACGGAGTCGGTTTGCATAAATTGCACAATTTTTATTTCTTGTGGCGATGGCACATCAGAATATTCAGCCAAAGCCAAAGGTAAATGTCTACAACTGAAGCTGACAAATTGATTTGAAATGCAAGACGTGTTCTTTGAATGCCACAATACAAGTTTATTTCTCGATAAACACACTCAATCAAAAGCTGACCAAAAATATTCCATTACCCCTTATTTGTCTACAGTGAACTGCGGCTAACAGGAAGATTTATTAAAATAATAATTCAAAATAAAATGTATTTTTATTTTTTTATCATATTCATTAATTAGTATTTGTTGTAAAGAAAATCCACTTGAAAAATAATCCTGCTTATTTTAGAAAACTATTGTTTTATTTTTCAAAGTTTCTTTTCGCTTTGGACAGAAGCTTTTATTGAGGCGCCAAAAAGGTTAAAAGTTGTTGCTGTAATTGACTGAACAAATTGCAAGATTAACAGCAATTTAGAACCGCAACAACACGCGAACAATGCACTTCACTAAGTCAATGTAGAAGAAGAAGATCTAATCAGTTTGGCCAGGCTGTGAGTGTGGCTTCTGATCTGTGCATCTAACAAATGCTAAACACCCATCAATGGCCAAGCTGGGAGTCGACGGCGCTGCAAGTTGCAAGCTGCTAGCAAGGGGCAACAGTAAAGTTCAAGCATTCGGCATTCAGTGCACTCAGTGCAAAAGCCAGCGCCACTGATTCAAGTTTTTGCTATAAATATTCAAACCTTTGCCAGCGCTGGCCACAGTTTCGCATCGAGACGCCGCCAGTTGCCACGCCAGGATAAAAACGAATCCATGCAATACATTGTGAGTTCACAAGTAGCTGATGCTGCCACAGATTTTCATTTTTGTTCTGTCAGCTGTTGACTGTTGCAGCCTTGCTGCTGCTAAACACAGCAAATGCGCGGCCGCAAGGACCTGCCACGGAGCCCATCAAGATAATCCGGCAGGATCAGGAGGTCAACTTTGATGGCTCCTACAAATATGGCTATGAGACGGAGAACGGCATCAACGTTGAGGAGGAGGGCTATCTGAAGAATGCTGGCACCGATAATGCAGGACCGGTGAGTGAGCTACTCGTTTAACGGCCTCAAATCAAGCAGTCATTTGGCATTTGCATCCGAGGCTGCCACACACAAAGTTGCGCAAAAAAAAAAACGAATAGCGAATAGCGAAAAATCAGCGAAACTGACAAATTGTTTGGGTCTGTGTAATTAGCTGTGCATTATTTTCTGCTCTTTTCACTGTTCGCTTTGCCGGCGGCAAAAAGGTCGCACAGGGCTTCTTCTCCTACACCGCGCCGGACGGCACTCCCATCCGCATCACCTATGTGGCCGACGAGAACGGCTTCCAGCCGCAGGGCGATCATCTGCCCACCGCACCGCCCATTCCACCAGCCATACAGAGGGCCTTGGATTACATTGCCACAGCACCACCGCAACCCGCCGAACAGCAAAGCGCCTACACCGCTCGCAGAGGCTAAATAAGCCAAGCTAATTTCCCTCGATTGAATAGAGAGGGAGAGAGCAAGAGAGAGAGAGAGAGAGAGAAGAAGCGTTGTGAGGGACAGAGACAAAAACAGAAAATGGTAAAAAAAAAACAACTATTTCGCACATGTAAATAAATATGCAAAATTAATAAACTGTATATAAACAAGTTTTTGAGCTTTCAAGTTTTTAAAGCCAATTTTAAATTATAGCCAAATAGTAAATCAACAAAGATGAGATAATAAGCATTTAGAAAACACAATTCTTTCTGGCTAGTTAATGGTTTATATATCTTGTCTAGTCTGGTCGACACTACTTGAATAAACTCTGAAATATATTTAAAGATATAAAGCAGAAAGCAGCCAACTACCCAAAAAAAAAAAAATGTGAGTGCTGTTTAACAGCAGATTTAATACTAGAGAGTTAAAAATATTTATTGATCATTAACTTTACTTTTAGTACATGTCAAAATTATGATAATAATTTTAAGTACTTCAGCCTCTTATGTTAAACATTATATTTAAAATTATTATCATATTTTTGAAAAGTCGTTAAAAAAAAGTTAACGAACAATAAATATTTTTAACTCTCATTGTAAATAGATTGGTATTACAGCCTACCTATTTAAAAACATGAAATGCTTAATGGATACTTAATATTAATTTCCAATGTACTCCGCACTGGACAGAGTCTATGGGCCATTAATTTAGTTAGATGTGTATGCATATATATATATATATATGGTTACAATAAATCATATCAAGTTACAGCTGTAACATTATCTACATCCTTGTTTAGTTGACACTTAATATTATATATCAGTAATTTGGTTTTTTTCAGCACTTGATAACTGGTTTTATTTGATAAATGTCTCTCATCGTTGCCCAAAATAGCCCGTTTAAGCAACTAGAGCACATTATATTGATTAAAGTTTCATACACGAACATAAATTTAAAAGCAAAAAAAGTGATTTATATATTTTATATATTGCTGATCTCATTCGCTATTCGTCTTTGCTTCACATATTCAGATTCGAACATATCTCAAATGTAAAGCATACTTTCAGGCTTTTGAGTAAACCTTACAGGCAACTGGTTTTATTTTGGGGTGTGTACTATCAATCTGCAATGCTTTTGTGCTGATGCTCCACATGTCGTTAATTATATCAACTTCTGGCCAAAATTCGTTGCCGCTTCAAAAAAATGTCAGCGTTTCCGTGTCGCTGACGTCGATCGTAAAATTAATTCAATAGATCGCCATAAGAAGAATGGCTCATCCGTTTTATTGCTGCGTGTTGGGCGCAGTTGCTTTCCAGAAAATATGTAGTAAACGCCTCGTAAATCACAGCAATTAATAGATCTAGTTTTGAGCGCTTCGCAAATCTTGTTCGATTAGCTCCGAGCTGGCCAGTTGGCCATAGCACACATAGAACGAGTGAATCTTCCGTGGGTCGGTGGGCGTCATGGCGCTGTATCTCTCTCATGTATATAAAGCTCGAGCCGTGGCCAAGACTGTTCATTGCTGATTGACCATGATGTTGCGTCTAACGGTAAGTTAAGCAATCTGCAACTGCTGCTGCTGTTGCTATTGAATTTTTCTGCTTGCAGATTTCCCTGCTGATCTGCGCTACGGTTGCGCTGGCCCAGAGCGATGGCCGCTATCGTCCTGCCCCGCAAGCCCTGGTGAAGGTCAGGCCCAATCCCGGTGCGGGCCGGAATACGAACGTCAACGACGGACGCTATGTGCCCAGCGATGATGGACGGTATCGCGGCGGCAACGATGGACGCTACGGCGGCAACAACGATGGCCGTTATGTGCATGTGGACAACAAGTATCAGCACGACAATCGTCCTGGCGGCGACTACTCTGGCCGTGTCGATCCCTATGTGGGCGACAAGAACAGGTTCGGTGCTGGCGGCGGTGCTGGACGCGGCGGCAGCGGTGCTGGTGCTCAAGGCGCCAACGGTGCCGGTGGTGCCAGCGGCAGCGCCAGCGGCAGCGGCAGCGGCAGAATCGGCGCAGCCACAACTGCTGCTTACAAGCCACGCCCGACCGCATCGCTGCCACGCCCCGTGGCAATTGTTGATCAGCACGCCAACCTGCAACAGGGTCGCGGCACTGGCGTTGGCAAGGGTGGCTTCAAGATTCTGCGCCAAGATGGCGAAGTCCAGACCGATGGCTACAACTACCTGTAAGTAAAGATTTACCGTTTGAGTAACGGATTATCAACTGAATTTCATTCCCGCTTGCGGCAGCTACGAGACTGAGAACGGTATTCTTGGCGAGGAGAGCGGACGCATCGAGAAACAAACCGAGGGCGAAGCACTGCGCTCCAATGGCTACTACGAGTACACCGGCGACAATGGCAGGCTCTATCGCGTGGACTACGTGGCCGATGAGAACGGTTTTGTGCCCGTCGGCGAGCATATTCCCAAAGTGCCCGAATCGACGCAGAAGCTGCTGGCTTATCTGAAGGCGCAAGGCGTTTTGTAAAAAGGTTTTTGTTTTTTTTTGGAACAAAAATGTTTGTTATTTCGGTTGTCAAAAAATAAAAATGAGTTAATTAAAAATTTAAATTTAAATATTTATCGTTATTCCAAAAAAATTTGGAAGGAAAATCTATAAAAAATATGAACAAAATTAAAAGCAGTTTTGAATATGGTTTTTTATCTTTTCGATCAGTATTAAAAAAATATATATATTTATATATACTTGAGCTCTTTACAAATTTGAAAATTAAAAAACATTTTCCATTAGTTTCTAAATGTATTAATTTTTTTTTTCATAACAAGTTTATTTATTTCATATTTTATATTCCATTTAAGTTAGTTTCGGCAAGATCCGTTGCTGTATATACTCGAGCACCCCATCGATGGTTGACTGTACTTTCATGGGCTGAAAAGTAGGTAAACACAATATAATATATATTTAAGATCCCCGTTTGTTATCAGACTTACATCCTGCTCGGCATTGATCTGCGGATACCCCTTGTCTTCTTCACAGTTGTGATCTTCCGTCGTCTTCTCGGGCTCGGCGTATTCGTAGGCCTGCGCTGGTTGGGACTGGTACTCAGATTGGGTGTCCGTGTCCCAGAGCTTGTTTTCATTCACATAGCTGAACTGGCGCTGCTCCTCGTTGGTGCCGTCGCCGTCGCGCACCCATTCGAATTGAATTATTTGCCAGCCGGTGCCATTGTAGTTGAAGTCGATCATGAAGCGCAGATGATCGCGCGGTCCCAGCGCGAAGTTATCCTCGGCCTCCTGCACACTGGCGGCCAGCTGCTGTTCGGCCTGCCTGAAGATGCCGCGCAAGTCATTGGCATACGGCTGGCCACTGTCGCCGTACCCGCCATCGTAGGGCCTGGGATCGTGCCGATACTTGCCGCTGTTATCCGGTATATACCAGCCGGCGGCGCCGTGCAGCTGGTGGGCATAGTGACCCGGCTTGGGCGGAGCCGTTGGCAGTGGCGGCAGCTGCTCTTCGGATCCTACGGCCCAGCCGAGGCTTAAAAGAAAGGCAATGAGCAGAGCTCTGTCCATCTCGACTAGTTGAATGCGTTTAACTGCAGTTAATCCAATCACTGGCCAGGTTAGTTTCAGTCTCGATTGCACTCGAAGTGCTCAACGCATCGCAGCTAATTAAGTGTCTGGTTTTATGTCGCTGATTCCGCCGTTTAATTATTTAATTACCTACTTTATTCGGTAGTAGCTGCGACCAGTGACTAGTCACTGGGTTGAGCATGCTAATTGAAAATTCTTTGCATACTAACAAGCCATAAAGTGGCTGCCGAGTAATCCAAACTAAACCGCAACTAACCCAACTCGTTTGCGTTGCCGGCCCCCAATTGCTTCTGACCTTTTGATCGACAGCGAAAACAACTCAAAACGGAAACCAGGCGACAGCTGTCACACCTGAACAGGGGTAATCCGATCAAAAGAAGAGCGCGTGCGAAGGCTTAAACACACGTTGCACCGGTAAAAAAAAAGTGTTTGAAATCGGACTAAAAGTGAATCAAGTAAGAATAGTTAATTCCCAAAGGGAACTTAATTTAAGTAAATGCTTTTTATTGCTTTTCTTTCTTTTCAATTGCTGGAACGAAAATCAGTATAAAATTATATTGTATACGAATATATAGAAACATATTCTCTTGGTTCGAAATAATGGGTTTGTGGATAAGGTTTATTACATAAAAAAGAAACATAGAAACTTGGTTCATCATATTCTAGTTCGACTTCATTAAATTTGTTATTCAAAACAAACTTTATTTACAATATATATATATATATTATAAACAATATTTATTATGATTATTATTATTTCATATTTATATATTTGTTTGTTTTTTTATTTTATTATTATTTAAATTTATTTTACACACATTATTCACATTTAATTCGTTCAGAGCTTGCTAGAACTTTTCTCAAACAAAGTTCGTTCCAACCCAATGCAGATCTTAGATAAGCTTTATATATATTATATAATGAGTTTTTTTCTCCGGTCAGCAACACTTGAACACCAGATAAGTTTTTCTAATCGCCTTATTTTTTTTGTAATTGTCGGAAGTTCTGGAAAAGAGCCGTCGGCTAAATTGTTGAGATTTTGTCAGAGTACAATTTGTAAACATTTCAACGGATTTGATGGGATCAAAGTTAATTAGTGTGGTTTAAATCGAATTGAACGCTCATAATAAACAATAAAACGATCGTTTCGCGTTAATGGGCACTCTTAATAACCGGCGATCAATCACAACGGGCGCTAAGCACTCATCAATCATCGGCATTAAAAACACGATGAGAGCAACTCAAGAGACGCTTTGGTCATTATGAATATCTGAAGTGTGCTTGAAATCAAAAGCGATAACGCCCCCGAAAATCTAAAGTTACTCATAATCTTAAGTCTGAACTTTGCCAAACTTTAACTTTAACCTTTGACCTTGCAGACTGACACTGGTCAAACGATCAAATGGTGATCAATATTATAAATATTTGAACTTTAAGTGAAAATGTTAGAGAAGTTTCTATAAAAATAGTAAACCAAATGCGTTACAAACAGAAAAAAAAGATATATATATATGTAAAAAAAACCTTGAAAAGCTTTTAATTTGCGGCCCAAAGCAGCAGCCCTAAAAAACAATCAAAAATATATGACGTCTTTGTCAGATAATAAAAACAAGACTGCGACAGTTTTTTTATTAGTGTAAATTGTAAAACGTGCTGATCCAAAAAGGTATAACACAATAGTTAAAACAGACACAAGTTCAATTAATAACCAGTTATTTATTTCTTGTTTATGTAAATTTTTGGCTGCAATCTATTCGAAAAAAACACAACCAAAAACAACTTTATATAAATAAATGTGCTGAGTTTTGGCTGCGTTAATTCAAACAATGCGTAATTGGGTGTTTTGCAGGCAATAAATTTATTACAAATTATTCGGCTGCCTGCATTCCCTAATTTCTCCCACTTCAACTAAATTTATGCAAGCGCACAAATTATCATCGCTTAAAAGTGACAAAACCCACGAAACAACAAACGAATCTTTTGTCAAATTTAAGACTTTTTTCGATTTTTTTGGGCAGGCGCAAATATATTTAATTGCATTTGCGGTGGCGCCCGTTGGGCTAGACGATCATGTTTTTATTTTGGCGTCTGTCTACAACACGGAATTGTTCCTTCGGCATAATAAAAAAGTTCGCAACCTTGAACTGAAGTTTACATGAAATTGAAATTCCTTTAAGCTGACTAAAGCGCACTACAAAATTCCAGCTTAAAAATAATAATAATTTTAAAAACCAGGTGATATTCCGCTAGTCGGGACAGGTCGACTGGGAGATACCCACAACAAGGTGAACAAAATTAATAAACCTAATTAAATTTATTTTGAATGCAAAAAAAATCTTTATATGGTCGGAGTTGCTTTCCTATGTGTGTTATAGATTTCTACAAAAGTATTATACCCTATTTTTAACTTTTTCAATGGGTATATAGATGGTTATTTGTAATTCCGTCTATTACTTATCTGCCTTTTATTTCAGATAACAAGAAATATATAAAAATGAAACATTTAATTAACTAAAATGTTTGTTTCGTTTTTAGATGTTGAATAACCTGATATGAAATAAAAACAACAAACAAAATATATTTTTTGTTTTTAATTCTGTTTAAATACCAACAGAAACAATCAAGTTAGAGAAATAAAAATTATTTAATTTATTGAAATATAATTAATATTTATTTATTGAGCTGCGTTGATATTTTACTTTGCATTTTACTTTAATATTGTACTAAATAAGCAAAACTCGTTCGCAGTGTAAAAGCGAGTAAAACCGAATATAAACAAGTATCTGACTAGAAGATACCCTGAACCCTGCAAATTTTGCATGCAGTCACACAAACATAACAAGCTCAATTTTGTGGCTCAAGCTCTTCTAGTCTCCGAGTTATGCTAAGAAAACCAGTCATAAAATCGATTTTTATCGATGTTAATGAAACGAGGTAGAGATGAACATGGTTAAGTCAAGTTAGCTTATCGTCCTGATCATGAATATATACACACTTTAGTGAGTTGGAGATGCTTTTTTCTAACTGTTAGTTGGTTAATTGGTTCCTAAATTATGCCGCTAGGTGGCGCCAGTTTGATTGCTCCATTGATAATATTGTACTGTTACGCTCCCATTGGGCGTATACAAGAGTATATATTACAAATTTGGTGTCAGCGTTTATACGGACAGACGGATATTTCATAAGCCCAATATACTCGTTTCTAAAATATAAAAAACCCACCGTTTAATTTACATTATTTTATAATATATATTAATTTATTTAATTAGATTACTGAAGCTACGCATGAAAAATATATACAAAATGTTTCCTTTACATTTCATTTTTATACAGTAAAAAATAATGCAGATAAACATTAATTTATCAGTTATTTAGCACGTACTGATAAAAAATTAAAAAAAACTCTGAAAGCTCTACAAATTTACGAGTCTAACTGCATCGCGTCGGATCGCATCGGATCTCTGATCGGTGATTGAACTTTGCGGTATTTTCAACACTTCTACGCCCACAGATATACTGTACTTAGTATATATATATATATATATATTTATTAAATCGCTGCTTGTATCTAATTAAGCCTCAGATTGCTTGATAATTTGTTGTATTGTTCCAAATGCAGTTCGTTATGACGCCTTTGGCGAAATGTACAAAATGTATTTTGTGTATCGCATTTTGTAAATTAATTTGTTGGCAAAAACAAATGTGAGCCGTTAACAGCCACAAATCATTTGGTTTAATTGATTCCATTAAATGTGCACACACCAAGTGCGCTACCCAAACTCATCCATCTATTTAGGATTCGGCTACCAACTCGCTAACCCGACTTCAACTGGCATTATTTATAGGCATTGTCCGAGCAAGAAACTGTACAATATATATATATGTCGAATATAGAGCGAGTGATAATTAAACAAACCCAGAAACCGGCTAAAAAAAATAATCATAATAATAATAATTACGAATTCAGCTGACAGTCAAGAAAACCCACGCCCAGAGTAATGGCAATTTATGGCCCACACTCAACGCTCAATACCGACCCTATAAAGAATTCAATTGCTGCCACACAAATGCTGTCAGACAGACAGACAGAAAGCAGGTGAAAATACGCATATATCATATCCCGAAAACGGGAATTAGGTGCAATAAGAATCAATGTTATGAATATGGCTGTCAACAAAAGGGCAAAATCCTGGCGAAATCAAAGACAAAGTTGGAAAAATAAGCACACTAATATTAACACAATTTCGTAGAAATTACTTTATTATTAGTCATTAAAATGGAATGAAAACAAAATTTGAAAAATTTTATAGAAAATAATCTTATAAAAATTCATTAGGATATAATATAATATAATATAATAAATATGTCAAAGCAATATATATCTTTATGAGTAACAGGCTTACATAAATAAACATTAAACATTTCTGCATACTTTTTTAATCAAATAATTTCATTATTTTCTTGATATGCTCGATTGGTCTAATCAACAAGCTTTTCAGTTTCATTCAGAAACTGAAAAATTTGTTATTTTTTAATAATAATATAGTCAGAAAAATATCTTTTTGTCAGTGAAAGCATGGTATGAATTAAAAAATGGTTTAGCTGTTAAAGATTAGAACCGAAACATCATATATATATATATAAAAATAATAATAATAATAATAATAACTCCTGCCACAAGCGATTAAATTCCAAACAATAAGTCACAAAAGCGAAGGGCAAGTCAGAGTACTCTTCCTAAAAGTGCCGAACGAAAGATACCCTGTATCCAGCACAAAGGAAGCATAAATATATTTTAGAATTATAATCTTATAATCTGCGCGATAGGCTTATATGCTTACAATAGAAACCAAAATGTAGCAAACAAAAATTACTGAATCGATTAATCTAATCTGAATCTGATTAATAATGTAAATAATAAATATAATACTATGTAGCCTGTTGAAGTTATGCAAATGTATAATTATGTCACTCATTGCTCATTTTAAATGGGGTACAGGGTATCAAATAAAAGCAAAAATAATTTACTTTAAAACCAAACGAGAGCTTAGTCAGTCAGTCCGTGGTGATATGGTGCTACGGCTTGCCCAATTCTAAAGTAGTTTGTGCTCCGACTTCTTGCTGAAAGCTCGTTTTTATAAGTAATCTCAAAAAAGTACGCTCTAATCAGTGACTATGATACGCAACGCTGTCGCACTGCTATCGGGTTTCACTGTACTTTCAATTGTGTGCAGCAGTTGCGCCAGCGAAATACTCCAGTGTTATTCCTGTGTCGGGGCAAAGGAACTCAACTTATTGCACCCGCGTCCGGTGTGCTCACAACTGAGAGATGCGCCCGAATACAAGGTACTCTGTCCCAATTCGACGATGTGCCAGAAGACAGTAACCACCATGATCCTTGAAAATAATTCGGAACGGACAATCGTTTTAAGAGGATGCGCCAATCAAGTAAACATTAGACAGGAATTGAGGAATAATATATACAAGGATGTTGCAGTCATAGAGGAGCCCTATAAGAATGGCTGCATTGAGAGGAAAAGTGACAATATGTTGACAGTAACAGTAAAAGAATGCTATTGCCGGGGCAGCCTGTGCAATTCGTCGACCCATGTTGGCCTCAACAAATCCATATATATAATATATGCAATGTTCCTGTTGATCAGCATACATTCACTGATTGGGAATTGAATGTACTTAGCTTTGTCGGATTATATAGAATTACCCAATGCAGTAGCATTAACGCTAAATATCTTTAAGAAGTTGAATAAATACATTAATTTATATAGACAGTTCCGGTTGTCAAATCTATCCATGTACTTAAACTAAGTAGTCGAAAGCGGATTATAGAATTTCGAATTGAATTAAACTTTGAGAATATTTGCGATATACGATACAGTCTCTGATTGCAGAAATGTGTTTAAGAAAGTGTGAAATGCTCTTGACCAGAATGGGAATCAAGGTCATTGTCAAGTGTGAGTCAGCTGGAAGCCATATAAAGTGGCAACAGCTGCATTCCGAATGCCCAATCGAATTGGATTTGTAATTGATTAAAAGTCAGCATATTTAAATATTTATCAAGTATTTGTGATTTTTATGAATGCCATAATTATACTCACTATACAGACGCATTCATGAGTGTGATTCAAGAGTCAAAAACCAGCAACAGCAGCAGCAGCAGCAAAAACAACACCAACAACAGCCACGCGACGTGATTCACAGCGAGTGGGATTTGGGGATTTGGTACGGAACGGAATGGAGTGGAGTGGATCAATATGAATCGGATCGGGTTCAGTGTACGACCTTTGCAGTGCAGTGACTGTACCACACCGTTGCTCCTCACCCTCCTTTCTCCACATCACCACTTTTCTCTGCTCAGGATCGTCTGTTTAATCAATTTTTATGATTACTGTCGCAATTAATCCGCGCAATAAAAAGATATGCTTAGCAACGGCAGCTGCAGCTGCCACCAAGCTTTTGGCCAGGCCAGCGCAGTTAAGCCCTATCAGGCAAAGAACCGTTAAGTTAAGTTAAGCAAAGGACCCGAGGACAAATAACAGCGAAGTCGTTGTCAACGTTTGCCGCGCAATTTAAATCAATTTTGTCAACATTTTTCTTTGCCGCCTGTTGCCGGTTTTAATTCCGATTCCGATTCCGGTTATATATGCGCATACCCATATGCTGGGGTACCAAGCCCCAGACCCCAGACCCCAGTCCCCAGTCCCAGCCTCAAAATTAATGCATTTCGCATTGCGGCAGGCGTGCTCAATTTTTTTGAATGTTTTTTTTGTCTTTGCTGTTGTTGTCGTTGTTGTTGGTGTAGTGTTTCCGTTGTTTATTTTTTTTTTATAATTTATGATTTCATTACGGCACTTTTATGGCGCTTCCGAGTGCCCCAGGTAGTTGGCCGGGATAAGATCTACCAAGACGGTGTTGTCATCCGAGTTTATGTTCCCAGTTTCCGCTATGCAGCAACAACAATGCGATTAACCAAATATAAGTAATCCGATTCGTTTAATCATTAAAATCGAAAAAGTTGTAAGAATTATGCAATTTTATTAGTAAATCAGCGAAGTATATTAGTAACAAATAGCATTATAATAAATTGAAATTTATGTAAAAACAAGAAATTTATTTTTGAAATATAAAATCAGAGAAAATCATGCTTAACAACAATTATTTCAATGAAATAAATAAAATATTAGTGCACAACTTTTTTTTTACTTTACCACAGATTTTGAACTAATGCAAAACTTTGTAAATATAAAATATCAAAAAATCCAAAAAAAAAAATTCCGTTGAATTCTTATAAAAAGTTTTTAATATTGCTTATATGAGTAATGTAAAAAATATTTTTAATAAAGATGACTAAATTGTATTGAATCAACAACCTAATTGCTTATATGTATATATTGAATTCTGATATTTAAATATTTTGTGGCGCTTGCAGACCGAAGCTGACCTTTGTTCGGCTTCAGCAATAAAATGAATTCTGATAAGGAGTCGCCGCTGGTAATACTCACAGAATATTCAGCAGAAACTGAATGACGTTTCCAGGGGGGAATTTAGCAGCAATTTATTTTAGGAAAAACAAGATGTATTAATGCGTAGTAGTTTGGGACACTTGGAATATGGAGTTACTTATGAATAATTGATTAATGCCAAAGGTGCATTCGCATTGGGTGTTATAAATTAGACGAATTATTTAATTGAATTAATTCGTAATTACAATTATTGGCAAATGAGCAGCAGTTTAATAAAGCGTACAGTTGATTTCAACAAATGCTTAAATAATACAAAAACAACGTTAAAAGATTAAAACAATAACCAAATTAACAACAACAGTAACAAGAAGAACCCGTCATGTGTCTAAATTAAAGGGAGCGCAGCTCAAGATACTTTTTTTTTTTTTGGTTTTCGTTTATATTTTTTTATGGTATTTTTTTTTGTTTTTATTGTTTCTCTTGTTGCTGCTGTTATTGAACTGAACCGAGATGAACTGCGCGAGCAAAGTCGTCTGTCTGAGTTGATCTGTCGAAGAGCTCTCAAATCGAGGAGTAAATGAGGCTAACTACCTCTCCCAGACGCGCGAGAATTTAGGCGCGGCGAGTGAGAATCGGTTTGCGAGATGCGCTCGCAGCGAACTTGGCACATTTCTATATAAATTGGGTGTATCTCAGCGGAATACAAACATTCCTGTTGCAGCAGCAGACGCGTTAACCGCACCAGGATCTTAACGCAATCGCAAAAGGATAATTCGCAAGGATAAATAAAAAAATAAACAAAACAAATCAAATCAAATACGCAAAATGTTCGCGAAATCAGTGCTAAGCGTTTGTGTGATTGTGGTGAGTAATTTGTGAAAAAGGATATAAATGCAGTGCAAATATGTAAAAAGTGTCACAAAAAAAAAACGAAACGGATACGATTTCATTTATATAAAGTATACGCATATCAAGTATACGCCGCTTGGGCGCCAAAGCCAATTAGTACAGTTATATATAGAACTGGCAATAGTCAGAGCGAACGTATTCGTGCCAAATCAGTTAAAGTCAAATTTCATGGCTATGCAGGCGTTGTTTTGATTTGTTGACAGACTCAAAGTCAAATCTTTCAAAATTTTATTAATGGTATTTCAAATATCATAAAACATTTCACAAGCCGAATAAATCAGCGTGCATTTATTGGCTGTTTTTTACGTTTTACACTTCCGGCCGGCTAATTGAGCTGTGAATAAGTCGCGTTTAATATGCCAAATTCCATAAGCCAAATATTTTAAAACTTATAAACAAACAACAACATTATTTACAGGGCCTTGTTGCAGTCAGCCGCAGCAATCCCGTTGATAACAATGGCAAGTATACGGTTTCAGAGCCAAACTCAAACGATGGCAAATATCGTGCGCAAGACGATGGACGTTACCATCCGGGTTCTGCGGAAGAAGGTATTTGAGTTTCTAACCGTTCGGTTATTTGATACCACAAGCTGTTGCATGACGTCGTCCACTGCATGTTGGAGCCAAACGCACTAACAACAACAACAATAAAAACCAACAACAACAACAACAATGATCTCAACGAAACAATACCCACGCACACTAACTAACAACATACATATGCATTTCTGAATGTATTGTTACTCGCTGATAACCCAATTAAATTTAAAAATTCGTGATAATAGCAAAGTTCAAGCTCAAGCTACAAATTTTATTTTCGCTTTTATTTTTTTTGAAAATTTTAATCTTTGGCTACACTGAAAGCTTTTGCTGACTTTATTGTATCGCACACTAACCCATAAAACTTCCTCCTTATAGCAATATACTTTTATATATATATATATTAACATTTAATTTCTTATAGGCCCAGGTGGCTATCGGGATGCTTTAGGTAAACATAAATGTGTATTTAACTAGAAAATTGTTTATTTTCATACAAAATCATTTACACACTGAAGAACAATTTTTAAAAACTCAAAACTCTCTCTTTAACAATGTAGTTTTATAATACTCTTTCGTCTAACCATAAATAATAATTTTGATAGTAAAAATTTTTAAAATAATTAAATGTTCTGGCTTTCAAAATGAAACTGTATAAAAAACTTACTGTTATTGCACAGAATATTATAAATTTTTTAGAATTAGAGTTTGTTAACCTGTTTTTACAAAATTCAAGGTTATCCGCACCAAATAACTCACACACACATACACATGCAATTGCTTCAAATTCACACATATTTTCTAAAAATTGTTCGAATCTGTTTTTTGTTCCTCTGATCAGGTCGTTATCATCACATGGTGCAGCCATATCAGCATGTGAGCGATAACCGTGAACTTGGCGTTTACCATCATATACCCTATCCATACGATGGTGGGTATGGACCATATTCGGGCCTCAATCGCCCCTATGTGCATGATGACAGACCCTACAAGTAAGCAAACAAAAGTAAAAAATATTTAATATTATTTTTTAATTCAAAAACTTGCTTTTATTCTATTACTTATAGCCACGATCTGTACACAGTAAGTAAAGCCGAGTTTAAAGTACCCGAAATTCGCTTGGAATACGGCTTTCCCGATCATGAACCACAAATCGAATACTAAAGCTAAAGCGCTATATCTAGTACCAAAAACAAAAACAAAAAAATCAAAGCAGTATTCAAAGATATCCCCGCAATTAGCCCGTACTCCCCCCAAAGCTTTCATAACTCAAACAGCATAACACACCAAGAAGCCATTAATTCAAAAGCTACCCGCCAAGCGTTATCCGTTTCCTGCCACTCCCAAAGCGCTGCATGCCTGCATATGCATGACCCACCACACACACACACACACGCACGCACACACACACACACACACACACACACTTCCACACCTCAGACAATTTGAAGAGCTCGATCGTTAACACGTACCATAAAAAAAACACAGTCGACAACAACAACCACAACGAAGAAGCCAACAACAACCACAGAACGCACCACAACAACAACGACAACAACTACGACAACGGCACGCCCCATTCTCTTCAATTACGATGACGAGGGACGCCATAAGATTCTGCACCAGGAAGAGGTTCGCAAGAAGGACAAATATGATCATGCGTAAGTTAACATATATAATTGTCATTCAATCGATCATTCGCTCATTCCGGCATTCCCTTTTATCTTTAACTGCACAGTTTCCTGACGGAGAACGGTATCTATGGCGAGGAGCAAGCGAAAGTGCATCATGGCGGCGGCACCCATGCCCAGGGCTACTACGAATACACCGGCGACGATGGCAAACAGTACCGCGTTAACTATGCTTCTAATGATCGTGGATTTATGCCCGAGGGCGATCATATACCGACACCGCCGCCCATTCCCGAGGCCATTGCCCGCGCCCTCAAGTACGTGGAGGAGCAGCACAAGTTGAACGGCAATCAGCCTCTGTACGATCATCGCGGATTCCGCATCAATCACATGACCAAGGACATTAAGGCCCAAATCAAGTCCATGCACCTGGAGAGAATGCCCAAGGAGCTGAGCGATCAAATCCGCATGCTCGAACACGAAGTCGAGCTGGCCGAGGAGGAGGAGGCGCGCGAGCTTGAGGAAGAGCAGCGCAGAAATAGTGTTTATCAGGTTTAACTCAATGCCGAAAGGCATTGCTGTGTTCTCATCCAAAAGCCATAGGGATTGTGTTGTGCCCAACGCTATCTGAAGTCCCCCCAAAGCCCTGACACCCTATACCATTAAAATGTCCCCCCATTCCCATGCATTTGCCGCCAGCAGCGGGCAAAACTATAACAAGTCAACGAAAAATTGCAAAAAAAGACAAAAAAACAAATGAAAATTTCCGCAACAAAAAAAGAAAAGAAAATGAATTGTACACAAAAGAATTTGGTACTTTGGTATAGCCACGCCCACATATGTTAATATTGTATTTATTTATCGATATATATATTTAAATTGTTGTATGAATATAAAAACAAAGAAAGACAATTATTTTTATATATTTTTAATAAACATAAAGCATTATTTGTTACAAAAAACTCAACATAGTATTTATTTTCTATTTATAGTTGATGAATTGTTGATTTTAAGAACATTCAAAGTATTCATTCAAGTATTCAAGTATGACCTATATTATGGAGACGAAGGCCAAGGGTTTTAGAGATTAAAAAAACCAATTAAAAATAAGTCACCAACACAGTGTGAGACCGTTTTGTTAATGAGTTCATTGAACCGAAATAAACGTTTTTAGTATTGATTAAATAGCGTATAAAAAATAAATTGCTTTAAAGTGTCTAATAGCTAATTTGTTTTCAACTCTTTTCTATGGCAAATATTTAGTCAGATATTCTTAAAAATATAAAATTCATTCTTTTAATTATACAAAATTTCACTTTTATAAGTGTATTTCATATTCGGCATTTGAAAAATAACTTTAGACATGTTTACTGAAATGCGCAAATTTAAATTGTTTTGTAAATTTGAATGTAGATTTTAATTAAATGTCAATGGCCAAATAAATTTAAATTCTGTTTTGCCATACATTTTAAGGTCAACGAAGTGTATATATTTTTAAAAATTAAATATTTATTATATTGAATGTGATTTTTTTATATGCAAATAATTTGAAGCAGCGCTGCTTCGACCAAAGCAACAACTTTTTAATTCTGATTACCTTTGATTACAAAATTTGCTCGTAATTTAAAGCACACTTTTGTGCGGAGCTTTTAAATGCGCTAGCTGAGCTTTACATTGTTTAAAAAGCTTTTTTACAAGCAAAAAAATGAAGATAGAATAGATAATATCTAAACACTAGGCATTAAATACTCTAACAAACTTGTATTATAAATACGGACTCATAAATTTTGAAAACTCGTAATTCAAAAAATTAGGCATAAAAAATATGAGTATTACTCTACTTTATTTCCGATCGATAGTGCCTTTGACAGCTATTTGACATATAGGTCTGATCAGGCCGAATTCGTCATAACAATTTAGCTTATATAAGAAAATTAGTATATATAAAGACTTCCCCATCAATACTTTACACAGTTCATGACAAAATCATAATGGCCTTTGCAAGAGTATAAAAGCAATATATTTTAACTTTTATCAATTTGAAGCCAACCAATGAAAAGAAACTTGCTAGTCGCCATTTTCTGTTCATTATGTTTTCGTTAGTAAATTTAGTTTTATAATCTAAATTCGTTACAAAACACTTTAAAAAAATTTTTAAAAGGTAATTTTAATTAGTCGAAATTTTGTTTTACATTTAAGATATCATAGAAAACATAATCCCTTTGTTATGTTTAAAATATGAATTAATGACAGAAAATAGCTCTAAACAAATTAATCCTCTTTGCGACTGAGTGAATGGATCGATTTCAGACCAGATTATGCAGATGCTTCCATACAATTTAAAGCATAATAGCTGATAAGATTTATTGCAGAATTTATGATAATTTCATCATTGCTACAAAGCGATTGAAATTCCGCATTAAGCTCATAAACTAGATTTTATAAAATAAGAATATATTTTGTTTGAGTTTATCCAAAAACTGTATAAAAAAATTAAATTTATTTCTCTTTTGACTCCTGTTTCTCTTTGTGTACTTCTTGGACTAAGCGCAACAAGAAAACCAAACTTATAGGTTTTTTTAGTCAGCAAAAACGGTCCTAAATTTAGTTTTTCAAAATGTACATTCAAAAACTTGTAGTTTATTTTTTATTGTTGTTTATTTAAGTGTGGATTGTATTAATGTCTCGTGTAGACCACGCTAGCCGGCGGCTGTTGATTAGCGTAGAGGGCAGCATTTGGACCATCATCTAAAATTATTAAATTATTAAATTATAAATTTTTAAATTATTAGTTTTCAGTTACGTTTACGTACAGGTAATAACGGGACGAAAACCATTGGCATCAGCCACATATTTGACACCGACGCGCAGTCCTTCAGGCGATATATAGGAATAGGCGCCATCCACTTGCTCCTCCTGCTGGTTGTTGCCAATGCTAACGGGCACGCCCCGTTCTTCGCCGTGAATTCCGTTCTCAGTCTCATAGTTGTAGGCATAGGACCCGGTGCCGTAATTGGCCTCATTCGACTGCTCGACGATGCGTGCAACTGCATTGGCAATGAACGGATTGTAGTTCTTATAGAAGTTGTCGTAGTAGCGTCGCTGATTGTACAAGTCGCGATTCCTGTAGTACAAGTCCCTATAGAAGGGATTGTTCAGATAAGGATTATACTGACGTTGCGCATTGCAGGCGATCAAAAGCAGAGCTAGCACCAAAAAGCCAGAGGCCTATGAATAAAATGTTAATTAATAAATTAATTTTAATTAGAGCAGTTTCAATTTGAACATTTTAGGCACTTTATAAAACTTAAGCTTAAGATTTACCAATTTTAGAGACATTGTAAATGGAAGAGATTGGCTACTCTAACGTTGATCTATAAAATGAAACTGTAACGGAGCAGAGCTTGGCGGCAATATTTATAACGACGTGTGGCTCCGTTTAGCATTTGCATTAAATTTCGGGCCATAAAATCATTATATTCGGTCAACGCTCAGCGCTTAACATTGGTAAATGAAATCCAATCTGAGCGGTGGCCGAAAGTTTTTTTTGTCGGGCTTGCTAATTTCCGCTTAGAATTTTGATTGTTATTTAAATTCGGATGCTTTTAAACAAACTTCGCATTTTCAGTCAAAGCTGGATCAAACCGACTGCATGTTTAGAAAATATTTGTTAAATAAAAGCAAAGATTGAATTGTTTTAATTTTAAGATTTTATGAGCTTTCCTTTTTTATTCAGATTCAGATTTTTTACAGAGTATCTTCAGGTCTATCATTCACAGCTCCTAATCGTGTTTGCATACATAAGTTAAAATTAAGAGCAGTTGGAGATTCGCACAGGAAATATGGTAAACCAGCTACCACAGCCAAATTTCGTTAGACAAATGGAGAAATCAAAATTGAGGGGGAAAAGGGTCAAAATTATTCAACTGCTCAATATAGATAAATATGAATCGGATTTTAACATATAAATGAACAGTTTACTGATTAGGGAGGCTTCTTATTAAATTGCTAATTTCATAATTGAAATTTGAGAAGCCGCCTTATTGAAGCATAAATTAAATTGCAAATTTTCGAATAAAGCAAAATTTTGAATAGGCAAAAAGTAAATTTTTATATACGCAAGTGTATAAAATTTGTGATAAGCAAAGCAACGAAAATATCCGACTTGAAAAATTAACAATACTCATTATTTAAGATAAGTTTTTACAAGTTAATCCAAGAATGTTGCATGTTAAAATTTAAAAAAAATTTTAAAAATCTTTGAATAACACATATTCATTTTGAAACCATTTTTAATGCAAGCCCCGTCTTTTTATTCTACAGAAAGATCCACCTTAATGTAGAAAATTAAGACGTTTAGCTCCGCACAGAATACGAAGTTAACTACTGTAGTTGATATCATAAAAAAGATTAAGCAAATTACATTGATAAATTACTAATGAATGCCTTTAAATTGCCATGAAAATGGCACTCAATGAATGATTTGGTTAGTGAATGAATGAATAAGTACAAAGTGGTAGAGGGGAACGGCACTCGTGTTGCCATCGTTGGCCTTCACATTTTGCATGCGGCTGCAACAATGGGTGCCACAGCTATTGCAACAGCTCGGAGCTCTGAGGAGCCAAAAGCCATGCGACCCAGAAGCCGAGTCATCAGATCGGAGACAAATATAGAATTAGCTGTGTTTTATATACTGCTTTAAGCCCTGGGCTAAACAATTACGCAAATTAAAACTATATAACAAAATGAAGTGTCACAATCAATCATAAAGATAATATATATATTCAGATCCCTATTATAAAAATAAAAAATTGTATCTTATAATTTATCGGTAACTATGCTCGTATCTGAAATGTGACACTATTTGTCAAGCTAACTAATTTTACGGTCCCAGCTCAAAACTGGATTTTTTGAGCAGCACGGAATGCGTTAAACTGATTAACCAATGTTTCAACAAAGCAAACAAAAAGATTTTATTGATCAATTTACATAAATGAGTCGTTGAAATTCTTTTTATTAATTGGATCGAATTTATTTATGATTTTTAAAGGCGCTTTTGAATATTCATTGAATAATTATGCCATCTACAAATTGGATTTTGCTGTCTGAATGAACATGAGATTCGCTTTAACTTAAGATAAGGAATCCATAATATTTGGATTGAATAAATTTAGAAAATTCATGATTTTTGAGAGAAGAGAAACCAAGTAGTGTAATAATCCAACTATTTTATTCCACTTAATAACCTATTTAAAATTAATTTTTTTTTTTTATTAAGAAAGTATATTTTGTTCTACAGTACCCTGTTTATTACTGAATTAATTACTGTATTAAATATGTAAAGGGTTAATTTTAATATTTTATGTGTATATAACACCTGCCAAATATTAAATTCACTCGTAATTAAACACACGCCCTATTCAAAAGGTATAAAAAACACCCACACGAACCCACGAACAATTAGTTTGAATTAAAACTTTGGAATGGAAACGCAACGGAACTACGACGATTTCACCTACTGGCCGAATATGCTGTTCAAGTCAATGGGATTTGATTTCCTGAACACACCGAAACCACAGTGGCAGGCGTTACTATTGCGTATTTACTGGATAATATGCTTGGGAGTCACTCCTTTATTGTCTACTATTTGATACTGCGCACCGTCGAGTGGGAAGTACTCGATGGAAATCCCACAGCCATCATGAGATATTCGATGATCTACTTTTTTGTGATCAACACCAATGTTAAATGTACGATCTTTATGTTTAATCGCCAACGCCTCCGGGCGCTAAATAACAAGTTGCGTGCTATTTACCCAACTGAAGAGTCCGAACGCAGAGAGTATCGGGTAAATGAGTTTTACTGGCCGCGCGGTGTACGCTACGGTATCTATTATTTCTTTTTCGTCGCCTTTCTCGTCCTTACCGGTCCGATTATTCAATCCACCTGGTTATACCTTTACCAATGGTATACTGTGGGTGGCGAGGCCAGGTTTGTGTATATCAGCGCGTATCCTATCAAACGTTTCGAGTCGATGACTCCCATGATTTGTGTCCTAAGCCAGTGCATAGATATCGCCTTTTCGCACTATCTAATGAATGCCAACCTGGGCACTGACATCTGGGTGATGTGCCTCTCTGCCCAGCTGAGCCTGCACTTTGCCCACCTGGGCAGACAGTTGGCAGCCTACAAGCCCAGCCGACGGAGCCAGTTCGACGATTGCCAATTTTTAATTCGCTTAGTACGCAAACATCAGCATTTATTCAGGTGAGCAAACATTTTTTAATTGAAACTAAAAAAAATTTTAAATTAAATATGGGACAGTCTTGATTTAATAATCAATAATAAATTATCGACTTTATTAGAAACATATTATTAAAATAAATACAATCAGAAAATTCTAATTGTAATTATTAATTTTAACAATATTTCTTAAATTGATGCATTTTGCATTCTAAGAATTTTATTTTACGTCCTAAATTTTAGTATTTATTTTTCAGCTAATTATTGTCTTAAAACATAAACTAATAATTTTATTTAGTCTACACAAGGAACTCAATGAAATTTTTGGCATGCTGTTGGCCTTCAATTTGTTTAGCACGGCAACAATTCTATGTTGCGTTGCCTTCTATACGATATTGAAGGGCCTGAATCTGGAGGGAATTGGATTTCTGCTGTTTTTCTTTAGCTATTCCTCTCAGTTCTACATGCTTTGTTACTATGGCCAGATATTGATTGATTGGGTAAATCCAACCATTCTTATTACTAAGTCTAATTAATATACTAAGCAGTCTCTGTCTTCTAGAGTAAAAACATTGCCTTGGCTGCCTACGAAAACAAGTGGTATAACGGTACGCCCACCTATCGTAAACATCTGCTCCTCATTATGCAACGCGCTCAGAAACCAACTGAACTATCGGCCAAAGGGGTTATAATTATATCGCTGGATACCTTCAAGAATGTAGGTAAATATTTTATTCTTTAATAACCCAACTAACTATATCAATTTTACAGATGATGAATATAACATATCGGTTTTTTGCCGTCATACGCAGACTGCTGGGAAAATAATTGGAAACATTAAAAACATAAGTCAAATAATAAACAATTTGAGATTTGTCGTATTCAACAGATTTGGAAGATTTCTATTAATTTACATTAAATGAACATTTATTAAATAAGATTCACCTTCGGTTCAATGCAGCAGCTCAATATACACAAACGGATTAAAATGAATCTGAAATGAAAAAGTTGGAATAGTGGCCTTCGTTTTGCCGAAAAGTTAATACCCTTTCAGACACTACGTAATCAATGAGCTTCTATGAACACAAAACGAAACATTTTGTTCTTATAATAGTAGTATAATGAAATTTATAATTGCCAATTGTTTGATAAATAAAAAAAAGAATAGTTCATAAAAAACCTGCACTATATGATATAGTGATGTCATCCTGCCACAATATGTATTTGAGATCAATAATAAATTTACTTTATGAGGTGGATGATCTCTCAATTTGTAACAAATTGTTATCATAAATAACAAAGTCGGTTCTTCGTGTTTACTTTTAGTACGCAATTTGATGCCAATTTTGCGACAATTTTATTACTTTATTAGTGCCTAATTGTTCATTACATTATTCCTTGTCCGTTAAAGACCGCACTCGTATATAATTCTGATGACTGAGCTGGGTTTGTGCAGTAGCTGAATACTCTTGACATGGCCTAAACCACTGACATTTAACCAACTGGTTGGACAGCATTTCCAATTATATGTTTGTGTGAAGAATGTGATAATGATTTATATAATATTGTCAACGTATTATATTGTAATTTATATTATATTTAATTTTCATACTTAATCAACGATTTCTGCCATTTAAAAAATTTACCATAACCATTAACCACATAGTGGATTGGATTCTCAATTCAAATGTCAGGATGCGTTGAAAATGATTATACCCATATATTTTTAAATTTTTTTTCGAATGAAAAAATATAAAAAAAAAATTTTTTTTTTAAATGCATCGATTTTAAATTTTCCTATGGGTCTGAGAGCTTTACATGTCCAAATTTTTCTAAGTTATTGCATGATTTTTGACCAAAAATTTGACCCCCTCAGAATCAAGTTAAATGTTGTTTTTTATGCTATTTGTGACCAGCAAAATCGATTAAAAATGCCAACTCGCAATTTTAAATTTTGAAAAAAAATTTTTTTTTGAAAATTCACAAGGGGGTACATGATTTTTTCCAAAAAATTAAAAAAAAAAAATTTTCAAAAATACATAGATTTTTAATATAGACTCGATCTAAATGAAAAATCATGATCAGAATGCCATCAACCATAAGAATCGGTTCATTTTTGACCAATTTATGGGTTTTTGAAATATGATACCCATGGGTTCGAGGGCTTTTCATGTTAAAATTGTGTTAACTAATCTTTAATATTTCACATTTGGTAACTTTGGCTCAAAAACTGTGTCTCAAGTCTCCTTCTTCAATAGCGCCGAAAAAGTTGCGTACATCCAGATGGACACACGGACAGCATGACAGATTTTATATAAACCCAATATACTAATTTCACTTAATGAATGAGTATAAAAATTAAATAAATTATGCAATTCTAAAAATTGTTTTATATGTCATAAAATGTACACATATGTTAACATTTTCAACAGCAAACAATAAAATGAGGCGCCAGAGGAGGCGTCGGGGCGGCACTGGCCGCTGTGCTTTTGGCCTTCACATTTCGCGTGCGGCTTGACAGAATCGCAAGCAACTCGAGCTGTGTGCAACAATAGCTGCGATTGCAACAATGCAACAGCTTGACTAATGTAAACTAAACACAGAAGCAAATTTCAATTTTACACACAACGCAAAAACATCAAATATACATTTCAATAAATAATGGCAAGTGATTAAAATTTATTATAGAGTAAAATAATAATTTAATCAATATTACAAAATGTACACGTTCGAACTTTAATTATTCAATATGCATTCATTTACATATATTAAAACTCTTGGTGTGAAATGGTTTTCCAGAAAAAATAAATTAATGTAGGGTGAGTTAATTGCTTTAGTGTGAGCTAACCAAAAAGTTACGTTCTTTTAGTAAACTCTATTAGAACCCTTTTAAGATATTCGAAAATTGTAAAATCGAAAAAAAAAAAACATTTATGACAGCTGATAAAAATATTCAAATTGAATATGCTGTATAATTAACACTAATTGCCATTAAGTATTCCACCCAAACACAAAACCCACACACAACACTTTGTGAGTTCCACTAACTTTTAGCATTTATGAGTTAATTTGCATAACGAAGACTCACCTTCGCCTTCAGCGTGGCATATGAAGCTGCACAGACGGATTAACATCAATACGAAGAATAAGAGGCGGGCTAATAATGCCAGCCCAAAGTGCATATACATATACATATATATATGTGCATATTTAACATATTTCAATTAAGTGCAATCGCATCTGAATTGGTTTCGATTACAAGTTCAATATTTACCCGTGAAACTGATCTAGTAAAAAGTTTGATCTAACTTTAAGCTGCTCCTTGACCATGAAATTCAGGCCGTTCAAGCATTGCCTTACATTCGCGCTGCTCTGCTCAGCTGCATTGCCCCAGAGCTGACCATTTCAGAGCTGAGCTGGGTTTGTGCTGCAGTAGCTAAAGATAAAGATTCTCGACATGAGCGAATCCACTGACATTTAAGCACAGCAACTGGTTCGACTACTGCTGCATTTGCTATTTGCAATTATTTATTTATGCCTGCATTGACATTAGCATTATACACTACACCGATTGGCTGTAGTTGGGTGCCGAAAACTATGCCGGCCATGTCCGGCCGTTTAGGTCTAGACGCAGCCAAGCCACGCCAGTTTGGGCGACTCTTACGCAATGAAATATCAATTCAGCCAAAGGAGGCCCAAAGAGCTAAACAAATTGTGTTACACGCCATACAGAAGATGACACGATCTTCAAGGCCAACAAGACTTGGCAATAAAATGCTGCACAGCGCGTGTCAAAGTCAGTGGTTAGAGATGAAGATGATGATGAAGACGAAGATGAGCGGGAGATGAGGCATCTGTTCTATGCTTTATGGCCAACCGGTCAACTGACATTTTGCAGTAATTGCGGCTTGGATGGCTTATTAGAGAAGTCATGCGTAATATTTCAAGGTATACATTTGTCAAAAAATTTAAATTTTAGTTTTTATATACAAATTAATTTTTTTCGTTTAATTCTATAATTTTTCATTTTTCATTTTTTTTTGCTTTAATATCGAAAGACTTAGGCAACGAACTTGCAAGCTGAGAATTTTTTTTCTGCGGCGTAAATAGTTAATTTAGAAGTTGTTGTTATTGCCGCTGCTTGCGCAATTTAAAATAAACCCATTAAAAACATAGTATAATAAATATTAAAATTAATGCAGTTGAATGTCTTCATAATTATAAAGCGCTGCCGAACACTAGTCAACAGGCAATAACAATAGACCAGACCCCAAAAAACTAGAAGGCAGCAACATTTTCAGAGCTTCCACTAACTGGCAATTGTTTTGCTTATTGCCACAGTCTGAACAACAACAACAACAGCAACAACAAACACTACTTGGAATACAATATGGCAACAATCTTTGGGACAATCTTGTCACGAAATTCTGTCGCCGTCTGTGTTTGTGTCCCCATCTGCCTGCAACAGCCAGCACCAAGCCGACCCAAACTATTCATTAGACGCGCCTACACTTTGGCAGCAGAGGCAGCAACAGCAACAGCCACAGCGGCAGCGGCCTCTTCGCGTTTAGCAATTTTTGGCATTTTGACCCCAGTACAACACACACACACACACAGACACATACACAAACACAGCGGCATGCCCTGAGCCCGAATTTGGGCGCACTGTGGTACCACAGTGAACTTTGTTTGATTTGATTAAAATTTCAAGTATAATTCTTTCTTAAATTATAATTTTTTTAAAATTTAATATAACTTATCTCTGATTTGAGTATAATATAAACTTTAAACAAACATAATTTCTGGTATTAAAAAATTTAAAAAATAAAAATAGATTTATATTTAGATTTTTAGATTTAATATTATTTTTTTACAATATATTTTTTGTAATTAAACAAATCACCCAATATCACATATAATATTTTATATATAATTATCTGCCCATATTTCGAAACTAATTTATTTTAATCCCTTCATACTTCTTTTGTTCCACTGTGCGTCGTCGCTCTCGCCACTGCCTGACTTTGATTGCATTTGGCGATTAGTGGCCACGTATTTAAATGCAATTTTTTTACTTACCCAAAAAAAAATTTAAATAATAACACAAATTTTAAATGTGCTTAGTCCTACATAGGTGGTAGTCGCCGCGAGGGCGATGTTGTCGATAAAAATAAAACCTATTTTATGGGTTCCGCTTCTGTGTGACGCACCTGTCGTTGACAAATGGGCTCGGATACTTGTTGATCTTGCATATGTCAGGCCAAACGACTACCAGTTAAATGTATTGGGCAAAGGGCGCGCTGCGGATGCAGCTAAACTGCTCTGACGGGTGAAAATCGATGCAAAAACGCTATCCGCAGCGTAAAACAATTGCATAAACATGGTTTTGCATTTGATTCTCAATTGCACGGAACAGCTGAGCTGATCAGCCAGTGGCGTGCGCCCAGAGGGGCTTTAAACGCCCCAAGCACCGATTTAGCTAGTTATTTTAGTCACCTGTGCAGCTGCTGATGCTGTTTTCCACTTGCAGCACGACAACAACTGTAACTGTTGCTGCTTCTGCCGCTGCTGCTCTTTTCAAAAAACGCGAACTTCGACTGCGACGCTGACGCTGGCAGCCACAACGACGACGACGACGAAGACGACAACGAATCTTTTAGTTTAGTTTTTATATATCTATTTTTTTTCTATTTTTTTATTTATTTTATTTTTTGTGCTTTTGCATCTTGCATGTGCGATGCTTTGCCCGCTGAATTTGCAGCTTCGTCGTCGTTGTCGCCGTCGACGTCGCCCGTCGAAGTCGTCTTTGGGCTTTTCGTATAAATAGACTCAGTTGCCGGCAGTTGGGCATCATTAAAAAATCTTTTGTTCAATTAACAACAAGTGTGAAGTGTGTTGCGCCGATCGCCGGAAAGGATAGTCCCAACATTGGATTACATTACCGAACCAAATAACAGCTATACAACATGAAAAACGTAAGTGTGTGTGTGTGTGTGTGTGCGGTTCAAAGGAGAAGAAAGGAACTGTTTAAAGCCAATCCAATATGTCCAATATTACTTATGCTAAAAGTGTTTTTAAGGGTTGTTTATAAAATTAAAAATATTAAAACAATCCTTCAACTGTTTGCAAGAATTAAAAAAAAAAAGCGTGATCAACTGAAATATAGCTTGTTTTAAATTAAAATTTATTCCTGCTCCTCAAAAAACTCAATTTTAAGGGATAAATTAAAATTCGGTTCCAGAAAATGGAAAAACGTATTAATAATTAGAGAGAGAAAGAGTATTGCGTAGTTTAATTCTGTTCCCAAGTAAAAGTTATATGAAATAAAAACTTAAAAGCTTTATACAAGCTAGTTAGTTGTACTATTTAAAGTAATTGCCAATTAAGAAACTAGTTATAGTCGAGAATACTACGTCGGTTACCTTTTCTTCTCACGACCTACACCACAATTTTAATTAAGAGATTCTTTCATACTTTATACAACTTTTGCTTCTGAGTACGCCAATTAGAATTCTTTTTAAATGCAATCAAAAAAATATAGCAATAAATAAAAATATACAACATTTCCAAATTTGTGTAAGTCCAGTTCAAAGCCAATTACGACAGATCCATAAGCCAACGAAAAAAAAAATAGGCCTTCAGTGCGTAAAATTGGCATTTCCAACCACAAAGTCGTAAATCAATCAAAAATTTTAAAGCATATTCGAAAAAAACGCATAAACACAACTTTAGTTTATGGGCAGCAGGCCGACATAGCTGAAGGTACGCAACGGGTATGTTTAAGGTGTTGGTTCCGTGTTGGTTCGGTTTATTTACCAATTGTTACAGCCATTTGGCTAGCAAATGGCCAAAAGTCGCTGGCAATCCCTGCCGAAATGGCAACAGCAATTAATGAATGCTGGAGACGACGAAGCAGCCACTTAAAAGGCTCGAGCACGATGCCAAAAACAAAACGAAAAAAAAAGAAAACATGCAGCCGGCATGCAATGCAAAGGTCAACAACAACAACAACAACACCAACTGTGCGACTGGACAAGCTGAGGCCGAGGCTAAAACTGGGCTGAAGCTAAATCCAAAGCTGGAAGACATTTACGTGGCAGAGGCGCAAAAGGCGAGACTAACAAAGCGCTGGCATCGAATTTTACGCTCAGTTGGCAGCTGTCTGTCTATCTGGCCAAAAGCGCTAGCCAAACTGAAATATAAGAAACGTAGCCCACTCGCCCAATGGCAATTGCCCAAGACGCGACCAGACTGTACATAAACTGAGACGAGGCGCCCCAAACTGAGTTTTTGCCCCGCAGGTCTAGTTGCAACACGAGCGTATGTAAGCCACCCAATTTGCGACAACAAAACAAAGAATGTAAAAGAAGCAGAGAAGCAATAGTATAAATCAGTAACCTTTGTTTTTTTTTTTGTATTATTTTTTATTTTTTTTATACATTTATTTAAATTCTTCCCTTTCTTAAGTAAATTTTTTAAATATTTTTATATATTATAAATTTTATTTTTATAATTTCTATTCCACTGTACAATTTCGATTACGCACAAGACGAACACACTGCTCAAACAAAAATGAAACTCACGATCATCTCTATTTCTCCACACCCCACAATTTTCCATGCATTTGTTAGATAATTGCTATAACACATGGAAAACGAGCTGTAAAGTATTTAATTGGCGTCTAGTTATTTGACGACCTTAAGATATCTGTGGCAAATGAACACATGTCTTTCCGTCCAAATATCTGTCTGTGTGTGTGTGCGCATAGTTTATGTGTGAGAACAATGTAAACAAGGGTCATAAATCAAACAACTTGGCAAAACGATAAGCCAAGTTTCAACACAACACAAAATAGCAAAAAATTTACATGAAAAAAACAAACATACAAAAAAAAATATATATACAAGTAGCTCACGATTTCTTGAAAACAGCCTCCAATATTGTAGTTGTAGTTGCGCTCGTTAATTATAAACAATTGCCAATTTACGTAAATTGAATTAATTTCCGTTCTTAACCCATTTGCAGTTTGCCCTCTGTCTGATCGCTGCTGCTCTGCTCTGCCTGGTGGAGGCAGCTCCGAAGCCCCAACAGGGCGGCGAGCCCATTGCGATTATCAGCCAAGAATCAAATATTGAACCGGATGGCGCCTACAATTATGCGTAAGTTCAAATTAACGAAACCGAACGGAACCAGTTATCAAGTGACCATTTAAATAAGCTCAAAAACGGAACCAGCTTTTGGATTGTAACATATTGCATACTCTTAGGCATATTTTAATTTAGCAGCTTTAATGCTGTGCATTTCAGATAGAGTTTACTTTACTGTTAAAAATTTCAACAATCAACTATAAAAAGCATATATGGTTGAACTTGGTTTTCTATATATATATATCTTCATAATTCAATATTGTCAACGATATAATATTTTGGATCTTTGTTTGATTGAATATATTGTTTATACCTACATAAAAACGAAATTTATTTGTTTATATTTTTCGTTCTTCAAATTAATCTAAATATAAATAAATTTCAAATGCAAATTAAGCAAATTTAATATGAATTTATGAACAATTTACCTGTTATAAGCAATTCCATTGGTTAACAAGTCCGACGTTAAATGTTAATAAATACATAAATAAACAAATAAATAATTCGACTGGCGCCACAAAAAAGGCGACAAACATTTTTAGTGCCGAATTATAAATACCCTGGCTATATAGTCAATAGCTGTTCAGAAAGTAACGAAACGGGTTTTGTGCTTTAAGAAATCGTTTTCCATACGTTACCAATTTACCCATTTAACATAAATACCCCTTTTCTGGCAGTGATAAAAGATTATCAACTTATTCACAGCTTTCAAGGTGAAATATATTTATTTGGCAATTGCCAAAATGAAATTGAAATAATATTGATTGAAGATGAAAAATAAAAATGCTTATTCTGACATTTAAATTTTATCTGCAGCTACGAAACGGCCAACGGTATCAAGGCTGACGAAACTGGCACCGTGAAGAAGGCCACCTCACCGGACTCCACGGATGTGATAATTGTAAAGGGCTCCTTTTCGTACACCTCACCCGAAGGAGAGCTAATCACTCTGAACTATGCGGCCGATGACGAGAACGGATTCCAGCCACAGGGCGCACATTTGCCGACTCCGCCACCAATTCCGCCAGCGATCCAGAAGGCGCTCGACTATTTGCTCAGCCTGCCGCCAGCACAGCGTCGTCGTTAAAGAAGAAGATAACAGCTCCTGAAGTTTATGCCAATGGGGAAATGGAGGTGAAAGTGACCACGCAAACGATACTCTGATACTCTACACCCAATGAAGCAATTTGCTGCTGAAAAAATACCTTGAAGCGAACACCAACATCGAGCAGCTGACTGAAGAACACAACCTGCACACACACACACACACAAACGCACACTCACCCTTCTAACTTTTACCTAATGCCTTACTCGAATTTCAACTATTCTTTTTCGTCTTTCAATTTATACTGTTCTTAAGATCTTTTAGTCGCCGGAACTTTGCCATTTTCGGACTCATGTGATATCATCGATTTGTTAATGAAATCAAGAAGAAAATGTAAAAAAAAAGAAGAAATAATGAAAGAATAATGAATTATTCTATAATAATCAAATTATTGTGCACAGCAATTCTTGTGTAAATAGTCTATATAACTATAATCTTTTGCATAGAATACGAGTATAAGCGATTTGGATGACAAGAATGCAACTACTTATACATACATATGCATACACTTATACGAATTGTTGGTTGATTTTTTTGTACATCTCACATGATGTATACATATGAGAAGAACACAAATATCTTTATCCTTAGCTGCAAATAAAGAATTAAAGATTCTTTGCCAAAAAAAAGTAAAGAATTAACTTGTTTTCCTTCACACAACTTCAATTACCAAACAACTCGAAAACCGGAAGCATCAAACCTCAGATTTATCAGCAATTAATAATCTCTTTATGGGGCTTATTAATCAAAAATAAGTAAAACACTTGCTTTATAACAGATGTTTAAAAATAGTATATGAGAACTATTCTTTTGTATTTAATTCTTTTTTTCTTTTTCAAGGCAATAGTGACAAATTTGTTGTATGCAAATTAATTGAATATTTGGTTAGAGCAGAGCTAGCCAAAAAATGTGGTCAAGTTGGTTCCATAAAGAACCAGAATCGGGTGCTGACGTTGCTGACAGGCACAACATAGCCAGATATGCACATTGTCTATACATAACATTAGGCATATCCAAAAAGTAAAGCGTCACCGAACTACTCATACCCTAACTTAAAAAAATAAATATTCAAATTCAAAATTATTAAAAATAATATTAAATTATAATTATTATTATATATTATTATACCTATAGAACTCGTGTTCAGCACGTTAACTTGGCTTTTGATTTTGCGTAGCGTTTGCACCAAATTTCACACCCATTCTGAAAAGGCCAGAAACGAACCAAACAAGTTCAATATTATTTATTGCAGCAACTTTAAAAATATGTTAAATATTTTAGTACAGGTATTTTATTAGTTTTGCATGTTTTGTTTGTTTCTTGATTTTACTATCCCGCTATATAAGTCTGTTTGCTTAGACCAACAAATGTCAGTCGCCCCGAGACATTTGCACGGCGTGGATATAAATTCTGGATTTAAATAAACAAATTAAGCAAATAAAATGAAACTAATTTTAGTGTTTGCACTATTTATGGCTGTGACGCATGCAGCCAATAACGAAGATTTTATCTCGAACGAGGCGAATGTGGAATACAACGGCAAATTCCACTATCAGTAAGTTAATCAAGCTCAACTTGGGACCAACTTTCGACCAGTTTTAACACGTTCTAAACCCAAAAGTTTTGAGCTGCTTGATGGCACGAAAGCAACGCAGAACGGTGAACTCAAAGAAATCGGTAAGGACCAATACGGCGAGGCGATCAAAGGACATTTCGCATTTCCTGGCGACGATGGCCAGGAATACGCCGTATCCTATACAGCGGATGAAAACGGATATCGGCCAGTCGGCGCTCATTTGCCGACGCCACCCCCAACGCCAGAGTCGGTATTGAAAACCCTCAAATATCTGGAAGAACATCCCTATATCCGGAGCGATAAGCGCAATTAGATGGAATCGAAGTGCTCAACCATAAATGTGATCGATAATGTGAAATCAAACAACTGTGAACCAAAAGAACTGAACGAGTCAAGTTAATGTTATCTGATTAACAAAATATACACAAAAACTAGTAAATTGACAAATTAAATACATTTATCTAATCTATCTTATGTTATTAACCTTTTCATAGAAAAACAATGAACGAATTCACCATAAATTCTTTTTGTTTTCGAGTACGCTGATTACTTTCTCGATAGTGCGAAATGTAATTGAAACGTGTTTTGAATAATTGAATACCTTACTTTTATGCCAGTTGCGCAACTCTTTGGCCATCTGAAGCGCGTTCTTCTTCTTTTGGGTGCCTCGCCCAAAAAATGTTAAAAGCGGCTCAGTTTTGCAAAATTTTCTCGATCTTTGTATATATATTTACCTGGCGTGATCTGCAGCCGAATGCGAAATCTGTGTATTTAATTTGCCTTAGTTAGCAGCTTTGCTCGCTTGCAATTCTGCATTTGCAAAAGCCAAAGAAAAGACTTGTTAAGTTCTTCGAAATAGGGTTCTAATTAGCAAACACATGAGCTGCTGAGCTAGTGTATCTAAAAACTAGGCAGCAGACCTATTAGTTAGTTGGTTTGAAGGCAAATGTTTGGCCTAACAATATCAGAAATACTCTGTGTTATGTAATCAAAGCCAGAAAACGAAAGTGTTAAGTCCGTATGATTTTATTCTATTAGCAAGCAGCTGTTAAACAGATTATTTGATGAACTCACATTTCTAAACTAAAATTTAAATTTTAAGAATTTATTGAAATTAACTGAAACAAAAAATTATGTATTGGACACTTTTTCTAGACCGGTTCGGTTTTAACCATAAACCTATTTAAATGAAAAGGTTACCCAACCTGAAAACAAGCGTAAATCATTAGTTTTTTTTTAGGTTACAAATATTTTCTATAAGTTCTGGTCACAGTTCAGGTTCATTGACCCTTACGCTGCGTATACGTAATTCGCGACGTTATCATCTTTTGAACAATACGCGTATTCTACATTTTTTATTACCCCTTTATTCGCGATCACCGTTAGCCCAGCTGCGTATTTATGAGTGCTCTAATGCCTCCGTCAAATTGTTTCCATAATTGAAACGTGCTTTGCATTATAAATCCATAGTTGTGTATTTGCCCAAATGAATGAAAGACTGAAAGAATCAATTGATGGCGAACCAGCCTATTGATACCCTGTTTGGACTGTTTGAACTCGCAGCTTTTATTAACTCAAATTCTTAACGGCTGTTGCAGCCAACTTCCTTTACCGAGCCTGCCGCTTAAAACTTCCCCCACATCCACATTAATTCAACGGAACTTACAGTGCTTCAAAGAGAATTATGTTCTGCGCAAACAAATCACGTAGCTGCCAACTCGGATTGGCAATGCCATCAACATCGTCGCGGCGACAGAGGACAGAGATATGTCACCGCTCAGCTGTCGCTGTCCCAGCTTCGGGTATCACCCGCTGACATCGTCGTTTCATCTTCATCTCTTTGGCGGCGCGGCGGTGTTTACTCATCGGCCAGACGCGCGAAATGGACAATAAAAACAACCTAAAACGATGGCCACACCAAAACAAAACAAAACAAAACAAAACAAATTGCTTTAATCTATGGGTACGACTGCATAATACCCTAATTTTAATTTTATTTTATCTGCTGATTTATTTTTGAATTAAAACTGAAGTTTGCCAGTTTTGTAGTTGGTATTAACTAACAATTTTAAATTTAGGAACACGTTTGGTAATCCTAGTTTTTTTTTTTTTAATATAAGAAAGAAATTTTGTATTTTGAGTTAGGAACGTTTTATACTTAACTAAAGCACAAAAAGGTTTTTTTAAAATTATATTTATTAGAAAACTTAAAAAAGAAAGGATTCTTACAAATTTAAATTTATTTTATTTAAATTTTAAAACGTGAATTTTCTTTCAGTGTAGAAATTAAGAAAAACCTTGCAAGATCGTTAATTGCTGTATTTATCTAAAGCCAAACTTTGACTACAGGGTATACAAAGCTAAAATGAGAGGAAGAAGAAGCGCCCGCTCATCATTCTGTTTTTTTCTTTTTTTTTTTGGTTTACGATGAAGTACGAGTACTTGACGCTCTCTGCTTCTTATCTAGTGCGCCCATCGCAATCGTTAGCTGTGGCAACCGAAGTTGTCGCGGTGCGTGCGAGTGCGAATCAGGTGCTCGCCCTCGTCAACGAGATGGTATATAAAGGCCAGGCGGCCGTTGGGTAGACAACAGTTGTGCATTAGCTTGCTGGTATCGACTTGCCACGCCCCCGCGCCATATACATATATACCGTATAACATCAGGATAATCCCGATACGTTTGCAATCGCAACAGAATGTACAAATTCGTGTGTGTCTTGTGCTCAGCTCTGCTGATCAGCTTTGTCTTGGCACGTCCGCAGGATGCGCGCGCCGGTGGAGCAATAACAACAACAACAACACCGGCCAGCATCATCAAGCAGGATAATGTGAACAATGCCGATGGCAGCTTCAACAGCAGGTGAGAATACACTTTGAGACCAGCCAATGGCAAGAAGTTGAACTAAGTTCCTCCTTCTTTCTACACTCAGTTACGAGACCTCAAATGGCATAAGGGTGGAGAACATCGGCTACCTGAAGAAGATCATCATTCCGAAGACGGAGACCAGCGAGGGTCAGGTAATCGAGGAGCACGAAGAGCTGGTGCTGGTGCAGACCGGATCCTACAGCTACAGTGATCCCGAGGGCAACATTATCACCCTGCGGTATGTGGCCGATGAGAATGGCTTCCAGCCAGAGGGTGATCATCTGCCAGTGGCACCGCAATAATTGCGTCATTGTGTAATTAAGTGATTAGCATTAAGTATCTATGTATATCCTATATCGTATAAAGTATTACGTACTGGAGATAGCACAGCACTGCCCTATACCATACGAGCCATGCGATTGGGTTGCAAGAATTCAGTTCTTATGTCAATTTAGCATTGACATTCACGGACACAATCACCCACACACACACACACAAACACACACACAGGCACACAGGCACACCTGAATACCCCGAATTAAAAAAATAAAGAAACGCAGAAGTAATAAAAAAATGAATAAATATTGAACAATTAAGTTTGTGTCTCATTGCCACTTAACGAGCACTCATACTCATACTGCATAGCACTCACTTATGGGTATATGAGTATTTGAGTGTTTCTCAGCCTCGTGGCGCTTACAAAATTACCCAACTGCCCTTCACGCCAACTTGCGGTTGATGCTGATGCTGCTGATGCTGCTGCTGTTGATGATGAGCACCAAGACTGTTTACACACAATTCAGGCAAAACCGAATCAATATTAAAACCAATTTAATTTAAATGCTCTAATCGCTGCGCAACCGCAGTTACTGGCATTGATCGCCTCGGTTTCGTTTACGCATCAGTTTCATTGGGTTATGTCCACAGCCGGCAATCAATGCAAATACCACAACATTGCGATGTATTTTTTTTCGAGTTAGTTAATAAATGTTTTGGAATTCAATAAGCAATCGAACCAAGTGTGAACTCTAGCACTCATCATATAGATAGTAAATAAGTAAATAAGACATAGGAGTACTATTTTGTACATATTCTAATGTGGCATGCAACATATTTTTAGTTGGATTAATCTATAAAATCGATTCATAAAACTGTATGGATTTTACTTTGAAATTAATACATTTTTTATTTATTTTATATGTATTTATATTTAGGCAGTTTTTTACAAAAGAGAGCGCAGCAATATAAAAATGAAATACTATTGAAAAATGTCTTCTGCACTGAATCAATAAAATTAGAACATATCAGATAATTTTGTAAGATATTCCATCTATTTACTGCTTGCTTGATGAAACTGTTTGCAAAAATTATATAAAAATATTCATTTAGGCCAAATTTGGTATCCCTAAAAAAGGCGACTCGGCTGTTGAAACTGATCAAGAATAAATACGCTGCCTGCACAAAACCCATTTCAATGGGTTTAGAGTATAAAACTGCTCCAAACCACGCTGTATATCTTCTGATATAGACTAAATAACTAATATTAAAATTGTCAAAATTAAATGTCAAATGCAATATTAAGTTAATATTAAGTAAGTATCTTTATTATTGATTTAATATTTGCAATTTATTGATCATTTTTAATATGTGCACTCATTCCACTCATTGAGCACTTAAATAGTGTTTAAAAGTTTTTAACTCTAAAATATTTTCCGTTCCCCTAGATAGTTTTTAATGGATGTACTCTTTCGATTTGTGGCTATTATAAAGAACAATGTAATTAGGCGCCCTCGCATCGATATGCGAAAATATGCATACAAATAGCATTTTAAATGGCAAAACAACAAAAATATTTAATGGACCTGGCGTTCCAATAATTAAACGGCCAAATCACATTATTATCGGAAAAGACCAATGCCAACGACTGATTGACGTTTGTTCAGTTTGAGGTGCAAACCGTCAGCGGAATGTTGAAAATCAGTTTGTGCATCTTTCTAATAACCAGCATTTGGCGCCTAGGCACCTCAGTGCAGGTCTTACCGGTAAGAAAAGAGAGAGGGGGAGAGAGACAGAGAGAGAGACAAAAGAGATATATAAAAAGTACATTTTTTTTAGCACATGGGCTACTTTGCAGTAATTCGTCAAATTGGATGTGATGCGAACTCAAAATACATTTCCAAAGCGATTTGTAAGGCAATTTCACCTCAGAATAGAAGCATCAATGCAGAAGTCGTGCTATTGCAGAAGATCACAAGTATAACTGGCTTTCTGGAGGTTTCAATACCGAATCCAAAGAAAAAAAAATTTCAGAAAATATTTGATGTCACATTTGAGTTGTGCAAAGTGTTGCGAGAGCGCAAAAGACAGACACTCCTTCAGATACTCAGCACAATGACATGTATGGGAAATAAAACAATGCAATGTCCCATTTATTCGGTAAGTAAAAGCTATTCACAATAGTTAAAGTACTTAAAGATAACTGCTTAAAATATTTCTTTTATTTAAAGGGTCGCTATCGTGCGCAGAATATCACAATTGTGGAGTCCTTGCCCCCGTTTCTAACCGAATCCGATTTTTACATACGTTTCAATTGGTTTTTGCCTCGGATTGCATCTGTGCTGAATATCACTGTTTTGGGGCGTTTACACGAAAAGGCAAAGGAGCTTGTTAAGAAAAGAAGATATTTATAACAATGTACGTTCATGCAGTGTATAATAAATGCTTTACGTTTGTGTAAACATAAGCTCTTAAAGCTAAGAACCACAATACTTTAAATTGGCATATTAAAATCAAATTAAAAAAGCCGAAAAGTATGCAATGAATTCGTGCTTTCAAATAGTTGGCACTATTAAAAATAGAAGCATTCATAATTAAACATTTCTACCACTACCATTGCTTTTAACCCCACTCAACATATTTGTTTCACATCATTGACGTCTACAAATTGAGCAATTATTCAAAATAAATGGTAAAGCACATTTTACATAGGTATTTTAGAGCTAGTATACAGTTGCCATTTTAAAACAAGAGAACAACATGTGTCGTCCATTGGTGCGGAACTACCGGATAATGGTAACACTCTAGTATGCCTTACACTCAGTGACAGTTTGGCCAAGGTAGGCACGCCAAAAACCCCATAAATTTTGTGGTAAAAATATATTCTCTTTCACAGCCGAGATCTTTGAAACTTCGCTGGAATTCCTTTGAATGTGGAGTTCACAACGAATTTGTATCCGCCTATATTTGTCACGTGGTGCAGCCAAAACGTTCAGATCTGAATGTGGAACTCAATTTGATTCAAGAACTAAGATCGCTGAAAGTGTATACCCTCATTTCGACGAAATACTCATCAGGTGGAATGTATCGAAAACTTTTTGACAACTCTCTCGACGGTTGTAGTGTTATATCCGAAGTCTCACGGAAAGGAATCACCTCAAAGATCTACGGCTCTATAATTAAGTCCAGTAATCAGCCACGTAAATGTCCAATAAAAAAGGTAAGCTTTGCTTGTAATGAAGTTTTTCTATTTACTAAATACACATATCTTTTAGGGTCTTATTTACTATCATAATATAAGCGTAGAAGAAGTTATACCGAGCTTTGTGCCTGTCAGCCTAATAATGACACAGATCAACTTTTATGCCCAAAATCAATGTTATTTAAATATAACGCTTAAAGGTCGTATACTGGATAACTAGAGGCCATTTCAGAAATCATAAAGCCCATAATGGATTTGTTTATTATTCCAAATACCTAATGCGAATAAAATTTAACCAAGTATGAAAATCAATAAATCAACAAATCGTATCTCGGTAGTTAAAAAACAATAATTGCACTAATTTTCCTGTACAATTCCATATTTAATCGTTGTTGAAGCCACGAGTGCGACATTAAAAATTAACCAGGCCAACAAATTGGATAGCATGAATAATTTATATATTTTAACGCTTCTGCTTATAATCGCCTGTCCAGAAGCTAAGGTATTTACAATAACCCATAGAATATCGAAATTTTCGCTCAAAAGCACAAACCATTTACAGCGTTTAGTTATCCATTGGAATAGCTTCGATTGCATTGTAAACCCCAATTTCGTCACATTCCACAGATGCTTCATTGTGGGCCCAGCACGGACAATGATCACCACCGAGGTTGAATATAATCGCATGTTTGATCAATTCAATGCCAGTTTTGTGTTGTTCCTGCCACGGCGACCGTTCAAAGAGTTTTACAAAGCCTTCGAGCTGAACCTGGATGTTTGTCAGTTCTTCAAAGGCGCCTATCAGAACAAGTTTGTGAAGACCGCCTACACAAGCATGATGAAGTTTGGTAATATGCCAACAAAGTGTCCACAGCCAAAGGTGAGCATTCAACGTGAATTTTGTTGCAACAATCCACATTATGTAAATATTTACAGGGTTTCTATTACTACCACAACATGAGCATTGGAGACAATCTGCCTAACTTTTTACCAAAACACGATTTTAAAGTAAATTTAGATTTCTTTCTACCCAATGAGCCGATCATAAATGTATCTCTAAACGGACGTTTATCCGATCATCCAAGATTAAGAAAAAATAAGCAAATTTAAATTTTGTTATAAAATTTTATAAATACTTTTAAATGTTTATACACAAATATATATTCTTGCACAACCATAAGATTGAATAATTTGCTTAGATTATTGAGCTTAAATTATGTTATTATTTTTTTTAATAACAATTCAAGTTAAACTATTTGAAAATATGTTTTGATGCAAGCATTTAAGCAACAATTACTAGTATAATTGTCTGCACCATTTAAATTTAAAACAATTTTTTTTCATTGTACAAACAACAGTCAAATCGTTTAAACCATGCAAAAATTATATATTTTGCTGTCGCTGTTATTGCCAATAATCTGTCTTCCCCAAAATGTACGTATTTAATTGGGATAAATATTTATATATATATATTCACAAATCCTGAATATCCAACAGCTCGCACAACGTATTAATATTTTATGGAAAACCATTAATTGCGATGTGGACTGGAATGTGGTCAGCTTTCGGAACTGCAGCATTCTGAATGAGGAGAATCGATCACTGTTGAATATGGAAATAACATATACTGAAGTAATGGATAAGGTTAATGCTACTTTAATTCTATATAAAATAAGCACACCACCGAATGCGCTTCGCAGGGTATTGGAACTTAATTTCGATTTTTGTCAGTTCTATAAAAGTCCACTAAAAAACAAGTTCTTGGATATCGCCTGCAAGACTATAATGAAGCATAGCAATTTACCCCAGAAATGTCCCTTCCCCAAGGTAAGTTTAATTTATTTAATTGTTAATTTAATTATTGCGAATATTTATTTTTAGGGTTATTACACCTATAGCAGAATGAATGTTGCGGAATATCTACCGATGTTTCTGCCAACGGGCAATTTTAAGGCTGAATTAAAATTTTTTACAGCCCACTGGCGATATTTAAATATATCAGTAATCGGAAATATTGTGAGGGAAAAATTTATCAATTGAACAGTGCAAATACAATTTTATGGTAAAAGTGCTTTCGGTCAATAAACTTACGAATCTTAAGTTAGACTATTTGGCTTATATGCTGAATTCAAAATCAGATCTACGCAATCGGATCAAAATGGAATTTCTTTGAAAAGAATTAATGGAATGCTTGTTAGAATTGGCAATTACCAGAGGGTATACGTGGCCTGTCTATCAAGTGGCGTTGATTGCGTTGATCAGCAGACATCTCCATCCATTACTAGAGCATTATTTACGATTCAAGCTCAAGATGCGAACTGACAAGAAATTTCACAACATCATGACACTTGAAATTGCCGCAAAATTTATTGCTTCGTCGTACTCAGTGCTCAGCGTAAACCAGTCTGCAGTCTTCAGTATTCAATCTGCAATCTTCTCGTCTCTCAGCTTGGCTTTAAATGTCAAATGGCGCACGAGCTAAGAACACAATTTCCAGCTGGGGATGCGACCTACACCAAATGCTAACCGAAGAATGCTGCAGCCAATCATTTGACATTTTCCATTTGGCCAGCCGACCGCAGACCCAGTTAGCTGTTGCAGGATGGCTGGCCAAGTAAGTGGGTCAGTGTGCGAGCCAAGCGAGAGGATGCAGCTCTGGAGCTCTAACCTTGTCAGCTTTCGTTTTCATTGAGTTTGAGTCAGCCAAGTGGGGAAAATTGCACAACTACCGCTGCTGGGCTGACTCATCGGGCACTCCAAACAACTGCTAACTGGTCCCAAAAGCCAAGCTAGCAGCGATGTTGGCTCGAAGACGAAGACGAAACCATTTGACTTGGCGAAGAGGTGTGGCTGCGCAGGCGGCCAGGCCTAAAATGTTGTTGTTGTTGCTGTTTGTGTGGCATGCAGCACAGCACTTGACCAGTTTTTTTTCGCTTACGCGCTCTTTGTCTCAGCCTCTCTCTGTCTCTCTCTCTCTCTCTAGCACCTCGACCGGCAGCGCGGTTGTTCAACTTTGTGTTGCAAGTGATTCTCGCATCTTTGGAATTAAAATTTGTGTTGTTTTCTTTGTATATTAGCTGAAATTGGCAAGTAATCGCTGTAATCGTTACTGCATGATATTAGCATCACAGATTGACCCATTTTCCACAACTAATTAACATTTGCCGTTTTGAACTCAATTATCTTCTCTTGCCTCATCTGCAGCAAAAAACTAAAACTGAAACGAAAACGAAAACAAACAAAAAGCCCAAAACCCGATCCAAAGCTACGCGAGTATTACAACAGTTTACATTTCAGTCTATGCCAAATATTGTTGTATCTACACACACACACACACACACACATACAGATACAAATTCACCTAATACCAGCAATGCAATTACAAGAATCCAAGAAAACGGAGCCGCAGCCACATCTTCTCCACTTGAGCGAGATCCAGAGACAGCGACATAGAGACAGAGAGACAGAGAGACAGAGAGAGCGGGAGATTACAAACTGAGAGCGAAACTAAAACTCTCAAACGTTAACTGGCTGGGAGAGCATTTTGCATGCTTCGGCTGCGTTTGGCGAAGACAACAAACGCTGTCGAAGCCTATAGAAAAAACTCGTTCTGGCTTATTTCTAAATAACGGCATTGCGAAGATGAACGACCGAACAGACGCAGACAATCCGCACACTTTTGCCGTGCCCATTACCATATGCATAAGTTTTTTACATGAAAGCCGATATGTTTCCTGATACAACAAAATTGAACTTTACTCCAAAAATATAGCCAATTATTTATCGACAAGAAATAATTCGTAAATTCAGAAAAAAACACCAATAAATTTAAACTTTATTAGATTTGCATTCCAAATAGTACAATTTACTTTAACGTATTACTTCCACTTTTAAAACAACGAACAATAATTAGCGAAGCAACAATAGCGACAAAATAGACTGGCTAAAAGAGCAGCGACAGCAGCTACAACTATGGCAATTGCAACTATTGTGAATGTATCTGTATCTGTGCGGTAAATGCATCTGTAACTGCAACTGTATCTGTAGCTCTATCGCTATTTATGTGTCTCTTTTGGCCAAGGCGCTTGCCGTCGCGAGCGCAGGAGACGCCGACAAAGTCGCGGCTATATAAAGCTCTTAAATAGGGCCGCCGCAGCACAGTTCGAACCGTAGCAGCTTTCACTTGCCAACCAAACGGGCGACGCATCAAACGCGCAACAGCAACTGCAACTGCAACCAGTGTTAATCCACAAGATCTAACAATTGCCACAAATCCTTGCAAGTGAATAAAATGAAAGTGTTTGTAAGTTCTTCAACTAATTGAATACATTCATGAGTGTGCTAAAATGAAACTGAAATGATTAATGCAGAACTATCTTTATGACTAGTTTTAATAACTAAGCCGGAGAAATATTAATCTAAGACTGCGAATCCGTAAAGTTTTTAGCTAAGTTTAATGTTTGTAAAAATTACAACAAAAATTAATAAAAAAATAAAGTAACTTTGTATAATTCAAAAAGATTTGGCAATTAATAAATAAAACGCTTTAATTTAAAAAATAATAATAATACAAAAATAATAAAATATACAAGTAGCTTGTTTTTTAAAATAAATTAAATAAAAAATACCCAGATAGCAAAAGCTTGCCTTCATAATAGTTAGCTTCTAGATTCTAATCTAAAATAAACAAATAAATAAATAAAATGTTCTTACAACAAAGCAAAATAAAAAAAAGATTTATTATGTATTATTTAATCTTTAGCACCAACATAATACTTTATTTATTATGAAAAGTAATAAAATTGTTGAATTAGCTACTTTAGATTCATGTTTTAAATTTTCAAGCTGTGATATTTGATATTTGTAAACGATTTAAAAATTATTTATACTTTAATAAACAAATAAATAAGTAAATGTTACAATTTACATTATAAATTATAATTTTATATATTTTAAAAAAATATCTGAACTTTTCGATTAATACGATTTAAATGTTATCTCAATTATCAGATACTTATGACGCTATTTGCCCTTTCGTGCCACGCCCAGCATCAGCATCAGCATCAGCACCAGCATCAGCATCATGCACATCCAAATGTAAACAACATTCCGCGCGACGATAAACCTGATCATCGCCATGAGGATCCGCGCGAGACGAGCACCTGGATACCCATACTGAAGTATAACAAGGAGCAGAGCGAGGATGGCAGCTATAAGACCGAATACGAGACCGGCAACAACATTGTCCATGAGGAGACGGGCTTCCTGAAGGATTTCGATACGAATCCCAATGGCGTATTGGTGCAGCATGGCCAATACTCCTACCAGTCGCCAGAAGGCACTCTGGTGAACGTACAATACACCGCCGATGAGAATGGCTTCCGTGCCACCGGGGATCACATACCCACACCGCCGGCCATACCCGAGGAGATACAGAAGGGCCTGGACCAGATCTATGCTGGCATCAAACTGCAGCAGGAGCGCCTGGAACAGCGCGCCAAGAGCGATCCCAGCTTTGCCAAGAAACTGGAGGAGCGCCGTGTGGCCAATCAGAACGGCCAATACATTGGCTTGCTGGAAAATCAGTAGAGAGTCGGTCCAACAACAACCTCTAATCCAGATAATTTGCTGCATTTTTTTAAATTGTTACTGAAATTTTTAACCAATCCTCTTGAAACCATAACCAACCGAAAGACTGTGATTTCTGCGATAAATTCTGAAACAGTTCCCCAAAATTAAATGAATAATATTTGTTTGTAAATCAGCAGCACAGCCGCAAATATTTATGTTAACGAACGTGAAAGTTTTGTTGAATAAAAAAGAAAAAAACACTAATAATCACAATAAAAGCGGAAAAGCAATAATTTCCATCATACCAAACACACGCGACCCCAAGCGAACATTATTCAACGCTTTTCCATTTCCAAAGTATCCCCTCCTCCGATTTGTGTGCACAACTCGGTAATGTTCACAAAACGTGACAATGCGCAATGGGTTTTTTATTTCAGTTACTGTTTGTTATTTTTATTATAATATTTTTTTTCACAGCTTAAATTACCTCATGTGTCCGTTTGTTGATCCCATTCCACCATGCATAGTTTTTTTTTTTAAATATTTAAATTTTTAAGTTTTCATCGCTGCAATTTTCCATATGCCATGTGGCACAAAACCCAGTCAAAGACTTTTGACAGCCTCGTCAGACCAGCTGTTGCATAATTATGACAGCTTTTCTCTTGACGGCTTGGCTTGGTTTCGATATTAACGAGTGGTTTCGAATCGAAGCCACTCGACAGCCGCTTCAGTTGACTCCAATCGGTTAATGTGCATAAAAAATCTAAATTTCAGCTATAAATTATACATATTTTTTTATTTGACATACAAATGTGTAATAGCTGTATCCAAGCAGATACCAAACACCATCAAAGTCTTTACAGAAAACTATAAAGAGTCGATTTTTCCTAGCACTTTTGAGATATATGTAAATTAAATAAATTTAAATGATCGTAATTAATTACAATTGCTATATACACCGACAAATTTCTGCATTTTTTAAATGTGGGTCTTATAAGCTTGAAATATAACTATATTTAACCCAAACCTCAACTTTTTCTGAAATAGCTAAAAAAAAAATTTTTTTAATTATTTTTATTGCTCTTTTATTGAACTTGATATTAAGTAGAAAATTTTAATTAATTTTGAACACACTTCAAAGTAGACTTCATATTTTCTATTTAATAATAAATTATTAAATATAGTAACATGCTTATTTATTTAGATTCAGGTACCCTCAGGAACTGCTTCGAAATATATTTGTAAAATATTTCTTATAAATCAACAAAATTTGCAGACAGACATTGCATAAACACGCACAAAACTAAACTAACGTATCTTATTTATTTTTATAAAAAAAGACAATAAAAACGAAATTTTCTGTGCTCACTAAATAAATAAATGAGTTTTAGAAACTCATTAAAATATTATAGTAAATAAATAAATCTATTGTAATATTTTTTTCACTTTTCGGCCTACAACTGTTTTACCGTTGCTGAACCAATCAATTTGGTGAAAAGTTGCCTTCAGCGACAGTCGTAAACTTTGGAGATATTTACGAATAATTTGAAAAAAGAACAAAAACACTTCGCATAAACGATGCCAAAAATACAACAAGCCAACTTTTTTAGTAGCACAAACGGTGACTTGGCCAGTAATTTGCATAAATCTTAGTATATGCCAATGTGAGTGTATATAAGCATATATGTATATACATATATATATGTAAGCATAACTATGTAGAATCCCCCCGTCCATTGACTGCTGTGCGGCAAAGCGAAATAAATCAAATCCGCTGCATTTTCACCAAGCACAACGCCATTAAGTTTTAACGCTCTTGCGCATAATTAAGCGAAAACTGAAAGAAATGAACAATTTCTATGGCCGTGCTGAAGAATGTTTCTGTTGGTGGCAACTGAAGCGGCCGCAAATTGATTTGGCCAACGTCAGTTGCCGTTTAGAAGCCGCCGCGTTTAGACCACGAACCGTGCAAAACAACAAGCCACAGAAAACGCGCTGAAAACTAAACAAAATCAAAAAAAACTCTAAAAATCTGAAATCAACAAAGTGCGAATATCGATGGGCAGGTGGAATTGAGAGCTGAAATCATCTTGAACAATGCGCTGCTGTTGTTATTTTGTTGGCTACCAGAAACAACTACAACAACAGCGAAATGTAACAATGATGCGAAGCAGCTAACTGTGAATCGAAGACACAAAACAAAAACAATAATAATAACAACAACAACAACAACAATATCTACTTAAGAAGTGGCACATCATTTCAGTAAATAGAAACCGAAACTGAAACGAACTGAAACCGTTCGAAGCTGTTGTCCAAAACCGGGTCTTAGTCCAATTTGATTATGGCCAGCAAGCAGTTGACTCTTCAGATTTGCTGGCTTTTGGCCGCATCCAGCTGCCAGCTAATCCTGGCTCAGAGCGACACAGATGCCCAGCAGCTGCTGGCACCTCGGCCACGGGGTCGCATACGCATCGCGGACATGCAAATGCCACAACCGCCGCCGCCGCCGCCGCCCGGCCAAGGATCCATGAGCTGGCCCAGCTTCGGCCCCATTGCACCCATTGCACTACCTGTTCCGGTGGCAATTCCCGTGCCGGCCAGCTCCACGGTGCACACGCACATTCCGCTGCTGCGCGAGCAGATTGACGGCGATGTGGCAAACGCGGCTATTCCGAGTGAGGGACGCATTCAGGAGGCCGTTGTCTACGGCAACTGGAAGCCAGATCATCCCCAGAAGCCCGACGATGAGGAGGCGCTGCCCAAGCAACGCGTCTATGGACGCCTGGAGGCTATGCTAATGGGTATACCAGCTGATGGTAAGTGCCAGAGGTACACTGAGCAAAATCGATTGGAAATGTAGAACCGATGGAAATGAAAAATTATGATCAAAATGCCATCAAACATGAGATACATGACTTTTTCCAAAAAATTCAACAAAAAAAAAATTTTCAAAAATGCATCGATTTTTAATATAGTGTCCGTCTAAATGAAAAATCATGATCAAACATGAAAATCGGTTTAGTTTTAACAATTGGTGTTTCAAATATGATACCAATGGGTGCATAGACTTAACATGTCCAAATTTTGTTCATTTTTGGAATGATTTCTGACACAAAATTTAAACTTTTTTTTATTGCAGCTATGGATCGGCGTGAATCCTCCAGTGAAGAGCTCTCAGCGGAAACGGAGAGTCGCCCAGCATCTGGGGACTATCGTAATCCTTACACGCGTCGCGACAGCTTTGAGCGATCACAGGATTCTCGCGGTCGCTGGCGCATACCGCCGGCCAATATCCCGCCGCAGTCCCAGGCACCGATTGAGGTGGTGCGCATGAATGCGTCGGACCCCTTGATGCGGGCGATGGCCAAGCAAATCAACGAATCCATCGAGACAACCACACAACAGCGAAAGCTATCACAAATGGCAACCACTGAGGACAGCTGGATGCCGCTGCCGTATCCGTATCCCACGCACAGCTACGAGACGACTCAGCCAGTGCCGAAAGTGGTGCCGCAAACAAGCAACACACCAGTGTCCACTCTTAGATCCAGCCAGGCTACAGAGTCCACCACCGTGGCGCTCAATTGGCCCACTGACTTCCTGGAGGCCACCTCGAGCAGCACCGAGCGCATTTACACGGATGCCAGCAGCAGCATCGATCGCATTGATCACATCGATAACATCGATCGGATTGATGAGGACGTTGACGATTACAAATACTACGAGGAGGGCCTGAACTCCGCCCAAATGCACAGCGAGCTGAGCGTGCCGGATACATTGCTGCCACAGCTGCCGCTGAACATAACACGCGTGGGCATTCCCTACGAGGATCGCAATTCGGACGAGGAGCCGACCATTTGTGTGCCGCTAACCGTCACAGAGACAGCATCGGAGAGCAGCACGGCGCTCCTGGTCGAGGTAGAGCGCATCTACTGCTTTCCCCTGCCCAAGGTCGAGATCAAAACGGGCAAAGTCCGTCAACAGCAGCCGACGGAAGAGGAGCACAGCACCAGCGCCAGTGTCCCATCCGTGGAGACCGAGCAGCCGCAGCCAGCGCTCACTGCGGGCGTTAGTCGTCGGAGCACCTTGGCACTGATCCTAATCATCTGGAGCAGCATCTTGGCACATTTATAGGCTAATCAATGCGATCGCATCGCTTAAGTTCAACTCAGGGGCTACTTGTAATTAGAGCACATATATTTAAACAATTAAAGCTAAACCAAACCTACATTCTGTTTGATCTCAAGTTTGTTTCATATAATCGATAATTTTCTACGTTGAAGAGACACCAAATTAGGGTACACCTGTATATATAAACCTACCGTTTGCAAAGCGAGCAGCGATCACTGCACAAGAACTGGAGAGTTGAGGTTTGGTTTTTAAGTTTTTTTATTATCGATATTTATCGTTTTTTTTTAGCCGATTTTATAAACATATCTCTAAAACTATAAGAGCTAGAGCAAGTACATTGGCAGATTCTAGCTGTAATATATATTTTTCATAACTTTAACTTATGCTATAGTCTCTAACGATCCAGGGTTGCCTGCCTCAGTTTATCGGTGACCGCTTGACGGAGCACCTTGCCATTGGCGTTGTGGGGCAACTCGTCCACAAACTGGACGCCGCCGTGCAATTGCTTGTACTCTACAAGTATCCGCTTGGCCACATGCTGTTTGATCTGATCAGCGCTGAGGGAACTGCCCGGTGATTTTACGACCATGGCAGTTGGTGCATCGCCGTATTTGTCGTCGTAGAGACCCACGACGCACACTTCATGGACATCCGGTAGCTCGGCAATTACCGTTTCGATATCACTGGCTGCGAACTGCATTCCCAGGCATTTATAAATTTCCTTCTTGCGGTCCACAATGTACAGGTTATGCTGCTCGTCAAAGTAGCCCAAATCGCCGGTGTGGAACCAGCCGAGAGAGTCCTGCATGCGCTGCGTTTCCAGTGGGTTGCCGTAGTAGCCGCTCCATTTGCGGCCGTGATGCACATACACCTCTCCCACCTCACCGGGACCCAGATTCTTGCCGTTCTCGTGCACAATGCGTATGCGGATTCCCGCTGAGAGACTTCCAACAGTGTTGCCGAACTTTTCAATGTACGGTGCGCCACAGGCAAGTCCGAATTCGGTAGCACCATATCCGAAGATGATGTGGCCTGTTTTTATCAGGCTTTTCAGCTTCTGCAGTGTCGCTGGGGCAATCCACGCGCCCATCACGAACACGGCGTACACGGAGGCCAACTTTTCGGGCGTGGCCTGAGCACAGGCGACCAGTCCGCCGATGTGGCGCGATGGACAAGTTATTACATTTATCTTATACTTGTCAATGAGCTCCAACAGGTAGTCCGGGCTGTAGGGCTTGTCCGATATGATCCTTGTGCTGCCACCCACAACACTCTGCAAAAAGTTGACAAAGCCCGTATACCAATCTATGCCGGAACCACAGTAGAAGACAGTCTCGGTGTTTAGGAAGCTGCAAAACATATTGCACGATCAGGAAAAACTTAATTGATTGTGAATTGTGGATCCAATACTTACGGATTGCCAATATTGAACATGTAGTTTGCAAGGCAGACAGCCTTCGGCTTTCCGGTGGTACCAGAGGAACAGAGTATGGCCATAGTCTGTTCACCACCCAATAACAAGGGTTGTGGTCTTTAATAAATGAAAACAATCATTGAATCTCTTTTAAATATAAAATACATAATGTACCACTACTTACTGGTAAAACATTTCGGTTTTTGTTGGCGACAGCATGTCCTCCACATAGGTCACACCCTCCACTTTGCCGGTGACCGTTATCAGCTCCGGTGTCCAGGCCGCACTTGCAGTCTTCAGCTTCTCATAGTCCGCGGCATCGCAGAAGATTAACTTGGGCTTGGTTATCGTCAGCACGTCTGTTAGGGTCTTCATATCCAGCGTGGGATTGACTGCATGAAACGGTGTGGCATTGAATAAGCAGGCCACGGCGACAGGTGTGACGTAGGTGCTGTTATTGGCTGAAATGCAGATGACGTCATCGTGGCGCAATCGACGCTGCTTGAAAATCTGCGCTAGTCGCACGGACCAGCTTAAAAGATCCTGATTTGTAGCAGTCTTTCCATCAGCAATGCATATCTAAATATAAAAGAGGTGAGAACGTTGCAGTCGAGTGTAACGGATAGTGCAATACCCTGCTTAACTGAAATTTGACCCATTCTTTAGAGGAGGTCATTAGAAAACTCTTAAAACTTGATTTATTTAGCTGTATTGCTGAGTCAGATTCTAATATACTCTTTTCACTTCCTGAACGAGTATAAAAAGTGCATAACTGCGTAGTTGCCATATCTTCTTCAGCTTACCTGGCAAACATTTTTGGGATTATTTCTGAGAGTGTTGTGTATAATCCGGCCAATTGAACAATCAAAGTCGTACAAAGGCGTCGGTTTTATACCACTCCAAATGCGTTGAATCGGATCGTAGCTGGTTTTGAAAAGATTTTCCATATCGCCAAGTTCTATTCGCTATAGATTCCAACTAACAAATAAAGTGTTTCTCAATAAACACCCCCTTAAATAGTCAGAGATTCGCCATTGATTGAAACGCTTATCGGTGCGATAAGCGAGTAGTAAATAAACAGAATCAGGTGTAGGACCTGCCATAAACGTCATCAAGTCCAATCAATGCAATATTCAAAGAACTTCGCAATCAGTTTTGAAAATTTACGCGCTCTTATCACGTTTTCTCAAAGTCCACCTGTGAAAATTTAGCAAAACCTCAACTACAATTGAATTTTGTATAAAAAACCCCAGCTATAGAATAGAGCTATCAATAATATGATTAAAAATATTAACTGATTATCTACACACAATTCGTGGTATGATTCAGTATGAAAAAATAATCAAATTTTAATTAAAAGTATAAAATTTAACATTTTTAATTTATAATTGAAGCCGTTAAGTGTATTAAAAACTAATAAAAAAAATTATACAAATTCAAACACAAAAAATACTTTTTAAGAACTGAGTCAACTGTGGGATGATAACAAATACAAATATTCCACAAGTGTTTCCTCATTGGCGCGTGTTCTCAGCACATGATTTTACACGCACAAGATAAGAATTTACTCAAGTTGGGGCATTATATTGTACTCCACTTTAATGCTATCTATATATATAAATCTGTTTGTCCTCATTGGTGATTGGCAATCAACGCAGGGCCGAAAGCATAAGCACTCAATTGCGGAAATCAGTTATCCTATAACCTAACCTATCTTACATACCGATGGTGTGTGTCTTGGGTGTGAGTGTGAATCTACTGGCCGCTAGGTGGCGATACATTAAGATATATTGATTAAACCGTAAACCCAAAACCCAAAACACTTTATCTGACGCGGATATATACGAATATATATTGCAATAATCTAGCTTTAAAAGCGGCGACAGACAGGTGGATGGACGAACATTGCACTAACCCAATTGGAATCCAAACTCACTAAATTAAATTTTTTTATACTCGTTTAGAAAGTGAAAAGAGTGTATTGGTTTTGCTGTCTTGCTGTCCGTCTGTCTGTAATATACAAATAAATACATATGTAAGCTTTCCTTATGTAAAAAATAGCCATTACATATTTTATTTTGTATATTTTCAGATCTGCCAACGCAAAGTGCAAGCAACAAAAAAAAAGGCCGATGAAAAATATTAGTAAGTGTGCATTTATTTAAGAAATACCTTAAAACAATTGGTAAATATATAAAAGTCGAATTTTTCAGGTGTTCATGTTGAATTTAAGTTATTTGAAAATGTATCAACGAATTTTAAGTATATTTAAGAAAAATATATTTAAGTATTGCAATAAGCTTGTTTGAAATGAAAATAATATAATAAAAATATGGTGTAAGAGCATACAAAATAAATATAAGAACATTAAAAGGATGTAAAGAGAAATTTAATAAATATATTTTTAAAAAAATACACAAATTCTCTTCTTTTTCTCTTTTTGGGCAATTTTTGTGTAGTCGGTTGGCAGATTTTCTTAAAAATCGAGCTGAAACACCAGGCGAACAGAATCATCAGAACGTGGACAGAAAAATGTTAAAATGTGCAAAATTTCATTGCATACTTCTAAGGTAACATTTTGGGGCCGTCGATGTGCAAGATTCTTAATGCAAAATCGAGCTGAAACACCAGGCGAACAGAATCGTCAGAAGGTGGACAGAAAAATGTTAAAATGTGCAACATTTCATTGCATACTTCTAAGGTAACATTTTGGGGCCGTCGATGTGCAAGATTCTTAATGCAAAATCGAGCTGAAACACCAGGCGAACAGAATCGTCAGAAGGTGGACAGAAAAAAATAAAAATGTGCAAAATTTCATTGCATACTTCTAAGGTAACATTTTGGGGCCGCCCATGAGCAAGATTCTTAATGCAAAATCGAGCTGAAACACTAGGCGAACAGAATCGTCAGAAGGTGGGCAGAAAAAATTAAAAATGCGCAAAATTTTATTGCATACTTCTAAGGTAACATTTTTGGGCCACCGATGTGCAAAATTTCTAGTGAAATTTCAGACTCAGACAATACAGACTCAACCCCTAATGCTAAATTCGACGCAACAGCAGCAGCAGCTTCTGGAAGAAAGGTGTGAAACGGATGGGGCAGCTGAAAAAGAAGCATACATACATATTTCTTGAGCGTATTCTTGGCATTTCAAGGATGCAGCTCTTTAGGTTCACCAGGACTATACCTTTGGTATAATTACCAGAGATATGGTGGTCATCTAGGAACCAATTTGGTTTGAAAATTTGTTTTCCAAGGATCTGCGGACCCGGCCATATCCTTGCAGATTTTTGGGACATAGGCTTTAAATGGCTATATCTTGGCCATTTGTTGTCCGATTTGGGAAAGATATATATCGTTTTACTCTTAAAAGTCCATAGAATCAATATCTATTCAGAGTTTTGAATTTTAAAATTTTCGCGATTTTGACCAAAATTGTGATGTTACCCCTTGTGTTTTTTGTCAAATTTGGAATGCGAGTTTTAGCTGTTATTATAGGCTTTAAATGACTATATCTTGGCCATTTGTTGTCCGATTTGGAAAAGATATATATCATTTTACTCTTAAAAGTCCATAGAATCAATATCTATTAAAAGTTTTGAATTTTAAAATTTTCGAGATTTTGACAAAAATTGTGATGTTACCCCTTGTGTTTTTTGTCAAATTTGGAATGCGAGTTTTAGCTGTTATTATAGGCTTTAAATGACTATATCTTGGCCATTTGTTGTCCGATTTGGAAAAGATATATATCATTTTACTCTTAAAAGTCCATAGAATCAATATCAATTCAGAGTTTTGAATTTTAAAATTTTCGAGATTTTGACCAAAATTGTGATGTTACCCCTTGTGTTTTTTGTCAAATTTGGAATGCGAGTTTTAGCTGCTATTATAGGCTTTTAATGACTATATCTTGGCCATTTGTTGTCCGATTTGGAAAAGATATATATCATTTTACTCTTAAAAGTCCATAGAATCAATATCTATTCAGAGTTTTGAATTTTAAAATTTTCGAGATTTTGACCAAAATTGTGATGTTACCCCTTGTGTTTTTTGTCAAATTTGGAATGCGAGTTTTAGCTGCTATTATAGGCTTTTAATGACTATATCTTGGCCATTTGTTGTCCGATTTGGAAAAGATATATATCATTTTACTCTTAAAAGTCCATAGAATCAATATCTATTCAGAGTTTTGAATTTTAAAATTTTCTCGATTTTGACCAAAATTGTGATGTTACCCCTTGTGTTTTTTGTCAAATTTGGAATGCGAGTTTTAGCTGTTATTATAGGCTTTAAATGACTATATCTTGGCCATTTGTTGTCCGATTTGGAAAAGATATATATCATTTTACTCTTAAAAGTCCATAGAATCAATATCTATTCAGAGTTTTGAATTTTAAAATTTTCGAGATTTTGACAAAAATTGTGATGTTACCCCTTGTGTTTTTTGTCAAATTTGGAATGCGAGTTTTAGCTGTTATTATAGGCTTTAAATGACTATATCTTGGCCATTTGTTGTCCGATTTGGAAAAGATATATATCATTTTACTCTTAAAAGTCCATAGAATCAATATCTATTAAAAGTTTTGAATTTTAAAATTTTCGAGATTTTGACAAAAATTGTGATGTTACCCCTTGTGTTTTTTGTCAAATTTGGAATGCGAGTTTTAGCTGTTATTATAGGCTTTAAATGACTATATCTTGGCCATTTGTTGTCCGATTTGGAAAAGATATATATCATTTTACTCTTAAAAGTCCATAGAATCAATATCTATTAAAAGTTTTGAATTTTAAAATTTTCTCGATTTTGACCAAAATTGTGATGTTACCCCTTGTGTTTTTTGTCAAATTTGGAATGCGAGTTTTAGCTGTTATTATAGGCTTTAAATGACTATATCTTGGCCATTTGTTGTCCGATTTGGAAAAGATATATATCATTTTACTCTTAAAAGTCCATAGAATCAATATCTATTCAGAGTTTTGAATTTTAAAATTTTCGAGATTTTGACCAAAATTGTGATGTTACCCCTTGTGTTTTTTGTCAAATTTGGAATGCGAGTTTTAGCTGCTATTATAGGCTTTTAATGACTATATCTTGGCCATTTGTTGTCCGATTTGGAAAAGATATATATCATTTTACTCTTAAAAGTCCATAGAATCAATATCTATTAAAAGTTTTGAATTTTAAAATTTTCGAGATTTTGAAAAAAATTGTGATGTTACCCCTTGTGTTTTTTGTCAAATTTGGAATGCGGGTTTTAGCTGTTATTATAGGCTTTAAATAACTATATCTTGGCCATTTGTTGTCCGATTTGGAAAAGATATATATCATTTTACTCTTAAAAGTCCATAGAATCAATATCTATTAAAAGTTTTGAATTTTAAAATTTTCGAGATTTTGACAAAAATTGTGATGTTACCCCTTGTGTTTTTTGTCAAATTTGGAATGCGAGTTTTAGCTGTTATTATAGGCTTTAAATGACTATATCTTGGCCATTTGTTGTCCGATTTGGAAAAGATATATATCATTTTACTCTTAAAAGTCCATAGAATCAATATCTATTCAGAGTTTTGAATTTTAAAATTTTCGAGATTTTGACCAAAATTGTGATGTTACCCCTTGTGTTTTTTGTCAAATTTGGAATGCGAGTTTTAGCTGCTATTATAGGCTTTTAATGACTATATCTTGGCCATTTGTTGTCCGATTTGGAAAAGATATATATCATTTTACTCTTAAAAGTCCATAGAATCAATATCTATTAAAAGTTTTGAATTTTAAAATTTTCGCGATTTTGACAAAAATTGTGATGTTACCCCTTGTGTTTTTTGTCAAATTTGGAATGCGAGTTTTAGCTGCTATTATAGGCTTTAAATGACTATATCTTGGCCATTTGTTGTCCGATTTGGAAAAGATATATATCATTTTACTCTTAAAAGTCCATAGAATCAATATCTATTAAAAGTTTTGAATTTTAAAATTTTCGCGATTTTGACAAAATTGTGATGTTACCCCTTGTGTTTTTTGTCAAATTTGGAATGCGAGTTTTAGCTGCTATTATAGGCTTTAAATGACTATATCTTGGCCATTTGTTGTCCGATTTTGGAAAAACATATATCGTTATACTCTTAAAGAATCGCATTTGGGAATGCTATTGGTTATTTCTGATCCGTTCGAGTCTAACGTGCTATGGTATTCGAAGATGAGACCTTTTTTGTCCGAGATACAAACCAAATTTCGACTGATTTTCTTAAGCTGTTATTCTACTGTGAACGAGTCTGTTATATCCGACTGCAACATTCTCACTTATTTCAAATGAACACTGTTAATATTTATTATTATTTTATTTACTATCTGGACTTACTGATAAGGCGCTTAACATACGACACGTGTTCCACTTAACTTAAATCAGCTCCGTCATCCAAAGGTGTTTCTTTGGAATTAATCAAATATTAATTAACTTTTAATAAAGTTCAAGTTACTCAAATCAGCTTTATATATCTTGGTTCATATCTATCTATGTCTAGAACTTACACAAATTGATATTTGATGTTCCAAAGGTAGCTTTGTATTACATAAATAATCGCTACTGATATCATCGCATAACATTATCAAAGAATTAAATTTGTTTACTTGCTATTCTAGAGAATTAAAGACCAAGCATAATTAAATAAACTTTAATTCATGGTGATCGAGAATAATCAATTTTCCGTGTAATAGAAATCGTTTATTGATATGGCTATGACAAATAGAAATAATTCAGAAATAAGTTAATCTCAGGTTGTTAATTTAATTTTGTTATCTGGAAAAATTATGCAACTAACGTGAGAGCCGAGTCAATTAGATTATGGTATCTCAAGACTTTATGAAGTGTGAGACATCGCTGACTGGTGCGTTTTCAACAGGTGTATATATATGTATATAGACTGTAGTTTCCAATCTATCTGTATTAAATAAAAGACATGGCTTATGGTTATTCCATGGTGCCTCTTATCGAATAATTCAAGTGCTACTACTTATTAGCTGAAGTACACAATTTCAAGTTGAATATAATAATGGATTTAGTTGGACTGGGCCACAAACAGCTCACGCGCTGCCTTTCGTAGGGTTTTTCCGTTCACATTGGCTGGCAGCTTGTCGACGAATCGAACTCCGGCGTGCAGCTGTTTCTGTTGGCCGGTCAGTCGCTTGGCGACATGGTTAATCACCTCCTTGGCGCTTATCTCGCATCCGTTGCGCTTGACAACCAAAGCGCCAGCCGCGTCGCCTTCGCGCTCATCGTAGATGCCCACAACACAAACATCCTGCACCTGCTGCAACTCCGCAATGGCGCCCTCGATTTCAGTGGGCCAGTAGTGGAGTCCCTGGTACTTTAAGATCTCCTTCTTGCGATCGACAATGTAGAGGAAGTTCTGCTCATCGAAGTAGCCCAGATCGCCAGTATGGAACCAGCCCTCAAAGTCCTGCATGCGACGGGTTTCCACGGGATTGCCGTAGTAGCCATTCCAGGCCTGTCCCGTTGACACATAGATCTCACCCACCTGATTGTAGCTCAGACGCCTGCCATCTTCGTCGACAATTCGTATTTTAATGCCCGGCAGGAGACGGCCAGCCGACGCGGTATTACTGATCCCAATATTCACTGTTATGGCACCCACCTCAGTCATACCGTAACCGGAATTAAACATGGCCGTTTTACATATCTCCTGGGCACGCTGCAGTGTGGCCATGGACACCAAGCCACCGCCATAATTGAGCATGCGAATGGGTGCGAGTGCCTCTGGCGTGACATCCGGACAGGTGATTAGGGCAGACAAATGCCTCGGCGGCACGACGGCATAATTGATCTTGTATTTCTTAACCAATTGCACAAAATATTCGGGGGCAAAGGGTCGGTTGGTTATAATGCGGGTGCATCCGAATACAGTGCTAAAGATGAACGCCCACAGCCCGGTTATCCAATCCAGGGAGCTGGACACAAAGATTACCGATTCGCTGTTCACGAGCCTGGAAGATTCGATAGATGATGATGATGATGAAGAAGAAGAAGGGCAAGGAAATCTTACATGCTATCCTGTATGAGTATGCTACTCGAAATGCAAACAGCTTTTGGTAATCCTGTCGTGCCTGAAGAGCACAAAATGGCCACAGTTTGATCACCGCCACTTTTAAGAGGTTCTGGCCTGCAAAATAGTGGATCTTATCCATTGAATTTCACGATTGTGTCTTTCACTCACTGGTAAAACATTTCTGTGGTTGTTGGATCCAGAAGGGTCTCTATCTTCGGCACGCCCTCAATGGGATCGCTCATCGTATATATTTCTGGATGCCAGCCCAGCGTAGCCGCATGTATTTTATCATAATCCAAGCCATCGCAGAAAATCAGCATTGGCTTCGTTATTTCAAAAACATACCTAATAGTCGCTATAAATAACGTTCGATTAGGATGGCCGATCTAAGTGGGATCCATGGTTTATTTTACCTTCGTCGAGCATTGGATTCACCGAATGAAAGGGTGTGCAATTCATGAGACAGGCCACGCCCAATGGCATCACATAGGTGGTATTCTTAGCGGCAATTCCAATCACATCCTTATGGTTGAGGCCCCGATTTTTCAGAAACTGCGCAATGCGTATGGCCCAGGTAATGCCCTGTGCATTAGTCACTGTGACGCCGTCAACATCGTTAATCTGTAGATTATAAATAGCTGGCATAATCTCTGATCTCCTATTACAATTCAACTGTTTTAACCGGATACACCCGCTTTTATAGTTTTCAGTTGCTTTGTTTTGGCCACAACAAAATCAGAGTTTATCACACGAACTCACCTGGCACACATTTTTGGGCCAGTTGCGCATGGTATTAAATATGATCTTGCCCACAGATATGTCATAGTTGAAAATGGAGCTTCGCTTGGCGCCACTCCAGGTGTTATCCTTCTCATTGTACGTGGTTGGTATTGCTGTCATATCGATGCCAAAACTTTTGCACTTTTCAACCAGTAGAAGGCACTTACGTGTGCAGTACCGGGCCGTATTGCCCATCTATTTATAACGTCCATTGCTTACACATGTTAAACTTGTTTTCAATTGAGCCATTGAGTGGATGCAATCTGTAAGTGCTCGGCACCTGTTGCATCTTATCAATGTACACGGCTTAACTAACGATAGCATATCAGTTAAATAAAGTATGTCCGTAATAACTCCTTATTGTCTACTAATCATTATTGGAATGAGATCCCAAGTGTTGCGTCAGCCACTTAAAATTCACACCCGCTAGTCATAAATTTGAATCCTACTTTTTTGGCTGGTCATTATTATTCTTGGGAATGCCCATATAGACGAAAATAAGGTACAATTAAATCATAAAAATTTGTATTTAGTGGCTAGCTATAAAAATCTTAGCCTACAATAAATATTGGCATTGTTCGTTTTATTGAACCATTGTTTGGCGGATACAGATAGTCCGGTGGTTGAGGCTTCCGCCGATTTATGAGCGGGAACGATTAGAGTATATCTTGGAATTTCCGTTGATATAGTTTGACTTTGGATTGCACAGATAAGCAATAAGGCTATACCGTATAGAAAAATACCAATTAAATATGTGCCTACATGTATTTATACTATTACCTATTATAATTTTAGTTATTATAATGTTCTGAACCGTAGAGCAGGTTTGTAGGACCGTGTTTGCTCGCATGGCTTTAAGTGAATAATATCAACTAACTTTATTTCTTAAAATCCTAGATTTATATAGGGTGTAGCCTAGACCCCCTGCTGCGTTTCATGCAGAAGCCATGCCAACAGGTCTGGTAAGGTTGCTCAGCTGTGGGTGCTAACACTACATCTATATTTTTATATATCCACTTATGAGTTACATAGTGGTAGTATCTATTTTTATTTTTAGTTTTAAGTGTTAATATGTGAACAATAATTCACTTTATATACACAAATATATAAATAATTAATATAAATAACCTGAAAGTAAACTTTAATGAATTAACTGAATATATACTGGGTCAAAAGCTTCATATCTTTAAATATCTAACGAAAATTCAAATCGAGCGCGCTTGATTATCACCACGCTCTTGATTATAACAGCCCTGTCCCTGCATATATACGATCTTTAAAATAAAGTGTGGCAGCACTGTCAACAGCTGATTTCCTTAACTACTGATAACGATATTGTTATACTTACACATTCACACACGTTGGCTGCGATCGCCGTGAATAAATACCGCACAGTTCTTAATTTAAGGCAAATTTCTTATCGACGCAAGTAATATAATGGAATTTATAGCAAACGCAAACGGAATATATCCATATAGTAAATACTAACTTACCTACCCCTTAGCAAAAATATTGAATTCTTATATTCTCATCAGATGCATCTTGTCTCAAGGCGAACTTTTCGCTATCCGCGATCAATGAAAAAGCAGTGAGCATATCCAAGGACTCGACTGTGATCGGTGTCCATGAGATCGCTTGGGCTCTGAAGGCGCTGACATTGACGGATTCGACCACCCTGGCTGGTGATGATACAGCTTCAAATGTACGCCGGCTGTGCGTGCGCGCCTGTTTGCCCTTCCAGTCGGAGGTTCTGGAGAAATCGCTAGAGCCCAGCCTACTGCCGGATATTCACTGTGCCGCCGTTTGTGTGTATCCTGCACGTGTGGTGGATGCCTACAAGACCCTGCAGCAGTATGACAAATTACAAGAGATTTCAATAGCTGCAGTGGCCACTGGCTTTCCGACTGGCCAATATGGCTTAGGAACGCGGCTGAACGAGATTCGCGATGCTATAGATGCAGGTGCCACAGAGATCGATATTGTTATCAATCGACAGCTGGCCCTAGTGGGCGATTGGGAAGGCGTCTACAACGAGGTGGTGCAAATGCGCGAAGCCTGCGGCAAACGTGCGCATCTGAAGACCATCTTGGCTGTTGGCGAACTGGGCTCCATGGAAAATGTATGTAATGGGCGACACATCAATGCCACCCGATCTCATTTGGTCCTCTATGTCTTTGCAGGTGTACAAGGCATCCATGGTGTGCATGTTGGCGGGCGCAGACTTCATTAAGACATCCACCGGCAAGGAGGCGGTGAACGCCACGTTACCTGTGGGCCTAGTCATGATTTTCGCCATACAGGAGTTTGAACGACTCACGGGCAAAAGTGTGGGCCTAAAACCAGCTGGTGGTGTGAGAACCGTACGGGATGCCATTGCCTGGATGACGTTGGTCAAAAATACGCTTGGCATACGCTGGCTAAATCCCAAACTGTTCCGTTTCGGTGCCTCAGGTCTGCTCGATGACATTGACAAAGTTGTGCGCGAGGGCATCGCCAAACTGGAGCAGGTTTAATAAAATACAATGAACAGCAGGCCAAATGGACAAAACTTAAGCAAGCATTTACAAACGTAGAATTGTATAAATATTAGGATAAAACACTCGTTATAAATCCAACATTGTTTTATATTCCTACTGAGCGTTTATCCCTATGTGTGAGCATATGCATATATAAATATAATTTTGCATTTTTGTAACCGACTACAATTAAATAACAGTTGACAGCTGGACACGGCACACCTCTAGGCATGTTGCACCACAGTTCCAGTTGGCTTGTAGCTGTATGTGAGCTGGGCAGGTGCCGCCATCAGGTCATCCTCAGCCAACTGTTCGCCGTGCTGCAGCAGCTCAACGGGCTCGTTATTGGCCTCCCTGTGCGGCTGATTGTCGGGCGTCTTAACGTGCATGTCCACCGCAAAGAATGAATCATCAAAATTGATGCGATTGCGCTCATCCTGCTCCAAATAGATGGCCTTCGGCGCCGAACCACCCACAGCCTTCTCGTACGCATTGAGCCACTTGAGATTGATGTGCTTGGCGGCCGCATTAAACTTTTTCGGCGTCTTCTTTGGCTTGTCAGCGTAGTAGTTGTGCTCCTGCTGCGCTCGCTGTGGCGGTGGCGCAATTTTCTCCATGTGCCGGCTCTTGGCGTCCAGCTTGGGATCCACGTGATCGTATAACGGCAAATAGAAGTTATACGGCTGATCTGTGGGCGGCAGCATATACTGTTGGGGCTGTGACTGCATCTCCACCTGTGGCTCCACTTGGCTAGCTGACGCCATCGCATCTTCGGCCTGCGCAACTGGACCAAAGATTTCGCCTGCGCGCCGCAGCAAATGTTCCAAGCGCTCAAGTGTTATTATGTGCGGATGCAACAGCTGCACATCATCCTGCATCTGTGCACGGCGCAACGGGATTGATGTTGTGGGCGTGCCAGCAACACTACAGCAAAAAGCCCACAACAGTAACTGTTAAGCAGAGAGAGGGAGAGAGAGTTTACGTTGATTATCTTACGGCTGCAATTCCAGACATACTTACAATCAGTGACCCATTCAACATGGCGAGTTTTGTTAATATTTTGGTTGCTTTCATTGGTCCATAAAGCAGTCGTCACTTGTCGTTGCAAAGATCGGACAATGAGTAAGTCTGGGCCGGGCACAACGAATTCATTTATACCCCCATACAGTGCAATCATTTTCGATTTTCCCACTCGTGAAACGGAAGCTCTCGGAAGTCTCCACAATCAACAATAGCAGCTCCACTCCAGGCACAGTTAGCTGCGAAACAAGTTTTCCCAGCGCAAAAGAAATAAATAGAGACAACTACTCGCACACACAAACACACACACACACACACAGTGATATTTGAGCGTGCGCCTGGCTGCATAATAATGTTAATGTAACAACCCAAACTCGAATCGCCCGGAGTTGAACAAACTGGATGCGAGTTTGTCACTGGTAATGAGTTCGCTGCAACGAAAGCCAACTAGCTAAATTGCGTCAAGTGGTCAAGTAATCGCCTGAAAATTGTCCAATCTCAGGCACTGGCCAAAGAAAACTCGGCCGATAGCTGCAAGTGCATTGACACCAAGCGCCGTATAAACGTTATGACAAAAACAAAGCGTTACTTAAGCTAGCCGAACTTCAAATACTCGTGTAAACTCCGAGTTTGCTTAAGCTAAATTGCAGATCTTAGGTTACTTTTTAACATTCATTACCAACATTTTTTAGATATTAATCTTTAAATAACATGAATTTCTTGTTAAAAGCAGTTTGTTTTCAACTCTTGCCATTGTTTTAATTTTTTAAAATCTCACGCATTTAGTCTTACTTTTAATAATTCCATGAGCAATGTTAAATTTGTTAGCCTCAAGTTGGAAAACTTTTTATTTATAACCAGAGTTGAGCCAATACAATATACCCTTTAAAGCAAGTGTATAATAACGTCGCTCACATAATTTCCGCAACGTGAGATGTGAACTCGTTTCGATTGTTACAACGGGAGCCGACACATTTGTTATATTTTATCTCACCAGCCATAAAAGTGCAAGTTCAAAGTTACAGGAAATACTAGGCCGGCAGCAATAGCAATAAAAAATAGATATAAAAAATATTAACAAATTGTAACAATTACATCTTGTTCATTGACTCTATATTAGACAAAACAGCTACATAATTTCGGTACAGGTTGTATCGGGGATGGTGGGTATCATGTTTGCTGTAATTCGGGCAAACCTTTTATAATAATATCGAGCGCTTGCAGGTCCTTTTGAACAGTTTCCTTCAGCACTTCCATTGCGCGCTGCTGCATGGTCAATATGGTTCTCATCTCCTCCTCTGCGTTCTTCTCGAGTGCATACTCTGGGAGGCCATTGCTTGCAAATTGATTGCGCTGCATCCGAATCTGAGAGAGCAGCTCACTGAGCCGACCCTTAAACTGAGTGGGTGCCGAGACAACAGCCTGCATATTTTGTAGCTTAGTGCGCAGTGCCTCCTCCTCGGGCGTCAATGTGCTGCCCACCTTGCGTGTACATTCCTGTTTTACAACGATCTGTCACAGAACCATAAAAAAATATTAGATTAGGAAGGTTATAATTAATTCAAGGCGTATTGCTTACCCTCAGTATGCGATGACCCATCTCAGCTAATTTGCGTTTGTGCTCCATTATCCTTGCTGTCGCAGAAGCATGCCGTCGACGCAATTCCTGCAATTCGCCCTCCACCTTTTTCATGTACAGCGCATGCGTATCTGTCTCTTGTTCCTGACATTTGACGCGCCATTTCAGATCGCTGAATCCAATCATGGGCACCGGTATGAACTGGCTGCGATCTGGATTGTCTAAGTTAGCCTGACGCCACATGCGTGGATCTACGCTTCGCGGTGGATTCTCTAGATACTCTTTCAACTGATCTTCGTCGGGCAGGGTGAGAGCCAAAGATTCTGTAATGCCCAAATTGGTCAACTGTGGCTTTACAGTTGCCTGACCCAAATAACCAGCCAACTCAGTGGCAAGAATCCGCTTGCTCTCATTTAGCCCATGAGACATCTGCAGTTTTTCCTCCACATAGATGACCATTTGACACTTTTTGTTCTCCAGCTCTTTGATAACGTCGATGTGTACCAATATATTCGGTTTGCTGCCCATTAAGCTATGCAGCGTTTGTATAATCTGCTGCTGTTGTGCCCTGAAAATTGTATACAGAAATCTAAATTAGTTCAACCTCAAAGCATAAACACATATTGGTACTTACTTGACCGTCGCCAGATCTCGATCAAAGTTGAGTGCAACCAGTCCCAGCTTGTTGTCCTTACCAGGCATCCGACTGTAACCTATTGCCTTGAAACGGCACAGATAATTCTCCTGCGAAATGTCCACCGGCGCAGCACTTTGCGAATAAAATAGTTTGCCGGTGCCCCACATCGCCTGCAGATAGTTCCATTTGGCCACAATATTGTCACGCTCATCTCCAAAGATCGAGACATTCAGAATGGATTGTGCAAACGCTTCATCTGATGAAATTGGCACAGGCTGCTGTTGCGGCTGTCCCAGCATAAAGTTTGTATTGCCAAAGCCACCAAAGCCAGGCGTCACCGTCGGTGCAGCTGGTTTGCCAAAAGCTGAAAATTTTTTTAATATTTTCCTCAACCACAATACTGAAGCTATTTACCTGATCCAAAGCCGCCACCGCCGCCAAATGTCGTCGACTGGCTAGCGCCAAAGCCACCAAATGCCGGTGCGGTTGTCGTTGTGGCGCCAAATCCCGAAAATCCACTACCACCCGCATTGCTGGTCGTTGACAGCTGTCCGAACCCGCTGAACGCAGGCGGCGCCGTGCTGTTTGCGGGTGCTGGAAATAGACTGGGCTGACTTGTCGTCGCCGCTGCGCCAAAACCACCAAATCCGCCGCCCAGCGTCGAGGTCGGTGCATTCATTGTGGATGTGCCAAAGGCCGAAGGTGCGGCACCGAACGCTGGCGCGGACATGGTGCTGCCAAATGCCGGCGCCGCAGTGCCTGTTGGCGCCCCAAACGTTGAGCCAAACATGCCGCCCGCTGCCAACAAAAGAGATAAGCACAACATAAATGGGTCAGTGTTTGGTATAATCATTGTTGCTGGTCCAAAATAACTTATCAGCAAGATAGATTGTGCGTTAGGCTTTAGTTCGATTTAGAAGCTGGACACCAGCGGATGTGTCTGTGTCTTTGCAACTATGCCATTGCTGATTATCTTCACATTAACTGTGCTGCTGGCTTTCGTGGCCTATGTGGGCTATATTATACATAAAAAGAAGTAAGTATACTAGAAGTTCAAATATAAGTGTCTGGTATTCAAAACACGGCTGTTAAGCAGGATCGTCGATTGGAATTCAATTGTGAGCATCAGAATCATTGATTACAGACTTTCTGCTTCCTGGTGTGTTTAATCTTCGTGTAGGCTCAATACTAATTAACTAAGTTTCTCCTATACGTAAACCTCAAATTTCAGCATCAATCCCAAGGATATAAGCGTGCACAGCGTGCAGGATGTAAAAAAGCTGCTTACACCACCTCCAAGTGCTGGCACACAGCGGTATTTGGCAAAAAGGGCTTGACCGGCACTATCCCAATATTATTTGCACCTTCGATGCTTTCTACCACCTAAGGAATTGCCAATACTACTTACGCTTTGCCGGCGTGCTTGTCGCGCCGAGCGATGTGTTGCCACCGAAGAATGACATGAGTACTCCGTTCCAAGACTTGCCAAATTATATACTATTAATATAAATTATGTGCCTATGTACTAGTTTTTAAATTAAAACTGTTGGGTGTAACTAAAAACGAATAATTTTGGCGCTTCCAGCATGCACAATAGATGCTAGATTAGACATGTGCGGGTTTCGATAAATTGGTAGCCGTCAAATAATCGATAGCTATTTCCAGAACGATTACGTTTAGAATTTTAGTGAAATTTATTGCGAAAATCCGTATAATCTTGTGATGTCACAAATAAATTGTATAAAGGCATTAAACTATTTAAGTACCTATCGAATGAATAAGGGGTACTCATATTCTAATCTATTTTAATTATTTCAATATTTATTAATTGCACGCAATACAAATACACGCTTGCTTTGCTTTTATCGAATCCTGTCAGCTAGTGAGACAACCTTCTAAAATCGATAATTTGCCGCTAGTGATTACACCATTTTTATTTATTTGGCCGCTTTAAAAAAATAATAAAATAAAAACAAAAAGAAGATGAGTAAATACACCGCAAAGTATCTGGAAGACAAGCTAAAAGAGAAGCTCGAGGCGACATATGTGCGCGTGTCAGACGACTCAGATGGATGTGGCGGCAAATTCAGCGCTGTCATTGTCTCCAAAGCATTTGAGGGAAAAGCACTCCTGCAAAAGCACAGACTGTAAATTGACCCAACATTTAAATATCAGCAATAAACAATTGTAAATTTAATTTAAGAGTTAACACAACGCTTGCCGACGAACTAAAGGAGATACACGCTTTCTCGCAAAAATCATACACGCCCGCAGAGTGGGAGAAAGTGCAACAGCAAGAGCAGCAGTAACCGTAACCTGTTGCTGTATTGCGGAGCCCAAAACCTGTACACAGATACACATGTGTGCACATATATATGTGACCGAACAAACCAGCCAACGCAATCACACAAACGCCAACCAGTCGAAACCGAAAACAGTTGAACAAAGAAAGTGAAAGGGAAACAGCCGACGAACGGATCAACAATAAGCTCGCAAATTTTCGTAACATTACATAAAAAAAACAGAAACAAAAACTCCACCAAATTTACAACAATAAAAATTAAGCGAGAACCTTTTCTCGAGTGAATCTTGCTGACGCCATTTTGCCTGACCCACAGTGCCCTGCATTAGAAATTCAAATATCCGAAATCCGATAACGAGACAAAACTGCGCTCCAACAACAATGTTAAAGTTCCAGGTGCACTCCCCTGGCAAGGTGATATTACATGGCGAGCACGCCGTCGTTTATCAGAAGCCCGCGCTGGCCGCCGTGGTGGGGCTGGGCACCAAGCTCCAGTTGCGCACGCAAGCGGCCAGCCAGGTGGCCAGCTTTCAGCTGGAGGCTCTCAACTGCACACTGGAAATAGCACTGAACGAGTTTAATGCGTTTCTGGGTAACTTTCGCAGCAAATATCCCGGTGACAAGCTGGAGAGCACCGCGAAACTAATGGAGGAAGTGCGCGCGGAGGTGGCCAAACAGCTGGAACGCAGCGTAGGCAGCACACCCAAGCAGCACACACAACGCGCATTCGTCTCAATTTATTACCTGCTGGCGGGCGCAGTACTCACGGCACCGGATCAGCCCGCGTTGACACTACAATCTGGCTTCCAGGTGCAAGTGGACACTGAACTAAATGTGGGCGCCGGTTTGGGCAGCTCCGCCTCCTACGGCGCTGCCTTGGCTGCCGCTTTTCTGATATTGGCGGGCCATTTCGATCAGACGAGCTATTTGCTGGATGAAAACCTGGCATTAATCTCGCATTGGGCTTACGAGTCGGAGCGCGTTAATCACGGCACGCCTTCCGGCGTAGATAATACAGTATGCACCTACGGCGGTATTCTGCGTTTCGTCAAGGGCCAAGGCTTTCAAACTTTGCGCATACAAAAACCACTCAACATATTACTCGTTGACAGCCGAGTGAGCCGCAGCACCGCTGACATTGTAGCCAAAGTGCGTCACTTGTCCGAGGAATTCCCGCAGCTTATTGAGGCCATTTGGCAGGCGTGCGAAGAGCTGGTCAACTCGGCTGTACCGCTGTACGAGAGCTTTGGCAATGCGCAGGACGATAGCCAAAAATTCGAGAAACTCGAGCGTCTCTTTCAGATAAACAATGATCTTCTTAAAGCGATTGGCGTTACACATCCAAAACTGGAACAAATATTTACAATTGCCTTCAAGCGTGGTTTCTTCTCCAAGCTGACTGGCGCCGGTGCTGGTGGATATGCCATAGTGCTGCTCCCTGACAACTACGAGTGCAACGAAGTGTATTGGAAGCTCAAGGAAGAGTTGGAAGCGGCTGGATTTGGTGTCCATGTGACGACAGCTGGCGGCGTTGGACTGCGTGTCACCTCTTTGGACGATTGATAGATGCCTTTACTTAAAACTGTTTTTTTTTTATTCTAGCTGTACTCGTGGTTCCGTTATTACTTAAAAATAAACTACATATTTGATACGACAACGTGCACTATCCTAGCGCTGACTCCTGTCCCTTGTCTTATATACAATGCCTCGGTTCTTCATGTCGCGCAACGTCGAATTTGGTAGGGTGCCCGACACGGAAATCGCATAAATGCCACGCGTAAAACGTGCTGCGCCGGAAAAAACATACAACAGTTATTTGGTTATCCACAATATTTGGGCCTATATGTTACCTAGTCTTTGCCACTTTGCCACCCACGAGTCCGTGGGTGTTGTCAGTGCGATGATGCCATCGAAATTGTTGCTCGTGTGATCGTAGACATTGTCCTTATTATTCTTCATACGCAAAAACTCTTCGCAATTCTCGCAGCCATCAGTCTCAAATTGATCGAAAGTCTGTAAAACAAAAATAATATGTAAGAAATTGCAAGCGTGTCCATTGCCTATTACGAACCTTTACAAGCGAGCAAACCAAACAGGCACGAAGGCCTCGCAGATCTTTAGGTATAGCGTCAAAGGACATGTTAAACTTAAGCTGAGCAGTAATATAATATGCCGGTATAAAATAAAGTAATGGAAAGTAGCAAAAATCCAAGCGTACGTAAATACAAAACGATAGCAATGTACAATGCAACACTTCAACTTGCGATGCGCGATTCTAGCTTACCTCTTATCGGTTAACTCGATACACAAAATATCGTAAAGCATCTTTAATGACAAAAATTCTATAGTCACAGAGAAGCCGGTGTCTTAATACACTACTATTTCTATAAGGAGCAATATTATTACAAGTGCACTTAAAATGCGAATATATGTCATGTTTAATTAAAAATGTATATAATATTAAAATTAATATATGAGTGAAATTGTTATTTATTATTATTGTTATTTATTTTTATATAGCGATCACACAAAATTTCGAACTTGTTTTCAATATCTTTGTAGACTTTTTACAATATCATAAAAGGCACATAAAAAGGCGAAATTTCATAATGAACTATGGCACCCACTAAACCATGTTTAAAAACTGATGTAGCTAATATTTTATTATTACTCAAACTAAAATGTTTCAAAATAGATATAGATATAATATACATGGATTTATACAAGGTAATTAGTATGGTATATGGGATACAGGTCTCTTACGATATTCTTCGCGCGCCTCAAAATAAAGCAAAACCATTCCTAAATGAATCTCTGGTTTATATTGTGTTAAGTTGAATATTATTTTGTACTCCTGAAGAGGTAGCGGTGGCAATGAGATCTCATCCAAGTAAAAATTACGAGCAAACAATCGACCCTAAAAATTTTATGAAAATTTAATATTAAATTGGAAGGCCCTGCTAAATGAACAATATGGACTCACCGAATATGGGCAACTGTGATTAATGTTGGTTAAGTATTTCAGATGATACAACGCATACCTCTCAAGAAAATTACTGGGTTTTTTCTTATTAAGAAGTTGGCATATATTGTATTTAAACTTTACAAGAAATGGCTTATAGAGATGTGTGTTGTCCTTATAAAATGTCTCCACAACTAGCTGAAAAATGAAAAAGTTAAAAATATACATATATTTTTGACAACATTTATATTTACGTACAAATCCGTTTGTTAAGGTTCCAATTATATCGCAATCCATATTTAATATTGAACGCGTCCAATTAATGGGTTTTAGAACACAAGAAATATTCTCAAAATGATTTCGGTTAGCCTTACATTCAACATTTTTGATTTTGTAATATACTCCTTCAATACAGTTCTGAAAATGGAACTGATTAATTTAGTTTTAACTTATTTTTATATTAATTGCCTACTACATACGCAAATATGCAAAAAACATAACGTTATTAATAGTAACTTGGACACATTTAGAATCATTCCATTTGACATTCTGTACACAAATGAAAAACTGAGCTAGCACTTACCAAAAAAAATATATTAATATAGTTTTAATTACCCTTAATGATGGGTAATTTGCGTTTAAATACAAAACGATTTTCGTCGGAAAATTGGATAAAATTGCGTCATTGCACTATTCAGTATTCAACACGCCAGAATTCAAAAAACATACATACAAACTTAAATATATTTGAAATTTTAAAATTAAAATTAAAGTTTTATTACAAGATTACAATAAACATCATTCGTTAAGATTTCAAGAAATGTCGTCAAGTGTGACTGGCAATTACGGATTATGTCGGCGTTTACCTGTGAATGCCATTAAATAACTTAAGAAGTGCACGATAATTATTTTATTTGTTATTTTCCGATTACCGGCAATAGAATTAAGCTGTAAACCATTTAAATTATTTTAACTGCACTGCAAGTGTTCAAGTCTAAGCAAGGATGTCTTCGTCGACGACTACCACATCGAGCCCAACGGATAGCTCCAATGGTTCACTGGCAATTTCATATGGTGCTGTGCCTGTGCCCATCGTGTCCGGGCCGAATACGCAGAAACCGTTCACGCTTTCCGAGCGTCTTAATTTCGAGATATACCGTTACTCCAGCTATTCTCCAAACTATTTGCCTGAGTAAGTCTTCAGCCTTTGTCCTAATAGCTCTCTAACGGCACACAGATGCACAGTGTGTGCGTGTGCATGTGCATATGTATGTGTGTGTGTATGGGTGAATGTTTATTCGCACGCGTCCCGCCCATATCATAGCACAGTTGCATTTCGTAATTGTTCTTGTTGTCAACTGCGCAGCTGTCACTGTCAACGCTGTGGGTATTTTTACAGTTTGTTTTTATAAACTGAACCCATTAAAATTGGGCATAAAGGGTATTACAATTTTGTGCATATATATGTAACAGACAGAAGGAATCATCTTCGATAGCGTCAATAACCGTAGCCAATAACCGTAGCCAATAACCAAATTGCAGTCAAACAGTGTGCAGTTTAAAGTGGTTCACATGAATATTCAAAACAGAATATAAAAACGGAAGTTTATAACACATAGTTTTTCGTTTTTATTTCAGAAATGTACTCGTCGACTGCCCCAACGATCAAACCTCTCGCTGGTCCGCCTATACGAATAGCCCACCACAGTTTCTCACGTTGAAGCTGCGCAGACCTGCCATCGTGCAGAAGATCAAGTTTGGTAAATTTGAGAAATCGCATGTCTGCAATATTAAGAAATTCCGCGTTTTTGGCGGATTGGAAGATGAGCACATGGTGCTATTGCTGGAAGCGTAAATATCTTCCAATTATTTACAACATAAAGGAATATATTTATAAACAATTTTATTTATAGCGGTCTCAAAAATGACAATATACCTGAAGTATTCAATCTGCGCTGCATGACTGAGGACGGCGCTGAGAATCTGCCTATATTATATTTAAAAATTGTGCCATTATTGTCGTGGGGTCCATCGTTCAACTTCAGCATCTGGTACATTGAGCTCCATGGCCAGGATGATCCCATGTACACATGTGCTCGCATGAAGAGCTACAATACGCTGCGTGAAACGGAGATAATTAAACTGTGCCTCAAACACTTCCGCCAGCAGGGCTATATGAAAGCTTTTGGAGCATTGCAGGAGCAGACAAACGTGCGCCTGGAGCATCCACTCATTAGCGAGTTGCACAAATACCTGGTTATTAATATATATATTTAAATGAGGATTAATCTAAATTTGCCTTCCTTTTGCAGGTGGTGCAAGGCGATTTTGAGCGGGCGGAGCGATTTATTGTCGAGTGCATTGACGAAGGCCTAATGGATGAGTATTTAAATAAGCAGGACTATAAGCACGCGTGGCATATGAAATACACAGAAAGCGAGGTAAAGCCCGGTAACCGTGGTGGTCATCAATTGGTGGTCGATGCCAAAAAGCGCCTTATATATTTGTATGGTGGCTGGGATGGCTACCAAGATCTCAGCGATTTGTGGGCGTACAACATAGAGCTCGACGAATGGACACTGCTCTGTGAGCGATCTGAATTATCTAACGGACCCACTCCGCGTTCCTGTCACAAAATGATATTTGATCCAATCAGCGAGAATATATTTATGCTGGGCCGCTATTTGGACAATTCTATACGCACCAGCGACTATATAAAGAGTGATTTTTACTTGTACGACAGCCGCGCCCGTACTTGGATGCAAATTTGTGATGATACCAGCCAAGTGGGTGGACCACAGCTTGTGTATGATCACCAAATGTGCATCGATGCCGACAAGCGTACAATTTATGTATTTGGTGGGAAAATACTAACGCCGCGCAGCCCTACATCTTCGACTGAGCCGGAATACTCTGGTCTATTTTCGTATCATATTGCGACAAACACCTGGACGCAAATACTCGTCGATTGTCATCATGCCAGCGCTGCTCAGGCGGATGTTATGTCAATTAAATCGCGCATAACTCACTGCATGGTGTTTCACAGTGTAATTAAATAGGACTTAAGATTGAGTTATATTTTTAATTGAATTTTTTTGATTGGCAGAAACATCGGAAGCTTTACATTTACGGCGGTCAGCGAGGCAAGGAAGATCTCGATGAGCTGCTTACTTATGATGTTGATACTCAGGCCATTTCCCTGATGAATAAAGAACATTCACATCATGGCAACACCGCCAGCACAGAGGCTAAATTTGAGCCGTCATCGGGTTACACGCTGCGTGCTACTATTGATTGTGATCGCGATGAAATATATGTATTCTCGGTATGTGGAAGTTCGTTGTCACCATCTATGTTTGATCACTTATATTCATTAATTCGCAGAGCCTTAACAAGGTAAAGGACAGGCGCGATGTACAACACGGAGATGCCTCAAATTCATTCTGGGTTTACTCATTGCGCACACATAAATGGTCACGCATCTATTACTGCCGGCACAATGCTTTGGATGTAAACTCTATTAATAAGGCCAACTTTTTGGGTGCCAGCAAAGGCGACGATGCACTGGAGCCATGTCCGCGATACGCACATCAATTGGTCTACGATGAACTGGGCAAGACGCATTATCTGTTTGGTGGTAATCCGGGCATTTTTCAGTACCAACAATTACGCTTGGATGACTTCTGGCTGCTCCATCTAGAAAAGTATACGTGTGGTAGCATTTGTCTTACAGAAATATTCAGACAACCGCTTTTTACAGGCCCAAACGCGAGGAGATATTGAAGCACTGTCGCTATTTAGTGCGTAAGCTGCGCTATGAGGAAATGACATGCTCAGATCCATTAAAAGCGATGGAGTATCTTAGACATAACATCTCCGACGTCATAGATCATACCGATGCCGAACAGTTGAATAACGTAAGTGCTAACTAATTTGATTTAAGCTTAAAACTAATAACAATTTATAATTTTTGCAGTTCCATAAGCTAGCTTCCCTTTTGTTCAAGTCACACGACAACAGACAAGACACTGCGCAGAGTCTAAGCGCTACGCCTGAGTTGTGTGCTGAAACTGAAGAATTTAATACAGCAACAGCTGAGACAATGAAGGGTAAGTTGATAATAAATCTTACCAACAACAGGACATATATATATTATTAAATCTCCAGTTGAAATGACAGAGAACATTGGAATGGGCGTTGCCGAAAATATCTCGCTAGAGTCAAATGAGAGCCTGGCAACTTCCGGTATATCAGAGACTGCATCTAGTCCCAGTGGCTCGTCGTGCACCAAACGTGCGCGCACAGAAGCCACTTGTGAGCTACAAAATCGTCGCGCATATCTTTTCAACAAGCTGGTGCAGCTAATGCCGGCTAGCATGGTGCAGCCAGAGCGGAACCTAAGCGATTTTGTAGTCATCTAAAAATGTTAAGTATGATTCAGTTTGCAACCAGTGCCAAACAAATCTATACAGGCGAACCGACATTAGTTTAAGTGATTCAATATTTATGTTTATTATTATTTGAAATGTTATACAATTGTTTCGAACTCTGAATGTGCTTGTGATACTCAAATCGTGTTTAAATTTCTTTTTGATTTTTCAATGTTAAGTTTTTTGGCACATAATTCATTGAATTTGAAACATGAAACACAAAACTTTTTTATTGTGATAGTTAATTTTTACAAAAACACAAAAAAAAATGGAAAGGTTATTAGTACGTGTAAGTCAAGCAACATGAATATGTGAAAAATGTTAAACTTTAATTTTAACTTAGTTATAGCTTTGAAATAAAGAATTTTACACCTAGTCGATTAACAATCGAATTTTTATTAATTATTTTTTATTAAATACATTTCACAAAATAAACAGTATTTGAAGAAGGCATTCTGTTCGATAAGCAATCCCCGATAATTGATAATTTCGAAGTATTTAACCCAAATTGAATTCCTTAAGTGCATTTTGCATAATTGTATCTTTAACGGCGCAGAACACAAGTTTGATGTTTTCAGTATCTGTTGATTAGTATTAGGATAAAATGTACAAAATATATGACATATGTAAAATATTATTAAACATTTAGCTAGAAAAACTTTAGAAGCAGTTTAGCAGAATATATATACATATCCTTTATGTAAGCTCTACATATTGGTAGACATATGCAATGTTACATTTTAGCGGACGCTACATTTAAAGCACTTTATATTAGATACAGTATATAACTCCACCTGTGGCTGTGGTAAAATGCGAATAACATTGACGCTCTGGATCGGGATTGCAGGCCAAGTATTTTTTTAACACAAACTGTTTGGCCGCTGCATGATCCTGTTTTGGGCCTGCATTCAAGAATTAAAACGATTAAATTATAGAAAATTTAGCCAGTTGTATCTCACCATCGAATTCTGGAAAATAGTCGCCCATATGCGAATACATAATTTTCTCCTCTAACAAATCCTTCTTGTTTAAAAAGAGAATAATCGATGAATTTTGAAACCACGGATATGTAATAATAGTTCTAAATAAAGCTTTTGATTCCTCCATGCGATTCTGCAATTACACAAAGAGAATATTCATTTAAATATAATTGAGGAAATTCAATTCAACTCACCTCATTATCAGATTCAAACAAGATCTGATCGTATTCGGATAGCGCTACCAAAAATATAATCGATGTAACATTTTCAAAGCAATGAATCCACTTTCTTCTCTCCGAACGCTGACCTCCGACATCCACCATTCTATATATAAATAGAAGAAAACAATTTGCAGATAATACAGGATATTAAACCAAATAAAAATAAAACCTGAAAACAATGCCATCTAAATCAAATGGATACTCCAGTATTCCAGTTGTGGGCACACGAGCACGCAGAATATCCTGCTCAGTGGGCAAATAATCCTCAAGTTCAATGCGGGCTAAATCGCTTAAATAGCTAAATGTAGGACATATAAGTTAAATTTTAACGAATATTCTTTTCTTTTTTTTTTTTGTGCCAAGTTCGACTCACTATTTAGCTGAATCTGTTAACTGATATTCCCTTCGGCGATCGTAGCACTCCTGAATGCCAGCATCGGCCCAAAGACATTTAATTCCATTCAAATATGGATCCTCGAATCTGGTAACCGATTCATAGTCAATGCTCATCACCAGTTCGGCGTATTCCTGTTGCAAAATATCATATATGATTTTATTAAAAACTGTTTTTTCAATATATTCAGGGCTTACGCGTATTTCTGGACCACCATATTCTATTTTGAGCATATCCATGGCTTTAATCATGGACTGCATGGCCATGAATATGTTTTGGTAGACTAGCTTAATGTAGCCACGTTTGTCATCGTCCGAATAACCGCTACCGTGAATAATACGCATCTGTTTAATGAAGGTTGATTTGCCAGACTCTCCAGTACCTGAACAAAAATATATCGAAGAAAATTATAAAAACTTATAAATATATATATCGATCGTGCTTCATGCGATGTTCGATCTGTAGGCCGGCAGGAAAACATTTAATTTAAGTTATTTTTGAGTACAAAAAGGAAGCTGGAACTGCCCAACTAATATTATAATTGAGATTTGCTTTCGTCACCAGATTGTTAGCTCGTGTCGAGCTTTTTATTTGCGGTTTATGTACGGGTACATTTATAGCAACCGCCCTAGCGGCGCATCCACATGGCTTCGTAAGGGGGGGTTAAAAGTTGTTCAATGTTTATTTTTGTTTAAAGGTGCGGATTGGTAGACACATATATATATATGTATATAATACTCACCCAGCAGGAGTAGTTTGAGCTCACGTCGCGCATCTCGCTTGTCTCGGCGCAGCTGTTTCTCGATTTCCTGATTGATCCGCTTTTGTTCCTTGGCCTCTTCCGATAAGCAGCACTCCATGCTAACTGAATTTGGGAATGCTTACGCGATCTGCCAATCCGATTCTAGGCTCCGTGACGTGCGAAATCAGAGTTTTAGCTGCTGCTTAAATTCAATTTTTCAAAAATATTTTTGCTTATGCTTATTCTGTGTTCCTTCACAGCTGGTATTCCAAAAGATACGAATCTATCTTAGACACCTGTCAAAGATGTTAGCCCGTCGAGAGTCGGTAACGTTGTGTTTTCTATGTGCTCTGCACGTTTCATATTTGTCCGGCGATTCTATGGCCGTTGGCCGTGGCTTTGACACTGGACACGGAATACGGAAGGCGGGAGACGGCGGTCAAAGCGCATGCACCGCAACCACATCGACACCCTTATATATATATATATATATATATATAAATATATAGATTTTGTGCGGACGACATTGGTCCGATCTGCGGTTCGTGCAGCAGGTGGAAACAGATTCAGGAAACGTGGCCCATGCCCAAGTTCATTGCAAGAAAGCTGATTTTGGTAACTATACGGCTTCTTCAGCTTGGTCTAGCGGAAGACCCGACACACTTCCGTCCCTTGCAGACAGCAACTATATGTGTTTACCAGTGTGTGTGATTAGTCTGGGCCCAATTGGTAATTGTTGTTTCCTATTGATTTATAATTACATCTAATTCTCTAGAGAAATAATTAACCAATATTATAATTTTACTGATAACAGGATATTTTTATAGTTTTACTATAAATTTAATTTATAAATTTCTGATTTAATTTTATTTTTATCAAATCATAACTGTTTCCAAGTAAACTTTTACAAGAAAAGTTGGTTATTTCACTGATTGAAACGTTCTTCGATCGTTAATGAACGTGTCGTATTTTTTACGCTAGCTATATATATATATCTTGTTAATCTGAACTTGTTTGGGGGTGCTTTTTCTTTTCAGTTCTAATAATTTTTTAGCTTTCGGCTGTGACCTCCAGATGTGCCCGCCCTGTCCTTGGTTCACTCTAATGTGTCATAGTTTGGTCGTTTTGTTTTGGGCCTAGCATGCTGCTGATTTCTGTCGTATATTGAGGGTTTGTTAATCCAATTGTAAACGTATACGACTACATACATACTTATAACACACACACACACACACACAAACCTCAGCAATTGTCAAAGTTTAAATATATTTGCTAGAAATCCCGGCAGCAACTATTTTTAAAGCTTTTATTTATATTTATATTATATATTTATATATATAAATATGTATATACATATATTTAGGTGTACATATATATATTTTTTATTTTGTTTCTTTGTATTTAAATTATCTAACGAATTTCTTAGTTGTTCCATTGTCACCTCAATACAATCAATTCTTTTTCTAGTATTTGTATCGTTTTTAGGATGATTTATATGACAGCACACACATAAATATATATGCAATTTTCATTGAGTGCGGTTCCCACACTTTATTCTGTGCGCCCAGATACCTTTTAAATAACGGATTCTCCACTTTAAAGTTTTGTTTTGATTTTGATTGGAACAGCTGATGTTCACCTGTTGCATTTGCTCCGGATAGGGGTGGCAACGCTTCAAAAACCGCGCGCCAAATTCAAAATGCACAGCTGCGACAAAGGCTAACAAGTAAATAAAATGAACAACGTAATTGTGTCCGTGGGATGATATAGACTGGAAATTTCAATATATGTTGTAAGCTCAATAAGTCATAAAAATTAATATAAAATAAAATTAAATAATATAAATGTATATAATTATAATATATAATAAGGGCATAAATTATTTTATGAAGTTAGGCTTCTCAGCGCGATATTCCATTAAATTTGCGTCAAGGCATCAAACATTTTTACCCCATTTTAAATTCCTTTAGTATACTTCGGAAAATAGTCGCTTTCACAGCGGTGAACACAATTTTGATGTTGCTGGTATCTAAAATATAAAACAATAAATATAAATATTTATTGAAATGCTTATTCAATTATGCTGAATGCATAAACAATTGAAGCGGTACTTACCTGTAGCACAGGTGAAATGAGAATAGATAACCTTGTCGGAATCTGGATTTAAGTCTACAAACATGCGCCGTATGAATTTACGGGCTGCTATTGCATCTTGCTGTGGACCTATGTTCCAATAAAAATTGGATAATTAAACAGTTGTGTTATTACTGAGCGAAGCGGGAAGTGCACTCACCATCGTATTCAGGAAAATAGTCCGCTAAATGAGAATACATGATTTTTTCTTCAAACAAATCTTTCTTGTTAAGGAATAAAATAACAGATGTATTTTGGAACCAAGGGTATGTAATAATAGTTCTAAATAAAGCTTTTGATTCGTCCATGCGATTCTGCAAAAATACAAATAAAATATTAATTGAAATATAATTGAGGAAATGCATTACAACTTACCTCGTTATCAGATTCAAACAAGATTTGATCGTATTCAGATAGCGCTACCAAAAATATTATTGAGGTAACATTCTGAATGCAATGAACCCACTTTCTTCTCTCCGAACGCTGACCGCCAACATCCACTATTCTGTATGTTGAAAATATTTGTTAATCAGCAAATTCAATTTGTGTTTAAGCAACATCTTATTTAAAAGAAGTAAAATTGCTTTAGTCGGGACTGCCCGACTAGCATATAGCCAGAACCCAGCATTTAACACATAAAAAATTAAAAAAAAGTAAATTCACCCATAATTACCAATGATAAAAGAAATACTACTAATGGGTTCAACGATGTGCACAAAACTACTGTTGAAAATTTGGGCTACTACTGTGCAGCTTTAGTTCAGGTTGATTTGTTCAACTTATAGATGATTATGAGTGTGTATTGAGATAGATAGATTGATATATCAATATACCTAAATATAAGATCATCCAAATGAAATGTGTACTCCGGTATTCCAATTGTCGTGGCACGGGTTTGCAATATATCCTGCACCGTGGGCACAAAATCAGGGTGCCCTATGCGCTCAATATCGTTAAGGTAGCTAATTTAAAAGAGATTATTATATTAAAAACAGAAAAACATTTGTAGACAAATTCTATAAATTGTGCTGGTTACAAAGAAAACAATTAACCGAATAAATAATTATCCAATAACCAAAGAGAGAACATATTAGACACACGCAAGTCGATAACATTTTTCAAAATCATCTAATTTAATATTCATACCCAACAAATAATAACTTACTATTTAGCGGAATCCATCAACTGATACTCTTTTCGACGACCGTAGCATTCCTGTATACCAGCATCAGACCACAGTGTTTTAATGGCATTCAAATGGGGTTCCTCAATTGTTGTGACTGATCCGCTGTCAATGCCCATCAGCAGATCAGCAAGTTCCTGAAAACCGAATGGGACTGATTAGATCATATATTTTTTTAAAAAACATTTTCTAATTAATTTACTACAAAATAATGACAACACATTAATTATAATTAATTAATTATATAAACAAGTGAGATATCAATTTGGAAGTTCATTAAAAATACTTACATTATGCTCCTCAACAGCATATGATATGTTGAGCATATCCATGGCTTTGATCATTGACTGCATGGCCGTGAATATGTTCTGGAACACCAGCTTAATGTAGCCACGTTTGTCATCGTCCGAGTACCCACCGCCATGTATAATACGCATCTGTTTGATGAACGTCGACTTCCCGGAATCGCCCGCGCCTGTGCATACGTGTGATATAAATGTGACATTAGTAGAGCAGCAACCGAACCTGCCTCACTCGAGGCACATACATACACATAAATAAAGCATACATATGTTTAACACATACATACAATATGTAATACATCGACATGCAAGTAAAATTCTCGGATCCGTAAGTCTCACATTTCAAACTCCCATAATTTTGTGATTTTCAAGATTTTGCTAATGATTTGGCCCGTAAAATAATTTTACAATTCAAACATATACGCACACATACACATACACATACACATACACAAATACACATATCCATACTTCGGCTTGCGTCGGGCTTTTATTTCGTTCACAATCTAAGAGCGAGAGCGTTTTTTTGCATTACTTTGCTCTTTCACAATAGAAAGCATTGCCTCGCTCTCTTGCTTCAAGCGAAAGCAGCAATGCAATTTTCGGTCGATCTCTTCCCTTTCGCTTTAAGAGATTTGTGAAATATTAAAAAGTTTCGCCACTTTGGCATGAAAACCTGCGATTTTTAGCAATGATTGTCGTTAAAAAAAAAAGCGGGTGAACAAGGATATTTGTACAAGAACAGGCATATTTGTGTTGTTGGTCGCCTATTCTCTTACAAAAAGTTGTATAGATTTTAAATTTTACACTCATACCTTTACATAAATCGCAAATGTTAATAAATGTTGCCTGTTGTTAAATTAGTGGTATTACTCACCCATCAGGACGACTTTCACCTCACGTCGCGAGTTTCGCTTTTGTTCGCGTTCTTTTTTCTTGACTTCATTTGCCAACCGCCTTTTTTCCTTGGCCTCTTCCGTTAAGTAGCACAGCATGTTAACTGGATTTAAGGACGATTATGCGCTCTCCAGATCCTGTCCTACGCTCCGTGTCGTAGATCTTCCAGTTGACTTGCTTTTTCAGAACGCGGTAATTTTGTTGCTCTCTGTAAAGTTGAACTAAATAATGAATGTTTTTGATTTCGTTTCTATTTCGATTTACTTGGTTGTTCTCGCTGTTTCCTTCAAAACTCAGTCTGTCTTTGGTTATTGATTAGTTTGCTTTTAAGGATTTTTGTTTCACTTTGTTTGCAGAACTTATTCTATTCCGCTGTTCGTACTCAGTTCACTGATCACTGATTTGTAATGAAAAACTTTTAGGATTGCCATTATTTATAAGCTCTGTATTTCAATCATTAGCTGTGGTTTTAATGTGGGTTTGCATACCTAATTATAGCATATGCGATATGATGATTATACTTGGTATAAGAACTCTGCAGTCGGTCTTAAATTTAGAATCGATCTAAAATGAGTAATCATGACCAGCAAGCGCTGGTCAGGCAGAAGGAAGCATCTCAGATAACTGATTTTCATCTCAATCGGTTCGTATATACCATACACAGATAAAGTTTATTGGTAAAGTTCGATAACGCTTTCCGTTTTGTTATTATCGATATTTATCGTTCTTTTGGCCCGATTTTTGAAGCATAACTTCTAAACCAATATTTACCTTTTATCGAGTTGCCTGTTGAAGGTTATCGACATGTTATCGTATTGCCAGCCTCTCAATGGGCGTGGCACAAAAATCTTAACACTTTGTCTGAAAAAGATAACGACAATTATATATCAAAAGTAACAAGTCTTTATATGCAAGATCGCCCAAAAAAGATTAAACTAAATCATTAATTAACCAAATAATGTTTTGAATAAATGTACAAAATGTTAAAAATATAATTGAGAATAACCGATATGAAGTGATGAATCCCTGTATATATGTATTAAAAAATTACAGTGGATATAGTTTACAAATAATAAAAGTATTTTTCTGCGGTTAGTTCATTCGGTTAATCGACAAATTAAATTAAATGTATGAAACAGGCACAAGACGGCATCTCTACTTCAACATTATTGGCGATTCGATTTATATATATTTGTTATAATTCAGAATTGTTCATATATTTAATATGCTGCTGATTTCTGTCTTTATATTGAGGGTCTATTAATCCAACTGTAAATAACAGCCACACATACAAACCTCAGCAACTGATAAAGTTTAAACGTTTTAGCTAAAAAATCTGAAAGAGTATTTTTTAAAATAAAAAAATTTGCATCAATTTTTATATTTAATATATTTTTATTTATATTATATTGGTTTTATATATATATATCTATATATATATATATATATGTATATATATATATTTATATATATATATATATATATATATTTAGGTGTACATAGATACTTTTTCTTTTGTTTGTTTTTTTTGTTGTTTTTTTTAATTATCTAAAAAATTTCTTAGTTACCATTGCCACCTCAATACAATCAATTCTTTGTCTAGTATTTGTATCGTTTTTAATATGATTTTTATATGACAAATGTGTTGAAACAACACACACCCACACCCACACACACACACACACACACGCACACGTACACATCAATATATGCAATTTTCATTGAGTGCAATTCCCACACTTTGTTGTTGTGTAAATTTTCATAAAAAAGTCAATCAATTCAAATGCTACAAGTTGAAAAGCTTGCACTCAATGAAAAACTTGAATATATATCGGAAACTATGTTCATATGTGTGTGTGCGCGTGTGTGTGTGTGTGTGTGTGTGTTTGTGGTTGTGTACGTACTTATGTAAGGACGTGCGTTTGCCTTAAGACTTAAGCTAAGCATGCAGTTTTATGTAGGGAAGGGGGCGAGCGAAGGTGGTTTTAGCTTCTTGATTTATTTATATGTACTTATGTTTATATGTATGTAGAAATATTTACGTTAAAAATATTTCTAGTTCATCATCATATGTCAGACCAAACTCACACAATTAACCTGACTGCCCCTCCTGTCGCATTTACAATATAAAGTTTATAAAGTAGGCTAAAGATGTGGAATATTATAATCATATTATTTTTTGTTTTTCTTTCGTTTTTCTCTTCTATATTAATTATGCATTTTATAGCCTAATTTTATATAATTTCAACGTCAAAGGGAGAGACTCTTGTTGTGGTTGTTGTTGTTGTTGTTATTTATATTATGTATTGAATTAGTTTAGTAGCTTTTTAAGCATTTTTATGGAATATTCCATACAAGTGGGACCACCTAGCAAAATTCACCAAACATTTCGACGAGGTGCCCAACAACTCATATAATACATACATAAGTACAAGTATGTTAATAATTACTAAGCTAACTCATTCAATTTATTTTAAATGTGTTCTTGCTCTTGTTTTTTTTTCGTGATTTCGATTTGTTTTTTATTTTTTTTTATCATCTTTTTTGTCTGCTATTTAGTTTACAAGAATACAAACATATTCAATTGAAATGTATTCAAATGTTTGAATGCTCCTTTCGCCTGCAGTTCTTCAATTTTGTATATAAAAATACAAAATACTTGTACACACGTTTGTATGTAGAGTTATCATACACTTAAGTATATTAGATCTTTAATAATTTTATATCAAATTGTTGCTCATTCATTTTAGCTTCATTTTGAGCTCGAGTTAGGCTAAATATTTACATACAAACTGCAATAACATGACAACTAATAAAACAGCCACAACTAATTTATCTAAACCAAATACCGAAACAACAATCAGTGGATCACATACATAATATGATTTATCTGGAAACGTATACAAAAAAATAATGAAATCAAAATGAAATTACTAAAAATTAACATAAATTACCATCTTAAGATATTAATATTTATGTTTTTGTTTAATTTGTATTTCATATACGTAAATTTTATTTTAATGTTTCTGCCAGGGTCTTCTTCATGGATTTAATGAGCACTAGAAGGCACAAAACGCTAAGTAAACCAAATTTTTCTTTTATGTATGTTTAATTTCTGTTTGTATTTTATTTTTTATATATTTTTTTTTTTCAATATCATTATAAATAGGGTATGTAAGTTCGTGTAGACTACATACATATGCAATGCGTTAAGTTTAAAATTACCAATTTTGCCTTTGCCAAAACTAAAAAGAGTTCTCGTTGAAACCGCCAAATTGTTTGATCAAACCGAAATTTCTACATATCAATATCAAACTGAAAGATATTTAAGAAATTAACTCTTAAAGCATTATGGAGCTATCGTATGTATGGTATGGTATGTTCCCAAATAAGGATTCATCTTCTCTCGCTAAGGATTTGCCTGCTAAATGAATATGGTCAATGTCAACCAAAATACTGGAGACTTCTCTGCTCAGCGTTACAATTCATTGGACGGAAAACTATATAAGTGTGTGTATGTGTGTGTGTGTGTGTGCATGTAATGCTTATACAAAATGTACAGCGCCCCGGTTTAAACCGTTTGTAAATGATGGCTGTCGGCCGACTAGAGAGGGTCGCTGATTTGAATGTCTTTTTTGTCTTTTATAAGAACTAAACTGTTTGTATTTCTTTCTTATATTTCGGTTTTTGGTTCTGGTATAAGTTATCCTCTCAAAACCCTTGTAGAGCGCGCATACCAACTTTAGGATCCTCTCAATACAGGTGTGGACAATCTTTTCTAAACTTATGTTCTGCTCGGGCTTATAATTTCGGCTAGCCGAGCATTTCTCTTCTTATGTACTCTTCTTGTAAACAACGAAAAATTCGGTACGCATATATGTTTTGCCTTATATTAATACACATTTATTGACTTAATCAAGCTTTTTAAAAGCTAATCAATTCATCAATTTATTAATTGTAAAAATTTTGTTATTCATTTCATTTTACTACATCTTCGGTTTACGTGGATTAAAGCTTTATACAACACACTGTTGAATCTTACTTAAATTCTAGATGCGTATTACAATTATAACGGCGGAGTACGGTTGTAAATGCTAAAATGGATATTAATGCCGATTACAGGTGTTTGTAAATGAGGTTTCGAAAAAGAGTGTTGTTATATGCATCTATAATCCTTATGTGTATATGTTGTGTATTAAAAGAGGATTATAGCAAAAAACTGTTTGTTAAGATTAAAGAGATACTCGGAAAATCAAGTGTACTCGCAAAGCAGCACAAATAAATTAGAGATACGTACCCGAAAAATATGTATTTTTGTGTGAAAATTAAAAGGAAATCATTTACCTTGTTTACCCCTTGCCCAGTTACTTGACTATGAAGGGGCTATTATCTTTGTAAAATCATTTTTAAAAATATATATCAAATTATGAAAAACAATGTTTCATTTATATTTATTTTACATATAGTATATGCGTGTATGTGCTCTTTTGTGTTTGCATTTTTGACCACATATACATCGAGTAAAATTGTGTTTATTTGGATTTTTACATAAATAGTTTTGTTTTGTTGTTGGTGTTGTTTATGTTTTATTTATTTATTTTATTTTAGTTTTTTTTTGTTGTTGCTGTTTTTCTGTAAATGTGCGCTTCGATTTGTTACTTTTCTAACATTCTATAGCTGTAGATTAAATTAAACTAAAATTTAAAAACAAAAACAAAACATTGTCTATAACATAAGCAAAACAGACTAACAAAATAATAATTAATATAAGTATATTAAAAATATTTTTTGAAAAAATCAAGCTATATTCCTTACAAATTTGCTCCTTTGAAAAGTTACAACTGTCAACAATGTTAACAGTGATCATTAGCATTGTGTTCTTATTAGTTGCATTTTTTTTCAGTTTATGGAAAATTTGTTGATGGCATCAAGATTAGCTGCATCTGATAGTAGGTTCTTATGTATGTATAACATATAGGCTTTAATTAGTTTAAATATTGATGATTATGACTGTTGTTTTTGTAGTTGTTTGCTGTAGCTGTCGCTAATTATGGTAATGCTGCAGCTATAAAAACGTTTGACAAACACACGTGTTAATTAATTATATATAGATGTAATCTGGCCGTCATTTGTGCGATACAAATGCACTTATTACTCATTTCATTAGTTTTCATTATTACATAATATAGTACTTAATCATCACGTTGATAATCGTTTCCGTTTGTGTATGTGTGTGTGTGTGTTTGTTTGTATATGTGTGTGCGTGTTTGTATAAGTAGGATTTGTAATTTACATTTGAATGAATCTTTCGCGCAGTACAAATTAATTAAATCATTACATTACATAGTTTTCTATGCATGTATGTATATATATATGTATGCATGTATGTTTGTGTGTATGTATGTTATGTATATATATACACATATTATGGGCTCGTATGTATATAAATATTTCAGTAAACAATAGTTGCAATATTTACGCTTTTAGCTTAATAAAAAATACATTATATCTGCGATTCATTTTGTTGCTGTTGTTCTTGATTTAGTTTACGGGATTTTTTTTGTGATTTTTAAGTTATTATGAGAAACTTCTAACATTTATTGTTTATGCAAAATTACTATTTTTTATAAGTTACATTTTGTTGTTGGTTTCAGTAAAATTATGCTTCAGTACGACAAAAATTGTTTCCATTTGTTGTTCCTTTTAAGCTTTTGATTAAATTTAAGTTATTTATTTTGTTATATTTGTTTTTTTTTTTGTTTTTCGTTTTTCATCTATCAGTTTTATTACAAAAGTTCTATAATAATGAATTTTAAATATTATTATTAATTTACTCGTACTTGGTATCAGATTTTTTTCTTTATAGTTGCACATAAATTAAAATGTATACAGCGATCATTATAATAATTTTTGCATCAGTTTTAGTATAATTTATGCTACAATTTTCTGCTGATTTTACAATTTAAGAAACTTGTGTTTGGGTCTAATTATGCTTAATCTTCGGCAAACATTATTAGTTTTTCTTTTTTTTCATTCTTTCTTTGTTTTGTTTTTAATTAATATGCAAAAAAGGAATTATGAATGTTTATATATATATATATATATATTTATATATATATTTATGCATATATATAAGTATATATATATGTACATACATATACATTTTATATATATATGTATAATAAAAATCACAAAAATAGTTTTCTGATCCAAATCCAGTTTAGACCAAATTATATTCCTTAAGATTGGATTGCAGAATCGTGTCCTTTACGGCTGCAAACACAAACCTTATATTTTCAGTATCTAAAGTGGAAAAAAGAAGAACATTGGAAAAAAATATGTCATATAATCATTGTAAGCATTACCAAAATATTCACATGCATTTCATCTTATGGGTTACTTAAATGTTAAACTTATCAGTTCCCATAGGATATGCCAAATTTTTAAAAGAAATCAACAATTGCAAATTACTTAATCTTTTTCATTAAATAAGATACAATACTCTAAAAGTATAAAACTAGTAACATAAAATGATTTATTTAGTTAAGCCTTTCAACGCATTATGCCATAATATTTGCGGACAAGTCGTAGGATATGTTTAATTCAATTTAAAATTAGTCTTGCAAAATAGACCTCCCAGCGTTGTTTGAAAAGTTTGAAAGTTTCTTAAGAATTGCACAATCGCAATCAAATATACAAAACAAAAGAAAATTAGTTTTCTGGTCCAGTTTAGAACAAATCGTTTTCGTCAAGATTAATATGCAGAATCGCATGATTTACAGCTGAAAACACAAACTTTATATTTTCAGTATCTAAAGTGAAAAAATAAGAAAGAAAAGACTCTGTTTAGGTTACATGTAAAAGATTATAATTGGAAAAAATATTTTGTATATAATCATTGTAACCATAACCAAAATAATGAATTGTATTAAATGTTCAGTTAATCATTTCTCGGAAGATAAGTCAAATTTTAAAAACATTAAAACATATAAATAGTAAAAAATCTTTACGGACAAAACGTGGCATATGTTTACTTCAATTTAAATTTAGCTAATAGTATTCGCAGAATAGACTCTTTCATTCTTTAAACGACTTAACTTGAGGTATTTACAATATGAATGCGTAAACAATTAAAGCGGTACTTACCTGTAGCACAGGTGAAATGAGAATAGATAATCTTTTCGGAATCTGGATTTAAGTCTACAAACATGCGCAGTATGAATTCACGGGCTGCTATTGCATCTCGCTGTGGACCTGTTACCAATAAAAATGGGATAATTAAACAGTTATGTTATTACTGAGTAAGGACAGGACGTGCACTCACCATCGTATTCAGGAAAATAGTCCACTAAATGAGAATACATGATTTTCTCTTCTAACAAATCTTTCTTGTTAAGGAATAAAATAACAGATGAATTTTGGAACCACGGGTATGTAATAATAGTTCTAAATAAAGCTTTTGATTCCTCCATGCGATTCTGCAACAAAACAAATGAAATATTAATTGAAGTCGAAAAGAAGGAATTTCATTAGAACTTACCTCATTATCAGATTCAAACAAGATTTGATCGTATTCAGATAGCGCTACCAAAAATATTATTGAGGTAACATTCTCAAAGCAATGAATCCACTTTCTCCGCTCCGAACGCTGACCGCCAACATCCACCATTCTGTATGTTACAAATAGTTAGTTAGTTAATTAGGGAATTCAATTCGTATTTTAGCAACATCTAATTTAAAATAATGCCAAATTAAGTGAGTAATTAAGTAAGCAGAAAAGCAAAGCCCATGTATGTGATGAAATCAAATGATATGCACAAAGATATTGTTTTTATTAATAAAAATAAAATGTCGGTTACTACTTGTAGCTTTAGTTCAGGCTGATTTGCTCAATATAGCTGAGTTATGAATGTATTTCGAGATAGATAGATCAAAAGATTGATGTACCTATATACAAGTGGATGCAATGCAAAGATATACTGATGAATTCCAGTTGTCGGACAACGGGCGCGCAATATATCCTGTTCAATGGGCAAAAAATCGGGCTGCCCTATGCGCTCAATACTGTTAAGGTAGCTAATTAAAAGATTTATAGTTTTTGAAGATTGATAAATAATTTAATCGAAAGCATCTGTTTATCATCTTAAAAACAGTCCGCTAAATAATGTCAGCCTGAATGCATAAAACGCAATGATTCTATGGATAGGTTTACCAAAACCGTTTGGGATCTACGGAATCACCGATAGATAGTCTTACTTATGATATATAATGATAAATATGTAGTCAAATTCCACAAATTGTGCTGGTTAGAAAGTAAACAATTAAACGAATAAACAATTAACCAATAACCAAAGAGAGAACATATTAGACACATGCAAGTCGATAACATTGGAGTCTTTGTAGCTACCTAAATCGGATCTCTTCTAAGTCAAAGGGATATTCAATGATCCCCGTTGTCGGCACACGAACTCTTAAAATGTCTTGCTCAGTGGGTAAATAATCAGGTTGAGCCACACGATCGAGATCCATCAGATAACTGTATATAATATACATATAAGAATGAAATCGTATTTAGTATAACAAATTAATTCTTGGTTGAATAACGTCAATGCTGTTGTTGTTGTTTTTGTCACTTGTTCAAACATCATCTAGCTATAGAAATTGAAATTATATTCATATCCAACGAATAACTCACTATTTAGCGGAATCTGTCAGCTGATATTCTCTTCGACGATCGTAGCATTCCTGTATACCAGCATCAGACCACAGTGTTTTAATGGCATTCAAATATGGATCCTCAAATGTTGTTACTGTTTCGTAGTCAATGCTCATCACCAGATCAGCAAGATTCTGCAAAACAAATGGAAACGATTAGAATCATATATAGTTGTTAATGTTATTATTTGTACTTACATTATGCTCGCCAACACCGTATGATATTTTGAGCATATCCATGGCTTTGATCATTGACTGCATGGCCATGAATATGTTCTGGAACACCAGCTTAATGTAGCCACGTTTGTCATCGTCCGAGTATCCGCTGCCATGTATAATACGCATCTGTTTGATGAACGTTGATTTCCCGGACTCGCCCGTGCCTGTGAATGTGAATGTGATATAAATGTGGCATTAGTAGAGAATCAAACAACGGCAGCAACCGAACCTGCCTCACTCGAAACAGGAGCAGCACGCAACTAATTAGCAAAAATGTGGCGACACCCAAACGACAGCCGCAATACACTGCAATTGCATTAAGCGCGAATTGCGGCTGAAATTCAATCGCACGTCACACACATATGTATATAGATGTGCATCAGTAATACAATTTTGCATACTAATTGCGACGCACCTTACTGGGCCAGGAGTGCAGCAAATAAAGGTTTATACCAAAATATGGGTCAAGGATATTTGATTTGCTGGACTCCTGGCAGCAAATAATGCTGGTTTACACCATTGGTTGGTCAACAATACTCACCCAGCAGGAGCAGTTTGAGCTCACGTCGCGCATCTCGCTTGTCTCGGCGCAGCTGTTTCTCGATTTCCTGATTGATCCGCTTTTGTTCCTTGGCCTCTTCCGATAAGCAGCACTCCATGCTAACTGGATTTAAGGACGCTTACGCGTTCTACAGATCCTGCCCTACGCTCCGTGACGTGCGTAGATCTTTCAGCTGGCGGTTTATCCTGTTTATATGATTGCTTTTTCCCCACTTCTATGTAATTTTGGGTTTGCTGTTGTTTTGTTGTTGTTCTTCTTCTCTTCTAGCCGAAATAACTTAGATCGCGTTAATGTTGCTGCTCTTTTTAAAGTTGCCCTAAATAGTTGCTTGAATGTTTTCCTTTTGTTTTTAATTTCGATTTACTTAGTTGCTCGTGAACATTTGTACTTTGGCGTTGCTCGCTGTTTCCTACGACACTCAGGCTCTCTTTGGCTATTGCTTAGTTTCCTTTTAAGGATTCCTTTGTTTGCGCTTGCTTGTGCGTGTGTCTGTGTATCTCTGTGTGCGTGCGGGCGTGTGTGTATGTGCGTTGCAGGGATTTATTCTGTTTCGTTATTGGTACTCCGTACACAGTTTACTATCTTCTTAAACAGACTTTGGCGCATCTCTCTGACAATGACGAACAGAAATACGATGACCACATCGAACAGAACGACTTCTGGTTCACGTAGTATTCTGGCTGTTCATAAACACCTGCAATACAGAAAAACAGTTAAAATTTTAGAATTTTAATTTGTTAGATCAATCAAATATTATAACTATGATATATGTTGCGGTTTAAGTCTTAAAGAACGCTGGCAGCGGCTTAAGAATATTCAAATTGGTCTGCTTCTTTTTTTAAGCAAAGCCAGAAAATACAATTAACAGTACCTTAGCGACTTGAAGGGGGAACTTCACAACACTATCCACTATGCCAAACAGACGCTAAAAAAAACCTTTAACAAGAGCGTGCGAATTGTCGTTGCCAGATATTGGCCTTGCTTTTAGCTTTTTCCCCACCGGCGATCATAAGCTGAAAGAGTGATCAGCCCTAATGCTTACTTACATATGCACTCTATAATGATTTGTTATTGTTTACAAACTTTGAGGATTGTCATAATTCATAAACCATGAACTTAATAATTTTCTAGAACAGTTTGTGGTTTTTAATGCGGTTTCAGCATTCTAAATTTTAGGCAACCAAACATTAAATAACCAAATACATTTTTGGATAATTGAGAATTTTAAACAGGGTATTTTTAAATGTATACTCAAGGCATAGATTAAAAACAATCAAAGTCAGCGCTGAGAAAAAGTGGGTGAGATGTTTATCAAGCGCTTCAGACAACAGTAGCACTATTCCGATAAAGAAACCGAGATAAACTCTAAATTGCTATATGATTTGATATCAACTTGATAAGAGTTTTGAAAAGCCTCTGCAAGTCGTTAAAAGAGTTCAACATATATATATTTACAGTTGATCACCGAGCTATAAACAGGAAAGGGAGAAAGGGCGCCGGCAAATAAACGGCATTTTTCAACAGGTCTCCCTGCTCAAACAGAGTGAGCCACCCAACGCACCTAATTTATTTTAGAAAGACAGGAGGGCAATTTAGCTGCTGACTGCATTCAGTTAATTGTCGGCCATTAGTCACTGGCAATATATATATATATGTATATATAGAGAGAGAGAGGAATTTAGATCCGCAGTATTATTCATAACTCTTATCAGGCAATTTAAACTGTAGCATAATACTATATTCAAAATGAAAGCAACAAGTGGTAAAAAGGAATACTGGAATGAATTTCTATAATATCGCACTATATTTATTATATATACTTACGCATTAAAATGTCGGTTGTGTTGTTCGATGTGAGACATGAATCAGAAGCTATATGCCAGTAGTAGACGACGTTGCAGTTTATGGCGAGATTATCCAAATGTTCTTCTTGATTTTGTTTGTTTTTGTTAATGAAATAAGTCTGCGGTCGGTTTATGTTTTAGCACTAAATAATAATAATAATATAATAATAATAAAGAAAATATGTTTGCTGCTCTGCTTTTCGTATTGTTTCCCTGCAGTTTTAGGTTTTTTTTAGTTTTAAATCGGTGTCGTATTAGGTATACTATATGTAGTACATAAGTTATGCATATAAGTAGTAGTATGTGTGTATGTAAGTATGTAAAATTCCTATGTGGTTATATGCTTTATGAGGTGATGTTTCCGTTGCTTCACGACTTGTCGTTTATATCGTTATCGTTTAATTTAGTTGCGTTTTGGAAAACATTAGTTTTAAGGAACGTGTATAGTTGGTTACATACGCATGTTTGTATGTTTCAATGTTTTATTATTTGTTAATTGTTTACTGGTGCATTTACTTGTCAAGTTTTGTATTCTTTTGTTTGTTTTGTTCCACTGTTTTAGTTTGATTTTTTCTTTTTACCAGTTTTTAAATGCAACGAAGATTTGTAATAGTAATTTAAACAAAAACTTTGTATGACGACGTGCACAACGGTAAATTTTGTAGCTATCTTTGCTGCTGCTTCTTCTTCTTATCTTTTTGCTTTCATTCACACGCAACACTTAAATGCTCCTTTTGTATTTAATTTTCTGCATACTTTATGCTTCTTGTATTTGTTTATTTTCCGGTATGCAGTGGAACTGCAATTAAAAAGAGAACATTTACATCTTTTTAAATAACTTTTGTAAGCATGCGAAACACTTTATTTAAATGGAACTGGAGCTGTAGGTCCACCCACGCACCCCACCCAATAACAGTCAGAGTTCTCCTACAATAGTTATCTACTTTCAGGAAAAATACATCTAGTTTTCAACGAACACTGACACGTGCCGTGTGGCTTCTTTATAAATTTTATATGCGGGCACAATAACATAAACGTTTATTTTTTTGCCGATTTAGCTTCCTCCCACTGAACTAGGTACAAAAAATTAATATAGAATTTACTGCCTATTTGCAAAATGTGCTAAATAATGCCAAAAACATGCTGTTTGCATGAGCAAGCAGTGCGCTGTAGTGTTGTCACCGCTAAATTTGTCTGTGCAAATGCTACCAATTGCATTGGCAAATGGCAACAAATGCAATTGGGAATAGATAAAACAAATGTTAAACAAATGAAATGTGGGCTCATCAACATAAGCATAAGTGCAAAATGCAAATAAGACATACACAAATATCACTGATAGGATAGATAGATAGTGCCCCGTAGCTGTATAGCTGTTTCGCTCGCACCTCTATACACACACGCGCACTGCTATACACACAGAGCGAGGGCGAGGCAAAAACGAACATGAAAAAATTTTGGGGCAGAAAATTGTCGATTCTGGCACGCCAAATTGTTAAACAATAATGTCCATTCCTTTGCAACTATGCCTCAGGCCGCACCTCTAAGCTATTACTCGTACACAAACACGCCCAAAAATTATAAAATGAAAACTATTCCTGGCAACTTGGGCCTGGTTTTTCGTGAACTGACTGCTGCTCGGTTTTGTCGGTGCGTCGATATTCGATTGTAACTCACAACATATTTGATTTTGCATTGTTTGGTTAACGTTAACGCACGACCCGTTGTGGTTTTTTCGTTTTGTCAACTCTTCAATTTTCTTAAGTATTTACACTTTTTTATTAACGCAACACCAACACACACGAAAGAGTCACCGACATAGGAGCATGATTGCAAGAAATTTATAAGGTAGCGCTTAGATGTGCGCAATTTCGACTGCGCACAATTTTTGACGTCATACGTTCACACTTACTAGGGTTGCTTAAAGAATAATTTGTAGGGTTGCAAGAAATATTGGCTATCGGCGCATATCGAAAATAATAGACATCGAATCAAAAATAAGGTGACCAGCTCTTCAAATAAATTGGTTACCAACCAACAATTATAACTGACGACGTTATATTTAAATTTGGGCTATTTCGCCCATATAGATGTGAGGATACAACTGCTAAAGTCTGATTTGAAAAGATATTAAATACAAATTGTGGTTTTGTTTAATCTATGTTTTATTTGATTTTCTGTAAATTATTATCATTTGTTCAATGTATTCATGCGATAAATAAGTATTTAAATTAATTAAATAATATTAAAATAATAACTTTACAGTACAGATTTAAAAAACAAAATTATGTATTTCGGTTCTCTGTGCTTCTCGCTTGCTTCTGCTTGCTCCAAACTGGATATCAATCTATTCGATTTGTTAAACACAAATAATATAGGAGAATGGATCTGTTAGTGACTATTGGCTTGTTTTCAATGTTATAAAGCTGGCGCTAATTACGTGTGTATCGAGGGTTTTACTCGGTTCCTTTAACTAAATAACAGCTACAAATTACATTTTAATTTAAAAGAATAAAAACAATTTAATGTCGTATTCCGATAAACCAAAGAAATGCCAAAAACAAAAGGTAATTTTTGTTGGCACTTTGCATTTTTTCTCTTTTTGTTTACTCCAAAACACTCAATTGACTATAAAAAACTCGTACTACATTTTTTTTTCAAAATACATATACAAAAGGTTATCTTTCTCTCGATTAAATCGTGTTTGAAACAGGATTTGCATCGAGTGATATGCGTTAAATTGTTCGTTTTTGCCTTTTGATTTTAACAAATTACAAATTAGATACATTTTGTTCGTATTAATTATGAGCACAATAATAGTTTTAACAAATAATATATGTGTATGTGTTTATGATTTTAGATTTGTTTTGTTTATGTTTTTTTTCGTTTTCTTTTTTTTTTTTTTTTTGAATAATCTTAAAACTATGAAAATAATATTTATGAAACGTTTTCAAAATATTTTGTGTGCAATCATTTCTCAACAGTAATAATAATAATAATAATAATTATAATGTTTGGAAGCACTGCTTTAACAAATATAAGACTGTTTATTGCATACGCATTTAAATACGACTTCAAATTAATCCAAACAATAAATTTTACAAAAAAAAACCACAGGTTGTTCTTATGGACAAAAAAAAACGTCGCAGCGCTGTGTAAAAATTTGGCCGAAAGTTGTTAAGTTCGTTCATAAAAATTTGTATAATGTATGTAAAATGTATTTTTTTTGTATATTATTGTATAACAAAAATAGGGGGCTGAAGTTGGTGTTCTTGTTGTTGTTGTTGTTCTTGTTGTATATTTTTAGTTTTTTAGTTGTTGCATATATTCCGTCATCGTCGCTGCGTCAGCTTTTCAAATGGGACGCGTAAAGTTGGCCGGAAACAGGCCCTTCTCGTTGGTGCCCTCCTTTTGACCCATTAGCCAGCCCTCCTCCTGTAAATTGTTAATAAAAAACTGCATTCAATAAAGACAAGTAGTGAAATTCTATACGTTAACACTTGGAGGGGTGACTAGCGCATGCGCAACTACAACCTAAATGGGACGCAAAGTAACGAAGCGAATTCAGCTGGTGGGCAACCGAAAGAGTTTTACCTGATCCTCCGGATCGTCGTACTCGATGACCCGTATGGTATCGCCAATTTCGAAGCTCAGCTCATCGACATCCTCCTTAACATAGCCATAGGTCGCCTTCACGCGATATAGCACACCAGGTGGCAAATCAGCGGTATTGGCATCTGTGAATAAAATTCCACAGCAATTTATTAGTATTGATTAAAGAGAGACGATGTTATAGCTTATTAACTGTACATTTACATCACTTAAAGTATATATATAGAACTCAAACTCAGTTTTAGTGCACAAAACATTAAAGCAAGAACACAACTTGCTGTTAATATGTTTTTTTTTTAGGAAAACTCGCAGCCTGCTTGGGTTAGTCGGGTTTTAATTGGTAGCTTTTTTAACGGTTCCATCGATAATACAAAAGACTTAAGCAGCGAACGTGCAAGCGGTGTGTTTTTGTTTTTTTTTTGATGATCAAATAAATTAATACGACTTAAGGCTAATAACCTACTTGTTGTAGCCACCTGTAACCAGTTTTATTTATATTTTTGTTTTTGTTTTACCAACAATTGTCACTTATAACTATGGCAGCATTATAATAAAATGTGAGTGCGTAATTACTACAATTTGTATACCCAACTATTTGTGAATGATAACGATATATACAAGCATTTAATATAATAATAATAATAAATGCGTTATAATCAGATGTATAAGATGTGCTCACACACAAAACATTTCAAAGTAAATGTGTGAATACAAATGTTTACTTTGAAATGTAACGTGTATGATTAACAATGAATAAAAATGTTTTTTACTTGTATGCTGTGAAAGGACTCACAAGGCTGATGATGACTGCCTAAGAATCGATCATAAGTAGTACTACAATATATATATATATTTAATTGATGAACCCAAAAAACGCACATGCTCTGGCCCGGTTGAATACAATACGTTTGCGGTTAACAATACGAATACAGATACAGACAGATTATAACAGAAACTGAAGCTTTTAAAAATACAATATACAATAGACAAGCCGCTGTCAGACGCTCCGGCTCCATCGGGCACCCAAGCAACTCGTTAAATTTGTTTTTTTTGTAGAGTATACAGAAACGTTGATAAATTTGTGAAGTTTTTGGTGTTGTTGGTGGTTGTGGTGGTGTTGGTGGGTTGTGGGTGGCCCAGCAAGAGACAGCAAAACGACCAGACAGACACAAGTGTAGAGAAAAATGCACAGACAGACCCAGTTTTGTAAATTGCAGAATCGTTGATGAGATGGGACGCTTACTCACCCTTGGGCACTTCATAGATGCGTTCGTCATCTTCGTCGAAGGGGTTCTTATTAAAGTGTTTATTAACAGTTTGGCTATTAACTAATTGTTTGTTTTGGCTAATGCTAACTGTTTCTGTATCTGTAACTGATTGCGTTGTTGTTGTATTTGTGTTTGTTGTTGTTGTTTCTTTACCTAATTTCTTCTGTTTATGCTCCTCAAGCGAACTCGAATTGCCATTCGCATTCGATTGACCATCCGGCAGCTCTTTCGGCAGCTTGCCCGGCTCTTTGGGTGCGGTGATTGTGGTGCCGGCGGAGTTGTTGCTGTTGTTACTGTTGTTGCTGGTGGGTGGTGCTACGGCTGCGGCTATTTGATTTGTTCCCAGCTCATTGTTGTTGCCATTTAATGTGTTTGCTGTTGTTGTTATTGTTGTGGTTGTTGTTGTTGTTTCTTTAGCATCCGTTGCCAATGCACTGTTGGTTTCCTCTGTTTTGGCCATTGTTGTATTCGCATTCGGACTGCTCAGCTCGGCGCTCTCCACCAGATTTGTCGTTGTTGTTGTGGTGATTGTGGTGGTGGTGCCATTGGTTGCTGCTACAGCATCCACAGCTCCCAATCCGGCTGCTCCGGCTGCTGCGGCGACCGCCTTCTCCAACTGCGCTAAGGGGCTGTGCGGCGAATCCGAAAGCTGTCCCGACTCGGGCGTCGGTTCTGGCGTTGAAGAAACTGAATCAAATCTTGGCTCACGCATTGACGAGCTTGTGGATGTTGCTATTTGGTTTTGTTGTTTTTTTTTATATATATATATATCATGTGTGTGTGTTGGTATTGTTTTATTTGTTGATTTTGATTTTTTTGTGTTTTTTTTTATATGTGTGGTAATTATTGTTGTTAATTTATATTTGTTTTTGGGGTTAGCATCATTCCAACAAAAAACAATACATTTTATTTCATAAAAAAGAGAAAAAGAAAGTAAAAATATAACTCAACACATGCATTGTTATTGGGCACTTGGAAAAAAAGTTGAAAGATTTTGACAGATTTTGCAAAAAGAAAAAGCAACAACATGCAACATTCCATTTGTTTGGGCCACAGTCCTGATCAATTCAATGATATATCTCAAAATGCTCCGCCCAATCGGTTAAATTAAATTATTAAAATGAAATTATTCTTTTTCAAATATTTACAAACATTTTACAAAATACAAAATTTCCCAAAATACAAATTTTATATAGATTTTTGGAAGGCCCGTTAACAAATGGAATGTTTGCTACATATTTTATGCTAGGAATCCAACAAAAAGTTAACAAAATTAGTTGGCGACAACTAAAAAAAATTCATAAATTGCCAAAAACTAAAAAAAATAAACATATGTCTTAATATTTTTGATAATAATATAATATAGTGCATAAGATAGAAAAGATATATATGAATTATATACAAATATTTTATATATTGTGTATAATATCAAGCTCTTAATTTGTTGTTGTTTTTATTTTGTTTTATACATAAAATTAAAAGTTGGGAATTTATTTTACACTTTGACAATGTGTAATGCAAGTTTGTTTTTTTTTTACAGTTTTGAGCAATTTATAATTTTTATTTTTGTTTATTATTGAAACAGAGAACGGGGGGAAAAAAAGCGAAAAATAAACGAAATAAAAAACGTAAATGCGTAAAATTTCAAAAATATCAAATAAATTAAATTATCAAATTCGAAAATAGGTTCAGTTCAGAGAGAGAGCGAGAAAACGTATCCAAAACACCTGAGGGGCGTCTATTACTTACGACTGTTGGCCAGACTGGAGCCACCGTTTGTGGTTATTTGATTCTGGTAGTTGCTATTGTTCGCATTGGCATTATTTAGTTTATTCACTGGCGACTGCACTGGACTCGACGACTTGATGGCATTTACTACAGCAAAGAGAAAACGATTAGGAAATTTGATCATAAAACCAAAAATTGATCGACAGCAGCTCACTTGTTTGTTTGCGCAGCGTATTTGAGCCGCGTTGTGACTCTGTGGCCAGCTTATCAACAATTGCCTCAAGTTCCGCATAAATCTAAAGTAAATATAATTAGTATTAAATACATCAAAATAGATCACTTATCGGACTTACCTTGGCTGTTTCATTGTGGAACACCTGTTCAGTGGCAAACAGTGTCTGCAAGTTGGTAACCAAAAACAGTATTCTCGAATCGTAGAGGGCGGGCAGCTCGTCGTGCAGTTCCGTATTCAAAATTTCGTAGGTGCGACGAGCCTCCTCCAATTGCTCACGACCTTTGGTAAGCTGTGTGGGTGGTTTAAAAGGCAAATTATTAAAGTAACAGTTACAAATTTGTTTAATATTGAGTCTACCTTAACATCATCCTTGCGCTTGTTGGCATTAGCCTGCAGATTCTGGAACGAATGACGTTGGCCATCGTAGTCGATGAGCTTGCGATTGCGTTTCTCCACCTTCTTCTTCATCTCGGGAAACTGTCCGGTGTATGTGTTGAGCGGTATCAGCACCTGGTCACCCAATTTGTGTGCAAAGTCCAGCCACAAGCTCTCCGAGGCGGCAGTTTGTGCTTGCAGAGCATCATAGCCGCTCCACTGTGGCTCGTACACTTCGCAAACGGCATCCATCAGCGACTTTGAGGCGGTTTGTGCGGCTACAAAATAAATAAATAAATATTTATTTTTATTGATAAATAATTGGAATTGTTCAGATTGACTTACCGCGTATGCATCTTATGTAGTTGTTGAACTCCTTTTGTAATTTGTTGGCATTTGTTTGTTGACGATTGAAGTTATTCAAATGATCATCAAAAATTTCATCTGCGGTGCGATCAACTTTGCCCAAGTTTTGTAGAATCTGCAAGCGAAGGCAAAAGTTCACTTTAATAACCAGTTACTTAAGTGTGTGTGTGTGTGTGTGGGTTTATGTTGTGTGTGGGTGTAGACCAAGGTCATTGATAAAGTGGCTCAAAGTGTGGGCTGCTGCTGCTCTTTTCAAGCCCGACCACGTAATGTCAGTCAGTCCAATTACCACTGTAGTGGCAACATATTTCATTTGCACCGAACACTTACGGCACACACATACACACACACACACACACATTGTAGCCAGCAAATGGCGCATTTATAAATAAGAAAAATCATTTGGCAAGCGCTGCCTGTGTGCCCGGCTAAGTTTTTGTTTCAGTTTTTTACATGTCTGAACTCGCAAAAAATAGCACAGCAAAGAAGAGAAACAAATTTGATGAAAGAAACAAAAAAAAAAAAGAAGAAAAAGAATGAAACTTAGCAAAGCGCTAAATCTGTTGCCACATGGCTGTCCACAGCCGATTGGGGTTAAGAACGCAATTCGGACGGCTGCCTCCGGTCAATTTGCGGCTGCAGATACTTGAGAAAAATCAAAAAGCTGCTAAGCACTTTGCTGCAAGAACCAAGGAGAGGAGAGGAGGGTTGGGGAAGGCCTGTTGATAACTTGTCAATTGCTGACACAACCTTGTAACAGTTTTCAGCAGCGCCCACGCCTCAAATGTGACCCCACACAGAACAAACAAATAACGAGTAAAACGAGAGCGACAAAAAAAACTTTACAGAAAGTGAGAGAGAGAGAGAAGGAGAGCAATTAACTGTGTCACAGCTGCAAGCTTTGCACCACATTGCGTATACGCAACACAGCATTTAGCCCGACAATTGCCTAGAAATTAGACAGCAATTTTATATTTGCATACTGCTCGCAGCATTTTGGCCATATCTCTGGCAAATATTTGAGTCCAGATAACAGATAAGCGACTCCACATTCTTAGCAAATTGCTCTATGCATATAGAAAATATCAGCTTATACAAACAGCTGAGATAATTCTGGCTATGCGGTAGGCCACGTTGGCCAAGTGAGAGAGAGAGCTCAGTTGTACTTCCTCCATAGGAAATGATACCTTAAATGCTGACACAGCGCCGTTATGAATTTCCATATACAGACGCACATGCGAGATGCATAATAAAGTAGGCATTAAAGGTAAACTCGAATGTAAGCGACAAAATTATAAATGCGAGAAAAAAAAAAACAAGTCGAATCTGAATTGCCCTTGAAAATGGGTAGAAAGGAAAAACAAAATTTTAGAAAAATATGTATATATACTATTATATAATAAACATTTAAATTGAAATATAATAAAAGTAATAAAGAAACAATTTTTTTAAACAAAATAAAACATATGCATCAAAGTAAGATTTTTCGTGAAAAGCTCCGTTTACAAAAACCATTTCTATATTTTTTTTAAAGAAAAAATTCATTCAAAATAAGATAATTATTAAATTATTGTTTGGAAAATGTACTACATTATTGGAAAAAATAAAGAATATATTTTATATAGCTGTCATAGCGACTATTCAACATCGAACAACAATATTATAAACTTGGCTTCCAGAAATTTATTGCTTAGGCGTGTCAATTCTGTTTGAAACTTTAACAATAATTCGCCTTTTTGTGCAGTGCACTTAACTATGGTCACATTCAACAAGTGTAGCTCGCACACATAAAAACCTTTTATGGGCACGCTGACCAGCACACACACACACACACACATACAAAAGAGACTTTATTGTGGGTAGTTTCCCAGCAACTTGTTGACGCATTTGATGGCCATTTTTGTAACTGAAAACCGGCAAGAACGAGACAAGTCTTAACTGTACGAATGATTTTGTTGATTTAGTTTAATTTTATTGTTAGCCATAATTGGTAAATCAAAGAGTGCAGTTACCTATATAGAGATACACACACATAAAAGCCCACGTGCACAAAATATTCAGCCAAATGCAGCGATTGATTTGTGGGCGTTTTTTAGCGTTTTGTTGCCATGGCGCAATGTTTTATTAATTGGCACACCAACAAATTTATTATCAATTTCGGTATCAATTAGTTCCCCTCAGCTGCCTCAATTTTGATGCAAGTAGATACGATTGCGTTATTAGCGGATGATTAAACTGCGTGTGGTTATCGTAGCACCCCACCCGTAGCAACATTTGTGCCCACTTCCGCCGAGCAAGTCTCAGATCTGCCATGCGTCCTTCTCCACAATACGACAGATATGTATATATATATATATATACAAATATATAAATTTTCTTTTCTTTCATGCAAGTTTGCGTCATCGAACTGTCCCAGCTCGAGAGAGGGTATATATAGAGTATATATATATCTAGCGTGTGTCATTTATTTTAAAATTCTTTGCTATGTTTTTCTCGCTGGCTGTCGCTATATCTATTTGTACCCAATGTGTATTTTATATATAGTATAACCATACACAAGATGTGGCCCCAAAACTTTTCTTTTTTTTTTGGCTAATTCCACGCATGCAACATGTGCGTAGACAATCAACGTGGGCTAAGCTTTTGGATTCAAGCCAGACACAGAGCTCTTTTATAGGGGCGCGAAGAGTGGGCGTTTAGAGGAGTCACATTTAACAGCAACAACAACAACAACAAAAAACATGACACAAAACGATGACAGCATCAGAAACAACAACCCACATGCCATATGCAAAAGTATCTTGTAGCTGCAAAATAATTCAACTTTCAAAAAGTGCAACACACAAATATAAATCGAAGTAGACAACACACACACAAACACACACACACACACACATTAAGATGGGCAGGCTAACAAAAGTAAAGTGCAGCAGCCGACATATTGTTGAGGCGGGTGCCACCATCTGGGCTTGGGGGGATAGCTGGGATATATAAGCAAACGTTGGCCCAGTTTATAAGCAATATAGAGACAACTACAAGTAAACAAATAAATATAAGTAATAGCATTGCAGGCGGATGTGACCGAACACGCGATACTCACGTAGCTAACAAAAAAAAAATTACCTAAGTTAAAAACTGAATTCTTCTTCTAAAGCTTCTGCTTTTAAGATAAACAAATGTCAAACTAAAAAACTTTTTGTAATAGTTCTTGCATATAAATTTTGCACAGCAATGACAATTACAACTTATATCCAATATACCCCTTTTATCGCTTCGCCCGCATACAGGGTATTGGAAATGGCAACGTCAGCTAAACTAGAAATTATTGTAGATACAAGTCTGAGCAAAAAAAGGGAATATTAAACATAAACAGGCAACAGACAAGCAAACAGCAAAAACAATAAAAAACAATTGTGAAAAAAGCTTCTGTAGAAATTGCCGCTGCCGGCAAAAGTGCGAGACAAGTGAGAAGAGTTACAAAGAGGAGAGAGAGGAGGCGAGAGAGGAGCTACTGAATAAGAGAAATGGGTATGGAAAATGTGCCACGACTAAATCGGTGTCAGAGCACAGAGCCAGCGACTGCCACGCCTTGTTGTCGAGCGCCTCTTGGCCTCGCCTAGCGGCAAAGTTGAGGCCGTTGCCGATGCTGACAAGTGCCGTCTGGTTTAATGCTATGCAAGCTATGTAAGTAACTCAGATACCTATGTGTGTGTGTGTGTGTGTTAGCGTGTGTATTTGTTGTCGACCTAACCTATTACCACAAAAGCACATTTTCAACTTGTTGCCTGCGGTTAGCGGTAAAAACCAAAACAGCCGCCATAGAAGTTTGATAGACGCTCGCAATGATGACAGCAAAAAACACTGTTGTTGTGGGCAGTTACCGGTTTTCAATTAAACACCCCCCTCCACCCACCGTCCGTAAGTCATATGACTTACACTTATCTCGGATCGAGTTAGCAGCAGAAAACGTGCTAACAAAATTATTGTACGTAACAAAAACAGTCCACAACGAGCTGAGAACTGATCACATTTCGTGTTAGCAAAAGTCATTAATAATGATTTGCGAGAAATGGTGTTGGGCTTACATAAAACTCGATTTGGGTACACAAAAAAATCAATTGAAAAAAAGCAAAAAAAAACTAACAAATTTAGTATATTAAACTAGGGAAAATGAGCAGTTTGTATAAGAAAGCCAGAAAAGGTTTGAGAGCATATAAATATATAGTTTGAGTATTATATAAATATAATAAATTCTTATTATTACTATAATTAATTTAATATTGTTCTTACAAATAAAACATCAACTTTAAACAGCACTAATTACTATATAATATTTTTATTTTTGAGTCAGACTTAGTTGTCTAAATTCACTGTGTTTTATGATAACCCTTTTATCAGAGATACTTCAATTTAAAAATAATGCATTACTTATACGAAATAATTCATTAATTTAATTTAATGTAATTTATTAAAACTTAGATATCCGAAATTGGCTAAAATGTATATATTTTAGTTAATAAGAACGTTGCCGCACTTTTCATCGCTCTTAAGAGAAGGTCCGCAGAATGCTCTCTGCTAAAACTGGTGACTCTAACTTTAAAATTTTAGGAGATATGAAATTTTACGGCTTAGATTTCATTTCTCTCATTAACTAAAGTTGTAGAAAGAAAAAAACATTTGCTGCAAACAGTGTTTAAAATCTTGACTTTGAACATGTTTTCAAAAAAATATACACCTGTATATAAATTATAGCATTTCATTGCGCAATCGAATACGCGTCCGATTTATTTATGCGATGTTTTTAATTTTAGCTTCATTAGCATAATTTCTTTTGATACAGGCTATGTCTCTGTCTCCTCCCTCTCTCTCTCTTTCTGTTGTTCCCTCTCTTTTTCTTGCTCGTTTTTACACATTGGCTGTTTTGGGCTTTCTTTCGCATTCGATGCGACGTTATCGCTTTAAGCTTAAGCAAGTGGAAAGTGAAACTTGGTAGAAAGTTCGACTGAAATGCCCAAAGAAAATAACTAATATTTATCCATGCCAGAGCCTCTCCCGTTTGTCTCTCACACTCTCGCATTGCCATGATTTATCTATTAGCATTATTTGTAACACAAAAAAAAATTTGTGGTTAATTTGAGATGAATCTTAATGAATAGCTGTTCCCATTGCCTAACCAACAAATTAATAAAGAGTCTCAAAAGAAAGAGCTAACACAAAAGACTGTAAGTTACGTAAGTCCAAAGAATTTAACTGAAAAGAACTTGTAGCCAATAACCTGTTGCTGTTTGTATATGAAAAGTATACACATATAAACAAAAAGTGTCGCCAACGGAAATAGGCGGTAACACACACAGACACACACACTCTTACACACAGTTGGAGTTAATGGTTATGATATAAAAATAATGGAAAACCTGTCTAAGCTTTAAACATCATTAATATCTGCTTGCTGCGAGCATTCGAAAGGCGAAAATAAAACTAAAAAAAAACGACAGTTGCAGCTATGATTATTAAACATTTCTTTGGCATTTCATTCAATAATTATTTGAATTGTTGCAAATAATTTTGTTCGTGCTGAATTGAATTTTTGCGTTGTTGTTGCGCTTTTCTCCGCATTTTTATAGTGTTTTAATTTTTTTTGGTTGATTTTCAGCTTGTTGTTTATCTTCCGCGGCACGTTTTCTATTTGTTCGAAAAGCATTTCACTACGCATTTACTTAAAGAACAATCAATGGAATGGATTGCAAGTGATTTTGTTTGGCTTCATCGAAAGACGGCCAAATGCAATTAGCACAGTTAAAAGCGCAGCGCGTAAATCAATTTACTGCATTTATACGGCTCAAAATATGCAAATTGCTATTATCTGTATATTAGAAACAAATGTATATTTATATTTCTAGTATAGGTTCGCAGTATTGGCTAATTAGATATGCAAATATTTTTGCCAACTACAAAGAATTTACTGGGCCAAGACAAGCATATGCATAGACACAATAATCTGTGTGTACGCTTAAAGCTTTTGTCATAAGCAGAGAGAATAAGAGAGAGAGAGAGAGAGAGAGAGAGAGAGATTTGAATTAGCGGCGCACAAGTGTACACTCTAACAAAAATATAGCTATAAGTACATCGAAGCAGCATTAAATCGAAGCAAACAAATATATAAAAACTGGGCAAAAATATCATTTTGTATATTTGTATATATAATTATTTCGAATATTAATTATTATTTTGTTATATATGTATATGAAATATATTTTTTTCTGATATTTATTGATAATTATTTTATTTTTTAATATATTTTTGTTTACTAATTATCCTAATACTTTCTGAAACTCTTAAATTTTATTCCACAAAAAATTACTTAAAAAGCGATCAATAATCAATTTGACAAATAGACAATTAACGCACATTAATTTGTGGTTAAACTTTAAACGCACACGCACATTTTTTTTCTCAATGTGTATTTAACATTTGTTTATTTTCTTTCACTTTTGGCAGAAACGTGAAATTGTGACGTTTGCTGTGCCGATTTATATAAATGAGCTAAAAACTAGTCCCGCGATAAATATACATATACATATATATAAATATATATGTGTGTGTGCGTATATATTTGTAGTGAATAGAGTTTGCGGTCAGACAATAGCCGTAGACATTATATAAATGTCTGTGGTCGTGCACGGGCATATGATAGACCCATGCTAATCAATCACAAGCTATTGAGAATATTTGTACCGATATATATATATACACATATATATATATATGTGTATTATATGGTATCTGTAAGGTACTTTGCATATCTCTCTGTAGTTGTTGTCCGGCAATGCGGTCAAATCATGAGCTCACATTTAGCACATGTCTCATTACGGGCCACAAAATAACAAAAAAATAAAAGAAGAAGAAGAAGAAAACCAACAGTGTCACTTATAGTTAGTTAGTGCGACTTAGAAACATTTTCAGGCCATTCGTAGACGTATTTGAGTTATCTTCTGGCTTGAATCTGTGTCGTTTAACATCGCTGTGCAAATCAAAGAGCCGACCAAGTGTTGACTTGGCTGTTGCTGACAACAGGTAGATCTTCCATTGAGATCGGTTTTGTTTGGCTAGCGAAGACACGTGATTTGCATTGATATCGAGCCCAAAATCTGAGTACTTAACGGCACGTGACGCCGCATGACGCAGCTCCCACAAAATGTTGGGCAATCCAAAATGTTCGCCCCATTAAAACCGAACCAAACGAGTAAACAAAACGAACAAATAGTTGATTTTTTTTGGGGGGGTTTTAGATGAACTTTATGGTTCACAATTGGTGATTGCTGAACTGTGGAAACAGGGTCAAGAGCAACAAATACAAATTGCCGCAGCAAAGTGGTCTGAAGGAACGAACAAAAGCGATATGTTAGAAGATTACAGAGTGTCAGAGATGATGATATTTTCAGTTGAAAAAAGTCAAAAATTTGTTAAGAGATATTCTCCCAAGATAATGTAAATCTTGAGGAATAACCAAATACATCTACACACAATAAAAATCTATTGTTCAAAATCTCTGCGTATTACTTGAATTTATGAAAATCGCATAGAAAGGTTATATTAAAGACTGTGCTAGGAAATCATTTAATGATTTTCACTTCTTTTTCTGGCATTTCTCTTATTCTCTCGCAAAGACAGTTATCTTGATTGTAAATCTACGCACATGGCATTATAATAATAGTATATCAATTCGTTGTCTCTAGAAGTGTTAAAGTAAATATATTGTTAGTGCCTGATAAGAGATGGTTATCAATGCAGCCGCAGCTAACAACAAACATAGGCCGCATGGTAATTACTTAATAGAAACCTTGAAGAGGTTAAAGCACAGCGTGAGACCAACATCGTCATTATTATTGTCACTATCTCATGTTATATATATATTATATACACAATTTGTGGTTAAACTCAAGTTATCAATGTATATACTCAGATATTTCCACAAATTACTTTACCACACTTAACATTTCCTTATCAATTTAATTTAACAGCAACTCGACTAATCATGTTATTACAATCGGAATCTGCTCCAGCAGCTAAATTGCTGAATTTAAAAATAATTTATGACACGGCCATAAAAACATTGAATTGGCTAGCTCAAAATAAAATTGAACAAATAGGAAATAGGGAATTCTAATAAGTTTCATGTAAGCTCGCTCGCGCTGGACGCTCCATTCCGATGATAACGCCAAATTCCTTTACAATTAGAAAAAAATACTGCTTATCAGCTATGAAAATGCCCAAAAGCAAATCTTCAAGATAAGCGAATATATTTCCGTTGACTGCCTGTTCGCTGGTTCATGGCTAAAACTATTTGGCAGCGCGCTTTCCATTAAGTTGAGTTGAGCAAAAAGATATTGTGCATGCCTAATAAATAGTTAATTTCAGTAGATATATAATTAAGCTGTGTGCGGGTTTTCATGTCGTGTCAGAAAATTTCGCTGTCAGACAGACAAGCCAACATTGGCACGCATCGCTACCGATTGACAATTTTATTGCGCCGCCTCCATTTTTTCACTTTTGGTTAAAATTTACGAAATCATTTTTTTATGTTTTTAATATTGTACGTTATGTAAAAAAAATAAACAAAGTCAGTGAACTGCTTTTAAAAATGTTGTATCTGAAGTAATCGACATTTGCGCAAGCATATTTTCCACTTGATCGATGCCACCAAATGGCTTACAAGCAATTTAATGGCAAACACCTGATGCCGCCGCTGTCATGTGTATATGTAAGAATGCACAATCACAACAACAACAGCAGCTGATTGTTACACATGCACACACACATAAACATATACATATACCGACTTGAACAGCTTTTGGGCCCAGTCAACTGAGAAAGAGCCCCACATTCAATGGGCCAATTGGCAATTTCAATTTATTTACATTGAATTGAAAATTTTCAAATTGCATTTGCGAGTTGCGTATCTCCGAATTGCATTAGCCAAAATGAACTGCAATTGCAATTGTCGTTAACTGCGTTCAACTCGAGTGCAGCCATTTGTATCTGAGTGTGGCAACAGTTTTCTTACCTGCAAAGAGATAAAAATGCCAAAAAAAAGCAGGCAAGTCGCATTAACAAAAAATGAACGAAATAAAATAATTAAAATAAATTGTATGCTGACACTCAACTAAGTTGAGATAAAGCCAACGAGCACTATTAACTGAAAAATACTCTACCATTTTAATCTTATGCAATTAAACTTATTTAATGGCCCATTAAGCTATTCAGTTCACCTAAACTGCTTTTAACCTGGGTATTAGTTAGGGTATTTATATAATATCAGTTTATTAAAGCCTTTTTGTTAAGTAAAGCTCTTTGTACACTAACTAAAAAATATAAGCTAGAAATTTCTAAAGAATTAATTGAGTAGAATGTTGTTCAAGTTTAAGGCTTTATTATTTATGTAGATAATATATTTAAATATACAGTCTTCGCATATAAGAACTTTGTAATTACGCATCGAAAAATTGTTTGCTTTTCCGGAACACGTTTTTAATAAGAGCTTTAAGAAAAGGAAATGGCGAGCTCAAATTTTTTATTATTTGTAAATTTAAATTACTATTAACTATTATTCACGAACTGAACCTTTCTTAATTAAGATCGACTATTCTTGTCTGTATTAAAGGTAGGCTAAAAAATTACTGATAGAAATATAAAAGCTATTTTTAGGGTTAAACAATAAGCAAAAACTTAAAAGAAACCCGTATTACACAGTTATTATCTAGAAAATAAACGCAAAACGTCAAGTAAAATCACATTGAAATTAACGCTGACTTTTACCGCCGCCTGCGTCTGCACTTCCTTTACCCTACCCCTATTACATAAAGCAATTCAGAGCTGAACAAATTGAAAACTACGGCAACCTTCGGGGTAGTAGTAGAAGCACTGACTGCAGTGGCCCGTGGTTCGAATTTAGTGCATTATGAATGCACTCTAACAATTGTCCCTGATTGCCGGTTGTTGTGCAACGCCAACACGAAGGTTGCCACAGAGTCCCCCCCCACACACAATCTAGTAGTAGTGCACTTCTGAGCCACTCAAATGGCTTTCAGGTGCGGATTCGTTAAGCCGACATCTCGCTGGCGATTTGTGAACTATGCTAATTTTCTAATATTTTTTTTCTATGCTAAATTCCACTTGCGATGCATTCGGGCGTAACAAAATAGCACAAAAAAAAACAGAGGAAAAATTGAGCACGTAGCAATTAAGCGAAATTAGGCAAACGCTCGTTGCGGGTCGTATACGTAATATTGTTGCAAGAATTGCACTCGGAGTGAGCCCAAGTTCGTAAGGGTGCGAATTGGCGAAAGCCAAAGAAAGTTGCCATTCGATTAGCGAATGTTAACGACTCAATTAAGACGAGTGGCAGAATTTTATAATATTTGCATTTTTTTTATTTATAAATTTTGATTGCATAAGCTGAAACGCAGTTTGTAGTTTAAAACCGGTTTTCCATAGCTATTGTGAATTGTTTTTTTGTTTTTATAGCTGACAATATCTGGCAACTGGCAGCACTTTCGCAAATATAGATGTCTATATATGTATATATATATATATGTTTGTTAATCATGTTTACAGGGTGCTTTAAAACAAAGGCCACCCAAATGCTTCCCAGGCCAGCGTATCCAGCACGCTGCTCGCGTATCTATGTATATCTGTGTATCTTTTTATCTGCCAGCTGCATTATTCTCTATAACATTCACGAAAAAAAAGTAGCACAACAGCCAAGTGAATCTCGTGCCAGTCCCGCAGCTTCGCCCGCGCCATTCTGGGTTGACTGGCGCTTTTGTTCTAGGGCAGCGTTTTCTCTATTTTCACAAAAGCCAGCGAAAATGCAGCACAAAAAAATTAAATTCAACTACATTTGTTGTTCGGGCTAAAGTTTCACATGCAGCTCTCCTGTCTATACTCATGTAACAACAACAAAAAAAAACTAAAAAAAATCCCCTATACGCACATAAACAAACAGAAACGCCTTTTGGAAAGCTGATAATTTAATTCTAGCACTTGCCAACATTTAAAATTACCTCCATAAACACACGTTTAAATGAAGTGAGTAATCGCTTTTCTAGTATTTCACAAATTCCCTGGTTGTATCTAATTTCTTGACACTTTATTGCTTTTGTTTAAATGCTAAACGAATAAGTTTTTAGTTGCTATTTCGTATAGTCTGGAGATTTTCAGTATATTTCCATTATAATTAACTATAAAATTTAAATTTTAAATAAACAAACTAAATATATATAAATGTAACACGAATATATTATAAATTCTAGTATTATCAACATAGAATTATATTTCAAAATTTCAAGTTCAGTTTTTAGTGTTCTAAATTTTTGTATAGCCAAAAATTAATAACAAAAAAACATGTTTATATACTACTTTATATACTAAACTTTGACTTGATTTTAACCACGTTTGTACTCGATTTTCTGGATATGTTCTGCTTATGCTTTTTCTTGGCTAAAGATTAATGTCATAAATTTAATTTATGGATTTCTGTTCAATAAACAATTTAGCGCCAGTTCATTGATTTTCCTTTTTTAAAACAAAAATTTTATGATATATTCTGAAATGATGGGCACACATGTTCAGATCTATTATATATCGACAATATGAATAATGTTTTAAGAAGTTGCCAAAATATTTTAGCGCAAACAATGCAAAAAAGGCTGTTAAAAGCTAAATAGCCAAGGCTAATGGCAAACGATTTGAGGTATCTATGAATAGAATTAACATCGATTCAATCACACGATCACATAATTTGCAAGTACCCAAGTAAGTTGAGTCAAATTATACACTAGTGCACAAAGTGAAAAGGAGTATATTGGTGTCATTACTAGTGTATAACAGAGTCGTATAAGATTACTTTTGACAGTTAAGATTTTTAATAAAACTACATTTAAATACAGTTTATAAAATCTAGTTTTAAGTTTGTATTAAATTGTGTACAGAGTATTGCGCAGTCGTTTGCACTCGATTGCAACGTTCTTACTTGTGCTTTATCGTTGCTGTTGATTTGTGTTAGTGTGCGTGAGAGCGCTGCTAATAAAACGTTAACCACAGAAAATTACGTATTCGACCTGTGGGCACGGCGAGCAGTAATTGACCTTGCCAACCACTTCAAATTGTGGCTGCTCACTTGGAATGATTATTTATTTTTTTTGCTTTTGCTTTCTTTTGTTTTTGTTATTTTTGATATTCGTTTGTGGATTTTGCTTTTCGATTTGATATAAACTTGTGCGCCCACAAAGGTGTTGATAATGAGTTCGAGCCAAAAAAACACACTTGTGAAGAATGTAGAAATACGCACAGAGTTCATGCCCCGGACACTTGAACTTCGAAGAGCATCATCAGCTAGGAAATTCAATTTGTCTCTGTGTCTGTAGTGGGTGTTTTTGTGTTGGGTTGTTCGGTTATTGAAACGTCCGCTTTAGTGGCTGTTGGACAATTGCATAAAATGAATCAAGTGGAGTGCCGATAAGTGTCTAAACGTAACTCAATTGTTATGCAATCAGCCAAGTGACGAGACATATTCAATCAAAGAAAACATTAAAAAGAAGAAAGCAAAAAGTTAAGTCAAGAAAAATAATAATAAAAAAAGCGTTTCCCACATTGCACAGTCGTCATTTTGCGTTGATTATGGTTGGCAATTTCTATAATTGAATTTTTTAATAAGCTTGCCTCTCTATATATATACCCCATAATCAAATGGCTTACACACACACACACACACACACGCAACAGTCAACCATTATCAGTGCACGTCAGCATGAATTGTATCCGTATTTATTTATTGTATTTGTATTTGTATCTCTAGACGTTTACTCCATTCGCGTATGCGTAATCTGTTGCTCGGCGTATCTGCGCTCGATTGAATCGCTTAATAAATGCGATCTGCAGCTGCAGGTTACGCCCCCTCATTTCGTTTAAAAAGGGGCGTCTACGCTGCACCTGGCAATCAATATATGCGGTCGTAAAATCATCCATGCGAAACGTCAAAATATTTATAAATATCTGAAACCCAATTCGGCGCAGTCTTTTCTTTTATTATTTTGTATTTTTTTAAACTGCTGGCGCTTCACTTATTTCTGCCCACTCAATTTGCAAACAGTTCCAAGTATTTAGTCGAATGCATGTTTATTCTAAGCTGAAACGGAGATTCAGTTTCGACGGGTTTACGATTACTGTAACAACAGTACTTCATGTTTGCGTCTGGGAAAACAACCCGAAGGTGCGAATTGGCAACAACGTTGGCGAATTGAATTGTTTTTTAAGTTAGTTTTAGCTTGTTTTTAATAAAGATAATCAAATAAAAGCTCGTAATAAATATACAGTTAATTCTACGATATTTTTAATGATGTTCACACAAGTTCTTATCTCATTGAGTCTGTGTATAAAATCAATTATATTTCGTCGCTTATCTCTTATCGCATTGATTAACCGATTTTTTTTACATTTTTTTTTTGCCTCGTACAAATATAATTGAGTTTTTACGCAATCTTTTGTTAACTAGAAACAATTGACATTTAAAGATCGAGGTGGTAGAAGAAGAAGAAGAGTCGCTACGACGTACACGAAGTTCAATATGCAACAGGCAAGTTTGTGAGTTTCTAAAATAAAAATTGAGCTGCCAATAAAATGTCAATCGCCGCTGCAGTTCAGCAGACAAAGGCAACATAGACAGCTAGATAGAAATAGGGAGAAAGAGAGAGAGAGCGAGAGTGAGTGGAAGAGGTGTCGGGATTAGTTGATAGTCAACAGCGGCAAAGTGAAAAGCAAAATTTGGCAGCTGTTGCGGGACGCGCTTAAAAATAGCAACAAAAAAAAATGCGAGACAGCAGCGCGGGCGAAATTTTGCAAAAAAAAAAAAGACAAATAACAAAAAAAACAGACACAAAATAAATTAAAATAAAATCAAATTACTTATGCGATAGAAAAGCGTTGCTAAATAGAAGAAGAAGACAAGCGAACACATAGAGTTATAAGACAAATTTCAAAATGTATCTGTAGAAAATGGAAGAGTAAAGAGGCGTCTATTTAAAGATTGACTGCCAGGCGACATTTTCACGGGGGCACGTTGTTGGGCCAGTCACGCACCCAAAAACGAAAATGTATCTAGGCATTCGCATGGTGTATCTTGTAGTTATGCGACGAATGTGTGCTTCGATCTGACAAGTTTTCTCTGCGCGATGTCTTCTTCGCTGGGGTACAAACGCTTGTTCCGCTACTCGCTCTCACTCTCGCTCCTGCTCTCTTTTGTTTTTGCCTCTCGTATATTACATATATTGTACATTTATTGAAATGAGCACACAATGCGCAAATACAAGGCGCCGGGCAGCAAAATGTGCTCGCCGCAAAACTAGTCTATAATTTTAAAAATAAACTCTACGCAAATTATGAAATATCCAAATCTTCTTCTTAATGCGATTTCGGCTGTTCTACAGAAAACTCAGAAATTCGAAAACTCAAATATTTGGCGTTTGCTGTAAATATATAACGGTATGCTTGCACATTTATTTACGGTACACTGAAGGCACGCGCCAATCAGAATATTTAGGTTTCAGACTTATTTCTAATTGGCGTATAATTTTCAATTCAGAAAGTCCTCTTTTTTCTCTAAATATAGTTAATATTTTATTTAAATATAGTTATTTCAATATAAACTTTTTATAAGTCAAGTAAAATTGCCCATTATACCCATTTTCAATGGGTTCAAGGCATACAATTTAATTACCAAAATAATCAATTTAAATGCTTTCTGAAAAATTCTATTTTCTGAAAGTTCAAACTTTTGAGCTTATTTTAATCTATTCTAATTGCATTCCAGGAAATACGATGTAAATAAAACGCTGCTTCTCTTGCTATACTGATCTTAAAAATACACTCAAAATACTTAAGACGACATTTACAAAAGGCCCAAAGAATTTGTTCCAAGTTTAATGACCAACACGAGCGCATCCCAAAAGAAAAGAGCACAAAACACAACATAGAAAATACCAACGAACTTTAGAAATCCAACTGTAAATGCCAAAACAGAGGCCATAGCACACACACACACACACTGGGCAACTAGACAGATGGGAAGAGAGGGCGTGCGAGCGGGACAGCAGCAAATCAATAGTGCGAACTAGTAAGGCGCTCGAAAGAAAAAGCATCATTCAGAGCTTAGATTACAGCATTTTCTGGCTGCTGTGGAATGCTGCCGCTTTGGCCGAAAAACTTGTTTACAGTGGGTCAAACTGCAGCGCTTTTACACTCTTTTATATGCATAAAAAAACTGTATATATATATATATAAATATAGATAGATACGTTTGTGTGCGTGTATTGACATTCACATTAAAATTGAGCGGCCGCTCCTGGACCCAACTTTCACTTGTACACGCAGCGGCGGCAAACTTAAAACAAGAGAAGCCAGGCAGAGACGAAGCTTTGAACAATGAAAATCATCGCCAGAAACTTGATCGCCAGCACACACACACACACATATATACACACGCACGCTGAGATGAGCTTCCAATTGCAGCGCCCTAACAAAACGACAGGTGGCGATGTGTTTGCTTTGTGTATGTGTGTGTAACTTGAACGACACTTATAAATAAACACACACACACATATTATGAAGTTGTTTGTACTTTCTTTTGCTCAAGTGTGCGTGTGCGTGTGTTTGTGTTTGGCTTCTATCAATGAAATCTATAGAGCCTCTAATTGTGCATGGACGTTGGAAATAGGACAGGGACATGACCCCAAAAATAACGTATGAGAGTCGGGCGTACGAGTGGGTGGTACTTCCTCTTTTTTTGTGTGTGTGTGTGTGCTAGATTTAAGAGTGCAACACACGCCCTAGAAAATATCACCTAGTTCAACTACCAATCAATTATTGTTGATGTTTACTAACAATATAAATATATATAAATAATGCTTACCTTCTCCTTGGCACGTCCAGCGTGTTTTTGCATAGATTTTGCAAGCATGATGCCTTTATTTTCGGACATTCAATCAGCAGCAGCAGCAGCAACAATAACAATAACAACAGAATAACTGAAGAAGCAGCAATGTGTGTACGTATGTGTGTGTGTGTGTGTGTGTGTGATATATGTACGTATATGCACTGCTCGCGTTCAGAAAAATTCAAATTTCAATTTTGGCACAAATACACTCTGTGAAACAGAACTCTATATATTCCGTTTATTTATTTTTCTGGGGAATTTTAAATGCACATTTAACACACGACAGCGGGCCACAATTTGTGTATTTGTTGTAACGTTGCAAATTTGATGCGATTTGGCCGCGTTAGTAGCACTCGAAAGTCACGAAATAATGGCACATAGGCGCGCGACTGCGACTTCAGGTGTGTCTTCGAACTTGACGCTGCTGCAGACGGAACGGGACTCATTTATTTATTTATAATATATAATGTTTACGCTCAAAAAACGTCGATACTTCGTATATATCGATAGTTGGCCACCGATCGAAGTGCCGCCACGCGGCACTGTTACACTTAACAGCTTTCTGCTAAGCGGAGGAGCAAAATCGGCTAATGGGCGAGTTACTCACCACACTCAAGTGCTGCACAACACTGGTACACATCCAAATATGAGCCAGCGACTTTTGCCCAGGTATCGTAAACATTACTTTCTTTTATCCAATTACCTAATTTAACTCATGTATGGTTAGGCCCTTGGCCTCGAACGGCGGCTGGCTGTGCCTGCTGCTGCCCGCCGCACTGGCCACCAGCTATTTGCACACAAAACCCGCTTGCGCCGCCTCGGATGCAGTGCATCGCCTGCTGATAGCGGCTTCCATTGGAATGTGCCTTCGTACACTTGGCTTTCTGCTGAATCGTTGTGTCCCGGTTGGGCTGCCCCTGCAGCTTGTGAGCTACCTGTTGCCGTGCGCAGTCACAAGCTTCTGCCTGGCGGTGCTCGTGAACGCATCCTGGATGCTTGCCTTGGTTGGCGGCGGTCTCATCGTCTTTTTCTATCACCATGCTTATGTGAGCGTGTTGCGCGGGCTGCCCCGGACATTTACGCTTGGTGAAGCGGCCATTTTGGTGCAGGGACTGCTGCTGTTCATCCTCAACGCCAGTTGTCGGCTTTGGGCGCTGCTCACGCTGCAGGTGCGGGACTCCACGGATTTTGGCCAGCTGAATGCCATAATGCAGAGTGCGTTGGTGTCGCTGTTGTGCGTCTGCCTGCTGCTGGCTTTGGTGCGACCCCTGCGCCGTCCCGCACCCTTCTATATGCTGATGCTGATCCTGCTCGTGGCTGTTACGTGCGCTCCTGTGACCACGCCGCTTCCCCTCCTGGCCCTGCTCCAGTTTATGTTTGCGGATCAGAAGCGAGTGAGTCGTCCAGCCACTTGTACTGTACATGAACCAATATTATATATGTATATATGTCTGCCCGCAGCTGTTCATCATTGGATTCTATCTGGCGCTTGTGGCCCTGACCTGCGCCACCGTCCGCTGGCAGCTGGGCAGCTCCACGCAGGCCAGCACCAGCGTGCGCAAGATATTCCACCTGTTGATCGTGCTCGTCTTTGTGCCCGGCATCGCCTACCAGTGCGCCCTGCTCTACATTGGCACGGGCATCGCGCTCGCCCTGTTTGTGGTTGTGGAGCTGCTGCGTCTGCTGCAGATGCCGCCGTTTGCTGCGACACTGGGCCAGGCCTTCGACTCGTTCAGGGATGCCAAGGATGCTGGCCAACTGGCGCTGACGCCCTTCTGTCTGCTGATCGGCTGCTCACTGCCGCTGTGGCTGACGCCCTGCCCCTGTGCCAGCAGCCGGCTGCTGCTGCTCTCCGGCGTACTGTCCGTGGGCGTGGGCGATACGGCGGCCAGCGTGCTGGGCTCCAAGCTCGGACGCAACAAGTGGACCAGTGCGTGCTGTCTGAAGAATTTTAAAGTGTGCCACTGCTAATATGATTTCTTTGCAGACTCTACTCGCACCCTGGAGGGCACTTTGGCGTTCGTTGTGTCTGTCCTGCTGACCGTCTGGCTGCTGCAGCTGAGCGGGCTTCTAGCCATGTCGCAGGCCAAATGGTTCGCCACCGTGTTTGCTGCGCTAAATACCGCCTTAGTTGAGGCCTTCACCGATCAAGTGGACAATCTGGTGCTGCCGCTGGTCTTTTATATTATCGTGGGCCTAGCCTAGATATGTACATAATTCTATTTTATACCCATTCCATTTAAGCCAAAGATGTCTATACACATACATATACATATATATTTTTTAATTACATTCAACATTATACAACACTGGTCTTGCTGTAACATGCCGCCACTTGCGTAACAGCAACGATCGTAACAGTGTGCTCTTATAAAGTACCCACTTACGATCAATGTTAAATAACATATCGTACATAGCAGTGCAGCTTCTTACTGTTGTTCAACACTAACTTATTGTATAAGAGCGTAATCTCACCTAATGTTATTTAACATAATTATAAGACTTACAAAATGCGCGTCATTGTTGAATTTTCGATTTTACTTCTCTTTATTAAATGCTCTTACAAAATTCAAATTCTTAAAATGCTACAATATTATTTGTATATATAATAAATGTATAAAAAAAATGCAGTTATCTCTATCAATATATAAGTTGTGTTGTACATGCATTACGAACAGCGCAATTTTGAATATAATTAAATTGTATGTGGTTTTTTTTAAATATATATTTATATATATTTAGGTATATGGTTATGCCTGAGCATGTCTCTATGCCTGAACGTTGTGTATCACATTTGAAGGAGAATTTAACAATTCTCGAGTTTCATTTAACGGCAGTTGATTAACAATTAACTCGCAGATTACATATTAAACACTATATAAGGTATAAGGATTGGTTCAGAAACGACAAAAAAAAAAATAAAAAAAAATGTTAAACACTTTACCATCATGTAAAATAAAGGAACATTGCAACAAGCGCCAACAATTGTGGGGCCTTCTGTCACTTGGATATGGTGTGGTACGGATCCTGCTGGAAATAATCATGCTCCAGACACGCCAGCGCAGAGGGACGCTGCTGCAGATCGTACGAGAGCATTTGCTGGAAAGGGAATGCAAATAAGGATTGATGAATATGTCACAAGGAAGTTCACAAATAGATCTGGGACACATACATGCAGCATATCGTCGACGGTCTTGCAGAGATCCGGGCAGAAATCACGGGGTCGCTTCGGCTTGCGCGGCGGAAAGTGTTCCCGTGAAACGGAGATGCTCTTGGGCCACTGCTGCTCCGAGGGGCGTCCGGTTAATCTGCGCAAAAGAAACAAATCGATTTAATAAACAAGACGTGTATAATGAATATAAAAAAAGGAAACCCACTCGAAGATGCGGTCCAGCTGGTTCTTCTCGGAGGTGCCCGGGAACAGGGGCTTCCGCATGAACAGCTCGGTGATGATGCAGGCGGCGCTCCAAATGTCCACGCTGCTGTTGTACGGCTGGGCGAGCAGCACCTCGGGCGCCCGATACCACAGGGTGACCACGACCGAGGTGAGCTGCATTTCAGAGCCGTAGGTCTTCGCCAGACCGAAATCGGCGATCTTCAAATGACCCTGCGACGAGACGAGCAGATTCTGTGGCTTCAAGTCGCGGTGCACGATCCGATTTGCGTGCAGAAAATCGATGCCGGTCAGGAGCTCCCGCGAAAGGCGCTGAAATTAATTAATTCATGAAATAAATAATACAAATACAATAAATATGAAAAGAGAATTACATACCTGTATATTTGTGTGACACATGCCCCACTTTGGCAAGCCTTCTATAAGATCGGACAGATCCTGCTCCAAGTGCTCGAAAACCAACAGAATAAGCAATTTGCCATCTCGCTCCAAATACTGGCATACTTCGTACAGTCTGCGGAATGGGGAGATTATAATGGGTGTGGGGTGTGTGTGTGTGTGAGTGTGTATGCATGTGGAGAGTTGTGGAGAGCACCCCGCCCGTAGCTGGCATAAAATGTTGCGCGCCTTGGCAGCGCCAATTGTCATACTGCGGACTTTTGGAGTACTACAAGAAAACATTCCACTCACACGATTATAGAAATATCTACAAGGCTTTTTGATCAAGAGACGGGCTCTGGGCAGCGCAAGAGTGTATAAAATGGAGAGTCTTTTGACAACAGTCTGTTAGACAACAGTTTAAGGCACTGTTAAGCGAATTGCGAAATTGTCATACACTTGCTGCAAATTTCAAAATTTCCGAAAAAAATATTTATAATTAAATATTGAATTTAAATACAACAATTAGTAAAATATTAAAATTCGGATAATTTTCGGTGACCGAAATTAATGACACAAAGTAATAATACGTTAGACAATTTGAACAACGGAAAAGTTAACAGTCTGTCGTCGTCTGCTCTTTAACGCTGTGAGACAATTTCTGTACGCTCATTCAGTTTACTCTTGATCGTAATATCGTAGCTGAGAGCTCTGCTCAATTGAATAACCGGCTGCGAGTTGAGTGCTGTGCAGCCTTTAGTACTGCTAAAGTTTTGAGTGGCTTTGTAGTACCCAAAGCAGCCGCGTGAACCGCTAGCGTGCCTTTTAATAAGGTGTGTTGCAAAGTATTTTTTTTTCCGAAGCGTAACAACATGTTGGTATAAGTAAATTTTACTTATACAGAAAGCTGTTATATTTATGGGCAATTTCTTATTTGCATTTATTTGAAATTGCAACAGTTAGCCGACAAATTGCTGTCTTACTTCAGTTTCCAAAAGGCATAAGATTATCTGCTGTTGTTGCAAATTAAGTCTGCGACGCCGTTATCAGCTGGCCAATCCGGCGCCACTTTGACGTTTGGTATAATTATATATGCATACATACATATGTATGCCACTGTTAATGTGTGCGTATATGAGTGTATGGGGGTGCATTGCAACTGAGTAGCTGTGCTACGCAGAAACCGTTACAGTTACGCTTGTGATAATGACTGCTCGAGGTCGGCTGAGTAGAGGAAGGCAGCAGGGCAATAAAGAAGCGTGCAAAAGCGAAAGATAAACACAAGAGAGCTGCCAATTGAGTTTGCGAAAATAAGCTCACACGCACATCCACACAAGCAAATGGCATTGTCTGTAATCTGCGTTCGCCGCGTAACGTAACTACTTTTTTTTAAATTAGTTGACAAATAGTGGGGCGCCACCAAGATAACACTCACACACACACTCATTTGCACGTACACTCCTGCAACGATGCGCTTTTACTCACTTGACAATGTTCGCATGATCGTACGTATTCAGCTGCTTGAGCAGCGAAATCTCTCGCAGCGTGGACGCACTCACACCATTCTCGGTGAGTGCAATGCGCACTTTTTTGATAGCCACAATGCGGCCGGTGAGATTGTCGCGTGCTCGATAAACGGTACCATAGGCGCCTGCAAAGGAATGGAAATGTTAATATAAGGTGCTGCTGCTAAACATAAATGGGTCAAACAGACACAAGTGCACAATTGAGAGATTACATTTACTGCTTATTTTTAGCCTTGGACTGTCAACAGAAAAGAAAAGTAAAGTAAAGTCAAAAGCAAATTTCAAATGAAATGTTAATCAATAACAAAAAAAAAAACAAAACCACCAAATAGGGAGACAAGGAGAGCAAGCGAGATAAGAATAAGTATTTTTTCGCCATGGTACGAATTTTCGCACACAAATATGTGCATAGTAAATGTTCAAGCTAGAACCACAGCGAAAGCAAAACGCCGAAAAAAAAACCCAAATCATGCCGTCAGCTGTGTTGATAAGCAACCGGCTGATTTTTGGCGATATCTGCAGTGCCAAAAAAAACTGAGCGTGGGAGCGTAGAAATGTCACAAAGAGAGAGAGAGAGAGAGTGAGCGCGAATCGATTTGAAATAGAATGAAAAAATTCTGTCACCGGAAATTTATCACCGGGAGGGCCAGACACGCAGACAGACAGATGCCCAGACGGAGGGAGGGAAGTGAAACGGACAAGTTATATGCGGCATTCGGACAGATGCCATTGCTGGCACGGCTCGGCACGGGGCGTGGGAGTTCTATTTTGGGTGACATTCACTTTCGACATTTTCCATCCGCATGTCTCCGACTCGGACTCAGCGCTGTCAATTATTTTGGGTGCTCAGAAGTCAAGTCAAGTACAAGGCCAGGTTTGCAGCAACCTCCCAATACAATATATATATGTAAAACCAACGAAATACAATCAAAGACAGAACACAAAAACAAAACCCACTCGTTCGACTATTTTTGTGTGCGACTCGTTTTTTGCGACCTGCTCTTTCAATTGTCACAACAATCTTTTACACAAATCAAAGGCAACAATAATAGCAACAACAAACAAAATACCGAAACCAAAAAACCGAAAAAACGTAAAAGCAAGAGGCAATAATTGAATGAATGCGAAACAGCAAAATGGCAAAAAAAAAGCAGATACATTTTTTCAATGTCTCTTCAACAAAGTTGAACTTGTTTTATTTTTTGTCCATGGAACTTGTGAAATTTAGGGGAGGGGATATTTTCTCATGTTTCGAAATCTTTAAAAAATGTAACTTGATCTTGTCCTGCGTTGTGCGAGAACTGAGCTAACGCAGTCTTAACCCATTGTTGCCATTACCCCCCTGCACATACGCCCATGCCGAATCACATGCCCAAAACAAAATAAATGGAAACCAGTCGTAATAACCATCATTAACATTCACTTTGCGCACCTCTCCGAACTCTCCACGCAACCTCGGCTCAGTGACGTAATTGATTTATTATAAAGTTTCGTATGAAAAGAAACACGAAAACCGAAAGAAACAAACTTTAAATGTTTGCCGACTTCTTATCTCGATTGTGCACTTTACAACAATCGTTATTTGTGGACGATCTCTTGTTTTTCAAGCGGAAATGCACGTGGTTTCGAATACTAACCTGAAAGTATGCAATCGAATTTGTAAACCCTATTTACTTGTTTGGGAAGGGGGAGCTGCAATTGACAATATAAAAACATCGAAAACCCAGTATTTCCCCTACGAAGTATTTCCACGCTGCATTCGTCGTGGTTGTTGAATTTTGAGTAGAAACAAATGCTTAGGCTATAGCAGAAGGAAAATACCCTACTTGTTGTATAAGGCTAAAAGTTAAATATTTGTAGTTTACATATATTCTTCCACCTTACTGCTTAATATCGACCCAAAAGAGAAGGGGAGCTTCAATAATTTTTGTAAATTTATAGATGTTATATGAAAAAAATACGAACACTAAAAGGTTTTCCTAAAATTCCTAGCCCTTATATTGCTGTAATTTGTATATATTCCTTAAATTGAAACATACCTGTGCCAATTATTTCCAGTTCCTTATAGTTGAACGGTACACTCTCCTCCTCACACTTTGTGTCGGACATTTTTTGCCTTTTGCTTTGTGATACAGATGCCATTGTGCTTTTACAATTATTTTTTAAAATATATTTTAACAATTTCAAAACTGTGTTCTCACTACTTTTTCATGTAAGTCCACTGCAAAAGATAGGTTAAACTTAACCTGATTAAAAAGTGCATTGGGGGTCATCAAAGGGTTAACAGATCAAGACAACGTGGTGCAACCAGTGTGACCCAACAATGCGCTAACTGTTAAATAGACCGCATGATCAGTGCAGGGTTAACATGCTGTTAGCATAACTAAGCCGACGCGCGCAACAAGTGTTATTTTCAGGTGGCTTATGTTATGCGCGTGCCTATTTTTATACCTAGTAGTAATCTTGCTTGACACTATTGTTGTTGTTGTTTTTGGTTGTAGTTGTAGTTTTAGTTGTAGTTGCCGGTCAACGAACTTTGCTTATGGTTTTTATTTGCTATTAGTTCTGTTTGAACACTCTGTTATAATTTATTCATGTATTCTCTTGCCAGTAAGCCATGCCTACTGTTATTGCGTTTGCTTTTGGCTTGCTTCTGATTTTGGCATTGCTTTTACTGCATGCGAACGGCACAAAGCAAAAAGCACAAAGCACAAAAGCAACATATTTATTTCATTTTTTGCCATTTGTCAATTAATTCTAATCGCAGCCGAAAACAACAGTAACAACACAATAATAACAACAACAGTAACAAGAGAGCAGCCATACGACACGAAAGAGCAAATATAAAAAAAAATACAAGTAAAGAATTATATTGTAGCTGCTAAAATTCGGTGCTTTCAGCACGATGCTCGAGTGCGAGCGACGCTCGCATACCCTTTGTCGTCGAAAGGTCGCAGAGCAGCGCAGCAGCGAGTGTTAAAGGAGTGCTTCGATTACAGTTAACAATAGATAAACACTCGAAGTGCACAAGTAAATTACATAAATGGAATGCGTGCTCTTGAGCTCCTGGCCACGAAGGCCACATTGAACAGCAAAAGCCGATATACCCCAAATCAAGTGGGCAGTGTGATTACGTGTGTGTGTGTGTGTGTGTGTGTGGAATTATTAATATTAGTTAAATATTAAAATGTGTTTTGTGTTTGTCAAGACTGAATGGCAGCAACAAAACACGCACGAGCATGCTTAGCTATAATTGTACATCCATATGTACTTGTATGAATGTTTGCGTGTATGTATGTATGTTTGTATGTACACTCACGCACACAAGGAAGCACAGACGCGATCAGTAAATTGTGTTTTTTTTCGTAAAAATTAAAATGAAATGCTACCACTTTAACCGCAGTAAAATGGCAGTAAAAACCCGGCGATCACGATTAATTGACTAGTGAGACATACCGGCACCTGCACCTGTATTAAACACAGTATTTTTTCAATAAAAATAAGATTTTGACACTAACAATATTTGTAACAAACTGAACAAGCAAGCAAAAGACATAACAGCGCTCAAAACACACTCAAACAGTTTTACGATATTCATCTTGTATCAAGAGATCTTGAAATGGCCTGGCCAATGTTATGGCTCTCTTAGTCGGTTAACATTAACAGAGTCCAGAGGTGAGTTTCATATTTCAAATATTGCCAGTTATTAGACAAATTTTAATGTTTGTCTATTTATTGCGGAGCTTAATCAAATTAAAGCATCTAACGTATCGTTATGCTATTTGGTATCTTTTGTGAGCGCATTGGCATTATCATATATATCATCATATAATTATCATATAATTTACTAAAAATTAACATTAAATTAGATTAACTTAATAATAATTTTTATGAAACTTTAGGAATTTTCACTTGCATCTGTGGTTTACATTTGAATAATTTGAGTAAAAGCTATATATATCCCTTGATTTCCAAAATTAGCGGGCAACCAACATCAAACAAGTTGTAGTTTGCCTGCAGCCAACCTAACACCAGCTCGTTGCAACGTTCTGTCATACAAGTCTGTACAGCGTTGCCACCTAATTCATAAATGCGCGCGAAATTCAAATAACAAATAGTTGTAGACCGAATTTGAGTAATATATTGCCATATATGTATTGTTTTATTAGCGCGACATGTTCCGAAACAGCATGTTTTTCATTAAGATGAAATCAGCACACCAGTCTCAAAATGTTAAATTTCCATCATTGAAGTGATAAATTAAAGTGATAATTAATAGCTTTGCAGTGACGTACAATGCAAAACGGAAAGCAAACAATCTTTTAAACACAATGCGAGGTGCTAATATTTGTGACATACCTAAGTGATTGGTTCAGGATTACTGGCGTCAATTTGTGATTGGTTAGCCGTCCAAGCAAATAACGATTGGCTCTTTGCACATCTCAATTGATAAGCTGTAACCAGCTCAATCGCGTGGATATTCCGTGCTGCTGACATAAAATGAATCACATGTGATTAACACATCAGGGCCCAGTGAAATTTCTTGGCCCCATCGGGCGGTGCCAGCCACAATCACAACCACAACCAGCCCCGTCCAAAAGCCACAATCGCAGTATTTTTAACACCTCGATTGCCGGATTGACGGAAGCAGCGCGAGTGGAAGCCCATCCCCTGATTCGCCCATATTTCTATTAATTAGAAGGCGGAGGAAGTGATGCTCATTCCGAAAATAGTCGTAAAATGCAATGGCTCATCTAATTGTGCTAATTCAAATTCTCAAGAACTTTGTTTAATCACCACAAAAATCGAAATGCTGTCAATACCCTATAGGGTGAATATACCGTAGTGCACAGAAATTATATAAGCGTACAGGGTATTTTGAAGGCGAGCATTTTGTTGCTGTGCATGTTTTGCTCTTACTCTTTGACATTTGTTTGGATTCTCTGTTTGTCTTGTGAAGTTTTCGAAAACCGGCTCTCAGTAGAAATTAATTAAAAATCAATTAAATTAAATTTATTTAACAAATATCTTAAAAATATACCTCAACAAATTTCGCTTGTGGCATTTCGACAGCGGCGTTGACAATTATGTTCAGACCCAGCCAAAAGCAGCGATAATCAAATACTATTTGATTTGGTTCAGAGAACTTTCAATTGCATTTTTCGGTTTGTTTTGATTTTCGTGAACGGAATCAAGAGTTTTGAATTTTGAATATTGTTGTGAGCATCACGTGAAGCATTTTTGCTTTCAATCCAATTAGTTTGTACTGTTATTGGTACATTATTATTTCTTATACGCTGCACACAAAGTGAAAAAAGGGTATATTGGCTTTTTGAATTTTTAAGCTTTTCAGAATTGTTTATCAGATTTTCTACGCAAATTGGCACAGTTCGAAAGACAAGTGTTAAAATTTCTTTTTTTTTCTTAAAAATCAATATTTTCCAACGTTGCAGTTTGCATTTTCCAGCTTTAAGTTTGCAATATTTACTAAGAAAGTTTACAGCACTTTTTATACTAGTTCATAAAGTGAAGAGAGCATATTGGGTGGTATCCAAATATACAGAACTACTCTAAGGCACAATTTTAAAGTTAAAGTCAGCGCAAATATAAAACTCGACTCTTTTTTTTTAAAGATAACAAAAATATTTGTTAACAGAGTATTGCCGAGTCATTAACAACCGAATGCAACATTCTTGTTTTTAGTGCTCACAGCAAGGAGCATTCAACTTGGCCGCAAAAGACAAACTTTGCGGCTGGCTGCATCGCTGAGCTGCGTCAACTGTCCCAAATACGATCTGAAGATCTCTGAAGATATTCGACCTTCGGCGTGGCTAAGCTTGAGATAACATTTTCAAGAGCGCGCCAAAGCACGCACTTAATTGCCGACAGTTTTCCGAGGGGGCTCTCAAATGCGTCATCGCGCGCGGATCATTTGCCTAATGAGCCCGTCCAAATGAGGCATACGCCTAGTTATTTAAATTGGTTCCGTTGTGGAAGCCGATTAGCAACTGCCAACCGCTGCCGGCTTCCGTATTGCCGCTTAATCCTGTCCAGCGCTGTGTACAGTCCCCGATTCTGCTTTGGTTTGAATTGAGTCTGCGTCATGGAAAGCTTAAATGAAGCGTAATGCGAAAGGCAAATATTTTTTGGCTGAAACAAACAGCAATCAATGGCAATAATCAAATCTGACGACTGACGACTCTCAATTGTGTCTCCACTTGACACGTACACGAGATCGGCGCCAAAAACACGCCAAGAAAGTGAGATCTCCCAGCCAAGAGTCAGCCGAGAGCTCAACGCCTTCGAGTGGACCGCAGTGGCTCAGCACTATTTGTTTTTTTTTTATTATTATTATTATTATTATTTTGGTGTTCACTTGGAAATCTGGCTGCATACATGATCCCGGCCCCACTGCGTACCTCGTACCGCTCAGGCGGAGCTGCAGCAGCGCCTTGGCTAATTCGTGACATCGGCAACAGTTAGCACCAGCAACCACAGCAACTACAACAGCAGCAACAACAACAACAGGGCCGCAAAGCTGAAACCCGTTCAGCAATATTGTCGCGGCAGCGTTTTGGCCATATAAAAGTGAATTTGCGACAAATATTCTGAACAGTTAGTGCGCACGCTCAGCAGCGACAACACACATCGAAGAAGAAGAGCTGCCAGCATTGATTTAAATATATATACATATATATATATATATTCAGCAAACGTCGCGTCAATAAAAACAACATTACAAAATTGTGCCAAATCAAATACAAAATACTGCAAAAATATCAAAAAACAACGCGAGTGCGCAATTGAATTGAAATACATCTATATATATATATCTATATATATATATGTTTACCGTGTGTACAGGATAAACACCGTCTAAAAAATATATATAAATTTTAATTATAATAAATAAACATACAACATGTGCCCATTAAAACAGCAAGTGAGTACACAGAAATCTTCAAATTTACGATCCTTAAAGAAATTCGTATTTTTGCACAAATTCGAAAACAGAAAACAAGTTTTATTTATTAAACAAATTGAAATTCATAAGTACATATTTTTTAAATTTATGCCAAACGGACAACGTACTCTGATTTCGAATATTCTTTTTGGACAAGGTCAAAACGTTTTTAAAAATGCTTAATAATTCAATTCTGAACTAGTTGTAATATAGTCGCGGTAGTATTTTATACTGTTCATAAGGAAGTCGGAGCATAGCTCATAAAATTGATTTTAGTATGGGTGTTATAGATTTATGTCTGTTGACCTAGCGATTCGATTCGGTTAGCTAAAAATCCTACTTGTAGAGCTAAGCACATAGAGACTAGGGCATACCCTATACAATTTTATACAATTTTGTGTATATTTTTTTAAAATTATCTTAGCAAAAGAAATTAAATTTTAAAACGTATTTCAAATGAGCTTTGACAACATAACGGAACATTTTTCAAATATAACTTTTAGAGAACTTGGCTATAAACAACTTTTTAAAGTGCGAACTGGTTTAAACATGAAATTCCAGATTAATTACTATGAACAAAATAATTTGGCTTAATAATAATCGAATCTTATTCTTTATATACAAAAAATAGTAACTAAATTTTCTTTATAATTTATGAAAGTTAAAAACTAGGTTTTTACCAGGTTCAAACTACAATTATTTAGAGGAATTATAAAAAAGATTAGAAGCATATGTTAATTTTTATCGGGAATATATAGTAAAGCAAAGGTATAAGTTTTCATAAAACTACATACATATATATTCATATATAGGACTCCATACTTATTTTAAAAACAGGGTATTTACGCCAAAAAACAAGTGTTATACATCTTATAGGTTAGCCCTGAGCCACTAAAGCGCAACCGGTTACAGATACAAAGATACAGATGCACAGCTACAGATACTTAATTTATTTCTCGGTATTTTAAAGCTCTTTTTTCTTCTTCTTATTTTTATTTATTTATTTTTTTGGCTTGGTCTCATATTTCATGAAAATCAATTAATTGGAGTGGTTCAGTCTGTAAATTTACATAATTAGCCGCAAAACATTTGTCTATGTCCGAAAGATAGATACATATTTGCGGTTATCAATGAAGTAATTTATGCACACATATGTGTTTATTTTTTGTTTTGGGGGGGATTAACTGGAAATCATGAATCATGAATCATGATTCGATAGTTTGTTTTTAATTTTCAACATTTCTGTCTGTTGCGGTTATCGCATTAAAAGGGGTTAGAAAGGGGTTAATTGTGTGTTTTTGGCATCGAACTCGCGTTGCGAAACATTGATAAATGCAAAACTTATATAAATAAATGAAATGAAATAAAATGTTGGCTGGATTAACGCCAAATCGAGCTGTCATTGAACGTCTGCTGGCGCGTTCACCTATACGGAAAGCTGGTTTGGATTTCAGATAGATATCATCCGGTTTTTATTTTTGTATAGACGTTTAATTTGTCCTCTAAGAATAAGACTAATTTTATTAACACAAATTCGAAATGTGATACATAAATTATAGTGTATATCTATCTAACGCGACATGTGTGTAGATCACTCCTAAAAATTTGTTCGTTCGGATCGTGCATCCGGCTTGGGCTTAGCCAAGGGCGAAACATATTCAAATGCGGCAACTAAGGGTTGGGTCAACACCGATATCGATGTGGTATGTGGGTAGGGTATTATCATAGCTAATTATCATCCAGTGGGAACCAGCACTTTGCATAGCGTTTAATGATAGATCTTGACGTGATCATGAATATTTTACGTGCGACCATAAATTAAATTTGATTGCGATTATATCATTGATATTTGTTATTTAATTTAAATTAATTATTATATGCTAATTTAAAGCATAAGCTTCGCTTGCGTCTGAGTTACGTACGGACTGGTTCTAACAGTTTGCAGAACGATCAGATTTACGTATTCGTACGTATTCGTACGGTCTGGCCTCCAACTGCTATTCACACCTTCCATTCGGCTCGTTTGGCTAATTTGCATTGTTTTCCTTTTTTTAATTTTATTTTTTTCTTCTGTTGTTTCCGCAGTTTTACACGCTGGCGCTGGCCCTGGGCCTGGTTGGCTTGGCGACGGCGCTGCCGCAAGGCGCGCAGCAGCAGCTGCAGGATGGTCCGCACACGCTGCTCGATATCGAGACGCCCAATCAGTTTAGCTACAACTCGCCGCTGGCGCAGCCGGACAGTCTGCGCTCCAAGCCGTATTTTGATTTTTTGAGCACGCTCTACGCTCACGATTCGGCCAAAACGGATCTGTTTCGCAATCGGCCCCGTCGTCAGCTGCAGTCAGAACCAGAGCCGGTGGCTGTGGCGGAGGCGGAACCGAAGTCGTTGGGCGTGGCAAAGAGCCGTCGTCGGGATCGGAAGCGTCGCGCCATCGTCTTCCGTCCACTGTTCGTCTACCAGCAGCGTGAGATCAGGAAGCAGGAGATCGCCGCCAGGCGACGCAGCGATCAGGTCAGCCGCGGCAGCTACAATGAGTACTACAAACGCCTGTAGTACTAGTTGCACAGTCAGTCGCCCCCAAGCAGCAAATTCTAATCAACAACCATGCGCAATCATCATGCAACATGCAACATGCAACAATGAGCAATGAGCAATGGCTATGGCTGTCACTGGTCTTCTACAGGGTCCTCTCTAGCACTTAGCTTTTAATTATTGTGTTTTAGCCTTAAGTCAAATTCAGCACAACGCACTGCAAACAATCGAAAAATCGTCTATATACATATCTATCTATCTATCTATATATCTATCAATCAATATATATATATAATATGCACCCACCCCCTTCCCACACGCATTCGCACATCCCTCCCCCCTCAACTATGTTAAGTAATCGTATATCTAAATTAATATGCCTGTATGTTATGTTTGTTAAATGATTTTTACAAAGTTTTTGTTACCATTAAAGCTAACAAAAGTTATTCAATACGATAATTCGACTATATTTTTAATGGAATGCTGTTATATGATATAGTTGTATGATTTGGCCAACTTTGATTAAAATATGCAAGATTGGTTAGCAAGGAACCAGACATATTCACCTTTAAGTACTGATCAATAATATATAGAATGGTTAATGGGGGCCGACTTGTCTGCTGATTCTGATCGTTCATAGAATTAGAAAGTCCCCTTCAGTGTGTTTCACATTATGTGACATAAGTTTAGTTTATATTGATAAGCGATGTTTTTTGTTTTAAAGCAGATAAGAACGTTGCAATCGGATGTGACCGACTGCGCAATACTCGTTCACAGACTGAACTGACGGACTGAATTTTAAATTTGTAAAATTTGTTAAAGCCGAGAAAACGAAATTCAATACGATGATCAGATTTTCATTAAGCTTGAAGCTTAGCTGTTTTTCTGGTCTATTTATGCAAATTGGAATACGCGCTAGTGGCGAAAGAAAGGTAACGCGGTCAAAATCTAAACCAATGATGCAGTTATGTTTAAGAAAGCTCAAGCCTTTTAGATTTATTTTCTATGATTACAAAAAAAACTACGAATTTTGGATAAAAAACTATTTTTTTGGTTTAAAAACGTAGAGCTATTAGATATTTTTAAGAGCTATTAGGGTTACTTTGTTAGAATATTACTATATAGAATTGATGCTGATAAGAATATTTATTATTAGATATACTATATATTAACTTCTGCAGTGATATATTTAAGAAATGCTTTTGAACATTCCTGGAGGGAATAGGTTCTTAACGATTGTTAATTGCTTGAGTTGGAGTTACGATCAGTCGCCCCAGACAATGGTCTCAATCCAGTCCGTGTAGAGGTGCACTTTAGTGTAGACACTGGGGAATCTGTAGTTGCCGCAGATCTTGCCATACGAGGTGATGCCAATCACCTGCTTCAGGCAGTTGTAGGCCGGGTGCGGCACGAAGATGGGTCCGCCCGAGTCGCCGTTGCAGGTGTCCGCATTGCTGTCGCTGGCTCCGGAGCCGGCACAAAACTGGGTGCGGGGTATTATCCGGGTCTCGAGTCGCGTCGTGCACACCTCGTTGCTGTACCGCTGCAGACCCACCGTTAACAGGTGCGACGACTTGTTGCCATAGCTGCTTTGGAAGCCCCAACCGGCGGCATTCAGATCCATGTACTCATCGCCGCTGCTGCTCGGCAGACAAGCGGGCGCCACGTACTCAGTCAGGGTGGCATTCCTGTCCAGTTCCAGCACGGCGATATCGTTTTGACGGCCGCCATCTTCCTCCAGCTCGTACGCCGGATGCAGCACATAGTTGACCAGTTGGAAGTCCTGCGGCTGCGCATCGTCCGTGTTGCTGTTGTAGTCCAGTTCGCCCAGGCGCACAACGAACTTTGGCGAATTGTGATTGGGATCCAACCGTTGTTCCTTCGTTTCGCTGGTCTCCAGGCAATGGCCTGCGGTCAGCACAAACCTGGGATGGATGAGTGTCCCGCCACAGTCCCAGCTAATAGTGGAGCTGCCAGGCTGTCGTGTTCCGAGCAGCGCCATAAACGGAAACTCACGACCCCTCGCCTTGGTGCCGCCCAAAATGAGGGGCGTGTTGCGGCATGCGGGTCTGACATCGTTATATCGTCGGCATTCTGAGAATGAACAAATTTAGATTTATCAAAAGAGCTGCAAGACTCTTTTTATATACGTTCACGTTTCCCTGTTTTGAAGTTCAATCATATATCTCTGTTAGTTTGAAAATTAGATGCATCAAATGAAAGATCATCAGTTTTCTGTTAGAGTCGAAAATTGCCAGCCACACCCACTCCCGCCTTCACAAAAGTATAAAAATCTATATATTTTCAAAATAGCATTAAAATTAAGACTCTTGGACTCTTTCGAACAGCTTTTATACTCAAATGCAAATTTAAACTATTATTTCAAAAACTATTTTTCCAAAAAGAAAGACACCATCAATATTTAATCCAAGAGATTTTCTGATTTCATTAAGAAATTTTAAAGCTTATGTCCAGTACGAAAATAATTGTTGTGAATATATTGTTTTTTTTATGAAATCAAAAATTGGTTTTTCGAACATTTATGATAAAGTTCTTACCCTTTTCGAACAACCTTCTGGTATCGCTATGTGTCTGATGTCGTCTTTGAGCATTCAGCGGGAGGGGACAGCACACAATATAGTTGAACTCATCGCAGTACTTAGTGGTGTCTCCGATCAGATGCTGATTGTAGAATATTACGGGACAATCGGTCGGCGTCAGATCTTTGCACTCGCCGGTGCCATTGTCGCAGAATTCGGTCAGCACGAAGCCAGCTGATGCGAACAGCAACAACAAAGTTGCCAAAATCACACAGATTGCGTTCATTGTGCCCAGCGGCCAACGAGAAACTGAGTCGAGAGCGGACGCTTAAAGAGCGCTGCAGTCAAACCAGATTAATCGGTATCAGTGCTCAAAAAAGAGCGAAATCTGCTTGGAAACTCGTGTTTCATTCACGCCCAGGCTTCAGTTTTGTCTTATCTCAAAACTGATCTACACACTTGAAAATAAGTGCGATGCCTCAAGGCCTTTTCGTACTGTTGCGGTTGATTAAACACAATATTACAATATTTTCTACATGCTTTTAAATAAAATCTGTAAATCTGTAAAATTATATTCTTCACGGTCTTTATTATTATTGTTATAAATGCTCTTTCTCCAAGAAAAATAAAAAAAAATGTTTTTCTAAAATTCATTGATTTTAAATGTAGAATCAATATTGATGAAAAATCATGATCAGAATGCCATCAAACATGAAAATCGGTTCAGTTTTGACAAATTTGTGGATATTTGAAATTTGATACCCATGGGTCCAAAAACTTTGCATGTCCAAATTTTTCTCAATTTTGGCATGATTTTTGACAAAAAATTTGACCCCCTCAGAATCATGTTAAATGTTGTTTTTTATACTATTTATGGCCAGTAAAATCGATTAAAAGTGCAAACTCGCAATTTTAAATTTTGAAAATTTTTTTTTTTGGAAAATTAAGAAGGGGGGAGTACATGATTTATTCACAAAAAATCCAAAAAAAATTTGTTTCTAAAATTTATCGGTTTTAAATGTAGAATCAATATTGATGAAAAATCATGATCAGAATGCCATCAAACATGAAAATCGGTTCAGTTTTGACAAATTTGTGGATATTTGAAATTTGATACCCATGGGTCCAAAAACTTTGCATGTCCAAATTTTTCTCAATTTTGGCATGATTTTTGACAAAAAATTTGACCCCCTCAGAATCATGTTAAATGTGGTTTTTTATACTTTTTATGGCCAGTAAAATCGATTAAAAGTGCAAACTCGCAATTTTAAATTTTGAAAATTTTTTTTTTGGAAAATTAAGAAGGGGGGAGTACATGATTTTTTCACAAAAAATCCAAAAAAAAATTTTTTTCTAAAATTTATCGGTTTTAAATGTAGAATCAATATTGATGAAAAATCATGATCAGAATGCCATCAAACATGAAAATCGGTTCAGTTTTAACAAATTTGTGGATATTTGAAATTTGATACCCATGGGTCCAAAAACTCTGCATGTCCAAATTTTTCTCAATTTAACATTAACTTTTCAAAGAAGCAAGATTAAGATTAACATTTAAAGGCTTAAATTTATTATTATTTTAATCTAATTGCTGTATATTAGTTGTGAATTTATAGCTTTCCCCATCAGAAAATATTTGTAGCTTAACATGAGTGGTCTGAAAGCCAAATAACAGCTGTTAAACTAACAGTCCACCGTTGTATTGTATTTGCATTGATTTATTATCAGTTATACAATAAAAAAAACACACACAATTAACAATCACTTGCATTATCTAACAAGCTATACTTAGTTTATACATAAAAGTACACTTTTGTGTTATATAATGCTTCTCTACAAATCGGGCTGCCTTATGCGCTGCACACGTTCTGTATTTTTGACATGCTCTTTTAACATATTCATGATTTCCGTGTCAAACTCAGGCGGAGTGGGTTTTGTGTCTGTGGCCCAGTAATAAATATCCCAATCGTTGGTGACACCATTGATAAGCTCATCGTAGAGTGCCGTCTGTTCGGCGTTGAAATCCTTAAGATACTTTGCCACAAAGGTGCTCAGCAGCAGATCATTCTCCAACATGCCGCGTTTGCGCGACTGATACAAGAGCCTAGAAAAGGGGAACTCAATTAGTTTATGTTCCATGCGTACACTGGTGGACTTACCGCTGCTTGCGTGTCGCCAGTGGCTCATCGGGTCGTGCAGGATAAACCGGTACCGGCAAGCCCTCGGGGTCCTCGTAGTCAATCACATCGGGGGGCGTTGCGAACTCAGTTTTGTCCAGGCCGCTTTGATTGCTGCTAACATAGCGTTTGGGCGTTGCCAGCGGTAGCAGCAAACGCCGCACAGCTGTGGAGCACTAATGCAATGTTTTATTGAAGTCTTCAGCATTACTATGTTTCAAAACTTACCGAAAGTTGACGCAACATGATATTTACCAAAATTACAATGCGCGCAAGAAACAGCTGTTTGGGGTCAGGGCTGCACAAGTTGTTGTTAAGAAATAACAGCGGCAATTACTTTACATTTCCCGATCTGTAATTAATAGGCCACCTTAAATCATTATGTGAAAATTACGCGTTACTTATGAAAACCAAATAAATGTGTATAATGTTGTATGCCATTCAATGAAACAGTAATAAATGAACAGTAATGAATGAATAATAGATTACAAAAGCTGGGCAACAAAAACGTCACTCTGCATTCGCATTTAAATTCAACTGTGCGCAATCAATAATCGATAACAACTTCGTACTTAACAGTCTGTTAAATTGCAGAGCGTTGCCACATACAGCGCGCCAAATGTAAACAAAGTGCATGAGCCGCTGATCTGGCAATACTAGAATCAGTTTGAGAGAGACAGCGAGAGGCAGCAAAAGTGTGTTACAAGTTTTTGCACACCCGAAATATTCCAATTTAATTAGAATAAATGCAAATCTAAAACCAAGTGCAAGTGATAACAATTGTGCAACGGGTAATTGTGCAGTTTATCCGAGATTGCCAACGAGCAAAAAAGCCATCAACCAAAAATAAAAAGAACTGAAAAGCTAACAAGCAGACGGGTGAAGAAGAGGGTGGTCTCTCTGCGCTGTGCTGTGCTGTGCTGCGCTGCGCTGCTCTGCTCAGCTCGTGTGTGCAAGTGTTGTGTGTATACGCTGGCGCTGGAAACTAGGCGGTGGTAAAATGTAAAGCCGAAAAAAAAAACGAAACGAAGAAAATTGCGCTCCCGCTGCCTGGCGGTGGGTGGGAGGCTCTGTGTGCGTGTGTTGAGAGTGCGTATGCGTGAGAGTTCGAGCGTGAGAGTGTGAGCAGAAACTACTAAATCGAAATTCATACAAGCGCCTAAAACAGCACCCAAGCAACCACCCAACCGCCCCCAACTAAAAGCGAAACGCGACGCACCCACGCAAAAGCCGCATAAAAAACTAATCGTTTTTTATAGTCGCACAATAAATGCAGCATCAGTTGATGCGGAGACGAAGACTGTCTCCAGTGTGACCACGCGTTGTTTTAGCCGGCATAAAGAACCGTTTAACACATTTTTCGCATACGCCCACGCCTTACACACACACATACAAATATTTATATATATAAATGTATATTATATATGTTTATATATATACAGAAAAACACAGGACCTGGCCACACCATGCAAAAATATTACCAAAAAAAACAACATGATAAACTGCCAAAAGGCGAAAATTTTTCAACTTTGTCTGCTGTTTCTTTTTTTTTTGGTCATTTTCGATAGCATTTTCTGATTAGATAAATAGTATTGATGCATATATGTACGTATTGCCATATTACATATTTTCCATACAAGCCATATGTAAATTGGCTAGAGCAGTGTCTGCTGCTTCAGCTGTTGTTTTTGTTGTTGTTGTCGCTGATAACAAAATACAGCAAGAGTAAAAGCGCAGTTCAATTAGAGCAGCGCGCGCCCTATTGGACAGACAGACAGTGGCGGCCATAAAATTAGACGCACTTGTCGAGTAGGCAACACTGTTATCTCAATGCCGGTGCGTGCCTGCGCCTGTTCGTTTATTTGTGTGTGTGTGTATGTGTGTGACTCATTGACTCATTGAGTTGTTGTTGTCACTTCCCGTGTCAGAACGGCTAAGCGGTCAGTTGTTATTGTTTATGCAGAAAATCCAATTGGATGCTGCGCGCTCGGCTGCCATTTCCCTTCATAATATAAAAAAATAGAACAAATTACAAACATACATATAAAGAATAACTATTGTTCGTTTGTCTTTCAGTGTGTGTGTTGTAATTTTAAGAATTTTGTAAATAAAATAAAGTATAATAAATTAACATAAAATAATCAAAAGTTGCGCACTTGCTGTCCACCCATTAAAAAAAAAAACAAAAATACCTTAAAACTTTAACTGACAAGTGCTGCCAAAGCAACAAAAAGAAAAGGAGAAGAAAATACAACAAATTTAAACAAAATGGGCTGCACTACATCGGCTGAAGAGCGCGCTGCCATACAACGTTCCAAACAAATCGAGAAGAACCTGAAAGAGGATGGCATTCAAGCGGCAAAGGACATTAAACTTTTGCTACTCGGTAAGTGCAATTTATAACAATTTACAACAATAACAAATGCAATCATATATCACAACTGCGTGTGTGTGTGTGTGTTTATACCCAGAACTTTCCCCCAAGAAGTCAATGTGCGTTTCCCTTTAAAAGAAAAGCAAAATAATAAAAAACGATATCATCTTCTGTGTACCTACGTAAATGTAATTTCTTTATCAGTTGCGAGTCTCAAAGAGCACTTCAGTTGTTTAAAGTTATTTCATGCATTTTAATGCATTGATAGAGATTCTTTGGGCCCTGCACAGTGGTATATTTATGGCTTATGGTGGCCAATAAGGAAGTGCAGTGTAGAAAGGTATATTTAAAATATTCGTATTTTAATTTATGTTTACATTTTTTATTTTCTAAGCAAGGCATAATTAGTCTCAGTTACTTTAATGCCAATTTCATATTTTATCTTTAGGTAGTCTTACTTTTTATAAAATCATTCATTCAGTAGGTATACAGTCCATATTTATTTTCTATAACTTCATTTATAACACTTATCAAAATAGTGCACAAAAAATCAATTTCCAATTGTTTTCTTCTAATCTTTGGCAATAACAAACCAATTGTCGAGCCGACAAACTCAAGCACATGGCAAGTAAATTTGCCAAAAAACAAAAAAATAAGAAAGGAAAAACGTAACTCAAGGCTGATGCATCATCCAGTGGCATGACAATTTATTCTTAGCATGTGTGGCCATGGCAAACGAAGCAGTCGAAAAAATAACAATTGGGTCAAATGCGATGGCTGTATGTCATTCATCGTTTTGTTCACGTTCTCGAGCTGCTGCTGCTTTTTCTGGTTATACTAGATTTCGTTCTTGTTCTTGTTCTTCTTGTTTCTGTCTTTGTGTTTGATGGCTGTCCGGATTCAAGTGCTCATGCATAATGCATAGTGCAATGCATTCGATTGCTAATGACAGCTGACAAATCGACGAGCATTTAGCGTAGTGCATTTTTAAGTGCTCTCAGAGCACGGTGCAACAGTTGCACCGGCTGCAGCAACTTTGTGCAACAGACAGTTCCCTCCCTCCTGCTACAATTCTCTAGCGTCAGTCGCGACTGCATCCGCCAAAACGCCACTTGACATTTTAAGCGGTTGCACGTGTAACTCAACCTGCCAATTGACATGGACCACAAGCCACGCTCCACGCGCCATGTGCCTAGGGGAAAGGGAGGGAAAGCGGCTCTTGTAAGCGGCCAACTTACTCGGCTAACAGTTGAGCAGTTAAGCAGAGCTCGCCACTGACATTGACATTGGTGCGGTTAATCCTATTTACCTGAATGCCACGCGCCAGATCCCACACAAAGTACAAGCAAAAAGAGTTTTCTTTCGTTTGCCGAAGATTAAATGCACTTTCCCAGAACTAATGCATATATATAAATAATACTAAAGGAGCTTACAAAATCGATTTTGCAGAAAAATAAATAAAATGAAAATAAAGCGCCTTAAAATGAAATTCTAAATACGGGCTCCAAACAGTTTATATGAAATATTCATTTATTTAATTTTTTATATAAAGTATCAAAATCATGAAAATTTATTTCATTCTTCAAAACTCTTAGGAACTTCGTTATATATTTAGGCTGTGTAGCTTCGAAAAAATTATATCTCTTCTAATAAATATTTTTTGGGGAAGAAAACTTTATTTTTGATCGATAGTTTCAATGGTTAAATATGATATAAATATTGTGCACTAAATTTAAACGCAACACTGTGGCAATACCCTTTTGTCTGACATCTGCCACAAGTCTACAAAAGTTTTGATGTTTCGACTAGCAAATGTCCTTTAAAATGCCTCAGAGACTTACATAAATTCAGCATATCAATTATTGCAATCATATCCAAGTAATTCCTTACCTTGGCTTAAATTGGAAAAAAAAATGTTAAGCTGATAAGGCTTAAATATTTAACAATAAATTCCTTTTTTTTATCCGCTTTCGTGTTTTTCTCGATATTTAAATGCTAAGTGTAATAAATACAGGTAACAGGCAATTGCAACTGGGCCAATCTGGCTTATGTTGTGGTGCTCTTATTGTTGTTGTTGTGGTTGTTATTGCTGTTGCATGCACTTTGGGCCAGAGACGAATGGCAGGCGGAAGCATCAAATGGCGGCAGGAAACCGACCAGCAAACAATGAACGAGAACAGGCAACATCGTTTGTAACTGTTGCCAGCTGAAAGTACACGAGCTCCGCCCTGCACCGCCCGAGCCCGCCCCCAACCTGGGTGTGGTTTTTTTTTCGGTCTGTGGACAAAACATCGATACACAAAAGCTAACTGGTCCTTGCCTCCTGTTCCGCCCCCTTTGCCTTTGCCTTTGCCTGCTGTGACAAGTGGCCTGCTCCAACGGATGCTTAAACACTTTAACATAATTTTGCAGTCGAAAGGGGCCATTGAGGAAACATTCGCCGCTTTTGTTTTATCGCCCAAAGTGCACTAAGTGATATGTGGCCAAGACCAAAATGAAAAACCAACACTCAGAGAAAAATGGCTTCGAGTTCAAGAACTCATATTGGTTTCTTCATCAAATTGCAAAAGCATTAATTTCTTATATACATATTTTTTTTATTATCGCCAATCATTTTACGATAATTCAATTAAAAGTGAATTATTTTTGAGTTTTAATGGCTGTCTAAAAAACTTTTTTTTAATCAAATTCTATATTTAGGTCGTGCTTTAGAAATCTTGGTTCTTAAAAAATATTCTTGAAATAAAAATTTTTTTTATAATTGGAAGATTTCACCTTGGCCGAATTTTGGCAACGCCTTATCTTGAATTAAAGAAAAAACAAACAAAAACATTGAAAACACAAAACCCAAACACAAATTGTGTTAAAATTATTATTATGTCTTGAATATTGTTACAAGTTAATTTAATGTTTCAACCCCCTTATTAGCTTATTACTTTATTACGCTTTTTCTTCTTTATATAACTGTTTGTCTATATATTTTTCGGGTTTGGGTATAAAAATAGACTAAAAACGTATAATAGAAATTGTAATGTTTAGCCATTTTATGCTAAACTTTTTTATTATGGTGCTTTTTTTCTCCAAGTTTAAGAAGTCAATTTTATAAAGTCAAAGCTAAAGTAAACTATTTAAAAAAAATTATTTAATCGCCAATGCAAATGTATTTAAAGCCTAATTCATAAAGGGGGATTTGTTGCTTAGAATATTACATACGTTTTAGTTTTGGTCAATACTGATTTTTGTGTTATATACATATATATATATATATATATATATATATATATATATATATATAACCCCCTGTCAGCATTCCCTAAAATTAAAAAAAAAATCTTCCGTGAATTTATTTTAAAATCGTTTCATAGAAAAGCTAAAAACAAAACTTGCTAAAACTAAATAATAGAATATTTACCCTGTATCCTGTAAATTCCATTATTTGAGCACATCGCAAACATTGTAAAGCGAAAAGAAAATTTGAAAATTGATTCCCAGAAAACAGAGAGAACAAAATTGATTTACAGCAATAAAAAATTTGCTCAAATGAAAAACCCACACAATTCTGGTTCATGCACTTAGTTAAAGTAAATCAATGAGTGCAATTTATGTGTTCTTTTGCGTATGCCCCTCTCTCCCCTTCAGCCCTTCGCCTGGTTCATGCAAATAAACATGATTTGTTAAATAAACTATGGAATTTATGCCAAAAACAACACAAATCGAATTTAATTGTCTCGAGTCAAATGTCGATACAAGAGTGACAAAAGTTCCTGACCCCGGCAGCCCCTAGCATAGCCAACTGCTAAGCATTTAAAGAGATGGCGAGATGAAGAAGGAAAAGAGATGGCGAGTGTGAGCTGCTCCCCCTGCCCAGCTTGTTGTCATTTAAAAGAGTTCGCGTGATAATAAAAAAAAAACACCATAGATATATAAAAGCAGTCAATTTGTATGTCGTTGTCATTGGCTGCGGCAGGCGCACCAGAAACCCCCTTTGACTCTGCTTGTGGCCTAACCCAATTCATTCAATAATTCCATTTGCTGCTTGTTCATTGTTTTCACTGTTTTGCCACAGTCCGCTTGCAAATGATGATTCAATTGAACTTGTTGTTGTTGTGCGTAGCCTCTGAAACCCCCGTTTGGCTCCACCGTTCAACCAGTGCCAGTGTAGCCTTTTCGACTATTTCTGTCGCTTTGACACGCCATTTGCCCGTTTTGCTGCCATGGAATGCAATTACCTTTCGGTCTCCGACATCGACGCCAATTATCGCCATATTTAACTGCTGCACTGGCAAAGTGGGGTAACATTTGTTAGGGGGGCCTTTGTTGGGGAGGGTGACTGCAGCCACTTCTTGGAAATCTCGGACTAATATTCGGTTACCATTGTGCAACTAACTGTGCTGCATAAACGAATTACACTGGAAATTCTAATTAATACTGAAATTGAAGGTTAAACAACGCACTAATTGGAGATCCGTTCGACAATATCAAATTCCGTTTAAAAGCTATACATACTCATAAGGAATTCAGTTTCGATTAAAGGTCAATGCGGAAATTTCATGGAAAGTGATGTTGAAGTTTTGCAATTGGGTAAAAATAAACATATTTGAAGAAAAGGACGCAATTCCTGAAAATTGTTGGCAGCAATTGCTGGAATTGAAATATGTTAAACTTAAACTTTTTACAAATTTGTTATTTTTGCGATAGGCGATAAAATATAAAATAATTGAAAATTTTGTATTTACCGTCAATTTTTAAAAATTGAGATGTTGTATTTTCCATTTTATGTGAATCAGAGAAACTTGAAAATTCTTATTAGAAAAACCGGTATGAAAGTATAGTATATTTAGTATTTAGAAGTTTTACTGAAGTCGGTTGTTCCTGCATATTTATATACTTTATGGATTTGAATATTTGTGGCATATTTAATTTTTTTTTTTCGTAAAAATTTTTATATTTCATTTAAACAGGTTTTCTATTACCTTAATGGCAACTTTATGTAGTTTTATATATTTCATTTTAAATCAGATAAAAATTCAATAAAAACACTCAAACACTTTCTTTATGAAAACATTCTTAACTAATAGCCAATAAAAAACCCATTTAACGCCTATTGAAATTCTTGATTTCATAATTAGCTGAACTAAGAGCGCCTTCTCACATGCTAATCGATTGAAGGCTATAATTGCTCTTCAGTCTTTGCGTTTGCTTTGAGCCATGCAATACGATTAATTGGTTTATGTATTGTGGTTAGTTGAGTGCTGGCAAGGCCTTACCTGGGCATTGATTTGCTATGGGCTTGCAATGAAATGCGATATGGCTCTAATTGAACGGCACTCGAATTGGCGGCAAATGGGAGGGGCAAAAGCTTTTGGTCAATTAACGCTGCCAGCTGAACATTCAATCAAACAGCCAATGACAATGACTGAACACTATTTGCTGCTGCTTCTATCACAGCCATCAATTGGTCTCCATTTTCTATTATTATTATTTTTTTTTACTGCTGCCTCTTTTTTATCTAATCTGTCGCCGGCGGCTGTCTGTCATCACGTTAGTTGTTGTTGTTGTTGTTACTGAAGTATCGCTTTCCGGTCGAAATACTCGCCACTTTATAGGCCAGCACTCGTTGGTTTTGAGCCTGAGTTTAGCCAAGTTGCAGCATCGCATCAGGGCTAATGGCTATTTAGCGTCTAATTGTTAGCCGTTTAAAGGATTAACACTGGCTTTTTTTAAATATATTTGTGTTTGCGTGTGTTTTGCGCGTGGGCCACTCGCTGTTGTTGTTGTCCTTGCTTTGTCACACTCGCTGCTGGGCTACTCGCTGCTTGGTCACTCGCTCCCGTTTACTGAACCAATTGCAGCGCGCGCTTGCTCGTTTGCTTTGCCTCTCTGTCTTGCACTCTCTCCTTGTGCTTTTTCGAACATGCCAACCACTCGCAAGCTCCTTGCCATGCGCGCTTTCTGTGCTTTTTGCTCCCACACGCACATTGTAAAAGCTTTCGCAGCTCATTCACTAATGTGTATGTGTATTTTACAAAGCTTTGACTTCAGATGCGTGTGTGTGTGTGCGACAGAGAGCGGGAGAATGTGTTGAATAGTAAAGGAATGAGAGAGTATTTCTGGCTACGTGCAGGCGCGTTTAGGGCGGCTCCAGTTGCCAGTTCAGTCCAGCGAGTCCAGTGTTAGCTCCAGCCAACTCAGTCAGTTGGTTAGTTTAAGAGCAAGCGAAATATCGAAAAAAAAGTAAAAAAAAATATCCTAAAACGTACGCGAACTTTCACGCCGTGTAAAATAAAAAAAAAATAATAAAAATAATTGAAAAGTTTCTGCAAAATGCAAAATTATATTGAAAATTGTGTATTTAAAAATAAACATATTCTATATTCAATTTATATTACAAAACAACAATTGAATTTTTGCGCGCCTAATAGATTCGGGCGCGACAAGTGCTCGATAATTTGCTCGTTAATTACACGCAAAAAATGAAGGCTGCGAACAATTTTTTTGGCTAGCATCTTTTTTTCTTTCATATTTACGCATGAATCATTTTCGCTGCGTGCTGTGCTGGAAGCATGCAGCAACAATAAACAAAAAATCAAGCAAGAACAAGAAACAAAAAAAAAGAAAAGGAAAAGCTACGTAAATTGAATTTTTCGTGCTTTATACAAAAGATAAAAACAGTTGCAACAACAAAAAGAACAACAGCAAAGTAATCGCACTCGCACTAGCACTTGCTGTTTCCTTTGCGTCAGAATAAGCAACCCCTCTGACCGCTCAATCAGCCCCAACACCTCTCTCTCTCGCTCTCTCTCTCTGGCTTTCCCCTCTTTTCTCTCTCTCTCTCTCTCTATCTAACACATTCTCTCTACAGTGCTGTGTGTGAATGTGTTTATGGCCACTTGTAAGACCAGCACAGCGCTAGCAAATTGGGAAAAACTCTTGGTCATGTCCATTGGCATTTTGCAAATAATATGCTCCGCTATTAATTTGTGTATCGTTATTATTTATGGCCACAAATAATAATCGTCAATACATATATATGTGTATTTATATATATATATTCATATACATTTAATGTGCAATATCGTTGCCACTTTCAATGTGTTTCGCTAGCGTGTTTTATTGATTTTTTGTTTTTGGTTTTTGTCACACGCTGCGTATGCGTGTTGTGCGTGTGTGCGTGCCTCAGTCAAGGCTCTAGTTGCAGGCACACAACATGTTGTATGTACAACGCCAACTGCCGTTCCACCCACTCCCGCTCCCTACTACTAATCTCCCTTTGCCAACATCTTCCCAATCAAGCCAAAAATTTTTGTATATGCGCTAATTGTATTATTTTCTATCATAACTTTTTTTTTTTGGCTAGGAGTCAGAAAGCACCAGAATTGCAAAAGCTTTTAACAAAAAGTTTGATTTCGAAAAGTTTCTCTCTCTCTTTCGCTCTCTCTCTCTTATTCTTGGCCGTCTCTCGCGAGTATTTAATTTGCCAGCTGGTTGTTGGAGGGGTTGCTGGCAAAAGCACGAAGCACGCGAAGTTTCGTCTCGTTTCAATCATTTCGTGCAGCATCCGCGTGGCAAGCAAATGTGTCTCGGTTCTTATCCTGGGATCTGCTCCGCTGTTTGTCAACAAATGCGCATAAATTCAATTGTTGTTTCGGTTATGTCACGCGCTGAAAAGTGTACGCAAATCCAATTTAATTCAAAATTCTCTCCATAAATTCCTGCAGTGTAACGCAATCAAAACGCTAATATAAAAGTCAAAAGTTTTAGCCAAATCGTAAACAAACTGTAAAAACAAAAGACCGAAAACTGTGTTTTTAGCTGGCCAGCTGAGTGTGGGGCTAGCAGTTGGGGTTTGTTTGTTGTTTGTTAATTTCTGTTCTAACTTCTGCCCCCCTGCGTGTTCGGCCATTGATTTGGCCGATATCAAACGACCTTCAAAACGTTTTGCGTCGAGGCAATACGCACCATGGGCTGCGCACAGTCTGCCGAGGAGCGAGCCGCAGCCGCCAGGAGCCGCCTGATCGAGCGTAATCTCAAAGAGGACGGCATACAGGCCGCCAAGGAGATTAAGCTGCTGCTTTTGGGTGAGTCCTTCCCAGCCAACATATTCACCGTTAAGTCGCCAACGTAATTACCATAGCATACTTAGCGGCTGCTCGACGCTCGAACGGCTATGCATATAAAGTTGACCTGCCCCTGCCACAGCTCCAACCGGGATTAATGAGCTGTCGCAGCTGTCTTGCCGCATGAGTAATCTACGCAAATTTGTGTATTATTTTTTTTTGTTTTAAATATTTTTGTGCTGCTGCTGCTGCTTCTGATTGTCTGTTTTGCATCGCACACACGCAGCACATCAAATTCTTGGATGGTTTTTGCTGCTTGTAAATGCCGTAAATTTAATAATCACAATAACACATCATCATACCCAGACGCTTTGCAAAAGTTCAAGGTCAATCAACGGGTGTGGGTGTCTCTCCGGTCTCTGCCCAGTCTCTCTTTCTGTAAGTGGGTGCTTGTGTGTGAGTGTGTGTGTAATTTGTTCCTAATGTGCCTGCCTTGCACCGGGAATTGCTGATTGCAAACTGCAATTACATTATGACCAACTAACTGCAAACGTAATAGCTTACTGAAACTAGATATTAGATATAAATAAAAACGTTTTATTTTATTGATTTTTTTCACAGTGTCATTTAATTATTAATGCAATTTTTATATTAAATGCAACTTTTTATTATAAATTTTACGGAAACAAAGTATTTCTTTATATAGCTTATTCATTTTAATAAGCCTAAAGAATTAAAGTGTTAAATAATTAAAAAGATATATATCATGATTATAAACAAATATATACATTCAAGTTGTACAGGGTATACGTTACTCTGGTCTCTGAATGTTTTTCACTTTTTGCCATTTTCGGGGCCCACATTTACAGTTAAATGAGTAATATTCATAATTTGAAGACATCGTCCTCTGTTCTACTGTGCTTCTCTCTGCCTTGTGTGTGTCTGTGTGTGTATTTCATTTTTCATTTCCCCCAATTTTCATTTTTGTTTTTTTTTTTGGAGGTGCCTGCAATTTTGCTGATGTTTACATTTTTTGTGCTTTATTTAATTTCCTCTTGCAAATATCGGCCGCCGTCTCTTTGCTGCGAGCAGAAGATTTAATTTCTGACAGTTTTGCGTGTTTGTACAAAATGTTAAATTCTGCTCAACAGTTCCATGTGTGTGCGAGTGTGAGAGTGTCTCTCTGTGTGTGCTTTTCTCACACTGGAAAACTGTTTATTTAAAATAAGTTTCAGTGTATGCGCGTGTGCGTTTCAAAAGTCGAGCAAAAATTCATAATAATAATCAAACAGCAACCAAATTTGTACCTCGCCCCCCTTTCACTAGCTGCCTCTCTGTCGCGCACACTGTTGCTGTCCTGTTTCGACTATTTATGCAATTTACGTAGGCATTAAATTTAAGCACTCGCCTTCACTTCCCATCCAAACATCTCATTAATTTCACGTGCCGGCAGTCATAAACAACGCCTTCAAATTCAGCTAGATAAACTTTTCGATTCGAAACATTTCGAATTTGTTCAACTCTCCAGTTGATAATTGCATTGTAAAGTTCTTGTTAATTTCTGAATTGTTTTACATGCATATTTATAATCAAAAAACGAAACAAATTCTGAACAATTACATTTTGAGCGCATTGAACTTTTTTTTCACACCAACAAGAACAAAACAAAGCCCCCGAACCTAAACAATTTCCGTAGCGCATTGTTAATTTATGGTCAGAGTCCGACATGTAAACGAGGCGCAACACGTTAAGTGTGCGCTGCGGGTAAAGACCCTTTCGGTATAGTCGCTCTATATATAGAACGGAACTTAATGGAGCCAGCACTTGGAATGCGCACAAACAGAAATTCACTTTGATTGTCATAAATAGTGCATCAACTAAAGTTCCCCAAACGGCTTTTTAAATCACATTTGCGTCCATGAACTTTTATGCTGTTATCAATTCTCAATTGACTGTTTGAACTCGTTTTGGGTTACCTATTTACATATTTTCTTTATTAAGATCTGTTATTGTTAAGCGATACTGATAAAAATATTATTTACTATATTTATATGTTCGAAAAACCTGAGGTATTCACAATCTTCCAAAGGTAAACTAGACTTAATTATACTGATATTATAGAACTGTATAACTGTATTCTTAGACCCGCACAAATCACGACGATTTACAAAAATTAAAATGTTTGAAAAATCCACTAAGCCTTGGGACGAAATGTTTTCAACGTTAGTTGAATGAAATTTTTACATTTTAGAAAAACCAGGCATGCATCAACAGTTTTAAGTAAAATTGACTTGCACACAGGAACTTAAACAAACAAAACAATAAAATCTTCTTAAAACCAAGTTTTCTAATTCTCGTTAAAATTTGATTCAAAACTTTTATAAAACCTTTAGAACCAGACACTAACAGTTTTTTTTTTAAATGTTTTAACTTTTCGATGAAATTCTCTCAAATTATACAGATTATTGCCTATTCAAACTATTTTTGAAACTATCTACAAACTGAATGCTAAACTAAACAGAAATAAAATCAAAATTCGTAGAAAGCCTTTGGAAACAGCAAATTAGAAAAGCCTGCCGGATTTCCAGGAAAATCTCCAATCAAGATAATTTGTGCAGAGCTTTGGTAATAATTTTCCAGCTGAGTAAAATGCACAGATTACCAACAAGTGCATGGAAAACAAAAACAACCCACTCAATTGAGGGTAACGATGAAAAGAGGAAAAAATTATGATGAAAAATGAAAGAAAATTGCCGAGCGCGTGGACTGAAAGCAACTAAAATTAGCCAGAAAATGCAGCCATGAAATTGCCTTCTGTGGTTCAAGTATATAAACAAAAAAGGAGGTAAAGCATGTAATAATAGCCAGTAAATCTAACCAAAGTAAAAAGGAAACTCAAGTCAGATCCGAATAGGGTGATTTTGGGCATAGAGCACCTAAACAGAACTTGGGTACTACTACAATTAATCCTTTGTTTTGTCTGAACTGCTGAACTGTCCCACAGCCGGCGGCCAAGAGCATAAAATGATTGCTCAATGCTGATGCTGATAATGATGGCAATGATAATGATAGTGCCGATAATGATAATCGTGATGAGGTTGTGTGTGTGTGTGTGTGTGTCTGCGTGTGTAAAAGGCCATTAAGCTCTACTTGTATAATACAAAGCGCACACATTTAGCTCAACTACGAACTATGCACTTGTAATCTGTGTATAAATATTTATAACCCCTTTCGCCACCAACACAGCCAAGCTCCCTCGCTCCTCCAACGCCCACTTCCACTGCTGTTCAGCCCCGAGTGCGTTTTGCGTCACTGCACATAATCAGACGCCTTCTGTATTTTGCACTTTACATTTTTGCCACACAGGCTTGAGGCGATTTGCCAACGCAAATATACTCTCTTTTTATATACTATTGCTTGGGGTATTATGACTGTGCAATTAAATTCGACGGTGGAATCAGTAATGTATCTAAATACTGGTATAGACTGTTGAGACTAAGTTGAGTAAACATATATTTTAAGTTAGTTGAATAAAGGTTTACTTGGTTTATTTTAATTAATAATAAAAATATGAGTTTAAAAAAACTCTATAGCTCTATATAAATAACCGTATAACCGTCTGAGATAAATATTACACAAGGGTATTTATTCTTCGACAAATCGAACATAAAACCATTTGTTATTTGTATCCGTTTTCTACTGACATATCTTTCTCTAACATCTGTTTCTTAACTTATTTCTCTTTGATTTGCAGGCGCCGGTGAATCGGGCAAAAGCACAATAGTCAAACAAATGAAAATCATTCATGAGAGCGGATTTACTGCGGAGGACTTTAAACAATATCGACCGGTTGTCTACAGCAACACAATACAATCATTAGTTGCAATATTGCGAGCCATGCCAAATCTTAGTATTCAGTATAGCAATAACGAACGGGAGGTAAGTCACGCGATATATAGTCCAACAATTCTTGAAACGATTCTCAAATATATTTCATTTTTTTTTTGTTTCAGAGCGATGCGAAAATGGTGTTCGACGTGTGCCAACGCATGCACGATACCGAACCCTTCTCAGAGGAGCTGCTGGCCGCCATGAAGCGGCTCTGGCTTGATGGAGGCGTTCAGGAATGCTTCTCTCGCAGCAACGAATATCAATTGAATGATTCCGCTAAATAGTAAGTGCAACTTAAAAAGACTTTTTGATATTTTTTATTTATATATATTATGAAAAGTATCTGTAAATTTAACCAATCGGTAGCAGATTGTTTGAAACGCCTTGTTTAGGCCTTTCCTTCCTCGTTTTTACTTTCGTAAAAACTTTGCACATTTATTTGTGCATGGCAAACTCTTGTGCTATTCATGGTGGATTCTTACAAAAGAAAGGGTAAACAAACGGTTCTTCCTGAGCGGTTAGGCTCTAGCAAATGTTTGTTTATCCAATCTTCTTTGTTCTGCATCTGTAAAGCACTTCACACTTACAACGGAACAACTCGGATTATGCACCCTTGAAAATTTCTTTTGTGAATCAATTTAACATAACAAAGTTAACGGATTCATTGAGAAGCATCTGAAATGAAATATTCATCAAATTTTAGCGTACTTACTTTTTTTTTGCGATCCATAAAGTATGCAATGTGAAACTCAAAACCAAAGATATAATTGAATATAGTTCTAGCAAAATTAAGTCAAAGTTTGCACATTTCATTTATCCAACTATGTTTGGCTTTAATGCGCACAACCTTGAATATATATTTGAATTCATAAAATGCGCTTCATTTTCTTGAATCCATCATACTTAGTATTTATGTGCGCATAAATATATATTATCTAGCCTAGTTATCAGACATCTAATCCCATGAATAATGGTTTCACATTATTTCATATACAGTTTTCATTTATATTCTTGTTCTGTCTGTGTTCCATTTCCAATGCATTCCACTTACATGCATGATTAATGAAGCACAAAGTGTTGCATACTTTTTGGCTCTTTATTGACTACGACTTTTGGTTGCGTACGGTAAAAACTAAACCTAATTGATGATATTTTATATGTTTATATATATGTATATATACAAGCGCTTAGCTGCTGTCCAAGCTCACAGCTACAGATAAACAGTAGCAGATACATTTGTATCTCGAGCCCATTTGCTTAATTAAGAAAAAGAAAAACGCGTGACGCGCAAAGCAAACAGCAAACGACAAACGACAAAAAAAATGGGTGCGACATGCTGCTAATGTATATCACACAGCCGACATGTTGTCTCCACCCAGCATGCTGTGGTGGCTGCAAATCTTTAACATCCTTGCCCCCTGCTATTCATTCCGCGGTATCAGTTTGAAATTTAACGGTGATTGCGGTATATACGTGGAGTTGACGCGATAGTGGAATTCGTCCGATTCATAAGATACATGGTACTTGCGGAAGATCTGCAATAACGAGAGACAATTAAAATTGTATAACAAGGTCCTTTGACATTCTGCTTCTGTCCCCTCACCTTTGCCAACAACGTGTGCAACTCGATTTCGGCAAAACGTCGACCCACGCACATGCGACGCCCGTAGCCAAAGGGCAGACTAACAAATGGATGTATCTTTTGGCCGGCATGCGGGCAACCTTCAACTGGAATTCAACAGAAATCGTTATAATTAACGCTTGCAACCGCTGACCCTTTGAACTTGCACTTACCTGCACCCTGTTTGAGCCAACGTTCGGGCAGAAAACGTTTTGGTTCTGGGAAATATGTCGGGTCATTTGAGACAACCAAGTGTGGGAAGATGACGTGGGTCTGCATATATAGGATATATGTTATATAGTGACAAATCAATAATAGCTGCATTCCCGCCCACTTACGCCCTTCGGCACATGGTAGCCGTTAATAACCGCATCCGCCTGCAAGCTGCGTCCATTCGCAATAACAACCGGCCGCATGCTGAAATAAACAGTATATATATATATGAGTATATATATTATTTGCAAACTGCGTGGGCTTATCCGGTGCACCTACCGCAGCGTCTCCTTGACGCACGCACGCATATAAGGCATCTGCTCAAGGACATGCTGATTGATTTGCGCATCGCGCGTTGGAAACACACGTTTCAACTCCTCGAACAAACGCTGCTGTTTTTCCGGGTTCTTGGCCAGCTGATAAATGGTCGACGAGGCCGCCACAGAGGTCTGAAAGTGAACAAGAGTAGAGCGTGAATCGCGTGGGTTAAACCAACATTTAATATCAAACGGTCGCTAATTACATAATGCGTTTTATTTATAGTCTGTCGGTACAAAAATAATGATTGTGCCATCAGATAATCTAATTTAGATTATCATGATATGTAGTTCGATAACAATGTAGTTATTTATAGTGCTAACATCAAGCTCGTTTCCACTTGAAGCTATAATAAACTACCTTTCAGTATTCAATTCAAATTGAATGTTAAATATAGTGAGGAGTCTAAGTTCAAGGTATGCCATCAATAGAGCCTATATAAACTTAGCTGGATATTTTGATATTTAATGGAATAGAAAATGAAACAAATTAAAATAGTTTCCCATGAATGCTGATAAACTTTTAAAATAATAAAATTAATAACTAGTGCCTCGATTACTCACCGTATCGACGCCCACAAGAAACAGATCCAATGCCAGAATGGCTGCCAATTTGCGATTGCCGGTTTTGCGCACAATGCGCTCCACTATCGAAATGTCCGCCTCTCCCTTGGCTATGGCCTGAGCCTGGTCCGCATCGGCCTTGTCCATGGTCTGGCTGATGTTCTTCATGCAAATGCTGCAGCAATAAATCAATCAAATAAATCAATAGCCAGGTGGACTGTGGGGAAGGAGGGATGGGGCTTAACGTACGCGGAAAACTGATCCAATGCGCGCACAAAACTGCGATAGGCTTTTGTGGGATAAAAGCGCCACAGCGGCATGCGCAGCTCCAGCTCCGGCACCGCCCAGAAGAACGTATTGATGGCCTCAATAATTTGTTGGGCCTCCGCACTCCCCTCCGGCTTCAAGCAGCCCAATCGTGTGTCCAGCGAGACGCGACCCACGGCTAAAAGGATATAAAAAGAACATAAAAAAAAACTAAAACCTTCTAGCTGACTGTTCAATACTCTATTCATAGTGTAAATTAAATCAATGGCATCAATTTAAAGCTAATATCCTTTTTACTTAGTGAACAGAGTAGCTATTGGCCTACGTGTTTTTATTTTTGGCTTACATTCGAGCGCCCATTTGTACAGTTCGTGCAAAAAATTATCTGGCAGCTCCTGCTGCTCGTTGCGCATCTCGTCTATGCTATAGAAAGAATAAGAATAATGAAGATGATAATGATGTGTTTATATAAAGCTTATTATGTCGGGCCGTAGTTGTTGGCAAACTTACCGCACCATAAACTCACTGGCTATATCATTTAGGGGGGGTATATACTTCTTGGCTGTTTGCGGCTGCAGCAGAATGTGCTGCACCTCCTGGCGAAACGCCTCCCACTTGGGACCGTGCCTAATTGTGAGCGGGCGAGTGGGTGAGTGGGTTAGATGCAGATGCCGTTAGATGTCTTGCCAAATGCAACGTAATACTTACACGCCAATTAGACCAGCCACATCGCCAAAGAAGTCGCGTCGCAGTTCACCCTTGTAATGTCGCAGCGATGGCATCGAGGGTCTGCCAAGCAAAACGAGAAGAACAAGAGACACAAATGCTTATATATATATGTATATGTATGTTCAGGGAGGAATGCGGCGTTTGAGCAATTTGACGCTTCTAAAGGACACGAAGGCAAATACGCCCACACAAAAAGTTGCTTTTAGCTTGAAATTCATTAGCGTTACCCAGTTACAATATTCGCGTGCGACACATCAAACAACGCAATAAACAAGAAAGAACATTTATTTTGCAGATGCCAAAGATTAAATACTTTTCTTTATATATATAGCATATTTACCATAAATTTCTATATTAAGCCATACAACGGAATTTTAATACAGAAAACTCTGATTCCCACCGATGGTTCCCATTACGGATTATATAATATATTAAAAGCTTGCTATTGCGGGTTTTCACTAAAAGTTTTTCTTGCGAAAGTTAAAGTTTTGACTGATTGTTTCTATGGGAGCTGTTTGCGCTCATATACTAGTCGGATAAACTTTGAAACTTAGAAAAACTGCTCATCCTGAATAAAAATATATATATCCTATGCAACCGGAAATATCAGCTATACATTTCGTGACAAAATTATATTGTAAAGGATCTAAAAACTAGGCTGAAATGACTCACAGATATTTATGTATCTTATAGATATTCGCGCTCATATTTGCATTATTGCTAAGGTCGCATGTCGCTATATAAATAGCCGCATTTTATTTGCCTTTACGACCTCAACTCGCAGTTACACAAAAGCTCGCATTTTACAGCAGGGTGTACTGCGTGGGCCACACATATCTGTTTTATCTATTCACAATTCTGGTTGGCCTCTTTGTTTGTCTATTTGCTTGTTTGTGTGTTGCCCCAGGCAACAATATTCAATTTAATGGCATAAAATAAAAGTCATGCGACTTTATTTACTTTGCAACTGTGCAATTTACACAAGAAAAGCACACACACACACACACGCATTAGGGGTATTCAGCTAAAAAGGCCTGTTTAAATTTAAGCCTTGAGGCAGAGTTTAAAATGTGTAGGCAATAATATAATTATTATTTACAAGTGAACTAATATAATACTAATAAATTAATTAATTTTAATGCTAACAAAGCTTAAAGTTAATTTTATCCAATTCTATTTTAATCCTAATCATTTAAATTATAATTTTCAAAAAGTTTGTGTTAATTTGACATTGAAAAATATAAATATTAAAAAATAAATAAGTTCAACATTAAGTCAACGCTTTAAACCCGAATTAAGACTGTTCAAATATGATTTTCTAATCATTTATTCCATATGCAGTCAATTTGCATGCAGAGTCAAATATGCCAGGTGGTTTCAGAGTTCATTGAAAGGTCAACTGCCCGAGTTGGGGGAAAAACTTGAAAAGCGGCAGCACGAATCCACGCAGCAATGCAATAAATTGTGGCATTTTGAAATTTGATGCATAAATAGTGGCATATTTTTGTGTGACAACTGTATTAGAAGAAGCCGACGTGAGTTAAATACAAATTTCTTGGAGGCCAACTAGTTGACCAACCGAATGATGTTAACAATTTGGCAGACAATGTGTCTGGGCTGACGCTTTAACGATTGTCGCAGCAACAGCAACAAAACTGTAAATCTAACTTCAGGTTTATGTGTTATTTTATTTCTTTTACATTTTTCCCACACATACTTTTCGTGTTTTCGCTTTAAAAGTTATGTGAGACATAAAATAAGAAATGTGGTTTCCTTTTGTTGTGGCTACTATTAGCCAGGCCCACACGCAAAGTGTTGATTGTTTAATTTCTTCATCAGTCAGTCAGTCAGTTGGCTTTTATGACGTCGTACACTTCTATAAAAATACGTGTTTGTGTCCAACACATATATCAATCAATTAGCGCTGCGGCAGTCATCAATCTTTCAATCTTTAAACATTTGCTCACCTTTACGCATAACTTTTATTTCAATTTATTATCTATTTCTCTCCGTCTCTCTCTCTCAAACGTTTACAACTTTTTAATGATGACTTGCGAATTTCAGCACCCAGGCTGACAATAAAAGAAAAATAAGCAAGCAAACAGCAAAAAAAAAACCAAAAACAAATTTAAAACATTTTTTTGTTGTTGTTTAGCTGTCTCGTCGACGCGTCTTTCATGATTATTATTTTATATTTTGCTATACAAATCTTAACATAACTGGCCAATAAAATTGGTTCATGGCCATGTGAACAAGTATGAAAAAAAATGCGAAGTGTTAAATAAAAGAAAGCTTACCAAGTTCGCCAAATGATGGCTTTCTTTGATAAATAAAAGCAACAAAAAAATAGAAAAATTGGCGCAGCTGAAATACCCTAGCACGCATGCAGCAGAAGGGTGTTGTTATACTATAAAGCTCGGACTAGAGCATATTTTTATTTAGTTATAATATTTTGCTTATCTCGAAAAACAAAAAAGTATTTCGTACAAAAACTAAAACGGATATTATTTATGAACTGCAATGCAGCAAAAAAAAAAACAATATATCAATTAAAAACACAAAAACTAGTTTGAAAAACAAGCAAATAAAGCTCTTTAAATTTTGCCAGTTGTGCCAATCAAAAATTTATAAAACTCGTCAGAAATACTCTTTGCAAGAGTATGAAAAATAGACAGACAGATAAAAATTCATATTTATAAGCTACAAAAAAATACACAAAAAACAACTATTTATTTCGATTGGTTTGCCTCGGCTTGTTTGCTTCAGTTCGGCAGTCTTTTAGGCCTAAAAGTTGAGTGAGTGAAAGTTTTGAATTGCTGTTTGTTTGACAGCTGAATCAACTTTTTCTCATATTTGGCAGCTTTTATAAAACTCAATTTGGATTAAAGGTTTCCGTAAGCTGCCACACATTCTAATTGGCCTAATCGTCGGGCACGTAATGTTGCCAAATGGCATCATAATTACTTTCAATTATCAAACAAAATGGCAGACAACAACGAAATCCTTTGGCTAACTAATTACACGCTCGCTTCTGGCCAACTGCCAATTATGGCCAACAGTTGCAGAAGGGCGCATCAACAATTTAATTATGGACTTAATGCAATATGTGCATAAATAATAAACATATTTCTTCAGTTTCTCAGTTGTGCAAAGGCAGCCGACAAATTAAATCGATGCTGTGCACACGGCAAAAGGATATTGTGCATGTGTGTGTGTGTGTGTGTGTGTGAGTGAGTTATGTGCAACGCAGTAGTTGCTGCTCAAGTGCAGCCACGTGGCAAAATACGTATGTCAATTAAGGTGCACTTATTTAAGCTGATTACAGCTGCAGCTTTGCGTACGCTTGTTTCTATGGAATTAAATTTATATCGCAGCAACTGAATTAAGTTGGTAGAAATATGTTTTAAACGACTACAATCCTATTTATTTATTTATTTAAGTCTTAGTTCTCTTTTATCAAGTCTTATCCATGTTCTATTCATTTATAAAGGATTTTTCAAACTATTTTATTTCTTTTTTCTCATTTGCATTTGTTTTTTTTTTGTTAAATTTGTTAAAAATAATAAATGAAGGTTAACTTCATAATATTAATTTTGTTTTTGAGCATTACCTTAAGAGATTTCTCTTTTGCTAATAAAAACCTTCATATTTGATAGCTCAATTTTTTTTCTCACCATTGTCACTTTTATAAAAACTCCCATTTATATCATACTATCTTATTATCATCACCTTTTTTCCCCCATTTGTAAATTTCCGTTTAAATCTACGCATTTAATACCCGCAATTCAGCTTAAGAGCTAACTAATAGTTTTACCGTAAGCTGAGGTTTAATGATGATATCGGGTTTTCAGTTACGGAAATGTGTTTTTGTTGGCTGTCCAACTACACACGCGCGCTGTTGTCCAACAAACTGCCCGCCCACGTGCCACGCCCACTGCTGCTCACCTGTGCGGCATGGCCTCCTCCTTTTTGAATATGTTGCGTATTTCGTCGCCATCGAACACAAAGAGCAAATCCGGATGTCCAATAAGCCCGCCCACTTTGGCCATTTTGCCATAGTTGATATGCAGCTCGTGCATCACCTTGTCGAGGTCGCTAATTTTGTACGTGCCTGTAAAAGAGATTTGACTATAAGATCTGGGGTGTCTATATAGGGGATGGGAATTGTGTTCAGCCAAATGTATAACTAACCAATTAGCGGCGCAAAGCGCCACGAATTACCAATCAGTGGCAACGGATACGGGCCAGGCACTTCCGCATAGGGACGCACAGCGGCTCCTGCTGTTGTTGTTGTTGCTGCTGCTGCTGCTGCAGTTGTTGTCGTTGTTGTTGCTTTTGCTGTGCTGCTACTGCAGAGAATTACAAAATGAGAATGAGAACAAATGGTTCCTGCGAGCACTCACCTGACGGGCAATGAATTTATCCGCTGTTGCTGCTGCTTATGTTCCTGTTGTTGTTGTTGCTGTTGTCTTTGACGTTGCAGCGCTCCAGACGCGATTGATTTTTCAATTTCCGTTGCCACGCCGATGCCATCGTGGGGCAGTGCAGCGCCAGCAGCCACGGCTGATCCACCCGCACCACCACCTCCGGCGCCGGGCAGCAGCGTTGTCGTCGCCGAGTAGGTGGTGCGCCTTATCAGCGCCGCCGTCGTTTTCCGTAAGCCTGACATTTTCGCAAGCTCTCAGTTGCTGCGCGATATTCGCTTGTTGTTGCGCCAAAAGTGTGCAGAACAGTTGCTGTTTGCGAATGAAACGGTTCAAAAGTAAAATTTTAAATGCTAAACTCAACTTAAGTTGCACTAAAAAATAATAAAAATTTTGTAAGCATCACTTAAATTCATAAAAATCACATAGAAAGTAAATATTTTAAAGAGAAAGCATTTCAGTAAAAAATAACGAAGAGGGGGAGAAATTATTTTTAAGACAGCTATTTATTTTATTCTATTTTATTAAAAATGCGAAAGTGAACGATTTGAAATAGTTTCTTCACCTGAATTACCTGCAGCCATTAGCATATTTCATGAGAATCGCCTTGAAAATGAATTCCGTTCGCATTTAGAAGGAATTTCTGGCTGAGTTTGTGATTTTTAAAGGGAAATATTTGTAAAGTTAAAGTATATTAAATATAGTTTTAATGAAATACGTCTGAATTTTAGCTTATTTTATATTATAACAAACAAAATGAAAACTTTTGCACATTGCATAACCAATAAAAGCAGTCAGTATATACCCTTTAAAATATATACACTATACCTAAGGCCAAACAATTTCAACTTGGAAAAGCTTAAACAAGTTTTAGCGCTGTGTGGCGCCCACTTTTAAAAACAGTTGAGAACTACCAAAGAGATTGCATGTAATTTTCAAATAAAATAAGTGCTTGCTTTTAGTTTTTCCTGTTTGTTTTGCAAAACTTGCAATTGTGGTGCAAAGTTGTTGAAACTGTCATTTATATCAGATGAGTTGGCATTATAATTTTTGTGCAAAGTTTTGCAAAATTATGATAAATACAACAATTATGCAATATACTTTAAAAAAATACTGTAAACAAGTTGGCTAAAATATGTGAATGAGCCAAACAAACAACAATTGAAAAAGTACATTAAGATCCGAGATGATGTTCATCTATTGAAAGTAACTAGAAAGAACTTCCAATGTGAACATGGGAAGCTGCCCCTTTGTTTACTATGCACACAACAATAAAGTTGTTCAGATGCCAATATTTGAATAATAGAAGGTTGGGCACGGTAAACAATGCGAACATTTATGCGCATGCATAAAGGTGGCCAATAATGTTAGCTCAAGAAACAACATCAACTAAATTTAGACAACAATAAAATGCGACCAGACACGAGACACATTTGCAGCACTTTGCACAAGACAAGACTTAAACTAAGCCGCCCTTAAAGACCGCAAAGTTGTTGGCCAAATGCAGCGTAAAGACAGCACTTAGTCGGCGCAGCTGAGAGCGAAAGGCAAACAATGAGCAATCTATGCAATGATATGGGAGCAACAACACAAAAAGAGGAAAACTAACTTGATATTTGGCCTAAAAACCAGGCAAATAAAAGCCAAAAGCTGCGTTCAAGCAGTTTACATTTGATTTTGACTGTCAAAAGTCTGTGCTGAAACTCAAATATGAAGTGAACAGCAAGCATTGTTAAAGTTGTGCGTGTGTGTGTAGGTGTGTGTGTGTGTGCGTGGCTAATAAAATTCAAGTGGCTAACAAAAGCATTCAATATCTTTATATATACAACTTTATATACATGCGATTGTACGTATATATATTATATATATATATATATTTACACTTCAAATCGTGATTTGTGTGGCATGCTGCGTATGAGCAATATTGAGATATTGCTCATTCGCCGCGTGGTGCTGACAAATACAAAGAGCTGCCATTGTCGCTTCATGCGCTCTCTCTCTCTCTCTCTCTCACTCGCTCTTTGTGCGCCTGCTCCAACTTGCAACTGCTGTGCGCTGGTAATTTAAATCCCATTTGCCGCACACAATTTTTATAGCTCAAATCTTTAAGTATGTGTGTGCGTGCGTGTGTGTGTGTGTATTATACACACAAGCTTGGCATTATGCTTTAGCTGATATCCTTGCCCTTGCCTTGACAAACGACGACCTTCAGCTGCGTCGTCCAACACTTGAGCGCTGTTTTAAACGAGCCACATAGCACCGCCAAAAACCACCCAAAACCACACACAACACATGAGTCTTATCGCGTCATGCCTCATAACGAACTTGAGTGATAATCCTTGTGCCCGCCAAAAAAAAGCAGAAAAAAACAAAATCAAAACGACAAGCAGCTTGCCCCACTCCCCCCCGAACAGCTGCTCAAGTGTTTTGCTTAGCTGTTTGTGTCGCAGGCGTTAACTTGGCATTGACTTTGCTTAGCCAACAGACAAGATTTAAATTGTTGCGCATAATTAGGCAAGTGTGATACACTGCAATAAGCTTAAATTTAGTTCAGCTCACATAAATATTTGATATTAAATTCCAGACCAACATTTTTATATATTTCTTACAACAATAATATTTTCTAACAATAATTATTTTTGTAATCAGAAACTTTCAACAAATTCTCTGCAATTTATAACTTTTTTAGAAAATTAATAAAGGCTTCTTTTGCTTTTGTGTCCTCATGTTCTCTCTCGCTTTTTAATATATACAGAAAGCCTTTTTACTTAACGAAACCCTTTTACGTACTCAAAAGTTTCGTTAGCTTATCTACCAGTTTTACTATTATTATCATCAGGTTTCTTGCAAACCTTCTGAAATTAATAATTCCCCTTTTAACAATTTAAAAATTTATTTTTAAGGACTAAAAGCTTTAAATGCCATTGAGTAACACCAACTTTTTATCATATTTGTATACACACAACAATGTAATTCCCCCCTTTCCCGCGCTCAGTCCTCACTAATTGCATTTGTTCTTGGCGCTTTTCAAGGTGCCGTTCCACACGAATAACAGCGAAATCGCAAAAAGAAAAAAACTGTTTAGCAAGCAATTTGTTAAACAGTTGCGCATTTGCAAAAAGGCAGCCAACCAAATATTCTTTATATTAGCAGCCGAATGCAAAATGCTTCAAAATTGACAATGCGCAGATTGGCAAATGGAACTGGAAAGTTGCGGACTGCATTAGTTATGTCATTTATAAACTATTTCAGCTGTTTTTGTTGACTTTAAATGGGAGTGCTTTTGTTTGCATTTCGTTTTTATTTGTTCGATTTGGCAATTTCGTATTTTATTTGTCTCTCATTAAAACAAAGTTTGGCGGGCTTTGACTTGCTTTAAAGCGTGTCGCTGCCACTTGGATTAAAGTTTGTCAATGTGTATAAAATATGCGTTTTGAGGTGTGCCGGCTTTGCCACGAATCGCTATCGTTTTCCTTGATTTAAGCCGCTGTTTGCTCGACACTTGTCAAAAACGAATTCAAAGCTAGCTTTTGAATGACTTTTCACGCTTCACTTGAAACAGCAACAAAGACTAATAGAAGTGCATTGCACTTTGTTAATGGCTTTGACTAAATATTTGGGTCGTCTTTTCTAAGACTTTGACTAGTTTTGCTCGCGCTGTTAACAATCAAAAAATGTTGTTAGTTGACTTTAGTACAAAGTCTTTCTTTTTTTGGCATAAACACGATTTTTAATTTATTCTTTTCTTTTTTTTTTTGTTTTGCAAATGTATTTCTGCTGTTATTTTCCATTGTTAGTTTGCTGATTTCGCACACATATATATATATGAATATATATACGCATTAGTAGATTCACTCACTCGGTGTGGCACTTCCACTTCCACTTTAAGCATCAGCTTCACGCAAGCGTGCAAACTTGTTGGCCAATAGAAACCGAAAGTCGTGCAACAGCCGCTGTTTTATATTTATTTTTATTTTTACTTTGAAAGCCGCAAACTCAGCTTCAAGCTCCGCTTCGTGTGCCGTTTCGTAGAGCAAACGCGACGCACTAAAAGCGATCGCAGTGCTTCTTAGTCTACTTATAGGATCGACTAAAGCACGGCAATCGCATCGCATCGCATCGCACCACTCATTCCGCTCCGGTCCGGTCCGGTACGGCGCGAGTCGGGCCTACGTGCGGCGACAGTCAGCTGTGACAGCTCCAAAAAGTTGTATGCGTGAGCGTGAGCGTGATCAGCGCTGATCGGCTGTTTTATTATTCACTCTCTTTTGGGGGATGCCACAACTCTGGCTTAAAACTGCTTATAACGAACACTCTTGCAAGCTGATCAAAAAATGTTTAGAATTTTTACAAAATATTAATTAATAAAAAAAAACTTCTATTAAATATGGAAATGAATGGAGTTATTTAGAAGATATCTTAAGAAGGAAGATAACAAATTTGTACTAAAAAAATAAAATAAAATCGATGCTTTTAAATTTCAACGAAACGAATAAAACAGGGCTCAAATTATTGGTTTAAAAAAAGGTTACGTAAAAAATAAATATCTATAATCAATATTGAAATTGATATTTCTATGGAAGCCAAAAAAACATGTACCAACTCTTTCGCATAAACAACAACGAAAACAACAAATTCTCTAATTTAAAAATCTATTATTTTGATATATTAGTTACAACAATTTGTAAAAAGATTTTATAGCCAGTTTCGCATTCAATTTTTATACATCATCCTGTGCATTAATTTAATTAAGGGGTATTAAAAAGTCGGACATTCGTAGATAGTTTTTTTTTCAAATTGAAACTGATTGTTGATTTTATTGTTAAGATACGCCCGCTAATTGCTCTCCCTCTCTCTCTCTCTATCTATTTCTCTGTTCATTTGAAATCGAAAGTGTTTGCTACTAATCAATCCAACTAAAAAGCAAAAGTATTTTTTTAATGTTTGTTGGCAACGGTTATTTACACGCTTAAAATTCATTTGATCAATTTTATCTACGTTTCATCTACGCTTTTTCAACATTTTTTAAGCCGCAGCAATTTAATCGCAGCAATTCGCAGTGAGCAGTCGTCATTAGGCAATTGGCTAACAAAACATAATAAATAAATAAATAAAAAATTTGCATCAAAACTAACGATGCGTGTACTTAGCCGCTGTCTCTGTCTCTGGCAATGTCTTCTTCTCTGTATTTCTCTCGCTCGAAATTGCACAACAAAATTCACATAATGCAGTGGTCCATAAAGTATATATTAAGCACTTGAATAATATACGGCCAAAGCGGTTGACGGGCTTTGTCAAGGCTAGAATTTCAGCACCATAAATCACACGGCTTTTAGTTGATTTTATAAAGCTCATTTAACATAAGCTCAAAACCAGTTTAAGTTCTTTTGTCGTTAAATTCTAAAAGCTCAAAGAACAAAAAGAATTTAAAAATTGGTTTTTTTAGTTTTTAAAAATCCTTAACGAACTTGAAAAGAAGTAGAATAAGATGAAAAATAAGATAAATATACCAAATTTCTTTATACGCGATACATTCACAAAAACTTTGTCTAAGAAAACTGTGGACAAAAAAGATATTGGCTATATGGAAAAGCAAATTGGTTCTAGGTCTAAAAAAGTAGCTTAAAATTACAATAAACAATAATAGCAAATTCTTGTCAAGGTTAATTTAAAATATATATTTCCGTTAAATTCATAAAAATTATTTAGAATTAATATTTGACTATATTAAGAAAAAAATATATATCTATATTTAAAAAAAAGGTAATAAAATAAATTGACAAAGAATACCACCTCAAAGCAACGTAAATTAACTAGAAATATATCTAATCACATCCTATGCAAACATTACTTACAGCTGTCTTATTTTCTCTTATGAATTCCTTGAAGCCACCAATTTTTTGGTATCTTTCAACTTTTTATACACTCTCACTCTCTGCACACACAAAGTGTTAATCCGAATGCCCGCCAGCGTGTGACGCAATTGGGGAGCCAAATAAACGCCTAATGCCCGGATAAGATCGCGTCTACATCTTATAGTGGCAACTGTGAATATATATCGCTCGTTCGCATTTGATTAGCGCGTGCATCATAAGTGCAATAAATATTTACATTGGCCAGACTTACGTATATGCAACTGCTGAAGGTGCCACATACATACGTACATACGTACGTACATATGTAATACATCAATTTGGTGGGTTGATTTGGAGTATTATGCGCTTTAACTTTTCCACTTGAATGGTCTATGTCTGTGGTTATGGTTTTGGTTATGCCATACAAATTTAGAGTATAGCATGCGTGACTTGGCTATTTTCCCCCGTCTAGTTAAGTGTGCCACGGTGTGTTGCATTCGCGACAGTGTTGCCAGACTGTGCCACTGCCACAATGATCAATGGGGCGACGACAAAAGTTGAAGCCACAAAGTTAGGCAACGCACGTTAATTAAAATACACAAAATACAGTTGGCCACAAAGGTAATTACCACAACAACAACAAGATTCACACAATACTAAAAAGAAGAAGCTTATTTATGACCCGTCTAAAAGTCGGACCGCACAGTTTTTTTTAGGTTACATGAACTTTACACCTAGAAACAACAAATGAAATTCGTGTTATACTCTGCAGCCATTAAAAATGGGTAAAGCGAGGATTGAAAATGCAATAAACAACTTTTATGTCCTGTTTTTGGGTACCTGCTTTCCACTCTAACCCTAAAATGAAGGAAATTTCCATTGCTTGTTGCTTTGCATATCACACACATATACAGGGTATTTCTTAGTCGTGCTCTCTTGACTAGAGCGCCCTAACTCGTGTGTTGTCTTTTTTTGTCTTTTGCCAAATGTTGCGTGCGCTGCGTAAATTACTGCTCAGATCTGGATACTGGTCTGTTCAGTCGCCGCTTCTTTCCCTTCTTTTCTCTTTATTTATTTTCTATTTTTTTTTGTTTTTGTCTGCTTCTGACCTACTTGTTGAAGATAGTCTCAACACGCAACCTTTGACTGATTGAGAGTCACAAATAAAACTAATTATGAGGCCATTAATAAAAATACACTTGCGAAACTTGATGCCACAACTGGCACATGTTTATCTAGGCACATCTTTGTATCTTGTAGATGTTTTTCTGTTTTTTTTTTTTTTGTACATTGGCATGTTGCCACTTGCCGGCGCCTGAATATGTGCTATGTTTTAATTGTTTGCACAACGCTTCGCGTACACAGCAAATTGTGTGTTTTGCCCCGCCGCCAGCTGCAGCAAGTTAAACATTTGTCTGACTCCTCCCCACCCACCCCCTTCTATAACTACAGCAATGAAATGGTTCATGTCCTTACTAATGATTGTCTCGCTGTTCGCTCTTTCCAGTTTCCTGGATGATTTGGATCGGTTAGGCGCCAAGGACTATCAGCCAACCGAGCAGGATATCTTGCGCACCCGAGTCAAGACCACCGGCATTGTGGAGGTTCATTTCTCCTTCAAAAATCTCAACTTTAAGTACGTAAACAAAAAACCGCTATTAAATAAGAAAAGAAAGCGTCAAGTTTATATTTGCTTAAAATATAAGGAATTCAATAATTAAGCGAAATCAACTTTAATACAATTTATTAATGCTTGATTAGCGGACAAAATATCACAAAATATCACGAAAACAACAAATTTGATAATATTATTAGAGTGGTTATTAATAGAGTGTTTCATAATATTGTAAGTTATAATTGTTTGCTTCAAAATTAATTTGTTGAAGTATCGCAATTCTCGCAATTCATTAAAACAAAATTTTTTTAAGGCTATTTTTCTTTAAGGTTCGCGAAGATATTTTTTTTCAACTAACCGCACTTAGGACATATGAATGACACCTTTTAATTGGAACTTAAAATAATATACGTTCAATTCACATCAAGTAACAAAATTAACTAAATTGCCACGCCCCTTTGCAGATTGTTTGATGTGGGCGGCCAGCGATCTGAGCGCAAGAAATGGATACATTGCTTTGAGGATGTGACAGCGATTATATTCTGCGTGGCGATGTCTGAATACGATCAGGTCTTGCATGAGGACGAAACTACGGTAAGTACAAGCATTAGGGATATTCCCTAAAAATTCTGATTTTTATTTTTATTCTGAAAACTGTCATTGTTTTGAACACAGAACCGCATGCAAGAGTCGCTGAAGCTGTTCGATTCCATTTGCAATAACAAATGGTTCACGGATACCTCGATTATACTGTTCCTGAACAAGAAGGATCTGTTCGAGGAGAAGATACGCAAGAGTCCGCTGACGATTTGCTTTCCCGAATACACAGGTGGGTAACAAAGGATATTTTTGTTGATTAACAATGGTTAATTATGTTCCGTTTTGTTGTCCAAATTTAGGTGGCCAGGAGTATGGCGAGGCGGCTGCCTACATTCAGGCTCAGTTCGAAGCGAAAAACAAATCAACCTCGAAAGAAATCTACTGCCACATGACGTGCGCCACGGACACCAACAACATTCAGTTTGTATTCGATGCTGTCACCGATGTCATCATAGCAAACAATCTGCGCGGCTGTGGCCTGTACTAAGACCTGATGGCGGGGGCGAAGCGGGAACCGTTACGGTATTACAAAACAGAACAAAAACAAAAACAAAAAAACAAAACAAAAAAGAAAAACAAGTAACAAAAGAGTACAGCGCGGGAGCACAACAACCCACCAGCATTGATAAAAGAAAGAAAAGCAAATGATGATAGAACCAACAAAAAAACAAACAACACACACACACATACATACACACACCAAGCAAAAGCAAAGCCCAAAGAACTTTTATTTGTTGCAACACACAAACACACACACGCACACAACTACACAGGAGCATGAGTATATGTATGTGCTTTAAAAATTTGTTGAGTATAAGAGTTAGTTGATGAGGCAGCGGACTAAAGGAGAAGAGCAGGAAAAAAAATGAAACGTAACTGAAGCAGAAATTCAAACATATTGAAGAGCATTTCCTATATTTGCATTACATTTGCATCAAGCAAGCTACATGTATGACATGAAACGCACACAAACACACACGCAGACGCACAAATACAAGACACACACACACACACAAAACGGAAGCATTAATGCATAATATGTAGTTGTTGTTTGGTCTGAATAATTTTATAGAATTTCATAATTTATGTGTAGTTTAGTTTCTCGTGTATTTATTAAAAACAAAAACAAAAACATACGAAAAACACAAAAAGTTTAAAAAGAAATGTAACGAATTGAACAAAGTATGTATATATATATATAAATCTATATATATGTATACATATAGTGCATATATACCGGCATCTAAGTATATGAATATTATATTATATATATATATTAAATGTTTCCTGTTGCAATCTCTTTGAAATTATTCATGCCATCAACGCTGCATTTCTCATGCTTGTTTAGGCTTAAGTTCAAAGTTTACAAACTCTTTGCGCAAATTAAACATGCAACAAAATCAACAAAAACAAAACAAAAAATCCCTGGGCAATGAATTAGCAAAATGCATATAATTATTATTAAAAGAAACGTAACAAAAATTACTAAATAAAATACAAAAATTAAATGCATAACTTAATGATAAAGCAAGTGAACAAACCAAAAACAAAAACAACATGAAAAGAACGTAAAACTTTACTATTTAAGGCCTAATTTAAATTGATAACACACACGAAAAAAAACCGGACAAATTAAAGAAAAAAACTCTCTAAACTATTTGTATTTACTATCAAAAGTTGCGAATTTGATGCAGCCAGCCAGCCATAATTCGATTGATTATATAGATCGATGTATAAATTGTAATTTGTTAAAATTCACGCGCGTGTGTGTGTGTGTATAGCATATATATAAATATATATGTACATACATATATACAAAAATTGAATAACGAGCTGATGCAGCTACAAATCGCACGCACACACACACACACACACACAGAAACATACACACACATCACGCACAAAGAAACGTACACACAACAAACTAACTTTAATTTTTTTGTACACTAATTTATTGTAATTAATATAATTTTGTTGCATTTATAAAGCCACATACGATTGTATCTTTTTTATATATGTAATTCTATCGAAACTTGACACACAGAGAAACTCGCAATAGCAACTGAGCAAATAGAAAGAAAAGGGAAGAAAATCTCAAAATAGAAAACAGTTCATTGTAAAACGCATTGTATGTAATATTTATAAAGCATATACATACTATATATAATAATATAAATAATAATAATAATAATAATAATATTAATTGTAACATTTATTGTATTTAGTGAATGGCATTTAACACTGTGCGGTTGCAGCTGTTAATTTTGTTTAGACTTATTTATACACACTTATTACTGTATTTATGCATATGCATATGCAACTTCTTTATTTATATGTATGATTGTGCATTTTGATTTTACACAATGAATTGAAATATTGTTATTTTATAGTATTTTTGTATATTATACAACAGCTCTCTCTCTCTCTCTCACTTTTTTCCTAACTTCCTCTCTCTCTCCGAATCTATTACTCTCTATCCGAATTCCTTTGTTCCCCCCCACCATGTACTAATTAGTATGTTTTTTGCAGTTTTGTGCTCTTGCTCTATGCGAAATCCATTTATGTTTTATAGTTTGTAAGCCTTATTTATGTAAAACACAACATGCAACACGCAACTTAAAACAACAATTTAGTAAGTTTATTAGCAAAATAAATATCATTTAACAATTTGAAGCCATTTTTGCTTGATAAGATTGTTTCAACACTTAAGCGAATATCTCATAAATCAAACCAAAATACACTTAAAGCAAAACCAGTGTGTAAACTATACAAAAGTTGTTGAACAACAAATAATTCGTAGACACTTGTGTAGTTACATTGTGTATCTACGAGATACTTTTGTAGTTGAATGCCATTTTATGAGCAGTTTTCTAAGCATACGCAATGCAATTTGACAACAAACGAAATTAATAACAAACCCAAACAAACAAACACTCCTTAAACCTACCCAAAAACCACAAAACAACAACCACAACAGACACTGTAATATTTATCGTATGTATTTTTCATTCAACTTGTAAAATTCTACCAAAATACAAAAAAATAAAAAAAAATCATTTTCAAATAAAAACTATTTATTCAAAAACAAAACAAACAGCCAAACTCTTTATTCTCCACATTTTTCTTACAGCTGGTTAATTGAGCTGCAAACAATTTTAGACAAAACAAATTTTATTGGATGCCGATATTGACCCAGGCAACATTAAAACACACACACACACACACACACACACACACAACGCTTATTCCAAGACCATGTTTACAAACTAAAAAAAAAACAGAGCATAAGAAAAACTGGAGTTAACTTTTCTAAGTTGACTAAACTGTATGTAATTATATATAAATCAAATATATTTATCGAAAATTTAATTCAACAGAAAAATAAGCAAATACTTGTAACTACAACTGATGTAATTTATAAATATTATGTAAACCACAAGAACTTATTCATTTAACTATGATAAAAAAGAAAAACAAAAGTAACAAACGATACAAACGATCTTTATATAAATATATATACATAAATATATATTTAAACATATATTTAGTGAAAGAAGAAAAACCAAAACTAACATCATATATGTACTATATTTTTCTCGAAAACTATGTAAGCGGAAGCGTTCTTCTAACTACATACCCATAAAGCATAACAAAAAAGACTTTCCTTACTTTATATTTTAAATACTCATACCAAACCGACTATAATTTATCTTCAGACTTAGAGATCGTCTAACTCATCTTTTTAACTTTACAAAAGAAAAAAAACACAAAATATCTACAATTTACATAATAGTACATATATGAATTAGCATAATACATAATATACATATACATATACCATACTTTGTCGAAACAAACTACAAATTACAAAAATAATAATACTAAACTCTTTGCATATTTTCCATAAATAATAATTAAAAGTCGAATATAACGAACATGTAACTAATATTTTTCTAAAAACAAAAAAAAAGGCTCATACAAGTTTTTGCTCCGATATGTAACACACTCACACACACACACACAAGCCGCACCACTACTAAAGTGACAGAATCAACTATTACTTTAATAGCAGTTAAAAATTTATAAGATGCAAAACAAACTTCGATTTGTGCAAAGAAATAATATTTAAAAAAAGAAGTATAATAAATTTTAATAACAACAACTCAACGCTATGGCAACAACAACAACATTAATGTTCAAGTTTGTAATGAGATGGAGATTGAATAGCGAAATGTGGAACCAGTTTATAGTTAGACAAACTTTAGATGATGTATCTAATTTTTAGCCCAATTCAAATTGCTTTTGTTGTCCCTCTATATACAAACAGTGCAGAAAATTGATCTGCCACATTTAATCGCATGGCTAAACAAAAACAAAACACACATTTTTGATGTATTTTGTCCAATGAATTTACAATTTTATAAATTCAGCGCGAAAAATAAATCATCTTTTGCATTTCTTGCGAACGAACTATGTGTGAACCAAGCCCTTGAGCAGCAGTTTTTATGTGAAACGAGCAAAGTCAACAAAAACAAAAGCAAATAAAATTACAGAAAATACAACAAAGAACAAATTACTAACGTGACATAAAGAAAGTAAATTGAATCGTTGAATTACAAATTTAATATAAATTATAAACTAAAATTATAATAATAATACAAAGAAAACAAAAACCAAATAAATGAAGATAAACAAAACAAAATGTTTGTATGTAAAAGAAACTCAAAATGTTAGATCATCTAAAATTTAAATAAAAATTAAAAATAAAAAACACAAACACTTAGAAGGATATTTTTTGATATTCCAGAATCTTTCAAGAAAGTGTCACCGAAAGACACTGACTGTTTTTTTTTGTTGTAAGAGTTGAAAGAGGTATATCTCGCTGAAATCGGACCACATACGACCGATATATGGTTATTTAAGCCCTTTTACGGGGGTTAAATCCGCATATCTCGGTCAAAACACTTCATATCTTCGAATGATATACCTTTTTGGACTCGTACGGATTAGGACTATTGATTGGCATTCAAAAATTGTCATTCAAAATTTTGATAATTTTTGACAAAAACACAAGGGGTAACATCACAATTTTTGTCAAAATCCCGAAAATTTTAACTTTCAAAACTTTTAATAGATATTGATTCTATGGACTTTTAAGAGTAAAATGATATATATCTTTCCCAAATCGGACAACAAATGGCCAAGATATGGCCATTTAAAGCCTATAATAACAGCTAAAACTCGCATACCAAATTTGACAAAAATCACAAATTTTGTCAAAATCGCGAAAATTTTAACTTTCAAAACTTTTAATATATATTGATTCTATGGACTTTTAAGAGTAATATTATATATATCTTTCCCAAATCGGACAACAAATGGCCAAGATATGGCCATTAAAAGCCTATAATAACAGCTAAAACTCGCATACCAAATTTGACAAAAAACACAAGGGGTAACATCACAAATTTTGTCAAAATTGCGAAAATTTTAACTTTCAAAACTTTTAATAGATATTGATTCTATGGACTTTTAAGAGTAAAATGATATATATCTTTTCCAAATCGCACAACAAATGGCCAAGATACAGTCATTTAAAGCCTATAATAACAGCTAAAACTCGCATACCAAATTTGACAAAAAACACAAGGGGTAACATCACAATTTTGTCAAAATCGCGAAAATTTTAAAATTCAAAATTTTGAACTGCGTTTGATTCTACTGAGTTGTAAGAGTCGAAAAAGCTATTTCTCTCCAAGATCGGACTACATTTGCTCCAAATACAGACAATTCAAAACAAAACAATTCAAATCGTCCCGTAATTTCCCAAATTACAGCGGGTTGTGTATTATTCAGCCAAACCCGCTAACCATTCGGACGAAAAACAAAAACCAAACCTTTGGTTCGTAGATGACCCCAATATCCTTGGTAATCATACCAGGGGTATAGTCCTAGCGAACCTAAAGCGCCAAATTTTGCGCAAAAATATGCTCATGGAATATGAATCTATGTATGTTTTTTCAGATGGCCCACCCTTCTCTCCTTTTTTTTTATAGCTGGAAACTCCCGACGATTCTGTTCGTCCAGTAGTTTGGTTGGAAATTGCATTAGAATTGCATTACCCAGCACATTGGTGGTGCAAACTGTTACCTTGCAAGTATGCAATAGAATTTTGGACTTTTCTTTAGTTTTTGTCGACCTTCTGACGATTTCGTTTGCCTGGTATTTCAGCTGAAATCTTACAGAAATCTTGTTCATCGTGGGCCCAAAATTGTTACCTTCGAAGTATGCAATGGAATTTTTCACTTTTCGTTATTTTTTGTCGACCTCCTGTCAATTTTGTTTGCCTGGTATTTCAGCTGAAATTTCGACTAATGTCTGGCACATCGTCGGCTCAAAAATATTACCTTACAAGTATGCAATACATTTTGTACAAAATATATTTTATGCAGCCGTCATCAAAATGTTTTATAAAATTCGGCTGAAATACCAGCCGAACAGAATCGTCAGGTGGTCGACAAAAATTACTGAAATGTACAAAAATCTATTGCATACTTCGAAGGTAACAATTTTGGACCAACGATGTGCAAGATTTTTGTGGAAAATTCAGCTGCAATACCAGATTAACATAATCGTCAAGAGGTCGACCAAAAATAATAAAATGTACAAAATTGTATTGCATACTTGCAAGGCAAGACGAAAGTTTCTCCCGGATGTAATAAAAAGAATTTGTGTGAGTAAATTTTTTTGAAATTGTTTATTAAATTTCTGTTAACATTCTTATATTTGTTGCTTTCTTAACGTTTATTTCTTATTATAAGTATGTCTCCTAAATCTGTCTTATATTAATTATTATTTTTAGTTATTAAAAACATGATCTATTTAAATATACACTATTATATTCATATTCTTAAAAATCGTAGATGTGTTTTTCATCTCGGGGACCTGAAATATAAAATGTTATATATTTACTATTTGTTTTTAGATATTGCTTAAATAAATGCATACTTACCAAAGATTTATGTCGCCTCTCCAGTTTTGCCGCTTGTATTTCACCTTGAAAGACTTCTGATATCTAAAAAAAAATAATAAAAATCAAAGCATTATTAGAAATTATATAAAAGGTTTTTCCATTAAACGAAACAGTTAAGAATAAATTACTTTTTTTTCAAAGTCATGCAAACAAGGCAACTATGATAAGAACTTTTTATGGACTGTGTAGCCAAATAAAAAAGGAGATTGGCATATTAACGATGCTGACTCTGCTAACATCATGTTAGCATGATGTTTGATGACATTCTGATCATAAACCCTTTTACGGGGGTAAAATCCGCATATCTCGGTCAAAAAACCTCATATCTTCGAATGATATACCTTTTTAACCTCGTACGGATTAGGACTATTGATTGGCATTCAAAAATTGCCATTCAAAAATTTTGACAATTTTTGACAAAAAACACAAGGGTAACATCACAATTTTTGTCAAAATCGCGAAAATTTTAAAATTCAAAACTCTTAATAGATATTGATTCTATAGACTTTTAAGAGTAAAATGATATATATCATTCCCAAATCGGACAACAAATGGCCAAGATATAGCCATTTAAAGCCTATAATAGCAGCTAAAACTAGCATACCAAATTTGACAAAAAACACAAGGGGTAACATCACAATTTTTGTCAAAATCTCGAAAATTTTAAAATTCAAAACTTTTAATAAATATTGATTTTATGGACTTTTAAGAGTAAAATGATATATATCTTTCCCAAATCGGACAACAAATGGCCAAGTTATAGCCATTTAAAGCCTATAATAACAGCTAAAACTAGCATACCAAATTTGACAAAAAACACAAGGGGTAACATCACAATTTTTGTCAAAATCTCGAAAATTTTAAAATTCAAAACTTTTAATAGATATTGATTCTATGGACTTTTAAGAGTAAAATTATATATATCTTTCCCAAATCGGAAAATCGGACAACAAATGGCCAAGATATAGTCATTTAAAGCCTATGATAACAGCTAAAACTAGCATACCAAATTTGACAAAAAACACAAGGGGTAACATCACAATTTTTGTCAAAATCGCGAAAATTTTAAAATTCAAAACTTTTAATAAATATTGATTTTATGGACTTTTAAGAGTAAAATGATATATATCTTTCCCAAATCGGACAACAAATGGCCAAGTTATAGCCATTTAAAGCCTATAATAACAGCTAAAACTAGCATACCAAATTTGACAAAAAACACAAGGGGTAACATCACAATTTTTGTCAAAATCTCGAAAATTTTAAAATTCAAAACTTTTAATAAATATTGATTTTATGGACTTTTAAGAGTAAAATGATATATATCTTTCCCAAATCGGACAACAAATGGCCAAGTTATAGCCATTTAAAGCCTATAATAACAGCTAAAACTAGCATACCAAATTTGACAAAAAACACAAGGGGTAACATCACAATTTTTGTCAAAATCTCGAAAATTTTAAAATTCAAAACTTTTAATAGATATTGATTCTATGGACTTTTAAGAGTAAAACGATATATCTCTTTCCCAAATCGGACAACAAATGGCCAAGTTATAGCCATTTAAAGCCTATAATAACAGCTAAAACTAGCATACCAAATTTGACAAAAAACACAAGGGGTAACATCACAATTTTTGTCAAAATCGCGAAAATTTTAAAATTCAAAACTTTTAATAGATATTGATTCTATGGACTTTTAAGAGTAAAATGATATATATCTTTCCCAAATCGGACAACAAATGGCCAAGATATAGCCATTTGAAGCCTATAACAGGACCACATACCACCGAGATATAGTCATTTACAGCCTTTTACGGAGGTAAAATCCGCATATCTCGGTCAAAAAACCTCATATCTTCGAATGATATACCTTTTTGGACTCTTACGGATTAGGACTATTGATTGGCATTCAAAAATTGCCATTCAAAATTTTGACCATTTTTGACAAAAATTACAAGGGGTAACACCACACATGTTCACATTAAAAAACTAAATACTTACTATATTCACCTTTGACTTCGCAGAACATTCGATTAGATTAATAATATCAATTAGCGGTTCTAGAAACCCGTCACTAAGTTCTTTAAAAAATCCTTTACTTCGACATCAAACTTTCCCAGATATTGACTTTGCAGTTGCTCCACAAAATCAACCGGCTCCAGCTGAAGATTGTTCACAAAAATGGTGTGCGATAAGGCACAGAACACATTTGCTTCATAGATGCCACCGGGATGCAGTAGCTCGGCAATTGGCTTAATATCGGTGCACTGCCAAATCTCCTCGCCATTGTAGGGCACCAAGCCAGCCAGTCGCACGTCCAAGGCCAAGGCCTGAATTTGCCTCAAAGCCAAGGGGCAGACCAGCAGCTCTGAGACCTTCGCATGACAGATGACCGTGTTCAGGTCCAAATGCTTGACGCGCACAGTCAAATCGACGAATTTTTCGGTAGCAGCACGTGGCACAAAGGTGACGCAAACACGTTCGTAAGAGTTCTCGCCCATTCGACGCACACAAATCTGTTGCAGCTCTTCGAGTGCGGGTGTCACCGAATGCTCTGGCGCGGCATAGTAGCTACGCAATTGCTGCTGCAAGTCCAGATACAACTGCTGCATGGGCAGCTTTTGCCAGGGGCTATCATCTGTTGCTCGATGAGCCACCAGACGCGCCGCGAAGTGGGCGGGTGTGCAGATCTGCAATAAAAAATTGGATTAAAACTGCGGAAAGAATAAAACATTTATAGATAATCAAAGGAATATCTTTATATCCGCTGACTTTAAACTCCTTTTAAAGCATTCTCTTCATTTTAAGTCAATTTCATTGCCGATACTCAATACTATTTAAGGCTTCTTTCCGCTGAAAAAGTCATTCTCTAGATCATCAAAAAAACCAGCATCTTTTAATGCTTTCAGTTCTACGAATAATGTTCACCCTGTGCTAGCTATTTACACGACTCACCTTAAGCAGCTGGAAGCGAATAGATCCGTCAGTTGGTACAGTCGCGCAGTTGTTGTCGTTGTCCGACAGCAGATGTCGATATTGGCAGGTAGGCGTCAGGCAGCGGCCGTGCAGCAACAGCACCGGACAAAGGACACACTGACGCGCCGCTAAGGTCGCCTCTCGCTTTGCCTGCAGCTGGGCGTGTGCCTCGGCCAGCTTCTGGCCAACGAGCTGACCATGTTGTTGCTTGAACTCGATTAACTGTGGCAACATTTGCTGACTCTGCTCATCCAGGAGCACGAGCGTCTGTAGCTGTGGCTTGGCTGCATCGACAGGCAGCAATCTATTGGGTATTTGTGTTTTAAGGACGGCAAATCGCCTGCTGAACTGGCTCCAAGTGGGCGGCATGTTGAAGTGGATGAGAGACTGTACGTTGTCCACGTGCAACTCGGGTGCATGTGCGCGCAGCAACAATATTTTGCCTGTTTCCTGTAAAAATATCGAATATTTGTTGTAAAGTTTTAAGTTTAGTATGCATCAGATATTTACCTGTCGCTGCCATTGCTCAATGCGTGCCATATCCTTGCGTCCGCGATGCAGCAGGCAGGCATCCTGCGGCAGTTGCTGCTGCAGCGCCTGCAAATCCGCCTCTCTTTCGCAATAGATGAGCGTGCGTTGCTTTTCGTATGGACGCAGTTTCAGGTAGTCCATCAGCTGCTGCAGCTGCTGCTCCAAGCCATCGCCCAGTTCCACTTGCAGTTCGAGACCACCATAGACTGCCGCCTCCAGCGGTGACCTAAAAACAACAGCAACGGTCGCTTGGCGTGCTGCAAAAGCTGATTCATTGGTGCGTCCAACCACCGGCGCGTGGTCACCAACAGTTGCATCCGGCTGTTCAGCCCGAAAATTGTCAACTTGAGCGCCTCAAAGCAGCTGCCACCATAAGCCTGCAACCGTTCCAGTTCATCAAGGACCAGGCAGTCCCAGTGTCCGTCAGTTGGCAGCTGCGCTGTGGTCGCCAACAGCAAGCCAGTCCGCTGGTACAGCACCGAGGACTGTGCCACCGCCTCGCAAATGTCTGTCCGGCTGCCCAGCAGCCGCTCAAACTGCATGCTCAGCTCCAACAGACGCCTGCGCGTGGCCACCACCACCAGAGTCTTGTGCTGCAATCCACTCCGCTCCATGAGCTGGCACAGCGGCTGCACATAGTCGTCCAACTGTCGTTTGGCTGCATCGATTAGCAGCAGTGAGTTCCCGGCTAGAATTTGTGTGCTGAGCACATCCTGCCCGAAGTGGCTGTTGAGTGGCAGATCTGCGTGCACCAGGCACTCTGTGGGGTTGTTCATCTGCAAGGCAGGAAGATGATCAGAAAGTTGCTTTGTCAGCGCTCTTCTGTTATCGTCTGTGTTTGTGCGTTTTATTTAAATATAAACATGATATAAATCTGTTAAGGCTATAGCTAAATCTGTCGTATGCTAACAAAAAAAATCTACTCTAGCAATTTCTTTTTGGACTTGGGCGTCGAAATCGTGCGCAAGGACACGCGGCGCGGCGTCTTGGCGTTCGGCGTGGTTCTGTTTGGCGAGGCAATCGCAGCCGCTTTCGGTGCTGCTGCAGCTGCAACTGGAGCTGCATCGGGTGCTGCCTTCACAGGCGTCATGCCCTCCTCCTGTGTATCCTCGTAGACCAGACGTATATCCTCGGTCCGCTCACAAGTCGCCTCGCTGATAGCCAGCTGTGTCTCCTGCGGCTTTTTCGCCACGCTCAACTTTTTGCACGGCGATTTCTCTGTTGTGGCCGCTGGCAGCGGACTTATGCCGTCCATGGCTAGCGGCCAGGCGTCCATGGCCTCCTCGACGACCACAGGCGCATTCACCACAGCCACGTCGATGAGGACACGTGGCGTGCGGCGTACTGCAATCGGCGTAGCATGTTTCGCGGGCAGTCTGCTGGGTGTTTGTGTGTTGCTGTGGTTGCTGTTGTTGTTGCTGCTGCCCGGCGTCCGTGGTTGCCGGCGCACCTGTATGGGCGTGGCCGGCCTGGACTTCTTCTCCGGCGACTCGAACTTCTCGTCCGAGCTGATGATCTCCTTGTCGAGTACCGCTTCGATCGGCTTGTGCAGCACAACAATCGGCTGCTTGAGCTTGCCTTGCGCCGGCTCCGCATCATCGCTGGCTTTACGCTTAATGGCAAGCGCCGCTGTGGGCGTGACATCTGTGGTTTTCCGCGGTGAACGGCGTATTGCAATGGGTGTGGGCTCCGCCACTTTGCGCGGCGAACGCCTGAAGGCAATGGGCGTGGGTTTCACTTCTGTTTTGGCCACAGCCTTGGGACTGCCGGAAGATGCTGCCGAGCTGCTACTCTGCAGCGACGAATCATTCTCCGCTTCCAAGTCAGTTTCTCCCATTTCTTTGCACTCATTTGTTGTGCTCTTAAGGTGCTTCGCTTCCGTGCTATTGGGTTTGAGCTTCTCCTGCAGCGGACGGCGTGTGGTTGACTCATCAGAAGAGGGCTTTCGAAGCTTTTGCTTTTTGATTTTGCGATTGCGCTGCGGCGCATTCTCGGATGTTTTTGCGGCAGCGCACAGCACTGCATCCATTTCTTCATAGCGCTCGCCGAGCTCGTTTTCGCCAAAGGTCAGCAGGGAGCAGAAGCCATCGGTGCTGGAGACGATCAGCACATTGCCATCGTTCGACCAGGTCAGATCAGTTAATCGTGTGTAGTGTATGTTGGAGACGATGGCAAACGGCACCGACTGTTGCGTGTCGTAGAAGAACACAGAATTTTTGGTGGCCACCGCATAGATCATTCGATACGGCAGCGTTATAATGGGCGGATTCTTGTCGGCATTGTACGGTCGCAGACGGTACAGCACGGGTGAACAGCGCACCGCCACGGTGTATTCATTGGGAAAGGGCAGCACAAAGGCCGGTGTACTCAGATCGTAGCGACTGTAGCCGTATGTGGCATTCGTGGGTTTCAGCACGCCATCGTAATCCGTCACGCCAGCGGGCGTGAGCAGTAGTTTTCCATCGGGCGTAAAGCAAAGGCGTCTGAAGAATGTCTGTAGCGTGCCATCGTGGTACAGGCGTATGCTACGACCGTGCAGCTCGTGGCCCTCCTTAACAGGCAAAGTGGACTTGCTGACGCGATGCAACACACGACGAGTATTGGCATCAAAAACTCGCAAATGTCTGCAAGGATTCATAAATTCAAAATAAAACCTTTAGTGATAAGCAAATCACTTACCTATCCGTGCTCATTGTGGCTATGAACTGGTTACACGGATCCCAGGCCACGCCCTGCACATATCCCTTGTGATCATCCAAAATGGCCAAAGACTTGCCTTTATGCACATCCCATAACATGGCTGTGTTGTCCACAGAGCCGGTCACTAAAAACTGTGAATTGGGCGCCCAGCTTAAGTCGTAGACATCCTCCCGATGGCCACGCAACACCTTCAGCGTCAGCCATACTTCCCGATCCTGTTCACAATTGCCATCAGCATCAACAATGTTTACCACTTCATGCTCTGCTTTCTGCTTCCATATAAAGACAACACTTTCATCGTCGCCTGAGGCCAGAAGTTCACCATTGGGTGACCAGCGCACTGTATTAACGGCTCGCTGATGCCTCGCCAAATCCGCCGCCAATTCCAGTTCAACGCCCTCACCTTCGATTTGGTTTACGTACCAAATGAGAACGTGCGCATCGGTGCCGCCCGAGGCGAGGCGGCACATTGTGGGTGCAGTTAAGCCAACGCTGTTGGACTGTATATCTACACTTAGCACTGGGTCGCGATTGTGCCAAGAGATTTCGGGTATTTTGCACTTCATTGTTGATTATTTAATAACTTACTTAAAGTATTATTTTGCCGAAGAGAAATGCTGACTTCGCGCCCAAAACTCAGCCAGCGATGTGCTGCGCAATGAAAACATCGTTGCATCGATACCCATCATTTTTAAATCGATAACATACCGCCCATACAGCTCTGCGGTTGTGCTCACGATATATCGGATGCAACAGCAGCCAACTTAATACTTTCGAAGTCGAAATTCGAGACACATCTGCTAAAATGGTAAACAAACGCCGTAATTTGCCAAATATTATATTAATCATTGCATTTTTAGTCAGTTACCTTACATACCGATGTCGGCGACATCAAAATCGAACTCTTTTGCGAGGCCTGTCCGAAAGCATGTGAAAACTTCCTGGCTCTGTGCGCGAGTGACTATTACAGCGGCTGTTGCTTCATAAGGAATATCAAGGGATTCATTGTTCAGACTGGCGATCCAACAAATACAGGCAAGAATGGCCAATCCATTTGGGGCACCAAGTTCGATGATGAATTCAAGGAAACAATTAAGGTAAAGCAATACAATTATTTACATTGAAAGCAATTAATGTATGGGTTTTGATTTCAGCACACGGATAGAGGCATGGTCTCCATGGCGAATAATGGACCCAATGCCAATGCCAGCCAGTTTTTCATTACGTACGCTGCCCAACCGAATCTGGATTTGAAATACACGCTCTTTGGTCGTATGATTGATGGATTTGATGCACTCGATGAACTGGAAAAGTTGCCCGTTAATCCCAAAAACTACCGACCGCACGTGGATAAGAAAATCAACGGTGTAACCATACACGCGAATCCGCTGGCGGCGTGATTAACAGTCAATTTGGATTGCATTAGCTAATGCACTTTGCATATATTTTCTAGAACTTAAGTTTTAATGATATTTTTGTTTTCATTTACATACTAATTAATTGAGAAACAGCTAATTGTGCAAAAGCTGCTAAAACTAGATATACATAAAAATCAGCCAAGTTGTCACACAAATTTTTTTTTCAGTTTGTATATATATATATATATGATTGCATTGCTCATTTCGCGTGAATTTTTTTTAAAACGTCTTTCGAACACTTTTGCACTTAGATTGATTGACTTATATTAGACAATATGTTTGATGATTGTAAAAACGAGTAACTAGAAAAGTAAAAACAAATGCTTACAAGAATCTCGCAAGAGTTTCACTACAAATAGGACTATGCATTATTTGGACACGCCATTGGTGATGGACTTGGCGGGCTTCGGGTGATCCTTCATGTGCTGCTCAAACATGCTGCGAATGTCGGCCAAAGCCTGGCAAATATTCTCAGAAAATCGATGCACATCCTGAAAAAAGATTAATATTAGATTTCAATTTATTGCTTGGAATATATTTGAAATACCGTTTGTGGACACGTAGCCTTTGCAGAGATATGGAAGAATATCAAATTTTCACCGGCTATAATATAGGAAACACCATAACCATCATCGGCGACGGGTCCAAAGCCGCCGCCGGCGCTAATGCAATTCGGATGCTTCTTTAAATCCATTTTGGGCGTCTGACCATGTGGTGTTTGACTAGTTGACAGGCGCCAGGGTTCGCTGAGCACCTCGTTGAGGAAGGGCGAATCCACTTCCAGATACTTTGAGACGACATACAAGCAGAACAGATGGCGATCAATGCCAGCACCGCACATGGCATCCTGATAGCCCAACTGATGGCGATCGCAAGCGTCTTTTAGCAGCTGCACACGATGATCGTTCTTAAATTAAAAAAATAAAAACGAAGCCATTAGACCTATTTATGCTTGGGAAGTACATGTTATATGTAATATCTACCGTTGTGTTGGGATCCTGCATGGCCTTTACCCATGCTGACGATTCTATGGTACAGGGGCGCACAGTTTCAGTGCGTCCTTCGCGGAACAATCGCGTCATGGAGGCCTCATACGTCAACGAAAACCGTCCGGCATCGCGATAATAGGCAAGTTGCAGTGCCATCTGAATGTAGGCATCTGGCGATAGGCGGCACTTCTTCATGAAGCCCTTGCCGTACTCCTGGTGTACTAATATGCGCAGATCAACCTCATTGACCAGCTTCGTAGCACAGATGGTGGCCTCCTCAATCTGCGATAGACACGGCTTTAGGTCCCAGTTGAGACGCGTGGGTGTCGGCGGCGCAAACTCCGGTGTACCCTTCGTATTGCCCGTTTCGTCATATCTATTGGAGTGTTATATAATGGGATTAGTCGAGAGTAATGCACAAAGAATGGAACATTTAAAGCATAGTTGGTTAGTCTTGTCAAATATGGGTTAAATATTAGTCAAGTAAGTGCATATAGAGCTTTAGTTAAAGAACCGTTAGCAACATTTTAGTAATAAGCAACATTTGGTAAAATAGCTCAGAGGGAGTTATTTTCTGATTCGATTCTTTAATCAATAGTAGGTTTTATATACACGTTTAGTTGGAATTTTACCCATCAATATCATCACCAAATATATATTCCCATAGATGTCCCATAACCGGTGCGTCCGCCCTATAAAAAAATGCATAAATTCAAACAATTTAGCCACAACCAAGGTTATAATGAATATGGTATAAAATTAGCACTATATATATATATATATTATAAACTAACGCAACCAAACCGACACCAGCAAAAATTAAACGCTGTATAAGTTGTCGGAGCATTTACCCGTCACTTTCAAGATCATCGATAATCAGATTCTCCCACATGTGTGAGGCGATGGCAGCGTCGGACCTTTTTTACACAATTTTTATAAAAATTATAAAGTAGCAAAATAAAAGTATGAACAAATTAAATCCTCGGGTAGCCGAAGATCAAATATGCTTGCACAGCGATTAGATATATATAAAAGACATGATTTATGTATATATAAAATGTGTTGCCAAAGTATTGAAAGCATTCTAAAATGGTGACTAACTAGATATATAAATGTCTGGTCTTGATAATTTATTAGTAAAATGTAAAGAACGAAATGTAAGTAGTAGTGAGTAACTTTGTTCAATTTTATATATAATAAAAGATGTTTCAGTTTATTTTCATTATGACAGCTATATTCCATTCATTTACGAATATGGATATATATTTTACATGGAACAAAAAGATATGTATTGGAGTAAGTTGTAAGAAACGGACGACTAAACTGTGAATTGCGATAAAGAATTTGTATATGTCTTTTTCAATATATTACATTTTCGTTAAAAAAAATATCATATAATAACTTAAATAATAAATTCTTGTTTTGCCTGAAAACAAATAGTTCCTATTATTAAAGGCTCCACTTACCAAGTGTGTTCTGCATTAAATCCGACGCGACCATTGTTGCCCACGCAGACGGTGAAGGATTTGTCGAACCAACGATTGTAGCCGTTGCCATGTAATAGCTTCTTGCCAAACGAGTCCAGCAGCTCCGGACGCGCCAGATCAAACTCGAAGGGCTCGTCGTCCAGGGAGAGCACAAACGCCGCTGATTCAATGGTGCGCAACGAACTGTGGTTAATGCCGCGTGAGAAGAAAGTGTTGCGTGCCTCGGCCCATTTGGAGCGATTCCAGGCGGTCAAAGCAGCCAAATGCTCCTCACCCTCCAATGGGCTAGCCTTGGCTTCGAGTATCTCCTTAATTTGACTGTGACAGAAAAATAATATAAATATTGATGAACGTACTTGCGATTCATTCATTGACTTACACTTGCAGCTCGCACGGACGTAGAATGCGGCCCTTGTAGTAAATAATCATCTTGTAGTAGCAGCCCTTGTGCAGCACCACAATGTGATTGGAGTCGCGGTAGTGGACTATGCGATCCGTTTCCAAGCCCGGTACGCGGACCGTGTTGAAGGTACGCTCATATTGCCAGGAGCAGAGCGGTATCATGCCCTGCACCATAATTGGCTGCAGTTCCTGGTGCTCAATGAGACGCCTGAAGTTGAGCAGCAGCGAGATGACATTGGCGGCGCGTGCCGACTGGATGTTGGTGAGATTCATGAAGATGGCATCGGTGCCGTAGAAATTGCTGTTCACACAGAGGGGACTGCGACCGCGCAGATAGACGTACTCCTCCCACCAATCGGAGACGTAGTTGGTGGACGTCCAGCTCTTTAGCAGTAGATACAATTGCAATTTCTTGCCAATTGTCTGCTCAAACTCCGTGGCCAATCCTTGCATGCGCTCGTAGTTCTCATCATCCAGCAGCGGGCGCACTGAGCGCAAATAACGCTTCATTGTATCATGTACAGAGGGCAGCGGTAGGCGTGGCAGCGAACCCTGAAAACTGTACAGACCCGGTTTGTTCCAACTGGACAGCACACGCACCACGGCCACCCAGAGCATGGTGCGCAAGGAGACGCGACTCCCCGGCGCTCTTGACTCGTACATCCAGCCCTTGTACATGAGCAGCACCTTCAGCGTGTAGCGCATGGTGAAGCATATGCAAAGCCAGACAATGAGTGCGGCAAAAAAGCAGGCGGTTATCTGCCAGTTCCACGTGTTGCTGGGCATATATACCAGAACTTTGTTGGTCAGATTGAAGGGCGCCTGATAGCCCGCAAAGTGCAGGCCCAGCGCAATGGCTGTGATTAGCCAGAGGCTTTGTATATGGGCCGGATACACACCATTCCGAATGCCATTCTGGAAAGTACACTTAAGTTGATCAATTGCTTAACTTGGGGTTATTTGTGGTTAATCTTACCCTGGCACGCGCAAGGCGTTTCTTCCAGGAACGCACTCCCGAATTGAACACCAGGTTGAGCACCTCGTGGTCATAGTTGATATCGAAGCCCTCGTGCGTTATCGAAAACGAGAAGGCGACGGCGGCATGGGCTTCAGCCATACCTGCGATTTATTTCTACCAAATGGCGCTGCGATTTAACAAACAAAAAAAAAGGTCTAGATTAGATACTGCGCTTAATCATACATACATATATTGCTTGTATTATTTACATCTATCGCAATTGAGTACATTATTATTTAGTCGTTAACGCTGCTTACGGATTTAGACAGTTTATTGACTGCTTTCGGACTTAATTAATTAAACTGATAACTGCAGCTTATCTACCGAATTACCAGACGTTCCATATGAGTCAATTTCTAAACTGCAATGAACACTTTTTTGATTTGAGAAAGTAAGCGACAAAACAGCAAAGTAATTAAGAAAGCGAAAGATCTCGAGAGAGAGATAGAGAGAGATAGTAAAGTAAAGAACAATAACCAAAACATATAAGCCTCACATAAAACTCTTGAGAATTGCAGAGAGCGGCGATATCTGATAGAGGGTGAATTAGAAGAGAGAGTGACGTTAATGAAGAGTAAAAGTAGAATAATAAATCGATTGAGAATAAAAACGAATAGGTAAGAGTTAGAACAGAAAAGAGAGAGTTGTGGGTACAATAAGCAAGACCACGAATGGGCAAAGCAAAGATAGTTAGAAAATGAAAGTGAAAATATTTCTAAGAGAAAGACGAAACAACACAACACAACGTGTGGAAACAGTAGATAAGCTGCACACGTGGGTGTTCCAATAAATTTTTAGCTTAATTGAAATGAAAATTCTCTGTTTAATACTATTCAGAAAACGATGATGCAGTTTTTATGCACCATTTAGATCACACATTTAAAAACACAATAATTTTTTAAACAGTTTAAACAGTTTTGCTAGTTTACGTTCAAAACACTGTAAATCTCACAGATGTAAAATGTGCAAACATAAATGCACTTTGGAATTGACGCAGTCGTTAGCCTTTGATTATTGTACTTTGATATTGTTTACAGGGCTCAGCCAAGTGTTTTGTAATCCTCGCATATTCTTTGTTAATTCTAGGGTATGAGAACTACGGAAAATGCGCCGCCGCTCACAATGGCAATGTCATAACAAATGTACCAGCAATTGCTGATTGACGTCACGGAGAAGTTCTCATGATAACCCCACACAGGAGCAGAACCGAAGCTCAAGATCTGTGCTGAACTGAAGGGAGAGGCAACTATTTATTGGCCATTGATTTGCTTTTTCTTTTTTTTTTGTTTTGTTTTTGCTGTCAATAGGCACTTGATTGAAGCAATAACTCAAATAGCCACAACAACTAATTGTGGAAGTACGCTCAACCACGTAGTTGATTTATCAAGTGTTTTGCGCGAGCGCATTTAATAGCTATTTTTGCATTATTTGTGTGCATACTAATTGTTTATTAGAAATGTGAGCGAGTCTGCTTGTAAATATGTATGTGTGTGTATGGCAAAGCGAAGATAACTGGCACGACAACCTTTGGTTTATGGGTTGGTTTTGTTGGCAACAAACGGCAAAAGTTGTTTTTTTCTGACTAAACATGAACCTTGGCTTGAACCCGACACGAAGAGCGGCCTGCAGCTGAAGGCCATTGCGGCAGCGGCAACAATATCAATACAAATCAACGATAATAATAATAATAATAATAATAGCAACAACAACAAACACAACCGTTTGTTATTTTCGTTTGACCCACTTTTGATTAGGCGTCTACGCGGCGTATGCGTATTATTTTTTTGCTAGACGATCGCTACCGGCTTTTATGTGTATGTATATAAATATATATATATATTTTTTTTTGTTTGTATAGCTCGGAGACAAAGCAAAACAAGAAATAAGTGTGTTGCTCTGTGTTTTTCTGTTTAATTCAGTTACCGCTGGGCAAAAAGGTACAAAGTCCAATTTTTAAATTTTTTGTTTCGCTTCTTTATATGTTTGTTTGTTTTTATTTTTGCTTCTTCTCATGGTTTTTTTTGTTTTTCCCATTATTGTTTTCGTAAAAAGCAGCACTTTTAAATTTTAAACAATTTATATAACCAAAAAAACAGAGAATAAAAACTATAAAAATGAATCTCAAAATGCGCTGATAAGAGAAGTGCGCCTTGCAAATGGGTTTGCTTCTTATCAGGTGGCGACACACTCTTGAAATTACGAGAATGTATGGAAATACAATCATATAGCGACAACAAAAAGAAGAAGCAAATGCAAATGCAAATGCAACGCATGCCGCACTAAATTGCATAGAAATGCAGAAATGAATATTGTTTTTGTATTTGTGACCTTCAATTAGTTCAGATTAAAAAAGAACAAACAATAACAACGAATGCAGTAAGACAAACCTTTGTGTGTGTGTGTATGTGTATGTATGTATGTATAAATTAGTACACGGTTTCACAGTTAATTCAATTATATAAAATAATTGCACTTTTCTTTTAAGCCCTAATACAAAAGCAAAAGTGAATTCCGTTAATAGTTTTTTTTACTTGCTTCACTTTTAAGCGGCTCGAATAATAGAGAAACCGAAAACAACAACTTGATCGCTTGAGCGTCGAGCGTCAACTGATTTCAGCTGCGTGGCGAGCACAGCGCATCGCATCGGGTCTCAAAAGCAGAACGACCGTGGCCGGCAACAGCGCCAGCAACAGATACAGACACACAAACATCTATATTTACATCTATAGCAAACAGATACAGATACAGATACCGTCAGATACAGTCACTCAAACGTACATAAGACATTGCTATGCCTCTCTCTGCTGCGTCACAGCCAAGAAAATTGGAGGCGCGCAGCGTTTGCCGACCCGGCAAAGCGATTAAAAATGTATCAATAAGTTTGCATATATATACAATGCAATATATATATATATATATGCATGACAAGTGCATGATATATTTTTATATATGGATATCAATAAATTGCCCTACGGCATTTAAATCTTACGCACACCCAGTTCTGGAACTGGGAACATATTACTATAGCCAATACGCATATATATCATATGTGTATGCGTAACTATAAATATAAATATATATATAGTATTGCACTAACTATGGGAAATAAAACGTGAATTGTATTTGTTAGGTCTGCGAAAAGTTATGGCAGGGCATATATTTTATATTATATTTATTTCACACTTTTTGTGATATACCAAATTCATGCTCAATATTATTATTTGCTGTTTTTTCTTTGGGTTTTATTTTGAGCTTTGAACTGCTGGAGAACATATCATGCAGCTGAATATATAATACGATGCATACAGCAACACGTTTTTAAGGCATGGATCTCATTCAAATTGCCACGAAAGTGTTCTGTATTCATTCAAAATTTATTGAAAGTGGTAAAAAGTATATTATTGAGAGCTCTCACCAATTTGCTCTACTCTACTACTAATAAAAAACAATTCTTTGAAATAGCCAAAACAATGTTTATTTAAAATGTTGTTGTTTGAACCCTACGACCTTGTGGATTCAATTTTTAACTAGAAGCTTAAACAACTTAAACTGATAGGGATTGATTTTCGTATCACTCGTTAACGAGTTTTATTTGCTTACACAGTTTGTTTTCTTTGCTAGAGGGCTCTTATTTGATCAGATATTTTAACATTTAAAATATATTTTTCGAGAGGCAACGATAAGATATTACTATTGTTTTTCTTTTTTTATTATTATTATAATGTCACATATCGCATTAGTGGTTTGTCTAAAGTTCAATTTAACGTTGGGGTCTGCGCAAAATTCGCAAGTTTCGTTAAATAGAACGCAATTTAAGTGGAGATAAGGAGCGGACAACCGGCTTAATACGCACAATAAATTCTCAGATATTGGCAAATTTTTGCTACAAAGTTAACTTCTATAAATCGTGACGCATTGTTATGTCTAGTTGGCATTTTACCGTAGACTAAAAAACACTTATCAGTCAAATGGGTTATATTTCGCTTATCAAACATATCTAAGCGTTCAGACGTTATAAAATATGCCCCCATGTGTTTGTTGAAAAGTTAAGGGAATTTGTGTAAATTTAGCCTTGAAAGATTAAAAGTTTTTCAGAGCTTACTCGGACAGCGCCGCAGCATTTGAATATATGATTCTACATTTGGACTTTGCACTGTGAGCATAACTTAAAATGCGCGAGAAAAAGCATCAGCGCGCGAATTTTTCGCCACGAACATGTCCGCCAACGGGGAGGTGTCAACGGGCTACGCCAATTGGGAATTCGGACCGGCCACACGCTGTTATATCATTTACTTGTGTCTGCTGCTTTAATTTCTAATGCATTTGCATATGCGGTCAAATTGATTGTAATTAAATACAAAGGGAAGTCTTCGTATTCCAATTGAATTGCATTAATACTAACTAATTTAACTTTGCTAGAAAACCAACTTGCTGATATTATGTTGTTTGTGCATGATATTGCCTTGCCGTCTTGCCATTTGTTGTTGTCTTTTTCAATTAGTTCGTGAGACACACACATTGACACTAACTGAGCGCTGAGACTCTGACTTGCTCCCACACAATTGCACCTGTTTGCATTCGTGTGTGTGTGTTGTCTGCCAGCTTTAGCTCACCCACTCAACTGAGAGCGCGGCAGCTTGGTTTTTGGACTTTGAACCTCGCTCAGCGTGCGAGCTAAGAAAATAAAACTGAAAAAGTCAACAACAAAATCGTAAAGAGGAGAGTTAAACGGTGTTGTAATATTATTATATTTGCTCTCTGTTTTCCACAACAAGTTTCCGAACGGCTGAATATGAGCGGAAAATAGAAAGAGGGGCTTGCTTGTGACCCAAATAACCGAAACAGGTTGAGCTGTTAATGTTTGTATTAAGCAATGCAGCATAGAGTAGGTTGTTGGGCCAAAACGTACTTTTCACCTCAACAGGCTATGTACGCGTGACCGAGTCAAAGATTAATGCACGGCGCCTGCGTGAGACGGGACGCCTTCCGTTCTTATTTTATTCTGTATACGTATGAGTACATTCAACTTACTTATGTATGTATGTTGTGTTGAAATAAAACTTGTTTCAATTGCAGGCAAAATAAACGCGCCTAATCCAATTGCGCTTAAAATAAAAGCAGAACGAAAAAAACAAAACGCACACAAGACGCAAACAAACACAAAAGCAAAATGTTGACAAACGATAAAGACGCGCGCGCAATGATGTAAACGAGCCAACACAAGAAAAGAGACTGAAGAGCCGACTCTGAACCACTGAGAGAGAGATGTAAATGGCACGAGCAACAACAGTGCACAACGCGAATGTACGACCGAACATATGATCAAAGCTACCCGAGTGTTAGGGTAAGCAGAGTAGGGTGACCATGCGCCCGCAATTTGTTGCTGCAATTATTTTATTATATATATATGATTTCATTAAACATGTTATATGAAGTGCACATAAAAAAAAATACCCAAAATTTATTTTAGGTTGGAGATTTACTTAAACTGATACTGTCATTGTTTTTCTTTTTTGTTAACTTAACCTTAAAACATATTGCGAAACTTATTCGACAGGTTCAGCCTTTTGCTGATCCTTTCCCTCCACAGGATTTGAGAGTCCGCGTATGCTAACATCGTAAACAACCTCTTCAATCTTTTTCACATCGTATTTGAGCGCATCGAAACGTTTGCGCAAGCCATCGTTCTTCATGTTGAGCAACCGAAAGCCCGTGTTTAGATCACCAATGAAATGTGAAATATTTAAGGGGCGCTCGTAGTCACCCATTGTGACAGAATTTGTAGCGAAGCGCGAAAGTTCCGATGCGAGCAGCAATATGCCTAGCAAATAGTCCTCAATGTCCAAATGAAAACCATCCGAATGTTTGGTTTTTACTGTTTACAGAACGGATGACAACTATTAATGTAAAACGAGGTTTATTTTTTATTTTTAATTACTTACAGCCAAGCATTTCGGCTGCCGTTTCCCGCGTCACCAAAAAGCCCGCCTCCAGGTAAATGACCAAAGCAATCAGAAATATCAAACGTTGGGTAATGTACGTCCAATGGTCGGAATAACTGCAAACAGAAAGTGGCACATGAGACGCCTACACAAAACTAGAAATTTACTGTTTCAAACAAAGAAATTTTTCTTACCGGTAATATTGGCCAGCCGGTACCAATGCGGAGAGTTTTTGATATTTTTCAGCGCAGGCTTCGATTTGCTTGCGGGCCAAGCCGCAGGCATTGCTTACTATATAAAGTAATTTATATATTGATATAGGTACAAAAATGGTTTCATTAAATACAGCTTACTCTTGCTTAAATCGGAATGTATTATTTGTAGTTGTATTGTTGCCTCCTTCGCCAGATGCTCAATTTCCCGCACCACAATGCGGATGTTCTGTGGAATGCGTTTTACTTAATCTGCCAGTTGGCAAAAATAGCAACAATTTTTTACTTACCTCACGCAACTCCTGTTCGTTGTCTATATACTTCTGATAGTTTGAGAAAACTTCCATGTTTACAAAATTCGACATTTTGTTTGCCAATTGCTGCTTGTTTACACCGGTCTCTCGAAAACACACACACAATCTAAGTCAATTTTTATCGAATAACAGTGTTGCAGTGAACGAGAAATATCGATATAAGTGCTCACGCCAGTCTCGTGCATTGATTCACAGATGTGCTCTCTGCTTCGTGTGTCGTGCTTCTGGTGTCTGCTTAATTAAAGTCAAAGTCAAATTCAATTGTTTAAAATGTCCTACGTAAGTCTAAAACGAGTGGATATAATTATTTTTTAAACAATGGCTTGTACTTATAGGGCGGTGGTTACAATCCTTATGGTCAGCCTGGAGGTGGCTATGCCGCACCACCAGGTGCCTTTCCGCCGCAAAACGCTCAAGTTTCTCCACAAGCTCAACAGTGGTTCGCCATGGTGGACAGGGACCGTTCAGGAAAGATAAACTCTTCCGAGCTACAGGCCGCTTTGATTAACGGGCGTGGACAACAATTTTCGGACAACGCATGCAAGCTAATGATAAGTAAGTCAGGCATGCAGCCAAGAATAAAGGCGTGAGTCAGTTAAATGTTTTTCTTTGTATACCCTCTGCCAAGGGAATTGGTTTTTTATGAGGATGGCCAAAACGTGTTGAAAAATTCGTTAAATCGATGGTCTGAGTTGGTTCTGTAAGAATTGTATGGAAATGTCATAAAGCTATCTTTGGGTCGTTTAAATTTTTAGTAATTTTAGAAGTATTCTATATGATTTGCAAAATAATAGTATAGGTTTAGTATTAAACGTCCAAAATTGCCAAAGATAGCATTTCCTTCATGTTATAAATATAAATATGTGTTTAAATATTTGCCAGGTGCTCTTTAAAAAATTAAGTATCTCACACGTGCATGTTTGTTTAGAATGACGGCTGGGCACTATCTGAATAAACATGCGTTTATGTGTTTACCCAACGGTTTATTTTGTTTATTGGACTTATCTCATGGTACATTATGTTCTTCGTTCACAGGCATGTTCGACAACGACGCCAGTGGGACCATTGATATCTTTGAATTTGAAAAGCTCTATAACTACATCAATCAATGGCTGCAAGTTTTTAAGACCTACGATCAAGACGGCTCCGGGCATATTGAGGAGAGTGAACTTACACAGGGTAAGCTTTCAGCTCTACTATATCGGTCTCTATAGTTAAAAAATCGTGCCAAAATTGGAAAAAATGTTGACATGTAAATTTGTTGGACCCATGGGTATCAAATTTCAAAAACCCATAAATTTGTCAAAACTGAACCGATTTTCATGTTTGATAGCAATCTGATCATGATTTTTCATAAATATTGATTTTACATTTAAATTCATTGAATTTTTGGAAAAAAATTTTTTTTTGATTTTTTTGGAAAAAAGCATGTACTCCCCCCTTCTTAATTTTCCAAAAAAAAATTTTTTCAAAATTTAAAATTGCGAGTTTGCACTTTTAATCGATTTTACTGGCCATAAATAGTATAAAAAACAACATTTAACATGATTCTGAGGGGGTCAAATTTTTTGTCAAAAATCATGCCAAAATTCAGAAAAATTTGGACATGTAAAGTTGTTGGACCCATGGGTATCAAATTTCAAAAACCCATAAATTTGTCAAAACTGAACCGATTTTCATGTTTGATGGCATTCTGATCATGATTTTTCATAAATATTGATTCTACATTTAAATTCATTGAATTTTTGGAAAAAAATTTTTTTTTGATTTTTTTGGAAAAAAGCATGTACTCCCCCCTTCTTAATTTTCCAAAAAAAATTTTTTTCAAAATTTAAAATTGCGAGTTTGCACTTTTAATCGATTTTACTGGCCATAAATAGTATAAAAAACAACATTTAACATAATTCTGAGGGGGTCAAATTTTTTGTCAAAAATCATGCCAAAATTCAGAAAAATTTGGACATGTAAAGTTGTTGGACCCATGGGTATCAAATTTCAAAAACCCATAAATTTGTCAAAACTGAACCGATTTTCATGTTTGATGGCATTCTGATCATGATTTTTCATAAATATTGATTCTACATTTAAATTCATTGAATTTTTGGAAAAAAATTTTTTTTGATTTTTTTGGAAAAAAGCATGTACTCCCCCCTTCTTAATTTTCCAAAAAAAAATTTTTTCAAAATTTAAAATTGCGAGTTTGCACTTTTAATCGATTTTACTGGCCATAAATAGTATAAAAAACAACATTTAACATGATTCTGAGGGGGTCAAATTTTTTGTCAAAAATCATGCCAAAATTCAGAAAAATTTGGACATGTAAAGTTGTTGGACCCATGGGTATCAAATTTCAAAAACCCATAAATTTGTCAAAACTGAACCGATTTTCATGTTTGATGGCATTCTGATCATGATTTTTCATAAATATTGATTCTACATTTAAATTCATTGAATTTTTGGAAAAAAAATTTTTTTTGATTTTTTTGGAAAAAAGCATGTACTCCCCCCTTCTTAATTTTCAAAAAAAAATTTTTTCAAAATTTAAAATTGCGAGTTTGCACTTTTAATCGATTTTACTGGCCATAAATAGTATAAAAAACAACATTTAACATGATTCTGAGGGGGTCAAATTTTTTGTCAAAAATCATGCCAAAATTCAGAAAAATTTGGACATGTAAAGTTGTTGGACCCATGGGTATCAAATTTCAAAAACCCATAAATTTGTCAAAACTGAACCGATTTTCATGTTTGATGGCATTCTGATCATGATTTTTCATAAATATTGATTCTACATTTAAATTCATTGAATTTTTGGAAAAAAATTTTTTTTTGATTTTTTTGGAAAAAAGCATGTACTCCCCCCTTCTTAATTTTCCAAAAAAAAATTTTTTCAAAATTTAAAATTGCGAGTTTGCACTTTTAATCGATTTTACTGGCCATAAATAGTATAAAAAACAACATTTAACATGATTCTGAGGGGGTCAAATTTTTTGTCAAAAATCATGCCAAAATTGAGAAAAATTTTGACATGTAAAGTTTTTGGACCCATGGGTATCAAATTTCAAAAACCCATAAATTTGTCAAAACTGAACCGATTTTCATGTTTGGAGGCATTCTGATCATAATTTTTCATTAACATCGATTCTACATTTTAAATAAATGCATTTAAAAAACTTTTTTTTAATAAGCAATCGGTGACGCGCGACTTCAGCGTTCTTACTTGATTTTTCCATAACTGTATTAAAGTTCTGTACATCTTGTTCTTTTACAGCTTTTACCCAAATGGGCTTCCGCTTTACGCCCGAGTTTATTAACTTTCTGGTGAAGAAGAGTGATCCTCAAAATCACAAGGAAGTGTCGGTGGACCAATTTATTGTTCTGTGCGTGCAGGTTCAACGTTTTACGGAGGCCTTCAGACAGCGCGATACGCAGCAGAATGGCACCATTACCATTGCATTTGAGGACTTTTTGAGTGTTGCGATCGGTTGTTCATATTAAAGGGAAACTCCTCCAGAAGTTACAATCAAAAACATGCCGCACACACACACACACATGCCTTTAAAGATGCAATTTTAATTCCGATTTTTTAATGAGTACATTTTGTTTAAATGAATGGTGAATGTAAATCTTATTTCATGTCTGAAAACTCACATTGTAATCTCCTCTGAAACACATAAGTCATTGTTATTGCAATTTTACTCGCTATAAGTACAAAATCAAACACAATAAAAACGTATATATATATTTATATTTGTAAATGTAAAATAATTGTGTTTTATTTAAAGTGTGAACATTGTGAGTATATAGATTAAAGATAATACATGTCTTAGTTTGTTATTTTCAATTTAAATGTTTTATGCAGTTGCACTGCCAAAACAATTCCAATAAATGTCTTCGCGCTTCTTTGGAAGTCGTAATCATTACAGTTCCGCCCAAAATGGCAGTTGAGAACTTCAGCAGTTACGCATATAAATATAAAATTTGATAAAAATACATTTGGATATAAAAAGTATTTCGTTTTTGGTCTGGGAATCATATTAAAAATTCTCTTTTCTCTTTTCTTTTGGTTATAGGTATACAATCGTAAAATAAAAACACTAATTATAATTGCTTTCAGTCTTAAAAAGTCAATCTTTTTTATAAATCATACGTTTTGGTTGTTAAAGTTAATAAAATATTTTAATCCATAATTGATTGGCGATTCTATAACTATAACTTTTGAATAATTAGCACAAAATCAGTCAAAACTTGTTCGTATAAAATAAATACCTAATATGGCATTAATCGAGGAGATCACTTAGACAAAGTGTGGAAAAAGTTTAAGGAATAAGGGAATGAACTAAATATATAATTAAAAAGAGATCTTTGGATGTGGACAATGTGTTGGTAAAAGTTAAAGATTGGGCAAGATATCTTTTTTTCTCAGACGATCACTTCGGCTCCATCTGATCTAGTGTACGGTATGTTAGGCAAATAAAACGCTAATTGGTTTGGCATTTTATTGTTATGGGTATGTTGGCTTAAATTTGACGGGCTTTCGTATAGCCTTAAATAAATCTGAATGTGCTCGGATGTCGCAAGTAAACATAAGTTGCACAAAATAAATCGCTTAATTCATAAAAATCCATACAAAAATATTCGCTTAGGTCAATAAAAATATCATTTTGCAAAATTTTAACATCGTCTCTCACTCACTTTTCTCAACTTGTTTGTTTTGCGTCTGCTTTCTGGAAATACATTTACATTTGCTATAAAATTGTTGTAAATAATACGTTGTATTGAAAATATTGATCGCTTAATACTAATTGGTTTTGCGTTTGTGATTTTGATTATATGCTTGATTAGAATTGTTTGCACTTCTTATAAATCATAAACTATTCTTATTACAATTAAACATAAAAATAATGATATATAAATATTATTGGTTTTTCTTTTTTGGATGACACACATAAAATGACAAGAGAAAATTCATGTTTTTTTTGTTTTTTTTTTCTGTAGACAAATTAAAAAAAGACAATGTTCGTTTCAAATGGGACAAAATCATTTTGAAATTGAAATGGAAGTACCAATTGTTTGCCCCTTTAGTGGCCCACCCACATTAGTTTTTGTGTATTTGGTATCAATCGTATGTGACAATAGCAATCAGCTTGAAATTCGCAATCACTTATTGCAGTCAATGATCAGCTTGCCCTGTGAGTCATCGGAGATGGAGCCGCTTAGGCTCATCGCGCCGCCTTCCATGTTCACGGAGTACTTGGAGCGACGCTTGCTGGGCAGCTGCGGCAGATCCGTGTGGTGTTTGCGCACGTGAACGCCAAGATTGCCGCGCTGCTTAGACTTGTACGGGCAATAGGGGCACTGATGCGCCGGCTCCTTGCCGCCGCACTCGACATTCTCGTGGCGACGCAGCGTCGACTTCCAGCGATACTTCTTGCCGCAGTGACGGCACTCGTAGACGGGCTCACCGTCCAGGCCGACGCCGTTGGGGCTGGTCACACTGCCATTGCTGCTGCTGCCCCCATAATCGCTCAGTGTGAACTCTAGCTGGCGGAAGGCCTGCGCCTGGGCCTCCTTTATGGAGCTGGTCGAGCTGTTCGCATTCGCGGTGAACATATTGAGAGCATAGTTGCCAAACTTGCCACCGGCGCCGTTGCCACCCGACTGATCCATCAGCTGTATATCATCGAAGGCGTTGTAGCGTGCCTCATCCTCATCCTCGGTCGAGGAGCCCGGCTCGTTCTCGCATTCCGAATACCGCAAATCGCGCTGCTGCTGCTTGCGCAACAGATTCTCCAATATTTTCGTGGGCGTCACATCGCTGGCGCTCATATTGCTGTCCGGCTCCTCCTGTACGCGACGCTGTGGCGTCTGGTGGCGCAGGATCTCCTGGGCGCGCAGCTGCTGCTGAAAGCTGTGCAACCCGTTGCGCATCAGTGCCTCGGCTATGGCCGCCGCTGGTGGCTTGTGCACCGGCGGTGCTGCTGTTGCTGCCGTTGCTGCTGCTGCGGTATTTGCCACCAGCACGGAGGTGGGTATGGCCGTTATGCTCGGCATGCCAAGTTCATTGGCGCCGGCCGCTGTCTTCATTGAGTACTTAAGGCGCGGATGAAATGCACCAGCGCCAGCGGCAGCGCTCAGTTGTTGCATCTCATCAGCCAGCAAGTTTTTTGAAGCCGTCTCTGAGGCGGCACCATAAACGGCAATCGCAGCGATGCTCGACGGCTCCATTGTCTCCGCCGAGGTGGGCGACACCTGACCGTACTTACTCAGCTCGACCGGATCCTGCTGCAGTTGCTGCGGCTGCTGTTGCTTGGGCGCCTTCGCCGATTTGGTCTTATAAAACTCGAACAGCATATCGGACACCTCCGACACGGACAGACGCTTGCGCCGCGATCCGGGCAACTGCAGCTTCTGCTCCTCCCGCTTAACATTGAGAATGCTGCGCTGCAGTCCGCGCTGAATTTCGCCGCTGGCCAAGGCTGGTGCAGTGTTCTCCTTGCGGCTAAGATCTGTAGGCGAGAGCATTTCCGATTAGTTTCAATGACTCCAAAAATAAATGTTGTAAAAATTATTGACAGCTCTCCAAAAAAATACAAATATGACATAAATATATATGTGATAACACAAATGAAAAAGCAAATGATGAGTTTTCATTATTGACCGAACTGAATCTGGGCTGCTTGGGTTAGGTGTAACGAGAAACAATGGGTGGGTTAGTGCTGTTGTTAAAGCATGCAAAAAAAATTATAAATTGTTATTTAAATAAACACACTTTGTTTTCAAAATAAATTATTAAAATAGTTTGTTTTTGTTTTGCAAATAAATAAAGCTAAGTACACATAATTTTAAAATTTATTATATAATTTTTTAATATAACACATGAAATGAAAATGAAAATAATGTAAAAGCCGCTGGCAGTGGTTGCATTTTCTTTTTTCGTTTTGTTTTTTGCGTATGAAAATGAAAATGTGATTTTGATTTTTGTATTGATAATTTGTTGTTGTTGTTGTTGATGTTGTTGTTGTGGTGGTGCTGATGGTGTTGGTGGTTGTTCTTGTGATTTGTTTCTACCGTAACCAAAATAATTTTTGTTTTCTTTACCTGTCGCATATCTAGAAAAATAAAGAAAATAGGTTAGTGCTATTTTTCTCAAGTTTGAATAATTAAATCCAAGTTTGCGCTGTCAAAACAAGCTGAAAATACAAAAAAAGAAAACTTAATTAATATTTATTTGAAGCTTAATGGATTAAGTGCAGTTTAGCTTTGTGTTGTTGTATGTGAATAGCTTTAAGCGGAGCTTTTAGTGGTGCACTTTTTATTTAATTAGCACAAGCTTTTGCTGAATTAAAGCTTTGCAGCTTTAGCTCAGTTTTGCATATATTAATAAGAACAAAACACCCACGCGCAAGCGCTCGGAAAAGCGTCCACACGGCAACACAAGCGAAACTGCACTAGACGACGGCGCAGCTTAACAATTTTCCAAGCACTGCAGCAGGCAGACGACGCATCCTCAAATCCGAAAGGCTGCGCTGCAGCTGCAACCAATGGCAGGCAAACAAATGCAGCAATAACATTCGGGAAAAATCTAGTTTCGTGTGGCCTGCTAGTGTTGGTGTGTGTGTGTGTGTGTTTGTGTGTGTATCTGTTGCTGCTGCACAGCAAGTGTACCCAAGGCTTAAGGCCTGCTTGATCCGGGTCCTTGATTTATTTTTACTCTTTGCTCATTTTCCATTTTCGTCTACCTAACTCGCATTCCTGCTATTTCTGGCATGTTCCAGGCAAAACTCTCCCACAGAAAACTTTCTCTGCGCGCTAGAGCGAGAGTGTGGGCTGACTGAGAAGAGAATAGAAAGATAGAGAGAGAGCGAAAGAGAGAGCGCGATCGAGAGAGTGAGTGCAATAATGAAAAGCATTTGCGCAGGCGCACATTTCATCTATGCATGCACACATATACATATTTATATTGTGTGTGTGTGTGTGTGTGTTTAAAAGCAGCTTCCGGTGGTGTTTCGGGTGTTTTCTTTCCTACAGCTGTTAGCAAATGTTCATATACACATAACTACATATACGTATATATATATATTTCAAGGTCAACATATGCAAGGCATATTGCATTTCAAAGCAAACTTAAGGGAGGACTTGATACAAATTATTGAAATTCGCTTTTTCTAATGCTAAAAGCGAATTTCAAAAATTGTATCAGAAGTCAAAGTAAGTAAAGTAATAACTTTTGGGGTAATGTATACCTAAGCTATCTTTATTTATTGTTGTTAAAGTATCGCACTCAGATTTAAAAACTAATCTTCTTTATGCAAAGCCACACAAAATTATTGGCAAACATTTTTTCACTTTGCTGCTATTTTGGGACATTTTTGTAATAATTAATTAAACTTATTTATTTATCCTGTATACCCTAACTAATTAACTTCAAAATTGAGGCAACACATTTTTGAAACTTACGTTTTAGCGATTAATTTTTATTTTACTTAACTTTTGAGTATTAGCACATATAGTATATACACACATACATATACATATGTGTTTAGCTATAAAATTGAAAAGAGATACTGTCCGTAAGTTTAGAATGTAGGTTCATAAATACCAATTAAAGATAATCTTTGCCTTATATTTCTTATTTTCCTAATCCCTTAAGCATTATAGAGAAATTAAGGATTATATGAAAAAATATATAGAAGCTTAATTTCGCATAATTGGAAAATATTTTCTATCAGATCAAATTTGTTTCACATTAAAACAATATAAAACAAGTGAGATTGCTCTAGTCGGGACCGCCCGACTAGTAGATACCCTGAACCCAGAAATGAACACATACACACACACTCTCGGCAGTTGATGAGTATGGATCCTATTAAAAATAATAATAAAAAAAAAAAAACAATTACCAACGGAAAAAGAAATGTTCCGCAGCCGGGGCTTGAACTCGGTCTCCCCGTCTTAAGATGCACGACTCTTACCAACTGCACCACACTACCACATTTTTCGCGAACGATATAACATTACTTAACCATCGCAAAAAGGCGAGGAAAACGAAAATTTTGCAGTTGTCATTAAAACGATACAAATTAATAAAAATAATAATTATAAGTAAATAAAAAAATAAAACAATTCATCATTGCTCCACCATACCATCGCTGAATTCGAACCCGGACCTCCGCGTTACGCGGCACAACTCTTACCCACTGGACCACGCTCTTACTTCACTTCGTTGTGTTAAAATTCAATTTAACCGTTGCCTAAAAAAATTCCTAGGAAAACGCAAGACTTTCTGGACGTGCATATGTATGCGTGCACATGTACACAGAAATTGCCAAGCAGCTGCGCTTTGCCCCCACTACTGAAAATAGATTCTTGATTTGCTCGTAAACTAAATGTACGATCGTTATGAAATTTTCAGGACTTATTCAGATCATCGAAATGTATCTACAAACCAATTTGCACGTGTGTAGTATTTGATTTGTGTTTTTGGTTATATTGATATTGGGGGCGATTGGGGGAGGTATCCAAAACCTGAAGGGCTTAAATTCTTCGTATGTTTTACGCGAACATAAAAAAATAAATTTGGTGGCTCTAGCTTTTATAGTTTGGGAGTTATGCTTAAAAAACCGAGTCAAAAAAGCGATAAATATCGATAATAAGAAAACGGAAAGAGTTATCGATGTTTTGAAATAAACTTGATCTGCGTATGGTATATACAAACCGATTGAGACCAAGATCAGCTTTCTAGCTTTTGTAGTCTCTGAAATCGACGCGTTCATACAGACGGACAGACAGACAGACAGACAGACGGACATGGCTAAATCGACTCGGCTAGTGATGCTGATCAAGAATATATATACTTTATGGGGTCGGAGATGCTTCCTTCTGTCTGTTACATACATTTGCACAAAACCATTATACCCTTTTACCCATTTTCAATGGGTTCAGGGTATAATGAGTGTTTTTAAAATATCTTCACTTCACTTCAAAGTCAGCTGCTTTATTAATTACTTTATAGGAATTGGTCATTAAAGCAAACCCTATTTAAGCGTAAAGCGTTTTTGAAGTCTGGTAAAAACGAAAATTTAAAATGAAGCGATACAATCGCATCCAGCGCTTCCAGGAATTTAACATTGAAATATAAAAATAGCTTCAGACCCTTGGAACTTGCGTGTGTGTGTGTATGTGTGTATCTGTGTGTGTGTGTGTGTTTAGCCTGTGCTCGTTGGTATCCTGTTTACTGGACTTTGCGAAGGCAAAGCCCAAAAGGAAATAAAGAAAATGTATAAAAATAAAATTCAGGCAGCAAGGCGAGCCTGCGCACATTGCCAAATGGAAAAACGTTGGAAAATGCGCCGTGGGAAGCACAAAAGCAAAAGCCGAAGCCGAAACAGCATAAAAATAACACACACACACACATACAGAAAAACCACACAAAGAGCAGAGTGAGAGAGTGTGAACGAGAGAGAGAGGGAGGAAGAGCCAGTGAAAACTTATTTTAGAGAGAACCCAGTTCGGTACGTGATTTATCTGCGCACAAATGTTTTTCGAATGCATTCTGTTTAGGTTCGTATGTGGGTGTTTGAGATCCCAAAAGGAGATATGAGCACTGTGGCAGTACAGTCCAGTTGGTTGCGCTTTGTGGTTGGCCAATTTTGAATGGATTGTGCATTGATTTCAAGGACAGAGCCTGAAACCACCCCTCAACAGGAACAATGGCCTGAAACCTGTTTTGGTTAAAGGATTAGGCTCTTTTGTATTGAAATGTTTAACGAAATGGAATTATTTCAGTCAGTTTATAATGAACATGTGGTTAAAACGAAGCATATATATTTATATACTTGAATATTTACCTGTGACGAGCATTCAGATTTGCCAACATTGTTTTTCAAACCAGAATTCTTATCTGTAAACAAGAAAATTAAAATAAATAAATTAATAAATAATAATATAAATGTAATCAAATAATAATAGTATATATAAAACTGAAATAACATACCAAAATCAAATTGAACATATAAATCCTGCTTTGGTTTTTTCCACATGAAATTCGAAAAAGAAAAAAATAAATAAAAATATTAATAATTGATAAGAATACATATAAAAATTTATCAGCGGATTGATTGTTGTTGTTGGTTTAATAATTTCAATGTAATTCAATATATATATATTTTTTTTTGGCATGAGCTTTGTTTCTTTTGTTTTTTATTATTAGCAACAGGTATAAAAAGCTTAAATTGGTCCTCATTTTAATCGGCTAATTAAACGCCTAGTTTAACAATAGTTTACTCTAATTTAATGGCTTACACGCAAGTTGGCTAACACAATGAAAAAATAACTAAACTCGTTCGCACTCTTCTCGTAAAAATGCTTGAAAAACAGCTTTTCTCGAAAATACAAAACGAGTGCTTCAATTCTAAGCGAGTTTTGGCGTTGCTTAATTACAAAATTAACTAGCAATTCACCATTGTTATGAGCTTTTTGCATAATATATGTAATTTTTGGTCTCAATTTGGTAAATATGTGTGTGTTTTTTTTTTAATTTTAACAATACAAAAATTAACTTGGAATCCTTACTTTATTTCGCAATTTCAGCCTTAGCTCCGTTAAAAATATGCTGTCAATTTTCTTTTTTTTTTTTAAACTTTCATTGTTTTTCTCAATTTTTTTCTTGTTTTTTTTTTGTGTGGACAGAGTGATCTCTATGTTGTTTCTAATACTATACGAGCAAAACTTAAAGATTAAGGCAACTATTTTCACAAATTTTTTGCAAGTCAAAAAACAAATTTAAAAAAAAATTAAATTAAAATAAAAACTTTCTTAAAGAAGCTGCTACATTTACTATACAAAGAAAATTATATGTAATTAAAATGTTCCAATAATATTTTATAATTAATTGCGCTTTAAGTCTATATTCTTATAATATTAATCTTAAAGTCCAGCGAATATATTAGAAATCAATTGAAAAAAAAACTCTGGTGTTTATCACTCAGCCACAAAACATTTGTTGTGCAGTTTCCAACTATTTTGTTAAAAAATCTCTTGAATTCTTCTTAAATCAAAACCGAGTGCTCCTTGCGCATATGCTCGTTGAGGAAGGCCTGGGAGCGGTAGACGCGGGCGCACAGTGGACACCGGTTGAGCTCATATTGGGGCGTTCGCTTGGAGCTCTGGCGCGGCAGCTTGCGTCCGGCCACCAGGCTGCTGGTGTCAATGTGCAGATTCTGCGGCAAATGTGGCACCAGATGCTGCAACGAGCGAGCCGTCGAAATCGATGCCAATTGCTGCAGGGCTATCAAGGCGTCGGCATTGTTGACCAGCGGTTTTTTGCCAATGTTGTTGCTGCTGCTGCTGCCGCTGTTATTGCTGGTGTTGTTGTTGTTATTGGGTGACTGCCGCAACGCCGTTGATGAAGGTTCGTCGTTCTCGCTCTTCGTCTCGCGCGCTGCAGTGCACTCCTTGGCCTTGCCCAGCTGCTTGGATGTGCTGGGCGTGGCTGCGTCTTGGCCGCGCAAATTGTATTTCCTGGCCGTGCTCACTGCAAAGAGAAAACATTTTCCGAGCTAATCAAAATAAAAACGTAAATCATAAGTTTAATGTAAAAACCGAACTAGAGAACAGCAATTGCCTAAACCAAAAACTAATTAACTTTGTACACAAATAATTAATTAATAAATTAATAAAATAAGCAATAAGCAATAAGCACACATACACACACACACAAATATGTACACACATTAAAAAAAAAAAAGAAATGCATTTTCCATATGCGAGTTTCTTTCTTCATTTTATTTACACAATAATAGAAATTCACGACTTTGGCATTAACGAGAAACTTGGCTACTAATTACATCAGTTTTTAACTTAGAAACAAAAACAGCCCACTTTTCAAAAACCCACCCCCACCCACCCACGAAATGTTCTTAACTTAAGTTGAGATCATCTGTTTCATTTTCCACTTTGATTTCAGTCGTATAAAGGAACATCGGATCAAATGCGCCCAAACGGCGACCTGTTGTTGTTGTCGTTGATGTTGTTTCTGTTCCTGTTGTTGTTCTTTTTGCTGCTGCTTGCTTTTGCTTTTGATTCTGCCTGTAAATATATCTGCGCTCAGCGGCCAGCTCAGCTTCGTGCAGCTTCTTGTGGCGATTCAAATGGGAGCGTCGCTTGAACCACTTGAGGCAATAGTCGCACTGGAAACGCTTAAAGTCCTGGCACTCCTCGTTCTGATGAAGCATCAGGCGATTCATCGTGTTGTAGTAGCGTCCGCATTGGCACAACAGCTGATTCTTCGGACCATGTCGCACGAAATCTACGCAGCGATAGGTGATACAAAAAATACAAAAAAAAAAAACAACAAATGGCACCAATAAATAACTGCAATATATTAATGCAACAGCAGGTACACACATATATATATATATATAATATAGGGATATATGCCAAAGATGATGTTTAGCTGGATGAATACACAAATTCGTTTGAGATCAACATTTTGGGTCTTTTATTATTGAGTTTATCTACTAAGATGAAGCAAAATATTTTGTTAAATGCGTTTTTTCGTTTTTGCTTTCGTTTTAGTTACTTAAACAAAAAATTTGGCTAAAAATGAAAAGAATTAAAGACCTTTTTGTGTTGGTATTTGTTGGCAACAATCTCAGCAGCAGCGACAGCAACAGCGACGGCGCCTAGAAAAAGAAAATCATATTAATAATAGGCATACAAATATAAATAAAAAATATAAACAGTTTATTAAAAATATATATAAAAATTTAAATAAAATAGTTTCAAGTTTAAAACATGCACAAAGCGCATAAATTGTAAACATTTATTAATTTATTTATTATCATATACAATTTTAAATATAAGTTTATGGTTTTTGTTCAAGTCTGACACAAATACTTATAGAGTTTTTTTTTAGTTTTTAAAATTTGCACATTTAAAGTGTGTGCTAAATTACGTATGTGTGTGTGTGTGTGTACTTACACTTAAAGTTAATAGCTGCACTTGAGCAACAATTCAACTTAATTAAAGTTTTTTTTTCTTTTTAGCTGTTTTGGCTAACGAAATTCGTTTAAAACTTATGCGACTAATTTAAATAGTTAATTATTTAGGTTTTTTTTTTGAGATCATATCTTTGGCTATATTACAAAATACTACATACTGTTCGGAATAGTCAGATTAAAACGTGTATATATGTCTACCTAAAAGTAAGACAACAACAAATGCTAAATTTATGTATCTATATAGTCTAACCGCAGTGAACATTTTAAAAAGAGACCTGTTCTGGCTCTAACATTAACGACAAGTATTTTAAACAATGTTTTTGAAAGGTAAAAATACAAATTATTGTATATTAAAATGAAAAATAATTGGCAAAACTCTGAAAACGAGCCTATCATATTTTTAGGATTTTTATAATAATATAAAGGAAACTGAATATTTGAAAATAAAATTTGTTTGAAAATTTCAAAAAAACTTTCTACAACATAATTTCACATGACTCTAACAAACTATCCCAATTATAATTGAAGTCTTAGGCCTGCAGTTCATTTTCCCATCGTCTCCCCATATCGGACCTAATTGCTGAGGAGCAGCGAATCGCCAGTTTCCGTGTGCTTTTGATTCATGTGTTTGCGCAAATCGGATTTGTATTTGCATTTGTGCGGACAATGCGGACACTTGAGAGTCGGCTCCACGCCGCATTCGTAGTTTTTGTGGCGCTTGAGCGAGCCTTTGATTTTGTAGGTCTTGCCGCACACGTTGCACGCATACTTGGCATCATCGGTGGCCAGCTCATTGGTGACCTGATGCAGCGCCATGGTCGCGTGCACTCCGCTCAGGCCATTCACATATAGCTTCTCTGCCTGCTGTTGGGGCTCTGCGACGCAGGGCAACTTGTCGACATAGTCGTCATCGTTCAGTAAATCCTCATGCTGATCGTTCTTGATCACCGCCAGTTCGAGTTCGCGTTCCGCCTCGTCGGCATCGGTGAGAAGCAGCTCCGATTCGTGTCCGGTAACCACTGTGGTGGCGACCACCTCGCTGGCTGTGCTCGGCGCCATCGAGATGCTGGTGGCTCCATATTGCATAACATCGCGCAGCAGCATTTTATCCTCCAGCCGGGACGTGTCTATTTTAATGTACTCCTGACGCGTCTGCTGCGACTGCGATTGTTGTTGTTGCTCCAGGCATTGCTGCAGCGACAATTGCTGCCGCTGCTGTTGCTGTTGTTGTTGCTGCTTTACAATTTGTATGGTTGTCGCCTGTGGCTTATGCAAACTGTTGCTGCTTGTATTTGTGGTGGCGTTCTTGGTCAGGGCGGGTATCGTATACTGTATATTGCCAACGGGATTGCCCAAATCATCCGGCGGCAGCTCGACAACAACTGTGGCGCCCGACAATAAACTGCTAGCATTGCCGCTGCTTAAGGACTGCGTTGTGCTCAGAGTGTGGTTCTGGCTGGTGCCACTGGCTATGGAATAGGGCACTGTCTCCAATATTGTCCAATACCCATCTGTAAATATGAGAAGAGTGACAAATTTCACATTAGATCAACAATTAAGATTATAAATAAAGAAAGAATATATAAATATATATAATTACTTGTAGCGATAATATAACAAATGAGGCAGCTGATCATCCAATCAAATTTTTTTTGTTTTGTTTCAGTGCTTGTATTCGAGTTCCAGGAAAAAAATAAAATAAATTATTAAAAGAAAAACGCTAAAAAATTAAAAGAAATTGTATTAAATAAATACTCAGAATACAACTGAGATCTTCTAAGCGGATTTTAGTTTATATAATTATTATAGGTATGCTTTATTCTTAATTCCTTGCATTTACAAATATAAAATAAGTATAATTAAGCATATAAAAAATTTATACAATATTTGCTTTGCTTTGCTTTTAAGTTTAAAAGTTATCAACTACAATGCAGCGGTTTATAAATTGTATGTTTTTAACCTCCAAAAATACGCAACTGTATTTAAATGTGCATATATATAATTATATATAACTGAGGAATTTGTGTAGTGGCAAATAATGGCGATTTAAGTCTTTGTTTGCTTTACAATTTTGTTTTTAAATTTATTTAATTTGATTTTTGGAACTGTTGCTGGCAAGATTATTTGAGAAACAATTAGAGAGTTTGGAAGTTTCAAAACCTGAACCCACCACAGATATTAACAAATTAATATATATATTTTTTTGGGTATAAATAATTGCGGTCTTGGACCAATTTTCTGTTTAAACTAATAGGCACACGATTAACAAAACTTAAAAATATTAAAGAAACAAATCAAAAAGTAAAAAAAAAAAATAACGGAATGCGCTCAGAGATAGTTTAGTTAAAATTTACACGTGACAGCTTAATTATGCAAAAATTATGTTACTTGATCACACTAATTCTTAAATAAATCTTCACAGCTATTTTTCTGTTACGTAAATTGACAATCTTTTTAGCATTTTTCAAATTTAAAGAATTTATTATAGTATTTATAATTGAGGTATATCTATAAACTTCTTCGGGCTTGCGACAAAGAATATTTTAGTTATCTGATCGCTGCAGATTGGAATAATTGAAATTATTTACCATTATATGGATTTAACACAAAGATATATAGGCTAAGCCTATATTTATGTTTCGACAAGAATGAAATAATCAACTCGCTAGCAGCTAAAATCATAAATCATTGATCAAATTGTATAGTATTGCACACATATATATTACAACTTATTTAGAGAACAATTTATTGAAAAGTTAAGGTTGAGCCCAAAGTTTTTTTATAGAAAAACTCGAAGTATACGAATTGAGATAAAAACTTGGTAAAAAAAAATCTTAAGAATTATGTGAATTTCATATAGAAATAATAAAAGATTATTATTATTTTAAAAAATATTTTTGGCAATTATTTGTGTCACGTGTAAACTTAGCTTTGCAGTTAAAATTCTAGTAAAATTCAATAGTTGCAATATATTTTTTTGTTTTTACTTTAGTTTTTGTCTGTTTAAGTAATTTGTGCGTTGTGCGCAGGAATGTGACACGTTTGAGTTTGCCACAACAACTGGCTATGATAATTGTTTATATATATAAATGATTTGTATATATGTTTATATATATATATGGATATAAGTAGGTGTGCTACATTATAGAAAAAGCTATGAATTCGCTGCTGCTGCTGCACACATTTGGAGGTAGTTTTAGCTTACACTGCAACAGGCTTCCCTTTAGGCTGGTCGACCTGTACAGTAGCAACTAATGTGTATTCATTTGGTAAACATTTCAAAATATGCCTCGCGGAATTGCTACACACACACACACACAAACGGGCACGCACACACACAGAGAGTGAGAGTGTGAGAGAAGCAGAAGGACTTGGTTAATTGCCTCCATTAGCCATCCTCATCGTAGTCATCATCATCCTCGTCGCTCTCCTGCAGCATGGGCACCGCAGTGATGGTCAGATCGCGGCCAGCGAAATCGAAATTGATTTCGCATAGTGCGGCAGCCACATCGCTATCCATGCCGCCGGCATCTGCATCCTCGGCTTCGTTCTCATGATCCTGATCATGATCGTTATCAGCATCATTATCGTTATCATCGTTGCTCAAATCATCCTCGTTGCGTATCACATAGAGGCACTCCTCATCGTTGCGCAGTCGCTCATAGAGCATGCAATGCTTGCGTTTGGCATGCCGCAAAACGTGATCCTTTCGCCGCGAACGATACTCGCAGGACACGCACTTGTATTTCTTTTGCTTCAGGCAATATTTGCGCACATGCTCCTGCAATTTCTGTGGGGATTTATAATAGCGATTGCAGTGCTTGCACTGCATAAACGAATCGCGCGAAAGGCTGCTGGCGTGTCCTGGACGCAGGACATTGCCACTTGGCGCTGTGCTGGCGACAACTGAAGCGTTGCTGTTGTTGTTATTAGTGCTGCTGCTGCTATTGTTGTTGTTGTTGTTGTTGTTGTTGAGATAGCCATAGTATTCGCCAATGGAGGCGTCATGACTGCTGCTGGGATTCGCATTGCTCGATGTGTCCACGCCCAGCAAACTGCCCAAGATGGGATAGATGTCTGCAAACGGGGCGTTGTTTATCGGCGGGGGGGTGCGATGAAAAACAAGAACAAAACAATAACAATAAACAAATTAATTAAGGCAACACAAACATCAAAAATACTAAACAACAAAAAAAATTAATTTAAAAAAATAATAAAAATTAAAACTTAAAAACATTAAAAAATTAAATAAGAAAGAAATATATTTATAATATATATATATATAGAGATAAAAAGAGAGAGTAAAAAGGTACTTAGTGTTAACTACCCGCTGCTGTTGTTGGTATGTATATTGGTTTATAGCGTATATATGATTTGGGCCCCAGGCGTAGGTGAGCGCTCGTGATGATTATGATGATGATGATGATGTTGATGATGATATTCATGACGATTTAGCTGTTTATGAGAAGCACATAGTTCCAGCATATATTTATTTGCACACCAAGCCCTTAGCTCTGAATACAGGAAAAGCGCCAACAAAAATATTGTCTTGATTATGTACAATAAAATTAACAATTAACAGAAACAATAAACAAACACAAATACAATTTGAATAGTTACTCAATGGGCGTGTGTTGTTGTGGTTGTGGTGCATTCAAAAACTACAACTATACAGTAATAAATACATAGGTTTATCAATATATTTAGTACTATGTTTCATAATTTTCTCATTTGTTTTTTTTCTTTTCATTTGTTTCTTCTCAAAATACAATACAAGAGTTTAAGGATTATGCTGCTCAAACGCAAGATTCTCACATTATAGCGGTAGTTATCCAGAGTTTGAGTTCCAGTTGGACGGCATCTAGAAAAAGAGAAAAGCTTATATTAGTTTAATTTTGAATTTTTCCATATATACTAAAAAAACTGCTGCTGGAAATGAAAATTGTTTGTTATAAGAAGCAAAGGCAAAGTCTTGATTTTTTTTTGTTTTTTCTTTTTTTCTTGTTTTTTTTTTAATATAATATATTTTTAAATTTAGTTGGTTTTCCTGTTTTTACTTATAACAATTAAATCGTTTACTCGTTTTACATTTTCACATTGTTTTTATTCTTTCATATATATATACTTTTTTTTATTATACATAATAATAAAATTGTTTCACAAAATTTGTTAAGGCGATTTTCGGCTGTATACACATACATAATTAGATATATATATACATATATATATTTTATATTTATATATATATATATCTACATTTATTTATATATATTTATTTGTTGCTAATCGTTCGTTTTGTTTTTGCAATTCTACATTTTAATGATTTAAGCACACTTTTTTATTAAAAATATTCAAACAACAGGCATTTTGAATGTCATTTTGTTATTAGATAATTAAGTTTTAATTTCTTGTTTTTAAAAATTTGATAAACTACTTGCAAATACATCTATGCATTTCAGAAGCCAAATTATTAACAATTTTTTTTTGGGTTTTTTTTTGTTTGTTGTAAATTTTGTTATTAGCGTAAACTAAGCTATTTTTATAGAAATATGATTTTGCAGAATTTTAGAATTTGCTATACTTATTAATTTTAAAATTTTTTTTTTATTAATTTGACAAATGATTTTTTGAGTTTTGTTTGTATGTGTGTTTAGCGTGCGTGAACAGCAATTAACAATTATATATTATAATTTACAATTCCATACACATATATACGTATATAGTGTGTGTTTTGGGTGTGACTTAATGCTAAATTTATTGTTGCTTGTTGCATGTTTATAAAACCCCATTTGAAGTGTTTGTGTTTCGGTAAATATGCTACTATATGATTTGTATTAGTTTATAGAGAAAATATAAACAAGGAAAAAGAGTAAATTATTGGATAGCTAAATACAAACAACTTAAAAGTGTGTGTGTAAATGTGTGTGTGTGTGTTCTTTATGTATGGTTCTTGTGTGTGTTTTATTTATTTATTTATTTTTTTTTTGTTTTTGTAAAGAAAAGCCCATTCAATGTTATCCAAAACCTATTGCCCCACTTGCCTATGCCGTTCAATTCAATTCACATAACAATCTTGTTTTTTTTTTCTCTTAACAATCACAATTGATCACATCGATTTTGCTTCATTTTTATGTATGTATATATATGTACATATATCATATTTATATATATAGAGATATATATATAATTTTAATATTTATATATAATTTTACATTCACAGCTCCTTGTTTACAACGTTTTGTGTGTGGTGTGTGTGTGTGTGTGTGTGTGTATATGTTTAGTAGTAGTAATAGTAGAAGTATGCGCTATTTTATAAACTCTTTGTTACATATGTATGCGTTTAGTGTAAGTTACATAGATACATTCAATTCTTTTTACCAAAATGAAATATAAAATAAACGTTTAATTTGTTAGCATAATAAAAAATTGTTTTTAATTAGTACAATTTCTCAAAAATATATATTTATGTGTTCTGTTGTTGCTGTTGTTGTTATGTAGATGTGTTTGCATTTAAATTTTTAAATATTTTTATATGAATCGTATAAAAGGCCAAAAGTATAATTGACTGCATTGTGCATATCAATATTATCTAAAGATTGTTGCTGATTTCTGTTTTTTTGTTTTTGATATCTTGCACCCCTGCAAAAATTAATAATTAGTTAATATACTAAATATATCAGTTGTGTACATAGTTGCATAAGCGCTACTTAATTTTAATTACAAACATATGTGTGTGTGTGTGTGTGTGTGTGTGTGTGTGTGTGTTGTGTTTTGTTGTGTGTTAGTAAATTGGTTGTTAATCAAAATTATATTGAATTTATCACATGCTCTTCATTATTTTCATTGTTTTCTTCTTCTTCTATAACTCCCCTTTAACTATATGACTCAAAGTCTATCGTTAGGCATGTCTTGTATAAGCCATATTTATATATATATATATATATATATATCGAGATACTATATGTGCTGGCCCAACTAGAACAACTTTGAGTCCATCACATGCGCTGTTGATAAATTAAAATGTTGCTTGAATCGTTTCGTTACTCATTTTTCTTTCCTTCTTCTTTTTTTGTTTGTTTGTTTGTTGTTGTTTTGTTTGCTTAGAAAAGTAGTAAAAAAAATTATTTAGATATATAAATAAGAACCACAACCTTAATAGACAAAGTTAAATAATTGCATTAGATTATAATTGTTTTTAAAGGATACACAGTTGCATCATGTAGATTGTGAAACTCTGCCTTTCCCCACTTTCTCTTGCTTTCTTCATTCTTTGATTGGATCAAACAATTAAGTATAACAACTAAAAAAAGCAAAGCAAACTGACTAGCGCAAAAGCAATGCTAAGTTTTTGTTTTAAACAAATTTATATGATAGTTTTTATATATATAATTAGACCGAATTTGTATGCCAATTAGAAAGTTGCCTGATTGTTATCAACAGAAAAAATATACATTAAAAATAATAACAATTTAAATACAAATTTTAGGTAATTTTTTTTTCCTCACGTAATTCGAATACTGACCGACAAATATTGTGTTTTTGTTTTTCTATCATTTTTGCACAATTTACATTAAATTTTTTTTTTCTATATTCGCATGTAATTTTTTTAATGTTTTGTGTGATGTTTTTTTTTTTTAATTATATATATATATTTTTTTTAATAATGTTTTTTTTAGTTTTCTTTCAATTTGTGCCAATTTTGTTTTGTCTGTTGTACAAATTGATTTGTTATCACATATTTTGTGGCACAAACTGCTAACTAACGTTACATTGCGCCCCTCTATGTGTGTGTGTGTGTGTGTGTGTATTATATTATTATTATTGTTTTAAAGTACCTAAGCATCGAGTTTTTCTTTTAAGCTCATTAATTAGTTACATTTTCATATTTGTTTTTGTTTTTCTTTAACAATTTATAAACTTTTTTTTGTTTTCAACTATGAAGCGTGTTAAGTTCTAGCTTTTGTTTTATATGACAAAATGTGCGCCTAAGATGTAAATTCGATTTTAAGCGCACATTGCAGAAATTGTAGCTTAATTATAATAACGGGTTTCATAACAAGGTTTGCTGCAACATTATCTGGTTTGCTTGGTTTTTATAAAATTTTGAAAATATATATTAAATAAATAAAATAACTTTTAGTGTGTTCGTGTGTGTTTTTTTGTGTTCGTGTGTGTGTTATGTGTGTTTGTGTGTATTAACAACAAGAAAAATTAATAATATTATATTAATTACAATGAGGACTATATTCATTATATCACATACCAATTATTTCTCATTTACTTGACTCTTGACTTCGATTCCAACCTTCAACTTTGACTGTGACTCGATGCGAGTTTTGTCCTTAACTCTTTATCTTTATCTTTATCGTTATCTTTACTTTTAACTTTATAATGCCAATTGATGCGCTCACACTTGTACATGTTGCTTGCCTTATATATGTTAACAAATTTATAATTTTGTATTTTGTTTTTGTTTTTCTGTAATAATAATATTGTTAATAACTGTTTTAATTGTTTCGCACGCGCCTTTTACACAAAGCCACAAACCAAATATTTATAAATTAATAATTTTGTTTAGCATTTTTGTTGTGTTTTTTTTGTTTTTGGTCCAACTAAAATTGCCGCCTATCACATTTTGTGTTCGTCATAAAATAAATAATAATTTTAAAAAATAAACGAATCATTTTTGTTTGTTTTTTTCATGGAATGAGCACAAGATAAATTAATAAATTTGTTGTTTGTGTATTTTGTGTTTTAGAAAAGTTTTTTTTTTGTTAAGAGATCGTTGCGTTGCACTAACAATAATTGTTTATTTTTTTAATTGTGGCTTCGGTGGCGCGCAGCTAACAAAAATAAAAAAGATTATTAATTAATCGAAAAATAAACAAAGATATTTATGAAAAAATAAAGAAACCAAAATTTACAACTTAATTGTGCGCAGGAAAACTTTTCAAGTTTCTCTTTTTCTATTCAATGTTTTGGTTTTGATTTTGGGATTTTCTTTTAGCTTATTGCACAAGATTTTAACTTTTGTTATATATATTATATATATATATTTTTTTAGTTTTTCGTTTTTTTGTTTAAGTGTTGTTTTTGTTGCTGTCTGTGTTTTTTTTTTTTTGTTTAGCCTATTGCACATGTCCATTTAGATTTAGTTACGCTTTATCGTTGCCCTAAAGCCTAAACTAACTTAGTTGCTAACTTTTTCTTGACTGACTAAGCGATTTGACTGTTGCTATTAGAATACATACACATAAGTATATATGCTGAAGTTTCGTGATTTATACATTATGTACATATACATTTGCGATTCCTTTAAATTTATTAAGTTTAACTATTGCCCCAAAAGAAATATTTAAAAAAAAAAACAACAACAAAAAAGTGTTTAATGTAAGCGCGTGAGAGTGCCAATGCCTTGCATCGAGTCACAATCTAAAACAGTTCTTTGAGCTAGCTAAACCCATTAACTCTCTGCTCCCATCTCAAGTTTTGTTGCCCTTTTGTTTTTTTGTTTTTTTTTTTTGTTTTTTTCTTTTGTTTTATAATAAATAAAATACGCTTAAAAAGTTCAACACTAAAATTAATGTGAATGTTTTGCGTTTTGCTGCGTTCCTTTTCTATTTTTTAAATCATTCTTTTCTTTCCTTTCCGTTTCGTTTTTTTCTACACAAAAAAATGCATTAATTTTTCCTTTTTTCTGTTACACCACAATAAAGAAAAATTCATTGAGATCATTGAGTTTTCTAAGGATGTTACAAACATTTTAACAATAGCAACAACGACAACAACAACAACGTTAATAAAACCATGCAACATGATTCGCACTCTCACGCGCCCCCCGCTGAATACAAGATATACATATATACATAAATATATATATATATACATATCAAATATCAAAAAAAAAATTATATAAAATAAAATTCAAAAAGAAAAACTAAACGAGAAAAAAATAAAATTTGATATATGAAACTAAGAAATTAGAATTTGTTAATATTTTTTACATTGACAGCTTATATGCATGCTTTCTATCTGTTATATATGTGTATATATATATAGTTATATAAAAAAAACGACTATATGTTTTCAAGATCATTTGAAAAAATCGCGCACTGTTTTGTTTTTGTTGTTCTTGGACTGGACCGGACTGAATCCTGAAGGTGCTGCATAGAAACAAGGCTAACTAACTAGTGGCAACAGCAGCAGCAGCAGCGGCAGCAGCAACCAGTTGCTGGCGTCATTGCAATTGTTGTTGATTGTATCATCGATGTTGGTGCGTGCGCATGTGCAGCACGAGATTGTGTTTGTGCTTCGACTTCTTGTGACAGATGGGGCACTCGAATTGCGGCTCCACGCCGCACTCGAACCGCACGTGCCGATTCAGGCTGTGTGGACGTGCGTATGTGTTGCCACAACGATCACAGGCATAGGCGCCACCACCGCCGCCGCCACTACCACCACCGCCACCACCACCACCGCCAGCAGCACCGCTTCCACTGCTGACGGCGCTACTCCAATTGCCACCGCCGCCGCCGCCGGCGACCTGTGCAACCGCAGCGCCAAGTGTTGCTGCCGCATTGGATGTGACGAGACCCGCCGCTGCCGCCGCAGCGGCAGCAGCTGCAGCCGCAGCAGCCGATGTCGATGCACCGCCGCTCGTCGAGGCACTTGTATTGTTCGCTGCTACCGCAGCAACCGCTGCCGCCGCCATCACCGCTGCCTTTGAGTCCACAAGGCTGCCGCTGCTGTTGCCGGGCAGCGCTGTGGTCGGCGCGATGCCAACGCTGCTGCTGCTGCTGTAGCGACGCAGCGGCTCGTTGGGACTGGACTGCTGCATCAACTGGGACAGCGGACGTACGTGCTGTTGTTGTTGCTGCTGCTGCTGCTGATGATGGGGATGATGCTGGTGATGATGATGGTGATGGCCCAGCGGCAGGGTACCTTGCGCTTGGACGGCGGCCACCAACGCTTTGGCGAAGCCCATGCGCAGATCGAAGGGCTTATCGCCGCTATCATCGTCGTTATCCTCATCGTTGTTGGTATTGTTGTTATTGCTGTCGTCGTTATCACCGTTATTGCCGTGCCGCCCATGACCGTGCAGTGAGCTGTGCGTGGGCGTGGCTGGTGCGCTATCAATGCGCAGCTCATGCTCATTATCATCCATGAGACCGCCATGCTCGAACTTGATTACTTGATTGGGCGTGGCAGTGGGACTTGTGTAGGGACTAGTCTTCATTTGCAACAGCGGATAATAATGTTGCTGCGGACTGCTCGATCTTCCCTGGCCGCAATGCGCAAATTCTATGACGAAGAAGACAAAGAAAAGTCAAAGAAAATGTGAAATTATTAACAGGATTTAATTTTAAAAACGATGAAAAATTGCATAGTTCTTTCATTTTATCAGAGATAGGAAAATTATAAATCCTAAAATCTAAATGAAAACGTAATTGAACCAAACAAAAAAATAATTAATATAAATATATAAATAGAATTTATTACCGTGAAGTCGTTATTAATGTTGCGTTTCGTTTAACTTTTTAAGTGAATTGTTTTTTTGTGGTGCATTATGATGGTTGTGTTCGTGTGCGGGTGTTTTGTGTATGTGTGTGTGTGTGTTTTTGTGTGTGTGTGTGTGTGCGAGAGTAGGCGCTGCTTGTATCTAAAGTAAAATTTTGAAATGTTTACGATATATGTTTATATAATTTGTATAAAACGCTGCTTAAGAAATGTTTATAAAATAATAACAATAATAATAAGAATTAACAAAATTTAATAAACACAATGAATATAAGTATAGAATGTGTGTAAACAACATAGAAATCGTGTGTAAGTTACATTGAGTACAAATTAAGCTAAGCAAAAAAGTTACAAGTGATTTCTTTTTCAATGAGTTTTTGTTGTTGTTGTTTTTCATTTTCTGTGTTAGTCACAAATATATATATGTATATATAAATATATAAAAAAAATATTATATAAAAAACACATTTTGTTACTAATAGTATAGTATGTATGAGTAAGAAAGGACGCAACGCTTTTGGGTCTCAGAAGAGACCTTATAAATCTGTAGATATACATATATAGGAACTGCTCCTTAGATATAGGAACAATTGTAGGTAAATTTCATTATTAAAAAAATACGCATGCATCAGTTTACGTTTTTTTGTTTTTCTTTAGAAAAATAATAGGAACTACAGAAAATAGAGTAAATCTAAAAGTAAAAAAAAATGTTGATAGAAAATGCAATGTTTATAAAAACATTTCGTTTTTACAATCCAAGTTACTTTCATCATTTTTCTTTTATAGGGTTTTTCTTTTTTCATCGTTCGTTTATAATAATAATAGATATAGATATTATAATATATATAAATAATTTAAGGCTATGTATATATTTATAGATAGATAGGTAAATAGATTGATACTTTGGTACGTTACGACACTATAATGAGCGCAAAAGTGAAACTTAAAAATAACCTGCAGCAATACAAACAAAAAGAGAGAACAAATCTACAAAATTCTAATCAAAGGTATTCATACAAAGTTAAGAGTTTCATATATAATAAATATTCATATACATATATAAATATATCTGGTATATATATATATATGTAAATATTGTATATATAGTATATGTTCATGTACTAGTTAATATATCAGCATCATCAGGGACCCCAGAGGTCCACTGGGTCTGGTGCCACGTTGTCTCTATAAACATGTACATACACATACACAGTTCTAATGATTTGATTTGTGGTTTATAGGATATCTAAGCAGCCGATACACTGGTTCTAGTTATGTTGATTTGTAGTAGAGTAGGTTAAGAGCATGCAAACAACAATTAGATAGGGCTACACCATAAATTCAGCATTCTTGTATGGATTTGTTGTGCCAGCACATCGAGATATATACTCTCATCGATCTCAATCAACATCAATACGGCCAACATCCACCTGAAATAGAGATCTGATTAGTATTGATTCGTACAAATAAAAAACAAAGACAACAACTCATAATAGCTAGATAATTGTTCTTTTTTTTTGGTTTGTTTTGTGTGGGTTTTTGGAGTTTCTGGAAAACCTTGGGATAGCTTGGGCGTATGTTTGGGAGCATGTCTTGTATATCATCATATACAATAATTGAGTTGATGATGGATGATGAGTTGTGATGACTGGGGAATAAAAGTTTTTTTGGTTTTGTTTTTGGTTTTTGTTTTTTGATTACAAGTTAAATAAATACAACTTTGGTTTTTGGTTATTTTTTGTTTCGACATTTGCTTTTAATTGTATTTCGAATTTTTTTATTTAATACATATAGCCGGCAATAATTACGATATATTCATTTCATATGGAATACATAATAATTGTATAATTTTTGTTCGCATGTTGCATGTGTGTGTGTGTGTGTGTGTGTGTGTGTCTATGTGGAGTCTTATTTATCATGTGTTTTTATTTTTGAGATTTTTGTAGCCAATTTTGTGTTTTATTTTTAACTTTTTACATTGGAAAATTGTGTGCATTTTGATGTTGTGTTTTGTCATATTTATTATGGCCGGGTTTTGTTGTTTTTTTTTTAAATCTAACAATTTTAGGTATTTAGTTTTTGACAATTTTAAGAAAAGCATTTGCTGATATTTTCGAATTTAAAAATGAAAACATTATTTTAGAATTAATCATAATAATTTTTGTCTAATTTTCAAATTATTTGTATATATATTATTCATTATTAATACATATTATTATTATAATTATTATGTAGATAATCATTTCTTTTTGACTAGAACTTGTTATCATTATCATATAAGTATATATTTATATAAAGCAATTCTAACATAGGTGATGCCCAAAGATTTAATGTACTCGAAAATGTTTCTAACGAATTGATGAATGAATGTGATGAATTCGATTGCAACTAAATGAAAACCAAATTTTCAAATGGTTTCTCTTGATTATTCATGTTTTTGTTTCGTTTTTTTATTTTCTTTTTGTCTTTCATTGGAATGTTTTTGGAATGTTTTTGTGGGGGGCGCGTGTTCATGCCATGCATATTATTTTTTTGGTTTATAATTTTTGGTTTTTTGTTTAAAATTATTAATTAATACAAAAATCTTTTTGGTTTTTTAAGTTTGTGTTTTTTTGTTGTTTGTTGTGATTAGCACACTTAAACAATTTTCGCTCTGACTAGTTTTATAATTTCTTGCGTTTTTTGTGAGATTTTTCTCGGAAAAAATTTACACATTACATATTATTATTTTTTTTTTTTGTATTTTTTTTGTTTTTTGTTTTGTTGAGAATTTGCTATAACAATACTAAAACATTCGTTTGTATTGCCAACTAAAACTAATTTTTGCCGTTTTTTATATTTTTGTTTTCTTCCCTTTTCTTTTGGGTATATTGCAACTTGTTCGCATTAGAAAAAACTTTTGTTTTAGAGTGGCAGCAACAAACATTTTTGTAAATAAAAAAAAAAATTATACAAAACAAAAAAAACAACTTAATTTGTACAAAGAGAAGTTGTTCTTTTTTTGTTTGTTGCCTGCTGCGTGTTGCCAGTTGCTAGTTCCCATAGCTTATTTGTACAACTATTTTATTTGCCTCATGCCTCATGCCTCATGCCACATCCCTTTATTCGTTTTGAAAGACTAGTGTGTAGGTGCTGCTGTTGCTGCTGTTGTTGTTGTTGCTGCCGTTATTGTTGCTGTTGCCAACAGTAACTGGGGCTGGTGCCAGCTTCCTCTCCTTCTCTTTCTCCTTCTCCTTCTCTTTCTCCTCCTCCTCCTTCTCGCGATCGCGACACTTGGTATTGAGATGCCGCTTCAAATTGCTGTGCACATTCGTCGCATAGCCGCACATCTTGCTGCAAAAGTAGCGCGGCGGCAAACCGCACTCGTTCTTCAGATGACACTTGAGGCTGTTCTTCCATTTGTAGGTGCGATTGCAGTTGCGGCACACCCACGGCTTCTCGATGTCCGCATTGTAGATCATGTCCGCCGAGTGCTCCAGCGACTCTTTGCGCATCCGCTTGTTCTGCACCAGAATCCGATACCGATTGTCATCCGTGTGCGACCAATGCAAATTTAAATTCTGTGCGTCCATATTGATGCCCAATTTGCTCGACAGCAGCGTTGAATTCGCTGTGGTTATGTTCGCCCCACCGCTGGTGCTTGCAATTGGCTGTTGTTTTTGCTGCTGTGGTGCCGCGATGGTGGTTATGGTGGCCGGTATGGTGGGCAGCTTAATTTGCAGCGATTGGCTGGTGGGTTGCAATTGCAGATGCTGCAGATGTTGCTGCTGTTCGAGCAACAGTTGCTGCTGCTGCTGTGCGCTCAGCACAATCTTGTTGCCGTTCGAGCTGCTGCTGCTGCTGCTGTTGTTGTTCGTGTTGCTGTTTCGCTGCTTCTCGTTCGATTGCTTGGCGTGCTTCTGCGAGGCGGCGGCCGTTGTCAGCAGATCATCGTCATCATCATCGTTGTCCATTAAATAGCTATCCTCGAACTCCTCGTTCTCAATCTTGACGGCGTCGTACGTCCACGACAGCGGACTGGCCAGCTTCAGATCATAGTCGAACGTGTTCTCATCATCGATGGCCTCATTGCACACAGCCTCGTCGCCGTTGAGCGACACATTCTCCGGATTCTCAATCTTCACTATCACCTCGGTCATCGAATCATCGATGCTATCCAGCTCGACGCCCGCCGCGGCCAGCGCCGCAGCCGATGCGGCGTCCACATTGCAATTGCTCGAGCTGTTCTTCAGACTGGCCGGCGTGATGCACGCAATTGTTGTCCGGCCGATGCTGCCGATGCGCGTCACCGTTTGCGTCTTTGGATCCAGCACTGGCAAACAGCTGCCGGTTGTCTTTTCGCCAACAACATTGTTGTTGTTTGCGTTGTTGTTGTTGATGTTGCTGCTGCCGCCAGCGCTGTTGTTGCTAGTGTTGCTATTATTGTTGTTGTTGTTATTGTTGTTGAGCGTTCTCGTCGCTGTTGTCGGCGTTGTGCTGATTGTTGTTGGCGTCGTCGGCGCCTTCGCGCAGGCATTGTTAGTGTTTTTAGCCGCGTTCGTGTTTGGCTTCTTGTTCGGAGTTAGTTTATCTTTTTCGTTTTTTGTTATTTTAGTTAGTTAGTTGTTTAGAAAATGTTAGCAATGATTTTTTTTTTTTAATTTTGTATTTTTTTTATTGTCGCATGAAAATAGAAATGATTTAGGAAAATGTTAGGTTAGTTATTATTGAAAGATATGTGTGGAAAATATTTGTTTTGAAAAAACATTAATTAATTAATTATGTGTGTTTGCCGCAGTGTGCACAGGGCCGTTACAAAACAAAATGTAAATTGTAATGCAAAATTAAGACTGTAAAAAGAAAACAAAACATTATTCAACAACAACTGCAAAATAACAAAAACATAATGGATAGTCAGCGGCAAGCCGAAGATTGAATACCCTGGCAGAGTTAAAAGAAAATTATTTTTTTAAATAAAAATAAAGAAATATTTTGAAATAAATACAAAGTTTAATAATAATTTATATTAATAATTTATTAATAATTAATATTTGACCAAATTTCATAAAGTTTTTTTTTAATAATATTAAAATTTTAAACCAAAAACGTTTAGTTTAATTTTTCATTTGAAGATTAGAACAATAAACTCTGCCGGGCTTAAAAGTTGATACAACAAAAATAAAATAATAATATACAATATATAATAATAATAAAAAAGGTTTAATATAACTTGGAAAACTGGTTTAAGTACCTGTGGGCTCATCGCCTGTCTTATCGATGATCGACTGATCCGCCAACATGAGCCAATTGCGCACTCGAATACGCGATTCTCCGGAGTCCATCTGACCATTTTCATCTGAAAAAATTTATATACAAAATATGCACATATTAGTAAGAGCCATAAATAAACAATGTGTAAAAAGTAACCTATATTAATGTTTTATTTTTTTTATTGTAGATGTGTGCCTAAATATGAGCCCTATTAATATTGTTATTATTTTCCATATGTTATGATCTTGTTTTATATTTAAAAAAAATATGAATGTTATAAAATAAAGAAATAAGAATACTTACAAGCAGTACGCTACAAAAACTAAAGGCTGCATAAGAAAATCAAATAAAATATAATTGTGTTGATAATAATAATAATCATAATCATAATGATAATAATAATAACAGAATAATTTAAACGCAGCATAACAAACAAGTTTTTGTCTTTTTGCGTTTTATTACATGAATTTGTATATTTCTCACATTGATTGTATTCTTTTTTTTTTTAATATATATATATTATGTATATATTAATTTACATAAATGTTTACAAACGACGCATAGAAAAAATTAAATGTAAGGTATATTTATATATATAATATGTATAAACGTAGGTATATAGCGTTAACTATATAGAACTGTTACTATACTTTCTTTTTATTTTTAATGAGTATTTGTGTTTTTATTAAGTGTTTTCATTACATAAGAAATGTAATTTTATTTTTATGTTTTAAATGTGTATCAACATTTTTGTGTGCCAGTTTTTAACCAAAAATTGTTCAACAATATTGTTTAACTTGTAGTACATATCAAATTTGTTTTTTTTTTTTGAAAATTTTGAATTTTCACTTTCTCTTAACTGTTGCAGTTTTTTTTTGCTTTTAATTAATTATTGCTTAATTTTTTAATTTTTATTCTTCATTATATAAAGAAGCGCTAAACTTAGCCCCAACACCGCTTGAATATAACCAATGGTTTTTTTTTTAATTTCTTAGCAGAAAATTAGCAAATATATAATAACAATTCGAGATTTACTTGTTTTAAATGTAATTAACTTTTTTTAATTGTAGCTTTAAGTGCACAGTTTGACTGGCTAAGTTGTTTTTTTCTGTTGCTGTGAATGTTTGCAGTTTTCTTTTAAGCTAAATTCTTTATAAAAATCATCTATGGAATGTATTTGATTTTTTAGTGTTTCTTTAAAAAAAATTGATAATAAAGTTGTATATTGAAAACTAAAAATAAATTACGCTCTACTAGCAAAAGAGAACATAAAAATAATAAGAAATATTAGGTATTGTATTATAAAATTATAATGTGTTTTTTTTTTGTTTGTTTTATAAATATTAAAAATAAATAAGTGCATGTGACGTATTGTGGCGGTGTTTGTTTGCTTGTTGTGTAAAAATTATTATTTTGTAATTTTTTTTTGTTTTTGGGCCAAACCCTCGACGTAGCTCAGCTACGTGCGCCTGTTTTCTGTTTCCTGCCTTAATGTGAAACACAAAACTAAGTACCTGAGTTTAAACGTGTATCATGTTATTTTGCAAAAAAATAAAATAGTTTTTATAATAATAATAATAATATTCTTGACACTTGTGTTATCTGACTTGACCTAAGGTACAGTTTACACCTAAGTGATATGGCTTTTAAGTGTTAAATATTTTTTTATATTTTTCATATTTATAATTTAGTGCATATCTTTAAATATGGTTTTCTTGTTTTTTATATTTTCAACTTCAAAAGGCACTTTTTAAACTTTTCGTAAAGTTTTTCACTTTGCTTGACTAAACCGTATAAAAAAACCTAAATAAATTTTTGAGCATAGTTTAAAGCCATTAGACTAAATAATATATTGTTGTAAACAATATTTATAAGCTGAGGTAACTTGTTGTTGTTTATTCATTTATTTTATGTTTTTGTTTTTGTATGAATTGTAACTGTAACTGTACTGTTTGTTAACTGTTTGTTTTTGTTTTTAGGTATCTTCTTTATAGTTGGTTTTGGCACTGAAATATTTTTGCGAATATCTAATGTTCTACAGCTCTTTAAAGTTTTGTTTTAACTAATATCTTAATATGCTCTGAGTTCGAAAAGCTTTATATAAAAAAGACTATCCACTGAGTTGACTGCTTGCACCGCGTTCGCTTTAACCCCTACTATATATATATTATATTATATATCTCAACTAAACCTAAACTCTAAGCTAACTAAAATAATGTTTCATTGTACAATTTGTGTCTTTTATTTGTTATTTGTTGTCGTTTTTTTTTGTTTTTTGTTTTGTGGAATGCTGTATTAAATTGTGTTTTTGTGTGTAAAATCATTTTACTGATCACTTTGCTGTTTAAAGTAACAAAAATATTTTTTCAAAAAAGATTTCTGCTTGTGCACTTGACTTTTTTTTGTTAAAAAATTAATAACAATAACAAAAAAAATGTTTTACGCAAAAAAAAATGGCTAAATTTGTTTTGTTTGTGCTTTGCAACAAATTGTTTTGTTTGTTTTTTGTTTTTGACGAAAATTTTTACAATTTTCCATGCATTCTTATTAATTATTAATTTGCTTTTTTAGTTTTTAGTTTTTTGTTTTTGTGTTTTAAATTAATTTGGCACACTGATTCCGTATTCCGTATAAGAAACCCCGAGAGCTAGGTGTGTTATTTTCTGCTTTTTGTTGTTGTTGTTGTTTGACTACTTTTTTTAAATTTTTTTTTGTTATCTCAAATTTCCTTGCTTGCTTTAAATCCCTGATATTTAGTTTTTCCATTTAATAGCTGTGTTTTTTTTTTCAACTTTAACGCTTTTTACACAATCCATTTCCGTTTCCGTTTTGAAGTTTTCCAACTCATCAGAAATGCGTGTGCAGCTCCGGCGTATTGGCCAACGCCGCTGCTGCAGCAGCTGCTGCCACTGCTGCGGCAGCGCTGCCAACACCGGATTCGGTGTCCAGGCCGCCGATGCTGCCGCTGCCACTGCCGCTGCCACCGGTGGCGCCGATGATGCCGCTGATGAAACTTTTGTCATCTTCCAGCTTGAACTTCTCCTTGTGCATGCGCTCCATGTGACGGCCGATGTGCATCTTTTGCTTGGCCCGGTAGACACAGAAGGGGCACTGGAATTGCGGCTCCTTGCCGCACTCCCATTTCTGGTGGTTGCGCAGCGACGATTTCAGCTTATAGACGCGTCCGCAAACGGGACATGGGTGTCCAGCACCGTTATCAGCGCCAGCCATGGAGCTACTGTTGCTGCTGCTGCCGCCAGCTGCGGCGCTTAATGTGACGCTGAGATTACCAGCACCGCTGCCGCCGCCACTGCCACTGCCACCAGTGCCGCTGCCAGCTCCGGTTGTGCTGCCGCTAATGAGATTGTTCATCGCGCTAATGCTATTCAATATATTGATATGGCATAATCCGGCCGTGCCGACATCGGCTAGCGATACGGCGCCGGTCAGCGTTATGGGATAGTCGCTGCTGTTGCCGTTGCCATTGCCGCCGACGGAGCTGAGCTCCTCGCCGTAGCTCAGATCGGCACTGTTGTTGGCCGACGATGATGCCGCGGCTGCTGCCTGTTTTTCGGCAACGGCCTTCAGCATCAACGCAGTGGCCTCCTCCTCCGACAAATGCTTCAGCTTGCCACCGCCGGGATAGATCTTGTGCTGTTTTTCGCTCGAGTTGCGCGGCGTGGACGTGGTGCCCGGCTCGATCTTCAGACTGATGCAATCCGTCGGCGTCTTGCGTTCAATGGCATCCGCCGCGGCGGCCTTAATGCCGACCATGCTCAGCTGCTTGTCCACCGACAGATCGGTGGGAAAAACCAGAGGCTGTACGCCCTCCCGGAGCGTCACCAGCGGCATGGCCAGACGAGCGTTCCACTCGTTCCAAGTGAGGCCCGCAATGCGCGTTATACTCAAATCTGCTTACGGTTGTTGTTGTTTTTAGTTTTTGGTTTTTTTTTTGTTCGATTTTTATTCGGTTTACATATTTGTTGGTATTAAAATTGTATTTTGCATATTTGTTGTAGGTGCATTTAAATTGTTGTTGTTGATGGTTTTTTGTTTTGTTTTTTGTTTTTTTGTTTTTGTTTGTTTTGTTTTGTGTGTAGAGAGGGTTGATCAGCCATACAACATATGAAAATAAAACGAGAAGAGAAAAAAACAAAAGAAAAGAAGAACGAAAATCAATAGCATTACTTTTGGGACTGGACACAATGCAACGCAAAAGTTAAATTAACCGAACAAGATATATTAAAAAAAAAAAACGAATAGAAAAAAAATATAAATAAATTCGTAACAAAACTTAACAATAAACGGAACGGGTGTAAAGATAGGTGCGGGGAAAACAAACAGATCGGTCGAACCAACGCCCAAAAAAACATATTTCAGAAAAAACTAAAAAGAACAAAATGTTGATGCAAGAGAAATTAATGTTTTCAAAAATGATTAGATAAGCACACCAAACATTAAAGCAATTAGAAATGTGAGTAAAATATATATTATTGAAGCAGCAAAGCTTAAAATAATTATGTGTTTTTTAAAAAGCATTAAAATTTAAGTTATGATTTCGCAAATATACATAAACAACAATATATATAAATAGATATATGTGTACAAAAAGAGTTGCGTGATATGCATACATGATATGAATACATATACACATACGCGTATATGTGTAAACAAGGTAAACAAAAACGCTTTCATTGATAGCCAATTAGTGCGGGGTGTATAAAAATATTTATTATAAATTTTAAAAATTGCAACAAAAAAAATCAATCAAAACATGGAACAGCTATGCACGGCGTGCCGCAAACATAGAAAAACCTTTGCAGATATAACAAAAAACTAAATTTTTTTAATTTTTTTTTGAATTTGTACAATTACTCATTCCCAAAGCTTTAAAAATCGAATACTTATTTTTAGAGTATTCTCAATTTTTTTGTTATTTATTCCTTTAATACCAGTTTTGAATTGTAAAAACAGAAAAATCTGGACGGACACCATTTGGATTTATACTCAAAAATCTATTTAATATATATATAAAAAAATAATTTTATGTTATCATAATTTTTTCTCTGCAAAGGTTAAATAAAAAATAAAATAAAACGTTGGGCATTCTTGAATTGGTTTTTTTTTTAGGTGTTGTACGTAGCAGCTGAAAACACAACACACACACACACACACACACGGGCGGGGAGGAGGTTTGGTAATTGCTAGTTATTATTATTTGTGTTTTTTTTTTAGTGGCATATACAGAAAACAATTACTTAAGATTTAGGTACTTATATAGAGCAACTGATCATCACATTTTCCTTAGGTAATATTGGTAAATTATATTACAATTATTAGCATCCGAATTTGGTGTCCACAATTGTCCCGCAATCATCTAGAAAAAAGAAAAATATATTAATCGATGGCACAACTCAAAGATGGTTTTTCTGTAGTTTGAGGTAATAAGAAAAAGTAACGGGATTGCTCGTGGCCACGTCTACCTGCAAGAAAGAGAAATATATTAGTAATGTTCAGTTTAAACAAGTTTCTGCTACATAAATAAAGAACCAACACCTGTTGTTGTTTTTTTTTGTCAATTTATTTTTTACCTTTATTTTTACAACTAATTTCAAAATATATAATTTCTATTTATTATATGTATAATACATAATAAATGTTTAGCAATGGATTAAAAGGTTGTACATACAATTTTTTTTTTTTAATTTTGTTTGCTTTTTAAATTATGTAAAGTTTATTAATTAAATTGCAACTTGATGGTTTTGCGAAAATATATATAGTTTAAAAAGTTTGTGGCTTAAGTTTGTCATATACAATCAATTTTACTAAGTTAATTTATCTTAATTTTTTTTGTTGGTATTTTAATTTTATTTTAGTTTCGCTGCGGCTGCTTCAATTGCAACAACAATATTACACACAATATTTATATAGTTTTTTTCACTACTTTTGTTTATATTTTTTTGTGTACTGTAAAAACAACATGTGACAACTTTATGAATAATATAAGCCTCCAATTCAGACAAATTTCCATTAATAATATTTATGTATGTTTTGCAACTAAAAAAATACGTCTAAATATTTTTGTGAAATAGTTTTAAATGTAATCAAGTAAAAAAACACACACACTGTGCAATTTAACATTGGTTTCGCAGTTCTCTTAAATAATTAGAACTTTACCTTTGAAATATTTTTTTTGTTTATGTTTTTTGTTTTGTTTTGTTTTTTACATATATATTTATGGATTTGCTAGGTACTGTACTTTCTGCGAAGACATTTAGATGTTATGCATTATAGTTATATTTGAAATGTATTTAAAATTTAACCTAATCAACTCTAAACTATATATTTGTAATTGGTTTTTATTTTCCATTTAGTTAAACAATAATTCTTTGTGTTATTTCCATGAAAATACTTGCACATGATTTCTGTATATATATATATATTTTTTATGTTTTTTTTTTCGTACTTTTCATTTTAGATTTTCTTTGCTGAAACACTTAAAAAGTGTAATTTTGTAAATTACGTCAATCATAATGAAAATCATACGTGAAGACATAAATTAAAGCCCAAATAAAATTTTGTTTCAATTGTTCGATTCTTAATTGTTTTTTTATGGTTTTCCATGATAAAAAAAAACACAGATGTTAAAAGTGCAGTTTGAACTTAAGCAAATAATCAACAACTAAACAAATTGCATCAATTATCAAAATTGAAGCTCGAGAAAAATCAAAAAATACATAATATTTATATAAATTTTATATATATACTATATATATAAAAGGTTTGAATAATGAAAACTGGTTAATTTTTGTTTAACACTAAAATGAAGAAATGTTTCTTTCGCTTTGTTGCTGCTGATTTTGTTTTTAATTAATTTGTTTTATGCTTTCGTGCGATACTCACTCCTCCGCTTAGATCTTGCGACCGCGCTTGCTCTCCAGCTGCGGTTTCTCGGGATGATGTTTGCGAACGTGAACGCCCAGATTGCCGCGCTGTTTGGCCTTGTAGGTGCAGTAGGGACACGGATGACACGGCTCCTTGCCGCCGCACTCGACGTTCTCGTGACGGCGCAGCGTTGACTTCCAGCGGTACTTTTGCCGCAGTGCCGGCAGACGTAGCGCGACTCGGGATCATCGCAGGGACCCATCGAAGAGTCGCTCAGCGACAGTTCATAGGTCATGCCACTGGGATCGCCGCCAGCATCGGATTCCTCTTTCATTGGCCGTGTGGTGAGAATGGTGTAGCTTTTGCTTGAATCGTGTACGCCCAGCTCTTCGGGTATTATCGTCTCGACACCGTCATCATCCTCCGCCTGCAGCTGGATGTGATGGTGCTGATGCTGCTCCTGCTGCTGCTGTTGATGCTCCTGCTCCTGATCGTGCTCATCCTGCTGATGTTGCTGCTGCTGCTGCTGCTGACCACCGTCGCCTGATGTATGTGGTGCGTCTGCAGCTGGGAGGCGTGTATGTGATGCGTTTGCGGCTGATGATCGTGCTGGTGCACCTGCAGCTCCTGCGGCTCATGCTCGATGGTCGTAATGTGCGTTTCGCCCGCTGTTGTCTGCATGTGCTCGGTTATCTCGGAGGGCGCAAATCCAATGCCGATCTTTGTGCCATCCGGCAATTCGATATCATCGATTTCGGCATATTTGACCAGATCGCTTATAATCGCCGCCGATGCATTTGGATTGTTCAGATCGATTTCGCTAATCTCGTACTTGGTGCCATCGGCCAGTTCGTGATGCTGATGCGGTATCGCCTCGTGCGTTTCCACAATCTGCAAATTGCTCACAGCGGGCGCGATGATCTTGCCACGCGAGTATCGAATGCGTGAGGCAATATTTGGCTTCTGTTCGCTAATCTGCACATTGCGGAGACCCACCAAATTGATCGTCTGGCCCGAATGAGCTGTAATTATGCTTTGTACTTGCTGAGCGCCTTGATGCAGTTGGTGATGCTGCTGTTGCTGCTGCTGCGTATGATGTTGTTGATGGTGTTGCTGATGATGCGAGCTTTGTGGAACTTCCTCAATATGCAACTGATGTTGTTGCTGTTGCTGCTGCTGCTGCTGTTGATGTTGTTGTTGCTGCTGATGATGCTGCTGTTGTTGTTGCGTCTCTTGTGGCACATGCTGTATTATGTGATGCGGATGTATTATGGTGGTTGTGCCGCTGCTGCTGCCAACGCTGCTGCCATGCGTCGCCAGCGTCGTCGTACTTGGTATGATTTTCTTAATATTGATGAGCTCTGCAAAAGACGATCACAATTTTTGGATTAGTTAAATCAGGAAAAAATAAATTAAACAAAATGCGCTTATTTAATAAAGTGTAAAAGTTGTAGTTGCTTAATAAATATTCAGAATTTAATATTGAAAGATTATATTTTATATATAATTTTTTTATTTCTCAACAAGTTGATACATTTTACTGAAACCTGCTGTTATATTATTTTTCGTTTTGATCATCACTTCTCTAACTTTTATGGTACTCTATTTTGAATACCATTAACAAATAATGCTTCTGCTTCTATCACACATATAAATTTTACCTATGATGCAATATACCATATATTAGCATTTTTGTTAAATATAATATTCAAAAAAAAAACTTGATAATTCCAGTGCATCTTTCAATCCATATAAATTTTCCATATATTATTTACCAGCTAGCTATTCTTTATTATCTAAATATTCAATTACTTTTGGCACTCCACTGTTCGACTGTTTATAATACATAAAAACCCGTTTCGGACACAAATTTATGTAATATTATTTTTAAGTCCCTTTTTTAGTACCCTATCAAAGTCGAGCTTTCATTACTTTACACACCTTTTTTGTGAACATATAAAATATATTTAATTTTGAAATTACTAAATAATTTATATATAATGAACTATATATTCAACTATTTAAAATATTGAAAAAATGTTAAACTTACCGCACTCCGATGAGGGTAACTTGATGGGCGTGTTCGTCAATGTCGTCAACGTCGGCTTCACATCGGCGCTGTGCGCGGCCGCACTGAGCAGTTCGGTGATCGTTTGGGTGGGCTGTCCTGGTGGTCCGGTGACGGTGACCGCTGCCGTTTGCTCCTCATCGGTGCAGCCCAGTTTGGCGGCGGTGATGTTGCCCAGTTTCTTGACGTGCAGCACGAAGCCATCCTTGTTCTGTGTGATGACAATATCGTTGCTCTCCAGCAGGCAATCGTCCAGTTCGAATTCATCGGGTGTCGTCTCCGTTTGTTCCGATTTGTCCTGTTTGGCGGCTACAAAAAACAATTGCAAGACGAGGGACAGCGTTGGGGGTGGGTGGGCGTGGCAACAGAAGATTGACATTATTAATTTGATTGTTGTTTGTGTTTCGCACCAATTTTACCACTTCTTAAACACACACTTTCTCTCTGTTTGATTCTTGCTCAGCTCAAAAACGTGTCCTGTCTTACGTTTAGTTATTAATTTTTATTTCATTATTTTACAACTTGATAAAAAACAAGCAAACAAATGATCGCTGCTTAACTTAATTAATTTTATATATATATATAATTTATACATAAACTTTTGTGTGCTGCTGTTTGTTTTGCATGTAAAATTAATATATAAACACCAAAGCCAAAAAAAGAACGTAACAAAAGAACAAAAACTTTAAAATATTTTTATAAATAAAAACCGTGCCCCTAATTAAGTATTATAAAACGCTGCTTATGCACTAAAGAAATTCAATAATGACACATTTCAATTTTGTTACAAAAGGCAGTTTTTATTAACAATTTTTTCGTAAATTATTTTTTTTAATTTTAATGCAATTTCAAATTTGCTTACTAATTTTTGTTGTACACAGACTTAGATTTTAACTTACCTGATGCTAACATTCACAATAATGTATATATATACTCATATATATACAGCTATATAACTGAGATCAAATCACAAAAAACACTGAGTTTTCTTTAGGCCAACTTGCCACGCCTGTTGACCTCAAAGAGGCCACGTGCCGCAGACAGGTTAGCGCCAGCCGACGTCCGATCGGGATGCTGTGTCCGCATGTGCATGTTGAGGCTGTGCTTGTAGCGTGCCACATAGTGGCAGTGCTGGCACTTCTCCGTTGGCAATCTGCCGCACTCAAAGCGCAGGTGGCGCCACAGATTCTTCTTATACGTATACGCTTTCTCGCAACGCGGGCAAATGTGCTGCGAGCTGCTGGCCAGCGGTGGCGTCTCCGCGGCATATTGCAACGTTGTCGCAATATTGTTCAGCGAGGTAACCGATTTTACAGCCAGCGTCCAGGTGTTCTCTACAACAGGACAACAGAGAAAGATAATAGGTTAAAAAGTGTATAAAAAGCTTTTAATAAAAAAAGAAAACTAAAAAAATAAAAATACGATTGATAGGAATGAATGATATGATGTCGGATATGAAACTTTAGCTAAAGTGAGGCAGAAATATATATGATGTGTTTATATAGAGTATATAACTACCGGGCAACCATTTGGCAGTAGGCAAAGGCGATAGAGTAGAGCAATTTTTTTGGCAGGCCATTACTGAAAAGCTTACAAAGATACAATACACGCAATAATAAAAATAAAACAAAAACTATAAACCAAAAAAAAAATGTATATTCATATATTAACTAAAATAAAAACATTTAAGAGTTGAACTAACTAAACTCAAATCAAAAATAAACTAAAACTCAGCTAAACTTACAAAATATTTGAAAACTCTTACCAGCCTTGCAAAACTTGCCTTAGAAAAACACATTAAAAATTGGATTATTCAAAAAAAAAACATGTTCTTTCGGGTAACACAACTGTTGGCGCTGTGAAATTCAGTTAAGACTTAACATAGCTGCAGGTAGTACCGTCTACTATGCACATAACGGTAGCAATTGTCTGACTGAACAATTGACCTGACTAATAACTTAAACAATAATAATATAATATCTAATAGAGTCGTTACGAACTATAAACAAAAATTAAGAAAGAGCAACACACTTCAAATCAGCACACTCGCAATCCTTTAAAATAGAATCCTGTAAAAATAGAAAACAAATTGGATTTTAATTAGAAAAGTTTTTCATAAAACGCCCATCTAAGCCCCATTGGGTACCAAGACCAATAAAAACATTGAGAATTTTTGTTTTTGTTTCTTTTTTTTTGGGGTTTCAACATTTCAATATCAATCTTTATTACGTTTTTTTTTGTTTTTGTTTTTGTTTGTTACCACTTGCATCAAATTCAAACATGTTGTGTATATAAACAATGCATATAATGCCGTTTCTTTGTTATTCAGTTTTTGCAAAAATAGCAATTTTTACGCTTGTTGTTGTTGTTGTTGTTGTATTTTTCTTGTTGCTCAAATTGTCTAAAAAACAGAATCTCAAAGTTTGCTTACATATCTTTTGCGTTTTATATGCTCTCATTACAACATTATTATTATTATTATAATTATTATTAATTATTTTTAATGCTACCTTGTTATTATTATTGTTACAATTATTAACATTTTTTTTTGTTGTTATTTATGTTTAAGGTACTAACAATATCAGCTTCGTCAATGTAAGTTGCTTTTTATATAAATTTGTTTCATAATTTCTTTTTCGCCTTTTCCGTGGTATTCGTTAACAATAAATATATGTATATGTTTATATATATATATATATATATATATATATATATATATGCATGTATATACATACACATATATATATTTATACACTTCAATTCTTTTTTTTTGTTTAATACACTACAAAAAATAAACAACATTCGTTTTGTTACAATTACATTTTTTTCTTTTACTTGTTGTCCTGTTAATTATTGTTTTATATGTCTGCTCTTTTGGTTTGACTATATAGTTATATATATAATAATATATATAATATTCATATATGGCAATTTTGTTCCAAATACACTTTTACTAAAACTTTTTCTGGGTTTGTTCATTTTGTTTCTTTTCATATATATTTGTATTTGTATTTTTATTTGTTATGTATATGTCCTTGTATATATGTATGTATATATGTATGTGTTGTTGTATATATATTTTTTGGTTGGTTTCTTTGGAGTATATTTTGTTCATTATTTTGTAACTTAATGCTTTAGGCTAACATTTTTTATATAATTTTTTATATTTTTTGTTTGTTTTTTAAACTATTTTTTATAAATATTAATTAACAATAACAAGTTAAAACTTAGTTGTTAAATTAATGAACAAAAAGCAAAGACAATTTTTTGATCAGAATATATATTTATGTATGTGTGTGTGTCTATATTAAAAACGATGCAACAAAAATGTAAAAGAAATTAATAACAGAAAACATATAATGTTTTTTTTAAACTGTGAATTTTAAAATTAGTCTAAGCTTTAACAGCACAACAAACAAAAAATTAATAATAATAATTTAGCTAATTCAATGAACGTGCAACAAAAACCTTAGTTAATTAGTTCAACAAATTATGTTAGTAACATTAGTATAAGCTTCATAAATATATTTATATATATAAAGATATATATTCTATATAAATTTTAACTAATTTTTTTACCCAAACAATTTAAACAATTTGTTTTATGCGCAAATTTTTATTTTTATTTTGATTAGAGTTTTTTTTATTATATTTTTTTGTTTTTTTTTTTGGTACTTTTCAATTGACACGAATTAAGCGCACAAAACAAATTGCAAAAAAATAAAATAAAACTTCATTGGGCTAATTTTAGATAAGCAAATTAACAACCAAATTGAAAGAAATCAATTGTTAAAATGTTTTGAAAATTTGCATTGCTTTTGTTTGTTGGTTTAGTATTTAGTACTTTCAGTGTTTCTTTTTACTAAGTATTTCTTGTCTAGTTTCATTCGAGCTTCCACTACTTTTATGCTATTGTTGTTGAATTGCGAGGCCGACGTTCAATTTGCCGCGAGAAGCGTTCATATGGTTTCTCACTTTGCTTCTTGGAAAACATTACACACATGCTTTAAGCTGGGCTTAAATTATTTCAATAAGTTTTAAATTTTGCTTTTTCTTCTTTCTTTCTTTCTCGCCTTAGCTTCTTGCGGCTATTGATAACGTCAACATTTAATATATACTTCAAGTATTCTTTTATTTTATTGTACTGTCGTATTATTTTAAAAAATATTTTGGCTACAACAATAACATAAAAGTTAAACACGCAACAAGCAAATTTAATTTAAAACAAAAACAATTAAATGAAAACAAATTGTTTATATGTTAATGTTTTGGACCTAACTAACACACACATATATATATATTAAAATATATATATATATATATATGTATAATGTATATGTATATATAAGTGTTTTTAGTTGCACTTTAACTGCCTGCCTTAGTATGTTATATATATATGTCCAATTATCATATATATATATATTAATATGTATAATTTCAATAATTTATTACATTTATATTGTTTTAATGGCACTCTTAGCATTTTTTTATGTTAATTTTTTGTTTTATTTTCATACACGGCATTTCTTTTTTAAACTATGTTCTTGTTGTTACTGTTGTCATCTGCTTCTTCTTCTTTTTTTGCTTATTGTACTTGTTAAATACAATTTAGTATGCAATTGTAGAGCTATCAACTAAGTTTATTTTATTTTAGTTTACATTGCACTAAAAAAATCAACAAAAGACCAATAAAAACTAAAGATTTCTGTGGGGGGCGGGGACGCGTCTGTTGTATAACATTTCTGCTTAACTCATGAGTATATATAAATGTTTGATCTCTCGCGCTTTTTCGTCTAACTCTGGGCAGCATTGAATTGCAATTTCATTTGGTTACGGCTGAGTGTAATTTCTAAATATATATATATATTTTTTATGAATATTTTCTTGAAGTTTTCCAGTTACATAATGGCACACACACATTCAATGCTGCCACACACTCACATACACACACAAGCACACTCAAACACACACACTGAGTACAATTTACAAAAAACAATTTTTGTAATAACAATATTATCTCTTTTTTTTTTTGTTTTGCAACAACAGACAACAATTTTGCTAACATAGCTTTTCATTTAAATAGATGTGTATGTTCCTTGTTTTTTATGTATATAAACTTTTGTTCTGTGAACCAACAAATCGTTTGGCCTCTTTGCGTTTTAGTTCTAAAAACTAATTTTTAAAAATCTCTCGGTTTTTAACTAGCTGCAATTCTGGTTGCATTTCCTCTATATAACAACAATTTGTATACCCTTGCAGGGGGGAAGTATTATGATTTCAAGGTAAAAACTAATAGATTTCATCAGAAGAAGGAAACGGTTAGTTCATAGTTGAATCTTAAATCAGAGCAAAACGGATCCTTCAGTTGTATAGCTGCCATGATAAAGATATATTTATATATGTGAATATTCAACAGAAACTGCAAGGGTAACTCAACTTCGGCTTGCCGAAAATTCGCTGTTTCTTGGTTTAAGTTTTGTTTTACTTTGTTTTATAACAAACATTCACATTTCGACATATACAATACGTACAAGTGTGTGGGTGTATATTATATACATATATATATATATATATGTATATCATTTAGCTTGCAACATATAACGTATTTATATATTATATATCAATATATAACGATAACGTATATATAACATAACATACATATATATGTGTTTTGTATTCTGTTCTGTAATTGATTTCGTTCTATTTAGTTTTCATTTTAGTTATTGTTGTTGTTCTTTGAAATTTGCAAGTGTTGTTAGAATTTAATTATAATAATCATTTTTTTTTAAAACTTTCTTTGTTCTGCTTGTTGTTTTTTTTTCAATAATAATATTAGAAATATATATAGATATATATTTGGCAACAAATAAACACAGTACGTTTTGTTATATGTATTTTTGCTTTCAGTGTTTTGTTATATAATGCAATTGTTTCTCTCTATATATTACTATAATTATTGTTATTATTATTTTTTATTATTTACTCGTGTTTTTGTTTTGTTTTGTTTTTAATTTCACTAAGTTGCTTTTTTGTTTTTGTTTTTGCACTTTCGACTAAAATTACGTAGTTTTGGTTAGTTTGACTAAAATGTTGTTGCTCTTAGCTTCCTTGCATCTCTCTCTTCTCTATTCTTCTTCCTCTTCTTTCTTTTTCTTGCTTTAATTTCATCTATATATCGTGTGTGTGCTTTGTTACGGCCTCTCAATACAATTTTTAACTAGCTCTTCTTTTTTTTGGTTCGTAATTTTTACGTTTTTCTTTTTTTTCTTTTGTTTCTTTGTAATTTTTCTAAAATTCTATAAAATGTTGCACTGACTGTAACTATACATATGTATATATGTATATATATATTTATGAATATATATATATATATATATAGATATATATTATCTTGTCTAGCTTGTTAAATATTTTATATTAGCTACGCTGTTTTCATCATTTTGTTAATTTTAACTAATCTGCTTTATAATGTTCAGTTGTCAACAATAATTCTCAACTTGTTCTTGTTCATATTATAATAATATGTATTGTATATACTAGATATATATATCGTATGTATATATGCATGTATATGGGCTTGTTTTTGTTTTTAAGTTTTCGTTTTTTGTTTTTTTTTTCTTTATAAATGATGTGGCATCCAATAAATTCGTTTTGTTGTTGTTATTTGTAATTGTTCTTGGTTTAGCTACTTGTTCTCTCTATATGGTATATGTTTATATATATATATGTATATATATATTTAATTGCTTTTTTAACTAACTGTTTTGTTCTCTTGGTTGTTCTCATGTGTGTGAGTGTGTTATTGTTGTTGTTCTTTTGGTAGTTACAATTTTTATTTTTTTATATGTATATTTTGAATTGTTGTTTGTTTTGGTTTGTTTTTCTCTCAACAAAATGTTGCACTCTGCCTATGCGGATAACGCTTATTCTATTTGATTTTAAAGAAAACATTATCTCATAAGTAATATTTGACACAGACACCGGACTCAAGGTGTCGCTTTAGGTGGGAGCTTTGTGAAAATGCTTTGCCGCACATCAGACAGCGAAATTTTTTCTGTCCACCACATTCATATCTACAGAAAAGATTTATAAATATGATAACAAAAAATAAAAAAAAAACACACATTAGTTATCTTAACCAAACAGACCGACTCAAAAAAAGCAGACAAAAAGAATGTTGGATAGAGTATTTAGCATATAGATAGACTCACCTGATATGTCGTTGCAATGAGCTGGCATCCTTGTAGCTCTTCAGGCAATTGTATCTGGGGCACTGATAGCGTCCATCTGGATTTATAAACTTGAACAAATCCGAAAACTTAAGCTCATACCAATAATCACGAATCAACGAATGCGCCGCCGCATTTGCTGGCGGTGGCGTTTGGCTGGAGTTGGAGGCGTAGCTGCTGGGCGCTACAATAATAAAATATAATCAAATTAAAACAAATTATGCAATAAACAAAATTAAATGCAGACAATTACGAGAGTTGTGTTTCTTAAGCTTAAACAACTAGACAAAAGATATATGTATATATATAATTTTGTTTTTAAAGTTATATAACAGAGCTGTTTTTATTATATCAATAATATAAATATAATAAATTCAATAACAGCTCTATTATTCAATTTTATTTAAAAAAAAGTAACAAGATTCATTTTTTTTCAGTATTAAAATTTTTTTAGTTGTTTCTTTTTTTGCAGTTTAAAGTGTTTTTAGGCGTCAAAATTAAAAAATATATTTTTTTGTATATATTAATAATAATTATAAGAATAATAAAAAAATGTGATATTTACAGTTAGTGTGTGGTATGCAACAGTTTATTGTGTTCATTTTGCTTGTTGGTTGGTTGGTTGATTGATTGATTGATTGATTGATTGTTGGTGTTTGTTTTTTGTTGATGAAGCGTGAGGCTGATTCTGAGCTGATGCAGAGAACAATTGCAGTTGGATGATGATAAAGGCAGCTTTGGTTATATATAAACATATGCACATGTCGTATATATATATAGAGAGAGAGCGAGAGGAGGCGATATACTTGCGATACTTTTAATGAGGCGCTGTGTGAATGATGATGCATATTTTTTAACATTTTTTTCAGTTTTTTTTATGGCTGCTGCAATGAAACATGTTTAGTAATAGGCACAAATGCAAATTCAACCCGTAATTTAAATAACAAAACAAACTAAAAAAAATTATTAAATATAAAGTAAATAGTAAATAACAATTTCATTTTGTTACTATTTTATTCAGTTACATACAAAAATAGCGGTATATATGTATATGTATATGTATATAGGTTTTTATATATATATATATTTATAAAAATACTTAATTATGCTCTTTGACAATGTGTATAAAAATAATTTTTGTTTTTTTAATGTTAGCATAAAATTTATATGAAAATAGAAATGTGTTTGCGTGTAGTGTAGTGTATATGTAGATATAATTAATTTTAGTTGGACATGTTTTTTTTTTGAGTGTAATATGTGAAATGAATGTTGTTGCTGTCACAGTGTAATTTGTTTGATTTGAATATATGAAATGAAAGCAGACAGAATTTCTGTGAAACCCGAACCATGGCAATAGTTAATACAATTACTTTATTGAAAACTCAGAGTCAATTTCTTAAAATATGAAAAATTCAACTCACATATTCAAATCTGGCAACATTAAAAATTTTAATTTTAATATGCAACTTTTCACATATTGAAATTCCCTTTTTATACAAAAAATAAATGATTTCAGTGTATGTGTTTTTGTTGTGTTTCTTAAAGACCTCTTCCTGAGTGCGCTCGATATCAACTTGAAACTGTATACATTATAAACTTGAACTATAATAGCTGTTTAAGCCAAATACACAACTGGTGCTGTTTTCATTAACCGAGCAAAATAAATATCACATAAGTTTTAGACAAGCGAACCTAAAACATTATATTATAGATTTTTGCCAGCTAAAACACGACCAGCTTTTTTTGTGCTAGGCAATTGACTTATATATTTGTTTTTGGCTGATTTTGTAAATATATATTTGAACTATTTGCTGTATGTATTTGGTTTCTTTTGTAATTGTACTGTTGGTTGCATTCATTTGTATTTGCTGAGATCGCTATGTATGAACATCAATATAATGTTAATAAAAAATATATATTTATGTTTATCTTTATAAAAGTATTTCTAAGCTAGCAAGGAACTTACATTTACAGCTCTCCAAACTAAGCTAACATATAATTTTTCAGTTTTTAGTCGTTTTCTGTTTTGAATTTGTTTTTTTTGGCGTTGCCTGGTTTCTTAACTAAACTACGTATATCAAAAAACACATGTTTTCACTGGATTTTCTTAATTTTCATTTTGTTGCTTAGGAATGCGTCGTTACGAAATTGCCTCTTAAGTGCAACCCCTCCCCCTGGTTAAAACCTGTCACTACTCTCAGTAGTCTAGTAAAATAATTGTAAATCTTTTTTGTTTTTGCTTTAAATGCTTTTGACTTAGTTTCGGTTACATTTCTCTTTGGACTTTTGGCTTAAAGTGCTAATATATAAATTAGGATTTATCTTAGCTTTTATCATATATAAATATTGTTTTTTTTCTTTTGTTTCACTTAAGCCTAACAAATAAGTAAATTTAAAGTTTTGGCTCTTTTTTTGGGATTGGCAACGCACAACACAAAGTACAAAAGTTGGTTGCACATAGAAATTAGCTCAAATGAGGACCCAAAGTCGCAACACTTTACAAAATGAATTGAATTTTTTTTTGAATTTTTTTTCTGCTTTTTTTTTTTTGGAACTTTGACGCATGAAATTTACATAAATTATACAAATTTATGCAAAAAGCATGCAAGTGGCTGACAATGTGAAGGTTTAAATATGCCACAAAAAAAAGAACAGAAAAAAAATATGCAAAAAGAAAAATAATGTAATCAAGTGTGGGCTTCTCATGAATTTGTGTTTCTTTTAGTAGAAACATTTTGTGCGTTGCGCTGCCCAGTACTTAAAGTTAATGCTTGACAACTTATAGAGATCGAATGGTGTTCATAAAATATCCTTGCAGGGAAAAAAAGTTAATCAGAATTCGCGAGATAAATATATATATTAGTTTATGTGAACTGGATTATTATTATGGCTGATAAATTATAGAAAACTACATTGAAATGCGAAGGAATGTGGCAAACTTACAGCTAAAACAGATATTGTGTTTAAATCTTCTCTAAAATAGTATAAAAAATTCCGAGATAATTTTTTAATTGTAAAATAATAAAATACTAAAAGCAGACAACTAAATTTAATTGTTTCTTTTTCATGTATGAAACAATTTTTGGCTTAAATAAAGAGTGGATAATGCCAGGAATAAGCCTTAAAGCTAATAAACAAGATATGGCTAAAGCGTTAGTATTTAGAAAGTGTGTTAAAAGAGCGCACGCCTATATCAGCTGCAAGGATATTGAAACTTCGGCCTGCCGACGTTTTTTTTGTTTTTCTTTGTTTTATATATCTATAATTTTTGGTTTTTTTTTTTTAGTAGTTTTATGCCGTTTCCCATTTGGTTTGTAAGCTGGCTGCCTGCATTTGAAATGCCAGCGGCAGAAAGTCCTTTTTCATTTTGGCAAAATGGGTTTTAATGTGCTTGGTTAGATTGTCGCTGCGCTTGGCCGCATAATTGCAGCTGGGGCACTGAAATATGGGCCGCTCTGTGGTAAAGCGGCACTCGAATCGGCGATGGCGACTCAGGCTTTTGCGCGTCTTGTAGGATTTGCCGCACTGATCGCACGCGTGTTGATACCAGGTGAGCACAAAATCTGTAAGAAATTTGTTGGCCCCAATACACACATGTTGGCCAGGGTAACAGAGAAAGAGCAGAGAGAGAACAGCACACAACAACACAAAAAAATTGTGAACGAAGCAGTGCGCGCGAGTGTGTGTATGTGTGTGTGTGTATGTGTGTGTGTGTATGTGTGTGTGTGTATATGTGTGTGTGTGGGAAATGTTGTTGATGAATTTTTTGATTTATCTTTTTTTGGTTGGGTTAAATATAATGATATATGATAAATTTTTTTTGTTTTACAAATTTTGATTTTCTTGTATAAAGTTATCTGATGACTGATTTTTTTAGACTGATTTTTATTTTCTTTTGAGCAAGTCAAACTACATGAAAATTAACATAAATTTTAAGCCATACAAAAATATATATAAATATATTTGTACAAATATGCATTCCAAGTAAAAATTAAGACACTTAAAGCTTATATATATAAATTTGACGGGTAAAATAAAAATTGAAATCAATTTTAAAAGCAAAAAAAAATAAATAAATAAACAAAAATAAACACATTTTGCTTATATATATATAACGTCAGGCACGCCCACAAATAGATGTATTTTTAAAAGAAAACCCACATAAAGAGTATCAAAAAAAAACACAGCGCGAGTTCTTCGAATAAATTTTGAAGAATTTCGCAACTGGTTTTTAAAGAGAGGCTGTGTAAGAAAAACATCGAGTGTTAAATAATTTATTATTTTTGAAAAAAGACACAAATACAATATATATATATGTATAAAGATATATCAATAAATTTAAATATATTAGATGTAAATGTTGTTGTGTGAGTAGCGCAAGGACAAGACACAAAAGCACAAGGCGGCACACACACACACACATACGCACGCACTGGTTGAGAATTACAATTTGTATTTCGGTTTTATGCAGCATACAATTAGGCGCTATATGCATGCTATATAGAAAACAAATTAGTGTGTGTATGTGTGTGTGTGTGTAACTGTTTCATATGTGCAGCTAAAACAAGTAGAACCCACGTATAAATATATATAAAAATATATATATATGTATATAAAGAGTGTTTCAGGAAATAGACGCAGACAGAATAGAATATATATATATATATGTAGTAGTATATATGTATAATAGTGTGTAAGTGACAGACTTTTTCTGGTTTTTTGTTGTTTGTTTTTGTTTTATGTACTGATTACTGGTACGAGTATACGCATACAGTTACGGATTGATACTGATAGTTGGGAGGTACTGGTTATAGATAATTCCTAGAACTGCAGCCAGTACCGAGTAGTAGGTAGTAGTAGGTAGAGTAGAAGAGTTTATCTAAAAGAAATTTAGTAATAAAAATAGGTTAGTGAAATTCTCTGTACAACAATTTCTTTTTTTTTCTTTTAGCAAACGAAGCACGCAACAAAAAAATAGGCAACAAAAAACGATAAAGGAGAATGAAAAATAAAATAGAAATAATTTTGGATGTGTGGAACATGTAAAGCCAGCTAAAAACAAGATAAAATAGTTTATTAAAACGTTTGAAGCAATAAATTTGTACTTTTTTTTTTGTTTTTTTTTTTGCTTTTGTTTTAGTTTTATTCAATTAATAATATAATTTTTTGTTTGGGTTTTGTTTTTTTTTTTGTTTTTAATCTGATAAATATATATTATATCTATATACTTATATATATTTCACATACACGTATAAAATAAGACTTAAACAGAGGTATACAATTTGGTGGCATATCATTTGGAATAAGTGCTTAAATAAAATCTTAATTATCTTAAATTTTTTGCTTTTTTTGGAGTTTTGCTTTTTTGGAATTGGTGAGTATTTCTTGTTCTTGTTCTTTTGAGTATTTTTTCCCTTTGGGTCTCGCATAGCACATCAAAATCAATTTACTCAACGCGTAGTAAAGTGATTTGACTAAAATGGCAGCTTAAACAAATTCTTAAAATTCTAACAAATTTTTGGGAATGACTTAAGTAATACAAATTCGTGACGGTTTTGAGTTGACATTTCGTTCTTTTTAGGATAAATAGTACCGCAAAGTAACATTGTAATACAGTTTTTTTTTCTTTTAAGACACGTTTCGCTGACTAAAGAAAGCACGCAAAAAAATATTGTGAAAACATAAAAATAAGTTACATACAATTAAAAAAATGATTAGCGCTGGAATGTATAATATTGAGATTCATACATGGAATTATCATTTCTTGCTTTCGCTTTCTCGTTGATTACTTTAAACATAGAAGCAAAAAATTAAAAATTAAATTGAGTCGAAGCAGTTTTTTGTTTTGTTTGTTAATAATAAATATAAATAGAGCATATATTTTTGTTATATTTAAGTCAAATATACTTTGGTTTACTTTATGGTTAAGAGACGAGAAAAATAAACAACTTTAGTTATTGTTGTACGCAAATGGCATTGTGTTCATCAATCGCTCCTTGAGCAACGAATTCGATATGATCTGCAGGCCGAGCTTCATGTTCCACTCCTCGTCGAGCAGATGATGCGGCTGGCCCTTGCCCGGCGTCACCGGCTCCGCCTTGATGCCCAGCTCAGCGGCAGCGGCAGCGGCGGCGCTTAATTCAGCTGCGCTGCCCACTGTCGCATCGCTGCCATTGTTGTTGCCAGCGACGGCGGCTGCCGCTGCCGCTGCGGCAGCAGCAGCTGCAGCTGCCTGCTCCTCGACAACCGCTGCGGCTGCTGAGATCGCTGTAATGGCGCCAGTCAGCCCATAGGTGGGTATGGGCATCATGTGCGGCGGCAAGGGGGACGTGCAACGCGAACCGTTCAAGTTCTCGTCCCGCTCGAAGTGCTCCTTGCGCAACGACAGATTCTCGGGTATGGGACTATCGCAGCCGTGGTGCGAGCCAGCGCTGCCAACGCTGGCGCTATCGCTGTGACCAACTCCACCACCACCACCACTACCACCGCCAACACCACCACTAGCAGTGGTGCCGCCAACACCACCAACACCGAGAATGACCGGTTTTATCTCGAGATTACTGCTGCGGGGACTGCTGGTCCTGGAGCCGCTGCCCGTTGTCTGTTGTGCGATCGCCGGCGGAATGCCATGTTTGGACACCAGATGGCGCACCATGTGGTATTTGCGACGGAAGCGCGAACTGCAGAATTCACAATTGAAACGCGGCGGTATCCCGATGCACTCATCGCGCATATGCCGCTGCAGATGCCGCTTCCTTAGGTAGCTCTTGCCGCAAACGGCGCAGGGGAAACGCGCGTGGGGATCACCGTTGTAGCTACGATCCGAATCCATATCGCTGCCAAAGACGCTGTGTTTATAGTCATAGTTGAGCTTCATGTCTACGTTGTGGTTAATTTGGTTTGTTTGATTGATGTATTGATTGATTGATTGATTGTGTTGGGTTGTTTGTTGGCGTGCAGTTTAGTTTTTGGTGTTGATTGATTATTTTTATGTAGGTTTTCAGGTGATGTATTTGTGAATTGGATTTTGGTTTGATTTAAATGTGTGATTTTGGGTTTTTATGAAATGAAAATGAAAAGAAAAATAAAAAATATTGTGTGAAAATCATAAAACGCAAATCCCTTAAGCGGTAGATACTTTTTTTTGTTTTGTTTTGTTGTGTTTGTTGTCCGAAGAATTTGTTTTCGTTTTTGTAAACATAACTTAAACTTAACTTAAATGTTTCGTTTTGCTTAATTCGTTTTTGATTGAAAGTTGAAGAGAACTGAGAACTAAAACTATAAAATACAAAAGTGACAAAGACAAAATTCTAATTGAACCAATACAACAAATTTGTTAACTACTTTTAAATCTACTCAAATTTTAAACAAATACAATTTTTTTAAAATTTTATAAATTACTAGGAAAATTTAACAACATAATTTTCAACTAAAATATTTAACTAATAACAAAGAAATACTTCAACAAAAAAATATATGACAAAGTTTACTAGTTAATTTTAGTTTTTACAATTAAATGTGATTAAAAAAAAATATACATATAAATTTCAAATAATATAATTTTTTAACTATGTTTTGTTTTTGGTGTCTTTAAATGTTTATCCACAAAAGAAGCTGCAAATTGCGCGCGCTGTAAATTCTGCAGTTTTATGTGTTAAGAATACAATAAATATTTATACAGTTATATATATAAAAATTAACAACAAAAAACAAAGTTTCATTTCAATAAATAGTTGTACACATATATTTAACTTTTTCTTTCTTTCTTTTTTTTTCAAAGTTTTAGCTTAGCTAACCTAAAGTTTAACAACATTCAAAACAGTGTTTTTTTTATATACAATTTGACTGAGGGGGCAACTGGAGGAGAACGGGGGGTTAAACACATACAATAGTCAACAATTTGAGTTCTATGATTTCTTAAGCTGATGTATGCCATGTTTTTGTCGCAAATGCAACTTCAGATCGTATCGCCAGCTGCAGCTAAAATTACAAAATTCACAATGGAATTGAACACTCGAAGGTTTCTTGGAGCTGGCGGCAGCAGCAGCAACACCGCTGGCAACTCGTAGCAAGTGATTGTTGTTGTTGTTATTATTGTTGTTGTTGCTATTGTTATTGCTATTGTTGTTGCTGCGCATCGGTTTGGTGCTTGTTGCTGCTGCTGCAGCGGCGGCGGCAGCAGCTGCTGCCGCTGCTGTTGCTGCTGTTGGCAGCAACATGCTCGAATTTAATAAATTGGCCAATTGAAATGAGGCGGCGGCAGCGGACATTTGACAGCCGCTGCAATTGCTGGCATTGCAGTGCAATTTGTTGCTGCTGCTGCTATTGCTATTATTGTTGTTGGCAATTGTTGCTAATGTATTGGCGTCACTGTTACTGCTCTTGTTATTGTTATTATTATTGTTGTTGTTGTTGCCGCATTTGTACATTCTACGTATTGTTACCTCCGGCTCATAAACTTCACGCATTTCAGTCACATTTGTTGTTGCTGTTGTTTGACAATTGTTGTTGCCGCTGCTACTGCTGCTGCTGTTGTTGTTGCTGCTGCTGTCGGCTGCAGTTGCTGTTGCTGGCGTCTTAGTTGCCGTTGTTGTTGTTGTTGCCTTGCTGGCGGCAGCCGCTACAACAGCCGTGGCAAAATTACAGTACAACGTCCTTAAATCTGTAAAAAGTTGTGGATTGGGTGGTTTTTTGGGCTCAAAAATTGTTTCGTCTTTTGCGCAGTTTCTGTTTTTTGGTTTTTTGTTTTTTTTTTTCGTAATTTGTGTAGTGTTTTGTTGGTCTTTTTGTTTTTTATATATGTATATATAAATTTACAGCTACTTAGAATGCTAATGATTAATTAGGCGCAACTCTCACACATTAAAATTAGCGTTAATCATTGTTTTATAAACTAATTAAGAGCAGAAATTAAATTAAAATTACTTAAAATCAAATGCACACCGCGCCACGACCGCCACTTAAATAATTACACAAAAATTGTTGTCATTTTTCCTTTTTTGGTTTTCCTCATTGGTAAAATCTCACACAAAAAAAATAAATCGAAAATAAAACTTAATTTAATTACACAAACTTTTGCACCAAAATCTTACATAAATTTGTAGTTGTGTAAAATAAATGTTATTTACCAGTATGAAAAAAAGAAATTTTGAAAAAATTTAATTTTTTTGTTGGGAAATTTTGAGTTGTGTGTTTGAGAGTGTGTGTGTGTGTGTGTAGAGCATGCAATTGGGAATTGAAAAACGCATTTTTGTGACTTCTGTATATAAAAATTTGCATTTATTATTGTATAATTTTTTGTCAATATTTAATTCCTTTTTTTTTTAGTTTTTTTAGTTACTTAATATTCTTTTTTTTTTGTAATATACATTATTTTAATTAAAAAATTAATTTAGTTCAACTTGAATTTTGATTTTCGTTGCTGGAAATAAAAGTTTTGCTTTATAAAAATTCGCAAAAATAAACACACAAAAAAAACAAAATACTTTCGAAGAAAATGCAAAAACTAATTCTCGCACAGGTCAAAGGTCAACGCTGCCGCACTTTTCTTTGGTTAATTTGATTAGTAAAATTCATATGCTGCTTCAAGCCCTACTCCATCCAAACCCTGCCGCCTGTCACAAACCCCCAAACACTGCCCCCGCATCCCTCCCCCTTCTCAACAATTAAGCGTTGCCGCATCGCTGCCAGATTTATTGGCCTTGGCCACCGCAGCCGCTGCTGCCAAAACGTGCAACTGTTGCTGCTGTTGCAGTTGCTTTTGCAGCTGCTGCAACGCCTGCTGATGCAACTGTTGCTGATAGTAACTACTTACAGCCGATGTGGACTCATCGATTGGCGGTTGCTGCTGCTGCTGCTGCTGCTCATCCATTAGCCCGCCCCCTTCAATATCATTATCCTCATCATCATCATCGTCATCGACAATATATGTTTGCTGCTGCTGCAGCAGCTGCTGTTGTTGCCGCTGTGACTCATCTGCCAGCTCATCGAGGCCATCATCCAACATATCCAAATCAACAATATCATCATTTGCTGTCGCTCCTGTCGCTGGCTGCGCTGCTTTCGCCGCCGCCGCGCGCTGCTGACGCTTGAAAAGCGAACGCATCGCAATTTCGGGATGCTTTTTTCGTACGTGCTGGCGCAGGTGATCGGCGCGTTTGGTGCGATGACCGCAAACGGAGCAGACCATCGATTTACCCTTACCGCACTCCTGCCGCAAATGGCGACGCAGCGTCCCGTGACGCCGATAGGTGCGATAACATTGCGGGCAGGTAAAGCTCTCCTCGATGGGATTCGCAGCAGCAACAGCAGCAGCACCCGAACTGAGCATTGCCTGAAAGTTATCGAATTGCGGCGCTTGAAAATGATGCGAGCTTGCCGCTGCTGCTGTTGTTGTTGTTGCTGATGTTGTTCCTGTTGTTGTTCCTTGATAATGTAAATGCATATCGCAGAGATTCTCGCAGCTGTCGTCATGTTTGTAGCTGCTGTTGCTGCTGTCTTGTTGTTGCTGTTGCTGCTGCTGCAGTTGTTGTTGTTGTTGAAAGCCTGAAATTTGTTTTTGTTTTGTTTGTTTTGGTTGGTATTTCTCATAACTTGAAATAATTGATTGGAATAATTTCATTTAAAATTCTTCGTTAATAATTTTTTATTTTTTTTGCAGGTTGGCATGCTTTAATTTTAGTTTTTTTTTTGCATTTTTAGGTGTTTTATTTTTAGCGCAAACTTTTCTCAGTTTCAAGGCACAAAACAAGCAATGATTAGTTGTTATCAAAATGCCATTATCAATTAAATATTTTTTGGTAAGCATTATTTTAATTTTGTTAAAAAGGGGTTTTATCGCGTTTATTTTTTGTTTATTCATTTAAATTAATAAATTAATGTTTTGTTGGGTTTGGTTTAACGCGCTTTGTCAAACAAAAACAAATTTCAAACAGGCAAAATTAAATATAAAATGCAGAGCAGCGCACAGGTTAATTTAAATCATATTAAAAAAAATATATTAAGAACAGACCAGAAGACAGAAATGGAGAAATATAGAATTCAGTAGAGAGAGCAATTCCGAGATGTCACTCAGGTCTCTCTTAGGTGTGGAAAGAAGTTTTAATGAGCATGAATGAATGTGTGAATGTGTGAGTAGAAGACGAGCTTTTGGGCGGGCGGGCAGGCACAGTAGCAGCACTAAAAGTAGAGACACGCACACACACGCAGGCACGAGCAATTAATTAACAAATTTGGCTTTCTTTTCATATTGGTTGATTGGGACTTTTTGGATCTGTATGAAAGTATGTCTGTCTGTCTGTTAGCCTGTCTGTGTAAGTATGTTTTGGATGTGTGTAAATCGTTTCAAGAAACCCTATAAACAAACAATCAACTAAATTGACGACTCTTTTAATCACTTTAATAATACTCTAAAATGTAATTTGGAATGAGATAAAGAGTGAGAGAGAGAATTGAATATACAGAACCTAATACAAATATTTGGTAATATGCTTTTTGACCTTGCAATGCCGATTCAATGAATCTTTACGCTTGAAGCCCGCATCACAAACCGCACAACGAAAATTCTCCAATTGGCCGCACTCGAACTCAATGTGACGCTTTAGCGCCGACAGACGCGTATACGCGTTCGGGCATTGTGGACACTGCAGCTTGCCGTCGTCCCGCTGTTCGGCGTTGCGCGCCAGCGTCGCTGCTGAACTGCTGCGCTCCAATAACGGCGGCTGCGGTATTTGCGGCGGCGCCATCAATTTTTTAGCTGCAGCAGCCGCAGCAACCGCCGCGCTATTATTTCTCCTCTTACGTGATCTCAGCTTGCTGCGCCGCAGCGTTGGCCCAGTCGAATAGGGCGGCGGCGGCGGCGACTGTGGAGGTGGCGGTAACAGCAGCGGTATATCGGGCTCATAGTAAAACGAAGATTGATTTAAGCTCAATTCAAGCAGACCTGCAATGATATTGTTTGGCAAGAGCAAAGGCAGAGAGAGAGAGAGAGAGAAAGAGCTAGGTAAAAGCTTGTTTAAGTACGTATTTGTGTGTGCGCATGCACGACGACAATTTTGCATAAAAATGTTCAAAGCAAACAGGAGCGAGAACGACACAACTGCTGTGCTTAAAGCTTGCATAGTCCTACTTCACTCATACATTCGCAAAGCAAGTGAACGAAACACTGTGTCGCTCTGCTGTGCTATATCTATTCTCTACCGCCCACCCAAATACAATATACTGCACAAATTTAACGAAACTCTCTCGCACTTCTATTGTTGTCCTGCACTCACCCAAGCACACACACACACACAGACATTGAATCAAAGTGAACGAAACACTGTCTCTAGTTGCTTTATTACCGCTTATTTTTTTTTTCGTTACAAAACAACAAGTTTAAATGGGTGCACTCTTAAGCTAAGCGCTCGCCTCGTCGTTCTTTAAGTCTCTCTTTAACACGCCCTTGTGTACGTAATAGTAGTGATCTTGCAGCTTAAAATTATAGTGAAAACCGCGTCCGCACATGCGACAAACGTATTTCTTCGGCTGATTGCACTCTTTGCGCATGTGACGCGTCAATGTGCCCAACACCTGATACCTGCGACCGCATGTCTGGCAGACGTAAGGCGCCGACGCCGATGCTGATGTCGATGTCGATGCTGTTGCTGCCGATTCGCTGGCGGCCGATACATTTCTAAAGAGAGAACAACAACAAATTGGACGAATTGGCTGGTTTGTGAGAGCGCAAAGCACAACTTTTGGTATAGACAATATGAGAGAAAGAGAGAGAGAGTGAAAGCACAAATTTACCTGCGCGTCGCAATTAGTTTACTGCTGCTGCTGTTGACACCCAATTTGCGCTTGCGCCTGGATTTGTTGCGTGCGGCGCCACCCGTTGCCATCGACTGAGAGGGGGTCGGGAAGGTGGTGCTGGTTGTGGCGACCATGGAATTTGGCTTTCTTCGGGAACTGCGACTTGAGCGACCACGCACGGCCACAATTTGGGGCAACAATATGCTAGAGGCGGCGACTTCAGCTGCACACACCACACAAATGTAAATAGAGAGAGAGAGAGGGAGAGATAGAAGAGAACATGGCTCAGCTTAGGCAACAACAACAACATCAACAACAAGAACAAATCAACAAGTACTAATATAATCCTAGCTAAACGCTCGCTAATTGTGAAAAAAGCTCTTAAAACGCTCTAGCTCTCAAAAGGAATTAAATGGACTTTGTTTTGAGTTGAATAGTTGAGTTTTATTGTACAATTGGTTTATTTATTTTTGTCAGTTTCTCTGTTTTTTGTTTTTTTGTTGTTTTTATTGTAACAAAAATATGCGAGTGTGTACATAAAAAGGAAAATAACGTTTGTTGCTTTTTATCTTAAGAATTCTTTTAGGCACTGAGCCGGTGTGTGTGATGGTAATGATGTTGCAGCTTGAAATTATAGTGAAAGCCCTGGCCACACAAGTGGCATATGAAGAGCTTTGGCTGATTGCACTCTTTGCGCATGTGGCGCGTCAATGTTGAGAGCGTTTGATAAATGCGACCGCAGGTCGGACACACGTGCAACGGCTGCGACGACGTGGACATCGATTTTGCGGATTGGCGGCGCTTTTGCTGTTGCATCGCCGACGATCGGCTGGACTTTCTTCGGGCATTGGCATTGAGCTTTAAGCTCTGGTGCATTAACAACATGCCTACACATCAGCGGTGCACAAAAAGAGAGAGAGAGAGAGAGAGAGTGGGAGAGAATGACACACAAATAGAGAGAATACACTTGGCTTAAGCAAAAACAAACTCAACTCTAACTGTCCTATTATATTCTCATTAACTTCTTGAAAAAAGCTCTTTTTATAAAAACGCACACTTTGATATTCTCTTAATTAAAAACTGTTTAAAAATTGCAATTGTACAAGTTGAAAGCAAGGAAAAGCCCAGTTTTAAAACTATTACCAAACTACAAAGTAAATAGAAATTGAGAAAGGTGTACTACAACATACATATATAGATACGAGAGCTTAATTCGAATTGGATTATTAGCACGCTTTTATTGTACATTTGAATTCAAATGTTTATATTACATTTTTTGTATAAACTAGTTAAGTTTTATATATGCCAATTACTCTCTAGCACGCGCACACACACACGCACACACACACATACACACATTTGTAAATATATAGCTGTGTGCGTGTACAGTTATCACAAAAAGCTTTATTGACGTTGCAGCAGCAGCAAACCAAAAAGCATTTGATTCTTGTGCTTTTATGGGCCACCAACAACTTATGGCTCAAAGTGGGTCAAGGCCAAACAAACAGCTTTCGACCGCCCGAAATCGTAATTAACCGCAAATCAAATAAGAAAATGTAAAAGAAAATCCTTGCACAAGCGAAAAGACCGGAACAAATTTTTGTCAGATTCAATTTCAAAGAAATTACGCAATTCAGAGTAGAAGATTCAATTAAAAAATCAATGAATTATATAAAATACCCAAAATAGCATATCAAAGCGGGAATTTCAATGGTTGTTGACATTTCTTTTTTCCTCGATTCAAACAATTTTGTATTCAAAATGTTAATGAATCTGGAAATACCTCAACAGTCCACATAAAAAGCGAAACAAGTTTCCTGATGCAACTAAGTCCAACATTCATTATCCATAGCCATCATCTTTAAAATGATCATAAATCCCATCATTATGATAGGTCTCACACACATAGATATAGACATATATAGAAAGATGCAATAACAACCTCAACCACAAAAAGCTGTTAAAAGAAAGAGTGGACAAAGAAACTCGCACATAAAAGCACACACAAAATTGTAGAAAAATATTTGTCCGACCTTGAACTTAAACGAATGTTTCCAGTTGTGTTGTTGGCGTTGATTAAAAATTAACAACAACAGCAACAAGAGCAGCATCAGCTAGCGTGCGAGCAGGCGAGATAAAGAGAGAGAACAAAGAACAGAGCTGTTACTACGACATATAACAGCATCGAGATTTAACGAGTGTGGGACAAGATCAGGGTGAGGTGAGGTGAGCGGGGGCCCTCTTATAAATTATGAAAAAACAAGCTTTTTATTTGGAAGGGCAGGGTACAGACAGGTATCTAGAATCACAGAAAGTGGTTTGACCAGGCAAATGACGCACATTCAAGATGCAGTGGGTATTTTATAGTGTAGAAGAAAACTAACTCGAAATGCCAGCCTCATTCTTATTTTCATTCTATTACTTTTCTTTGCATGTGCATATTTATGAAACAATTGATTTGTTAACAACCTACAATATTAGAACTGGAGAAATTTACAATATGGAAAATACACCTAACAAATTTAATTTTCGTAAATGAAAAACAAAAATTAAAAACACATAATTAAGAACACATTGAAAATGTAAGACAAATTGATAAAAAAAAGAAATGTATATATAAACTTGGAAAAAACATTTGTTTTGTTTGTGTTGGTTTTTTTTTTTGAGTTGTCTGTCAAGGAAAATCTGTATTTTTTGTTTTGTTGTTATATATATACGGTAAATCAGAGATATTTAATAAGTTGAGGGTTTGTTGGCACTGCTTCAAGCAATTTCCGTTTTAAATTTAATTTGAAAAAAAAAAAACAAATCTGACACAATTGTTCGGAGCGTAATTGCAAGGTAAATTGGCGTAGAAAATAAATATCATAATAAGATATATGTATCGATATTATATGTATATATATATCGTAATTTAATGTGTATACACTTAATAATAATGCAATAATGTAGAGTAGATAAATGAAGTATGATTATAATTTTTAGATAGTTTATAGTTTTATAGCTTACCCAGGTCGACGGTTTAAATGTAAGCAATGTTATAACAAAAAAAATTGCTTCAAAAAGAGCTGACAAGCTTTATTTTTTGGCAAAGCTTTGCTCTCCTGTATTGCTACATTACCTGAAAACGCTGGAAAATGTTTTGTTTTTTTTTTGTTTGTTTTGGTAAAATGTTGGGTATTTTCTATGTTTGGATGGTTTGGAATTTTGGGAAAATATGGAAACGCTTATGGGCTGGGAGATGGTTGGATATTGGTTGTGGGATTGTTTTTAGGTAGAAACAAAAATGAACTTAAAATATCAAAATTTATTTCATTTTGTGCGCACTTCGCTCAACCGATACCGTCAAGCGAAGCATACTTACCTGAAGGCTTACGCAAAACAGAAACTGAAGACCACCAACTGTAGAGGGCGCCACCGTCAAGTACCAGCGCTAAAGCAACAACTGTACCTCACCACCCGCTGGATGGCTACGTGCTTTTTATATACGCGGCGTTAACTTGACACGGCGAACGGCATTGTCGATCCAGAAACTTGCTGATCCTTTATGCTCCTCTTTCATCTTTTGCTTGTTCTTTCGCTGCTTCATACACTGTTTCACTTGACTCGTTAAAGTTAACAACAAGAAAAATAATTTTCGCGGCGATGCAAGCACAAATGCTCTCTCACACAAAGAGAGCGAGAGAGCGTGCTGCTTGCATTATTACAAAACGGTAATCGAACGAAAAGCTGCGCGCGCAATTGTTTAGCAAAACCGAAAAGCTTTGCCAAACAAATTTTGTACGAGAAGGTCTTAATAACTAGCATAAAACATAATGAAAAACACAAATCATGTCAATAAATGAAACAAAAAAGTCCCGTCAACCAAAATAAAGCAAAATTATATATAAATATACATAAATATGTATGTATAATATATTGGTAAATATACATAGTACTAAAATTACAATTTAAAAACTGCATGCGTATTTTTTTGTTGTTGTAAATATATATATATAAATATATATAGTTTAAAAATAACGGAAAAATCAACTAAAATCTGTGTAATATAACATTAGCTCGCGCTGGAGAGGAGGGAAAAGGGGTAAAGTTCGAAACGAAGACGAATCAACAGATAATGTTGGCAATTATGGTAAGAAATGAATATGGCGAAAAGCAAATGTAACAAAAATGAAAACAAACAGTGCCAAGTGGGGGGTGGTGTGTGTGTGAAATGTAAGTGTAAGTGTTGTCTGCGTGTGTGTGTGTGGTGTGTGTTGTATGATGTTTAACAAAAATAAATAATGTTAAACTAGAAATTTCGGTTATATTTTATTTTCTTGCTTGTTAAAATTGCTAAATAGTGGTTTACCAACAATTACAACAAAACTTTAGACAAGACTGCAGCAGCACTTGAAACAAACACTAGAGCTTTTCGTGTGGGAGAGAGAAAGACAGAGAAAGCAACCTTCTGCAGAAACAGACACACACAAAGGGAGAGCAACGCTGAGCCACACACACACACACGCACACGCGCGCAGGCACAACAATAACTAAAGTGACGTATGAGTAGCTATTGATGACGGCAACTTTTGTTATCAACTTAAACACACGTACACACAAAGAAACATAATTTAAAACTAACTTAATACAACGCAATCAAAGTTGAAGCTGCAGTGTGGAGTATGCATGTATGTGTGTGTGTGTGTGTACGTGCGTATGGGAAATGTGCTAAGCACACGTGAGTGGGAGAGCGCAATTAAATTGTCTTCGTTTTTATTGAACTCTCTGACAGCAAATGAGTTAAAGAGAGAAAGAGAGAGAGAGACTCACAGAGAACTGATCGAGCAGCAGCAGCTTGCGGCTTATGTTAAAAGAGCAAAACTAATGGAATAAAATCAAAAATTGTATACGTTTGTTTGTGTGTGTATGTGTGTTAAATAATAAATATAATATATATATATGTACATAGTGTTAAAAAACCAAATGCGGCACAAAAATCACCAATACATAAGAAAACCAAATGATTACCAAAACGTATAAGTATGATTTTTATATGTAATTTTAAAAAATATTAATTAATAAACAAATCATACATAGAACACATTTCATAAAGCGCAAATGAATTGATGGTAGTTGGGTGAGTGTTATTTTATAGTTATAGTTAGTTATAAAAAGTGAGGATAGCTATTTCAGGGCTTGGGAGTGGTAGCAAATGTTTTTGTTGGTGGTTGGTTGTAATATTATTTTTTTTTCGTGATTATGTGTGTGTTAAAAATAAAAATAAATAAATTTAAAATATATAATACAATAAATATATACAGACAAAAAAAACTTGAGTTATACGAATTATGTGTGACCAAATCATAAAAAAAATAATTGAAGTGTTAAGTTAGTTGTTATATTAAAAAAAAATCAAAATAAATAAAAGAGTAGTACTTTCAACTTGCACAAATTATTATCTGTTCTTTTTTAGTTAATTATTTTTCGGCTGTAGCATCGAGAGCGGAGCAAAGCAAAACCAAATAAAAAAAAATCAGAAACAAAGAACATAACTGATGCTATAAATTTAAATTTAAATTGTACTTGAAACAATTCTCTTATTGTTTTCGTGTTTCTTCGTGTGTTTTATACATCTTTTTTTTTGTTTTTATTTGCTGTGCCACCGCTTCGAAATTTTTCTTTATTTTTGTTTTAGTATATTTGCATTTTTTCTTGTTGCTTGTTTTTTTATCTTTACTTTCTTCTATGCTTTCTGCCTAAAATATATTTCTTTGTCTAACGTTTAAGAGCTTTTTTCGGAGCACGACTTTTTGCAGTTTTATGTGATATATAATATATATATTTAAAAATGCGTTACTTAATTTTGTTTGTATTTTTTTTTTCATTGGATTTGTTTTGAGAACGATAAACAAATATTGTGAATAGAGAGAGAGAGAGAGAGTTGTGTGATCTTGAAATACTTGTATTTTGGAACATTTTATCAGCGTCTACTAATTTGCATTTGAAATTTTTAGCTGGTCGTCGTGCTCGGCTGGTCTAACCATATTCTAAACTGTTTTTGCTTTTTCATTTGTATTATTATATATATAGTTTAACTATCTTTCGGAGTATAGAGTATGCAATGAAAAACTCACCTTGTGGATCCCGTTGCTGTGCATCCTGTGCGGCCATTATTCCAAGTTCATCCTGAGATCTGTCGTGTTGCCATGCATATGCTATAAGTGACACAAAAAAATTTCAACTCTCAGTAAGTAAATGTATAAATAAATTGAATTAAAAAAAAACCAACCTTGACTAGATCCTTCGCCACCCTGACTGGTGCCGGCCGCTTGGTCCAGCTCCTCCATTGTCATATCCTCTTCATCCAAAGTCAAATCCTCAACATTTTCATCGTGCGCATCATCATCGTATTCGGCCTTGGGCTCAATTACCATTTCAGTTGTTGATGATGTTGTTGTTATGCTATTATCTTTGATCTTTTGTTTATGATTCGACTTGTCAAGCGTTGTTAATTGCTTAACGACACCAGTGTGAACGGCAACGACCCCACTTGCACCACCACCAGATGCACCACTTGTCACATCCATTTCTTCAGCATCGCCTTGGGCGCCTTGATTTTGTTGTTGTTGTACATTGTCGGTGTTAATGGCATCGCTTGTTGTTTGTTGTTGCTGCTGCTGTTGTTGTTGGGCGCCCTGGGCAGCTGCTGTCGATGTTAGTTTAGCGCTTTCAGTCTTTTTGGTAACGTTACTGCTGCTGCTGGTGCTGGTGCTGGTCAATGGCTGGTTCGATACTTGGCTTCCGCTGCTGCTGCCGCCGCATGCTGTTGCACTTGCGGCTGCTGCACCCGCTGCACTGCCGCTGGCCAATTGAGTGCTGACCAGCGCGGAGGCTGCAAGGCTTGTTTGTTGGAGGATTGACTGATTGGAGGCGGCGGCTAGCACTGACGAATTGGAGTTGTCGTGCACATCTGAAAATTGTTTAAAGTTAGGTTAGGTTAGTATACATCATTTAATCACCCTTCAATTTGTCCACTTACCATTTTCCATGCTGCGGCGTCGCACTTTTCGACGACGACGTGATGGACTGGAAGAGCCTTCACGGGAGCCGGACACCTCACCGGTGTCCATGACGCCAGCACCACCTGCTGCACCTCCAGTTGTGATGCGCGCCCGCTTTGTCTGCTCGAGCGTATAGGGGCCGCTCAGCTTGACGCGATGATGTGTATCCGGATGCTTGGGTGCTTGCTGTTGTGCTGCTGCCGAGGCTGGACCGCTGCCGCCGCTGCGATTGTCAGATAAGCCCTTGATCTGCAGCGATTCGGCGGCTTTGAGCAGCGCGGTCAGTTGATCCTGTGAGATGTTCACCTCGCCGCGGTACATGTAGTCCATCATGGCACGCAGTTCTTGGTACTTGACATCCTTGAGTATGAAAATCGGATGCTTGTCGTACTGTTCCTGCAGCAATGTCTAAACAAATGAGATTTAATATTTTAATAAATTATGAAGTTGTGCAATAATTAATTTGTACTTACTGCAAAATAGGGACTGCATGCTGATAGAACCACCTTGTGGGCCTTGAGAAATTTACCCTCGGCGGCGAGCGTACAATCGACTAGTGTCTCATTTTCCAGCAGGGTATCAAAGACGCTGATCAACGTGCTCTGGTGGTTGTTCCAGCGCAAACAAAACTGTTGATCGTCATCCATGTTTGCCCCCAAGTTCTTAAACAGTTTCTTAAAGTTTGAGGGGTGGGGGAGGAAGGAAGGGAAACCTTTTTTTGCCGTCCGTCGTCGTTCGACGTGGCTGCCGTCTTGGGTTGTGCTCTCTGCTTGGCGCGCTTTTGTTTTTGCAGCTTACGGGAAAGTTCAGTGTAGGATGCAGCTTAAATATGTTGTTTTCGTTTTGAATTGTTTTGTAAAGCTTCAGTGTTGTCTTCCTCTTTTTTTTTTCTATTATCCTTCTTTTTGTTTTTGTCAAATGCTTGTAGTTATGTCAGTAAAACTGTAAGAGTAATCAGAAAAGAAAAAACAACAAAAGTTAGTAAAGTCACCATAAAAATGAGTTGACAAAATATCTATAATATAGATACACAGATATATAAAGAGCCCAAACAACAATGGCAATTAATTACTCGCTTTTATGTTTTGCCTCTAGCAAACGCTTCAAGGTCAAGTTCATGTTTTATTTTAACAAAAAGCCGCCTAGTATCTCTCTTATACACAGACACACACACACACATACATGCGACGCTCAACAGAGCTCGAAACCTGAGCAAGATTATTATTATTATTATTATTGTTATTTGTATTCGTCACACATTCGCATATGCACATACACATATATTTTTATTTTCTACATATGCAAATTACACAGCTCCGCAATTGCTTCAACCACGCAGACACACACCAACACAATTTTAAACATATTTTTCAACACACAACTGCAAATGCAATTTTTTTTTATTCTTGTTTCGTTGCTTTGCTTTCAAATACTTCTAATCTCTGCTTGGTGTTTTTTTTTTTTGTATTCACTTCTCAACTTTTTTTCATTCCAACGGCTCTCGCCAGCACACCACTCTCACTCGGCAAAGGAGAGCAAGCGATAGCAACGAGAGCGCAAGTACAAATGCTCGGCTAACGGATTTTGTGGCGATGTTACAGTTGCAAGTGTTGGAGATCGATGGAAACGATAAATGACGACAACGAGACGTTGCGACGTCGACGCGCCAGCTAAAGAGGCAGCAGGCAACATGAAACATAAAGAGGGGAAGTTTCGCAGTCGTTGTCGACGTTCGCGTCGTCACCACTGCATGCACAAATACAGGCTTACATATGTATGTGAACGAAACCAATGTGTGTGCGTGTTCAGTTGAGGTTTTTTTCTCGTGGGTTTTTCGTTGTGGAAAATTTCACAAGTAGACACACACACACAGACACAAACATGACCAGAGAAACGTTTATGATTTTCTGATAATTTTAAAGTTGAAGTATGAAGCAATCGCTGCCAGTCACATATTTGTGTGTGTGTCGTTTATTTTATGGTGCATTTAAAAATAGAACATTTTTCATTAAGAGCAATACATATGCACACTCAAACAATTAAAATGTATGGGGGCTGCACATTGAACAATTTCACAATTTTGGTAATATTTAATTATTTTTTCACTTCACAAACTTACTTTAGAAATTCCTTAATGCATAAGGAAAAACGATTTTCTTTTTCGGTAAAAATTTACTGTTGGTTTTTGCTGCTGTTTAATTTGTGTGTATGTATTGTATGTAATTTTGTTGGACAGCAACCGCACGCGTCGCGATCTGACGCGCACACACAAAAACCAAACAAAAGCTCCAAGCGCACGAAAGCAACTGAAACGTCGTAAATGTGCTAGCGACTGAGAGACCCTTTTTCATTTTCGCCGCGACGCTTGCTTAGTCGACGCTCACTCACTGCTCTGCTCTGCTCTGCTCTCGCTCTCGCTCTCGACGCGTTCGTTTTGGTATGCTCGCTCGCTCACTCGCACACATCAAAATGGCCGCCCAGTGCGAAGTTGATGAGAGCGTGCTGCGTGCGTGTGTGAGTGAGAGTGAGCCTCACATATTTTGGGGGCACGTTATGAAACTGCCAAGTAGGCAGACGACAGGCAGGCAGGTAGGCAAAAAGGAGCCTTTTTAAATGTATTGCAGTGAGCGTGCCAAAGAAAGAGCAGAGCAAATATAACGGGAATACATCTCATACACACACACATACTACATACACAGGTAAACCGACAAACATAATGTGAATTCGCTGTGAGAATCAGCCAGACTAAGTGAAAGAGAGAAAACGTGGCAGAGTTTTTGGAGTCGGAAGATGCCGCTCACTGCTTAGCCACATTTTCATTTTTAAAAACATAAGCGAAAAATATACGTTGCTAATGCAACCGCGGCGAATTTGCACGGATATTTTAATGAAAAGGGGAGCGCGCCAGTTGCATCTTGCTTGCATTTTTGTTGTTTTTGTGCGTCCATTTCCTGCCGTAATTTAATCATCAGCATACAAAAAGAGCTGGAAAGCAGTAGCGGCAACGACGACAGCTGCAGCACGCTCGCTCGCTCGTTCGTTTTTATGGCCCCCGTAGGCAGGCGGACAGAGCGACATACATAGAGAAGTTCTATAGAAAACATAACTGTGCCCATGCACAATTCTGTTAGCACAAAGCGCGCAACAGAGACAGCAACATGTGCGGCTACGTGACGCACAGCAGAAGACGACTCGACGACGCTGGGCTGGCGTTCGGTTTTTCGCTTCGGGCTCCCTTTTTCATATGTTGGTTGTTTCTTTTTTCTTTTCTTTTGCTTTTTTTTTTGCTAAGTGAAAAGGAAGCAGCCGATCAATATAAAATATAATGGCGAAAAACACATGCTGTGGTTGTTGTTGGGCAGTTGTTACTGAGCAAGGCGAAAATAGGAACAAAGAAGAAGGGCTAGCGCAGGAGGGCACCGTTAGGCGGCTGTTACTTTGTGTGAGGGATCAGTTTTTTTTTCTATTTACATGAATGCATATGTATGTATGTACTTTAGGTACATATTTATATGAATGTATGTGTGAACTCGTGTGGATTTTGTACATAAGGTGCGAGGCATGCGCAGTGGCGCCATCTGTTCTTAGTTGGAGTAACTCTTACCCCAAGCAGCATAGTGGCGTTGAGGCAAATCGACGGCGACAGAGATGTTGATGATTCATTGGCTAGACAATGTCGACGATTTGCCGCCGCTGAGGGTTTTTCCTACGCACACACAGTAACAAAGCAAAAGGGGATTTATAATATAATAATTGTTTTTGTAGTTCAACAACAGCAGCCGTCATACAAGCACACACACACACACACAGACAGAGTAGTAGGTAAAAACGGGCGGAAGGGCGGCTCGCTGGCAACGTATGCAGCGGCTGCATGAAAAAGGATCTCTCTCGCTCTCCCTCTGACGTTCCTCTCGCTCCGCTCGAACACACAACGCTTCGTGACGCACGCTCTTTGCACATGCAAGGTTTTATTTTTGCGCAGATGGTGGAGGATTATAACGAAAATTGGGATCCTTTTTCCCAACGCGCAATGCGCTCTCGCCTGTTGTTCTTGTTCTTGCTGTTGTTGTTGTTGCTGCTGCTGCTGAGCGAGTTGTGTTGTGCAGAAAAAGTACAGTTGGACCCCACAGTAAAATTTTGTAGATGACGCGCATTTTATATACATATAATATATAATTTTTTTTGCGCGTTGGCGCTTTCAACGCATGTAGCATAGAGTTGTCGAAAATTGCACATATCAAACAAACCAATTGTAAAGGGGGAAGAGAGTGAGCATGAATAACGAAATTAGAGTAATGTGTGTATTGAGGTCTACTATCAAACGACGTCCAAAAAAGCAACAATTTTGTTTACGGAACGTTGTTAGCGAAAATCTCAACTTTTTTTTATTAAAAAATTAATTTTGCAATTTGCAGTTGAAATGCGACGGAATTGCATTTACTTCCGAATCATTGTTTTATATGCAATTGCCATAAATGATTAACTGAACGATCAGGTAAATGATAATGCAGTTGATTTATAATGTATTGGGATCTACTATCAAACGACGTCCAAAATATTCATATACGGAACGTTGTTAGCGAAAAACCCAACTGAAGATTTTAATTTAGCAATGTCCGTTAAGTCGTTAAGATATGGATTGAGAATCCCTCAAGACTTTAAATATTGGCCATTGCTATAGAGTTTTCCATCGTTAAATATAAAACTGATCTGAATTGTATATGCAAATGTATATATAATATGTAAAAACTGGTAGAAATGAGAATTGGAATCTAATTTATGTCTGTTTAACTATAAAATTTAAGGAAACTATTTTTTAAAGTCTAGGCCTCACTTAAAAATACGATCTATGGGTTTATATGTTTTATATTGTGGAGAGATCTACTATCAAACGTAGCGCTATCAAAATGTCACGCAATGTTAGCGAAAAACTCTCCTATCAGGAATGATATTAATCTAGGCACTTGAATGAATCGCAGTTGTGCGTGGCACAGAACTCATTAAATCAGGGATTCAAATGCCAACAACTTGAGTGCCAAACATGATGCAAATCGGGTATTAAATCAAAAAAAAAAAATAGAATAAAAGGGAAAAAGGTTCCACACGAAGCACGCGCCAGACGGTACCGGGGTTCCTGTTTCCAGGATCCCAAAGCAACCCCGAAACTGGTTAGGCCGGTCGGAGGAAAGAAGGATAATCACATAAAAAGAGAGAGAGAGCAACAAAAAGGGCCCACAACACGTAGAGGGTAAACTTTTGGGGGTTGCAGCCGGCAACCCCTAAAAGTGCGCCGCCGCTGCGATGATCCCCCCACCCTCTCTTAGCCAAAAGGGGATCTGCAGCAGCAGCAGCAACGTTAAGGACACCAACTGTCGTGTATTTCACTTTTTCCCCAGGAAGTGCGCGCGACAGAAAACAGGGGAGTAAAACGAACTTGGCAGCATAAAGTATTGGAAATGGAAACAACAAAGAACGTTGCCTTCGATTGCCACCGGCTGCGCAATACTCTGTTTAAAAAGTCAAAAGAGTTACTTTTTATTGGTTTGGTGACTTTTTTTATATATCAACATCCAAGCTAAATCCTTACATAACCAATATACCCGTTTTCTTTTATAACAGAGTACAACGAATGAGCAAAGAAAATTCATTTGGGGCTAAAATACAAAAATTCAATGCGTGTTTTTGTGCCGCCTGCTAAAGCTTCTTCTTCTTCTGTTGTTTCGTTTTATTTTCTTTTCTGTACTTTTTTAATGTTTCTTTTTTTTTGCTGTTGTTCTGGTTGGTTCTGTTCTAAAAAGTCAAAAGAAAAACCGGTTTCGCAAAAATATACAAGAACTGTGCCATTTCGAAAAACGGGCGGCAGTTCTCGACTTGGCAGAAAAACCAGTTTAAAGAAAAATAAAATACACACACAGAAAAATCGACCGAGAGCAACAGAAAAACAAATTTAAAATGGAAATAACTTGAAAAAAATAAAATACAAAAAAAAAATTAAAGAAAGAGGAGTTCTTGCTAAAAAAGAAAAAAAGAACAACAATAAAAAGTTCCCCCCACAAGATTTGCATAAAGTGGAATTTATCTTGTCGCTTGCCAAGCTGGGCAACACACACACACACACACAGTTACAAATACAGACATAAAATTTGTATATTTACGACGTAAAAATAAACGCCGGCGTTGCTGCTGTTCGCCTGGCACTGACTTTCAATAATTTCATTTCTGCCATCTCAGAACCAACAAACTAAAGAAGACAACCCAACCACTTGGGCGGAGGGGGGAGGGAGGGCTCTCGCAGGGAGAACAACTTGAAGCCTTTGAAAAAGCCAAAATCTTTTCAAGAAAAACGTAGGCGGTATCGGCATTGTATATGTATATGGAATTTTATTTGTTTATGCGTTATACCTGCCACTCCAATACCCTATATAGGCGGTAAAATAGGGTGTATAACACATTAAAACTCTATAGTTAACTTTACAAATATTGTGTACTATTAAAGGAAATAACTATAAAATTGTTCTACCAAACGGAACATCTGGTTTCCAGGTTTCTAGAAGTTTCCATCATTTCGATCTATTAGGAAAGTGCGACGCATTTAAAGCCAGACATAAACCTTGCTATATACACATACATATAAATATCATGTGTAAATCGACAACAAATTAATCTAAGTTCCACTAGCTACATTAAAAAAGGTAAGAAAAATGAAATAATTACTGATCATCATTGTGATAAAAACTTTTGCTACGCTTTCGTATTATTCATATTGAGAAAAAGTATAAGATTTAAAATAATATAGTAATATTTAACAACATTAACTATCAATCTTTAATATTAACCTTCACTTAATTCTTTTTCTTTATTTTATATATAATAATTTCTAATTTTTGAAATCTTCATTCTTTTTTTAATTAAAACAGAAATTGTATTATATTTTGTAATATTTCCAGAAACATACAAGGGAAAAATACATTTATTCTTATTTTTATTTTTTTGTAATTTGTCATTTAACTAATCTTTACGATTTTTATGGGAGCGCAAAATGAATTGGGAATCAAAATAATAAATCACTAATCAAACGTTACATCATTAATATACGATAACGATGTTTATATATACATGTATATAGTTTCTTTTTGTATGCCGTTTTTACAGGTTAATTCCACAGTCGTTTACGGTTTTCAATTCTTTTTTCTGCGATATCCAAAGGCAGAAAATGTCGTTTCTGCCATTTAAAAGTCGTCAGGCAGAGAAAAACGAAAACTAGTTTTTTGTTTTATTTTTTCCGTATATATATTTTTTTTATTTCTTAACAAGCTATTTAAAGTGAATGTTAAGGGCTTGTGCCTTGTGGCTTTGAACACACACACACACATACACACACAGGTTCGAGTAAAGGGCGTCTGTCGTTGTCGGAATGAGTTGACTGAAAATTCAAGCGGCCAAATGGCAACTGGCGAAACGTGTAAAGGGTAGAGAGGGGGAGAGATGCTGGGGGAGGTGGGTCTTCTATCTATCTGAGTGTCTGTTTTGCCGCTAAATTTGGCCTGCGGTAGATTTTCGACTCGATGAGATGCGGATGACGATGATGATGATGTTGTCTGACTGTGCCCACTCTCGGCAACTACCTCTCGTCTCCACCACCCTTTGTTGCCTTTATCATCGTGTGTCGGCGGTTTTTGGGCAGATTGTAATTTGAAAATGTGGTCACGCCGAGTTTTTAAATAGGTGTGTCTCTTGAGGTTTCTTTGGTATTTTTTTTTCTTTTTAATATATGACAGGTGATGTTTGGGGCGTTATTTACACATTAATATTTGCATAGGTTTAAGAATAATTATAAAGCCAGATTCACAAATATAAGAAAAATGTGAAGAGCAAACAACATGTAATATTTGACTAGTTTTTCTAAATAATTTTAAATATTGATTAACTAAATGAACGTTCGCTCATTTAAATTGTAAAATCTTTTTAAGAATTAATATCTTTATTATGTATTCAAGATAGCTATAAAATGTGCTTTTCAAGGGTTTTCTGATGAGAGTTTTTAATATTATATTTTCTTAACATTCAAAACAGTAAGAATCAGATAGTTTGCCCATGAACTGTTATTATTATTTATATTCTTTAAAGTATGTATTAAAGTAGTATGAAGCAAGCACTACCAATCATTCATTCACTCATACAGCTTGGAATGAACACGGATCCTCTTTTATCAAGGATTGTTTTATTTACAAACATTGCCAAAAAAAAACCCCGCAAGTAAATTTTTGAGTTGTTTACATTTTTTGCTTTTCCCAATTATATTGCAAAAGTCAGTAGGCCGCGTGAAAGTGAAATTGCCAAGAGACTAAACAGTTCAGCCACGACATAATCAACAGAAACGAAAAAAAAAGTTCAATGAACTTTTTGGCCATTGGCACTGGCAAAAATAATAACAATAGAAATAAGAAACTATCAAAATAAACAACAACAAAAATATACACAAAATAAAAGCAAAGAGCAGCCAACGATAACGGCCTACATTTTTTTTTGCACGTTTTTGTTGTTTACAACAGAAAAAATATAATAATTATTAAATAAAGAAGCTCTGTAGGGCAAAGAATTTACGGCACGCGACAATAAATGTGTAGGTCAGTGTAGCAATTGAAGAACACAAAAAAATAACAAAAACTAAATGCAAGGTCGTTACGTTCAAGACGTGGGTGGTTAAATTTGATGACAAAGCCAACGAAAAGAGTGTGAGGTACATACACACAAACACGCGAAATTCTAAAAAAAAAATGCTAAAGTAATTTGGCCTAAAATAAACGAATAAAAATAAGAAAACAAATCAACAGTACTAAGAAAAGATACTCGAGTGTTTTTGAATTATGGTTCGTATGTGTATTCTTCTTCATATTCTCTTATTTTTGCACTTGTTGCGCAAAAGCTTTTTGTATTTTCCTTCTGTTCTTTCCATTTATATCTGTGCGTGTTGGCTCTCATTATTATTTTTGTTATTATTGTACTTTTGTTATTCTGCACATGTGCGTATAATGTAAACAAATGAAACTTTTAAGCTGCTCGACAAAAAAGTTCAGCGCGCGCGCGCGCTCATGAAATTTGGCAACGTCGCAGAGTGAACATATTTAAAAACATGGCGTGTGCACATAAAGTGAAAGATTATAAAAGCGACAAAGCAAAGTATACGATTGTACGTCTGTGTGTGTGTGTGTGTGTGTGCAGAGGCAAAAACAGGCCGAAAATATGAAAAATGAAAATGTAAACGTGTCTGTAGAGCACGTACATACACATACATCTGAATGTATGTACATGCATACAACAACAGTAAGCAGCCACAGCGAAGTAGAAGTGTAGCACAAAGTGGAAACAAAAATATGTGGCGGGCGGTCGGCTGGCAGCAACGAAAAGCTACAAAGAGAGCATACGAAGCGCCAAAAGCCTGCTGCTGCTGCTGCTGCTGTGTGTGTTTGTGTGAAAAGTGCAGAGAGAAAATTTCACGCTTTTTTTTGTCTTGAACAAACATAAAACGAAAAGCACGAAGTCAGCAGCCGAAGTGAACCAAAGTGAGAGGGAGTAGAGTAAAAAGAGAGCGCGTTGCCAGCCCGCCGCCAGTAGCATTGAAAAATATTTTTATATTGTTGTTGCTGTTGTTGTTGGTATGGTGCTGCCACGGTTGTTTCGACTGGGTTGCCCATAGGGGGGAAAAACCAAGATGGCGGCTGTTCATGGAGCTCAAAACAGCGACACATTTTTTCGATTATACTTTATTTTTGACAACGTGCTTTTCAACAATTTTACCACAATGTTTATTTATATACAAGACAAACATACATACGTTTGTTCATATGAGCATTATCTGAGTGGTATTGCATTCGAAAAGCGCGCTTAAAAAGTTTATGCTGCTGCGCACATACATACGTACTTATATTTGCCAATTAGAAAAAGCTTATGTAACAAGCGTTCACCGTCGCACTTACTCTTTCACACAGGAAAGGCAGGTTGGCTGCATTACACATGAAGAGAGAACGTACAATTTTTCACAGCGACACTTGACCTCATTTACATGTGTGTACGTGTAGTGTGTGTTCATTAAATTAATGAAAATTGTTCATTACTTCAAATTGCAAACACACACATACGTGTGCGTGTGCATTAGTTTGCTGTTGCACTTAAAAGCTTTGCAATGCAGTGTAGAAAGCTTTCACGAAAACGCATGAAAAATCGATATAAAAGTGAGGCGCTCACCAACACACACACAATAACAAACACACATACGCATGCAAAAAACGTTGGAAATATTGATTTTATATGCAAAAACTCACAGCAAGAGACGAGAGCGAGAAAAAGAGAGAGGGACAGCAAAACCAATCGCACAAATTAGAAAGTACAGTTCTAAGTCTATTTAAAAATATATACTTATACATCTAATGCATTTTAGTTGTTTTTTTTTTGTTCTAGGTATACACACCGAAATAGAATCACAGGCAGCACATAGTCGTCGTGTCGATTTGATTAGATTTATATTTTTTAAAGAGCTTTGCACATCAAAATTATGTTAATACACACATATATATAGACATATATATATATATAGACGCACGGTTTGTATATGTGTAAAAGCGCGCGGGAGAAAAAGCAATAAAATTGAATTTATTTTTATTAAAAAGCCAAGTTTTTCAGTTGTGTGTATGTATGTATGTGTAGTTTTCCTGCTGCTGCGGAGTAGCAGCCCGCACAACAAAATGCGAAACGCGCGGAGCCACTGAAGAAAAACTGACGACTGACGAGCGCGCACGAAAACTTTTCTGGTCTAGCCACAGCGCTACCGAACGAAGTTCCGAACGAGAGCGAGCGAGCGAGCGAGCGAGTGAGTGTGAGTTCAACAAATTTACCCAGCTGGGGCTGACTGCATGATAAATGTACTGCTCACTGCCTTATTTTTTCACACACGGCATTGGACCCGCTATTTGACGATTATTACTTATCAATTGTATTTTTATGGACATTATTGTGTTTCTAAGTAATTTTTTTTAATACAAGTCCTTGGAGTATGCGTAGTTTAAGTGCATTTGCGTAAACTTTATTTGTTTTTTCCTGTTAAACGATTTTTGTCACACTAACCATACCTTCGTGCAACTGGGTAACTTAAGCGTTCATGTACATAATATGTTTGCGTGTGTTTGTGTGCGTGTGTGCTTTGTATGCTTGGCGCGCGCGCAGAGTTGCCAACACCAATACGAAAAACTCAGCGGCGCATGCAAATCAAAAAATTATTTGTTGTGCTTGATAAAAAGGCAGGCTTGGCAGCATTAATTAGCAGTCTTTGCTTAATTGAAGCAACTTTGACAGCTAGCGCCACGACTACAGATATAAATAGACCAGAAAACATACGTATATATGTTTATATGTATGTATTGGCCAGAGAGATGACAACTCTGTCTATGTAGTGGAGTTCAAAAATATCATTCGTTGTGGTCGTTCGTCCGTTGTTTTTTGTTGCGCTCGCTCATGTAGGGGGCGAGATTTTGTGTTTTTTTTTTTGCCAAGGCGAAGCCATAATGTTCACAAGAACAACACAACTGCCGTTGCCGAGCTATCTCTCTCACTCACTCTCTAAATTTCTCTCTCTCTCGCTATCTTTTCCTCTCTCTGTCTCCTTTTCTATGGATGTTGTATAAACGTGTGTGTCTAAGTGGGGAGGGGGAAGGGCTAGGCAGCACAGTATGCAAAATTGCATTTGGACTTAAAAAGTGCAAATTATTTTATGAGTGTGTTGAGTTTTTTTTTTAATGATCGTTTACACACTCACACACACATTGCTGATTTATTTTAGGTTCCAGCATGACTTCATCGGAAACATTTTCTTGCACCCTTGCCCCTTGGCAATACCTTTTAAAAATCATGTACTTGTGTTTATTTGTGTGAGTAATTATGTACTTCAGTTTTTAACGGTTTTGCGGTTATGCCTTATGTATTTGTAATTAACACTTTTATGTGAAATTCAACACGCTTGATTGAAAAGCTCTAAGCAATACTAATTGATAAAATGGAGACAGTTTGGGGTGCGAATTTTTGGCAATAAAACAACAGAGATCAGCTGTTGAGTGGTAAAAGGACGAAATAATTCAATATCGTGAATATATAGAGTATTCAACATATACATTTGTATATGCATAGGTATGTTATGTGTATATAGCAACATAAATATGCAAGTTACATAGCATCACGTATCGCATTATAATTAACTCACCTGCATTCAATGAAAAGCTCCCTCTCCCTCACTGTTCATCACCCCACATGTAGTTAATAGGCAAACTTCAACTCGGTCACGTAGAAGCTTTTTCCTTGCGTCTTACATTTGCCTCTTTTTGTTACATTTGACAAGCGACGGCGTCGTCGTCGTTGTCGGCATCAGCTTTGGCTGCACTGTCACCTAGGCCGCCTGCTGCAATGGCAGCTGTGTCACACACATTCACGTTCACACACACACGCACACGAGCGTGCGATTGCACGAGAAACAAACACACAAGACAAGTGAAAATCAAACACTGACAATTATCTACATACAAAAAATAACATACATATGCATGTGTATGTACATATATTTATGTTATTTGCTCGTTGCTGCTTTTTAATTATAATAAATTATATTTCAACTGCGGCCTGGGGGCCATAAACCAAATCGAACGACTTTTGTGTTTGTTGCTTTTGCATTGTTCTTTAAGCTCACTTTATTGCTGTTTTTAATTTTTTTTTTTTTGTTTTTTTTTTGTTTTATGTAAGCGTGTAACAAAGTGTTTTTATTATTGTTTTTTGGCTCGTAGGAGTGGGAGCTTGGGAAATTGCTTGCGTTACGTTATGCGCATAAAACGAGCGCACTAGCGACAAACGCGTTATTCCTGAGTGTTCCGTTTGTTACTGCAATAACAAATACTGCGATGGCGAGAGCGAAGCCAAAGTCAGAAAAAAGAATAAAAGTCGAAAAGCTACAAAATCCAAACACAAGAAAGCACAGCATACATATGTACCCACATACATATGTATGCATGCACGAAGCTCAATGTTTTTGTTGCATGCGAAAAACGAAGATCGCTCGTGAGAGGAGGCGATGATTTGCCTGGTGTACCTTCGCATATTCGTGTGAAAGAGTGTGTGTGTATAAGAGAAGTGGCGACATTTGCTGGTTTTCTTCATCTTCTTCTTTTTTTTTATAAAAAGGGAATGTGGAAGTGCTGCTAAATGGAAATGCAAAGAAAAATGTATTTTTAATATGTGTGAGTAAGAACACTCATATCCGTATATGTATATAACATATGTATGTATGTAAGTATATTTAGGTAAGTGCATATGTAAACGAGATCAAATTGCTTCCAAAATGCATAAACGAAAACATACAAATGTGTGAATATAAACAGGATACATATGTTTGTATGTATGTATGTATGTATGTATGTAAATTCAATAAATGTTGCTAATTGATAATATACAATCTTAGACGCATATGCAATTTATACGTATTTGTACTAAAAGCATTATAATGTTAAAAAAGTATTTTTTTATGAATAAATTGTATGTTGTCATATGCATCTTTGTTCATTAATCAAATAATAAACATTAGACAAAACAATAAAAATTCCGCTATAGAGAGAGGTGTCAAGAAATGCAGAGTTCAAAGCAAACGATCAAATTTTTAGCCAGTGACGCACTGCGGGTTGTAAAGGGCCCGAATACACATACATACATATTCATTAAGCAATGCAATTTTAAGCTAATAAAATTTTGCTTAGATCCGCATTTATAGTGCACACAGCACACTATATATAAATATCGGGTTGATTGGAGCACTAAATCAAAGGAATAATTGGATGAAAATCCAATTCTTTTTGATTTTCAGTATATTCGAATCAAACTTACAAATTTTCATATTAATTGTAGCTCTACTCAATCCCAAAAACTTGAGAAATTAAAATTCATTCTTATCATCAAATTCAAGTCAACTTAAGCTGACCGCATAGGCTACCTGATCTGGGGTTAAAGCGCTCCTGTCAATGTATGCATGTGTATGTAACTACTTATCATATGAAGCTGTTTGTTTCTATACTTGCGACTTTCTAATGGAGCGTCTAATGTATGTACAAGCATACATACAGACATACATAAATACATATGCACAAATGTACTTCGAATAAATCTTTCCACTTTTTCTGGCAATTTTTTTTTTTGCATTAACAATTGTTCAAACTTGATTTGGATGCTTCTTAAAAATAAATGATTACTTGTTTAAAAGCCAGAAGACAAGCAACAAAAAATTAATAAAAAAATAAAAAGAAAAAATCCAACAACAACAAAATGGTAACCATAATTGTGTTGATCTTCTACAAGTTGTGCACATTATTAGCAACTGCGTCTCTGCCTCTGTCTCTGTCTCTCTGCTGCCGTCGCTGTCACAACCTCTGCCAGCACGCCGCCCGCGCAGAGCAAAGTTTTATTATTATTAAAAATTTTTTTTTTAGATTTGGCGCGGCTTAAAAAGCTGTGCTGCAAGAAATTAACAACAATAAAAGTTGAAAATTGTTTGCCATGACAAAGAAAATAATCGTTAAGCTCGAGTTTTGCGGTCTGGAGGCGAAGACAGTCGACAAAACTCGTTTTTGCCTTTGCTTTGATTTGTTGTTATTGTTGTTGTTTTTTCTTCTTTCTTTTTTCGGCAACACTTTTTCGATTGCCCATTTCAGCTGGTAAAGTGAAAATTGTATGCCGCGCCCTGCCGCCGGCAGTAGCAGCAGTGGTTACAAATGCCAATATTTTAAGTGGATCGCCACACAAATGCCAACAGAAAGGCGTATATAGTTAAAATGTTGTAGCTCGATCAAATTTTCAATGATTTTTCAGTACGAACTTCGAAATGAATCACCTGCTCGTCCAATGATGCGAGCGTGGGAGTGGGATGGCTATGCAAACATATGTACACATAACACACATGCGTAGCTGTGCTTGTGTGTGTGAGATTTTGCCTGTTGCTTTTGTTCTTGAAACTTCGCTGGGTTTTTACGCCGTTGGTTGGTGCTTGCTTCTTCTTTTGGCGCACACAGCTGTTCCATAAAAATTCCTTAACGTTTAATTTTAGCAACAGAAATTGCACGAGAGGGAAAAATGTAAGAAAAAAGTTTATTTTTATTATTGTGCAAACTCATTTACATGCACACATGCAAAACCAGCAGCAGCAACAACAACAACAAAAACACGACCGCCACAAGCAAAAGGAAGCGGCCAAACTTTAAGAGCGAGCGAGAGCGAGAGAGTCAGCGCACACGCCAACGGTATGCGTGGGAGGGAAACGTCAACTCTACTCTCGGCTATGCTTAACCTTGAAGTCATCTTTTCTCTGTTTGTTCTGTATTCGCGCGTTCGCTGCCGTTGCAGCACATGCATGCAAATGTAAATTTCGAAATGCAAAAACCCAACGACGGCAACATGGCTACTTCTCTATGCATTTGCCCAGAAGAGCAGATGTACAGCGCCGCTGGGCTCCCCTCTCTTCATTTTCCTTAAATGCGCCCCTCACGCACACGTTCTCTTGCATTTGCTGTTGTTCTTGTTTCCCATTAATCTGTTTTTCGTGTATGCGTGCGTTGGGTTTTTATTCTCTTTCCTTTTGCTGTTTTGTTTTGTTTTTTTTTTGTTTTTTTGCATTTCATGTTCATTTCCCTTTGTCAATTGAATTTAATGGAGTTGTGCCAGCGTCTGGGCCACAAAATGGGCGTCTGCGCCAAGGGTAGAGCATTGATCGATCAACTTGATCAGAGAACCATGCAAGCGGGGCCTCAGGTCTTAGGGGTTGCTCGGTTTGGCCACAAACCGAAACGGAGGGAGCATCTGTTCGTTGAGCTCGGTGTGCAGCTGTTGTGTGTGCATGTTTTAATGTGTGCCCTCTGGGGGTAGGAAAAACCCAAATGCACCTAAAGGTCCCCGTCCTCGTCCCCGGGGCCTGCTGTCATTGACGCAGACACTGGCGAGGTTGCCTACCTTTGGCGGGTATCCAATTAAGGAAGTTGATATCGCATAGCGGAAGAACATGGAGTATATGCATGTATGTATGTATGTTTAACAAATACTATTTTTGTTATATAATATAACAGTTCTGCAAATTGTTATATTCATTGACAAAGTATTTAAAATATATTTGATTTTGAAATGAACTCATCCGAAATCGATTGATCTCTTCGGTGTTAAAGTAAATCACATAAATAAAAACAAAAAAAATTGACGTTTGATGGCATTTTATTCATTATTTGACCTATAGATTGATTCTACATTAAAAATATATTCATTTTGAAAAATTTTTTTCTTTTCAATTTTTGGTCAAAAAAGCATGTACCCCCCCCTTGTAAATTTTCGAAAAATTTTTTTTTTCAAAATTTAGAATTGCGAATTTCTGTTTTTAATCGATTGTATTTGTCACAATTAGCATAAAAAACATCATTACAACCGATTCTGAGGTGGTCAAATTTTTGGTCAAAAATCATGCCAAAATCGACAAAAATTTTGACATGTAAAGCTCTCGGATCCATAGCTCCCATATTTCAAACTTCCATAACTTTGGCAAAAATGACCCGATTTTCACGTTTGATGGCATTTTATTCATTATTTGACCTATAGATTGATTCTACATTAAAAATATATTCATTTTGAAAAATTTTTTTCTTTTCAATTTTTGGTCAAAAAAGCATGTACCCCCCCCTTGTGAATTTTCGAAAAATTTTTTTTTTCAAAATTTAGAATTGCGAATTTCTGTTTTTAATCGATTGTATTTGTCACAATTAGCATAAAAAACATCATTACAACCGATTCTGAGGTGGTCAAATTTTTGGTCAAAAATCATGCCAAAATCGACAAAAATTTTGACATGTAAAGCTCTCGGATCCATAGCTCCCATATTTCAAACTTCCATAACTTTGGCAAAAATGAACAGATTTTCACGTTTGATGGCATTTTATTCATTATTTGACCTATAGATTGATTCTACATTAAAAATATATTCATTTTGAAAAATTTTTTTTCTTTTAAATTTTTGGTCAAAAAAGCATGTATTTTTCCCCTTATGATTTGTCCTATACATTAATTCTAAATTCAAGATGTATGCATTATTGACAGTTTTTTCGATTTTTGGTTAAGTAAGCATGTTGGGGTACTCATTTCTGAAAATCATTTCTTTTTGGATAGTTATTACACTGTGAACGAGTATTGTGCTCACGGTTACACCCGACTGCAACATACGTAAACGTGTTTTTTGTTACGTTTTTGGCCAAGTGAATATTCCATGTGCTCGTGATCAATGCCAGCTGGCACATGTTTTAATTTTTTTAAAAATTTTTTTGTGGGGCTTTCAAAACAACCCCTCGCTCAAATGCGGATCTCCATGTGACAGCTTTCCACCCCAAAACAAAATGCGTGCTAAAAGTGGCCGGGTCCACCCTCGCACCCTAATCCGAAACAGCCCTACCAAGGACCACCCGCCAACGTCTGCCTGTGATCTGAGGCGGCTGCTGCTGCTCCATGTTAGGGTTGTTTGTTCGGTGCGTGTCCTTGTCAAATGCAAACGCAAACGCAAAAGCTCGCTGGCCCCGTACATTTCCGTTGCTGTAGCAACCCCCCAGCATTAAGCCGAGGGTTGAAATGCGGTTGCAGCCGCAGAGGGGATCATGCTTGGCTGCCGTCGCCGCTGTCGCTGTCGCTGCCAGACAACCAACGTCCGACGGCCGACGCCTGACGCCCGACCACCCCCTCGCTCGCTCTGTCGGTCGCTCCCTCGCCCAATCCTCTCTCATCCCTTTTAGCTAGTTGCCCTTGTTTCTGTGTGCGCATTATGAAATTTCGCTTCATTTCTGTTCTCGTCCCATTTAGGGCTGGGGCAAATCAATAAACTGGGGCGGATCGGAAATAAAAATGTGCGCAGTTGGTAATGTAGTTATAATATATATATTAATTTTACGTTGTGGCTGCAGCATCTCTGGAGACAACGTAGTTTCCATTAATGTCGATACTTATCGATACCAATTTGTGTATATGGTTGTAATTTGGCATTACTAATGTACCAATTTAAGCAAAAAAAAAACCAATAAAAATGTTTATATCTATTGATAACGTTTTCGATTGGTGGTATCGTTATCATTGATCGATATGGGATTTTATACTGAATCTTATCGTTACTTATCGGAAGTTATACTTAATTCGAATCTAGAAGTACTCAAATATTTAAAAAGTTTCATTTCCTGCTGGAAATATTCGCCTAGTCGAGTGCTAAAATTTACTAGGAAATGTATATATGTTTCACAATTTATCGTTATCGCTTATCGATTTGAATGCACATCGTTATTATAAGCTCACAAAGTTTCCATGACTTCCACGTTGTTGATGCCCCTAATCCAGCTCCATTGAGCGTCTTCCTTTCACTTGATTAACAAAAACTCTCCGCGCAGAATTTTTGTTAAACATTTTCTCATATTGACCTCAAAAGAAATACATATGTATGTACATATATATGGACACATATATACATACATATATACGCATACATACATACATATTGTACATAAATTTGCAAGCCAAAGAAAACCAGAAAGTTCCATTAACGAAAATATTTTTGGCAGCCTCATTTGATGTTGTTGTTGTTGTTGGGGCAGATGAGGGCGCGAAGAGAGTGTGTGAGTGAGAGAGAGAGAGAGAGCGACCAGTGCCAGGCGATTGCGAGCGTTCTTTGAAAAACCCGAGAGCCATCAATCACTCGCGCACTAACACACACATACGTACGTGCATACATATACACACGCAGACAGAGCGGCTGCCATGCTAATGTGTTTTCGAGTTCGAATGAAATCGAAGCTCAGAATTTGTGAAAAAGAACCGCAATCATAATGGAAATCAAGGCGTATAGAAACAACAACACAAAAACATACACACACACACACACACGTACGTCAACTAAAATGAAGTGTGTAGAAAACATCAGCACATCAACAACAACAATTTTTTGGGGCTTGGGCTTCGAAATGCGAAAACACACACGCATGGAAGCTTTCGAAGTTGACGACGGCCAACGAAAATCGTTGAAAAACGAAAACATAAAATAAAATTCAATTACATATTGGCTTTAGTTGATGTTGTTGTTGATAGTTGCTGGCGGCTTTGAAATGGAATGGAATTTGTGTAGCTGTTGCTACGAAATCACGTACCGAACGTTGGGTTGTTGTTGTTGTTGTTGCTGTTTCTTTTGCTGTTGATGCCCGTCTTAAGTAAGCGGGTGCGGCATAAATTTTCACTTTGCCCATTCGAAAAAAGATAATGTTGCCAAAAACTCAAAACGCAAACGAGTTTATTTTGTTTTTGTCGTTTTTTGTTGTTGTTTTATTGTTGTTTTTTTTTTGGAACTGCCGTCATTCCTTGGTTATTTGCTTTTATTTTCTGTCAGGGAATATTTTCTTTGTCATGGCGCAAAATTTTCAACATTTGATTTGGTTTTGTTGAGTTTCGTGCAGCGCGCAGCTTTCAAAGCCACGCTCTGCGCGGGCGGAGCGCGAGCAGAGGCAGCGACGCTGATGCTAATAATGTGCACAATTTTTAGAAGCTCAATTATGGTTGTTACTTTGTTGTTGCTGTTGGTATTGCTGTTGTTATTGCTGCTGTTTTGTGAAACAGGCAATCGTAAGCGTTTATTTTTAAACATTTAAAAATCAAGTTTTGCAAACACACAAAAAAAAACAAAAAAAAGTTAATTACATATAAAAAAGATTTATACCCACATAGAAAGTTGCAATGCGAAAAACAACAATAAATACAACAAAATGTGCTTTAAAAAAATTATTTTCATGTTGGGCCGTGCGCGAGAGAGCTTTGACGATCCCATGGCAATAATGGGAGTGCGTCTGTGTATGTGTGCTTGTGTGTGTGTGTCTGTGTGTATGTGGTGTGGGCGCACCCTGAGGGCGCATCAAATAATGTTTGACATGAAATACGCGGATAGACAATAAAGTGAATTTCACGTTGTCATGTCAGCCCACAGCAACAACAACAGCAACAACAACAATATAATAGTAATAGCCAACAACAACAACAATTGTGAAACCCTAAACGCAACGTTCGGCTTGGCTTGTACACATATGTACATAGTTCATTTGATGATCCGACACAATTTCCACCCCAAGTTGTGGGGTGGCTGCGGCGGGGCGGCATCGATTGAAGCAAATAAAGCTTCAGGGCCAAAGTACAACAACAGCTACAACAGCAACAACAATGCACAACTAAACCAGAAAAAAAGAAAACTACCCTAAAAACATTGTTGCCACCGCAGCGGATCGAGCAGAGGGCGACGGCGGCGGCGATGCCGTTGGGCTGAGGCTTAGGCTTAGGGTAACGATGGCGACGACGACGACGGCGACGTCGCTGTCAGCATTTATGTACAATATGTACGAAACGCATTGCGTCGGGCTGGGAGGCGGTGGGCCTATGTTGGCGCGTACACAAGAGATCCACATTAAAACGGACGCGAGAGAGCGCGTCGTGAGAGAGCGCGCCACGAAGTATGTTTGAGTTTTTTCCTGTTGCTACGTAACTCTCTCTCCTTCTGTGTGAGTGGGGGTGCGCACGTGTGTGTGAGAGAGAGAGACAAAGATATTACATATCTAGCAGTTTTTCTATGCATTTTTCGCAACTTAATTAAGTTCAAGTCGAATTACAGTTAATAGCATCGGAAAGAGAGCACGAAAAAAGAGAGACAAGCTAAATGCTAAACTCCAAATACATGCTGGGGGTATTATGTCATGTGCAAGGCGAACAACGGCGGTTAAAGCTAAATCCGTTTTCATGATGTGGTTAACATGTTGAGTGACACATCTGCAACCAACAACAACAATCAAAAAGACCACAACAACAACAACAGCAACAAAAGTTGGTGGTTTTAGGCAACTGCTGTCAGCGGTGAGATAGAAGATGATTGGGTTAAGCTGAATCAGACTTGTTGCCGTTGTGTTGGATTGCACTAAGAAGCTTTCGGCTTGAGGCTGAGTTAAAGCTGCACTCAGAAAAATTACAAATTTATTTAATCAAAAAGACTATTCAACATATTAAGAAAAACCAAAATTATGTTTGAAGTAAAAAATGGCATGAAATGAGAAAATAAAAATAAATAAATTTAATAAATAAATAATAGATTTCTAAAATAGTTTGTATTCTTATTTTCTATGATCTCTTTAAGTCCTAATACTGAAGGGTGTCCTGAAAAAAGGCGTGCATTTAATTAAAGAATAGTTTTCCAACTATTAAAAACTCTTTTTTATATTTTTAAATATTCAATGAAACGGTATGTTTTCTGTATAAATATTAGAAAGTATTTAAAAAATTATTTGTTATTTTATATAATTAAAAAAAAAAATTGTAGAAATCAGAATCACTTTTGTTCGATATTTTCAAAATTTTAAAAGCTTATTTTACAGTTAGATTAACGATAACCGTCTTTTAAAATCGAACATTTAATATTATATATTTAAATTCATAGCACAATCGGACAAAAATACTCAATTTTCTTTCTACTCTTTCATTTTTAAATTGGAAAACGTTTGAATCATGAATATGTCATTAACTTTGAACTGGATATCCGAAGGCCTTTGCAAGCAGTGCATTAAAAAACATTAGCGTAGATTTATATCTGTAAATGGTTTCAAATTGGTAGCGCAGCAAAGCTTGATATTGGAATATGAGTAATTATAGCCAGTATTCAGCATTTAAATTTAGCACTGAAAATTATGTTGGGAAAAAATTTTTGTGCTTTAGTATATTTAATATTATGTTATAGGATATATTAACAAATTTGACAGCTTACAAATTGTACAAAAAACAATTTTGATCTATAAAAATATTAAATAGTAATTTCTAAAAGATTGTTTTAATTCTCGCGATCGGAGTTAAACAAATATTAACAAACAAATTTAATTGAATTAAAGATTCAATCATTTGTCAATTTTTAAGAACTTTTCTTTTTGTGTAGACGTTTTTCTTTTACTTAAATATGTTTACAAGTTTGTTAATAGTTCAGGCCAAAGCTAAAGCAAAAGGTGAAATAGATAAGCAGAAACACGCAAAAGCCCTTTGGATAAGCATGCATAGGCATGTGTATGTATGTGTGTGTGTACATGTACATATATACATACATGTAAACCCTTTCAGTTCTACTTTAGACCCCGCTGTTCTTTATGTAATTTGCTAATGATAATGAATTGCCAGCAAAGTTGCAATTTTTCCATTGTAAATCATTAGAAATGACTCATTAAAAGTGCACTAAACTGAACTAAAAAATGACACAGTGTATCTATGTGTGTATTATGCCCCATACGTATGTATATAGAACACGTTGCAATCTGCAAACCATAAAACTTATCTATTACAAAAAAATAAATAAAATGAATTGTTGGTGTTTTTGCGAGTATCTCGCTTCCGCTAGATAGAGATGAGGACAATACATACAAACATACATACACACATATACATATTTACATTATTACATCCCATAAAGGTTTAGGTTTCATTCGCACCAACACAACATCAAAAGCTTCCCAGTCGATAAGCTAAAGATCAAATAGCAGCAACAACAACAATATTATAAATCGCATCACATGTTAGCAAAAAAAAGCTTTGTGAGTAGGCGCTTGTTGTTGTTGTTTCTGTTGTTGTTGTTAGCACATTCCATGGCAAGCTAAAAAGGGCGAGGGCGTAAAAGTTGCTCGCCAGCCAACACCTGAAAACAGCTCACAACTTTTGCATATTAAGGTTTCGCGGTGTTCCAATTAAAAAAAAAAACAAAACAAAACAACAAGAAAAATAGTTCTAGGGCAGGTTAAACGAGCGACAAAAGCGTTGCGAGAGCGTTGAATAAGGCGCAAGCTAAAACTGTTCACATACACACATACCTATACATACATACATACACATGTTTGTACGTGCACAATAGATAAAATCCTATCATATATTTACACACAAACCAAAAAAAAAGAAGAAAATCATGGCTGCAATTTTATGCATTTATGACATTAAATTGTTATGTACTCATTTGCACACACACACACACACAAGCACAAAAAGCTTCTAGGCCGCAGCAACATTCTCATTTCAAAGGGGGAGTAAGAGGGAGCGAGTGAGTGAGAGTGCGCATGGGAAGCCTAAACAAGAATAATGCAATGCACACATGTCGCACAGCACGCGCACTAACACATAAAGACATGTTGCCCACTCGCACACACACACACACACGCACACACAGCTGCACTTCAAATTGCAAGTGCATATCGCATGTTTAGCATGTGTGTTTTTTTTTAATGACGTCAATTGCTGCCCAATAAAGTGCCTACTTTTGTTAACTTTTTTCTTTCCTCTTTTTTAGATTGTGAGCATGTGAGTGGGTGTCATTACGGCACATCATGCTGAACGAATGCATTAAGTACTTATGTTTATATGTGGTTTACAGGCGCAGAGTCGCAACTGTGCTCATTTTAGGTATGCTGGCGCCAGCTAGCGGCCGAGTTTGACAAAAAAAAAGGGCCGTTGCTGGCTGACCTTAATATGCATTAATTGTTTCAAGCAGCTGTAAACTAAGGGAAGCTTTTGCGACCATGTGTGTGTGTGTGTGTGTGTGTGTGTGCATGTGTTCTAATGCGCTCGCTTGCTCTCTTTCGTGGTCATGCTCACGCGCGTTAAATATGCACAGCTTTCGCTTAATGGAGCACGGAGCATTGGGCGCTTTAATTTTGATCCCAAACAGACACACACACACACACACACACACATCCATAAATAGCCAAAGCTGCGCTGTCAACGTCGCTGCTGGCTGCCAGGGCTGTTTGCTGCTTTGGTGTGGGGGATCTTTTGTTTTGTTTTGTTTGTTTTGCGCTTCGCTAATTGTGGGTGTAGGGTGCTTTGTGGGTGTGCACCCAAGGCATGTGTGTGTGTAGTTGTAATTGCTTATGTGTATGTATGTGCTTATGTGGTACATAAATGCATAGGTACGTAATACAGGCGAGGTCGCTCGCCGCTTGTCTGCGTCTCTCTGTCTCTGTCTCTATCTCCATCTCCATCTCGCTTCGCGCGAGCGTGCGCGTTGCGTTTGAAAATGCGAGTTTCAATTTCGATCGATTTTTCCAACATACAAATAATATAAAGTTGCATGTGAAAAGCTTGAATAATGTCAATTAATGTTAACAGACAACTGAAATTAATCTGCTGCGACGATCAATGTAACAATTATGCAAGCTAAACAAAGTTATTTGTTGCTGTTGTTGTTGTTGTTGTTGTTGTTTTTGCTTAGAGCGAATAGTGAGAATATGCAATTATTTTAATGTATTCAGCCTTGATGCTCATGAATGTCAATTAGCTTAATGCATATGGGAGAGCAAACACACATACTCCAAATTGCGCTCACGTAAGCTTCGCTTTTACCCGCTCTCTGTATGTGTTTGTCTCCCTCTCTCTCTCTTTTAATATGTGGTGGTCTGCAAATGAGTCGCTTTGTATGCGCCAACAGCCCATCCATCGAAAGCTTGAAACAGCGTTAGTTGAGCGCGTTTTTATGGTCTCGCCACCCACTTCCGCACCCACAAGTACATGCTTACACATACTCATGCACACACACGCATACAAGACACTTTCGCATTCAGCAACAGAAAATTGCAACTCATTTGAATTGCTTCGCCTTCATTATGCAAATGTCGACTTTTGGCTACGAATATTTATTTGCTTATTATAAATACATAAAGGTAATTCAAGTCTAGCAGCGGTTTTTCTATAGTTAGTTTCATAGTTTTAATTATGACTTCATAGGATCATAATTTGACCTTGTGCTTTTATTTTGTAAACATCCAAATTCAGTTAAGCATTCGAATTTTCGTTATTTCCCAGTTATAAAATTCAAATTGGCCGTTAACTTATCGATATACACAAGTGTACAGTTTAGTTTTGTATCGCTTAGCTTTCGTGCACTATCCGAGTTTCCGTAACACATCTGGCAATGCTGTTTCACAGTGTGTACCTATCATCTAAATGTTTAAGACTGCAAGCATATTTATTTAAAATAGTATCACAATATAAATATAGAAAGATCAGACATTTATTTCTCGATGTTATGCGTCTGTGTTAAAAATATATTCACTTAATAGTTAGTCAATTTTGATTCGCTTTCCAATTCAAATTGTGCGCGCTATTTTGTTTCAGCTGTTTCGTGTGCAACGCAATAGCAAAAACGTAAATGAATAATTACAATGCGAGTAAGAGAGACAAGTAGTCTCTTAACATGCACAACGTTGCCAGCTGCCGGCACTGATAGCGCGACATGAAATACATTTAAAATGTAACAAATAAATGAAATGAGTTATATAAAATAAATACACCATATTATGGTTTCTTTTTATTCAGCTAACATTGACCAGTGTCAGCTTAACGAAAGGCTCGCTTTGTTGAATTTTTTTGGTATCGTAAACATAGCTCAACAGTCTGGCAAGGCCAATTGAATACGAAAATGGCGAACACGAGCAAACCTCCGATGAACGACGAGTGGAAAAAATAATTATTATTTTAAATTCCGTTTTGCCAGCGAAATTCCAACGCGAGTCAGCCAACAAAAAAAAAACCAAAAAACAGTGCGCAAAACAAAAAGCAATGAAAATTTAAAATATGAAACGAGCAAAGTGCAATTGGTTGTGCATTGATATTGGGCAGCTAAATAGAATAAATTAACTATTTGCAAATTACGAAAAAGCAGCTGAAAAACCAATTGAGTCGAATGTGTGTGGCTGCAGTCGTGTGCGTACGCGAGTATTTGTGTGTGAGTGAGCGGGCAAGAACAGCGCAAATCAGTTAAAGGTAGCGGGACGGACAGCAGCAGCGAATAAACGAAAGGAAATAAAAATAAAACGAAGAAATTAACAGTGCAAAAAATAAAAGAAATAAGTAAGAAATACAACTTGGCGGTAAATTCTGCTGCAAAGAGTGCATGAATTCGGGCTCCTCTCTCGATCTGTGTGTCGGTTTGTGTGTGTGTGTGTGCCAAAAATGTGCATAAAAATAACCAATAAACTGCGCAACAACAACAACAACAGCAATAGCAATAGCAACAACTAACGCACCGCTTACTGTAATCATAATCTCTATGCGTGCACTACGTAGCAGAGGAATACGTAACGTAAGCAGCAAAGGCGGCAAAAGAAAACCTGATAAATTCTACAATTAGACAACATATTGCGTGCGCCATGTGTGCAACCAATTATGCAAAAGAGCAACAAATTGAACGACTGTGGCAACAACAAAGTTTAAAGCGCTAAATTTAAATATAGTAACAACAACAAAAACAAGGTAAACCAACAAAAACGCAACAACTAAAAATAAGAGCAACGGCACAAAACACATTTCAATTGATTTCAATTGCGACAATGTTAAAGCATTACATTTATTTACATGTTGTGAGGAACTGGGAGGGGGAGGGGAAATAAGAATAGTGTGCAAAATTCCATGCCACCTGCACTTCGGCCCCTCGCACTCGTAATCTCGCATTTACTCGCTCTCTTTTCTCCATCTCTCGCTCTCTAGTTGAGTTGAAAAGTTTTGGCCCCTTCGTTGCTGTGCGACAAGAACAATAATAATCAAAACAAAAATGTTTAAAATCCATTTTCTTTGCTTCTTCACCCACTGCATCAGCCAGCACTGTGTTTTAGTCTGTCATTTGTCTTGTGCTTCCTCTTTATCTACTTCATACACACACTCGCATACAAATACTTATGCAAGCGTCAACGTGCAAAACAGCTGTCTCTCTTGCTCATGCATAATGAAGCGGCTGTGCCCAGTCTAAAATACACAGTGTGACCAAATAAGCCATGTTTTCTGTTAAATTTTAATAATGGGCGATTTCAATTGTGTAATTAAAATACATATGTTAGTTTAAGTAATTAGATAATAATTTTAATTTACACAAAAAAATATAAAGCACGTGGCACATGAACAGGTTTTTAAGTGCGATTTCGACTTCTATAGCCCACTGTGCAAATAAATATTTAAAAAAAAAAGACGATTGAAAACAAAGATAATGCAAAAATAAAAGTCAGCAGAGATTAGCTTTTACAACACTGCAAATTACTTAATGTTAGTTAAAATAAATATGTAAATGAAATACCCAATTGAAACGTGTGTAGGGTACACATAAGAAAAGTACACACACACACACACATACTCGCCACAAATATTCAAGAGCAAACGAAAAGTGAAATAAGAAACAAATAGGCAGACGCACAACACACAAAAATCCATTTGGCAAACAAACAAGCAAAGGAGAATCGAATAAAGCAAACGAAAGGCTCCAAAAGGCGGCAATTTGACTTCTCACGTGTGTGTAAATGTGTGTATGTGTGTGTGTGTGTGAGATGAACACAACGAGCAACAGGGGACCAACAAACAATAGTGCAAAGAAAAGAAACGGAAAAAAACGTGGATTGGACGGTAAATGGAGAAGAAGCAGAGGCGGCATCAAAACAACAAACAGGCCGCATAAAATGCGCGACTGATTATAAGCTCTTTTGCTCTCTCTCCCGCTCTCTCACTCGCTCTCTCTGCGTGGAGTGTGGAGTTTGCATGTGGGTGGCAACACTTTCGGTGTGCGCATTTTGCTTCTTCTTCATTTTTATTTTTTTTTGGCATTGCATTTTGGTTTGTTTTGATATCGAGTTTTTGTTGTATCTTGTTTTTAATCTTTGCTTCTTCTCTGCGTTGCTTTGCTTTTGTAAACCGCATTCAGCATTCAGTTTCTTGCATGCACAACAAAAACAATGACATTGCAGCGTTGCTGCAGCGCCCCTTACAACCTGGTCCCACACACACACACACACACAGAGAGGGAGAATTTAATCTTTAAGGCGCGTACGTAGACAACATTTTGCTTGTGAACAATTCGATTGTTCAATTATGCAAAAGGAGTTTTGGCGCATACCCTGTACCCGTTTGATATGGCTAAAAACAGGTGTATTGGTTTTTTGCAAATGGAAGTTAGATAATATTTATTTATAAAGTATATATATTTATTAATCTTTGTCGATATCTGGGCGCATTTCTCCAATATCAATAAATATAGATACTAAACCAAGGTTTTATTTTGCATAGCTTCGATAATTAAAGATCGAACAATATATTTAAAAGTTATTTAGGAATTAATATTTATGAGTGTCTCGCATCTGTTTAGAGAGTGTTCTCTAGTCGAGCATACAGCAGCACTCTAAGCTGCAAATCGAATATTTATTTGAAGCCAACTCGCTTTGCTTTGCTTCAGTTGTGTCTGCGGTTGCCCGTGAACAGCGTACTAGCCTAGATGCACTGCTCAGGCTCAAATGCAGCAGTGGTCGTTAAAGCTGCAAGTCAATGTTGGTTTTGTATGCGGTCCTCATTGTTGTTGTTGTTGTTGTTTGGGTCTGTCTGTGTCTATGCCTATGTCTGGAGCTTCTAGACCCCAGCTCCACCTCCTCCTCCTCCCCTCCCAGTGCCCTTCTCTTTGGCAACGAGTTGCACGTCGCCTAAATTCTATTAACTGCATTGGTTACCGCGAGTTGCCTTCGTTCTGCATCTGTCCTTACAAAAAGCGGCAGCATCCTTTTCAGCATTCCTATTTGTCTTTTTTATTTATTTTTATTTTTTTGTACAATACCAATGCCTCAGCTAGCAACAACATGACGATGTTGTACGTGCCATTGAAATCCGTAAAAAGAACTAAAAAACCAAAAAAAAAAACAAAAATGAAAATAAAAATAAATGTTGAGTGTAAACTCAGCTTCCAACTGAAACTGGTTTCGGTTTTCTTTCTTTGGCCCGGGCTGAAGGCTGAAGGCAGAAGGAGGAGGGCAGCATTTTACATTTTCATGCGCAAACCTAAAAACTTTTCTGAATTGAAGCCACGAACAGCATCAGCGACAACGACAATGGGCCGAAAGCCAAAAGTTTTATTGCAAAAATATAAAAAACTGCAAAACTGTTAAATTGAGAAACGCTTTCAAGGGTTAAGCATGAAATTGGACGGGATCAAGGTGTCCTGTGTGTAGATGTAGTAAGAGTATGAAGTTTTCGAAAATAATACCCTTTTTGTCTTGACTACAGCAAAATGGGAAATGGAAATTGAAGTGGAAATTGAATTGCTATGGGATCACTTTTTTGCTGATACTCTAAGCTGATATTTGTGCAAACTTGTAATTAAATTTAAAAAAAAAAGTACCTGAATATGCATATTTATAAATATTTTATCTTAACTTATTTATAGATAGCTTTTACAAAGAGTATTAAAAAAAATTAGTTGATCATATAATTTGAAAACAAATTTACAATATAAAATAATTTTTTAATGTGAAAAATTTAAGTTTTTACGATAGCCTGTCGATTTTTAATAATGATAACTTATGGGTCATATGCTACTAGTTTGCTTTAATAAACTAACAAAAAAAATATAAAAATATTTTGAAAAAAAAAAAAAACAGAAAACATAAAATCAATTTTATTTTCTTATATTATTTATTTACTTCTTTAGTAACAAATATCAAAGTTTTCTAATACAACTATGAGATAAATATTTAATTAAATCGGACATTAATCGGATATCAGAAAGCTTTCAAAGCAAAAAATTTTATTTTATAAAATATGTATAGATCACATATAGTGATAACCAATTATATGCAACAGCGAAAATGTATTGAATTAATTTGCATATTGGCAACATTTTCATTAATGCGATAATTAGGTAATTTCCTACTATATTCAGCTGATATAACGGAGCAATGCATTTATACAATAGTTTAATTTATTCAATATATACATTCCGGGTCAACCCTCGTTCCCCGTTTCTCTCTTTAATTTCTCAATAATAATTTTTAGGGTACCCAAAAGTCGACCACAGATTAATTGCAGAGACTACCTGTTTTGTTTTTCGGGCGACAGGCATAGTTTGTGCTGCACTCCCCTGCTCGCCCCGTGCGCCCTGCGCTTGGCGGCGTTGTAATGCGCCGCACAATGGACTCCTTTTACATATCTTGCCCCAGCAGGCGGCCCGTCGCATCGCATCGCATCCGTGAGACTGCCTTAAAGCTGGCTCAGTTGCGACTGGCGTTGCGTTTGGTGTGGAAGCTGAAAGCGACTGCGACGGGTTGTGTTGCCACAGTTTTTTCGGTGTGCGTTTATCGATCAGTTCGCTGTGTGAATAATTAATAAATGCGTATTTATTATGCACACAGAATAGCTGCAATGTGGTGCGCAAATATTTCATTTCAATTTCATTTTCAACTGAAGCCTAAAATTGTACTTTTGACTAACGGCAACTAACGAATTGCATTGTCTTTGCAGCGCTGCCAGCAGCAGGACGACAACGCCAACGTCAACGTCAGCGCCAGCGTCGTCGTCGTCGTCGCGGTCGTCGCGGTTGTTGTCATAGCACTGAGCTTTTGGCACTGTGCGTGTTGAGCACCGCAGCGAAAGTGAACGCGCGCGCGATTGAGAGAGAGAGTGAGAGCAATTAGTAATTATAACTGCAACTGAAAGCACACCGAGAGACTCTCACAAAACAAAATGGCTGCCGTGCGGGGTCATCAGTACTTTAGTCTCCGGTGGAATAACTATCAGAACACGATGACGTCAGTGTTTCAGCAGCTGCGCGAGGATCTCTCCTTTGTCGATGTGACCTTGTCCTGTGAGCATGGCTCGCTCAAGGCGCACAAGGTTCGTAGCGCTATCGATATATCGATACATGGCAAATAAATATTTACATACAATTGCATTCCACAGGTTGTTTTATCCGCCTGCTCAACATACTTTCAAAAGCTGCTGCTCGAGAATCCATGCAAACATCCAACGATCATTTTACCCGCCGACATCATATTCACAGATCTAAAAACAATTATCGATTTTGTTTATCGCGGCGAAATCGATGTCACCGAATCGGACCTACAGGTGAGTGCCAATTTCTTTCACAAGCTCGTTTGGCATGTGATTCAGCCAAGTGGTTGCCATTGGCCATTTGCCCTTGAAAACAATTAGCCATCTATTTTTAATCTATGGCAAAATCAATGTGTGTTTTCGATTATAGTTGGGCTGAAACGGTTCGATGGAATCAGCTGAAAATGGGGTTTTCTTATAACACGACAACTCTCGGCCGTTTATTGTCCATAATTGAAAATCAATATTGCATTTTACGTAGCAACTTAACACAAATTGCAGCAGAACTATGAAATACCCTCTAATGTGACTCAAATGTATTTGACTAGGAAAAGTTTTTTATGATTGATATTTTTTTAAATTTAAAAGTGAACTTTTTCCTACAACAATTTATTGTACAGGGCATCTGCAATGCGACTACATTCAACATTAATATGTGTATTATTTTACTATATAGCTTAAAGTGGCTATATATTCATTATATCGACGCAAATAATCACTTTTCTTTATTAACTTTGCCACATTGTTAATGATAAGCAATGATAATTATGCATAGAATTGAAATTTTTATCGAATCTTTTATAGACGACTTTGAATCACAGGGGGTTCAATGCCAATTCAGTATTTTTTTTGAAAGCTCTAATTTATATTATTTTATTTGGGCTACGACAAAAGTTCGCTCTGCAAATTTACGGCTCTACAAATAAATATTTTGGCTGGATACAATTTCTCTCTGTGTATTTGAAGTTATCACTTCGGCTTTATGTTTGTGTATTTATATTTGTATATATTTACCGTTGTTACTTGGTCAATTGCAGCACATTTGAGCCGCCGTTGCTGTCATATCGGCAGTTAACATTATCGTTATCAATTCTTTGCTATTCAATGGCATCTGTAAATTTACACACACATGCACATGTGTGCATGTATGCGTGTGTTTAAACTGTTACTATTTATATAAACCATTTGCATCGATATTCCGTACCTCATTTATATTCCTTACCAACTTCCAATCTGAATGATATAATAACAACAGCAGCAGAACTATGCAGTCGGGTGTAACCGACAGCGCAATACTTGTAATGATACTCAACAAAATTGTGGAAGATATGATACAGATATTTTATTTTATTTTATTTTATCGGTTTTTCATGAGCCCAGCAATCTGTAGAAAAGGTCATCAATAATAAGTATAGATATGTACACATATTTTTTGTTGCTTTGTTCTCTTTTAAATTGATCACCAGCAACAATAAACAAACACACACACACACACATACACTGACATTCACATACACCCACAATTATTGCCAGGGTCGTTATCTGTGTTTCAAGCTCTCCTGTTGCGCCTCTGCCTCTGCCGCTCTTCTGCCCTTCCACTCTCTCTCTTTCTTCGTTGATTTCATTGATGTTGCGCTATTTTGCATTTGACGAACGGACGCCATTGTAATTGTCATTTGTGCGCTTCATTAACGGTTGATTACTGTTGTTGTTGTCAACGTTTGATAAAGCAATGTGAGCAGACTTTAATTAAAATTGATTATTTATGCAGCTCTCTGTGCACTTCGTTAATATCAAATATTATTATTATAATTTGTTGAATGTTGAATTAAGGTTTTAAATCCAATTTCTTTTGCAACAAGAATTTATAAACAAAATAATTTTGTAACAATTGTTCTAACTATAAGGTAGGTTGCAAAAAAACCAAATTTTTTTTAAAATTTTTGACAATGAAACAAAAAAATTTCCAATTTTATTTTGTAAAATTTACGTTTCTTTTTTAACGAAGTTTAACGAATTATCCACTTAACGTATTAACTTATTTGAACAGCAACCATTTTAAGCCAAGACATCAACCGTTTGCTTACACTGGTGGCTGGCATTAATGTGCACGTGTTCGTGTTCCTAACTGCTCAGCATATTAACGCTCACTCGATGCACACGCGAAGTCGGCTTGAGTCGTAGGTACAAAACAGAACAAAAAAAAACACTCAAACTCAAGCTGACGCAACTCAAACAACAACCCACCCTCACACTCAGTTGGCTTCAGACGGCGGCGACGACGACTTCCCATTCATGCAGCAAGTTTTGCTTTTGCTTTTTGTTTTTGTCACAAACGTGCGCTCCATTTTTATTTTCGCTGCAAAACTTTGCCGGCCATCTGTGAGAGGGCGCCCCCCACACTTCTCAAACTCTTAGCAACCCGTAGCCATATCTTCTTCTTCCCCTCGTCCACATGTTGCCAATAAGCGGGGAATAGGTGGCGACTACACAGTCGCTACGCTTGTGTTTGTTTGTATCTCTTTCGTAGTCATCGTCATCGTCGTCGTCGTCGTCGCCGTTGTCGCCGTTGTTTCTGCACATGTTCTTGGAGTTTCGCGCTGGCTCCTGCTCCTGCTCTCTTTGCCACCACTTTTATGTATAAAACTTTTTTCGCCCATTTTTATTTTCTGTCTCGTTGCTGTTGTTGTTGTTGTAGTTGCCCTTGTACTTTTGAATGTTTTTGCCGTTGTGCGTTGCGACGACGTCGTCGTCGACCGCAACTTCAATGGCGTCGCTTTGTGTGTGGAGCTTTGCGGGACGTCAACGTTGACGTCGCTTCGTCTTGCCCAGCGCCTGCTGCGTTTGTCGTATTTTGGCGCTGCTGCTGCTGCTGTTGCTGCTTTTGTTGTTGTTGTTTTTGTGCTTTTGCATGGTGGCCCCCTTTTTTTTGGCGCGTCTGCATCGCCTTGAAATTTTTTGTATGGCTGCTAACTGCGACTGGACCTCAAACTGGACTTTGGCTCTGCTGTATGTGTGTGTGTGTGTTTGTGTTTTTCGTGTTGCTATTGCTTGCTCTTTCGAACGTGGCGATGGCAGTGTTGCCACTTGGTTTGTTTTTTTTCTCTTCATTGCCCTTTTTTTTTGTGCCCTAAGCTTAGATTCGATTTTGCTAAGCGTTAATTATGCTCGGCACTGTGTGGAATGCTTTTAGCAAATGTGGTCAAGCTTGCTCGCTCGCTCGCTCTTATACACGCCCAGATGATTAACTGCGAGACACACACACAGACACACATACAGCTATGCATTTGAATATGTATGTATGTATGTCACACATGCATGCATATGTCTGCTGCGACAACGACGACGCCATGTGCTTGGCTATATTTATTGTATGTTGGATTTTTTTTTTGCATGCCAACACTTGAGGGTCTTCCCAACGCCGCGCAGCCCCTACCCTGCCCCTTGTTGGCCCCATTGCATGCCACCCCCCGTGCCATCAACGTCACCTTTATCTTCGGCCAACTATGTGAGCAGCTGAAACTGACACACACTGGCGCAGCAGCGGCAGCGGCGACGGCGACGGCAACGTTGGACATCAGCAGCAGCAGCAGACCCAGTTAATAGCGGCGGGGAGGGGTGGGGGGCTGGCGTTGGAGACATAGCGGGCACACCCAACAGCCAGCATGCTACCTACCTTCACTCACATCCCCCCCTTGGTGACTGCGCCCAGCAACCACTTGGCTTGCATTTTTTCCGATTTTTTCTTTCACTCTTTCTTGCAAACAATTTTTATTTTCTGTGCAGAATTCGTTGCTTTTTTTTATATTTTTCTCTGCTGGCTCTCTGAGTATTTTTTTGCCCCGCAGCACGTCGCCAAAGTGTCTCAGTGTGTTTGTGTGTGTGTGTGTGTGTGTGTGTGTGAGCGCCCCGCTTCGGTGAGTGAGAGCGCGCTTTAGCTTGCCACTTTGAACTTTTTGAAGGAAACAGCAGCACAGGACGACCGCTGCTGAGCGAAAAGGAGGCAAAATAAAAGAAAAAATTCGAAATTGAGTGAAGCGAAAAGAAAAAATGCTTACATAGATGGGTGTGTGTGTGTGTGTGTGTGCGTCCGCCAACAATGGCCCAGCTGCTCCACACGCATTTGCCGTTGTACATGTGTGTGTGAGAGCTTGGACTCATGGTACACTTTCATTCTCAGTCTCCGCTGGTCCAAGTAGCTTCCCCTTTTGCGCTACCTTCGCTGCCGCTGTCCAGTTTCGTCATGCATTTTTTTGTTGTTGTGTTTTTCGTCCTGTTTCTTGTCTTCAGATTCGCCTGCTGGCCAGGCTACCATTGTTGGTGTTGTTGTTGCTGCTGCTAGAGAGCGCAATTTTTTCTTTGCACCGCATTGTTTTTGTTGCACAGTGGTGCAATGCTATATATTTGGGAATTGTTATTTCGATGCAAGCTCTTGTTGGGTGTTTGTATGATAATTATAAATATAACGCAGATAAAAATAATATAATAAATAAAAAAATATTTCTATGTTGTGGTTAATAAGTTTTTGATGAATTTGATGTATTTTGGTATAATTATATTTATTATTTATTAATGCATTACCAAAGCATCTGAAGTAAGCTTTCTTAAATTTCGGCCTGCTCTTACTAGTTCCCATAACCATGTACACACCCATTTTTACATCCATGTTGCTTGTTCTCGCTTGGAGAAGAACAAGAAATAAAATGAAGCAAAAAAAATTAAAAAAAAAAAAAATAGGAAGCCCATCAATTGCTGCAATTTGTTTTTTTCTTTTGTCACTCAAATGTTCCATTGTTTTTACTGGTTCCGCTTGCAGCGACTAAATCTGCTGACTCGAACCCGCTCATGTACCGTTAGTGGCACCCCACTTGGGTGACTCCCAACACAAATCATGGCCATGCGAATTCATCTCCAGTTAATGGGCGTACATCGTCGCATTTGGTGGCCTGGTCAGTGTTGGTCATTTTCTAAGGGTGTTATATACTTGGCCCTCGTCTCCCACCCAGCCACCCATTCCTTGCGCCGTGGGGTCCTCTTATGTATGCGCCACTGTCTCACTCGCTCACACACAAATACCCACACACACACACACAGCTATAAGTTTGCCGCAAGTTTGTTAAGAAATATGTGTGTGGAGGTGGGTGGCGCCTACACCGCGCGCTGCTCATCAATAATGCAAATTGTTGTTGTCTGCAAAGTTTCGTATATGTTTTGCGCTAGCGCGGACCACGGTGCGCGTGTTGTGCCGCAATTTTTTCAAGCTTTCTTGCTGAGCTCTTTGCAGTTGTTGTTGCTGTTGTTGTAGCCGGCGCTGCTGCTCTCAGTGTTTCTTCTCATTTTTTCGCTGCTTCGATTTTTTTTGTACTGCTTGCTGCTTATGTTGTTGTTGTATGCTTGAGTACGTCTCTGTTGGGTTCACTGTCTGTGTGTGTGTGTGTGTTCGTTTGTATGAGTTGCGGCTTGCTTACGTTTTTTTTTGTTTCTTTTTTCTCTTTTTATGTGCAGAGAGCGGCTACGCTCAGCAATTTTTCCGATTGCGACCGATTTTTTTCGCTGCCGCTGCTACTATGTGTGTGTGGGTGTATGTGTACGCTTTTGCTCCTTGCGCCTGGCTGTTTGCTAATCGTTGTCGTCGCAGTCAACGTAGACGTCGCCGTCGTCTTTTGGCATCATCTTTTATTTGTAATTCGGTTCATCATCATCGTTCATCGTTCTGTCGCATACGTATGTTTGTAACTGTATGAGTCTGTATGTTTGTATATGCTTCACTGTAACGTCGCGTATGTTTGTGTGTGTGTCTGTGCTCGCTCACACGCTGCCATCGCCGCCACTGTCGCCGCCGCTGCCGCCGCCGCCGCTGCTGCCGCTTTTGCCGTTGCCTTTTCTTGTGTGTGTGTGTGTGTATTTTTTCTTTCTTTCTTTGCGCCGTAGCGGCAGCGACGACGGTCAATGCTGCCAACTTTGCCGTTGCCAGCCATCAGACAACATTTGTACTCGGTGGGTCTTGCTTCGATCGGACACTCGGTCGCCGCCACGTTGCTGTAATTATCGCGTACTTGCACCGCCCGCCTCCGAAGCTGCTCACCAGCTGCTCCTCGGCTCGTCGCTGTCCGCTTCCAATTGGACTAATATCGCCCAATTGGACTGTCAGTCAGTCCCTTTAATTACCCAGTCGTGCAAATTCTGCGAACAAATCAAATTAAAACTGGCCGACAAAAAATAGTGCTTAAAAATAAAAGTCGGTCCCCAGTTCGTGCACCGTTAGTGTGTCGGTGCTGCCGCCTGCGCCTCATATGCAATTTGCTAGTTTGCAGCCTTTTTGCTGCCTATTTTTGCATAAATTCAAGTTCGCGCGCGCGTATGCACATAAAAATATTTACACACATATAAATACTGACACACACGCACACACATACACACATACATGTACAAGTGCGAAATCAGCGCAGACAGGCCGCTGTCTGGCTTCCCCCAATAAGAGCAAACGACCAGCAGCAGTAGTCTAATAAGAACAAAACAGCAGGCGAAAAGAAATGCCGCGAAACGTATAAAAAATTCAAGCTGAGCAAAGCTGACACGACTTGCGCTTACGTTATTTCTTTTTTCGGCATTACGTAGTAAAAGTAAAGAGGCATTCCCTTACACACGCACACAAACACACACACACACTGCCTGACTGCATACTTCAAACACATGTCGCTGCCGCAACATTCCTTTTCGTATGACGTTGACGTTGCGCCGCTGCTGCTGCTGCTGCCGCCGCTGTCGCTGCGCTTTGCAAGTTTATGATATGTGATTGTGTCTCTGTGTGTGTGTGACAAGTGCTGCTGACTGCGCGCTTTACTTTTTATGATTATTTATTTTTTTATACATACAAACACATAAATATATATTCTGTATTTATTTTATGTGCATTTGCCTTTTGCCGCGTTATTCGCGTGTGTTTTGACTTTGCGATCGCTCCCCATCTTCGCGTTACGGTTTATTGAACTAACTAGGCGCGCTCTATTTTGCTTTTGCATTTGCCAGATGCCGCAGATTTTTGTGCATCGCCTTTTTTTGTTTCTTAATTAATATTTTGCCCTTTTCAGCATTTCTCATTAATACAATTTTCATTCTCTTGCGCAGCATAACAAACCACAAACAAAATAAAATAATCAAAAAAGAAAAACCTGTGCAAATTTAAGCCACGTGTTGACAAACATTTCCTCTAAAAAACAAAAAAATCCCTAACACTAAAACAACAAAAAAAAATACCACCTATAACTCACACTTTTCCGCTCTTACTATTTCACACAAACACTTAACACAACTAATCGCAACGATTGCGTCCTTTTCACTCTCTTAAAAAAAAACAAGCAAAAATTACTCGTGCGTGTGTTTTTTTTATAATTACATTTTATTGTTTATTATTTAAAAAAAATATATATATAAAAAATTGAAGAAGCTCAGTTTTTGGTGTGCATATTTCCTCTTTTGTTTGGGTCTCACACAATCCACACACATACAAAAATTAATAAATATATATATTGTATGCAATTGATTCCGTCACGTCGTCTACTACAATTTGTCCAACCTACTACAAAAAATGAATACCGTTACTACAAATCTGCGATATTAACTAAAGAGAACACAACAAATGCGATCTTAAAAGGCTTGCACAAGGATATTACAAATTAAATTGCCTAAGGTATGTGTTTAAATATACTAAAACTTCTCTTCAGGGTAAATTCTCTCTTCCAAAATAGTTGAACAACTTTGTTGAAACTAAGGGAACATTATTTGTTTGTTTTAAGGGAATTGTTCGGGGAAATATTTATATTAGATCAAGGCAATTTATGTCTTCTAGCAATAAAAAGGCTAAAGTCTTGCGATCTATCTATTCTAGCCGACAAAAAGGCTATATTTAACGTGTTTAAATATATGACTCCAACTACTTTTAGAGTATAGTTGAAAAACTTATTTGAATTGATTTGAAATAATTTGGAGCTTGTTTATTTTTATCGAAATATTTGGGGAAAAGGAACTTTTAATGTAGATTCTCAGGTTGAAAATAGTAACTTAGTTAAATCCAAAAAAAAAATAACTTGCATATTTTCAATATTACAAATTGTATTACATATGCTTTAATAAAACTAGTATTTCTCTCTTCTCATATACTTGTCAAATAGTTAAAAAATTTAGAATTTTTTTTTATTAGATCAGGGCAATTTTGATATTCTACCCTTAAAAAGGCTAGAAAAATGTTGCCTACCTGAAGGCGCTTTTCAAGTTCATGCTTCACTTTTCACACTCATAGTTTTCGTTTTCCACATTTAGTCCTAAGCACCTTTCCATGGGCTTGGCTCGCCTAGCAGTGTCCCATCAAATAATGCCATTAATTAGGCACACGCACACGCACACCACACCCTTAATAGCCTACACTCTCTGCCTCTCTCGCACGCACAGGCCTCCCTCCCCAAATCTCTTCGCTGCGCTCGTTCGCAATTAGCGGCCATCAGCAACAAAACTGAGACATAATAACGGGCAAAAAATAACAACAAAAACAAAAAAAAAGCTTAAAAAACGTGAAAGCCAATGAAACTGAGCGATTTTTTTCCCTTCATTTTTCTTGCTGGGCTGCTTTGGCACACCCAAAAGTTACATAGCGGTTACATGTTTGTGTTTGTGTTTGTGTTTGTATTTGTTTTTTTTTTTGGTGTTTTGTATTTGTTGTTGTTGTGTTTTTCTGTCTTAAGGCTTTTCCAATAGCCACCAATTGAGTTCGCGTGGTCGCTTTTTGAACTTTTCGGGCCCATAATGTGAAAGTTATGACCACTAAACCACTAGCATAATGGCTAAAATCACACAATGAACGGCTCTTAGTATTGCAAATATATATTTGCAGCACTGTATATATCGCACATATTTGTATATGTGTGTGTTTCTTACAAAACTTTTGCAAGAAAACAAAAAAAATGTTATTAGGAAGAATGTTTGTCACAAAAAAGTTAGCTGTTTTATTTAGAAAATCTTTAAAGCTTAAAGATCAGTTAGCTTCCATTAAATCAAACTCAAAAAATGTCATAAAAATACAGGTTTTTTGTGGGGTTGTAATATATATTTTTGAACCAACTTTGATTTTTGTCGGTTTCTTATAATAGAAAACGAATTAAAATAGTTGTGATAAAAAAAGAGTATTTTTGATTACATGAAAATGATTACTGAAAATAAATAAATAAAAAACGAAATGTTAAACAATATTATAAATATCTATATTATTGTAATAATTATACGATATATTTCTAATATATTATTGGGCTCTTTCTATACACTAGCCTGGGATTCGATTCTGAACCCTCTCATTTTAGAAAATTCTTCGTAATTTCTTTACTTTAAAAAAAAAGAAAATTTGAAAAGAAGTTGTATCACATTTTGTTTCAATAAGTTGAATTAAAAACTGACGCTGATAAAAAAAAGTTTTTTTAAATTGCAAAAACATCCAGGGTAACTTTTACTCGTGTATTCTCGATTTTTCTTGTATTATTTCTGGTTGTTTTCATTCAGTTGAAGCATTTTCACTCAATTGCATCTTCGAGCATTTATCGTATTCCGATTGCAAAGTGAACTTCCAGTGCTGAATATCACGCTGCTGCCTTAATGCAAGTTAATCGATATTTGCAAAGTGCAGTGCTGGAAAATGCGGCAAAAAAAAAGTTCGCATGCATCAAAAAGCGTCAAAGTTTGCCAAGTGGTTCAGCGCAAAGTGGCGGCAACAGCTGCCGAGAAAAACTCGCAAACAACTGAAGAGAGAGGCAAAAGCCTCTATATAAAAATAAACAAAACTAACTATTGACTTTAAGAATACCCTGTAAAAGCAGCGAGTTTATTTTATGTGTTTTTGTATACAAAAATTAAACAATAACTGAATTTTTAACATTAACCTGATTAATGTCTTCAATAAACGTACATTTTGTACAATTGAAAAGGGTATTAAAGGTGATTTATATGAAGACAGGGTATTACCATATTAATATGGTCCGCTTAGTCCATCTTTCAGTTGAGTTTTAGCTTATTAGCGTTTAAAAAGTTGTTAAATTCACAATATTTGTGATTCTTTTATCGAAAAGATATTAATTGTAAAAATCATCAACAATACAGGGTATTTTTGAGTCGTGCATTTGCGAATGTTGCTAGTGAATCTCCTTAAATCCGAGCTTACTTTTTAGCTGAATTTAGATTTGCATCTAGGGTTATTTGCCAACTTCGGACCACAATTTATAGGGTATGCAAATCGCGCAACCGAATCAAATGACCGCACAAATAAGAACAAGAACAAGAACAACAACAAAGAATATAAAAACTAAAGCCAATGGCTTTTTGAAATGCCGCCACAGAGCCAGGCCAAAATCGGTTTGTCTGAGCTGACATGAATTGACATGAGCGAGCCTGTGGGCTGGAGGGGGGTGTCGGGGGGTCGCGTGTAGGGTCGTTTTCGGATCTGAGGCTTACTAGTGCGGCCACAGCTGTGGCACAAACAAACTATGCAACAACAACAACAAAAACAGCAAACGCTTAAGTTGAGCGAGAGAAATCAAGCAGAGTCAGAGGCGTCGGCAAGGGGGGTGCTGGGGGGGTTGGAGCTGGGTCTGGGGTTATAGCGATTATGCGCCGGTTGCTCTACAGCTTTTGTGTGTACAATAGCGGGTTATCAAGTCGCAAACAGCGGACGCGGGTGCATTGTGCCTGGCCAGCTGTCGGCCCCTCCGCCCCTCCTCCTCACTAGCATAGTGCGGCAGATAGAGAGAGAGAGAGGGGGAGCGGGGGGAGTGGGCGCTTATCACAAGGCCTATTGAGCTGTCCGAATGGAAATGGAACTGAAATTGTGGGCGTTCTACGCTTGTTTGTTGTAGTTGTGGGTGGAAGGAGGGGGGGGGGGGGCGTTAAGGGGAGGCTTACACTTCACCACACACACACAAACACACTCTCGCATACACAGAGCTTACACAGATAGCGTAATCAGGGTATTTCCGAGGCTGTGATTTTTATATTTTTCAATTTGTTTTCTTTTTTGTTGCCGCTTGAAAGTTTCGTTTTTTTTATTTTTATTTTTATTTTAATTTTCTTCTGCCGCTGCTGCTTCTTTTTCTTATACACACATATATTTATTTTTCCTTTTGCATTTTCATTTGCGCTGCGTTTGGCTACTTCTTAATTTCTTTTTAGTGCTTAAATGAGTTGCTTGCTGCTGGAGGGTTGCTCTACCCTCTGTTTTCGCCCAACACCATCCCCACCCCATCCACGCCCCGCCCCCTTGCAATTGTAACGGACAGCAAGCGAGTGGCAGGCAAATTTATTTAAGAAAATCACGAGAAATGTAAAACAACTGGGCAAGGTTTTCTTTATTTGTTCTTTTCCATTTTTTTTTTCAATTTCTTTTTTTCTTCCTTCAGATTTACACCCCCAACCTCCTGTCCTGTCCATAGTATTTTTTTTTTAGGGTGGCTTTCTGCTGTAAGTTTTCTGTAAAGGTTTTACTTTGGCCTTTAATCGATCGACTTTGGTCGGATGGGAAGGTTGAGGCTGGCGATGGGGGCGGGGTGGAGGGGTGAGGGGCGAGCTGCGGGCACGCGTCCAAGAACATCAATCACAGTTCCGCAGTCGCAGTCGCAGCAAGGTGGCAGCTTCAAAGGCACACACACACTAACACTAACACACACACACAAACACACTGCAAACACTCGTGAAAATTCTTCAAGTTTTTGTCAAAATATTCTCGCATTATTATTCAATGGAACTTCTGTTTATCGCTGTCTTCTTCTTTTATCAAGGAAATTTTTTCAATTCGCTGATTCGTTTATCCAAGCAAATAGGGAAAAAAGTCTAATTTCCTAATGCCTTGAAGTATGCTGCGATAATTCCATGTTGCCCATATTAATCCTTTTGAAATTAAATAATATATTGTAAGTTCTAATTCAAGTAGAAACGGTATAAAAACTGCATTAAAAAATCTGAATATAACAAAAAAAATTAAATCAAAACTCATTTTCAATTTAGGTCAATTTATGAGAATCACATAGAAAGGCAATTTTTAGTTTTGTTTTAGTTTTATCAACGTCAATCAAGGGCTTTTGCATTCAAAATGATTTTTTGTCTTATACCATTATAGCAACTCTTTAAACTATATATTGCCAAGATCGTTGTCTTAAGAGATATGAATATAGTAAACTTAACTTGATCAATTACAATACCAAAAAATCAGTATTTTGTTTTTTTATACTGTTTTTTTTAAAACATTTTGATCTAGTATATTTTCATTTAGAATTGATGGATATTACATGAATTTATTTTTATTTTAATCGAAGATAGATAACGTAACTTAATCTAACTTAATATATGATATGTCTGATGACTTCTGGTCATCAATATATGCATGTGTGTATATCCGTATACCCTTTAGCTGGCAATTCAATCAAAGCTCGAAACAATGCTTAGCAAAAGAGCATTGAAGTTTAGAGAAAAACTGCATACACACAACCACACACACACACATACGAAGTAACAAAATAACTGTTCTGTTCTGTTCCGTTGTATCTTTCTATAGTTCAAAGTTGACTATTGCTAGTTGGTCTGTTGGGTTTCCCTTTGGCGCTCAGTTCTCCTCGTCTGGTTTTGGTTTTGATTCGGTTTGGTTTTCAGCTTTGACCGTTTGCTCATTGCACAAGACAACTGAAAGGCAGCCAGCAGAGGAGGGGGGTGTTGGGGGGGTGTCGATTCGAAGGGGGCAGCCCAGCGAGGCAGCTGCGCTAAATGAAGCAAGGCGAAAATGGGGCGCAAAAAAAAAAAACAAAAATGAAACACAAACCTTTTTTTCCAACACACACACAGACTTATTTCTATGTTGTGGACATTGTACAGCTATAGTATATATATAGAGTATATAGATTATATATATATAAATATATATATATGTACATTTTGGACCTGCAAACAACACAAATGTAATCTATATCTTTTTGCCAACAACAACGACAATTTAAACGTAGCGAAAAAAAATCAACAACAAACAGAACAAAAAAAAATACAACGACGCTTTAATACCCTTTTTAGACAAGTAGCAGATTTCCGATAAATTTAATTATATTTATTTATTTAATGCTTAACAATCGACTTGTTTTTTTTTCATAAAATATTAATATAATAATTTATAAACTCAACTGTTTTTTTTGTGACAATGTTATAATACCCTTTGCAAGTGTATATAAAAATATATGTATATATATATATATAAATAATGGTTGATAAGGCAAGCGGGGGGCGGGCGTCACGAAATCGGTGGGTGCGCCCCGAGACGCGACGTCTGGTTGGTGGCATGGGATTAGTTGAGGAATAAAAATCCACCCAAGCAGCAGCCAGCACAAAATCGACCAAAAAACAAAAAAAAAATTGCTGATGAGTTGAAACGTACAAAAAAAAAAAAACACAAAAAATCGGTTATTTAGTAGTTGTGTGTGGGCGGCGTTGGGCGCATTTTTCTCGCTCTGTTTCAGTTATTCAGTTGTTGTTGTAGCATTTTTTTTTGGGTGCGCTAAAGAGAAATTAAAACGAGGGATTTTTCCATTTGGCGCTTAGCTGGGTTTTTTTCGGTTTTGAGTTTGGGTTTGGGTTTGGGTTTACTCCTTTTGCCTGACTTTTATGTAATTATATAGCATTGTTCAATGAATACGCCAGTTGTCTGCTGTGTGGATGGGTGTGGGGTGGGGGGATGATGGGGTGAGGGGGGTATTGTACACAGACATCATCAATACAACTGTAAAAGACTTGACAAATGCATTCGCTGGCTCCTATTTATCAAGTGGGGATTCTCGAAGCGTTGGGAGCGCAGCAAAACAGCAACGTTGCCAATTTATATATTTAAGAATATTCAGTAAAACAAAAAAAGACTTTTTATGGTTAAGTGTAGTCAAAACTTAAAATACGTTAATACTAAATTGCAATTTATCTTACTTTTAACGAAAGTTTCCCATAAAAATACAAAAGAACTGTGTTATTTAACTTTTCATAAATTTAACCAACACCTATAACAATTTTTTTTTAAATACTCGTTAAAGCTCTTTTTTTATGTATTTATAATATTTATATTTTATTTTTATTTTCTATATTTTAATTATGTTCCCATTCCAAAATGTCGGTATTCAATGAGCCTTAAAACTGTCAGAGTTTGTTGAGTGCTCTAACAAAGCGCTAAGTACAAAGAAATGGTCAAAGCCGTATTTGAATTTTTGTTAAGGTTGATGGTGGGCTGTTTCCTTTTTCATGCAGCTTTGCCTGACAACGTTTGTTTCTCGTGTCCCAAAGTTTAAGCCTTTTTTTGATTGGATTGGGCGTTTTCCTATGTAGAATCCTTTTTTGGGTAGGCAACAGCTTTATTTTTTTCGTGGAATTATTTTGAAGCTGAAATTTCCCAATTAACTTAGATTTTTGCTACTCCAAGTACGCCTATAAATAGGCAATGGGCTGTTGTGAAAACGAAAGCGCAGCGACGCGACCTACAGCAATAACAAAAACAAACCGGAAAACATAAACTGTAAAAAGTTGTTTGGAATCAAAATAAAAGACTCGAAAACGTAAAATCAAACACAATAAACAGACACACACACACACATACGAAACGAGACGCGGCGCAGCAAAGATAGAAAGCGTGTAGAAGAAGCAGAACCAGAAGCAGAAGCAGCTGTGGCTAAAGTAAAGTAACGTAATGTAAAGTAAGTGGCAAAGTGAAAGACGCGAAAACTCGCTCATGTGACCGAGCGACCGAGTAATAAAATAGCAAAAAGCGACAGCGACGCTGACGCTGACGCTAACGCTGACAGCGGCTGCAGCAGAGACTGTGGCGTCGCGCAATGTAAATAAAAGTATGAAGCGTGTAAAAGCAGAGTTCAAAAAAGCGAAAGAGCGCAAAGCGAAAATACACATAACATAACATATAATAATAATAATAATAATAAAAATGCCGGCCGCCTTAGCGGCTGATTTTCAGACTCGCACACACACACACACACATTGATGAAAATTTTGCCATTTTTGCTTTGGTTATCCTATCGCCGCGTACTATTTTCGTCAGTCAGCTGCTGCTGTTTTGCTACCGCTCTCTTCGCTCATATGTTTTGCCCACTCGCTGCCGGCTTTGTCTATGTGTGTGTGTGTGTGTGTGTTGAGTATTTTGATAATTCAAACTTCCTCAATGTGCAGCGCTGCGACGTGACGACTTCTTTTACTTGCTGCTCTGCTTCACCTACGCGTCGCGTCGCGTCGTCGTTTTATGTGCAGCCTTTGCTGTTGTTATTGTTGTTATTGTTCATTGCGTGCGCTCTTTGTATTAGTCAACGTCTTCAAGTTCAAACATGAAATTTATATTTGCTACGTAACTGTGTTTTTACAGCAAGCAGAGGGATCGCAGGTTTTGCTTGCGAGAGAACCGTAAGCAAAGAGAGTATTTATATTAATTGCCAATCATATATAAGAGAAACTACTAAAGCAGCTTAAATGTCATTTTTACTGAGTAAAGAGAGTACTTTGGTGTTTTAATTGAAAAAGCAAAAATGCTTTATTTTAATTGTCCATGAAAAACTTTTAAAAGAGAATTTAATTAGCGCATAAAACTCATGATAAACAATTTAGATTGCATAAAAGTTTTGTTTATTTTTGCGAAGAGTAGAGTGATTTGATTTAAGAGCTTTAACTGAAGGCGGAATTTAATGCGGTTTTGAAGCTTGCAAAACTTTTTTGTTTTTTCTGTACTTGGCAAATGCTGTTTTCTCCTGGTTTTCCTGTGGGTTGAGTGGCGACTGGTCAAGCAGTCTTGCAGTTAAATTAAAAATATGTGGTCTACTTTTAGGTGGCGAGCAGCAGCAGCAACAACAACTCGGCAGGATATTATTGGTAGAGAAAAAGCGCAAACACAAAGCAAATTTTTGAAGAATTTTTAATTAAAATGCAAGCAGCAGCAGCGACGTCGCCGTCGCCGTCATGTTGTTAGCTCTGTTTTTGTAATTGTGTAAACATAGGAGAGAAAAAAAAGGAGAAAAAGCAGCGCAAAAGCAACGGCGACAAATGTTGCGGTTTTGGTAAAGCTAAGCGCGAGCGCGTAAAAGCAGTTAGTGAATTGCAAACTCACACACACACACGCACATAAACATAGAAGCGCCAGACACCTGCATCATATGCAAAAAAAAAAAAAAAATAAAGAATAGAGAAAAAAAGAATATGAGATTGGTCAGCCTGATGGTCACGTAGCAGGAAGCTTCAACCCAAAAGCCAAAGTCCACTGAGTGTGGGCTCTATTTTTTCTCCTCTCGTGTTATTTTTTTTTTCAAGAGTGGAATTTGTAATGACAATGGTTAGTGCGAGTGTAAGCGAGACGGAGCACTCGTAAGCTACAGCTGCGTAGCAAACAACATGGCGGACAGGGCGACCGCCGGCATGAGAGTGCTTTGTGCGTGCTCTACGGCTACGCCATTTAACCTAAACATCATTCACGTACACGGAACGTCTGCCAAGCCTTCTTCTGCTTCGAATGTATTTTTTTTTTTTGCATCTGCTGCTGATGCTGGTGCTGCTGCTGCTGCTTCTGCTTCCTACTCTTCCTCTTTAGCTATGCAGGCAGCAACGCCCAATTGCTCAAATGGCTGCAACTGGGGCCCCGGCTGTGTGCTGTAACTGTAACTGCGGTACTCTTGAGCCCACACACACACACACAAATACAGATACTGATACAAAGCGCCGGAGCTCGACGCTCGGAGCTCGCCTGACGTTTCATTTCCGTAACTCAAACGCTGCTCAGTTGTTGTTGTTGTTGCTGTTGTTGTTGCAGCTGCTGTTGCTGCTCCTCTTGTTGCACTGTGGAGACACTTTATAGCCGGAGAATCTTCATTTACTTCCGCCCAGGCAATTTTTTTTTCTATTCTTTTTCTTTATTTTTGTTTTCGCCTTTTTATTTGGTTGCGCATACGCCCCGTGCAACATCATCGCTGTAGCATTGCTTTTTTTCTAAAATACCCTAACTTTAAGAGATATAGTTAACATTGCTTGAAGGTTTCAAAATGTGACATAATTATATTATTACTTAATAAAATTAATTAATAAGTTATAGTGCTTATAAACAATTAATTTGTTATTCTCAATGGCCTTCTCTAGCTAGAATCTAGCTTGAAAAAAATTACAAATTCAATTTTTAAAAAGTTTTTTATATTTCTTTCGAGAGATTGCTGCCTAAATATAATTATTTTAGCAAACTGTTGAAAGTTAGTTGTTAAACTTTGTTAATTTACTTAAATTATGCAAATATTTTGTATTTTTTTATCTTGCGAAACTTTGTTTATATATTAATAGATCAGCAAAGTGCATTTAAAGTTTATCCAAATACTTTTGGCTAGAATATCTTTGGCATTTCGCTTAGCTAAACTGCCAACAATTGTTGTGCTGAAGCCGGAATGCCATCAATATCATCATGACTATAATCATCATTATTATCAGGACAACAGTTGCTGCTGCCTCCTGTCTGTCTATCTGTGTGTGTGTGTGTGTGTCCGTTGTTCATCTTTAGAGAAGGCTTTCGGGTGGTGCGAGGACTCAGCAGCAGCAGCTGCCACCCAGCTGACAATCAATGTTTGGTTTAGCTGCAAAAATTGTTCCTTTTAGCTCAGGCAAAAAACTGCCAGCAAAACAAAACATCGAGTGGCTATAGAAAAAACAAGAGAGAAAACAAAAAATAGAAGAAATGTGGGATGAGGCAAAGCACGAAAAGAAAAAAATGAAATTAATTTCTTTTGTGTTTGGCGCGGGGGCTACGACGTTATTTAGTTGGCCGAGGAGCGCGCAGCACAGCGACGGCGACTCCAATGTTCATTTCCGGCAGTCAAAGCTGCGTCCTGTGCGGTGTCCGCACACCCCTCCCCGCCACAGCCCCCGCCAGCCAGCCAGCCAACCGCTCAGGTTGCTCAGGTGCGCATCGCTCGGCTTGCTTGGAGTTTGAGTTGCAGTTGGCATCTTGTGCGAGCGACTAGTCCTCGGGGCGAAACACTGGCAACTCTGCTGCCAACCTGGACAACCCTGCCACGTTGCACTCTTCATTTCGCTGTCTTTTCATACAGTCGTGCATTCTATGGGTGCCTCCTTTTTTTATTATACCCTGAACCCATTGAAAAGGGTATAACGGTTTTGAGCGAACGTATGTAACAAGCGGAAGGCGGCATAAGGTATATATTGTTGATCAGCAGTCGGTTTAACCTTGTTAGTCTGTCAGTCTGTATTAACGATTTCAAAGATCAGAGATTCAGTTCTTATATACCATACGCTGATCTAGGCTTAGGGTATATACCAGTCCGGCGGTCCCAATTAACTTAATATTGTTTTGTTATTACACTTTTATATTAGGTATTTAAATTTGTTATGGAAAATGATGTGTATACAAGATGATATCTTTTGGAAATTAAATATATATAGCTTTGATCATTAACTAAATCATTGGTTTAATTAACGATAGATCTGTTTTCAACTGTGTTTTTTCTTATAGGTTCCTGCCTAAACTTAACAAATACGAACTATATATAATATCTTATCAATATTTATTCCGAATTTTATTCACAGTTAAAAATTTAGTTCTCATAAGCAAAAGTTTATCAATAAAAAGCTAGTCTAAATTTATAAATATATGATTTATTATACGAAAACGAGGGTATTTAATCTTCGGCTCTTGCTCTTTCGTGTTTTTTTTTCATAGTTTTTTTCCGTCGCATTCTTCTGGGCGTTTGTTCATTTGCCCGCAACTGTATCCATGGCATGCAGCTGGGCGTAGAAGGCGTGGCGCATACATAAGCCGCCCGCAAACGGCAGACCAGACCGGGGTAGCCTCTTTAGTTTTTAGGTTTGCGACACACACACACACACAGACACACACACGCACACCCCCCTTCTCTCGAATTGCTGTGTATGCTAATGAAGCCTCTTCTTTGGCCCATGCTTTCAATGGGCCCCGGCCTGGTTTGGGGCTGGGTCTCCGGTCTCTCTGGTCTGGCCTAAGCTCATGCCATTTGGCTCGCTGTTAATCCCTGCCACTAAAGACCAAGAACGACAGCGGCGAGTACCCCTGCCGGGCTTCATCCTGCCGCGCGCCCTTGCCGTGGAATTCTCCTGCGTGGAGCTTGCGCAGCTGAGAAATACAGGACTCGCAGGACTCGGTAGCTTTCGTCCTGCAATCTGCACGCCTTGTTGCGGTATTAGTTTGCTTTACGTGATTTCGTTGCAATTTTCCTTTTTTTCTTCTTTGTTTGTTTCTTTTCTTTTTTTTCCTGCTTGCTACAATTTGGTTTTATTTTCGCAATTTTTTCTCCTTTTCTTTTCTTTTCTGACTCTTTTTTTTTATTGCTTTGCTCTGCATTCTCACATTTTCTTTGGCGCGCGCGTTCTCTGTGTGGAAAACCCCATAGATTTAATTACAGTTTTCCTCTCGCAGATAATCGAATTTTTTTCTTGCACCACGTCCACGTCCTGTGTTGCATGCAACTTCCTTTTAATCTGCATGTCGATTTCCTTTCCTTTGCACAGATTCTTCTCCTACTCACATTTTTTTTTCTCCATCTCTCACTGCCTTGTTTTTCTACTGGCATTTCACTGGGGGGGTTTTCTTTGCATTTCTTTTCCATTTTTTTTCGAATATTTTTTTTTTGTGTGTTTTTTTGACCAAGTTTTGCACATAAATTTCAGTTCAGTTGTAATTAAAAATTGCTTTTGAGGCTGCTGCTGCTGCGTTTCTTGGTCAAAATTAGTTTCCATCTTCTGCAGCGTTTTGGCCTGTCTTTAATCCACAAGCTCTCGTTGTGATGAACCATATCGTTACCATTCATTCAGTTCCCTTTGATGTCCTTCTGACCCCGCCTCCGGTATTCCGGCATTCATTTGATGTGTTTCCCAGCTGTCAGCCATGGGAAAGCTTATTGATTTCAAATTGGTCAAGAAAATACAAATTGAAAACTAACTAGAAATTATTTCTACAGAGTTTGAATTAAAATTGCAGATAAAGTGAAATTAAATGTTTTAATAGGAATTATTATTAAATTAAAGCTTCGCATTTCTAAAATTTACAAGCAACATTTTCTAAATAAATATCTTATTTGAATTTAGAAAATATCTCAATAATGTTTATTTAGGTTTAAACTTTAAGCAAACTTCGCTTAATTAATGTCGCGTTTAGCATTTTAAAATATATATTTTAAGTGAATTTCCACTGCATTTTTTGTGTTACCTTTTACTAATGACCTCAATTCGTTTTGCTCTCTTTCTATCTTTCTCTTTGACAGGTAAGCAAAAGTCGTGACAATGTAAAACGCCCTAAAAAAAATAACGTTAAAAAACTGCAACAATGCAAGAAAGTAAAAAGTAAGTTTCACTGCGATCTGCGTACAGATTGTAGCTATATAAAAACCTATATGTAGATATATATATCTTTTATATAGCGACATTTTCGTACATATATTTTATTTAAATGTGTGTGTGCGTGAATTCCAATTTTGAAAAATGCCCACAAAAAATGCAAACTGAATCACAATGCAAAAATGTTGATCGGACTTGAATTTCGTGTCAATAATAATATATATACAAAATTTAGCATGCGGTAATGTAGTCGCAAGCGAGATATCCTGTAAAGCTTGTCCACAACATATTAAATTTAAATAAATAGTGTTGCCTATTAACATGTGTGCGTTTTTATAAGCTTACCGATTATGTATTCTACTTATGATTGCGAGTTAAATATAGAAAATCGATTCAATTCTCTGCGAAACTATCGATAACACTATTTATTGTATTGATAACAGTTTTTATATGTACAATCTAAATACATTTGAGCTTATAAAAATAAATAAATCCCTTGATTTTATTGTATAGGTATATCGATACCTATCGATTATCTGCGGCGATAAATTGAGTTTATGAAACAATAATTACATTTAGTTACAATTTATGTTAAATAATGATCAGTACATTTTAGAATATTGGGCTTCGAACTCTATAGCAGAGGTGTATCTATATAAAAGCCTATCGATAACTCCAATATGTAATTTTTCTAATCAACTATATTTTGGCTAGCTGTGAATATTTGAATATAGCTTTTTAAATGTTTATATATTTTATTGTCTTTGAAATTTAAATGAAATTGTGTTGTTAGTTTATTAGTTGATGTTATCGATATTTTAAAGCTAATTTTTGCTTTTAAAAAATTTTACCTAAATATCTGTTTACTAATTCAGCTTGTTGCACCTGGGGTATATACCCTTTAGTGTCCAGCCTGATCGCAGGGCACTCAAACGAAAACAGTTGTCTGCTGACTGATGCAGACGATCAGAGTTTTGAGAGTTGTTTCCCCTGGCTCCGGGCCGCGCTCTGCCCTTAAGCAGCAACAAAGCGTGATACACTCCCCAAAAATAAAGTACGATATACCTAAATAAATGCACACACACACACACACCGGTGTATTTGTATGTATAAAGATTACCTGTGGCATTCACTTTGTATGGTTAAATGGGCGTGTCATCGCTGCTGCCCTGCTTTGGTTACTTGCCCCTTTTCTGGCCACTTGCCACTTGCTGCCAGTTGCCTCTTTATTGCGTCGTTCCCCTCTCTCTCTCTCTCAACTGAGCTGATATTATTTTTGTTTTTGTTTTTTTGGCTTGCACGATTGTCGAATCGATGTTGGCCGAGTCACATGGATCGTGGTCTTGGACCAGTTTCCTGGAATCGCCAGAGCCAATCGACTTGGTTTGTTGTTGTTCCCGTTGTTGTGGCCGATGTCTGAGCTCCTGAACATATGTACTACTTGATGTACTTTGTGTGTTCTGGTTCTCTGTGTGTGTGTGTGTCAGTAAAATAAATAAATAAAAAAACCAAACTTTACTAACTTACCCAGCGTTGTCGGTTTGCTAGAGATGGTTGCGTGCCGATATGTCGGGGCAAGAGATAGAGACGAACTCTATTGAATTATAAAAAAATATAGAAACAACAGAAATAATTTTTTATATAATAGTTCATAGTTAAATTTTTATCGCTATCTTTCAAATCCATGTTTTATAATACTCAAGTTTTGTATAACTTAAGACCAGGAGAACATCAATCAATTGTGAAAATATATAAATCATAAAACAATTTTGGAAAAAAATAATAAGTGCAAAACTTGATATTTATAAATTAATTAATTTTTGGTTAGAAAATAATCCAAAAAAAAAACCTTTTAAATTACGAAAATTATTTTCGACTCAGGTAATTAAATTACCCATTCTTATTTCTTATTTTTTACTATTTATATAAGTAAAATGTAGTCAAATTTTAAAATATCTTGCATATTATATGCTGCACTTATCGCACAATTATTTATTTTTTTGGCAAATTGTTTAACACTGGCCGCTCGTGTCACGCGCTCATCTCTAGCATATGACATTATCGCAGTACCGACAACAATAACAACACAATTTTACACGATGTGCTAATTGAGTTAGTACTTTCGCATGCATCAAAGTAGATGAAGAAGAAGAAGAAAAATAACAAGAAAGAAAATAATATGAAATATTATGTGGCCAACACTCAAGACTCGTGAGTGGCAAAAATTTCGAAACACACAAATAGCCAGGCCAACGGCAACGGCAACGGGGCAACATATTGTGTCTACTTAGCAACTTTGTGGAAAATAACACCCCTAAACAGCGCCCGTACACCCCCTCCACTGGCTGGCTTAGTAGTGCACTTAGAGAAAACAAGTTGAGAAACTAGATCAAGTAAAAAAGTTGTCAAAAATAATCAGAAAAAAAAAATTATCCAAATTCCCAAAACATTTTTTAACGTTTTCAAAAAATATCAAAAATGTGTTTACTGGTGAAAAGACCTTTTTAAGTGTTGAAAAAAGCATTATTAGTAAAATTTTTATTTATCAGTAAAATTTCGCAACCAATGGGTGAAATTTTTTAACCGTGACTCATAAAAGGTTAATTTAGAGTTGGCCTAGCTTTATGAAATCAGCGGAATGACGAAATCGAAACAAGAAAAAAAATGGTTTCTGGAATTGATTTCAGCTTAATAGTTAAACTTAGAGTGACATTTTTCGCTGAGTGTACACATATTTGTTAAATGGGCTTAGGGCTGCTGCACAGCAAAACGATAAGCAATTCGATAGTTTTTGTTGTTGTTGTTGCTGCAGTTGCATGCTTTGTGCTCAATTCCGCATATGGCATCGAAAACCGATAATTACCAAAGCCAGTCCAACACACACACACACACACACACACACGGGCAAAGCGTAATCTGCCCAGACCTCTACCTGCAGCGGAAGCCTCACAAGAGACAACTACAACAACAACAACATAGACCACTGACTGTCTCGTTGTTGTTGTTGTTCCATTGGCAACAAATTACTCACGCGCAAAAATTGTTGTTACCATGCTTTTTTTTCCACATACATATAATTTCACTATATATGTATATGACGTATGCTTTCTTGCTGTCCGGTGCTATATGTCTGGCATATATGTTTATATGTAAATGTATTTGTTGTGTATGTGTATATATTCTCTATATGTGTGTGTGCATATGCATTGCCCCCCAATATGCATAAAACCTTTATTTTACCTGTACGATTGCATTAGGGTGCCACAACTTGATCACGTAATCGTAAAATCAATTAAAAAAACTATTTAAAAAAAATTCTAGTAAAAATCTGTTTGTAAAAAAAGAAATTAATTAAACATTCGAGCAATATTTTAGCTGGTAAATTTATTTCACTAATTTTTAATTGATCAATTGATTGATAAAAAAGATTAAAAAGAAGAATTAAAAATAAAATTAAACTTTAAAAACGATATTAAATTTGAAAATACGAATAATAATATATTTTATGTTGTTGGCCGACTGAAGATCATTTTCAAGATCATCAAGATCAACTCGTCACGTAAAGAACATAATTTAATGTATACATTTAACTAAAATATCGATCAGTTATCAGTAAAATGTGAAATTATTGAGGATATCCAGTGATAAGTTGATTAAAATATTATTCATAAATTATTATACAAACAAACCTTTATTTCATTCGTTTTTGTTATACTGTTAAACTTACTATATCCTATAATCCTGAAGGATTAACCTCAGGGAATCACATTTCGCATTATTTGCAGTTCAGTGCATTTAAAACCTAAATCTCTTAAGCTGCTAGCACCTTAAATAAAGTGCAGATAATATTTGTTTTCACATATTGAAGCACCCTACTGCTGATATTGTATCTCTCTCTGGTGTGCGTGTATGTGTGTGTTTGTTGTTTAAGCCGCAAAAACGAAGTCAGCGTTTGCGACGACGCCGTCGTCTCAGTTGCTGCCACCGGCATCGGCAACGGCAACAACAACGGCAACGCGGCACCGGCAATGATGACGCCGTCGTTGTCGGTCTACCTGTTCGCAAAGTTGGACACATTTTCTTTCTTCCATATCGTCGCTTACCTAAGGGACTCACACATTTACACCGTACCTGAGTACACACACACACGCACACACATATCTATATAGTTGTGCGCGAAAGAGATCCACTCACTGGAAGAGACTCGAGCAAAGCGAGCTCGCTAGTGCCTTCTCGCTCTCACGCACACGCGGCTGCGAAAGTCAAGCCAAGCTGAACGAACGGGCCACGCTAAGCTGTTGTTGCCGCTCCGCCGGCGGCGTTAACGTCGCCGTCGTCGTCGACGCCAACGTGGACGTGTCGTCGTTGAAAGTCTTCGTCGTCGCCGTCGTCAGACGCCGCCGAACAGAAACGAAACGGAAAAAAAGTTGGGTTTTGGAATTTTTTTGCTCTTGCTCTTCTTTGGTTCAGTTCAGTTCGATTTTAATGCACAGTCGCAACGTACGTGTGTACCTGTCTTGTGTCGTCTGCCGCTTCGTCTTCTCCTTCTTCTTCTTGCTCTCCTTCGCGCTGCGTCTTTTCGAAAACGTCGTCGCGCAAATACACACGAAAAAAAAACACCTTAACAAAAAAAAGGAAAATAAAATAAAAAAAATTCAAATAAAAGCAAAAAGTGCAAGCAAAAGCAAAATATGCAACAACAACAACAAGTGCAACAAACGAAATAGCGCAAGCAACAACAAACAACAACAGAAACAACGTGAGCTAAAAGTGCGATCAAAAGAAAGCCAAAGAAAGTAAGTTGCTGCTTCGCCCATTTGCGTTTTATTTATTGGTATTGTTCTTTGCACAATATTCTCGTTAAGTTTTGCTTATTTTTGGCAATTCTTTAATTTATGCTGCACTCTGCGCAAACAAGAGAGAGCGAGCGAGCGAGTGAACGAACGAACGAGAGAGAGTGTGTGCGCTGAAGAGAGCGCGCTTTTGAGCGAGTGCAGAGGGCGCGCACTCTTGCACACTTGTTTGACCCAACCGATCACCGGATGTGTCCAGCTAATGTGCCGGCCATTTTGTTTTTTGTTTTTTTTTTTAATGCTGCTCATTAGCTGTCGCGCTCTCTCTCTCTCTCCCTCTCTGCCGCTGTCACTGCGTGTGCTTGCCTCAATTATTGATTGATTAATTATTGCTGACGCGTTTTACGTCGTCCGTTTCGACCCTTTACAAACCGGTTCATTGACGACGACGTCGACGTCGATGTCTCTGCTGCTGTTGCTGCTGCTGTCAGTGGTCTGCGTGTGGCGCGCACTCTCTCTTTTTTATGCTTCAGCCCCCCGCTGGCCCCCTTTTTGTAGCGCCTAACTATAATCCAATTGCTGTTCATTTGTCTGTGATCATCGATTACCGCCACCATCTTCCCTCTCTCGTTGCCCTCATAATTTCTTATGGCGCCTGCGCTGCCGCATTTCAATCAGCAGCAGCCGTAACGGGGTTGCACACCGCAACAGAGCTCCTCCTCCCCAACCCCACTTACGCTCTTGTTGGCACTCTTCTGGTCATTTGCAATTAACACTTTTGCGTACGTGCCACAGACGAGTGCAGCCTAATCAACAACAGCAACAGCAGCAACAGCAACAGCAGCAACAGCAACAGCAGCTGGCTCGAAGCTTTCAGGCCGCCAGCTTCCAGCTTCCAGCTTCCAATTTTCCAGCTTTGGTGCACAGTTTAAGCTGCAAGCGCGCGCCACACCACAAAGCTAATCAGCGTGCAACGACTTTCTCGTTAATTTTATTGTTGTATTTCTGCTTTGCTTTTTCTATAATTATTATTTTATAATCAACTTATTAGCGCTGCGCATCTGACACCGACCCCCCACTCCCCCTCCTGTGCCTGCAACACGCCGTAATGCGTGTTGCCCCCTTTCTTGCTGCCAGACCAAAATTCAATTAAAAATTTTATTTTTTTATGTTCACATTCTATTTCTTATTGAGGTCTTCTCTTCTCTCTGGCGCATGCAAGTGGCCCCAAAAACAAGCTGTCCCTCTATATATATAATATATACATGTGTATATATGTGTGTGTGTGTGTGTTAGATCTGAGGAGCATCTCTCATATGGCTAAGCCATTAGTTATTATGAGCTGGTAATTAGCGTTTAAATTTAATCAAAAATTTCAGCTAATGCGTGCAGTTAATGGCCTTTCAGTTACCATTCTCCGATTTGCCAAGTCAACAATAGAAAATTGAAATAGTTATACTGAATATTAAATACCCTTTTGCACATATACGATATGTTATTCTGTATATAATTTATACATATAATATTGTGATCTTCAGGAAAGTATTCAAATTTACTAATGATTGACTTAAAACTTAGAAAACAGTTGGATATGGTTATATGGACTTAGCGATTCGTACTGATCAAGAAGATATGTTCTTTATAAAGTCAAATCTTTTACTTAGATTAGAAAACATATCTGCAAGGAACTCAAAATCAATTATTGGATAATTATTGACTTATATTTAATACACTTTAACTAGATTTAAATTCGATTTCTAACAAAAGTGTAAAATATTTAAATCATTCTATTTTTATACCAAACTCGTTATTATAAATAAAAGCTAAAAATAGACTGCTTAAATTTGAAAAAAATTGATTTTCTTTTTTTTTCTGCTTCATTAATTAAACACAAAACTACAGTTTATCGATCGACTCGTTTATTCTCCGCTTATCAGCCAATCAGTTCAAAGAACTGGCTAACTGAATAGACCAGATGAGCATTGCTTGTATATATATCTTTTATAGATACCCCTATTATATGTCAATAATTGTTTTGTTTTTGTATATGCCCCGAAACCAAATGAGCTCATCTCAAACCCGTCGCGTCGCATCTCCTCCCGCTCCACCTCCAAACCCGTCGCTTCCCGCATGGCAAAAAGCGAGTTCAAACCAAAAATTCATAAGCTTATGTAATCGTTTTACAATTTGTATTTTTATTTCATTTTTGTTGTGTGTTTCAAGATTGTATAATTTTTACGAAACACTTTGCTACAGAAAGTCGATTGGTTCGAATACATATATATACGACATATAATTAATACTAATTAATCATAGAAAAAAAAAACAGGCGAAAACTTTTGGCGAAATCTGTTTTTAAATAGCGAAATAAATCAATTTGCAGCAAAAATTTGTAAACGATCAGATATATATATATGTATATATATAAATTTCAAGGCCTTGAACTTGTCTCGCTCTGAAGTTGGAGTTGCCGCAATGATAATTTGCAATTTAATTCATTACTTCATTTATAAGAATGATGTTTATAATTTTTGCTAGGCCCACAGCGCTCGCATTATATTCAATGGTTTTCTTAATGCCAACAAACTCATTAGACCTTGAAAATAGTGTATATATATATATATAGTTTTGTTAGGCCGAAAATTATAGCGACATTCGTTGAGCAAGTGCGTGAATTAATTACCAAAAAAAATAGAAGTAGAAATAGAAATAAAAATAAAATAAAGTGCGGCTCCCATGACAATTAAAGTCGAATTCTAGGTAGCAGCATTTATAGGGGTGTATAAGTGTGTGTGACTGTGTGTGTGTGTGTATGTGTGTGTGTGTGCAGCCATAGGCAGGCACATTGACTTTACAAGCCGCTTAGCTACTAAGATAGAAAAGAACAACAACAAAAAATATATATATATATATGTATTATAGAACCTTCCGCTTTTGTCTCTCTGCTGATTGCGATCGCTTTCCAAAAAAATGACTTTCAGTTTTACTTTTTTTTATATTGTTGTTGTTGCGCTTGCCACAGTTTTCAGCTTGTGGTTGCAACAGGTTGCGCGTTCAAATTGTGGCAGGTAGCCAAATTGCTCATATTTTTCTTCTTAATTTTCATTACGTTAATACACTGTGCAAAAGATAATATATAATATATATAAAGATCTAATACATTTTAAATTTTCGAAAATGGAATAAAAAATTTAAGTCAGGTTGAAAACAGAAATTTTTAGAAAATCCCTTTAAAATGTTTAAATAGAAAGTATTTATTTAAAATATATTTATATGAAATTCATATTTTTTTCGTAATGAAAAAATTTCATTTTACAGCCAAAGCATTTGAATTATTAATTTGAAATATTATTAATTTACCTACTACTATATTTACTACTTAAGGTGAAATTCTACTATTAAATCTACTACTAATGCCTTTTGCACTTTAAAATCTGCTACTAAAGCTACTGTTTCTTTATTCATTTATATAACTAAGAACTTTTAGTATTACTTCTACTTTATTTACTACTAAAATTTTATGTTAAATTACAAATTGCTTTATTTTGCATTCATAAAAGTTTTGCTCCTTGCGATACTTTGTTGCAGGCAGCAACTTGGCGCCAATTGTTATTTGTTTGTAATCGACAAGTGCCTTGTTGCACAGTGTAGGCCTCAATTTTCGACATTAGAAGCGGCCAACAGCAGGCGGTCGCAGCGAGACGATATCTGAATTAACCAAGGGGAACCTGTTTTGGCCAGTCGACGAAACATGTTTTGTCCATTCGGTCCTTGTTTGAGTCTTAGATATGAGGCAGAGGCCTGCTGCAGTTTCAAGGTTATACATATATGTATGTGTGTATGTTTATATAGGCGCATGTGTATGTATTTACGCAGACGCGCAATTTACGAGTAGACCTTGACCTTGTCTGGGTCCTCTCTGATCCTATTTCTTGGGCTTACCTTATTTTTGCCTACAACAACTACAGCTAGCTCTTAGCTTAAGCTCCTGGGGTTCTGGCCTTGCTATTGCTTGCATAATTTATGTCTGGCAATCTAGGTTACACACACACACACACATGTGTTTAAGTGTGTGTGTTAGTCTAGGCCCTGTTATCAAACTGTCTGCTCTTCTCACATTATGCGCGCACGTCTTTTCAACGAGCACCCCGCCTCCCCCGCTAACCCGTCTGAAACCCTTTGCAACTTTTACTGCTTTTTTCATGGATTCTTTCACTGCTGCTTCTATTCGCGTGCTTCTTTCGTATTTGATTTCTTTTTCAGTTTTATTTTTTTTGCTCTCCTTGGCGTTTGGCGCATTTTCAAACGTTTTGCTTTTTGATTAAGTTTTCTGGGCACACTTACCTACATTTAAGTAAGTGTGTGTGTGTGTGTGTGTGTGCAGGTAACGTAACGTAACGTATTCCTGTTGCTTGAAACGAGTTTTTCCTACACTTGCTTTTCACATCTCCTTTTTGTATGTGTGCTTTTGTTGTTGTTGTTGCTGTTGTTGTTGCACATCAAACAGGTCGCGTTTTCTTTACCAAACGTCGTTGTTATTTTTCTTCATCTACTTTTACTTATTTACTGCTTTGCCGTTGCTTGTCGCTACTTTCCCCCTCAACGTTGTCGTCTCTCCTTTGCTCTCTCTTTGTCTTCTTCTTTGTTTTTCTTTGCTTTTGCTTTTGCCCTGGTCTGTCTGTCTGTCTGTGTTTCTCGCTCGCATATGTTTACCTTGAATACGTCCTTGAAGATTTGTCTTATTTTCGTTGTATATTTTGTTTATAGGTTTTGTTGTTGCTGTTGTTGTTTTGTTTACTTTTTCATCTCCTTTTCCTCGCCCTGTTTTGTTTTTGTTGTTGCTGCTGCTGCTTTTCAGCTGGTTCGCTTTAAGTGGGTCGTCGCGCCGCCTGAGCCACATCTTTTTATCGCTTTTATGGGGCATTTTTCATAGTTGAAATTCCTGTTGGCATTTTTTTGCACTTGTTGCAAGTTGCAAGATTTTGCTGTTGCTGTTGCGTCTCCATTGGGACTCGTAATGTTATTTCCTACATTTTTCAAATTTTTGCAATTCGCAGTTGTCAAGGAAGTCCACCAAGTCCTAGCTGTTGTTGTTATTGTAATTTTTGGTATTTTATCAAAATTATGTTTAATACCAAACAAATTTTAAAGGGTGTTTTATTGCGCAAATCATATTATTTAAATTGTTTTTTTTTTGTTGTTTCTTGATTATTTTTTTGGATAATTTATCTTTATAGTTTTTAAGAAATTAATATTTTAAGAGATGAAGTTATCATTTCTCGTTTCACTTAAGTTTTAATTGAAAATGTTTTGATTTTAAAAATTTTGGATTTTAAGTTTCAGTTTTTCAATCAGATATCTCAATAAGTATATAGAAGGATAATTGCAATATAAAGTTAACTAGAATTTTTCAATAGGTATGCCAAAAACTGTTTTATAAGAATATAATAATGAATAAATTATATTAACGAAAACAATTATAAATTTTTGATATTACATAATAAATTTAATAAAATAAGAAAGAATGAATGAATTCGAAAAATATACATAAATAAATAAAAATTAAATAAACGTATTAAAAATAAAACTTTACATTTCTTATTAAAATACACATTTTAAAATGTATTTTATCTTATTTATGCAAAAGTGCAATCATATTTAAGTTAACAATAGCAAAACTTCATTAATATTTCCCAATAGTTTCTATTCTATTCACAATTCATTCTAGTAAGGTTCCCAACCACTCGAAACACTCATGAGTTCACTCACTCTATGCGCTTGATTACTCAATTGTAGCTTAAAAGAATTAACAACAAATGCTATAAATAACACTTTTGCCGGTTGTTGTTGTTATTATTATTGTTGTTGCTGATGTCTTGTGTTTGCCATAATGTGTAAGCCAACACTTGACTGAGTCTTGACTGAAGGGAGAGAGAGAGAGAGAGAGAGAGAGAGAGGGAAAGAGAGGGGGTAGGGGCTACGGTGTGTGGTAAAAACCAGTAACGTTCGTTCTGCTCTTGGTCGCTGCGTTGGGGTCTGCTTGTTGCTGCCTATTATTAACTTGGCTACTTGGCTTGGCTCGGCTCGGCTTCTCTTTTACGGCTGGCCATAACCATGACTTCTGCTCGTTGGCTGCGAATCGACTCGACTTGGCTCCAGCTTTGGCTTTGAGGTCAACAAACAGCTGCTGAGCTGAGAAATCGAGTCGTCGTCGTCGTCGTCGTTGCCTTTACCTTTGCTTGTGGTTTGCTGAAGTCATGCGTTTTAGCCATAGTCACACACACACAGACAAACACACACACGCACACAATAACTGGCACTTCCAGCCGGCTTCTAAAAACCAGTTTCTTGTCTCAGTGAAAAAAACAGAAATAAAATAAAGTTTCTCAGCGCATGTCTTGTGGCCGGCTTTTTTTTTCTTCTTATTTGTAAGTTTAGTTCGCACGTTTTTTTCCGCGTTTGGTTTTTTTTTCTTCAACTTTTTTGGTATTTTGGTTAGAGTTTGACTGATTTCTGGATTTCTGATCTAGCGTTTCACACACACTCAGCAAAACGTTTCCGCTCAGCTTGTTAATTGTAAATTGTATTGAAAATAAGTCTATTAAATATTAATTCAACGGAAGTGTTAGTTTTAATTGTATATAAGTACATATGTAAAGATCTTTATATAGTTTCTATATACACATAAATCCCAATAAATTTATTAGTTTAGCTCGACAACTGCTGTGTTTTTTTTTTTTGAATCGTTGAATTCGTTCTTATTTTTGCTGCTGGCCGCACACCAAATGAATTTTAATTCCGCCCAGCTGTGGTTTATGTAAAGCTGAATGTTCATATAGCTATATGTATTATATATATATATTTGTATATTTGTTTTCACACCACAATATATTGCCTGCATGTATTATAAGTTCAATTTATACACTTTGTGGAATAGGTCAAGCGAGGGTTTAAACCTGGAACGATTCAAATTTAGTCGATAGCAAAGATTAATTAACATTAAAATGTAAAATTTTTATCGATTTCAATAAATAAAATACTAATCAATTCTATCGATTATTGATTTTTTCTTAAGGATTTTATTTACTGATAAGAACAGTTCTGTAAATATTGAAAAAGATATTAAATTATCGATCTTTCATATAATTGATTAGCGATAAATCCAGGTGTCCCTTTTTTATTTTCGAAACGATCCGAAAGAGCATTCTTGTTTCGATCTGGCTCAGGTTTTTATTTTTATATAATTTTTTGTCATTCCCAACGACTTGGTCCGTGGCCTCTGTTCGCCTGGCTCGATTGTGAGTGTGTGTGTGTGCCTGTCAAAGAATACAATTAACATAATTTACTTACCAATACAACAAAAGAAACCACACACATACAATGACACGTGGCGATAAAGCTAAAACAGAAGAAGAAGCTATCACGACAGCTTCGTTGTCAGTTTGTAAGCTTTTTTTGCAAATTTGGCAAAAAACAATTTTGTTGGCTAACGGAGCCGATGGGGATAGGCAAAGGGGAGCGGTGTTTGTTGAGCTCGTGATAGCTGACAATTATTGTTGTTGCTGCAATAGTTGGGAAATCGATTTTGTAACGCAAAGTTTTCAGTTCTAGGAAACGCTGCGACTTTAAATCACAACTCTTTTCGAATTGCAAAGTCACTCGATAAGCGGGTGTAAAGATGCGGCCTTATCAGCTGCCACAGGAAGTTTGCATGGCAATCAGCAAATGTGTAACTTAAAGGGTAAAAAAAAGGCAGAATAATAAATACCCTTGATAATTGTTTAATATATATGAAAGTGTGCACTATAAGACATACATTTTTTCAATGAATTGGATATAAATAAATACAATTTCTTCATAAAATATGCTAAAAATATTTATGAGATATATATATATTTGGAAAATGTCTTCTGGAAAGGCTTACATATATCGCTATAAGATTATAATACCCATTGCAAGGGTGTGCGAAATTTCTTTTTATAAATATTTCATGTGGGGAGATATCGCATATAAAAATCAGCAAGAAAAAGTTCCAATCACTTTTATTTTTACTCTTATATTTGTATACACACACACACACACACATACACACACATGCATAAATATATATTGCGTTGCGTGTGTTTACTTTCAAAAAGAAAGAAAGTTTTATACATGTTTAGTATATATATATATATATATATTATGCATGTGTATCTGTGTGCTTGTATATTATGTAAATACTTTGTTGCCCAAAAATCTTTTGCAGACAGAATGCAAAACTACAATTTGCAATGCTAAAAAAACCTCTAAAAAAAAGGGACGCGAGGGACTCTGCAGAACGAAACGCTTTTTTTTATTTATTTATTTTTGGGTTCAGTTTTCAGTCTGTTGTTTTACATATGTAAATTTATGCATATCTAAGTTTTGGTATATATATTTATATATATATATATATATATATATATTGTGTATATGTAGAATATATGTATGTTTGCAAATACAAACACGAAACTGTCGTTTCCATATCACTGCCTTGAAATCTGCATAAATGATGATGATATTTTTTTTTTTTGTATTTTGGCTTTCGTCATTTGAGTTGTTGTTGTGTGTGTCTGTGTGTGTGTGTGTTCTTTTTTGTTTTTATCCAACTTCTTATAAATGTGAAATATTTTGCATACACATGGCTCCAATGGGCTCCCAAAAATTTGTTGCTGTGAGGTCCTCTTCGACCGCCCAAGGGAGAGTTTACTTTGGCTTTGGCTTTCCGATTGAAATTTTGCAGATTTATTTATTTATTTTTTCTGCCCTGTTTTTTTACACATTACTCGCAAAAGGGTATATTGAAATGGGTGCAAATTTAGCTACTTTTATAAAATCTGAGTTTCGCATTATAATTAATTAATAATTTTTCTTTCATTATTTAGTTTAATTATAAACAATTATCCAACTTATATTAAAATACCACTTCTGAAGTCACCGTTAAAACAGACCACAGATTAGACAGGAATTTGAACCCGGATACCCATTGTTCGGTTGCCTAACTGACTGAGTCATTAAGAAATCTCATCTGCCGAGGGCTGTTTTAAAGAAAAACTGTTAAAGTGAATAATTATTTCTATGAAATGTTCCATTGTTAATGGTAATTCTTACTTTTCTTCTATTATTCAAGCCAAGTCTTTGATTACGCTTACATTTTCTAAAAATATTTAATAATATTATTAAATATATTCTTAATATAAAATTGCCATTTTTATAGCATACTTTTTGGATACCAATTAACACTGATTTAATGTAGGGTATACCCAAGTCAAAAAAGCCGAAAAGTCTTCTTTTAACTGGTATTCAGTTATGATTTTGTTCACAAAGCGTCGCCAGTCCAGTTTTCAGCCTGAAATTATTAGTTAAATTTTGTGCTTTGCATTTATTTATTTTTTGTTGAATTTTTTGCGTGATTTTATTTTGTTTTATGTTTTGAGTTAGTGGATTCTATTTAGGCTACATCGGTTATCCAAAAGGCATGAAACCATAAAAATGGCAAATTAACCGGGTGCCTCTGTGTGTGTGTGTGTGTGTGCAAAACCTTTTTGCCAGTGAAGCCACAAACAAAGCAACTACAACACAAACAGACACACATACTCAAGCAAACATCAAGCTGTGGCAGCTTGAAAATGGCACGTTTTGAGGTTCGTCCAAGTCCAATCAAGCAGCGACGTCGCGACGTCGTCGTCGCCGTTGCCGCCCCTTTGGCATGTTCAATAACAGCAGTGGCCTCGGCCTGCTGGCGCTGCTTCAATCAGCGACTGCGACGTCGCAGGCAGCCTAGCAATTTATCCAGCCATGCATATTAAGCCTCACGTTTTGTATTTGCCTCACTCTCTCTCTCCCTCTCCCCTTTCAGTCCTATCGCTGTCTATCTGTCTGTCTGTCTGTCTGTGTGAGTCAGCCTGCGCTGCATTCGCCATAACCCCCTTCATGCCTGTCACTCGCTGTCGTCGTCGTCGTCAATCTCTCCGCTCCCGCTCTCGGTTAATGTATGCATGTGTGTGTGTGTGTGTGTGTCTGCTTGTGGGAATATGTGAGAGTTCAATTTCAGTTCAGTTCAGCTCGGTTCAGTTCAGTTCAGCGCTTTGCCTCACAGTTCAATTTCAGTTGATTCTGTTTTATAAGTTTTCAATTTAAGCTTCGTCGTTGTGGTCGTTTCGCCTCTCTTCTGTTCAATAAACATGGCAATGTCCGTCGCTTATCCCATTGTGTGCATGTCTGTCCGTCTGTCCTGTCTAAACGACCAAATGACTAAATGACTGAATGGCCAGCACTTCCTGTGGGGCGTTGATGCGCGCCTCTTCCTCACTCCCAGTTCTAGGTGTTGTCATTGTTGCTGTTATTGTTCGCATCGCATTCAGTTTGCATATTTTAAGCTTTGCATAATTGAAGCTTTGATTTGAAATCGTTGAAATCGTTTATGTGGGTAAACGTACTTATGGTTATGGCATGTGCCATGTTCGTGATCATTTAAATGTTATTGTTTTCTTTTTTTTGTAATGAAATTTAAGTGTAGCTTAAATATTTATATTTAAAAGAAATTATCAAAGGTCTCCAGAATTTGGAACATTTTATTGTATGCTTAAACTATTAAAAAACGAATATAAATATTTGTAAAACACGTTTTAATTTTATTGCGATTATTTGTCTCGTTTATTTTTATGCAGAAGGGAAGCTTAAACTTAAAGTGTACAGTAACGTAACTGTAATCTTTCTTGAAAATGCTCTTGTTAAATATTCATTAAATGCTCTTAAATGCTTCTTTAACCAATCACATCTGTAATTTCCCTAAGATTTAAATCGCTCTCTCTTCCAATTCTCTTAAAAATGCATAGTTCCAATTTAAAGTTAACCATCTGCTCTGATGCTTATTTCCTGTCGCCAGCATCAACAAGTGAGGCTTACGTTCAATTTTTACAATTCCCTTTCCATTCTCTCACACACACACATAGATATTTAAACGGTAAAATGCTTATTTTCTGATTCAAGTGGCCAGCACCGTTATCCTACGTGGGAGCAGCGTTGCGACGCAGCTGCTATTGCTGCTATCCATTTAACAGCTGCTTAACATACATTTCATTTGCCCTGTACATGTGTGTGTGTGTGTGTATGCGAATTAAATCAGCACTTGTGCAACTTCTCTCAGCTGCTCCTGCTGCTTTAACTACACATGTTGGCTGTTCACTTATGTGTCCTCCCCCCTCTCCACACACACTCACACACACACCACACACACTTAACTCTGCCACTGTCCATGTTGCGTCTTCCTGTCTGAGACAGCAGCGTCTTATGTGCCGTTTTCTATATTTTCTTTTGCTCGTAGACATGGCTATAAAAATTGCTTAGTTCTTAAAGCTTTTTACGCCACGCTTTGTGCGCTGCTGCTGTTGCTGCTGCTGCGTCTGCTTGTCTGGCGCGCGTAGTTGTTATGGCTGCCTCTCTTACCTTCCCCCCATTCCCCCGCAGTTTGCTCTGCTTGCGTCTTTATCTCATCTTCTTGGTTGCCTTGTACACGCTGCTGCTTCCCACACGTTATTTGTTTTGTCGACGCCGCTGCTGCTGCCGCTGCTGTCGTCGCTTTTTCTGCTTGTATTTTATTATTATTATTTTTCGCGTGATTCTGTGTTTTGCTCGGCAGTTTCTTTGGAAAAATTCAACTTTTACTTTTTGTTTTCTTTTATGTATTTGCCTTCTGCCAGCTTGTGTGTGTGTGCGTGCGTGTGTGTGTTTGACTTTGAGCATTTTTTATGATTATTTTTTTTGTTGCTTTTTATATATTTTTCATAGCGTTGTGTTTTTGTTTTGCTCGTCGCGTTTAACACTCGTTGCGCTTTGTGCCGCATTTTCTGTGCCGGCAAGTGTTCTCCTTATTTTTTTTTCGCTGTCTGTCGTCGCGCTGTCTATCAATTGAATCGTTTTATTTTTTTTTTGTTGTTCATTTTATTTTATTTTTTTTAACAATTCCCTCAATATCAAAAGTCGCGTTTTACGTTTTACGTATTTCGTAGCGCTTTTGTTTGCGTTACGTCGCGACGTTACACACATACGAACCGACACTTGATTCATTCATACATTTTCACTTCATGCGCGCACGTGTGTGTGTGTGTGTTTGTGTGAAGTAGTCGCCGGCCGCTTTCAATCTAAATTGCGTTTTTCCCTTTTTATTATATGTTCGTATGTTTTGCCAGCGCTTTCGTTCGTTTGACTTTCTTTATGACTGCGCTGCGCTGCGCTGCGGCTGCTTTTGTGTGTTGATGTTTTTATTGCTTCTCATTTTTTATGATTGAAGGTCGATTGCTGGTGTTGCCCTGTTTTTGCCTCTCCTTTATGCCCAATTTGTTGTTGTTGACTTTGCTAGTTACACACGTCCGTTGCCCTGTTTGACAGTTTGACATGCATTGTTGCTTTTAAACTAACACCTGTGATTGCCCAACTGTGCAATTATGTACATTTAATTGCGCAGCTTAGAAACCCTGCAATTTATACAATTGATTATTAACAGTGGCGCGCCATTGGAGCCAACACTGTTAATTTATTATAAAAATACCCGCACGCACACACACATACACGCCTACAGCGGCACATGCAAAACTCATTAATATGCGTTCGTAGTTTTGTACACCTTTCCACTCAATAACAACAACAACAGCAACAAAAGCACATAATAAAGCTATAAAAGCAAACGAAACGTCGAAAAAAGTTCAATAAACTTTTTGCCAGCTAGCGAACATCGCCATCGTTCACTGTTTGCTGCTTCTTCTTTATATATTTTTTCGCTTGGACATTAGTTTATTTCAACTCTCTGCGCGCTCACAACTCTCTTTGTTGCCCAAAAACAACCAATTCACGCTCTCTCATTACTCTTCACTCTTGCAATTACCATTGGTAAATTCGCCTCGCGTGCAAGTCTCAATCAGCACTTGAGTAATTCCGTAATTTACTTCTTCTTGTTCATTTACCTTTTCAAGTAGTTGTTGTATTTTGTTTTATTTCCTTTTTTACAATAGATTTTTTGCGACAAAACGCTTCCTCGAAAGGGCGCTGTTTATCTCAATTGTTTTGCGCCGTTCTAAGTTCTTATTTAATTTAATTAACGCTGACCAAAGCATTTTCCTAGACAGAATACATACAAACATACACAGTTATATAAATACAGACACTCACATACACACACACACACTTGCATACATACATTTTAGAGCATTCAATTGCTACAATTTTCGTTTTGTCATTAGTATTGATTTCTTGTCTTTCTTTGGTAATTACCGTTGAAATTGTTGCCTTCGCTCGCTTGCTCGCTCTCCCTTTAACTCTCTTCTGTATTGATGCGTTGTCGATCTTTGTCGCTCGCGTGCTAATGATGCGCCATTCACGAGCTCAGCTCATCTGCGCAACTGGTTTGGTTCCGCTTTCGAAATAAAAAAAAGCTCCAAGTGCTTACACCCTAGCAATTCTTTAACACACGCGCACACGCACACACACACACACATTTCTCTGAAGCCGCTTTTGATTGTTTTAAATTAATTATAAATTTTTAACTAATTTGCAAATTTTCTCTTTTCTGTCTCGTTACAGGTAAATATATTGACAGCAACAACAACATAAATAACAGCTCACAACTACAACAAAATACCAACAACATTTTTATCGTTTATGAATTCGCAGTAAATACTTTTCAGTTGGGTTTGGGGGCTCTTTAATTTTTAGAAGCAAGTTTTTTCAGTAATAAGACCCAATTGGTTGCGATTTTTGAAGGGTGAGGGGTGTGTGTAAGATCCAATTAGCCTACTGTCGTCCTATATAATAGTTCACGGTTCACGCTTCCGTGAACTACTTTTCTTGTCTCAGCTTTAATTGAAACAACTCAGTTCCTAATCTTTAAACATGAATAATATTTTTTTTGTTTTAAAATTATATAGTAAAATATCTTTTAGCTATTTCTTATTACAATTTTGTATATGTTTCTAATTCATTAAAATTGAGCTTTTATTTTAAATTAAGTCGATTTAAACTTTGCATTTTCAAAATTTGTATTTTTGCTTATTTATTTACTTTTTAAAAAATTTTTAAAATTATAAAATGGGAATGCGCTTGTTTGAAGCCCACTTTGCACCTTTGTGGGAACATTCGTATTTTGTAAAGTTTTGAACCAGTTTCTTTACTTTGAACTTGCGTTTCATATTAAAATGTGCAACACAATCGAATCAGATGTCTGCCACGTATATGTTAATATTAAAATATATTAGATGTTGCCACGCCCTCTCAGCATTGCGATTGCGAAGCTGCCACCAATCGGAGTGAAAAACGAATTCTACACGCACAGGCAAAAGCTCATTTGCATGCAATTATTTTCCCTTATGACAAGGCCCAATCCCCAGTAAAATACGCCTCCCCACTCCCCACCCAGAATTCGAAATGCGATGCTGAAAGCTAAAAAATGCGACATGTACTTGAATTACAATATTGATGCCTTGTAATTTGCTACAAAAATCAGCATCAATGGACATTTCATCAGAAAAATAAAATAGAAACCTTTTCGAAAAGAAACCAAGCACATAAATGACAAATGCACGCAACTGTAGAACTCTGCAAAAAAAAAAAAAACAAAAACCTAGAGGAAGAAGAAGATGAAGTAGTTGTACATGGCCAGCAGCTAAAGAACACAAACAAAAAAAAAATGCTAAATGAAATGAAATGAAATTACGGTATGCTCCATGGTGCCCTACCCAACTCTGGCTCTTACTGTTCCCTCTCTCTCGCTCTATCTATCTTTCTCTCGCTGCCTCGCGTTTTTTTTTTCTTCTATGTGGCCAGGATGCAAATGCTGAAATTTTAAACCCTTGAATGTGGCCATTGTCTTTGATAGGTCTGTGCGGGGGGCGGTTCTTGAAAACTTGCTGCCCATATTTACCTACACTTCACTGCCGCCGTTCGTCCCACTTTATTTCCGCGGGAGCCCTGCCACGCCGCGGCCGCCCTGCCACCCACTTATACCTCAATTGCTGCCCATTTGCCAACTGGGCTGTAAGTAAGCGCTTTTAACCATACATTTGAATATTTTTTTATTTTAGTGTACCCCATTTATTTTATTTTTTGTCTTTTACCGTCCGCGATTTTGCTCTTCTTTATGTTTGTTATATTTTTAATTGTAGTTGGTAATTATTGATTTTCAGTTTTTCAGTTTGTTATCTATAAAAATATATCTTAATTATATAACTGATATTTATTCATGGTGTTTATCTACAGATATATACTATTATAATTTGAAATAAATAATGAATTAAATGAAATAATAATAAATTTAGGGAATGTCGTTAGAAATTCTTAAAAAAAAGGTTTCTTTAAGTTTATATATAAAAATGTCTTTGTTTATTTATATTTTCCTTTTATTATTTCTAAATTTTTAGTTCTGCTTCTATTAATGGGTATTTTATAGTTGTACTTCATTGTAGTTAAGTTATTGCATCGCAGCTGCATTTATGTTTTAGACAGATTCAGCCTTTGGTCAATTCTCAGCAATTTAAGCTTCCTTCCGCTACATCTACCCCCTCTAGCCCCTCATCTCTCATCCTAGTCGCAACTTGCAAGCAATTTTTTTGTTATATTTTTTTTGCTACTGTTCGTTAGCTTTTTTTCTCGCTGTCAGCTGTGCGCGCTCGGTTTTCAATTATGTGTGTGTGTGTGTTGGTGTGTTGGTGTGTGTATCTTGGTGTTTGCTTTGTTCTGGTCCTTTCCAGGATTTGCGTTGTTGCCTGAGACTTATTTCTGCTTTGGCCATTGTGCCATTTAAGCTATATATCACTCATACGCAGCGTTGGCGCTTCATTTTCATGCACTAATTGCGTTAGAATTTCAATGGAGATTTTTTTGCCCCGCCCCCCATCCGCTTTTCGAGCTTAACCCCGCCGCACGCTTTGATTTGACTTTGGTCACATGCAGATTTCTTTTAATTGGAACTCGCTCTCCGCTCAATTCCATTCCTGATAATCGATACCCGGCCGGGCTGTCCGTTGTGGGCGTTGTCCGGGACCCACTGATTTTGTTTCATCTTTTACCGAAAGGGGTTGCTAACTACTTCCATTTGTAACAGTACTTTTTTTTTGTATCAAACCCTCCTATTTTTTTAAAGATTTCTTTGCAACCATTTTTTTTATATTTTTTTCTTGTACATAAACCCAAGTTTCAGTTGAAAACCCTTCCGCCCCCGCGGTGATGCCCATTAGAGTGCCAGCGTCGACGTCGACGTTGACGTCGGCAACGTAATTAAAAACAAGAAATGCTGAACATGAAAAAAACAACAACAACAACAACGATAAAAGTACAGAATAAAGAAAAAAAATGTGCCAAGAAACTGGCCAAGTCGATTTTCCATCCTGTTTCAGAGAGGCCTGCAAATTTATTTAAATTTTGTACGCCGAACTCTTTGCTTGTCCTTTTCTTTAATGTCCTGGAAGACGCTGGACGGAGGGTATGCGGAATTTGTTATGCAATTTGTAACAAGTGGAGACGCTTAAATACTTAAAGCATTTAATCTTGAGTATTAAGATTAAGTGGTTTGATATAATCGGTTTGATATACTAAAGATATTTTTGTATGTTGGGCTGCAAAGTTATTTGGCAAAGAAGTGCGAGAAATTCTGATAAATTTGATAATATTCGTAATTGAAAATAGTGGCTAAAGTTAGATTCTATAATTAACAAAATGATGTAAAAAATTCGAGTGAAAGAGAGTTCAAGTTTGTTTGGAGACATATTAAGTAAAGAACTACTTTCGGAATGGGATGTGTAAACCGGAATTTTAACAGTGTTAATCTCATGTGCTACACATTTTAGAGTTGGAAAAATATGTCTGGGTCCTGCGAACATAAATTCTTTAATCCAATTTCTCCAAGACAAAAAAAAAGTTTTTTTTTAAATTAAAAAATTTCTTTACGTAACACTCAAAAATTATTAATATTTTAAGCAATATTGTACTTTTATTAAGATCATTTATTCAATTTAAGAACGCATTTCTTTGATTCTCTAAAACATATTATTCTAACAATATCCAAGTTACTTCTAATTAGGCAACAGGCAATAAAACACCACAAGAAATTCGTTAAGTTTTTTATTTTTTTATATATTTATGGACTTACTTAATTTATTAGTTATTTATTTATTAAATTGTTAGGACATTTAATTTTTCACGTGAAGCAAGTTCTTCCTGTAATTTCTTACTCCTGTTTGTGCGTGTGTGTGTGTGTGTGTTTGCGTGTGTATTTGCTTGTTATTTTTAATAAAGTGCCGAGCGTCGGCAAGTTGGCAAAAAGGCCAAGAAAAGCGCGAGTAGCTGCAAAAAAGTTGCGTAAATTTGTTATGTATTTTCTTGTTGTTGTTGATTTTTTTCATGCCATTTTCATTTTTTTTTCTTTGTGTTGTTTTTATTTTGTTAACTTAAATAAATAAATAAGGCGTTGGGGCCTGTGGGCGCCGTCGCGTTGATGAGCCGCAGCAGCAGCAGCAGCAGCAGCAACGACCACAAAATCCAGCAGCCGCTGTACCGCCACTCTCCCCTCCCCCGAAACTCCTCGAAACCCTTTCAAGCAATCATGCATCCTTTACATGCCCCACTCTGCCCACTTTTCCTCCACCCACTCTGCAACGGCGCGCGCGCTTCCATGCTCCGTAGTTCCGTTTCCGGCGCCAGCCATTTGCATCTACAACAACAACAACAACAGAAAATTCTTTCATTTATTCGAAGGTTCTGCGGCCCCCCTCCAACCCACACTTAAATATATAAATGTATATATATATATATATATATATATATGCATACATATATTTTTGTCGTGTCGAAGAAGAAAAGATTTTTTCTTTTTTAAACACAAACACACACACACACACAGCCAGCAGCAACTGTAAACTGGACTTGCACTGGTCAGAGGGGAGGGCTGGCGGGATTGGTCCGGCCGGTTAGGTCAAAGGGGGGCGGGGGCGGGTGCGGGTCCGTAACGGGTACACAAATTTTTCAACCTACTCAATTTTTCGCCTTAATTTCTTTTTTGTTTCTTCGACTGCCAAGGGACACCGCAGCGAGAGGCGGTAATAAGAATTTTTTCTTTAGTTCTCTGTCAGCCTTTCGCAGCCTTAAGTTTGCCATCGCCACCCCCAACAACAACTCCCCCCGCGTTGCCACAAACCACGCCTGCCCCCGACTCGTCTTCTGTGCGTGTGCGCCGGAGTGTTTTTTCCGTATTTTTAATTTAAAATGCGAAGCATGAAAAAAAAAATGAAATAAAAGAAAAAATATCAAATGCGCTTGGGGTTGAGTGCGGCTCTGAGACAGAGGCAGAGGCTGGAAAAATAAAGAAAAGCATTAAAAAAAAATAAAAGAAAATTACAAAAAAAAAAGCAGAAAACGAAACGAAAAGAAAAGCATCTCCGTCGCACTGCTTAAAAGAAAAACTTCTGAAGTAAATATTTGTCTGTCCAATTGCTGCGACGAGCTGCCAACTGCAGCAGTGGACATCATCGGGGCCGGGCTGTCGAGGGGCGCGGCGGTGGACAGGTCAACACTGGACTGGACTGGCCAAGTGGGCGTGCGGGCTAACGGGCCGACAACTGGGCCCAGTTAGTGACCATGCCAAAACCGAAACCAAAGCCAAAACTAAAGCGCCAGCCGTAATGACTGCAGCAGCCCAATCAACCCAGCGACAGCAAAAAAAAAACACTATTTTTTCGCTCTCATCTGTCTTTCAGTCTGTCTATCTGTCTGTTGACCAGCAATGTTACAAATGGGCGTGGCTAGTTTTGGCAGCCTTTTTGAGCCGCTGTCGAAGTTCGGTTTTTTTTAGAGAAATGATTTCAAATAGAAAATAGAGTTTCAGTGTATTCGCAAAATGACGCAAGATTGCGATTTGAAATGTTGCACAAACAAGAACCGCTAATAAAATGAACCTTGGAATAAATGCATAAAAGAGAGCAAAGCACGAAATCGTAGGCAGTGAAACTTTTTCAATTGAATTATGTAAAGGCCGCGAGTAATCGGGCGAAAGAAAAATAATGAGAGAGCGTAGTGGAGAAAACTAAGGCACTAACAGAGAAATGAAAAGAAAAGGTGGCAGATGGAGCAAAAGAGGTAAAAAAATTGATAGAGGGAGCGAGAGAGAGAAATTAAAAGAGAGAGAAAGTAAAAGAGGGATAGGAAGGGAGATGCAGAGAATGGGAGAGACAGAGAGAGAGAAGAAGACAGAGAAAAAGACAGAGAAAGAGACAGAGAAAAAGACAGAGGAAAAGAGAGAGACAGAGAGAGACAGAGAGAGAGAGATATATATATATAGAAAGAGGGAAAGATAGGGAGAGAGCGAGAAAGAGAATGAGACACAGAGATAGGGAAACAGTGAGAAAGAAAGTGAAAGAGACAGAGGGCAGAGATAGAGACTGACAGAAAGAGAAAAAGAGAAAGAGAGAAAAAGAGAGAGAGAGATAAAGAGAGAGCGGAAGATAATGAATGAGTGTGCATTAACTAGACTCTAAAAGATTGAGAAATAGAGAATTAAACAAGCTGATTAAAAATAAGACAGAGATTAAGGGGAGAAGAAAGTGATTGCTATAATTAAGCACAGAAAGAGTGTTGGAAGACGACAAAGAATGATAAGGGAGATAAGGGAGATTATCCATGGATAAGGGAGATTCTTGATCTGTTCGTATGCTTTTTTTAAGTCTCTCTTTTTGGCTCTCATTTCAAGTATCTGTTTTTTCGTTTTTTGCATTTCTCAATGCTACCTCTTTGGTTTTCTAACTGTAGAAAGAAAGAAAATGAGGAAAATTTTAAAATATTTAATAGATGAACAAAAGTAGCAACAATTGGGTCAATTGAAAAACAGATAGAACGGAGATGAAAAGAATAAAGTTCTAAAACCTGACAATAAATATACCTATACCTTATTTGGTTGCGTATTCTAAAATTTGAAACTTTACAAAAAATAAAATGGTTTTTTTATAATCGCATACTTTATACTAATATTTTTTTTTTTTTCTGTTGCAGGGTTTGCTGCGCACCGCGGAACAGTTGAAAATCAAAGGCCTCTGCGAGCCGGCTGAGAATGCGGATGATTTGAATGACGCGGCATCGGCGACAATAACGGTATCGGAGAACATACAGCAGGCGGTTGTTGGCAACATTGTGAATGCGAGTCTAGTGCACGGCGCGCCCTCGCCCACCATCGAGCAGCAGCAGCAACAGCACCATCAGCAGCAGCAGCAACAGCAGCAGCAGCAGCAGCAACAGCAGGAGCATCAGCAGCAGGTGCAACAGCAGCAGCAATTGGTGAACAGTGCGTTGCTGACACAACATACGCTTGCAACAAACAGTGGCATTCAGTTGGCCAATGCGGCTGGGCAACAGCTGCTAGGCAACACAAGTGGCACAAGCAGCAGTTTGCAACAGTTGCAACAGCAGCAGCAGCAGCAGCAACAACAACAACAGTTGCAGCCAACGCCGCGCAAATCGCGACTGCGTAAACGTTCCAAATCGCCAGATTTGCAATTGGGTGGCAACGCCGCCGGACAGCAACCACAGCCGGCACATCATCAGCAACAGCAGCAGCAGCAACAGCAACAACAACAACAGCAACAACAACAACACCATCATCCGCAAACGATACTCATCCAGGGCCAAAATCAAACATCGATCGTGAGTCTGCAGCAAACAGCCGACGGCAATTATATACCCGTTAGCACAGCGGGCGACGACTCCGATAGCGATAACAAGCCGCAAAAGATCTGCAAGACAGAGCAATCGGTGGCCTCCCCGGCATCCAACTCGTCCACATCGAATAATGCAGCGGGCGTGAGCGGCCAGGCGATTGTGACACAAATTGTAGTAGCGCGCGACGGAAAAGATAAAAATATGACTAGTTTAGGCATGGGCATGGTAAGTGTCGCCGCAGCGAATCCCAGCTGCGAGTCGCGTCTCTTTCTCTCTCTCTCTCTCTCTCTCTCTCTGTCTCTTTATCTATCTGACTTTCACACACAAAACGCCCCCGTCCCACGCCCCTGAGCACTGCTCTGCGGTGCCCACATTCGAGCCCGGCCTTAATATATATTCTCTCAACTGTCTCTCATTCCCACACACACAGAACGGCGGTCTGTTGGGCGTGCCCATGGGCTTCCTGGACTTTACACCGGAACCACCAGCACCATCGGCCACACCAGTCACCGTTACGGAACATGTCGATCTATCGTGCAATCCCAGCACCGATACACGCGATCTATCAAGTGAGTTTCGGTAGTGGTAGCCTCCATTTTGTTATAACTAACAAACTTATTCCAAAAGAAATTATCGCAAACTATTTTAGTTGAAATTTTAGTTAATTTGGCATTCACTTTAGTAACATTTATTTCTATGTAGTTAAAGTAATTATAAAATACATCTGACAATTAACTATAATTGAGATTGTTATTTAATTGAATTTAAAAAAATTAAATGATTATTTAGCCAATAAAAAATAATAGTAATAATATTTAACGAATAATATTATAACAAATATAATTACAAATAAAAAAAAACATAAAATTTGTTCATGTAGGCACACCAACTTAGTTAATTGACTGATGTCAGAATAATTATTTAACGGAAAGTATTATTTTCGCAAAATTTAAAATTTACTTAAAGTGTTTTTGGTCGAAACAGCTTAGAAAGAGAATATACATAGAGAGCTGATATCATTTTTATTCCTATTAACTATTTTACACCTTTTACATAAGTATTAAATTATTGTCTAATTATTGACTTGATTTTCGCTAAATTTGTATTCATTTTGACCAATTACCTCATAACTAACAGCAGTTGTATTTGCTCTATAATTAAGGTAATTATAATAATTTAACATTTTAAATAAAAATTTAATTTGATAACTATGCTAATGGAAAAAGCTTTCCTATTTAATTGGGCATATATAGTAAATCTAGTCAAATTATAATTAAGTGGATATTTAACTTATAACATGTTTAGTAACACATAATACAAAATAATAAGTATATTTATTATAAGGATTTTTTTCTAAGTTAATTTAAATCAATTCACAAATTTACTATTATTTTTAAATGTTCTTGAAAACAAATTTCTTGCACTTTCATTTTGAATTTTAATTAAATAAATTATTATTTTTTTTTGCAATTGCTTTTAGATCCCACCGAACCGCTCGACATTGACAATCATTTGGCTCAGCAAATCCATCGGCTCGATCAATCTCCCATGCACTCGATAGCGCATCATCATGCCACTGGCGACGAGAGCAACTCGAATCTGGTGCAGCACATCAAAAGCGAGGTGATTGAGGCCAAGCACTTGGCGCATGTGCAGCAGCAACAGCAGCAGCAGCAACAACAACAGCAGCAGCAGCAGCAACAACAACAACAGCAACAGCAGCAACATGCACATCATCATCAGCATATGCACGCTCAGCAATTGTTGTCGCAAAGTCAGCAGCAGCAGCAGCAGCAGCAGCAGCAACAGCAACACCAACAGCAGCAACAGCAGCAGGCGGCGGTGCATGCAGCACAGCATGCAGCGCATGCCACGCATACGGAAATCGGTGGCGCCACTGTCATGGAGATTGATCCGAGCCAGATCAAGCATGAGCCGGGCATGATTATAACGCCAGAGATTGTCAATATGATGTCCACAGCGCATATGGGTAAGTTTATCTGAACAATAAAGTTGCCCCAATCCATTGAACTTGCCACTAATCGTGCAACAAATTTTTACAGACATGTACAACTCGGATACGAGCGAGGACTCAATGATGATCGCCAACGGTTCGCCGCACGATCAGAATGAGCCGCATTATACGAATTTGGATCAGCAGCACGGCGGCCTGGGTGGCAGCGTTTGCGGCCCCGGCGCCGGTGGTGTTGGTGGTGGTGGCGGCATTGGTGGTGGTAGTGGTAGTGCTGGCGAGAAAGGTCAGTTTAATGGTCCCAAAGCTTGGACACAAGATGATATGAATTCAGCTTTAGATGCATTAAAGAACCAAAACATGAGCCTGACGAAAGCATCTGCCATTTATGGCATACCATCAACGACCTTATGGCAGCGTGCTCACCGTTTGGGCATCGAAACGCCTAAGAAGGAGGGCGGCACCAAGTCGTGGAACGAGGACGCTCTGCAGAACGCATTGGAGGCATTGCGTTCCGGACAAATATCGGCGAATAAAGCATCGAAAGCGTTCGGCATACCCTCATCGACGCTCTACAAGATAGCGCGTCGCGAGGGTATCCGGCTGGCGGCGCCATTCAATGCCGCACCAACCACGTGGACACCCGAGGACTTGGAGCGTGCATTGGAGGCGATACGCGCCGGCAATACGTCCGTACAAAAAGCAAGTGCCGAATTCGGCATACCGACAGGTGAGTTCAGACCATTCCAATGCAACGCAAAACGAACGACTCGTTGCTGTCACTCGTTACTAGTTCGGCTTTGATTCTGCTCAATTGTGGGACTCGTTACCAGCTAGTTGAATTGTGCCATTCCTAAATCGTTGGAATTTACTCGTTACTTGTATTTGCTTGTGGCATTCAATTCGTTACTTTCTATACCCGCTTCCCGTTATACTTGTGGTGCACTGTACTTAACAAGTTTCGTTCTTCGTTACTCGTTTACATCTACTCAATAAACTTTCCGTACATCTCAAATTGTACTCGTTGATGGAACCTGTTAGTGTTTCTTTTCGTCATTCGATACTCGTTGGCATCTAATACTCGTTTCTCGTTACTTTGTATAACAGCTACCCATTACACTTTTAGTGTACTTCTGACTCTCATTAAGTCACTCGTTACTCGTTACTTTCCTTTTGACTGGTAACTTTTACACTTTTAGTGTACTTCTTACTATTTAGAGATGCTTTTTGCCATTCGTTACACTATGGTATTTACTCGTTTCTTTGACCCTTCCCTCTACTTACTATTGATACTCATTAGCCGTTCCTCGTCACTCGTTACCTGCTCGTTTTGAATGACACTCGTTCCTCGTCACTCGTTAATATTTCTACATATGGCTACTCGTTGGACTTTGTCTTTCTTGTTTGGCCAATTCCCCCAAAATCTTGTCTTCTTCCACATTGTTTGTATTGTTGCCTGCCCCTTTGTGCTAATTCGTATACAATTCTTAATGCCAAAGGAACACTTTATGGACGCTGCAAACGGGAGGGCATCGAACTGTCGCGTTCGAATCCAACACCTTGGTCCGAGGACGCAATGAACGAGGCATTGAACTCAGTGCGGTAAGTATGCGAGAACTTTGAAAATGCAACTAAAATCTAAATCTATTTGAATTTTCCGTTTACAGCGTCGGTCAAATGTCAATCAATCAGGCGGCCATACATTATAACCTGCCCTACAGTTCGCTTTACGGACGCTTCAAGCGTGGCAAGTACGATGTGGTGGCCAACACCAGTGGCGTCTCCTTGATCAACACATCGGGCAACACGACCGGCAGCATTGAAATTATCGAGCATAGTCAGGAGAATTCGGTAGGTGTATAAATAAAACACTAACGAGCGAGCACACACACACGCACACACACACATACACACACACAAACATACGCACACATACTCTTAACGGGAAACGCTATATAAAATTGTATTCCTTTTTGTTTTCTAAATCTTAAATACAGTTTTTAAAATGCTCAATGAACGATATTCATAAGCTGATCAAAGGTAAATTTTCTATCTGTGGAAAACAAGTAGTATTGAGTATTATGATTAGCTCAATCTACTATACTATATAGTATATACAGCTTCGATTGGAACAATCAACTCAAAATAGAGATGTTATATGAAAACGTTTTTTATTTTAAAGGAAAAAACTCAGTTCAAATAGGAACAATCGTTAGGGTATATATAATCTTACGCTGTTTTAAACAGTTTCTTCAATTCCAATATGATTATTAAATTATTTAATTTCAAAGAACTACAACTGAATAGAAGAAATTCCATTCTATGTTCTTGCGTGTGTTTTTGTTTTTTTGTGTATTTAGCGAAACAATTTTGCAAGCAATCTCTTATACTCTGATTCCCTTCACACACGCACACACACTCCCACACACACTCACACTCACACACACACACACACACAAATGCCAGCTTTGACTAACCAATAACAAATTTATTTATGCAAAGTTGCATATGTTGCAGCAACAGTTCCCGTACAGTCCGTCGCCGCATCCGCCGACGCCGCAGCATCACAATGCGCCGCAGCATCACAGTACGCCGCTGCATCACGGCACGCCGCAGCATCACAGTTCGCAGCAGGGGCCGCCGACGCCGCAGAATATGCAACAGCACGTGGTGCACATGCAGCAGTCGCCGCACCAGGCGCACCACCAGCAGCAACAGCAGCACATGCAACAGGATGTGGTCACATCGAGCAGCCAGGTGGTGCATAGCCAGCAACAGCAACAGCAGCAGCAACAGCAGCAGCAGCAGCAGCAGCAGCAGCTTCAGCAGATCTATCAGCATCACGGCACGCCCGAGCGTAGTTGAGAATCACTGCACGCTGCGGCAATGTTAGGCGGCGGCGGCGGCGGTGGCAGCAGCAATACTGGAGCAACAACAACAACAACATCATCAGGAGCAGCAGCAGCCGCGGTGGCTGTAGCAGCAACACCCTTTGCCAGCATCTCAGGTTTGAGCGGCGGATCGGCGGTGCCGCCGACAGCCACAGCTGGCACCAGCAAGCGCAAGAAAGCGACCAAGCAAAAGCGTTGAGAAAGCGCCGCTGCTGCTGCTTGCAACGAGAGTGTCGAAGACGTCGACAGCTCTGCCACGCCCACCAACAATATCAACACTATCAACAACAACAACAACAACAGCAACAAAAATGTCGTCGCCGCCGCCGCCATTAAATTTCGCTTCAATTCAAAGCACTGGAAACGCAAGCTGAAGCAGTTTCAATTGTTATTGTCGAAACCGACTTAAAAAAAGCTCACGCAACCAAAAATAAAGAGAGCGAGAGCGCCCAGCGAAGAGAGCAGAAAGTATAGGTAACAACACAAAGAGCGTAACTTTTTGGCAGGAATTTAAAACCAATCAAAATTTAAAACAAAACAAAAAAAAAAACACAATTGTACTAAACATAAAGCATTAATTACACAATTTAAGATGTGTATCAAATGTAAATAATATTAACAATAATATAATAGTGTTAACTTGTATATGAAATATGCTTTAAACTTTAACACACAGTTATTAGTTTTCTTTCTCAACTCAACTCGCAATTGAAGAGCAGTTTATTAACTTTAACATGGGACAACTTTTTCACATAAATATATATATTTTCTTTGAATGAGAACTTAAACATTACATAAAATTAAGATTAACAAGAGAGAAAGTAAAAATTAAGTTACACCTTTTAGCAGAATTCTGATCTTTATTATACTTTTTTCTGTTCTGTTTCTAAATAGTTTAGTGTGAGACTGAAAATGCGCCCCAAAACTGTAAAAGCAACAACTGCAAGAACAATAGCGGCAAAATATACACACACACCCACACACACATATACACATGCATATAAAACATATACACACATTTAAATATATATATTTCTATATATAAATATGAAAAATGCTTTATAATTTTGTTTAGAAAAGAAAGAAAAATACCTTAAAACTAGAATTAAACCAAAATCATCAAGGTCTTAGCAATTAAACTCATTTAATTTTAAGAGAATCACAAAACCTAACACAAACAAACAAAAAAAAAAACAAACAAAAAAAAAGGTTACTTGAATTTTTTAAAGCAAAACCGTGAAGCAAAAAATATATATATATATAAAATATATATATATAAGACAAAAGAAAAATTGTAGCAAATGCATAACTGTGTAATTGAAGTTAAATTGAAAATGAACACATGTAATGAATTGTATTTTTGATAAAAGAAATGAAATCAAATGTAAAAATTTCAATTTGTTACTAAGTTTAAAAATAAACAAAAATTATTGTCAAAAGTAAGCATCATATGATTGTAGAAAGTAAACTAATAGAAATAAACACACACACACACACAGTCACATATTTAGAAAGCAATGTCAAATTTTTGCTAGTGTAGCGTGTCCCAATTCTCGAACCCAAAATTTAGCAAACCCGGAAATAGATTTTATTTTGTTTGCTGCGCAACGCTAGGTGGCGCCTCAAAACATAAATATATATTAAATATAACTAAGTGGTTGGAAAAAGTATCAAAAAAGTATGAAAATCAAATGGAAATTAAAAAAAAAAAACAAAACAAAAATGAAAAATGAAAAATTGATCAATTGTAAGATAACAAACTGTATTTTTAAATTCAAAATTTCGAAATGACTAGAAAATAAAATGCATATAAAATTTTGTATAGCTTCCATTAGTATATAGAACGAGTGAAGTATACACCATATACACACACACACACTCATACATATTTTTGAAGCTACTTCAAGTTTTGGTTTCAAGGACAAGAAAAACAGGAAACTTTTTTGAAAAACTTTGTACATATACATAAATATTTAGGTTTTTTTTAGACGTAATTTGATGAGAGTTAAAGAAAACAACAAACAATTAAGTCGAAATGTTTTGCACTTATTGCGCCTAATTTATTTAATGCATAATTTAAACCATATAGTGTGTTTACATACCGTAGAACTGAAATGCAATAAATGCTTACCTTAACTCAATATAATTTAATTCCTATTATTTTTAGTTGCTACCTTTCAAATCTTTATATAGTATATACATAAATATATATGTTTGTGTTTACAAACTAGGGAAAACTGTATATCATTGTAAAATAATAAACGTTTTGATGGACAAGTGAACAGCATATGAAGTAAACAGATCTATAAGAGTTAAAGAAACCAATAAATATGTATGCATATATCATAATAACATTGTTAAAATTGTCGCAAGAACAATTAAAAAATAAAAAGAAAAACAAAACTCGTTTAAAAAGGAAAGTTAAAGAAAACTGAGAGTTGAAGATCATGTAATACATATATCTAGTATATATGAATTAGAACATTTAATAAAACTATACGTATATATACACAGACATATATATGTGTATATATATAGATATATACATATATATATTGTTTAAGCATATAAACTTGTAAGTGTAATCATTAACCACACAATATTATAGCACATTTCGGATTATGAAATATACATATATGGAAAATATCGATTATTAACTTAAATGTTAGCCCAGACGGAACCATACAGACCTAAATAATAATTATAATAATTATAATAATGCAAATGTCCTAAGACAAATGCAAATACATGTAGTTTGATGTATGTATATGGCAATTGGAAGGCAGTTTAAACAACAAAACATTTAATGTAATATTGGTATAACGTAATTTTTAAAGTGAGGTACTATAAATAAAAATTATTAAATAATATAAATCACAATGGAGTTGTTTTTCTATTATTAACTTATTAGTTATTTTTCTTACTGTACTTGAAGTAATTTTAATTGACTGTGTAATAAACATTTAAATAGTTAATATTTCTACATATATATAAAGAAAAAAACATACTTAAGAAATCTGACAGATTCATTTTGATCAATTTTTAAATTTAACCGATGTATTTTTATGCTCAGCCGAATACGAATAGTTGCTCTGAAACTGTAAAAAGCTGCATGCTATGCAGACTTGCTCCTCACTTAACATAGGTACTCAAATTGGTTACTTACATTTGCAATGCTTTGGTGAGTTTGCTATACAATTTCTATTGCATCTATTTTCGTTTCCATTTTAAAGTGGTTTGCGTTATAAGTTTCAGTTTAATTTGCAAAATAAGTAATTAAATGGAACCTATCAGAAAAAAAAAATTTAAAAACTTTACGAAATAATAAATATAAGCATACTGACATACTGCATGTCATGTTTCTTATTCTTAATTTAAAAAAAATTAAATTACGATTTTAACAGAGTATTTTACATTTCGCGCCATTTCAGTTCGGTTGTTGTTCTGTGCGCAGTTTACATTCTCTCTTTCTTGCTCTCATATGCTGTACGTTTATGTTCTAGAAGTTTAACATTAACATTGATGAAATAAAACTTTTAGCGTTAACAGGCACAGTAATGATTTCATATTTCAGTTGGAGTTTTGCTTTCGACGGGAACGGTTCGGTTCGTGCTTCATAAATCGCGACGTGTTTGCTCGTGTGTGTGTGTTAACTTTTTTATTCGCAGAATATTACAAAAACCACTGAGCGCAGCATTTTTTGGTGTACAAGAAAAAAAGTGGTGCGCGAAACAGGATTTCTTCTTTGTGCTGGTCTTCTTCTTTAGCTGCTGCAGCTCAAGGTGTGTAAATAAGAGTATTTGCCAAAGGGCAAGTGTCGTTTTTACACAAATTAAAAACCTGCATTGTAAACAAAAGCGCGCAAAATTATTAGGTTGTGTCGGTCTTATTGTGTATATAGCAGAGCAGGCAGTCTTATCAGTGTCCAATTCATTAATTGATAAATATTGGTAATGGTAATAATTAGATTGCAAAATAAACTGTTGGACCCAAGTTAAAGTAATTGAATTCTAGCGCAACAATTTATGCAAATTTAGAATTTCGTTAGAATTTTGCAATTTGTTCCTGAATGAAAAGTGACAGCGGATGTGCCAATTTATATAAATATATTAACACAGATTTATTTACTTAATTTACCATACATGATAACATGCATTTTATATGATTTTTTCGTTTCTGTGTGTTTATATGTAATTCTTGTCTGTGCTAAAACTGGGAATATGAATAAATTACGGCCTTTGGATATTAGGTCATAAAGGGCAAATACTTACACACAGCAAGTGGTTGGCGGTATTCCGGGGCTTCAGAGCAAAGCGAAAGCAACGCAAAAAAGCCCGCAACACCTGCCCATAATTGTAACTGCATAAACAGTTTATTTTTATATGGAAAAAGGCAGCTGCAAGTTCAGGTTCGCTCGAACACCTACAGAACCTGTAACCCTAACATAATCACATTACAGCAAGTTACGCACACACACACAAATACTGAAAGCAAATGCGCAAAAAATGGAAGTGTAGCTAAACGGTTTACCGTTCAACACGTTTTTTTTTTAAATTAACTTATAAAGACAACAACATAAAATACATAACAATAACCGCCAAAGGCCAACAACAAAATGAGAATTAGAAACAGCAAAATTAACGAAAGAGCGCAGCCCACAACGTGCATGCTTTATGCGAGAGTAAGCAAGCGAGCGAGCGAGCGAGAGTGAGAGAGCGCCTCAAAGCTTGCGTGGGCGAAAGAGTTCCTGAGCAAGCTTTTGTTTTTTTTTAGTGCACAGCTGATTATGAAATAGCAAGAGAAATGCTATTTAATGTGTGTGTGTGTGTAGGTATTTGTGTTTGTGCGCTGTTATCCTGCTAGGTACGCAGCATGGCTCTAAATAGCAACTGCTATGTGCGACACAACAACAAGTGAGGGTTAATTAAACTCTTAGCCGCAGCCAAGTTGTCCCCCAAAACATTCACTACACGACAAGGTCTAGGTAGCAAGCAGCTAGTAGTGCGCCCTCATTGACACACATATTTCAGCTTGTGTTTTGCGTGCTGTCAAGTTGCCAAAATAAAAAAAAAAAACAATAAAAAACAAAGTGAATTTCTCAGACATATTATTAAAAAGAAACAAACAAAAAAAAACAAATAGTCAAGTTTTTGCTTTTGTTTGAAGTGTGCAAAACAAAATGTTAATTAAAATGTTAAAAATAACTAGAAGCAATATTAATGTTAAGCTCAGATGTTAATTGGTTTGACTTGATTTGTTAGTATTTTGAATGGTAATTAGTTAACATTAAAATCTTTACTTGTTGCTTTTAATAAGTTGAACTGACTTAAAATTAAAAATTCAATATTATATACCCATCTCAACATATTTGTCTAGGGTATTAATGCAAAAAAATTGATTTAATGAATAATTCGAGACGTCTCTTTGACTTATTTTGAAAAGCACCGCAAGCAGCAATTAAAAATTTGATGAGGGATTTAATTCAATTTTTTTCGCGATGTTTTAATTGTTCCGTCAGCAGTAATTAAATAAATGTTAACTTGAGCCGTACAATTTAATTGCTCATCAAAATTGAAACATTTTTAATTGTATAAAATATAAAAAAATAAGGTAGCTAACGTAATTAAAGCAGATATTTTGATGGCATGTTAAAAAGAAATATGATTGACGAAGCGCAGCCCTAAATCAGCCAGCATCCAACCCTAAAAGTATATTTTCCACCGACGCCAGAAACTTTGTTAGTTTTGCTCTCTCGCTGGCTTTTGGCCAATACAGTTTGGACTGGCAACAGCTTCAGATGCGTGTTGTGTGTGCGGTTGCGTGTGTATGGAAGGTTCCTGTTGCTGCTGCATATCCTGGCTGTATTTCCTGTTCTGCAACTAAAATTGCAAACTGCGCAATTGATGCCGTTTTTGCTCGCTCCAAAGTTAATTAAAGTTTGTGGCTCAGTGCGGTATAATTGCAAATCCATTAGCAAATTGCGCTCCACATTGAAATTTATGATCTGACTTTTTGCTCCTTGCAGTCAAGTTTACTCCGGGCTGTTGTTGCCCCGCGAAACCAACCACTCGACAAGGTCGCTGTCATCAACAACTTCAACAATAAGAACATCAACAAGGCAATTTCTGGAACAAGTCGCTGCACGCACGTAAGTTGTCTGTTTAGTTATTTATGCTTAGTAAGCCATACATGTGCAGCCGGGGTAATGGCGGCAGAACTATTACAGTTAGCTCGTTATAAATGGCTTTGATTGCCTATCGATTTCTTCTTAATAATGCGTAAATATTTGATGGTGCACATAGCTTTAAATTGGCTAATATGTTAGCCAGAAATGCTTTAGCTTTTTGTTTAGCTTGAATATACATTAGTGTAAACGAAATAAAAAACAATCGTGAGATAATAATACTTATATATAATAATACTCGACTGGATAGTATAATGTAAATTATATGAATTATGTGACTAACATATTATTAGATATCTGTTCATATAATACGCTGACGACGTTCTTATTTATATATACATATATGTAACGGAAGTTTAATCCGATTAGAGAATTCTTTTTTATTTTTTAATAGCAAACGGGTTTTTCATTATATCAAAACTTCGTTTTTTTGGCTTATCGTACAAATTATTTAGGGTAATAAAAATAATATAACATTTTAATTATAGTTAGTTGCTATTTGGAATCTTAATTGAAATTTTGCACAATTATTAAGGCTTGTTGATATCAAGTAATTACATTTTAAGATTAAAATGAATTTTGGAATAATCTGTGAATTTAAAACACATCCTAAGCTTGCATGATAGTTATTACGAATTTCGAATTTATTTAATGCTCGCCACACATTATCCATTTGGGGGCATTTAGTCGAGGCAAATAAGCACCTGCCAATCGGAATAAGAATCAACTGAATTGCTTTAAGTTACTTATGTATGCTTGAGCACAGTTCATATATGTACATATAGTAAACATAAAAAGGGTCTACAGTTTTTTTTAAATTAAATTTGTAAATAATTCAGCACTGATTTGTTTTTACCTTTCGCACAATTTGTTTTTTTCTGTTTTGCATTTCCTCTTTGTTTTACAAACTTCCATGGTAAAATATACACTGTGAAAAAGCATTGCACTGCCCATTGCGTATACTTAATATGCTAATCAAAGTTCTTTATATATATATATTTATATATGTGTATGTATATTTCTAACTGCTGTTAACTTGTGCTACATATCCATAACTTTTTCTAAATGTTTATTTCTTTCGTTCACCAAAGCACAGTGGTGCGATTGTTAAAAAGCCAGAAAACCAAGTTTTATTAAATTTGAAGTATATATATATTATAGATTTACAAAAGCGTAAAATTATAAATCGATGCATTGAAATATTTAATTGTCTTACAGTGAAAAGAAAGCTTGTTTTATAAATTGTTCTAACAACATTTAATAGTTTTAGCTATATGCTCTGCTTATCTACTAATCAATTGATTATTTAAGCCAATTTTTGTTCCACTGTGCCATGCCATGGAAACGTTCCTTTTATTTTGGCGCCATGCGCCGTTGTTCTTTTGTATCCCTTGGGGCTACGAACAATATTTGGCTTCTCGACCTCAACGTTGTGCGCCACAAAAGGACCTTAACATGTTGGCCTTGCCAACCCGCACACATACACACACACACATCCTCAATTTTTTGCACAATGATGTTGAAGCATTCGTCAATTGACCCTTGACTTTCTTCAAAGGTGTCTGCTAGCAATGAGGTTCTCGTTGAGGTTTATTGCCTTCGTTTTAGCTTTCGCTTTCGTCCTGTCTCTATTTGAAGGCCTCAAATGATTGCATGCAAGTGTTTAGCATGCATATCCTTGGCTTTTACCCTTTAACCCGTACGAACGGAAGCGCCTGCCACTGCAAAATGTGCAACATTCGTGTGGCACATGCAGCAGACGGTGTGACTGCGAATACTTAATTAACTATGTTGCGTCCGTCTGGCGTTTGACATATTGTTTTTCCTTTACAATTTTTATTTCATTAAAATTTTATACAATGTTTCAGTTGATTTTTTAATATTTTATGTGAATTATGTCTATTTACAGTTTACAAAATAGGGATAAGCAAAGATTGCCACTGGATATTTTCTATCTGTTCAGATAGAAAGTTACTTTCAAATCCCATAAAGAATCTAATTTTATAATATTGCTCATTCGATCCCAGTTATTCTGACAAGTTAGCAATCCGCATTGTATTTCCTTTAAACAGTTTTATTGATGGCTTCAAACTGTATCATAAAAATAACGTGAGCCCGCCGTATATTCTGGTGTCTCTATAAATAAACGGATACCGAATTCGGTGCCGAAATTCTCGTATTCAATACAAATTTCAAGCTTTGCTTACTATTTTTCGCTAAATAGCAATTAAATATTTTCCTTTTCATTTTTATGACAGCCCGTTTTATACAATTTTCCCGTTGAATAATAAATTTTAACTCCTATGCATTTGAAAATATTTATCTAAGAGTAGTTTCCTTTTTTTAAGCCAAAATATGTTTTCATTGAGTTTTTGGGTTAGTCCTTAACGTAATGAACGAATTTATCTCTATACCTAAGGATTGCATTTACTGTGCAACCGATTTCCGGTTAGTAATTTTGCGGTTCAGCTGCCATGAAGACCACTCCAAAACCAAAGACAATATAAACACTAAGATAGTAACGCAGTACACCGAAATCCTACAAGGCAGCTTGATATTTTGCAAAATTGAGAAACGAAACGATATCGATGCACTTGCGCTCTCACAATTTAAAGAGCGTAAAATTCTAAAAATAGAATCCACTCTCAGCTTGGCATGCTAAGTGTCGTGAGAGCATTTATGTTTGGTCTTGGTTTCAATTTTAGAGGCCGGCCAATTTTAATAACTTTTGATTTTCCAGCCGCGAGTACACCTTTCCCTGAATAGGCTATGTTTACTTTTTTAGTGCTTTTTACATTTTACTTCAAAACTTTGTTATATGTAATTGTTTATCAGTATGAAGCAAAATGTTTGCTGCATATATACTGAGTTTCAATTAAACTAATACATTAAATATGTTTTATATAAACATTTTATATATGAAAAGTATAAATAAGGGTATTTTTGCCTCGATGCACCAAAACAATACACACATTGTCGAGCCACTGCATAAGTATGCGTGTCCGCAACCCATAATATGCATGAAGATCTAAAGGTTGCATATATTTTCAATACGCGACGTCACATCTTAGGTTTCGTTGCGAGTGTGCATAAGCTGATGTGACGTCACGTCGATGCGTCGAATTATGGACCATTTCCCTTTTTACTATGCTACTCCGGCAGGCAAAATTTCTAGCTACCTGCGCCTTGCTTAAGCCTGTACCCCCCTCCCCGCACACTTCTCCTATTTGTTCTTTATTACTCTATGGACTTCGGCATTGAATCGTGTGGCTTTTCGCTCTCGAAAAGCCACTCGGCTGGGTGGCGTTTGAAGATCGAAAAGCCACTTGAAAAGCCACACCAGAAATTTTTGCGCACGTTCAAATGTATGCGCGTTACTCATCTTAGTGTTTATATTGTCTTTGCCAAAACCACATTTTCACGGCAGATTTAAATACACACATGGACAAAATAATAGGTGTGACCACTGTTATTTTGAATGTATTGATATAAAATGTGTACAGAACGTTTTCTACATAAACATAATAATTTTTACACATGGTTATATTGTTTTAGTGTGACTTCGGTAAATTCCCGATTTAATTTTGTTCCCAATAAATTTTACCAAGCGCTTATTTGCTGAGACACAAAATTTAGCTGGCCATAAAAATAGGTGTATGTAGAAAAACTTGAAGTTTTGATAAGTTAGAAGAACTTTTTGGTTGCAGAAAGTAATATATCAAGAAAATGCAACTAAATGTGAGTTTATTTATAAATAAAATTATACTAGATGGGTCGTGGGCGTCACGGCAGTGCGGAGGAGAGAAGAATTGTTCAAAGACTACGAAAATCGTACAAAATTAATGCCAAGATCATTAAACGTTCAGAAAATGTTGTTAAAAATGCATTACAACCTAAACCAACGGTAGAAACTCTGGGTGCCCCCCAAAACCTCTTCAGTGACCAACAATTACATAGTAACATTGGTCAAGCGTGACCCGTTCCTGTCTTCCAGGAAAATCCCCAGTGAAATTAGTAACGCTATATCATCAGCAAACATCAGCCGACGTTTAGAAAATACAAATCTACCAGGAAAAAATGCCCGTAAGGTACTTTTGCTTCGATCTGCAAATTTACAGATGAGGAAAAAATTTGCATTGGATCGCAAAACAGGGTGCGGACTGGTGGGAGAGAAAAAATGGCGAAATACACTCTGGAGCGATGAAACAAAGACAAATTTGTTTTGAAATGCTGCTAAAAGGAATGTTTGTCAGTCTAAGGAAAACTAATTCCATATGAGGTTCATCCAAAACTCCGTACAGCATGGAGGTGGCTGCCTTTTGGTATGGGGCTGATTTTCATGGGAAGGTGTTGATCCGATACATCTGAATTATGGTACTATGGACAGATATTTTACAAAGATTTATTGGAGACGGTAATGCTATCATATTCCGAGGATAGTATGCCACTTTTATGGAAGTTTCAGCAGGATAACGATCCGAAGCACTCATCCCGATTTGTAAAGGATTGGTTCGAAGAGCATATGGTGGACGTTCTCGAGTGGCCAAGTCAATCCCCTGACCTCAAACCCATTCAGAACCTCTGGGGAGAGCTTAAAAAAGAAGTCGGAAAAACTGTTTGCCGAAATAAAACCCAACTATAGGAAAATATCCAAAGAACTTGGTTCAATATTCCAATCCGAACATGCAGGAAGCTAATGTCATCTATGCCTTCACGAATGGCTAAAGTGTTGCTAAGTAATGGCGGATACACATGGTATTAAATGGAATATAACAGCTCTATACCAAACGGGTCAAAAACTGGCAATATTTTCAAGTTATAAACAAAAATAAGTGATTACACCTATTATTGTGGCCAGCTGAAATATGAGTTTTTTATGAAAATATTTAATATTTATTTTATTTTAAAGCTTTTATGGCCAATCCTTTTTTTATTTTAACATGATAAGAATAAGTTATGAAATTCGTATTGCCTTTTTTTTATTGGTGGAAAAATATACGTAAAATAAGCTGTTGAACACAAAAAAAAATCACACCTATTATTTTGTCCATGTGTGTATATATAGCATGTATATATGTTCATATTTTCATTTATATACTACTGGCATATACTTACATGCGTTCACATATTTGTCATCGGAATTTGGTATTCATTGCATATGGCTGTGTGCCACGCATTCTCAAGGGGATAAAGGCGAAACTCGTATCCCAATCCGATTGCGACCTTGTGTTGGCCCAAACGTTGCGTATACGTAATCTGTGCGTGTGTGTGTGTGTGTGCATATGCCATTTCGTTCGTGCGTTCGTTCGCTTCGCTTCCATTATCAATGTCAATGTTGAATTGTCTGTTTGCGAGTGCGTCTCTGTACAACTGCAAAAAGTGTCACGCATCTTAATGTGTCTGAGTGCTAGCATTTGCATCCGCATCTGTGAGATACTCAAAGCTTGAGTTGAGCTCTTGCAGCCGTGGAATTTGTTAATGGGGCATTGAAAACTGTTGAAATGAATGTATATCAGGCTATTAACAAAAATTCTTATTAATTTAATGTTCCTATGTAGTCAGTAATATTATTATTATTTTTTTTTTTTCGAAAAAATTTGTATATTTTTTTTAAATCTGGTTTTCTACTGCCTTTAGATGCAATTTAATCTACATGATGAATTTGGACCAAAAATGTTATTTTTAACCTGAAATGTAGGATTCATCTAGAGCTCGAACCATGAACAAAAAACCAAACCTCGTGGAAATCGGTTCAGTTTTGACAAAGTTATGACTAGGGGAAGTTCAGACCTATCGTGTTAAGGGGACACTAGGGTATATATTTGAAAATTTACGAATTTCGACATGAATTTGAAAATTTTATTTTCAACCCTGAAATGTAGGTTTCATCTAGAGCTCAAACCATGAACAAAAAACCAAACCTCGTGGAAATCGGTTGAGTTTTGACAAAGTTATGACTAGGGGAAGTTGAGACCGATCGTGTCATGGGGACACTAGGGTATATATTTGAAAATTTTTTACATGAATTTCGACCAAAAATTTTATTTTTAACCTGAAATGTAGATTTCATCTAGAGCTCGAATCATGAACAAAAAACCAAACCTCGTGGAAATCGGTTGAGTTTTGACAAAGTTATGACTAGGGGAAGTTGAGACCTATCGTGTCATGGGGACACTAGGGTATATATTTGAAAATTTTTTACATGAATTTCGACCAAAAATTTTATTTTTAACCTGAAATGTAGATTTCATCTAGAGCTCAAACCATGAACAAAAAACCAAACCTCGTGGAAATCGGTTGAGTTTTGACAAAGTTATGACTAGGGAAGTTGAGACCTATCGTACTATGGGGACACTAGGTTGAGTTTTGACAAAGTTATGACTAGGGGAAGTTGAGACCTATCGTTATGGGGACACTAGGGTATATATTTGAAAATTTTTTACATGAATTTCGACAAAAAATTTTATTTTTAACCTGAAATGTAGGTTTCATCTAGAGCTCAAATCATGAACAAAAAACCAAACCTCGTGGAAATCGGTTGAGTTTTGACAAAGTTATGACTAGGGGAAGTTCAGACCTATCGTGTTAAGGGGACACTAGGGTATATATTTGAAAATTTTTTACATGAATTTCGACAAAAAATTTTATTTTTAACCTGAAATGTAGGTTTCATCTAGAGCTCAAACCATGAACAAAAAACCAAACCTCGTGGAAATCGGTTGAGTTTTGACAAAGTTATGACTAGGGGAAGTTGAGACCGATCGTGTCATGGGGACACTAGGGTATATATTTGAAAATTTTTTACATGAATTTCGACCAAAAATTTTATTTTTAACCTGAAATGTGATTTCATCTAGAGCTCAAACCATGAACAAAAAACCAAACCTCGTGGAAATCGGTTGAGTTTTGACAAAGTTATGACTAGACCTATCGTACTATGGGGACACTAGGGTATATATTTGAAAATTTTTTACATGAATTTCGACAAAAAATTTTATTTTTAACCTGAAATGTAGGTTTCATCTAGAGCTCAAACCATGAACAAAAAACCAAACCTCGTGGAAATCGGTTGAGTTTTGACAAAGTTATGACTAGGGGAAGTTGAGACCTATCGTGCTATGGGGACACTAGGGTATATATTTGAAAATTGTTTACATGAATTTCGACAAAAAATTTTATTTTTAACCTGAAATGTAGGTTTCATCTAGAGCTCAAACCATGAACAAAAAACCAAACCTCGTGGAAATCGGTTGAGTTTTGACAAAGTTATGACTAGGGGAAGTTGAGACCGATCGTGCTCATGGGGACACTAGGGTATATATTTGAAAATTTTTTACATGAATTTCGACCAAAAATTTTATTTTTAACCTGAAATGTAGGTTTCATCTAGAGCTCGAACCATGAACAAAACACCAAACCTCGTGGAAATCGGGGGAATTGAGGACGAGTTTTGACAAAGTTACGACTAGGGAAAGTTCAGACCTATCGTACTATGGGGACACTAGGGTATATATTTGAAAATTTTTTACATGATTTTCGACCGAAAATTTTATTTTTAACCTGAAATGTAGATTTCATCTAGAGCTCGAATCATGAACAAAACACCAAACCTCGTGGAAATCGGTTGAGTTTTGACAAAGTTATGACTAGGGAAAGTTCAGACCTATCGTACTATGGGGACACTAGGGTATATATTTGAAAATTTTTTACATGATTTTCGACCGAAAATTTTATTTTTAACCTGAAATGTAGATTTCATCTAGAGCTCGAATCATGAACAAAACACCAAACCTCGTGGAAATCGGTTGAGTTTTGACAAAGTTATGACTAGGGAAGTTGAGACCTATCGTACTATGGGGACACTAGGGTATATATTTGAAAATTTTTTACATGATTTTCGACCAAAAATTTTATTTTTAACCTGAAATGTAGATTTCATCTAGAGCTCGAATCATGAACAAAACACCAAACCTCGTGGAAATCGGTTGAGTTTTGACAAAGTTATGACTAGGGAAAGTTCAGACCTATCGTACTATGGGGACACTAGGGTATATATTTGAAAATTTTTACATGAATTTCGACCAAAAATTTTATTTTTAACCTGAAATGTAGATTTCATCTAGAGCTCGAATCATGAACAAAACACCAAACCTCGTGGAAATCGGTTGAGTTTTGACAAAGTTATGACTAGGGAAAGTTGAGACCTATCGTACTATGGGGACACTAGGGTATATATTTGAAAATTTTTTACATGAATTTCGACCAAAAATTTTATTTTTAACCTGAAATGTAGATTTCATCTAGAGCTCGAATCATGAACAAAACACCAAACCTCGTGGAAATCGGTTGAGTTTTGACAAAGTTATGACTAGGGAAAGTTCAGACCTATCGTACTATGGGGACACTAGGGTATATATTTGAACATTTTTTACATGAATTTCGACCAAAAATTTTATTTTTAACCTGAAATGTGGATTTCATCTAGAGCTCGAATCATCAACAAAACACCAAACCTCGTGGAAATCGGTTGAGTTTTGACAAAGTTATGACTAGGGAAGCATAGGCGTGGCAAGCCGAAACACTAAAAAAATGGTATCCAATAGAACTTAAACTTATTTCTTTGTTTGTTTTTTTGAAGAACATTAGTTAGTCGTTGGGTTCCTCTTATAATTAGCGCTCAATACTCTTGTCATTGGGATTGTTATTGTTGTTGTTGTCGCTTCCACTTATGTATTTGTTGATTCGATTCATAAATATGAGTATGAAACAAGCTCAAAAACACGTAATGCAATTTTATTGAGAATGTTGAGAGAGCTTTGCATGCATTTTGTTTGTGTTTTGTGTGAGAGTGTAAGTGTATGTGTGCTATCTTGTCTCTCCCATCTTCTAGTCTATTGATATTTTCGTTTTCGTTTTGAGTACCTCTCTCCGTATCTCTTTTATTCTTATCTTTTTGTTTTTTTTTCTTAATTCAAATTGATTTGAGTAAAATTTTTTGCATTCAACAATATTTTTGCCACACGATTCGCATTTCATTGTCGTCTCGCGAGGCGCGACGCTCGCGTCAAGTTTTTAACATATTTAAATAAAAATAAAACAATAAATACAAATTAAATCAAAATAAAGATACAAATTGTGACAGAAGTATTTTTGGCGCGCGCGTTTTATTTTTAGCTTGCTTCGCATTAGAAAGTGTTTGTTTATTTAGTTGCTCAACAATATTATTATTTGTTGTTGTTTGTAAATCGCTGTTGCGAAATGCGTCTACGTAGTGTTAAATATGCGACAACTGTGTTGTAAGTTGTTTTGTTTGCCTGCAACTGTGTGGAAACGCTTTCAAGCCATGCAACTTTTTTTCTTCGACTCTGTGCAGCGGCTGCAGGATGAGCAACAACAGAAATAGCAACAACGACGGCGGCGGAGGGAGCGGTGTTGGTGCTGCTGGACCATCGCCGATAACACCAACAGCTGTTGCACCAACTTCAGCAACTGCAGCTGCAACTGCAACTGCTGCAAGTGGCGCCAATTCAAGTTCAAGTCGCCGCTTGGTTCATTTGACGGGCGGCAATCGTGGAGCGGCCATGGGCAATGTTGTTGGCTGGCTGAAGCAGGTTTCTGTTAACCCGACTCTCACTTAGTTGGCTAATGTCTATTGTAATTGCATTTGTATGTGTGTGTATGATGCTGTACTCCAACCACTCCAGATGTTAAGTCCTATACAGGAGCCACTCAGCTCCAATTACGACACCAGAACACACACATACTCACTCACACCCACAACCAAAACAATGTGTTTGTTGTGCTTGTAACTAAATCCTGCACAAGCTAATGCAAATCCCTACCCTCACACCCCCAGCACCCCTGCTTCGCTTTTATTTAAACTTATTTGGAAACCACTGCAAAAACTTTTGTTGGCTTTTATACAATTAAGAATTAACTCATGAAGTGAAATGTGTTCCAAATACGTGCTGAAAAGTGCTTTGAAAACAAAGGTCTAAAATTACGAAAATTTGTGTAGGAGTATATAAATATTATAATTTGATTTTAATTAATATAAAGCTTTAATAAATATTTTTAAAGTCTGTTATAATTTTTTTAGAAATATTATTATAGTAATTCAATTTATTTAAATATTTCTTAACAGAAATATAGTATTATTTTATTTATTTTATAATATTAATTTATTATACATTATTTATTTATATTTTGTAATGTTTTTTTATATTTTTTTGTGATAATTTAAAATATTTAAACAAATATTTTTTAGAATTATAATACTTTCTTCAGAGTTTTTAAATATATAAAATATGTTTAAGATTACTTCCAATATTGAATCTTGGGTGTTTATTTAGTTATTTCTGATTGCATTTTATTTCCCATCCGTTTTTTTGTTTTCCTTAGGAGCTATATGATTTTTGTTATTTGGAACCATTTCACATCGGAGCTTATCTCATGTCAACCTTCTTGACGCGCCACTCAATCCTAATAAAAGCCGCCTGTGTATGTATTTACTCTATCCCAAAGCTGTTCAAATTTCCAAACTGAGCTCTCCTTGATGTAGTTGTCAGTTGTCGATGTTGTGTACCCGTATTCCTATGCATAGTTCATAGTCTGTTGTCCCGTTGCTAATTTGCATACATGATACTCTGTAATTTGCAGGCTTCCATTGAGGTGCGAGACGCTGGCACCCGCACATTGTCGATGCTCCAAAGCACCAATCCGAACTTTCGGTCTCTCGATTTGTCGGTGGCACCAACGGTGTCCGTGGCTGTCTCGTCTGGCAGTGTGCCGACGACGACGAGTGCTGAGGGTTCGCTGAGTGGCTCGACAAATTTGGCTGGCATTGTCCAGGACACAGAGGATACCTGCGATACCAAATTGCTGACACGGACACGCGCCTACGCGTCCGTTAGCCAACCGCAGAGTCCGCGTCATCGCGTCCGCGCCACACCGAACGGTTTAAACGGACGTTCCACATCGATATCGTCGCAGCTGGAGAAGACCAAGAAACTGCTCAAGATGACCGAGGGCGAGGACAAGCCATTAATCATCTTGCACTACAACGATGTCTACAATATCGAGTCCATGGCCGAAACGGAGCCAATCGGTGGCGCTGCACGCTTTGCCACAGCCATCAAAAGCTATGCTCACCTGAATCCACTTGTCCTCTTCAGCGGGGATGCCTTCTCACCCAGCATGCGTAAGAACTGCTTGGATAAGCCATCAATTGTCAACTATTAATAATTTTGTGTCTTTGTCCTTGAACAGTGAGCACCTTTACGCAGGGCGAGCAAATGATTCCTGTGCTCAATCAAGTGGGGACACATTGCGCAGTCTTTGGCAATCACGATTTTGGTGAGTCTTTTAGCAGTTTTCAAAAGTGCAAAATTATCTGTCAATTGGATTCTATTTTAGTCAAAAAATTGAAAAAGGGTAATCGAAAAATTTAGAAAGAAAATAATATTATTGGCTATTAGGATGTCAATGAAGTATATTCAGAAACTATTAACTTTAATTTTCAAGTTAAATAAATATATATTCGAATTTAATCGAATGCTTTCCTGTATTTCCATTCAGATCACGGTCTGGATGTGCTGGTCAAGTTGATCAAACAAACTGATTTTCCCTGGCTCATGTCGAATGTGGTTGACAACGAAACTGGTCGCCCCTTGGGCGGCGGCAAAATCTCCCATTTTATTCTGCACAATCAAATCTCGATTGGGCTAATTGGACTCGTGGAGCGCGAATGGCTTGAAACGCTGCCCACCATCGATCCCACCGAGGTTACCTACATCGATTATGTGGAGGCGGGCAATCGGCTCGCCCGCGAGCTGCGCAACGAGGGCTGCGATCTGATCATTGCCCTCACACACATGCGCACACCGAACGACATAAATCTGGCCGAGAAGTGCAATGGCATTGACATCATCCTGGGTGGACACGATCACGTCCGCGAAGTGACCGAAATCAATGGCAAAATGATTGTCAAATCTGGCACGGACTTCCAGCAATTCTCCGTCATAACCATCGAGCGACAGGCCAACAATCGCACACAGTTCACAACGAATGTCCAGTGCGTCGATGTGACGGCCAAAATACCAGAGGATCCGGTTCTTAAACAGGAACTATCCAAATATGCCAGTAAGTGGAGGTCAAAACAAAACATTGCCAAATAGGTTTTTAAGTTCTTCCAATTTGAAATTAATCAACTCGAATTATAGATGAAACTTAAGCGGTTTTTCTTTATAATTAAGTTGCATCAGATTCTTCGCTTTTTTTTAACGTTCTTTTCCTTTATTTCTCTGCCTTTCTCCAGAGTTTATTGAGAGTAAATTATCGGATGTCATGGGTATATTCAGCGTGGAGCTCGATGGCCGTTTCTCCCGCGTGCGCACACAGGAAACAAATCTGGGCAACTGGGTGTGCGATGTCGTCTTGGCCGCAGTTGGTGCCGATGTTGTTATCTTGAATGGTGGCACTTTTCGCTCGGATCGCATTCATCCCGTGGGCGCTTTCACAATGGGCGATCTGGTCAATGTCATACCCATGCGGGATCCCTTGATACTGCTCGAGGTAACGGGACGTGTGCTGTGGCAGGCGCTGGAAAATGGCGTCTCGGCCTATCCCAAGCTGGAGGGTCGCTTTCCACAGGTGGCTGGCATTAGTTTTGCCTTCGATCCGCAGGGTGCGCCCGGCAAACGCATCGATCCGCAGCTCATACAGGTGGGCGATGAGTATCTGAATCTGGAGCAGACCTACAAGCTGTGTGTCAAAAGCTACATATTCATGGGCTGCGATGGCTACACCATGTTTAAGGATGCCAAAGTTCTGGTTAGTTTTCGAGAGTTGCTTTCTGTTGGTCATCATTCAAATGGATCTTAACCTTTTCAGATGGATGACGATGCCTGTCCGGAGCTGGGGATAACGCTGCAGAATCACTTCAAGGCCATCAACTCGCGCAAGTGCGGACAGAACACCAAGCACAGACAGTCGCTGGTGACGCTATCGCGACGGCACAGCCTGGTGCAATGCCTGGACAGTCTCGATCTGGACGGCCCATCACCCATCCGCAAGCTATCGGTGGGTCATCACAACAAGTCCCTAGATCTGGCGCACGGCAATTCACAGAAGGTACTGGACTACCCATCAAATTTTCCAATGAAAAGATTCGAGTCTCAACTAATGGTTTTCTGATCTTTGGCAGATGCTGCGTCGGGCTTCGCTGGATGATCTGGAGCAGTCCACGTGCGATTTGGCGCCACAGTTGGAGCATCGCATTGTTATGATACAAAACGAGGAGGTATAACGGATACATGTTTTTTTCTTGAGCCTATCAGTTTTTAAGCTATCTTGATCCATACTTGTCAAACGCATTGTATATGACGGCATGGGCCGAATCGAACCACTTCAACAAATTCTACTATACTAATACATACATATGTATGTAGTTATAATTGTTCTACAAGAATATTTAATATTATATTTTCGGTATTCCGAAGATAACTCTTTGTTCTTTTCTAATATCGCCTTTCCATTTATATTCCAGCATCATCGACAGCTGCTCTTCAAGAAGGAGACGCACATTATGAACTCAACCATAACCGAGGCGGAGGACGAGTAAAGTTTTTCTTTGTGCATTCCTGTGTTTCCGTGCATTTACTTTTTATTTCTTTACCTCTTTTTCTTTCGTTTGTTTTTTTTCATAGTTACAAGTGTAGGTAACTTGATACGAGTTGTAGGCCAATCACCGATTTGGAAAGACATATATGAGTTAAGGAAGTACAGTGTTAGTAATACCAGTTTAGTTATGCATCGAGGGAGATGGAGATGAATCTAAATATATATAAATATATATATATATATTTATCTTTAGATATGATACGGTATGTTATTTAATGCTGTTGTTATTAATTTTTTCTAAGTTTGTTTGTAAAACTAAAACCAACGCGAACTTGATATTGATATTAATATTGTATGTACCTAAAGTTTACCATAAGTTTAGACAAATTGATAAATTAAGTTGATGAATTGAAACATGTTTTTAATATGCCGAATTATTTATGTTTATGTTTATTGTCACACACAACATTTCCAGTTAAAACTTCTCGAGCCAGTTCATCAGCAAAGGTTGTAGCTATATTTGATATATTATATACTATAATTTTATATTCACTCGGTAAACTCTTAGCTAGTGTTCAGTCCAGGTTATGAAATGTGAAGAAAGCAAGCAATATTTTAGAGAGCATTGTATGTAGGAATTGTACGAGCATATATATGTATGTGGATATATATATATTTTTATGGCAACTTTAGGTGCGCTGAAACTGTTTTTAAAAATAATGCAATCAATAACAATATATATATATACATACGAACAGGTCTTGCAAATAGTACGTGATCTTTAAGATTTTTAAACAAGAGAGGGGAAAATTAACGAAAACTTTTTGGCACTCGTTCCTGTACTAAGCAACAAAGTAGCATTCCTTAAAGATAAAACTATATAAATAAGACGATAGCAGAATCAGTGGCGTAATATTTTAAACATTTAAATGCAATTGAATTGCCAAGAAATATATAAATAATAATGCATATATGTATATGTCTGCGTGTACGTGTATGTGTATGTGTGTGTAAATTGCAGCAACAGACCAAGCAAATCAAGTACATAAAGTCAAACAATAGAAGGGTAAACAGGTATTGAAATAGTTTGTCAAGATATGCATAATAAATGTCCATGCTTTAAATACAAAGTTAACTAAATGTACAATATATGAACATATATATATATAGAGTATTAACAGCAGCAATAGACAGTCACTTTAGTATCGTTTATTTCAATAATTCTTCACTTTCTTATCGTTTTCTTTCTCTGCAATTTCTACATCTGAACAAACTCATCTCTTTTATATCTAGTATAAAAATAAATCAAAAAGAATTAATACTTCATTCAGTATGCTCTAAAAACATATTGAAATAAATCGCTTTATGTAAAACTCATTAATACAAATAAAAAATATTTTGCTTCATTTGGCAAACAAATTTCATTTCGTTAAGGAAGCACTTGGTTAGTCTACGGTTAATGACGTGGGCAGGGCAGGGGGTATTTAGTTTAGGATTAGGGTTAATACTAACAACTGTTTTGAAACACTTTGGATCACTTAAATACTATTAATAAAACGTAATGCATTGTCATTCAATAGAACTGCAACACCAGAGTCTTGATGGCACTGGCGATGTGAAAGGCGCAATCGCGCACCTCCAGCGTATTCTTCTGTATGGCCTGCTTGTCGTCCGCCTCGATCGATTTCTGCAGACTCTCGCACTCGTGCTGGATGAGTATATTCTTGCGTGTCAGCTTCTTGAGAGTCTCGCGCGTGATTTCGCTAGCATTTGGCGGCTGTGGGCAGTAATACAATAATAAAATAATATTTTGTTATAGATACACATTTCGCGCAGAATTTACCAGATTGGCGTAGAGCGCTATTAATTCGGTTACAGCGCTGCGTATGCGTTCGCCATGTGGTGCTATCGATTGCTTCTCGGCCTCCGTGGCCGGCTGCATGGCCTGTATGAGCTCTTTGAGGCAGCGTGTTACCAAATCGGATCGCAATTTGACCTCCTCACCGAAGGGTTTGCCATCGCCAGCCATTTGGTACATGCTCGTCGTGTTGCGCACATCAGTGTTGCCCTTGGCCAAATTGTTGGCCAGACGACGCTCATACATGCTCGCGGGTCGTTTAATAGTCGACTGATTCGACGAGCCATTGGACGAGCCGCTGTCCACGGCACCGGCAGCTGTGCCCTCTGGCAGCGACAGTGGCTCGTGCTCCGAGTCTGGACTGTTGAGACTCAAATCAATGCGACTAACATAAGAAAAAGAAAATAATAATAGAACAAAACAGAACATAATTGAAATGAAAATAAATAGGCTCACAGTGGCTCATCGTAGACGCTGTTGTTCGAGGCGCTGCTGAATTTCGATTTCAACTGCGAATTCTCGCTAGAGAGCTGCTGCACCACATTCTTCAGCTGATTGATCTCGGTTTTATAATCGTTGAGCTGCCTGCGCAGCGTTTCCATTTCGTTCTGTGAGTTCGCATTGCGCGGCGGCGTGTGTACAATGGCCTAAATATTGAAAATAAATATAAATAACAAAATCATAATAAGAAAAGTAAAATTCAACTAAATAAGTAGAACTAAAACTAAAACTAGAAACAAACTTGGAACAACAGTGGGCAATGAAAGCAGTCAAAACTACACTTTTTACATGAGCAACTAATTTTATTTGATTATAGACGATTGACTAGAAAAGCTTACAACTAGTTTTTGGGGCTACTTGATGGGGCTTATGTATGTCTGTTTGTATGCATTAAGATGAGCTAAACACAACACTGAATAGCTGAACACAATTGTGTATAGTTTGGGAAGGGCTAAGTCTAACCAAAGCTGTTGTTCAGCTTGAGTATCTTTTGGCGCATTAAGTTTACCTGTTGCGCCATTGGCGGTACCGGCGCATAATCATCATCGCTGGCCACCGGATCGTAGATGGGCTCGTCGTCCGACAGATTTGGATCATGCATGCTCTGCTCAAAGGAGCTGCTGTACATGGTGGAATTGTTGCCATATGGCAATAATTGCAGTGACTGGTTTGGCAGCGGTGCATCCATCGGACGCAGATTGGCCATATTTTGACGGCGCAGCGCATCGATTAGCACATCCGTTAGCAGCCCAGCGAATTCTGTGCGATTGAAACGCGCCAGCTTCTGACGACCCTGTTGCAAGGTGAAATTAATTAGTTAATTTGCGGTGCGGATCAGTGCGAGGGTCAAACCTGGTTGCGTGTGGCGCTCAAAAATGGATTTGCTGGCAGAAATGGGACTGTGGCGTGCTCAGCATTCAGCGTGCTGGTGGACCAAACTATTGGATTGATGGAGGAGATCATTGGTAAGCAATTAAACAGAGTACCAGCTGTTGGGTTTACTCACTGGCTTCGCACTCGCGTCGATCGACTTCGTCGTAGAGATCCATGACGAGCTCCTCAAACATTTTATTGGGCACCAGCTGCAGCTTGCCGCGTGCTATTTTCAATTGTTCGCTAATCTCGGCACTGTTTGTCTCCGGTATGATCAAGTGGCGGCCGCTCTAAAGGATTCGCGAAAGTTGATTATATTCTATATTCTATTAATAACAAGAGATCTTACTGCATGATCGGGTTTCTTGCCGCCCATAAACATTATGAGTCGATCTGTAACATCGTACATGGCATCCAGCAAGCGCTCAGCAATGGTGCTATGATTGTTCGCTTTGGCCAGCTCCAGGGGTGTCATCCCATTGCCATCCAATGCGTTCACATCGGCGCCGTAGATGAGCAGCATTTCGATTTGCGATGCCTGTCCAAACTTCGCGGCCATGTGCAGCGGCGTCGAGCACTTCTCCTCGTGGTAGTAATTCGGATCGGCGCCCTGCACTAGAAAGCGCAGCGATGTCTCCAGATTGCTGGTGCGCACGCTCGCATGGAGTTGCCTGCTGAGCTCCTGTTCCAGATTGCTGCCGCCGCCGCTGGCGTCGTCATCGTCCTGCAAGCTGGGCTTTAGCACAAAGTTTAGATTGACATGTTTGGCCTTGATAAAGTCCGACTTGGTCGGATGCAGTGCATCCTTCGGCGTCGGCTTGCGCCAGCGTGGCACATGCTTGCCGCCCGTTGAGTTCGTGCTGCCATCCAGCAGATGGTGCTCCCAGACGCTGTTGGCGCCATGTGCATTTAAAAAGTTGACAAAATTCAACACAGACGGCTCCCAGTTGCCCTGCCGCAGCGACTTCACAATGGAAATGTGGCGGCCCAGGCTGCGGTGGACCGAACAGCAATCCGCGCAGAGCAGAATGCCACGATTGATTGAGGCCCAGGACGGATCTAATGGGGCGGGGCGTTGATTAAAAGGGCGCTTTAGTTAAGCGTGGAGTGGACTCACCCGTTGCTCCACAATCGCCGCAGATTTCCGTCTGCAGTCGGGATTTGCTGCGCGACATTTTGCTGGCCGATTTGCGTCTGCTGGCACTTGCGGGCGCAGGCGTGGGCGTGGCTCTGTCTCTAAGCTCACCGTCGGGCGCTATAAATAACTTCTTATGCGCTTCGATTATGCTGCTGGCGAAACACATTCATGCATTTTTCACCTAAGCCAAAAAGTAAATAAATTAGAGATAAACTCAAGTGAGTCAGAGTGAAAATATGGTTGCTGTCTGTGCGCTGGCTGCTCGCAAACTAAGCTCGTTAGCAGCGCTGGGCCACAGATCGAATCAATTATGCAAATTACTTTTAATTAAACGTAGACGCCTTGCTGTAGCTGCAGTTTCCAACAATCGTGGGCTAATTTTTTCCACTGCACGGCCAGACGGACACAAGTGTACACACAAATGCTGTTTATTTATAAACAGCACAGTGTTGCCGAGCTGCGCGAACTGAATGCTAAGTTTGTTTATGTCGCAATTATTTAACAGAAAGTAATGTTTTAACAGAACAGTCCAAAATTTATATATTTCTTGCACTTGTAAATTATTGTAATTTTGAATTTCGCACTGTTTATTTATATTTTATTTGACTGCAGCAAAATCATTTTAGTTGTGGTGCACAGTCTGGCAACGCTATTAAGTTGGCATATGCTTGTCTCTCTTGCTCTAACACAACAGCTGTGAAAGCAACAGCTGTTATAGCGGCTACAGTTGTACAGCTACTTAAAGCGTTGTATATGCACGTGCGCAAAAATTGCAATAAAAACGTTTCTTTTAATTGGTGAACTGCGTGTGGAAATTGGCATGAAAGTCACAAATTTATACACTTCGGTGGCCTGCAATCGAACCACCGAATGCGCTGATTGGGGCCCTAGCGGATTAATCGCCTATGGCGCCTGCAATGCCGTCGCAGTGCTCGATCCTCGTGTAAGACAACAATTAAAATTACTGTACTTGTTCTCATTGAAATGAATTATCTAATATTTTTATTATTAGTACAATGGAAATTCGGCCAAGATATTGTTTACCCTGGTGGAGCACACAAAGCGCGTGAACACAGTCAAATGGCTGGATGAGCATCAAATTATTTCGGGTGGGGACGATGCAAATGCAGTTTTATGGCAACTGGACAGTTGTGGCGCCAAACAGCGCATTTTACTCAAAGGACATACAAGCGGGGTGAATGCAGTAGATGGTGTACGTCGCCCAAATGGCAGTTGGCTGCTCGCCACCGCAGCCGCCGATAACAGTCTGAAGTTGTGGCAACTGTCGGAAAATGGTGAGCCCAGCTGCTCTCAAACTGTGCAGTTCAACGACGGCTTCTGTTTCTCGTTGCGTCTCACCCTACTGCCGAAGAGCCAACAAGTGCTGCTGGCCTTCAGTTCTGACGACGAAACGGTTGCCCTGTGGACGGAACAGTGTCCCGGCAGTGGCGATGCCACAGCCGGCCAGTTCAAGTTGGTCCACAAGCTGAGCGGTCATGAGGATTGGGTGCGCTGCTTGGACTTTGTCAGCGATGGCGACGACTTGCTGCTGGCCAGCGGTTCACAGGACAATTTCATACGTCTGTGGCGCATTGCACCGCGCAGTAAGCAGCAAATGCTTGAGAATAGCGTGGAAATAATGAACGTGGATGCTCCAAATAGCGGCGAGATACGCGTCGAGGAGAAGATTCTGCAGCTGGGCGACGATGCCTGGTATGCTGTTGCCCTAGAATCTGTGCTCTATGGCCACGAGGGTTGGGTCTATGGCGTGCACTGGCACAAGAACGCAGATCAGGGTATGTAAAAGATTTAATTCGAGTTCACAGAAGACTAAATTATTTTTCTTTTAGAGCTACGTCTGCTGTCGGCTTCCATAGACAAGACCCTCATTGTGTGGGCGCCCACGGAGCAGGGCGTCTGGCTGGAACAGGTGCGTGTTGGCGAAGTTGGCGGCAATTCGATGGGCTTCTTTGGCGGCAAATTCGCGCACGATGGCCGCTCCATTATGGCGCACAGCTACCAGGGCGGCTTTCACATATGGAACCAGAGCCGAGAGCAGCCGCAGCTCTGGACGTCCAATGTGATTGTGGGCGGCCATTATGGCCAAGTGCGCGACTTGGCCTGGGAGCACGAGGGTGCCTATCTAATGACAGTCTCGGCGGATCAAACGACCCGCCTGCATGCGCCCTGGCTGCAGGCGGACAAGTCGAGCACGTGGCACGAACTCGCGCGTCCCCAGGTCCATGGCTACGATATGCAGACGCTGGCGTTGCTCTCACGCTACAAATTCGCCAGCGGCGCCGAGGAGAAAATTGTACGCACATTCCAAGCGCCAGCGAATTTCATCGAGAACTTTCGACACATCAGCGGATTGGACAACGATTCAGCCGGTGATGCTCTGCTCGACTGTAAGTAGTAAACATATTTATCTGTAGTATCTCTAGTTTTTCTTGTTATAAATGAGCATAAGTTTGGGGCAGTTGATAGGTTTAAAGTAGACATTTTGAACGGATCACATCAACATATTTAATGAATGTGCAACAACGGAAGCTGAAAATTTGATAAAAACAGGAATATTAATAAAATGCAGGATAATTCACAATAGGATTCAAGTCTGACAAAATTGGAAAACAATTAAAACACAAGAAATACGGACTATTATAATGATATTACTAGGATTCAGTTATTTTGTTCCGACTCGTGGGATTAAAAGCAAAACTTTTATATAAGCCTCCTGTAAAAAGGCACTGCAAGGAATAAGCAACTCATGGAAACTGGATTACTTTTGTTTATTTTGCTTCATTCATCAGCTCTGCCCAAAGGCGCTTCGGTACCTTCGCTGGGATTATCGAACAAGGCCGTCTACAAGGTGGAAACAGAAGCGGATAAGGCCACGACAGCCAAGGATGAGTATCCTGATAGTTACTTTGTGCCTATAACGCTGCAGACGCCGCCCCAGGAGGAGACGCTGATGCAGAACACATTGTGGCCGGAGCTGCAGAAGCTGTACGGACATGGCTATGAGCTCTATGCGCTGGCAGCCACACCGGATGGCCAGATGCTGGCATCCACTTGTCGGGCCAGCAATGCAGAGCATGCACAGATCATACTCTGGTGAGTGGGCGTGATCAGCGCGACTAATCATAACTAACCAAATGGAAGGACTTTGCAGGAATACCGCCAACTGGAAGCAGCTGCAGAAGCTACCCGGACATCAGTTGACCGTTACACAGCTGCGTTTCTCGCCGGATGCGCGTTATTTGCTGTCCGTTTCCCGCGACCGCCGCTGGTCCCTCTACGAGCGCCAGCAGCTTGACGACCCGCTCAGCAGCTACGTCCTGGCTGCCTACTCGAACAAGAACAACGGCGTGCATACTCGCATCATTTGGTCCTGTGATTGGTCGCACGATGGCAAATACTTCGCCACGAGTTCACGGGAAGGCAAGGTTGTTGTCTGGACCCAGAACGAGCAGCAAACGGAAGATATGGCAACAAGTTCCCTCAAGAACTGGCAGGCAGCTGGCTTGCTGGAGCTTAAGAATGAATCTATAACGGCCGTAAGCTTTGCGCCGCGCTGCCTGAATGGCCAGGATCAGGTCTATGTGTTGGCCCTGGGCACGGAGAGCGGCCTGATAAAGATTTACCAGTTCAACAATGGACAGTGGCAGCTGAGCTGTGATTTAAACAAGGAGTGAGTGCAGGCTGCCTTTTCAACCAAAATTCGATTTTAATTTTATTGATTTACATTCAACTTGCAGTTGTGCCCATCATTTGGCCGTGAGGCGGTTGCAGTTTCGGCCGGGTCAGCAGCTGCAGTTGGCCAGCTGCGGCGAGGATCATTTGGTGCGCATCTATGACATTTCGTTGACATGAGCCTCAACTCGGCTTCGTTCATTAAACAGTCAAATATGAAGAGTTGTCTTTTGTTTTTCCTAGTGTTTAATTAGAATTTTGTTATGAGTTAGATCAGTTCCCACTATCCATATCTTATCTAATCAGATGTAATTGGCCATGTTCCACATTGTTGCCCCTGTTCTTTGAGTTCAATTGCTGATAAAACCGAATATTGAACTCTCTAATTAACTGCTCCGATTTTCTGCACACTGTTTTGCCTATTTAAGTGGCATTGCCGACACACTCAAATCAGAGTCTTGTTCCACTCGTTGTGCCGAGATGAAAGCCGCAATTTTCATTACTTTGATTGCTCTGGCGGGCAGCAGCCTTGCGCTATCCTTGGCACGCGCCGGTCCGCCGGCCAAAGGAGGCAACAGGCCAGCGCCCTCCCAAAATGCCGCTCTTCAGCATGCAGAGACGCGTCCGTTAGGCGTAAAAAATCAGTCACAAAAAATTGAGGTGGAAATCAATCAGGAGCAGAAACCACAACACGTTGAGGTGGAAATCAAGCACGAACAGAAGCCACAGCACGTTGAGGTGGAGATCAAGCAGCAGCAGAAGCCACAGCACGTTGAGGTGGAAATCAAGCAGCAGCAGAAGCCACAGCACGTTGAGGTGGAGATCAAGAATCAGGTGGAGAAGCAGCCACACCATGTTGAGGTGGAGATTAAGCAGGAGCACAAACCACAACAGGTTGAAGTGGAGATCAAGCACGAGCAGAAACCACACCATGTTGAGGTGGAGCTGAAGCATGAGCAGAAGCCACAGCACGTTGAGGTAGAGATCAAGCACGAGCAAAAGCCGCAACATGTTGAGGTGGAGATTAAGCAGGAGCACAAACTACAACAGGTTGAGTTTGATATCAAGCACGAGCAGAAGCCACAGCACGTTGAGTTTGAGATCAAGCACGAGCAGAAGCCACAACACGTTGAGTTTGAGATCAAGCAAGAGCAGAAGCCACAACACGTTGAGTTTGAGACCAAGCAGGAACAGAAGCCACAACATGTTGAGGTGGAGATCAAGAAGCAGCCGGTGGAGTTTGAAATCAAGCATACCGAAGTAAAGCCACAGCATATCGAACTGGATGCGAACGTGTTGAACTCGTTTGCCCACAACGAGCAGAAGGAGCAGCACATTGAGCTGGAGCTTGTGCAGCCGCACAAGCAGCAGAGCGCTTCTCAGCATGTGCAATTGGTAATTTAAATTTGGGAAATGCAATAAAGTATACATCCATATATAGATCTACCAGATCAAATCATTTCGGGGTTTGACTTGGATTTAAGTTATTACATTTAAAATTGATTGGCGCTAAAGTCAATAGACTCTTAGGCCAAAAAGGAGTTTTCATCGCCAGTTAGACAGTTGTATTATATATATTTATATATTATTATATTGCCGTACAGTTATATAATAATATTAAAAACCTATTATTTTAAACGTGCAATTTTCTTTAAAAATAAATATTAGAACAATTTCTGCTGTGCGTTGCAGCCCCTTCGGCGTGTCAGCCGCAGTTTGCAATTTCCGCTCTGTTGGAAAATTTAGTGAAAACTGAAAAGCTGCGAAAACTGCTGCATACTTGCGGGCGAGCTAGCGGGCCGCCAACGTCGTCGCCGTGGCGGCCATCGCTTAGCCACGTGCCATTGCTGACCGCAACTTGCAATTTCCGTGCAGCGAGCGACTTTATGATTGCCGTAGCTATTGTTGTTGTTGTTTTTGTTGCTGCTGCTGCCTTTGTTCAGCGGCTACGCGACGCGGTTATTGACTTTGGCTAACGGCAATTGCCTCTTGCTTCTTTCTTTGACACTTTAATTATGTTTGGTTGCAGTTGCTCAGCTTCAGGCCAGCTAAAATCTGAGCCGAGTCCGTTGAACCGCCCGTGTTGCCGGAATGAGACCCGTTGCCAGCCCCGTTCGGGATAAAAAATCGCTCGCATTGTTGGTTGGCCAGGCCCGCATAAAGCTGGGGCCCAAAAGTTAACCTATTGAATTGCATTTAGGCCACTTGTCTGTACAATACAACATTTTTACATTTCGTGAAATTTTTTTATTTTATCTTTTCCCTTTTTTTTGTTTTCTTTGCTCAGCCGCTGCCAAACAATGGCTCTGAGCCCGCCATTGCAATGGCGCAACATGCGTTTCCGCTTCCGCATAAAGTTGTATAAAACTTTTGTTTAACTTGCATTGTAGTTGCAATTTTTTGTTGATTTTTTTGCTTCAATCTACATTTGTTATTGCTGCCTGTCGTGTTGTTTTCGCTGCTTTTCCCTTTTATCCTGGTTTTTGTTATTGTTGTTGTTGGGCTTTGGTTTTTTTTTTTTTTGGTGCAAATTTTAGCATTTCATAAGTTTCAATTGCGCACAAGTTGCTGACAGCAGCAGCAGCAGCCACACGGAACTCGTGCCGATCCCCGTCTAGCTGTTGCCTTCAAACATGTGTAAACAGGCCAAACAAAATATATGTAAAATAAAAAGAGAACTGCACAGCTCCTGCGAACCGGCAGCATCCGACAGCGTTCATATGTGTGTCAGTGGTCGACTTTGCTTCGGTTGCGCTTTTCCTTTGCCTTGCATACTTTTTGTTTGACTTACACTGAATGGGCGTCTGTGTTATACCCTAGCATTTCTTTGTCTTTGCCTTTGCTCTGTTTAAGTCTTTAAACTTCGTTGAATTTGATTGATTCATTTAAGTTTCTGGCATATTTGAAATAATTGACTGGTAGTATAACAATGAAGTATATAAATATTCCGATAAGAGTAAATTGTTATTGTATTGGTATTTATTTTATATTTTATAACTATTCAAGACGATTTTTGCTAATTGTTGTTGACTAAAAGATACCCTGTACCTATGTCTCCACTTCTCTGGTTTATTTTTATGAACTTTTAGAAATATTTATTTAATCAGAAGTTCATACATCCACCTACACCCACCCAACTGATCACATTTGATCTTCTCACCTGGCTAGAAAAATTGTTCATATTGTTCATAAACAGCGATATCTTCAAAAACAGTATCATATATAAAATAAAAAGGCTTACGGGTATTTATGAGAAAAAGTAGGAAATTATAAAATATCCATAAAAATGGGGCTTGTAAATTAGTAAGAACAAAGCGGCAATATTCTAAATCATCTGGTAATTTTACTGAACAATCGAAATGTCCTTATACTAGTTTCTAAAATATGTTTATGTAATTTGTAATATTTTCAGAAACTATTATCTTCACTCTCTCTCTCTCTCTCCAAAATAATCCTGCGTATACCTCTGCTTTATTGGGAACTAAACGTATCTTTTTGTCAACAATTTATATTTAAATTTGATAAATCCTCTAGTGATTGTTGAAGTGCCAAGTTTCTAGAGGGCATTTCTGCGTCGTTCACTTTAGCTTCCTATTGGTTTGCATTTTTTTTTCGTGTGCAGTATTTTTGTTTGCTGCGCGCTTCGCATATGTTGCACGCATATTTCCGCTACGTTTGGCTGCGTGCAGCAGGGAATGCGTCGTCCGTCCGTGATTTGTGTTTCGTTTCCGTTGCCGCGCATTGCTGAACGTGTGAGCCTGCGAACGTGCGTGAGTGCTCGGAAGTGGTTGCTGCTGTGACCCACTGGTCGGCCAGCTGGTTTGCGGTGGCAACGGCGACACATTCGCCATTCAATTGATGAGCTGCGCTGCTGGCTGGCCTAGTTTTGGCCAGTCGCCTAACGCTAACTTAAAGTGTCAATTGATTAAGTTAACATTCGATAGTTCTTTTTTTATTGCAAGGCCAAAAAAGAGTTGCAATCAAAAGTTTTTTAGGTTGTCTGCGAAGCCCAAGAGCAAAGCGTTCAAAGTTTTTCAATTACCTGACCGCTGAGCAACATCCGATTGCCTTCTGACCAAGTCGCTGGCTGAACAAAATTTCAAATTTTTGCTGCACTTTTTGTTTGCACTAATAAAACGAGGCTAACAGGCAGCGGCAACAACAACCACCACTGTAACAGCCACAAAGCCAAACAGTGGCTTTTTGCGCGGCTGAGCAACAGCAGCAGAAAATTTAACAAGACAGCGAAAGTGGCAAGTGGCAAGCGGCAAGCGGCGAGCAGCAAACGACAAGTGGCAAGTGGCAAGTTGCCTGCTGCCTTCAAAGTTATGAGCATGCAAAGGCAAATGTTGTGGATTTTGATGATGATGAATATTATAATATTAACTTGCCAGATGGGTTTATTAAATACTTCTCATGGGAGATTTTTAGGACGGAATTTTTTATTTTTTTTTTAAATTGATGCTATTTTAAAAAATGTAACAAATTTTTAGAATGGTAACAGGTTTTATAGTATTAAATAAAACTGTTCATTGGTTTATAAAAGGCAGATGGATTTATTAATTACTATAACTTTCTTGCAGCTCGATCTGGATAAAGCTCGCTTACTAAATTTCATCCCTTTTTTCATTTTTTCCATTTCACAAAATGTTCCCTATCACTTATGTTCATTCTTTTGTTATTTTTCGCATTTGTTTCTTAACTTATAAAAGTTATTTCTTCATTTTTTGTGGGAAATAATAAATAATTCAGTTTCTTTTTTTGCTTTTCGAAACTTTATAATCAAACCAATCTGTTGGAATACGAATATTCTGATGTATTATGAAATTGAGTTTATGTTTTCTTTACAAGTAATTTCATATACAAATTATGATAGGATTGAATACCAACCTGGTTGCAGCGTATGTTTTACTATTTTTGTACAGCAAAATGTTTGCAATTAAAAATTTCTTACTTATATCCATAAATTTCTATCCTGTCCAAATTTTGGCCATGTTTGTGAAAAGTTTTTAGATTGCTGTTGCTAACTAAAGCTCAACTGCAGCAGCAGCAGCAGCAGCAGCTTAATATTCTTAAAATCCTTTGACTTTATAGCTGTATTTCCGTGGCTAGTTGGCCAGCCTTAATTGTTTTCCAATTAGCGCGCTGCAAAAACTTTAAATTTCATTAAGTTGCGCGGTTTTTTTGCTGCTCTAGCGCCTGAACCAAAGCCAAAGCCAACACCAGCGCCAACGCCAACGCCAGCGCCAGCGTCAGCGCTTGAGCCAACGTGGCGTATGATGAATTTTTAATTACGCGTGTTCAAAATACGAGCAAAAATTGTTGGCAAATTGTAACCAGCAAAAGCAAAACACAAAAGAAAACAAGTGAGAGGGCTGTAGTTGGGACTGCCCGACTAGGAGATGCCCTGTTCCCTTCGAAGTGTCTTTATAAAACAATCAACCCCTTTACTTACATTCGAATATACACAAATTTATATATACACACATTCAAGGTTGCAAAATTCGGAGGTATCAAAACTTGTGTTTGCTTTATCAAATTTGGTGGCTCTATCTCTTAGTCAATAAAAAAGATAAATATTGATAATAAGAAAACGGTTATCGATTTTTTGAAGTAAAATTGATCTGCAAACTAAAAGAGTCCAAGATCAGCTTACTAATCTTTCTTAATAGACAGACAGACGGGCAGACAGACGAACAGGGCTAAATCGACTCGTTTAATGATGCCTATCAAGAATATATATATACATATGTATACTTTATGTGGTCGGAGATGCTTTCTTCTGCCTGTTACATATATCTCCAAAGAAATCACTATACCCTTTGTACCCCATTTTCAATGGGTTCAGAGTATAAAAAAAAACAACTGGGAACGTTGCAGTCGGGCGTTATCGACAGTGCAATACTCGTTCACAATGTGATGATAATTAAAATATAGCCAAAGAAATATTATATGATATGACATATTAATATAAATTAATCAAATTGGATTATATTTAAGCACTTTATCCGCTTTAAACACGAGTGTAAATTCCAAGTTTCCAGTATCTAGTTTCGAAAGCGGACAGACGAGCGGACATTGCACAAACCCAATATACTACTTTCATCTCGCGAACGAGTATATCAAATCAAACACACAGAACAAATGTATATTTGCTGTTTTTATCTTTTTGTTTTTGGCCGCTGCTTTATCTATCTATCTATCTGACTGGCTGGCTGACTGTGTGCACAGACAAAAAACGTCTAAAAAAAAATTGGTAAAAAAAAATATTGTTGGCATAACTGCAACAGCGGCTTCAATTGCTGGCCAAGCGCCAGCGGCCGAGAACTGAGCCACGTTAATTACACAAACGGGCTGTGGTGCGAGGTGGGCGTGGCCACGCTTAGGCATGTGGCCAAAACACTTTTCACACTTTGGCCGTGCACTTGACAATGAATTGAAAATGTTTCCAGTCTGAATGACACTTGCTGAAAATAGCTATAAAAGAATTTTAAAGATTCTTTTTTAAAGTTTTTAGTGTGTTTTAGAAAAAACTGAAAATAATTATATATTTTTTTATTTAAGTGGATACTTTGGCAATTTAATAGCAATATAAATTTCTACTACTAAAGTGATACTAAATTGTATGCTTGAAACTAAAGTTTAGTTTAATTCACAACAAGCTTCAAGAAACTTTATCAGAGTTGCAAAGTGTTATTTTGATATACAAGTTTTAAGCTTTGATAGAATTAGAGTGGAGTTAACTTCTTCACATTGTTTATTGTTTATTATTCTATTGTTTAAAGCTTACTAGAAGAATATAATGCAGCTAAGTTAAAGATTATATGCGATTTTAATCGTTCTAATAATAAATTGATTATTTTGAATTTGTTTTAAGGTCTCAACTGGGCAGTTGCCAACAAATCAGCTTATTTAGAACCGAGCTGTTTTAGCCGTAAATAGTTTACTTAGTGAGTACCTCACTTAAAGCTTAAAGTTGCCTTTAAAGCCCCGTTTTATATTGAACGAATTAAATCACCAGCTATTAAGTTAGCTTAAGCTTTAAAATTGTTGTTGTTTGCGTTTTTAAAAAATAATCCATTTCGATTTATTGATTGTCGCAGCAGCGAAATTTAAAGTGCCTTAGTTGAGCTTTGCGATTGCATTGTAAATATCGCCATTAAACTCGGTTGTCAGCGTTGGTTTTATTTGCAGTTGTGTGTGTGTGTGTGTGTGTGTGTGTGTGCACGCGATTTGATTGTTTTTAAGCGTGAAATGCGCTCTGAAACTCTCCACATTTTGTGTTTATTTATTTATTTGCAACTGTAAATGCAAATTTTTAAAGTAAAAAAAAAAGAAAAGTGCGAATGCAAACGGCGTTAATCGCATATTGTCAACATCAACAACAACATCAACATCATTATTAACATCATCATCATCATCAACAACAACAACAACAGTAGTCGAAACGAGATTGGGAAAGATGATGGCATCAACTTCAATGGTCGCCCGCTTTTGCTGCTGCTGTTGCTGATTTTTACCCCCCTTCTCAATAGCCGCAAGCATTTTTCAACATTTACAATTTCCCTTATTGGTTGCACATTCGTTTCTTCGTTTTCATTTTGCTGTAAACCCCATTCTCTCTCTCTCTTCATTTTGTTATGCATTTCCATATGAATCTGACATCTGTAGACCGCGTTACGTTAACTTCTGTTGCGCTTTAATATTTTATATGCATATATATTCTCTTTCATTCGTTTTACAATCGATTGATATTGCACAAGGAATTTGTTAAGGATTTGCGATGAGTTTTTTTTTGTCTTCTTGAGAATATTCTTTTATTTGCGCTCTATGAGAAATTCTGCAGTTGGCATTTCAGCCTTAATAAATAAGGTATTTTTTTTATTAACTACTTCTTAATTAACTGTTCGTAAGAATAAGTTGAAGTTTTTTTTAAATTACGTTTAACTCATATATATATATAGTTAATTAGTAGCCAACCAGTTCAATTTTTATCTCAATATTCTCAATGTCAAAATATTTTTTATTTTTTTTTTTACATATTTTAATATAAATATTTTTATAACAAATGTGTTCTCAATATTAATTTACGGAATTTGTAACTATTTTTTCGTTTTTTAAAATCCGTAGAATCAAAATATTTGTGATGAAGTTCATCATCAAATGCAATATTTGTTGACTTTTGCTGCATATCTAAAAGCTGCATCTGTTTAATTTTGGTCTGCATTTAAGCAACTATCAAATGCAGCTTAAACTTTTGGCACGTAAAACAAACAAAATATATTACGAAATGTAAGCTTCAATTAAAATGAATAATTGAATTATATACAGCTGAGTCAAGTATGATATAAGGATTTGACAATCAGTTTATTTGATGTCAAACTGGCTGACAAAATTTACTTTAACTTGGTTCTATTCGAACTTAATGGCATTGATGTGGTTAGCCTGTTTGCTTATTGCTTGTTGCTGCTTGTTGTTGTCGCTGTTTGTCAGATGGCCAACTACAAAGCAGTGGAGATAAGCTGTCAAGAGCAACTCTGGCGAACGCGGCGTATGCGTAATTTCATCAGCTGGCACTTAAATCAACTTAGAACTTGATGAAATTAGAATCGCGGGTGGCAAACTGAATGCTTTAAATGTCTTTAAGTTAATATTGTGCACTTTCGATACACAGGGAGAGAGTGAAGAGAGTGAAAAGGGGGAAGAGGTAAGCACATGATAAATTCTTGTGTTCAAAAACTGTGCAAACAAGTTTGATAGCTGTGCCTGTGTGTGTGTGTGTGTGTGCGTCTATCATGAACATGTTCAGGGACTAGAAAAACTTTGAAGCCACGCGGAGTCGCAACTTTTAGCGGCGACATTTCCTTTGGGTCTTGACGCAAATTATGCGGCTTGCAAAAGAAACAGCAGCCAACAGGCAGCTGGCAGCACCTGCGACCCGCCAGCCGTTCTCCAACCCGGCCCGCCTCCTGCCTTGAACTGTGGGCGTGTAAGTGAGCGATGGCTGTTGTAGTCCGCGCTTCGGCTGTCAAATTATGCTAGCCGTGTAATTTGTTTAGCGGCAGGCGTCATAATTTATGCGTTTCCCAAACATATCCATCAATCGCAAGACACGATTATGTCCTCTAAATTGTATTGCATCATGCGAGGGCAAATGCGAAGCACATGAGTGCACATAATCAACACAATTAGTTGGCATTAGCGGCGGCATTATGTCCAATTGTCCATATTTATTTGCTGACAATTCGCAATTCCATTTGTTTGCACCACAAATTGCAAATATGCATAATTTTCGGCTTGAAATCAACATTTTTGCGAATTTACGCACAATTTTATACGCTGTTGTTTGCCAAGTTTTATGATTTTTATGAACTATTTGTAACACATTGATAGATCCTTGAAGGATCATTAGGAGCAAAGTTTGAGTTTGATAAAGTTTTTTTTTTTAATTTTGTGTTCACATACAAACAGGCAAAAACAGGCAAAAATTTATTTAAATAAACGAAATTTTTGATAAAATAATTTTTTATACATATAAATTTTTCAATAATTTTTTTTACCCCACTTTACTCAGATTTTTTCAAGAAAGCAAACATTGTAATTATTTTTTTACTAAGTGTATTTAATCTTTTTCGTTATTAGTGTATTTTTATCTTCGGAACCCCGTCGTTGACATTTTAATATGATTTTAGCGTTCTGTTTATCCCAACAGCTAAACAGATTTTTCAATTAACCAAAACCGACAAACATTTTAATGCAATGTGCGCCGCATTCCCTGGCAGTGTTGCAACATTGCAGCGCTGCAACATGATGTCAAAGTTCAACTGATGAGTTCATCAAATGTCGTGGCGCACACAAAGCGACACTAGAAACAAAGCGCAAATACACTCAACGACAGACAACTCAAGTGCATTGTCTGCAGCTGCATGTGTGTGTGTGTGTGTGAGTGTATGTGGCAAATATGAACGCTGCATGGGGTCCCTGTTGCAAATCTAATACAACAATATTGCTATCAGCTGGAAAATTTAATACAGTTGACAAAATAAGTGTGCAAAATTATTTATGTGATTTTTTTAGCCGCATGTTTTTAATGATTTTATAAATTATATTTTTAATTTATTTATATGTTGTTTTATGTTATGTGGTTTATATCTTTTTTTTATATTTATCGATAAATTAAATTTGTTTACCTTTTCTCCCATTCCTTTTTCATGTAAAAGTCATGTGTTTTTTCACTAGTTCCTTTTTGCGGCTGGGCTTTGCAGCTGTTTTGCAGCGAGTTGCTTTCTGCTGCAGCTAGATGCCAAATGGTGTGGCGGGTTGCACTTGATGATGCCGTTTCTATGTCAGGGCTGGGGCTAAAGCCCGGCACTCTGACCGTCAGTTGCAGTCATTTGACCATAAACTAGCTTTGCAGCGCCACAATCAGCCAACAGTTGGTGCAACAACTGTAGATTGTTGCCTACTGCTGAGCGCTAACTGCAAACTGCCAACTGCTAACTGCTGATTGTTGACTGCTGTTTGAGCCAACTGTCAAATGTTGCCGGGAAGCGCTTTATTTCGAGTGCTGCTTTTGTCATCTGTGCGTCTGCTCCGGGCTAAATCGCATCTCAGGTGTAGGTGTGGCCCGTTAATGATAGCGGAAGTGCACTTAATTTAATTAATATGTTCATAATTGCTCACTGCTGACTGCCGGCAAACTGTATTATTGTTGCCTTGGTTCCATGCGTCTGCTGCAATTTATTAAAGTAGTTTGCATTAATAACACTCGAGTCGAGAGTCCCATTACGGAATAAGCCGCCACTTTGAGCGGTTTGTTGTTGCAAAACAAATGCGAATTGAAATAATTTATATAAATATTCAAATTTGTTAATTTAATGAAGATTTGATGCCCTTCCACTATTGATTTGACCTCGTTATCAAATTAGCGGATAAATAGAGAAGAGCAAAATATTTTAAATAAAGTTATTCTTATTGAAAATTGCCAATAAAGGAGACAAAGAAGAAAAGAAAACAATAGGATAATTATAAAATATTGCAGGATTCAACAAACACAATAATGCAGGCTATAAATTTATTATAATAAGGTCAAATTAATAAATAAATTTATTTAAATTAAAGCAAGCTAAAAATGGCTATTTTAAAGAGAATTATTTAGTTAAACCAAGTTGTAAACATTTAGTTTTAGTGATTGAATCCTTTTTGAAGCCTTTTTAGGCCACATTCTACCCCAGTTTGTATAAACTAATTCAACTAGAAATTAATTAAATTGCTTTCCAAATTTGACAGCCATTTAATATATGCAATAATTGCTTATTTTTAATTTATATAAAAATGTTTTTAAATACTTTAAAGGATGTTGTTTCCCACATTTTCGTGATTTTTCTAATTTCAAAAAAACTCGATTCAGCTGAGAAAATTTAGATTTAAATTTATAACTGTCAAATCAGTTTACATAAGCACAATATATATATATATATATTTAACGAACAAACACAACTGTATAAAGGCAATTTTGTAAGTTATTGGTCGGGGCAAATGCCAGGCAAGGCAATTCATTCAATTCAATTTTAATCCTGTGAATAGCATGCAAAATGTCCTCCGGCTCATCCAACATTGATCCCAACGAGTTTAACGAGCCAGTTTACGTTGTTTCAGAGTCGGATGCGGCGCAAGATCAGGCATCCGAGCCGCAGGGCACTCCCTCGCAATCCTCTCGTCACAGTGGCTCCCAGGGGCGTGGCCGTCGCTTCCGGCAGCGTAGGCAGGCGCCACCCGCTGGCATCCCTTACCGCATCTGGATCTATCATCCCCAGTTTGAGCCGCGTCCGACCCGGCAGGCCCTAAATCGCATTATATTTTCTATAGCACGAGCTCTGCGCACAGGCCGATCGGTGGCGGCCCGGCCGGGTATGCGTCCCGGCGTTATCTACCGAAGGAGCGGGGACGTGATAACCCTAGATATTCAGGGCGAGTAAATGATATCGATCTTTGGCAGCTGAAGAGTAAACCGGGTTCATCTATTGTCTGCGCACGGAAATTGAGTTTTTGTCTTTTGCTTTTACAGAAGTTTTTCATATTCGAACAATATTAGAATTTCTCCAGACGGTACGGTAAATCGATTCTACTATAATTGAGATATTGGTGCAAGTCTATTTTCGTAGTCGAGATTGTCCAAAATTTGAATATATTGGAACTAATAAAGTTAGAGTTGATTGTTCAGCATGTCAGCAAAGTCGGACAATGAAAATTAATAACTGCTTTTGTTTTCCCAATTCTTTTATATATATAAATCCAATTTGTGTTGAGCCTTGATACAGGACACATTCTAGTTCGACTGAATTGCTCTTGTTTAGCAGGAAGTAAAAATTTCTACAGTTGATCATTATTTGAAATTGATTAAGCATGGGCTCTTAACAAGCGTGTGTATACGAATCAAAAGCTCAATTAAAACGTAATTTAAGCAATTCAATATTTAATTGCTGTGAAGTTTTAATGTGCACTAATTGGTATTACGAATTCTCCTGGAGCCAATTGTTGATTCACCGATGTTTGACATATATTTGTCAGATTGGATTACAGCAACCAGCGTTGCATAATGAATGTTCTTCTCTTGTTCTTGTCGCTCGTCAAATGTCAGTTTTGTTTTAATTTCAAGCTAATTAGCTGCCACATTGTACAAATCAAGAGAATAACAGGCACTTGCCTCATGTGGCACACACGCACTTCATAACAATAATTCAATTAGAATTGTCGGGGCGGGTAATAAACATTAGTATTTTTTTTTGTAATTCGAAAAGCAGCTTTTTGTAGCATTTGAAGCTGTTTAACTAATGCACAATAAATGTTGTTGCACAGAAATGTTGAAATAGCAACTTGGAGGCGGCGCTGTCGATGCCATTAAAAGTTATTGCTGCTAATAACCAATTAAAGTGCAAAAATAAACATCAATTATCAGGCACAGTATGCTGTTGCAGCGCCAAGCAAAACTCTGTAAAAAGCTGAACTTGCCGCTGCGTGCAACATTTTTGCTGTGGCAGCCACAATGTATGGGTGCGTACTTCATATATTTCTAGTCGCACTCTCGCTATAAGTAATATGTATGTGGCATGCTTGAAATTTATGCACATTGTTGCACAACACTGGCTGTGGCTGTGTGGCTGTGTGGCATAAGTAATCAACCTGCCCCTAAACGAGAAACTGGCAACTAAGTACTATTGGCCATTTACTGGGCCAACTTTCAACTGTGCAACTGCCAAGTAAATGCATGCAAAATGTTTTACAACTACGAGAAGTGTGTGTTCGAGTGTGTGTTGTGTTCGAGTGTGTGTGTCTTAAGCTGCTCTAAGAAAGATGGCAGCACATAGACATATGCTAGTTTCACCAAATAGATTTTCTCTGTGCAACTATGGAAATGTGTTCAGTTTTTGTGGCATCAACTTTAAAAAAATATATGTAAAAATGACAATAAAACCAAACTTTGGCATACCGAAGATTAAAAAGTTTATATAAAATTCTTTACTCAACTTTGTCGATATGCAAAAATTTAGTGTCGACCAATTGTTTTTTTTAGGAAATTGGATAAGATATCTCGAATGACCCAAAAGTTTGCAAAGTTTTCGCATAGTATTAATGAATAAAATGACCTGATTAACCAATTTCAGAAAAGCTATTCAAAATGTTTAAAAGTTATCTTAGGAAGTGTATATATATTTTTCTATGTATATGTATTTATATGTCAAATGAAAAATAGATCAACATTATATTTGCAAAACTATTAAAAATGTATCTAATAGATACGCTCGTATCTTCAAGTGCCATCTCAAGATTGTTTAGATGTTTACCTGTTGCCTGTTGCTTTAATTGGGATGCAATAAGTTTTTCGCAGCACCCTCAAACAACATATCCCCCCTCTCTTTCTAGAGCTTTTCTAAGCCCCTCTTCAGTTGGCTAAAGAGAAAACTTTGCTCTTGCTTTAACAAGTGCTTTTTGTGTAATTTTTGGACAGTTTTCTTTTTCGCTTCGGCTCCTGTTTTTGCTTTTTGGGGGGACAAGCAAACTTTCTTCGCAGCAAGTTAAACACGCCGAGGACACAAATTGTCCCAAATTGTAAAGGTGCGTCCTTAAGTTCAACATTACAAGTCAAGCAGCTCAGAAGTTGAGCAAAGCACCAGCGTACACGGCTCAAAAATACTGCTCGCATTTACGATATCTGATGTTTAGTGTGGCAGTGTACTCCGTACTCCGCTTTCGGGTGCCTACAAGAAAGCTCTTGGGTTGCGTATACGCCATGTGCGCATCAGAAAATAAATGCTTTTCGAAGAACTAAAGCGGCTTTTGCATTGATAAAATGTCAAAAATTACCATCCCAATTTATTGCACAGTCAAAGACGATTTTCTTGAATCACAAAAGTAAAAGCCAAATCAGTTTTTACTTGATTCTTGGAAATGTAAAAGTTGAAAGGGCAAATAAAATGTTTAGCGCTGTGAACGGCTGCGCAATACTCTGTTTACAATGTTTTTGTGAATACGTTACACATTTTGTGACAAAATTATTGTAAACACTCGTTTGTACAGTTGGTTTTCATATTAAACAATATAAAAACATATGTGCGTATGTCTTCTTCTTCTAAAATTGCGCAAGATAAAACAACTTAGTGAAAAATCGAACAATTAAATATAAATGGATACACTTTAAACATGATAAAGCTCTTTATTATACACGTTCACGAAATGAAAAGAGTATATTGGGTTTATGCAGGGGGTGTGGCAAATCAAACTATTGCACACATATATCTTCAGCGAAAATATATATATATGCCACAATTCAACAGCTCGGCTAACACCAGGCAAATTTATTAAAAACCAACCTTAATTTAAAACATTGTCAAGTGTATTATTCTGTGAACGAGTATTACGAGGTCGGCTATACCCGACTGCAACTTACTTACTGGTTTCTTTTTTTTTTAAAGCCAAACTTTACCTCTGTTTTAAGTTTTGGCAGAACTTGTTTTCCTACAATTAATGTACTATATCTTGGGAACAAAAAAAATGTGTTTTAGTGGAAAATATAGCTTATTTTTATAATTTTTTTAAAATGTTTTTGGTATATTTTTTGTATAATAAACATGAATTTTATTTGATTTGACTCATTTCCTGTGTTTATGTCAACATATCAATTTAAATGCAGAGGTAAAAGTCACAGTCAGGTCAATATGTAAATGTGTGTGTGTATGTGTGTGTGTGCAATTTATTGGAGTACGGGAAATTGAGAGACCAACAAAAAAAGGAGAAACTCTGAAAACCTGTTAAAAATCAAGGCAAATGGAGCGCGCGTGTCTGCTTGGATGCTGCCTGACGTTTGCAGACAGCATCCTGTCGAATCCTGCCGCATTCGGATGCATGATGATGATGTGTCCTGGCGACAGCTGATGGGTTCAGGTGTCAACATAATTGACAACAAACTGTCACAGCTTGCGGTTAATTAGTTGCAGCCAACGGCCAACGACAACTTGCCACTGATTGCAGGTGCAAACGTCCAAAAGAGGACAGCGCACTGAATACAGACGCATGTTGCATGCAACATTTCTTGCCTGCAACACAATGCAAAAACCGAAAATGCAATTAATTTGTGAATAAACGCAAATTGAATTGCGTTTGGCATTGACGTCAGCCCCTCTTTAGCCCCCCTCTAATTCCCCTCTTTGTCGCACTTGTGCGCCTCTTGATGCATAATTGCCAGTGGCATCGCCGCACTTGCATTTGGTTTGCCGCTGTGCTGCGTTGCGTTGGCGTTCAGCTTGTCGACGCCATCTTTGACGGCTTCTTAATTAAAAGACTGTCAATCTGAGTGCGTGTTTGTGTGTGTGTGTGAATGCATTTGCCGGGCACAACAACCCGACCGGAACAGCCAGGATATAGGCAGCCATATAGCCAGCCCTTGCAGCAGCAAGCAGCAGGAGGCAACCAGCCTGTCACCGCCTGCTGCAACGCTTCAGCATCCGGGAGTGCTATTGTTAGCATCAAGTCATGCGCGTGGCAAGCGAAAAATGCAAAAGAATGAAGGAGAGAGAAAAAAAATAAAAATTGCACAGCAACAGGAACAGGGGAAAGGGGGAAGGGGCGGGCAGGCAGGCAGAAGCAGCGGGAGCTGTATTGCAATGCAACAGCACTTCACTTATAAGCAGGAAAGAAGCTGGCAAAAACCGGGATACAGAGTGTGAAAGTGCTTAAGGTGCAACAGTACTGACGCACAAATACCCTAGAATGTGTTCTTGCATTTTATTTTAATTTAATTGCGTTGCAAATTTCCTAAATTTCAGAATTTTCATTTCAAGAATTTATTTTTTTAATGAAAGACTTAAATTACAAAATAAAAGAATTGACTATCAAGTATACATTTTAGAAAAATCGAAACCAGCACACAAAGGTTAATTTAGCCAGTTTAATATCCATTCCTGAAATTATTTAAGCTTTTTTTTTAACACAATTTTCTAATTCGATCTAAAAAATCTTTGTTCATATCGGTTTAGCATTATAACAAGAATTTCGCATTTAAATCATTTATATACTAAGCTATTTTTTTTTCACAACTGTATGTTGTTGAATAGAAAAACAATAATTTTTCACATTATTCAAAAATATTGAAAAAAGAAAACTTTTCTCAATTTTGTGGGCCCAATATAACTTATTCTTCACTAAATAATATATTAACAAATTTACTAGTTCTGGATATAAAAGTAGAAGCCTCTTTTATGTCAGAGACTCACCCAAGCAAAAATATTTTTTGTCTTCTCAATCGTAATTTTTTGTTCAGATATCAAAAATGCAATATATGTTTATATTGAGTTCTTATATGAGTTCTTGAGATGCAAAAGAACAAAAGCATTGTACATAAAATATAATACTAACTGCCCTGATTGAGTTTTGAACCTTTGCCCAAGACTTGTATACCCGTTCGTCAATGTTTTCTTCTGACTTGCAGCGCATCAAAATTCAGGAAAAAATGACTTATAAAATTTATTTGAAGGAAAGGGGAATGCAGGGCGACACTCACACACACTCACACACACTTGCACACACAATACAAGTACTGCTCATTGACAGCTCGCTGACGTGATGTATTTATGGTTTTGTGTGTGTGTGTGTGTGCGTGTTTGTGTGTGTGCATGCGAGAGAATGTTTGATGTTGCATGCTTTTAGGCGCTGATGCTGCTATGATACGTCAGCCAGACAGGGAGAAAGGGGGGGTAGGTCAGCAGGCGTGACTGCAACGACAGCGTCAACGTTCAACTTCAACGTGCCACAAATATCAATATACACGCGCCAGAAGTTGCCACAGGAATGACGGGACGCGTTTTGCCTGTATCCTGGCCTGAGCGTCTTGAACACGTTCCGCACGTTTCTCAAGTGCTGTCGTTGTCTACCCCCCTCAGCACGCCCCGCTGTTGTCGTCAGCAAGTTTGTTTTTGCCTGATTTACCGCACGGATACTCGTATATTTGTCGTTTTCAACGTAATTTGCATATTATTTACAATCGCAGCGACGACGGCAGCGGCAATGGGCAAACTTTTAAAGCATCTTTCACACCTGCTGGCTAAGCACACATACACACACACACACTCTAACACTGGCAAATATTTTAACGCCCCGCTGATGATGACTAGTGCCTGCACTTGCGAGTCCTTCTCTAAGGATGCAGGTAGCAGGGCAGGTGGCAGGTGCCACGCGAATATTTTTAAAGTTTTTGACATAGTTTTCTGTGGCGCAGTTTCGCGGCACCAACACCAACACCAGCTGGGCCACGCCCACTTAAGCACGCCCCAAGTTCGAAGTGCAGCGCGCAGCGCGCTGGCTAATGAGCTGAATTGCAGTTGTTCTTGTTCTTGTTCTTGTTCTTGTTGCCGTGCAACGGAAGTTGCCCGTAATGCACTCGCCCATGCATTTTTTATCAACTTGCCGCACTCGTAAGTGGACACCAAAAAGAAATTTGCGGAAGCTGTCGCTCGAAAGTGGTTCCTAATACACACTGAGTGGTTGGCTGGGTTTTTTTTTTGGTGCCGTCTTGGCTCTTCTCTCATTTGCATTGAAAGTGCCTCTGCCGCATCGCATAATGAGCTAACAAATAATTAATTTTAGTTAGTTTCATTGTTAGTTGCTCATTGTTATTAGAAATAACACCTCATAATAATTTACCGGTAAAATATTGAATTATTTGATTAAATGCGAAATTAGTTTTTGGTAAATCGGTTAGGAGTTCTTTATTTTCCAGCTAATTCAGTTTACAAGAGCAAAAGTTTTCAGCTCATATTTATATTCTTAAAAATAATAATACACAAAATAAACAAGCTTTAAATTACCAAAACGCAAAATGTATTTTTGGAAACAATATCTTGAGGTACATAAATTAATCTTAACCTTTTGGTGTTGGAGAGAAAAGTGCTAGCATAAATAAAATAATAAAATTTGTTCATTTTTTTGGAAATTAGGTTTTTGTTTCGTTTCAATTGTTGCAATAAACATTGCATATTTCTATAATTATTAATCGATATTTTTTCCGGCTTAACTTCCCTACAATATACCCACTTAACCTCAAATGTAAAACAATAACTTATAAATTACCATTTATTCGTATTTAACGCCTAAATTTTAAATATAGTCAAAAAGCTTTGAAATCTCATTTGGTTAATATCAAAATTATATTTTAAATATATTCATAAAGCGAAAGCAGCGCTAAAAAGTCTCCAAAATCCATTTAAATAATATTAAAAGCCATTTGCCAAAATTCATAGCATACTTTTTAGCGTTGTATTTTGATTGCTGGAATAAATTATTTTTTTCCTTTGCACTGTGGCATAAATTAGTTGACTTAACGCTAAATTTAAGTTTTCTGTGCTATTTTTGCGGTCGCATTTTTTGCTTTGTTCGCTTTTCCTGTTCGACATTTTGAATTCAGTCATTTCCATATCAATAACAGCGGGTGGGCCGTGTCCAGCGGGGAGGTCAGCGGCAAATCGTTAACATCAGGGACAGGGACAAAGGGAGGGGGAGGGGTGGTGCCACAGCAACAGCGACTGCGACAGCCTCACTAAAATCGCATTTGGCTCCGGGATTATTTGCTATAATTCATGCTGTCAATGCAAATTGAAATTGTGTCACGCAGCCAACTCAGCCGAGGCAGCGTGGCACAGCCATTGGGGCAGCCGAGGCAGCCAGTTGCCGTTTCAGTTTCAGTTCTTCAGTCCTGCAGACTGCAGCACTTCAGCAGCAGTTCTCTCCCCCTCTCTCTGTTCGCGTGCGCAAAATTTCCATTTCTCGTTAACTTTTTTTGTTTTCTAATATTCGTATATATTCTATTTTTAATACCCTTGCTTAGGGTGCTATAGTATTGGCGCTACAGATTTAATATTTTAACTGTCAAAGGGATTATCGATTTTTAATTAAGAATTAAGCAAGAATTGTTTTTTTTATATTTACTTATATATTTATATATAATTTAGCTCAAAAGGAAATAATTGGTTGGAAAATTATTGTGTTTATATATTTATAATTAGATATTTTTACACTTCGAGAAATACATCGCTTTATATATTATTCACATCATTTTTATAAGTTTTAAAAAACATTTTGTTTTTAAAACAACAAATTTTTTGAAATTAGAATATGTATTAATTTTTAATATATTCGAGTTTTGGGATTCTTAAAATTATTCTTGAAATAACAAATTTTATCTAAAGGTAAAGAGTTCGATCATTGTCAGATTTTGACAATGCTTCCAATTAATTTAGGTACAATTTTTTATTTTATTTTCTCAGAGTGCAAGTGTATCAGATATTCGGCACCGCGCTTAAAAAGCCGTTTTTTATTTGTGTGTCTTTTTGGTGTCACCGCAATTGTTGCCCAGCGACCAGTTGTGGGACGCAAAAAACGCTCCCTGGCAAAATCTCAAAACACAAATGGATTTTTAAATTACCCTCGTGGTAGTCAAAAAGGCAAAAAACCATAAAAAAGCGAACAATTTTAAAAAAACCATCTAAAATAATTTGGTTTGTATCTTTTTTTGTTGGCTAGGTGCATTGAATTATCTGACTGCATTCAGCTGCAGTTTGTTGAATTCAAGTGAATACTCGTGAATATATTCGTATTTATGCGCTCGGCAAATGCGTGTCCTTTGGCATCGGCTGTGCATAAAGCCACGTAACAGAGCGTGGAGCACGTTTAGCAATTTTTTCCTTTTCGCACAGAAAGCAGAAGTGGACCGAGGAGGAGGAGGAGGAGGAGCTGGTGGTCCTTTGGCTGCGCTTTTTGCTGCCTGCGTTGAGTTATGTTTCTTGTGCCCGGCCCGGCTATTCAGATGCAGTCAAGCGGCTGGCAAGTTTAGCCAAAGCCCCCCTGCACTCCCCCCCCCTTTGCTGGCTTTAATGCTGTGGCCTGGCGTCCCTTTGAATTTATTTCGCCTGCAGGCGCCACTTGCATAAGCCAAATGCAATGTCAACCAGTTCCACTTGCAGCTGGCAGCATCGATATTTTTGGGCAGCAATGACACCAGCTGAAGCGGGAAAAAACTGATTGAAGTCGCGAGCTTTTAACAGCTTTTAAAATTTCATTTTGAACTCTGTTTATGTTCCTATCAAATTCATGTTTTTTTTCTAGATTGAAGGGTTTTTGGTATAATAGACTTAAAGCTTTTTTGCGAGCTTTTACAGCATTACGTTTTATAAGATTTAATATAAATTATGTGTGCACAATTTAAAAAAAGTGCACATTTTTGACTCCAAATAAATATGTAAAAAGCTTTACATGATTACATATTTATATATGCAAATTATAGCTTTAAAGTTTGCATTTAATAATATATGTTTTATAGTTAGGCTTTCAAGTTTAAGTAAACTTAATATTATCTTTAGCTTTAATGTGCTTTAAAAGCTTTGCTTATGTTTTACTAATCTCATGTCATAATGCTATCTATATGTATGAAAAGATTTATATTATTTAAGCAAACTCTGAAATTGTCTTTTAATCCAGCTTTCTTAATTTTTTCCTTTTCCTTTTTTAATTTTTTTCTTGCCAATTTCTCTAAATTTTTTGCTAGAAGTTTCAGTTTTAAGTAAATTTGTTTTCTTAAAGGTGCTTTAAAAGCGCCGCTCTTTAAAATTTAAAGTGAACCAAACACGGCAAACAGATAATCAAATGGATGGGTGGGCGTAGGGGGCGTGGTGCTAAGCAGCTGATTTTCCGCCTGTTTGTTTAACGTCAGCGCTAAGTAATTGGAATGCTTCGCATGTTGATAAACAGCCAAATTGACAGCGGGCAAACTTGAATTTATTGCCACAAAAAAGACAAGCCGAAGGAGTGCAACCGGAAGGGGGAGAAAGTGGAAAGAGAAAGGTAACACACAAGTAGCTGTTAAATTATTCTAAATCAATGAATTGAAAGCTAAACTGAATGCAATTAATCAAATGTGAGGAGCTAATGCCAATTGCATGCAGCACACACACACACACAAACGGACACACACAGACAAACCACAGCTTCCTTCCGACCCTTCAGCCGCGTTGGCAACACTTTCTTGACCTGCTCAATGGCAACAACAACAAAGCTACAGTTTTGGTTATCTATAAATTTTACACACGTGAGAGCACAAAATGTGGTGTGCGTGCGTGTGTGTGTGTGTGAATGTGTGTGTGTTTGCCTTTGTGTGATCCTTTAGGCCATGGCTACGTGTTTACAGTAACACATGCAATTTGTTGGCCCTGTTTGCTGCCACAATGTTGTAGTTTTGGTTACCAGATGTCTGGCCAAGAAATATTTGTGTGTGTGTGTGTTTGTTTGCGGTGAAAGCCACGTGCTGCACGGTCATGTAGCTAGTTGGCATGCCTAACTAGCTGATAGAAAATGTCATTAGTTAATTTGAATAATTTCCGAAATTTACATTTAAATCGAACATTCAAAATTCGTGCGGTGCTGATTAATAAGCTGCAAAGTGCTGCCTTAGGGAATCTCTTTGCAAAGTTCGTGCTTTACGATTGCAGCTGAAATTTATTAATGCTTATTTACTTAACTAAAATAGAATCAAATTTGATTATGGCTTATTCATAATAATTTTAGTTACTCTTTTAATCAGCGGCTTATATTCTGAAATACGTTTACAAGTTAATTTAATTACATGTTTGAACTAAACTAGTTCAAATTATGTTTGTCAATTTTTCTTTTATTAAACAATTCATTTTCATTTACATATTTACGTTTATATACATTTTTGCTGTTAGCAACAATGTTGAGCAACATATGTTACGGCAGCCAGCTGAAGCATTTGCCTGTGTTGCACTTGAATGTACCAAAGTGTGTATATACATATATTGTAAAGCAGCTTATATTATGCACATATATATACATATTTGTTATATTTATTTTATGCATATGTTTCTTAGGTTTGTGCATATGCTTGTTGTCAGCAACAAAGCTGCGCAGAATATTAATTTAAGCTTGAAATTTATTTATACTGCAGTTGCACTGTTAGCCATCAGTGTATGCAGAAAAATTTCATAAAGCCGCTTACAAGCACTTATACATATGTATAAAAAATGCGTCATATATTATATATGTTTCCAATTCTTAAAAAAATAATTTTAGGCAAAGTTGCGCTTGTATACATGTTTTGGCTGCTAGCAACAATGCTGCGCAACATTTGTGCATTCTAGTTGGCTGCTGCAGCATTTTAGTTTCTCAAAATACATTAATTTGTCTTATAAATGTATATTATATATAAATATTACATTACATATACATATTTATATATATATTATAAATATATAATTTAGTAAACAAACTAAAACATAATTCTCTCGTTGATCTGCAGCATTAAAATATTACGCTCACGCTCTCGCGAGTATTTATGCTGCCTTACACCAACGTTTGGCTCTCACAGTAACACCAACAGTTAAACTCACCACGCGCGCTCTTCGCTTGTGTGGTGATGGTGGTTATGTTGCGAGACGCCTGCTGCTTGCTGCTGGCCTCTGCACGTTACGTTACGTTAGTTTACGTTGTGACTTCGAGCCGTTTGGACGTGTGAGCGCATTGTTTAGGCGTTTTACCAACTAGCTGCGCTACGCGTGCGCGCGCCCTTAACAAAAGCAAAACCAAAAACAATAATAACAGCAGCAGCATTAACAGTAACAACATCAACAAACACTGTGGCTAGCAGCATTTCTTGTACAGTGGCAATAAAATACAACACAAAAACAAAAAAAGGCAGCGACGTCAAATTACCGGTTTTGTTGTCTGCGCTGTGAATTTTAGCGCGGCGGCTGCGTCGCGTCGCAGCTTGCAAATAATTGCACGTTTTTGTCTCCTTTTGTTGTTTTCGCTGTTGTTGTTGCTGCAGTTGTCGAGCGCTTAAAGCAAAGTCGGAAAAGTGCGTTGGCTTTTCGGCTGTGCGCAAAGTCGCTAGAAAAGCTAACATAATTTTTGTTCAAATTAATATGCAGACAGCGCGCTGCGCATTAAAATATTTAAGAAAATCAAGTGCAAAGTGAGCAGAAAAAAGGAATTAAATATTTTCAAAAGCAAATAAAAAGTATTTAATCCATACTTTGAGTGTTTGTGAACGCGCGTGTGTGTGCCATAAATATAATAAATACCATAAATATAAATATATTTAAATATCAGTGTATGCAATTAGTATAAATGTTATTAATAATGTTCGTAAATTGCATTGTTGTTGCTGCTGGCGGAGTCTAAAGCGGATTATTTGCAGCAGCCACGTTAAAAAACAAACAAAAGCACAAACAAAAGCCTGTAAGTTTTACTATTAACCTGTCTACCTCACACAGAGTGTGTGTGTGTGTGTGTATGCTCGCCATGTTGTTGTTGAATTTCAGCCAGACACACATGACAACAAACGTGTCCAAAAACAAGCCAGGCTGCTCTCATCGGAAGTGTTCGACTATGATACACTCTGTACGCAATTTACGATGAGGTCAAAGATGCATTCTTTTGCCCGTTATTTGCACAAAACAATAAACCTAACCTTTCCAAAGTTTAATGGGTGAAAAATATTTGGGAATTTCAAACAATTTGGTTTTTTTTGGGGGCGGCAGAAAATCCACAAAATGTTGTTCTTTTGTTTGATGCTAACGTTCATTTAATACCGCTGGAGCGGACAGGGGTGTTGCACTTTGGGGGCAACACATCTGAATTTTCGACAGTTCATTTGCAACATATCAATTCTGGATGACAGCAGGTGCTCGACAGAAGCTAGACACGTTATTTTCTCACTCGTTTGCATGCTTAAAACCAGAGATTGTTTTTTTTTTGTGACGGGTTTTGAAATTTAACATAAGCATATATACAAAAAAGATTGCATTTATCAGTTTGTAATGGCCAGTAAAAAGCACAGAGATGATGTTTACAGAATGTTTTAATTATGAATTTGAGAGTATTTTGTATTTTATTACTTTTTGAGAACTGTGTAAATATTGCTTGATGTGATAGAATATTAAATTTTTAATTTCATTTTGCCTGGGTTTGAATTCCAGCCTAGTTTATATGTGTTTTAGCCCAAAGTTAAGTTTAACTTTATTCTATATTTTAATTACAGCAAATATATCATAAATATTGGTATATTGGTTATATTGGATATATTGGTTAATTAGCTGGTAGAATAAACGCAAGTAAGAACTGTAGAAAATGAATGGCTAAAAATATTAGCTCAAACACAAACAAATTGTTTCTTCAGCAGTTTGTTAGTATAGAGTCCGATTAGTGCTTTCTCAGCAATTAGTCAGGCCAAGTAGAAGATTTGAACTTTTTTCCATTTATAAGTTTATCTTGAGTCCAAGTTCTTTGCTCCATTTTTGGTTAATTCAGCTAACTGTTGCTTTTATGGCTTCGAAAAGCTCTAATTGAATCGGACAATACAGCGGCCAATTAACAGTCGCCTAAGCTAAGCTAAAATACTTGGAAGCAAACAAAAAGAAATAAACTAAACCAGAATTAGTGTGTTTCTTCTTCTTGTTGGACAATTCACACTTTTGGCTTGGCTCAGAGAGTTCAGTTCGCCAGGTTCAAAGCGAAGGCGAACGTAAAACTTGAATACCAAATGAGACAACAAAGCGGGCAGCACAATAAAAGTCACATTAAAACGTGTACGAAACGACAACAACAACAACAACGACGACGACAACACGTGAGAGAACAACGAGGAACCGCAACAAACAAACCAACCGAATCCCAACAAAAAAAAAAAATCAAATGCTTGAGATACAAGATACAAATGTATCTGTTCGTATTTTGGCTGCATTTTGCATTTACACGCTGTCTGCATAAATATTTTATCGCGACGAACTAACAGCTACTACTACGATCTGCCAGATGTATTCATTATTCACAAAACGCTTCTCGGCAGACAACAGGCAATTCATTGCCTTTTCGGGGCCGCATGCTGCACTCATAAAATATAATTGCTGTGAGCTGCGAGATACAATATCCACATTATCCTCTGCTGCTGCTGCTGCGCTTCTTTTGCCTCGTTTCTAGTTGGAATGTCGCGCCAATCAGAAGGCAAGTCCAGTTTAGCGTCTTCGCCAGCCGTTGCTGCGGTCTGCGGCTTGTGGCAAGTTGGGGCAACTGCAAGTAGCAGCAAATTGTTGTAAAACGGGTTTTTTTCCTTTTTCTCTTGCCTTTTTGTTTCTTTTGTTGCTTTGCTAATGCTGTTTGCTACTAGATGTCGTGCTCTGTCTCTCCCTCTCCATCTCTATCTCTCTCTCTCTCTGTCTCTTTTTTTTTTTGTTAACTGGCTCTCTTTTGTTCTCTTTTGACCACAACAAGTTGGCCGGGAGCAACCTTTCGTTAGCCGCTCTAGCTACCAAAATGAGTTTCTTGTCGTTGCAGCTGTCGCTTGGCCATCCTTGCCAGAACCCGTGCCCCTCAATTCCTGCCCCTACTCCTGCTTCAGCCTGGACTCGCTGTGCGATGTGGCAAATATTTATTGTAAATTGCAGCGGCAACCTGTCGTCCAAGCCGGTTTTCACCTGGCCACTTTGGGCAGACGAACCTGATGAGGTTTTGTTTTATTTATTTCCTCTTTGTTTGTAGAGTATTCGCTTTGGCCCAAAATAATGAAATGAAGAATAGAATTAAGTTAGGTGCCTAATCTGTCCTATATCAAGGTGCAAAACGTGCAGTATCGATATCAAGTCCACACAGATAAGGCTTCTTCACATTTTCCTGTTATTTTTTCTTCTTACCCGTTGTTTATATATTATAAATTACAGATGCGGGTTTTTAAATAAGCTATTAATAGACACTATTTAACAATCTTCTCTAAATATAAAAGTTGTCTTAGTTTGCGCTGACCAGTTTTTACACAATTTCCGACCAAATTGATGGATTTTTAATTTGGTTAAACACATTCGTTGAATATCTATTGTTTTTTTTATATTTATTTTGTTATTAGTTGTTATTTATAAATTGTTGATCACCATCAACAGCCGAGTCAGTGTCCTTCTAATGTCTCTCAGTCCAAGCTTGTTGTTATACTAAGTTTATGAAAAGTTCGAGTAACATACAATTTTCTTAAGCTCTTAATATTTAAAGTTGGACCAATATCAAAATTTTATAAAAAAAACTGACTTACTTTAATTGGGCAAAAATTTAGTTAAAATATAGCGCACATCTTTAACATATATGCAATGTAATTTACGAGAACTTTAAAAATAACTTTAAAACAAGTTTTCTGTACAATTTCTGTCCTAGTTTTTCATAAATTGTTCACTGGCTTAGTTCAAATTTCTAAAAGGCAATTAAACTTATCCCCTTATACATTTTCCTCACTCCCTCTCTCTCTCTTTTTCTTTCTCCACCTCTCTGCAATTATCTGTTACATGTGCATTGTATATTTTACAGCTTGCTTTTACATTTTTGACTGGCAGCTTGCCGCTTTGCCACATCATGGGGCCAAGATAAAGCAACTCATTTCGCCCAGTTTGAAGCGCCTGCTAACTAACCTCAGTCAAGAAAACGCAAGCCGGCCGGTTTTAGTTTATATCATGTCTTGTCTTTTTTTTTTTAATATTAATAACTTGTTTTGTGCGCAACACACACACACACAGCTCGAAGCTCTCAACTGCTCGTTAATTAACATGAAAATGCGACAAAGTTTTTGTTTTTTGTTGTAATTTTTGCTTTTTGCTTCGTTTCTGATTAGTTTCGTTGCGTGCCAAACACGCGCTGAGTTATGCACGGGAACGAGCCCGTAAAATCGACCTAGGTCTTTGTTAAGCTGAATTTATGAATTGATAGATACATATTTAAAGATACATTTGCTTAAGCTCAACATCTTTTGTGTTCTTCTATTTACACAGCTGCACAAATTTGGCAATTTGCATGGGAACCCCCCTCGCAGCCCTCACATCTCACGCACACTCTGCAAATGGTAAGTCGTTCTCTGATATTTGCTTTAGCCCATTTATGTGGGCGTGTCGGCCCACATCGATGACGTTTACAAACTCGAATTGACCCAAGCAAACACTTAAAACAAGGCCCACAATTCAACAATGTGAGCGTTGTGTTTTTTGTGTGTTGGTTTGCCGTACGAGAGTATCTTTGAGATACACGTAACTAGTGTGTAGGCCGCACAACATTTGAGAACCGGTTTTCACATTGGGCCACACTCGAAAATTGTTATGTTATATTATGTTGTGTTAGAACGAAAGCTTAATTGATGCATGCCATGAGATGTTTTTTATTTATTGCTTCTTTTCTTCTGTCCCAGCTCTTGAGACAGAGCCACAGATACATTCCGACACAGCAGCTCGATTCACAGCTGGATCGGTTATGTCATGCGGCGTTTAGTCTGTGATTGATGAATCGCATTTAATTCCCAATTTGAATAAGGAAATTCGAGATTGCTTTTAGTTCGTTTGTAAAACCAACAAACTCCCAAATTGTACTGGCTGCCCCTTGCCACTTGCCACGGGCAACAGGTGTCGAGGTGCATGAACTGACGTGGAAAACATATTTCTAGTTGGTTCTATATATATATGATTGCCATGTGGACAATTTGCTTTTGATTGTGTAATAATGTGAATATCATATAGTAACAGATTGTTGTACTTCTTAATTAATATTATTGTCAGTGAATGTTGAAAGGGAAATCAATAATGAATCAGCAAAGTACTGATATTATAGTACATATTTTTGTTTGCCTTTTATGATATGAGAAACACTTAAGTTTATTAATTTTTTCTATATTATAAATTATGTAGTTTTCCAAGTTGTTTTCCTATAGAATATTATTATTATTCAGAGTTTCTGGCTATTGCACCATAAACAGAGTATTGCGCAATCACCCTGTTCTGACTGCAATTTTGTAATTGTTATTATTTATTTAAAACCATTTTAAGTCCTACTGATGCTTTGATGCAAATAGAACATTCAGATTGAGTTGAAGTTGCTCTGGGATTGAACAGCTGCTGTCAATGACTGACTGTCAATCAAACAACCCATTAACAGCAATGTTCCATACAGAGTTAACAGTACAGTTGCATAGATTTTATGTAAAATTTGCGACATTCTTTGCTGACAAGAAAAGGCAAAATGTGAATGTCCCTAAAATAAAATATCTATGAAAATGTGAATGAATCGATATTTTTGAAATAAATAACTGAAGTATTCTAGATATCTGTGCATATTAAACCTTTTAAGAAATTTTAAGGCAATTTTAACAAAATGGTCAATCTCAAAGACAATCAATATCATGTCCTGTCATAAAAATGTTCTTATTGAATTTAATTTCTCTTTTTAAATTAACCCAAATTTCGGAAGATTGTATTCTTTATTGATTTAAAAAAAAAGTTATTGAAATAAAAACTTGTTATTTAAATATTATTAACTTTATCGAAAGCTTTGACTAACTTTAATTTTTTTTTAAAGAAAAAAACATGTTCTAACATCTAACATCTAACTGTACTTTTCTTCGTTGCGCTTGAGACGCAGCGCACGTTTCGCTCTCATGTTAAGTGCTGTAATTGCACCGTTTAGCCATAAAAAAGTTGATAGATCTACAATGGTCCGCAAATTGAAAAATACAGCGCAATCAATTGCAAAATGTATAACCAATTTTGGCAGCACTCACAAAAAATGCGAGTAGCTTATTAGTATGCGTTACCCATGGAAAACGCGCCATAAAATGTGGCTGTAGCTGTATCTCTAAATATATATCTGTATCTGTATCTGTAGCTGTATCCGTATCACGTGCCAACAGCTAGCAAACTTTTTGAATGCAGCCAACCAATGTGAGTTGCGTTGACCGATGGCTCGTCAGAATGGCTAATAGTTCACTGCTAAAATTAGTTAATTGGCGAGCACTTTGGCCTTTTCGAAGCTTTTGCGAATTTAACACCTGAAACGGTACCCGTATATAAATATAGTTTTATAGCTGTATCTGTTACTGCATAGTTAACTGTTGATAGTTTCAACTGGGTCACAGTTCGTATATTTTGTTTTTTCTAAATTTATTGAGCTGCACAGGAATTGCCTTGGGCGTGTCCAAAACTGTGTCAGCAGTCAAAAGTTCACTTTTGTTTTTACATACTAGCATGCATATGTATATGTATATCCAGATGCAGATACGGATTAAGACACATATATAACCTATATACATATGTAAGTTCAGCTTCGCCTGCTGCATGCTCATTAGTGTTAATTCAATTAAGCCGGGCTGACCGTGGCACTTTGGCTAATGAGGCAGGCAGTGGCCCAATGGCTCAATAGCTGCTATTCAACTCGTTTCAACACAATTTGTTACAATTGCATTAATTAGGCGCAACAAATGTGCCACAGACGACGACGTACCAGGGGGGGAGGTAGGGGCCAGATGCCAGCAATATGCAATTTGCATTTATAGCAATGGAAAATCTCTTTTATCTCTTTTATTTCGTAATTTACAAAATAGTTTTAGTGCACAACTTGTGGGGTCCAGTGTGTAATATGAGTGTTTAATTAAAAAAGTATATGTACACATGAATGTATATATAGATATCCTGTTATGTAAAATGGGGCTAAAAAGGGTAGCATAAGGCATAGAGAACGTATAGGAATTAGAAAGTGATACTTCGCTCAAAATTATAAAATAATAAAAGCTAATGTTTTTGACGGGAGAGGTGGGAGAAGCAAATTTTTAGTATTGGTTAAAATAGTTGCTGCTTTATTGCTAAAACCTAATTTTAAAACGCACTACAAAGATATGAACGAAAAATATCAAGTTTTTATTCTTCAGCCATATTAAGGTACAAAAAAAAATACTATGTAAGTGCTGGGTATCTGATAGGCGAGTTCGGAATTTCCCATTTATTTAACTTACAGCATCGAGCGACACTTGCAACTGATTGCATAATTAAACGCACAACGCACAATCGCTTTCATTCATTTGATTAAAACAAGTGGCAAATGCATATGCAGAAAACGTGAGAGTGAGGCAGAAGGCGAGAGTAGCGATGCAGGGAGGCTTAGAGAGAGACAGAGAGCAATTATGCTTAATTAGAGTATAAGTTTAATAATTAAAGTGCACAGCTTGTTGTCATTTATTGGCTTAATGAAGTTGACCGATGCAAATGCAATTGCCTTGCAACTGCTGCCACTTCTTAATGGCTCAATTACAAGTTGAAGGCGTTGTCACGCCCACTTCAGAGTCAATCAAATCTGGGGAAAAGCTGCTCGCTGCTCGCTGTTCGCTTCTCGCTGCTGCGCTTGTCAAGCTATCAGCTCTGACAGGCGTCAGGCTTGATGCTGCGTTGCTTATCAAAACGTCAAAGTCAGTTTGCAACCCTTCAGAGCTAGTTGCTAGCTGCAACCCTAAACCAACAAACTCCCACCTCCTTTTGCCCATCTCATTTATCACAATTTGCATGTCAGTCACGCTTACGCCATGCTACTTATATGAATTGCGAGCAATTTATCAGCATTTACATTATCTACTCGCATCGGCTGACCCAATTTTTTGGGGTCCCAACAGCTACTAAAACACAACAATAAAACAATTATACGATAGTGTACAGTGGTAAAACTGGTTTTACATTAAAGAAATTCGTTTCTGCCAACAAAATATTTCAGTTTTAAATGTTCTTTACCTCAGATTTACTTTGTTACAATAAATATACAATTATTATAATGGATAAAAATTTTAATAGACGCACTTAGATTTTTCAACTAGATGTTTACACTTGTTTACGTAGTAAAAACATTTTTTTTTGTATATGACTATATGACTTGGCTTTAGATACATTTGCCCCACTGTGCGCCGACGCAAATAACTCTGCGGTTCCACTGCGCAGAAATGTATGCTACGATTTTTGACCAAATTTATCTAGCATTCTCGTATGTTTCTGTGACTATCTGTAGACCTGATTCACAGTCGGACACATTAACACACACACACGCACACATACACACAAACATACATAAACACAATAGCTCACTCTACCATAAGCCATTATCATAATGATTCGGCTGCCAACATTTTCGTTTGTCATTCGCAAAGCTATCAAATGAAATGCATATCAAAGTGCGTCAGTTGGCAAAGGTGCGACTCACACAAACACACACACACATACACAAGTGCTGCAGCCGTTTACATAGATTTGCCATTAGTACGGAGTAGAACCAGCTCAAAGGTTTCAGTTGCTATCAACACGAATATCTCAGCCATAAAAGTCTCGTTTTCGTTGCTTACTTTTTTGTTTTTCTTATTGCCAAACTATTTGTATGCTGCAGATAACGTGTTAAAGGGGGTGGGGGAGGCTCGTATCTTGGTTGCTCATGTTGCTTGGCCAGTTATTGTGTGTGTGTCTGCGTGGGTCTCCCTTTCTCCCACTTCCTTGCATTGTTTAGTAGCGCGCGCTTTTTGGGTAGCTCGCAGCTTGCGCTTCCTTTTCCCAACATGTTTTGTCTCTGTTTGTGTACGTTTTATATGTGTGTGTGTGTGTGTATGTTTGTTGTGCAAAATAGTTTCATATTGCAATTTATTTTTATTGGATGGCAACGCGTTTCGCTCTTTTTATTTTATATGCATTCCTTGCAATCCTTGTGCTTGTCCTCAAGCTTAGCTTCCGCTTCCGCATATATATATGCTATATCTAAAAAGTCCATCTGTAAATTTCGTAAAAGCAATTCAATTTCTGCTGATATTCATTGAAGTCGTGCGTAAATTCGATACAGCGATAGATCCACAATTTGAATAAAGTTGAACTGAACTTTTGCATTAAATTTATATGATATTCGGCAAGGCGAACAATGTGGCCAGGAAGAATCAACAAAAATTTCCAAAGGAATGAATCAACATTTAACCACCACCACCACCAGTGGCAGCAGCCGCACCACCGCACCATTACCACCCGCCACTCAATGGCAAACTCGTGCTGATGCCGTGTCACAGGCGAATGTAAGGACTTGGTGTGCAAATAAGTTAGTGAGGGGGTTATTAATGACTGTTAGATACCCTGAAGCTACATATGCTTAAAATTTTCCTAATTAAACTATTTTATTTGTATATTTATTATTAAATAGGTTTCAGTCACGCAGTCACATACTTAATAATTTAAAATTTAATGTGATTTTTTTTTTATAAAAATTTTAATTCGGACTGTTTAATTTTGATCAAAAATGATAAAGTATGAAATATTTATATTTCTGTTTAAAAGCTCATCTCGAATTAGTTATTTTTAGAGTGCAAACGCAGCATACCTATTTTGTTAATTTTTAAAGGGTATCAACGGCAGGGACATCAGCAATCGCGTTCGTAGAGCATAGCTAAGCATAAATAAGTTGTTAAGCCGCCAGTGTACGTGCTTTTCACGCAGTTGGCAACACTGACACGATGCGCGAGTAAATGTACATATCTATGTATGTGGGTGTGTGTGTTTATATTTGTACATTTATTTGTATATGTGTGTGTGCGTTTTGTGCTGCTATCAGTACGGAAGTTCGGCCGCTGCAGCCACCACCGCATTTTCAATTTCAGTAAATTGAATTTTCGCTGCCGCAACAACAATGCGCTGTAAAACACCCAACAGGCAGAGAGTGTTGCCAACCACAGCTCAGAAACACACAGACACAAGCCCACTTTATAGGTTTGATGCGATTAGCCAAAGTTTAACTCATTGATAAACTGTTTCGCGTAGTTCGCCTCGCAATACAGCTCGCATTTTATTGTCTGATTCGTTCTTGGTAAGGTTTAACAGGAGCGCAGACGCGACGAGGGGAATGGTTCGTCCTTGTGCCCCTTTTAAATTTATTGCCGTTAACAATTATGAGCGATTTAGTGCGCCATTTTGTGGCCAGACTTCGCAATTGATGCGATTTGTCAGGCTTAAACGTGATGATACTTTTTGATGGGTCCGATTATGAGAAAAAAGGTTGGCTACGAGAATTACTGTGACTAAATCCTTACGCTACATTTCGCAGCCCCAGCAAACTCTTGACAAGATTTGTGCAGCAGATAAAGCTAAAAGCTAAAACAAGTAAAAATACGTTTTGTAAAATATGACATCATTGAGACGCAAAGTTTTCTCAGTTTGATGGTGAAATCTTGTAATTTAACAGATTATTTGCAAATTGTAGTGTCGGGACTTTTGCCCTTTCATTTGGTAGTATACCCTGTGGTTTAAATAAAAAGGGGTTGCCATGCTATTCAAAAGTAAGATGGATATATTTATATATATATATTTTTTTGCAAATATTGTCAAATTATTTAAATCTATCTAGTTTTGTGCAAATTATTGTTCGAGTGGAACAGTTTTGCTGTAAAATAAATAAGTTTAGTACTGCTTAAAATGAAATAAAACTTGCCTAACTAAGTAGGAATAATAGTTATGTGCAAATGTGTTTAGGGTATCTCCTCGTCAGACGCTTCCGATTATAGCATTGTTACTTGTTTTTTTGTTGCAGAGTTGACAGAATTTTAATGACAATCTCCCTGACAATTGTTAGCCGGTTTTTGCTCTGTTTTTATTACTTTCTGTATATACTGTTTTTTGTTTTTTGTTGGTCGCATATCTTGTGTCAATTGTATTTCCTTTTTAAATGTCCTCTCTGGCAATTATGCTTTCCTTTTTAGCAAACAATTTCCTGCACTCTGGCAGCCCATGCAAAATGTTCAAAAGCTGAAAAGTTCATTGCAGTCAAATGCATGCGATAACTGACCAAAGGAGCAGCACAAAAAGAACGTCAGTCGGGGTTGGGGCAGGACATGTACATAAGGAAGCCTTCGAATAGACGGCGCCACATAGGCGAGACAAAAACAGACGACCAAAGACAGCATAATCATAGCCCAGTTGCACTTAGCGGTATGCGGTTGCCATGGGAATGCGCTTATCTTGGTCTTCAAAGGATTTTTATTTGTACTTCTGCAGCTGATTAAAATGAGTGAATGTTTATCTTGATATAAAATTAGGTTGTTTGTCTTTGGCCTGCTAAGACGCTTTGAAAAGTGCTTGCGGCCCTTTTCTAAGCCCTGTACGCAGTTATTTCCTCTTTATTTTAATTTATACAAATATCAACTTTTTTAAATAAAATTTTTAAGCAGGAGCCAAACATATTTTGGCCCAAAACAATTAACAACGTAGAGGTTTAAAAAAAAAGGCTCGAATACCTTAGAAATATTGTTAGACAATAATAATAAATCATTCAAAAAATCAGACTGCAAGTAGTATATTTCTCATGTTATGATTTCCAACTGGGAAACTAAAACTCTGATTGTCAGACACGTAATCACACACACATATGCACGCACGCACACAAGCTAGACATAACATGACCAACTGATTGTTTCTGGTCAGGTTTAAATCAATGAGTTTTGCAATTGGTCTGCTGGCTAATGAGTTGAAGCACTGAGCATTGGTTATATTCAGATCATGAATAAATGTCTGGCAAACTGAAGAGTTTTATGCAATTCCTTTCCATTTATTTTTTGCTTTTTTGGCTCCTGCCAGACGAAGCGGGCGGCTTGTTCTAGCTGGCTGCTCAACTTGGTTGGGGGTTGATTTTCCAGTGCAGTCACAGCCCACAAACGGGGTGGTTTTCCTTCTCGGCTAGGCTGACTCACGTGCAGCCTGCCACAGTGGCTGCAAGGCTCTGCCGCACTGTTCATTATATTAAACAAGTTTGCGCCATAAACGACGCTGCCAGAGGCGCACAGACAGACGTGCAGCAAGCACGCACACACACACACACACCAACACACACCAACACTAACACCAATACACATGCTAACAGGGTTGGTTGCCTGTTATCCTGACTGTGTTTTGGCCATAATAAAGTCAAGCGCATGAGGCGGCAATGCGACAGCTCGGCAGCCGCATGACTCATGCAAGGTGTGTTTAATGTGCATTTTAAGGGGGCGTGGCCGGCGGCTTTGACTTGTACCTGGACTGAGCTTGGGGCCGCCTGTCAGCGGCAAATTCACATTAAGCAGCTCAACTGCAGCTTTTTAGAGGCTTTTCGCTGGCACTTGGGCAGCGCTCTTTGTTACCCTAGCAATCCTATTTCATTTAATTGGGCATATTTGTAACTAAGTGAAGAGTTTTTACGGAGTATGTAGATTAAAATGTTAAAATAAGAATAATATATGTTTTTAATAATTAATATTTAAAATTGATCCATTTTATTTTGAAATTTCTCGATTAGCCAGTAACGTGCTTAAATCCAGTTACAGGGCATTAGCTAGTCATGCAGTCTGACTTTTAACTGGATTTTTTGTGCCTGGCTCGCTTGTTCATTCATGTGTTTGTAATGCAGTCGGCCTGCTCGGCTTTTTATACATGTTCCTGTGTTGTTTGTAGTAATTTGTGGAGTTTCCTTTTTTGACACACACACACACACACACACACCCTCGTATACATTCTCATAGAGAGAAAGAGCGCCACAAGCGGACAGCAGACTGTCTGCTCCAAAACACTTGTAGACTCATTTGCCGGCTGCTGTTGTTGTGTTTATTCATTTGACAAGCGTACACTGTGCGAAATGTTAGTGTGTGTGTGTGCGTGTGGTGCGTAATTGGGACTGTCCAAATATTTGCATCTCATAAGCTAGATGTGGGCTGCGTCCTTTGGCTCCAACTCTGCCAATCGGGCGGCAATTCTGGTTGATGAGCGCCCGAAACAGCTGGTGGCATTGTCCTTGTGCCGCACGCTGATTGCATTTGCTTTGTTACTGTTGTTGTTGTTGTTGTCTTTCTTTGTGTGTGTAACGGGGGAAAACTAACGAAAAACAACCCCCGCGCGGACGCGACGCGACGGTGGTTGATGCGACCGTGACAAAAATCAATATGCGGCCTGCGAGTTCTTCTTCCTGCCTGTTTCATATTTTCGGGGGCAGCAGCAGTGTTCGAAAAATGCCGGCAAATGCTTCTTCTTGTTATTGCTGTTTTTGGTCTTCTGCTGCGCTGAATAAACACACAACACACACAAAAACATACACAGAAACACACACATAAACATACAAACACACTCACAGAGAGGGTAAGTTTATGTTAGGCTTTGCCTGCCGCAAGAGTTGCATTTAAATTTTATTAGAAAATAGCAAAGGGTGCCAGAATTAAGCACTGTGAGGGTGTGTGTTCTGGGTGTGTTAGCATATACATATTCAAGTGTGCGTGTGTGTGTGTGTGTGCATTTACTTTGCATGCCCCAACGAATTGCAGCAAAGAGCGGGCAGGCCACAAACAAATGTTTAACGTTTTGTGCATTGCTTTTGAATTTTTTTAATATTTATGCTTTTGATACCGTTACACAAATGCAATGTGAATTCGTCACGTAATATTTAATGTTTGTTTTTAATTTGATTTTTATATTAATTTAAAAAATCTGAAATATTTTGACAAAATTTGAGTTACAAAAAAAATTTAAATATATTTGAAGTAATTTGACAAAAGTAACATTACTTAAAATATGATCTTGATTGGTTTAAATTAGAACTTTATGCCGTATATTTTTTTGTGCCCAAGGATCAATGTACTTTCTTACTTTACATATTTTGTGATGAACTTTTTGGAGTTCTTTTTCAGGCTTCGCCCACATCGCGTGTTTTGGGTATTTATTATGTTCTTTTCTGTAGTTAACTAAAGTTGGCTCCGCAGCGAAAGCAAATCAAATGATTCATGCGGCGCACGAAGACAGCAAAACAGGATATTATGCCAATAAATAAAAATGAACTGTGACATTTCTTTTATGTCTACAGCAACCCCCTACAATGCGAACACACAACCCCAGCCCCAGGCCAGCCCCAGGCCAGCCCCAACCCCAACCCCAAACCCAACCCAAAGCCTTATTTTAATAAGAAATTCTTTGCGTGCTAATGAAAAAATAATCAGCAGCTCATTTCGTATGTATTTTGATTGTGTGCTAAAATGCGCTTAGAACTGTAGTGTGTAAAGAGGGGAAGTTGTGAGGGTTTTGTGTGCCTTAATGACTCCATCCAGGGATGATTCACCGCGGCACGTTTGACTGTCTCTCATTTGTCAATGTGTTGTATTGTCTTCCGTTCAAGAGTTGGCAGCACTTTCAATGATTGGTTCTCAGCGAAACTTTCAAACGCTTAGCTGTTCGCAAAGTTTAAATATACCGCACACTCCACTCCACCCTTCTCGCTTGCACTCTTGCTTTCTCGTTCTCAAACGAGTGTATTCGTATAAAACAAACACTAAAAATTAAATATATAACTTTCGTAGCAAAAAGTTTAACAATAATGCATTTCGAAATGTTTTATGCTTTGCTAAGCCGCAAAGTTTAACTGAGACAAAAACAACAAACACACACACACACACACATTCATACGCATGACTCCTTGTGCCTTGTGGTACCCCTCTTGCTATGCACCCCCCTTTGGACTCCCTGCTTTTGCTTAGACAGGCATGCAGAATTTATGGTATTGAAACACGCAAAAGTTCAGTTGGAGTCAAATCGAGAACTTGGGCGCATTGAAAGTGCTAAAGCACCACACATACCCTCACACGCAGTCACACTGTACACTCAGAGAACGAGACGTATAGAATTATAAACGTATTTGTATTTCGATTTTTTTTTAATTAAAAAGATTTTGAAATCAAGTTGAAAACTTTTATCAGAATAACTTTCTTTCTTTCCATGAATTTTGTTATAGAAAAATGATGTTTTTGTGCAGCACATTCTACGTTTTTCTCTCAGTGCACATACATACAGACACATGTGTTTGCGCCATTTGCAAAAAGCTTTGAGCCCAAATCCCCCTGAGGCTTAACCCTACATGCTCCTTAGCCTCAGGCAGTCAGCCTCACTTCAAGCTGCTGTCTGATATACAAATAGGTGTGGTGTGTGTGGTGTATGTGTGTGTGTGTGCGTGTGGGCTGCTGCCTTAAGGGGTGATTAACCTTTGGTTTGCAACCACTTGCTGCCAGTCGATTGCCATATCGCTAACTGATTTCAACATATGGCCAACAGCTCGCACTTGACGAAACCTTCGAAGCTTTTTTCCAACAACCTATCGTGCACTTTGCCTACATTTCCCTATAAATTCCCACTGATTGGCCATCAGCCATGTTGCTATTGCTGTTGTTGTTGTTCTTGTTGTTGTTATTACTAGCCAGATAATGGGCCTGATTGATTTCCATTTAAGTGGATTTGACTAGCGGTAATGCGATTATTGCCATTTTATTTCATACGATTTTCCATATACATATGTATATACCACTGACATATACCATTGTTTATCTGGCAATCTGACAAATACTTTTATCAGCCAGCACGTACTCTTGTGGCCATAGATACGAGATAACTCGATATGCATATTTGTTTGCTTATTTAGCTGCCGATTGTGGGAAGCCGTCATCCCCAACTCAAGTAACACAATTGGATGGGCAGGAAAGGAAAGGAAGACAAGCAGTGGGGTGCGAATAAGTAATGAATGCTGAGCAGTTGCTGCAACCATGGAGACAACAAGGTAGTTGGCAGAATCGGAATAATCGCCGAGAGCATAAATAGTAAATAAGGTAAATCAAAGCAGAGAAAGCAAACGGCATGGGTGAAAATGACGATGTAGAAAAAATAATTTTACTTATACTCAAGTTGGCTAGCTCACTAGTACACAAAAGATCATGGAGGACAACAAAATTAATCAAAATAATAGAATGCAAAATGAAAATAAAAAAATTAATTGCTTTTATAGGAAGATAAGTTAAAGCACTCATGACAGGACGACGTAATTTTCACTCAACATACACTCACAGATTCATAAAAGTATATGCTTTTTTGACCAAAAAATTCAAAAATATTTTATTTTCAAAAATGAATATACTTTAAATGTAGAATCAATTTATAGTAAAAATCATGACCAAAATGCCATCAAACGCGAAAATTGGTTCAGTTTTGACAAAGTTATGGGAGTTTGAAATATAGAAGCTATGGATCAGAGAGCTTTACATGTCAAAAATTTTGTCGATTTTGGCATGATTTTTGACCAAAAATTTGACCACCTCAAAATCGGCTCAAATGTTGTTTTTTATGCTAATTGTGACAAATACAATCGATTAAAAACAGAAAATCGCAAATCTAAATTTTGAAAAAAAAATTTTTTTGAAAATTCATAAGGGGGGAGTACATGCTTTTTTGACAAAAATATTCAAAAAAATTTTATTTTCAAAAATGAATATATTTTAAATGTAGAATCAATCTGTAGGACAAATCATGACCAAAATGCCATCAAACATGAAAATCGGTTCAGTTTTGACAAAGTTATGGGAGTTTGAACTTTAGGAGCTATGGATCAGAGAGCTTTACATGTCAAAAATGTTGTCGATTTTGGCATGATTTTTGACCAAAAATTTGACCACCTCAAAATCAGCTCAAATGTTGTTTTTTATGCTAATTGTGACAAATACAATCGATTAAAAACAGAAAATCGCAAATCTAAATTTTGAAAAAAAATTTTTTTCGAAAATTCATAAGGGGGGAGTACATGCTTTTTTGACCAAAAAATTCAAAAAAAATTTTATTTTCAAAAATGAATATATAATGAATGTAGAATCAATCTGTAGGACAAATCATGACCAAAATGCTATCAAACATGCAAATCGGTTCTGTTTTGACAAAGTTATGGGAGTTTGAACTTTAGGAGCTATGGATCAGAGAGCTTTACATGTCAAAAATGTTGTCGATTTTGGCATGATTTTTGACCAAAAATTTGACCACCTCAAAATTGGCTCAAATGTTGTTTTTTATGCTAATTGTGACAAATACAATCGATTAAAAACAGAAAATCGCAAATCTAAATTTTGAAAAAAAAATTTTTTCAAAAATTCACAAGGGGGAGTACATGCTTTTTTGACCAAAAAATTCAAAAAAATTTTATTTTCAAAAATGAATATATTATGAATGTAGAATCAATCTGTAGGACAAATCATGACCAAAATGCCATCAAACATGAAAATCGGTTCAGTTTTGACAATGTTATGGGAATAATAATACTTAATACTTCACACAAAAGTCTTAAGGTAGTATTAAGCATGGTTTAAATTAAAAGTAAGTAAAACTGTTATTAATGGGATTAAAGTTAGATCGATATTATTTGAATTTTCAGCAATTATTTTCGATATTTTAGTAAGCTGAGTTCATTAGCATATTGATGGAATGGCATTTAATGCGAAAAAGCTGAAATATGATTTTAAAAAAAAATTATTCGGCTTGCCTTTTAATTGCACATAAATTTGCATTTTAATTAAATTCTGCACAAAAGTGCTCATTGCTGATTTTTCTTCATATTATTATATTTTCCGGAGCATTTTTGAATAGATTCAAAGCAATTCCCAAACAATGAATTACTTAAAAAACTTAAAAGCATGAGGCAGCTGTTGCAAAAATAAACAATAAACACGGCAATGTCTTCAAAAAAAAATTACAATCGAATTCATTTGAAGCGCCCCGCGGGTAAGGCAGACAAAGGAACTGCCCAGCAAATGAATATGTTAAAAGGCGGAGAGGGGGCTTGAGGGTTGGGCTTCGAGTGCGCTTGTAAGCAATTAATGTAATTTGTCTTGCTCTCTTCCCATTCTCTTCCTGTCTCTCCCTTGCCCTCTCTTTCTCTCTGTGTTTGTGCTGCGTCTTGGGCCAATGCGTCGGAATACTGGCATACAAATTGCGTATACGCCGCGTGTGCACATCAATGGACACCCCTACAGATTTATAGGGGTGTTTAACAGGGTGGATTGTTAGGAGCTTCACGCACCATTTAATTTACGGTAAATATGCCAATAAAATTTGAAACATGATGCTGCCCTAAACAAATTTCAAATGCATATTTGCTTTTAGACACAAAGTAACCAAAAAAAAGAAAGCTTATAAAATGTAAGTTAAGAACGAACGACTAAAAGATGCTCATTATTTGGACTAAAGACAATTCGAAAATGATATTTTGCTGGGTATATGAATATGTATTGCCTATAAGATGTATTTACGACATAAAACAAACAATTTCGCTTTTATTACCTTTTTGGGACAAATTATTGGCTTTCATTTATTTTGGTAAATTGCGTAATTATTACCAACATTTTTTCTAAGCATGCTGACTCCAGATGTCCTTTTACCTATGTGTAGGGTATGTTGAAAAAAGCATAAATAGGTGACCGAAAAGGTCCTTTGACATTTGCAAATTGGCTGTGCCCAGGTCTGATAACTGTCGTGGACGCAAATGGCCGGACTGCACATTACGTTTAATTAAACGAACTTGAGGGCACATCAGGTGTTGAAATATTTTCAACAATAATTGCCAGTCAGCAGTGGCTGCTGTCCTGCTGCTCTGTGTGTCCTTCATATTTGCTGTGTGCATAAGTGTGTAAGAGTGTGTGCAATAACACAGGATGTTCGCCACATAAAAGTCAATTTTAATGGGAATTTCATGTAAACGAGACTAAACCAAATAAATTTCCATCATTTTGACAGATTTTTAAAAATAATGTTGAAATATATATTTGAAATGCAAGTTCTGTAGCTTTAATCAAATTAAATTATTGTGAGGCTTCACTGTAGTTGTATACGTATATGCTTCATAGGGTTTTCATTATAAATCCACACGTTTTTGTTTGTTTTTGGCAACGCAATTTGCAACATTTTTGTTTGTTGCGTTGTTTTGGCTGTAAGGGCTTTGTGGTCGGTATGGGGATGTAGTTGTGCCTGTGGCTGCACTAAATTATTAACGCCCGGCAGGTAAGGCAACCCACGCACACACACACACACACACACTGTCATACACGCACCACAAACAGCTTAAGCGTCATAATTAACTGCGACATTTTTGTGCTGCTTTCGCAGCAGTTTTTCAGACATTTGGCTAAACCAATTTGCCAGGTCTTAGATTTTAAGCATTATTAATGGCCTCGTTGTTGTTGTTGCCGTTGTACCGAGTTGCCAGTTAGCCAGCTTTTCGAGGCTTTTACTTTTTATTATATTTCATTACCTTGCATATTTAAATTTCATTTTGGCCGTACAGCTGTTCCGGAGCCAAACACAAAAGAAACGAAGGTAAAGCCCGGCTGGCAGCTGTCACAACTTAAATGTCAGTCAGGACTTCAGTGAGGCGTGCAGAGCCAATGAGCTAAACACGCATACATAATATATATATGGCCAAAGGACGAGGGTCGTTATGCGTATTGTTTGCCCCTTGGTAGATAATTAAAACTAATTGTTTGTGTTTGTAAACAAAGCTCTCAACTCTTCAAAAAATATCAAAGTTTATACATACCAAACAATTAAAAAACGATAACTTTTTTTAAGTATCGAAACTCATCACTTTTGAGCGATGTTTATGTGTTTTTGGTTTATTTTAATATAATGAATCTGCACAGGACATTTAATAATTTATATATTTTTATAATTATTATGGCATATATTTTTAAGTTCTGCTTATATAGCTAATTTAAACTCAATATCTCAAGGTTTTAAACTTATTTAAAGTCTCTTACGATTTGGCCTTGAACTTGAAAACTTGTGATCAAGTTTTATAACAAATTTTCAAATGAAAATTTTCCCATACAGTGCCAATAAACTGCTTTTTCTTTGATAGGACTCATTTCGGAAATGTCAGACACATATTTCTGTTCTTTTATTAGGCATAAAAATAACGCCAAACGCTGTAAAGCGAAATTTATAGCATTGCTTTATCCTGTTCTGTCTAGATCATTACTCTATGAACCGCCTACTCAGTGTGAATGAACTATGACTTTGTGCAGATTTGTCATTCACAAGGGTGCAACTGTCTACATTCATTTATGACATGGGAAGCGCTAAGCTCTTGAACTTTGACTCAATCATTTCAATTTGTATTCGAGCGCTTTCTCTATTTTCCTTTATAGACTCTATATAGTAAATAGAAGTAATTGCCCTCGTAACCCATCCCGGAATTCATAATGAACGCAACCCCATCTAAAGGCGCCTATAAACTTTGTTATTACATTTTTTCGTTATTTATTTTATTTTTTTGCCAGGCTTTGCTTTTACGAGTCCTGCTCGCAGCTGTCATTATCCCTTTTTCGCCTCCCTCTCTCTCTCTCTCTCCTTCTCTTGGCATTTTATGAACGCCGTCACGTTTTTAAATGCAAACATTTAACATTACACTGAGGGCGTGAAGGGATGGAGTGGGCTGGGCGGTTATGGGTTGGGGCTTGGGGGAGGGCGTGCGGTTTTTCGGCATTGAGGCTCTTAACTATTTAACAGTCGTGGAGCGATTTTAGTTTCATTTTCATTTTGTGAATGGCGCGAGTGAAAGCAATTTACACGAATTTGGCCGAGTGCGAAACGTGTCTTGGCCCTTAAATCTTTATGGCCGCGAATTGGGTCCGGCCGAGGCCATAAACAGACAGCCCCAATATACACACACATGCAATCTCTCAAATACACACAAATAAACTATGTTTGGTCAGCAATAGAATGGATTCGCTTTGCTTTTGCCCATTGCAAGTCGGTCAAGTGGGCTTGGCCACAGCTTGGCCACTTCCCGTTCAGCTCTTAAGTTGTATCGTTTAAGCTGCCACATTCAGTTGCACTTTCACGCCTTCACAGACACACACACACACACATACAACTTCAACTTTAACTCCGGCTTAGTTTGTAGTCTGCTTAGATAATTTTGCTGTTGTTGCAACATTGCTGCAGTGTTTCGTGTTTTATTTTTGCGCTTTGTGGCAGAGCACTTAGTTGCTATGCTCATTGGGCTTTGCACTTAAATTGTTGCCTACTTATTCGGGTCATAAGCTTGAATAGCGCTGAGCAGTGTAATGCTTAGCTGCGTACTGCTTTTAAAGCCCCAAATTATTTTCTGAGAAGCTTTATGCAAAAATTAATGTATTATTATTTGCTCAATCAAATTGTTGTATACAAGCAACTAAAACACTAAAAAGCTTAAACTAGTTTTTTATTTATTATTCTTGGAACCTTTACACAGTAAAATACTTAAGTAGCAGCTTCAAAAGCACACGGAAGCTTATAAATAAAAAAAACGTTAAATCGCTTTTAAAGCTGGAAACTTGACCAAATAAATAAAAGTGATAAGCGTTTTCAAAGTTTACATAGTTGAACCATTGTGCAAAAGTCACGTTCAGCCAGTGTCATTTGTGCTTTAAGGCTCTCTCACACACTATGAAAAGCCAAAAGCCAAATGGGTTGCAAAATGTTTTTAGCCCGAGCCAATTGTTGCACAGAAATCAGTCATGCAGAAAATGTAAATACAGAAATGCTGCAAAAAAGTAAATATAAAATACATTTGCCAGGTTTTGCCATTGTGCATGTGTCGAAAACAACAAAACACACGAATGCACAACGCGCTATTTAAATAAAAAAAAACTGGAGAATAAAAAAGCGAGTTGCACTTGAATATTGCACATTCTATTGCAATTTTAAATAATATAATAATGTCCTTAAATTGCTTGAGAGTTTTAAAGAGCTTGCAGTAACCCTAGACCAATTGAAGATTGCATTTCTCTACTTCAGCGGATGGCTCAAATTGAATTACTTTTGAGAAGGTCTCTCAGTCGAGTTAAAAGATAAACTTGAGCTGAGAGAAACTCAAACTTTAGCATTGACTCGCGCATAGATTGAAGTTTGCGAGTAAATCTTATTTACAATGTTTTTCATCTTGGCTTACAAATTGAAATACTTTTTCAATTGTTGGCGCGAGCTCAGTTGCAGCTTTCATAGATATTGCAAGTTTTCCATGAGTTTTTCCACCACCCCCCTCTAATGTCATTCGATGGATAAAGTTTGGTCATACTTAATACGCCCTGAATGACGTCATAAGTTTCATAGATGGACAGGGAAACGCTATGTTTCAGTCGCAGTTGCAATTAATGGCAAAATTGAATTTATGTCACGTCGCAGCAATGGAAAAGCAGACATTTTCCAGGCGCCTCACATACATAACTCACTGGCCAGCCGTTAAAATGTTTGTCATTCCCATTTCCATTTCGGACCCTGCCAACAGTTTTCGCAAGTGCTTGATGTGCCGGACGTGATGTTCGTCTTAAACTGGCGGATCCAACGGCGGTCACGTGGCCCCGCGGCTCTAAATAGAACTTGCCGCAAAGCGGTGGCAGTTAATTAAAGTTGATTTTAATGCTGAGACTTTAAGTATTTTTAAATTATATAACTAAACTAACATTTCTTAATCGATTTACAATGACAAAAACAAAAACTATACATAATATTTATAATTTTAACGTTTGTATTATTATTTTTAAAAATTGGAATACTGGTTTCTTCGATGTAATCGTTATTTGTCCGATTGTACAAAAACACATTTTTTCATCGAACAAAACCTTTTAGTTACCCTTTTTTTTATTACACATAAATATGCATTGTATAAATAAAAGAGTTGATTTTTATAAAGAACTGTTAGTTTTTACAACAAAGAGTTTACAAAAAAAATGTTTTTTTTAATGGGAATTCACGTATTTGTAAGTTTTATTTTATGTTTGTCGGATTGTTTTTTCAAAGTCAATAACTTATATAATGGTTGGACTTTCCGCGCACAATAAAAATCATGAATTCCATTAAAATACTGTAAAGTATTTTTAAAAATGTTCCCAGCCATTATATATTAATGCCAATTAAATTGTCAACCCGAAATACAATTTTTAAAAACTATTTGAAGCAGACATATGTTACGTTTAACTATTAAAGGAATATTAATAATAGCAAATTACGTTTTATAGGGGAATATAATTTTTCGGTATGCCACGGATATATGAATTTGTAAATTATTTAACTTTTTTTTTTAACCTGCCAACTCGGCACAATTTGCTTGCCACGCAACACCGCCTCTGTGGCATTTAAAGAGAATACAATTTATTCGGCGAATGTTAAATAAAATATAAATAATTAAAGATTAAAATGATGTGTAACCGAGGCGACTATCGAGGCCACCAACACACACACATAAATAACCGGCTCAACATTGTGTGTAAATATAATACGTTAAATCAGAATTGTAAATTGTGAATTTTCCATTTATGGGCAGCCTTAGCCCTGGGCAAGTTTTGGGCATGCAATCTATTAATACAAACACACACGCACAGCCCCTAGAGCCAAAGGGATTGCTACGAAAATACAGAAGCAGGAAAAAAAAAGAAATTGTATTTCATGGAAAATTAAATTTTCGGTACACAAATTCAATGGTCAAGGCATAAACATTTCGGCTGTCTTTCACCCTTCCCCCACACACTCTCTCTTTAGGTCTCATTCTTTGTGCATGTGTAATAAATGCCCTGGGTTTCTCTGCTCGTTTTGATGGGCTCTGCGTGCGCGTGTGTGTGCGTGTGTGTGTGTGTGTGTGTGTGTGTGTGTGAGCTGAGAGCCTGCCGAATGTCGTTGTCGTTGTTGCATTTGTTGTAGTTGTAGTTACATTTTGTATCCATTGATGGAAAATCAATTCTATTTTGTGCTCGGTTGGGGTTTACGTGGAGGGATGGGGTGGGGTGGGGCGGGTGGTGCGCCCCTGTTCAATCAATTCATGCTGCAGCAGTTTCATTTCAATCTGGTTGCAGTTATAACTTTTTCCAACAATTACTTTACTACACTTACAATTTTCAGGAGGAAGGATAACTGCTCAACACTCAACATGATTTTCCGTTTTCCACAAATTCGTATTTTTGTTCTTGATGGCACAAAAAAGAACGGAAATATCGGTTTTAATATGATTTGCTCCTGCATATGTCCGAAACATGCAGCTGGGACAATGCAGGACACCAGTCTGTGCGAATTAAGGCAATAAAAATTCCAATATGCCTGGCCATGTGCTGAGTCTTACAAACTATTCCCTTGCCAATTTCTTCTCCGACTGTCATCAGCTTTTCAGCCAAGTTGCATCATTTCTGCAGCAAATTGTGCAAAGCTTGTTGTTTTTTTTTTGTGCTTCGTTTCAATCACTTTCTTATTGTTGTTGCTGGGCACAACCTTGACATATGCCACGCCTACAGCATGCAGCCTACAGTAGGCTGTGCGACCTGCAAACTGTGTCTTTAAAGTTGAACGCTTCGTTGGTTTTTGAGAGCTCACCCCCCGCCCCCCGCTTTTTTGCTCATATGTGTGTTGAGGGGCTTTTCTAGTGCGCAACCCACAAAATTTTCTTATTACTTTACGCTTCAAGAAATTTTCCCACACTTGCGCTTAATTTAATTTTGCTACCCACTTTTCGTTCTTAGTTCTTTTCCCTTTTTATGTGCAAGCGGCAGGCGGCAAGCGGCAAGTGGCAACTTGCCGTTGCATATACTTTGACGTGGCGGCATCGCTGCTTCCGTCTACTCGAGTAAAACTTTACCGAATTCAACCAAGTTTTACCTCAGCGTCGGTTCCTGTCTCAGTTTCGCACTCTCCGTCTCACTTACAGTCTCAACGGTCTTAACTCTTTCCGTGTTTCTAGTTTGTCAGTCGGCGGGCGCTTAATTAGCGCTTGATATATGAAGGTGTAGCAGCAAATTACTGCATCCATCGGAATGTAAAATCGGCTCAAACTTTGAATCAGCATTCGGTGGAAGCAATTACAACAGCAACTTTTCGCAAATGCACTTAAAACGTGCTGGCCTTAAAAATAAATTAACTTTGGTATTTGATAGAGAGTTTGAAATGAGAAAATAAAAATGGCTGTTTATAACTGATATCTGATATAGATATAGATGATATTAAAAGCTCTTAAAATTTTCAAGAAGAATTCGTTTATGTTAAAGCCCTATAATATATTGTAAAGAGCTGTTCAACTTTAATTAACAAGTAGATACGTTAAATTTCTCACTGCTTATTTTATTAATGTAACCTTTCACTATCAAAACGTATACTTTTATTTTATAAGTTCACATGATAGAAATCTGATTTTATTTTGTCCTCTTGCTTATAATATATGTCAGTTACAGTCAGTTATACTAACACACACACACACACACACACCCACACACACCGACAGGATGCCTTTCATACTGCAAAACTGCGCTCAGACAACTCTTGTGACTGATTTATTCGAGCGCATTTGATGTACAAAATTTATATTAAATTGTTTTATGACATTTTGTACGTGAGTTTCCTCAGATTTCATATTCTTCAGTCGCTTTTTGAGCAATGAGGAGTGCTTTTAAGATTGTTGTGACCTTTGTAAATTCTATAAAAATATTTTTTAATGGATTTTCCCTTCAAATTAATTTCTTTATTCATTTTGTTTCTTTTTGCAGGCCGGCAACATTAAGATAAATATCAACTGGCGGAAATGTGAGTACTTAATTAAATAATTTATTTACCTAAATGCGAGACAAGTTTCACACGCATGCAAATCAAAAAGAAGAAGAAGTAGAAAAAAAAAACCACAAAAACAACCCACAACAGTTTCGAGTTTGTTCATAAATCAAGTGTTGGACTGTAGCTTAGCTATAAAAATTGGACAGCGAACATTTGAATTAATTCGAATGTGAACGCACCTTCATTATAAAACATTTAGTTTATAATGAGCGAAAGATTTCCCAAAACGAAAGACTCAAACAACGAACCTGTCGATCTCTCGGGAACTTAATTACGCCCAATGATGAAAATTATATGTGTTCGCTGCGTACATACACGAATTATTCAGTTACATGTGCGTTCTATAGTTTTTGTTCTTCTTCTTCATCTTCTTGTGCTTGTTCTTGTTCTGGTTATTCGTCTTTCTTATGGCATTTAACACGCAAAGCTTCTCCCTGCTGCTGCTGCTGTTGTTAACGACCATTCATATTCATATACGGTTAATGTCTTTTTGTGTGCACGCCCCGTCCCCCCTTTTTGGCATAAGGGGCATTAAATTGTACCAGGCCGCGTTGTTTAATGTTGTTTTCCCCATGTGGCAGCGCTTTAAAACATGTTTGTTTTTTATGTATTGGTTGGCGCACTGGCCATTTGCCTGGGTCACTGACCACAGACAAATTCACAACAGTTAAACAGCTGCCAACTGGCCAGAGTTAGCCGTAGTAGCCAGAATCTCATCACAGCAATGATACATGCTATTTGCTGTCTGGCATCGAATTGCTGTTTGCCTGATCAGTTAGCAGTTAAGATTCCAATGCAGCAAATGGAACAAGCGAGAAAGGCGGCAAAACAAGCTAAAAGTCCAGATTACGTTTGTAAAACGGCACAGCTGACAGAGGCTCTTTAAATATCATGTATTAGCTATATAAAAATATACTATATGCTACTATAAAATACTGTTCGCTTGCATACTTCAATTATGCGTAAATTGAATTTAAATTTATTTAATTTAAATATGTAGCAAATATATAAAAGCTCCCGAAATAAACATTTAGCTTTAAATTTGTAAAATTTAAGAGTTATTTTCTTGATTTTGTTGTCTGAGTGTTTATTTATTTGTTTTAACTTTTAAGGCTTCAACTTTTGAAATTTATTACAAAAAACCACCACAATCGAAGCACTTCGAAAAAACAATCTCGAGTGAGAGTCAAGTGCTTTAACTACACATAATTTCATTGGAAATGTTTCATAAATTTATTAAAGCGTGTTCGTTTATTGCAAAATTGTTGACTTTAAAAGTCACTCAATATTAAAAATAGATGTAAAACGTTGGCAAAATATTTGAGTGCCAAATAAGTGATTGTTGCTTGAGGGTATTTAGTGAAATTAATTACCGTCAGTTAGTTGTATGCCTAAGATTTAAATTTATCTCAAGTGTACTGAACAACAATAAAATCGCATGAAGCTGTCAAGTGGTTTTTAAGCTTTTGCATCCGCAAAAAATGAATTTGTAAACTGCAAACTAGAATGAGAAACAATTAAAACAATTTCAATTACTTCTGCAGCGATTGAATTTTGTTTTTACTCAAACGGTATTATTAATTAGCATATCAAACTTCAGTGCATAATTAGCTTTAATGCTGCATAAGCTGTTTTAATAATTGTCGGTATTTTTCGCTGATTGGGGGCCATCAATTGATGTGATTAATTACAGCTGCCAGTTGACAACAACAGCAACATAAACAGAAACAGTGGAATGGAAAAGGTTTCTAATTTGCTTATTGTTTTTTTTTTGTCTGGCACTCTTATAATTGTTGTTGCAACTGGCATTAACTGCATTTAGACAGCCACAACGCAAAACATTATTTTCTGAGTAAATGTTTTAATTTGTTTTGCGGTCGCAAAAAAGATCCCCTTCTCCTCCACCTCCTGAAACGTTGTGGTTTAATTTTTGCGGTAAGCGAAATTGCAAAGCATTTCGCAAAAAGTGAAAACTTAGCTTTGATGGTATTTTTGCATTTGATATCAAATTTACAGCACAAACTAATGCTTGCAGCCTTTTTCAAAATGGATGAATGTAAGGATATACCCTGTAAAGTGTTGCACCAAATTTGAAGAGGAGTAATTAATGTTGCAATTTCTTAGAAGAGGTTTTTATTGAGAAATTTTTAATAGAATGTAAATGGAATTAAAAAATAACACTTATTGTGAATTTATTTCGCTACAATTATTTATATAAATAATATGCTGTTGTTTTTGTTTATCGTATACTTTTTAACAGCATTTGACACTCTTTTTATTTTACAATTTTTAGTACCACGGGGTATGTTATAACTTGTAATTTCTTGGGAACAGCTGGGTCAGTTGCCTATCAGAAGGGCCATCTGCAGCGCCCTTGCAGTTTTCCCAACTTTTCCCCACTTATAACTGTTCCTATGGCTTTGGGGTGTGGGAGCAAAATGTTGAAATATTTAAATAAAGTTTACATACTTCACTTGCTGTGGCTTCTTTTTTCTGTTTGCGTGTTGCCCCTTGTTTGTTTGTGCCACAGTGTTTGCCACTCAATTGGCGCCCATGTTGAGGCAAGTTGTTGATGCAGCTGGGTACGTGTAACTGGGCATGATTGAGTAAAACTCTGAACAGCACTTGTTTGATTTTCCACATATATACTTATATATATATAATATTATACATAAATATGTTTTCAAAAAATATATATATATTTATATAGTTTTATTTGCAAAGTTTACTGGAAAGTTTTTGCATTACAATGCTGATAGGAAAAATTTTGTGCGCATTGAAATGTCCAACTGCAGCCAAACTGAAAATTCCAATGAATACATATAATCAAAGCAACATTTTAGTTTTGTTTGCCAACTTTTGAACGATGACTTAAGCAAACTGTTAAAAAGCAACAACAAATGTACAACAAATTAATTAACAGCTGCCAAACACTTTTCTCGAGTTTCTTGATTTATTGTAATTGCGTTAAAAAGTACTTTTGAGTGCCGTTTTTTTTAGAGTTGTTTTCCAATAGCTACTTTTTTATACAATTTGTGTCCTGTTTGCGCTGGTCAACGGCTCAGTTTAATAGAGCGTGTTATTATATAAGCCATGTGTTACATTCAATTACTTAAAAAACTTATTTCTGGGTGTGAACGTCACGAGCGTGTATTGCATTTGGCGTCCCAAACCTCGTATCTTTCGGATCATGCAACGCTCGCGCCATGCAAAACTAACAACAGCAGCCGCAATAACAAAAGTTGCTGCCAATAACAGCAACAACAAAAGCAATTGAGCTTAACGCACAAAAGCTGTGGCAGCAACTGGACACAAAACATTTTTGGTGTTGGCTTGCAGCTGCTTTTAATTTTGCCACTAAACATTGGTCGACAAACCAAACACAAAACCAAATGTCGACTATGAAATACCTACACCAAAGATACGATTGATTGTGATAAAAAAAATAATATGTAAAAGTGTAATACTGTTAAAAGAAAAATAAAAAATGTAATATATATTTTATGTCAAATTTACACACACACAATCACTTAGACTTTTAATAATATAAAATATAATTAATTACAATATAGAATGTTAAATTGAATCGTAACTCGAAAGTTTCTTTTTATATTATGCTCTTTAGTAAAACTTTCATTTGCCCTAAAGCTCTTCGTTTTTATAGTGAAAAATGTTTGTAATATACCCTATATAAACACATATGTTTGGTCGGGTGTGAATGGTAAACGAGTGTGTGCAATTGCTTTGGCGATTGTGGATTCGCATTCACCGGCCTCCAGTTCCCTGGGCGCCTTCTGTCTGTTCTGTCTGTCTGTCCAATTGTCGAAGGCCTTCAAAGCGCACATTATAAATTGGGCGCAGCTCACAAGGGGTGCATTCTTCTTGCCTCTGTTGCAGTTCCAGCAGCAGCAGCAGCAGCCGCAGCAACACACATCGAAAACCAAAAGTCGAGAAAATGTTATAAATGGCATTCAGAACTGAGGCTGTAGTTGCCCAGGAAAACGCTGGACTGGGTTTGGTTCGTGGCATGAATTGCAAAATTTGTAACTGAAACGCGAAACGGTAAAGTCCCAATAAAAGTTGACTATCAAAGCAGCGAGAAAGAGAGATAGAGAGATGGAGAGAGATACCGAAAGCGAGAGAAGCAACTATTCCAATCAATTTACGTCCAAGTCGATGTCGGGTCGGGGCTGCTGAGGAGCAATCAACATTTGCCACAAAGGAGCGCGCAGAAGTCAGCCAAGCCAACTGGTCAAACTGGTTGACACAGTTGGCCAATAGTAACTGAAGTAAGGGGAGTGAGGGGCTGGCGGGTAGCAGGCAGCAGCTAAACTGCAAAGCTGTAGACGGTCAGGCAAAAAGTAGTTTGCAGAAAAAACCATTCTATTTTTTCCCCCCATTTTTTTTGTTTTTGCAGCTCATAATGCAAAACTGATGAGGGGGTGGCCGGGTCGGGTTGTGAGGCAGCTAACGTGATGAAAAGCAGCTAAAATAAAACAAAAGTCACTGCCACGGCATGCAAATTGTCTAAAAAACCGTTTCTCAGGTAACTGAGAAAACTGAGAAAGCTGAGCAGAGTAAGAAACTGTGACTGCACGTTGCCAATGCTGTTTGCCATTTGTTGTATTTGTGTGTAGAGAGAAAGGGAGAAAGAGAATGACCTGTGACATTTGACTTGGCTATTTTCACTCTTTTTGACTTGCTGCTGCTGCTGCTGTTGATGCTGTTTCTGTTGCTTTTGTCCATTCATTCGAAACGGCATCAAAGCGAATCTGTTGCCAAAGTTGGCAGCCAACTTCTTGCCAGTAAAACTTTTGTGCACTTTCTGCACACCTTTGCATCATTTGTATGCCATGCATTTTAAGTGCCTGGTCATGGACACGCTCCTAGATCCGCCCAGTGTCTGCAGCAGCCCCTTCTTCCCCTGCTAATTATATATATTTGCTGCTGTGTGCTAATTGACAACTTGCCAATGCAAGAAGAAAGCAAAAAAGAAAGTCTTCAACATGACAATGCGACGTTTGAATACTCTTGAGTATCACTAAAACCTATTCGATAGAATCCGAAAAGTTTATAATTGCATTTATTTTTTACCGATTTTGAAAGGAGGCAACCAGTTATATGCCTTCCAAATTTGGTGAATCTTTCTTTAAAACTTCAAGCAAGATATTCTGAAGTTTTGAAAATGTTTTTAAAACTTTAATTTACGAGCTTTAATCTATATATATTTTCATTTTGAACCTCATTTCTCATTTCTCTGTAACAAGTATTGTACGGACGGAAAAATAAAAAATATTCTTTAAATGCATAATCTGCACGCAAAAAAATAATTTAAATTTACCAAAATTAAGCACAGCTTAAAATCTGTTCTTTTTTCGCCAACTTGACATAAATTTTTTTCCTGTCCCACTTTTGCATGGTCTGCTGCATTTTTAGCTTCAATTTTTTGTTCGCCTTTCAGTTTTACAGTTTTCAGCATTTGCTTCGCTGTTTGCCCAAAATGTTTCCAGCTGTGACGCGTCTAATTGGCCAGCAAAGTGCTGGTCTGGCCACTAATAAATATCATCGTAAATTTGCCTCACTTTAAGTAGATTAAATAAGGTATAATAAGATTATTATTATTTTTATTATTATTAGCTGAAATTTTGCTGCAATTCGGCTCTCAAGTTGGTTGAAAATGCTTGCTCAGATGCGCTAAAAGCATTTAATTTTTACTTTCAATTATATAAAGGTCGTTTAAAATTAGGAACTTGCATTTCAGTAAATGAGGGTTACAAATAATCGACTTAATGGTGTCTTTTCGATAATGGATTATCCATAACATTGTCAGAGCTGAACCGATTTTCATGTTTGATGGCATTTTGGTCATGATTTGTCATAAATATTGATTCTACATTTAAAATATATTCATTTTTGAAAATACAATTTTTTTGAATTTTTTTGTCAAAAAAACATGTACTCCCCCCTTATGAATTTTCAAAAAATTTTTTTTCAAAATTTAGATTTGCGATTTTCTGTTTTTAATCGATTGTATTTGTCACAATTAGCATAAAAAACAACATTTGAGCCGATTTTGAGGTGGTCAAATTTTTGGTCAAAAATCATGCCAAAATCGACAACATTTTTGACATGTAAAGCTCTCTGATCCATAGCTCCTAAAGTTCAAAATCCCACAACTTTGTCAAAACTAAACCGATTTTCATGTGTGAAGGCATTTTGGTCATGATTTGTCATACAGATTGATTCTACATTCAAAATACATTCATTTTTGAAAATAAAATTGTTTTGATTTTTTTTTGTCAAAAAAGCATGTACTCCCCCCTTGTGAATTTTCAAAAAAAAAATTTTTTCAAAATTTAGAATTGCGGTTTTCTGTTTTTAATCGATTGTATTTGTCACAATTAGCATAAAAAACAACATTTGAGCCGATTTTGAGGTGGTCAAATTTTTGGTCAAAAACATGCAAAATCGACTGACATGTAAAGCTCTCTGATCCATAGCTCTAAAGTTCAAACTCCCATAACTTTGTCAAAACTTAACCGATTTTCATGTTTGATGGCATTTTGGTCGATTTGTCATACAGATTGATTCTACATTCATAATATATTCATTTTTGAAAATAAAATTTTTTGAATTTTTTTGTCAAAAAGCATGTACTCCCCCTTGTGAATTTTCAAAAAAATTTTTTCAAAATTTAGAATTGCGATTTTCTGTTTTTAATCGATTGTATTTGTCACAATTAGCATAAAAAACAACATTTGAGCCGATTTCGAGGTGGTCAAATTTTTGGTCAAAAATCATGCCAAAATCGACAAAAGTTTTGACATGTAAAGCTCTCTGATCCATAGCTCCTAAAGTTCAAACTCCCATAACTTTGTCAAAACTTAACCGATTTTCATGTTTGATGGCATTTTGGTCATGATTTGTCCTACAGATTGATTCTACATTCATAATATATTCATTTTTGAAAATAAAATTTTTTTGAATTTTTTGTCAAAAAAGCATGTACTCCCCCCTTGTGAATTTTCAAAAAAATTTTTTTTTCAAAATTTAGAATTGCGATTTTCTGTTTTTAATCGATTGTATTTGTCACAATTAGCATAAAAAACAACATTTGAGCCGATTTCGAGGTGGTCAAATTTTTGGTCAAAAATCATGCCAAAATCGACAAAAGTTTTGACATGTAAAGCTCTCTGATCCATAGCTCCTAAAGTTCAAACTCCCATAACTTTGTCAAAACTGAACCGATTTTCATGTTTGATGGCATTTTGGTCATGATTTGTCATACAGATTGATTCTACATTCAAAATACATTCATTTTTGAAAATAAAATAGTTTTGAATTTTTTTTGTCAAAAAAGCATGTACATATGTTATATGCACAAATAATGTTAAGCTTCATGTTTTAGTTGTTATGACACTTTCAAGGAGTACAGCGCTGTCAGGTAGATCCAACTGAAAAGTTCTTGTTTTAATAATAATTTTATTAGATTTGTAAGTTTACAAGCTCTCTCAATTGTTTCTTCTATTGAGTTTCGATGTAAACCTGTTCTTATTTATTGATCTACCCGCGTATTACGAATAATTGCATGTTCATACACGAGTTGAGTAATTGCAAAATAAATGGAAAAAGCCGATGCACTCAATGAAGAGATTCAGTTATTTAGCTGCTGCTGTTGCACATATGAAAGCAATATGAAGGGGTCGAAGGAGAAGGAGGCGGATGTCGAGTTGTGCGGCTCTCTGAACAAGTTGATTCAAAAGCATTCGCATGCACATTGCCGTGCACTTCAAATGCCAAAAGGCAGCCAAATACCTAAGCTGGAGCCTGTTACCTGTGCCTCTGCCAGTGCCTCTTTGACTGGCGTTTGGCGTTTGGGTTCTGGCAGCGGTGGCTCCTGCTCAATGGCTCTGCTATTAATACAAATGCTCAGAGCGCTTTGACAGCTATGCAGCAGCAGCAGCAGCCATAGAAGCAGCTTTTTTAGCCCCACTCCTGGCTCATGGCTCCATCTTCTCCTGCCTCTTTCGTGATTATGTCTGAAGTGGATTGTGCTCTGTGTGGCATGTGGAATATCGCACAATGAGTTCAACTTGAACATGGCGAGGACAAATGCTCGGCGGATTAATTAAATGCGAAATTGTGCCCTCTTTTGCTTATTTAAATATATTGTGGGTAATGTGCTTGGCAAGCTACCCTCAATGAAGTCCGGATATGCCTAAACGCATTTCTATAGAACTTGTGCATAATATTTTTATGCTCTCTAACTAATAACATTTGTTTTTCTTTTTTTTTTTAATGTTAACAGTCAGGAGTCGACTTTTACAACATTTAGAAAATATTTATATGTTGTTACAATTATATGGTAGTATTGCTCGTGTATAGCCTATATAATGTTCACCTTTAAAAATCCAATTTATTAATTTTTTATTTTGTTAAAAAATTTCCAAATTGTTTTTTGTTTTAAGTCTCCATATCTTCATCAAATAACCTCATATATCTTATATAATAAAGAGCCTTTTCACATCTCTATTTGTATTTGTAAGACAGCAAGACGGACATTGCTCAATCCGAATATGGTCTTTTCACTTGAACGAAAAGAAAAACGATAAAAACACGATAGAAAACATATAAAAAAACATATTTTCCTAGCATACAAAGGCCAACGTTTTAACCTTAGCAAAGCTTTTGTCTCCAATGTTATTTTATGAAATGCATTATTCCACTTTGTTGCTGATGTTTTTGTATTATTGAAAGATTAATTTTCCATTTGCCAAGGCTGTTGCGTAAATTATGCTTTCGGCTTTTCATACGCATGCACACAGTTTCGAATGCAACGAACGTTGTCCTTGCGAAGGTATTTATATGGATTGCTATTGTTCTTGTTGGTGTGTTATCCATAAGCTTGTGGAGCGTAAGCAGCTTATGGCAGATTTACAGTTGTGGGTTATAGTCTCAGTCAGCGGTGATGGGAAACGAATTGGGAATGCCACCTCGATTGCAGCTAGAGAGTATCTATAAAATTTGCATGAGCGTTTAATTTCTGCTTGATGTGCTGCTATGCATTTCGGTTGGGCCAATATTTATATTTGCTTCAAAATTGCAATAGCTTATGCGAAGGGGGAGTAATGGAAGAGGAGCAGAGAGGGGGGCTTTAAGAGATTATGTGTGCAGCTGGTTGATAGAAAATCTCTAAATCGAACATCGTCATATTTTGCATTCAATTTTCTAGCAGTTTGTTGAGTCTAAAGAAACAAAGTGTTGCTGATAGAGCGTTGGCGAGGGGTTGACAGGAGGGGGGTGTGGGCGGGGGCGTATATGGTGTGGTGTTGTGTTATGTCTATCGACAACTGCCTGACAACTCTGGGAGTCGATGCAGAAATTGCAGAAACTGGAAAATTTTCATATTCATGGGCTGCTGCTGCTGCTGTTGCATGGCAAAGGCGAAATTCGCATACAAATTGTTTATTTCCACATTGAAGCTCAAGGAATGAACCGTGGTAGGGGAAGGGGGTGGCGGTATGGTGTATGGGGGTAGGGTTAGCGAGCGGATAGCTGGTTCGTGGCTGCAGCATCTGCATAAACTGCGACGACTCAATTTGCCAAAAACCAACCAGCCAAGTGTGGAGCCAGCGCCAAATTGAGACAATATTTGCACACACGTTACACATACGCCACGTTGCATGCTGCCCATATACATGTGTGTGTGTGTGTGTGGCATCTATAAACGAACTTTTTGCATGATATTGACTTTGGGGTGCTCTGTGGGTATGTGTGTGTGTGGGATTATATGAAATGAAACCACGTAACAAAATGATTGCATTTGCCAAAAACACAAAACGCGAATAAATTTCGCATACATACACATATTTTTGGGCGTTAACATTGCCTTGACAGGCAATGTGTGTATGACATCGTGTGTGTGTGACTTTATTTTTGTGTGTGTGCGTGTATCTGATTGGTTGCTGTGCGTATTTACCCAATGATGATTCATGTGCAGCAACAGCGCGTAACACTTTAATGAGTTTTTGAACACATATAGCAATCGGTCCTCTTTTGCAATCAACCCCACTAACCTCTTCTCATACACTAGTCAAACGGTACTTTGCTCGCTTTTAAGTGGATATCTTTGATCTGCGAAAGGGATTCGGAACGTTTAGTTGAGTTTAAATGAAAAGCAACATATTCACATTTTCATACTGTTTTATTTACCTTGAAACTATTGATAAAAAGGAAATATATAGGTAACAGTTGGGATTTTAGAATTCAGATTTTAGAACTTTATTACTTTTGTAGCATTAAAGCTAAAAAATATAAAACAGTTGCTGATCAGCTGATTACATTTTCCATCTGTCATTTGTGTGCGTATTTCAGCCGAGAATAATCTTATTTTCCTTTTCTCTTTATTTCCATTTTGTTTTTGTTTTATTGATTCGTTGCATCGAAAGTCATATTGACACTTTAATGAGTCTGAATTTACATTAATGGCAACAAAAAAACACACACACACACAGATGCATCATTACACACCCACACAGCTGTGGGCTGAGCTGCTTTATATTCAGGATTCGCGCATCTATCGCGCTGTGTGGCTTGCCTTTTGTTTTCAATCCTTGTGTTGCCTTTGTTGTTGTTGCCATTGCTGTTGCTGCTGTTTGTCAGCATCATTATTCGCGCCATTATTTCTGGGAAAGTTATCTCGCAGCGTGACTTAAAAGTTAAGCGTATTCATTATGTCCTTTGTGGACGCTTTGCCACGTACAAGCAGACACCTAGTCCCTCCACCCACTGCGCTCCTCCCGCATCTGACATGCCCCTTTTTGTCGTGGTCGTTGCCGTTGCCGTTGCCGTTGCCAGCCTGTTGCCGCGCCTTTTGTTTTATTTACTTTTGCAATTTGTTTCGACTCAAGAGCTATGGCAAACAATAAAAATCCATTGTGCTGCCTGCGGGTTTCGTCGTGTTGCATATATATCCTTACGGCCCACAAATGCCCCTACAGCCACTAGCCAGTATGCTTTATCCTTTTTGAGTGTCTGGCAACGCTCGCTGAGCGCCTCTTTGCACTTAATGCTGATTAAGTTGCTGTCAGCGCCCTGCTTAATGCTGATTGCTAGCGCGCTGCGTTGAGCCGCATAAAATAAATTTAAGCTGCGCTTGCCACACCTCAGCGCCGAATCTGTATCTTTAACTAGTTGCAGGTATCACTGTAACAGTGGGTACCCGTGGGTAGCAACTGGGGAGCAGATGAGTAGCTATCATAAACAGCTCGACATTAGCTTGAGAAACTTCCAACAACTGTCAATGCTGATTACCAACAGTAGCAGCAGCATCAGCTGCACTGTCAACTGTCAACTGGTCTACACTTTAAACTAGACACACACACACACACACACACACATACACATACTCATATGTTCACACACCCGCTTAAGTAGCAGCCACTCGCATTAATAACGACTGAAAGAGTTTGTGTTACTTTGCCTCAGCTCACAAAAGTATGCACTACGAGCTCTAACTTATGACTGCCATACACACACACACACGCACACACACACACGCACACACACATACACACACACACATACACACACACACACACGCACACACACACATACACACACTAACTCACAAAAACACTCTTGCACCCACATAAAGTTCTCTAATGTGGTTGCTATCTTTACTGTTTTAGCAATTCATATGCCAGCTGTGAGCTTATTTATGCTTGCAAGTTTTTGTGTAATCAACTCCTTCCTCTCAGCCAACGACTATCAAGGGGTATATTACGTCTGCTACAATTTTAGGTAGCGCTCATGACATTCTCCCGTTTTCAACCCAACTTTGACGTTCACTTCAATTTAAGTGTCTCCCAAAAATTCAAAACTATTTTATTATCCTGTTTTTGAAATGAAATAAATGTTTAGCTGGAGTTGGTATAAATTAAGTGTTATTTATTTTGTTATTTATCTTATAAAAATGTTCATTTTTTAAGTTGTTTAAAAACCTTTAATTTACTTACGAGCGTAATATCTTATTTGCCCATGCTCAGAAGTTCAAAGAAAACGTTTTTTGTATATTTTGTTCTTCCTTTTCTTGTTTCTTAAAAGTTGTTGCTATAGCTAACTTTTTAATACTTTTTCTTCTGTCCAGATTAATGCAGATTTTTAAATTGAATTTAATTTGCTTTCTCACTCCCAATCGTTTCAAATTGCTTTGGAATTTGTATTTGTTTAAAAAATAGGGCATCTGCAAGTTAGGCAGCTAATCTTTCACATAAAACACATATTTTTAGTCATAGTAGATCTGCCCAAAAGTTAATTTTCAAGCTAAGCCTTTGACATACGACATAAAAGCTGAAATTTTGTGGGTTTTGTTTATTTTCTATTTTGTTTTGTAGTTTTTAGCTCATGACGAAAGTTGACAAAAATGTAGGCAAAAGTTTAGGTATTGTGAGTTTGCCTAGTGTATGTTGGTTCTGATCACCGTTTGGATATTTAATAAGTAGCTGACGTTACTAATTAGTGAACATTCGTTCGGATGGTATTTAGCAATGCAATTTGATCTGTTGCTCTTTCACTCGTTGCTGCTAATTAGATGTCGCCTCGACTTACACTTGAACTGATATCAATGTCAGATAGTAGAACATTTTCTAACTGATTTGTTGGTTTTTCTTTGCAGATTCAATATGTGCTCTCTAAAGAATGAATGCGAACCAGATAATTGCTGTAATTCCGCTAAAAGGTAAGTAAAACTCGTAATTCGTCAACTTCTGCTGCCAACTGCCACTTTCAGTAGTAAATAAGTAGATTACATAGCCCATACGCCCCGTTGCTTCTCACTTCGAACTGTTGTCCACGCCTGTTGCTAGGCCAAAGCCAGCCAAAGCTACCTTCCCATTCCATTATCGATAATGGATGCCATTGTTTCGCTGTCATTGGAGCTGCTGTTGTTCCACTTTCACTTGACAGACACTCGTATGTAGCCTCGCTGCAGAAGCAGCAAAGGCAACAACAGCAGCTTAAATCGCATTTGTCGCCTTTTCTCTGCATTGTTTGTTGTGTTCCGATACCCTATAGCAAAGAAGTGTTTAAAATAGGGTATCAATTTTTCTACATAAATTCAATTTTGTTTAGTTTAATTTATGTATTTAGTAATCAAAACTCAGAAAATATACTATCAGTTTTTGTTAAAGCAATAACAAATTAAATTTGTAAATTATTAAATATTTTAGTGGGTATCTTTCCGCCTATCACTGTCTACTATAAAATTTCACACTTGTTTGTTGCTTTGCTGTGAATCATTAGCAAAGCTGATAGCACTTATTGTCAGCATTGACGCTGCATGTGCATTGAAATGCTTTCAATTAATTGATGGCTTTAGCGCACTCTCCAACACTGTGACACACACGCATACATACATAGAGTATCTATACGGCTAAAATTAACGTAACTCCTATAGCTCTGGTTTTAACTTGGCTATTTAGTTGGTATCGTCTTGAGTGGCAATTGTGCCACGCCTTGTGGCTTGTTTGCCGCACAGCCAATTTATTTAAATCGCTTTCGAGTTTATAGAGATTAATGTGGCACTTTAAACCGACTTCCCCCCAGCTGGCATTATTTCATACTGCTGCTGCTGCATAAATTTGCCATAAAACTGTTGAATGGCATTAAGCTAGAATTAACATTAGCATTGAAACTATAAATTAAATAAATTCAATGGGATTTGCGCTTCACTGAGCGACCCATGTAAACAGTATACAAGTAGCTGGCTTTTCCACTGTGTGTATAAGTAAAAGTGTCTTGTATCCGAGAAGTGGCTGGGGTTTAGTTACGCTTCAGTTAGAGCTATGCTGCACGCAGCTTTGTGGCACAAGTGGCGTCTTGTCAGCGCCAGAGACGCCAGCGTAGCAGGCAGCACAGCCAGTGGCAAAACATTTCCGTCAGCCATTGTTCTGTTGATTAAGCGTTGCCATATGTTGCGAGTGCCTTTGCTGTCACAAAACTTAATTTCAAACAATGCAGCGCAGCGACGCAGCCACAAAACGAGTCGAGTGCAGGCTGCATGTTTACTCAAACACACGCTACCCCCCTCACCAGCTCACCCCCTGCTGCTGCTTGCTGCTTTGATCTATAACCGCTGGCAGTGTTTATCATTTGAGATTTAACAAAGCGCACGGCTGCATTTCAATTAACTCGAGGGCTCAGATAGTTGCAGCTGCAGCTAAAGATACACGTTGTCACACACACAGATACAGATACTCGTGATGGCAGCTCGGTTTGCCCCAGTTATGCACGCATTCTGCTGGTCATTCTGTCGGCTTTGTGGCCTTTATTGCCACTGGGTTAGCATTTTTATAGCATACTTTTCAGCGCTCGCCACTGAATTAACTATTGCTGGGACATTTAACAGCCCTGAGGGCTTAACTGAAATGTTACTTCATTTTCCAACTCAATCCTTGCAAATTTATTGCATTGTTAGCAACTGAAAAGTTTTAGAGTTCAAGACTTTGGGCACATTCTTTTTTTTGTCTAACATGTTCTTCGCAATTGTGGTACATTAATTGCCAACGCCTTCGTTTATTGATTTTGTGTCAAGGCAAAGCCGGAAAACTTTGGCTTCGGTTTTTCTTTGGCTTTTCCACGTAGCAGCATTGCAGCGCATATCGCAATTAAATGGAAAATGTCAGCCGGCTGACAGTAGCAAATAAATTCCACGATACGCGCCAATTGCCAACAGCCACTAATGAAGTGTTCAACTGGCAATTCCTAAAAGCTTAAATGTTTTTGTTTTTTTGTTTTTTTTTTTTTTGCCAGTGTAGTTGAATCGTGGTTAATGGAGATGTGGCTGCCTGTGGCTGCTGCTCCTGACTCTTCTTTGATTTGCATTTCAATTTAAATATATACTAAATATATACTTCATACTATGTGGCACAGTTATAATATATGGCTGCTTGGGGGCAGCAACTTGCTGTTGCTGCTGCTATTTCTTGTCTATTGCCTGGCACTCGAAAGTCTAAGCAGGGCTATAAATTTTGCATAGCGAATAAGCAGCCTGCGTAGCCTTAAAGTACCATTTTTATTTATATATATATATATAAAGCTATGTATATGGTATATAGTAAATGTGCTTGGGAGTTATTAAATTTATTATATGGCATATTTATATTTAACATTCGTTTTTGGCCTGTAACTACTAAGTAAACATGAAACGCTTGTAATCTTTTTATGGACTTACAAAAAGTAAAGAAAATTATTTAATATGTACAAACAATAATGATATTAAAGAAAAATTTAAGCTTTATATATATATAGTACTTCTACTAGCTCACTGAAAACACTTAAAAAACAAATAAAGCTCTTAACGCTATTTTCGCATTAACTTTTTACATATATTGCAATATATGACAAGAAATTAAAAATGTGAGAAAACTTGTGGCAATGACTGACATTCTGTCAGATTTATTAACATGGAAAAAGGGGGGGAGAGAACTATGTTCAGGTTTAGTTTTACAAACTTTCAGTTCTTAGCTCCGATCCGCCTGGTTGTAGTTTCTGTTATATTTGTCACGCCACTGGCACATTTTTAATTTGTGCAGCATGTTGCACGTCTAGTTGGGTGGTCTAAAGGGCGGCATGCCCCATTGCATTGCATATACGATGCAAGTGTTTTCGACTGGTTTCTATGCACAATTCTATGCAAACAAGCAGTAAGGAAAGAACAGAATTGTTGCCGCTTAAACTCAATTGCATTGCTATCCGCCGGGGATGAAGCAAGGAGCAGGGTGAACAGTTCGAGACTCCATTTACTCTTGTTGTTGTTGATGTTGCTGTTGTTGCTGCTGTTGTTGTTATTGCGAGCTGTGCTCGTTGGCATTTCTTTTGTTGTGCTCGCAGCGCTTTTCCTTGTTGCATGTCCAACAAAAGTAGAGTAAAGTTTCCTTATTGCTATCGTTGTTGTTGTACCATGTACCATGTTGCTTCTTCTTCCGCCGCATCTTGTGCTGCTGTGGCTGCTATTTCCGCTGCCTTGGCACCGTTTCCTGTTGCTTACATCAATAAATGTTATATATTTATATGCGGGCGTTGCGTATACGTTATAATTCAGCTTTAATACCGCATTAATTGTTATTTAGAGCTGCCTTATGAGCTAAAAGCTCAAATTAATTTGCTGCAAAGTGTTGGGCATGTCCCAAAACACACACACACCCACACACACACACGCGCGCGCACACCTTTGGTATTTAATAGACTGTGGCAGCCAGCACTCAAGTTTCCGCAACTAAAAAGGGATTGAGAGTGTGTGCGTGTGTGTGTGTGTGCACAGTTATATGTGCAGTCGGCTGCACATATGCCCCTTAGGGGCCACTCGCCAGACAGCGCACAACCGCAGCTGGAGACAAACGGAGTATTCCGTATACGCAACGTTATCCTCAACTCTAATTCTATTGCTCTCACGCTCGTATTCTTTGCTAATGCGCTTTTAATGCAGTAAAATTTTGTCTGCAGGTGTTGTTGTTATTCTTATTGTTATGCTGCCTCAAATATCATTTGGAATTTTCCCTTATTGTGTCTAGACCGGAATCGCATTTCCGGCACGCAAACCTGCCAGACGAATTTTATTGCATTTCATGTTTGTTGGCAGTTCAGAAACACGCCAATCCCCAAAAACAGGGAAACAAACATACATTTATGAGCCAGCAAATTAGCTGTAATTTATGGAAATTAAGTTAAACATGTGTCACGCCCCAAAAAGTATGCTTCAGATTAATTGTCTGTTGACAGTGAAAATTATTTGGTGTATTTTATTATATCATATATTTTATTATACAATACTCGTTACGAGTGAATGATTAAGTGAATATATTGTTAATCAGTTAATTCAGGAAAACAACAAAGCTAATTGCGAGCAAATAAAATAAAAAATGTTAAAATGTTTACATAAAATAGTTTCAACAATTTTCGGTTTTAAGATATTTATAAACATATTTAGCTGAATAACAATATTTAAACATTAAGTATTTATGTCTTATATTAGCGAATTATTACATTTAAAAGGAGTTTCTTCAAATATGATTTTGGCTGCTATGGCATCTCTCTCTATAAAAGGTTTTTCTCTTATGAAGCTTAGCTTTCATGTTGCTCAGAGTCTATTCGGCTGTTTTTTCAAGTGTATTCAATCTTTAACATCCAATGGCTAATTCCGCTTGCTTGTATATTATTATTGTCATAACTTTTGTTTTATGTATATTATATTCTAAGCAAGTCACGCCTTGGGCACACACCTAATTGATATACGTGTGCGTGTGTGTGTGCGTGTGTGTGTGAGTATTTGCATTGACTGCAATTGCCAATTATATTTAAGCACTGGCAACTTTTGGTCGCTTCAAGCTAATTAAAACAACAATGACAACAACAAAGTCATTAAAGCAAATTGCCCAAGTGACAATAATGAGACGCCTAATGTTGATCAATTTTCATGAGCTTCAACAAGCAGGCTCCCCTCCTCCCTCTGAATCGCTCGTCTGCTTTCCACGTCACCGCTAAAACAAAGCAAAATTCAAAAATCCTGACTCCTGTTGTCCTGCCTCTAAGCTGCCTCAAATTACATAAAATAAAAAAAGAAATTTAAAAAAAAATCGGTTGCTCTGTCTCCCTCTCTCTCTCGCTATATATATACATGTATATATAAAAAAGTTCAGCGCTCATTAGCTGCGCTCGGAGACAAAGCAAGCTGACAGCCTCGCCCCTCGCCACGCCCACTTAGTTGGCTAGCTATTTATTAAATTTGTATCAAGCTTAACGTTGACTTTGCTTTGTTTTATTTTTGGTTTCTTTTCGCTGTTTGCTTTGCATTTTTACTTGAAGTGCGCTGAAATTTTATCAGTTGCTGGAAAAAGTTGAAAAGACAGGCTCATTGCGCTCGGAGCCGTTTTTGGGCTGTTTATTTGCGGGTGGGTGGCGCTGGGGTGGATAATATTTCAGGTGGCGCTAAGATGTCGCTACTTAAAAAGTTTCCCACTGTCTCGTAAAATTCGCATGTTTATGGCGGCAGCATTTGCAACCCTTTTGAATGCTACAAGGAAATACACCCACACCTGGAAATACACACACACACACACACACACACACTCAGATTGGTGTGTGTTACATGTGGCAAATTTGGCTGGCTTCCTGAATTTGACAGCCCATTTGGGCTGTGTCTTTTGACTCTGCATGGGGTGTGTGTTGGTGGGTGTGTGTGCACGTCTTGGATGTGTGTTGATAGGTTTACGCATGCAGCCCAACTGACGCCATTTTGGGCTAAGGCGAAGCCATACATCATCTCTGGCACATCACATCGAATTACAAGTGCCGAAGGTTCCGCTCTCAACATTTTGGCAACTAGTAATTGCCGAGCACTTCGCCTTGGCGCATTGTTAATTAGTGCTGCGTCAGTTGCGCTCATTACTTATGCATCCAAATTGCCAAATTGGGAGCCGTGTTTCAAATTGGAATTTATGTCGAAAACCAAACACCATTTTGCAGCACTCGCTATCCGCACACTATTTCGTACGCCATGTTCTGTATGAAACATTAATTAGTTTTGCACTAGCTGCGATAAAATTCTTTCGCTCTCAACCTCAAAATACGGCACTCTGTGCATAAAACACCATCAAGAAAAACAACAACAACTAAGCGCAATGCACGCGGCATTTTTAAGCGGCGCCTTAACATTTTCACACCTGGCCGCATCAGACACATGTCGGTGATTTCTTAATTCTGCGGGGTATTTATTTATTAGGGCATGAATGCAGTTGCCTCAGCTTTGTCTCGAATTATGTTAACCACAATATTATATTGGATGTTATAGTTTCTTTTCCATTCAACCTGAACAATATCATTTTATAATTAACTAAATTAAATTCTATATCGAGTAATTTTTATTTTTAATCATTTATTTTTACGTAATACGGGGTTTCTTTCAATTAGTTAAATGTCTCTTTGTCAATTTGTATTTATCCACGTTTCTCTTATTTCCCCCTTCTCAAATGTTTCTGTTCTCATTTTAGCTTAAGCCCAGTTTAAAACCATTGGAATCACCAAACTTTGTTTTTGTTAACTCGATTTAGGGCATATAATCTTCGGCTTATCAAAGTTAGCTAAAACAGTTTTTTGCCTTTTATTGTTGTTGCCGCCAGCGTGTGAAAATTTAATAATTTCATGTTGTTGACTTTCGGCGTCGCATTGCAGTTTTTATATTTTGTTGTTGTTTCAAGCTTGACGTAGCATGAAAAGAGTTCGCATTTAGCTGGGCACACGCTCGCTGACTGCCAATCGTAGCTGCCAGTTGGCTGCAGCACACACACACACACACACACACCGCACACCACACACCGCACACACCATGCACTATGCGCAACAAAAAAAAGCGCACCTCATGTCTGGCAGACGTCTCGACTTTGCATTTTTCATAGCGCGCGCTGCGCGCTCAAGCTGAAATTTTAATTAAACATGTTAACACTGCAATTAAAAGAGCGCTTAACGAACGCCCACTGAAAACCAGGGTGGAGCGTGGGTGTGGTGGACAAGCCCCCTTTGTGGGCATGCAGAAAATTTCGCCAAGTTTTGGCAACTGAACTGCATCATTTTGCATGCAGGCAGCGTGGGAAAATGTGGCTCGGCATTACGGTCGGGCCCTCATTAGGGGCATAAAATTGAAATCGAACACAGGCTTTCGCATATGGAATTACTTGGTTGCCACCCCCCCACACCCCGCCTGTCATGACATGTCAGCCCCTTTGGACAGCACTTTTGACAGTGTTGGTCAGTGCGCGAATGTGGATTTGCACTCCTAATTAGGTGCTAAATGAACTCGGCAATACGAATTAGCGAGCTGCTCCATCCAATAAGTTCATTAAATTTACAAAACTTTGCCGATAATCGCCCTCTGTGTGGTATTTGGCCATTTGAGCTGGTTAAAATGCCCGGGTCATTCGCACACACACACACACACACACACGCGTATTGTGGCATTTCGTTGGCTGCTTTGTGCTGGCTTGTTATCTGATTAAGCTGTATTACAGTTTTGAATAACGGCAAAGGGGTTTCCGTATTATGCTCGACAAATAAGAGGGAACAAAAATTCGTTTAATAAAATTTCCAAGCTTCATTTTAGCACAAAATGAAAAGTTTTGTATTTCAACTTGGTTGTTTTCAGCACATGCACAGCAAAATGAAATTAAAAACTGTCTGTTGTTGCTGCCTATGTCCTCTGCGGAGCTGTCGACATAAATTTGCGCGAGCAAACAGCAAACTGAACATTTTTTAATACTCTGTAAACATAAAATGGGACAAGAAATTGATCACAACAAAACTTGTTCTGACAGAGAAGTTTGAAGTATGACAAAAAAAAAACAATCAAACTTTTTATAAAAGGTTTGGTAAGAAAATAAGATGTATATTTTATTAAAAAAGAAGAGAATAGTTCATAACTAACAAATTTACAAATTAAGCAACTTCAAAGTGTGAAAATAAAATAAAGATAGAAAGGGTATCTACTAGTCGTTAACACATATTTTGTGTTCGCGCACTTGTGTTTAATTAAGCCAAAAGACAACATTGAAGCTGTCAGCAACTGTGACAGATTCGGCTGGCGCTCTGCTGCCCTGACAACGGGGCGTATGCGTCATATTTGCTGGGCGTATGTTGAAAATTGTTGCCTATTTTCGAGCGCTGATTTAATTTATGGTTTACACGAGCGCATGTTTATGAGTGCGTCTCTCTATGAGAGCGTGTGTATGTTTATGTTCATATAAATCAATTGCTAACTCGCTTTCACTTTTCTCCTTCCGCTTTACTCCACGCAGGCAATGCAGCGCTCCGATGATAATTGAATAGAGGCATTAATTGCGCTGTGGTTTGTTTGCCGTTTCAAGCCACACACACACACACACACACAGACAACCATAGACACAACCACACCCTCACACCACACACAGAGAAACACATCTGGGCAACAGGAACAATTAGGATAATCAAGTGCAGTTGCCATGCATACAAAGTCGGGTCCTTGGCGATGGCTGCTGCTCCCGCTCCTGCTGCTGCAGCTATCCGCCCACATAGTCCACATCTCTGGCTATCTAATCATTGTGCATGAGCAAACACCGCCGGGCGCAGTCATCTTTAATGCGTCCGTCTATAAGCTCGGCTCGGAGCGTCATTATAAGATTAATGCCCACAAGTCGGCAAACTTTGTGCATCATCTAGTCGCGGTCAACCACAAGGATGGCCAAATCCAGTTAAAGAAGTCGCTCAAATGCGACGGCATCTACTATCCCAATCTCTTTACATTCTATGTGGACTCCACATCGAATCGATTGCGGTCCATTGACTACTACAGCCTCCCCGTGCGCATCTTCATCTCGGGCCACAGCTGCAACGAGGATCGGCGCATTGAGCAGGAGCTGCATCACTTGCATCACTTCGAGGAGGAGGACAACACGGGCTACTCCAAGCGACGGCGGCGTCGCAGCGCGCCGCAAATGCTGCTCCTCGATGGCAACCAGCTGGAGCTGGCCTACAGCGAGAACAGCACAGACTTTCGGGCCGGCGATCTCATCTTTGGCAACAGCTTCGACAACGAGATGCGCCATCGCATACTCAGCAGAAAGCGTCGCGCCATCGTCACAGATCCCCTCCAGCTGCAGCCGGCGCTGCACAGACGCATCTCCGATGCGAAGCAGTGGATGTCCGAGACATATGCCTCCTACGCCATCCACACGACGGACAAATGGAACCAGATCTGTCTGCGCAAGTCGCAGCTTATCAACAATCTGAGCGCCTTCCTGCCCAAGTCCGTCTGTCAGCACTGCAAGGTGAACTTCCTGGACGTAAACGACGAACGTTTCGCCATTGAGCATCAGAACCGGGATCTCGTTGCCAGTCGCGATGTCTGCATACACGAGTCCATGTGGAAGGTCAGCATTACGTTCAACATACGCTGCAACCGCAACGATATCGTTGACTCCGATCACCGCCTGAAGATCGTCTATCATCACCAGGAGTTCAACGACACGGACATTGCGAAGCGGGTGCGTCGCGAACTCCGGAATCAGTCGCCCTACTTCGAACAGGCGCTCTACGTGGCCTCCGTGCTGGAGGAGCAGCCCTCGGGCGCTGCTGTCACCACGGTGCGCGCTCGCGATCCCGAGGATTCGCCGGTGGTCTACTCGATGGTCTCCCTGCTCGACTCGCGCTCTCAGTCGCTCTTCAAGGTGGACTCGCGCTCGGGCGTGGTCACCACCTCGGCCAGCTTGGATCGTGAGCTTATGGACGTGCACTACTTTCGTGTGGTGGCCACCGACGACAGTTTCCCACCGCGCAGCGGTACCACCACCTTACAGGTGAATGTCCTGGACTGCAACGACCACAGTCCCACCTTCGAGGCGGAGCAGTTCGAGGCGAGTATTCGCGAAGGCGCCACAGTGGGCTCCACTGTGATCACCTTGCGAGCGACGGATCAGGATATTGGCAAGAATTCCGAGATTGAATATGGCATTGAGGCTGTCACAGGTGAGTAACCCTATTCAGCGGCCTTCCTCCCTTTCTCCCTTTCCCTTCTAATCTGATTTTCTCTGCTTTTTCGATAGATGGCTCGGGCAGCGCACAGGATCAGGAGCTGCCCATCTTTCGCATCGACACGCGCTCGGGCGTCATCTCGACGCGCAGCAGCCTCGATCGCGAGACTTCGGACAGCTACCATCTGCTGGTGACCGCCTCGGACATGGCCGCCGCGCAGAGTGAGCGCAAAACGGCGACGGCCAGTGTGCTGGTTAAGATCCTGGATGACAATGACAACTATCCGCAGTTCAGCGAGCGCACCTACACCGTTCAGGTGCCAGAGGATCAGTGGGGCGACGACAACAACGTGGCCCACATTCGCGCCACAGACGCCGATCAGGGCAACAATGCGGCCATTCGCTATGCTATCATTGGCGGCAACACCCAGTCCCAATTCTCCATCGATTCGATGAGTGGCGACGTGACTCTCGTCAAACCGCTCGACTACGAGAGCGTGAGGAGCTATCGGCTGGTGATACGCGCCCAGGATGGAGGCAGCCCGTCGCGCAGCAACACCACCCAGCTGCTGGTGAACGTGATCGATGCCAACGACAATGCGCCGCGCTTCTACACCTCACAGTTCCAGGAGAGCGTGCTGGAGAATGTGCCCGTGGGATACAACATCATCCGGGTGCAGGCCTACGATTCGGACGAGGGCGCCAACGCAGAGATCAGCTATAGCATTTCGGAGCGCGATGACAATTTCCCGCTGGCCGTTGATCCGCGGACCGGTTGGGTGCAGACCATCAAGCAGCTGGATCGCGAGGAGCAAAATCGTTTCGCGTTTCAGGTGGTGGCCAAGGATGGTGGTGTGCCGCCCAAGTCGGCCAGTTCTTCGGTGGTCATCACCGTCCAGGATGTGAACGACAACGATCCCAGCTTTAATCCCAAGTACTACGAGGCCAATGTGGGCGAGGATCAGCCGCCGGGCACGCCGGTGACCACGGTGACGGCCACCGATCCGGATGAGGATTCGCGCTTGCACTATGAGATCAGCACGGGGAATACACGCGGTCGCTTTGCGATTACCTCGCAGAATGGGCGTGGCCTGATCACCATTGCCCAGCCGCTGGACTACAAACAAGAGAAGCGTTTCCTGCTCACAGTTACCGCGACGGACTCTGGCGGACGCTCCGATACGGCCACAGTCCATATAAACATCACGGATGCCAACAATTTCGCGCCCATGTTTGAGAATGCGCCGTACAGCGCCTCGGTGTTTGAGGATGCGCCAGTGGGCACCACTGTGCTTGTGGTCTCTGCCACCGACAGTGATGTGGGCATCAATGCACAGATCACCTACTCCCTGAACGAGGAGAGCATCAATGGGCTGAGCAGCCCAGATCCATTCACAATTAATTCACAGACTGGCGCCATCATAACGAGTGCACCACTGGACAGGGAGACCACCAACGGCTATCTGCTGACGGTCACCGCTAAGGATGGCGGCAATCCCTCCTTGAGCGACACCACCGATGTGGAGATCAGCGTTACGGATGTGAACGACAATGCGCCGGCTTTTAAGAATCCACTCTACCAATCCTCCATTCTGGAAGATGCTCTAGTGGGCACCTCCGTCCTACAGGTTTCGGCCAGCGATCCGGACATTGGACTCAATGGGCGCATTAAGTATCTGCTCAGCGATCGCGATGTCGAGGATGGCTCCTTTGTCATCGATCCCACGTCAGGCACCATTCGCACCAACAAGGGTCTCGATCGGGAGAGCGTCGCGACTTACCACCTGACTGCGATAGCCGTGGACAAGGGCTCACCGCCGCTGTCCAGCACGGTGGAGGTGCAAATCCGGCTGGAGGATGTCAACGATTCGCCGCCCACATTTGCATCCGACAAGATTACGCTCTATGTGCCGGAGAACTCGCCAGTGGGTTCGGTTGTGGGTGAGATACACGCCCATGATCCCGACGAGGGCGTTAATGCGGTGGTGCACTATTCGATCATTGGTGGCGATGATTCCAACGCCTTCTCGCTCGTAACACGACCCGGCTCGGAACGCGCACAGCTGCTGACCATGACGGAACTGGACTATGAATCCTCACGCAAGCGATTCGAACTGGTGGTGCGTGCCGCGAGTCCTCCATTGCGAAATGATGCCCACATCGAGATTCTCGTCACGGATGTGAACGACAATGCGCCCGAGCTGCGCGACTTCCAGGTGATCTTCAATAACTTCAGGGATCATTTTCCCAGCGGCGAGATCGGACGCATTCCCGCCTTCGATGCGGATGTCAGCGACAAGCTCAACTATCGAATCCTCTCCGGCAACAATGCGAATCTGCTGCGGCTGAATAGCAGCTCTGGTGGGCTGATACTCAGTCCGCAACTGAACACGAATGTGCCCAAGTTTGCCACCATGGAGGTTTCCGTCTCGGATGGCATCAACGAGGCCAAGGCCATCATGCAGTTATCCGTGCGCCTGATCACGGAGGATATGCTGTTTAATTCGGTGACTGTGCGCCTCAATGAGATGACCGAGGAGGCGTTTCTGTCGCCGCTGCTCAACTTCTTTCTGGATGGCCTGGCTGCGATAATACCCTGTCCCAAGGAGAGCATCTTCATCTTTAGCATACAGGACGACACGGACGTCACCTCGCGCATACTCAACGTTAGCTTCTCCGCCAAGCGACCGGATGTCTCTCACGAGGAATTCTACACGCCGCAATATCTGCAGGAACGCGTCTATCTCAATCGCGCGATTCTCGCCCGCCTGGCCACCGTGGAGGTGCTGCCCTTCGACGATAATCTGTGCGTGCGCGAGCCCTGCCTCAACTTCGAGGAGTGCCTCACCGTGCTGAAGTTCGGCAATGCCTCGGAGTTCATACACAGCGATACGGTGCTCTTCAGGCCCATCTATCCGGTGAACACCTTTGCCTGCTCCTGCCCCGAGGGCTTTACGGGCAGCAAGGAGCACTATCTGTGCGACACGGAGGTGGATCTCTGCTACTCGGATCCCTGCCAGAATGGAGGCAGCTGCGTGCGACGCGAGGGCGGCTACACCTGCGTCTGCCCCGACTCCCACACGGGTCCCAACTGCGAGACGAACATCAACAAGATGCGGCCCTGCAACTCGGATGCCTGCGAGGGCGGTTTGTCCTGCATGAACAACTACCTTAGCTCACAGCCGCCGCCGTACACGTCCACCTGTGAGTTGCGCGCACGATCTTTCTCCCGCAACTCCTTCCTGACCTTCGAGAGCCTCAAGCAGCGGCATCGCTTCAATCTGAAGCTCCGCTTCGCCACAGTTCAGGACAACGGGCTGCTGCTCTACAATGGTCGCTACAACGAACTGCACGACTTTATCGCACTGGAACTGTTGGATGGGCACATCGGCTTCTCCTTCTCCCTGGGTGATCGCAGCGAGCGCGTTGCCCTCGTCCAGCCGAGCAAAGTGTCCGACGGCAATTGGCACGAGGTGGAGATCATCTACTTCAATCGCACCGTGACCCTGGTGCTGGACAAGTGCGACACAGCCATCGCCTTGTCCGGGCAGCTGGGCGCTCCATGGAACTGCGCCAATCAGACGACTCTTCGGCTGGACAAACGCTGCGCCCTGCTCACCGAGACCTGTCACCGCTTTCTGGATCTGACCGGACCGCTGCAGGTGGGCGGCTTGCCCCGCATACCCGCCCACTTCCCGGTGGCGAATCGCGACTTTGTGGGCTGCATCTCGGATCTGCGCATCGATGACCGCTACGTGGATCTCAATTCGTATGTGGCCGACAATGGCACCATTTCCGGCTGTCCCCAAAAGTCACCACTGTGCGCCTCGGTGCCCTGCTTCAATGGCGGCACCTGTCGCGAGGGCTGGAGCACCTACACCTGCGACTGTCCCGAGGGCTATGCGGGCAACAACTGCCAGGACAATATACCCGCACCCTGGCGCTTCTCCGGCGACGGCAGCCTCAGCTTCAATCCGCTGCTGCGTCCCATCCAGCTGCCCTGGCTGACCTCCTTCTCGCTGCGCACGCGCCAGGAGGATGCGTTCCTCATGCAGATACAGATTGGCCAGAATAGCTCGGCGGTGATCTGCCTGAAGCACGGCGTGCTCTACTACATCTACGACAACGAGCCCATGTTTTTGGCCGGCGCTTATCTGTCGGATGGGGAGTGGCATCGCGTCGAGATCAAGTGGCTGCAGGGCTCCGAGATTCAGTTCTCCGTGGATTACGGCCAGCGCACGGGCTCCGTGCCCATGTCACAGAAGGTGCAGGGTCTCTATGTGGGCAAAATCGTAATGGGCAGCGTCGATGGCACCATCGGCGCCGTGCCGGATGCGGTGCCCTTCGAGGGCTGCATGCAGGACGTGCGGATCGGAGCGAGTCAGGCGGTGCTCTCGCGTCCCACGATACGCGAGAACGTCGAGGACGGTTGCGAGTCCCGGGCCCAGTGCCCCAGCCAGTGTCCGTCACACGCGAGCTGCGCCAGCAGCTGGGACCGCGCCACCTGCGAGTGCGCCACGGGCTACGTGGGCAGCGAGTGTGCGCCGATCTGCACGGTGCAGCCGTGCGCGGCGGGCGTTTGTCGCGCCAACGCGAGTCTTCCGCGCGGCTACAGCTGCGAGTGCAACAGCAGCCAGCAGCACGGCGAGTATTGCGAGCGCACGCTGCAGCAGCCCTGTCCGGGCGGATGGTGGGGCGAGCGGGTGTGCGGGCCGTGCCGGTGCGACATCAAGCAGGGCTACCATCCCGACTGCAACAAGACGACGGGCCAGTGCTACTGCAAGACGAACCACTACCAGCCGCCGAACGAGACCGCCTGCCTGGCCTGCGACTGCTACTCGATCGGCAGCTTCAACAGCGCCTGCAACCGTCTGACGGGTCAGTGCGAGTGCCGCGAGGGCGTCATCGGGCGTCGCTGTGATTCGTGCTCGAATCCGTATGCGGAGGTGACGCTCAACGGGTGCGAGGTCGTCTACGATGCCTGTCCGCGCTCCTTTGCCGCGGGCATTTGGTGGCCGCGAACGCCGCTGGGCAGCGTCACCGTCGAGAACTGTCCGCTGCCGGCGCGGGGCAAAGGTCAGCGCAGCTGCGACAGCCAAACGGGCAGCTGGACAGCGCCGGACATGTACAACTGCACCTCGGAGCCGTTTGTGGAGCTGCGCCGCCAGTTGTCGCAGCTGGAGAAACTGGAACTGGAGCTCAACTCGTTTGTGGCCATCAAAATGGCCGAGCAGCTGCAGCACGCTTGCGAGGCTGTCGATCGCAGTGCGGTGAGCAAACCGCCGGCGCCGAAGCACAACAGACGCTACAAAATGGAATCCTCGTTCCTTCTGAACGCGGGCGGCGCCGTCTGGTCGCATGAACTGGACATGGACTATCTATCCGATGAGCTGAAGTTCTCCCATGATCGCCTCTACGGCGCCGATCTCTTGGTCACCGAGGGCATCCTCCAGGAGCTGATCAACTATGAGCTGATGCAGAGCGGGCTCAACTTGACGCACAGCCAGGACAAGTACTATATCAAGAACCTGGTGGATGCGGCCAGTGTAATCCTGGATCGCAAATACGACGCCGAATGGAGGCGCGCCACGGAGCTGATTCAGCGCGGACCCGACGATCTCGTCGATGCGTTCAACAAGTACATGGTCGTCCTGGCCCGCTCCCAGCACGACACCTACACGAACCCCTTCGAGATCGTGCAGCACAACATGGTGCTGGGCCTGGACATTGTCACCACCGAGTCGCTGTTCGGCTACGAGCCGGAACAGCTCAGCGAGTACCACAAGACCAAGTACCTCAAGCCGAACGCGTTCACCACGGAGAGCGTGGTGCTGCCGGACACGAGCGGTTTCCTGCAGCACTCGGCCAAACAGAAGCCGGTCATCAGTTTCCCCAAGTACAACAATTACATTCTCGACAAGCACAAGTTCGACAAGCACTCCAAGGTGCTGGTGCCGCTCGAGATGCTGGGCATAACGCCGCCGGAGAGCGACGAGGTCACCCAGGGCAGTCGGGGCAACGACTATCGCGCCATTGTCGCCTACGCCCAGTACAAGGATGTGGGGCAACTGCTGCCGGATCTCTATGATGAGACCATCACACGTCGCTGGGGCGTTGATGTCGAGCTGGCCACGCCCATTCTCTCGCTGCAGATATTGGTGCCGTCCACGGAGCGGGAACAGCAGCGCCTGGAAATTCCCTCTCGCAAGATATCCTCAGCAACTGGATCGGGTTCGTCCGGTTCCACTGGCTCGGCCATCTCCTCGTCTGTCTCCTCATCAGCTGGCGGTTCCGTTGTTAGCTCCGGCAGCAGTCGCAGCACTGGCAGCACGGAACAGGAGTTTGTCGAGGTCTTCGACGTGCCCAAGGCTTCATCGAGCAGCAGCGAGCAGCAGATCGAGGATATTCGCATCACGGCTCATGAGATTCCGCCGCCGGCTTCGGCAGAGCAACAGGAGGCGAACAGCAATGAGGCGATGGAAGTGGAGGATCCGCATATACGGCTCAATCTCGACGACATCGAGTTCCATGGCAACTCTGGCGAGGAGCTGAGCGTTGGCTCGCCCGAGCAGCTCAATCCCAACTTCGAGGGAAATCCAACAGACAGCAGCGAGCAGACAAAGGGCGAGAATGAAGCTATCTATCGGGATCGACGCCTGGTCAAGCGGCAGGTTGAAGTCATCTATCCATCGGAGCAGCTGCAAAAGCCACAGCACATGGTCTACCGGTCGCTAGGCTCGCCGCATCTCTCGCAGCCCATCAAGCTGCAAATGTGGCTGGACATGGACGCGGCACGCTTTGGGCCGCGCTCCAATCCGCAGTGCGTGCGCTGGAACTCGTTCACCAACCAGTGGACCCGACTCGGCTGCCAAACCGAAATACCCGACTTCGATGGCGACTTCGCGCAGGTCTCCCACCTGCCCATCCTGATCAACTGCAGCTGCACGCACATCTCCAACTATGCGGTCATCGTGGACATCATTGATCCCGAGGACATACCCGAGCCCTCGCTGCTCGTCCAGATTACCTCCTATTCGGCCTTCATGGTCTCCCTGCCCCTGTTGCTGGGCGTCCTGCTCGCCTTGGCCCTGCTGCGCGGCCAGCAGACAAACTCGAACACCATCCACCAGAACATCGTACTCTGCGTCTTCTGCGCCGAGCTGCTCTTCTTTGTGGGCATGCAGTCCAGGCGGAACCTCCTCGAGAACGAGTTCCCCTGCAAACTGATCGCCATCTGCCTGCACTACTTCTGGCTGGCGGCGTTCGCCTGGACAACGGTCGACTGTGTCCATCTCTATCGCATGCTCACCGAGATGCGCGACATCAATCACGGTCCGATGGGTTTCTACTTCGCCATGGGCTACGGCGCGCCTGCGGTCGTCGTTGGTCTCTCCGTGGGCGTTCGCGCGCATGAGTACGGCAATAGTTTATTGTAAGTATACTGATCTGATTAGCTCAAATCTGTTTAAAGTGGTAATAGCACATGGAATTATTTATGTCAAATAATATTATAATTATAGGAGGAATAGATTTGAGAGATTGGAGATACAGCCTTTCTATGTAATTCTCAATATGTCAAATTGTATCTTATTAGCAAAAAGTAAGGTATTTAACTCAAATACAGGATCACCTTCATCCTTGATCAATAATTCTGTAGATTCCAACACATTTCATGCCATGTTCTATTACTACTTTAAACCAATTTCATTAACCCGAATTATTCTCAATTAAATCCCATTTATTTTCACTTTCCACTCGCAGCTGCTGGTTATCCGTTTACGAGCCCGTCGTTTGGTGGCTGGTGGGTCCCATAGCCGGGATGTCTGTGGTGAACCTGCTGATACTGTTCGTTTCGGTGAAGGCGGCCTTCACGCTCAAGGATCACGTGCTCGGCTTCGGCAATCTGCGCACATTGCTGTGGCTATCGGTGGTGTCGCTGCCGCTGATGGGCGTCATGTGGGTGCTGGCGGTGTTGGCCGCTTCGGAGCACTCGCAGCTACTGAGTCTGCTGCTGTCCGGGGTGGTGCTGCTGCACGCGCTCTTCTGCCTCATCGGGTACTGCATCATCAACAAGCGTGTGCGCGAGAATCTGCAGCGGACGTGTCTGCGTTGCATGGGCCGCAAGGTGCCGCTGCTGGACTCCTCGATGGTGGTCAGCAACAGTTCGCACAATGTGAACGGTGCGGCCCGGCCGAACAACTTCCTGGCGGGCAACTATGACACGGCCAGGCGTAACATTGGCATCAGCGCCTCCAGCACCACGTCGCGCAGCACGGCCAAGACCAGCTCCAGTCCGTACAGCGACGGGCAGCTGCGGCAGACGTCGACGTCCACCTCCAACTACAACTCGGCCAGCGATGCGCCCAGTTTTCTGCGTGGCTTTGAGTCGTCGACAACGGCGCGCAGTCGCGGCGAGGAGAAGTCGCGCCGGCAGCGCAAGGACTCCGACTCCGGTTCGGAAACCGACGGACGCTCACTGGAGCTGGCCTCCAGTCACTCCAGCGACGACGACGAGTCCCGCACGGCGCGCTCCTCCGGCACACATCGGAGCACAGCCGTCAGCGCGACGCCCGCCTATCTGCCAAACATCACGGAGCACGTGCAGGCCACCACGCCGCCAGAGCTGAATGTGGTGCAGAGTCCGCAGCTCTTCCCGAGCGTCAACAAGCCCGTCTACGCGCCGCGCTGGTCCAGCCAGCTGCCGGAGGCGTATCTGCAGTCGCCGCCGAACATCGGACGCTGGTCACAGGACACCGGATCGGACAACGAGCATGTGCATGGCCAGAAGATGACCATATCCCCGAATCCGCTGCCCAATCCCGATCTCACCGACACCAGCTACATGCAGCAGCACCACAGCAAGATCAACATGACGCCCTCCATTTTGGAGAACATACGCGACGCACGCGACGGCTACGAGGACAGTTTGTACGGTCGCCGCAACGATTATCCGGATAAGTACGGCTCCTACAAGCCGCCCAGTCACTACGGCAGCGAGAAGGACTATCCGGGCGCCGGCGGCGTCGGCGGTGCCAGCGGCTCCCAAACGATTGGCCACCTGCGCAGCTTCCATCCGGACGCCGCGTACCTGAGCGACAACATTTACGACAAGCAGCGACCGCTGGGCAGCGGCTACATGGGCGCCAAGTCTGAGTCGCCTTACCTATCCAAGGATCGCATTACGCCGGACATTTACGGCTCTCGCGATGGCCACTACAGCCTGAAGCGACAGCCCGCCTTCGCCACGGACTCGCTGCACTCGGTGCACTCGCTCTTGAAGAACGACTACCAGCAACAGCAACTGCAGCAACAGCAGCAGCAGCAGCAACAACAACTGGCTCACGGCCAGCACTCGGACCGACTGTCGGAGGGCTCGGACAAGAACGGCTACCATTTCCCGTACACCGCCGAGGAGGATCACCTGCAGCAGCAGGCGCGCAAGCTGAGCGCTGGCCACGTGCAGCCGCCGTCGCTGCACGGCTCCCAGCAGCTGCAGCAGCTGCATCTGATGCATCCGCATGCGGGCCTGGTCAACGACATGAACAATCCCGGCCTGCTGGCGCGCCACACCCTCGCCGGCAGCGTTGTCGGCGGCGGCAGCTCGCGGCACAGCTCGCGCGCCTCCTCCCCGCCCTCGAACATGGTGGCGCCGATGCAGCCGCTGGGTCCGCTGGCCAGCATTACGGACACTGAGTGAGTAATTCTCGGCTTATCGCTTTTTTTTATTATTTTGGTTTGGCTTTCTCTCGTTTATGCTCTTGCAGTGGCTTTTTAAATTTGAATGATTTATCCGTCCGACTGTCCGACTCTGTGAAACTTGCGACATTGCATTCAAAAATACTAAACATAATTTACAGATTCAAATTTACATTATATTAATTAAGAAATCAGCATTAATTGAGATTTTTTTTGTTTGCATATCGAAAGTCTGAAAACTGTCTGCAAGGGTATTAATTCCTCGGCAAGCCGAGATAATATCTACTTTATTTTTCTTTCTGCTTTGGTTACTCTGTTACTTTTACCGTTGCCGTTAACGTTACTGTTGAAATTTACCGTTTCTGTTTCGGTGTGCCCTTATATCGAGATTACCTCCTTGTGGCGGGTGCTTTTGGGTCACCCACACTCACTCGTAATTAGCCCAGAAATGCGCTTTGTACTCGTCGTACAATCCAATTTCGGTTACATTTCCCCATTCTATAGAATTTCATTTGCTCTAGGTACTCGTAATCAAACTCATATTCATGCTGAAACTCATACCCATTTTCATATTCATATTCGTATTCGCATTTGTCTAGCAATTTTGTGCGGTTGGTTTCATTTCGTTTAGTTTAAAGTTGAGCTTTCATTTTGTTTTTGTTCTTCCTGCTTTTATTCTATTTTAATCTAAGCTCTTTTGTTTCTAATTCTCTTTGCTTTATGGCATACAAACCACAAACACACACAAACACACACACAAACAAAAGAAAACAAAACAAAAAAACAAATCTCTAAAAAACTATTCCTTGTTTTTTTTTCCCCCTGTTCCAATGCGTTTATCAAAACAACAATGAAAACTACAAACAATGCAAATGAATATGATCCGAAACTGAATGCGCGCACACACATACATACACACACACACACGCACACATTCTCATATGATTGAAACTTTCAGCTGGTCCTGGGAACGTTTGAAGCAAATCTAATTTGACTATCTTTCACTTCTATTCTCTTCAACTTGCTCTCACTACTCTGTGTAAACTGCTTTGCAACAACAACAACAACAACAACTGATACACACACTCACACACATACATACACACACACACACACACTCGTGCACGCATTGCACAACAATGGCGGCCAATTGCTTCTTACTGAAACAAAAACCAATTGAAAACAATGCAAAAAAAAATAATAAAAACAACTGCAACAACACTGACAAATCGCAACAACTAAAACAACAACAACAACAACAACTCAATTTTCAATTCAACAGCTCCGAGGTAAACCACAACGAAATGCATTTTCCATATTTCAACTATCATTCGTATCACAGCGTCTCACATTTTCATTTTCAATTTTTTTTTCAATTCGCATTTGTCTTTATTTATTCTTTTGTTTATCGTTTTGTGGTTGTAAATAATATTTAAATGAGTGTATTGTTTTGTATTTTTTAGTCAATTCCATTACGCACTGCTAATAAATTTTTGTCTTTTATTTATCCCGTGTAAATAAATATAAATAAAAAACAAAAATTATTTGCGCTCAATTAAATTTTAAATTGAATGTAAATAACATTTTACATTTTAAAGAAAAACAAACATTATTATTATTGCATTTTTGTTTACCTTTCAAATAGAAATTAATTGCTTATTTGTTTTTGCACCTGATTGGTTCATTTTGTAATTTGAATGCACTTAAATATATTTTTCACAAGACAATTCAACAAAAAATCTATTTGTAATATTTGTTTATCATAAGTAAGCGGCATCAATCATTGAAATTCATTTAATTGCAACAAACACAAAAACATAAAAACAACAACAAATACTATGTAAACATTTTCACAGTTCGACATTATTTGGCTGCATCGCAGGCAACAGAGGCAACATTATCCTTGGTCGCTAACAATATGGTATCAGGATATGTACATATTAAAATAAAAAAATATATGAATAACGTTATTTAAAAATAGCCCAAACTAGAAATTCCACCAGTTAAAACAGCACATTAAAGCTGTCAAGCAATACAAATAAATAAATCAATTAAAATCTAAATAATGGCTAGAAAATTGTATCAACTATGCGTATACTTAATATGAGATATACTAAATAGAACTTCGGATATCCGAATCTTAAATATCCTTGCAGATTGAACCGAGATGTTACTTATATAATATTTTGATCTGATCAAAAACAAATTCTTAAAGATATAAAAATGAATCTTTACTTTAAGTTGGTTATCTTCTCTTCAGTAAAATCTCTTTTTAACGATGTTTTGTGATTTCTGATTCGATGATTATATTAATCAATTTACATTTTCAAAATCATACAAATTTTTTACACTTATCAGCTTTAAATTTAAGGAAAGAACTAAGAATATGAAAATCGAATGATTAATAATTTTTTTATTAAAAAAGGATATTCTGCAAGGATATACTAAATTCAAATTTAAAAACAATTAATAAAAATAATTCAATAGTTAGTCTTTTATATTGCAAACCTTTTTATGGAATTAACAATATAAATTATAGAAAGTGCCTTTCACCTAATATTTAGCTGACAAAATCCAATTTAGACTATTTATAAGTACATTTATTTAGCTGCATATTATGATTTATGAAATTAGCCAGCAGCTGTCGGCAATAAATTGAACATAAATTCAGATTAAAAGCGCTGAAGTTAAATAGATGAGCCCACACACACATAATATACACACATCAACACACACACACACACACACACATAAATATATATGTATATAAATTACATTCAACACACAAACGCACACATCACGTATTTTTGCATAGATTTCAATTTATTTTCTATTTTTTCTATATATAATATACAAAAAACAATTTATTTTTTCGCTTAACAAAAAAGATTATCAAAAATTAAATTAAATTGATTGAAGCTTTTGGCATGCTTTTAGTAACTATCTTTAATCTTTACTGTAAATGGCATGTAAAAATTAATTTATTTAGCTGTTGTTTCTATATTATTAATTATAAATAATAATAATGGTAATAATAACAACTCGAGGAATATTTTGTTAATGGAAATATATTTGCAATTTTCTTGACCGAACAGGCGGAATATTGATGATGATGAGACCACAGTGTGACGACTGACGACTGCAAAGAGGCAAGTGCAACAGCAACAGCAACAGAAACTGCAAGTGCAACAAAGGCAACAAGCAACAAATCAGTTTGCGACCATCAGACGAAAGCCGCAATTCAAAAGGCAAACAAATATTTAAATGTATAATTTAAAGTTTATGCGCTTTATATTTAAATTGAAAATTTAAATAATATACTGCTGGCCACACACTCACCCACACACACTCACATACACATGGATTTATTGTGTGCTGCATTCATGAATTCTGTACATACTCTAAGACAAACTTTACAGTTTACAGTTATAAAAATGCATATATACATAAGTATTTACATAGACATACATATACATATACACAAATATATATATATATATATTTTTTAGCATTTAATTAATTTATACAAGCAGCGAAAACATATGGAAAACTTGCAACATTGTAATTTAATTTATATATATTTATAAATTACAAAACCTACAGTTAGTTCATAATTTTTGCATTTACTTAGCTTTATGTGTATAATATATATGTATGCATATAAATTAACTTACGTATACTTACTGTATTTAATAAAACTCAGACTGATTTTATGCATTTTATGTTTCGTATAGCCTACAGTTAAGAATTTTATAATAATGCTCAACAAACACATAAACACACTGAATTATATGCATTTAAGACAAGTTTCAATGGCCTCTAACTAAAATACAAAAAAATAGTTTTATAGGGTATTAAAGAATTATGCTTAATGCTAATACACTCCGACATTGTAAGATTTGCTCGTCTCTATAAAATCCTTTCTGAATGCATTTAAATTTTATTTGTATACCCTGTACTAAACAAAATGAACGAATAGTTTATCATAAATTGGTGCAAAAATAAAAAATAACATTATAATAATATACACATATTTGGATGTATAATAATATATATTATTATATAAACTGTGCTATTGTTGCTAAATTGATATTAAAATCTATGAATGATGCAATTTAAATGATACTTCTTTAAAATTCAGCAAATCTTAAAAAAAGAAAGAATGAAATAATTGAAATATTTTATTACTTTTTCGATGAATGCACAAATACAGGGTATAAGCTAGTGGAGCACAAGCGACAAGAGCATACCTATGAGTTTTCGCAAATTATTATTTTGCATTTTAATTCTTATTCTATATTATGATTTCGCACAATTAAAGAAAATACAAAAGGAAAATTTCATGTGCCTCAGAAATATTTATAGAGCTTATTATGCCAAATTAGTTCAAGTTCGCAGCAATTGCAAAAGTATGCTATAAACAAATTATAATTAATTTGCGCACGTTGCCATTTATTTGAAATTGAGTTTTAGCAAATAATTCAAAAGATAAATTTTAATTTAATGCATTTATTGAATAAAACCCCTTTGCATTCCGACATCCGCCTGTCTAAACAAATGGAAAATTGTACAATAAAAGTGTACAAAAATACGATCAAAATTTAAACAGATGCATACACATATGGAATTATACAACCACATACACACACAAACACATATAAATGAATATATATATATGTATACAGTTAAACATATCCAGCAGTAAATGTCTATATTATCTATGAAATACTCGACACATATTTAATAAATGTAGCTAGAACAGTTTTGTGTCTGTTGCAAAATGTGTAAACTGTGCAAAAATTACAAATAATTTATAAGCTGCTATGTTTGGTATTTAAATTTTAAATGTCATACAAAATTGCGAAATGTGCGGGCTAAAATACCAAAATAAATCAAATGCAAGCCGGCTGCATGCATCAAATGCTTAATTACCATAACCCTTTCCAGTGGGTTTTGGAGGCAACGCAGCGATAATCGAAGTGAGTCAAAGCGGAACGAGAAGCGAATACATTGATTCAAGCCAAGTGGGAGAAGCGAAGAGAGCAGAGTCAGCAGAGTTACAATTATATTTAAAGAGTAAAGTCCAAGCAAGATGAGACCTTAAAAAGTTGATGGGAAATTACAAGAAATACTTGATTTCCTAAAATTTAAAAATGTCTTTATGTTTTGGTTATCTCTTCGCTTCTCTCGCATTCTGTGCTTTATTGTTTCTCATTTCGCTTTTTGCAGCTGCCGTGTAAAATCCAGCTAGTTGTGGAATGTGCCACTGTTTGAGTTAGAAAACTATAATAAAATATTTATGTGAATTGGAATATTCAAATGTACATCAAAATGCAAATATCTCGAAATACAGTTGCATAAGCGTATTTAAATAAATTGTGTAAATTATATTTAAAAAATTCAAAATGTTCTGTTTTTTGTCTAGAATATTACTCCCAATTTGGAAGTATGTCCACGTTAGCAATTTAAGAGTGGTAAGCCAATTTTAAATTATTTAAAAAAAATATATTTCAAATTAGGAAATATATATATATCTTCTTTCCTTAAAATAATCAAAGTCTCAAAAAGAAATCAAAGTCGAGTTGATTGTTTTATGTTTTGAATCTTTTACGTTTATTCATGTTAATAATTTCAATATTATCCATTATTGTTATTTGTTATCATTTATGTACCAAGGTACAATAATAAATAGTTCATTAGTTTCTCAGTTGGAAATAGATTTGTTGTCTGCCTGTTGAATAAACCCAATACATATGCACAAATTCTGTGTATACATATGTGTGTGTATGTTTTATATGTGTGTTGAAATATGGAAATGCTGTAATTCAAATATAAGTATGACTAATACTTGTATTGGCATATGTATATTTTTTCATGAGAGTGTGTGTGTGTAGGTGTGTGTGTATATGCACTAAATATTCTCATAAGTATGCAGATTCAATTAGTTGTCTTTTTTTACATATATATTTAAAAATCATCTTTGGAATAATTATTTTTTGTATACATTTTCTAATAGGATTATAAATTTGTATCTTTATCATTTATTTGTTTTTATTACTTTCTTTAATTTCCAAATATTGTTGAATATGATGAAATAATTTGCATTTACTTTGCATTTACTCGGCTATAATTCATATTTTTTTGCGTTTTCCCCGTCTTTTCTCTTATAATTCGGTTTAAGGGACAACAATGTATAGCAATTTTCTGTTATGTTTTGTTAACAATGTTCATTATTTTTGTTTGTTTTTTTATTTTTGTTTTAGGCTATAAGCAGATTCACATACAATACAATACAATACAGTAATCGTATAGGGTATACATATAATGTTATTGTTATTATGAATATATTACAAACAGTTCAAAATGCCAATTCTCAAACGAACAAATGCGAACAGCTACGTTCTCTATAAGGCATTTATCGTTAATTAAGAACATAAACACGTATCTGAAAGATACATTTTGCTATGCGTCTCGTTGTGCATCTCTTGCGGGGGGCCTCTGGGGGGTATTTATAATACAGCGATATGCCTTTAATTAATTTCAAGTGAAACTCTGCAATTCAAATATATATTTCAGCGTTTGTTTTTTTTTCCTGTTTAGCTATACAAAATTGATTTTCTTTTTTACATGCATGTATAATAATTGGTTAATTATATCTCAAAGTCGGCTGGCATTAAATTTAATTCATTTATGTAATTGTTGAGAAGGCAGCGCAAAAATTTCTCAATTTTATATTTTATTTCATTAAATTATAATACGGCAGAATGTTTTGTTTACACTTTCTTTGAATATTATTAAGAAAACAAAATATTTTATTTTATTTTGTGTGCATATCAAAATAGAAGTTTAGTTAAGAGTAGTCAGTTTAAATTAAATGCACCAATATCTCTGTGTTGTGTTGCACTGTGCAATCTCGCACGGTGGGTTAAATTCTTAATTTGTCAATTGTTAAGTTGCTGAAAGAAATATCTAACATAAAACAAAAGAAACTTTGTGCGTTGAGAAAATGTTTGCAGCTTTACCAGTTTTCAAGCATAGTATTCCAATAGTTTATTGTCGGACTTGCCCATAGGCTATATGCTAAACTATCCAAGAAACAGCTATTTTCTCTTTAAAATCAATATTCAAAACTTTTTGAGCCAATAATAATCAATAAAGAATATATATAGAGGAATCATACATAGATGCCGTCGTTTCTGTTTTATATGGTATATGTATATTTATATATGTATAATTTTCATTTTCAATACGCAACACATTAAAATTGTTCATTTCACTACATAAATACATACATACATAATAATAATTATAATTATAATAATGACCTTTGACTAGAGCCTTTTCTCATGCATATACAACGCGTACAGTTGTGTTTTTATGTATATTTGTGTGTGTGTGTGTGTGATTATGCATGTGTATTTTAGAGGAGTGTGTGTGTAACTAATTAGATAATAACAGATACATATTTATGTGTATATTACGTTTAATTTCACCAATTCGCTAGCTTTGTGCGTTTTTGCTGTTATCATTATTCTTTTTCAACTTTTCAATTAATTATTGTGTGAGTTTTCCAAGCATTTTCTCTAACGGTAAACCTGCTGCCAGCGTATGTACATTAAAAACATTCAAGTGTTTGCTTAGCTAAAAGAATACTGTTCAGAAATCCAAGTTAAGATAGAGGACATCGAATGGAAAGTTCAAATTTTGTATGTAAATGTTAATGGAAAAGTCCAGGAAAATACGGCACAAAATGTGCATATTTAATTAGTGCCAATTCATCAATGCAACTTTTGCATTTTGCACTTAGACATGAGTTATTGTTATCGTTATCATTATCATTATCGTAATTGTTATCGTTATCGTTATCGTTATCAATTTACACACAACACATTGACATAATTTGCAACATTTCTCAAAGCACATCGAAACGAAAAAACATTTGTAATATTCATAATCGTAAATAATGCAGCACTCGGTTTAATTTCTCATCGATCTTAACTCACGGTAAATTCCTTGCCCCATTTTCTCGAATTCAATCTCAGCAAATGATTGAAACACTGATCAATGAATAATTATTCATGCACATATTAACTTTACATTTACACGGAGCGACAACGTAAATTAATTATAAATATAATATTATTAATTAATATAATATATATATGTTAGTATATATATATGTGGGTATTACTTATATCTTTTCTCTATAAGATTTGCATTTCTCCGCGTCTCGAATGCGCACTATAAACTTTTGCTAATTTCAAATTGTAACTGTACTGACTGCGTGTGTATATATGTGTGTATGTGTGTTAGGGTGTGTGTGTGTCTCGTATATAGGCTAGTTAGCTTCTCTATAACATCCGCTGTCCGCTGTTTAACAATTACAATTGGCATTGGGCGTGCCCTGCGGCTGATCCGTCAAACGCTGCCCCTTCTGTGTGGCGCCGACTAACGTCGGATCCGCGTCCAGGCTCTCGGACATCTTGTCGCATATAATATCCACCAAGCGCTCGAAAACAGCCTGTAACCAATTTGGAGATTAATTAAGATATAAAAGTCACATAAATATCTCAAGACACTCAGAGAAAATGAACGACAAGAATCGAATTTAGAATAATTATGTTGCAAAAATGATCAAAAATATCCTGATTGAAAAATCCTTTAAAATTAAGCTCAAGTTTCTTAGAGTTTCTCTGAGTGTATAACTGTTTTGCGACTTGCCTTAACATTCACATTCTCCTTGGCTGATGTCTCGAAGAACTCAACGCCCAGCTGATCGGCCAGTTGGCGTCCGCGCTCGAAGCTAATCACGCGCTGGTCCTCCATGTCGCATTTGTTGCCCACCAGGATGACCTGAGCGTTGTCCCACGAGTACGTTTTGATTTGTGTCACCCTAAACAACAAACATAATTAATTACACACACACATAGACACACACACTCTTATTACGTACCAGTCCTGCACAGAGTTGAAGCTGTCCTCATTGGTGACATCATACATCAGAATGAAACCCATGGCGCCGCGGTAGTAGGCTGTGGTGATGGTGCGATAACGCTCCTGTCCAGCCGTATCCTGTTGGCCAAAAATACACGAGTAAACATTTTGGTCAGTGAGCTGAGGCAAGTCTATGTCAATGTCTATCTCTATCCCATGTCTATGTGCTATGTGCTAAAACGCAAAAGCAATTAGTGCTGACCACACACACACACACACACATACACCTACACTGCCTTGCTGTGGTCATGAGAGCACACTTTGGAGTGCGCTCACCTGCGAAACTTGTTGCCCCAGAATTGCGACATTCGCTCAATGACATTGATGCCAAAATAGACACAGCTCGGCAATCAATATAGCTGTCTGTGTCGCTGTGTATGTGTTTGTGTGTGCTCATGTGTGTCAGTGTATTAAATGTGTGCTAACTGTTCACATTACCATCTATTTCGCAAATTTTCAAAGTCTGCAAATTAATTCTATACGTATTTTCGCAATTACCTTCGCATTGCCCATAAAAGTATGCTACATATTTTGTCTGCATTTGATGTTAAGTATACGATACGAGTATACAAGTAGACGATGGCTTGACGCCAATTACCTGATGTGCACTTGCCTAAATATTTGGGTCAAGCAAGGCAACAATTAATTCAATGAACAGCTGCTTATTGCCCTATTATTGTCTCTCTGTTAACTTGATGTTAGCCTCGATAAAAAACTTTAATTAATGTGAGCCCAAACAAGCTGCTGAATAGCGCTTAAAACGATGTTTTTCGTTAACTAAACTATATTACGCAGAACGGAACCAGATAAAAGGGACTCAATTCAGTTTATAATTTTATCCTATTGAGTTGCGAGTTGGCGGGTGGAAAGAATAATCTAAATAGTGAATTTAAAGTTCAGTTGCACTTACCCAAATCTGGAGCTTGACGCGCTTGTCGTGTCGGAACACGGTCTTGACCTTGAAGTCAATGCCCACGGTGGAGACAAAGGCCGATGTGAAGCTGTCGTCCGCATAGCGAAACAGGAAGCTGGTCTTGCCGACGCTCGAGTTGCCGATGATGAGCAGCTTGAACATGTAGTCGAAGTTCTGATCGGCCGCATCCTTTTGCCACTTGGGATCACCACCGCCAGCCATAATTGTGTGCTGAAAAAGGAAAGGAGTGAGAAACAGAGATTCGATCAGAGTTCGATTTGGGGCAACTGTTTGTGTGGGCATCAGCTTGGCCTGGACTCTGTTTGAAATGTTCGTTGTGAGAGCAATCGTTATTCCCAGCAACAGTTAAACACTAGCAGCAATTGCTCGACTTCCGTTTTCAAATAAAAACAAAAAAAACCTTCCAAATCAGCGTTAATCGAAAATCGTTAATAGCGGATTCGTTTCGTTCAGTTCCGCAATTTTTTCAATTAAGTTCGCATTTCCGCAATGTTCGACACCACGCTGGGCATTCTGGTCGGTTGGGTGGCGCATTTGGTCTGCGTGGTGCTCGTCCAGGCCTGGCAGCATCCGCTGCTCACCACCGGCCTCTGTCTGCTGCTCAGCTTCTTCAGCCAGGTGGACGAGCAGCTGCGCGAGGAGCTTGGCCAGCAGCTGCGAGAGCGTCTCGAGGCCTTTACCAAAATTTACACGTTTTCGTTTTTGGCGCGCAGGGGCGCAAAGGGCGTGGCCGGCGGCTTTGATTACACGATGATGCAGGGACCGCACACCTGGACGCCGGCCGGCAGCAACCAGAGTCCGGTGAACATTGACGAGCAGGTGGTGCAGCGGCTGGCCATACGGGAGCTGCTCAACTGGAACCACTACGACGAGCTGCCCGCCAGCATTATCCTGGAGAACACCGGACAGACGCTGCTGCTGCGCGCCAAATTCCGCAGCAATGTGCCGACCATCAGCGGCGCCGATCTGCTGGCCAGCTACACCTTCGTCGAGCTCTGCTTCCACTGGGGCTGGTCCAACAGCGAGGGCTCCGAGCACACACTGAACCACCGCAAGTTCCCGCTGGAGATGCAGGTGCTGCATCGGACGGGCGCCGCAGTTCCGCGCAGCTGCACCAGCAGCTACGATCTGCTGATGATTGCGTATGTGTTTGAGCTGTCCGCTCACAATCCGTTCCTCGATCCGCTCATGCAGAACCTCAAGCTGGTGCAGCAGCCCGGCAGGCGTGTCAGCATCGCCCCCTTTCCGCTCTCCTATCTGATCTACCCGTTCCGCACCGGATTCTACAGCTACGGCGGCTCGCTGACCCAGCCGCCCTGCTACCAGGGCACCGAGTGGTTCATCTTCCCCGAGTCGCTGGCCATCAGCGACTTCCAGCTGCGCCACTTCCGCCAGCTGCTCAGCGCCGACGGCGTCACGCCCATCTCCCGCAATTCGCGGCCCGTGCAGCAGCTGGGCAACCGCATCATCAACCTGAACCACTTCTCTCCGTACGATGCCGGCCAGCTGGCTCGGATGCGGATCGAGCTGCTGCAGCAGCAGCACCAGGAAATGGACGAAGATCAGGAGCAGCCGCAGGCGAAGCCGCAGCCGCAGCCGCAGCACGAACCGGAGCAGTTGCAGGAGCTGCAGCAACAGCAGCAGCAGCAACAGCAGCAGCAGCTGAAGGTGCCGACGGCCACCGAAGTGATCAGCTCCGATGACGAGGGCCAGCTGATCGAAACCCTGGAGACGACCACCACCATAACCACCAGCTCCAGCGCCAGCATCTGCACCACCATCCTCAAACGAGATGCGGCCAACCAGGAACAGCAGCAGGATCAGCAGCAGGAGGAGCAGCCATTGCCGCTGTGCTGTCCCAACTCGATCATCTTTTTCAGTTCAGTCAACAACAGCAACAACAACAACAACAACATCAACAACAGCAGCAGCAACAACAACAGCAGCAGCAACCTGAACTACAGAAACGTCGCCAACGGCGTGGAGATCAACCAAAGCGAAGGCGATGGCGGGCACAAGACCAAGTGCGGCAACCACTATCAAATGGAACAGACCGAGGACATGATGCTGACGCTGCCCAGCGGCGTCGGCATCTGCGGCATCGGAGATGGCCTCGGCGTGGGCGTCACCGTCGGAATCGGTGCCAGGCTGCAGCTGATTGAGTAGCCAGCAGCCAGTCAAAAGATTCGTTTTGCTTTTGTTTATGCCTCAACTCTGTTTTATCAGCCACAGCAACAACACACAGCAGCAGCAGCTACACCAACACCACCAACACCACCACCAGCAGCGACAGCAGAAGCATCCCCAAACGCAGGCCAGGAAGGGAATTCAGCGTCAGCCGACGGGCATTTCACAGTAATTGAATTCTCAGTGCGTGGATACAAAAACAAGTTGCGTTTATATTTTCTAAAAGCATTCACAAAATCCACATTGACTTATTGACCTTGGGTTTGCCGGAGGGGTTCCTTGGGGTGGGGGATAAAAGTGCAGGGGAAATTGGCAGCCTTGTGAGAAACTAAGAGATATTACGCATGAACATAAAGTATATAGGTTGTCATCGATGTTTTATTTTCACAACAGATTTTTAGATTTGAACTCAATATTTTTTTTGGATATTTCGATATAAATAGATCGATTGTTATAATCAACTGATGTTAAGAAATCGAAACTTCGATACATAAATTTTAATGGCTTTTTCCTTATTTTTTACCTCGATAATCCTATTTTTGAAATTTCGACTGTTCTACTGTGAACGAGTATGAAGGAGTCGGTTACACCCGATTACAACGTTTTTGTTTAAATATAAATTATGCAAAATTTGCTAAAACTAGCTTTTATAGGTCCCAAAATGTACACATAAAAGAGAAGCAGGCAAAAGGACATACTTTATAGGCTTCTTTCTCAAAATAATCATTACAGAGTATAAAGAGGGTAGAAAAAGAAAGCATGCTAAGCTGATGCCTGTCAAATTGTTGGAAATATGAATATATATTGTTGAGAAGTAGTTCAGCTGTTTTTTAATATGAATGTCACGTCATTGGCAAGTCAAGAAGAAATTTCAAAGAGCGCCTCGGCTGACAACGAAGCAATCAGCTCAAACATGGCCTTGAACAACTTTCAGCCTTGTCTTTTGCGTGGTGTTGCGAGAACAAGAGAGAGAGAGAGAGAGAGCGAAAGGGGGGATGGAGGGGCGGGGCAACCGAGTTTAACAATGCTGTTTTAGCTGTTTCTACATCGAGTTCAGAGTCACTTTTTCCCTCTTATGCACGCAGCGCACACAACATTGTGCCGATAATTTGTTTGTATAGACAACTACAACAACAACGTTTTACCCCTAGCCTAGCCCAACGGTCGCCTCCACCCCCTCCCTTAACCCCATACGTGCCTTTAAATCAAAAGTTGCGCAGCAACGTTGCTCGACATCCGCAAGGATTTTGCTGGGGCAAAAGACACAGCTCCAATGGGAAGCGTGCGCGGCGGGGGGTGGATGAAGGGGGAGGCAGCGGATGTTGAGAGGCTCTTGAGGACATGCACAGAGGTGCACGCGCAGACGGCGACAGTCATGCTCAAGTAAATAGAAGCAGCCTGTTATCAGAGCGCGTTTTTTTTTATCAGCCTTGCCAAGCTGTAATTATCGATTTATTTTATTCAGCGAACGTGGGGGTTTTTTGTTGTTGTTGTTGCTGTTGTTGTCGTTGATGTTCTTTCATGTCTCAAATTTCGAAGCAGCTACCCGTCAAACGCACATTTAGCAGCTGTTGGCATTTGCCAGCGCAGTCCGTGGTCTCGTTTAATTATTGATAACGAACTGCGGCATCGAATAACACAAAGCAAATGCCAAATACCCAAATACAAATACACACAGGCATATCATTCGTGTGTATCATTCAATTATGCACAAAAGTTGTAAATTTTCCAATCAAAATTGTATCTATCCAAAAGTTTTGAACATTTAGACAAATAACTTTATATTGCTGTGTCAATATATGGGTATGTGTGTGTGTGTGTGTGAGTGAGTGTGTGTGTGTGTACATTTGTTAAACTTTGGCAATGGCCAAACTTCAAACCTTTCAAAGTAGAAACACACTCAACCATTAACGGGCAACAAAGCGAACTTATTGACCAAAAATATATATCTTGTTCAGAATTTTATTGATGATTTTGGCATTCAATTTTGACTGAACAAAAAACAACTACAAATGCAGTTTTATTTAGCATTTTGATAAGTTATGGTAAATTTAAAAAATTTCCATTTTAAAAGTAGCAATCAATCAATGTGCCAATTTATATATTCTCTTTCCACACTATCCATCATTATTTTTTTATCATGATATCACGCTTTGCCAATGAGGTCGCAGGCTGTCCTTAGACATTTCCTTAAAAGGATATCGTCTGACTCTGGTTTTATGGACCAAAGTGAGGGTGATAAAATCAAGTTAAGGACATTACGACGCTCAATTTTGAGTTGACTTTGAGCTGAGTTGCTGCCAGGTGTGAAGCCACAACAATAAAAATAATCATCGTAATCACTGACGTTGACCAGTTGAACAAACAGGAAAAAATAAATACGAATAAAGGAAAACAAATCCGCCATCAAAACACGAAAGGAACAAACGAGTGTTGTTTTTGCATTTGTTATTGTTGACATGCCCAGCGGCAGCTAACGAAGCAGAAAATGCAGCTGGACACGCACACACACACATACACATACACATGTGTGTGTTGTACATGTGGATAAGTACATTTGTACATAAGTAATGAGTACCATGCGGCGTATACTTATTGTTACGGGCAATGCAAATGCACTTACTGTGACTTAGTCTTGAGGTTGTTACGGTTGTTCTTCTTCTTCTTCTTGTTGTTCTTACAGCTGCTGCCTGTTAGTATGTGTGTGTGTTCGTGTCTGTGTGTGTGTGTGTTGGGCTTTGTATTGCGCCGGATGCGAGCAGATCCTGGGGTAATTCCTCAAGTGCTGCGGCTGTTCCTTATGACCAACTGCTTTTGTTGTTGTTGTTTGTTGACGTATGCGGGCTTCTGCGTGTGTGTGGGTGTAAGCTCTTTACTGTTATTTTTCACACATATACACAAATCGATAATGTGGCTGCCAGTTTACTTTTTCGCTCTATTTTTTGCCTTTTTATATTTTCTGTTGTTTTTTTCTGTTGCTTTTTTCTGCACTAACTGGTTGAATTGTATTCTTTTTTTTTCTTATTTTCTGTGGCGTGCAGCTTTGGAAAAGTTTAGCCTTGGCACTGGGTTAGAGTATCTGCTGGCTGATGGGTGGCTGCCTAGCTGCCTGGTGCTGGGGCTGCCTGCTGTTAGAATTTAGCGCTTTTTACGCTGTTTACGATTATTCAATCAATTATTCAGAGTTTCACGCGCGTTTGTCTCGCCCGAATCAATTGAATTATTCATTTAGTTGCTAGCGCTTGAAAAAGTGTTTTTCTCAATTGATTTGCACCTTTTTTTTTGTTGGTTCCTACTTTGGTTGGAATTTCGTTCGCTCTGTTGTACACGTCTTTTTCGACTTTTACAGGACCACGAATGAGGCAAAAATTTTCCTGCAGCTACGCATGTGTCTCTGTGTGTGTGGCTGTGTGTGCGGTGCTTGCGGCGAATTGACTAGCGCGGCGAATATAAGCGTTTTGTATACGTTTTCATCATTTAAACTGTTTCAAACGTTCAGCTGCTGCTACTTTCTGCTCCAGTGGTGAAAATCGATGCCCAATGGGTTGTTTGTGTGGGCGAGCGAAAGCTGGCGAGCTTTCCATTCATGCGGCGCATTTGCGCACCGGGAAGAGCAGCCAGCGTTAGCCAACACTGATCTCCTTTATCGATAGCCGGTGCAAAGCGCGCGCCATTTGAAAATGGTTTACATAAGTAAATTTTATCGCAAAATCTGTTTATTGGCTTATTTTGATTCATTTATTGCATCCAGAGCAATTGTGTGTGTGGGTCAAAGTATCTACATAAAACTGATTGCACACATAAAATCTTTAATTATCAACAAATTAACAACAAAACAATGCAATTGAAATCACGCTACAATTTGCTATTGCCAGCAAGCATATCACGCACCAACTGCACCGCGTATTTGGCGGTGCCAGGTGCTGTGGTAACCCCATAGCCACCGTGTCCATAATTGTGCACAATCTTCACGCGACGACCCTGATCATTGGTGATCAACTCTGGCTCGACGCGCACCACTGACCGATGCGGCCGCAGTCCCACGCACTCACGCACAATTTCCGCCTTCTTCAGGCTGGGCAGCAGATCGTAGCAGCGCTCCTTGATGGCCATGCTGTCGTACTTGCACCACTCGGTGTTGTAGCTGTCGTACTGCCTGCAGCCGCCGAGTGTGACAGTCTCGAAACCGGGCAGCACATATGTGTCCAGGTCGCCATAGAAAGCCGTCTTAATCCAGGGTGCGCGCACCTTTAGCACCTGGCCGCGAATAGGCACCAAGTGCTGATCGTTGCACAGCTCCTTGGCGCCCATGCCGGTACAGTTGAGCAGCACGTCAACGTTCTGGGGCACATCGAAGAAATTGGTCACATGCTGGCGCACCACCTGACCGCCACCAGCCAGAAATCTGCAAAGCAATCAAATTGAATGCAATTCAGCTTAAGAGCTCAAAACGTACTTTTTGGTGGCATAGGGCAAAAACAGGCGACTCTCAGTCAAGCAGGTTGTGAAGAAGGAGCCGTATTTCCAACCGCCCTGGCACAGCTTCAGCTCCTCCTCCGTGGCGCGTCTATAAACGGGCAGCAGCTGCTCTATGAAGTGATTCTAGTCAAGCAAACAATAATCATTGTCAGGTACAATTAAATTATATTCAGAGCGCGATAAGAATAGCTGATTACTGCCCAGTCAACTTACCCGAACGATGGAGGGCGTGGTGCGCGAATATATGTAGCCGGACAGTTGACAGACGCCAGCCAGGGCCGAATCTTTGGAGCGGCGCAGCTCGTCCCAGTAATTAAAGGCGTCCGTCATCCACTGTCTGCAATTTAAACCAGTTAAGTTTAGTTTGATCGAGTTTATTTTATTGATTTGACCCTTGTGGATCGCTCACATACTGCGTAATTTCCTGGGTGGGACCCATGAAGCTGGTACCGGGACGAAAGATGCCTGCGGCCACATAGCTGACGGTGTCCTCGTTGAAGCGATCAGCCATGATCGATACCTGCGCCGTCGGAAACTGCTGCTGCAGCTCCAGAGCGGTGGTTAGACCGATAATTCCGCTACCCAAAACGCCGAAATGCATCTTTGCCAATGTGCCGATATGTCCAGCAGTAGAGAATATCTCTAACTGAGTTGCCCAGCTAACTGCGAGTGTATTTAAAAGTGCCCTTACGATTCTTATCACTGTGCAATATCTGGCAGCAAACGCTGATAGCAGAAAACTAAGCTGTGCCTATTGCAATGGCCGCCATTGTAAGCCAAACAACCAAGACTTTATTCGTTTAACATAAGAAGAAAAATTATGGAGCACAGACAGTTGTCGCTTAATAATTTAATTAATTACATAGCTCATCACATTGATATTTAACAATCATTTACTTTTATTGAAAACCTTCATATTTTTGAGTTTTGTTTACTTTAAACAGCTGTTGTAAGCCTCTGGTCACTTTGATCCAACAGACCTTATCGTAGCTGTCTCCATCGATATTTTATGTTGTTTAACATTGATCGTTTTATTAAAGCGTTTTAATTTTACTGATGACATTAATTTTGAAAGTAAATAGTTTTTGAAGTTGGTCGCTAGCTTGGCTGAAAAGAATAAAGTGTTAACTTAAACAACAACAGTTGTTGCAATCTGTTGTTGGAGCTGTATAGCTATCGATAACAAAGTGGCTACAATTAAATACCAAAAATACCCGAATATCAATAATAACATACTGAGTATTTTTGGCCTGCGTCTCACGTCACAGTTTTAAGGTAAAAAACACTTTGGCTAAACTCTTTCAAATCGTCTTTAATATAGTTGGCAATGTAACTTACACTAATTTACATTTGTAATTCAAAATTGTGCACCACAGGAAACAGCTTGTACAGCATCGAAGGTCAAAGGATAAACGGCTCAACGTTCACAGCACTCACTGCGAACAAGTGGAAGCGGATCGTACAAAGTGCAACGGCCATCAAACACCAAGGAATATGTCATCCATGTCGCCCAGTGAGGTGAGTGGCTCATCCCATGCCCGTCCGAGGCTGCTGGCCAGTTGACAGCAGCAGCTGCCAGCCCAACAACAATTGAACGGCGTAGAAAAAGCGTGCGCAAAAACAGTTGTGCAAATGTTTGCTGTCAGCTGCTGCTGCTGACGCTGCCGGCAGCGGCAACATCTCCGGTTCAGTGAGGTTCAACGTAATCTTATCGCGGCAGGAACCCAAGCCGATGCTGCGCAGTCATTATCAGTAGGGTTTCACCTGCACCAAAAGGAGGAAGTCGCCAGTCGTGTTATATAATAACAATTCAATGGTGCTTCTTTGTCAGCCATCCATCTTGCTTTCTCCTGTCAGCTGCCAGCTGTCACCTTGCAGTCCCAAGGTTTCGCTCTGCAGTTTCACTTGCAACTGCCAATCCGGTCAGGTGAAGAGTGGACCACCCACAGCACAACCATCGACCCGTTAATGTTTTGTTGTTTGTTTTGTTTATGCAACCAATTGCAATGCGGATGCCTCTAACTGTTTATGGACCTCCTCCGTTTGTTTATATCAGCGTCTGACTGCGGCGCCTCTTGTTTTCGCCGTGTAAACAAGCCTTGGAACACCAGCGCCATGTATCGATCCTGTGCACTGCTCATTGCTGCCTTTATCCCGTTCCCACCCCTTGTTGGTGTTCGTTCTACTCTGCCTGCTCGGCTCTGCTTGTATATCTTACATCTCTGCCCGCAGAGTCGCTCAATCAGTTCGAAAAGCTCGCCGCGTACGCGCACTTCGCTCGCTTTTGGCTGTGGTTTTGCCGTCGATTTCATTCAGTTCTCGTTGACACGCGAATTCGCACGCGTGGATTTGCATTTCGCTTCGTTCTGTGTTGTTCAGTTTGAATCCATTCCGGCTAATTTGTGTTTACACAAAGGTTTACACGATTTGCATGCACTGTGCGGGACCGCTTATCGATTTAATTATCGGTTTGGCTAGACGCGTCTCCCAGCTAATTAATCGAACGAACCGTTAATTGCCTTGGCACGCGCAAAATGTCAACAGCTTTTTTTTAGCTTGTTTCTTTTTTGACCGCACGCATTTCTTTTCACACATCATTTACTTAAATCAGTTTAGAATTTGGCTCGCGTTCAAATTATAAATTAGCAGAAGCAGAAGAAGTCTGCTCAAGGAATTTGTTGATTTCCACACTTCCAGTTTCGAGCGTCTATAAATTAATATCAATATTATAGCTCGCAAAAAGCAGCTTTGTTTTATATCAATATATATATATATATATATATATATATATGTGTGCGTATATTTGTTTGTGGTGTACCCACTTATTTATGTGCATACATTAGTATAGATCGAGAGAACCAGTTTGTTCATATTTTATATGCAAGCTCTGTCGTTATATAGGCAATTTTGGCATTAATTCTGCGTCGTTGCGACATCAGAACTTTAGCGAAAAGGTTGATCGAAGGCGATCCTTCATGAAATATGCATGCACAAAGAATAATATCAGAAAAGTCTGAACTTCCTTATGGCTAAATTGAGACAATGGCACAATTAATTAAGATGATATTGCCTCTCACAAGGAAACTCTTGATCTTTCTTATCATTGAAACGTGAATACTTGCACCTGGCCTTAGTTAGGATTGCTAGAGATAAGCCGATTGATTTGTTTATAATTTATTTGTCTACGCAATTAAATTATAATTAAATTAAACAATCATATTAATTCCCTTATCAGAGCTTTTAGTAATATGCAAACATGTATATATATAAAGATTATAAAGTATATCTGAAGTTGCTCTTAGCGCTTGTTCACTGTACTCTTGTATGCTTTATCAAGCAAATGCATATTAATAGTTATAATAAAAGCGCGTTGTTCACCAATTGCTCTGATTTATGGCTGTTAATCTCAATTGAATTGTTGCCAGTCACACTTTTCGCTTATTACCAGGCCCAAATGTTATTCAGACTGATTATATCTGTATAAAGAACATTTATATAGCTCTTAAATATTTTTGATTTTGGTTACTTGGCTCAAGTAGGCCACGTTTATCACTAATCTGTCAGCCAAGTTAACAAGCCCAACTTGCATATATACATATAATTATGTATGTTTGTATGTATATGTGTATATGTATATATGTATTTATCGTAAGTGATTAGCTCCAATAACAGTACTTCTCAATTGCTTTTATTGCCACTTCCCATGCCCGTTTCACGTGCTGTCGCTGAGGACACGTTCCCACTGGACTCTGATTACTTTTCCATCGCATTGAAAACGTTTGTTTTCATTTGCGGCCGTATTACGGATTGTTGTTCATGTTGAATCAATGGGCGGCAAGATGAGCTGTTTCAGTTCTTTATCACTCGACAAGTACGTGATACACGCCTTCCCCTCTCTGCCTCTCTCTCTCTCTCTCTTTTTGATTGCTCTGTCTCGCTCTTCAGCTTCGTTTTCTGTGTCTCGAGGGGCTCTTGAAAACAGGCGCATCAGGTTTTTTATTCGATTATTAATACTCAACGACAGTCAGCGCCCAAAAAACAAAAAAAAAGTAAAATGAGAACTAGCTTACTTTGACGTCACAAAAATCTTGTGTATATATATAGCACATACATATATTTGTTTTTGTTGTTCTCATCGATTGTGGGCAGAGCAGCAAAGCTTTTGGCGAAGGTCGAAATTGTTGATTTTTCGCAATTGCAAGTTTAAGGCTATGCTGCACATTTCCGCCTGCCACTGCACCACCCATCACCCACCACCCTCTGTTTCCCCCGCCCAGCCAGCTGCCAGCTATTTTTGCAATTCGTCGTTTGCCCCTTTTTTTGTTCTCGTTCTTTTCGCTTCCACTTGTAATGCGCTTAACGGTTCTTGCATTTGGGTTTTCTTTTGGGCCGCTTTCAGGAAATCGTGTTATGGCCTTTGGCGCATGTGAAAGTTGCATAACGTGGGCCATGAATCAGCGTTGAAGGCTGGGCCCAGCCAGACCCCAAAAATACCGCCAGATGAACACAGTGCTTAATTGGTCAAGCAAACAGCAAAACGGGGAAATGGAAACGGCAAACAGCATCTAAACTGTCGCTTGGCTTGGCCATGACTCACAATTGGCCAAAACTTTCGTCACACACCTGACGACAGCGGTCTGCATGTGTTTCTGTTTCTGCCTCTGTTTTCTTTTCTTTTTTTTTGATTAAATGACCTTCAGACCAGCAGCCAACTCATTGGCCATTGCCCAAAGCCCACATTTGACGCCCACTCGCCGCGTTGGCATCTTTATCAACGCCAGCGGCCGCTTTTATCAAGTTTATCAGCCTTTTGCCTCTTCTTCTGTATTATTAATTGTGTTATTGTTTACGCAAAAATTCTTGTGAAAAGCGCTTGAAAAACAAAGAGTTATGCTTTTTTATGCTTTCTGCGGTCGGCCAAAGACTCACCAAATTTCGAATTTCACCAAAATTTTTTTAATGCGTAATCTCTGATTTTACGATTTTCTGATAAATAAAGTTCTCCTAGGCTACATTTTATGCCTCATTGAACTGAAAGTTAGTTTGAAGAAACGAAAGTTTAAATTTTTCTTTTAAAAAATTGTTATAACAAATTGTAAAAGTCAAATTAACTGCTTATTTTTGTTCTTAATTCTTCATTCCTTATTTGTCTTTGCTTATAATACAAATAGAGTTTATTTATAGGGCATTTACAAGTCGAATTAAGTTCAGTGGCCACTTTTAAACATTTTTCCTAGCGGGGGGCATTGCCTTAGCGCTTGACAAACCAACGCCAAAACATTTAAAAATTAGAATAGATGTGTGTATATTTTTAGTGTGGCGGCAATAAACAAGTCTTGACACACATTCTGCGAATCATCCCATTGGGACCGGGCAATTGCAGAGCGGAGACGGGACTCAGCTTTGCTTGAATCGTTCTGCAATCGAATTAGAAATATTTGCGTTTATACTGATCAAAATCGAGCTACAAATTCGATTGCAAGTAGCTATTTGCAATGAATAAATCAAAGTTGATCATATTTTAACATTTTTAGCACAAGTAACTTTTATATTACTCAATAGTATTTATTAGATTTCTACTAAAAATACATAAATTATCCAAGTTAATCAGCTTTAATATTAGTTAACGAGCTGCGCCTGCGGTTGCAATTAGCTCTCTTACATAATCGATGGATGATCTGCTATGAAAGTGAGAGTGAGAGTGAGAAGCAGCAGGGGCAAAGCTCATACTGACTTTTGATCGAGAATTGTTGCTCGCACGTTTGCAATTTCAGTTGCAATTGCAACATTTGCGGTTTCATTGATTTGCAATAAAATTTCAATTGACGTCGTCGCCAAACGCTGACTGAAGTTCATTTATTGGCCTGTTTTTTTCCTGTGTGCAGTCGCGTATTGGCCTTAATTTTCTTGCAAAATGTTTTTGGTCAGTTTGTTGTTTTATGATGAGCCATAAATAGCACACACACACATCTACACGCATACATATATACAATTTGACGAATATATATAAGTATAGAAATCTATATATGTAAGCTGTAATCTTATCAGCTGGTTATCAGGCGCCCAAAGCGTGTCAATTGCCACGCGGAGGGGGCAGAAGGGCAGACGATCTTCTTTTTTGCTGTATTCATTTCCCAGTCTCGTGTCTCATCTGAGCGGCAGTTGCTGCAGTTGGCTGACAAATAAAGCTTAAATGTGCATTACGCAGACTTTTCTATAAATGAGTTTTTAGCCAACAAAAAATAGATAAAGTAAAGTAAATAACAAAAAAGTTGAGTAAATTTAACGACTTTTGTATACTCTTGCAAATGTGTTAGGAGTTAGTCTAAATATTGTTTGATTTTTCTATTTTGCTAATAAAAATCTGAGATTTATGATCTTGCGATCAACAATTTACAGAAAATATATAATTGATGGGATCATAAAAACACCCTGCCGGGGTTAGGGTATTAGGGAATATACTCGAGGCATACAGCAGCGGCATATTGACGATGACGACTCGACTCGACTGTCGACGCCTCGTCTCGAACAGCTGCTCGGCGGGTCGGGTGGGGTTGGGTTGGGTTGGGTGGTGTTGCGTTGGGTTGGGTTGGGTTGGCGCTGGCGGTGTTCGTTTTGAGCAAATTTCTCGACGTTTTTGCCACAGTCGTTGGCGGAACGTTGACGCATTTGGTTGTTGCTGCTAACCGCGAATTTTGTGCATTGCAATTTTTGTGAATTGTGAATTGTAAATTGTGAATTGTGGCTCTGTTGGTTGGCTAAAATGCGGCTGCTGTCGGTTGGGTGCGTTTATAAATTTTGCTGGGCCCTGGGCAAACGTATCCTAACTTAGTTGGCTATTGAAAAAAAAGAATAAAGATAAAATAAAATTTTGATATTTTAGTGAAAAAAAAAACACAGCAACATTGTGCACAGTTGTGAGCAGAACAAGAACAACAAATAAATAAAAATTTGTAATAGTAAATTAAAAGAAAAGTTTATGCAAATATAGTGATAAAGAGTGTAGCAGAAAGTGTGACGAAATGCTGAAATTATTCAAAAAAACCAAAGACAAAATACCCAAATCGGAGATTATCACCGAGTTAAAAGTGCCCCAGACGCCTCCGGTCTCCAAATGCGGCAAGCCCCTCCAACTGGACAATTCACGCTGGGAGGCAAGTACCCAAAAAGTTCGCACACACTTTTGACTAGTCAGAAACGCGAACTTTGCGCCTGCTGGCCTTGACAAGGCTTATCGGGCTTATTATGAAGTAAAAATAACAGACAGTATCTAACCGGAATTTATCGTCTTATTGTGGGATTTACACTTTCATATATAAGTTCTAATAACCATGACGAATTTCTATTATTTCAAATTAATAATTTTTCAGATTTAGTTTTTAATTTTTGTTTTTGCAAACAATTTACAACAGCTGCGAACTTTATATATACTATATACTATACTATATACATTTATTAGCTAGACCAAATCATATATTGCGTCATTTGTCGGACGGATTTTGGGTAAAAATTGTGAGTCTGCTGCTAAAAATACGTAATTAAAGGGATAGCTTCACTTTGTCACGTAGCATGCAACACATTGGTGTAAAAGTCTTTATTTTCTATATATATCTATATATGTAACTGTATAGTGTAGTTCTCAACTCTTGTCTTGTGATAATAATTAATTTCCTTTGTCGAGTTATATTAGGAGAGTTTTTTGCCTGAAAGTACCGAAAGTACAAAGCGCTTAACTCTTATCGACCGAACTGATAAATGTGGTTCGACAAAAATACAGCACGAATAATATATATATACAGATATCTACATATAAACATGAATTAGCTGATAATAGAACAAAAAACAATATATATATATATAAAAAGAAAGAAGGAAACTTGTAGAAACAATAACAAAACACAGTCGAGAATTGAAGGAGCGCAGAGCGCATTGCACGAGCAATTCTGTTTTATCTAATCTAAAAATTGCTATCTATATATACTTAAATATATATATGCACACTGTATATAATACAGATTGACGTGTGTAAGCCAAAAGTAAATGTGTAAGCGGTAAACTCTAGAGACATACCTATATCGTATATATCGTATATATATATAAAGGTACAACAAAGCACGCGATGTACTAAAAGAGAAAAACAAACAAAGAAAAAAAAAGACTGTAATTTAAAGGTTTACCCTGCGTGGTTTGGGTGCAGTTGATTGCATTTGGAAAATGTATAAATCGATGCTCATTGTTCCCTTTCTTCCCTTTCATTTACAGCGCCGCCTGCACAAAGAGTTGATGTCACTGATCAAGGAGCCACCGCCGGGCGTAACTGTTGACACCGAAAGCGTACAGCAGAATTTATCAGAGTAAGTGCCGCAACTAGGCCAAGTTCAGTTGCAAAAAAAGAAACTTAAACTGGTTAGCTTAATTTGGCAATGTCGCGCACTTAACAAAGCGCACAATTATTTTTTGCTCATTTTATTACTGTTGTTTTTTTTGGTTTTTATGGTCTACTTAGTAATAAAGCTGATGTCTTAATTACAGATGGAAAATAAATATTAAAGGTTTCGAGGGCACACTTTATGAGGGCGAAGACTTCCAGCTGCTGTTTAAATTCAACAATAAATATCCCTTCGATTCGCCAGAGGTGAGTTTTGAATCGAAATCGTTCCACGTTGCAATTGTTGATTTTACTCTTCTCGTAGGTAACTTTTATTGGCAGCAATATACCCGTGCATCCACATGTCTACAGCAATGGCCACATCTGCTTATCCATATTGACCGAGGACTGGTCGCCGGCGTTGTCGGTGCAATCGGTGTGCCTTAGCATAGCCTCCATGTTGAGCAGCTGTCGCGAGAAGAAGCGACCGCCGGATAACACACTATACGTGAAGACCTGCAACAAGAATCCCAAAAAGACTAAATGGTGGTATCACGGTGCGTATGCGTGATTTATGCAAATATAGACAACATTTGTGAAATCTGTATAAATCTTTACATTTACTTTTACTTGCAGATGATTCTGTTTAGTTAGCGTTGCAATTTATGATTACTGCCTGCTGCTTGCGTTGCATATATACAACAATACATCACAACACACAAACACAATCAATTTGTTGCCTGCCTGCAAGGACATTGCCAACAACACAACAACAGCAACTATAAACAAAATTTTTAACCCATAGCCAAACTAGCCAAAAACAAATCGATAATATTTCCAAAATCAACACAACTCTGAAACTTAAGGTCACATTTAGGTGTAAATTAGCTGTGACAGATAAATGCGTTATATCCTTATATATACAGACGTACATAATTATAAACCACATATATTTTATATATACAAATACCAAGCAGTGCACTTTGAGAGCAACAAATGCAAGTGAAACCAACACGTCGCTGGGCAACAACAATTATATTAATTATATATATATATATGATATCTATAGATATATATATATAAATAATAACATACTTACCACATGCAATCAACAAAGAAACACTGACGCGAGCAAGAAATTTATTAAATATAACCAAAACAAACAACTGTAAAAAAAAACACAACTATAATTAAATGTTAACATTTTAAATTAGATTGTAAGGCGCAAAATTAACGTCTAAATTAAATGTTATGGACACTTTAACATTTAAGCCTACTCTGTATAACCACCACCACCATCCACCCCCCACCACCCCCTCTTCCGGGTCGCAGACTCCCGGCAGCTGCCACATTCCACAAATCAAACTTAAGTCAAGCAGCTGCTCCGTCTGGCCGGCAAACCCATAATTTCTTATTTATATATGATTTTATTTTATGGGTTTCCAATATATTCGTTGTATATGTACGAGTAGATCGATCCAATCGTTCATTCATATTGTAATCTTTCGCATCGCATCGTTCTGTAACATATATAAGCACTAAGTTTATACTAGCAGCTTATTTTTTGGCAAGGATCTAACCCCAAGTGTGGCCAAAATCTCTCATGTGGCACGTTCGCAAACATATTTACCTCTTATTGTGCAACTAGAATATGAAATTGTGGCGAGTTGCTCGCCCACAAACATGATAACTTTATGTGTAATACTATGTATAAATTCTATTATTTACCTACATTAATTATATTTGTACCCGCATATGTCTACTTTAGCATTTGTATCTACGCCTATAAAAAATTACTGTTACATCAAGTATTTAATAAAACCCAAGTCTGTAATCATGTGAAACACCTGCGGCTCTTTTTTTAAATCTATATTATTACTAGTTTTTAGCTGAGGTATGCAATTATTCGAAATGCACACACAAAATTCTTTAAATATCCTCATTTATAGCCAAAAGTTCTGCGCATTGCGAGTTTGGGGATTCATTTCAGTGATCCGTGAGGATTTCACCGAGGTATGGCTATATAAATAATATCCTGCGCAGATCATAGGACATTTTCAAGGGACATAGTACTCAGGTTCGCAAGAATCAGTTGTGTCAAATAACTCTTAAACAAGTGAGATTGCTCTAGTCGGGACCGCCCGACTAGTAGATACCCTGAACCCACAAATTCTCGGCTGTTAAAAATAAAAAAAAATGTACTAATTTTACCAACGAAAAAATTACTCTCCATACCGCGAGAATCGAACCCGCTTCCTCCCCCCTCCTCTTGAGATGCACAACAACTACACCAACCATACACCACAGTGTAGTAGAGCTTAGCTGCGGCGCGATTGATCGTTATGAAATTTTTCAGGGCTTCTTTTTAAAGATCATCGAAATTGTATGTACAAAACCAATTTTGAACGTTGGAGGGGAGGGGGAGGGCACAAGTTGCCTCTCACAAATAGAAGAAATATTATTTTATATTATGGGGGGGTCGAAAGGGCGGAAGAGAGACAGAGATGAGATATGATGATGCTGCTTCCCCCTCCCCCACCCAACATTTAATTTCAGTGCCACACCACCAACCACAACACACACAGAGAAATATTAATAATAATTATTTTCTTCCCACACCGGGAATCGAACCCAGGTCCCCCTACATAACTACATAAGATGCACAACTCTTATCAACTACACCACACTACCATCTTGCTCGTGCATAGATATAACATTACTTAAGCATCGCAAAATAATCAGGGAAAACGAAAATTTTGCACTTGTCATAAAAACGACAAAAATGAATAATAATAATTATGAATATCGAAAAAAAAAAGATTTCAAATTTGCTCAACCATCGCTGGGTTCGAACCCAGACCTCCCACGTAATTAGGCACAACTATTACCAACTGCACCACGCCTTCACTGAGCTTTGTTGTGTTAAAATTCAACTTAACCTTTGCGAAACAAATTCCCAGACAAAATTCCGCATTTGTATGTACCCATTACAACCATTTTTTACCCATTTTTAATGGGTTCAGAGTGTAAAAAGACCCATTATTTTGGCGGTCCGTTTTATTGGATTTTCTGAATCGGAGACATACTCACCAAATGACAGCAGAATACCTTAGACCTCGTGGTATATTTAAAAAGGACAGGGTGCGTTAGTGTTGAATGTCCTGGAGTTTAGCGACGAAATGATGCGCTTTATTATTTTATAATATATATTGTATAGCTCGTATGTGGTATAAATAGGATTAGAGTAACGTTAAGCGTGCTGTGCTCGGCCGTAAGTTTTAAACTGACACATCTGTTCCACTGTCCTGCTAAAGGCCCACGCCCACACCGGCAGTGGGCGTGTAGTAGAGGCACTGCAGAGCTTCCTGCAGGGCACGCTGGCAGGCTAATGTGGACGTAAAGCCGCCGGCGTTCTCCTGTGGTGTTTCGGATCGAATATGTGCGATGTAGCCCATGGACTCAATATCGCTGGCGGGCGGCGGCGAGGGACCCTCGGTGAGGGGTATGAGCGGCTCGTAAACAAACAGTGGACCCTCGTCCGATTTGGGCACCGGGAGTAGGTTCGGATCTGCCGTCTGGCCAAATTTGATGCCTGTTGAGAATTCGTTTGCAGATTTTGGCGGTGGCAGCTGCTTCTCCTCCTCGCGCTGCTTCTCCGCCTTCTCGGCGAACTCGCTGACAATAGTGGCTGCGTCTTTGCCGCTGTACATGAGCTCCTCGATGAGCGCCTGCTTGTCGCGCGCCTTCTTCTTTTTGTGCTCCACCTCGAGGTCATCGAGTTCTTTTTTGCGCGACTCCTCCTGCACCCGCTCCAACTCCAGCAGCTCCTCCAGCGCGTATTCATCGCGGCCCACGCGCGTCTTGTTGCGCTGAATGACCTCGCGGTTGTCGCGTTTGTAGGCCTCGATGCGCTTGTTAGTCTCGATGATTTCAATATTGTTGCACAGATTGTATACGATGTCTTCGATCTCCTCTAGGTAATCATTGTATTCCTCCAGCGTGGCAAAGTCCTCCTCGCGTTTGTTGTAGTCGCGCAGTATGCGACGTCGTATATCCACCTCCTTCTCGACCATGGGATCCTCGAAAAGCTGCACTCGAAAGTTGTTGCGCCGCAGCGGCACCATGCACTCTGGACAGGCGCCGGATCCCTTCAGGAAGAGCATATCCACGCAAGACTCGCATAGCGTGTGGCCGCAAACGTTGACCATCAATTTTAGCGATGGATTACGGTATTTGGTGGTCTTGCACCGCGGGCACGCCTGCTCCTCCATCCTGCGGCCGTGCTAAAACTTTATATTCCGATATCACACTAACAAGTTGTTGCAATTGATGGCGACAATATTAATTATATATAAACTTGAAGCGGCACGCGCAGAAATCAGCTTGTTTTGGTTTCGATAATCGATAAGAAATACAGCACTAGTTGGAGTTAGCAGGAATAGGGTAACCCTAAAACAGTATGTAAAGTGAAATATCGATATCGATGTTTGAGACACAACGCTTAGCTACCGATAACTTACGCGCGCATTCAAATTCAATTTACGGAGGTTTTTTTTTAACATTTTATTTCAAACAGCATACGCGGTAGTTGTTCACATTAAGAGTAGAATTTAAACATTGGTTTTAATATACACGCACATTAATATTTATATTTGTAATATATTTGTATGATATATATGCATTAAATAAGTATTTTAATAATTTACATCGATCAAAACCTTTTCTATATGTACGTACATGGTTTTTCAGCATTAATTTTCTGTTTTATATATTTTTGTTATATGTAATTGCGTGTGAGCACACACCTCTGTTTTTTAAATTATTTTTTATTTATATATATATATGTTATTAAAAGCATTTCCAAGCAGTTGCACAAACATTTGAAATCAATTAACATTTTACGCTGGTTACTTGGATTCGATAGTTGCAGGTTGTATTCCGTAATACTTGAGAAAAAGGTCGTGTGTGTGTGTGTGTTGGGATGTTTGTGTAGGTGTGTGAACTTTTGCTATAAGAGCAGCACATTTTGAAATATATATGAGAGTTATACTTAAAATGCTACAGTGGGCTAGTAAATTTAGGCTAACTTACACGCTAAAATATTTCTTGGGTTCACAAAATTTATACAATCAATCTTGTTGAATGGACAAAAATAAAACAATACAATAGATTTACACATAAATATACACACATACGAATACTTTCGTATAGATATGTACGTATGTAAAGAAAACGACACGAAACCTAAACAAAAAAAGAATCAAAGGCGCGCTTTTTTCTCTGTATAGGTTCAACAAATTTTCGATTCAATTAAAAATCGAATCACTGTAAATATCACAATTTAGTTAACACATACTATACAATGCATACAATTAAAATAAATTTAAACGGTTCGTCATTAACAATAACTAGTCGCAAGTGTTGAAAAACAAAGATAACTCGTCAGGTTGATTGGTTTGCTTAGAAATGGTTATCAATCAGTAGCGCTTCTTGAAGCTAGCCCTGCAAAGCGGTCACCTCCTCCTCCAGCTCAGCGTCCACCTCATCAATCTTCGAGCCGCTGCAGCCCCGACACTTGCAACAAATGATGCAGGGCGCCGCCAGCAGCAACAACGGCGATGCCACCAGCAGCAAAATGCCAAAGCCCGCAAATATGCCAATAACTTGGGCGCGATGCCACACGACGGATGCACGCGAGTGACCCAATTTGTTCTTGCACGGCCCCTTGTCGTAGTGCCGCAACAGAAAGTCATCCTGTGAATAAGCGAACGCATTAGCACACCCCGAACCAGAAGCATCAACTGCAATCTACTCACATCCAGGCTGGCCAGACAATACCAGCAGAAGACGTGCTTGCACCGCTTGCACATCATCTGGGCACAGCCCTCGTCCTTCTCAATGGGCACCGCGCACATCGGACAGCATTTGATGAGCTCGTTATCGAACGGTATTCCAATATCATCCTGACCGTCCGCAATCAAGCGACGTCCGAATTCCTCGCAGCTAATGTTGGGATGATACTGCAATAGGTAAAAACAGCTAAGTTATTGATCTCATTAAACAAACATATGGCGATATCGAGCGGTCCAAATTCATGTTAAAAATCATTAAATATATACCCCAGTGTTCCCATAATACGATAGGTCTGAACTTCCCCTAGTCATAACTTTGTCAAAACTCAACCGATTTCAACGAGGTTTGGCTTTTTATCTATGGTTCGACCTCTAGATGAATCCTACATTTCAGGTTAAAAATAAAATTTTTGGTCGAAATTCATGGTAAAATTTTTTTTATATATGTATACCCTAGCGTTCCCATAGTACGATAGGTCTGAACTTCCCCTAGTCATAACTTTGTCAAAACTCAACCGATTTCAATGAGGTTTGGCTTTTTGTTCATGGTTCGACCTCTAGATGAATCCTACATTTCAGGTTAAAAATAAAATTTTTGGTCGAAATTCATGTTAAAATTTTTTTTATATATACCCTAGCGTTCCCATAGTACGATAGGTCTGAACTTCCCCTAGTCATAACTTTGTCAAAACTCAACCGATTTCAACGAGGTTTGGCTTTTTGTTCATGGTTCGACCTCTAGATGAATCCTACATTTCAGGTTAAAAATAAAATTTTTGGTCGAAATTCATGGTAAAATTTTTTTTATATATGTATACCCTAGCGTTCCCATAGTACGATAGGTCTGAACTTCCCCTAGTCATAACTTTGTCAAAACTCAACCGATTTCCACGAGGTTTGGCTTTTTGTTCATGGTTCGACCTCTAGATGAATCCTACATTTCAGGTTAAAAATAAAATTTTTGGTCGAAATTCATGTTAAAAATTTTTTTATATATACCCTAGCGTTCCCATAGCACGATAGGTCTGAACTTCCCCTAGTCATAACTTTGTCAAAACTCAACCGATTTCCACGAGGTTTGGCTTTTTGTTCATGGTTCGACCCGCTCTAGATGAATCTACATTTCAGGTTAAAAATAAAATTTTTGGTCGAAATTCATGTAAAATTTTTTTATATATACCCTAGCGTTCCCATAGCACGATAGGTCTGAACTTCCCCTAGTCATAACTTTGTCAAAACTCAACCGATTTCCACGAGGTTTGGCTTTTTGTTCATGGTTCGACCTCTAGATGAATCCTACATTTCAGGTTAAAAATAAAATTTTTGGTCGAAATTCATGTTAAAAATTTTTTTATATATACCCTAGCGTTCCCATAGCACGATAGGTCTGAACTTCCCCTAGTCATAACTTTGTCAAAACTCAACCGATTTCCACGAGGTTTGGCTTTTTGTTCATGGTTCGACCTCTAGATGAATCCTACATTTCAGGTTAAAAATAAAATTTTTGGTCGAAATTCATGTTAAAATTTTTTTATATGTACCCTAGCGTTCCCATAGTACGATAGGTCTGAACTTCCCCTAGTCATAACTTTGTCAAAACTCAACCGATTTCCACGAGGTTTGGCTTTTTGTCTCATGGTTCGACCTCTAGATGAATCCTACATTTCAGGTTAAAAATAAAATTTTTGGTCGAAATTCATGGTAAAATTTTTTTTATATATGTATACCCTAGCGTTCCCATAGTACGATAGGTCTGAACTTCCCCTAGTCATAACTTTGTCAAAACTCAACCGATTTCAACGAGGTTTGGCTTTTTGTTCATGGTTCGACCTCTAGATGAATCCTACATTTCAGGTTAAAAATAAAATTTTTGGTCGAAATTCATGGTAAAATTTTTTTATATGATACCCTAGCGTTCCCATAGCACGATAGGTCTGAACTTCCCCTAGTCATAACTTTGTCAAAACTCAACCGATTTCCACGAGGTTTGGCTTTTTGTTCATGGTTCGACCTCTAGATGAATCCTACATTTCAGGTTAAAAATAAAATTTTTGGTCGAAATTCATGGTAAAATTTTTTTATATATACCCTAGCGTTCCCATAGCACGATAGGTCTGAACTTCCCCTAGTCATAACTTTGTCAAAACTCAACCGATTTCCACGAGGTTTGGCTTTTTGTTCATGGTTCGACCTCTAGATGAATCCTACATTTCAGGTTAAAAATAAAATTTTTGGTCGAAATTCATGTAAAATTTTTTTATATATACCCTAGCGTTCCCATAGCACGATAGGTCTGAACTTCCCCTAGTCATAACTTTGTCAAAACTCAACCGATTTCCACGAGGTTTGGCTTTTTATCTATGGTTCGACCTCTAGATGAATCCTACATTTCAGGTTAAAAATAAAATTTTTGGTCGAAATTCATGGTAAAATTTTTTTTATATATGTATACCCTAGCGTTCCCATAGTACGATAGGTCTGAACTTCCCCTAGTCATAACTTTGTCAAAACTCAACCGATTTCCACGAGGTTTGGCTTTTTGTTCATGGTTCGACCTCTAGATGAATCCTACATTTCAGGTTAAAAATAAAATTTTTGGTCGAAATTCATGTTAAAAATTTTTTTATATATACCCTAGCGTTCCCATAGCACGATAGGTCTGAACTTCCCCTAGTCATAACTTTGTCAAAACTCAACCGATTTCCACGAGGTTTGGCTTTTTGTTCATGGTTCGACCTCTAGATGAATCCTACATTTCAGGTTAAAAATAAAATTTTTGGTCGAAATTCATGCCAGAAATTTTCATATATACCAAAGTTTTCCCATTTAAGGATAAAACCCCTTTGTAAGAAAAAAAAAGAAGAAAAATAGAGTTGACTGCAAGCATAAATACTACCACAAAGTTCGTAAGCATTTCCAAAATGTTGTGGCTTATACAAGTTTCGCGGAATCTACTCACCGCCTTCTTGCAGAGTGCACAGAACTCGTCCTTGCAGGACGGACAGTGCACGGATATCGAGAGCAGCGGCTCAGCGCCGTCCTGTTGTGGTGTGTAGCTCTGCGATGTTGATGGCGACTCATCCATTTGGCAGATGGCGCTGCCACCAACCGCTGCCGCTGCCGCAGTCGAAGTTGCAGTTGCAGTCGCAGCGGCAGGCGTAGCACCGCCGCCTACCATGCAAATTGTCTCGCAGCCCGCACGTGGGCACCAGGTGCGCGTTTTGTCCAATTCGATTTCTGTAACAAAGAATCGGCGGTGATAAATGCGTTCAGATTTGGCATAGCTCGGCATACCTCGATTCAGGCGATAACGATGGTGTTTCTTCAGCAGATTCGTCGTGGTTAGGTTCGCGATTTCAGGCAGCGTGATGGCGACCTGGGCTGGACATTTGGCATCGGGGCAGGAGATCTCGTAGGCGCCTTCGGTTATCTCAAAGTCCACATAGGCGCGCATGCACTGCAAATAAACAAAAGGCGAGTGGTTAAATTTTGAGATGTGATGTGTTTTGGTGGCGGGAAACGAATTGGGAGTGAAGGGAATTTCGAAAAACTTTCAATGTATTGTGGGAGCTGTTGTTCTTCTTCTTCTTCTTCATTCTGTTGTTGCCTAAAAACTAAACAATTTGGCAAGTTGCGCAGCATAATCCGCTTTGAGCTGGCCCCGTCTCCGCTCCAACTCGATTCTATTAGCTCTATGGCAACGAGTAGCTTCCTTCTAGCTCCACTTCACACCCTTTACACTATTCACACACACACACACACACACTCACACACACAGCTTCCAACTCCCAGTTTCCTCTTGTGGCATTGTGTGACCCTTGGGCAAAACTTTTGTCAAGGCATTTTGTGAATGCTGTTGCCTGCTTTTTGCATTGGCAGCCACAAAAGTGTGGCTGTCAAAATTATTTCATTTTTAAGCATCCACACATACCCTTACCCCTAGAATCTCCCACACCCAGATATACACGCATCTACACACACACATTGAAAGCCGCAAACTTTCAGCAGCGACAAAATGCTCTGCGGAAGCTGTATAAATAAAGATTTAAAAACTTTGCCTGCTCGACTGGTCGCTCTGTGGCTCGACTCTGGTTGGCCATCTGTCCCAAGTTCCGTGTCCGACATATTCAGTGCCTGCCTGGCTGGCTGCTTGTTCGCCTGCCTGCCTCCTACGCATTAAAGTAATGAAATTGCAAACGGAAAGCGGAAAACGGAAGCTGCTAAATGCTTGCACCAACCACTTTTATACCCTATATATAAAAAACAAGAACCTGTAAGCGTAATGAACATTAAATTCAGAAACCAGTTTACCACAAAAACTGCAAAAAGGGTCTCTGCTAATTGCGACTTAAATATAGTCGAGAGAAGGGATAAATTTAATAATATTTAATAAGGCAAATACATAATATTAATTTCCTAATTAAACAGCCCTTTTATTATTAGACAAAATGTTTTTTTGTAACGTTTTTGTATTTAATTATTTTATTTATTTTAAACTCTTTTTTAAAAAAAATCAATACAAATAATTTAATATAAATTATGCTTGTTGTTCGACTTTTTAACCTAGGGTATTATATAGTCTATAACACACACATTTTTGCTTCTTTAATGAATTAAAGCTGTTTCCTTTTGCTCTATGCATACCTTTGGCAAATGTATTATATATTTGGGCGTCAGTCGTTAAAATTTGATGCAAAAAAATACCAAGTAGAAATGCCAGGTAAACTTTTTGTCGTACTAAGCAGCTTTTGTCAGCATGCATCGTTCGCACTTTTTTGCAACTTTTGCGGCCATAAATAATTAAGAGTGAAATGAGTTTAATTTGCGTGCCAAGTGCCCACGCATTACACAGCTGCCGAAAGCCAAAACAAAGAACAGGAAGAAATGAAAAAAAAAAAACGAAAAACCGTTTGATGAGGATTTTGCATATTGTCATTTTCCATAATGGCAGCTTTACTAAAGCCGTTGCAATTTGCCCAAGCCAAGCGCAGCCGCTTCATATTTTTAATCGCGTCCATCAGCTGGAATCCCGCCGCTGCATATTTTACTTAATCTGCCAGCAGCTTGACGCTTGCAAAGGATTTACCTGGCCATCAGTCAGAGTCATGCAGCCAGGGCCACCGGCTGGGCCTCCGCCTCTGCCGCAGCCGCAGCTGCAGCCGGCTGCGGATGCGCAGCCACAGCCGTGGCGTAATCTGCAAAAAGCTGGCCAAAATGAATATGCAGCGAGAACAGCAACAGCAACAGCGGCAGCTGTTGCCACAATTTAGTGTTGCCTGCGGCCAGCGGCATTTTGCCACTCACTCTGCAATTTATATGAAAAAGTCAGGTTGCTATTCTAGCAACTATCTATGAGCATTATCCGTTGCAAATAATCCCACAACTATCTGCTGCAATTTTAAATCTCAATGTTGCGCTCAACATGCCAACATTGTTATAAAGAATATTGAAATAATATAAAAATATTTCCGATATTAAAATTTCATACTTGAATTTATGAAAATCGCATAGAAGGGCATTAAGCGAGCTATTTTTACATAAGTTGAAGCTTTATGTGTAAAATGCGGAATGCCCAGTTATTTCTTGACTTTTCTTTTTTGATTTATCAATATAAGCTTAATAAACCCAATAAATTTAATTTTCAACTGAACGCTCAATTTCAAGGACACATACGACTCGCAGTGGAGTCTTATGAGTCTCAACCATGAAAATATTTTCCTTTTGTATGCCACAAAAAATTAATTGGTGGCAAATTAACCATTCTATGCCATGATGAAACACATAAGGCTTTGAAAGCGGAATTGAGAGCATTTGCCGGTCGGAGCTAAGCTCATTTAATGTCTGCCATTCAAACGAGTCGAAATGTTGCGAGAGCAACAAAAGGATTTTGCGGGGGCCTTGGCAACCTTTCGTCATGTCAACAGTTTTCAAGCGGCCAATTGTGTGAGCCATTAAAAGCCAAATGCCACAGCACACGCACTCACACACACACTCGCACACACACACACGCGACATGCACATAAAAATATTAGTATTAATAACGGCACTTGGCAAATTTCCGGCTGTGCTCATAAAGCACTTTACGCAATGCGGGGCCAGGCCCAAAAACTGGGAAGTGCTTACAATATCTATATGAAATGACAGTCGGTGCGGGAAAGAGAGCAGAAGAGCGGATAGTAAGAGAGAGAGATAGAGATATAGAGTGCACGGCTAGAGATGAGCATGGGGACCAAGGGAATTGGAGAAACGCAGCAAGGCAAAGGAAATAAACAAATAAAAATTGACAAAGTTAGCATTTGCATGTGGAACATTTTTTATCAGCAAGAGCAGACAGCACAACTTTTTGTCCCACTGCGTGTGTCTGTGTCTGTGTGTGTGGGACTCTCAAAAGCTGATATATGGCCTTTATTTAAAAGCCCGCTCCACAGCCCAGCGCCTGCCTTTTTATCATTTTGTGTGTTGCTGCTTGCGCGTCTGTTTTCATGCCATTTTATGACACACAACATTGTGCGCAATAAAAATAACATTTGTTAACGCATGTATTTCATTTGCACACACAAACAACAATTTATTATATATATACATATATATCTATATATATGGGATGTAAAGAATATGCTGTATATATTAACATTGACCATTGACATTAAGTAAATATTTATTTAGCCAGAAGCTAAAGCTTAAATGACAGCCGCTCAAAGTGACACTAAATTTTCACTGCTTTAAGTTTAAAGCTTCAAAATGATAAATTCCTCTTTATGAAAGATAAAAGATACCTTTTTTTATAACAATGGAAGAAATATGAAACAGCTTAATAGAAGGATTATTATTACTTTGAATTCATTTGTTATATTGCTTACATATCAATATACTTTTATTTATATTTTAGACCTTATATATTATTTTCAAACAAGCAAGCAGCAAAATTTGCCGGAATCTTATCTTTTTTTCGGTATTAGCCAAAAATGAAAGCTGCATTGAATTTCACATGAAAGCGTATTTCATTTATAAGTGTTGGAATGTATAAAAGTTGCCCCTCAAAGGATTTAATTTAAATTTCATGCCTAAGTCCTCTTAAAGCTATAGCTTTACAATAATAATCGCTTCCTTTATCTTCCATTTTTATCGCAAATTGTTGTTAAAGGTATAAACTTAAGAAAAGGCCGAATTTTGCTGGTCTCAAGTTTTGCAATTTAAATTACTTACAGATCAAAAGGCAGACCGTACAAGATAAACAAGTGCTTCACATAAAAGTAAAAGTTAAAATTAGCAGCAATCGAAATTAAATTTGTTAAAAACATGCTTTTCCTTTAAGGAATCCAGACAATGCTCATATGTGTGTGTGTGTTTAAGGATATAACGAGTCAAATCAGAGGCACAAATTGTTTTTGCCAGGACATGGCAGTAAATGCTGTTGGTAATTGCATGACGTTAAGCTGCACTGCACTGGCCAGGTATTAAAGGACCTTGTCGTCCTTGTCATCTGACGTTCATAAAAAGCATAATGAATATGCCCGGCCAATTCCGCACACACACACAGAGACGGACACATGAACAGACGTAAGCCCGGATTCGATTTTACGGTGCAGCCAATTAAACACACACACAGCTACAGAGCATACGGACGGGCAGCTGTAGTTGGCCTGTGTGTCCTGCGTCCTGTGAGCTTTAATCTAACTCATTAGCAGCGACACTTTAATTAATATGCCCAGGCGATTCGCTAGCGCGTCAGCGTTCGCCTCGTCATAAGACAGCAGCACAGCATCAGCAATCATATCGTACAGGACATTTCCTTCTATCTCTCTCTCTCTCTCTATCGCTCTCTCTTTCTGGTTCTATGACCACTAAATAAATTGCTTGCCAACGCGACATAAATGCAAATTTATGACTATCATTACATTAACGCCACGCCAACGTTAACGTTAACGTTAACGCTTACGCTACTTTTACGTCAAGTTTTAATGCGCATTAAAAATCTGATTTAATTAGTCCGTTTTGGACGTGACAGCATTCAGCCAATTTGATAAATTGACTGCATCAAGTGCAAAAAGCGTATGTAACAGATGTATTAGCTATTTGGCAGAAAATATAGTAGATTGACGTAAGTATCATTTCTTAGAATAACATTAGATATAAAATTAAAACGAAAAACTTCTGGTTTGATTAAGTTTAAATTTTGGTTAGCTTTTAAATATTTTCTATACCAAACATAATTACATTTTATTACATTTTGTAGCTCTGTTTTTAAAAACTCAAAGTTGATTCCAAGTTTTTCCCATCGGTTAACTAAATGTTATCCCAGCAAAACTTTTAAAGCATCTACCAGGAATGAACAGTAAAAATGTTTTTCAATTTGCACTTTCACTTCAAATTCTTTTCAAATATTTCCAGATCACTTCACCTCGAAATAGTTTATGCTCGAAATACGATTAAGAGCCACATTCACCACCCCCTGTTTTTAACCCGAATCCATTGTGCAGGATTTGTCGCTTGTTTTCGCTATACCTTCGTGGCTTTAAGTCAATCCAATAAGCGACAGAAACAAGAGGGATTGACAGGCAACAATGTCCTGGCGCAGGATATTAGAGACAATCCGCTTAGTTCTCAGTGCAATTGTTGTAAAAGCAGCTCTGATTGAAAGCGAGAAAGCCATAACAAAAACACAACATTGTTGTCACAGTAGGTGCGCAATATATATATATAGTGTGTGTGTGTGTGTGTGTGTGTGATAAAACAAAGCACTGTTGTCTGTTCGCTACGCATGCCACATATGTTGTTGCATGCCCCCTGCATGCGGCAGACCCTGCAAATTTAATGATGTCTACCACAATTGAAGCGCACCCCAGTTGCAACTCTGCGGAACAATTTAAGCGCTTCCCAAGTATCTCAAGAGCAGAGAGCGAAAACTCAATGAATAATGAAATATCATAAAAGCTGTAGCTAAGGATTTGGCCCGAAGCAGCCCCTCGGCGCGACACCAACTGCTGTTTATGTTTGTGAAAAATTGAATTTCAATTGACTTGTGCGCACAATCGATTCCAGTTTGGCTTTGGCCAGCAGCAGCAGCAGCAACTATTGGGCATCTGAATAAATGTATCTTTCAGATACATTTTTAAGCGGCTTATTCTGACTTTCCTCCCCTTTTCGTCATTTTCTGTTATTTTTTTGCTTTTTATAAATTGTGTACAATTTATGCGAGGCAGCTGATTTATGCTAAGCACTTAAAATAAAATGAAAGATACACAAAAGAGTTAGAAATTGGGCTATTTTTAATTATACTCTTTCTTTATAGGATTAGATTAATTTGCTTATTTTTTATAGGAAAATAAACGGAATAATAAATAACTTTTTCATATCTGGCTTAAATTCGAGAAAAATAAATCACGATTAATTATTATATTAATCATATTTAGGCATTTGGTGATAAAAGCTTTACTCCCATCGATTAATACAAAAAAAGGAAAAGTTTTAGTGCAGAACGAGGGCAAACACTTTAGTCTGTTTCTATTTAGGTCTGCAGGTGGAATCACACAAGGTTTAAGAGTCACCTTTTGGGGAACTCAATTTATATTCGTTCAGCGCTGTCCTGAATACGTCGTTCAGTTTAAAGATTGTAAGGGGAGCAGCAATATTTGAATCTGCTTTTAATGAGCGGAATATTTTCTTAAAAGACCGAAGAATAAATACTCTTGAAAGCATATAGCAAATTTGACAATATAATGCAAATAAATATTATATACCTAAAAAACGAATGCTTAAAACACTCTGCAAGGATTGAAAAATATGCAACAGTGTCCCCAGACTTTTTCTACTCCCTACACTTGTTGAAAACCGTCTCCCTCGAGAGACAGCAATATTTTCTTGCTTTTTACTTGCATCGCAATTCCCTTCACTATTTATATATTTGAGTCACAGTTTTTTTATGTTTGCAATCGAATAGAATTTGAGCTATTTCGCAGCCATTTACAAATCATCTCATAGTCCATTTCAGTTCTCCATTTTATACCAGCCATTAATTTCCGTTTATCAAGTGCATCCGGTCTAGACACAGCCAGCATTCAAATTGATGCCATTATAAAAATTTGCATTTGTTTTTATGCAGATTAGCAAATTGCGCAAATATCAAATGGCAAATATTTATATAAGTTATTCAATTCAACTGTCAAATTGAAGGTCGTTAAAAGGGAAATTGCCAAAGTGCTTGAGTAATTGCAGATGCATTAAAATTGTGCAATCAGGAGATAAATGTTATCCCATGTGCCGACAGATGTCAAGTGGACGCACAAAACACGTGTCACGACATGTGTTTGCATATATATATATATGTGTGTATGTGTGTGTGTGTCTATTGCTTGTGGCAATTGCATTTGCAACTAGCGCCAAAAAGCCAAAAGTCATCAAGTCAAAGTCGACGCTTTGCGCTCTCTCTGAACAGTCTTTGAGCTTTCAAATGCACATATACACACATATCACACACACACACTTACAACACACACTCGCACAATCTTCAACGCGTCAAGGGAAATGTTCATTTTCACTTCAGAACACAAGTAAAATGATATTATATCAGCTAAGGCGGCTATAAAATACCCTGTGCTATGTTTGAAATTATAAAAATTCAAGAAAATTTCTTAAGAAACAATGTTAAACTATTTTCGAATCTTTAAACAATTTATTTAATATCTCCCACTATATAACATTTATTCGTCATAGCGGATACTTTGGTTCATCAGTGAAAATCTAAATATTTTTTTTTGCTTCTTAATATAAGCCTGAAATTTTTTTTTTTATTTTTCCCGGTCAAGCTTGAAGTCAAAAATAATTTGTAAACATATATTTAAAATGGCTTAAATGGAACCAAACTAAGTTTGTGAAAACATTAACCTTTGAATATTAGATGCCAAAAGTTGCATTTGCAATTTAACTTTGTTAAGTGCAAAATTTAATTTGATGCTGCGCTCGTTTGCTGCTAAATGAATTAACATTTTAAATGCGTTTTAATTGTGTCGAAGAAGTTGGTAACAAGTAGCGACACAACACGTGTATGTGTGCGTGTGTGCATGAGTGTGCACAGTTTTATTTTCCACGTTGTGAAAATTGAATAAAACCAAATTTTTCGTAGCGTAAGTGAAATAGGGAGAAAAAGGTTAAAGCAAATAAAATTGAAATAAATGCACACAATACTAGTCGATGCCACAATATTTGTAGAGGTGTGCGAGGTGTGTTGTGCGTGTGTGTGTGTGCATATTTGACACGCCATGAAAATGAAAATGCTGCAGCCCGACGCAGCCAAAGTTGCCAGAGGGCTCAACTCTAAAGGTGTAAAAGTGTGTAAATGCAATTTGGCAGCATTTGTGTTGCTGCTGCTCCTGCAGTAACTGCCGCTGCTGCTGCAGCAATGTTTGACAGATTGTGTGACGTAAATGCAATTGCAGCAAAATATCAAATAACGCAATTGAATAACAAGAGTTGACCCGTGCAGGGCAGGGCGGGGTTTCTGCACCCTTTGCAGTCTGTGTTTGGCGTCAGCGAGCGTTAACAATTCATAGCATACTTTTTAGCGCACCATTGTCAAAAATTCATTTTTCAAGCGTCAGCAGAAAGTTTTGCTAAATTTAAAATTAAATTTTTAAGGCACAATTTGTGATATATATATATATCAGATTAAAATTGGGTTTCAGCACGAATAGAACTTTTTATAAAAATAACTGAATATAAAAACTTAATTATATATAGGAATAATCGATGCATTAGAAATTATGGTAAAAAGATTGGGTTTTAGTATGAAAACGTTTTTTTTTTTGCTGATAATTTTGTTTTGTAAAATAAATAGATTTTTCTGTAAGAAACACAATTTTTGCTCTTTTTTTTTAAGTTTAAATAATTAAATAAAAATATAATATATATTTATATGTTCATGTATAGGAAACGTTAAAATGCCCAACACACGCATTGAGGAATAACTTTTTCAATTTGGGGCAAGTCAGAAGAAGTGTTCGCAGCCAGAGCTGCCACAAAAGTGCAGCCAAAGTCAAATATGTGGCAAGCGAGCGCACAAATTATACACACATAACTGCATATATCCAAAGCGCCTTTGTTGTGTGAATGTTCTTTGTGTGTATTTGTGTGTCTGTGTGTGTGTGTGTGTATTGTATATTTGCACATGTCCACCCCTTACCAACTAGTGATAACGTCTCATATTTTGTTATTGTCGAAACTTTCGAGTTCGCGAAACTTTTCGGCTGTCGGACTATAAATACCAAATATATCCCAAGCAGCAGTTGTTATAGCCCCCCTCAGCTTCAGCCCAACGCAGCACCCTTAACACCTAACTACCCCGCACTGCCTGCCCCTTTTGGAAATATCTAAAAAGTTTCTTGCGTTTCTGTTGCAATTCGCATTCACAAAGTTTTTGCTTGTTTGCAACTTGTTTCGGTTTCTTGAGCCGCATCAAACAAACCCCGCCACCCCCGAACGAACCCCTGTCTAAACTAACTGCGCATGTCATCAAATATGAGCAGAAATATGCATTTCAAGTTAGTCCAAGACATGCCGCTAAAAGTTTAACAAAAAAGACAAAAAGAAAAGGGAGTTTTGCATCAAGAGTTTTGCCTTATGCCATTTGAAGTTGTAATTTATGAGTGGAATTCAAAGTGTTGCATGCAACAGCAGCAGCAGCAGTTTTAAAGTGTGACAGCAACAGCAGCCGTTTTTATTCTATTCTTGAATAATGCTCAAAGAATATAATATGAATATAAGTTTGGCCAAATATCAGGCATTTCGAAAAGAATTGGCAATATAATCAGTTAAAATTTAATTATATTAATTGAATATTATTTAACTTACAAAATGTTTTTTTATTATAGTATTTTTTTTTAATTCTAACTGCTATTTTAGGAAATATTCTGTATGAAAACTAGTTTGTTTGTTATCAAAATATCTCGACCAAATTTACTACTTAATCAAATGGTTTTTCTAATAATTTAATCCTGTAAAATATTTGTTTTTTTGATGAATAATAATTTCTACTATTATATTTTTTATTAGCTCTTAATTATTTCACATTGTGCAATCCCAACTGCTCAATTAATGATCTATTGCTTCGTTTTAGACCATTGTGAAATCTGTGCCCGAAACGGAACTGCATTTACAGCTTAGCTGCGTACATTTTTGGCCATTACGAGCAGGCGATTAGACAACGGCAGAGTGTGTGATGCGTTACATGGGACAAAGCACACGTATAAATTGAGCTATCTAAGCTGCCCAGCAATTAGCAGGGGCACACTCGGAGTTTTGCCATTGACTCTGTGGTTGGGGCTGTCTGGCTGGCTGGCTGCTCTTATAGACATGTTCACCTGCACATCCGTTGCAATAACCCGGCAGCACTTCCGTTGCGGCAAACCACACACAAACAAATCGTTGCAGATACAGATATAGATACTGATATGCAGGCACAGAAAGAGAGAGAGAGCTGTTAGTTAGCTAGAAAGGCATGAAAATGTGTGCGAGCTTTATTAGTTGGCACTGTTGATGATTTTCTGCAGTCCAAGTTAAGCTCATTGCGGTCAAAATAAGCCTTCAATTTACATGGACAATTAAATGAATACAAATAGAAAAAACAATTCATTAACGTAACTGTTTCGCATACTAAACAAATTAAGTTGCCCTGCGCGGAAACTCGAAGGCGGAATTGTCAATTTTCCACAAGTTAAATTTTGACGGCAAATCGCGGCTAAAAATCACGTAACGCATTTTAATTTGAATTTGTTGCCTTTGCTTTCGGTTTATTGCTGCCGTTGCCAAATTGAAAGAGACGCGCGCGCGACCAAACGCGTTTGGACAACTGAAAGGACAAAAGAAACAGAATAGATTTGGGGCCAGTGAGTGGACGGGGGTGCGGCGGAAATGACGCGCAAACAGCAAATGGCCGCCAGCCGGAAATTGCTTTCGCTTGCAGCCCTTTCGAAGTGCTTTTCCATGTCCAACACATTCACCAGGACTAAAGCGGAGCCACTCGCTCTGAAGGGGCACTGCAAAGGGACGTCAACAAGTTCACGTTTTTTGTTGTTTTTTTTTTGGAGCGGTTTTGTTTTTCAATTCTACCCTACAGCTATTAAAACGAAAAAGAGCGTATCAAGCAGGAGCAAAGACCGTCTGACATTATTATAAATTTATTTAAAAGAGAAATAATATGCAGGATACGCGAAGCGAATACGAGTAAAAGTAGGGTAAAAGCACGATATTTGATATCCAGCTAACAAAACTTTTAATTAATCTGAACACAGTAAACGAGAGCGGGTTAATAAGAAAATATTGCTAAAACTGTAATATAGAAATTTTACAACACAGCAATATCTGCAACTGAGTAATATTTATTTTAATAAATACTCTACATTTTTATTACACATAAGTATTATTATTATTATTAAGTTAGAAATTGTAGAAATTTTGCTGAAATAGTTTGACAACTTTCTGCATTTACACAACCAAATAAGGACTCACATCTGGTCAGGATTAAGGATTTACTCACTAATTCTTTCTACTAATTCTTCTAAAATATGCTTAATCACATTTTTTCTATTTCCCAGCAATTTATTTATTAACCTATATGAAGAACTTAGCCGGATTACAAGCTTTTCATTGAACGATATACAGGGCATACTCAAATCAACCTCTGCTTGATTTTTGGGGGGTTTGAAAAGTTGGGTGGCCCGAGTCATTATGTATGTAGTCGACGCGGGGGCCAGTTGAAGGCCATTTTGGTGCGACGTTTTTCGCGCCTGCACAGCCGTAAACATTTGCATTTTATACGGGCCTCGACGAAAACCTCACAACACCGCGGCGTATGCCGGTCACGTGCTTCAGTTACACGCAGACATTTCAACGTTGTATTCATATATATCTATATATATATATATATATCTATATATATATATATCTATTATATATATACACATAATTTTTGTTTTGTTGACTGCAATTACGACAATTGTCGACGGGTGGTTGGAACTGTGTTTGCGATAGACTGAAAGACAGAGACTCTGCTTGGAATATCTTCTTCTAAGCCAGTTCAGCGGTTTGTGCCGTAAATTGTCGCGGGCTTTGGGGCCGCAGACTTGGCCGCAGCGGGTGGCCGAGCCACAGATTCACCAATTTCTGTTTTAGAGACGAGGGATGGCTGCGCCACATTTAAATGTTTTGTTGAAGCAAACACAAATAAAATGCTTTTGGTTTGGCCCCACCATAAATTGCCCAGCTAATGCCCAGGCGATTGTTTGTTTATGCTCCGAGTCTTAACTCTCGGATTGTCAAAAATAAATAAACTACAATAGGACTATATTACTTCTGTTTAGGGAAGTGCCGGGCTCAGTTTTCAGTTCTACTCTCAAATAAAAAAAAAAAAAAAAATATGCTTATGCTAAGAAATTAAATGAATAATTAACTTAAAACACCAACCACGTTAAAATATATTAGAGCATTTAAAGATAGATTTATCTGTAGATGGTAGAGAAGATCCTATATATTTCATTTCTTTAATATATAAATAAAAGATTGCAAAATCTAATATTAAGTTGCGGTATTCCATTCTAAGCTGCTCAATTCGGGAAATATTTAGAAAAATGTATATTAAGAATCCTCAATCTTCCACAAACCACAGAGACTGAGTTTCTCTCTTTTTTATAATTTCATGTGCACTAATAAAAAAACATCACTTGTACCATTTTCACTTGAAGGCCTTTAATTAACATTTTTCTTTTTGGCACATAGCTGTTCCTTTGTGTCTACTCGCATCTTGTCTGTAAAAAGCCGTGTGTGTGCATTTCCCTATTTTTAAACACCTGTCATTCCATCTGTATTTTTTATACCCTGAACCCATTGAAAATGGGTAAAAAGGGTATAATGGTTTTGTGCAAATGTATGTAACAGGCAGAAGGAAGCATCTCCGACCCCATAAAGTATATATATTCTTGATCAGCATCACTAGCCGAGTCGATTTAGCCATGTCCGTCTGTCTGTCCGTCTGTCTGTCTGTCTGTCTGTCCGTCCGTCTGTATGAACGCGTCGATTTCAGAGACTACAAAAGCTAGAAAGCTGATCTTGGTCTCATTCGGTTCGTATATACCATACGCAGATCAAGTTTATTTCAAAACATCGATAACTCTTACCGTTTTCTTATTATCGATATTTATCTCTTTTTTGACTCGGTTTTTTAAGCATAACTCCCAAACTATAAAAGCTAGAGCCACCAAATTTATTTTTTTATGTTCGCGTAAAACATACGAAGAATTTAAGCCCTTCAGGTTTTGGATACCTCCCCCCAATCGCCCCCAATATCGATAAAACCAAAAAACACAAATCAAATACTACACATCAGTGCATGCATTGTCGTACATACGATGACGAATAAGTCCTGAAAATTTCATAACGATCGTACATTTAGTTAACGAGCAAATCAAGAATCTATTTTCAGTAGTGGGTGCAAAGCGCAGCTGCTTGGCAATTTCTGTGTACATGTGCACGCATACATATGCACGTCCAGAAAGTCTTGCGTTTTCCTAGGAATTTTTTTGCAACGGTTAAATTGAATTTTAACACAACGAAGTGAAGTAAGAGCGTGGTCCAGTGGGTAAGAGTTGTGCCGCGTAACGCGGAGGTCCGGGTTCGAATTCAGCGATGGTATGGTAGAGCAATGTTGAATTGTTTTATTTTTTTATTTATTTATAATTATTATTTTTATTAATTTGTATCGTTTTAATGACAACTGCAAAATTTTCGTTTTCCTCGACTTTTTGCGATGGTTAAGTAATGTTATATCATTCGCGAAAAATGTTGTAGTGTGGTGCAGTTGGAAAGAGTCGTGCATCTTAAGACGGGGAGACCGAGTTCAAGCCCCGGCTGCGGAACATTTCTTTTTCCGTTGGTAATTGTTTTTTTTTTTTTTTTATTATTATTTTTAATAGGATCCATACTCATCAACTGCCGAGATGTGTGTGTATGTGTTCATTTCTGGGTTCAGGGTATCTACTAGTCGGGCGGTCCCGACTAGAGCAATCTCACTTGTTTCCTTTTGCAAATGGAAATACGAGAAATGTGCAGTGCGGCAATGGCAATGCCAACTTTGACTTTGTACTTGGCAATTGCTTATGGACAGGTTCTCCCTTTTTTTATAGTTTTTGCTCTTACTTATTTCCTAAAAGGCGAAATTTTAATTCACGCAAAGAAATTCTACGCAAATGTACGAAGTGTTGTCTTAGCCGAAGGCCAAAGTAGCCAGGGAAATGTAAAAATTTGCGTTCTATTTTTACTAGAATAAATTATATATTATTTTATATATTCTATTATATTTGTATTGCATTGTACGTTTGGTTTCATTATTTACTTGTTATTGTTGGCAAGCAATTTGTAATAAACCAAATAGAAATATTTTTTCGCTTCAACCACAAAAATGCTTTTTCTTAAAAAAAATAACAAAAGCAAAAAATATTGGCAACGACACAGACAGCCAGATCCTATTGGTTTTAAAGAGCAAAAAAATGTCTATAAAAATTTAATTTTAACAGCAATTGAAGAAAACAGCGTTTATAGAAAACTGCCTTCACTTAACTGCCCAAAATCGTCAGAATATACTCACTACAATAACTTTTCTAATTCTAAAAAGGTCTTGAAACGAAAATAAGTTAAGAGAGAATATTGCAAACAAACTTTTATCAGCATCTGAATTCTATTTAATAAAGGTACTTCAGAAATTAATAAATCTCGAAGGGTGTTTAATATTCGTCATTCCGTTGATAACTGTTTTTCATGCTTTTTTTCCTAATTGCTCGCATGTTTATTTTGTTTTAGGTTTTCTACCCTTTGGCGCAGCATTCAAAAGGATTCATAGCAGAGTTGTTGTTGCCATGGTTATATTCAGTATGAGTTGTTGTTGTGGTCAGCAGCTCAATTTACGAAAAATTGCTGCAGCATTTAATGAAAAGCGAAACGTAAAGCGACTAACAAATTGCAAAATAAGCGCAGCTCAACAATTAGATGAATGCAGGCCAGCTCGATAGTGTGTGTATGCGTGTTTCCAGTGTGTGTGTGTGTGTGTGTGTGCTTGGGTGTGTCACAGAGTTAAAATGTCAAAAGGTTTAAAGCCACGGCATTGTGTACACTTCAAATACACACACCGACACACAGACAGCCGGCGTCGGCGTCGGCGTCGCATAAATTTCAATAAGTTGCCTACTTTGCGCGACGCCGTTGCACAACTTGCACTAAACAAAAGTTATGCGTTGGTGTGTGTGTGTGTGTGTGTGTACATGTAGGTGTCATATAAATTGAGGTCATTTTAGTAGTCAGCTGCTAGTCAGCCTTTTGTGTCCGTCTCAAGCAGAGTGTTCAGCTTTTTAAGAGCAGCAGTAGTCTCTGGCGACGTTTTATTGCGTATACGTAATATTGCGTATGCGCCATGTTATATGCAACAAATTTAAAAGGCGCACTGACAGATACACACACACATGCACACACTCGCACACACACTAATGAGCGCTAAGTGCGCGTGTGCATTGAATATGATTTGGCACTTGAAAAATACCCTAAACGAAAAAAAAAGAAGAAACTAAAAGTCTGCCAGGGCAAAGTTTAAAGCTCAACATTTTTCAGTTGCTGCCACCCACTGTTGCTACTCCAGCGGCGCTGCCGTGTCCATTGGAGCATGTTTAATAAGCAGCGTCATTTCTCATGCGCAGTCAACAGAGCAGCAGGAGCAACAGTGCCCTTTAAAAGTTGCCGCCCACAGACGAGATGACGAGCGACACAGAGAACATCAAGTTTTTTGTTTTTTTTTTACACACCATGCAAAATGTTGGTGCAGGTTTTCACAAGGGCACAGAAACGAAAGGATCGGCAACCGAACGCAGGAAAAAGACAAGTTAACAACATGAGGAATCCATTTAGTCAATTGACAAGCTAATATATACAAGAAGCAACGCAGCCTGAGATGATTATGTTCAAAATTAAAAGGAATTGAATGAAAATTGGAAATTCTGAAGAAAAAATCATACTGTTGCTTTTGTCTGTTTCTTTTATTTTGTAAAAGTATATAAATATATATATGATATATGTTTCGCTGATGTTTTACATTAAAGTAAGCCGTCAAAAAAATTGGCCAAAGAAAATATTTGAAATTAAAATAATTGACAACCAGTAAGAAACAAAATGAATTAGTAAATATGACAAACTGAATTTGTATTTACATTTCTGACCAATTATCGATTAGTTGAAGTTGGTAAAGTTGAAAACATTTTATAAGATCATCGATGCTTTTGTATTTCTTTTAAGCTGGTTGCAATGCAGCTTTACATGCAACGATATTTATTCTCTTGGTACATTTTACAATAAAAATAAAACCAGCCGCGATTTATGACAGAATATATAAAAAATAAAATCTGCATTTTGTTAAGAATTTATCAGCGTATTATTGCTGTCAAACTGTATTTTCAACTATAATCTTTCAGGTGATTTTAATTAGTTTTCAGTTCGCTTTTCATTTGGACACATTTATCGTGACCCAGTAGTGTAGTGTAGTTACCAGCAGCTGAAACAGCTAACGTTATCCATTTGCCTTGGCTGTATGCATGGCTTATGAATTATGATGATGCTGCATAAAAGTGACATGATATTCCATATCATATGCGAGCATCTACATGTTATTTTTATGCTGTTCTAGACGATTTTCTTGTTTTTGTTTTTGACTAGTTTCGGTTTGGCTCCGGGCGGGCGGGCGTTGATGTTAGGAGAGGACGCAACAAATTTGTCAACTCAGTGAATCATAAACCAGCGCAGTTATTTGGGACGCGACAGTGCGCCCAGACTGTGAGATAAACAAATAAACAACAACTACAGCAAAATGAATGTAAAAATTGTGTTTGCATTGGAATTTGCGCGTGTAGATTTTCAATTAAGCGCTGCCAACGCTGCGTATGTGCAATGCCAGCAATTTATTTTTTGTTCATGCAACGCTGCAAAAGGAGCAGCAACTTTAAGGAGTTTGGCTGACAACTGGGGTTAAAAGAGGTCTGGGGAGCACTGAGAACTGAGAACTGAGAACTGTAAAGTGCGCATCATGCCCAACAGTTTAGGGTGACAAATGGCAGCGAAAAGCGACACCCTGCGACTGAGCAGACTACTCGCTGGGACATTTGTTAGCATTAGGCACGTAGCCGGAACTAGGCAGGAGCTGAGTATACGATGGAGTCAGAGAGAGGAGCAGCAGCAGCAGTCAGCAGGACGTGTCGGATGCGTCACGTAGTTCCAGTGGACATGTTTCAGCTGAAACTGTAGACAGTTCCATGTCTATTTAAGTATGTGTATGTATTTGTGTGTGTGTGTGTGTGTGTGTAATAAATTTTACCTGCACATAAACAACTAAAAAAAAACAAAAACAACAACAAGCACTAGACTTATTTAATGCGCTAGTCAAAAAAAAACTTCCTTCTTTTTCTATACACTAAAAAATAGGATAATCAAATTTTTTAAAGAAAAATGTAGCACTTGAAAAAATAATTTGAAAATTCGAAATTTGTATTTATTCTGTATTTTTTGTGTCGCTTTCTAGATTATAAATTATTAGGTCAAAACTCTCTTGCATTGCATTGTAAAATGCTTAATTAAAATGTTATAACATAATATTGAAAATGTTTTTATAATTAAATTTAATTTAAATTTACACTTTTTGGTATAAAATTAATACCAAAATTGGAAAAAATGAATGCATCTATTTGAGATTTCTATAAGTACATCTATATAAAAATAATTATTTAAATAACTTGATTTAAACAATCGAAATAATTGAAATAAATAAAAGGACTTTTATCCTTCAGAAAAAAATGAAATTCCCTAATATACATACATTTGTAAGGGCATTTCTTTTTCGACTTTGCAAACATAAACTCTATTATTTATTTTTAATTTCAACATCCTTCGCACTTTGCACTTGCTTTCATTGTTTTTTCTTTTTGGTTTCCTACGTGTGAATTGCATTTAATTTATTTATGTAACGAAAAAAAAGAAGACGTAGAAATTATGTTGCGCATTGCAAGGCATGTGGCAAGCAGTTTGAAATCATTGCAATGTTCAATTTTTGGCGCTGATTCAATTATTTAAAATGCTGCATGCAATTCTGTGCAAGAAAGTACTTAAGGGAAACGCTGCCCCTTTCGCTCAACGTTGGTTGCCGCAGCCAGAGCCGAAATGCAATTTGTTGATACATGCTGCATATTTGTAAAAAGTAAAGTACAGTGAAGCCAGAGAAGATACCCCAAACACTGACACACAGCCACAGACACACACAAATACACAGACGCATAGCCTGCTGAAAACATTTACCTGAAATTACTTTAACTTGAGCAACAGCTGCAGCAGCAGCAGCATCAGCATCAGCATTAACCCTTTAAAGGAGCTCAACAAAATTTTCATATTTAAAATGTCCGATTTTCTATGCAAATTGAAATTGCAAGCAAATTGTGCACATTTGCAGAGCAGAGTGACAGGCAATATTTGCATTTGCTGTTGCTCCTAAATGCATGACAAATTTTGTGGCTTGTACAAATTAAGAGTCGAGTTTCTTCACAAACAGCTATTTCGTTTAATGAATCCATAAATTTTTAAAAATTATTTTTCAAGATTGGGATAATTAGCAAATGTTAAATGTCAAAAAAGTTATCCTTACTAAAATTTTAATATTTGAATATTTTATCATTAGTCTAGAAAGTCTTATCCAAAAATTGTTGGCTTTGGTAAAGAATACAAAAAAGTTATGTTTTCTTACTTAGTGTTGTTGTAGTCGTATTTAAATTTTAGTAATTTTTAAATAGAATATTTAGTATTTTTTTACGAAAATAAATACCATTAACAAATACGTATGTAAGTAATTTTGATTTATTTCTTGACTTGGTTATTTTATTTGCAATTCTTTAATCAAAAACTGGCTTTATGTGGGTTAAGCGAATAAAAAGTTCCTTTGGCTTTGAAAAGTATTGCGTCTGCCCTGGCGTCATTTTTCAATTTTTACCTTGTGCACCTGTGCATGCTGTCTACATACTAATAAGAAAGCCAACATATGCAGCTTTATGGGATACATATTTTTCACCCACTTTGCCCTTAACTAATATTAAAGCAACTTTAAGGTATCACTTTTTTTTGTTCTTTTGCTTAATTCAAATCAAGAATTTAAATTTAATCAATTTAATGACTTACCTCAGTGCAAAACTGGCAGCCGCATTGCTGCAGGGTGGTTGCCTCCGCTGCGTTTTCCACATCGATTAGGCAAAGTTTGCAGGTAAATTGCTGAAAATTGATGGGCGTGGCCGGTGTGCCGGCCGATGGAGTGACATCCGCCGAGGCGAGCATCTCGCGCCGCTTCAGCGTGATGCCGTCGCGGACGCAGCAGGCCTGGGCCGCCTGGTTGGCGCTGGCCATCGAGAGCAGCGAGCTGACAGTCAACGGATATGCGTGAGTGGTGCCGAATGCGCCCAGCTCGTGGCCGGCAGTGGTGCTCGGCATGGCCGGTTGTTCCTCAATGGCAACGTTGTTGCAGCTGTTGTTGTTGTTGTTGTTGTTGCAGTTATTGCTGCTGTTCGAGTGCAGTGTTGCTGTTGTCACATTGGACGGCGGACTTGGACTGCTGCAGCTTTGCAGGCCAGCGGAACTTTTACGTGCGGTGCTGTTGGTGGTGCTGCTGCCATTGCTCAGCCGTATCTGCGCATTGACATTGATGTGCGTCGGCTCCGGGATCAGCTCCTCGCCAGCACCATTCACACAGCTCAGGCTGGGCCGCCTCGGATGCTGGCTGAGCGATAGCGTCGATTCCGGACGCGTTCCAAAAATATTTGCCAGCGAATAGCGCGAACCGGTGGCTGCCAGCGATAGCAAGCTGGAGCAGCGGGAACAGGTGCCCGCTCCGTTGATGCTGTTCACGCTGTGACGTAGACGATTCAGTGGACGTATTTGCTCAACGCCGCCGGCACTGAAGATGCCGCTGCCGCCGTGTGTGGCCAGCACCATGGCCGCGGCCGTCTCATCAGCGCCGAGCGGATGCAGCGAGTGGCTCTGGCGGGTCAGAGCCAGAACCGTTTCGCATTTGCGCAGTCCCGTGTACTGGACAATCGACTGGGATTTCTCCTGGTGCAGGCTGCTGGCGCTGCCCTCGCGGCGCATCATATGCCACAGCTTCTGCTGCACCACATTCAGCGAGCTGCTCGAGCCGCTGATGCTCACCCGGCCGCCATGGCCATTGGCTAGCTGTTGCTGCTGCCGACCGTTGGGATCCCGCAACACCACATCCTGTTCGGAGGGGGTGCGCGTAATGCGTATTTCCGGCGAGGCGGGTCGCCGACTCGCTGGCTCCCGCTCCCGTTCCCGCTCACGCTCACGTTCGCGTTCCCTTTCCCGATCGCTGGCGCGACTGCTGCTGCCCTTGAGGCCGACCAGCGATTTGAAAAAGTTCTCGATGCGCCGACGGCGCGGCAGCTGAGCACCCGTGAGTCCCAGCGAGGCTTCCACATCCGACGTTCCGTCCGCTGCTGCTGCTGCTGCTGTTGCTGCCCCATTGCCCAGACTGCTGACCGACAGCGAATGGTTGTAGTTGTGGGAATTGGGCAGGGATAGGGAGATGCGCGTTGGCTGCGAATGCGAATCCGATTGCGCCTTGCGCTCAGCTCCAGCGTCAACTGCCGAAATGATGTTGATCTTGTTGCGCGTCTGCGTCTCCAGCAGCGCAACTGTCTCGTTTGTGTCCGAGTCGTGCTGCGGCGCGGCATGCGAGGCAGTGGCACTATGCTGGCTGCTGGCGCGTGCCTGATGCTTTGTGTTGGCCAGATTGTGAATTGGCGAGGAATCCTGCAAGGCAGCAATCGATCAGAAATCGGTCAACGCAATATATATATAAACGCAAATATCGAATATATATGTCCACATATGGAATTATACAAAGACTCACAACTGACTCGAAACACATTCCATTTAGGAACAAATGTGAATTTTGAAAAACATTAAAAAATATAACAGAATAAAGCAAATGTTAACCCAGAGTCACCGACTAGCAGCTACCCTGTACCAAACTACTAACAAAAACATATTCACAATTTATTTCACCTATTTTCATTGGGTTCAAAAAGTAAATAAAATTTATTCAAAAAATTCTTGAGTGTCGTTTTGGAAAAAATCCTACTTTCTTTTACTAGAAATCCCTTGCATTAAATTTAGCTTAAGGACTTTACTTTTTTGCTGCATAGTTCTATTTTTATTTTTATTGTAAAGGAAAAAGTGCAAAGAAAGAAATAAATGAAAACATAATGGATTATTATTATTTTTATAAAAGAATCGCCAATCAAGGTTCGAGCCCGGATGCCTATCTTTCTTTTCATGACTCCAGAAACTCTTAGAAAATTTTCTAAATTCTGTTTTTAAGCGTTAAAGAGTCTAACTTAAAGTGTAAACCTAAATGGAAGTCAACCATTTGATTGAGAGCTTTAACTAAAATTTTTTTTTATAAAAACAGGTTCTTGAAATAAGAATTTTTCTTTTACGGAATTAAGAAATTATCGGATTTTGATTGGAATTTGGTTTTTTGTGTGCGTGTAATTGATATTTTTTCTGCTCTTTTTTAAATAGCCTTATTAACCTTTTTCTTATAACTGTTTTAGCTGCTTCTTATCATATGATATTTGTTGTTGATTTTCGTCAACTTACCCTCGAATCCTGCTCCAGCTCCTCCTCGAGCGCACTGTAGACTGGCGCGTACCAGGAGTAGGAGAGCTGTTTGCGCGCCAATGCAGCGGCGCCGGCGCCGTTTGTTGTTGGCGATATCAGCCCCACTCCGGAGTGGCCGTGGGCGTGCCCGTGACTGTGATGTTGTGTGCTTTGCTTGTGCGGCACAAGCTTGCCGCCGTTGGCGGCGTAATTAGGGCCAGCCGTGCCGGCGGTGGGGCATGCGGCGGTGGTCACCAGATTGTTGTTGTAGTTGAGCTGCAAGCTGCGTCGCTGCTGTTGGCCACGCGTGGGCGGCAAATGTTTGGTCTGCTTGCGCTGCCGCTCCCCCGCCCCGTAGAGGCTGTGATGATGGCGTCGCTGGTGGCTGCCGGAGCCCAGCTCCTTCTTGGTGAAGATGAGCGAGGCGCTGTTCTTGCTGAGGTGTATCGAGCGCTGTTTGTCCACCACCGTGGCCTCGATGTGGGTCAGCAGTGGCACCGTCTCCGACAGTGGCAACAGTGGCTGCAGCTGCAGCGATGATTCGGCCGGAAAGTTAATGATGAAATTCTCGGCGGCGTCATCAAAAATGGATGCGCGTGCAGCACTCTGGCAATCCTCGCTGGACGATGGGCTGCTAATTGAGCTGCGCTGCCTCTGGGAATGTCTGTGATCCTTTGGCTGTTGTCTGGAATCCTGTGTCGGCAGCTGTTGTTGCTGTTGAAATGTGGCTGCTGAGCTGTAGCTGAGCTTGTGCTCCACGAGCAGCTCCAGCGGCGGCAGTTTGGTCTTGTGCGTGTTCTGTTGCTGCAGATGCTGATGCGGATGCTGCTGATGCTGCTGCTGTTGCGGCTGATGATGTTGATCCAACTCTAAGCCCAACGAACTGAGCGGATGCTGTGCGACCTGAGCCTGTTGTGCTCCTGGCGTTGCATGGACATGAACGTGCGCCTGCTGAAACGGCTCATTCTGCTGCAATGCAGTCGACTGCATCGATATTGGCGGCCGCATTTTGGCTCACAGAGTGGCACGGGGCGAGGCACAGTGGGCACAGCTCAGCCGTGACTGGCAACGGCAACAACATTTTGAGCAAGGCCTGCGCAAATAAACGTTAAATGAGTAAGAAATCAATTAGTCACAAGCAAATTACTCGTTCACACTGTAATAATAACTACAAAATATATCACCTAACAATATGCGTCACCAACACACAAAAATTGTGTTTAAAAAAAGAAAAACAAAAAATTTGAAAATTCGTGGGGCATTATGAACACCTAAACTACGCGTTAGACATTAGCACTCACTTAATAATAATGACTAACAAAGTTCTAATAAAAAAACAAGAACATTGCAGTCGGGCGATACCGACTGCGTTATACTCGTTCACGTTCCATAGCTCCCATATATCAAACCCCCACAACTTTGTCAAAAGTGAACCGATTTTCACGTTTGAAGGCATTTTGATCATGATTTGTCCTATATATTGACTCCACATTCAAAATATATTCATTTTCGAAAATAAAATTTTTTTGAATTTTTTGGTCAAAAAAGCATGTACTCCCCCCTTGTGAATTTTGGAAAAAAAAATTTTCAAAATTTAGAATTGCGAGTTTATAGTTTTAATCGATTTTATTTGTCACAATTAGCATAAAAAACAACATTGAAAGTGATTTTGGGGGGGTCAAATTTTTTGTCAAAAATCATGCCCAAATCGACAAAAAATTTGACATGTAAAGTTGTCAGATTCCATAGTTCCCATACATAAAACCCCCATAACTTTGTCAAAACTGAACCGATTTTCACGTTTGATGGCTTTTTGATCATGATTTGTCCTATATATTGACTCTACATTCAAAATATATTCATTTTCAGAAATAAAATTTTTTCGAATTTGTTGGTCAAAAAAGCATGTACTCCCCCCTTGTGAATTTTGGAAAAATTTTTTTTTCAAAATTTAGAATTGCGAGTTTATAGTCTTAATCGATTTTATTTGTCACAATTAGCATAAAAAACAACATTGAAAGTGATTTTGGGGGTGTCAAATTTTTTTGTCAAAAATCATGCCAAAATCGACAAAAATGTTGACATGTAAAGCTGTCAGATTCCATAGTTCCCATATATCAAACCCCCATAACTTTGTCAAAACTGAACCGATTTTCACGTTTGATGGCATTTTGAGCATGATTTGTCCTATATATTGACACCACATTCAAAATATACTCATTTTCGAAAATAAAATTTTTTTGAATTTTTTGGTCAAAAAGCATGTACTCCCCCCTTGTGAATTTTGGAAAAAAATTTTTTTTCAAAATTTAGAATTGCGAGTTTATAGTTTAATCGATTTTATTTGTCATAATTAGCATAAAAAACAACATTGAAAGTGACTTTTGGGGGGTCAAATTTTTTGTCAAAAATCATGCCAAAATCGACAAAAATTTTGACATGTAAAGTTGTCAGATTCCATAGTTCCAATATATCAAACCCCCATAACTTTGTCAAAAGTGAACCGATTTTCACGTTTGATGGCATTTTGATCATGATTTGTCTATATATTGACTCCACATTCAAAATATATTCATTTTCGAAAATAAAATTTTTTGAATTTTTTGGTCAAAAAAGCATGTACCCCCCTTGTGAATTTTGGAAAAAAATTTTTTCAAAATTTAGAATTGCGAGTTTATAGTTTTAATCGATTTTATTTGTCACAATTAGCATAAAAAACAACATTGAATATGATTTTGGGGGGGTCAAATTTTTGGTCAAAAATCAGTCACCAAAATCGACAAAAATTTTGACGTAGCAAGTTGTCAGATTCCATAGGTCCCATATATCAGAAACCCCCATAACTTTGTCAAAAGTGAACCGATTTTCACGTTTGATGGCATTTTGATCATGATTTGTCCTATATAGTGACTCCACATTCAAAATATATTCATTTTCGAAAATAAAATATTTTCGAATTTTTTGGTCAAAAAAGCATGTACTCCCCTTGTGAATTTTGGAAAAAAATATTTTTTCAAAATTTAGAATTGCGAGTTTATAGTTTTAATCGATTTTATTTGTCATAATTAGCATAAAAAACAACATTGAAAGTGACTTTGGGGGGGTCAAATTTTTTGTCAAAAATCATGCCAAAATCGACAAAAATTTTGACATGTAAAGTTGTCAGATTCCATAGTTCCAATATATCAAACCCCCATAACTTTGTCAAAAGTGAACCGATTTTCACGTTTGATGGCATTTTGATCATGATTTGTCATATATATTAACTCCACATTCAAAATATATTAATTTTCGAAAATAAAATTTTTTCGAATTTTTTGGTCAAAAAAGCATGTACCCCCCCTTGTGAATTTTGGAAAAAAATTTTTTTTCAAAATTTAGAATTGCGAGTTTATAGTTTTAATCGATTTTATTTGTCACAATTAGCATAAAAAACAACATTGAATATGATTTTGGGGGGGTCAAATTTTTTGTCAAAAATCATGCCAAAATCGACAAAAATGTTGACATGTAAAGTTGTCAGATTCCATAGTTCCCATATATCAAACCCACATAACTTTGTCAAAAGTGAACCGATTTTCATTATTGATGACATTTTGATCATGATTTGTCCTATATATTAACTCCACATTCAAAATATATTCATTTTCGAAAATAAAATTTTTTCGAATTTTTTGGTCAAAAAAGCATGTACTCCCCCCTTGTGAATTTTGGAAAAAAAAATTTTTTCAAAATTTAGAATTGCGAGTTTATAGTTTTAATCGATTTTATTTGTCACAATTAGCATAAAAAACAACATTGAATATGATTTTGGGAGGGTCAAATTTTTTGTCAAAAATCATGTCAAAATCGACAAAAATTTTGACATGTAAAGTTGTCAGATTCCATAGTTCCCAGGCGGACAGCATGACGGACATTGCACAAACCCAATATACTAGTTTCACTTCGTGAACGAGCAAGAATTTTCAAAGGGCATTACGAACTGAAATTATTAGGAAACTATTAATAGTATTGCAGTAAAGCTCTACCGACTGCATTATATATTCGTTCAAGGCCTAAATTATTAGTGTTATTTGGGGAAAGTTTAGTATTTTCTAAATTGTAGTGGTGGACGTGGGCGTAGCCGGCAATTTTGTTTATGGATGTGTACACAAATTTGGTGACTTTAGTTCTAAAACTGTAAAACCGTTATGGAAGGCGTGACTGGGGTATAAAGGTCGCAGCAGTCGGCACACTAAACTTGGAACTCAGGTTTAAAAACTGGTGAAAATATTATATTTTTCCAATGGTTCCCTCTAGTCTGAGATTTGAACTTAGTATTCCAACACATGTTCATCAGATATGAATGGATATATCTCTTCAGTGTACGAATTTCAATAAAAAAAATATATTTTTTTAATTGATTCGTCGTTGCCTTCTTTGACCTGTTTATGGTCCTATAACCCTACTTCAATTCATACAGGGTAAATACAAACAATAAACAACAATTGCTAATTAGTTTAGTTATTTTAAATGTTCGCAAAGTTCTTAATAAACTTTCACTTTAATCAACAAACTTTTCAATTTCGTTCGAGAAGTTGCAAAACAAAATACTTTCTTCCAAGCACAAAAAATTACCGACCACATCAAAAAGCAGACAGAGTTCTCAACTGAGTTTTGGGGTTTCAATTCGTTTCCATTTCGACTGCTCCAAGCTCTTGGCCAGAAAATGCCTGTGCTGCACACAACTCAAACTGACCAACTTGGTTGGTTGCTCAGCTCCGTTTGCTAACTTGGCAGCAGTCATAAGAAAATTGAAATTGGTGTAGCTCGACAGCAAGATAGCCTATAGCCACACTGTGAGATAATACTTGAAAAATATTTTGTTTTTAAAAATTTGCATAATGAGAAATTTAATTAAATTTGAGTCTTAGGAAATATGAAAGGAAATATGAATTTTTGAAACTTTTTAAGATTCGAATTATTGATTTCTGAGTGGGAAGAATTTAAGGACTTCATGATTCTAGTACAAGCAAAAGTTGGAGCTAATACAAGACGCCTTAAGTCAGCTGTGCCCATTGTCTAACTTAAGTGTACAGGGTATGCAAAGTACCACCTTTACGAGCTGCATTCGATTTTATGTGCGCCCCTGTCGACTGATTTGCATTTTGGCTTTTGTTTGATTTATTGCAATTTCTGCTTTGCTGGAATTTATACAATTTTTTGTTGGTTTCGATTGGAAATCGGATTCGGAATTCGGAATTCGCCGCGTGCATTTGATTAGAGCGGTAGAGAAGAATTGGTAAGAAGGGGGATGGTGTTGGTAGAACCCGAAATTGATGAGTTCGTCACGTGGACATCGGGGAATTCAATTTGTACAGCTGCCAGTTTGATGCCAACAAATATTTTGAGTTTCTCATTTTATGAGTTTTTGCTGGTTAAAATAATTTTATTTTTGCTGCTGCAAACTTTAACTAGCCAAACACACAACGCCAAATTGAAATGCGTAACGACGACGAGGAGACGGCGCGAATTAAATAGCATGGGCGATTGCGTGTGGAAATATTAAATGAGAATTCCCACAAGGATGTCTGGCAAAGTTAATTAACAACTGTAATTGTAATTGTAACTGTAAATAGATGCTGGCAAGAGTATATATATACATATATATAAAGAATGGCATCAAGTTCATCGCGACAGTAAATCAATGCGCGTGTTGTCTGGCATTTCATTTAATCTAACGAAAAATGTAGACGGATGGTTTCTATTCATTTCAATCATTGCGGTTCGCTTCGATAACACCTAAGTGACTTTCGATGTAGCGACAGTTTGCATCATAATCAATCATCTGAGCCCACGTTGGGCGCCAGTCTGAAGCCGCTAATTGGGAAGGGCATATGTTTCGATTTGATTTAATGCGCCACGCTGCACACAGTTGCGAACGGCGACTTATGGGCCCTAATCAAATTAGCTTTCAACAATGCGCAGCTAATTTGCAGCCAATTAATCGAAAAATTGTCCAAAATGCAGCCAGAAATTATGCTATACAAATGAGAATGCACACACACAAATAAATAGACACGTTCGTTTGTTTGTTGCTAATAGGTGAAATGAATTGGAAAACATAAATTCAAAAGCGAGCGTTGGAATCCACCAAGCGTAACACATGCGCGCCCACTTACACGGCAGGAGGCGTGGCACTGTGGGCAACCACAACGGCCGTGGAAGCCCCTTCAGGGCGAACGCTGGCAGAACAGGCGAACAGGCGAACAGGCGAACAGGGGAAGGCAACATCGCAACACGCTGTGCCGCACTCTGGAGTCAATTAAGCTTTTGCGCACGACAGTGTGACCAAATATTCCCACTGGATAGCCAAACATAAATTAACTTCAGTACAAAATTTAAATACGAAAAAGCTAGAAATAGGCCATTAAAGGAAATTACGCTGTGTAGCTATTAACAATTATACCACAATTAAGCTGACGGCAATATAAAGTCATACTTAACTTTAATTTATAATTTATTTTAATATAGTCAAGTAGAATGTATTATAATAAATGTTTTTTATTGCGTCTTAATGCACTTTACAAATATTTAAAAGAATCAACAATCATAAAAGTGTTTTTATTTTGTTACTCTTTGTTACTTAATTTGGGCTCAAATATTTTATATAATATTGTCAGGACACGAGAAAATATTCAATTAAATTAAATCGTTTATTAAGATGCATGCCATTTTCAACATTGTTTTTCAATTAAAATGCTAACGACAGCTGGCAACACTGTGTTGCATGCGCATACATTTGTTGTTTTATTGTTAATCGCGTGTGTTTGTTGATACGCAAAAAGCAGAAAAAGAAGGCAAAGAATGCGTTAATTCTGACTTCATTACAAAGGCAGCTGTCAAAAGGACGCCCTAAGCTGTTGCTCTACATGCCATTGAAGGTATGTCAGTATATTAATTTTTGGTATGCGCACACTATATGTGTGTGTACGTGGATGTGTGTGTGCGAACGTAAATGAAAAAGCGAGCGCACAAAAGTATGCAACGCAAAAATGCGCGACTCGAATAATTTGCCAAGCCAAGAAAGAGGGGCAAAAAGGGCAGCTGAAGCGATTGAAATAGTGGCTGGTGTAGGCGCCGGAGTACGGTGGGTGGACAGAAACAGAAGCCGCAACAGGAGCAACAGCAACAAAATGTCAAAGATAAATTGCTTCTCACACGCCCTCTGGCAGTGTGGGACCAGGAGACAGTCAGGCGAAGGCAGGCGAACAACAAGCGACATTTGCTGCTAGTTGAACGTTGCCACGCCCAAGTGCGCCTTCTGCTACTCCGCTTTCTCTTCCTTTTTACTTCGCCTTGCAACACATATTCTCAAATTAATCGCTTTTTGCCGCACATTGTGAACATTCATTTAACGCCGTTTAAGCCAAGCAAGAACACAGCAAGAACACAGAAGAAGATAGAGACGAAAAAGAAGACAAGCAAATGGCTTGAAAAAGCGACAAGGAAAACGAAGATTAATGCCATCCGCTAATATCGTACGTCAAATTTTATAGACACACGCGCAAAATTGTACCACAAATTTTCCAAATAAATGAAAGCAAATTCTCAGCTCACAAATGGATTTTGTCTTATAATCTTTTATACAAATTGCATGTAATTATACTCTATAATCAATAACAGGACTTATGAAAGGAAACGAATATTATACAATGATCAGAATGCTTTATAGTTGTGTTAATTTTAAGCGTAAATTTCTTTATTCCTTTAATAATTACCAATATTTCCACAAGACCGCAATCTTGTGTTTCCTTTTTATGTTTTTTCCTTATTAATACGTATGCTATATTATATTCAACTTCTACAAATATCCTCCAACATAAATGAACTTGACTGATTTCGATTTGTAAATTATCTTTATTTGTCAGTTAATTCACGTCCATTATACCAACATTAATGTCATGAGAGACTCGGCTCAGACAGCCATTTGTACAGTTTTGTATCCGGTTAAACAACAAACTATTCTGGTCAATCAAATCGACCTGGCCAGCCAACAGACAACCTTTATATTTATATTTTATTAATATTTACCTCAGCGAATATCAAAGTTCCTTTCAATCTATTTTGATTTGCAATATATTAATTGACTTTCCGAATTCCCACTCATTTCATGAATAAACTTTGCGAAACGGACAACGGACAGTTGGACACATGTCAATTGGTCATAAAAATAATTAGCGAGACTTCGACGATAAAGGATAAAGCATAAAGTATGCAGCAGACAGACAGCAGACAGACAACACATTTTGCCAATTTATTAGCTGAGCTGCCATTTTAGGTTAGCCAAATTAAGAACTTACCATTATTAAAACTGTATGCAAATCCTGTCAAATTCCACGAATCGTTGCAACTGCAAAATAAATGAAAACAAAAATGTTATTACCTCGTTATATATATTAATTAAAATATTTTTTTCAGATACTAATAATAATAATCCCATCGAATGGGAAAAAAAAGTTTCATTTATATTTTCATGTCGATCTTTGAAAGTGAGTTTAAGTTAATGCGGACGTAAAACAAACAGGCTAGCTTTTCTGGCCTTGATTCCCATATAAAACTCTGTGATAAACAATGAAATTTTCTTGACAATGCGTTTTAATGGAATATGCCAATGTATAATTGAAAGCCTATAAATATTGAACAATTCGCTGGAAATAAATCAAATTGTACTTCGAATGCAAGCCGATGTTCTGTTCAGCTTATAAAGCAAGCCAATTATCGGGGCTCCTTGCCCAGCCCAATGCCATTCGCCAGGACAATGCAATCAGCGTTTCAATGGAGCAGCCAAATCAATGCAGCTAATAATAACCGCCATTGACCAGCCACGTGCCACATGATGGGAGCTGCAACCGCACTCAGCCCCCCACTGAGTGCTGCAATTGCAGCAGGATGACAAAACAAAACAAATCAACAGCAAAATGCAAATACCAACTGCTGCAAGGAAAAGAGAAGTTGAGCGAGATAAAGCAACGAAAGCAGTGTATATAGCCAGTTGTGCATACCTTAAATGCTTGCTAAACGCCTTTAGGTATGCGGTTGTGTTGCGCCAAAGGAATTTTAATTGCAAGACTGTCAACCAAAGCCAAATGTCGGCCCCAATTATGAGGCTAATTAGACTTGGCGACACTTGGCCACAGGCACGCCCACACATACAGCCAGCTGAGGTTAAGTGTGGCCAAGTGCCAGGACACAAGGACTGTTGCGCCATATTTAATTTTGAAGCGTCTGCGACCCCACAAGAGAGAGAGAGAGCGTAATTGCTTTTGGAGAAACACATAATTACAGCTAATTACAACAAGATAACTTATTGATCAGTTTCAGCGCAAGAGAATTTAAGCATTTGCACGAAACGCTTTGATTAACTGCAAAGTCTATAAACTCGCATTTATCAAATCAGCCACTTGACTCAATTGCTGCTGCTGCTGCCTTTGACAGATAAATTGTATAACTAACAAAAACAACAACAACAACAACAACGACATCCACACGCAACTGGCTTTGACGTCACTCGCCTACACTTTGGCTGCAAATGGCAAATAAACTTTTAACTCAAGTGTTTAACCAGCTTAATCGAAGCTATCAATCAAGAATTACAGTTGAAATATCTTTTGGATCCATTTATGCCTGAATATTTCATACTAAATATTCCATACTAAATAATTAAGATATATTAATTATAGCAAACACACTTTCAGCTTATGTTGTGGCCTTGTCGAAAGAGACAAGTTGTTCTCCCAGTTGGCAGTGTAATCCGCTTAAGTTCCTAGTCCTCTCATTGCCAGGACAACAACAAATATGCGCAGCAAAATGCACCACAAATGCTCAGCTAATTGATATTAACATAATTAAGACCAGCTGCAGGCATTGAAATAAATGCAAACACACAGCTCCGGAACATGGAAAAACAACAGCAGAAGCAGCAGCAGGGGCTAAAAAGCTGCATTTACTCATTTACATAGCAAAAGCAACTGCAAAAGAATTAATCGGATCTTAATTTTATACTTGTCTCTAAGCGATAAACAACATAGGGTATGTTAAAAGGTTTTCTAGAACCATTTTTAAGTTTTTTCTTTTTCTTTGCAAAACGCATTTAAAATAAATTATTAAAGCGATTTACTCAATGATTAATCGAATGTATCAATATAAAAAGTTGATTAAAAATAAAAAAAATATTTTATTTTTATATAATTATTTTAAAGAAGTTAAAAAAAGGCAATATAATTATTTAAATAAACTTTTTAATTTAAAATAAACTGTATACATAAGTATTCATATATGTGATTATGAAACATAGCTGATATATACAATATCCTTTCACTTTTAAAATCAAAATTGTATCCCATAACTCTCAATTTTGTAGTAATATTAAAGAAATCAAACTAAGATAAATGAAATACTCGTAGAGGTATATTTTATGTGTATTTCTATGCTTAGTTAAATCCACTCTGACTAGTTTTAGCTACCCCGATTGCAATTTACTGCCCCAGAAAAAAAAACATATATAGCAAAGGTCATAGAAAAATAAATCTTGACAAGGCTATAAAGCCAAGTTAATGCTCACAGTGGCAGCTAGCATATAGTAGAAATACACACGCTGTCACAGTGGGCATTGCATGTATGCCAACGCACCAGTTGAGACAGCTCGGGCACAGAAAAATTATATAAAAAGGAATCGATATGAAATCCACAGAGAGGAAGTGTAAGCAGGCACAGAAAGGACAGAGACAGCTGAGAATTACAAGAGTAAAGTGCAAAGTTGAGGCCAGCTGTCCTCAACGTGAACATCATCGGCGTCAATAATCAAATGGAATTTCAATCAAATACGTGACGCATTCACAACGCAGCTGCAAAGTACAAAATTGAGAAATCTCACCTGACTGGACAAAATAAAAACCAAGCAAAAATGGAATTCATAAAATGGCTGCAATTTCTGTTGGAGGAGGCACAAGCTAAATGAGATTCTCAATGAGATACACATATATGTGTGTGTGTGTGTGTGTGTGTGTGTGTGTGGGTGAGTGAATAGCAGCGAGTGCAACACTTAAACGTCTAGACTAAGTGGCTGCAGGACACGCAGAAGTGCACTTTTATTTCATATAATAAATATATGTGAGATATGCAAAATAAGGCAACTAGCAAGAGTACAGCGTAAGATAGAGTACAGAAGGTACAATACCCTTACGGATATAAAACCAAATGTACTCTAAAATATTTTACAGCTCAATTATTTATCTAGAAGATTTTCATAGTTTATGGTATTAGATATGTTTTCTTTACAAAATTATATTAAACTTTTAAGAGGGCCAACTGTATCACTGTATACCTTGTATCAAGTATACGCCCAGTTGTCCCACGTGTTTTTTATTTATTTTTTAAAGTTGTACTTTAAGCTCTTTTGTGTTGTTGTATTCGTCTAACTAAAAGTCGCCTGCTAAACTCTTTCTAATGAACGTCTTTAAGCCATGCTATAACCAAATTGCAGCTATGCAGCTCACGCAAAGCTTATTACGCGCCCTGTCTCGTTCATTCTCTTTCCGTCTCTTTGTTTCTCGTGTAATCAGCATTTTGTTTGCTTTGTGGCAATTATACAGTTAAGTTTGTATTGTGGCTTGCCTACGCGATAGCCAAAAACCAAAGCGCCGGAAATTATGTTAGCCGCCCTCTTTGAGTACACGCAAAAGGCAAGCGGCTGGCATTTGGCATTTGGCAGTTGCAGCTGCCGCCATTTTCATGTTGCATGTTGCAACAGACCACAGAGCACAAAACAAGCCAGTGGCAAGTGGCATGGCTGGTGGAATTAACTTGCAACTTGCCGAATTCCCTTAAAGTGTCAATAGCTATTGACTATGGCATACTTTAAAGCTGCGCAGTTTCAAATTCTAATCCACAAAAAGTTAAATGAAAACAATTTTGTGTAATTAAAAGCCAGCAAAAGCAAATGTGCAAATTACACGGCAAAATTCACAGCCAAAGTAAGGCAAGAGTACTCAACATTTGCATCGAGTATTTTTAGGACCTTGCAACAAAATTTGCTGCAACTTTGCACTAACCAATCGGCAAATGTATGCTGATCAACATTTTTGGTTTTTGGTAGTTTCAAATACTTTGCCACAACTTACGTAATTAAATGAAGTTTTGGTTACCAAGATACAAATTTATTCACTAACGAGATTTCTGATTTAAGGCGAACATTTTACACTCGAAGAGAAACTTAATAGTAATCACATAGTTTTTTAGTACTATTTAGTTACTATGGGGTATTTATTTATGTATAATTATGTAAAATTTCCTTTGCCAATTTTAACACATTTTCAAGCTTTAGTTTTCGTTTAGGTTGCTTTTAAGCTCTTTCAAAAGAGCAGCCAAATTAGATGCCGCTAAATATGTTCGCTCTTTGTCAGACATTTCAGCTTGATTAAAGAAGATATTGTTAGGCGCGCTGCTTGCTAATTAATAGGCATGCGACATGTGGCATGTGGCAGAAAAAAAAGGGGCGTGAGTTAAGCACAATGTTGGCATATTAAGTCCTAACCCTGACAAATGAAGGATTTTTGGCAACTTTTGTCGGCTTTGTTTGCCAACGTGACAGTGCGAATATTAAGTGAACGCTGCGAAAACAATGTGAATAACTAACAAACATGTCAAAGTAGTTGTTGTTTCTTGTTGTTGCTATTATTGTTGTTGTTGTTTGTTGTTGTAGCTGTTTGTGCTGTAGTTGTTGTCGCTTGCGCATGATTTCCGTGCTTAAAATTTCCTGTTCGAAACTGACATAAAAGAGGGAAGTGCCACTGACAGACTGATAGACAGACGGCCAGACAGACTGACAAGCAGACGGACGTGTGATACAAATGCAGATGCACGGATACGAAACGCGGGTGTCTTTTCACTAGATATCTGTATGTATATATAGCAATGGCATCTACGTTTGCCTGTTGCCCGTTTCGTTGGCAGGAACCTTTTGCTAGCATGAAAAAAAACCTATGCTAAAAGAAACTACAGCCTCAAAGAGTTTTTTTTTTACTGTGGGCTAGCAACCAACCAGTCGAGCATTTAATGACATTCTACATTCACTTTTTTGTCTTTTTTTTTTTTAATTTTTGTCTGCACAGTTGGCTTTCAAAAATATTTATGTAGATGCTCGTTTGAGTGGCTGCAGCAACAAGATAAATATTATTACAATTGCTATCATATACACAAAATGCATGAAAAGGGGACTATAAAAAAGCGCATAAAAAATATGTATGAAGGTTAAAGGGAGAGGTCTGTGGTTTTGAGAGTTATGTGCATATTTCTTATTCATTATTATTATTTATACATTTCCCAGTCATCGACTGTAATACTAAGAACTATCGGTTAAAGAGTATTTAAAAATAAACTATGTGGATATTTTAAAATAAATTTGTTTGCTAACTAATACAGAAAACTTTATAATATCGCTGTAATAAATACAGCTCATATTTTCTGTACTATATTTCATTTTAAAATATGATGTTTATAATAAAACTTTTTATGATATATTCAACTGATTTTTAATATCATATTTTGTATATAAAAAATGGTATCCTCTAGCAATATATAAACCCAACATATTCATCAAATGTATTTAATTTAAATTTTTTACGTTCAGTATTAAGTATTTAAGTGCATCTACTTTTTGCATACATTTATCAGATTGAAAATTGTTCGTGAAAACAAAACACAGAAAGAAAAAAATTCAAAGTACACATAAATAAATCCAATGGCAACAGTTCTGGTGATTTATCGCGCACCAAATTAATTGAGAATCCTAGAAAACTGGAAAAATAAAATAAAATGAGATTACCCAAAGCAAAAAACCAAACGGCAAAAGGGAACGCTTAAAAATGAGTATCACAAAAATTAATTGCACTTTTAAACTTTTGGTGTTGTTTTTATTGCTTTCTCTTTTGTGAATACCCTTTACGAAAAACGAGTTTCAAAAGGGAAGATAAAATAATTTGTTTATATGGCATATAGTCGAGTAAATTTCTATATCTTAGTAGTTTAATATCTTAATAGTTTGATACAATCTACTGTCAGTTAATGTCTAAACTGATATAAAAGATAAACACGAAATTTTTCTGATTTAAATATTCTTTATTCTACAATAAAACAAAAGGCAGAGTATACCTTTCCGTCGGGCAGTCATCTCTAAAACTTTATATGTGTGTGTATAGTATATCTTCTCACACACAATTAAAACATTTATATCCGCGTTTTTTTTTATTTTGTCATTTGTTACAGCACAGTAAATTCAATTAAACAATGGAATCGCATAAACAAATCTACAGCAAACACATAAACGCACACATCGATATATACATACATATGCACACATACATACATACATATGGAGACCGAGAGATGCTCCGTCGGGACCACCCTCAAAATAGAGTGGCGTTTGTGCGCAATTTTTTTTTTATAGTTTTAATTGAAAAATGTGCAATTAAAAGTCGAATGCATATGAAATGCAGCTCAACGAATCGCTATGAAACGGGGCGTATGCGCAATTTATAATATACGTGTAAGGCAAAAAAAAAAAAACCAACACAACAAAAACTAAAAGTCAACGACAAATTAATTAAAGCACTTAATTATGCCATGGGTTCAATTAAATTACATGGCATTTAATTAAGCGCATAAAATGAATAAAGCTTTATGACAGTTTCGTGCATGCAAACACAGACTCGCAAATATTTTAACGAAGGCAGGGAATACAAGTTATCATAGATAACAAATCAGTTACAATATAAACTATAAAGATCATTTGTATCGATTATTTAAATATATCGATAAGAAAATATTTTAGTAAAATAATGTATTTGCGCTAAAAAGCAATTATAAAATTTTTAATAGATATTTTGTCAAAATAATCGACAACACACTAAAGGTAAAAAACAGTAATCGATTAGAGTACCATCTCTAAAAAAGCATTTTATATTTATCGATAAAATATATAAAAAAGAGCAACATTTGCTGTTGTTTGAATTATTTTTTGCGGCTAGTTAAAAACATGCTTTGATAGTGGATATAATTCAAGACAAAGTATATGTTACTGAGAAGTACATCAACTTTAGTCAACTTACATTCAACCCGCTCACAGTTTAGCCAACCCTCATATATACCTTTTATCCATGGCATATATCCTCTGCAAGTAAACAAGAACTCTGCAGTTGGCCAAGCAGAGTGATAAGCAAACAAAGGCGCTCGGGACAACGATACCCGCATACCAGCTACAACTGCAAGCTGTGGCAAACGCACACCCGTACAGCACACAAGCACACCCGCACACACACACACACACACACACATCGCACACATATGCATACCATAATTTGGCACATGCCATTGTAAAATATTGACAGCAGTGCAAACAAAAGTCATGAACAAGGGTGCAAGTTCGCAGAATGCACGAATACTCCATGTTAAGAGTCGCAAGTTACATATTTGCCAGACCCAACAACGATGGTCATGATCTGTGCATATGTATGTGTATATATGTTATGTGTATTTTTTGTTGTTGTATAAAGTTACTCATTCAATTAGCTGTCGAATTGCTTAATTGCAAATTTGATATTCTTGGATATAGTTCGGAATGGTTAAGAGCTGAGGATTGAAAGCGGTTTAAAGATGTTTAAGACAAATCATGCAATAGTTTAGTTCCGTTGATTGAGTCGAATTTCTCAGTCTTACTTGATATTATTGAATATAAAAGTAAAATTTTGGCAAATAGGTTAAAGAATGGTTTAGAGCTGATGTAAATTAGATTAAATATAAATTAAAATTGTACAACATTTGGAAAGCGAAATCAAGTAAAGTAAGTGCACAACAAAAGCACAGATTATTAACAATCAGATTAATCCTGGCGTCATTTATTTTAAATAATGTTCTTTTCCAAACTCAACATATTACACTACTCTCGCCTGATTTTTAAAGCATGTTGAAAGTAAGCAATCTTCTCTGTTTTGTTAATGCTATGCATATGTGCTTAAGGAAAAGCCGTGCTACTATATGTTTTGTGACCACATTTAAGCCATGCCAGTGTTGTCCACAAAAGGTGTTGTCCTAGGCACATGCATACACATGAACACATACACACACACGCACGCACACACGCACGCACTTGACACATAAGCCCCTTTTACTGTGTTTGTTTGGCAAACATATTTTAGCCAAATTGTTACATTTAGCACAAAGTTGAGTTGAGGTTCTGGCAAATGTTTACTTAACTTAATAATTTAATTATACGACGAAAATGTAATACAAGTAAAAAAGAAAAGCAAAAGAAATAAGATCTTGTGAAATGTAAAGTCGTTGACTGCACTTTGAGTTCAAATTCCCAATCCCTTTAATTTATTTTTTTTTTGCTTTTGTTTTTGAGGCTGCCCACACAATTGACGTATTATTATAATTGATACTCGCAGCAATATGATAAAATATCAATTATGGTGTTTCGTATTGTTTGCCGCTAAGTAAGCTAAACAATGGAGGCATTGTTTATGCGGATTATTGTAAACTTATCACGGCAGCAACATGCAATGCCTGTCACACAATGCCATTCAGTTTGTGCAGATAATTATACAGTTAATATATATATTTAGATTTATATATATATATTTACTTGTTATATATTTACTTGTGATACGGATAACTGACGGAATTGACCTACCTGCAATGAGAGAGAACAAAGAAATTGTATTTTAATAAATTAAAATTGTAACAGTTATAATTGAAAGGAAATTGTTTAAATATTAAAAATATAAATTGCAATGTGCTTTTTTTTGCATAAACATTAATTTTGTTTAGCAAATATATTAAAAATTGTTGTATTGTTAGAATATTTCGCAATCAATTTAAAGGCATTTTTTTGCGAGCTTAAAAGTAGAACTCATACTAAATTATACATTTTATTTCAGCTTAAAGATATGCATTTTTAGGCATTTTAAAGCAAAATTTTTCGATTTTTCCAGACTTTATACATAAATCAAAATGTTACCCAATAGGGATAGATATTTTTTTACCTTATTTTGTGCACGCTTGTTACCTCATAAGAACAAAACTAATTTAGCTTGGCTTGAACCGGTTTGAAACTCAATAAAACTGGTTAATTTTTGGCTGTCAACCAAACACAAAAACTTTTAGAATTCTAACCAAAACCACTGTTGAATTGATACACAGTTTTTACAGCTTGCCAAATTACTAAACACACACACACACACACAATTTAATATATATATATAAGGTACCAAAGATCGTAAGCTGTGGCCGTTTTATAAGTTTAACAACAATATGATTTATCATCCAATGCACGTCGCATTTAATTGAATTACGTCCACGCGAGGAAGTCTGTTCGAGGGGAGAAAACAATTTGCGATTTGTTGCCGCAGCGGGCAAGCTGGCAACTGGCTTGTTGTGTGTGGGTGTGCATCAACAAGGTGTCAAGTCTTATCAGTATATGGAACAGCAGCAGAAATGACAACAACTGGAAGAGTCTTGATTGATGCCGTTGTAAATCGGCGACACCCAAGCAAAGTGAAACACTTGAAAGGCAACCCTGGATTTGTGCAAGCGGAAGTTGCATTTGTGACTGCTTGCAAATAAATTTGTTTTTATACCTGAAACCATTGCAATTGGGTAAGAAGAGTATAATAGCTTTATGCAAGCACATAAATTATATCTGTTCTTTATATAAATATTATATTATATTATATTGTAAACATTTATCGACAGATCGCAGTGTTTAGGGTATCTGCTAGTCGGACTCTCTCGACGAGCGCATTCTTACTTGTTTTGTAATAAAGATTACATGGGTACTGGACTTTATATAAGTTTCTATTACTGTATTAAAAGGTTATTTAATGCCCTCAAATAATAATACACAAGCTTAATTCAAATGCCAGCATTCTTGATTTACATATTTGAGTATAAACGAATATTTCGTACTTAATTTATGAATAATTATAGGCGAAAGCTTGTTAAGCATTTAACCAAAGAAACGGTACGAATTTCATTTTGATTTTAGATGAGACAGACAGACATCGATATCACAAACAATCAACTAAACAAATATTTACGATAACATTTTCATTACTACAAGTTTAATGAAGCCACAACAATATCCAATTAAATTACGAAAAATATAATATTGCGTTGCAGAAAATAATAAATAGAACAGGTAAAATTATTGAGTTTAACTTTTCAAATTATGATAAAGTAAACAAAACAAATATTCCGAATTCCTTATTTAATTACATATTTATATAAAATAAATGCGGTTAAATTTTCATATAGGAGACCAATACTTAATAGAAAAGATGTTAAATTGAATGCTAGGAATTTAATTCACTAAACATGTCGAGTTAAATCAATTTCGATGTATCGTTAAATCATATTTATTATGGCTCTTAGCAAGCATATAAATATTAAAGATAGCTAAATTGCACTTTATGCACTAAAAATGCGCTTTTTAACATTTTAGTGAGAAAAAATATGAAAATATTTTTTATAAATGTACATTTTTATTTGGCTTTTTGCCAAAGTGGCACCCACAATTTATTGATGTTGCCACTTGACTCTTGATTTTGCTAAAAAGCCATAAACATGCGGGTGAAAACTTCGCAATTTAAACAGTTGGCAAAAACTACAATCAATAAAATTAATTGTCCCCATAGCAATTTGTTGATTAGTGTTAATGGTATGACCCCAACTCTTAAAGCACATGCACACTCCTCATATATTAAAGCAAAATATTAATATTTATTAAAGTGTAATTGACTTGCATATACCCTTTAATCAGATAAGAGCTAGCATACATTTATTAATGGTATTAGAAATAGTGTTGCTAAATTATCGATAACGATTTTCCGTTTTCAGCACTGATAAAACATGAGAAAATGCAAATGTAAATTGATCATACCCTTAAAAGCTTAAAAAAACTATATTCAACCTTGTTAAGGTCACACGAAAGCCTTTGCCATAAATGACTTTAGCTTTGACCAAGTTTCAATAGCACCGTTGTGAATTTTCCTAAATAAAAAAATAAAAATATACTTTTTAATTGACTGAGCCCGTTTTCAATATAATTTATGAATGCAATGGCATTTAGTCAGCAGTTTTGCTCGATTATTTGCAAGTGCAGGCACGCAAAATGTTGCACTTGAAGCAGCATATATATATATAGTATATATAGATATAAAATTTATGTATGTGAAAGCTTAACTTTAGGCAGCAAAAAACGATTTCAAATTGAGTGCATATAATAATAAAAAAAATATAATAAAAAAATGTATATAAAAGTTCGACACATTGCGTAAGTTAGCGCCTCAATAGGCATTCGATAGGCATTTTCAGCGCAAATTAAAAAACATTTTTTTCTTTATATTTCACGTATTAATTGAGTTATTGTACCTTTTGTAGTTGAGCTCAATGCAACTGAACAATGTTTGCTATATGGCAAAAGGTAGGTGTGGCGCAGTATTATTTCCACGCGCCTTGATAAACGCTTTCAGCAATTACAATCAATGTTTAATCAAAACAAAAAATAGGAGAATATTTTTTTAAAAACTTCTTTCAGATTAGACTTAACTTGGAATATACTCTAGTAAGTTCTTCTTATCGAATTCGTGATTCGAAACTTTTGCACGTACTTTAGAAAATAAAAAGACACACAAAAATAACTTAAGCACAATCTTAAGAAATTCTAGAAAGCGAACAAAGTAATATTTTGATTCAACAATAAGTGATATTCTGCTGATTAATTATTATTATTGGTGAGTCACACTTTCAAGTTGGCTTTCGACAAGAGAGCGTCAGTTAAAACAAAGAGCAATTCAATCGCTGTTTATCAATTTATTTTGCGATTGTTGCCATGATTCAGTATTATATATACACACATAATCAAATCAAGCAAACGTGCTAAAATTTTAAAAAGTTTCTTTGTATGGTTTATCAGCTTCATCAGTTATCATCAGATAAGATCAGAAACTTTGTGTGCCAAATTTGTGCAACCAGTTTATGAAAATGAGACCGCAAAAAATCTGAGAATCTGTTAAAGTGAAACAATGCTGTCGGCTCTTGTCTAGACATTGGTCTGGCCAGCCAGACAAAACAGCGATTGCGCAATATTTTGTAACCTTCAGTTACCATTCGAAACGCTTCGGTGCCCAAGTTTGTGGCATACATTTGAATTAGATGCCCACAAAAAAAAAGCGTTAAATAAAAGCAAAAACAAAGCTACAGCTTTGTAAAATCTCACAGTAAAATAAAAATCAACATAGCCGCTTACAAGTTCACTGTCAGGGGCCTTAGCAATAATAATTCACATTCACCAACGAACAAACAAGCGCAAACACGATTCAACAATACACAAAAAAAAACGCGACAGATTTAAATTCACTTATGTGCCAATGTTTGGTTGAGATCTGTTGTGTTTTTATACCCCGTAACCAGAAAAGTCTAGAAACTGGGTATGCTAATTTAATTCAAATAAAACGTGACACAAATATGTAAACATAAAAAAAATATATTAAAAACGAACTCGATGAACCGGTTTGTGCCATCCCAGAGTATATATACGAACTTGAAATAAACTCATCGAAACCAGCTGGGGTTTATTTTAATTTTTAGCTAATTAGTTCTAGAGAAATCATTATTTTTTTTGTTTACTTTATTTTTTGTTTACTTCATCTACTATAAATTATTTCTTTATTATTATTATATCATTATTGTTTGCTCAAATATATGTAAGCAACATTCAAAAATATATTTTGACTTAAATTTAATATCCTGAGAATTTATTTTTCATTTTTTTAGTTTGCTGCATTAATTTCATATGTTGAAATGGAAATCAAGCCTCTGTACAAATAGCTAATGGTAACTTTTTAATTTAATACTCCGTAGTAACAGTAATATCATTTTGTAAGATTTTTAGCACAGTTATGTTTTATGTTATTTTGTAATAACAATAAATGTAAACTACTTTAGTCATGGCTATTAGGTATCTTTTAGCCCTGCTCTCTTAACTGCTCTTAATTAAAACTCTCAGTGGAAATGCATTTGAGTTTAATTTGTTTTTCATTTTGCCTAACCACATCGCTCCCGCCGACCCAGCCCCCTACCCCCTACCACTACACCCAAAAAAACCAAAACACAAACAAAAATTAAACATAAATAAGCAGCGAACAAATTAAATACAGTAAATATTTTGGCAGCAGCAACAAACATCAAAAGCGAAACAGGAAACTGCCAAATAATAACAAAAAAAAAACCGTGATTAAACGTAAACACTGTAAGAAATTGGCAATTTAATTGGGTTAATTACGATAACGATGACAGTTGGGTAAATTCAATTTCACTTAATTTCTAATATTCTTCGGTGATTTTTTGATAATAATTTATCTTCATTAGCGTAACACGTGATTTTTAGATAGGCGAAACCAATTTTTGATTACAGAGAAACAAATGAGGTAAAATATTTTGAGATTTTAATTGACACTGGTTTTAGTGTTATAAAATATTAAAATTTAATCAACTTAGTATGAATTATAATTTTTTTTTATGTTTAATATTTAGAACATTATGAGATATTGGTATATGATTGAATATGTCATGGAATATATAATACACACTACTTTTTACAAGAATTAATTTATTTAAAATGCAATTTACAGATTCTTGTTTCTATAGTAACCGTCTTTAAGCCCAACTTCATATAGAATATAACATTTATTTGATCATGGTATATTAATGTATATTTTATTTATAATTTAATATTTGTGTATCGCTTGTGGCTTTTGCGTTGCTTGCGTATCGAAATATGCGCAACAACACAAGAAAAGCTGATTGCCGGAGGCAACGCGGCGTATGCGTGTTATTACGAGTAATTAGGCATTCCAGACACGCTTATTCGCCTTTGTTTTCAGCGCGTATTCATATTGTAATTCTGGCAATTGCGTCCGAAGCACATCAACACTTTTGCATTTTCATATATCGTATGCAAATTTAGCGCACGACAATTTAAATTTTTATATTTATTGCCAGCCAAGGGACGGCTGCGGCGGTTAAAAATGGCGAGTACCAAGTTTTTGCGCAGCACCTCAAAAAGTGTCAACAGATTTGTAAAGGCGCTGGAAATGAATAGCGCTGCGGTGCATTGGGGTCAGCACCCACTCAGCGAGCAATAACTGTCTCACAGATCGTGCGAAATGCACATACATATATGTATGCCCTGTTCTTTTCGAGGGATAGTAGGGTATCATAAGAAAAGAAAAAAGCTTTTGGGATATGGAATATTATGAACTTATCAACATTTCTGCGATAAAAGCAATTAACACGTGGAATTAATAATAGGTAATAACGAAAAAAGAAATCAAATTGTTTTCCCAAGAGAGAAATGTGAAATGTTAAAGCGTTAAAATATCCAAAAATAAAAATATCCAAAAATGGTGCCATTAAAAATTGCAAAATTCGAACACTTCGCTATTCAAATGAAAAATGAAATTACTTTCGAACCACATACAGGGTAATTTGTAGTCATGCAGTCTCACCTAAAGCACTCTTGTTTTATGGTGTTATTTTTGCGAATGGAAGGCAATAAAATATATTTATGGCATTTTGTTGTGGAACGTTTTGCGGCTCGTCATGTAATTATGCCAGAAATCGTTACAGTTCCGGTTGATTGAGGCGCAATTCGCGCTGTTTGCGAAAATTCAAAAGCCATAAAATGTTTGCATTTTAGTGCAAAAATCTCGCAAAGAATAGCGGGAAGGTCAGACATGTGCACGCTCGCATTTTCTCCCCCTCTCCTCCTCCTGCTGCTGTTGTAAACTCGCCTCGCGTTTAGCCAACGGGTTATTAAGTTTATGCATTTTTACGAGCACGCGCTGGCAGCAGAAAGAAAGAGCGCGAGAGAGAGTAAGAGAGAGAGGTATTGGTGGGGCACAATCATAAGTCAAAGTACTGCGTAAGTGTTGTGGCGGGAGCGGCGGGGCAGGGCAGGGGGTGCATTCAGGTTTAGGTTGGGTCTGTGTTGCGGTCCTTTGCATCGACACCGCAGCGCACAAGGTGCATTCACCCAGCTCCCCAATATCAAGAGTCCAGACACGGTACAGAAATGAGGCTGAAAGGGGCGGGGGGGAGCGGGGCAACGCAAACGGTAGTAGTCACTCACGTGCAGACAAACAAAGGCGTGGAATATAAAAAAAAACGCTTTTGTTTGCTGCACTTCATTGCATTCACTCAAGACCAACCGAAAAGGGAGAAAGCAAAGTGGACGAGGGCACAAATAGGAATAGGGGCGAAAAGGAAGAAAAGGAAAATAGCTGGCGGCAAGCAAAGCAATAACAAGCGAAATGCGTTCAAGGAACGACTATGAAAATACCCAACGATATACGATTTCGGAGAGGACACAAATTTTTGGATTTAAATTCCAAATATAAAATTTAATAATACAAAAAATTATGACAATATAATCTACCAAAATTCATAAAAATGGGAATTTTTTAAAAAATATAAAAACTAAAAACTTGAAAAAATCGCCGATATATTTTTAGGACATTTATTAAATATATTTTAAACCGAAAGAAATAGAAGAGTGTAGATTTATATTTACCTAGAAGTGTCTTAGACGAAGGCCATAGCAACCAGTTAAATTTGTGATTTATGGCTTTATCAGTTATACAATAAAGGTATTAATTTTAAATTTAATTATAATTTTTAAGTATTATTAATACATGCCCCATTATAATGTACCGCAATGAATATCTTGTTGCTTTAATGGACAGAAAACAAACGGAGCAAAACACCGGAATATTTTTGCTTTTAAAAGATTATTGCGGACGTACAAAATTTCAGGAATTTTCGTTAGTTCCCCCTCCCCTCCCCCTAAAATGCTCCACCATGCTTGCGCCAACAGCGACAATGAAGGCCAGAACCAAAAACCAAGACTTGGTCTTAAATCAGCGACTGCGCCATGTGGCAGTTGCAAACTTTATGGGCAAACTTGTTAAGCAAACAGAGCAACACTCAAATTCAGTGCAGGATGGCAACCCTGGCTGCAGCAGGAGCTGAGACAACAACAGCAGCAGCAGCAGCGTTGGCTTGAGATAAGCGCGTTAAAAGTTGGGCTGCTCGCTGCCGCCGGATGCAAGAACTGCAGCAACTAAAGATGGCCAAGAAGAGTAAACGAAAAGGAAGTAGAGGGAGTGAGAGATAGATGAGAATGCGGCAGACGGAGAGAGAAGAGTATGTGCAGTTTTTGGGGAGGTGGGCTGTAGTTTAATTAGTTGCACTCGACGCGCTGCGGACCGAGCTGTGTGTGTGGGTGTGTGTGTGAGTGTGTGTTTATGCTTATTTGTGTGTGTGGGTGTGCCTTATCGGCTGACTAATAAACTTGACGCTGCCTTGCACTTTATGGCGTGCATCATTAAATATTTAAAGAGCTTTGTGTAACAAGATTTGCTTATTCCCCCACATCCCACACTCCGCATACCGCACCCCTGCTACCCTACTCCCCTACTTCCCTACTCCCTCCTTGCTCTCGTACTCACTCCTGGCTTCAGGCAGCTGCTAAAAAGTTTCCTCTTTCGGCCCTGTCAAGCACAATGTTGTTCGGCTTGAGCACATAATTGCATATTTATAAGTGCAGTCGACGCCGCGACAGCAAATTAAGCGGCAACATTCCTCTCGCCCCCCTCGTCCTTTCTCCACTCTAACGCCTCAATATGTAGCTGTATCTTCGGGCTTTTGGGCATGCAGCTCCATTGTGTTCGGCAATTAATGAAGCATTTTGTGTGTTGCCAGTCTGCTGAAAACTTTGCGCTCCAATTGAATAACGTTAAGTGCCAAGTCGAGCCAGGTCGAGACGTAGCCGAGTCAAACCGAGCCGAGCTGAGCTGAGCTGAGCTGAGCTGAGACGATGGCGGCATCCACTTTTGCAAGCCACAGCTGGGAAATTGATTTAATGGCTCTCATGTCAAGTTGCAGAAACTTTTGTTGCAATCGATGCTTTGTCATGGTCATGGATAAAACCACAATAAGAGTCACCGAAAGCCCCCCAAGCCAGGCGCTTAGACTTTCAAGCATACCCATATATACATATATATCTATTTTATATTGCAATAGTTGCCTGCCAATCGATTGATGGAAAAACGTATCTTTAGGCATTTAGGGTTGTTCCTAGTTGGATGCACATGTTTTTTACTAGGATATTGGATATTGATATTGATAAATTGCATATTTAAATCTATTTAAAAATTCGTTTGCTAATCAAAAACCTAAAAATGCTAAACTGTATTTTTCTTTTTAAACATATTTAAAGAAAAAACATTGTAACGCATTACAGTTATCAGTATCAAACATATATAATGCAGAAAAAATATATAATTTATTGCTTTCAGTTTGTTGTGGCTTACTTTTCACACTCTGACTTTGACCTAAAATTTAATCTAGAGAACAACAGGCAAAGTGATAACATGACTAGTTTATGCAAAACTTTATTTTTTCTTTCTCTCTCGCTTTTTATCTCAATTAATTTTTAACATTTTAATTGCCAGCATTAAAATTTTTGATAAATGAATTTGTGTTATTGTTTGTCTTTGCTTTTGCATATTTTACGAGAACTTTTTTCTTCTGGTTTTTTAAATGAAAAGTCTGTTTTTGCATGTGGCATGTTGCACATCAGTTAAATATTTTTTGCATTGAAGCTCGCAAGAGTTGCTTTTAGTTGTGTTATAATAAATTATTTGTCAGTGCCACGCCCACAAGAATCGACCGCAAACTAGCAAAGTTGATAAACAAATGTTGTTTTTGCATATTTGCATTGCATTAAATGGCATTAAATGGGCACTTTCCACGCTTGATGGGCGTGGCACGCAATTGAAAATTGGTAAATTGAATAAAATTATCGTTTGGGTAAAACACAAAAGCAAAAAAAGGTTGAAGGTTTGATTTTAGTGCCATGGAAAATTACACAATATTATAGAAACATTTTAAGCTTTTTACTGAATTATGCACTATCAAAAAAAAAAAAACATTACGAGTGAAAAGCTGACTAAACTTATTCGATTTTAAAATTTTTTTTATCTTTTGTACTAAAATTTGTGACTCATAAAAGAAAATTACTAGAACACAGTTTGGCGTTAGCTAAATTGCAAATTGTGTTTTAAGTCTTGTTTGATTTTGTTACGATATACATATATATAGAATAGAATATATATTCTCAATTAAACTCGGATTTTGATTAAACCATTTTCCTAAAAGAAATGTACTTTTTTTTTATAATTATGCAGTTATCTTATAGAAATATTTATATAACACCGCACTTCCACAAGTATTTTATATTTCTTTATTATTCCTCGGACTCGCATTTTGTATAACGCCTGATTTTCTTATTCTCTTTTTTTCCCATCGTTATTGCGTTTATTTTTAGCTTGTTACCGACTTCAACCATATTATAAATGTCGCATGAAATGTCTCATGCCGTCACATAGAACAAGAGTATTATATCAAATTATATCAAATCAAAAATCGAATGCCTAACAATGGCAATGCGCAAAGCAAACAAACCGATATTGTGACGTCACTTTCTCTTAAATAGCGCTCTTTTGTTGCGGCATCAAATAACGGAACTGTTCATTGCGCAACCTTCAAATCTCTCAATCATTACTGAACTACATTTAACCGCTTACGTTACGTCACAACTTTAAGAATGTTTGCATATGTATAAAACTTAAAGGCGTCGTCCATCCAAATCAAATCGTGGCTATACAAAGGAGAATTCACTGTTTGGTTAAATGGAAAGTATTCTTCTACAAAGCCTCAACAGTTAGACTGGCTCTTGCGCGCTTTTAGGAAATGAAGCCTTGCTAACAGAATTCAATATGGACGAACGGTCTGTCCATCTGGAGCACAGCCCATCTAAACACCAGCCAAGGCAGGATAAATATATACAGGCGCGTCACAGGACAGCTGCCACTCAATACAAAAAGCATTACACTCAATCACAAACTGTCACATCACACGAATACATTTGCTCAAACACCCAAAATGAGATGACTAACACGATTTTTCCCAGACCAGCTCATTATACGAAAACTCATTCCCAGAATACACGGTCAAGCCATACTTTAATATTGAATATAGATTTGGATATTACACAGATGGAAATTTAAAAAAATTAAAACTTTGGAAACTTGAGACAAAACTAAGTCTGTTTATATTTTTGAATGACTCTTTAGCCTAATGCCTATCAGATAACTATATGGCAACAATCGGTTGAAAATAATGCTACATAAATTAATGCAATCAAAATATTGTAAAATAATGTATTATAAAGGCCTTGATGTATCTGCCAAATGTTTATTGTTTATTCTTGATTGTTAGTTTAAAGATTCTTTATTAATCTTAGACCACATACCGAAATAAGAGCTTTATTGTTTAGACTTGTTATTTCCTTATTTTAAGAATTTTACGTCAAGTTACTTTCCTAATTAACCCAAAATCATCACTCGTTTTGCACAGTGTATACATTTAGAGCATTTGAACGCAACTGTTCAAACAAGTTTAATGAGTAATTTTTTTCCAGTTCTCCTGAACGCAATGCGCATCAACTAAACAAAAAACCTGTCTTCGGGACTGTTTTATATTAAGCAAAATTGATGTGGTCGATTAAGAATCTGAAAATCTAAAGATCTTTGGAATCTTTTTGAAGCGCAATTATTTATGTTCTAAAGTGTCGGCACAATTGAAGACATTTGCTAAGATGTGTCGTTAATGGTTTTTTATGGATGCGTTCAGACCGGTTGGCTTTAATGTTACGACATTTACAACTACTTCCTTATTGGGCAGCTTCATAGAAAGATTAAAGAAACATTTAAACATTAAACAAATGCAAATCAAGTAATTTTTTATGGCTACGCTCAGAAGAAAAAGGAAGAATCTTATACGTTAAGCAACTAATAGCAACATCAAATACATTTCAATTAAATTTAAAATTAAAATTGTACTTAATTCCATTTATGCTCTTTGTTCTTATTTGTATGTAGAACGGCATTTTTCTTCAAGCAATGAGTTTCATTAAAATTCAAACATAGTGATGACAAAAAAAAAGTTCAATAACCTGATGGATTGACATCACACAGTAGATTAATGGTATTTGATATTTTCAACTGGTTAATGAAGATCAGTCATAAATGCTCCAATATTAAGTATTACAGTTGTTAACCATGAATAAACAGAGCTAATTGCTCTTAAAACTGTTTTGGATCGCGCTAAAATATATAAAAACAAAAATATTGCAAAACTTGCAATAGTGAAAATAAGTTGGAAATATATCTTATATAATTAAAATTATAATAAATTAATTGTGGAATGGAATTGACAACAGCGCTACCAAAAGACGCCTTAGAAGATTTCATCTTCACCCTCCCCACTCACACACCCACCTATCAACCACCCTACAAATATGTAAAAAAAGGACTGTCAATGTTTTGTCCAATAATTTCATTATTGCCCAGTAGAAGGCAGATTTAAAATAAAGCATATTTGATTTAAAAAAAAAAAAAAAAAAAGAAATTAATTGTGAATTCTACGTAATTTGATAATCAGTTTAAAGACACCAAATCTATTTATACGAGCATATTGAATGTCAAAATGGAATAGAATCAGCATTTGAACAATGAACTCTTATCGCAAATAAGCAACAACAACATGTTGTACAAAATACATTTGTTGACTTTGTCTATGGGACGTGCCCAGCCATTAAGTGTTCATAATAAAGCCCGCCCGATAAACACAAGATATAACCGCGCACACAATTCGTTGTATCTTATGGAACTTAAATGGCTACAGCCTGAGATATCGTATCTTATCAATGCAATATTCTGCCTCTCTGTGTGTGTGTGTGTGTGTGTATCATTAAGGCAATTGCTTTGGCAAAAATTGACCTTGTTACGAAATGTCGTCTTGGCCATATATTTTCAGCTTTGTGTTCGGCTACCAAATTGCCAACGCTTTTGGGCGGAATCCGCTTTCATTTATCATCATATTTCTTGCATTTACCGCACATTTCACCAACAGCTAAACGTTTTTGGTGTCACTTACATGCTGTTGTTGTTGTTGTTATTCTCGTTGCTGTGTCTCGACCCACTTTTGGCAACTGCCCGAAACCATTTCTCATTTCTCTCAGGCGCAAATTCAAACAAATGCAGTTACAGCTCTCTTGGCCAACTGTAGCTGGCCCCAAAACTGCAACTGTCGAGATGTATATATTTGTGTGTGTGTGTGTGTCTCATATCTGCGGCTAAAGAAAGCCGCTGCCCGTTCGCCATTCGCTCTTGGCACTTGGCTTTCACTCGGAATCACGTTTGGCCGCCCAGCTGCCTGCCAGCCTGCCCGCTGGTGTGTGTGTGTGTGTGTGTGTGTGTGTGTGTGTGTGTGTGCGTTGAAAATGCTTTTCCAAACAATCCACAGCTGTCGGGCTTCCCCCACTCTCTCTCTCCCTCTCTCTCCACTCCTTTTGTTCGGTTAGGTATGAACTTTATTACAGCGCATGCCATTACACAGCTGCTGTAAATATTTCTCGTAGCGGTCATAAGTACATTGCGAATCTCAGAGATTCGCACACATACACATAGTAAAAGCTTTTTTTTTGCAGTTATTTTGCTGATCATAAATTCCATATGAGTTTTTCTTTTCTCACAGCCCGCATTGCATTTTTCGACAACATCAAAAATAAATAAATCAAATTCAACTTTTTCATTGCCTTATGAGTTTTTTATTCACATAATTGTTGCCCAGCCACGCCCATTACCTTTGTGTTGTTTTATTTTTCGCGCAATTTTCACAGATTTCATTTGAAATTCATTATCGTTAATAGCAAACTTGTGACTCGCACAAAATAAATTGTTTTTTAATAACTCCTTTCTTCTCCAAGCTGCACCTCTACAAAGCTCTTGCCTCTCTTTTCTTCACGATTAATATCGGCTATATATTTATAGTTTGTCAAAATTATAAAATAAAGATAATTGCCTGGTTTCTATTTCGTAAATATACATTTATTATTTATTTATCATTGGTATTTATTAAAATGTGAATTATTATTATAAAAACACGTTGTTTCACACGCGATACCTTGGCCTATAATGGCAAATTGCCGTAAGGTTATATACATTTAATCAGATAGCTCCGATCATTTGCATAACTACTTCACACACATGTTTTAACTAAACCCACTTCGTGCTTAAACTATTTAAATTAGTGCAGGAATATTCACAAGGAACTTATTACAAGTTTTACAGCTTTACGAAAAAAAAAACAAGAGTTAAAAATTCAAACAAAGATCAAACATTGCTTAACTTCAGCCAAGATCAGAACACTGAATGAATTTTTCATATATTCGTATCACATGATTTCATAATTTGAATTTAAAACAACTTTTGATCAAATTGGTTCTGTTCGCCCGAAATTTGTCAGTTTCTTTGTACGTATTTTCACATCTTTGCATTTCATTGATTTTATTGAAATCTTTTTAATGCATGATTCATTTAATTCATATAATTAATCGATTATATAAATTGTTTGGAAAAACATTCAATGCAAACAACTTGGGTATTGAAAACTGAATAATTAAATGCCCATATTTTTGCTCGTCTATAATAATATACATTTTTCTACAGCACATAAATACTTTTCCAGAGATTGATTAATATTGATTAATATGCATTTGCTTGTAAACATTACGAGCCAGCTGCTTTAACTACGTTTCTAAAAACTCAACCTCAACACCCACAACACAATGTTTAGAGAGGAATACTACACAGAATAAATTCGAATGCAATAAAAACAATAAAATATTGTTGTGTAATGGGGAGAAAAGGGAAATAAATAATTAGAAATTTAAATTCAATAAGTGCCGAAGCCAGAACAATAAATAAAAGTAAACAGTGAAATGGACGAAACCTCATAAATAATGCGGGGAAATAAATATTAATAAAATGCAAACATTCTATTTTTCTATATATATAAATGTATAATATTTATATGCATGTGTTAGGGTATTTGCATAGATTAAAACGTAGGTAGAAAAAGTATAATCCGGGAGAGACAAGCAGCATGTGAAAATGGTAGAATGTGAAAAAAATGACAGCTAAAAGCAAATAGCGAATAGGCAACAGTTGCTGACAAAAAACACATGCAAAACAACAACAACAAAATGAACAGGAAAACAGAAACAAGAGTGACCAAGTCGAGGGTGTCCCACTGGGAGATACCCTATATTAGAGTTTCGCATCATTTTCTGCTCATTGCCCGATCTATTACAGTTATTTCGAATTATCTCCGAGATATGCTTGGTTGGATATCGATAAATATATATGAAAATATAATTTTTGTTAAACGAGGAGGATCATCAATAATGAAAAACCAACTTGATCAACTATATTCCCAAGAAAGCTCATAATGACAAACAAATATGGGTAAGATCGCCTCGATTATTGTTGATGATCAAGAAAGTATAAAGATGCTTGTCCCACACGCTGTTTTTAAACATTTTCAATCGGTATAGGGCATAAAAAATATAAAAATGAAAACAAATAAACAGCTGTGAATAGTTTCGGCCATATAGAGAGTGATGGTGTTTCCATTAGCAGCAAACAGACGGCGGACAAAAAATTAACAAATTGGCAACGCTGTGCGGCTTTTAATACGCTCTTTGCCAAAACCCGTTTCTAAAGCTGACGTACTTCATAGCAGTTTATGAAGCCAATAACAACAAGAACAACAGCACAGTAGCAGCCAGCAAAAGTTAAAAAATAACAACAACCATTGATATAAGCCGAAAAATGCGCCACAATATGGACAACAACTTTGAGGTTAACATTTATAAGTTTTTGATCGTTTTTTTCGCACTGTCTGCCTTTCTCTTTCTCTCACGGGGGCGTTCTCTTAAACAAATACGGTTGTCTGTCTTCTCTGCCGTTCGCCTATTGATTAAAATGGCCGTTTGACGGTTTTGGCCTACCTGTTGACTTGGCCATTTGTTTTATCTCTTTTGCTAGTTTTCTGCTCCATTAAATTTTGTTGGCTGCACTCGTGTCAGTTAAGTTTCGGCTGCTGCTTCATTTTGTTACTCTTTAATTTTGTTGATTTTGCTCGCCTTGTCTCTAATTTTATTTTTAGCACACAAATGTAAACAAGCGACGCGACGCCATTTTTTTGATTGTGCATATGTGCTCCACTGTGTGCACACACCGCAAATATGTATTTTTTTTTTGGAGCCATTTCCATATGCACCCACACACACACACACATTCGTAGACACACAACGTTAATGTCTTTGCCGGCATCGGTAGCAGTTTTGTGGCAAAATTGACCTTAGCGATGGTGATTAAGATGCGAAAAACAACATCCGAAAGATATGTGCAATGCTAATGAGCGTTAATCAGATACACGCCAAAATACATACAAAAACAGGTCGGACGCTTTGTGAGCTTTGCGGGCGGTTTACTTAGAGGCGCACACAGCACATTCAGAAGTCTATTGAACATAATCATTTTAAATATTGACAAGTTGCTTAAAATTTGCATAATCGGTTTACTTTGCGATCTGTGCTAATGGCAACCTATGTTTTGTGAATGCTGGCAACTCTGATTTTAATCACCAGAATGTTCGAGAACAAGTAAAAAAATATATATATGTGTATTTGGCCCGATAAAAGAAATTGTAATTTCATATCTTAAATTTGGTGATCATTCACTTAGTGCGGAATCTTTTTGAAAACGATTTCGAATGTTAACTAATCAAACAATATACTCATTTCGAGAGACGTGTAAACACTGTGTAAAGACTAGACTAGACTAGACAAGACTGTAAACAAGGCCTACTGCTGATCTATTCTCTATCAAACAAAAACTATATATATATAGTATAGTATATATAGTATAGAATATGCCACCCTTTTAACGACCAATTCGAACAACATAACGAAAGAAGTTTCAAAAGTCATTATTAAATCATTTTTAAAACTTTCACACTGAAATACGAAATTTAGAACAATTTAAAAGAGGAAAATTAGAGGGAAGACAATAATGTTCTTAAAATAATAAAATATTACAAATTTAAAATGCATCATTCTGCCAACAGCAGGCGGTGCTACAGGGGTCTGGAGAAATAGTGCTAGAAATTAGCACAACAAAAATAAGGAGAATTAAAATTATATATTTTTTTTCCTGCATGACCAGGGAACATTGCATTAAATAAAAAATAAAATAATCATACCACTTTTTAATGTATATAGTTTAGTTATTCTTAAAAACCTGGCGTTATAATTCATTTTGAATATATTATTCCTAATGCAGCGTGTCTGTGAAAACAAAATATATATCAACAAATTTTAATTGGTATAAAAAGAATGAAGCCATATTTTACGTACAAGCCAACATGCCGACAACCGAGAACAAATGCTCAACCTATCGAAATCAGAAAATCAAATAAAAAATTTAAAAGGCAATGCCAAAGAAGACGGATACTTTGGATAAACGAACCTAAAAAAATTCCATTTAAAGAAGGTAACTCAGATTTAACTTTCTGCCAACAGCAGGTGGTGCTACAGGGGTCTGGAGAAAGAGTGCAAAATAACATCAAACATTTCTAAACTGAATCTGTGCATTTCATAAAACTCTGGAACTAGCTATTCCCCCAAATTAATGGAATGGAGTATATGGATTTTGGATTCCAAATGTGTGTTTAACATACTTAGAAATATAAAAAGATAGAAAAAATAGAAAAAAGAGAAAAAAGAAAGAAAAAAAAAAAGAAAAAGAGGAAAAAAAGAAAAAGTAAAAAAGTCGAAATTGAGTTGTGTTCCAGCTGAGCGCTGGAAACAAACTGATTTTATTTCATAAAAGAAGCCCAGTGGCTCGAAAATTCTCCAGTGTATACGCACTTGATAAACACAAATATATTGTAGTCCCTTATTAAATACCTAATACCAAATTCAGTATTTAACAGTCGAAAGCAGGGTTGCTATTTATATATATTTATTCTAATTAAATCTGGATTTTGAAAATAGGGATAACAAGACAAAGTTTGCTTAGCAAAATATATATAATAAATTATTTTTAATTTAATTATTTTTATTATTATTTATAAAGAAGAATTTAAAGGAAATGTATAAATAAAATAAAGAAAAGAGTAAAATCTAACCTTATTTGTTTACTCTTGTTAAAAGTTACTTCGGATTAGAAAATCGTGTTGAATATAGCCGATGCGTCGATATATTTAAAAAAAGATATATATCGAATTAAAATTGGAAAGCGCACATCGATACATCGATGCTGCGATTATATTATAACATTATACCCGGTACTTTATAATCCTACATTATTATACGTTTTAGATAATGTTTACAAAACGGTTATTTCGAAGTTACAAATTAGCTGATATGCATACACGTGACAATGCAAGTAAATGCCATCGAGCGAGCTTTAATGTATAACAATTAAGCAACTGGCTAAGTCGAGCAGTCAACAAGCTGTGTACAGTAATGGATACTGGACACACACACATACATATATTATATACTTATTTCAAATGAATAATACAGTTTTTGGCGTGAATCACCGCGAACAAAGTATCGCCCACATACACTGCTGGGGAGATTTTTCGTTAGCCAATGCAAAAACAAAAAAAAACATTTGGAAATATTCTCACATTTGTTGCGCTTTTTTAATTGATTTTCTATATTTAAAAGAGTGTGGACACACGCTTAACTAAGAAAAATTCATAGAAATACCTTGAGAGGGGTCATTTAAATACGGAATACGGAAATATAAATACATATATGTATATATATATTGCACACACAAAAATATATGCAAGTTGTTTGGAACAAAACCAAATTCAATATCAAAAGTGCAAATACTCAGCGGGTTTAATCAGTAAACAAATAGTAACAACTGATTAACATTAACAATTAAAAAATATAAATAAAGAGAGCAGCAGCTGGCGCCAAAAGGGGCGGCGTAGGCTGGGTGGTGCCGGCGTTTATAAGGGGGCGAGGGGGGCGGTTATTTTAAACTGGTCGCGGGTTCATGTGCAATTATTGCACTTTGAGTGGCTTTTAAAAACATCAAGAACATTAAATATGTAATTAAAAAAGCCAGCCATATATAAATACAGAGTGTACAATGTAGACACATACACTAACATGCAATGTGTGCGCACACACACACACACAACCACACACGCACACAGCAAGCAACTCGAATTCAATGTCAACAAGTGAACACTGGACTTCAAGCAATGCACCAAATTTGAAGCTATTTGTATAGGTATGCATTGGAAATCAAAAGCGCATTAGTTTTACCTTTATTTGGTTGCTGCACAATTATAATTATAATGATTTTTTTTTCAAAACAAAATATTTGCATTTAAACACAAAAGTCGCGTGAATTTTGCCATCTGGCAACGCTGTTAAGAGCGCAAGAGTTGAACTACGGCAAGGTAAGCTGTTGTTATTATTGTTGTTGCTTTTTTGCTACTTTAACCATAACGAATTTTGTATTATTGTTAAAAAACTTGTACTTCGTTTCGTTGGGCTGCCGTTGTGCACTTTAGTTTACTCTTGAGTTGTTTTTGTTTGCGCACATTCTTGAAACTGAAATTGTACATACACACACATGTATATTTATTTCCAATCTGTTTATTTGGTGGCTGATGTTAAATACTTTACGGATACAAATGCAAAGTCAATTAACAGACCCGTACCCGAATTCGCACTTTGCTTATTATTTATTTGTATTTTGACAAAACTAAAACGTGCTAAATGAACGCGCAACAACACAACAAGCGAGAGAGAGCACAGCTGACGCCTGTTTAGGAAAGTGAACCAGAGCCGCTCTCCTAGTCTCGCTCAATAGAGATGGGCGAGCCAGGTAAAACCGTGACTGGGCAGTGACACAAAATATCTGTGTTCAAACCAGTGGCTAAGCAACCAATATTAACTGCTCATTATTTCTTGACTTATTGTATTTATTTTTTGTCAAATACAGCAAAACTGATATTAACCATATGACAATATTTGTACAACGGTTTCAATATAAACTGTGACTGCGACTGCGACAGACTAACAATATCGTTCATCTCTAGCTGTTTCTCTTTTGCGCTCAGCAAGTGGCACCAGCTGAGACAACGTTCGTTTGTCTTCGTCGGCCATTGAGACAAAATGAAACACAACAAATAAAAATATACAAAATCAAACAACAAAAGTTTTGCAAGCGCAACGACTGTAAAAACTGGCAACTGATTCGCTGATGACGACATTTACCTATATTTTTTTTTTTAAATTCAAAATATAAAATTGATTAACTTACATTTCCCCTTGTTGAAGTTGTTGTTGCTGCTGCTCCACTTAGCACTTCACTTCGTTGACGTCGAAATGAAACAACAAAAATAAACACAAACACAACCCAAGCGAAGAGAAAGAGAAGACGACGCTGGCAAAAATTTACTTTTCACTCTTTCTCTTTTCGAGCTATTTTCTTGCTCACTGTTGCTGTTGCTGCACTTTCACCGACCGCTTCGGGCACTGTTTTTCCACAATTTTCACGTGTTTTCTCTATAGATGAGACTTTTGTGTGAGCTTTTTATGAAAATTATACATGATTATTTGCTGGGTTAAGCAATATTTTTTTGAGCACGCACACACATGTACACAAAGACCACGCACACACACACACACACACTCAGGCGAGCAACACTCAAGTACGTGCTTTTGTTGCTGCTGCTGCCTGCTGCAGTGCTTCTTTTTGCTGCTCTTGCTTTTGGCTTTTTTCTTTGTTTTGCCACCAATTCATTCATTCATTTTACTGTACGCCCACATGCACAACCGATACCGTTACTTTAAAGCTTTGCTTTCTTTTAATGCGAATGCGTTCTTGCACTTTCTGTGCGCAAAAAACAATGCGAAAGATTATTTGTGTTTTATTTTGAATGCTTTGGTCGTCGCCGCGTCTTGCTCGCCCGTTCTTCCAATTGGAACTGAGCGCAGCCACTTGGTTGAGAGTGAGCGACAGCGACGGCGCAGTGTTGAATTAGCTGCGGCCAGCAGTGCTGGCCTCGAAAGTGTTTTCAAGCTAAATTTGACTCTTCCACGATGGCAACTAGCTGCAAGCCGATTACTTAACAACGAATTTAGTTAATTTATTTTTAACGTATACATGTATAAAAATTTTAACTAGAAAAAATGTGAAAAAACATATTTATTTTGCAATCTTATTAACATGAATTGCGAATTTTTTTGCCGTGCTGTAAATATAGCTTTTTAGCTGGTGAAGAGTGGCAGCACTGAGAGAGCTATCAAAGTATGAGTGTTGTTGCATTATTGGGCACTCGTAGTCATGTCTCTATTTTGGGTAAATAAATTTACGATTTAATACCAGATATTAACATTTTAACTATTGTTCATTACAATATTCATAACAACATGTAATTCGACTGTAATTTAATAATAAGTGGTAAATGATCATAGGAAATTATCGATAAGTGCAACGTAGCTAACGTTCGAGGCACACAACGGTTGAGCAACTGTTGGGTTGACATTGGCCTTGGCTGCAGCATACTTTCAGGCTGACCTTGCAGATAGTCAAGCCAAAAAGCCGATTGCCCCAGGATTTTGTGCGCAAAAGAAAGCAATTAAAGATGAAATATTCAAGCAGTATAATATTTAAACAACTGCTTTTGATGTTGCCGTTAAAGGCGCTTGGCTTGCAGGTTCTTATTTAATTGGCTTCATTATGGCTTTACGAGTTTCGGCAATAAAATCCATTAAAGCTCATTAAGCTCGCTCAACTGTAAATTTCAGATATGAACGGCAAAGTTAATCCCTTCAGCATTTTAACTGCTTCGAAAGTAAACTTAATTTAACTCTCTCCGTCCACTTGCCAGGACCCTAAAAATACGAATTTAAATAAATATTAACAAGCGTTGAATTTAATTACTGAAGCAAGAAACGGACAGCACGCCAAAAGGATATGCCCCAAAAATGTACCCTTTTTTTTTTGCCAGATAAATGCGTAGCAAAAAATCACGTCGAGCGCAACAAAACAATATCTTCATTGGGCTGGCTTCCTTACGCACGGCGCTTTCAATGTCCTTGCGAAATTGCTGCAATAAAATTGAAAGAAGGAAAACACAAGATAACACGACAACTTGACAACTCTGAATGTTTGGTTGCCGTCAAGTTTCATTTGTTGCGCCGCGCTGATTACCAAACCTCCCATTCGCAAGCCCAAGCCCAAGGCAGCTCCTAGCCAGCGATAAAGTCAACTTCAAAAAAATAACAGCAGCAACACTTGCCACAACAACAACAGCAGCAGCAGCAGCAGTTGATGCTGGCCGCACACCTCCTGTTTTTGATGATGATGACAGCGGCAACTTGCAGCGATAATGAGGCCCCACCCGCACCCAACACCTAGCTAGCCACCCACTGTGCTCAGCGCACAGTGGTTCACATTTCACAATAAATTTAATAAATATGTTAAGCTGGCAACTCTATGACAATAATAACTTAATAATTTAATAATAATATAAACATATGACATAATCCTGAGAATATTTATTTTTATAAAGTAGCTTAAAGGAATTTTAAGTAAGGATATAGGATATATGTTCAAATGAATCCAAAATGTTTAAAAAAGAAAAAATCAAATATTCAAGAAAAAGTCACCAAATCAGTAATTTTCTTTATGATCTTTAAGGTTTGCTTTAAGTTTTTCTCAAATTAACTTTGTTTCTCTAATTTTACATGTATCTTTTCGATTTTGACCACTGTGCAGCGACTGCCTTGCTGTTCATTATAGAATAAAAAGTGTTGCCGAGTTATAATGAGAGCGAAGCTTGAACACAAATTTACGGCAAGCGCCACGTTAAGTGACAGTCAGAGACGGCGATGGGGGAGGGGGCGGGTGTTAAGGAGTGGTGGTTGCAGGATCTGTGGGAAATGGACGCGCTGCAGCCAAGAGTAAAACTTTTCCTATTTAAGCTCAATGACAAACAGCAAAGTTCGCCGAATCGAATTTTCAACTGGCGCAGCTCATAAAATATGCACATTTTAATTTCCAGCCAAAGGGTCGCCTTTAAAGCCAAGTCGAAGTGCGAGCCAGAGCTTAAGTAATTGCCCAGCGCGCAAAAAAATGGCAAAAGAAAATGTAGATGTAAAGGAAAAACAGAGGGACGGGAAAAGGGGAAGAACAATATGAAATGAAAAGCCCACAAAAGGCTGAATGCAGACAGAATGCAGGCCGCAGGACACGGAATGGCGGATTGAGGATACCGGACGCACCTGGAGCTGTCAACTGATAGATAAAAGCTGGCAAGCTGGCCGCACCCCAACCCAAATCCAGCGCATGAACACAACTAATCCCGGGCATTTTCTAAATGATGGACACACAGGAGCGCAAAATCCTTGACCAGCCCGGTTCTGTTCTGCCCTTTCTTCTCACGTTCGGCACCCTTTTGCTGTTTACAGGACTCTTAGCCCCAGGAATCAACTGCTGATTTGCTGCTGGTTTACTTAGCCATTGATTGCAGCTACTTAAGCTCCCTAGCATCCATAGAGGGAGAGAGAATCCTGCCCTCGTATTTGTTTTCCGACTTGTGTCCCTGTTGGGGGTATTCCAACTTTTACACTGAGCGATTCAATTGAGTTGAAAACTGGTTAACTTAAACAATAACGACTTTTAGATATTGAAATTCAAGTTTGAATTTAAAAAAAAATACATTTACTTAAACTTGTAAGAAAAAAGTAAAAGGGGATCTATCCCAGTCGTACTGGGTTTCTCTGAGTGTATTATTTATTTTATCTTATCGTCATAATTCAGTTGCTTATTAAAAATCCTTGCACAGATTTTGATATATTAAAAGAGAAAGAAAATTTAATACGCAGCTTTAAAAAAAAATTGATATTAATTTGTGCTTTATGTTTATTCTGTTAAAAAAATCATTTAATAAAAACTCTGAATACTTTTTTTGCGAATATTAATGGCAGTTTCGCGGCTTAAATCAATATTCGCTTTTAGGTTCGTTCTGTTAACCTGTTTTTTCAATAAGCATTTTTACATCGTCGATTTTTTCGCAATTTTAAGTCACTTCGAATTTTTGTTTGCTTTTTGTTAATGCAATTTATTATTAATGCGGCCTTTGACGTCAGCCAATAAAATTTCTGATATTAAAATTGCCGTTTGAACGAAACGAAAAAAAAATTGTGCTTTTTTTAGGCGTCTGTTTCGATTCAAGGTTCGATGCATGATTATAGAAACTTTAGACTGTCCAATTTGGCAGGCACGCCCACTTTAAAGGGCAGCCAGACTCCGTCTAACATGCACGTCATTTGCAACCCGTAATGCCCGCTTATCGATCTGTTATTTAAGCCAGTTGCGGGTAATTCCAATTATTACGCCATAATGATTCGGCATCTGTTGGCCGCATGCAACATTTATCTACGTAATTCCCCGTAAATTGTCGAATAGAAATTCAAACAGAGTTGCGCAAACTAAGCCCCAAAATAAAATTACATTAAATGGCCAGTATCTAATTGGCAATTGATTTATGGCCCGAACTGAACTTTAAGCACACAGAACGCAACAATTTTAAACAAACAGGCAAGTGGAAAATGCTCATATTTGAAAACCATTCGAAATTGCAAATTGATATTTGCTCTAAAACCAGTTAAATGCTTTTCAAATTGAAATTAATTTGCTTTTTGCGGGAAATAAATAATGTAAATATTTCGTGGAATATTTTTCCAAAGTAAAAACAAAAACATTTTGTTCACAAATTTAAAGGGAAAAGGAAACAAATTTAAAATTATAGTTGCAGAAAGTTTTTGTAAAAGTTTCGAGAAAACATGTCACAAAATAATTTTAATTAATTTGTCAAGGAAACTTTTAGCTCTTATTTATTATTTATATTGCGTGCAAAACATAAATTTGTTTTTATTTAAATAAGTGTAACTGCCAAACAACTTATTAGGAATAAATATAAGTTTATAAATTGTTGATTTAAGTTACTTTTAACTCAAAAAATGTTGTCGAAATTTATTGTTTTGCTTTAGTTATGAAAAAACTGAATATCAACAAATAAAAATGTCCAAAAATGTTGTTTCGCTTTTTTAAAAGTTAAAAAGGTTGATTAAATTTTGTATTGTTTTTAACAATTTAATAAAACGTCAAAAAAGCTTCGTAAAAAGGTGATTTTTCTTAAATTGTTAATTGTTAATTGTTGTTTCGGCTATTAATTAATTAATTTGCAATTTTGAGCTTTAAATTTTACTCAAAATGTGTCGCATTTTGTAAATGCAATTAGCATAAGTGCATAATTAAATATTTATAAAATCCAACAGATTATTTACCGCTTACTCATTGAGTCATTGTTTTATTTTTTTGTTTTTTTTTTGTTTTGTGCCAAGGTTGCCCATCGAACTTGGAGACACTGGCGAATTGCTTGACAGCAGCACCTGGAATCAATATTATATTGTATATATATATACATATATATATTTAATGCGGTCACAATTGTGCGACGGGGCACGCGCCCTGTGGCCAAAACACAGAAATGTGTGGCAAGCAATAAATCGATGCGGCAGCTCACGTACAGCACGTATAAAGCTAGAAATCACGCTGAAAGCATGTAAATCCTTAAGATTTTCATGCCAACCGAACAGGACCTTTAACACAAAATATGTAACAACAACAAACAGGTAAAAAGCGTTGAAAAATTTCATTTTCACGCGCACAGAAAACCAACTGGAAAAAACTGAGGCCGCAGTTGACAGCAACGAAAACAAGTTAACTGAGTTGAGATTGGCCCCTGCCTTAAACAAAATTGAGGGGAGGGTGTCAGGATTTGCAGTGCGATAAATTCGTATAAAACGCGTTAATTTAACCGCAAGCGCAATTTAAATAACTCAAATGACTTGAAAGCCAGCCATTCTGTGGATTTCAGCTATTAAATTTAAAAAAAAAGATACTAACTGAAAATGTTTTTTTAGTAAACAATAAATTTCGGTCGTCGAGTGAAAAGGCAAAAGTAAGCAAAAGCTTGCAAAACTTAAAGTTAACTAAACTTTAAGTTATATTTTAAATGTGCTTAATAAGTTGTAAAAGCTCCAAATAAGCAAGCTTTTATGGATATTTTAGCGTTAAGCTTTTTGCTAATTTTAAGCTAAATTATTAGTTAAAGTTGTAGTTAAAGATGTGCTTATTTGATTTGTGTGTAAGCTTAAAATATATTTAAATATGATAAAAATGCATGTATTTTTAGAATTAAGTAAAATTTATGTTTTAAGGCTTAAAAATATGTTCCTCACAGTTTTTAATTGAAATAACACAGTATTCGATAATGTGCTTTAATTTAAAAGACTTTTTGCTTTTAGCTTTTGTTTTAATACATTTAAGCTTGCCAAGCTTTGAGCTAGCTTTCAGTTTTATCTAAGCTTTTTTTTTATCTAACTAGTATCTTTTATATTTCCAGTTGATTTCTAGTTTCCATGTGAAAGCTTTCTTTAGAAGCACCTAAAAAAAAACTTTTCTTAATATTCTGTTTTTTTTTGACATACGAAAATGATTTCTGGCAATATTGTTTGGCTAATCTATTGATCAAATAATTAATGTCAGCAAGTGTCATTGGCAGCCAAAACTTGATAAAATGTCGAAGTAACTCGAAGACAAACAACAAAGCGTTAATGGAAGAGCGAGGGAGGGGGCGGCGCTATCCGCTGGTGTATCTGAAATTGCGTTCTGAAAAGTTAGCCGCAATTTGTTGTGCTTTATAATGAGTTATTTTGTATGCCCGACAATGCGCAGACAGCAGATAGCAGCCAGCCAAAGGAGCAGAAGTTGGACCAGGAGTTGGGCCAGGAGCAGGGGCAGGACGAGGCGCTTGAAATATGGACGTCTCGCTGGGATTTGTGTGGCATTTAAAGCCGTGAAATGGAAATGTTAACGTGGCCGTTGGCAAGTGTTCGAGTGCCGCCGAGTGCAACCATTTTAAAATTCTTGGTAGCGCTTTTTATTTATTTTTTAACTTAATTAATTTATTTGTATTTTTTTTGCGCCTTTTGCATGCCTGAACAATGCGAACAAGTGTTTAGCCCATTCGTGTTAACTGTTTATAATTAATTTGTAGCCAGTTTGCGGTGTTAATTGCTTTTAATTTGGGTCATTTATGCATTCCACTCGGCCAGACGCACAAATTCAATTCGGAAATCAATTAAATATGCGCACTAAATTAAATTTAACGGCTCCACTAAGACCAGACAAAATAAGCCGATTAACGTGCGAACAATGTGCCAAGCGGGGGGGAAATCAGAACAAACTTGGCGAAGGATATGATTTTAATTAGAATGGCTTTTGATTTAAGCCTTGCATATAACAAATATATCGAGTTTTGAAGCAAACTATTTATTAGGTTTTTTTTGGGCCAACAAATGTCAATGTTAATGCTTTAATAATGCTCTATAATAAATAGGTATTTTAATGTATGCTTTAATCTGCACAAATATAAACAAGAAATAACAAATATTTTATGTTCTATTTTATATATATTTTATATATTTTTAAATAATACAATAATTATACTATATAGTTACATTTATCTGTTATTCATTTGAAAATACTTCGCTTGAACTTTACCGTGTATTTTAATTAGTTCTCAATTATTAGAATTTACACTGTGAATAGTCTGATTTATAGCAATATTAAAAATTTATATTATAAAAATATTTTGATTAGCTGTCCATAAAAGCACTTCTGAAATGATTAATTTTCTCAGTATTTAGTTTGCTTTCTTTAAACAATCCCCACCTTTATATACAATATCTGAATCAGAAATCACTAATTTATAGTCTGTCCGACAGTGTTAATTGTTAACATCTGTTAACTGAAGCTGAAAACTCGTTCAACTGTTAACAAAAAATCCCTGTTTTTTATCTGTATATTTTCCGAAAGTTGTTAAACATAATAAAGATATATTAAAGAATTCCTCACTGGCGCTTAAAATTTTTTTAATATATTTAATTTTTTTTAAGCGAAATAATACTTAAATAAAGTGCATTGCATATATTTTTTTGGTATTTTATTTGTCTGTTTATTGTCCTAGTTCTCTTTTTAAACCAATAGAAAACTGAGTTTATATGTGTATTATTTTATATATTTGTTATATGTGCATATTTTTATACATTTGTAAATTAAAATATTATCATTTATAGTCGGAATTTCGCAACAAATTGCGATTAAAGATTAAAGCGACTTATTGTGCGTTGATAAATTTCTATTGCACTTTATTTCATTTAGTGCATAATTAATTACGCTCATTTTACAGCCAACAAAATATACTCATTTATTTACGCTGCATGAAAAACTAGTGAGTGAAAAACCAACCAACCAACACACACATACACACACACACATACACACACACTCATCTATAAGTGAAATGTCTTCATTAAGCGTTAGGACTCCATTTGCACAACATACAAATGGGTCGAATGGCAACGGGTGTTGGGGGGAGAATGGGAGAAGGTGACGCTGACGCTGACTCTGACGTGGGCGACGAGCAGCGCAGAAGGAGGGCTTTGGTGGTTTAGAGGGGGAACGAGTTCATTCCGCAGACCGCAGCAAACGAAAAGCGAGCGAAAAGCAAACGGTTCATTGCGTTTCAATGGCAACTGCTGGACTGTAAAGGACGAAGGGGGGAGCTGTGGCAAAACGGTTGAACGGGATGTTTTGGCTGGCTCTGTGTCTCGGCTCGGCCCGGCTGTCATTTCCGTTTCCGTTTAGAATTTTCATTTGCGGCGCAGCAGCTGCACAAAACGAATTCAGGCCAATGTGTGTGGAATACCCTTTGCTCTGCCTAAATATTTTCGACAGGCTATATAAATATTATATAAATAATAAATATTATTACTATATTATTATTATTATTATAAATACTTTGTAAGAATATTAAATCTTCGTATTGTTTAATTTGCAATTTTATGGCAGAGTATTCAAAGTTTCTTTAGCTCAATGTAATTCTCCTTCAGTTAGTTTTCAATCAAGATGAAAAAAGAAAAAAAAACGAACAAAAAAAAATGATAAAGACAACACAAAAAGTGTCAGGAAAAGGTGTTTCGGTGGAGGGTCCATCAGGCTTAATAGCTCATTTGATGCTGGTCGGCAAAATGGAATGTCAAATGCCTCAAAAGCAGCCACGCCTTAAGCCCGATTCTCAGTCTTAACCAAAAAAAAAGAAGAAGATAAAATTAAAGGGAGCAAAAGTTTAGATTATTATGTGCTTGTTAATTTCTTTTTTTGCTGCTTGTTTTTTTTTTTTGCTTTTACTTTAATGCGCTTCATTTCATTAATTTGCAACAAGAACAACATCAGGGAAAAAGTTAACCAAACTTTCTTTTGACTCGTTCGTTCGGAAGCACTTAACGGCTGCCCTTTTTTTTTGTCGAGTCCAACATCATGCATACAACAATTTTTTTTTCGCATTTTTATTTTTTTTTAATTTTTTTTCAAGGCAAGTCTGAAAAACTCTTGGAACCAGCAACCCTTGAAATATTCATTGCATACCTTGGAGCGACAGGACAAGCCCACAGGATATACAGCGTTAATTGTTGTTGGTCATGACAACAATAACAACAACGAAACCAACAACGACAACAACAACAATGCTGGCTAAAAACAGCCAAAGCAGCCATGAAAATGGCCAAATGACTTTCCCCTCCATGTGTCTGAAATTGAAAATTTCTGCAACATGGCAAACAAAAGCGATTTTTGCATAAATTTTCTAGTGCCTGGCGAACAGGACGAACGGCACTCGTTCAATGGGGGCCTCTTAATGAACTTACAAGCATGTGCGCACACATGTACATCAATCTACAAGCAAACACTCACACACACATACAAACACTCACGCACAGTCACAAATAACCTCAACCGCAGATGAGCATACGAGAAAATGCGCGGGTTGTTTCTTTCTTGTTTTTATTGCATTTCTGGTTGCCAGCTGCAAGGGGACAATTCTAAAATACTTGAACAAATTACAAACTGGCTATGTAAAAATCATATAAATATTTGATGTAATCGATTTTAAGAACAATCGAAAAAATTAAAAAATTTTCATATAAAAAATTCAATGAACATTGGTTCTTGTTTAAAAAATATCCATTGAAACAACTAAAAACAAAAAAAAAAACTAAAGAAAATAAATAAATATAAAATATAAATTCGTAGTTTTAAGTCTGCAATAAAATAAATAATATAAAAAGTAAACATTTTTATTTTTTGTATTATAGATTTTTAAAAATGTAAATACCAGAAATAAGAATTATCTGGAAATTACACTTTAATTTCTTTATAATAGGTTAGACATCGTGAATATATTTTTTTTAATATATTTTATGCTTTTTTTTCTGTATTTTCCTTATTTTTTATTTATTTTTTTTTTTTAAGTAGTCGCTAAACAGCGCTGATAACAAAGATACAGAATACCTTATAATGGGAAGCCTTTAAGAAAAAACTTTGAAAAAATAAAAGCTAGCTAATTTTAAATCAATTTTTTTTTAAATTTTGTCAATTTCGAAAAGTATAGTATTATATAATTTGATGTACAAATAAGTTTATCAGAACATCGAATATTGCGCAGATGAAATCACATTCTCATATATATATTTTTAAATATATATTTCGCAGTTCTCATCTTTTTCCTAGTTTAAAGAAATTCTTATAAGCATATTCGACAACACTCTGATATCAGCTCAATCAGTTTTATAAACAGCAATTTATTGAGCTACCCTCGCAATTTGAACAGTCTTTGGGCCTGCGTTACTTACGGCCGAGCAGGAATTTAGTACAGGATTAAGCCAAGCGCAACGGTTTTGTGTTGGGCCTAATGAAAGCGACAACTGTGACGCAAATGGAACGATTTCAGAATATATAGGCACATATAACTGAATCAGTAACTATATATATACACACACACACACACACAGACATATGTGAAGTGCTGAAGAATGTTCACATTTTGTTCACACAAAAAGAAGGTCAAAATTGCAGCCTAAAATTACGAGCATCTGTGCTCTGCTGAATTGATGGATGGTTGAAATGTTTGGATTTGTTGAAAGCGCATCAATTCAAATTCAATCAAATGAAAATAATCTACTCAACTGGAAAATCTAATTTTATTTGCCAACGTTTCTGTTTCTCGATGCGAATTGACAATTTTTGCCATTCTGTTGGTTTACAAATTTTGTGTCTTTTGATTTCAATTAGTTTTGCATATGTAAATTAGGCGAACGCTTTAAGCTTAGTTAATTTCTGCTGAGGATTCAATTGAAACTCACACACAATTTGCTAAGAAAGAAAAATAGATTGTGTGAAGAAAACACTATTAGTTGAGAATAGTTGAATGAAAATATGAATGTTTATTCAAAAAACAAAAAAATAATATACTACAAAAAATGCATGAATATTAATGAAGGCATAAATACAGGAACTTTAATTTGAGTATAATAAAAGAAAGAGAAAGAAAATAAAAAAAAATGGTTTTCGAGCTGTGAACATATTTATATTAAATTTTCTGTTTAGAAAATTTAATAGCAATAAATATTAATAATAATAAATATTTTATATAATAATATACTATTTCATCTAAATATAAAATATTTTATATTAAAGCACTTGATCAGCACTTACAGTGTATTTAAGCCATTAAATGGATTTGCCAAAATTATCTGGTAGCATTCGACACATAAGCCCATTACACAACTGATCGGCTCTAGACTTATGCGTGCGGAGGGTACAATTAGGAGGGGGTGATTATATTTGGCATTGGCAGGCGGCTCAGTGGTCGTTTGTGTGCGAATCATGCAACGATTTGTTGCATATTTGTTGTTGCCTGTCTCTTTTGCCTTGTCCAATGTTGACTTTTATTCAACTGTGTGCATCAAAGCAAAGATTAATTGGCTTTACGTGGGGCTTCCACATGCGTTTCGTTTACTCTTGTCATCGATTCTACGCTTTCCCTTTTAGCTTACCTCTTTTACCTTTGTGATTTCCTTTTTTCAGTTCGTTACATGGTGTTTGGGTTGTTAGGAACCTTTTTTTTACAGTAGTTCGCACGCACCCTCGACTAGTCAAGCTCACGTGCTCGAAAATTTATGCAGTGTAAACGCCAATCAGCCCAAAAAAAAAAAAGAGCAAGTGACGCGATGAAAAACTTCTGATTGGGCTTTCGTTTAAGATTAGTTCGTATTGAACATTTTTCTGAAAACACGAATTTCCTTTTATCTGGCATTCTAATCATGATTTTTCATTGACATCGAACAAAACTGCTGCATTTAAAAAAAAAAAATTTTTTTTTGATTTTTTTTGGAAAAAAATCATGTACCCCCCCTTATGTACTTTCAAAAAAAATTTTTTTTCAAAATTTAAAATTGCGAGTTTGCCTTTTTAATCATTTTTGGTTGCCACAAATAGTATAAAAAACAACATTTAACCCGATTCTGAGGGGGTCAAATTTTTTGTCAAAAATCAGGCAAAAATTGAGAAAAATTTTGACATGTAAAACTCTCGGACCCATATGTATCATATTTCAAAAACCCATAAATATGTCAAAACTGAACCGATTTTTATGTTTGATGGCATTCTAATCATGATTTTTCATTAACATCGATTCTCCATTCAAAACCAATGCATTTTTGAAAAAAAAAATTTTGAATTTTTTTGGAAAAAAATCATGTACCCCCCCTTATGTAATTTCAAAAAATTTTTTTTTCAAAATTTAAAATTGCGAGTTTGCTATTTTAATCGTTTTTGGTGGCCACAAATAGTATAAAAAACAACATTTAACCCGATTCTGAGGGGGTCAAATTTTTTGTCAAAAATCATGCAAAAATTGAGAAAAATTTTGACATGTAAAACTCTCGGACCCATATGTATCATATTTCAAAAACCCATAAATATGTCAAAACTGAACCGATTTTTATGTTTGATGGCATTTTGATCATGATTTTTCATGAAAATCGATTCTCCATTCAAAACCGGTGCATTTTTGAAAAAAAAAAATTTTGGATTTTTTTGGAAAAAAATCATGTACCCCCTTATGTACTTTCAAAAAAATTTTTTTTTCAAAATTTAAAATTGCGAGTTTGCCTTTTCTAATCATTTTTGGTTGCCACAAATAGTATAAAAAACAACATTTAACCCGATTCTGAGGGGGTCAAATTTTTTGTCAAAAATCATGCAAAAATTGAGAAAAATTTTGACATGTAAAACTCTCGGACCCATATGTATCATATTTCAAAAACCCATAAATATGTCAAAACTGAACCGATTATTTTTATGTTTGATGGCATTCTAATCATGATTTTTCATTAACATCGATTCTCCATTCAAAACCAATGCATTTTTGAAAAAAAAAATTTTGAATTTTTTTGGAAAAAAATCATGTACCCCCCCCTTATGTAATTTCAAAAAATTTTTTTTTCAAAATTTAAAATTGCGAGTTTGCTATTTTAATCGTTTTTGGTGGCCACAAATAGTATAAAAAACAACATTTAACCCGATTTTGAGGGGGTCAAATTTTTTGTCAAAAATCATGCAAAAATTGAGAAAAATTTTGACATGTAAAACTCTCGGACCCATATGTATCATATTTCAAAAACCCATAAATATGTCAAAACTGAACCGATTTTTATGTTTGATGGCATTCTAATCATGATTTTTCATTAACATCGATTCTCCATTCAAAACCAATGCATTTTTGAAAAAAAAAATGTTGAATTTTTTGGAAAAAAATCATGTACCCCCCCTTATGTATTATCAAAAAAAAATTTTTTTACAAAATTTAAAATTGCGAGTTTGCTATTTTAATCGTTTTTGGTGGCCACAAATAGTATAAAAAACAACATTTAACCCGATTTTGAGGGGGTCAAATTTTTTGTCAAAAATCATGCAAAAATTGAGAAAAATTTTGACATGTAAAACTCTCGGACCCATATGTATCATATTTCAAAAACCCATAAATATGTCAAAAGTGAACCGATTTTTATGTTTGATGGCATTTTGATCATGATTTTTCATGAAAATCGATTCTCCATTCAAAACCGGTGCATTTTTGAAAAAAAAAATTTTGGATTTTTTGGAAAAAAAATCATGTACCCCCCTTATGTATTATCAAAAAAATTTTTTTCAAAATTTAAAATTGCGAGTTTGCTATTTTAATCGTTTTTGGTGGCCACAAATAGTATAAAAAACAACATTTAACCTGATTCTGAGGGGGTCAAATTTTTTGTCAAAAATCATGCAAAAATTGAGAAAAATTTTGACATGTAAAGCTCTCGAACCCCATATGTATCATATTTCAAACACCCATAAATATATCAAAACTGAACCGATTTTTATGTTTGATGGCATTCTAATCATGATTTTTCATTAACATCGATTCTGCATTCAAAACCGATGCATTTTTGAAAAAAATCATGTACTTCCTACATATTTTCATGTCCTCCATGTTCACTGAACTCTTTAAAGTCTATAATTTAGTTTGTTTTTAAATATCATGAACAACAAAGGGGATTAAGGGAAGAATTTAAGCGTGACAAAGTATCACCAAACGCCCTAATTCCTTCTCGCTCCGCAACTGTTGCTGTTTGTTTGTTTGCCACACCAGGCAAAGGCGTATAAAGAGAAAAAGGTATGCCTGAAATGTCAGGTATCGAGTGACATTTTAAACTGCACGCCTTTTTCGTGTTTGCATGTTTGTGAGTGTATTTTAACCCGTTCGCGAAGTAAAAAGAGTATATTGGGTTTGTGCAATGTCAGTTTGTTGTTCCACAAATTACAAAACTATGTTTTTTACAAAATAAAATTAATAATAATTTAAATTGTTTTCCTCTTTTAAAGCTGTTTTTTTTTAACAGTAAATGAGTATTGCGCGGTCGTTTACGCCCGACAGTTTTAATTGTTTACTGTTGCCTTTGTGTAAACAAATGACAGACAACTTTTCATTGTATATTCTTTCTTTTAGTCTCTGTGTTGAAGTGCGCTTTCCACGCGCCGGAAATGTATCCACATCCGTTTGAAAATTTTCCATTGTTGCGATAGGCGTGTGGAGCAGGGGAGCATAATTACAGGCCTTGAAGCCATATAAAAGGCTGTCACCAACACCCCAAGAAACTGTCCAGTTCCAATGAAATCCGTAAGCCGTCAGCAGCTGTTAACGGCCCGGGCCAAGGATCTGCAGCTATTCGGAATCATAAAACTGCTGGCGAGACGTTGGTCAGCATTAGCCGCAATGGGCCGCCATAATTGACAGCTGTGTCAACAATCCAGTTGACCTCGCTGCCAATAGCTGTCCCTGCTCCCCGCGACAGCAACTGCTTTTGTTCTTGGTGCGTTTGCATATTAAGCATTTAGTTGCAGACACACCCAACCCTTAAGCACACACACACACACACACACACACATGCACACACACAATTGCAGTACTGCACTGTTGGCCGTGAAATTGTTGGCCATGATTAAAGTGGCCATCGTTGGCTTTCAAGTTTCCGCCATTTATTTCTTTTTGTGGCCATAAAACACACTGCACACTACACCCTACAAAACTTACACAGGGTATTTATAATGCATATTATTTATGATGCAAAAAAAAATATTATGATTTAAGACATAGATAAATATTAAACTAGATAAATAAAACAAACCAAATACAAAAAATATTATCAATGTTATCAATTTTTAACAAAAAGTAAACGAAACAAAAAATAATAAAATTTATTTTCAAATAAAAGCAATTCAAACTATTTCTTAAATCATTAAAATTGGCATAAAAACGTAATTTTGTATTTTTTTAAAGCTCTTATATTCCATATTTTGTAACCCATTTGTAATGCATTATTATATGGTATCTCACAGTCCACACATTCAGCTTTTCGAATAGTTTACTAATTTGTAAGCATTCGAATGCATCGCATTCGCATTGCACGCAAATGCCTTAAATGGTAACAAGTTGTTTTTGGTTGTTGGAAAGTTTAGTTTCTCATTTTCCGTTTCCCTTCTGCAGTGTCGAAAAATTCTATGCTTGTGTTTTGGCCACTTGCATTCAATTATTCACAGTTGGCCGCAAATCAAACAGCTTAAAAAGTTATGTAAGCTGCCTTTGGGTGAAGAAGGGGAGTAGACAAAAGCTAAATACACTATATTTATAATATAGAAAACTTAAAGATTTTCGTTTGAATAAAACTGACCAGCCGGAAAAGCAGAAATTGTATTCTATGCTGTCTAGTGTCGAGTTGTCTGGTGGCATCTGTGCAAATTAATCAGAACATTGCCAAAGTCGATGTTGCGGTTTGGCTTTGTGTGCTTTATGTTGCACGTAACACGTTGCATGTTTACGCTAGCCGGTAGCAGATTGCCACCGAATTTGCTTAAATGCAATTTGGTTGTGTGCTACAATTTCAATATGTACATTCCTGGGTTAAGCTCTGAGGTTTGCTATTCGACTATGGCGTGCCAAAAGCATTTTTGCATTTAATTAATAAATTGCGAACGTGGCTTTAAATCGGGCTCAAAGCAATATTCGAGTTCTGTCTGATAATTGAATTATGATATCATTATGAAATTATAATAAAATATAAACTAAATTTTCTGTCGAAATAATACAAGTAATATAAAATGACAAGCACAAAAAGATGTGAGAAGCAACAAGAAAAGTGAGAAGCTAATGAATAAAAGGAGAGAAGCAAACGAAAAATATTTGGCAAAGTTCTGATCGCAAATGGAAAACAAAAGTTAAACAATAAGCAAACAAAAAGCGACGAAAGATAATCAAAGATAAGAGCAAGATGGCGAAATGAAAATTGCAGAGAGAAGCAAGGCGATAAGTTCAGCTAAACGAAAGAATAAAAGGAAAGAAACGCGACAATCAAGAATTACAGCAAAAAACTAAAGTAAATTAAATAACAATGAAAATTAAAATTAAATGAAGCCCAAAGAAAGAAGCAAAACGAGAAGTGCGCAGGACGCGAAATAAGAACCAAAGCGAGAAGGAAAACTTGAGCCAAGTGGGAACCAAATTAAAAAGGAAAACGAAGAGTTGAAAACGAGAAGCTTAATTAAAAGTAAAATCTGAAACGAAGTTAGAAACAAACAAGGAGCAAAGCAGGAAGCGATCTAATGAGGGAAATAAACTGCAAATTGAGTGAGATTCTTTACAATACAATTGTGTCCTTTTTTACAGAAATTTTGAGTTGAGTGTCAATTGGATTTATATTTTGTAAACTATTCCTTGAATTATTTAAGCCAATGTTTCTCGTATTATTTAGATTTATTTTTACTAAAAAAAACCGAGCTTTTGATTTATTATTGTATCTACAATTTATCTTATCAAAATGTCGTTTAATTTCAATGAAATAAATCTGTGAGTTTCACGTACAGCACTTATTCACTTTGAGGAAAAATGTTGTTTGCTTTGAACTTGTTGTGTTCAAGGAAATTTATCTATTGCCCACATTCAAACATGCAAGCACAACACACACACACACACAGAAACATAAAGTCGGCATGATAAATGCGAGTTTCCTTAGCTTTGTTTGTCTGTGTTGGAAAATGCCTGTGCCTATAAATGTTTGCGGTTGCTTTTGAGAACTGAGCTGGAAACATTTGCCAGTCATGTTTCCTTTATACTTTAATAGAGGAGTATTTTAATTTGAACATGGAATGTGTAACACAGCAAAGAAAGCTGCTTATGTTTTATTTTCAATGAGATAAAAACAGCAACTTAGAGTAGGCATAAATAAAAGAATTTTAAAGCGGAATTTGCATTTCATAACAAGTTACTTCAAGTTACTAAGAAACGGTGCATAACCTGGTATGACAGTAGAATAGGAATACCTATTATATTTTTTTTAAATTTATATTAAAAAAACAAAAAATTTTATTAAAAATAAACAAATGCGAGCCTAACTTTGTTTTTTTATAATCTGCATTTATGTATTTTATATATTTGTGTTGCAAGCTGGTTTGAAGACGAAATTTTAATTTTTTTAAATTTAATTTTACCATGTATTTTTAGTAGTGTATTCAAAGCTCAAAGTTGTTCGTTCCGCTTTTCTATTAGTATTATTACTATTATAATTATTATTTTAATTATTATTATTATTATTATTCTTTCATTTCGTTGCTATTTATTTTGGTGTTACCACAGAAATGTATTACCGTTAAGATTATAGAGTAGCGTGGGGTAGAATAAGCCGTGAGGCTGACTTACCTTGCCATTTTGATGTGCTGCAGATGCTCAGTTTTGGTGCCTTCCAAGAATTGTGTTGTTTTTGTTTTTCTCTGTTGGGCGAGACGAGGGGGCTGCGGGGATTTAATTTTTGGCGTTCGCTTTGGCGTTCGTTTGCACGTCCTTGAATCAGGCTCGAAATGTCATTGAGTATCCGGTCGAGGGGCGTGTTGGCATGTTTACAATGCTCAGGTCCTGGCCGCAAACTAAATCAACATTTTTTGGCAGGGCTGAGCTGGACGGGGTTCCTCACCAAAGGTGAGGAGGTGGAGGCGACGGAGGTGGCGGCAGCCTGAGCCGAGATAATGCTGATGATGCTCAGATGATGATTACCACAATGCTATCTGTGGCAGCCACTCGAGGCAGCTACAACATCGTTTATCTCTGTCTGCCTCTTGCCACTATCTCAGTCCCGTTGGCGTTGACTGTGGATTTGGATGCGGCTGTGGTGTTTGGTATATGGGCACGTCGGCTACCTTGCTGCGTGATTGAGTTTGGATTTATGCCGTAAGTGTTGCTTGGGGATTTGTTTTGCTGTGGCTCTTTCCTGGGCCTATGCGGCGTATGCTCGATATACACACATATACGCACACAAATGTATCGTCATTTGCAACTGTATCGTTGGCTATTTGTTTGCACTTTGACCTTTTGCAAGCGTTTTGATTTCAGATTAAAAGATTTTAGTCCAAATGATGCCAGCGTTTTGCTCTGTAATAAGAAAAAACAAAAAGAAATTTTATTTAAGTAGTGCCAAGTTGAGCCCAAGACAGCTTGAATGTGTGTGTGTGTGTGAGATTTTCTGCTTTATTTGATTTGCTGTTTTCGACAGCATTTACATGCATTAACATTTACATTTACATAAGCATCAACATCATTAATATTGAAAAAGAATATCAATGTGTAAGCACTTTGCTGGCGTGTGTGTGGGTGTGTATGTGGGTGTGTGTTGGTTTTTGTGTGAGTGTTTGTGTGAGTGCCCTGCAGTAAATTTTACGATTCTTTTTTTTTATCAAACAGGTTAAAAGTAAGCATGAACTGAAATAATCACTATACATAAAGAATGCATGCTTCTTTTTGATTTCATTTTTCAGTATAATTTAGTTAATTACATTAAATATGTTAATGTTGAATATGAATATATTGCTTAATAAGCATAAGAATTACACTAAATATAAATAAGAAATTATATTATAACTGTGGTGTAGTAGATGGAAGAAATCCAGCTAATACCTGAAAAGTCCCTTTCCATTTTCATGTGTAAAACTACATAACACAAAGTACTGGTAAACATAATTTATATGTGTTACAATAAATAATAATATTAAAAATTAATATTTTAGAAAATTATAAATCTAAAATAACGGAAAGTATTTATTGTATTTATTTATCATATCAAAGAATTCCGAACATTTCATTTGACGAACTAAAATCATTTTAAATGTGACAAAATCACTTTTTTTCAACAGGATTTTAAACTTTTTTAACGCTTAAAGCACTTCCGTTATTTCATTTCCGCAACAAATTGGATGCGGCTTACATTTATCATACGCCGCGTGTGCTGTCACTTCATACTTGTACACACACACACACACACACACACACGCAAGCACACCCATACAATCGCATAAATCTCTCATTTCGAAATTGCCATTCAAATGCAATAATAATTCGCAACTCAAACAACTTCGAACCAACTGGCAGTTCCCAACAGCTAACGCTTAGTTGTGTGGGCCAAGAAGAGAGGGGGAAGGGGAAGTGGGGGTATGGGTACAGGACGGACGTCAAGTTCATCCATTTGATTTGTTTGTTGTTTTACTGTTGTTTGCATTGTTGAAGCGTTTATCATGCTCAGGTTCATGATTGATTATAATACGGGGTATTGATTTCGATTCCTCTAAGGCGCCCCCTCCCCTCCTACCCCTCCACATGCTCTTCCTTTACCCCAGCTAATCGAGGTTGCCTGCAATTTGAGAACCGTCTGGCGGCGCAATGAATTGTTAAGGGCGTCAAAACAATGCATGTTCCAAGAAAGAAAACGCTCCCGCTGAACCCGCCCCCAATTGCCAGGCGAAAGAGCCGCCCCAACCCCTCCCCCCCGAAATGTGAGGCAACACTTTTTTATAGCTTCCTAGCGCAGGCACCCTGCCACTACTGATTGCTGATGTTGTTTTTGTTACTGTTTGTGGGTTGGGGTGGCGTGTGTTATCAGCTGTTTGCTGCTCGTGTTATGACTGTAGCGGAAATGTACAAAAAGCAACAACAAATACGGGAAGAAAGCAGCCAACGGAAGCGCCGCCAAGCAACACTAACACACTAACCGATAAAAATAGAAACTACCAACAGCAAAAAATAAATAGCAACCAAATAAAAAACAATGTATATAGAAAAAAACCCGAGACGTATACGTAACATAACAGCCCCAAAAACAATGGCGACGACGATGGCGCAAAATAAATAATAAAAAAAAGGGAGCGGTCACCGCCCCTTGCCAAACAAAAGCCCCCCAAACAAAAAAAGCATTTGAGGCGCAGCTAGACAAACCAAACAAAAGAGGCAACAAATAGGGTATTCCATGAACTCCCAATTTTTAAGCTCTATGATTCAAATTTTGGGTAAAATACAAAACTTATAAGAAAAAATTAAAAAAAAATAATACAATTTTATAATATTTGTGCATAAGTACATTTAAATTTAAATTATACAAAAATTGTTGAATATATTTTATGAATTTAATTTTTTTATTTAAAAATCAAGTCAATATATATATACCAAGTTAAGCAGTTTCTGAATAAATTTAAAAAAAGTATTCATTGTTCAACTCCTGCAAAAATGTTTAGAAAATGTTTTTTGCGAATTACAATAATTTCACATTTTTTACAATAATTCCACATTTTTAGAAAAATTGCAGAAATGCACAATTTTTTAAAAATTTGAAATATTTTTATATTTGTAGTCTAGATTAAGCAAACTTTTCCAAAAAAAAACGTAATTAAACGTAATACTAAAATAATAATATACAAAACAATGCAATACATAGAAATTTTTACCCAAAAGCCAGAAAAAGCAAACGCCGGGAACAACTAATAGCTAATAAATAATTCAAGTATATTAATATTAAATAGTTTATGAGTGCTCATAAGTGCTTTTCTCAAATAGAATGCAAGCAATAACAATGATATTAAACGGCATACCCCTAATGTGTGAGGGCGAGCAGTGTGCGGCTTGTTTTGAAGCCACGCGGCGCTCCCTTTTCACTGCAAAGAGCAGCTGCCATGGCAAACAACAAAACAGCGACTCTATCAAACACAACCACGCACACACTCACACACACACAGTCATTTACAGTTAGAGTTACATTGTATGTGGCTGTGGCTTTGTTTGCCCACGTCTCGTGACCCGCGTCCTGTTTCGCCCATCGTCGGAATAGTCGGAACAAAGCGCTTGCTTATTAGTATGCAAAACTGATAATCAATACTCAGTACTCGATGCTCAATGTGCTCAGTATGAGTACTCAATGCACGGAGCTAAAGTGTGGCGATTATGGCACATTTCTGCTGGTCTTTGCACATTTGCATACGTGTTTGGGACACTCTACAACCCCTATTACCTTTCCTCACCTCCCCTCCCCAAATACCACACTTTCACCCCGCCAACTGTTTTCCCCATGAAGAAGACTTTTTTCCCATTTGTTGGAAAATTTATGAAAAAAAATGGGTGTGCTTCTATTGTTGTTGTTTTACTTGTTTTTTCCACAACACCTCGACGTGTCGAGGACAAACATGTCCTGCGGGCAACATGACAGCGCTTTAAATATCCTGTCAGCCCAAAGCTATGAACCCAAGAAATCCGAAGCTGTTGCTGACACACAGCAAACAAAAAATGTACAAAAAATTTCCAATTTAATTGAGTTTAGTTGGTTTCAAGAAGCCAAGAGAGAAAACGGTAAACGATAGTTATCGATCACTTGAAATAAACTTGATACGCGCGTGCCAAGAATGAGTTTATAGATAAATAACTAATTCAAATCAGCTGTTGATCCTGATCAAGAATAAATATATATACTTAGGGATCGGAGGCGCTGATTTACGCCTTTAATATGCAGAATATTTTACTTATTGAACATTTTTAATTGTCAAAGAAAATTATATTAATAAAAGTATTATATTAATAAACAATAAAATAAATGTGAAATGAGCAAGCCTCAAAAAGCTTATGAATGTTACTGTATTTGCCATAAAAAGCATTTAGCTCGCAGTGGAAAATGAAAATAAAGTGCGAACGCACAAGTCTGAAAGCTTTTCTGGATGACTGATAGACCACATAATACGGGGGGATCATGATTTTATCGATATAAGCCTTTCAGCTGAACAATCTGCCCTAGCTGCAAGCAGTACAAACACATATGTGTGTGCAGCTAATGCCAGCTTATTGCACCTTGAACACACGCACACACATTCGCATATATATGGCTGTTTGAGTCTGGGCTAGAAAAAACGTAGCATACTTATGTGCGCTCTCATTGTACAATAAGACGCTTAATAATAGTAGTAATGCTCTACGTGCAAATGGCTACAGCATGTTATAGACATAGGCACAGCCCAGTTAGCACACACTAACACACACACTAACACACACACACACATGTCTAACATCAAATATAGCCCCAAGTGGCCAGGGCCAAGACATGAAACCGGAGTCGCAGCTCCAGTTGGAGTCGATACGGCAAATGGGGCTTGAGTTGACGTACGCTGGTAAATGTGTTATTCTTTCCACTGTATGTTTGTGCGTGTGAGTGGTTGTGTGTATGTGGTGTGTTGTTTTTTCTTGTTGTTGTTGATGTTTTTTTATAATTACTTGCAATGGAGGTTACGCCGTTTTTGTGTGTGTGAATGTGTGTGTGTTGTTGTTGTTGTTCTTGTGCTGTGGCATTGTTGTTAAGCACACATAACGGTAATTTAATTAACATGCATAAACACACACACACAGAGAGACTTAACTGAGTATATGTAACGCTTAGGGGCATTGTTACACTTACAAAGCAATTGACGAGTTGCCTTTTAATCGATAAATACAATTTAAAGTTGATCTTTACAAATTGAAAAAAACGCTTTTTTTTTGGTAATTGTCGTGCAAACAATTAAAGCGGATTTATTTCTTGTTTATTTTAATATTAAAAATGTATAATTATTTGTTTATATTTTGAAGCTCTTCTATATTTATGTGGTTATATTTGATGGGTTATATGTTTTTCTAATATAAATATATTTTTTAAATATTGTGAATAATATTTTGCTGATTATGTTAAATTCAGAAACTCAAACGATATATTTTTTTGAAATATTTTTTTAACCAATGTTATTTACTACCAAAATATTATAAATATATTTGCAGCATTTAAAATAAGTAAAATTAATGTTTTAGCAAATGTTTTAAATTTGTTAGCGGCATTTTTGGGATTATTTATTAGTTGTTTATTACTTTATAATTTTTGTATTATTATAATAATATTTGGTACATTCAATAAATTGATTAGCTATTTGAATACACTTACAAATTATTAACAGCAATTATATATATGCATCTATTATTTTTAATCAATGTTAATTCATTCTTTTATTTATAGTTTTATGATTTTATTTTATTATATTTTAAGCAGAGATAATCAAAATATTTTTTATTTATATACTAACTATTTTAAGATTATTGTTTATATTTTATTATTTCAGAATTAGTATTATTTTTTATATATACATTATTTATCTGCTGTTTATTTGAAATTCTTTGATTTTTTATAATAAATATTTTATTTAGATTTCTTTAAAAAATATTATATATATTTTTTTAAAAATTCACACACACAAAACTAATGCAATAATTATTTATAATTTTTTGCTAAACAAGACACACTCCACAATTGTCTAAAAGCGCGCCGCATGCCGCCGCAACTCGCGAGTCGCACGTAGCACGTTGCACGTTCCACGTAGCACAGATGCGAACAGTAGCGACAGACAACCGTTATGTGGCGCGTTCGGCGAGCGAATAACAAGCCATTAAGTGTTGCTGCTACCAATGCGAAAACAGTGTTGCCGTGCTGCATGTGACGCATGCGCCATGCACAGTGAGCGCCAGCAGTTTTTGTGCCTGCTGACAAAAACATCTGTGTTTTTGTTATGCTTGGCGTTTTGATAGTGCCGCAGCAGACGGGGCGGGGGCGTGCAAGACATTTCCCGGAAATGATGCTGCAACAACAATTAAATGGCGCTCATTGCGTGGTAACAGTTATTTCAATTAAACGCAAACAAGCAGCGAAATTGTAAGTCTGCTTCTTATCTTTTTTTTTTTGCTTTGTCAAATAATTGGAGCGGCAATGACAACACGACAACTGGCCAGGACATGAACAGGACACGTTGCCTGCATATGATTTAAAATGCACCATGACTTAACAGTGCCCCCCAAACATGCACACACACACACACACACACACACACACACATGTGCTATCGAGCCTAATGTCAAGGTTCCTTGCTGCTGCTCAAAATGCGCTGGCACGTGGCCACGCGGCACGAAATCAGCTTTGCCACCACTGTTCGCTGGGGCGCCTTGGCAACTGAGCCGGACAGGAGGCAGCGGCCACCAATCACGACCCACTCTCTGCCACATGCAGCGCATGAATGGACACACAACAACAACAACAAAATGAGCAGCACAAAAAGGTCGCGACGTCGCTTGCATCGCTTATCCAATGTCAAGTGCACGAGAGCATTTGGCATCGCCGCCACGACAAACAAAAGCTTAATGTGAGTAAGCATGACTGGGAGATACCCTGTTAAATAGCCCCACGCTTTGTTAAATGTATTTCTGAATAAATTCTGTCTTGAAAACGTTCTTCAAATTATGAGATGAGATTTTTTACTATGTTTTTTGATTTTTTAGAGATTATCGGAAAAAATATGTAAGTTCAAGTTGTTTTAACTTAAAAAAAATATTATAAAAATAATTAAATAACAATTAAAAAAGAAATTTCGTACCATTTAAATATTTTGTTGTTATTTTAAAAATTTGGGCCAGTATTTCCTAAAATGAATACTGTTTTTGAGTCTTGTTAAGGAATAATTTCCAAATTATTCAAAACGATCATTCATAAAATTTTTTTTTAAATAAAAAATTATCCCATTAGAATGACATTTAAAACGTTTCTGCTTGATTGAAGTAAAAGTTTTTAGTTTTTCTTCAAGTGTAAAATTATATAATTGAAATAAAAATACTCTAGAACTTAATGTTTTGGCAATGTGTGTCACATTCATATATAATATGCAAAATTCCTTTGCAGTAATTACAGGGTATTAATGGTGGTCTATGGAGACGGTTGGGTGTTGCACTTAACAGGCAGCATTGGCAACGTTGCCATTTAGGCCAATACTGGGCTTCAAGTGACCCCTAAATGGACGGCGACGCTCACGGAAATGGGCGTATCTATATTTTATGTGTCATCGATTGCATTCTCATTTATGCCACTCCCCCTGACTCTTGAACCCCTCTTTTAAGTATATAACTACTTTTTAGTTCAAAATCAATTTGTGCATGCAATTTGTGCTAATTTGTTCAGTTTGTCCTTTGACTGCCCCCCAGTGTATAATGTCAGCAAGGATATGTGCATTAAATGATAATTGAGCACTGGATTGGCAAAAAAAAATTTGCTTTAAATTATCGATATTTATTAAGGTTGGGCGTCTGGCCAAAGAAGAAGAGGAAAAGCTATTAGTCATCAATAATTGGGCTGAGACGGGGTAAGGAGATGATCAGCCCACACATAGGTAGTAATTGCTTATTCATAGGAGAGGTAAAGCGTATCTTGCCCCATAGCACAAACTACCACCCCTTAAATAAATAATAATACCTTCACGATAAATACTAACGACAAAGCTATTTTTACCAAAATGATCAAATATGAAAATTATCAGTTATAGATACTGGAATAGACTAGCTCATCTATTTTTCAAGTTAATCCTTTTGCCAAAAATAAATATTAAATACAAAAGCAAATATTGCATATCTAAACTGAATTGAACTAAATCAGTTAGATTCAGATTCTAATTTACCTATCAAATTGAAAACAATTTAGCAAGTTTTCTGTTCTACATTGCAAATTTGACATGCGCTTTACAATGATTTTGAAGTGACAAAGTACCTACATAAAATCAGATATTAAAATTATTGTACTGTTATTTATTCCTATTTCTCAGACTTATTGTAACTGAATCTGACTGTCAATAATTACGAGTCAATTAATCCGCATTGCAAATATTTAAAAGGAGGATGTAATTATACTGTTATCATTTAAAACGGAACTGGTAAAATTTTGGCAAAATATAGTAAATTAATACACAAAAGCACTATCGTGTAAATTTAATCCTTCACTAACCTAAAAAGCTGATCTTACCATAAAAGTTTTCTCTAGTCTAAAAATTAAAATTGAATTTAAATGAAATTATAGTTTACAAAGATGTTCTTGATGTTTTCAGTTTGATATTTATTCATTGTGTGTAAGCTTAGAACGAATGTTTTAAATTACAAATTATTTACTTAATCGTGTTGTTGCGTTTAATTTCTACGAAGCAGCTGCATGAGTAAAGTCTGATTAATCCATAAAAAACACTCCATTAGGTTAAAACTTAGGCCTAACTTAAAGTAACGGGGGGTGTATATAGAATATTCCAAATAACAGTTGTCAGTTTTGTCGTTTAGGTATATCTTAAGGAACGAACATATATGTGTTTTTTTTTTCGTTGTTTGCTTTAGTTGGATAAAAGAGGATCCACAAACTGTGAGTCCACACTGCAAGCCATAAATTTAAACACAATACTTAGTAAAAATGGAGAGTCGGGGGCACAAATGCGTACATAAATAAGTTATAAATACCACTAAAACAGAACTTAAATAATATCAAGGACATGAAAACACAACCCTCCCACGCGAACGACTATTTACCACGTTTTGGGCAAACTGAATACCCCATAACGATCATGAGCGTCCACGCCGCGCACGGCGAAAAAGTATCGCTGATTCTCTTGGAACTGATTGAGGGTGACCGCCATGGGCAGCAGCATGGCCTTCACATCGCCGACGTGACGCCACGAGTCCGTGCTGGGCTCGTTGATGGTCTCCTGGTAGGCGTAGATCTGATAGGTGACGCATTCCGCAAATCTGCTGCCCGTATCCTCCAGTGTCCACGAGATGACAATGCCCGTATCATGCAGGCTGATCCGTATAACGGGCCGCGACGGTGGCAGCCTCCAGTCCGGATGAAACGTTTGCGGGGGCGCCAATGGCAACGGTGCGGGGTGCGAGAAACGCGATCGCGCCGAACTTGGCGGCGTATTCTCTGAGCGTATCTGCATTGTCACATTCGAGCCAATCGAATTTCGCTGAGCTGTTAATTGAATGACTTTTTAATAATTGCTATATATTTTGTTTAACTTAAGTTCACACGTGTTTAACACTTTTATCCTTGTCCTCTTACATTTTTTACATTTTCGTTCGTTGCACATTTTTGTCTAAATAAATTTAATATCTGTTATTTATTGTAGTAAAAATACATACGCAACAAAAACCCGTTCTTTTACAACAATTTAATTACCCAATTTTAGGTGTTTCTTTCATATTTAATCCTAAGTAACTTAAATATATTCTCTTGATTACTATCATATTATTTTTATCAGTTGCTGGGAATTAAGCAACGAGGATCCGGATTAAAAGTCAAATTACCAGATAGTGCTTTTGGAAATAAGAAACTACGGTCTATTTGTTTGTAACTTTATCCGACTCTGATATCATTATCGTATTATCACAGCTTTTTTATAGTCGTCTATTAATATTTATCTTCTACAGCTGTCGTTAAGAAAATAAAGTTACCTATTTTAGTTTAAAATTTGAAAAAAAAAAATATATATATATATATACATAATATATGATATATGTAAAATATATATATATAAATGCATTAAATTTTTGAGCTCTCGCATTTGCTTTAAAATATGCTTGAAAGCGACTCGGAACAATAAGAGTGAAACAGCGCTCGCCGCAAACAAAGAATTCGCCGCGTATTCACACGATTAACACTAGAGAGCAAAAAATGCGCTCGCCACAAGAAACAGAGCGAAGAGCGAAACCCAACAGGAACTGAGCGGAGAGAGCGATGCTCAATTGAGCTGACCTGATCAAAGCTAAGTAAATTAACGAAGGGTTAAGATAACCTTGGCCAGATACATAAATATCAATCCTCGAAGTATGTACAGATCAGTGCGCAGTTCTTGTTTGTTTTTTTTAGATCTTGGGGGACCCCTAAAAGTCTTAGGGATGTTCACTCCAAAAACAAGAAATTCAAATAATTAAATATTATCTCTTATAATGATGCTGATATTAAATCAATTCCGTCTTTCACTTCATCACTTTTTATAGGAATAAATTCCCTCATCTAGAAAACTGCACGTGTGAACCCGAGTTGAATGCACGCAAGATTATATTTACCTGGTCCGTTGACAATCTGTCGGGCGACGGCGTTGGCGCGTGGGATGTTCATCGGGGAGACGCGCACCACGCTGCCGGACATCTGGCGCGCATTGGGTCCCATGGGACCCGACTGCATGTTGCGCTTGACGGTGACGTTCGGCGTTTGGCGCAGTCGCGCACTGGCCTCGACGGCGGCGGCGGCAGCAGCGGCCGCTGCATCATCCTCATCGGTCAGATCGATGACGGCCTTCTCCTTGGGCCGAGCGGCCGTCAAGCTGGTCTGACCGTAGCCGGCGGCAGCAGCACCGTTGTCCGACGCATTTGGCATGGTCACCGCGACAGCCCCGCCGCCAATGGCAACGGGGCGTGGCTTGGTGTTAATGTTGATGGGCTGCTTGCCGGGACTGCGACCAATGCGAACGCTGAAAAAGACAAAAAGGTGAGCTAATGAAATCTGTCAGAGATTAAAGGTAACTCACGGCAGTGGCTGCTGCTGTTGTTGTTGTTGTTGCTGCTGCTGCTGCTGATGTTGTTGTTGCTGCTGTTTCTGTGCCATGTACGAGCCCGGATAATCCTTGCCCACTGGCTTGGCGGTTGTGCCGCGTGCGCGCATCGCTGCCGCAACCGCTGCCGCCGTCGCCGCCGACACAGTACCGCCCGTGTGCTTGGAGGCGTACATCGGACGTGGCGCGGAATTAGGTGATGTTTGTATGCGCTGCATGCCCTGGCCGGAGGTGCTCGCCTGGTGACCAGCGCTGGACGTGTTGTTGACCGGTCGCTGTGGCGTCACTTTTTGCATGCAACCGCGTCTCACTGGCGGCGTTCCACTGGTTTGCACAAAGGGTCTTGTTGGCGGTGGCGTCTGTTGCTGCTGCTGCTGCTGAAGATGGTGTTGCTGTTGTTGTTGCTGCTGCAGCTGCTGCTGCTGCTGTTGTTGGGGCGGACTGTTGCCTGGTCGCTGCGCCAAGGCTCGCATGGACGAGCGCATCGGGGAGGTGCTAGCCTTGGGCGGCGTCATGCCCGTTGCCACCGACGCTGTTAATCCGCCTGCGACGGGCGCCGCCATACTGCCAGCAGTATGGTTGCGCGCCTCATCGCTGGGCTTCTTCATTAGGGCCATGCCCACCTGTAGCCCGACGGCGCGTGTGATGCGCACCGGCGCCGTAAAGTGCGCATTTTTCGTCTCCAGATCCTTGAGGACGCGCTTGTGCACCGTCTCCAGGTCGAGAAACTGCTTGGACACCTCGGCGATCTTGCGGCGATAATTGGACAGCGTCACCTCGTGATTGTCCATCTGCCGGCGAATCTCCGCAAAATCGCTCTTCACCGACATGCTCTCGACGACCTTCTGCAGCACCAGCTCCTCGAGATCGTGACGCGTCATCTTGTCGAAGCTCTTGCGGAAGCTCTTAACGAAGTCCAATCGGAACGGCTTTACATCTGTTTTAATCTCCGGCTTTGGCTTCAGTTCGTACGCCGGCTCCGTTGACTCCTCCGCCTGTTCGACGGGCTTGACTTTGGCCTGCTCGCCGGCTGTCACCGTTTCCGACTCCTCGGTATTGTCATGGGCATCCAGGTCGATTTGTAGCGTGCCATCGTTGGAGCTATTCGAGTCGGAGTCCTCGGTTTTCAGCTTCTTGCTGGGCGTCTCCTCCTTCTCCGCGATGCTGTTGTTGGCTAGGAGACTGTGACTCCGTTTGGCCACTGTGGTGTGAGGTTCTTCTTCGTTGTTGCTGTTGGTGTTGGTGGTGGTGGTGGTGATGGTCGTGTTGGTGGTGTTGGCGGTGTTGGTGCAGCTAGAACTGTTGCTGGTATCCGGTTTGTCATCGGTGCTCAGACGTATGCGCTTGACTGCCGGCGCAACCGCATCCTGTTCTGCCTCAGCCTCAGCCTCATCGGCGACCATTTCCACATCGCCCTCATCAATTGGCTCCGCTTCCGCTGGCGCTTCCGGTTCTGGTTCAGCTTCGGCGGCCGCCTCATCCCTGCTCTTCTGCGAGGGCTGCAGCAAATTGCTCGAATTGCTGTCCACATCCTCGCCAGCGCCGATTTTCGGCTTCTCCTGCGCCTTGACCTTCTCAAACTGATCGCAGGCATTGTCCGAGTTATCCGCCAGCAGAGCTGCGACTGCACCTAAATTTGATTTTGAATCCTTTTTCGGAGCTGCGTTGCACTTTTCCGTGGTTTTACTGGACGCCTCTTCGGCTTGCTTTGGCGGCGGCGGCAGCTCGTCCTCATCCTCGGATACTAGCACCACATCGTCATCCTTTTTCTCCGGCACAGGCATATCCCTGACAGCTGCCGGTTCACAGCTTTCGCTTGTTTCACTCTCTTTTGCCGGCTTCTCAATGGGCTCGAAAAAGATTACTTCGTCATCCGATTCGGCCTCCCTTGTGTCGGCTTCGTTCTTCTTTGAAGTTTTACTCGACGCCTGCTCTTCCGTTTGTTCAGTTGCCTGCTCCAACTGTTTATCCAATACCCCGTTCGATTCTGGAGCACAACTGGTCACAACTTGGTTGTTCAATGGAGCAGGTGCTTCAGTTTCAGTTTCGGTTTTCTTTTCTGTTTCGGTTTCAGCCTTTGTTTTGGCTTCCTTTGAGTTGGCCTCGCACGTTTCGACCGCTTCCATTAACATCTCATCTATGGTATTGTCTTTCAGCTCTTGTGTTGCTGTCATTTTACCATCCTCAAGTGGTTTATCCACCTCCATTTGCTCATCTTTGTTGGCATCTTGCTTTTCTGGATCTTTTGGGATTGCTGTATCGCCTGTCGCACACTCATCAGATGTGTCCAGATCAATAACTGACAGATCTGTTTTCGCCTTATCCTTAGGCAAATCCTCTTTATCGTTGCTTTCATCAGAGGTTATGTCTTCAAGACCATTTTCACTTTCCTTTTCAGGCGCCGTTCTTTCAGACTTTTTGAGTTTTTGCTCTGCATATGGCTCGAACTCATCCGAGCTGGAAATGTTTTCCAATGCGTCCATAAGAACTTCATTATTTAAGTTATTTACGATTGGTTTGACAGCATCCACTTGGGACTTCTTGTCTGTTGTCGAGATTTCTGCATCCGTTTTATCAGTTTCTTGTTCTTTATCATCTACCATATTTTCTTCATCTGAAATAGCCTTTTCCTCTGCTGCTGATCCATCGTGAGTTTCGTCGAAATTCTGTTTATTTTTTGTTTCTTCGTCGTTCTCTTCCTCTTGTTGTGTTTTCTCATCGACTTCAATAAGATCGTCGCCCGTAACCTTCTCCACGCTGTTATCGTGTTCTTCCTTCTTTTTATCTATTTCCGCGCCGATCACTGTCGCCGCTGTTTCATCGATCGCAGTGTTGCTTTCATCTTTGTTATCGATATCAGCTGTAGTTGGCTCACAGTCGGCTTCCACACCGGCTTCCACAGTTTCTGTACTTTCCTCGTCGACAGACTCCTTGGGATCGCAGTCAACGATCGAACTTATTCTGTCCAGGAGAGCATCTAAATCAGTGCCCGGGTTGCGTTCGCTTGGCAGCGTTTCGCTTGTATTTTCATCTATGCTCTTGCCGATACTATCGATAGGCGAGGCTGGCTTAATATCGGTTTCGAGGACGTCCGCTTCCACACCATTATGTATTTCCTCATCGACTGTTGATTTGCGGCTCTGCACCGTTTTTTTAATATCTGCAAAGCGGATTTTTGTTTTTTGCTGTCAGTTTTAAAGCGAATTTATCGATTACAATTTTGCACATACCAGGGGTGGTTAGCTTCTCAACTTGGTCGAGCTCTGCTGCGATGCTTCTTATTATTTCATCTTCGGTTGGCAGCTCTTTCAATTCCACGTTTTGTGTCACTTCCATCATATTTGCGCTTTGATATTTTGCCTTCACTTGGAACACATTGAACTAAGATGAAAGTGAAACAAAATGGTTTTGTTATTTAGTTTGCTTTCAAAGGTGGTCTGGCAGCACTGCAATAGGATGGTAACCCTATTTATAGAAATTGATTACCTAAGGAACTGACCTAACCCCTCCCCTGCCCCTAAAACCCAACGTTCTGAATATTCAATGAAGAATATAATTTTCTAAATGTTTAAAATTAATTATTCCGTTGACACCCTGTTTGAGAATTAATGCAAGCGAAAAAGCTTTTTGGATAAAGCTTAGTGCAAGCTTTTTAATTGTAGTTTCTGTCAGCGAAGAAATGAAAAACTAAGCGTCAGGTTCAAACTGAAGTTTATAAAGAGTTCAACTCGGTTTATCGACGAGACCCGGTTTGAAAATTGTATTACCCCCAAAAAATTGTGGTTTTAGGGTTGTTTCATCATGGAATTTCTATTAAATTTAACTAGAACTTAGGATTGTATATATATATGTATTGTAGGTGATGTATTTTTAAAATTCTATTATTCAAATAGAATATATATGTATATAAACAACAACTGATTTTTGTATGGCGCTTTACGTTATTTCGATTTCGGTATGTATCTATAAATCTACATACCTAACCGGTGTGCTTGACGTTCGGTCGGTCGTATGTTGCTGCCGAGCGCGAACAACAACAACAACAACAGCAAGAGCAACAACAACGAGAGCCGCCACAACGCAAGATGACTGCAGCCGAAACACAAATACAAAGCGAACGGAGACAAGAAAATAAGCGCGTATAAAGTAGGAACATGTGATAAACATTTGGAGCCAACGCAGAAGTAAAACAAGAAACGCTTTACGAAACCCCAGGCATGAACCGATTTTCAATATACAAATAAAATGTTCAATTGAGGTTAGATTGAAGCTAATACCCTACAATTTTATATAATATTAATAAATTTAGTAGAACATAAAATTACTTACTGAGTACTTACTCAAAGTACCCCTCTTCGAATATGCCGATTGGCTGCAATGACTTACACTATAAAACCCAAAGAAATCAAATTATTTGTAACTAGATTTCTTTGCGAGTTCAAGGCAACACTAAACAGCGGCCGAAGTGAACGCGAACGCAAAAACCAGCTGACGGCGAGACGACGGCTGCGGAGAGCACCAGAAACACATTGAGCGAGAGAGAGAGAGAGCGAGAGAGCATCGGCGAGAGAGTGGGTGAGGAAGGGGGCAGCGACCTATGCATTGCTTTAGGGCGTGTCAAAGTTGGTTTTGATAACGCTCTATATTTTTCCGAAATTTCGAATGGAAACTTAAATTTTTTTAGCAGTGTCAACAAGCGTTCCTAACTAAATGCATTATGACGTAATAATTGCTGGCAAATAAAAATGTAAACGCTTTGCAATCAATTCGATTTTGGGTATATTCGAAATGGGTCACCTTTATATAAAATGGGTATTCAGTCGAATCGGGTGTACGACAAACATTTCTGAAACAAGCTGGCAACACCGCCGCAGGGCGAGGGGGTTTAAGGTGCAGGGGGTTGAAGCAGACATACATATATGTATATAGGTTTGTGCACCCATTGCTGCTGCAGGGGATCTTCGTCTATGGTATGGTTTCCTATAGAGTTCCGATAACAAAATAAAAGACGCAAAACAAAAGCAAAGCAGAGTAAAGTAAAGGAAAAGTTGCCATACAAATTGGCATTTTACAAACATAGCGACGCGTTGCTTGTTGTGCGAGCGAGAGAGCGGATACGTGTGGGCTGCAAGCGTGAGCGGGACGACTCTCCTGTTACATTGTATCTGTCAAAAGGGGGGGGCGACGGGCAATAAATTAAACTATGATTTTCTATAGGAAATAATGACAAAATATTAAAAATGTAATAAATGAAAATCAAAAACGTGTTAAACGGCAGACAAAAAGTAACTCAACTGCAAGCGAAAGAGAGAGAGCGAGAGAACAGGCAGAGAGGGGAAGGGGTGATGTGGCAATTATGCGCTTGTCTAAGATCCACAATTTTTTTTTTGCCTAGAACTTTTGGCAGGATACCGGTTTAGTACCAGGTCGTAGGCTTTCAGAGCAAGTGAGAGGGAGAGTGTAGGAACCTGAGTGACAAGAGCGCAATATAGAAAGGGAGAGAGAGAGCGGTATGTTTAAATGAGGTTAAAAAGAATAAATACATATATAATCTATATGTTTATTGAAAATAAGAAAAAAAAAAAATAAAGTTTGCCATAGCCGAGCGACAAAGTAATTTTCGGTCGCCTCGTCGTAAAACAACGAGGCGTACCGAGAGACGATACAGCAGCACAGTGAAAAGCAACAACTAAAACAGACGCAAAACAAAAAAAAATTGAGGTGCGTCGGCAGCCATATTTTATTATTTTGTCTTAAGTTGTATTATGTATCGGGAAAAGAAAAGAAAACGGGTCTTGGGTTTTCGAAATGTCAAAGATAATGTTTCATGATTGGTTAAATCGGAGCATAATACTTAAAAGCTGGTAGCTCTCTCTCTCTCTCTCTCTCTTACCACCCGCTTAGCCCCCTACCATCTACAAACTTTAGTTTTTTGTTCTCATCTTGCGCTATAGCATTAAGCAAAAACAAAACTTTATTAGATAAAACAACTGATTAATGTGCTCTGCCTAGCCGCAAATATGTGCATGTAGCATAACTATGTTTTGGACCCGTTTTGGGAGTTATATCTATTATAGCTGTTTCGCTCTCGCACACACACATACACTCTCTCTCTCACACACACACACACACATGCATACCTGCGCTTGCTTAAGTGGCCGTGTGTGTGTGTGCGCGTGTATGTATATCAAGGTTTGTATGTGTGTGTATATATAATTTTGCAGCGCATTCACATTCTTTTTAGGTTACGTATCGATTTTGATGTAAAGTGAGGTTAGTTTGAAAAACATCCAAGTCCCCGGGAATTTTACGGATCCATGGAGCTTCCGTAGATGCTACATTATACTATTTTAAATATATCTATAGATCCCCTACATCGGCGGACCGGCTGTCACTTACAGCCAGTTGCAAGCGCAAAAGTAAAAGCAAAAGAGGCAACAATTTAATTTTTTGATTGTACAATTTATTGTTTTTAGGGCTGCCAGGTGCTCGCATAGCATTATATTAAGTTGAACTTGGAATTTATTATGTGGGCGCTTAAGTAGGGGCGTATATACATTTGTGGCGCTTATGGACACATGGTATATATAGGGTTGCCATCATAAGAGTTTATTCTATGTATATATCATAACGCACATCATATGCCTAAGTTTCAAGGTCAAAAGTAGAGAAGTGTATTCGCCAAGTCACAAACAACGTTAATTTAAAGCAAAAAAAAAAATTAAAGTTTAGACATTTTATTTCTGACCGGCAACCACCTGACAACCCTAAAAATACAAACTGCTTTAAAGGTCTCTTTATATATTGAAAATTGAAAATTCATGTCAATACGTTGGAAAACCCATAAAAACGTTTGCATATATCTTTAAAATCACAGTATTATAACAATATAAACAATAAGAATAATACTATCTGACGTTGGGAACAACCAAAATAATCTTAAATGATATACATTGACTTACCTTTACGAATATTTCAATATTTTGCTATTGATTTGAACATAAAGTTTAGAATGTAACGAATAATAAATGACCTGCGATTTTACAATTGGATATTCAATAGTTTAAACGGTTTTTTTTTGCCGATTTGTTTACACCGCACGGAGGACTGCCGCCCTGAACAACTGGAATACCAAACACAGACTAAAATCTGAGCACACAACAACAATTGTGAGGAACCATGAACCAGTTGCACTGCGGCTAGTTCCAGAACGCCAAAAACAAGTTCACAAGCACACCTCCGAGTAGGAGGCTAGCAACAGAAATCAACAACAAACTATCATTTAGGGCTTGGAAAAGACAATGTAATATTTAACTAAAATATTCATAAATGTTTTTTAACATATGTACTGAAATATATTGTACGCAACCTGGTAATGTGGCCTATGCATTGGGCTGATTTGGAAAATATACAAGAGAAATTTATGTTCGACAATGGGTTTAAGTGAATATAATTTATGAACAAAAGCAACAACAGGTTGTAAATAATTGAAAGTTTATTTGATTTTCTCAGTAACATGAGATATGGTAAGAACTATAGTTCGAGGTACCAGCATTATCTTATTGTATGATTGAGCCCTGAAAGTTTTGTGCGAAACCAGTTCGCACGCGAACGAACTGCAAAGGTAAAAAGAAAACAAAAACATATGTTCGGCTTGTAGGTTAGTTTGGTTTTATAATAAATGCAGTAAACAAAGTTATCAATTAAAAATGAGCAACTTGCTGAATTTTGCGCTCAGACATGGAACTAACTTCCTGAAAAGGCACACGTGTCAAATACTACGCGGCGTGCAGCCAGTGAAAGCGGACAAAGTGCCGGCTGCAACGGCGACCATTCGATTCAATTCGAGCCGAGCTGCCTTCGACGTGAACACAAATGTGCCCAAGGATATTGTGCTGTTCAAATATGAGAATCCGAAATTCTACAAGATGCTCAACTTTTTCGGAGTGTGCCAGTTTGTGTTCTGGACATATTTGTCCCATTTTGCCTTTACGACGCTCAAGGATGCGCCCGTTGTGGAGAAGCCGGGCGAGGAACTAAAATGGTTTCAACGAATAAATCTGGGCGAAAACAAGTATAAAAATGGCATCACAATATGCAGCTTTATGATAGGTGAGTGTCTACATTCAATAATGTAAATAGAGTAGTAAATATCGTTGTCTTTAGGCTATGGCATATTGGCTGCTGTTTGGATGTTTACGCTGCGTTCCGTGCGCTTTCTTATTCTGCGCAAGGGCGGCCAGAGCGTGTCCTTTGTGACGTACGGTCCGTTTAATCGCAATCGCATCATGACTGTGCCACTGAAATGCATCTCGGCGGAGGAGTCCCGTGAAATGGCGCGCGTACAGTTGCCAATTAAAGTTAAGAATAAGACTCTTTACTATGTCCTGGATATGCGCGGCGAGTTCCGTAATCCCCAATTGTTCGACTATACAGCTGGCTTAAAGCGTCGTATTTGATGTTTTCTTCAAGTTTTTGTTTTCGTTTAATTATAATTTGTAAATATAAACATGTAAGCTAATATAGACTTAAACGCTGGCTTAGTAGATGGGCTCGGGCTTCTGTGTGAGCAGCAGACCAAAGCGCTTCTTGATCGTAATGCGTTGGCGTGAATATTTGTCCTCTGGCGAGAAACGCGCTGGGTGGGCGGACAGAGTGGGACGGCCGTCCTCGGTGCGCTTCTGCAAGAAAATACAACAGGTGGAATACTTCGTCTCAGTCAAAAAAAGCATAGACTCACCTTCAATGTGTAAACACGCTCGCCGTTTTCATTAATTGTGTACATGAGATACATTTTGTATTAAATATATAAAATGTGCGTCTTCTTTACAGTAAATATAAACACGTGTGGAGTGCAGCGCTGCTCAACGATATATGATGGCCGCGGGTATCGCAGAGACTAATGCTAACTATCGATAGCCAAGCCTAATAAACTGAACATTTTTCAAATTGTTTAATTAAATGTATTCTTCCAATCCAATGGAATTGTTGAGCTATATTTACTCGTTTTCAAGCAATTTATTAAAAAAATATTCAAAACAATTCATTTTATTACTTAGACAGCCCTGTTTGTATGTCAACTATCGATAATAGCATATACAAAAGCAGTTGACGCTTTACAGCACTTTGCATATTATTTTCATTTCAATTGGCGCCTAATTATCTTAAAAAGTTTATTTACTTTAAAAATGTCAAGCAAAGCGGATAAGTTGCTTAAACAGGCCATCAGAGAGCAGCAAAAACGTATTAGGCCCGGTGAATGCCAGAAGTATGTGCGCCTGGTGCTGGACACGGGCCTGTTGCGCATCGCATTAGGTCAGGAATTAATTGGACAATTAAACAATACGGATTTGAAGTACGAATTACGCATCTTGCCGGCCAGAAACAGCATTATTTGGGAGCGCAATGTAGGCCAGCAGACCCTGGTGGCTGGTGGAGCCGCATTGGATGACGCCTGGCGCATGGAGCACCAGGTTTTGTTGCTCTTCACCGAAAGTGATTTTCAACGCGCTCTAAAGGAGCAAAATCTGGCCTGCATCGGGCCCAAACTGCATGATGCATACCCGTCGCCCGACTGTCAGTTTACGGTGGTTGTGCCGCGTCTGCGTCACAGCAGCAAGCATCACGCTGCCGGCGGCAGCAGCGAGGCAAATGCGCTGATTGAGCTGCAACTGCTGCAGCGGCTGCACGTGGAGCAACTGGCCCAGCCGCATGGCCAGGAGCTGCTAGCACTGCTGCACCGCTATACCAAGGCCATTGCGGAGACGCCCTACAAGCAGCAGCGCCAAGCCATCCTGGGCAGCTTCAAAAAATACCTGGCCAACGACAACAAACAGTGCGTGCGCGTGGAGCAGGGCAATGGCTACGGACGCCTCTGGCAGCAGCACCTCAATCGCCTGCCGCAGGTAACGCTCGAGGTGGCGGAGTCTATCATCTCCACTTATCCCTGCCCCAAGCGTCTGTTGCAACACTTTGAAACGGACGCGCAAGCGGTGCAAAAGCTGGCGGATTTGAAGATCAAGCGGAGCAATGGACCACAGCCGCTGCAGACGGAGAGGCGCATTGGCAACGTGCTGGGCAATAAGTTATATACGCTATACAATGCTAGGGATCCGAATACACTGATTTAGCTTGTGAACTAGGCCGTTTATTCAGCTGCTCGCAATTTACAATCGATCGTTAAGTGCTAAAATCATATATTTATATGTATGTACAGTTGCCTATTTCGTTTTTATATAGTATATAGTATATATATTAAAAATCACAATATTTCTATAAATTTACATAATTATTGAATCAGTTGTAAGTTCTAAATTTAGCATGTACTTAGAAATGACTTTACACCTGAACAATTTGTTGATAGATATTTTGGTTTTGGCGCGTAGAAAAGTTTTCACTTATCTCAAATTGTATTCTGACAATAGTTTTCGACGATATTTATAAAATAACTAGGCGTATTAGATATTTTTTTGCTTATATGCTTCAAAAACGCCAAATATTTATAATGAAATTTGAATGCGAGCGAGAAATACAATTTCTTAAATTTGATTAATTTTTAAGAGCTAGCACATAAATAAAAATATGAGAGATGGAGGATTGTGGTGAAAGTCAGTCCGTCGCATCTGTTTAAAGCGTGGCCAGAATGCGAAAGAAGCCGAGGAAGGCCGAGAAGATAGTCTGTCCTACGCCCCAGAAGAGCGCATAGATCGGCGACATGGGCAAACTGGAGGCGCGATGCACAAACGCAATCACAGCGCTGCTGATGATCCCACTGCTCGCCGGCGACACAAAGCCCATCACAAGTATCAGTATGGAGAAGAAGCGCCCGAACTTGTGACGTCGCAGCGTCACAAAGGCCACCAAGGCGGCGCAGGTGTGTATGAATATCGATGAAAAGAAGGCCCACAGAAAGACATGATACCACATCTCTCGGAACGTGTTAAGGCGCGCCTGCGAACGGAGTCCGACCACGTCAACAATTGCGTCCAGCTCATCCGTGTCCGGCTCGGAGGAGAACATGACCAACAATATGGGCGGCAAGCAGTGCGTATATAAATAACTAAAATGTTGAATTCGTAGAATTTTGGCTACAATTGTTGGAAGTGTTTAGAGTCGTTGTTGCTATTTAATACGTTTCGCTACGTTGCTAATTATTGCTTTTCCGTTGCTCTTCCAACTTCTCGATTTGGTCATTTGTGAGTTTCTGTTGCTCGGCTAACAATGTTGTTGTTTAATTGCGGCTGGCGTTGGCCTTTTTACTGTGCAGCTGGAAACTGAAGATAACGGACTGCACATTGTACTTGGTTGTGTTCTCATTAAGCATAAACGGGGTATCTGTAATAGAGCGGCGCACGTTTTAGTTTTGCTGACCTTTTGGCATTTGCCCATGTTACTCACACACTCTGAAACACACACACAGGCATACGCCAACTTTAGCTGATCCTCTCTTGCAAATCCTTCCTGTTCCTGTCACACATCCAGGTTTCCTATGTTGTTTTGTCCCAGTGTGCGTTGCTTTGTTTTCTTTTAAAGCAGGCAAAGTTGCAATCGATTAAAAAGGCCACACCGAAAAAGCACTTGCAGCGGCAGTGATTCACCAACTCCTAGCTAAGCATGTTTAATGGACTATTTAATGCACTTTGCGTTAGTTGGTTATTTTGTTTTGCAATGTGCAGTTGATATTGTTTTGATTAATTACTTAAAATATACGTATATTTTAATTATTGTTATTTTTTCGACTGTTTAACATAGCAACGGAGCTGGAACGCTTTGGTAATGAACCAGCTATGTTAGTAGCCAGCTGTTCTATAAATAGTCGATATCGCACAGTGAGCTCAGCTGTTACTTATATCGATAATCAGTAGAAGGTTTGTCACCACTACCTGTGCATGCTGTAGGGCAGCTGATTATCGCTTTGTGTGTGTGTGCGAGATTTTCGCAGCCGGAAAAAACGTGAAAACCAGCTAGTAAACAGTAATAAAAACGTTGTGTAAACTAAAATAAATTTGCAAGAAATTAGTATGAATAAAGAGCAGGACTATGCCTCGGATAGTGATGAAAGTGACGAGGACTTTTGCCTAGAAAATGAGACTGATGCCAATTCCGGCGAAGAAGAGGAAGACGACAGCGAAAGCGAATCCGACGAAGAAGACGACGCCGACGCCGAGGCAAGCAAAAAGCAAAGCAAAGCAAAAAAGGCAAAAAGAAAGGAAAAGCAAGCGATAAGCGTCTAGAAACAGTCGCCGAAACGGGTCCTACGCGTAGCACGCGCCAAACGGAGGTCAAACAAAATGGCCGCACAGTTGCGGAAAAGGACGAATTGGAATCCGATGAGGAAGTCGACAAATCGCGTTCCGACGCGCTTTGGGCCGACTTTCTGGGCGATGTGGGTGCGAGCAGTAAACCGGCCGCAAAGCCCAAAGAGACGCCGGCACCCGAAAAGCGGACACCGCCAGCCGTTAAGAAACCAGCAACAGAGGTTCTTGACTTTGCCGGCGAACAGGTGACTGTGGCGAAACCCATCACGAGTTCCAGCTCCAGCTCCAGTTCGAATTCGAGTTCCAGTGCCAAGGAGAATGAAGAGCAGCCCCCAGTCGCCAGTAGTAAATCTCCAGCACGTGTCTTTGGCGCTGGCAAGCGACCGGCAAATGGAGGCGGTGGCGCTGGTGCCGGCGGCTTAGGTTCTCTACTCAACCAGCTTGGCAAGAAGAAGAAAATGTCTGTGCTGGAAAAGTCGCAGCTAGATTGGAAGTCCTTCAAAAGTGACGAGGGCATCGAGGAGGACCTGCGCACCCACAACAAAGGCAAAGATGGGTAAGCTCCATATGAAATGTTATCAAAATAAAACCCTTGCTAAATCTATCGCTATATTCTAGTTACCTGGAGCGTCAGGACTTTTTGCAGCGAACAGATTTGCGGCAGTTTGAGATTGAGAAAAACATGCGACAAACGCGGCGCCAAAACTAAATCTGACTACATTCAGAAACCATTCGTCCTGCACTTTAGACACACACTCACATTCACATTCGCTGTCCACACATTCGAACACATCTTTTACTTAAGATAAGTTAAATAATTGTCTATATCTATATATATATATATATTGCATAATGCTGTTCCAAGCACTATCGAATCATGATAATATATTCAACTATTTTAAACTATAAACGCTATAATTATCGGAGAACATATATATAATTATATTATATTCCAATTCGTCGTAACGTTAAAAATAATTTTGATGTAAAGTGAATGCCAAACCAATATTATTATATACTATTATATTCAATCCTCGCCACTGACACCCACGCGCTTTGCATCGCTGCGGCTCAAATGCAGAAATAGTGCGCCGAGTGCACAGCCCAAGCTGCCCAGGCCAATGGCTAACCATCTAAACCAGTTGTTGGCATTGAGCACGCTGCGCACGTGACAAAATAAAAGGAAACAGTTAAGCATTGAATATTGATGTGTGCATAACTTTATCCAACTTACGCAAATATCTTTTTGTACAGCAGCTGTGTTATTGTTTTATCCAGCTGCAGCGATTCCTCGATCCAAAAGAGTGGCATAGCCAAAGGACGCAGCTGGGACATCAACGGCACATCCTTAACGGGCTCCACTTTCAAGCTGAACTGCAGCCGATTATGCACGGAGAGAACTGTGCCAGATATCTATGAAAATCGAACGGATATCAGTTGTAAGTAATTATTAAACTTAAGAAACCCGATTTATAACCTGCTCGAAAATCAATATGCTGGCATGTTTGTCAGCTGTCGGCGTTAGTCCTTCCACTTGTTCCAATAACTTTTCGTCGGCCTGATAAAAGTGCGGCAAGGAGGCCATTAAAGGTGTGCCGCTGCAGCGCACCAGGTCCATGGTGCCATCGGCTGGACAATCGGCCGGAAAATCGGTGCAATAGCAGTGCAAATCAGGCTCTGTCTAGAATATATATTTAAAAATAATTTTAGGCGTTTTAATAATTTTTAAAATAATTTATGTTGTGGAAAAAGACAACTGAAATCGGTTCGACGATTCTATTCCGGGAATATCTTGTACAGAAGTCGATGGAAATTACTGAATCAGATCGGGTTGTTGGCAGCCGTAGAAACTTTCAATTTGTTCGAATTATCTTCCTATAAAAGTGCTTTGCTGGCTGATCGATAGTTGTGATATTATAGAATTTAGGCTTTGACAAAGTCGATGCCCTTCTGGATGTTTTTCTTCAGCTCGGGAATGGCGGCCTCGAGCAGCTTCTTCTCGTAATGATTGAGCTCGGGCATGCCCAGGTTCTTCTTGAGCCCGTTCCTGCCCAACATCACTGGCGTGGAGAAGTACTTTGCCTCGGTGAGATCAGACTCGACATACGAGCACTCGATGACGTTCTTTTCGCCGTTCAGGCCCCTCATCAGGGAATTGGCGAATCGGGCAGCGGCATGGGCCATTGATAAAGTGGCAGAACCAGCGCCGGCCTTTGCTTTGACCACCTCAGTGCCGGCCTCCTGAATGCGGACGGTCAGTTTTTGGATGTCGTCCTGGTTGCAGCCAAAATGTGGCTCGCATTGCGACAGCACTGGCACAATGGTTATACCGGAGTGGCCGCCAATAACCGATATCTGCACCTTCCTGGGATCAATGCCAAGCGCATGGCCAATAAATGCTCGAGCACGAACCCAATCCAATGTGAAGACGCCAAACAGACGCTTGGGATCATATACGCCGGCGCTCTTTAAAACCTCGGCAGTAATTGGCACCAGGCTGTTTACGGGATTAGTGGTGACGGCAACTAATGCTTTGGGGCAGTTTTTGGCAATTGAACAGGAAATCTCCTTGATGACACCGGCATTTATTTTGAACAGATCATTGCGCTCCATGCCCGGCTTGCGGGCTACACCAGCGACGATGATGACGACATCGGCGCACGCCAGCGCAGCGCCAAGTTGTTCGGCGCCCAAGAATCCGGCGACCTTGCTCCTCGTATCCATATGCGACAAATCGGCGGCCACGCCAGGCGTGTGCACCAGATCATACAGAGCCAGTTCCGTGACATAGGGATTTTGCTTCATCAGCATTGACAACGGCTGGCCAATGCCGCCAGCGGCGCCGCATATGGTTACCTTGTACCTATTCAGTTGGCTGATCGAAAAGTTGCGCACGGCTCGCACCGCCAATTGTTTGGTTACTTGCTTCAGCATTTTCGGGCTTCTTTTTTTTTTAAAATAACTAAAATAACTAAGCTAAACAGCGATAACACCTTGCAAAATCCTCATCACTTTTTTTTACCAACTTCTTTTTTGTGTCTTACTTAATTTTCCATTATTTTGTTGTGTTGTATTAACATTTTAATAAGTTTGTATCCCAGGTTTTATGTTTTTCTCTAGTGTATTGTGATTTGATATTTCAATATTTTTATACTCGTTCTCGAAGCGAAACTAGTATATTGGGCTTGTGCAATGTCCGTCATGCTGTCCGTCCGGATACTTGTAGCTTTCCAGTTCCGACAAAGGGTTAAGATTCTTTTGCCATGCCCACTGGGAGGCAGGGAATTCGATAACATATCGATACACCACAAATCGATCAATTCGAGTTCCCACAATTTTAAAGATAGATCCACCAAATTTGTAAAGCTCTCGGACCCATAGGTGTCATATTTCAAACACCCATAAATTTCTTAAAACTGAACCGATTTCCATGTTTGATGGCATTTTGATCATGATTTTTGATTTATATCGATTCTCCATTCAAAACTGATGCATTTTTGAAAAAAAAAATTTTTGGATTTTTTTGGAAAAAATCATGTACCCCCCCCTTATGTATTTTCAAAAAAAAATTTTTTTCAAAATTTAAAATTGCGAGTTTGCCTTTTTAATCGATTTTGGTGGCCACAAATAGTATAAAAAACAACTTTTATCCTGATTCTGAGGGGGTCAAATTTTTAGTCAAAAATCATGTCAAAATTGAGAAAAATTTTGACATGTAAAGCTCTCGGACCCATAGGTGTCATATTTCAAACACCCATAAATATGTCAAAACTGAACCGATTTTCATGTTTGATGGCATTTTGATCATGATTTTTGATTTATATCAATTCTCCATTCAAAACTGATGCATTTTTGAAAAAAAAAATTTTTGGATTTTTTTGGAAAAAATCATGTACCCCCCCCTTATGTATTTTCAAAAAAAAATTTTTTTCAAAATTTAAATTTGCGAGTTTGCCTTTTTAATCGATTTTGGTGGCCACAAATAGTATAAAAAACAACATTTATCCTGATTCTGAGGGGGTCAAATTTTTAGTCAAAAATCATGTCAAAATTGAGAAAAATTTTGACATGTAAAGCTCTCGAACCCATACGTATCATATTTCAAACACCCATAAATATGTCAAAACTGAACCGATTTTCATGTTTGATGGCATTCTGATCATGATTTTTTATATATATCGATTCTTCATTCAAAATCGATGCGTATTTAAAAAAAAAGTTTTTTTTATTTTTTTGGAAAAAGCATTTTTTTTTCAACCCATTGAAAATTGGTATGTTGGTATTTAATAAATTTCACTGCAAGCAAAGCAGAGTAAGCAGTGCACTCGCAAGTAGTGCGCGTATAAGCAGTGCATGTTGGATTTGGAATTATTTTTTTATATATGTAGGTTATATGGTGGAAACTTACCCGTGGCGAGCCAAAACTGAGCTCATAGCGCTGTGCGGGCAGCTTGTTGTATTTCGTTTTGGAGATCCACTTGGGTGTTAGCGAGCGGCACAGCTGCGCCGAGAAGCTCCAGAGGCCCTGCTCCGGTCGCATGAAAGGCGCAAAGATGGTGCCGTCTGTGCCACGCAACCGGTTGCAGCTGCTGTCGTTTGTCTCCCGCCACACTTGCAACTGCGCCGCCTCGTTGAAGGCGAGCACCCGCCCCACTGAGGACTGTTTCGATCTGCTGCGCGAGACCTTAAATTTGCCGGCATTTGTGTGATTGCCCTAAAAGTCAAAGATTCACTTAAAGGTGCTCCATCGGTGTAAATTGTGGGTGTGACTTGCCGCGCCCATTAGGGAGAACCTGTAGTGGGTGGCGTTCACGGGCACCGCACCGGGCACCGTCCGCAACTGCTGGCAGATGGCCTGGGCAGCGGGCAGTTCCTGGTCACAGTTGATATCGATGCCATCGTAGAAGAGATCCCTGAATTTGGCTGTGATAAATGCACTCTGCGGCCGCAGCAGGACATCCAGACCGAGGGCAACGGCAGCCTGGGTATCCACTGGTTGCCCCAAAGTCGCTATGGCCATGAACTGTGAATGTGAGAAGCTTCCTTTAGAGTTGATGTCAAAAAATAAAGGCTTCTTCTTTTCACCTGCAGCAGTGGATGCGGCATGGTTATCAGCTCCTCACCGCTGAGACCCAAATCCTGGCGTGCTTGAAATGTATTTCGCATTTTAAAGCTAACTGCATTCTCAAAATCGAAATCCATCAGATCATATTTGTCCTTCCACTCTCTAGGATGATATATGTATATATATATTCAGATTCAGATATATAGATATATATTAAGCTGCCTACTCGTATACAAATGGACCCACTTCCTGTAGCTTTGGCCTGCCGCCCTTTTCTATATCCTGCGCATTGGTCACATTGAACACATAGATCTTGAAGATCAACGGAAATGGCGTTTTCTCCCATAACTGGCGCGTCTCACTGCCAGGCTTCAAATTAATACCCTAAACAGGAAATTGTACTTAAAATTTCTCTATTCCAAAATTTCCTAACTTACCCTTTTAACCAGCTCTTCGAACAGCATGGGAAAGGCCAAAAAGCCTATTAGTGCGCCCAATAAGAGCAACACAAAGGACACTATTATAACCTTCAGATACATTTTCACCTCAACTGTTCGACAACGAATGAGCCACTTATTCTTGAATTGGACTCATTTAAAACATTTCGTGTGGCATAATTTGAGAATATTTAATGCAACTTTTATAAAATTTTAATAGCTTTAAACCAAATAGCAGCAAATTGGATAGGGCAACCGGATTTATTATGGCCGCTAATTTGACACTGAATTTTAACTCGTGGTAAACAAGCCACTTTTAATTATGTGTTGTCCCAGTTGCACCTATTTTTAGATTAGCTTTAATTAAGTAATTTGTGTATTGATTAACGGGAACTTTAAACTGTATTTGCCATTAAATATGCATTACCTGTAAACATAAGCAACAGGTGTCAATTCTGAATTCTTTCGATCCCATACTTGCCTACAGCCAAGTCAACAACCACTTCTGGCTTGTGTCTTGGCTAAACTACAGTGGTGTCTAAAATAAGTGGCCCACAATATGTTGAGGTTATTTTGTGTGCTGTAAATCTGAAATGTTAATTATAAATTTGTGCTTAGCTGAGTATTTGAAAATCGCATAGAAGAGCGATTAGCTTTGATGCGTATACAAAAAAAAGTAATATAAAAACACTTGAATTTCACATTTAGGCCATTTATTAGACATTTATTATTAAATTTGGCATTTGGAATATGATCAACATAACGTTTAAGGCTAAAACTAAAACCATCTGGTGTACGCAATATCGCACTGTTTAGTATATATGTATATAGGTATATTGTTAGGACGTTCATTTATAAATATATATATTTAATTTATATACACTTAAATTTCACTAAGTTTTGCTGCATGAATGGGACAACTTTTACAACTAGAAATTCTTAAATAAATTTGTACAGTTTTTCAATATGTTGTAGATACGCATTAGAATATGTGTCGTATATAGTTTGTATAAGATATAAATCAGTCAAGTGTTTGGGATTCTCTAGTTGGGGGAAGAACACACACACAAACACACTAATTGAATTATTCGAGAGATTCATTTGGGAGATTGCATCTTAGTCGAGTTCCACCTCCTTGAAGAGCGTTTGGCTCTCCGCCTCGCGGGTTAGCGGCACTGCCATCTCGTGATCCTCGCGTATCTCATCGATCTCCAGCTCCTTGAAGGATGTCTGACTGATGGCCTCACGCGTGCACAGCACTGTAATGGGCTCCTCAGCTCCTCCCAGTTCACAGGTGGGCGGCAGCGACACGCCCCCTTGGCCCAGCATATGTGTGGCCGAAGTGCTGCAAAGCGAAAAAAAATGATTAGTTAACTGTTCGCGGTTGGTTTTCCGACGTGTTCACACTTACTTCAACGAGTATGTGGAGCGGTAGAGCGGCGGCGGCGTATTCATGCGCACGGCCGCATAGGCCGCCTGCGGATGGGCGCTGGGATGGTAGACGAAGGCGTATTCATTCAGCGAGGTCAGATACGAGGGCGGCGGCGGACGGTGCTGGAACTCCGGATACAGATAGCTGCCCGGCAGCAGGCGATTCGTGCAGTGCGGACTGTTGCAGTTGCGGCAGGTCTCCATGCGCCGGAAGCAGGGACAATCGTCGACATCGTCGGGCAAACTGAGCCGCCAGATGGCGCCCGAGATGACCAACAAGGAGACACCAATGCCAATCATCAGCAGAGCCGCGCTCAAATACTGCGTGGAGTGCTCAATCAGACCCGTGGAGCCGAGCACAATGCCGCCCAAAGTGCAGGCGACGCCGCCCAGCGCAAAGATCCCGATGACAAACGGCAGCGAGGGTCGCGCGAACCATTTGCGAAAACTATAGCCCAGCGGTGCACCGCCCAGCTCGGCGCCGTTATCCAGAGCGCCACTGGCACCACCCACAACGGACATGTTCAGCGTGGTGCTGGCCAGGTTGCTGGCAACATCGCCGCTGCCACCGGCCAGCGGTACAGCCACGTCCAAGAGCGTTCTGCAAGCAAAAGAAAACCAAAATTCATGAGCATACACTGTGCGATATAAATTATGAGTAAACACTGAAAGAAAAATTTTAAACTTTTTTGGGAAGCAGCTAAAATTTTTGTGTTTTGAATGTGTTCAGAAAATGTTCGGAATTGGTGATTATTTAAATTACCGAAAAAAATTTTATTTAAAATTTAAAAATATAGCCACATTAATATTTATAGCCATTATTTTTTGTTGACAACATTGCCAATTTAAAAAAAAAAATAATGGGAAATATTACTAAAGGGATTAGATTTATATTATATGAATTCAGAGTCAGAGAATAACTTGCATAGATAATCTATATTGAAATTTTATGAATGTTTTTTCGTTATTTTTCCATTTTTTTTCTTCTGATTTTTAATTAGCTAAAAGAAAACTCAAAAAACTTTTGGAACATCTTAAACCACTATGAACCAAATCTTTTTAAAAATCGGAATATATAATATATAAAATAAAAAGAAACTCAACTCGCTTTAATTTTATATATTTATATATTTTGAATATATGTTCATAGCTATTTTTAATATATTTTTTTTAATTTCGCATTTTCTGTTTCGCTCAGTGCATGCGTATTTCAGCTTATTTGGCTTCTTTGACTGCTGCTACCTGAGTTCAGTCGCTCAGGTAGCCGAGTTCTAGTTTCTTAGGCTCGCATTACATAATGCCAATGTAGGATCCTTTTGTCTACCACATGTTACGCAGCGTCAACGCGTCCTTTGCACTTATCCCCTCTAACTATGCGCACCCTCCCCGCCTCTGTGGACGCTGCTTACTTTTGTCCTGTTTTCAAATCTATGATTTAGAACACACACACACACACACGAATGCACATTTGTTGTCCAGTTTGGTGCCTGCATAAATTTTTTGAAAAATCTTTGGCCTGACACATTGCACCTGCCTGTCCTGTCCCTGTCCCTGATCCTTTGTCCCTTGGCATCCCCCTCGCTGTGCGTGTGCGTTGCCCATTTGATTTTGTAGAATTGTTTGGCAGCTGTTTCTCATTTGATTTGCTGTTTGGTTTGGTTTGGTTTTGTTTGTTTCTTCGTTTTTATTTCTTTGTATCTTTTTTTCTTATCGCTTTATATCTCGTCGGGTTGCAACAGGTCATGAATACCCCTACTTTGTGTCACGCTGGACAGCCATAAACTTTGTCTAAAATGTTTATTTTTTAATTGCGCCCAGGCCCTTGGGGCTGTTTAAATTATTAAAACTCTATAAAACTATGAAAACTACAGCTTTAAGGTGTGAACATAAATTTTAGTTGCGCCCCACAAAAAATAAGCCAAATATGCGCATAAATCAACGGACGGGCGGACGGCCAAAAAAGGAAGCATCAGGCCATAAAAAACTGTAAAGAAAAGCGCTTGAAAAGCCCTAAAATAATATATAGAGAAATACAGATTGAAGGGGGGCCAACAAAATTTGAGATTTCATTTAATTACAAACGCCAAACAGCTGCGGGCGGTGAGGATTGAGGGCCCCGATCAACTCCCGAAACTAATTCTGATTCCGAGACGACAGCGTCACACTCAATTGTCTGCAATTTGTCATTCGAAAACTAAAAAAAAAGAATTGGAATAGCACCCATAGAAAATAGAAAAAAAAAAAATGAAAAAGTACCTAGAAAAAAATGAGTAAATGGCAAAGTTTGAATGCACTTTTGATGTAATTAATTAATTTTATATGTAATTAAAATTACGATTTATTTAATTTATTATAATTGTGTGTAAAACAACAACATTGCTATAAATAGAATACTCATTTTTTTATTACTTCATTCTTTGCATACTTCCGAATTTTGTTTGGAATAACTTGCAAGAGTTTCATGTCATTGGCTGCCAAGCGTTACACATGTTGCCATAAAACCCAAACACCCCATTGTTAAGGCATAAAAAATGTTACAGAATCACATAAAAAACGAAAAATTCCGGCAGCATAGTTATGCTTGTAATTGGGGCGTGAAAAGCTCCATCAATTTAATATCAAAGCGGCACAGCCCTTTTTTTTTTGAAACCAAAAATGTTGTTTAATTAAAGTCATTTATTAATAAAAAAATATATATATATACGTATATATGTGGGCGCATGTTTTCAGGCATTGCCACACTTATTTATGACATTTTCAAGTTGTCAAAAGCAAAATGTGCATACATCAAAATGATTGACATACATTGAGCTGGCCGTGTCATAAATTTTATGAACCTGTAAAGCACATAATTCAGGTGATAAAAAAGAACTTCATTTACAATTTGCAACACGTACAAAAATTTGTAGCAGTTCTCGCATTTCAAAAGGTTTTACTTGCAGTTGTTGTCTCATCGTTTTGTTGTTGTTGTTGTTGTTGTTTTTATTCAAATACTTTGTTGGCCACAGCATTGACTGCAGTTTAGACATTTAGAGGGCTTAAATATTTTTTGTTAATGATCTTGGCCAACTGCATAGCCTGAAATCGTTGATAATTTGTCAGTAAGATCAACAGCTAAAGACACGACACGCGCTCAGTAGCATCCAAAAGATACAAAGATACATTTAAGGCGAAAAGATACTTAGATGCAATATTGGTTTGCCTGCAGCACACTTGTGAATTATGTGCTGCGAGTTTTCAGTCCCTTTGACAGTGCCACCATTTTTAATGACACCCTTCACACACACACACACACGCACACTCGGCTAATTTATGAGCTTTTCTGTGTGTGTGGCAGCCAGAATAACATTTATTGTTATTTGAAAATGTTTTGCTGCACTCTCCGCCGGCTCGTAAACATTTCTCGCCTCGGTTTCAGTTTCGGTTTCGGCTCTTAAGCTCAATCAGCGCGCATTGAAATTGAAATGGGGCAGCAGCGACAGGGACAGCAGACAGACTCCAACAGATACCTCAACGTGCAGCGTGCAGCGTGCAGCGTGCAACGTGGGGCAGCGACAGTGTTGTTGTTTTTGTCTTTCGTTTTTCCAAAACTGTTGCATCACACGCATAAAATAGCTATAAATGTGCCAAGTTAGACGGTGAAATGTTCGACTTTAAATTTTAACTACAACTAAATTTTTTTTTATTGAATTGACCTATCGATAAATTTGATAGTGCACTTGAAATCGATATCTAATATAATTAATTGTATACTAAATTGTTTGGAAAGGTCAAAAAAATTTTAAAATAATAAAGTTGCAAGGTTTACGAAAGCTTTTTTATAAAGGCGTAAATTATTAAAAAAAATACTAAAATTTTTTAATTTGAAGGATAAAAAAATTGAATTATAACTGAGATAAATATGATATATATAAGTATTTATTGGAACCAGCAAAGTATTTTTTTAAATTTTATTATTTAAAAATTAACGATTTGAATAGAATTTAAAATATTTCCCTGCCCAGTTTAATTCTTCAAAAATAAGAGCCAATTTTTAAACCCAATTTTAAAGAGTATTATTTTAATTAGAAAAGAGATAATAACTAATTGTTTGGGTTATTTTTTGGAATAGATGCTATTGGATTGCGTACAACAATCTCGACTTCCGTTGCAATTTACTTGGCCCTATTGTCTGTCAGCCCAAAAGAGTCGACTTTCTTTGCCGCGTCATTAGCCACCATCAACGAACGCGTTAAGCCACTTGCTGCTGACCCAGTTTTCGTTGCTCAGCGAGCAACAGTTGGCTGTCATTAGGCATAATTACTTCCCTAATGGCATTTTCTATTTTGGCCAGTTTTGTGCGTGCAGTTAAGAAACATTTACATTGCGCATGCGTAGCCAGAGAACTGGCCAATGCGACAGAGGACTTTGGACCGTGCACTTGACCAAGTAGCGCGGCCAGCTGCGAGTCGGAAAAAGGCATAATTAAGAATGCCATTAGAGTAAAAGCCGACAAGAAAAGACAATAGAAGCCGTAATTGGGTGCCAAAAACAAAAAAACCAACAACTTAAAGTGCGATAGGAAATGCGTAAATGAGGGGGAAAAAGAAGTTGAATCCATGTACACGTAATATGTAAATGTACTCAAAATACTATTTTTGTTTGAAATTAGCCGCCTGCGCATGTGAGAAGGGCGGCAACTCAATTTCAGATACCCTACAAAGTATGATTAAAAGTCAATTAGAATTATTAGACATAAATTTAGAGCTTAGTTTTGGTGGGTTGCAGACTGGTTCTGAAAACGCTAAACTTAAGCGGCTTAGGCCACAAATAAATAAATCGCCCTACGCTTCACGGCTCGCAGTTGCTATTGTTTACAGCTTAACTGGGCCTACGGCAGTCGGCGGCATAGCACGGGTCCAAAACAACTTGTGTGGAGGCTACTGTTTTTTTCTTTTAGCTCCTCACGTGTCCAAGAAGAAGAGAAATGATGATGAGCCTGATGCCGCCTAAGCTGCCCAGCCTATCATTAAACAGAGCGGGCTTTCGAGTTGAGAGTGTGTGCGTGTGTGTGTGTGTGTGTAGTTTAACAGCCAGCGGTTCTTTTTTCTGTTTCTTTTCTTCGTTTTTTTTTCTTCTGTTAATGAATGCTCACATTAAGCTGCACTTAAGCCAAGTTTTAGATGTAACTGTACAACAACTAATGGATTTTTAGCTATAAATACGCATATAAACATATCATTAAATATTTCACTTTTTTCTGTTCTGTAACCTAAGGGTGTTTGAAGAATTTCGTAAATAAGTAGTAGAAAATTTGTGCAGCAACCCTTAAGCTCAAACACTTGAGCTATATTATTGGTAATAGCCGCAAAGCCGGCAGCTAAAGGTGATTGTCCTGTGATTATTTATATTAGCCTTGCGTTGGGTGTTATAACTTTATCACAAACTTTGTAACGTTTAGAAATATTAAGAAAATATTTAAAATAAAGCTAACATCAGTTTTAATATGTATAAATACATAGATATTTATATTATTGAAAGATGAATTATTTTATGACTAAATTAAATTTCTCAATATATTTTATGAAAGATCTTTTCAAGATCAAAGTATATAATAGAATAATTAGTCAACAACTGAGTTTTTTTTTCAACTTTTGTGTTTTATCTCCTATTGAAAGAAATATTGAAATACATTTTTGATTTTTCACCAGGGTATCTAAGCTATATTTCTTGTTTTTAAATTTCCTTTCTTTTTTTTTTCAAAATTTAAAAGTCCGTTTAGTTGGCCCTCATGTCTGCAACTGGCTGATAAAATATGCCAGCCAAATTCAATTCATTGCTGAAAAGTGTGCGAGGGGGAGGGGAGGGGCTTGTGTTTTGTGTTTTGGGTCCAGACTCGACGGGATTTTTTGGGGTTGCTGACAAAACGCCCGAAGGTAACAGCATTTATTATCAATAAACGCCAAAGGCTATTCGAAAAGAGGGCGAGTTCAAAAAATCATCTTTCAGTTTCCAAAAAAAAAAGAAGAAGTGAAGAAAAAACGACTAAGAGTAATGAGTATTTTATGGCCTGATGAGTTTTGTAGTGTGCGTGGCACAGATTAAAGACGCAGTTATATGATACTCTGCACAGGGGTTTGTGAATGAGGCAAGTTGTTTTTTTTTCGTTCATTCAGGACATGCGAGGACATAATATTATAAGAAGGCCTGCGGTTGAGCCAGCTAGTTAAGTGCCACGGGTGACAGGCGAGAGACGGAGAGAGAGAGACGAGCAGAAGCAACCACAAAACTGAAACCCAAACTGACTATTGATGCGACTTCCTCTGCCTCTCTGTCGCACACTTATTCCCCCTCTCTCTCTCTATCTTTGTGCGGTGTCAAATGACAGCGTTAAGAATGCAGCACTGAAAGGTGAGTTCAAGACACCAAAACGAAACGACAGACAGACAGACAGACGGACAGACAGAATTCATGGCATAGCACTAAAATTCGATTCGAACTGTCGCCCCAAATTATTGCCTGCCTTATAAGCGTATGCGATGTGCACTCAACCGTTACAAAGTATCGATTTTATGTGCACAACAAATACACACATAACATTGTCAAACAGTTTGTCAAATTATATTTTACTCTCTTTTGATTTGTTTAGGCATTTTGTCAAAGTTCTTTTTTTCAGCCTTTTTCCAATGAATTCTGTGCTTGTTTCCATGTTTATTTCATATTGGAAATTGAAAATTGATATTCTCCGATATGTGACAACAGCAGCCAACCAACCAGCGGCAGCAAACAATTGTTTCAATTAACTTTCAAGTGCTGTTTACTAGCCATCTTTTTTTTTATATTTTTTATTAGTTTTATACCCTGTAGCCATCGAAATAGTTTTGCAAATGATGGTCATGCGAGTCGAACTTTAAATTGTCTAACTGACTTTTTTTTAAAAATATTTTTAAGATCTCATTAATATTTTTGATCATTCTTAAATTTAATATCGAAGATTTGTATTTTAAATTAAGTAGTATTAATGAGAGTTGTTTTTTAATTTGAATTAATTGATTTAAATTTAAACTCTGTGTTTTTTCTTTAAAAAAAATTGGTATACTCATATTTTAGCCAATTATTTCATACCATAAAAATTTTTTAAAATTTTTAATTTTACAAGGTATCATTTAGTCGCCCATTCTCAATTGTTATTATTATCAAATGCTATCAAATGCATTTCTGAGAGTAAACATTTGAATTGTGTGCTGCGTATGCGTCACAAGTTATGAGCTTTTATGATCTTTGGGGTCTCTTGGGAGTAGTATTTCCATCGCTGGCCTTATCTCTCGCCTTGGCATCTCGTTAGTGATCATAATTTGCTGTCTATCAATTTTTTTGTAGAGCCCCGTGTCAATATTTTTTTATTTTTATTTTTTTTGAATATGCTCCCAGTGTTTTAATTGGTTTTGATACCATTTCCTTGACCTATCAAATCGGGCCTGCCTAATGCAGGTGTCTATCAAAATTTGTTGCTGTTGTTGTTGTTGTTGTTGTTAGATCGGGCATAGCCAATTGTCGAACCTACAAATTGTACTTTTTACTTAAAACTTAATGTGCTTCTGCTTCTTTTGTTGCAAACGTTCATTAATCATGTCGATTATTTTAATTAAAAATTCTTTGTAATATATTTTTATATTTTATTTTTTTCGGTAGTATTTTTTTTAGTTAAAACTTGCCCAAAAATACATGTGGATATAGCTATGACAATTAATCATAGGCAGTTTTTTGGACATGTTCCATGTTCTGTTGGACTGACAAAATTTATGCGCCACTATTAATTTTTATGTTTCTAACAAGAAATTCCAAGAATTGACGAGTTGAGTGCAGCTATGGTATACTTTGAGATACCCTGCTATTATATATTTCAAATAATAAATTCGACTACATATTATCGATAACTGCGTTTAGTGTTGGTAATCTAAAATGAACATCGATTTTTTTATCGGCTTAGAAAATTGTCTCATAATTATCATTCATAATTATTGGAAAATAGATAAGGTTGATATCAAGCGAAAAAATCGATCATCTAAATAGTTGATGATCGATTATCGATTGTAGCCTAAATAGGAATAACAAAATGAATATTCAAATGTCGAGTTCCGATTAAGATTTCAGTAGAAAATAACTTATATTGCGTTTAAAATTGGACACTATCAATAATCAAAATTATGTCGATAACCGATTATGAAATGCGTTTGACACAATCGCTGTTATGCATTGTCGATAATTCTGACTTTGGTTGGGATGTTGTCTTATATTTTTTTTTATAGATCAAAGCACTTAAGGCACAACATATCCGATTGGATGACACTGCTTACAGGGTATAAGCACATACAGCTTTGTGATAATCGCCGAGGCCCTACATGTGACATGTTAAACAGCAGTTGTTGTGCCCACCCTGCCCCCCTGCAACATGGGGCAAGTACAAGCGTCTGGCTCGTATCTTTAGCTTTATGGAATTCTTCTCGTGTGCATATCAATGTCAGTTAATCTGCCCAATAAGGCATAAAGTGGAGACGAGTGGCTGCCCTTGTGGGGAGCCCTCGAAGCAGCCTCAAATCTCTGCTCCACTTTTGAATAGGGGGGAAAGAAAGAGCATTTGGCTTGCTGCTTTGCTGTGCGTGACATGATTTTTGTTGAATGATAAAGTTTTATTTCTGGAGCAGCAGCAGCAGAAGAAGCAAGAGGGGAGGAGAAGAAGTAAATCCCGCGGCAGCATGCCAATTATAATTTTAAATGCGTCTGTCAAACTTTCGGTTTCAGTGAGACGCAACCGACTGAAGCTGGCTACTGTTGTTGGCTACTGTTGGCCGGGCCCAGACAGTAGCCATTTTTAATGGCCACTTCCTGAACGATTTGTGCGGCTGGCTGGCCCCGACGTCTGCCCTTTGGCTACTGTCGTTTTAGCGTCGCTTTTTATGTCAGTGTTTGGATTTTTATGGCACTTTCAAGTTACCTGCGCAGATGATGACCGTGCGGATGAGCCATGCCCATCGGGCGCTGCTGATAGTACTGATGGTATTGCAGATAGTTGGCGGCACTCTCCGGATTCGCGTTGAGGAACGGCGATGAGGCGGCCGCATTGGCCATCGCATTGGCAGCCGCTGCGGCCGCGGCAGCGGGATGATGATGGTGATGGTGGTGCGGATCCAGAAAGATGGCCGTATATTGTGGCGGATAGCTGCCAACAGGTGGGGCGCCGTTTGCGGCAGTTGTGGCGCCAGCGCCAGCGACTGCAACGGCAACATTGTTGCTGCATTTGCTCTTGTTGCTCTTACTGTGCGATTTGCGGCGCGTGCGCTTGCCGCTCTGCCGCGAATCGGAGCGGGAGCAGGCGCTCGCGTTGAGCGTTGCGGGCGGCGGTGCGATGCCGCCGGCGGTGGTGGCAGCGCCGGCCGAGGCGGATGTAAACTGCAGCTCGCTGTAAATGCTCGACTCGAGCATGTTGCTCTCGGATGTGGTGCGATTCAATATGAACTGCTCGAATTCGGTGTCCTCCTCGGCGCAAACAGCAACCCCGCACTGCTGCTGCTGCTCACGTTGCTGTTGTTGTTGTTGCTGCTGTTGTTGCTGATACTCCAGCAGCGCAGTGCATTCGATGGCCGTTTCCTCATTGCCACTCGGATAAGCTGCATCAATGTCAGCGCGACTGCGATGGAGGCTGTTGCTGCTGTGGCTGGCGCTAATCACTATTTCCGGTATGACAAATGTGGACGTTGACGTTGGCTGCAGTTTCCGTTGGTCGGTGCTCATGGCGCCCAGCATGGTGCCGTTTTCAAACACTATTGTGGGCGTGGCAGCCATCACTTTAAAAAATCACTTAACTGCTTCAATTATTGAATTCTATTTCTTTTGGGTCCCTAACTTGTGTTTAGGTCACAGCTTAATTCATTTTGCTTTTTACCGGACAAGAAAACTTGTTATAGATGTATATCTCCTTTTTTTTTTAATTTTTGTTTTGTTTTATTTTAGCTCGACTTTCGCCTGTACGCGCCAAATTTTTACGCACACGAGTTTCGCAGCATTCAGCAAATTTCTGCTAGTTACGTGTATATTTTTCGCTGCAACGCCGCTTATGTGAACCGTCTCGGTGCGCGTACCGCCAAAAACTGATTTGTATTGTTGATGCGTTTGTTGTGTTTACGGCTTCTGGTTTTTCAACTTCATTCGCTCATACGCTCTCTCACGCTCTCGCGGTCTCCCGCTCTCCCGCTCTGTTTGCTTCGTCGGTCGTGACGACGCCGACGTCGTTAATAGCTCTCTGGCAAAAACAACCACCAAACAAGCCAAACAGTAACTTGAACTTCGTGCGCTGCATCTCATTTGACGACGTCACTATTGCTGCTGCACTCCCAACAACAACGCCAGCGCATCACGCTCACGCACCAACACTAGCAAGAAACACCCTCGCCCTCAACCTAATTCAAAGATGTCCGACGAGTTTTTGGCTCCAGCTCGCGCGCTCTCTCTCTCACTGTATGTTTTCAATGCCTGTTTGTTGTTTACGTCGCTCTCCAGGGGCGGATTTATTCTTTGGCCGCAATTGCTCTTGGTGTAAATTCGAATTTCTGCCCTGCTGTAGTCGCTCCTGTGCTCATGACGCTCATTTTTTTCACACTTTTACTAAAAGAACATCAAGAGTGTGTTCTTTATATGTTACACCGTATTTAGTGAGTTAGATCGCCCCTGTTTGGGCCCGCATATGTCGCGTCTCTCCTCTCTGCTCTCTTCTCGCTACAATCAACCATGGTAACTCATTTCGTACCAAAAGACAAAACATAAAATTGAAGCCAAACAAGAACTGTGGCGAGGAAGAAGGAAGAACCAAGTTCTCCAAATAAACACCACAAAATCCCAGTGTGCTACAAAATCTATCCGTAAGATACAGATACATACAAAACATTTGTGTGTTGAATGCCGCATCAAATGTGATTTTTTTCTTCTTTTTTTTTGGGCGAGGGTGAAATATTGTTATTGTACTGAAGGACAGTTTCAATGAAATCTGCCTTTTATAATAGAAAATTATTTCTATATTTTTGCTATTCTCCTGTTTATTTACAATTGTATCTTTTGGTTTTTATGTGAGGCAATTAATTAACATGCAACGAAAAACAAAAAAATTTGAATTTGCTGTCCTGATGGGGGCCACTTCAATTGTGGCTCCAACTCGCCGTGGACTTTCAGTGCTTTCTGTTGCAATTTTCGAGTGGCCCTTCAAAGCAGCGGATGCCACAAATATTTGCCATTATTCAAGTTACTTTTGCTCGTTGAAGGGGCACGTTAAGAGTACACAAACAAAGCTTTAAGCTTGGAAATGTTGATTTAAGACGCATCTCGGCTGAGATTGAGCCTTATTAGCTTAATGGCTATTAAGCTAATAACTCTTGTATCGGAGCACTCCGGCTGATGAGCGCCACTTTGCAACTAAAAAGTAAAAGCAAATTTCAGTCAATAACAAAGTCACGGCGTCTGCACATTTTAGACAATTACCAATCTGTTCAGACACGCATATGTCTGCCGTATATAATTTCAATTTTTTTGTGCCTCTCTTTTTATTTTTTGTTGCCTTTTTATTTTGGCAATAGCCCTGCAGACAAAATGTGGCTTAATCATAAGATACAACGCTGCTGCGCAAATTAGCCGCGACTTAAAGCCAAGTCGCCAGCTCAGTCGCAATGATGGGGAATGACCCTACCCTTTACGAGCGACCCTTTTTTAATACCCTGTAAGCTGGCAAATGCAGCAAAGGGCAGCTTAGAGTTGTGAATATTTTATACTTGATATTTAATATAAATTTAAAATAATTCTTACATTCGATTTTGAGATATTTTTTTAGTCGAGCAATTGAATAAGATTTGTTTTGTTTTTTTTTATTTAAGTTTTTTTTGTGTATGTTGTCTGCTTGTTGTGTTCTGTTTTCTTTTTTGGACAAGCACGCGCTCAGCTCATAATTACCAATTAGATGCTTTTCAATTTTTCGCTGCGGCCAGCGCTCAACATGTTTCGGCCATGGCCAAGTTGATGGATGGTTAGCTGGTTGGTTTGTTGGATCGCTGGTTGGTTGGGTAGACTCCACATCACTTAGCCCTGGTCCGTTGCATGTAGTACTTAAGTTGCTGTCTCATGGCATATTTTTTTTTATGTTTTTTGTGGTCACGTTGCATGCAACACTTGGACTTGGATAAGTTGTACCTGTCTATCTGATGATGCGGCCGCCACATGAGTTGGCATTTATACTTATCATGTTACGAGCCAAACCACAAACATTTCATTTTGATAGCGGATATATGAGCAACTTTATCGAGTTTCTATGGTTTATTTATTTGTTTATTTTTGTTGCTGTTTTGTTTCTATTTTTTGTGCTCAAACTTGTTATCAAATGTTCTACAATTTCCGGTTAAAATGTTTCCGCTAGTGTCAAAAAAAAAACGCATTTAACTGACTTAAACGAACTGGAATTTGCATTTCCGTGGCGTGTTTGTCAGCCGAAATTGATTCGTGCAGCAAGAAATTGAAATTGAAATTCACATGCAAATTTATGTAAATCGTAAACAAAAGCAAAGCAATCAATTCGCTCACTGTTTTGTGATTGGCACAAATCGTATTATTAGCCGCTTGATTGGCCAGTTCAGATATCCAAGACGGGTAGCCGTGGCTGTCATTAGCATAGCATTTAGTCAATCCAAACAAAGGGCAACTCGAACGCATTCACAGATACGCATATTGCTCATCCTTAAGTGCAGTCTCACAAATAACTTGTTGGCAGTCAGCGTTAATTTTCTATACCCTGTGACGATACGAGTAGCGATAAGGGGTAGATGCGGTTTAAGAATGCAATATATTCTATATTTGATATTAATTATATTAATTTAAATCATGAAAAATGGAGAAACAAGAATGTGAAGAGGAAAGAAATTTACTAAAATAACTATAGGATAGGTCTAAGCAGGCACAACTATATTAGAAGTTTAGTTTTTTAACAAATTTGTCTTTAAATAAATAAGCTATAGGGTATTCTTCAGTAAGAGTTATTTATTTCAAATCTTGTTATGTATCTTTTAGCGCTTGATTTTTACTAAATTGTTGCCGCAGATAAGAAATATTTAAAATGTTTTTATTTAGATAAATGTTGTAATAAAAAAGAGTAAATGCGAATGATATTTGTACAAAAACTTAGTAGAATAATTAAAGTAAGTATCTTTTAGTTCATCAACTGCAACAACAACATTCCCTCTTGATTCTAGTGTTTGCTCAGTCTGTTCAACTGCATTTGCCGTCCATTGGTCAACATTTATAATAAACGTTAGAATCCTGACATCTTTCTATCCATATATATCTAAATATCTATCTATCATTTCATCTGTTTATCTTTCCATCTTGGCCAGCACGTCAAAGAGTTGGCGCGGGCAATTGTGACTCCGTCAATTTGTTTATTTTGTTGCCATTTGTTTGTTTATTGCTGCGAGGCACAACACGTGAGTGTGAGTGTGTGTGTATGTAGTAAAAAGGGCCACTCGAGCTATTTGGGCAAACCTAAAATAACAACAACAACAACAACAACAACACCAACGAAATATCTATGTACACTTTTATGATACTGCTAAAATTTTTTAAAAACTTTTTTGTTGTTATACCTTTTGATCTCGCACAGTTGTCGTCTCTGTTGGATCGTCTCGAAAGAAGAGAAAAAAAAAAAAAATAACAAAAACTACTCAAGCAACGCTAACGCCCCCAACCCCGTCTGCGCCCCCGCCAGCACTGCATTAGCATTAAATTGATTTTTCATTAGCTTGTGCCGGGCCAGAGGCTTGTACCAAGTATCGCTAGCTCCAGCTTTAGCTGTATCTTTTGAGTGTATCTGTATATCTATCTGTTTCCATTGACCGGCTTAGCGTCATAAAAATCAAGCTCTATGTTTTTAATACCCTCTTCGCGTGCATAGGAAAGAGCATATTGCCTAACAGCAAATATGTGTAACAGGCAGTGATAAATAATTATCGGTCTGTCCGTCCGTCTGCCTTGTGACCTGGAATAGCTTTTCATTATTAATAAAAAGCCCAAAAATTCGATATATAGCTTGGAATCTGGAAATATATATATTTTACTTTTTGAAAAATATTTCTCAAATCTAAAAAAAATTATATGATATAAAATTTAGTAAATTAAAAATAATTAAATAAATTTAAATACATATTTAACTCGCAAAAAAACGTAAAATTTATTTAGGAAAAAATGTTTTATATTGAGCGAAGCTTAATACACGGTATCTCCAAGTCAAAAATTCTCAACAAGTTTTTACTTGTTTTTGGAGCTGAACTTGGCGCAAACTGTGCACAGTGTGCGCTGTAAATACCATTAATAAGATTGGGAATTTCATTTTTTTTTCGGTTTTACGTTTTTTGTTTTCGAGAAATGCGTATTTGTGTGGGTTACATATTACATATTAGATTAGGCCCTATTGATTGCTAAGGGCAGCCATAATGAACTTGTTTTTTATTTCGGCTGTCCAAGTGTGTGTGTTGAGTGTGTGTGCGTGTTTGCAGCGGCAAGGTCAATGTAATTAATATGTGTGGTTAAAAGTTCAGCGAAGGTATAGAAAATAATTTTGGTTTCCACGTATAATGGCCAAGATACTTTGCACATGTGGCTGATTGATTAATTAGCTGCGAAAATTCGCCGATTCTTTGAAGAAAAACAATGTCGAGAGAATTTTGGGCAGAAAAATGTAATTTTGCTAAATTTAAGCTGGAAAATTCAAGCGAATACAAATATTCCTGATTTAATTAGCTGAAATGCTTTGTATAAACATTAAAGAAATACCTAAGTTATGGAAATAATTTCAAATTGAAATCAGCAGCTATTTTGTGCTTTCGCAAAGTTCAGGGTCCACAAAACATAAATCTCAAATGGAATTTGATAAACTTTTTAAATTATCTTAAATATGCCTATTAATATGATTTCAATGTAAAGAAGAAAGTTGCAATAAATTTTGGTTTCTTTGAAGCATATTCACTAGATATTTGCTTTAAATAAAATTTAAAAAATGTTTTGTTTTATCTTAGTTAGATTTGCAAGCTAAAATTGAAAGCATTTCTCATGTTAGATATTACTTGAATTTCTTTTCTTCGCACATGTCCAACAATGGAATACTTTTGTAAGTTATCTTGTAAACTGTTAGTAATTTATATATATAAATTAATATTATTTTTTCTTTGCTATGGCTGTTAATTCTAGCGACATTCTTTTACACATGCACAAAGCACGTACAATTTCATATGTTAATCTTGCATTGTATTCTATTTTTTTCAACTTAAGATTTCGCATGACGAACTCAGTTACTTGCAGATACTTTTCACTGTGTGTAAAAGTGTGCATTGTCTTTGGAGGTGTAATTTGTCATGCTGCTTTACTGTACAGTGTTTGCTCATTTAAGTAAACAGACGCCGCCGCCTTTTGTCACAGCTAACGGCAGTCCGTTCAAATTGAATTTACCTTGAACAAATTTCAATATGACGCCAGGAGGCAAAAGAGGCTGTGGTGCAGGCGGGTGGGCCAGGTTGACAAGACCATAGCTAAAAGGCATGCCAATAATATGCCAGACGTAAAACGGAGAGGGAACACCCACGGCTAGAAAGGATGTTTGTAAGGACAGTCGACAGCATTGGGTTACAGCTAAATTGCATCAGGAAGCGGAAGTGTCCACAAAAAGTCACAAAACTGCAGCTGACAAAGGCAAGAAAACTACTACTACTACAAAAAAAGAAGTAAAATAAACAAAAATTAAAACAACGAAAAAATGGCAAAGCAAATTTAATTAGCTCAGCTGCAGTTTTGCATACAAATTTGCAGCAGGACACAGCTGGTTTCTTTGGCATTTTTGCGAGCGCTGCTCAAATTTCATTGCAGCTGGGATCTTAACTTATGATATATGCCCATAGTTTATCAGCTGCTCCGCTTTCACGCTCTAACATATCAAACACACACACACACACACACAAGTTCATTGATTCGCTTCGTCTCACACGCGTACGGCACGCGTTTCCTTCCGCTCTCGACCGGAACTGCAATGCGTTACATTTCCCTTTCCATTTTTCAGCTGCATTCACTCACTCTGAATTTGTTTAGACTAATTGTGGCGTGTAAATGCTTAAATGCTGTGCTTAGATCACCCGCCTGGCAAATGTTGTTTGTAATTTGTGTTTTTTTTTGTGGAACTTCTGTCAAATATATTTGGTGGCAAGTTGATTCGTTGCAGCCCCCGCGTGGTTAATATTTTGAGTGCATTTGCAACTGGAACCTGCATATGGGGCGACGCCCCGCACCCCCCATTGAAGCTATTCCCAAGAGCTGGTCTATAATTTGTATGACAAATCAGACGCGCCCCGAATTTCTCTAGGCTAGTCCCTTATCAAAGGCTTGGCATCAGCGGCCAGCGTCGGCAGGCTCATTAGAGAAGTATGGGTTCGAGCCTTGGTGTGAAAAGGACTGCGGCACAAAAGGATATTGCAGACAAAGGAACTTCAGGCACTGCCTGCACACAATATGTATTATCATTATCATAATTTGGTGAACGAGGCAGCAGCTCGTCGGGAGGAGAAGATGCTCGTGTGTGTATAAAAGGCCGCAAGAGATCGCATCAGCGCCAGCCTTTGAGTGCACGAAATGGTTAAAGATAAAAGCCGATTTTCGAATAAATGAAAATGAAAAAAACATCTGCTGCCAAACATTTGAAATTTCTTTCCAAAAACTCAACGCGGCAACGGCAACGAGCGGCGACGAGGGCGACAGGGCCCCGTGATCGGAGGGAGGGCCAAAGACGAGACAGAGATGAAGTGGAAGTTGAGGAAGAAGCGAATAGCGAGTAGCGAGCGAGGGGCAAAACATTAACAAAATGTGTGGCATAAAATGCAGCACATTGAAATTGTACACGCCTGATTTAGCGGCATGGCAACTGTTGTTTACACAGGCAACAAGATGAGGCACCAAAACTGGACCCGATACGCAGAGGACCCAGTAGGAAATTTTTTATACTTCAATACCAAACGAAACGGAATTTTTATTCAATATTATTTAAAAATATTAATTATTGTGATTATTCTCATATTTTACATTTTGATTAAAATTCGTATTGTACTAGTGCCGAAACATGCTTGCTGCATGCATGAAAAGAGTAGTGGTTTAGCATGGCCTTTGTGTTATTCTTGCCTAGAAGTTGTTGTTGGCATTTTCAACACACACTCTTTTGCACCTTTTCATGACGAGGCTGTTTTATTGTTTTATTCTTAAGGTGGCATTTACGCCTGCTGTTGCCTAAAGTTTCCTACAGGGTATACGCACACACGCACGCACACTCTGCGTTCTCAAATTTGTTATTGGGCGTCTGGCGACGTCGGGCAATTTGATTTTAGCTGTCTTCCAGTCTTCCACTTTGTTTGAGCTGCAGCGTATGCCAACGCGGCCAGAGTCCTGTTTCAGGTCCTTCGCTGTCTGTCTGTCAGCCTGTTTCTAATTGTTTTCTTGTTGATCTTCTTTTCGGCATCTTTTTCGTTTATTTTTGCCTCATTAAACACTGCTGTAGTAGCTGGCAGCCCGTTAAGCATTTATTTACTTAAGACACTGTCTCGGCTAAAAGAAATATTTTTTTTTTCGACCAGAGTTGCCGCTCTCAAGCTTTTGTTTTTAATTGAGTTTCATCATCGCGTTCGCATCAGCTAGGACTCGCGCATCCTGTCAGACAGTTGGCAAACATGCGACACATTTCCGTGTAAATAAATGTTATGCGAGCAGCATTCAATGCGAACTAACTGAAAGTCTCCCATTTCGGTATTCTGTTTACAATACGTTTGTATTAATTACATAACATTTCTTTTGCCAGTCGTGTGAAAGATACGGATCCAAGCAATAGCTGCCAGGGTTGTCACCCCTCAGTTTCGCAGCACAGTGTCTCTATGACAAATGGCGTTGCCCATTGTTTGTCTCCTCTTTTGACGTAACCTTCCCTTAACCTGATTGCCCAGCCCAATTTCAAACAGTTTTTATGGCATTTGCGAGTGCGTGTGAAATTTGTCAACTCTTGCTGACAATGGAAGCAATTTTTATTGTTTCACAGTTGAATGCCCAACTCGGCTTGATTTCTATGCTAAAAAGACGATAAAATTTGGCAAGAATTGAGCCAGTGTCTTAACTGACAGCTGCCATTAATTGCAGCCGCATACAAATAAATATCAAATGGCAAAAGCATAATGATTAATGCTAATGAAAATCATTATAAATTATTGCTAAAATGTATACAATAAATTTGTGAGACAGATTTATCAAAAGTTAAGTCATATTTTTTTGGATTGCGTGTTTTCATCAATCAAAATACAGAACTTTTGATTTTAGTGATTGTGTTTGATTGATCTATAATATCGGGACAATTGCAACTGTATACTGAATTTTATCATGAATTGAGTGTTCCAATTCTATACCACACATAACACGCACATCCAATTTACAGTTTAAATCTTAATTACAAAATTATCTTGTTTATTAATTCTTATTTTTCATTATTTAATTTTACTTTATATATTATATATTTAATTGAAAAAAATGGCAGATTAATTCTTTTATTTTAGTATTAAAATATCATATATATAGATTATTAATTATTTAATATTTCTTCTATATAACCTATACCCCTATATTGTCTTTAACTGCAACTAAATGCAAATGTTTATCTGCACTTAGAGATCAGTTCACATTTCAATCGCCCAGTTACAGATGGCATTATTCACATTTTGCCAACATCATTCAGGATGTGCATTCGCTAACCCTCAAATGACTGCTCTTTGCCGAAAATTCGGCCATATGTTCGCTTATTTTGCCATTTCGGCACCTTTGTTCCTCTGTTTTGTTTAATTTTTGATGGATGGACTGTAAATAATTCGATGTGTGGCCGGCTAAATGAATTGTGTACCTGGCCAAGAAGTGAAGAAGCGAGCAAAGGGCCAGCTAGCTAATAATGAAAATTTTTGAAAATTATCATGACGCAGGTAAATGAATTTCGGCTACAAAATTTCGCATTAGTCATTTGCTTTAATTAAGCGCAGCTACTTTCATTTCCTCTTTCAATATTTTTACCCTCAAAGCTGTATTCTATTTCCAAATTTCTGGGGTGAATAACAATTAGTTGGATTTAATTGACTTACCTAGCGGGAACGTGTGTGCGTCGGCCAGGAATGTCCCATATGGTCACTCTGAAACGGCGATTAGTCATAATTTGTGACTGAACTGGCGCCCTAGCCAAATGATTAGTTTGAGTAGCATTCAAATAATTTGTGCTTCGTTGACATTAGTGTTGTTATTTTTTATGGTTTTATGGTTATGTTTCTTGATTACATTAAAATGGTGGTGGGGTCCAATTGAATCATTCACTTAAGGGTTGTTATTTTGTAACCCTTAAAAGGACCCCTCTAGATAAATTTCAAGGTATTTCAGCTTTCAAGTGATGTGCGGCCACGAAATCTAATATAAATATTTCTTGACCTTAATTTCAAATTTGTTTTAAATTGAAAAAATCGATATTTCTTTTAGGTTATTTTAAATAATATTTGAAATATTTATAATAACCATTTATTGTAAAATTTCTTAAATTTTATAAAATTTCGACACTGATAAAGTTAATATAATTAGGTATTATTCGACTGTTGTTATTAAAGAGCTACAATAATAATAAACTTTAAAGATACGTTTATATTCCCAGCTGATCAAGGCATTTTATCCTTAGTGACTTAAAGCTGTTGCCCTTCACATAACGTCAGAAACAGCCTTGGCCAAGTGTGTAATTATATATTTATATAAAGCACAGAACAGAGATCAAAGCAATGTTTTACTTATTGCGTATACGCCTCATTAGCCCGCAAACGTTAAAACTGCTAGCTCCATTAAATATTTATATATTTACATTCTTAAGACCAATTTTCTTGTTGTTGTTTTGGACCAGTCTGTTTACATTCATAAAAAACACAACACAAAACTGCTGAAATCAAAGTATAAAATTACAGTTCTTCATAGTTTTTTTTTTTCATTGTTGTAGTAGCCAGGGGTAAAAAAAAAAAAGAAAATATATAATCATAATAAGAAGAGGGGGTAAAATTCATTGATTGCCTTTTAAAGTGAAATCCGAAACCACAAGTCATGGCATGTCGAAGCGGTCCTAAAAAGGATGCGACAGGATGTGTGTGTCTGCTGCACTCTGCAGGACTGTTAACAGCTGTGAAAAGTGTGTCTGTGTGTGTGTGTATGAGCCTCACTTGGTTAAGTATAGATAAAGGACTGACAGCCAGACAAGGCAGCTGAGAAGTGCTTGGAACAATGCGACCTTTAATTAATTTGAAATGGCGCGCAAAATGTACCGCTGCTCCACCCTCCTCTCTCTCATTCTCTTCCTATCTCACTCGTTTGGGGCTTAATGCAGCTAATATATCCGTTACTTGCAAATCCTGTGTGGCAGCCTGAACGGGCCCAAATCCCGGCTGTGTTTTTAATCCCTCAAACGTGTGCAACACGTGTGCCAGAAATGTGTTAAACTCGCATAATGAACTATGAAAACATGAAAGTAAAACGAGAACTTTGAGGGCGTTTTTACCCAACACACACACACACACACACGCATGCAGCAGAGTTTTGAAATACAATATCTAAGAACAATACGCGGCATTCAAATATATACTTATATATACATATATATGCATCATTGTAGTTTTTCTTATCGCACGCACATAATCTATGGCAAAAGTAATCCGCAAGCAAAACATGTTGCTCGGGCACACGGAGCCTAAATAAGTAGATGCAAATCTAAAAAAACAATGAGTTATTTTCGGCTTGCTGTATCTTTAAGATACATTTGTGTATAGCCGATGCCCAGCCCGGCCCTGCCCCAGGGGCTGGCAACAATGGCGACGACTCCGCTTGTTTATTTGGCTCATTTGAAATTCGTTGAACTGAAAACATTTGATTTTGTACAGAATTGCAGATTTATCTTGCGTCAGGCCGCTGAGCGGTTTTTTGTGCGTTGTAGAGATGAGCAAAGTTCGTCAACAGCACGAGATACAATACGTCAAAAACACGACTGAACATTAAAGATACAATTAATAGCACGATTTGATCTTAAATTAAATGTTTAAATTAATTATCTGCATACTAAAATTTTTTAAGCTATAAAGTTGTTTACATATATTTCTATATTTTTATCTAAAGAGTTTGTATTTGCACTTAAGTAGGACTCGATCTTAAAGTATCTCTAAGATACAATTTTAATATATTTATATTTTTCTGTATATACATATATTTAACTATACGTATACAGCTATATGTTTGCAAGTGTATCTATATAGGAATAGGTAATATTTCTTTTCATATGGATTATGTTCCCAACTGATTAGTAGTTTTACGATACGTGTCACGCACGACTCATGCTCATCCCTGGCTTGTTGAGGCAACAATAAAAAGAGTTTCCTCCTTGTATGATTATTGTTAGATTTAGGTTTACAATTTTCATTTGGTTGCCATTCAAGACTCGGCCTAACAATTAGGCGTGTCTACGCTCGTACTTCATCGTATACATATGCCAGCTCTTTGCGAGATTATGTTCGATATTATGGCCACAATTGAAATTCGGTTTTTGTTTGCACAGGGCTTAGGCTATAAATTTCTTTTGGCTACACAAAAATTTTGCAGTACTTTTGAACCGACAAATGGGGGGCGACTTATACTTATATTGATGGGCCAGTTGGTGCGCTTGTTGACATTGTCTGCGCAAATCAAATGCCGTATTCCAACCCCCAACAAGGGAAAGAGTGAGAGAGCGAGGGAGAGAGAGAGAGAGAAAGAGGGGTCGCGCAACGCATATCCTTTTAATTCTTACTCAACGAAACCCAAATGCAATTTGACCAAAAAAGATTTAGAGGACTTTATTATTGAGCATCCAAAAACCCAAGGCAAATAAATTGCCACAGGCCTGAGAATTGAGAGCTACCCGCTGTGACCGGGGGCGGTATTCCAGCCCAAACAGCATTTCGGGGGTGTTTTCCTATAAATGAAACTAAGTAACATAAAAGCGAACTGTGAAAATCAATAAATATTGTGGCAAAAATGCCTATCAAAGCGAAATTCTTGGAATATCTTTATGACAAGACACAAAATGTTTTAATGAATTTGTTCGGTTGACAGTTGCGTAGGCTCCCGCAGGCATTCGTGCAAGCTTGATCCTGTCTTAAAATCGGTTCGAGTACATTTCGAATGCTCACATTTCTGGCCACTTCATGCACGAACTGCAAAATGCATTCGAGTGCAACGAGAAACAATTAAAACGAAATCAATTTTCCAGCGACGGTCATGAAAAAAGGCAGGAAATGATATAGACACACACACACACATATACATATATATATATATATGTTCATATATTTCAAGTACTTGATGCCGTTAAGTTATCAGCACCGAAGCGGCAACCATAAATGCGGTAGGAACCTGGGTGGGGATCGTTGTCGTCCCACGTTTAGGTTGAACATGAAACTTCCATAAGCCAAGCATAAAACACACACGCGTTTGTGTGTGTATGTGTGTGTGTGCAAGTGTATTTGAGGTTTCTGATTTGGCCTTGGTTAGGTATACCCTAGCAATAGGGTATGCCAATTTTTGTAATCAATATGTAATGCATTTTTAAGCTCGTTAAACGTAAAGATTATATTATATATATTATATTAACTTTATTCCCAATATTAATATCACATAGCTGCCTTAGAAATAATTTAAAAATTTATCTTTTATGAAAGACAACATTTGTTTATCAAATTGCAAGCTAATCTATGTAGACTAAATTTTTAGATTGTTTTTATAGTATCTGACTGCTTCTTCTTCTTCTGATTGCTTCTTCTTTTGAATGCTTCTTAATTGCTAATAATTAACAAATTTCCGTATTAGTTAATTTTTTTATTTTATAAATTCCAAAAAAATATACATCAAAATAGTTTTTTGTAAACTTAAATTTTTTTTTTTTGATTTTTAATTTATATGTTTAAATATTTATAATGTGGAAAATTCAGAAATCAAAAAATACTTACTTTATTTATTTAGGTTATATGACATATTAAGATAGCAACAGCTCAATCATAGGGAAGTGTATTCAGAGTGCGGCACAGGGTACATAACTATTTTCGGTAATGTTATCATTAAGTCAGCGAAGCGTTTGAAAACGCGCATAATTAATTGAGCGACTCTTTAGGCAAAGGAAATTCAACTCCGCCACGAACAATTGCACGCAAATGCGAACAGTTGTTGTGTGTGTGTGTGTACATATATTAATATATATGTATGTGTGTGTTGGTTTCTGATAAGGCACAAGTTCAAGTGCATTTCGGGGTCTAGCTCTGACAAGGAAAAGGGCGAGTTCAAATCGCTTAACAAATTCCGCCTAATAGAAATGCATTTTTAAATGAATTTAAAGCGCCGCAGAGAGTCAACGCAGCTGGGTACCGAGTCTGCTTCTGCATCTGTGTCTTCTTCTTCTTCTTCTTTGCCTTTGTCAGTTCTTCAGTTTTTCCGTCGCTCAACTAATCCGCACAGCTTCGCATTTGTCACGTTTTATCATGCCAGGGGAGGGTTGACGGCAGACCGCCCCCCCGCACTGCCTTTTGCCTCAATGAATTTTTATTGAAGATATTGCATTATGCTTGGGCCTAACTATGCGGCGGGGCGAAGGGTGGCAGCTCGTGGGAGTGTGTGAAAAATTGTATTATGTCCACAGCATCCCCCTTTGCATGCAAATCGTCTGTGCGTTGTTTTCCATGTAATGGAGCTATTGAAAGTGCTTCGTAATTGAACAGAAGCGGCTCAATTGCGGCACTAAAATCATTCAGCTTTAAGAGCTGCACAAAAGCTTTTTGCTTAAATTGTGAATCAAAAATGGTTATCATTAAATTATGAAAAAAGGTTTCCAAGTCCAAATAAAACAAGTTGTATTTCTTTGAGTATATATATTTATATATTCACATCATTAGATCATGCTTATCTGCCTTTCTGTTTCTGTCTCAGATTTCGCGAGCTTTGCTTTATTCAAATTTGCATTATTATGTGATGATTATTCCCAAATTGTATGTTTGGCTAATTAAAAAATTAAAACAAAATATAAATCGGTTTGCACAGCAGGATACCCGTTAGACAAGTCAGTTTTTGGTTTTTTATTAAATGTACACAAATAATTAATTTGTAGTTAATATAAAGTTTGATTTTAACGTTTTTCTTTAACTGCGCTTGTTGGGCAGAGTTTTAATGAAACCTTTTTGATGCACATCAAAACTCTTCTGAAATAGTAAATTAATCCTGGCGACTCTTCGCACATTCTGATGTCAAGTGCAATTAATATTGTGACCACATTTGCCGACGACAGCTTTGTAGACTTGTTGCACCCGAGGACCACCGCAAGGCAAATGCATGGAGTTGAGTTCGAATTGAAATTCTTGACACATTTCTCTCATGAGCTACCTACAGGCGGCGGTCTGACCGCAACTGACCAGCTGCAAAAGGGTCTCGTTGATGTCTCATGTTGCCACAATCGGAGGTCGAAATTCAAACCCACCCAGTCCAATCATAATATGTGCATTGTTCCATGGTGGCAAATGGCAAATGAATTTGCAGCTCATATTGCGACGTCCTGTGGGGGCGACAGCCAAACCAAAACTCGATTTTTATTAGTGTCAATGCTGAAAACAGCAGACCCAAAGGAGCTGTTCTATTGACCATATACCATGGACAATATATCTATGTGTGAATGTGTGTGTGTACGTGTGTGTATGTTTGTGTGTTTGTGTGTAGCTTCATTTGTTTTCCAGGCAACACGATGCGGGCTGTGCTGCCAATCCCTAGATAGTTTTTTGCCATTATTTTTCATGTGCATTGATAAAAGCAAACACCACACGGACATATATAACAGATAAATAAATACACATAGAGAAAAACAAACAAAGTGTGTACGAGAACACAATTCATACTTTAGAAAACATATTTTTTATTCTGAGTGCAAAATAAACTCCATCGAAACATTCAATCATTTACCGCAAAATAACAGATAAAACATTTCAAGGATTTCTTATATTTATATTTGCAAAAGTTTATCGGGAAATCAAATTTACAGAATTGATCGATTTCGTGTCAAAAGAAGTTGTTTATAAGTTTTCATCTGTGGTACAAAGTTTTTGTATATGTTTTAAGATTGAGGAAGATGCATATATAATTCGAATTTCCATATCCCAAATTCGTATAGTCTATATTTTTAACGCAGGTATACAGAAGTATATATTCACATTTATAAATCTTTATTTATCGAAATACTCTTTTTTTTACTGCGATTCGGTTCTAAAAATTGATGTAAAAATCTAAAAATATATAATATAATTCCGAATTTAACCGATTTTCTTTGAGTGCATCTACACACATGTGCTCCTTTATTACATTATTATGATGTGCTCTTGTCTATCCACATTCACGTTGCTGCACCCCGTCCCTCTGACCATGCATTAAACAACGGCATTAAAACCAGCGATGCGAAAATCATCATCTGAGCCCAGTGGACCAGTTTGTGGGGCAGAGGGAGCGAAACTAGCAGTATATATGAATTAGCGCTCTATTGAATATTGCGGCGAGGGAATTGCGAAATTCATCTGTTGCTTTTGAAATGGAAATTCCGAGTTGTTGCCAAACTAAAATTAAAATTCGATTAAACGCGATGTCTGCAAACTTAGTTCACATTTCACTGATGCTGGCAAAAAGTTTCTGCGGCTCAAATCAATGTCGGTTCAATAAAATTTCAGCATCAATTTGCAATTTTCAACAGTTGTCCGAGCAGAACGAAGCCCTTCGCGAGCAACGAGGGTTGGCATTGTCATGCGTGCTTGACTCCCAAAATACCCTATGTTCGGGCATATTAAAAATATTGTGGAAGAAACGGTTGAATACAAAAGTTATGCTAAAAGTAATTCATTTTTAAACAAAAATCATTAAAATAATAAATTAATGAACAAAAGGTGCAAATCACTTAATTAAAAATTTAAATATATATAGAAATTGTGTAACACACTTTTAGTAATTGCTTCTCAAATCTATAATTACTAAAATAGTTGAGTAATTACTTCAGTGGCTTTGTAATTACTTAAGAATTTTTACAAATATTTGGAGCTAAAATTAAATTAAATTAACTGACAAACCAAATAGAATTAAAAGTATTATCACTTAAGAAATTAAGTGAATACTATTAGTTTACTCAAGATTGTAATTATTGTATTATTTGAATTTTATAATTAACATTAAAGTTAATATATAAACAATTAGAATAAACAATAACATTGATGTATGTGCTTTTAAAAAATTCACTCGAAATAAGCAAATTCTTAAATGTTTTCTATTTGTAGAGTATTTAACAATTTGTTGTTCACATATCAGAATTTTCGCATTTTTTATGCTATGCACTTAACAATTTGCCACAGCGTCGACAAAGCCTAAGGAAATTTCGCATTTGTGATTTTCCTTTTTTTGTGTTTGTTTTCTATGTATTTTTTTTTTATTGCTACCCCCTTTTCCGTTTGGGGTAGCCCGTATAATAGGCCGTCGTCGCGTGCTAATGTGATTTGGCTATTAATTTTCCACAGGCTGCCGTCTAAGCCTTGGCAAATTGAATTGAGTTTCGCTTAACGTTGGGCTCCTATGTCTGCGACGTTGTCTACCAAATGGCAGACAGGATGCGGCGGCTTTGGTTTCCTTTATCAGTGCCCAACCCGTAGTTTTCCACCTCCCCCTTACCTCTACATGGTCGCGACTCTTAAATTGTACACTGTAAAACTGATAAATTTAAAATCAATAGCCGAGTGGGGAGCGGTGTGGTGAGCAAAGAGTGTGGTTTTTACTTTTACGACACCCAAGCGATGGGCGCTTTCTGTCCTTCTGTCTGCTGTTTGTCTTAGTGCCCCGTCTTGGGTTAGAGGTATTCCCCAAGCGCTGCCTTGCCAGACATTTCGGCTAATTTATTGTGTTATCTTTTCTAGCGCTCTGTCGTTCCTCTGGGTGCGCTTCTCCGTTTGTAACACAAAAAGAGCACCGACAAGAAAAAAAGAGGCGATAAACGATAAACGAATATAAATTGCTCCGCTTCGGAGCAGGCAAGTGGCCAGCCAAATGGGAATAAATCCAGATTCTAAAGGTACTTTTATATCAATTAAATTTTTAAAGCGAATTTTCAATGTTATTTTTTGGTTGTGCGACGCGTAAAAAATGATGCTGCCGAGTTGAGCACAATGCGAAAACAAGTTGAAGTGTTTCAGTTAAGGGTATGTGACTAGAAAATACCCTTTAAAAAATGGTTGTTTATTTTTAGATGTTTTTGAAGAAAAGTCAGATAATTTTTATGATGCGTAATTAGAGCTTAAAGTATTTTGAATAGTCTTTTTATTTTTAAAATGATGAATTCATATATTTCAATTAATTTTACTTTTTTATAGTTACATATTATTCCTTTTAGCCATTATTTTTTTTTACTGGGTACACAATAGTTTATTTCTATAGTTGAAAAACTCGTCAATTTTTTCACATGACTCAACTGTTTGGCTGGCAAACATAATGCCAAATTGTAACAATTGAGTTGGGAAAATGCAGCTAAAATTGATTTTTTTTTTAACTCTATTGTGCACTGGGCTAACACAATGATAAATGGACAGGCAGGTGAAACGTACCTATAAACTGTGGGTGTGTGTGTGCGTATCTGTGCCTGAGTCTGTGCAGCTCCCGCTGTGCAACGAAATGCGGCATGGGCGTAGTCGGTGGCAGTGCATTTGCCAACTGGCAGCTGCTAACGGAAACTAAAACTGAAATTGAAACTGCAACTGAAACCTCAAAGGCAACATTTGGTTTTGATATATTAATTGGAGATGTGGCAAAAGGCAGACAGAGAGGGAAGAGAGTGTTGATCTCTCACTCTTTGGTCACAGTTAACTCCCTTTATAATCCAACAATTTCGTTTGATTATGACGCACATTTTGCAGTTGATTGGGACTCGGGGGTCGCTTCTGTTGGGTGGGTGGATTATGCTCTACATATATATATATATATATATATATTCCCCTTGAGCACAATTGGTGTTTGTTCAGGGCGCTTTTGCTGTTAACACTAACAAACCAAAGCAGCTGATAACGTGGCGCCGGCACGTGACCCACTAATGAGCATTTGTTGGCGTTCTTAGTTGGCGGCGGCGGGGGAAGGGTCAGGAGTCATGCAAATAGCTATAGCAGAGCGCACTTTCCTGGAAACTCGCTGTGTGGCAGCAACTAGATCATAAAAAAGTCATTTACTTGGGCCCGTCTCTCGCCGCGTGTCTCTGCTCAGCCATAAACTATAATCATAAAAAATTGTGTAGAATTTTGGGCATTATAAAGGCAGGTAGCAAAACTGTAGCCGGATATTTTGGTTTTTCGGCATAATTAGATGCCGAGAGCAGACTCAAGATTTATGTCGGGCCCAAAGAATTGCCTTCAAGTGCCGCGCTTTGTGCGGTCGCTTGACGCACTAATTTTTTGTTTTTGCCGGAAATTGTAAAACTTGCCCAAAAATGTTTTTTTTTTTAGATAGCTTAGCTATACAACTTCAATAACTTTTAGTATTTTCAATTGTAGCAATTTGTGTACAGACTTTTGCCATTCTGCAGCGCTTCAGAAAATAATGCCTGGGAACATTTTTGTTTTTGTCGGCAACTTTTCTAATTAAAGTGCGTAAATCTGTCGTGGCTCCCCCTCCCCCGAGAGTTGCTTTCTTTCACACTGGGGGTTGGTTTTCGTTGGGCTCTTAATTAACAGCCAATGTGACAATTTCTCGACTCGGCCGCAGACAATAAGCAATGAATTTCAATTAAAAACAAAAGTCGCTGCTTTAGCTTGAAAATATTACAATTCAAATTTTAATTTTTTACAAATGTGGAAATGTTGCTCAACAAAAGCGGCAAATGTGAACTAAAAATACTCTTTTACGTAAAAGTAAAGAAAATATTACATTTTCTTTTAAGCAATAGATTTTTCATAAAAAAATTATTGATTAATATGTATAACTTTTATTTACTGTAATTGAATAACAAAAAAGACATATACATAAATTTATCAATAAAGGATAAATCTGTATTTTATTTATCTCTTTTTTCGTATTTATTACAAACGTAAGCTATCGGATTTTAAGATAGAGTAATTCATTTATTTTTTCTAATTTCCATTTTAATATAATTTTTCTAATGAATACATTTTGTTTATTTAATCCTTTTTATTTTTGTATCGATTGAAAGATATTAATGCGATCTAATTCCATTTATGTATATGCTATTTATTATTACTTTTACAATTATTGTTCTAAAATCATTAATTTATTCTATAAGCACTCGAAATATTTTCAATATTACCTTAAAAATGAGAATTTAAGGGCATAGAATAGGACATACATATATTTTAGGCTACATATCCCTTAACATAACAATGGTATCCGCTGCATTTGACAGTGTACACAAAAAAAGCAAAAGTAATACAAACAATAGTCACCCTATTATTTTTCGCTTCCCCTTTGCCCTTCGCTTACACGGCTGAGTGTCTACTCGAAATTGTACTTGGAAATGCGCTGCAAAAAAGTAACACAAATATTTGTGCAAATATTTTCATAGATAAGAGGGGGGCGGCTGTGGTGAAAGTACCTTCGCCCTCCCCTTACAATTGTGCCATAACTTAATGATTTGTCAATAGTCGCATGTGCCACTGGCGTTTAGATTGCTTGAATTCTCATGTTTATGAATGTGTAAGCGTATTACCAAGTACTTACCTCTCTCCACTCTCTCCCCAAACTGCCCCCATGGAACCCCTCGCAGTTGTTCGGACATTGCCTTCATATACATTTATGTGTGTGTGTGCGCACATGTCCCCTTATTCGCACGTCTTATCGACATGTGGTGCGCTCTGCGACTGCGTCTTGTATCCTTGTACTTGTCCTCCCTCCCCCGCCCGGCCCCACTGATTGCCATCAGAGCAAATACCAAATACTTATGCCGCATACGGACAGCTCTCGGAAAGTGTGCCAAATGTATCGATCAGAGACGTGTGTTCGCCTTTGTTTATTTATTTTCAAGGCACTCCTGCGGCGGCATCTCGTACAGAAATTGTATGCCGAACGGCAGATGCTCACTTAAAGGAGCTGAGCCCTAAAATGCATAACTTCATGCAGTAACGGCTAGAAGAAGAAGAATTTACATTGTGTATATTCCAGCTGACATGTTGCTGCTGCAACTCATTTATGAGCCACTTCAAGAGTTCTCCTTTGCCCTTTTGAAACTGCTTTTGACAGCTGTCACGCAATTTTTGTTTTACTTATTAGCTGAGCCGATTAACATATTCTTACACATCCTTCAATCAATATTTAAGTCATCTACGCCTTACCCTGGAAAGATATTCAAGTATTTTGTAAGCTAAAATGGTTTTCAACAATATTACAAAATTTTGCTTTGCTGACTTTTTTTGTGCCTCCAAAAATTTACAAATTAGTTTTACTTGATTGGGTTCTATTGTATATTGAATAAAAGGTAAATATATTCCAAAATTTTAAAGATGGTTTGTAGATAGCTAGTCACCTCCCCCAAAGATTGCTTCCCAGCGCCCGCCCTACAAAACGGATATGCCTATATCTCCCACAGCTTTTAAGGTAGAGTTACCGACCCATAGATCTTATATTTCGTACTCCCATAAATTTTTTAAAACTGAACCGATTTCCATGTTTGATGGCATTTTGGTCATGATTTTTCATGAGAATCGATTATAAAAATTTTGACATGTAAAGCTCTCAGACCCATATGTATCATATTTCAAACACCCATAAATATGTCAAAACTGAACCGTTTTTCATGTTTGATGGCATTTTGGTCATGATTTTTCATGAACATCGATTATATATTCAAAATCAATCAATTTTTGAAAAAAAATTTTTTTTTGATTTTTTATTTCAGAAAAAAGCATGTACCCCCCCTTATGTATTTTCAAAAAAATTTTTTTTTAAAATTTAAAATTGCGAGTTTGCATTTTTAATCGATTTTGGTGGCCACAAATAGTATAAAAAACAACATTTTTCCTGATTCTGAGGGGGTCAAATTTTTGTCAAAAATCATGTCAAAATTGAGAAAAATTTTGACATGTAAAGCTCTCAGACCCATATGTATCATATTTCAAACACCCATAAATATGTCAAAACTGAACCGATTTTCATGTTTGATGGCATTTTGGTCATGATTTTTCATGAACATCGATTATATATTCAAAATCAATCAATTTTTGAAAACAAATTTTTTTTTGATTTTTTGAGAAACAAGCATGTACCCCCCCCTTATGTATTTTCAAAAAAAAATTTTTTTCAAAATTTAAAATTGCGAGTTTGCATTTTTAATTGATTTTGGTGGCCACAAATAGTATAAAAAACAACATTTTTCCTGATTCTGAGGGGGTCAAATTTTTAGTCAAAAATCATGTCAAAATTTAGAAAAATTTTGACATGTAAAGCTCTCAGACCCATATGTATCATATTTCAAACACCCATAAATATGTCAAAACTGAACCGATTTTCATGTTTGATGGCATTTTGGTCATGATTTTTCATGAACATCGATTATATATTCAAAATCAATCAATTTTTGAAAAAAATTTTTTTTTGATTTTTTGAGAAAAAGCATGTACCCCCCCTTATGTATTTTCAAAAAAATTTTTTTTCAAAATTTAAAATTGCGAGTTTGCATTTTTAATTGATTTTGGTGGCCACAAATAGTATAAAAAACAACATTTTTCCTGATTCTGAGGGGGTCAAATTTTTAGTCAAAAATCATGTCAAAATTGAGAAAAATTTTGACATGTAAAGCTCTCAGACCCATATGTATCATATTTCAAACACCCATAAATATGTCAAAACTGAACCGATTTTCATGTTTGATGGCATTTTGGTCATGATTTTTCATGAACATCGATTATATATTCAAAATCAATCAATATTTGAAAAAAATTTTTTTTTGATTTTTTTGAGAAAAAAGCATGTACCCCCCCCTTATGTATTTTCAAAAAAATTTTTTTTTCAAAATTTAAAATTGCGAGTTTGCATTTTTAATCGATTTTGGTGGCCACAAATAGTATAAAAAACAACATTTTTCCTGATTCTGAGGGGGTCAAATTTTTAGTCAAAAATCATGTCAAAATTGAGAAAAATTTTGACATGTAAAGCTCTCAGACCCATATGTATCATATTTCAAACACCCATAAATTCCTTAAAACTGAACCGATTTCCATGTTTGATGGCATTTTGATCATGATTTTTCGTGAACATCGATTCTATATTTAAAATCAATCAATTTTTGAGAAAAAATTTTTTTTTATCTTTTTGAGAAATTAAATTTTAAAAATTCTAGACTTAAGTGCATAGTACTAACAAATTTGCATAATAATAGTGGTATATAGCTTTAATTAAACTTTAATATGAATAAAATAAATTTAAATTGTAATTTATCTAAAATGTTAAATAATATACATATTGGTGTCGCACCAATAAAGTAAAGTTGTGCCGCCTTTTAGGCTGATGCTAAATGTGAGCTCAACTTTCAAGCAGTTGCCTTAAAGTATGCAACTTTTTTAAAAATGTTCAACAAGGAAATTTAAGTGGAAAAATTTCGTTGAAACTTGAAACTTTATAAAAATTATATTCTAGAAAATTCAAACTAACAAGTATTCAATATAAGTGATACCCTATAAAAATTTTAACTTTAGCAAGTATTAAAGAATTTCAAAGCAGTTCGTATGAAATGAAGCCATCCAACTGTCAATTTGTACAACAGTAAAGCAACAATTAATATAAATAATTGATAGCTATTGACATTGCGCACCCTTTACATGCTTTAATTTTTAAACAGACGCCAAATAAAAAAAAAGCTAACATTGCGCAGCTCAATTATTGTTGCAACATTGTAACAACAACCACAAACACAAAGGGCAGTTCAAATCCAATTTCCGTCAAGAAAAAAAAATACAAAGTAATAACAAATAGAAAACCTCACGTTTGGGTCAAAAGAGTTGAAGAAAAGTGGTCAAGTGGACGCAGATAAATGCGAGGTCAATTATACGCGCAATTGGTAGCAACATCGTACAAGACAAGTGCGACTACAAGAAAAGGGTGAAACACGAAAAACACAACATCGCACAACAACACACACCGCACTTAACCACATTAACATTTAGATTAACATTAACATTAGCTGTAAGGCAGCGAGCAGCCTCTGGCTGTACGCATTTAGGCAGAGATTAACAGTTGGTGGAAAAGAGCAATTAACACGGTGAGGTCAAGTCGTGCCCGCCAACGGAGCCCCATTACAATGAGGCAAGTGTTACATTGCGCTACAACCGTCGAAATATGTATTATCATATTTCTTCTTATGTCATGTGTTCGGTGTGTTTCGGTTCCTGTTTCGCATGGCGTTTCATCTTCATCTGGCGAGCTGCGCACTTGTCTCAAATTTGGTGTCTGACACTGAAATTTGTCTCAGGCCCGTCCCAGACAGGCAGCTCTTTTGTTTTGCTGCCAAATAGGCAATCGGAAGTACGCCACAGCAAGAATGTTGATGAAGCTGAAGCCCACAGAGAAATATGTGCGTACTTCTGCTTAAAGGGGACTATCTATTTTTAACATGCTCAAGTACTCTAGAAGTCAACTTAACTTTGCATTTTTTATTTGGTTTTTATTTCTATAACTGTGTGAGCGTGCTAAGCAATTTGGCTTACCCATCTGTTTATCAAAGTCGCAATGACATGGGCTGAAAGCGGCTAGATTAAGGGATAAATTATTCTTGTAGTAAGCTATAACAACAAAGGTATTAAGAGTAGGGTAAAGATTCAGTGGTAAAAAGTCGAGTTGGCTTTAATCAAAAAATAGATTAAAGCTATTTGCACTGTCTAATATGCACTTAATACAAATTTAATCTGCTTAAAATATGAATAAGATATTTTAAACAATTTTACTTTAAAGTTATAATTAATGCCATAAATCGAGCAGTAAATGAAATATTAAAATGGTTAAAGCAATTTTTTGATTAAATAAGTAGCTGAGCTTTTAGTTTTAACTCTTATTTATTACTGTTACTATTTGTTTTAAAATACTAAATTTAAATCCAATCTTTCTTATTAATAAATGATTAATGATTTAATTTACTTTCAAGAATTTTTCATACTGTCAATATTTCTGAATGTAATTTTAACATCGAAAGCTCTTTAGCGGTCGCTTTTATTTTCCAAGCGCCATTTGCGCCCAGTGTCATTTGAGTATTCACTAATAAATTGTTAAAACTTTGCGTTGACTAATTTGCTCGGCTTTATTTTTTTATTTTTTCTTGCGCTAATCGTCGGCTGTTTGTCTAAATTAATTTGAGCTAAGCCCAAGCTCATTTAAATTAATTTAATTCAATAAAAAATATACTTATTTATGTATTGTTATATAAAAACGACGTCGAGACATGGCTAAAAAAGCACTTTCACCATAAATTAGGCAGTTGGCACATTTCTGTGTCTTGATTTAATAAATATTTATAGTTAATTATAGACGGTGGCTGTGGATTGATGGATCTGGTACATTGAAAACATAAGAAAAACGTACGCCCAAGCATCTGCCAACAATTTGAACCTTAACCTGTAGCTCGGAGATATTTACATTACTGGCATTCCACATATTTGATATTTGCATAAGAAATTTTATGTTCGCCAGGTTCATTCATTAGCTAAGCAAACTCTTCATTCGAGGGGGTTTCCTGTTGCCAGCATCAGCATCAGAATCAGCACGAGCATCACATCTATACTTATTCATAATATTCACTGACTATTCAAACAACTCAATTTAAAGCAATTTGCACATTTTGAAGCTATTTTGGTGCGGAGTAAAAATCTAAAAACTGTAATCGCTTTTTATTGTCCGTCTGACAAGAAGTAAATACCATAGTAATGAGCAATAACAAAATATAATAAAATTATTCGAAATTATTTAGATATGGTTTTAAGAAGACTAGGTGATACCTCGTGCTTATTTGAATTCAATCTATATTCTTACAAAATATCAAAAAAGTTTTATCAATCTCAAAAATTATAAAATGATTAGTTTAAAATTTTTTAAAAGCTAGTTTCTATTGCAATACTAAAAACTTTATTGAAAAACGAACTGATTTTTTTTTTTGCTTAAACATAAATAATAAAAATTCAAGTCAAATAGTTAGCATGGTATTATTATACTCTCGTTATCTGCATACTTTCAGCTACAGGGTATTTATGAAATGACAACAATGCTAGTAAGATCATTATCATTGAGATTATTTATATGACTTTGTATCATTAGATGGCCAAAACTTAATGTACTTATCTGCAAAAAAAATAATGAAACAAAAATAAAAATGAAAAAGAAGATGATAGCAAAAAATGGCCAAAGACTTGCACTTAACATTGGCGAGCTGTTAATTGCTTGGCCTTTGAATCGGTAGCTGGTGGCTGAGACTTAAGAACTGAAAAGGTCAGCTTTATAAATAGGTATAATACAATTACCAATTATAAACAAATATTGAAATAAACGCTTGATTAACGCCAAGTTCAAGTTGAGTAATTAGAAAACAATGCGTAACGTGCAAAATTATTATTTATGGATTTTGTCTTTAGCCGGAATTGCAGCTGTGGGCGTTTTGGCTTTCAGCCAAATTGCCAGATGGATAGCAAATCGCATGATATTTGATATTTGCGTTTTGTGAATTTTGGCAGATTAAACTTAGCAAAGCTATCATTAATTTAGCCGCTGCATGTTGACGCATTTTCTTAACGTGGCCAAAAGCAACCGGTGCTACCCAGTTTTAATTGATTACTGACAAGCGAAACGGTGCATGTTAATCGATAATTTGGCGCCACTGAAGCACCACTGAAACCACCGACAAACGTGCTTTACATGTCCTTGCCATTTGGCCAAGTTCATTAAACCACAACTGAAACGCAATTAAGTCATAAGCCAAATCGCAAGAAATCAAATCGAAACCAAAAAATGTTATCATTAAAATGCGTGCGCTTCGTGGGGAGTCTGCAGCCGGAAATATTAAAAGAGAAAAACACAATACAATGAAATAAATACAAAAAACAAAAGTAAAGTAAATTCGCCTGTTGAAATCATCAACTATTTTGAAATATTTATTAGCTACTGCACCCGCGGCCGCCGTCGCCGCACAATAAATACAAATGTAGTTAACTCTTGTTAAAGGGCCTTGCGCTCTGCACACACACACACGGCGTATACGCAATTTTATAGAAATATTTTACTTGCCGCTGGCCAATTATATTTAGGTCTTTCATCCATTTTGTTTAACAAAAAAAAGCCAAATGAAGTTGGTTCGGATTTTAAATTACATGCTCAATCTCTGATCGAGGCAGCTACAAAATATGTTGCAAATAATACGCATAATTAACAAATGATTGTCTGGATTGGGCAGCCAAATGAATGGGGCGTTCCCAGTCTGCCAACCAGACATAAGGCAAATACCACAACGAGCTCAGCAAAAAAAAAAAAAAATTGGAATGCATACTTAATGTTGCCAAATGCAAGGCTAGGAAATACCAGCACCCAAAAATATTTTAGTTTTTTTTGCAAAAGTAGTGAAGAAATATATTATATATATATATTTATATTTTTATGAATATATATAAATTGTTGTTAAGTTCTTAAGTACATAATTCATAAGCCTAAAATTGTGATCTTCCTCAAAATGAGAGCTGTCATTATGATGGACTTATTCATAAAAATGATAGATAGTTAAAAAGTATATTAATATAAATTAAGACAAGTTTGCTGTATTTAGAGTAAAAATTAGCATGTTCCTCTTTGACAATATATTTTTAGGTGGATATGTTATCTAATAGATTTCACGATATGGTTATTATAATGGAATTAGCTAGTCGGGTCAACAGCCTGAAAGCGGTTCGAACTTAATTTAACTAACCTTGAGACAAACAATTAGTTTATGAACCAAAACTTTAATTTTAAAGCGACCTCAAAAAACATTTAATGAATTTAGATGGGTTTTTTGTATTTTAATAAATATATGATAGACGTATATAATTATTTTTTGTTTAATATTTATATTGAACAAGTTTTTACGTGTTTTAAGTATTATTTACGACTTAAATATTTTCGATTATATTCATTACAAAACTTATTTAAACAAAATATCTTTCAACATCGGTTATGTTTTAACCTAATTTAAAAAAAAAATTTGTTCGAATGTGGGATATTCCCTCTTTTGTGAATTGTGACCGGGTATCGCTGAAAAACAAAATTGAAAAATCAAGTGCAGCGCACTCGAATGTAGTCAAAACCAAAAGCCAAAAACCAAATTCGAAGGTCAGCGCCGAGGCATGCAACAATTTGGTGGCGTCGCTCGATTGGACATGCTGCAGTAAGGCCCCCGCCAGCTGTCTCTGTTGTTGTTGTTGTTATTGTTGCTGTTGTTGGCTGCTGCTGCTGCTGTTGCCTGGCGGCGCATTTTATTTCTTCATTATGTACGAAACAATAAAATTTAATTGAACGTTAAATTTAAAACGTAGCACGAGTCGGCGGCGGCGGCGGCGGCAGCCGCTGTGACTAAAAAGGAGCAAATTAACTCATTGTTGCAAAAAGTTATGCAAATGGGGCGTAAGGTGCCGAGCAAATTAAAATGGCATTAAAATTTATACGCCAATAAAAATAAAAGTCTGGAAAAAAATAAAACCAAAAATGATGACAAAGGAGCGCTGTGCGGTAAAAGTGTCGATTGGTTGTAAATAAAATACTCGTTAATTTATGTGGGCGTATTTAATTTTTTTTTAATATAATTTGTACCTTTCTCATGCATATGCAAGATATTCCCCGAACTGCAACCATATGCTATGTAAATTCACATTTATGCCTCGGTGGGAATATCCAAGTGCAAGGGAGTGTTATTATTTTAAAGAGTTTAAATTTTAAGAAAAAATAACTATTATTTATTATTTAGAACTTGAATTTTTCAAGAAACTGAACGAAAATTATGCAGCGAACATATTTATGGAACACTTAATGTTTTTACATTTTTTTTTTAAATTCGGAATGTTTTAAATAGGTTTCTTTAAAATTTATATATATATTTTTTCGTATAACGCCTTTCTACTATCTTTAAATTGCGTCCACATTTCATCTTTTTCACTCTCTGATATTCTTAGTATTTTCTTCTCATTTGACCTTATATTCTTGGTTTACATTGCTTGAATGAAAATGAAAATCGCATAGAAAGGCGATATTTAAGAGCGACACACCCGGAAACAAAGAAACTAACCATTAGAACTCATTTTTCTCAAGGTTAGAATTAAAGATAAAAAATATGCAAACATTATACTATATAGTTCTGATATGTAAATGTCTGTATGCAAATGAATTGAACCACATATGATAAGCGCTGACAATTAAGTGTTGATGAGAAGATCAGCGGGGTCTTTAAAATATTTTACAACAACCAAAAATATCTGAGAATACCTGCACAATTACAAAAAGCGACCTTCGATAAAAGATCATTAATTATATGCCGAGCTTTACAGGGTTAGTTCAACGAACAGTGAACGCCCCAAAATGTGCAGTGATAAAACACAATAGTAGAAGAAGAAGAAAATGAAGATGAAGAGCATTACCATGATCTATTATACATAATACATGATATATGCTGTGATTACCGAACATAAAACTAATATGCTGACAGTTAAGTGGAAATTAATGAATGCTGCACTTCAATCTTTTATTGTGCTGTTCAATAATCGTATATATATATCTATAGTTATATCTATGTAAATATAATATATGATGTTTATGTATTTATTAGTGAGGTGCTTTGTGTGTGGCGTCTTTGACGAGTCATCGAACCGCTGTTGTTGTTTAATTTATGCATCGGATTGTTGCTTACAAAAAGCTCAAGAACTGATGGCTTCAATCAACCGACAAAAGTGTCTATTTGGTGTATCGTGTGTAGGTTGTGTGCAGCTTTCGTGTACGTGTGTGTGTGTGTGCGTTTAACTCAACTCTGATTCATGTTGACCTTCTTTGGGTCTATTTAGTCTGACTTTGTCTCGGCTCAAATGAAATACATTTTACACATTTCGTTCGTAATGAATTTAGTTGCCAAAGTCACTCAAATTAGCACAAAATTAGCTAAAGAAAAAAAATATATAATAAAAATAATTTTAGTTGCTCTCCTCGTTTTAGTCGCAGTCACAGGCAATTTACATCGTCCAACGAAAGCCGCCAACAATCGCTCATAAATTCTAGTTTTAACTTCCAACCGCAGCAACAAGTTTCTAGCCACATTTATTGTTAAGTTTTTTTGTTTTGTCTGCCTGTTGTTGTTGGTGTTGTTGGTAAAAACCCGAAATTCACATCCGCCTACAGAAGCGTTGCCAGGTGGTACCTGGTCACCGACTCGAGTTTAGCTTCACCTGGTTCATCATCTAAACGGCTGCGAATTTAGATCATCTCTAAGTGGGCGAATCTTAAGTTAGGAATTTTAAAAGCTGCGCTTATGATAAACAAAAGTGTGCGATTAACAGTTAATCTACATAATGTAATGATATTCAATTTAAATTAAAACAGTAATATATTTATTCTGTTTATATAATTCTGTTTACTCACTTTTAAGTGCAATACAATAAATTAGATTGCCATTTTATGACCAAGTTCATAATAATATAGTAATTGTAAATGACAGAGATAGTTAACGACAATTAAGAGTTACTCGAACCACTTAAGTCCCACCCTTTCATATAAGAAATAAAAGTTCTAGCTTAATATTTCTCTTCTCTCTTCTCTCTCTCTCTCTCTCTCTCTCTCTCTCTCTCTCGCGTTTCGACCTCATTAGATCAACTTGGCGCGCGTTTTAACCATTTTCTAATGAGTTTATTCACACAGGTTGCGCCCCATTGGATCTGATCGTGGGCCTTAACGCTGCCAGCTGTGGTTGCGCAGGCGCCATTTAAACTGGGTGGGGGAGGGTCGAGGGGCATTCATTATGGTTGCACACACAGCTGCAACAGCTGGGTGACTGCCTGTAATTATCAAGCAGCCGAATATCATTTTAATTGTCTAATGTCTGCCCGCAGCCGGCATTTGCCATTTTGCATGTGCAATTAACACCGTCGTACAATGCGTGCAATGCGCAAGACCTGTCCAGAGCTTAGAGCTAAGAGTCCCCCCCCTGCCCACACCACCCCCGAAACATTCCAAACTGCTGATGATGCTTAACCCCAGCTGACGCATTGACGTGCAGCTGTCTGTTGGGGTCTGTGCGGGCCGTCTGTCCGGGCCGTCTGTCCACGTCTGTCAGTGCCTGTCAAATAGCTGCATAGAGCTCCATTCGTGATGGTCTCTTGGTAAACGCCTCCTCCAAAGCCATAAAAGCCAACCTGAGCTGAGGAGCTGTGCTGTGTTGGGAGCTGTGGCCCGTCTTTTGTTCTACGTTAAAACTCTTTCATAATGCTCCATTAAATTTTATGCTTTCATAGATCAAGATGAACAAATAAATTTGAGACCATGTGACGAGTTGTTGTTGCTGTTGTTGTTGTTGCTGCTGTTTTACCGTTTGTGCAGTATTTCTTTTGTTGTTGGAAGGTCTGCGATCGCTGCCCAACCAGCCGTTGAAATGAACTTGAGCCCAAGCCCAAGACACATCAGTTTTGGGCTCAGTTGTTGTTGTTGTTATTGTTGTTGTTGTTGCTGGTTGGTTGCTTCGTTGGTTTGCTTTGGTCCATGGTTTATTTGTTGGCCCAGTTTCGTGCGATGCGCCCCAGCTAAAGAGGTTTAAGCCATTCTGAACGGAAGCGCTTTGTTTAACGCGCCTTAGACATTGCAATTTTTCTTTGCCCAGTTTTTGGCAATGCTGTCTCAGTTCTCTGCACAGTTGGTCAAAATGCAAAGATAAATAATATTTAAATTTAATTTATTTTTAATTTTTTAAAATGCTTTTTTATTAATTATATATGGCTTAAAATCAATAATTTTGATGTATTAATAATTAATACTTCCGTTTTCAGCTAGCGAAATAAAAGTGCATAAATAGTAGTAAATAAAAGAAAATGATTACTGATTTAAAACATTTTTTTTTTAGTTTTTGACAAGTTCAGTTTTTTCTATTCAATTTAATTGTTAACATTTCTGTCTTAATACAATTTTTTTTGCAATATTATTCAAAAACAAAAAAAAAATGTACTTTGTCCCACTGTGCTCCGTTCTCTGGCCGCGGATCTGAGGTCTCTGGGTCCCATAGCACTTGGTTCACATTTGGCTTTTGCCGTTTTGTTTATCGGAAGCGGTCGTCGACGTTGTCGTTTGGTTGAGCAACTGTTACCAAATAACTGGAATCATATGGATTTATGATAGAACCGTATTGTGTGCGGTGTCTCTCTCCACATCATGCGGCATCATTACCCATAAAGATGCCAACCCTTTCTAATTGGCTGCTGCCCCGACAGCCGAAGGACAGTTGAGAATTTTTATAATCATTTTGTATTTTGCATTGTTTTGCATTCAATTCAATTAGTTCATCCACAGCAAAATTTAAGATGTTTTTTATATGCTTTAATTATATCATAAAGGCTTTGCTTGAGATTGCCATAAAAATTATGATCACTGGGTGTGTATTTGGCTTAGTTTATTTTGTTTTTATGGCTGCTCGTAATTTATAATTATTTAAGTGTATCTGCCGGATATTGAGTCAGAAGCTTCCTCGAAGCGAAACAGAACTTGGATCATATATTATGATCAACTGTGAATATTCTGCTGGTATTCAATTCGGTTGACGTCAGAGATAGAGCGGGCAAGAGTGATCAGATCCGTGGCATTCCTTGACTTGATTCATTGAGTTGAGTTCGATTGCTTATGGCTTTATTTTGTCTGCGCTGCGACGTTGTCCACTTCATTTGCTTGGCGATTATCTTTGGGGCGCTACATTTGTGTTTCATTTCACTTTTGTTTGTTTATTTATTGTTGCTGTTGTTGCCGTTGTTGTTGTGAGCAGGAGGCGTCAAGGTCAGACGTGACATGCACAGCAACTTGAGCGCCACTCAGCCAGCGGCGGCGTCTGCGCATCAACATGAGCCGCCACAGTCAGCACCGCCAGACACATCACATCAGCGAGCCACCACGACACCAACTTCAACATTGCCTCCCGACCAACACTTGACCGGGTCGCTTCGCATCGCATCGAGTCGAATTGAGGCTGTTGAGGTCGAACAAAACGCTAAAAGCCAAAGAAATCAACGCACGCTTCTGTCTCGAGTCTGAAACGGGATTTGGCTGCAAGTGAATTATTTTGTCACGCCAATGTGCATGTTGTAGGCACACAACAAACCCAAAACGATGCCTATCAACAAATTGACCCTCATACGGCACACAATTATCCAGAGCAATTCATTTCGTTCGTTTATTGCATTCCAATCAAAGCAGCTGCACTCGGCTAAAACTTGCTAAAGCAATTAACACTTTTTTTTTATTAAATTTTAAGCTCGTTTTCTCTACTTGAAACTAAGGCAGGTAAACATTTAAATGTTAAATGCAAGTATAAAATGAGAATTTGGTTTTTAAATTTTTATCTATTATCAACAAATTTAACTTTTTTTAAGATTTATCCTACACTCTTCTGCACTGTCTTTAACGCATTTCTTACATTACTTCATTAAAAACTGTCAGAAAACGGCTTTTGTAACTTACAACATATTGGAATATATATATTTCAAAAGTTTTGAAAGCTTTAAACAATTTGAATTTAAAGAGCTTCATTAAATTGAGCTTAAAGTTCAATACTTAAATCCAAAAATTGTATATATACTATTGTCTATTGTTTTCGGATCCCCACTTTTAACTAATATCTTTCACGTTTTTTTCAAAATTTCCAAATCAAACGCAATTTGATGTTTAATGCACGACTCAAAATGCGACTGCTCAAATTCTCACATTCAAATATCAGATTTTATTAGTTTAATCAAATTTACGGTGTTTTTTTGGGGATTTCTTTTTATTTTTATCTTCTTTTTTTGTGTTTTAGTCAAACGAGTTAAATTTCATTTTGTTTGTTTGTTAGCTGCTGCCAGATTGTGGCTGTGGCCAATGCCACATTTTTCTTTTTTTTTTACAGTCAATTGAATTACGCAAAGTTCAGAGTTCGACACAGTAGCCGGGTTTGGGGCAGCATTATGTCGTCTATTGGCCAATTCGTGTTGCCAAACTGTTGAAGTTCTCTAATAAGATAATTTGAAATGCGCCAAATTGCAGTTATTTATGAACTGCAAGCAGCACGCAAAGTAGTTGAATATGTTTGGGGCGCAGCTGGCGCCAAAACTGGCGCCAAATGAATTTTTCAAAAATGTTTATTTGACACTTGATTTTTTCGGGTTTTTTTTTCAATATAAATATTTTTTTATATTATTTTTAGTTTTAGTTTTTTATTATTTTTTTTCGATCATAAACAAGTTTTTTCACGGGCTACTTAGGCTGTGTGTGCGTGTGTGTGTGTGAAACCAGTTCAGTGCTCAGTGATCATAATGCTTGATTGATATGAAACTGATCTATTAGTTTTGAAGTCGCATCAATGCAAATTAGTCACAAAAACATAAACAACAAGTCAAGAATTCACGAATTCAAGTTGAAGAATTTAACAATTTTGACGACGCGACACCGCAACCGAGAAATATATTTTTCTGTTTGTCGACTCGTCTCTGTTTCTCTCCTTGAGCGGGGCCTTTATTAATTAGTGGCGTCTATTTTGTCTAAATGTTCTGTGCAGATGGCAATTGGCCACGTTTGCGGCTGCGTTCCACAGACGTGTAAAGTGATCAACTTTATGTAGCTGACCGCCAGCGAGCAATGGGGCGTATGAGCGATGTTCGAACCGCAACGCGTTTACTTTTAATGTCGCTCATTATTTACGCATAATAAACAACACACGCTGGCCGGCCACATGTGGCCAACAGGCCAACCAGTAACGTGGCCCAAAAGCCACACACATTGCCGCACAGCGTGTTGCCTTTTCCACATGTCACTGTGCATTGGCGTTTCGGCGTTTCCGTTCGGCTAACTTCAGCTGACTTCAGCTGCTGCTGCTGTTGCCAATTGTTGGCTACCCACACCCGCATCTTGTGCATTAGTCCGGCTTTTGATGCTGTTGCGTCACTTCACAGAATACGGTTTAATTCTAAACATGACATGAACATAATAATAACTGCAATCAAATTGATTTATTTAGGCTAGCAATTTATATTTATTCGATAAATTTGTACTTATTTTGATTTATTTATAGCCATGAACTGAAGGTTAAGTCTTAGTCTAAAAAGTGTGTTTCAAAAATGAGATCTATGGGTCCTACATTTTCACATGTCAAAATTTTTCTCTATTTTGCATGATTATTGAATAGAAAAATTTTTTTGACCGCCTCAGAGTAAGGCTAAATTATGTCTTTTACATTATTTGAGGCCACCAAAATCGATTAAAATTGCAAACTCGCAATTTAAAATTTTGATAAAAATTTTTTTTATTGAAAATGCATAAGGGGGAGTACATGATTTTTTCAAAAAAATCAAAAAAATTTTTTTTCAAAACTGCATCGATTTTAAATGTGGAAACGATGTTAATGAAAATTCTTGAACAGAATGCCATCAAACATGAAAATCGGTTAAGTTTTGACAATTTTATGGGTATTTAAAATATGACACCTATGGGTCAGAAATCGTTACATGTCAAAATTTTTCTCAATTTTGACATGATTTTTGACAAAAAATTTGACCCCCTCAGAATCAGGTCAAATGTTGTTTTTTATACTATTTATGGCCAGTAAAATCGATTAAATATGCTAACTCCGAAATTTAAATAAAAAAAATTTTTTTTTCGAAAATGCATAAGGGGGGAGTACATGATTTTTTCAAAAAAATCAAAACATTTTTTAAACTGCATCGATTTTAAATGTAGAAACGATGTTAATGAAAATTCATGAACAGAATGCCATCAAACATGAAAATCGGTTAAGTTTTGACAATTTTATGGGTATTTAAAATATGACACCTATGGGTCAGAAATCTTTACATGTCAAAATTTTTCTCAATTTTGACATGATTTTTGACAAAAAATTTGACCCCCTCAGAATCAGGTCAAATGTTGTTTTTTATACTATTTATGGCCAGTAAAATCGATTAAATATGCTAACTCCGAAATTTAAATAAAAAAAATTTTTTTTTTCGAAAATGCATAAGGGGGAGTACATGATTTTTTCAAAAAAATCAAAAAATTTTTTTTCAAAACTGCATCGATTTTAAATGTGGAAACGATGTTAATGAAAATTCATGAACAGAATGCCATTAAACATGAAAATCGGTTAAGTTTTGACAATTTTATGGGTATTTAAAATATGACACCTATGGGTCAAAAATGTAATTTATACACAGAAAGTGTTAAACAACAGATTAATAACTATTTTACGCAATTCACGTTTTTTCTAATATATATAATATATAATAGATAGAGTGATAAAATCTTACAAATAAACATTTTTATTAGCCTTGCTATTAAATAGTTAATTTTTATTGATAAGTGCTTAATTTTACTCATTACTTGATGACATTTTCTAACGCTAGCATATCTTGGAAACTTGCACAAAACCACTTACAAATGTGGCATCGTTTGAATCACTTTATAATTTACTTTATTCTAATTTTTTAATAGTGATTATTTATTATTTAATATTCTCAATCATGAGAAAAGCTGATTTAAATTTATTGCTCGATTTTAAAACTTTTGCGACTTATAAGTATATCCGTCACGCCCACATTTTTTTATTCCAATCACAAATCAAAAATAATATAAAATTTATATACTCATAAATAAATACGCAAAGTGCAGGTTTATTTGACTTCTGATATTTGCAAATAATCCCATTGTCTATCATATTAGCAGAAATTGCTTGCAGTAGTTTTTACGAGCCCAGCCTAATGGCAGGTCTGAAATAACTGTTGATCCATAAAGTGCCTAATGTAGCTATTCGACAGCTCTGGGGCAGCTTTAGGGCAATCACTTAGTGATCAGTCGATGGCATTGCCTGTGGAAACTACGTTGAGCATTAAAGACCTTCGTGGCTTAAAGCGTGAAAGGTTTTAGAGCCGATTAAAATGTGATCAGTTGCTGGGGGGTGATTTTCTAAAATGATTTATCGAAACATTCCCTATATTAGCCATTAAATATTGCCTCGAACCGTATGACAACTCTGGTCAGATATTTGAACTTTCAAGAGCTTAAATTGTCACAGCTTGAATTTCAGGCGTCTCGTTTACGTGCTTGGCTTTCAGCCAAATCAGCTAAAAGCAATTGGCTGATACACGCCCACACAAATCACAACTGCCCCCGCCCCACTCCCTCTCGCTTCGTGCCGCCCCTTTACATTTGATGAGCTTTATTGACTGCTGCGGTTGATGTCATAAGCTATTTATTATTTGTTTTGCTCATGCGCTTTAATTCACTTTCGGTTTCTGTTTTATTGCTTTTGTTTGCTATTTAACTTTATTTTCCTCGCGTTTCGTTATTGTTTACTCATTTCATCAATCAAAGTCACTGCCACTGCCACTTGGCTTGGAGGCTTCGCTTGCGGTTCGTTTTCTTGGCAGAGTGTCAATGTCCTTGCAACCGCAAGTGTAACAAATTTTAATTCGAATTTCAGTTTTAAGCGAATGAAAAGCCTAAAAAAAAGCTGCTGCCTACAACGAGAGTATTCTTATTGTAGTCAATAAGTTAAGCTTTGGAATTTAAGTAGGTTTTGGTTTTCATGATATTCAATTAATAAATATTTATACATTGACTTTTTGTTAGAATTGGTATTACCAAAAATTAATCGTTTAAAGTTGATCTTAAAAACTTATTTTAAATTAAACGGACTTATTTAACAACTTTCAAATACTTTCAAAGCTCTTGTCAGTATTTATTTAATACTGGGAAAACATTTTATACAATTATAATTGCAAATTTTAAAGCAATTTAAAGCTGTTTTAAAGTTCCGTTTTCAATTAAAAGTTGTTAAAAACTATTTAAAGCTAAGATTTTTTTATAATTTCTAAACAGTAATAGATAGATAGAATTTAAATTCACTTAAGACAAACAGATTACAAAAATGTGAGCTTTTAGTTTTGGGCAAAACTTATTAATTTTTAATGTACATTAAGTTTAATATCGATATATATATATATTTATAACTACATATACCAAAGTATTCTTAAAGCTTTCGTGCGTGCTTTTAAAGTTTTTTTTTAGGCTTTGTGCTTTAAGTGTAATAAATAGTACCTTGTTTAAATAAATTCGCTTCAGCTATTCAAATTGTGTGGGAAAAAATATGTTTAACATAATTTTAATAAAATTGTCACGCTGGAAAGGGCTCTTTGGCATGAGCAGTTCCGCATTGAAAATAGCTGGCGATTATTGCTTATTATAAGGTGGAATTTAATTGTATTAGCGTGTGAAAAACGGAGGACACGAACGCACTTAAAGCAGACCAGGTGTAGAATTACGAGCAATTTGTCGAAGCGTAAACAAAAAGACAAAAAAAAAAACCAAAAAAACAAAGATAAGGCAAATAAATTCAAACACCGTCAACGGCATTGAAAATAGACATAAAAGTGGGCAAAAACATGTTGAGATGCTATTTCGCACCTTCTGTGCGCTGTTAATTATTATGGAATCTAATGACAATGGGAATGGCTATAAGCATGCATATAATTCTTTTGTCGTGCCGCCCCAAAGCACGCCGGGAATCCTTATGCCGATCGGCTGATCTCATTTGCGGGTAGTTTAAATGTAAATTTAATCAATATGCAAATTTCATTAATTTCTTATTGAGTTTTTCGCTTTGCGTTCTAAAGTATATTTGAGATATTGATACGGCTATGATAAATGCAAAAAAAGAAGAGAAAAATTTTAAAAAAATAAAACAAAAGCCGCTGAATTGAGGAAGACAAACGTATATCGATCAAGCTGAGCGTTAGAGCAAGTTATTTATGCAAAATGAATCTATGCTCTGGCCAAAATTAGCAAAATTGAATTGGTTAATTAATAACAAATGAATGGATATCAATTTTCAGCTCGTTGCGTTAATAAAAAGAGCGCATAAAATGCCAAATGATCAAGTTATAAGCATAAATATGCATAGATAACGTATATAGTTCAGTAATCAGCGTTATCTGATTCTCAGCCATAAAGTTCAGTTTGGCAACCATTAATTTCATATTATTGATGGCACACTTCTGCAGAATTCCATTTCGATATACAACCATAAAATTCTTTTTTAAATAAAATTTGTAAAATATAACATTTGTATACCCTTTTTGAATAATATGGGAAATGGATGTATAAAGAATTAAGGATTAGGATAAAATATATAATTATAAATTTTTTTAAATTTTTTTAGCAGTTTCCACAAAATTCGTTAAATTTATTTAAAATTGTTAAAAAAAATCTGATACTTTGTATGAAATTTTTTAATATGTTCCAAATACTGTTTAGATTTTCTTAATTTATTATTTATATTTACAGGGTAACTGCTAGTGAAATAAACTCGATTAAGATACTTTTACTTGTTGTTGTATGGAAACTAGTTGGAGTATTAACTTTTACTTTTGTTTCATATAATTTGTTGTTTCTTCTTTTTTTTGTTTTGTTTCGTTTGCTAGAACAGGCAATATCTTTTATTCTTCTAGACACGTTCATTAATTCAGTTGTCTCTTTATCTGTTTTTCTGCTGTGGCTATTGTGCAGCGGGTTTTGGCTGCTTTTGCACACATTTAACATGGCTTAGACATCGTGTTAAATGTGGCTTTTTGTGTGTGGGTCTTTTAAGTTTTGGCAACTCCTTTGGCGCAATGTTTATTGATGAGCGCACATTAAGCGACAATGTTTTGTTTTGACTAAAGATTCCTTCTTAGTGCCATAATTAATCACGACTAATTTGAATCTCAATGAATTCGCCACACAATTTATGCCGTGCTGCAATTGTCATGAGAATTGCATGCAAAACTCGTCTATCTCCGGTCCCCAGAGTCGGCGCATTTATAAGTGCCAAGTTGAAATGCTTCGAGTGCAGCTCAACTCAATTAAAATGTTATAAATTGCTTTCTGCACTGCGTTTACCTATTCAAAATTGCGCATACGTCGTGTGGTGCGCACGGCATTTTAATTAAAAATAAAAAATAAAATAATAGTAAAATCCAAAAAGAGCCACGATGTCTGATGGCCAAAAGGAAAAATTACTAGCAAATTTATTTAATGTATACTTTCGACTTTAATCATAAATTTTGGTTTATAGGATTTTAATGTTGGTAAATGCTAGTCGTAAATACATAACAAATTACTTTTGCTATTTTTTTTAAAATTAGTAAAACTAAATTTGTATGTGTTTTTTACTTTTAAATGAATTTTTGAATTTATGGCTATAATTACTATAATTATAATGCAAAAATTTAAATATTTTATTTCAAACGAAATTTTTGTGCCATAAATTTATTTGAAATAATTATGTTAATTTTCTTTTATTAATATCTCACCTTTGGAATCGTTAGTTATATATTCATGAATTTTTACGCAAATTTGTATTTTAATAAAATCCAGTTTGCAATTTTAGCAAATAAATATAGTTTTTTTTTGCTAATAAATATTAAACAAAAAAAATTAAAACAAGTTGACAATTCTTGAAATTTCATGCAAGATAAGCTTAACTATATTATCTTTTTCAATTAGAGGCAATTACCCAATCTTATCTTCGCGATAATTGAAATAGTATATAGCAAAGATATTGCACAAAATGATGCTTGTGTTATTTATTCTCTTTGCACAATCGTAATATGTTTTGTGTGAGGGCTCCGCCGTGGTGAGAAACGCCCCATTCGAGTGGCATTTGGTAACCAAGGCTTTTGTCTTGGCAGATTGAATAATGATTGCCATTCACACCGCGTGGACATGACTGACCTATGTTAATGCGCGTATTAACGGTTATTTGTTATTTGTCAGAGTAATCATAAAACTGCAACAAGTGACAGCAGAATTTGCAGTCTGACTCGCTTTGTTGCCTGTCAATTTTTCAGCAGTTAACATTATTTGTTGTGTTTATCAAATATTATATATTTATTTTCTGGGTGTATTTTTTTTGTATTAGTATTGGTAAAACCCGCTGCACTTTTGCAGCCTTGTAACTAAATGTTGTTAACTTTATTCTTCAGCTGCGATGCTTCAATAATTTGTATTTGATTTTATCGTTTGGCACTCGTTTTGATTGCGGCTCAGCCAGCTGGCAAAATGAGCGGGTATATTCGTTTGAATCTAAGGTATGTAACGGTTAGTAATTAATATAGTAAAGTACACTTTTGTCGCCCTCTATTTAACTTTTTAATCATCTTAGAATAAATTATGCTTAGAAAATGTGAAATTTTGTATACCCTCAAAATATTATTAGTATCTTCATAGCATTAAAAGATATCTCACAGTCGACCTACTATTAACTGCAATCATATAATCCTTTTCAATTGTTGTTGTTCTGATTGAGGCTGTGTCTGCAGCTATTGTTGTTATTGTTGCAGTTTTTTTTTATTTTTATAATCGCAATAATCCCATTGAAATCATTGAGCAAATGGGCATTTTATGCGCATGCCTGATGAGATTAAAATTTTCGAGCTACTGTGCAAAATTGCCCATTGTTATTGGTAGAGCTATTGATTGATATGCAGTCATTATGATTTTCTGCATAGAATGAGACAAATTATTATGAGCAGAATATTAAATATATATATACATATATATAAATATATATATGAACACGTGTTGACTGTCGACTTAAACTTTGAATCTTTTCTGATACTGGACATCAATCAAGCAAATCTTGAGATCTCATCCGTTCCTTATCGAAAATTATTTGCATTTAAAGCTGCTATTGTATGTTGAATTAATTGTTTGTTGTCTATATTGAATATTATTTTACCAAATCGGAAATGGAAATTCCAAAACAAAAATCAATTATCAAATATAATATCAAAGGTACAATTTGTCATAAATATCAAAACTAATCGATGAGCAATGAGCGATTTTTGATTTGAATATTATTAAAACGAGTGAATAACAAATTTTTCAAAAAAAATTTTTATAAAAACAAAAAAAAACTTGTTTGTTTGTCGCTTCAAAAAATCCAACTGTGTGGAGTCAACAGACCTAAAAAAATCCACATAAATGGCTTATAAACTTAATTGCAATCGTTAAAAAAAAGTAAATTCCTTTAATTAATTAGACTTTCACAGCGAACACAGAACGGAGGCAATCAGAACTCTGCCCATTGTGGATCGGTTTTATGTGGGTTCCATAAATAGACCTGTTCCACCGCATTCCACAAATATAGACGAGAACCCAACTAATTAAATTGAAAAAGTTGCACTCTGGGGATTTCAGTTCGACATTCTTAAGGCTGCGCTGGCCTTGACTGTGGTCAAGTCTTTTGCCACGAAGCATCCAACATGAAAATAATAACAATAACAGAGAGAGATAGTCAGAGAGAGAGAGAGCGAGGGAGCAGGTGATCTCTTGCCGCAAGGCCTTCAAGGCCGTTTGTTGACGCTGGCGTCTGGAGTGGAAACCTGATGAAACCGACAACAAAATAGAAGAAATTGCTGTATGTGTGTGTGTTTGCCTCTGTTACAAAATGTGGTTTAGACCCACATAATTAAAGCCAGCGCTACGTGTATGATTACAGCAAAGCTTTTGCTGGGCGGAACTACGCAACGAGATGACTGGCAAATGGCGGCAGCGCATCCAACTCTGAGCTCCAAATTCTCTGTGCAGGGCCAACAAAAAATTTGGCTGTGGGTCAGTTGGGGCATTAAAAACACAATAAATATAAACAAAATTTGCTACGCATCGATTTAATGCGTTGAAATTATATCAAAATGCCGACGAAAACCAGTCGCAATATCGCTGTTCTCTCGCGAACAAAGTGGTTCTAGTTCTGGCGCTGCAAATCAGAAATTTTAGATGACTTGATTATGCTCAATATATGCTAATCCCTGGCTCTTTGACGATGCGACGACAGCGACCAATTACGTCAGCTTATCGCCACGAAAGACATAACCTGCACAATCTATGGCCCATTCTGAAGATCTTCTCGGAGGGGCCACTAATCATATGCATATCCGTATTATTTTTTTTTTGGGAGGGGTTTTGGGGGGGCACAGCAGGGTGTTGGCGGCTGCAGTCAAAACAAAGAGCTTAAATTGGTTCATTGAGCATACTCTATAGCAGGTAGGGTATATTCTGTAACATAACAGAAGGTGTAAGAATTTAAAGAATTCAGCCAAACAATTACGTTCTTTATGATTGTTGAAGTTTAATATCATAGCATATATAATAATTATTTATCATTTAGAGAATATTGCATATACTTATATATAACTAATGCTATTTGGCCTATTTGCCTAGAAAGTATGCATGGGAAAATGAACAATAAACGAAATTTATAAGTGAGATTTATTTTAAAGATTGTTAAGGATACACCTTAACCAACAATTAGAAGCAAAATCATTAATTTTTAATCAAAAAGAAATCATAAAATCTCCCCATAAACTATGTATTTTAATAATTTAAATATTATTATTATAAAAATTTTTTTATTTACATTTTTTAAATTTCTTTTTATCTTTAAATTTCGTGACCAATTCCAAAATTGATGAGTATTTAATAGTCGTTGACAATCTAGCAGCGTTCTGTATATACGATCTGGGTTTCGGTTAGGCCGAATGTCTTTTGCTATACGGTAGCCCGAAGACATTTGTCAGCCCGGCTGATAAATAAAGCCGCGGTGGAACTTGATCTAAGCGTGTTTTGGAAATCCATTTACAGCTTTTATTGATTTAATGAGCATTTTAGCACCAGCTACGCATATTCTCGATTTTTCCGCTGCTTGACTTTGGTATTCAAGAATTTCAATGGAAAAATATGAGTATTCTAATTAATTTTAATCTAAAAATGTAATTTAATTATCTTACATTTTTGGGCATAAAAAAAAGACTGAAAAATTCAGAAAAATTCCACTAGAAAACCAAATTTAAAACAATGTCAAAGACTTTAGTTCCGTTTGTCATAAAACTGCCGGTACAGATCAAATTTGTATATTATGTTATTGGCCATTTAGTTTTATAGTTGTTATTGTGTCGCCGTTTTCTTCACCCACATTGTTTTGTGTTGAATATTAGCGATCTTGAAGCACAAAATCGCTAAGCTGTCAATATTTTAAACAGTTTTTATTATATTTGAGCAACCAAAAAGTTCCTAGCTAAGCGTTATTAATTATTTTTGTACCAGTTGTTGCTTCAGAACAGGATCTAGATAGGATCATTTATCCAACAATCAATCTTAATTTTTTGATGGCTTCATTAAGCAAAAGGAATCTGACATCAATTATGTGTTTATTAAATGCTGATTCACTATTGCACCATAATGATTTTAGTTAAATGCGTAATTGATGCATGTGGCTAACCAGCCCGGGAAAGATTCATGAGTAAACACTGACCTCCAGTTTGCACTATTTGACTCATGCATTCTGACACAAAAAAATACACAGAAAATTCAAAATCAAAGCCAGTTCAACAACCTGGTAACATTGGTATTCTTTTGCCGAGTGTGGTTTTATGCGGCTAATAAATGAATCTGATTCATAGCTCGTTGTGAAATCTTTTCTAGAAAATATTTTGACATATTTAAACTAATTTTATGATCATGGTTTTTAAAGTCCGCTTATGAAATGAGTTATTAGTATTTTCCCAGTTGGAAACCTGTCAACCAATCAACCAATTTGGCTTGTTACATTTTATTATTGATCTTGAAAATCAACATATAACTACGTGACACAATTAAGGTCGCACTCATATGAATATCATAGTTTACACAATTAAAGAATTCAATTTGTTTTTTTTTCCAAAAATGTGTGGGAACAAATATCATATATAGAAAATTAATTTTTATATATAAAAATTTGTTTTTTCAGATTTACATAACTTAGGCAAACTTGTTTATGTTTCATCCTCCAAAAAACTTATGATTATTATTATTTTTCTTGATTTAAATACGTTTTTAATTTTATTTCAGGAATTTCTTGCATTAATTTAAGTAGTTAAGAAAACCGGTAAAAAAAAAAAACAATAAAACTAGTTCTGATTCCAGGGTCCAAATATGGCTGGATTTGAACTTGACAAAACAAAGAATGCCGTAGGCTTATATTGAATGATCAAAGGGTTAGTGAATCTCATAAATTCTGCTGGGATTCGCGTGCCAAGTTGAGAATTAAATTCCCAATATAATTCAATGGATATTTCAAGCAAACTTGTTTTTTTTTTGTTTTTGTTTTGTTTTATCACTTTCACGGCTTGGCTATTATTGCGGGTATTATTATTATACAATATATATATTTTTTATATCAGGAATTTCTAGCTTTTATTTGGCCAAATAGCCGAAACGAGTCGAAGGCTCTGAATAATCTAATAAATATTTATATAGCACAATAACTTGTTATGATGTGTTAAATATTTAGCGAATGGGTGAAAGGAAATGCCCAGCTGTCTGCAACCTGATGAACTTTTTTATACATATATAGTCATATATATATCTAGATACATTCATATTTATAATTTCACCCAGCGTGGTCCAATGCACTCTTGAATTGAACTCGCATTGTTCAATTCTTTAATTAATAATAACCCAATTCGAACCCAACTGTAGCACAAAAGAAAACCAATAAAAAAATGAACGAAAAGAAACCAAACTGAAATGCTTTAATTATAATGTGCATTTGATTTGCGAATCAGTCTGCTATTGACCCGCCAGTAATTACACAACAACAATTATATATATATACATACATACATACATACACAGCTTTCATCACGCGTACAAAACTGTGCATTAGGGCGGCTTAGACTGTGGCCAAACCGCAACCTCGCACAATGCCACAAAGAAAATATATAAATAAAATGCTTCAGTTTGTTGCAATCGCTTTCATAAAAAAACTCAAATTGTGACTTGCACTTGGCTGCAATTGGCATCATCAACAACCGTTATGATATTGCTTGACGATTTTTTCTTGTCAACCAAAGGATTTGCAGAAAGTGAAAAAAAAGAGTACAGTGCGAAATCATTTGCTGGCTGCCTTGACCCACAAATAATCAAAATTGACGAAAAATGCTCTATAAAGCCCAATTGGCCGCATTAATTAGCCATTAATTGTTAGCAGCTGATTTGTTGTTTACCATTTGCGGATTTATCTCAAATATCAGTGTTGATTTTGGCACATGTGCAAAAATCCCTCCTAATAATTAGCATGGCCTCAAAAGTTGCATCTAGCGAGTATTTCGACAAAATTGCACGAAAATTTCGGCTTGCAACATAAAATTTTTTGTTACGGTTTAGTTTAAATTCGATGTTGTTTTTACGATATTTCAATTTCCCCATGCCGCGTGATGTTCAACACGTCTTGAGCTTGGCTTTAACTAAATTCGGTTGTTTTTTGGGCTTGTTTTTGCTTTGGCATGATCAATATTTAATTTTGTTAATTAATTGTTTTGTTTATCTTGTTTACAGTATTCGCATTTCAAACTAACTGAAATTTTTTTTATCTATTTTTGCTGATGTATTTGTATTTTCATTTGTCTTTGTTTGTCTTTGTTTTTGTTTTTGTGTCTTATGAATCAGCAGCGCGACTTTGGTTATGACAGGGCCGAATGACAGTGACGTTTTGGTAAGAACATCTACCCGGATTTGTTTGCGGCTTTAATTGCCAGCCTTTAATACATACGCTGGAATTTAATTGTTTCCCAGCAACAATTTTTGCGTGTGCAAAGTACAAAAAATAAAAATCCTAAAAAAGGAAACTTTGCAAACAATTTATTTTTTATTTTTTTTTTTATTTTTTATTATATATTTTTTTGACAAATTGCCTGTTTCGTTAAAACGAATTACCGTATAAAATGCGACTGTGGTCGGGTGTCATAAAACTTTGTCGGCTCTAGAAAATTTGCTTAGAAAAAAAAAATCAATTAGCTGCTGGTCTTCAAATCAAGCCAAATTGGGCGCAGCCCACAGAAAGACGCAGCAAAAAAACAAACAAGAATTTAAATTAAAACACAGCCTAAGCGGAAAGACTTTCGGTATGGCTGTGCTAAAAGCTCAAGAAGCTGCTCTGCTTTGATCTCTGCTCTGATCTGATCTGCTCTGATCTGATCTGATCTGAACTGCTCGGCTGAGCATGCACGCCCGCACTGAAAGCCAGCGAATTGGCGCACAGCTAAGGCTCAGGCTCTCGCTCTCTCTCTCTCAACGCTGCTCTCTCTCTGTTTCTCTCTCGCGGAGAGGCGCTGCCAACGAAAGTGAGCAAGAGCAGTAGCAGCAGCGGCGCGTCGCATCTGCTGGCGTCAACGCAGTCGCCGCTGCTGTTGTTGTCTTCTGCTTAATTCCACTTGTTCGCATCTTTGAGCTGCGACGCCGACGCCGCCGCCGCCGCTAACTATTGTGTTTGTTGTTCTGCTTAACGCTGCTTGGGTGCTGCTCAAAGTGAGGCTGCGACGCTGGCCGCGCAGCTGGCGCTTCCAAACGTTTGCTGGGCCGCATATAAAAACGCCGAACTTGGTAAAAATATTCACAATCATATTGAAGAATTGAAGTTGTTCGTTACGTGCGTTCAGTTGTGCGAGTCAAAGCGATATATATATATAAATATATCTTCACATATATAAAATCTAACTGCGTGTAAGCCGATATTATAATGTTACAATATATATAAATCTAATTTAATAATTCATCAATTCAATATAAAGACAATTTTCAACAAGTGCCAAAAAATTAAATGAACTTTAAGCTAAAGACTTTGTGCTACATTCTGTGACCAGTGATCAAGTGTCAGGCATCAAGGATATGTTATAAATATATTTTAAGGATATCAGCTAGATTTAGCTTGAAAATGTTTAACATGTGCAGCCAGTTCTACGAGTCCAACCTAAATTAACTGTAAATTGTGCCGTGACGTTATTTGTTGTTGTTGTGGTTGGAAAATTAAATTCATTTGCGGTTGATTGATTGATGGATGGTTTGATTGATTCAGCTGCCGCCTATGCCACACAATCCCTAGCTCACTGCCAAAAACTGCATGTCTCTTAGTCAGTCTGTCTGTCTGTCTGTCTGTCTGCCTCTCCGGCTTGTCTTGGCTGTGCATTGTGTTTAACTCACTTGAAATTTATTTGTTAGAGATGCGATCTGAACTTTGCGCCGCTATTGCAAAATTGCATACGGCAAAGCAACAGCTTGGCCGGTTGAGCCTGAGACAAGACAAACATTTGCAGTTTTAATTTATGTGAAAATCAGTCACTGAATTCCAAACAGCTAAAAAGCTAACCAAACAGCAGCACAAGTTCAGGCGGAAGCCACACTTTCCAGCAGCAGCAGCAGCAGATAAATTAGCATATGTCCACCTGGAACCATTAGAACTGGCCATTAGAACGTTTGTGTGTGAATTAATGTGCTGCATTTCATTTAAATGTTAATTAATCAGCATTAGCGGTGATTTTATTTTGGCTCTTTATGTCTAACAAAACGCACACAAAATGATTATCCTAAAAACAAAACAGTTCGTTGCCTAAGTCTTTTGTTTTGAGCGCCATGTCCATCAATTCCCGTTGCAAAGTGTGTCAATGATACATTTGAGACAACAACCCGAGGCCACAGATTTCCCAGAAGTCAGCAAATTATGAATCTGCGCATCAATCAGTGATAGCAAAGTTATTAAAAATTTTGCCAGCGCGGATTCTGGGCGGATTATATAGAGAAAGTATTAGAAACTCGCCAAAAATTCCAAGTTTTGTTTTGCTTTGTTTTTTTCTCTCTTATTTTTTAATGAGCGCAGCTAACAAACGAAAATCCCATAACATATTTTATGCAAATTAAACACAATAAGAACGACAACAACAACAACGAAATTCGTTGTGGTAAAACCAACAATTTTGATTTGTATTTATTTATATTTATACATCTACTTAATTTCGTGTGCTATTCGCCTGCCTGCTTATCCGTCTGTCTATTGACTTTATTTATAGCACTGAGTCATTTGGCACGCATCCAGCCAAATTTGGCTTAGATCGAAACAGCTTTAGAACTGTTTGTACTCTATCGCATCGTATATTGTGTTTATCACTTAATGCAAATTTCTTGGCAGATTTTGCTTTTCATTTTCTATTGTTGCTTCAACAATTTACGAGCCAAGATATTTTGGCTTTGAGTCAGCGGGCAGGATTTAGATAAACACACACGCACGCTTGACAAACTGGTCGTGACAAAGATAATAACAACAACAATAACAAATAAAGTGACATCCTGACTTAACTAACAAGCAAATGCAAATGAATTAACATCAAGTTTGTCAATTTAGACACTAACTTGTCAGCTGCCATCAATTATGAAATTGCCGCACTAAACGGCAAGAGGCTGGCCAGTAGCCAAAGAACAAGCTAGCCAAATGACGCCTCTTTGCGTAATCCAAGCGGCCAAACCGCTTAGCAACGCTTTAATGAATAGATGAACAGTCGGACGGACATACGGACATAGACATATCCAACAGATACATCAAGTCAAAGCAGTCGCTGCGTTGTAATTTATCTGACTTAGAATCTTTGACAAATTGCACAGCAGCCGCCCGCAGGGGGGCCCAATAATATAAATATGCTATTCATACACTCAGAGAAATATGCTGTTACCAAATTCTAGTTTAATTTCGATAAAAGATTATTAAAATTTATTTATATAATATCAAGTAGATCAAGAATCAATTATTTAATAATGCTAGAATTGATCATTAAAACTGATTACAAAAATTAATTCAAATTTTTATTAGCTAAATTTTTTATATATTTTTTTTTTTATTTTCTCTTGGTGTATCAATATATATTTATATATAATTATTTATATATACATACAATATTTAGGCATATCTTTTGCAAGTCTTTTCGGAAGTCTGTTTGGCCAAAACAAGTTGTGCGCTAGACACTGAAATTCCTTTGCGCAAACAACTTGCAGACAACTGCCCAAAAGGCTAGACTCCAAAGTAGACTCCGCTGGACAGTCACGCAGTCTGAAGCGGACTCTTGTCAGCAGCAAGTGCCATTTGCCGTGTTAACCATATTGTAGTAGTAGTTGTTGTTGTTGTTACTACTGCTGCTGCTTGTCACTCGCTGTTGTTGTTGTCATGGAGCTGGCTCATTGCAATATCCATAGCTGGCAATGCACAACAGCAACAGCAGCAGCAGCAGCAGCAGCACAGCGTGTAGGCTGCTTGAGGCCTTCTCTCAACATCTTCAGGGTATCCGGCGCGTGCACTTTTATGGCATTTTGTACGTTCCTGTTGCGAAATTATGTCATCACGATATTTTGCATTTCATTGATGACGACAACAACACCAGCAACAACAACAACAACAACAGCGTAGCTGACAGCTGCTGTTATAGCCGGCCGGCTAGCGGTTAGTCAGCAGTTTCTAATTGTTAAATGTCGTTTAGCTGCTGCGGTTCAGTAAACTATTTTTAGACGGGGAAAATTTGCTGCTGGATACACAAATCAAGCTTTGATTTCTTTTGCTAGTTATTGTTATTGATCTGGAATATCTGGATCTTAAAAATTAAAAGGTTTTGATAGTTTGCAAACAGGAATATCTAGACTTAATTTGAATAATTTAATTGGGTTTTTAGCAAACGATTTTTATATATATACTTTTTTATTTGAGAAAAGAATAAAAAATACCAATTAAATAAATAATTAAATTTAATTAAAAATATGTATAGTATTACTAAGAAATTTGTATGAAAATATTAACTTAAATTAAATATTTAATTTGATTTTAGATCACATTAGCATTTGGAATATCAAATCAAGCGCCATGTCCCGGTTTCGAAGCCCACTCGCTGTGGTCCTGCCACTCGCCACGATGCTGCTGGCCATGCATGGCGGCGTCAGTGCCAGCTATCAGGCCAATATGTTCCTCAATGGCCAGTATCAGAACGATATTAAGGATCAGGCCGAAACGCATTTCTCCGTTAATCCAGCATCGAATGTGTTCCTGCATCACGCCGTGATTAGCAGACAGGCAGCGCCGTTCCAGGCGCCAACGTATCTGCCGCCGCTGGAGCAGCTCAAGTGCACCAATGGACAGCAGTGTGTGCGCCAGGATCAGTGCCAGAATGGTTACTTTAGCCAGCAGCTGCCCAAGATTCAGGTAAGCCAAACGCCAAAAGTAGAAATCGTTCGATTGCTGCTATTGTTGTTTTTTTGTTTTTTGCTGCTGTTGTTGTTGTCGAGTCGGATTGGGTCGGTCGGCTAGTTTGCTAGCAATTGCATAATGCGCATCGATTGTGGCTCGGTTAAACCCGACATTCATGAAATATACGGGTAAATGTGGCAGGCGCTTGACAAGCGGCCGGCAGCCGGACAAAAGGCCAACGCCGAATTAAAAGCCTGTCTACGGTCTGGATAATGTTGAAAATATATATTGCAATGCGCTTGATTAGCCAGATCTGATCTGCATTTTTTATTGTTGGCACAGTTACCGTTATTTTCCGGTTTGTCGTTACACCAAACAACAACAACAACAACAAAAATATCAAAATCAAAAACAACACATTCAACCTTTCGTCGGCGGCGCATTTCGTAATAGCTGGCGAGCAGCGAGCGAGCGAGTGAAATAAAAAGTGAAGTTCATGTTTAATTGCTGCTCGCCAAGTTCGCCGCTTGCTAAAAAGAAATTTATGTAAATGCAAAAAAGTTGCTGTTGTTGTTGTTGTGCCCTTTTTTTTCTGCTGAGTGCTTGATTTTGCATATTGAGTCCATAAATAACGCAAACAAAACAGATCACAGACCCCAATTGATGCACCTGCAACTGCAACATGCAACTGCGACTCTGGTCGGGTTTTCACCTTAACGGTTGCTTGTTGATATGAGGCAGCATCTATGCAAATGAATTGCATTTGCGATCAAATTTAATAACTTATTTTGCTGCGAATGCCGCACAAAGCCAGCGGCTAACAAAAGACTTAGGCAACAAACTTGCTGCAATTTTAACAGCCTATCAAATTTAATGCGTGTCTATTCACGCTCGTGTGTGCATATAAAAAACGCATTTTATTTCGCGCTTCTATTGCAAAATCAGCCAACTGAATTATGTTTTTTAATTAAAAATTATTGAAGACGATCCATGTCTGATGCTGCTGCTGCTGCGGCGCGTCGGCAGCGGCGCCTCAAGTGCACATTTGACCCATTGACCAGCGGCGACAAGTTTGGCAACTCAAATAACAACAGCAACAACAAATGCAATTTTATTGATGACAAACTTAATTACGTATACAAATAAGCAGGCAAAGAATTTGATAGTTGATAAAAACTGCGCGACTAGCGTGTGCCCTGTAAATTTATAAGGGACAAATATTTTTTTTAAGAAATGCGGGTTATGTTGAATATAGTACAATATACAAAAAAACATATATATATATGTATTTATATATATATTTATACTCTGAACATTTTCTGTCTGACTGATTGTGAAAATTTTTAGTCCCAAGAAGCTATATACATTATAGTATTTTATTATTGTATAAAATGAGGTGTAGAAAATACTTATTTTATTTATTGTTCGCAGACTTCGGTTTAATAATCATTATAATAATAGCTTTATTAACTAAATGAGTTTTAAACATTTTAATAAGCCGTGTTTATTTCAGCAAATTGCATTTATTCCTTTTTTAAAATTGATAGTTAAACAATATCATTTAAATTGAATGCGGCAAAACTAAAAACACTTTTCGATAAAAAAAATTATATTAAAAACGTTATTTTCAAAAAAAAATTTAAAAAATCAAATTCTTTTTGGCTAACATTAATAAATTATATATAACATATGCAAGACAAATGTGTAGAAACATGTTGATCAGCCGTTGCTAATAAGGCTTAATTTAGTGTGTGCCAAAATGGGCAGCTCAACTACTTAGCTGCTTAAATTTGGTCATTAAGATGGCTTAGAGCAATGAACCTGGAAATCGGAGAGAATGTCTATAATAAGTGCGACTATTAATGGCTATATTTAGAGCTGTGAGCTGTTGGCTGCTTAGATTAATTGGCTGGCTGATTATTGAGCAGATTAAAGCCCAGCTTCAATTAGTAATTAAATTAATTTAAATGAACATCAATCAAAAGCAGCGTCTATATCTAGTTACTATAACTCTATCTGAAGCTGCTCCCCTTTCTGTGACTGTATTTGTAGCAGACAGTCAACAATTATTTGCTAACTTCAAATGTTGACCAATTCGCGCCTGGCCAATAGACAAAGATCCAAATCATTAGACAAACACTCAGCGCGTGGGCGTCGCGACGCGCTGAGTCAGTGATTTTGCGTCTGTGTGTGTGTGTGTTGGCCAAATTAGGCTGGCGGCTAACAACTTTGTGTAAACTTGACTTTGACATAGTCAACAGAGCGAGTTATGCCAACTGTTTTTCTTTTTGCCAGTTTATTTTTTCAATTTGTTTGCATTTCCTGAACAGTTCACAGTTAAACGCTTTAGGGAATCTGCTTTGTTGCCTGTTGCTTCATACAATTATTAGTATATTTTTGACGAATTCCTCAGCGCTTGTCATTATCGTTCATTACTATTAGCACATGGCGTGCCAAAGATCTTAAATCAATAATCAAACCAAATATTTGCGCGAATTTCTGTTCAAAAAATTTGCAAATTTTTTGCGCACACAAGCAATTAAAGTTAAATATATACAACAATAAAATAATTTAAAATAATAAAGTAGAGATATATTTTGAGATCGATGATGTCAAGTGCTGCATAATCATTATTATTATGATTATTATTTATTTTTATCTATGGTTGGATTTGCGTCAAACACGCCGCACATTCCGTTTGTTTTAAAGGTTTAACAACCTATGCGTCAAAATCAAATTTAATTTACTGAACTGAACCCAGCTTCCCATCCGGTTTGACGAGAATAGTTCACACGTGTTCATATTTTCCAGAAAACTGAAAAACAATTGAAAATATTATAGATAATATAGTGGGGAAAAGCCCATTTCAAATCTATCTACTTAATTGCTCAAAAATACATTTTACTTTAGAATTGCTGAAATCATTTTTTTAGTTTTTTGTTATATAAATATACTATATATATCATACGACTAAGCATAATCTATAGATATATATATGATATTTAAACAGCGTGTAAACAAGTTCTATTAACATTGATTATATATGCAAGTTTGAGCTTTACTTTCAATTTAAACAAAGCTTAAAGTGCTTTACAGTCATTTGGTTTCTTCTTTAGTCTTGGTTATAAAACGGTTTCATAAAATTCTTTCAAGCTTTATTTAGACACGCTTCGATTTGGACGTGTTACTACGCAGGCCCTATTTAGTGAGTTTCAAGAACTCATGTTCTACATGTGCTTTGACAAGAATTTCTAGTTTTCGAATACCGATTTGCTTTATTAGTCAAGGTCGATCAGCTTTGCGTTTTTGTGAGGCTGTAAAATGTGGCTATAAATTAGTTAAACATCAATTTGGCCAGAAAGGCAGAGCAGCTGTCTCTGATTGATATGGTATTAGCGTTATATAGTGCTACAGTTCATCTGTGAACTGGTTTTGTTTGGCTAGGAAATAGGTTCAATACGAAATGAATTGCATAATTAAGATTAATGGCTCAATCTTAAGACCGTTGTTAGCCGTGTTTATGCTGCACTTAAGCAGACGCATGGCCAAGCTAATTGATTTGCATAGACGTCAAAAGCACGCCTTTGGCTACTGTGACGCTTCTGTGGCTTCTACCAAGAAAGCAAAAAACTTAAATAAACATCAAAACTAGAAAAAAACAAAAAACAAAAAAAATAGAAGAAGAAACACCTTGGCGATTCTTGAACTTTTGGCCCGCAGCCACAGCTAACATGATTATTATTATTAATTTGCAATTGTTCAAATGCCAGCTGGACGTTGGCTTTAACAAATTAGCCAGCGTCGTCGAGGTGTTGCGAAGGTTCCATTAGAACCTCACAAAACCGTTTTTGAATGGAGGCGGCAAAGTTCAATGCAAATGCTGCAATGCCAACGCAAGGCAGAAAGATAATAAAAAGTAGCCGAAGACTGTGTAAGAAAAAGCATGGGCGGCATTTGTTTGGACATTATTTTAGCACATCATTTATGCAACTGCAATGGCCAGCTTTGTTGACCTTTTGCCAGAGGCGGTGGCAACGGCAGCTCGTTGACAACAACAATTGTGAGTGCGACTGTGGCAGAGCAACGATCGTTTAGGCCGCTTAATTAATGCCGATGCCAACGAGTGGCAACTTTATGGCTAACAGTGTTGGTCAAGTACGCGGCTACCACTAAACACATTGATTGATTATGCGACAAGGCAACTGGACAGCGCTCGCTTTGTATGCGTCAGTTGCCAAGTTCGTTGATGCAATCGTTTATCTTTTTATGACCGATAAAAAGTCGCACAAACAAAGGATATTATGTGTACCAAATTTATTTCAAATCAGCAGTCAGGCTTTAATGAACTGTTATGTCATTAACCAAGTTTGTTGCCTCAGTCATTTATTTTTTAGTGGCACATAAAAAGTCTTGGCTTTAAGGATATATTGTAAAGCACAGTTAATATAAATATATTTTATTTTTATTGGCCCATAAAAATGCAATGAAAAATGCAACAAAAGGATATCAAATTTTATGTGAATTCAGTTAATCTACGTAATAAATTGGGTTGATTGTGCTTCTTACTAAGTTCGTTGCCTCAGTCATTTGAATTTTTATTGGTTTACTTGAGTTAACTTATTTTTGTTTTTTAATATTAATAAAATTTTGTACTTAAAGTAATTTTGTATGCTTATTTTTTTTTGCAGAACTGCAATCCAGAATCGAACATTTGCTGCACCTATCGGGCACCACCAACCACCACAACAACCAGGAGAACGACCACAACAACCACACCTGTGCCGTTCGCCAGTTGTCCACGTGATTCGGATTGTGTGGCGCCGCAAGACTGCCGCAATGGTGAAATCAGCGCCATCAACTATGTCAAAAAGCAGGGGGTAAGTTGTGACAATAGATTGCCAGACCCAAACCGTTTAATTGGCTCAAATTGTGCAACATGCACACACACACAAAAACTAATCATTAGCACGGGCTAATTGTCTGGGCGTATCAAAAGTAACTAATTTGTTGTTGTAGCCAGACAAACACAAAAAAAAACATTAGAAAAACCAGCAACTGCATAAAATCGCATTTGGATGTGCCAATGATGTGATGCCCCGAAAACAAAGCGTTCCGTAAATAACTGCAGCAATCGCAGCACATTTCACAAGCGATACAACAACAACAGCGGCAACAACAACAACTGGCAGCCAGCGGCGGCGGCGGCTGTTGTAAAAACCCACAAAAGCTGCAGATGCAGCTTATTAGCACACAATTAGTTTACATTTTGAGGCAAAATATTCTTTTGTTGCTGCTGATTGTTGCTGCCGTAACTGTAACTAGATGCAAATTGCACTCAACTTTTGATCTATTTGGTGTTTTTTTTTTTTTTCTTCATCTTCTCAAATTCACGAAATGACGAATTGTCTGCGTTTGCAATCTGCGATTGAAATCTGATTTGACATCGCATGCAGCAGAATCCGTTGAGATGAGTCCCAACAAAGTGTGGGAGTTGTCATTTAATATATTCTTTTATTCTTTCCGGTCTCAGTGATGTAGACGAAAATCTCAGGAAATTTGAATTTGAATAAAATACAATATTTGAGAAGAGGTTTACTATTTTAAAAATTAGTTTCCTGCCAGTTTTGTTTAAGAAATCTAGTTGAGCATAATCCGGCTAAAAATAAATAACCGAAGCGATTCGGCAAATGAATGATTAACATACAGTGGAAATGCATCTGATCTACATAGTAATACAATGACATTGCCGAAGCCAGCGACCGGAGCAATGTCAAAACGAAAGACTCAGGCAACGAACTTGATGCCGTCAAGTGGCAATCAAGCAATGGAATGCAGTTGAACTTACGAGCAATGTGCATGAAATGCATTCAAGCCAAAAAAGTGTTAAATTACGGCCTACCAGAATAGTAGCCAGCTAAGTGAGACGGGTATACCCGGCCAGAGCGAGCTGGCAACACACACTTGCAGATTTATTCAGACCGGGCGCTGGCATTGCAATTGCATAATTTGTTTACATGCAACGGCCAACAAAACGGGTCAGTTGCGTACTCAACGCTCTTGTTGCCTGTTGCCGGTTGTTGCACGCAAAACAAAAACAAAACAAAAAAAAAACAAACAACAGCAAAAAAAAATCAGCACAGCAAGTGAATTATGTTGCAGACGCTGCAGCAGTTGCAGCCACGCACTTAAAACTGAAATCGTTTCAGCCAGTTGATGTTTTCTTATTCGGTTGTTTTTGTTTTCTTTTTTTTTCTGCTGTGGCTGCTCATTTCGGTGGGCCACAGCCTCATAATTTGCCTCGACTCAACAGCAGCAGCAGCAGCTGAGGGCGGGGTGCGGGGCACGACCAGGCCCAGCGACAATTACGCACCAAAAAGGTGCCTCGAACTCGTTAAGTTATGCAGGCATTGACGCCAATTGCGTGGCATGCTACAAAATGCACGCTGGGGACAACAACGAACAACGAATCAACCAACCAACCAGCAACAACAACAACAATAACAACAACGCACAAGCTGCACAGCTGTATAGACGAACCAGTTGCCGCAATGTATCCCTAATTTACAAGAGTGCGAAGAGGCAAAAATATCTTAAGTAGTTTAACAGTGAAAAATGCGCGGAATGCAACATTGCAAGGTCGTTTGGCTGGCAACCCTCTCTGTTAAGACTTGGCTGATGCCTTGAGGCAAGCCACACTGTGGCCTAGGCCAAACGGAACTCTCTCTCTCCCCGTATCTCTCTATCTCTCTCGTGGAGACATTCGCATTGCGCATATCTGATCAATTAATGTTAACATGCCACATGCCACGACGCATGCCCACTATATCCACCCATATCGGCTATTGACCGACCTTTAAGCTTCAGCATTTGCCAATGCTGATTGATAACGCGCTCGCTATTTTAATGGATCCACTGGCCGGCCAGCTGACCGCCCGACCAGCTGAACCGATCGACTTTCAGTTCCTACACACACTAGCATCGTATAATTATGCTGATGATTATGGCGCAAATTTTCATTACGTCCATTTATCATTTAAGCTGCTGTGCTGTGCTGTGCATGTTGCATGTTTTACATTTTGTAACATGCCGCATTGCGTGAACTCAATTTTTCGTCTGTGTTTTTTATATTTATTTTCCTTTTTTTTAATTTTTAGTTCCAGTTCCATGTAATTTATGTAAAACGAAATGTTTTTTTTTTGTCATCGAGCCGGTTTAACACTTGCAACTTTGACAAATTTTAAGCGCAGGATAAACCTTGTTTATTGACATTTTACATAGTAAATTAATTTAAATTTATTGCGCCTAAGAAGTTTTAGAGAAAAACTGCAGGTGAACAGTTCAAAAATCAAAAACAATTTTATTATTAAAAATATTCAAATATTATTAGGTAAAATACTGCATAATAATCAAGTGCAAATTAATTGAAACATGAGAAAGATACATTTAAATTTACTTAAAAACCTTTTATTTGGTTTGAATATTTTATATATTGGATCTTATTTTAAAAAAAAATTTTTTTCTATAATTGAATTTTCTGTTAAATACCTTTTTTCTTCAAACACATTTCATGATTAACAAAAATCATGCATAAATCAGTTTTCATTAGTTTTGTTCTTATAGATCAAATAATATATAATTAAAAGATTCTTAATCTCTTCAAGATTTATTTAATATATCACCATATTAATCGACGTTAAATCTTATATCTCTTTTAATTAAAGTATTTAAATTATAATATTTCCTAAATATTTTTCAAATATTTGCAATCTTTTTAACTACGCATTGAAATCTTGGCAAATCTTGACCATTAGCCAGTTAGCTGCATACAACCCAACCAACCAACTTGCCTTAGCGTTCTGTTTTGATGGGCATTAAGCTTTTTGCCTAGATTTGCTGTATTTGGGTAGCTAACTGTCGTGTTGAAGAGGCAAAAGCCGTAAGACAAAGCGCAAGAAACAAGCCAACAAAAGGCTTACTTAGCAAACAGAGCATGTCGAGTGGGCAAACACACCAGCGACAACAGCAACAATGATCATGATAATAATTATGATGATGAGGATGATGATGATGATGACGAAAACTAAAACTTCAAGGTCTAGGTCGTAGCCGGCGACAGCCAGAGGCATTGCGGGGCGCCAGACGCCGCCAGGCAGTCGTTGACAGCGTTTAACATTATTTTTGTTTTATTTATTTATTATTGTTGTTGCTGTTGTTGTTGTTATTGTTGTTGCTGTGTTGTTTTCTTGTATTGTATATTGTAGCAATTTGGTATTTCTTTGTCTGTCTTTGGTGTTGTAGCTCCATTATACTAATTATTATTATTATTGATCGGCTCTTCGAATGCATGCATAACATTATCAGTGATTTCTGTTATAGATCTGCGCTCACATATATAATTTATATGTGACTTTAATAACAGTTTGTGCTCCGTTGGGTGCATAATTAATAGCGCTCAAAGGCGCTTAATATTTGATTTGATTTATTCGCCATCTAGTTGGCTCGCGCTATAAATTAGCGGTTTTAGCAGACATGCATTATTTATCGTTTAGAAGACGTTACATAAACAAAAGACTTAAGCGACAAACTTGAGCCATAAAATGCTGTCGGCTGCTCAATGCACATCAGGGCCGGGCCACGCCGAGCATCAGTTGCAAGATACCAAAACCAAAAAGCACGAAATCAAAAAATTGTATTTTTTATAGGCGCATAAATTGCTAAAGTCAAAGAAGAAAAAAAAATTTATATATATATATCTACAAACAACTACGAGGAATTTAATGCTGTGGTATTTGCCACATTAACGCTGTCATAAAAACAATTTCGCGAAACATTTGTGCCATAAATTTCAATTTTACATAAGGCACAAGATGCTTACTTGACATTTCAAGAGAGAAGTCTGCAGCAAGGCTTCAATAAGAAATAAACTAACCAAATACTCCAATGATACCAGACGAAAATTGCGACAGCTTAAATTAAGATTAAGCAAGGAGCAGCATAAAAGAGTTAGAGGGAAAAATTTAATATTTATTTCAATCTATTAATTTGTACCATATTTTACCTTGGTGCTCACTAAAAGCTTTCGGAATTTGTTGATCGATTTTTCAAAATTTTAAAAAAATTGCTAATATATGTATATTACTTTACTGTTTTTTTATTAATTTGAGAAAATATGCTGTCAGATTTATCTTATGTTGTATTGCCACTTTAAGCTACTGTCAATGCAGTTTAAGGTTTTCGCTATTAGCTTTTTGGTCAGTTTGTTGCCTAAGTCATGTGTTTTTTACTTTTGTTGTTCATAATTTTTTTGGTGCAGGAACGCTTGCCGCGCCTGTGTTGCCCTGCCTCGAGTCGCTTAGCAATGACATTAAAATAAATTTCATAAAATTTCATATACTTATTGTAATTGCAACATTATTAACAAATTGCAGCGCGCCGCAATTGAGACAAGCAAACAAAAGCAACAACAGCAACAAACAAGTTGTATGGCCAACAAAATTTATTAAAAGCATTTTGGCGTCATTGTTGCTTTTGTTTCTGCTGGAGATTACATATTTTAGCTGTCGCCTGTACAAGTAGCTTCGTGCTGTTGCTGTTGTTGTTGTTGTCGCTGTTGTTATCTTGAAGCTGCAAAATGATTGATCATAAGCAAGAGAGCAAGCGACGCGACTTAATCGGCGATCAGGTGGAAGCTGAGGGCTGCTGCCTGCTGCCTGCTGCTTGTCATTGATCAACAACAACAAAATATGCCAGTTTCGCATTGTAGTTATTTTATTTTTATTTACTCTTTTTTCTGATCGGTTTGTTGTTGTTGTTGCTGTGGCTGCCTTAATGATAACATGTATTACATAAAATTTAATGCGTGCGTCTCTCGCATCATGCTCAGTGCTCAATGGTCATTGAGTGATGTCTACATTAAGATAACATTTGATTAACGCTTAATTGATGAAAATTATGCCAGAGGGTCAACTAATGATAATGATAAGAAATTAAGGCAGCCAGGAAGGACAACCGGACCACAAACTACGCCAGCGTTTTTTGCAAATTTAGGCCAAGCCTTGCCTTGGCCAACGGAAGCAGCGCATTCCCCCATTTAATTATAATTATTAATTTGTCATCCAGCGAATCTTGACTGCTGTCGCGTTTCGCTTCTCGCTTAATTTTTAACAAATGTGCACATTATTTTTTTCGGTTTTTTTTTGTGCATTTTTTTTCCCCCCAGCGCACTCGCACGCCCTGCGGTAGCAGCTGCTGTCTGTCGTCTGCTTCTTGAATTATGAGTTACAAATTGCGCGAAACAATAAAACAGAAGGTCGCCCGTTGACAACAACGCGGCCGTGTGAAGAGCCCCGGCTTGGGATCCGTTCAATTTCGAATGTGTTTCGTTTGAGAATTTACAATTCAATTCTTTTTGTGGGCGTAACATTGTGGTGTAAACATTACGATTGCGTAACCATTGCTCCGACAAACAAGAATCAACACATTATTTTTTTTTTTTATTTTGTTAATCTTCTATGGCAATGTGTGAGGAACAACAATTACACTCGGTAAAATAGTGTAGACAAAAAAAAATGAAGTGGAGAATTCAACTAATGCTATTCCACCTACATAAACTGTTAAAGCTAGAGATTGTTTTATAATTCTGTTAACAAGTGAGGATATAATTGCGACATAAACAAAAATTCAATCAGAATTAAAGCTGATAGTGAAAGAGTATTTCAAATATTTTGGAATAAAATTTACATTTTACACATTCCTTTTTACCATAAGAGTATTCAAACTTCGACACACCAACTATTTTATTTTTCTTTTATTTTTTCTATAATTTTTTATTTATTTTTTTTATTGTTTCAATAATTTTTCGAAAGCGGCACTTTGATTTGGAAACTGACTAATTGCCGCTGAATAGAGCCGTTAATGCGCACATTTATATTAATATTGATTCTATGAATATGTCTAGACGTTGTTTTATTCATTTTCGTATGATTTTCATAAATGATTTTTAGACAATTTAGTCATCAATTCAATTTTTTTCTAGTTGTTGTTGTTTTGTTTTTTGTTTTGTCACGCACCCACAAAGTTTTCAAAATGTTTTCCGTTTGCAATAATTGTTGGCGATTTTAGCATATAAATAAGCAAATTAATTGACAGGCAGCTGGCATGTGTGTGTGTGTGTTTGTGTGTAGGTGTTGTTCAGCGCACTAAAGACTTAGGCGACAAACTTGACACAGCAACAGCAATTGAAACGTTTTCGGGCTGCATTTCAAAATGTTGCTGCAAAGATTGCACCATGAAACTGCAAATTTCTGGGTTAACATTAACACTACATAGAAACCGAAAGAAGAGGCTGTATAAAATACAAAAGCAACAACAACAAAACACAATTGACTGGCAGCAGTGGCCACTTTAATGAACGGGTGGCAAGCACCACTCGAGTTGCATTTGCCAGTCTTTGTTGCTGGTAATTTAATGCGCTGCCTCATGGACTTTAAAGCACGACCCAGACACGACTTTGGCACCATCTCAGCTCAGCTGAGTTAGTGTTAATTTATGTGAACCCCGCCCCACCCCACCCCATCTCCATCCCATCGGTCTCGTTGCAATATTAACAATATCTATTCACTTCTGAATTTTGCAGTCCAATCGCTGCTATGCGCCGGAGATTTGCTGCCGCATGCCATCGACCACGCTGACCGAGGATGGCTACATCTTCAATCTGCCCGAGAAGACGTTCCCGCTGCCCACCAATCCCACTGTGCCCGCCGTGCGCACCACCCAGCCGGCCTACCGTCCACAGCCGACAACTACGCCAGCTCCGCGTCCCACCAACGAGTATCTGCCGCCGACAACCACGCGTCGTCCGGTTGTTGAGTATCTGCCCCCACAGACCACTCGTCGTCCCATCTATCAGCCGCAGCCGACGCAGCCTCGTCCCACGCAGCCACCACGCCCCCAGACGACGACACAGCAACCCTACCGGCCACAGCCCACTCAGCCGGCGCCCACACAGCCCGCCTACCGGCCACAGCCCACGCAGCCCGCACCCACCCGCCGCCCCACAAATGAGTACCTGCCGCCTGTGTCCTCGAACGAGATTCCACACCGCGAACCACGTCCCACGCAGCCACCACGCTACGAACCGGACCGTGTGCCACAGCCGTCGAACGAGAAGCCCATCTACCGCGGCGAGGATCAGCTCTCGCCCCAGATCTTCCCCACACCCGGTGCCGCCGACCTGCCCAAGAACTTTGCCAAGTGCGCCTCCGCGCTCGTCTGCACCCCGGAGAACTACTGCAATGCGATTGGCGTGCTGAGCGAGACTCCGCTGCAGCTGAGCCCGATGGAGGCCGCCTTCCGTGTGCCGCTCACCGACTGCCTGCTGCCCGATAGCGGAGCTCCCGGCAAGTGCTGTCGCGATCCCAACTACGTCGATCCCTGGCCCGTGAATCTCGCCGGCGTCTGCGCCACACGCAACAAGCGGTAAGTCAGCCCCCATCCCCGCCAGATGCCAGCAGTTGCTTGAATAAGTCGCCTCTCTTCCCCGTTTCCTGTTTAGCACCAAGCCCACGGGCGTGAAGGATATCGATGCCAACTTTGCCGAGATCCCATGGCAGGCGATGGTTCTGCGCGAGTCCAGCAAGACCCTTCTCTGCGGCGGCGCCATCATCGGCGACGAGTTCGTGCTCACCTCGGCCAGCTGTGTGAATGGGTAAGTTGCGCAACTCGCAGCCAATCCCGATAGGATTACAATACATTATATATTTATATAGCGTGCCCGTGAACGATGTGCGCATCAAGGCCGGCGAATGGGAGCTGGGCAGCACCAACGAGCCGCTGCCATTCCAGCTGGTGGGTGCCAAGACCGTCGATATCCATCCCTCGTACGATCCATCGAGCGGCTCCAATGACATGGCCATCATCCGACTGGACAAGCGTTTCGAATTCGCCACCCACATCCAGCCCATCTGCATCAGCGACGAGGATCCCGGCGCAAGCGAGCAGTGTGTGACCACCGGCTGGGGCAAGCAGGCGCTCTCAAGTAAGCCACCAATCAAAATGCCAATTCTTGGCCACCAAGTAATCCATTGCCTCCACCATTCATAGTTCACGAGGAGGGCGCCATCATGCACGTCACCCAGACATCGACGCTGGCGCGCAGCGATTGTGGTGCCGATGGCACCAGCGTCTGCAGTGCCACCAAGTTCGATGCCTGTGAATTTGATGCGGGCAGCGCGCTCGCCTGCGGCAGCGGCTCCAATGTCAAGCTCAAGGGCATCTACACCGCGGAGAACAACTGCGGCGAGAATCAATCGGTGCGCTTCTCCAAGCCGGACATCAAATGGATCAATCAGGCATTTGCTGATCGCAGCAAGCCATTGCTGCTGAAGCGCTTCTAAAGCAGCGGGAAGAACGAAGAAGAAGAAGAAGAAGAGCACAGAAACAGAAACAGATGATTCTAATGATGAGCAATCGATCAGGCAACAGCTCAACTGTTGCGAACGTTTTTTTTATTTAGTTGAACTATTTTTAATGTAGCCAACTTTGCGCTGCTGTTAAACTCTTTCACTCTTCCCCTCAAGCACCACCACCACAACGACTAGCAGCAGCAGCACCACCACCAACACCAGCACCACCACAACCACATCTACCCCCCACATTCATGCATGCCCAGATCCCACTTTCTAATTTATTCAAAACAAGAGCCCTGTTTCTTAGATGTTTTTTTAACTGCCAACATATCTTTTTGAATCTATTTCTACTTTAGTTCAAATAAGCAAAGTGAACATTTTTCTAACTGTTGTATTTTTAATGGTATAGAAAGTCCAGCAAGTTGTAAAATATTTAATTATAAGCCTAGGTTCTACGGACAAGCTCGATGAATTGCCAATACGAACAATACGGACACACGAAAACCCAAAATCCACACAGAAATATCCAACAATGATGACAACGAAACCTTTTTAAAAGAAATTGAGATTATAAAAATGTAATTGTTTTTTTATTTTTTGCTTGATATTTTCTATAATTACTACGCGTACCTAGCCTAAGCGACCGCCTTTAAAGTCGTGCACCCCTTTTCATACATGAGAGCACCGATCCCGAGATTTACCGTTATTTAAAGCTTTTCCTATATCGTAAATCGTATATATGTATATGTAATATGTTAAACATGTTGTATAAAGTGTCTATGCATCTAAATTTAGCTTCTTATTTAATTTTTAAATAAAGAGAAATTATTTAGATATATATATTGTAAATGCGTTCATTTGTTGTGTTCTCTGTTGTTTTGTTAACAAAATTCAAACATATATAAAACAAATAGCATTAGTTTCTAGCCTGATCATAGTTGGTCGTATACCAGAGCACAGACGCTTCGATGGCTTCCTTGAAGTCGGTAAACTTAAAGTCCGGCAAAAGACTGCGCAGCTTCGCATTGGATGCAGTCTTCTTGTATTGTCCATCTGCTTTGTTTGTATCACAGACGAGTTTGCCCTGAAAAATCGAAGCAAATATCTCTATGATAGCAAAGTTCGGTACATTAACTTATTCATTATTTATGTGTTAATAGTCATAATTGTTTTTTTGTTACCCACGGCTCACCTTAAAGTCAAATGCCTTCGCTATAGCTTCAGCCACCTCGTAGATGGTCACCTCCGAAGATTCATCCACACTAAGAACAATCGGCTCAACGCTCTTGTAATGGCGCAGCACCCAAATCATCAGCTTGGCCAAGTCCAAGGAATAGATGAACTGACGCAAAGGCTTGCCGCTGCCATAGACTGTAAAGGTTTTCTCGCTTTCGGGCGTCTCCGGCTGCTCCGTGCGCAGCTTGTGCATGCGATTGATCATGCCCGGAATGACATGACTCACTTCGGGCTTGTAGTTGTCGTGTGGCCCGAATATGTTGCAGGGTATCACAGAAGTGTACAAGTGCCCGTACTTGTCGTGATAGGCGTGGTTCTGTATGTCTATCAAACGCTTTGCGTACGAGTAGCCATAATTGGACGAGTGCGGCGGTCCATTGTGCACCATCGTTTCGTCGATGGGGTAGCTGGTCTTGTCCGGGAATATGCAGGTGGACAGGCAGGAGACAACGTTCGTGCAGCCCAGCTCGTGTGCCGTTTGCAGCACATTATCGTTGATCAGCATATTATTGCGCTGCAATTGGAATAGGCTATTTGTAGGATCTATATACAACTGGCCGGCAGACGTACCAAGAAATCCAGATTGTTGTTCATATTGTGAAACAGTCCCCCGACCATGGCAGCCAAGTGTATCACATGCGTTGGTTTCACTTTCTCGAAGAGTGCTCGCGTGGCAGTTAAATTCCTGCATTGTTTACAAATATGAAACCAACTGTTGGGGAATAAACAAAATGCCACTCACGTCAAGTCCGCATCTTTGGAGCCGGCAAAGAACCATTCCTCGTCGCTGGGCTGCTCATCTTTGATGATAGTTTGCAGGGCTTTGCCCACAAGGCCAGTGCCGCCAGTAACCAGCACCTTCTTCATTATTTGCAAAAATCTTTATGAGCAGCCGTCTTTTATCAACAAATTCAACCACCTGATAGACTTATAAGTGATGGTCATGAGAACATTTTTCGTGCTGCTTGTTATCGATAGCGCATAAGATACCAAAATTGTATCGCCGACAGCAAACGAATATGTGTAATCGATACTCAATTTGTTGTTTGCCAGCCGGCCTGCGGTGAAAACTTGTTTATGTGTGAAAAAAATGCGAAATTAATAATTAAATAACATGGATACACAAATTATAGACGCCGTAAACGATTTCCTGGTGAGTTTTGATAAAACAGCACTTGGTATGTCATCAATAAACACGTTAATTCATACAGAAAGTGGACTCGATAGACGAAGCGTTTGTTAGCGTCATTGTGTTCAAGTCTGAGGATGATAAAGCAAGCAATTTTACGAATACTTTGAGTAAGTACAACAATAAGCTTCTTCAGCACATATTTAATATGAACTCACTGCAGTAACCGCATTTGGCAATGTGGAGAATCGGGAGCAGGTGCTGCGCTCATATTTGCTGCGTGCCGCGGAAGCGCCAAGCTGGCATATGCAGGTGCTGATGGGTGCACTACCCAAACTTGTGGATGCACACCTCATTACGGCCAGGTAAGTTAAATATGAAATGTTTAAAATCAGTTTTTATGTGTGTGCGCTCGTAGGATTCTCTGCGACAAGGTGTTGTCCTGCGAGAAACTCGACTATGAGCGCAAAACCTTTTGGATCGAAAGTTTTCGGCTCATCAAGAAGGTGATTGCACATGTGGACTACAAGGGCGTGCGTGAGATCATGAAGGCGTGCCGCGACAAGGCGCAGTGGTTTCCACTCAATGTCAATGTGACATATCTACCTCAATTGCTCGCCGTGGAGGAAATCATACGATTCATATTTGATCGTAACAACTGCTTGCTGCCCGCCTACTTTATAGCCAATGAGATAATGCGTCCATTTCCCTATCACTGGAAATTAAACAAACTGATGACTGATTTCGTTGAGGAATTTCGGGCTACAGCGCAAATGGTTTCGATCATTGGCCATGCAAATATGCTGCCCATTGTGGAGCATTTTGGCTATGCCGATCACTTGATGAACTCCTGGCGGTTGGATCACAATACCTTGAAGTTCAACTTTAAGGGCAGCCTGCCCTATGAGCCCGAATTGCTGGAGGATCAGACACCGCTGCTGCGGTACGTACTGGAGCAGCCGTATTCCCGTGAAATGGTTTCGGTTATGCTGAATCTCCAAAAGCATCAAAAGCAGCGTTACATTGCGCTCGAGGAGCAGCTGGTTAATCTGATTATACACGCCATGGAAATGACTGAATCCAACGATGCCACTGCGGGCAGTGGCTTCAATGCATCCGACGAACAAGTCTCACCCAATGAATGGGTGTGGCTGCATCTCTCCTCGCAGCTGATCTACTTTGTGCTTTTTCAGCTTGTTAGCTTCATGCACATCGTGCTCGCTCTGCATGAAAAGGTGAGTCCTTTTAGCATATTAAGAGTTTAACAATTTTTGAGATAATTCCTCTCGACTTGCAGCTATCTAAGCTGGAGCTGCGCAAGGGTCGCGATCAACTGATGTGGATACTGCTGCAGTTCATCTCTGGCAGCATACAAAAGAATCCTGTGAGTAGATCAGCTAGTCCTTGATAACACTTTATTTCTATCATTGACTCCTTTTACGCAGATCACCAACTTTTTGCCAGTCTTCAAACTCTTAGATCTGCTCTATCCGGAGCAGGAGCCACTCAAGCTGCCCGACTACAACAAGTCTTCCCTGGTGCGTCACATGGCGCCCATCTGCATCTGGATACATCTTATAAAAAAGGCGCGTGTGGAGAACATGAACATAACTCGCCCACTGCCTATTGCCCTCAAAAATCATCAAGAGTAAGTTTCTATCTTAGTTTATTTAAGCATATTATTTTTATAAAATCAATTCTTACAGTTTCCTGCAGCATCTGGTCGCACCAAATAACATGATGAATGTCACGTTGGGCAACGATTTTCGCATCATACTCATCTGCAATGCATACTCCACGAATCAGGAGTATTTCGCGCGACACATGAATGTGTTGGTGGATGCCATGAACGGCAATGCCAAGACAGCGAACGGCACCCCGATACCATCGGTTACATACTCTGTTTCAGTGCTCGACAGTTTGACGGTGCACAGCAAAATGTCGCTAATTCATAGTTTTGTCACGCAAATGCTGAAGCAGGCGCAGAGCAAGACGCTGGTCCCGGCACCGGCACTCATTGAAACCTATGCCCGGCTGCTGGTCTACACAGAGATTGAATCGCTGGGCATCAAGGGTTTTCTTAGTGAGTTAATTGAGAATATCATCGTTTTATGCATATATATTAATAAGCACATATCTTACCGATAGCTCAACTGCTGCCAACTGTATTCAAAAATCACGCCTGGGCCATGCTGCACACGCTGATGGAAATGTTCTCGTATCGTCTTCACCATGTGCCCACGCACTATCGCGTCCAGTTGCTCTCGCTGCTCTACTCGCTATCCTCAGTACCGCAAACTAACAAAATGCAATTAAATCTATGGTAAATTTGTATTTTCTAATATGAATGTCCCAACTGCTCATTAAATCTCCTTTTTCTCGCAGCTTTGAGTCCACCGCATTACGGCTGATCACCAGCATTGGCTCCGCTGAGTTTCAGTCCCAGTTTTCACGTCATTTAAATGACAAGTCGCCCGGTGGCGTCGCCTCCAACGAAAGTGAGGAGCTGAACCGTGTACTCATCTTGACCTTGGCGCGTTCCATGCACGTGCATGGCGGCGGTGATGAGTTGGCCGGCTGGTGCAAGGAATTTCTGTCGAATATTATGCAACACACGCCGCACTCGTGGCCCATGCAATCCTTAGCCTGCTTCCCGCCTGCACTCAATGAGTATTTCACACAGAACAATCATCCGCCGGAGAACAAACAGCAGCTGAAAAAGTCCGTAGAGGAGGAGTATCGCAATTGGACCTCCATGTCTAATGAGAACGACATCATTGCTCACTTTATAAGACCAAACACAAATCCGCTGTTTTTGTGTCTGCTGTTTAAGATCATCTGGGAAACGGAGAGCATCAGTCCAGTGGCATACAAGTGAGACCCCACCAGCTTGGGAGCTTCCTATGGAAAATTTCACTAATTGTTATTCTATTTTTCTTGTTGTAGAATTCTGGAGGGGATCAGCGCACGCGCCTTGTCTACACATCTGCGCAAGTTCTGCGATTATTTGGTCTCCGAGGTGGCCAGCTCTTCGGATGGACGCGACTTTATACACAAATGTGTGGATACCATTAATAACATGATCTGGAAGTTCAATGTGGTCACCATAGATCGGCTGGTGCTCTGTCTGGCTCTGCGCACTCACGAGGGCAACGAGGCGCAGGTGTGTTTGATAATTATTCAGCTACTATTGTTGAAAGCCTCCGAGCTGCGCAACCGCATGCAGGAGTTCTGCAAGGACAACAATCCCGATCACTGGAAGCAAAGCAATTGGTCCGTATATCCCTAAAAAAAAAATATTTCAAAACTTTTGCTCACAATTTATGCATTTTTTGCTTGCAGGCATGAGAAGCACTTGCAATTCCATCAGAACTATCCCGAGAAATTTGCGCCGGACGAGTCTGCATCGCAAATCCCACTGCCCGTTTACTTTAGCAATGTGTGTCTACGTTTTCTGCCTGTGCTCGATGTGGTTGTTCATCGCTTCATTGAGCTAACCATAGCGAATGTGCACCAAATCCTGGGTATCATTCTGGATCACCTGAGCATGCTTTATAAGTTTCATGGTGAGTGGAATTCTTAAAGAGTTTTTTACCATATATATATAAAAACAAAAGATGTAATATACTTTTATTTATTTTATTTTAGATCGTCCCATTACTTATCTATATAATACATTGCATTATTATGAGCGTATTCTGCGTGATCGCCTGCCGATCAAGAAGAAGCTGGTAAGCTACTATTTAAATCTTACCATATGCCCCGAAATAACATTTTCATATTTTTTACAGGTTAGCACTATAACAAGCGCTTTTAGTGATATACGTCCGGCAAACTGGAGCGTCACTGAGCCGTATAAAGCATATCTGCAAAGTCAGGATGCGTTATGGACGCCCGAGCTGAGCTACTACATGAATCTGATTAGACGCCTGGCTGACAGTGAGTTATCGAGTAATTTACGTGTTATCCAATCCTAAATCAACTTCTTCATTTAGCTATCAGCGGCAAGAACGTCTTCTATACCACCGACTGGCGTTTCAACGAGTTCCCCAATGCGCCCACCCATGCGCTCTATGTTACCTGCGTGGAGTTGTTGGGCCTTCCCTTGGCGCCTTCAGTGGTTGCGGGCAACATTATCGATGTGATTGTCAATGGCTATGCGGCGATACCGCAAAAGGAGATACACAGCTACATTAATGCGGTGGGCATTGTGCTGGCCGCCCTGCCAGAGCCCTACTGGAGTGCCATCTATGATCGCCTGCAGGATATGCTCAACACACCAAACATGCTAAATTGGACGTATCGATTCAATGTCTTCGAGCTGTTCAATTTTAAGACTGTGCGCGAGGCCATGCTGGAGAAGAGTTACGCTGTGGTGCTGGCTGTGGCACATGCGGTTTTCCATCACATGGGTGCCTTTAAGCTGGCAGCGATGACCAGATATATCAAGGAGAAACTGAAACCTTGTGTGCGCACCGAGCAGCAATTGCTGTACCTATGCCATGTCTTTGGACCGTTCCTGCAGCGCATCGAACAGGAGAAACCCAATGCGGTGGCAGGCATAGCAATATTTCTGTACGAAATGCTCGAGGCTGTGGACAAACAACATGGACCCAAACCGTTGGAGTATATGGATCAGATTTGTGACTTTCTGTAAGCAGCACATTGCAAGCTATATGAATTATATATACTGATAATATTTACTTTTTTTATAGATATCACATTAAGTACATACATGTGGGCAATATTATCAAAAATGAATCGGAGGCAATTATTAAGAGGCTGCGACCGCAGTTGCAAATGCGTTTACGCTTTATAACGCACCTGAATCTGGAGGATATACACACAGAGAAATCGTAAGCTTTATATGCATAGCAATTTTTTTTGTTTATAAGTAATCAACTATATTTTAATAGGGCTGACAGTAATGCAAATACAAACACAAATGCAAATCAATCACCAATGCAAGTACAACAGCAGCAACAACAGCAACAACAACAACAACAGCAGCAGCAGCAGCAGCAGCAGCAACAACAGCCTCAAGCAACGCCTGTGACCACAAGTACCACCAGCGTGCCACTGGGCAGCGGCGGTAATCCGCAGCAGCAAATGTACCTACAGCATATGCAACAGCAGCAGCAGCAGCAACAACAACAACAACACATGCAAGGCATGGGCATGCGTCACAACTAGACAGCGACAATCAGTAAAACAACAACAACAATAAGCAACACTATAATAACTAGCTTTAGTTTAGTTCTACGTATTTGTTTAAGTATTGGTAGTTTTAAATGCTATTTAATATTCACACGGCTCGCTCAATGTACACATTAATAACAATCAGCTTGGCCCAGAACTTGCTTAGGGATCAGGTTTGTTACGGTGGCTCACCTCGTGCGTTTCAGTTGCGCTCGCGATGCTGCTCACAATGCACTTGCTCTGCGGTTTGCTTTTAACGCTGCTTCTACGCTCCGGCAGCGTTTGGTGTGAGCTGTGCGACAGGGGCACAGGCGAGTGCAAGGAGCTGACTGGCACGGATTGTCCGGTTTTATTCTATAACGAGCATTTGTTTGATCAAATCAAGTACTGCAATGAATTTGAGGACATCGTGTGCTGTCCACTGTCGCTGGATATGCAAAACCAAGCGCCAGTCGACAACACACATCAATTTGAGAAGGGTAAGAGCAGCAGCAAAAGTTTTATATAGTACTTGATCTCAATCCCTTTCAGAATGCAAGCGTTTCAATGATATCAGAGCTTCTTGCCATACCACGCCCTTCATCGTGGGCGGAACCAACGCAGAGGGTCGTGAATTTCCATTCATGGCGCTCATTGGAAGCACCGAGAAAGGCGGAACCGGCATCAACTGGGACTGTGGCGGCACACTGATACATCCTAGATTCATTATCACAGCTGCCCATTGTCTGGAGACAGTTGAATTGAAGGAGCAACGTTTGGATCCCAACTTTGCCTCGCCCAAGTTTGTTGTGCGTCTGGGCGAATTGGATTACGACAGCATCACGGACGATGCGCAAACGCAGGACTTTAAGGTCGTTAACTACGTGCTGCATCCCGCCTACGATGATGATGGGGAGGAGAATTTTAGGAACGACATCGCCGTAGTTGAGCTGGACCGGAATGCGACGTTCAATGAGTATGTTGCACCCGCCTGTCTGCCGACGAGCAGCGGCAATGAGAACATACAGCTAACAGCCGCTGGCTGGGGATTCACCAAGGATTCGGGCCAGAAATCGTCACATCTGCTCAAAGTCACGCTCGAGCGTTTTGACGACGATCTCTGCGAAGAGCGACTAGAGCTCGACATAGATACGCGCACCCAGTTTTGTGCGGGCTCCGTCAATAGCAATGGAGACACCTGCAATGGCGACTCGGGTGGACCCATTTTTGTGCAGCATTCGCGTTACAATTGCCTCAAGCTGCTGATCGGCATCACCTCCTATGGCCTGATCTGTGGACAAAGTGGGCTGCCCAGTGTCTACACAAAAGTGCATCTCTACACAAATTGGATTGAGACAATCGTGTGGGGCGAGTGAAATCGAGAGTTGTTTCCAATCTGCAAATCTTCATGTTTACATTTTTCCATATCGGGAGTAATTAATAATTTATATTTTAAAACTTTTTAAATAACAGCATAGTCTATTGTATTTTCTTTTAACTGAAATTCAACATTTATTATAAAACTCTGGGAAAATTGCACAATTGTTGTCTAGCCCTCAAGTCTGGAACTGCTAAAAATCGCTCTTTCTGAATAACACAATGTTATATAATTGTCCAAACGACATACACATAATTATTTTATGAAACTTTTCGAATTCTAGGAAATATAAAATCACCGCCAGAAGATTGAGCAATAACAATAAATTACTTGCAGTTTTTCTCTTTAGCATCCACAACTGCTGTGGATTATAAGAGAGCAAGAGAGCTAACCATTTTGAGTAAATTTCAATGCTGCCACACAACCATAAAATGATCGTTCTGTTACCGTACTGTTACCGCATCGTCAAAAAGAGATCGCTTGCAGCGCTGTAATAGCACTGTTAATTTACATTCTCTCTCTCGCGCTCTCAAAATGTGTCAATGTGCGTTCAAGTTCGGCTTGAGCGGCCGCCGCCGCTGTCAGTTCACATTTTGACGTGCTACGGAACGGACGTGTGCTGCGCTAGAGTTGTTGTGCTTCTTTGTGTTTTTTTGCCGCCAAGTTGTGCAAGTGTGCAAGGCACTTACTGTAGCTAGGCAGTGTGAGGCTCGCGTAGAACGAGCCAATGCAATAAATCAAGCGCCAAGCATTTAATTAGCAAAAAATGCAGCATAACACAATAAACAATCGATGCGCATTCGATTTTCATTGATTAACACATCGCACACAAACAGTTCGTGTCTGTGTCTCAATCTGTGTTTGTGTGGGTGCAATCCTCAGCAGTTGTGTTTGTGTTTTTAGGCGTGCGGAGTGTGCGACAGACGTAGGTACCGTTGCTTTCTTACCTTAGATCGGAATACTGCGCTCAAAGTGCCGCGGCAACTGCATTGTTTTGACTTTGATCGTGTGCTAACCTCCCCCCCCCCACCAGCACCAGCAGCAGCTGCCCCCTGCCCCGCTGGCTGGCTGGCAAGCGCGTGCGTGTCGTAACTTTTGATTAGCTTTTTGTGCGATTCAAGACTCGTCTTCAAGTGCCAGTGCCCCTTCACCGTCACCGTTGCCGACTCCGACTCCGACTCCGACTTCATACCAGGAGCTGCAGCTCACCCTTTGGAACATTGCGCTTGGCGTTTTTCGTAACTTATCGCCGCCTACATCGCATAATTTCTGCAGCTGTTGCCGTTGTTGTTGCCGTTGCCGAAGGTGAGCATCAAAGGAATTTGCCAGTTATTGTTCTTTGTGCCGTGGCCAGGAACAGGCGTAAGTTAAGCTTTTGTTTTTTTTTTTTTGTAAAGAGCCAACGGATTTTGTAATGGAAATAGCCAACTATAAATAGCACAGGCACTTGGCTTTTGTCAGTTTCAACAGGTGTTTCTCTGCTAAAAAAAAAGGCTAGCCCTTGAAACCAAGTTTGAACTCAAACCAATTGAGAATTATTAATGAAATTTTTGCTGAAATTCTAACAGCGCATTCTGAGATAGTATTGGTTGAGTGTTGATATTTAGCTATACAAAAATGAAAGTTTCAATGGGAACCGATTCGACACACTACAAAATATGCACCGCATATAAAAAAATTAAAATATGCCGAGTTTCTTTAAGATTAAAAATTCCATTTAATTTAAAAATGAATAGAATCAATTTATCGTTTCGTTCACTCATATATTGATCAAATTATTATTTCTTCTACAAAATAATGAAAGTTACTGAAAATAATCATTTAAAATTCAAGTTTTGCAAACAACTTTTCTAACTGTTATAAAAGTTGTTCGTAACACGAAATCACTGTGATATCGCGATAACTCACCTTTTCTTCATGCTTGAATGGGTTTTCAATTGAATTATTGACAGGCAATTATTGCATATTGGTTGACAGCTGCTTTTGGTAATTATTCAGAATTCACAATTGCCGTAACGAATGCTCATCCGATGTGGGCTGCGGATGCTGTCGCAGATGAGATCATTTCTAAACTCAAAGAGCGATACACTGGCAACCGCAAAAACGCAAACACCGAGTGAAAAGAATGGCCAAAATAAAATACGAAATTCTTGCGAGTTGCTTGTAAATCATTAATCACAAAGGAAATGCTAACTTCGCAGCTCCAAAGTTGTATACATGAGTCAGAGACGATATTTAAATACTTTCATTAAATACAAATGAAGATTGTTTTTGTTATTGTTCGTTAACCGCTTTGCCTTGCTTCTTTTTGTGTTGTCTTGTCTTGTCTTATCCAAAAAAACCAACGCGTAATTAATTGTAAATTTTGTGGGCTCGAGACGCGAGGCCTTTGATAAGAGCCGCTGAATAAACCCGCTAAAAGCTTCGATTGTATCTGTGCCATGACAGCCTCTTAGAATGTTTCTAGAAATTCTTATGCTCAAATAAACTAACGCCGATATCGAATAAAGCGCAAGTCATAGCAACACTTGCGCTGCCAAAAGCAGCAAAACACAAATGACCTTGAGGGTAATAACTCTTCGATGCCTGTTAGTCATGTTTGGAATGCAGCCGAACCGCATTGCCAATACGCTGCCTTGGCCAGCTGCAAAAAAAAACAACAAGCTAACAACAAAACCGGATGGCATCTGCATGCATCTAACAACCGAACTAACCGAACAGAACCCACACAAGAAAACGTACACTGAGCGCTAAAAGTACGTCCACGCAGTTATTAATATTAAAGCTTATACAAATAAAATATTTTATTAACATACTTCGACTTAGAATTTCAATAAACGAAATGCCAATAAAATTGTTCAAGTCAAGAAAGAATCAAAAATCAACAACAACAACAAATGTGATCAAAACCAGTCGTCAGTTTTGTCTAATGTGCGGGCGCCGAATACGTTTCGGTTAGGCAAACTGGTTAGAAAAACACACAGAAAGAGGTAAAGATGACGAGAGAGAAAAAGAGAGAGAGAACGAGAGAGAGGAATGCTCAATCAGATAAAAAAAACCTTGGAGCGCATCTTGACTCTTTAAACTTATTGTGTATGAAAATACTTATACAACAACAACTCCCGACTAAGCTCTGTAATATTCCATTTGACCAACTGAGCATATATCTCTCTATATAATCTATTCGCATATTTATGCAGTTATTTCTCAACGTTATCTGCGAGCGAAGCAAATGCGCAGCAGCTACTTAAAAAAATATCACTTGACAATAAATTCAACTCCAATTAGCATATCGCATGCGAATTGTTGTCGTACTGTACTTAACGGCCAACGAATCCTTTATGGCTGTGTTTGCGCTTCAAGTTCGTTGCCTAAGTCTTTTGTTTTATATGCTCTTCTTCTTAGAGGTCATGCACCATAGCGCAACGCAAGTGTTGAAAGGTTAAAATTAACTGCTGCCAATGTGCGTAACACGCGACAACGGACACAGAAGACCTTATAAAGCCTATTAATCTCTGCTCTATACATAAATTAAAGTCTTTGGATTTTTTTTAATGTTTCTTCAGGCACATTCGGTATTTAGGGTCGATAAACTATTTGTTTAGCTGCAAATCACTTTTCAACTGTACCCGGAATTCGCATATTTAACTTAATAACAAACCTTCAACCAGATCAATTGTCAAACAAGTAAGAACACTGCAGTCGGGTGTTACCGACTGCGTCATACTCACTCACGTTCTTATTTGTTTTTGTTATTTTGATTATTTTTTTTAAGTATTTTTTTTAATTTGTGCAATGCGATACGATTGTAATTCTGGCGATTCGTACGGGGTTGGGCGGATATTTTTGGTTTTTCGAAGAAAAAAATGTTCGAATCAAAATAAGGGCGGCCAACAAAAATTAAAAATATTTTTTTTTTCAAAAATGCATCGAATTTGAATGTAGAAGCGATGTTAACGAAAAATCATGACCAAAATGCCATCAAACATGAAAATCGGTTCAGTTTTGACAAAATTATGGGTGCTTGAAATATGAGATATATGGGTCCGGAAGCTTTACATGTCAAAATTTTTCTCAGTTTTGGCATGAATTTTGACAAAAAATTTGATCCCCTCAGAATCAGGTGAAATGTTGTTTTTTATACTATTTGTGGCCACCAAAAACGATTTAAAATGCAAACTCGCAATTTTAAATTTTGAAAAATTTTTTTTCGAAAATTAACAAGGGGGGGGGGTACATGATTTTTTCCAAAAAATCAAAAAACAATTTTTTTTCAAAAATTGATTGATTTTGAATATAGAATTGATGTTCATGAAAAATCCTAATCAAAATGCCATCAAACATGGAAATCGGTTAAGTTTTGACATATTTATGGGTGTTTGAAATATGATGCATATAGGCCGAGAGCTTTACATGTCAAAATTTTGCTCAAAATTTATGTCAAAATTTATCTCAATTTTGACATGATTTTTGACAAAAAATTTGACCCCTCAGAATCCAGTTAAATGTTGTTTTTTATACTATTTATGGCCAAAGAACGATTAAAATTGCAAACTCGCAATTTTAAATTTTGAAAAAAAATTTTTTTGAAAATACATAAGGGGGGGGTACATGCTTTTTTTTCAAAAAAGTCAAAAAAAAATTTTTTTCAAAAATTGATTGATTTTGAATATAGAATCGATGTTCATGAAAAATCCTAATCAAAATGCCATCAAACATGGAAATCGGTTAAGTTTTGACATATTTATGGGTGTTTGAAATATGATGCATATAGGCCGAGAGCTTTACATGTCAAAATTTTTCTCAAAATTTATGTCAAAATTTATCTCAATTTTGACATGATTTTTGACAAAAAATTTGACCCCCTCATAATCCAGTTAAATGTTGTTTTTTATACTATTTATGGCCATCAAAAACGATTAAAATTGCAAACTCGCAATTTTAAATTTTGAAAAAAATTTTTTTTTGAAAATACATAAGGGGGGGTACATGCTTTTTTTTCAAAAAAGTCAAAAAAAATTTTTTTCAAAAATTGATTGATTTTGAATATAGAATTGATGTTCATGAAAAATCATGATCAAAATGCCATCAAACATGGAAATCGGTTAAGTTTTTGACATATTTATGGGTGTTTGAAATATGATACATATAGGCCGAGAGCTTTACATGTCAAAATTTTTCTCAAAATTTATGTCAAAATTTATCTCAATTTTGACATGATTTTTGACAAAAAATTTGACCCCCTCATAATCCAGTTAAATGTTGTTTTTTATACTATTTATGGCCATCAAAAACGATTAAAATTGCAAACTCGCAATTTTAAATTTTGAAAAAAATTTTTTTTGAAATACATAAGGGGTACATGCTTTTTTTTCAAAAAGTAAAAAAAAATTTTTTTCAAAAATTGATTGATTTTGAATATAGAATTGATGTTCATGAAAAATCATGATCAAAATGCCATCAAACATGGAAATCGGTTCAGTTTTAAGAAATTTATGGGTGTTTGAAATATGATACATATGGGCCGAGAGCTTTACATGTCAAAATTTATCTCAAAATTTATGTCAAAATTTATCTCAGTTTTGGCATGAATTTTGACAAAAAATTTGACCCCCTCAGAATCCAGTTAAATGTTGTTTTTTATACTATTTGTGGTCACCAAAATCGATTAAAATTGGAAACTCGCAATTTTTTAAATTTTGAAAAATTTTTTTTCGAAAATTAACAAGGGGGAGTACATGATTTTTTCCAAAAAATATCAAAAAAAATTTTTTTTAATAATGCACTAATTTTTAATGTAGAATCGATGTTAATGAAAAATCATGACCAAAATGCCAACAAACATGAAAATCGGTTCAGTTTTGGCAAATTTATGGGACCAAAATGTCGTATCGATCTTCCAAATTTGGTAAATTTAGCTTAAAAACTGGGGAGCGTATCAGTGAACGCGGCCGGTATATCAAGAATGCAATCTCTGTGGGAGGTGACTAGCTATATACTATCTTTAAAAGTGTAGGAAATATTCACCTTATATCGATGTGCGATTTTAGATGTATCGACATGTTATCGATTTGGCAGCCAGGTGGGGCACAAAAATCTTAACACTTCGTCTGAAGTGGATGACACTACAAGTATATATATAAGTTGCGTTCATCCGAACGGACAGACGGACATTGCACAAACCTAATATACTAGTTTCGCTTCGTGAACGAGTATAAAAAGCAAACAAAAGCAGTCCACCCAAAATCTGAAGTACACTAAATATTTTCAGATATTTCGATTTGTAATTGCTTAATTTATATATTTCAGGCATTGCGCCTTGTGTTGTGTGGGCTCTCAAGCAACAAATATTTATCGAGCATGTGTCAAATTTTTGGACACATATGTATTTAGCTGCCAAAATCTTCAAAGTTTTCGCCCTCTTTATACTTCAACCCCTCACAATTTAAACGCCTAATTATTCAGCTGGAGCCTTGAAATGTTTTCGATGCACGCTGAAGTATTTGAAAACATGTTTGCACTGGAGGCTAATGCAGGGTGTTTGATAACCACAAGCGCTTGATTGGATCGCTGCTATTGGTTTTTGGCATTTAGTTTTTGGCTCGAATTAACAATTGATTTCAATGCCATCGCAGCAGCAGCGGCGGCAGCTGCACATAATTTGTAAGCGCCTCGTGTAAATTGCCATAATCGTAATCGCTCATCAGAAATGACGCAATTGGCCAACAATCAATCGGTTGGGCGCGTGTTTAGCAGCAGCAGCAGCTGTGCTTCGGCGACCTTAAGCGTATCCATTTCTAAGCCAACCGACAAATTATAAATCAAAGCACGGCCACGTTTATGAGGTTTACAAACCCAAAACTTATAAAAGTCACGCAAAATTTCGCCGAAAGTGACACAAATAACAGATTCAGCGAAATTTTTAAATGTTGTCGCTGCTGCGAAAGTTGCAATGCAAATCATTTGGAAGCGTCAACAAAAGGCGCAACATTTTGCCGTTAATTATTATTATTTTTTATTTAAATCGAGTATTTGAAATGTTTTTTAGAAAGAAACAAACAAAAGTCGAAAAATGATGACTGTAAAGGCCGAAACGCGTTTTTTTTTTGCAAATCATTTATAAATTAACAAAAAAAAAAAAGAAGAAAAAATACTGTATACAGGTGGTTGGCAACAGGTGAGGCGATGTAAACAGCTTTCGGGATGAATTGCGGGCTGAGCAAATTGTGATTTAATGTTTATAAATATAATTGACGTTCCACACACCTCGATCGATGCTCAATTTGTACTCAAACTGAGTTCAAATGAAGCTGCTCCAAACAAGATATACAACAAATACAACAACAGCAACAGCAACTAGCTGATGATACAAGTCTCAAGTGCGGGGCCCAATCGTTAACGTTAACGTCGTCGTCGTCTCAACTGCCTTCTAATACCAACAAATCGCTCAGGCAAAACGGCCATCAGTTTACAATTGTTTGCCATCTGACGAAATATGATCTTATAGGCAATGTTTGTGCTGCCTATAAACACAATTGTGTGTGTGTTTGTGTGTGTGGCTCAAATATCTTTGCAGTTTTTGGTATCAAGTATAATAGACAATAAACACGACAAGCGTCTAACAAATAAACGCTTAAAGCTGTCGCCTGAACCCTGACCTCGACTTTGACCATCATTTTTGTATAATTTTGTTTGTTTTTGGCTTTTATTAGCTAAAAAAAAACTTGTGTAGCTTGTTAGGCTTGATTCTTGTGAAAGTTGATAATCTGTGAATGTATGTGTGTGTGTGTGTTTGTGTTTGTGACTTTCCATAGATGCGTTTGAAAAAACTTATAAAAAATAAACACCCAAAAATTTAATTTAAATAAAACAAGAATAAGCTGCTTATTTTGATTTGACGACTTTAAAATACCCTTTATTAAATTATTATAATTATATAAAATCTTGTATTATTTCTGTTCGAAGTTTCAAGTAATAAATTCAATACTAAATTTCTTACAAATTTTTTTTTACCTTTTTTGTAAATTTATGTATTTGAGATTATATATTTCCATAAATTCAAATACCTTTTAACAAAATTTCTCTAAAAGTATTCATTTAGAGTATTTTTATTAATTTAATATTTGAAGTAATATTTTACTACAACTATTCTAATTAGGGTTATCTGCTTTATATTTTTGTCAAAATTTAAAACATATTAAATTATAAGGACTTTTATTTATCTACTTCAAAATGTTGCACTCTTCTTATCTTCACTAAAATAACCTCTATTAGTGTATAAAGATCGACTTAAAACGTGCTCGCATTAAACGAAAGACTTAAGACACAAACTGGCTGCACCAGTCCAACTAGATTACATATCGCCAAGCTAATTTATGTTAATTCAAACTATAAATATGAATCATGTTTTATAGTTAAGCAGTTGACGCTTTGCTGTTTTAAGCCAAACAAAATTATTTTTACTATAATTAATTTCTTTAACGCTGCATTCCAAAACACACAAAAAGGAGAAGACAAAAACAAAAAAAAATGCCAAATGAAATAGAAAACTGATTAATGAAAATCGATCGAACGAGCCGCAACTTTCACTGTGTGTGTGTTTGGTCTTTGGTGAGCTGTGTGTTGATTTTATTAATTAAATTGATTAACAAGCCGCCACAGCAATTGGGCCCAAATGCCAAATGTTGCACATGCGCACCGGCATCAAAGACACTCGAGGACGCAACGTTGGCCAAGTTGTTAATCAACGAGGCAAATACCACGACCGCAGCACGAGTTGTTGGCCAAGTGGCGCTATTTATGTCACGAAATAACACAAAAAAAAAGAAACTAAACCAAAAGACAAACAGACAGACCGACAGGCAGCAGGCTATGAGCAAATAGCCTGATAGCAATTATTGTGGGCCAAATTGGCATCAAATGTGTTTGTCAATCACATTTTTGTCCAATTGCCGCTCAAATTTTGGCGCTCAATGCGTGGCATTACGAGTTCGCACAAATAGAAATTAAAATTGTGCTCTCTATCATAATGAACATCATAATGAAGCTGACTTTCGTCAGTTGCTCGAAAAAAATCAACTCGAGTAGCAGAAAACCGCTAATAGCCGCTGGTCAAAATACACTTCAACACGGTGTATGTGTGTGTGCGTGTGTGTGTGTGTGTGTGTGTGTGTGTGTGTGCGTATTTATTGACTCTTTCATGGTGCGTCAATCGAACTTATCAAAACTCACATTCAACTTGCAGTTCATCAATAAATTGTGATTAGAAAGTTTTTGTATGCGCTACGAATATAATTTTCAACAATTTTTATTAGCTAATAATAACAATAAGCTTGACTGACTGATATGGCCAAGGCTTTCAGGCTGCCTGCGATGCACGTACAACAACAACAACAACCACTGAAAACTAATAAAATCAGTTGATAATCACAATTAATATTGCTATAACGTACTGTATTATGCAAATAGTCACAAAACCAAAAATTTTAAAAATAGTGCTTATAAACTGAAACCGAATCGAGTTATCCATGCCTAAAATGTATCCCATCCAATTATATTTCTATGTTCTTTTTAAAATACAACAAATAAACAGCTTCCATATCACTAATCAAACTAATCAGTAATCCAATATTCACATCTATAAAATTCATTTCATTTCTAAACAAAATGTTTTATGTTCTTTGTTGTCAAAAATATTTTCATTATAGCACATTTCGTGAAATGAATTATTTTAGTCTTAAAGCACACAAAAATATTTGTAGCTGAATCAAATGCTCAGTTAACATGGTTAAAACCAACTAAAATATAGAGATACATTTTATAATAATATTTATTGCTTCAACATTTAATACATAAATAAAATATATAAAAAGCGTTTTCTATTTATTTCTTAAACAATGCTACATTTTTTTTTTTAAATTTACATAGCTTAAAAAACAAACTTTCTAAAAAAGAATTAATATTTTTCAAATTTAAAAAAAGACGTATAATAATAATCGTTTGAAAATTATAAATTCTATATTGAAGAGATCCACATACATAATATAATATGTGAAAGTAGCTGATTTGCTTAGAGGATGAAATAATTCATAGTTTAAATGAATGAAAATAAGTTTATAATCATTTTTTATGAATACATATGCGAAAACACAGATTTCTTAGTTTATTTTTTTTTTAATACAAATATTTATTGAATATTTTTGCAAACTAATTGTAAAACCTACTTTAACATATTTTTTTTATCTTTCTGCTTTGAACAATTGCTTTTAAAGCCTACTGCTTTGCAGATCCATTAACTGCCACACTCCCAGCAATTATTACATAAGTTTTAAAGCCCAATTTAAAATCAATTTCAACTCTTTTACTTAACTTTTTTGTATTTTCATTTTGCTTTTATTTTTTTTTTTGGCAAACTATTTTCTAATTTTGGTAATTTTAAGTTAAAAATTGGAGCGCGCTCACAAATTGCGCACTTTTGTTGTATTATTTTGTGCGATGTTTTCTTTGGAAGCTGCCACATTCGATACCGTTACAGCTACGGCTACAACTTAAATAAAGATACCGATACAGATACAGATACAGATACATTTAGTTGCACACTTGGCCGCACTTGTTGCCGTCTTAGTGTGAGTATCTATCGTAAAACCATTAATAGTTGACTATTTTGTTATGGCCCAGCAACCGGTTGCTGGGCACACACACACACACCCATACACACACGATCTCGATGCTGGCGGTACAAATTTGTATACGTTTTATTTAGCTGTTTTATTTTGAAAATTGTATCTCAAGCTGAACATGAATGAGCTTTTCGAATATTTCGTAACCAGTTGGACTGCATTTTTTCTGGCTAGCGAGCGTTGTTGTTATTGTTGCTGTCGAGCAGCGAGTAGCGTGGCCAAAATGTTTATGTCTTGGCTATAATCGATAGCAGCCAGCAACAACAACAACAACAAAAACAACAACAGCAATCACAACAAAGTCAAGTGTGTTCGGCTTGCGGGCATTGAAAGAACTTCCAAACGCGCTTTTCATCTGCCAAGCTGAATTGCTGGCTTAATTGCATGTGAATTGCAGCTGCAACAATTATGTTAATTAAGCCAACATTCTAATTAATTACAGCGCTGACTAATTACAGCATCTACCTCAGGTTGAAGCCAAAATTGTGTAATGAAAGAAATTTGCCTAACTCATTGCGTGCTTGCTCACAAAAAGACAGACAGAAACAAGTACGAACTTTGTAGGCGGATGTAACCGACAATGAAATGCTCTTTTATTGCGTAATACCAATCAAATTATTTCTTTTAGAAGAAAACGAGAAAACAAGAAAAAAGATACAGTTTATTTCAAATGATCGATCAATTTTACCGTTTTTTTTTCAATTGATAAAAGTCTATTATTATTTTTTGAGGTAGATATATATCTATATAGATTTTCATGACTTGTCACGCCTCCACTGAACGTAGCTGAAAAATCTTAACTCTTTATCTGACTTGGGTATATATGAGCTTTAAATCTCCAACTTCGGTCGGATGGACAAACCAAATATACTCTTTTCACTTTGTGAACGCATGTATATAAAAAAAAAACAATATTAAAACAGAGAAAAAGTAGCTGTTGCTTCAGCTGTTTCTGTATCTGACAAATTGTATCTTAAGCTGTTTTGCGTTTCCAGCTGTGCGCCAAAATTGCCCAAGCCCTGTGTAAGAAAACACCTGAAAATGTGAAAATGTGGGCATATTGCATTACGGCTTAAAAAAACAGCCAAGAAATGGGTAAAAAGCCGAAATCCGCTGAACGAACAGCGCGCACAAATTCGATGCGGGTCAGCTACAATTTCATGGCACCCCCCCTCGTAGCACCCCGCCTGTCCCTCTGCGGCTTGTGGGGATTGGCAATTGGTTCTAACCCACTTGCGGATCCACTTGGATCTATGCTCTAAATATTATTTCAATTACATTTTTTTCAATGCTTTGACAGCAGTTTCTTATTTTGTATTTAAATTAACTTAATTAGTTTATTTTTTTTATGAGCTTGCTATACCCTGTACTCATAGCAAATGGCAGAAGAGGTATAACTAATTATATATATCAACGCTTGAAATTTCATAACTTAAAACAGTAAAAATTGCGCACCGCCTTTCTATGCGATTCTCACAAGTGCAAGTAATCAAGCTTAGCTTATTCATTAGTTTTCCCAGTTTTTGTTTATTTGTATTATTTTTATTTTCAATCGATAATGAAAAACAGGGTATGTATGCGTCAAACACCCTCGACTAATGCACTCTTACTTATTTACATGTGCACTTAGCAATTTGTTGTTGTTGTTGTCGTCACCGTCGTTTCAGCCAGCTTGATATGTATGTAGTTCAATGTCAAGCATTTTGTGGTCAGTCGTCAGTCACAGTTGTCGCCGTCGCCGTCGCCTGCTGCCGCTCTCAATGCCAGACAATTTCTAGAGTAGCCACACGAGGCAGGCCTCGAAAAAAAATAAATAAAGAGAGAGAAAAACAACCATGATGATCAACCCAGACAAGCCGAACAGATCCGAAAAAATAACAGCTAACAACAGCTGTTCGGAAGTTGCGCTACCGTTACGGCTTATAAAAGATTGTAGTTTATATATATATATACATTTTTATATATCTCCGTTTTGCTGTTGGCTTGGCATTGGTACAATGACTGGTTAGATTATTGCTTTGGGTGTCCAGGCATAAACTTTAATTACGAGCCGCAACTAGCTAAAAAAAAAATGAAAAAAAATCCGCAGAAGTGGAACGTACAAATGGTCAAGAGTCCACATCTTCATCTGCGACTCGATCTCGTGCTGCTTCTTCCAATCGCCGTTCCAATTCTGTTTTAAATTGTAGTCATTTTTGCCAATCATTTGTTTGGTTTGTTGCCACGACCAACTAACACCAATTGGCGCTCATTTATCTTGCCACATGCAATTTGCCCGTCAAAAACCGAGCCACAATTTTCCATATCAAAACAATTCGAGCCACGACAAAAAGGCAACAAAACAAACAAACAAACAAACAACAACAAGAAAAAGACAAACGCTTGTGCCACACATTTGAGACGCCCATTTTAGACACAATTTGTTGGCCAGATTTGTTGAGATTTGTTGAGGCTTTCCACGCCCACCAGACAGCTTTCAGCTATGTTTTGCAGGTAGCTGCCACAGTTTAGGTTCAGTTTATTTATGGCTTATTTTTTTTTCTTAAACAAAAACCCACAAGTGTTTATACCCTGTACATATTTGAAGAATTTGAATTTAAACTTTGTTCAAAATTCAAATTTATGAATATATTTTGCTTGTTTTTAATGTACTTGTAAGTTGAAAGAACATTAAATGTGTTCATTATATTCAGCTGTGACCTTTTACAAACATAAATTATCACACGCGAAAAAAAAACTACAAAAAACTGTATGTTTTAGACGACATTTATAGGGTCAAATTTTTGTTTAGATTGCAGACCTTAAAAAATGCATAAACTCTTTTAAAGCTCATTTTAAAGCTCATCTATATGAATTTTTATGCCACATGTTCTTTATTTAGTTTTGTGTGTTTGTTTGTGTTGCAAGCTCTGAAAAATACTTATTAAAAACAAGAGCTTAAAGCTCATTTAAATTAGATTTTTTTTTTATATTTACCAATATAGTAATAACTGTTGCATTATTTCGATAATTACAAGCTTTTAAGCACATTTGAGTACGATTAATCTGAATTTTAAATACACATTTAAGTCTAAAGTCTAAAGTTAGTCTAAGTCGTTGACTTTAACAAATTTATTGAAAGCACATTAAAGCTACAATTAAGCTTGATTAGAAACGTTTCTAAAACTAAACTCAAACTTCAATTCAAAGTTGTACTTCCCTTCAATTTTGGCCGCTTTGTGTTGTTTCTAGCGTTATTACAGGGTATATCAATTGTTATGCAGTCACGCGCTGCATAATTCTTGGCTGTGGTTGATTTCTGGCCCGTGTTAAGCACGTCATTTGCTTTGGCAGCTGTCATTTGCTTTGATTGGTTTGTTGAACGAACGCAAAAAATGAAAACCTTCGATTTCACTTCCCAACCCAATTGAAGGCGTCGTTGCTACAGTGAACACTGTACATTGAACCTGTGTTTCACACGCAGCTTTAGCCACTAGTCAAGCTCCGTGTGTGTGTGTCCAATGGCCAAATGTGTTGACGGCTTGGATGTTGCAGAGCTGAGCTGGCTTTATGGCTTCATCACACGCCACGTAAAAGTCTGTCACCAGGCGCCCGAAAAAGTATCTTTCAACACATTTTGCTGCATTTTCATTCCCGCCCCACTGTTATGAAAATCTATTTTAATGGTTTTCTGTGGGCTGTGAAAATTTCCTGGCATTGTTTTTGACTGACTATTTTTCATTTCTTTATTTTCTTGTGCCATTTTTTTGTTGTTTTTTTTCTTGCATTAGCTTACTTTGAGTACAATCGGGCCAATACGTAAGCGTACTCTGAGTAAAGGCAATAAGTATTATTTGGTTTTTGAGAGCTTAGCAAATTATGTAATTTAGCTTTTGGCACGTCGTTAAAATAAAACATTTAAGCACGCATAACTTATAATATATTTTAATACCTTTTGTTAATTTTTTTGTATTTTGCTCTTCTCTTTGCAGTGCCACAAATTGAAAAGCATAAAAAGTTTTATGCTAAAATGTGTCAATAATTGATGGTTGCCAAGCTTTATTGAAAATGTGCGCAAAATAACGCGAAACTCAATTTGGCCAGCTGTTCAGAGGCACACGTGTGTTACCAAAGTGTTTTCGGCCATTGTATAATTTTGTGTTTGTGCATATTTCTTATTCAACGCAATTGGACGCAACGTTTTACAAGATTCGAAAAAGCTAATGCAAAAAACATCAATAAATAAATTACAACAGCAACGAAAACAACAAAAATAATCAACATCAAAATGTCTATTAATAAAAGAGTTGAGGGCGTGACCGCTGCCCGTCTCTTGGCCGCCGCCGTGCTGGCTTTGGCCTGGCTGAAACTGGGCACCGAGGCACACGTGGCCCTCACGTATCCACCTGCGCGCGGCTTGGATCTGGATTTCTTGGATAACTCGCGCACAAAGGCCCCTTGCGGCATGCCCAAAGGTAAGTTTCGGCAAAGTTTGGTAAAAGTAGGTCTGAGAAAACTCCTGCCAATTTGACCTGCATTCAGCCAGCTACCAGTCAAATAGTTGTTGTATGCCTTTTGCCTGCGGCCGCTGCCTCTGCATTTGCCTACAATTTGTTTTTACCATATAAATAATATTTGACTGGATTTTTTTTTTTTTTATTTTTATTTATTTATTTTGCTGGCCAGCCAAAAATTGTGGTTTGCTGCTCGTGGGAATTATGGCCGGTTTGTTTCTTTTTTTGCATGGGTTTTCTATGGCCAACACTTGCAGCTGGCTGGCGCCTTATGTGCCACTTTGCCACTTTATCTTGGCCAACCGAATGTGGTCGCAAGTCTTGGGCTCGCATAACAGTTTTAAGCTTCTTATTTAGCCTTAATCTACAGCTAGTCTATTCATGATCTTGAGCTCCTGTTTGAGGCGGGGCTTAATTGAATACTCTGAGTTGTTCTAAAATTAAAAAAATTTTTTTTTAAATGATTCCATTCTAACATGCAGTAACAGGATTTCAGTTTAGTAAATAAAGCAAATATATCTTTAACCAAAAAAAACAAATATGTTTTAGTATTTATCTCTTTTCTTTTCTTTGCATGAAAAAATAAAACATGTTTTTTAATAAAATATTGCTCTTAAGCGTTGATAATTTTACTATATTTAATTTGTCACATATACAATTTAATGAGTATTTTATTAAGTATTTAAATATTAATTTTTTACTTTAAACCAATACGTTTTTAGCTCAGCTTAAATATTTTTTTTAATGCCAGAAAAAATAAGGTATAATTTTAGTTTTGTTTTAGTTAAAAAATTCTGTACCTTAGTTTTTTTCCAAACTCATTGAGAATCCTTCTTCACCCTAATATCGAATAAGACAATTATCTGCACTTGTCTATAGCAGTAAAATTTCATTATTAGAACGGGTCCCAGCATTTTAATTTTTTCCTTGAGAACAGCCCAGCATTAATAGAAAAATATCTTTAGCCTTCAAGTGTCTAAAAGTAGGAATTGCAAAAGTCCTGTCTATAAAAGTACTATTAATCACATAGTTATCGAACAAAAAGCCTAAAAATCTGAGCTTTCAAAAAGAACTGGTGATCAATTTGACAAATTTTTTTTTTTGTATAAAAAGCTTAAAAAAAGCTCGAAATTCCGCGCGCACTTTAACACATATTCAACATTTTATTTGCTCATAATGATTATTTTTGAAGCTTTCGGCTATTGTTGTTTTGACAATTCTTGGCAAGCAATTTGTTGTTCCCCATTGTCATGGCTAAAACCGGTAGAATTTTAGCTGAACCAGCTGCGCACAAAAACAATTTGGCTTAAGAGGCACGTAGAGCAGGTCGTATATTATAATCACATTATTCAGTTCGCTTAGTTAGTCATCAAATATCATTTTGGAGCTGTTTACGTTTCGAGGCACGCTTCAGTTTTGGTTATTTTGTTGCTGTTGTTGTTGTTGTTGGCCCAAACTGTGATCACATAATCCATTGATAATTAAACTGGAGCGCATTTGATTAGGCAGGCATTTTAGCCGCGTTTAGATTGGCCGTTTCACGTTCAATTCACAGTCTCACATTTATGAAATACAAACATGTGCATACAGCGAGCATTCATGAGTGGTATTCATGCATTTTATGATTCACAAACACACATCTGCACTCGCTTGCATAACTTTTTTTTTGAGTTTCAGTTCAGTTTTTGAAGTTTTGTATTGTTGCGTCTTACTTAACTATGATTATTATTATTATTGTAGTTGCTGTTATTGTTGTTGTTGTTGTTGTTGTGGCTGTTGTTACAGCCGTTGTTGTTGTTGTTGTTGCCGCAAAGTGTTACCAATTAATTTGCATATGTTGGAGAGGCAACAGCCGCCATTCACTTGCAGCGTATATTAAAAATTGGGTCATCATTCGTTTATTTAGCTATATGAAATATACCCTGTAAACATAAAAAGAGCATTTAAATGGTTTATTAAAAATTGAAATTAAGTGTAGTTTTTTTAATAATTTATATAAGTAAATTTTATTATGAATGCTTCTCGTTAGCACAGTTTGGCTTTTAACAGTTATGAATCATAAAATAAAATTCTATAAATTTTTTAAAATTTTTTTACAATACTTTATTCATTTTGCTATTAAGGTCAAAAGTCAAAATAATATAAATGTGTTTGTCTTTCTTTTTATAAAATCTTGAGTTGAACTTTCAGACTGAAAAATATAATTATAAAAATCCATGTTAATGAATATATTAATACGAAGTATAATTGAACGTTCGGAATTAAGTACAGCAAATAATTGTATATTTTTCATATAAATTGTACAGAGTATCGCCTAGTCATGTCCGCTCTGCCCCTCTCTATCTCTCTTTCTCTCTCTTTCCCTTGCACTTAAGGCATTCTTGTTTGTTTTTAGCGTCAAATACTTTCAAAAAATGTTGCCCACTTGTTTTGAAGTTTTTTGACATTTGCTGTGGCTTCATCAGATTTGAATTCATATGCATGTATTTGAAATCATTTAAAAATATTTTAATTAAACTACCAACAGTTGAATTTCGATTGCCTTGAGCACACACACACACACACACACATGTCACACGTGTGTCGCATCAAAATGCCAAATCAATTTTATAGCTGCTTATAAGTACGGATATTATACTATATGCATAAATATTCATATATATATATATATAGCTTATAACGTGCATATTAATCGCTTGTGCATTGCACACTCGTTAAACGACATTTTTTTTCATATATTTTGTTATTTTCTTTTCTTTTTATTCAATGTTTTCGCTTGCTTTTTATTTTAATTATATACGAGCGCACATTGCGTATACGCAACGTGCACCGCTTGTGGCTAGCTGTGCTACCTGCTGTCCGTCTGGCTGTCTGTCTGCCTACCGGTTGCACGTTTAACCCATTTTGGGGCATGACAACTTTTGCCTTCGTTTGCCGCTTTTTGCTTTTCTTTAACGGATTTTTTTTGTTGTTGCTGTTGTTGTTGTTGTTTTTGCGCAAGGCGCCGCTTGGCTGGCCAATGCGAATTGGCGTATTGGCCAGGTTATAAGTAGTTGCAGCCGCGGCTGACTGACTGCTGCTGTTGCTGCTGCTGCTGCTGCTGCTGTTGATGATGATATATGCTGCCAATAACAACAACATGCTGAATGCAACGCGCTGCAAGTGAAAAACTTTCACTTATACTTTGTCTACATATATGGGCATTGCGCCACACGGACAGACGGACTGACGGACAGACGGACAAGAGATGCTGCAATGATGCAAGTTAACAACTGTATCAAAACAGCGCGCTCTACTCTCAGTGACCGCATTTAAGCCGCTCATTATGTGTGTGTGTGTGTGTGTGTGTGCGGCAGTTGCAAGTGCAACTAACAACAAACGCTGTGGCAGCCTCATTGAGCTGACTCGTTGACCTCTTGCCGCTTGTTTACAATTGGTATCTCAATTTGTTAACACTCGTTGCGCTTGTTAAGGGCCAAATCTTTTGTTTTGATTTGTCTTATTTTTTTGTCTTTTTCTTCAGCTTTTTGGCTCGCTGTAATTGTCTTTTTTCTCTCGTGTACCTCTCTTCAATGGAGGTCAAGTTGTGGTCGGTCGCTTGTGTCACACTTTTTAATGCGGTTTTTGTTGCTGTGCATCTGCGCAAAGATCTGCCCGTAATTACGCTTTATAATTAGCTAAACTGCAGCCTACTAAGGTTCACATAAACACATTTACAAAAAATATATATATATATATAACCCAAAACTCTGCTTTAGTTATACAACTGGAAAATTTATCATCTCAATTTTATTTTTTATTATTTCTTTTTTGTTTTGTTTTTTCTCAAGAGCCATTTATCAACATCTGCAAACGACTTGAATTGTTATTGTTTCAGTTTTGGTTTCTAGCTTTGTTCGACTATGCATACGCTCATATTTCAACTTCCAATGACCATTCCATTTGTTAACTGAAATGTCGCATTGCGATTATCATACAAATCTCGGCAGCATTCACTTGCACTAGACCCATAAAAAACAAATAAACACAAATGCCGCAGAATATCAATGAGAGCGCGCACTGCAAATGCCAGTTCAAATGACAAAAGTGTGACGAGCATGTGTACCAGTTGGCTACACTGAGCGAAATTTATGGCGAACAATTACAATCAATGCTTTAAGCTACAATGCTCTATAAGGAATATGAACCTTGAACTTTAAGTTTTTTTCAATTTGTTTTTATTTTTTATATCGATTAACGTTCTAAGAAATGGAGTAATAATAATTTTCATCATAATAAAATATGAAAATCTTATTAATAATATTTAAAGCCACATTTCCGAGCATAACAAAATGATTTTATCATAATTGTATCACAGCTCTAAATATAATTAAAATACCCAAATATCACCCATTAATTTTTCTCAGTGCATATGCCTCGTTCAAAACATATCGAGAGTGGCGCGCCATAAATACCAACCTGTGCTGCTGGCTGTGAAGCTGGCTAAGACAACGTCACGAGCAATTAACTAAAGCGAAAACTCCTTGACCACAAGCTGGCCATAGACTAACTGGCTAACAGACACCCAGCTACCAGTTGCAGTTGCAAGCGGCCCAAAATGCAAATGCAGCTTGCCACTTGCAACGCGCAACTCGTACACGGCGGCAACATGATGTTGTTTTAGGGTTGCCAATGCAAAATTAATTTTATGGCATGTTACAATCGCCGCCACTCGCGTCCACTCACTTAACAGTCGCTGCCAAAATTTATGGTACTGTTCGAAGCTTCGTTAGCAGCTGACGATCAACTTTGTTTGTCAACCTTTTCACGTACCTCAGTTGCAAGTGTCTGCTGGTGTGTGTTAATTTGTATATGTGTGTGTGTGTGTGTTTGCGGAAGTCTTTTCCTTTGCAGCGTCACGCCATATTTGACAGCCATGTTGCCAATAACCTCCTCCCACTGCTCAGCTAGCTACCTTTCATGGATGGTCATGCAAGCGGCACTGCAATTAGAATGCATGCAAGCACACATTCTTTTCCACTTACATTCTACGATGCAACAACGGGCACAATTGGCCTCAAGGTTCGGTTGCGGGGCTCAGTTAACCATTAAGAAAATGATGCAACGGCCGAGACAATTCTTATTTAAGTGACTGAACATTAAGGCATAAATCAGCGCTGTTTTTCTCTCTTTGAATACCACTGCGAAAGTGATTCGTGAGCACTTTTTCAATTATCTTTTAACATTTTCAATTCTTAAAAGGAAATACTGCGAAAGTTAAAGAACACTAGCAAGAAGCTGATATTATCTTAAAGTATTGATTTATTATTGATTTTAAATTTAATTATTTAAAATATATATTTTATTTATTTATTTATGCTTACAAATTTTCTTATAATTAACATTCTCATTAATCGGTTTCTGAAAACAAATATTAACAAAAACAAATTTATTATATTTAAATCAAATACATGAAATCGAATTGACTGAATTTTAAGTATAAATAAAATATGGCTTTTATCATAATAAATTGGTATTAGAAATTGGGTTAAGATTTCAAAAGTTGTAAATTATGTATTCATATTAAGAAACTAAATTGAAAACGCTTTATTTATTGGGTTATCGGATACACATAATCAATTATTAATAAAACAAGTGAGATTGCTCTAGTCGGGACCGCCCGACTAGTAGATACCCTGAACCCAGAAATGAACACATACACACACACTCTCGGCAGTTGATGAGTATGGATCCTATTAAAAATAATAATAAAAAAAAAAACAATTACCAACGGAAAAAAAATGTTCCGCAGCCGGGGCTTGAACTCGGTCTCCCCCGTCTTAAGATGCACGACTCTTACCAACTGCACCACACTACCACATTTTTCGCGAACGATATAACATTACTTAACCATCGCAAAAAGTCGAGGAAAACGAAAATTTTGCAGTTGTCATTAAAACGATACAAATTAATAAAAATAATAATTATAAATAAATAAAAAAATAAAACAATTCATCATTGCTCTACCATACCATCGCTGAATTCGAACCCGGACCGCCGCGTTACGAGGCACAACTCTTACCCACTGGACCACGCTCTTACTTCACTTCGTTGTGTTAAAATTCAATTTAACCGTTGCCTAAAAAAATTCCTAGGAAAACGCAAGACTTTCTGGACGTGCATATGTATGCGTGCACATGTACACAGAAATTGCCAAGCAGCTGCGCTTTGCCCCCACTACTGAAAATATATTCTTGATTTGCTCGTAAACTAAATGTACGATCGTTATGAAATTTTCAGGACTTATTCAGATCATCGATATGTATGTACAAACCAATTTGCACGTGTGTAGTATTTGATTTGTGTTTTTTTGGTTTTTTATCGATATTGGGGGCGATTGGGGGGAGGTATCCAAAACCTGAAGGGCTTAAATTCTTCGTATGTTTTACGCGAACATAAAAAAATAAATTTGGTGGCTCTAGCTTTTATAGTTTGGGAGTTATGCTTAAAAAACCGAGTCAAAAAAGCGATAAATATCGATAATAAGAAAACGGAAAGAGTTATCGATGTTTTGAAATAAACTTGATCTGCGTATGGTATATACAAACCGATTGAGACCAAGATCAGCTTTCTAGCTTTTGTAGTCTCTGAAATCGACGCGTTCATACAGACGGACAGACAGACAGACAGACAGACGGACATGGCTAAATCGACTCGGCTAGTGATGCTGATCAAGAATATATATACTTTATGGGGTCGGAGATGCTTCCTTCTGTCTGTTACATACATTTGCACAAAACCATTATACCCTTTTTTACCCATTTTCAATGGGTTCAGGGTATAAAAATCTCTGCAGTGGAACGCTTTTTCGAATGATAAAAAAATGCTTTTAAGTTATTAGTTTTCAATAAATAACATATAAAGATATATTTATATATCTAATGAGAACTGCTAGTGTAATGCAAAGATAATATCAAGAATGTTAAGCAGTGGAATGGAACTTTATATTAAGTAAACAGCTATATTTAATTTAATTTATAATTCAAATCTTGTTATTTAACGCATGTTTTGCTTACATACATAATTTTACAAGTAGATTTAGGAAAACATTCAGATACAGATTCGCTACATCGAAGCTGTTAATAACTCTTAATTTCGCTACGTTTTCGGAAGCTCATCAACATGATGTTTGCCAGCATCATTAGCGCATTTAAGGCGAAATCAATCAAGAGTTCATTAATAACTTTTCCGCGACCAATTAATTGCATTTTAAATAACAAAACAAATTAGACGCGCTTTTTATATGTTATTTCAATATATACAAAAAATAATAAATACTACACAAAAAATACACTTGATATTGAATTGTTGAGAATCATTATCATTATCATTATCAATTTTTTGAATACGACTTTCGAAATGAGGCACTCGCAACGGCGAGTTCAAGCGCAACCATTCGATATTTCATGCAACGCAGCCTCCAAAAACCAAAGGTGAACAACTTTCGCGCTCGTGAGAAATATGACAGACTAACAAAAAAAAAAAAAAAACTGAAACAAAATATGAAAATGACCAACGAGTGAGACAGCACGAAAATTAGAGCGAGCCAGAGAGAGAGTGGCGGCTACATGAGAAATCTCAGAAACCAAAACGCACAGGCACCTGCCAATTTTTTGGATGCATGCCTCGCTGCCCAATTCCCAGCTTCCAGCCTTTAGGCAACTGGTTACACCCAAAAAAACAAAAAAAAAATACATATTTATATATATATTGTTGCTCTTGTTGTTGTCTCGATTTATTAATGGCCACAATTGATTTATCGTCCGCGCAGCTTTCAGTCTTAACGTATTTTTCTGGCTCGACTTAACCCATTTTTAGGAGCTGGTTCAACGTCTTTGATTTCGTATTTATGGTTTTCAGCGTTGCTTTTGTTGTTGTCATGTCAAAACCACTTTGTCTGGCCATGTGAAAATGTGTGGTCCACCTGAGTGCAGGTGCGGAAATCGCCATTTACGAATGCTGCAAACAGTGTTCAGAACCGTCCAAGTCAAGAAAATTACGCCATTGAAATCAAAAGTCGCATTCAATTGCTGACCTACAAAAGTCGTTGTAATGTCTATGGACACGCAGCATTTGCAGTTTTGTTAAATACCCTATAAAAATAAAATTGTGCTTAATGTGGCTATCATGAAGAAAAAGAGTACAAAAAAATAGAAAAAATACAGCTTTATCATTTTGTATTTAATTTCACCTATAATATTGCATATTAAAGATGAAATTAAAAAAAATTTAGCGCTCAAACTTTATACGTTATTTATTTAAAAGTTTTTGGTCAGTAAATAAAAAATTTAAATAATATTTTTTTCATATTAAAAAATATATGTATATTACATAAAATCAAGAACATTGCTTAAAAATATTAAGCTATTTATTTTATTATTTATGATGAAAACAAAATGATTTACCTAATTACAACACTGCAAGTCCTAAATACATAAAATAACTATATTAATAATAAGTTATTTTACAAACATATTAAATATACTTAAAGAATATAAAACGGGAAGCCTTTGAGCCAAGGCTGGCAAATTTTATTCCCCTTATAGCTATTCATAACATTTTCCTAATGTTTTTTGTACCACGCTATTAAAATTTGAAAATACATATATCTGATGTTTCACTTAATAGAAGAATTTTTGATAATTCTTATGTATCGTTAATTTACAAATTTTTATAAATTTTCAATACATCTTTTTTGATATTATGTGTGGCATACTATGCTTAATTCAAATTTATTTAAATTTAATATTACATTCATTATTTTCCTCTACAAATTACGTTTAGAATAACATTTAAAATTAAATTAAAATTAATATATATTTGCTGGATATATTTAAGTACATCATTTTTAGTTGCTGCTTCTTGCTGCTGCTCATAATCAGCGCGCCATCAATGACAGCAGAGAGACAAAAACCAAAGTCTAAGTTGGAAACGGAGACGTTAATTCAATTTCTATGTCACGTTTATGTTGTTGTTGTTGTTGTCGTTGTTGTTGCTGTTGTTTGTTGTATATTGGCCATATTGGGCAGATTGTGCAAAGAGTGTGGCAATTGAATGCATTCAAGTGGTCAGAAGCGAGTACCCAATGCTATCGATACTCAATAGTTGCGCCCATTGAGGATGATCAACAATCTCGTGCCGCAGTAATCATATTTTTTGCAGCTTCCTTATTTGTCCTGTTGTTGCTGTTGCAGTTGCTGTTGCTGCCGCCGTGGAAAGTGAGACTCCCTGCACTATTCGCTGCTTTGGCAGCTTTCGCTTTTAGTGCTGGTTATCGTTATGGCCATTAAATAGCTTCAATTAGCGACTCGGCTCGCATGTATTGGCTGACAACGATGTGCGATCTGCGCTTGGGCATTGATTGCCCCCTCCCCTTCTACCACTTGATCAGTGCCCACTCCCCGCAGTCAGTTGCAATTTTTCACAGCTGGCCGAGGTTACCGCATTGGCCTTATGCAATAGTTGTGAGCATATGAAATTTGTTTCTGGCCCAGCCAGAAAAACTTGTAATGCGAAGATGTGTGTGGCACTTGGCTGCGGCAATGTTGCAATGTGTGTGGCTGGCCACTCGCCGGCTTCCTGTGCCCCCTCTCTTTCTCTCTCTTTTTGGACCTGCCTCCGATTGTCATGCGCAATTTGCGCAGTTGGCCCATGTCTGGGATTGGGCCTATGCAATTGTTGGAATTTAGTACACAGGTGCGCTTGTGCAGCGCCATGGATCAGTTCATGAATGCCACTTGGAGCCACTTGGAGCCGGCGCTCGGAACCACTTGCGGTGCACTCACAGCGTCGAGCGTACGCAATGCAGAACCACAAAACCAGTTCAGCTTGAGTGCTGGCAAAACATTTAATTACGCGTTACATGTTCCGCGGTTGGGCCAATTGCCAGCTAGTTCTCTGAACTGAACTGAACTGAACTGTAATGCCTGATCAGCCCAACTGCATGGCCTGATAAACAGCATCATCATTATGCTGATGATCATCATTAGCATTGCAATCACGCTGCTCCATTTCTTCCGCTCGCTAACTAACTACCTCAACTCAATAGGTTCCCATTAAGTATCGAATCTCGGCACACAAACACATGCAAGAAATTCTATAGAATATGTAAATAGAACCGTTAAGGGAACTACTTCTTAGTTCCAATAATATTATTAGTTGATTTTGTTAGCGTCTTTTTATATTTTTCAAAAATGTTGGAACCGATTCAGACAAAGCAAATATTTTTTACATTTTTGTAGGAATTCAAGTTGAATTCCTTGAATGAAATTATTTTGACTGCATCTAATCGTTATTGTTTGTTCTCTTTTTTACAGGCTCCATACGCACCTCGCTGCTGTCGGGCTCCGTGTTTAATGTCACCTGGCATTTGGCCTATGCGCACAAGGTAAGCGGCGCCTATTGCCACATCTTGCAAAATCTTCTGGGCAATTAGCTGGGCAATCAAGATGCGCACAATGAAAACCAGGTTCTTATCGCTCTGTCAAGCATAATTAGCCAGACATGTGCATTATTCTGGGCAGCACAAATGATGTAACGATTGCCACACATGCACCAACTGAGTGTACGAGGCACGAGCATCTAGATAGACAAGTCAGTTTTAAGGGGCCCCCGACTCAAAGTCAAGCATTGCATTAGAAGTTCCCATAATTGAAAAGCGGCGATATCAAGTCACAAGTTCTCAGTCATTGTTTGCGAAATATCCAAAACAGAGCAACCACCCGCTTTTCCCCCCGCTATAAACCCTAGGAATTTTTATTAAATCGTTCCATTTCATGCACATTTCTAGGGCGGCTTCCGCTTGCAACTTTTGGATGCACTCGACAGGCCCGTGCTGGATCTGACGCCCCACGTCAACAACTCGGAATTTGTGAGCACCGATGTCACGTAAGTTTTGAAACTCTACCCGCCTGCTGATTCCGTCCTAGCTAATCCCACCTTCCCCATTCTTCGCTCTGATCCGCAGCGCACAATCGTATCAGGTGAACATACCCAAGGATTTCGAGTGCTTTAATTGCACGCTGCGTTTGCTGCGCCAGGCCGATGAATGGTCGAGCAGCTATCGGTTCTGGTCCTGTGCCGATGTGGACATCAAGCAGCGCAAGGACTTCAAGGAGAACTGCTCCGGCAAGGGCAAATACTTCCCATCACGCTGCAAATGCGAGAAGAACTACTACGGCCCGCAGTGCCAGTACAAGGACGAGTGCACCAGCAACGCCGACTGCGGCGTCCAGGGCAAGTGCATCGATCTCGATGGCACCTCGCTGCCCCGTCGCCAGTGCTACTGCAATTTCGGCTGGCACGGAATTGGCTGCAACAAGCGGTCGCCCTACAAGTCGACCAGCCTGGATCTGAGCACCTACACGAAGAAGGAACTGTCGCCGGACTATCACATCTACTGGCGTCTGCTGGAGGAGCAAAAGGAAATCGAGCTGGTGCTCAAGGTCAATAGCACCTCTTGGGTGGGCTTGGGCTGGCGTCCACGTGGTCTGACGCCGGAGTGCAAGAATTTTCCGCTATTAAAAGACATTGGGGACTTGACGACGACGCTGGAGAGCGTGGGAGCTGAACATGCGGAACCAGAACCTAAGAGTGAGCCGGAACCGAAGAGCGAACCGGAGCCGAAGAGTGAACCTGAGCCCAAGAGCGAACCGGAACCCAAAAGCGAACCGGAACCGAAAAGCGAACCAGAGCCCAAGAGTGAACCGGAGCCCAAGAGTGAACCTGAGCCCAAGAGCGAACCGGAACCCAAGAGCGAACCGGAGCCCAAGAGCGAACCGGAGCCCAAGAGCGAACCAGAACCCAACGCGGAGCCCACCGCCGAGCCCACTGCCGAGCCGAGCTCCAAAACGAAACGTGTGGCGAAACTTGAGGATGAACTGGCCAACATTGATGGTGTCACTTCAGTCGCCACCAGCGTATCCTATCGCGTTAGCACCAAATCTGGACGCAGTCGCCGTCAAGTGACAGGTAAGAGTCCAAGAAATCACATTAGTTGTGCACTTGCACCAGTTATCACAAATAAAAAGCAATCTAGAGCTAATACGAGTAGTGGCAAAAACACACAACCCTGCAGATCCTCTAGCGATGCATACTAGAAACTTACTGCATATTGTTATTGCTGTCCTTGTTATGCTTCTACTACTATTGACCTCTTTCAATCCCGCACCTAACACTAAGCACACAAATCTATTCTATTCACAAAAAATGCAATAACAACAGAGCCTAATAGCACAGCGGAGCCTGCGACAACGAGCGGACCGGAGCCTAAAAGCGAGCCGGAACCGAAGAGTGAACCAGAACCGAAAAGTGAGCCGGAGCCGAAAAGCGAGCCAGAGCCTAAAAGTGAGCCGGAGCCGAAAAGTGAACCGGAACCAAAGAGTGAACCTGAACCAAAAAGTGAACCGGAGCCTAAGAGCGAACCGGAACCGAAGAGTGAACCAGAGCCGAAGAGCGAGCCGGAGCCGAAGAGTGAACCAGAACCTAAGAGTGAACCGGAACCTAAAAGCGAACCGGAACCTAAGAGCGAACCGGAGCCTAAGAGCGAACCGGAGCCTAAGAGCGAGCCGGAGCCCAAGAGTGAACCAGAACCCAAGAGTGAACCAGAACCCAAGAGTGAACCGGAACCGAAGAGTGAACCAGAGCCCAAGAGTGAACCGGAGCCTAAGAGCGAACCTGAGCCCAAAAGTGAACCAGAGCCTAAGAGTGAACCGGAACCCAAAAGCGTACCTGAGCCCAAGAGTGAGCCTGAACCCAAGAGCGAACCTGCGCCGAAAAAGTCAGCAAATCTTGAGTCAGCAGGTAAACCCATGTGTCTTGGTAATGGTTAAGCATTTTCAAATCCCGATTTTCATTATCTACTAACCAAGTAAAACACGAAACCCACACGAACTGCATTTTCCTGACCCAGTCGAGAACTAGTCTAAACCTTTTCTATTTCCGTAGAGCCCAAGTACCAGCTTAACCCGTACACGCCGCGTTACGACTTCAATCCCATGGACTGCACGGATATCGTCATTGGATCCGCACGTGGCATGGCCAGCCGTGTGGGCGATTACTATACTAGAGATCGGTCCACGCCGCGCAGCGATGAGTTATATGGCGGCAAGTCGGACTTGGCGTTGGGCACCGGCTTCGAGGAGAATGGCGTAACCACCATAATATTCCGCAAGAAACTGGTGGCCGGCGATGCTGCCGATCACACCTTGGACGATGCGCTGACCCACGTGATCTGGGCCAAGGGTCAGGAGCCGCAATCGTCGTCCGTCAAGGACTTCTACCTAGCGGATGAGCTCAAGTACCATGGACACAACCTACAACGCGGCGTTACCCAAATCAATTTCTTTGGTAAGTCAAGGAAAATCGAAGCTAAACCGATCTAATTGATTGAAATTCCTACAGAGAAAGAAAAATCGACAACTGATGCCGACCGCAATGATCTGAGCACCAATGTGCTGGACAACGATTGCTATGGACACTGGAAGTACCCCTCGAACTGCTCGCCTCAGGAGCACAGCTGCGAGTACTACGCCAGCTGGGAGACTGTCGGTCGCGGCGACGAGATGCGCTGGCACATTGAGACATCGAACACGCAAACCTGGACGGGCATTGGCTTCAGCAATGATCAGCGCATGTCGCAGACGGACGCCATTATTGGCTGGGTGGATGGGCGCAGCGGTCGTCCCTTCCTGATGGACACTTGGGTGCTGGGCTATGCGCCGCCCAAGCTGGATGAGCGACAGGATATTTACAATGCATCTGGTCGCATCGAGAAGGGTGTCACCATCCTGGAGTTCAATCGCAAACGCGTCAGCAACGACGAACAGGACTTGTCCTTCACGGACGATCACTGTCTCTATCTGTTCTTCCCCGTGCTGGGCGGTGCCTTCAACGTGGTCAACAAGAAGACACGCAAACATGAGCAGGTGCCACCAATTTCCTCTCAACGCGTCTGCATCAAGTCCTGTGGCAAGGGTAAGCCTTTAGCTATAGATCACAGTGTTAACTCTGAATTCATGCCACTTTTCCTGCGCAGAACTGGAATCGGTTTTCGTCGGCACCAGCACGCCGGCGCCCAGTCGCCTGGTCTATGCTGTGGGCGTTAAGCTGATGAACTTGGCGGAATCATTTGAGGCGCCCAAGCCGGGCACTGTCGACTTTAACAATCTGGCGGCTACCATATCGGATTCCTTCAATGGCATACTCTCTCCGATCGCTGGCTACTACAAAACCGAAATTGTTGGCTTTGAAAAGTGCGTAAACTTCAATAATTTACCTATCTAAATCCGAATTCACCTGTAGGTGGTGAATATTGATCAAGTGCAGCCAACTTAACAGGCACATTCAATCATAAAGTGCTGCCAGATCGTCACAAAATTGATTTGGGATTTAGACCGTTTTTTTATAAATTTTTTAAAATCTTTATTTTTTTCAAATCTTCTACGTTTATTTTAAAGGGAGGGCAGCTCAATGGTGGCCAAGGTGCAGGCCATGTTCGACAAGGCTGATGTGGAGAAACTATATACTCTGGATACCAATAATATAGAGAAGACCAGCGAAGCGGCAGTGCAGAAAAACGCGGAAGCTATCAAAGCTGCGCTCTTGGATCAAATAGCCACTGGCAAGGTGGGTTCCCTGACCGTGGATCCACAATTTCTGGACTTTGAGGCGCTGGAATGTAAGTTACCCCAAAAAAAAATAAAGAATGATGTAAATTTACTGAACTTTGCTTTTCGATATGCACAGATAAGAGCGCAGTGGATATGAGTGCGAAGGATACGTTACTGTCCTTCTTCGATCTATCCGAGACACGTTTGTATATTGTCCTAGGTCTGATTGCAGCCCTGGTGCTAATCGCACTGATCCAAGCGTTCTGCACCATATTGAAAACCTCACGCAAGAGCAAAAACACAAAGGTAAACTATTTTATTCCCATTTGAAAGTTGATTTAGTTACCGAGTTTTAGCATTAACTTTATTTGTTTGTTCAGTTTTAAACGTGGCGCACTTGTTAAAAAGTTCTTACACGATTAATAATGTTTATTTAATTGTATAATGTTATTTAAAGCTGGTTTACGTAATACCCGATGAATGGCGCATATATCAACAGCGACAGCACCAACGATACTATCAGCCCTCTAGCGATCTATAAAAGAAAGAAAAACAAAAATAAAAACAAAATAATAATCCAAAAATTATCAACACAAATTACCCACCATATCTATTCTAAAAAGAAAAAATATATATATACACGTATATACTCGTATATCTCACTGCCTGAACAACCGCAATAAGAGCTACAAAATGCCCAGTTATATATAAAATAAAAAATAAAAAAAAAGATAATAGTTAGTCAAATATCAGAAAATCTTAACAACAGCGCGGATATCTTTATACATGTACTATATACGCCTATGTGTTGAGTCGCGTTTATCAAAATTCTAGAACATAAAGAATTCATTGGTAATTTAAATTCCTTTTTTTGTTTTGTTATTGTACCTATTAACCAAGTATGTGACTACTATAAAACGCTAACCACCTAAAACCCTGTTAATAATACTGTTGTAACTAAGGGTTCTATTTGTTGTTACTCTCACATTTCTATAAATTTTAAATGGAGCTCTACTTCATCTCTAAACTTTCTGTCTATCATTCCTGTATGTTGTGCTAATAACTGAAAACATCTTTTAAAATAACTCTCTAGTTTCCATATACTATATAATCTGTTTGTGTTTGTAGCCAGACCAGTTAGCATTTGATCTAACTAAAACTATAAATATATGAAAAACTGCTCCTAAACTATTTTCCCACAAATTTCAATATTTCACAATGCTCTTAACAATAATAAATCCCAGGCTATCCTCTTGCTTGACTTGATCGGTTATCAGCTAATTATTTAGATATTTGAAATATTTGGCATAAACGCATTCACAAGGCACATTCCAGAAGCAGTTATAGTACATAGTCCTTAAACGATGTCTAGCGCACAGTAATCTTGAGCGTTCCGAACTTATAGTATAGATCGTTATTTAGATCGTCCCTCAATTAGAGCCCGTACCAAATGCTGACTGGTTAAGCGCTAAGAACTGAATACCCGCAAATAAACAGTATAAAATATACTCTGCTTGCTTACAGGAGAAACTCATACAGAACTCACCCTGGAAGGAGTTTGCCTCGAACACGAACTACGCATTCGATCCGTATGGCGAGACCGAGGAGAAGCACATGACCAGCAGCACAACGGCCAAGGAGAAGGCGCGCAACCGATCGACGGCCAGCAGCCAACAGACAACGCTGCCCATGTCCCACTCACCCACCAGCAAGTCGCAGATGTACTACGAGAACAGCAATGCCAATGGCAATGGACATGGCAATGGTCATGGCAAGAGCGGCAACGGCAACGGTCGCTCCAATGGTCGCCACATGACGCAGGAGAGCAGCGTGGGCGGCAGCACTGCAGGCACTGCACCCGGACCCTATTCTCGTGGCAGCTATGCGGAGCGGGCATACTCGCTGCCGCGCCAGAATCATCAGTACCAGCAGAGCTCGGCCAATATGCAGCCGTCCGGCTATTATACACACGATCGCCGTGCTGTGCGACAGGATCGTGATCAGCGGGAGCGAGAGCGGGGCGAGGAGCGACGTCATCGACATGAACGCGACTCCAGCTATGATCGATCGCGCGATGATCCACGTTTGAATGGCGGCGCCGATACGCCGGACTTTTACTTTATGCCGTCGCAGCGCAAATATTCCGGTGAAGTGGTGCGCGTCTATGTCGACTACAACAAGGATCCGAAGCACTAATCAGGAAAACGATAAGATGAAGATAATAACAAAGCGTCCTCTGGGACATACAAATTGAGAGTGCATACACAAAACGTTACAGTTTATTTAAAATCTTGTTTTAAGTTCTCTTCGCTCTATATTCCGTCCTTCTAACTTCCGATCCTCTGCTGCTTCTCGTTTCGATTGCCATAAAGCAGTTTCACTGCATGCGTTTTGCGGGGTGGGAACTTTCCCCATTTCCACGCGTTGTTTTTTTGGGTGCGTAAAAGCTTTATAACATACGCCCAAGACGCACAGTTACACAGATTTAATTTAATGCAGTTCAGGAAAATGTTTTCGAATCCAACAATTTAGTAAATTGTAAATATTTTGCATAGAATAGAAATTGTCTGAACAATTATTGATTCAGGACTCTTGCAATGTTTTCTCTATTTAATGTGCAAAGAAATATAGTCACTGTATTTAATCAAATTAAATATATGTATGTTAATATATAAAGTTTAAAAATGTTGAGCGCATAATACGATATAATACTCGTACAAAATGTTTAATTTTACAATTTAATAATTAAGTACATATTAATAAAACTAGGCACGTAATATACAATTAAAATGCATTTTATTTGTGATAAATTATATTTTCAGCTATTTAAGTAAATTTAAATGTAACAATCGTTATTCCAGTACTGCATTGCGCCAGCTGTAAGTGCTGTAAAATGCGTTAACATGATTATCGATATTGCGCGCAAATACTATCGATAGCTGAGTATTGCTACGTTGTTCATCCCCAGCACGTACTTTTCGCGCGCTTTTCTGTAGAAAATGAATGCCATCGCATAGTTTAATCGCGTAATTGAATAGTTTGAGTGAGTCGTGGTGGTAAAATCAACTAAAAATATTATTAATTGCGTTTATAAACACACAACACAATGGACATCGATGCGGAAGTGGGTCAGGCGTACCACACGGTGCAGTTGTCGACAAAAGAAATGCTTAAAAACAATCGACGTCAACATTATTGCAATGTAAGTAGTTTCCCACTAAATTTCACGCTGCTGAGCTATGCATTTTATGCAATTACAACAACAAGAACATCAACAAGATAATAATGTTGTTTATGATACGTGTAGATGATAGACCTGCTGGCGAGCAGCTGTAAAGCCTCGGGACTGATGAGCACCTCGTTCACAAACGAGGAACTTGTCCAGTTCTGGCTGGGCGACATTTTGCCATTGATGTTTGACTCGGATCGGAGTATACAGGATTGCGCAGTGGCGGCCATGGCCGAGGCTCTGGTTGCGCTCGACGTGGCCGTCATCCATGGCGCCAAGTGCTGGCCCCAGATCCGCGGCGAGTTCGTCAACAATTACACAACACTAATTGGGGAGATGCGCGATGCGCGAAACAACAATTGGCACAAGATCTGGACGCTGCTGGTGCAGATCATGGACAACGAGCTGCTCCGTGGCTGCACCTACATTAACAAATTTCTGGCTGTCGTCGAGCTCGGCTTTCGCAATCCCGACAACGGCATCCGCTCCGAAGCGTTCCTCTGCTGGCGCGTGCTCATTAAGATCTTTGCGGCCTACAATGAGCTGGCCGCCGGGAAGCGTTTGCGTCTGCTGCTCATTCCCTTGCGCACATCACAGTCGCGCTCGCCGCACGTGAGCAGCATTAAGCTGCGCGTTTGGTGGTATCTGCTCACCTGCTTGGACACAGCCTTGGCCACATCCTTTGACAATGCTGTCGAGTATTTTCTCAGTTTCCTCTTTGGCGGCGGCTCGCGTGGCAATGCCACTGGACTGGCGCACAGCTATCAGACGGCTCGGGAGCTGGCGCTGCCCTGCCTGGTCGCTCTGTGGAATATGGAGCCATGCTCGGACGCGCTGCAGCGCATGCTGCGCGACATGCGACTGGAGGTGCTCAACCAGCCCTCGCCGCTGATGAACACCGAGCTGCTGCAGCAGCACTGGCGTCCCATGTTAGCCGCCGCCGTTGCCTGCATGCAGATCATTGGCAGTTTGGAGCACAGCTCGGAAACGGAGCAGGAACTGTTGCACTTGCTGCTCCGCAATCTCACACTGGCTATGTTCCAGCTACGCGTGGCGCCGTTCACAGTCGCCTTCTGTGCCGAGCTGGAAAAGACGCTGCCCGCCGACGGCAGCGTTGTGCGCACCGTTTTCAATGCCTGCGCCGGATTGGCGATGGCGCCGCAACGACTGGACTCCCTTGAAGTGCTCGAGGCCTACATGAAGCTGTGCCTCAAGGCGCGTGCCGAGGTGCCGCCTGCCATTCTGCAACGCTGCGTCTCGCTTATCTTTGCCCCCGAGCAGCTGGAGGCGCGCAACACGAACGAGTTCCGGCAGCTCGGCCGATTCGCGCAGCTGCTGATGCAGAGCACCGACGAGGAGGACTACGAGACGTTCGGCGTCCGACTACAGATATGGCGTCAAGTGTCGCTGGCGCTGCTCAACTATCTGCGCGAGAATGCGCTCGAGTACCGCGTAGCGCAGAGTGCCGCGCTCGTGGACAGCTGGCTGCTGTGGCCGCTGCAGACGTGCGCCAGCTTTGCCGGCCGACGAGCCCACAGCGTCTTCGATGGCGCCTTCTGTGAGCAGTGGCGTCAGCTCGTCAATGCGGGCCACAATGGCAACGAGCGCAAGAAGTTTGTCTTGGATCTAAAGACGGCGCTGCTGGAGCTGCTGAAAAACGGCAGCAAGGAGGAGCCGCACTTTGCGGAGCTGTTCGACATTTATGTCAGTGCGGTGCTCAAGCTGGGCATCTGCAAGGACACGCCCCACTACAAGGACGTCTTCGCCCTGCTGCACGCTGTCTTCGAGCGTCCCGCGCTGTCGCAGTCGCTGCTCGAAGGCTGCCTGAATACGCTGCGCAATCTTGTACTGGAGCTGCGCCAGAACGAGCTGATGGTCGTGTTCGACGCACTGAAGCCCACCTTGGCCGCGGCCCTGCAATGCTGGAGCAAGGGCAAATGCGAGGGCAGCTTCCTCAGCGAGTGGAAGCGGGCCATACAGGAGAAGTTCCGCAAGCTCTCGATGAAGAGCATGGCCAATCAGCTAAAGGATCTCTTCAAGGGCGACGATCTGTTCGTTATCATTCCGTCCGTGTGGAGCCTCAATCCCGACAAGCTAACGGATCGGCAGAAGGAACGCTTCGCGGAGAAGTCGGACATACCCGCCCTGTACAATGACATGAGCCAATCGCAGGACTCCGCAATCAAGCCGTGGACGCCCAAGAAGGTGGTCATTGCCAAGAGCAAACAAACGGAGCTCGCCATTGGCGGCGGCCGCGACGACACCGACCAAGACTCCGATGACGTTGTTATCGTTAAGGAAACCCCACCTGAGCTATCCACCACTCCCACGACGCCCACACGGCGACGTCAGCTGGCCGAAGCTGCTGCTGCTGCCGTCGGCAGCGAGTCCAGCAACACGGACAAGTACAATTTTCGCAGGCCGCGCGGCCAGAACGAGGAGGAGGCGAAGTCAGCGGCCGTTGCTAGCGAGGATGCACCTGTGCGCCAGACGCGCAAACGTGCCGCACAAAAGGAGCAGACGGCAACAACAAGTGCCGAAAAATTGCGTTCACCCAGAAAACAGGCGGCGAACCCTCAGACAACAACAACAACAACAGCATCAACTGCAACAGGTAAAAAAAAATGCCATCAACCGTCTCTGCAAATTGTTTGCCACATGTTTCCTGTTTTGTGTTCTATTCACGCAGCTGTCAGCAAAGCCGGCGCACAAAAGAGTAAAGAATCTGCCAAACTCACCCTTATGCAGAGCGAGGATCTGTTTTCGGAATTTGCAACCCCGACACCCGCACCTGCACCTGCACAGGTGCTGCCCGAAGCGACCACGAAGGTGTCGAGTGTGCCGGAAACACAGCTGAGTGCTTCCCCAGAACCGGTTGCGGAATCCGTGGCCAGCACACAGATGCCGTCGGAGCTGAACAGCGATGCCACGCCCATCACAGAGACCTCGCCAAGGAAGGCCAGCGCCCGACTCTGCAATTTGGTAAGCAAATAAACAACAACAACTGCTATCAGCCATTACAAATATCCGTGCATGCAGAAGATATGCTTACAAGATAAGATAAAATTGATGAGGTAAACCGTAAACAAACCTCTGTGTAACCTTTATCTATATATACACAAATATATTGAGCTAGTTGCCCTCGCTGATTAACTGATTGAATCAACAATTATCTGTATATAAAGCTAGCTTAGTAGTAAATTTAAATAAGACGATGCAGTCGGGCGTTACCGACTGCTTTATACTCGTTCACGTTCCTACTTAATACTTTTATTTTGAAAATGTTCGGTGCTTTTTTCCAAAAAAATATCAAAAAAAATTTTTTTTTAAATGCATCGATTTTAAATGTAGAATCAATGTTAATGAAAAATCTTGATCAGAATGCTATCAAACATGAAAATCCGTTCAGTTTTGACATATTTATGGGTGTTTGAAATATGATACCTATGAGTCCGAGAGCTTTACATGTCCAAATTTTACTCAATTTTGGCATGATTTTTGACTAAAAATTTGATCCCCTCAGAATCAGGATAAATGTTGTTTTTTATACTATTTGTGGCCAGCAAAATCGATTAAAAAGGCAAACTCGCAATTTTAAATTTTGAAAAATTTTTTTTTTGAAAATACATAAGGGGGGGGTACATGCTTTTTTCTCAAAAAAATCAAAAAAAAATTTTTTCAAAAATTGATTGATTTTGAATATGTATATAATCGATGTTCATGAAAAATCATGACCAAAATGCCATCAAACATGAAAATCGGCTCAGTTTTGACATATTTATGGGTGTTTGAAATATGATACATATGAGTCCGAGAGCTTTACATGTCAAAATTTTTCTCAATTTTGACATGATTTTTGACTAAAAATTTGACCCCCTCAGAATCAGGATAAATGTTGTTTTTTCTACTATTTATGGCCAGCAAAATCGATTAAAAAGGCTAACTCGGAAATTTAAATTTTGAAAAATTTTTTTTTCCGAAAATGAACAAGGGGGAGTACATGATTTTTCCAAAAAAATCAAAAAATATTTTTTTACAAAAAAGCATCGATTTTAAATGTAGATTCCATATAAATAAATAATCAGGACCAGAATTCGATCAAACATGAAAATCTGTTCAGTTTTGTCAAATTTATGGGTGTTTAAAATATTACACCCATGGGTCCGAGAGCTTTACATGCCCAAATTTTGCTTATTTTTCAATTTTTAAATAAAAAAATAAATCAGAACATGGACGCAATATTAAAATGTGATGATGCGGACAGAAATAATAGAGTACTTAGTAGAAATTGTAGAAAAAATTATGTGTTTATATTTTTGTGGGAAACATAAATGATTTAACATTTAAAATAGTGCACAAATAATATGGAGTATTTAATAATAGTAAGTATAAGTATAGGTATAAATATAAATATAAGTATAAGTATAAGTATTAGTATAAGTATAAAAGCACTCTCTAACAGATCCAAATTTGCAGAATTCGCCGCCGGATCGCAAGCAGACAAACAACTCGACAAGTCCAACTTTGCGTCCCAAGCCGTCGGCCCATTTGACGGGCCGCGGTGCGCAGTTGATCAATATGATCCGCAACAAGAAACTGGATGCCGGCACACCCTATGCGATGTCCGCCTCAATGTCGAATGCGTCGCGCAGCCAGGCGACGCCTGTACGGCAAATGGAGCGCTCCGAACTGGTGTCGACGCCCACCTGTGAGCTGAACGAACTGACCGCGGCGGAGCACACCTCGACGCCCATACAACAGGCGAAGGATCTGTTGATATTCTCGAAGCGGCTGCCCTCGCCGTCGGCCAGTCCGTCGGCCTCCATTCTGAAGCGGAAGCTGCGCTGCGAGAGCATCGATGACTTCGAGTCGCCGGCGATGAAACGGAAGCGTGTCAGCTTCCATGATCCGCCCGTTTCCATAACGAAGGAGTATCTGCGCGACGGGGATGACGCGCGCAACAGCAAGCCCAAGCGGTGCCTGATTCTGGACAAGCTGGCCCAGACATCGGAGGTGCGGTCGGCGTTGAAGCGACGCGGACGCTTGGACAGCATCATTGAAATCGAGAAGTTTGCTAACGAACAGACGGCGAGAAGTGCGGCGACGGACAAGTCAATGGACAAATCGCACGATGGCTTGGAGGATGAGGCATTCGATTCACTCAAGTGGAACGATACAACAGCAACAACAACAACAGCAGCAACAACAACAGGAGCAGCAGCAGCAGCAGTTGTGAATAAGCAACAGCCGGAGGTGGAAGCTCTGCCGGCAGCCACGCCCTCACGAGATCTTGCCATATTAGATGCGGAGGCGGCACTGGATCTGGTTGTGGAGCAATGCTCGCTGGACTCTGTGCTGGAGCGTTTCTTTGCCAAACCGAATAGCTCGCCCTTAAAGGGCGCCCTCAACGTGGCCAAATTTCTGTCCAGCCAGATGAATGCCAACGATAAGCTGAAGACCAGTGTGCTGGAAACCCTCTCCGAGAATCACTCGAAAGACTTTCTGGACCATGCGGTGCGCGAGAATCTGTCGTCGGTGGTGTGCGATCGGCTCAATCCCAACTCGGTGCTGGAATACATTTGCGCCAAGTCGAAGATCAACAACAGCTGCCGCAGCAGCCTCCTGGCCCAGGTGCCGGCCCTGATACGCCAGGAGGCGGATCGATTCGCTCTGCTCCAGCAGCTGCTGCAGCAGTGCAGTCTCGGCGACGAGCAGCTGCTCGATCTCATTGCCCAGCTGATGCAAATGCGCGACAATCGCAGCAACTGCAGCCTGGCCAGCGGCATCGCCAATGACAACGTGGCCGAAACGGCGGCCGACTCCTCCTCCAATTTGTGAGTCCCAAAATTATTACTTGCAGAAAGTATTTTTTTTTTTATATATAGATATATATATGTTTTACGGCCAATAACAACAATTACCTGTTGACTGACCTGATTTTTCGCCTAGCTTAAGTTGCATTTTTATAGTTAAACGCGGTTTATTTCGACTGCTTTCATGGTTTACCCAGATTAGAACTAAGAATATGAATATAATCAAATATTTTATCTAAAAATTAGCAATACTTGTATTCTTTAACACGCAGGTACATAATTTGTATATCAATATTTTGGGGATCAAAGGGAATCAAATTGATCAATGCAATGTATTTAGCTCGTATATACTCTCTATTCTCTCTCTTTTCTTTCCCTCACTCTGTTATATCTCTTCTCTCTCTCTCTTGCTCTCTGTTTTTCTTTTCTCACTCTCTCTTCATCCCTCACTCTCTTATATCTCTCCTCTCTTTACATATATCTATAACTCTCTTTCTCTCACTCTCTATAACTCTCAGTCTCGCTTTCTGTCTCTCTACATCTATTTCACTCTCTATCTCTCTCTCTCTCTTTGTTTCTCTCGCTCTATATATCTATATTCTATCGCTCTCCATATCTCTATTTCTTTGTCTCTCTCTCTCTCTTCTCTCTTCAAATCTTTGACTCACTCTCTTTCTTTCTTAAATTTCACTCTATTTCTCTCAGTCTTTCTAATCAACCACCACCTACCTGAATTCACCTCTATTATACAAGGTATCATCTATTCGGGCACCTTTGATTTCAACACAATTGCGCATTTTGCCCTTCTACTTGTGACTCAATGCCTTTTGCTCTAGATCCTTAACTGTAAGAAATAAGGTTTGCTTTTATGCTTTTTCACCCACTTGGCATTTTGCCTCATCAGTGAAGCGCTCTCAACTGGGAAGTGGGCACTCACCTTTTGTGACCCAGCAACCTTCATTGGACGACTCGGTCTGAGTAGAGATAAGATTACCCATTTGGTGGAATAAGTAGCATGCATATTAAGAATGTCTATATTTAGAGCCTAATACTTTAATGCCCAAAATGCGAATATGTGTGTGTATGTGTGTGTGTTCTCTGTATAATTCCATTGATAACGTTCACGTGCTGATGAAGCGTATCGCCGCGAGCTTTATCAGGCGCCGTCGTCTGCCGACAACGTCTGTCAGTCGCCATGTGCCCGAGCAGCTTTAAGCTTCCGTCGTGTCGCATATTTAGTGCATGTATGTGTGTGTGTGTGTGTGCATACATAATATATTTATATACATAGCTATTTTCGTGTGGGCGTCCAGCACGCTGCAGATGCGTGTCCCGTTGCCCGGCATATGGGCAACTTGGCCAAGAGCAGGAAACCTTCTCTAACTGATACTTTGCACCAAATTGAGAATACAAAAGTAAAGAAAAATCCGACAACAACAACAATTTGTCGTCTGACAAATTGGGAAGGTTATTTGTAGGTCTGCACTTAGTGGGTCTGGGTCTGCGCCATAAAAATAGCAATGGAATTTCCTGTCTTTCTTTTGGCTAGACCAGTGTCACTGACCTAACCCAAGCTGATCTACGTCATTGTGCACGTCTAGACTCCGTCTAGAAAATGTCTTTTTCTCTTTGCTCTCCACCCCTAAAAAGACGTATGGCGTGACTTGGTACTGGATCTGGGGTACTATTTGAATATATATATATATATTAATAATATATATTTTTGGCAGTTGCCATAATTTTGGTTATTCAATTTGCGGGCTATCGTTAATGAATCATTCAAACTAAGTGAAATGCGTAAAGCACTTCATGAAATGCCGCTTATCAATGGGATAGTTCAAGGGTACACTGGACAACATGAAAATTGTAACGTGTGACGACTGAATTATTAAAGTAAAATATTTGATTTCAACTTGAAAATATACTTAAATGGGACTGAAAGTATAAATTAGTGAAAAACAAATTTAATAAATATTCATTTTTTTCATTTATTTAATAAAAATTCCGAGATATATATATATATGAATATATATATAAATTATGAAATACATTAATTTCCACCGAAAATATGTTTATACAAAAAGCCTTTAAACATATTTTTTTTATAACTTTTGCAACACAAATTTCGATGTCAATTTCCATTTGCTTACAAACCGCAATCATGTTGAACAGTGCCGGACACACTGTACACTACTTCCTTTTATAACGCTCTGTGCCGCCCATTTATCAACGTTGATATGCGAATAACTACTCCCACAGTATCTAGTATCTGTAGACCGACAAATGTGCCAACAAATTGAATAATCACAAAGTCATGAGGTGAACATGTAAAAACAGATATCAAATAAACCTGTATGCGACTCAAATATACCGCTTAGACAGACTATTTAAAAAAAAAAAACATACATATATTGACAAAAAATTATTTTTGAATTTTTGGGATCTGAATCCAATTTTTATTCAATTTTTTTTTTATTAAAAATTAGGTATTAATATTTTCTTGAAATAAAACTCAAACATTTTTAATTTGAATTCAGTGTAAATATTTTGCTTTGTGACTTTTCGTTATAAAACCGAGGCATGATTAAAAAGTGCCCCTGAAATGTACTTATAATAAGTTCGTTTAAATTGTTTCTGTTTATGACTCTGACATTTTTGATTAGGCCCTTATAAATGCTTTTCATGAAATTAGTGTCCAAATAGGGGTTTGATCTTAAAGTGAAAATCAAAATTCTAAAATTATATTTTTCAGTTTGCATTTCGTGCACTAGCATGCCCGCTGTACGACTGGTTACGGGGTATTTCATTGTTTTAGTACGTGTATCTAAAGATATTAATATAGAATAGAATAGCTAGTTACAACAACAACAAAAACAACAGCAGCAACAGAAAGAGGTATAAATAATATAAACGCCGTCGTGTTCTGCTCAGTTCATCCACAAGGTGAAAACGTACACAAATAAACGAGTGTGTGTGAATAGTTTGTGAGTTTCGGTTTCTTTAGTTTTTCGCGACGATTGCCAGCCAATTAGACACTGTTATAGCTGCCGAGGCAGACGCGAGAGCGGGCGTCGAAACAGCTGTTTTTCTAGGCGGCGGTAGTGCAAACTACAAGCTGCAAGTTCTCTGAGCCAAAAAAGCTGCACATGCAAAAGCAACAGCTGCTGCTGCTGCCGCCGCCGACGCTGCTGCATCCCCCGACCGGGCAGATAGTCAGATAGTCAGCCAGCTGTGCGAGGGTTATACGCGAACGGTCAGCGTACAGAGCGACGACGACTATCGAGCGAAGCGGTGGCTAGCAGAGCAGCAGTCAGCAGAGCAGTTTCACAAACGATTTCCAGCTGCGGCAAACGGCAACCAAAGTTCCAGCATCAGAATAACAACGGTAAGCTTAATACACATTTTGAACTAGCACAAAGCGGACGCGCGCGCAGCAGCGGCAGCAGCAACAAGAATAGCGCGGGTCGATCCGAGTGCGAAATAAAACTGAATAAATGTGAACTCTGATGTAATCATTGGCTGTTACGCTCACATTAAAAAAAAAAAAAACCAAATAGAAAAACAACCAAATAGAATTTCTACAAAACTTGTCGCAGTGGTTTTTTTTTGTACGATTTTATTCAGTTTTTATTGCGTGCTGCGTACGGTTTAACTGGAAGCGACTCAAGGCAAACATTTTTGGTAAGGGTCTGGAAAGGCGCCAACACGAAAATTTCGGACAGAGTCATTTACCAGCGGACCGAGCAAAGCTTTGCGTCTTTGCTTACGCACTGCTGCGGCATGTCATGGAATGGAGCGCGCCCATATCGATTTAGCATACTTAACGTAACATTTTTTTGCTGCCACTAATAATACGTGTGGTTGTGTCTGTGTGTGGAATGTTGGAATGAAACACAAACGCGCACACACTTCCAATGCAGCGCGCGCCGGCAGCGCAAAAAAAGTTCGCAACGGCAAAGCTTTGCGCGCTCTCTCACCAAAAAAAAAAAAAAATACTAAGAGAGCGCAACAACTAAAACAAAAACAACTGTTTAATGTGTGCCATTTAATTTGACTTCAAAATGTTTTTAATTAGCTAAAGGTGACAGCAACAAAAAGTGAAGAGAGCGTTTCGTTGCGTTAAGAGAAGATGTCGTCGCGCATGTTTAAATTCGGCGTCACCGCCGCCAGCGCTTGTGTGGGCTCTGTTATAGCCGCGTGGAGCATCGATCGCTGGAATTCGCCACATGTGGTAAGTGCAACAATGGCTTATATTTGTTTATCAGCATAATTATTTTATTTATTTATTATTTTCTATAGGTCAACAATGCCGTTCAGCGTCCACCCAAACGCAAGCGCACTTTGCCGATGCGCAGCGAACAAATCAAATCGCTGATGAGCGGCGAGGAATACGATGTGCTCATCATTGGCGGCGGCGCCACGGGCGCTGGTTGCGCCCTCGACTCCGTGACAAGAGGTTGCCACAAACTGCCATTTATAGTCAAACGTATTTAACGGGTTTCTCCCCCAAACAGGTCTGAAGACGGCGCTCGTGGAGCTGGACGACTTCGCCAGCGGCACCTCGTCGCGCTCCACCAAACTGATTCACGGCGGTGTGCGCTATTTGCAAAAGGCTATTCTAGGCGTAAGTATCGAACATGTATTGAAAACTAACGGGTATTACCCGGCGATGTGATTTTGTTTTTAATTTTTTTTTATGTTTACTATAATTTTTCTATACATAACTCTCCATTTACACTTAATCATCAAAGCTGTGAATTAGATCTTAGTATATTTGAATAGTGCTTGAAGTAATGCTCGTATATCTATATCTCGTTATCGCTACAGCTAGATCTTGAGCAGTACAGAATGGTTAAGGAGGCGCTGGCGGAACGTGCCACAATGCTCGAGTCGGCGCCACATTTGACGCATCCGCTGCCCATCATGCTGCCCGTTTACACGTAAATAGTAGTTCGAAATATATATCTATATATATTATATAAAAATGAGATAAATTGCAGGTGGTGGCAGGTGCCCTATTACTGGGTGGGCATCAAGGCGTACGATCTGGTGGCCGGCGATCGCAATGTGAAGAGCTCGTATTTGCTGTCCAAGAAGGACGCCCTGGAGCTGTTCCCCATGTTGAAGAAGGATCGGCTGTGCGGCGCCATTGTCTACTACGATGGCCAGCAGGACGATGCACGCATGTGCCTGGCGGTTGCCCTGACGGCGGCCCGACATGGCGCCGTTGTGTGCAATCACGTGGAGGTGAAGGAGCTGCTCAAGAAGGACGACGGCACCGGCAAGAAAGTGCTGTGCGGCGCCAAGGTCAAGGATCATATCTCTGGCAAGGAGTTCACGGTTAAGGCCAAGTGCATCATCAATGCCACCGGCCCGTTCACCGACTCCATTCGCAAAATGGATGAGCCGACGGTGAAGAGCATCTGCTGTCCCAGCTCGGGTGTGCACATTGTGCTGCCCGGCTATTACAGTCCCGATCAGATGGGCCTGCTCGATCCATCGACATCCGATGGACGCGTCATCTTCTTCCTGCCCTGGCAACGGCAAACGATTGCCGGCACCACAGATCTGCCCTGCGAAATAACGCACAGTCCCACGCCCACCGAGGACGAGATTCAGTTCATTTTGAGCGAAATCAAAAATTATCTCAATGCCGACGTTGAGGTGCGTCGCGGCGATGTCCTGTCCGCCTGGAGCGGCATTCGTCCGCTCGTCTCCGATCCGAACAAGGATGACACTCAGTCCCTGGCGCGCAATCACATTGTCCACGTCAGCCCCTCCAATTTGATCACCATTGCCGGCGGCAAGTGGACCACCTACAGAGCCATGGCGGAGCACACCATCGATGCGGCCATCAAGGGTAACTATCTGCCCAATTCCTTTAGAGAATTGTCGTTAATAAACATGCCTTAATCTTTGCCAGCCTGTAACCTAAAACCGGAGCGTCCCGATGCGGTCACCTCGTATCTTAAAATTGAGGGCGGCCAGGGCTGGACACCAACGATGTATATTCGCCTGGTGCAGGATTTCGGACTCGAATGCGAGGTGGCCCAGCATCTGGCTAAGTCATACGGTGATCGCGCCTTTGCCGTCTCCAAGATGGCATCGCTGACCGGCAAACGCTGGCCCATCATCGGCAATCGCATCCATCCCGAGTTCCCCTACATTGATGCGGAGATTCGTTACGGCGTGCGCGAATATGCCTGCACCGCCGTGGATATGATTGCGCGTCGGCTGCGTCTGGCCTTCCTCAATGTGCAGGCCGCACAGGAGGCGCTGCCCATTGTTGTCGACATCATGGGTGAGGAGCTGCAGTGGTCCAAGGAAGAGAAGGAGCGCCAAATCAAGCATGCCACCGACTTTTTGGCCAACGAAATGGGCCACGCCGTCAATCGCACATCGAAGGAGAGAATACCCATTAAGCTCTCCAAGGAGGAGATTCAGACATACGTCAAACGCTTCCAGCTGATCGACAAGGACAAGAAGGGCTACGTCTCCATCAATGACATACGACGTGCTCTCAAGAGCTTCGGCGATGCCGATGTCTCCGGCGAGCAATTGCACGACATACTCAGGGAGATCGACACCAACATGAACGGCCAGGTGGAGCTCGATGAATATCTGCAGGTGCGTAATCACATCAAATTTCACTTTGTGAAACTAGTAATTTGGATTTGTGAAATGTCTGTCCGTCCGGATAAACGCAACTTTTTTTTGGCGCTATTGAAGATAGATATTTGAGAGGAGAGTATCCTTTTTGGAAAGGAATTTTTTCAAAATTTAAAATTGCGAGTTTGCATTTTAAATCGATTTTGCTGGCCACAAATAATATAAAAAATAACATTTAACCTGATTCTGAGGAGGTCAAATTTTTTGTCAAAAATCATGCAAAAATTAAGAAAAAATTTGGCATGTAAAGCTCTCGGACCCTTAGGTATCATATTTCAAACACCCATAAATTTGGCAAAACTGAACCGATTTTCATGTTTTATGGCATTTTGATCATGATTTTTCATTAACATCGATTCTACATTTAAAATCGACGCATTTAAAAAAAAATTTTTTTTCAATTTTTTTGATATTTTTTGGAAAAAATCATGTACTCCCCCCTTGTTAATTTTGGAAAAAAAAATTTTTTCAAAATTTAAAATTGCGAGTTTGCATTTTAAATCGATTTTGGTGGCCATAAATAGTAGAAATAACAACATTTAACCTGATTCTGAGGAGGTCAAATTTTTTGTCAAAAATCATGCCAAAATGTAGTAAAATTTGGACATGTAAAGGTCTCGGACCCATAGGTATCATATTTCAAGCCCCCATAAATTTGTCAAAACTTAACCGATTTCCATGTTTGATGGCATTTTGATCATGATTTTTCATGAACATCGATTCTATATTCAAAATCAATAAATTTTTGAAAAAAATTTTTTTGACTTTTTGAAAAAAGTCATGTAGTCCCCCTTGTTAATTTTGGAAAAAAATTTTTTTCAAAATTTAAAATTGCGAGTTTGCATTTTAAATCGTTTTTGGTGGCCACAAATAGTATAAAAAACAACATTTGAACTGATTCTGAGGGGTCAAATTTTTTGTCAAAAATCATGTCAAAATTAAGAAAAATTTAGCATGTAAAGATTTCTGACCCATAGGTATCATATTTCAAACACCCATAATTGTGTCAAAACTGAACCGATTTTCATGTTTGATGGCATTTTGATCATGATTTTTCATTAAGATTGAATATATATTCAAAATCGATGCATTTTTAAAAAAAAAATTTTTTTAATTTTTCTTTTGGAAAAAAGCCTCTACTTATTATCGAAAAAAATCTATTTTTCAAAATTATTAATGCAAATCGATTAAAAAGGAATCTCGCACTGCCTTAATCCCAGAATCCCAAACAATTTTCCAAAATAATAATAAATAAAAATGGAATGAGTATGGCTCGATTATTTTTTCCCCCTCTTCCCCCTCTACTTATTATCGAAAAAAAATCTATTTTTCAAAATTATTAATGCAAATCGATTAAAAAGGAATCTCGCACTGCCTTAATCCCAGAATCCCAAACAATTTTCCAAAATATTAATAAATAAAAATGGAATGAGTATGGCTCGTTTATTTTTATTTTGTTGTTGACACACAATTACTTAAAAACCAAACATTTAATCATTTATATAATTGCACAGATGATGTCCGCGATAAAGACGGGCGATGTGGCCTATTCCCGCTTCGCTCGCATGGCCGAGCTGGAGGAGCAGAAACACGAGGCGGCTAATCTCAAGACGAAGATCAGCGTTGATCGATCCGGCGGCGGCCTGTAAGTGACTTAAAAGTGGAACAGAAAACGAGGACATAACGCGAACATATAAAGCACATCTAACAAGAACTAGGCCGCAACGAATTATACAAACTATATTAAAACTTCTTTACATTTTGCTGTTAATAAAAGTCTTAAAACTCACCAAGGAATCCTAGCTCAGTCGAAAAAAACGGTATTAACCCTTATTGTTATTCTGGAAAAATATCGATTTTTGTCACATGTGATCTTTGGAGGAAGTCATCAATAGACGGTATTTCAATAATAGTCTGTAAAATTGTGTGTACTTAGCTATAAAATCTGCCCAGTATCTAACGCGGATATACACGAATATATAACGAAGTTTAAAAGTTCATACGGACAGACGGACGTTGCACAAAACCAATATACTCTTCGAATTTCGGGTATGAGCATACAAATCTATAAAAGTTAGCTAATTTTACAGGGATTATTAGATGCAGGCTTAGCTGCTGGTGCAGGTTTATCTCCAGATGCAGGCTTAGCTTCTGGTGCAGGTTTATCTCCAGATGCAGGCTTAGCTTCTGGTGCAGGTTTATCTCCAGATGCAGGCTTAGCTTCTGGTGCAGGTTTATCTCCAGATGCAGGCTTAGCTGCTGGTACAGTTTTAGCTGCAGGTGTAGATTTAGCTGCAGGTGCCGATTTAGCTGCAGCCGGCGGCGATGGCTCCTTCTTGACTTCCGGTTTTTGATTTGGTTTGACCTGCTGACCATTCTTCGCTCCATTCTTAGTGTCACGTTCCGCTCGTGTGCCTAAGTTGAAATCACAAGTTGATTATTTGAAGATCGAATTGATTGCTCTTCATCTTACTGAACGAGGAAGTCACATTCAGATCGATGTCCTTCGTCAAGTTGCCATCTCCACGCTCGAGCGTGTAGATCTCGGCAACGACGGTGTTGTACATATTGTCACGTTGATTCTGGGTGAATGCGGCGAACAAATCCAGCCTGGGATCCCAGAAGAACGGCAGCTTACCATTGCGGCCGGACTTGGCCAGATAATCCTTCAGCTGTCTAAACATCTGCAACATTTATTTAGACAAATAACATAAATAATAAATTAAAATTACAATTAATATTCTAAGTTGCTAATTATATTTTTTCAAAATTTTTCAACAATCATTCTGAAAAGCCCCAAACGACCCAACCTGCTCGTATAATTTACATTTTTTTCTATTTAATCACGGACAAAATAAGCTATATGTTGCAGTATGTTTTCACTCTAGTTATAGTTCGATATGATCGGACTATCGTAGTAAACTTAAGAAATTTCGCCACTAGCGCGATAGTACAGTAATAAGTTAGCATAGGTAAATTGTTTATAAAAGCACTCAATATTTAAATATTTTGCTTGATGAATTAAATTATATGGGAAAATAACCTGCCTGTAGATAGGAAAAATTCATTATCGGAACTAGTTTAATAAAATTGAGGTTTCGAAAATTTCTTGGAAATCATGAATTTATTTAAAGGCAACTTACTTTACAAGATTTCTTTGAAGTTGCTTTTAAACTGTGTTAGTTTTGCAGATCACAGATTGATTAGAAATATGTTTATATACTTAGGAGTAAAAGAATATAAGTTCACTTACATCGATCAAAATATCCTTCAACTGCATGTTCCAATAGCTAAGGGGCTTCTCGATTTGCCATAGCAAAACCGTTTTGATATAGTAGCTCTTCAGGTTGTTCATATTTTGTTTGCTATCCCGAAATTTCTTCATAAATTTAATCACATCCTTTAGCCGGTTTTTATTCTTGAGCAAGACGTTTTCGGCATCATAGTAGGATGCCCGGAATGATACATTATTTGGTTCGAATGGCTTCAATGGCTTGGGTATCGCATCCCAATGCTCAATGTTCTTGAAATATTTGAGCTGCTCGGGCGCCAAAATGTTTTGGCTCGCATGTAACTTAATGGCAGGCACAAAATCAACTGAATATTTCATATTTGCCTCATTGATAAACATCGTGTGCGCCGGACCGCATCGCTTATAGACGATCTTGGTGACTTTGCCATCGACGATAATTTGATTGTCCATTTTATTGAGAGCCCGCGTCATGGCGCCCTTTATCATATCCTGCAGTTTATCCTCCAGCAGCAAATTCTTGGGGCTCACCAGTTTTTTCAAATTCGTATATGTGAGTTCATTGTGTGGCTGATTTTTCAAACAATCTAACAGATTTGTCATGTCCAAAGTAACGTTACCCGGTTTCTGGTTATCCCTCTTCACAACTATCCTGTTATTCTCGGGAAACTTTAGGTGAAATACCAAATCGAATTCATCCGGTTTTGTGATTTTTAATTTGTCGGCGTAACTTCCTGCATGAAAATGTATTTATATATATAGTACTATCAATTAATTATCTACTATAGTTTATGATCGCAAATACAAATACTATATCCCTTATCGGGATTCCAATAAAGTTGTTATTGGCCCGGAAGTCGATAGCGATTGGGAAAATATTGCAGCAGTGCTTATCAGAAATTGAACAACATGAATCGCGTTAATGACATCAGACATCAGCGAATAATCTGACAAGCATTGCAAGAGAAAAATTTAAATTTACAGATATATACCCTGTTTTTTTTGACAACTCCAGTGCTGATTGAGGAGAAATAGATAACAATAAATACTAATTATAATCTTTTTTTTATATTAAGTGACTTTCTTAGTGACATACTTTAGCCAGTCGATTTTTAGAAATTTCAATACTATATAAGCAATATACATATACATATACAAATATAAACAGAAAAAATGTATATTTTTATAAACATGCATATATTTATATTTTACTGTTATATATGATTTATGCTTTTATTAAAAAAAAGGTAGTTTCTAGCTTAAATTTAAAATATTTGTAGTTCAGTGTTGTATAGCGAATACTCTCCTATAAAGTGTTAACTGCTAAAAGCTAGTGCAGAAAATTATGCTTGCCATTTTCGGGAACCCCACCCAAAATCTAAGATATCGAAACACCATTACAAAATAAACTTATACAAGTATGTGTACATAAATACATAGTATATACGCAGAATTGTTATGCACACACACAAGCACATCTCAGTTGCGAATCTGTGTGACGTCTGCCGGTGCATTGGCCACGTATACTCTTCTAAATAGCAGGAACTTGCACAAAACTCTTTTGTATTTTCTTGCACTTTTGTTTTAATTTGCTTTACATACCGCCCAATTTGTGTCCAGATAGCCACTTGCCCAGCGGCTGCTCCTCCTTCAAATTGCTGTAAATCGTGTCGCGCAGTTTATTATAATGATTTGTGTATCTTTGTCGCTCGCCATTAATATTGATATAATCCGCATTTGTTGCATGAAGACGCTGCTCTAAAAAAGACATCCTAATGCACTTTCACTCAGACACGCTGATCTTAACTTGGCCGGCGCCTAATGCAAACTGAAACAACAAGACGCCGAAAGCAAAGATGTTAGTTCCCTGAGCGCAACGAGCGAGCGAGAGAGAAAGAGAGCGAACACATTCCCGCTCATTAAGCATTTAAACAAACAAACAAAGGTTCGCTCTCTCGCGGCGCGACTGAAGAACTTAATAAATAGAATCTCTTACTGTTAATTTGGAAAACCATTTTGTTTAATATTTAGCACGTTCGTTTTAAAGCAGAACGAAAGCTACAAAATCTGATAAAATAATAACGAAGAATATTTTCAAATTTTATAATCAGGCAGAAATTAAATTACTTCCATTTTTGTATTTAAAGAAATTCAAAAATTAATTCATTAGTGAATTGAATTTGCCTAAAATATACATATGGAATATGGGATGTAAGAATGTGGTACACCATATTTTTATAAGCTGTAAATTAATCTCATTAAACGCTTTAATACGACATATTTGTTATTATTTTTTTTAATAACAATTATGATTTATATATAATATATTTAATTAAATAATTTGTTATTTTGATATTTGTCTTGTGTTAAATTTTAACTTGAAAACCATGCGTCTGAATTGTATTTATGCCTATCACATTTTTTCTCTACGTGCTATAAACAAAAAGCCTCTCAGTCAGTTGTCCACTCGGGGAGACAGCTCGACTCATTATCAGCAATTGTGTTTGCATTTGTGAAGTAACGTTGTGGACGGATGTAAAAGAGAAATGCGTGTGTATTTGTGATACACTCTTTCATTTGTAAACTGAAGCAGTTTTTACATAAGTAAGTAAAAAAACAACTAAAATGTTAACCCGTTTATTAATATTTTCCTGTTGTAAGATCATAAAATTGAAATCTCATAGTTCGGAATCGGGATGCACATTTTTATTTGTTTTGGTTTTCATTTATTTGGGGCCCTGTCTCGGCGTTGTTTTGTTTGTTTTTTTCTCTCTTTGTAAGAACGAATGCAAAAAAAAACTTGGGAAATCCCCTTGATTCAATATTCGAAATTGGGCAATTTCCGTATATTTATAGCACTTATGTGCTATGTCTGCATGAGTATTTAAGCGTTATCACCCCAAACAATAACTTTTCTTTCTTATTCTTAGATATTAGGAACCATTGCACTTAGTTATATATTCAATATTCGACATCCAGTAGATGTTTGTGTTCTTTTTTATTGTTTATAAATTTCATTGTCAGCATCTATTAAGATTGCGACGTCTTGACGGCGCTGGTGATATGATTTCTAGGCGAAATGCGTGGGTCAAAAATGGCTTCAATGTTCACTTCGCAGTCTGAAATACAAAAACAGAACACATAAACAAACAAAACAGAAGAGTTTTTTGCTATATAGCATACCGTTCTCTAGCAGAAACAATGCGCGATCGTACAGAATAATACTTTCCACTGAAAATAAATAAACAATAAATATCTACAAATATCTGACCATAATCAATTTGTTGTGAGATGCTTACCGAGCGGCGCCAGCATAAGCCGCAGCGTATAAAAGCACACAATGTGACGCCAATGAAATAAATCGGCATGAATTTGGTCGAGATTTTCCGGTTTCAGCAAGGCAAATCTTGTGCCTTCGATGGCCCTTTGGAAGTAGCTAAAATTTAATGGAAAATTAATTATAAAAGTAACACGTATTAGACAAACTCTTGGCTTACTCATTAAAACTCATGCCAGGCGTATGCTTCACATTGCGCAATGCCGAATGCCTTAAATCGGGCAGGTGCTGGACAATAATACGCTCAGCAGCGGCACGTAGAGAATGTATTTTTAGGTATTCATATTGTCCAGCCTGAAGTCGATCGGAGTACATCTCCAGCGCATGGCAAGCGATTTCGCGTGCCTCGTAACTGAGTTGGCAGTTTTGCAGTTGCCGACACAGCCGCGAGCTAAGCGGATAACCATGCTGTTCCATTTGCGGCTGGGTTTGTTTGGTGCTCATCTTCTGGTAACAGCAGCCGACAAAATTCAAAAACTTCGCCTGCTTGCAGCTCAAAAACATGCGCATTAGCGTGGCGCCAAGATCACCACACGGATGGAGTCCAATGATGCCAAATTGAAAATCAGTATCTGGCAATTCGAAAGCACTCCGTATGCTCTCTATGAACTGCACTGGCTTGGTGTGACTATTCAAGCGCTGGGTAAGATGTGCAGGTCGCTTGAAATGGACTCTTTCGGTGGCATCCAAGTGCTTGGCAGCCATGCTTTCTAGCTTAGCGTCAATAGCCACCGCCTGTTTATTTAAATCTGCCTGCATTTCCAGGCAACAAACATTGATGCCATAGCCATAGCCCAATATGCGGGCCAGGTGGCCAACGCCGGCTCCAAAGTCCACCACATAGTCAATCGAGGTCTCATGGCAGCTCCGCGCACAAATTGCAGCCATTCTTTTAACTTCATGCGATTTCTTTGGCTTCACACACTTCATAAACATGTGCTTCAGCTTACGGTGCTCCAGCAGTGGACAAGGCGGCAGTGCAACCTGTGCGTAGATAGCCGTCAATATATCAAGTCATGCTTCACTAGTTTACCAACATCGAGCTGCTTCTTTTGGGGTTTCCTACTGATGCAGAGAGAGCGCAACACCTGTCGCAGCGCTAATAGTTCCAACGGCCACAAAACACGTGTTTCCATGCATCCATCAGCTTCAGCCTGTAGCAGCTGTGTCAGCTTTTCTACCGGCAATTCTTCGAATTGTCTGCGCCAGTTTGAAGGAAGTTTTCGCCAATGTTCATCCACATAAAAGTCCTGTGGATTCGAAAAGCCTCGTCATTTCGTTTTTATTAGATGCAAGAAACTTACCTACCAAAACATAGGAATCTAATAACCATTCATACTTTTTAGCTACATCCAAACAGGCGGTAAGTTTATTGTTAATTTCAAGCATAATGGCCAGCTGTAGCAGTAATATTTAACAGCTGATTTCTCAATGGCGGGCGCCCACGATTAAATATTTTGCCCTTTTTCTTTTCCAGTAAAACTCGGTAAACAAAAATTATCGTTTTACCATACTAGAAACTCAATCAGAAGAGTTTACAACACTTAAGCTCGTTATCGGACAGTCTCATTTGGTATTTTCGATAATTGCACAGAGCTTTCGATGTGTTTTGATCAACACTAGTAAACAGATTGTCTATCATAATAAAAAATCCGTCGTTCGGCCAGTTGGCCACAAAAACCAAAAAAACAGTCGAAAAAACTGAACAAAAATATATATCGCTATTCTTTTGTAAGTGTATTATAAAAAGCTGTGTGAAGTGTTGTTGTTAACAGATTTTATATCGCGTCAGGACATTATTTTCAAATCCTTAAAGGGTGGAGACAGGTATACACACACGCACGGACAGATATACACATACATATTGGCAGTGCCGTTAGCTAAAGCGAAGTGAAAATGTATCTGTATCCAACAAATGGCAATATTTGCGAGCAGATATGAAAGAAAATTACCAATTGATGACACCGAGGCGATAAGCTGCGAAATAGCAACAGTTGAGGAGGTCAACGGACATACGGTAAATGCGAGAGCATATTGAATATCCACCACCAGCAAAGAAAAATCAATATTCAGCGACGCCGCTGCCGATACATATGCATACTTTGATTTGCCTTGCAGGAATATCTGCTGCGCGTGCAGAGAGGAGACAGCACCTGGAACGTTCTGCGACGCTACAATGAGTTCGACAAGCTGCACAAATGTCTTCGTATCTCTGGCATTGATCTGCCGTTGCCTGGCAAGCGCATCTTTGGTAATATGCGACCGGACTTCATAGCTGAACGGAAAGAAGCATTACAAGTTTACATAAACACAATACTAATGAATCCCATTTTGGCATCATCGCTGCCGGCCAAGCGCTTCGTTGATCCTGAAAGCTACTCGCAATCATTCCACGGTAAGAACCGGTTAACTGTTTCACTGTTTAAACTGAACTAAGTGCCCAATTCCCACTTTAGACCATGCAGTGCAAAATGCTCTGCTCTGTTTACGCAACGATTCGGTATGGGCACTGGGTGCCACCATGGGTGCCATAGGCTGGCGGCTGCGCAAGCATTACTTTAAAGTGACTACCAAACCGCCAGAGAAGGGCAGCAACAAGTTAGTAAAGAGCGGCTCACAAACACAGCAAAGCAAGCATTTTGCTGCGGGCAGCAACGGCGGCGGTCACTCCGTATCCATCGATGCGGGCACTGGGGATCCCAATGCGGAAATGGTGGCTGAATGGCTGGAATATGGACCGGACAAGTACGTCGATGAGAAGGAAATGAATGGCGTTCTAAAAAGTTTAATGGGCCTACAGCATCCGCACATTGAGTCAATCGTCTTGGCAGCCAACACAGAAAATGGTTGCCTGTTTATCAGAAAGTATGCGAAAACTGCTACTCTATATAAATTAATATTATTTTGAGAATGTTTTAACGCAGATTCCATAAGCATGGTACTCTCAAGGATGTACTCTGCATGGCAACACCCAAGAATCCCTTCTTGAGCAAATACGGCAATCCCAAAGGACGCACAGCGCTCTCCATGAAGCAAGTGGCGACATATGGCAAGCAAATTTTAGATGCGCTAATTTTCTTGCACTCAAAGGGGTATGCGTATGGTAAGTGCATTAACACAATAATTGTAAACATCATAATGACTACTTAAATCATATTGCAGGTCACCTACATTCGGGCAACATTGTCATTGTGGATGACTGTGTCAAGCTCTTGGACATTGAAAATCATTTGTTGGGCGTGCCGGCTTTCTATCGACCATTTTTCGTGCAGCACAGCAAGATTCATGCAATTGAGACGATTGACGTTTACTGCTTTGGCCATGTTCTATTCGAAATGGCCATGGGCTATCCGCTGCAGGAGTCTGTCGTGCGTCAAATCACCGAATGTCCCGAGGCGCTAAGTATGCACGAACAAATGGATCATATCTATTTATATTACTAAACCAATTGCTTAACCAATAGAAAATCTGTTGGAGAGCATACTATCAAAGGAAGCATGCAAGGCAGGCCTGCCAACGCTGGAGCAGCTGCAGGGCCACAGATTCTTCACGCAATACGCTTCAGACAGTGGAACAACAGCTGAGAAGCCCTACTTCAAGCTATCTCTGGTAATAATGCATAAAAACGAATTATACAAAACAGTTATATATAGTTTCTTTCTGATATATGCACAGAATGCAAAAGAGCTACTCAGGCAGGCGGCTGTGAAGAGCGAGAATCGTTTGCGCGACGAGCAAAAATCAGTGAAGAACCAGAAGCGTATTGTTCGCGTGCAGGAGCTAATGAGCTCCGAGGAGGAAAAGCGCAAATCAAAGCAAAAGGCAGTAAGTAGTATTATCTTTTAAAATACCTTATTATATAGTTAGAGTAGTTGTTTGCCTATCAACACGTTTGATTTATTATTATTTTCTTTATTTTTTTTTTGTACTAATAAGAAATTAGAGCACAAACAATCGAAACTAAAGCAACAGGGTTCGCTACAAACAAGCAATGGACGCTTGTCGCTGGCGGCTTCGACAGCTGCATCGACCAGCACAGTTGCTGTCGCCGGTGGGCTAAGCTCGACAGACTCGTTCAACCGCTCCGACAGCACACCCGAAGAACCCACTCTGGCTGGCCTCAAAAGTAGCTATTTGCTTTTTCTTTATTTTCTTTCGTTATCTTTCCGGCAGACTCAAGTATTTGAAATAATACGATTTTATTTTGACAGCACTCACACCAACAACGCATCAGTCGCACCAGGAGATTCCGGCGATCAGCGCCTCTGTGGAGAGACAGATATCGACTCCGAATATCGCTTCAGAGGATGCCGACGCTGGCGAGGATGAGACCACACGCTCAGCGCTGCTTGAGTCAATTTGCAAATTTAATCGGGGTTCCCTACGCAAAGTGCGCTCGAATGATTAGACAGTGTGCAAAGAATTTTACATATTTACATTTTGGACCAAATGTGGCGTTATGAAATAACGGTTCCATTAACTTAAAAGAACAAACAAAAACCAAAAACCAAAAAAAAAAAAATTAAATCAATTGAGAATATCCAACAAATAAGAAAGATAGAAACATTTTTAGATTCATATAACAATACACATTGGTAAACTGATGTATCTCTTTATTGGCCTACCTAAAGAAAACAAACAATCCAGCATATAACTATAAGCAACTATATATACATATATATATATATATATATATATAAACACATATATATTTACTAACGAAACCCACTGAATCTGTGTCCACAACATATGAAAATGTTTTATGTACTCAAATGATATGTACGTCTTTATAGCAGCTTATATACATATATAACTATATATATGTATGTAAGTTGCAATTCACACACGTCTGCGATACGAAGACGGCTATTGGTCAAGCGTACGCAACTAAAGCTTTACATATACATATACATGACCACTACACGACTGAGAAAAACTTTGGTACGAGTATCTTAAATGAAAAAACAAACACATTTAAAAATTTCCAAAAAATGTTAACTAATAAGTCTGCACCAAAATTCGCACGATGACGCTCTAAACTATAAATCTTTATATAACTATCATGCATATGTATATGTAACTAATACATGTATTATGTTCCTCGATGTTGTGTCACCTACCCTAGTGAGTTTTCTTTTTTATTTGTCATAAATGTCGCAAATTGAAGACGAATGTTAAACGTATTACCATGGCCAAAAGTTGTATTGTTTTTGTTTTAAATTGATTAATCATTTTTTTGTTGTTTTTGTTATAAAGAATTTATTATTAAATATGTGTGTAATGGAAATCTCTGTAAATCAACTTATACATAATGTATTAAATGTTTAAAAACATAAATGCATAAATGCAAAAGATATATTTATATATATATACTCCAACCATAATAAACAAACTCAAGAGAACATCGTAATTTGATATTGATGTGTATGTTTGTATTCATGTCTATGTGTTTTTTATGTAACTGACTGTGTATATGTTCATATATATATCTGTGTGCGGGTGTACATTAAGGTGTACACGCCAAAACTAATGCGAATTCAACGTGTAACGAAAACTATATATGTATATGAGCAGCATATTATATTAACTATACATATGTAAACCAAATAAAGTATTTATTGTTGTAACTTAAAACGAGTTTTCAATGACTGTACGCTATTGAAATTCTGAATGACGTTCTTATCTAACTAAAAAGTATATAGATGGGAATTTATACTTTGTTTTCTAAATATTACTGATGATTTATTTCCAAACTGCAACAAATAATAATATAGAAATAGTTCTTACATAAGAAATAAATACATTACTTCACATAGTTGTTACAGGATAGGTAAAAAATATAAACTCGTATAGTAGTATTAAGTTTTTATTTTGTTATGACTGTTTTAAGCTGTGATGATACTAAGCACGAATATTGCGTAATTGGTTACACCCGACTACAGAGTTGTTGCTTGTATTTTCCGCTTAATTCTATATAAATTTGTTTGTGTGGAAATTAGCTCTTAAGTCCTGACAGCTCATAGCTAGATAAAGGGTATTGCCTAGTCGGCAATCGGTCTAAACCACTTTTTTTACCGTTCTAGTTAAACGTGTTCTCAAGCATTTAAGTCAATTACTTTGCAATTGATATGCGATTTGATTTATTAGAAGTGCCACCCACTCTGCCCGCTTTCGCCTTCGGTAGGCGTGGCCCTTGGCAAGGTCATTTAACCCAATCGTGTCCGCCGGATGTGTGTCAATTATTGATTCAACATTCGGCTTGGCCCATTGCTACGGCAACCGGACCGGGGCACTGAGTGGTGGGAGCGTTGTCATCCTGACATAATGTAATAATCATTTGCGGTTTTATGGCAAGCCGCGACGCACTTGAGACCTGAGGAAATTGAAGGGAAACCGCCGTCACGCCAAATGGCCAGCGCAGCGCTAAATTGGTCGGGCCTGGTAACGCTGTGTCTGGGCCAGGAACGCGAGAAGGTACAACGATTGATTTTGTGATTTCTATGGGAAATGGATAGTTTATGTATGTTTAATGTGCGGGTATGCACATTGTTGCCGATTGCCTGGAACATGCCAAAATTTGTCCCAGTCACGCATATGATTAGCCCTAAGATCAGGGGCTAGCGGCCGGGCGGGCGGGCCACAGTAAATCGCCCAGTTGGTAGCTACACCCAAGGAGCATGTAATATAATACGTTCTGTTTCGACACTTTCGTTTTGTCACCATGCAGAGGCAGGTGAGCAGCCAGCGCACATCCCTGACCAAGTCCAATGTGACGGCGGCATTGGGGTCCCCGTCAAAGGTGAGTACATCGCACAGTGCCTCCAAAATGTATAGCTACATGATTTGTTTTTTTCATGGTCTTGTGCCAGGCGACAATACGATATATGCCCAGCTATCGCCTGGAACCAAAGAATCCCCTGATCAAGGAACGCTTGGAGCTAGTCATGCGCGACATCATGAACAAGAATTATAATGAGGACTATCTGTTCCATCCGAGAAAATCGTATTATTTGGCCGCCCAGGTCAGCGAGCAGATTAAAAGCAGCATCAAACTTATGAATTTCGATAGGTGGGTGGTTATGTATATATATAATTCCTGTCCAGCTTATGCCCATCACTACTGTTGTTTCCACAGATATCGCTACATTGTGCTGGTGACCGTTGGGGAGCTGCTCATGCAGGGCCTCTGCTCCATGGTCAACTTTTTCTGGGATGCCGATAAGGACGGTTTCGTCACCTACTCCATTCAGACACCCAAATTTGTTGCTGTCTGCACCATATTTTACCTATATTACGACTGAGTGGAGATACTTTTCTGATTGAGGTTGGGAATTTAAAATCATTTATTTAATAAAATTATATACATAAACAAAAATATAATTGAATGCTGATGTATGAGTATGAAATTGATATATTTAAAAAAAGCTATTTATATATTTATTTAGATTCAACCTCCATTATGTACTGATAAAAGAAATTGTAATTGAAAAAATGTATAATAATCACAGATTTCATGAATATAAATAATAGAATGTAATGGAGCACAATTGTTGATTAGTCTAAGTTTTTCATCCATAAAAAAATGTCTAAACTGTGTTGAAGCAAGGTTTAAAAAAAATTTATATGTATCATAAATAACATTTTTCTAAAAAAAACTTCTGTCCTGTAAACAATTCACTAAACTATAGAAAACAATGATTCTTTTAAACTATAATACAATGTGGTTTTTAGTGCATTTTTTAATTTTAATCGATATCAAATTACTTTTTAATTTGATCATAAATTTTTGACTTTATCAAAATAATAAAAACATTTAAATTTTTTAAAGAGGGTCACGTTAGAGTAATTTACGATGATGTACTAATTATTTAGACCACATCTGTATATATTTTATTAGATTTTCATTAAATTCCGAAAAAAAAAATGGATGGAGTTGAGGCATGTGAGTGTTGATGAAAAATAATTAATATTTTATGAAGCGTATGAGTATAATTTATATAAATAATAAATGAAAATATCTTATCTGACGCAAAATCAATACCAAGCACTGGAGGAACCCTCTAGGTAAGTTGAATGCCAAACATTTGCGCAGCAGCTGCAACTGTAATTTTTTTTTTTTTGTATATTCCAAAAACCATTCCGAATTATCACAAATTCACTCTGGCGTATAATTAAAACACAAAAGCACTCGAGTAATCACTTGTTAATTAAATTGATTTGACACACACATAGATAATATATTCCGATTGTTCATATTTATTTGAATATCAGTTAAATATTTGTATATATATATAATATAGTATAATATGGTGAAGCATAATTAATTGCATTTATTTCATTTGTTGGACATTTCACAAAACCAATCTAAACAGTTATTAGTCCAATAATTTGTAGATATATATTTTTTAACTTGTGTATAAATCTGTTAAGGTAGTCATAGTATATAGATATATATATAGGATGTTATATTGGCCACACACATGCACGCACGCACACACACAAGCACACACTTATTCGTTTTATTCAGCATAAGAGAAACAAGATCATAGTTCTATAAGATTTTATATGGATATATCTGTTCGACACTTCAACTCACATTGACATGGGCATACGCCTGCATTTACATATATATATATATAGTATTATAGATAGATAAACACCATGCGGCACAGAACTTGTTGGAGAGCAACCATAAGAAAACCAATGTAACATTTGCAAAACCCATTTTTATAAAATTACAACATTTTGAAACAAATGCTACACGACGTTCTCTTTTCGGATGGAAATGAACGAACATAAATATCGTGTGGAACAGAAATATTGCAAAAAACAAACTTGGAACAGCTCACTGCACAATATTTAAGATAGGGCAGCACAAAGTTCGGCCACTTTTTAAAAAAACACACGACAAATCCATTTAATAGATTTCGATTTGGGCTTTGATCATAAACCTGAAGCCCCACTGGGCAACAGAACGGAACGAAACTCATCAATTGGAAAACAATATTTAATTTAATTCACTTTCGCTTTTTCGCAAAACCCACATATCATCGATCATGATATGGTTTTGTGTTTGCCCCTTAACATTCAAGCACTTTTTGCACTATTTTTGTTCACATAACGAAAACTTCTCATAAACTCTCAATGGCATTACCATAAATCATAACTCTCAAAACTGATTTCGAACTCTTAAAACACAATATATATAAAAATAAGTTAACACAAAAACTGATTAACATTTTCTTTTCATTTTCATATACTTTAACTTTTTTTTTTTTAGGTATTTTAGTTGGGTTTTTTTGTTTTTGCACTAATTGCACATTTAAAAAGCAGAAATTGTTTACATTTTGTTGTTTGTGTGGGATGAAAAAATCTTTACACTGTTTGTAAAAATAATTGAAATCAAATATATGTATAATTAATATAGTTATTTAAATATTGAAAACTTTTGGCACAATTGTAATTTAAAAAAAAAGTTGTTTTTCATTTGTTTTTTTTTTTTAACTGCAAACTTTACACTCTCACAACACAGAGAATCGGAAATATGTATAGGGAAAAACCATAAATAAGTTTGTTTTGTTTGATAGAGTGGTCTGCAAAAAGAACAATAATATTTGGATTAATACAGAATAACTCAATGACTTGAATAAATATATACATATATATGCATTCGTGTATAGTTTGATGTGTGTGTGTCTTCTGCGGTTCCGGTTACTTGTCACTGGCTGTTGAAGGTAACTCCAATTGTCTGATTGATAAATTTATGCTTCTACCAATACATATACATACATAGATGTACATGTATTTATATATATCATATATATGGTGTGTGTTTTTGTGTAAGTCTATGACATCTATATTACGTGTACGCACAGAACTAAATCTGAATTTTAGGTTTAGGTCCTGCATTTTGTTTTTGTCGAGCACTGTGAGCGGAAGCGGCCAATTTCTAAGTTTTTATGTTTAAGTTTGCCCACAGTTTGTCCATTGATCTAAGCGGTTCCGCCACGCACAACTACAATGACAAGATGGTCCTCCTTGAGACCCTCTTCGGTGAGGCTATGGCAGGTGCGCTTAAGTAAATCCGTGGAGAAGTCACATGGCGGGAATGCATATAGCACGCCTGTGGCCTCCGTCTCCTTGTTCAGCAGCGAGATCACGCCGGCCGCTTCCTTTTGCTTCAAATAGGAGACGAGATTACGCAACGGACGCGTCTGTACGCTGGCATCATCGCAATCGGTGTCCACCGTGGACCCAGCCAGGCCCATGAATATGGCATGCGATGATGAGGAAGCGATGCGCTTTTGCACATCCTCAAGCTTGGGCGGATCCAGACGCAACCTCTGTGTAATACGTAAATTATGCTTGCCCTCCTCGTCGCGCATCAGCGACTCCACAATGTCCGTGTCGCCGTCTGTCAAATGAAATTTGGCCGGGAATAAGGAACTCTTTAGGATGAGCGCACCTGTCCAAATCGTGGTACACTTGCGTGCCACCTCCGGCACCGTTGCCGCCGAGCCGAGTGCATCGTTGCGTCGCGTCGAAGTGTCCGAATCGGAGCCAGGTGAACGTGCGCGCTTGAGCGGCGATCGAGAACGCGAACGCTCAACACCAGGTTCCCGCGATCCGGAACGTGCACGATCGTAGGATTCGCCGGGCGGGCGACGCCACTCATCCTCAGCTCCACCGGGTGGGGGCACCGATGACACGCCGCCCATGGCGCTCGGATGCGGCGGTCGGTGCACATCATTGTGATAGTGATACATGCCACGACCACGACCGCGATAGCCGCCACCGCGTCCACGGTAACCGCCACGGGGCGGATATGGTGAGTAGCCACCGCGTGGCGGATATACAGCTGCCTCCTCGTAGTAGGGATCATACTCTGGTCGTCTATACTCCATGGCGGTCTCGTCATATGACGGCTTGGAGCTCTTGAAGGGCGCTACTGGCGTGGCACCAGGCAGTTCCGCGAAATCGGTGCGCAATCTACGCTCCGGGCCGCCCAGTGGAAAACCACGCATCTCCTTGACCGCCGCCGTTGCGGCCTCAACTGTTTCATATTGTATGTAGGCGTAGGGCTCGCCCTTCTGGTATTCAATCTTTTTGATGGCACCGAACCGATCAAATTCACGCTCCAGCTGTGTGACTGAAGTCCATGCGCCAAGGCCGCCGATCCACATGCGTGTTGCCGGTGTAACTTTGCCGTAGCCAATCTTGCACTGGAACTTGCCAATGTACTGACCGGATAGCTCGATTTTGGCACGATGAGCCATGTCAAGATTCTGATAGCGCACAAAGGCGAACGCGTTGCCGGTACCGGGAGGCGGCCTCTTGATATCAATATCATCGACTACGCCGTATTTACCGAATATACGACGCAGCTCGTCATCAGCAATGGTGACCTCCAAGTTGCCAGCAAAGAGTGTGCGCGTCGAGAGTGGATCATCTTCGGGCTGCACATGATGCAAATAATTGGGAAACTTATCTTTTTTGCTCTCCGGCTTTTCATATGGGACATGCGGCCTGGGAGCCATTGGACGCATCGGTGCATACTGATGTGGCGGTGGGTGGCCGCCGTGCAGATGATGTGGATGGGCATGAGGATGACCACGATGCATTGGTGGCCCACGTGGTGGATGTGGATACTCATGATGCATGGGTCGGTATTCACGTGGGTGCACAGCATGCGGATGAATGGGTGGACCATAGCGATCATAAGGATCAATTGGTGGTCGACGATGATCCAATGGCACGCCGGGGCCCATGGGCGAGCGCGAATAGTGATAGCGCTCATAATCCGGCGGCGACATAGAATGACGAGGTCTACAAATTCATAAATCAAATATAAATTATCGAAACTAATACGAATTTGAGGTATAGTGCACTTACCTGTACTCTGGCCTTGTCGTTGACTTATATACTGGCTCCACAATTGCCATCTTGTCGTAGATGATCAGGCGAGGCTTGTGATGCTTGGCTTCTCGCGCATCCTCCGGCGTCCGAAAACACACATATGCCACCCTTTCGTCCAGATCGTGCGCCAGTCGCACACTAAAATCGCCGAACTTCTTGTACTCGCGATACAGCGTCTCCTCGATGAACTCATCGGGCGCCTTAGGCGGCAGCGCACTGACGCACAATACCTTATAGCCAGCCGGACGCTCAGCGGCGGGAGGACCACGCATATAGGGCTCCCGATGCGGTGAACCGTAGCGTCCGCGGGGGCTCGGCGAACGGTCCAAGCGTCGCCGCATGCGGTCTGGTGACATGCGTTCAGGTGAATCGCCCGGCACACCGCCGCCATTATCGTAGCCACGACCCATGCTGCGCGAGTTTCTCACTAAGTTGCCTCTGCCTGGTGAGCGGGATGCGCTACGTTTCATATTGTGGATTTTGACTGTAATGCGATCGAGTTCAGCTCCTTCTCTATGAATACTCATGAGCAGGAGCGGAATCAGTTATATTTGTGCCTTAGCCTGATTGCTTGTGACAAAGTCTGTAAAAATAATAGATACAATAATTAAATAGAACAATTCAAACAATAAAACTAAAAAGTCTGCATAATACATACACACACGTGTACATTTATACGGTAAGTGAAAATAAAAGAAAGAGTGCTCGCGAATGAAAAGAAAATGGCGGCGTCACTTTAGCATCTAGCACAGAGGGCCAGCAGGTAAGCAAATAAGATTTAAGTCAATTTTTACGCGTTTGCATATCCGCAGCACACACAACATACTTGCTAAATACTTACCACCAACTTATTGAACAATTTTCAATATCCTTCACTTTTTTTGTATATTTTAAACTTTTTTTCGCAGTAGCACTAAGAATTACAACTTTCTGCGGCACGCAATTTATGTATTCGACGAAAAAAGAGTATGGTGACAAGATGATGCAGAAAACATATCGATACTTGCCCTTCGTACGTTATATATCGATCCCAATAAACACTAATAATTCGTAAACTGTTTCATAAAAAACTTGTACTGGTTTTATTTTATTTTCAATTGTTATGCCAAAAATTATATAAGCTGGCTAATTAATTTTGTGTCATTCGGCTTTAATAGTGTATCGATACTGTAAGACTATTGTGAACTAAAAACGTACTTGCGATATATCGATGCAATTTGCAACAAAATGGCTTAAGCTTGCCGGCCCGGCTATATTTCCTAAAGATCATTAAAAATGTCATAAACACATATGTTGTTCCTTTTAAGGATTAGAGACAACGCAGCTGCATTTAAAAATGTTAGGCTGCAAAATCCAACGACGTATTTACTGTACAGCGTGAGCGGTAGCAAAGCTAAAATAACTCGTCGACTTATGGAATTTATAGCTGAATACCAAGATCCAGCTGCAGGTAGGTAAATATATACGGCTTCTTTATAGCAGCAATAAAATTGCATTTACCAGCGAATTCTTATGCCCAACAGCTGCACAAACATGGATAGGCATACAATTGGATATACCCACACATAATTAAATACATGTGTATGTGAACATTAATTCTCGCGCTCATTATGGCTTTCTCGCTCTCGCTGGCCCCTATATACTAAACAGATGACGATAACAAAACTCAAAGTTCTCCCATATGGAAATATATGGAAATTTGCTTATGCTTAAATGGCAAATGCGCCTGCGTTTTGCAGTCATTCCACTTCTAGCTATGTCGTCGTGCGGTACTAACTCTGAAGGTGTCTGCGAAAGCGCTTGCCCCGCTGTAAATTTGCTTGGCTCGGCGAAAGATCAAGCGCGTTACGATCACTACCGCATTTACAATGTCCAGTTCGACAACGAGCAGCAAATCAAACTGTTCCAGCAGCTCGAGGAGCAGAGCGACAGTCTTACATTTATCGGCCACGCACGCGAAATTGGCCAAAAACTGTCCATATTGGTTGCCGCACATCGTGTCGCAGACTTTGCGGATTTGCTTGAGACCTATAAACTGCAACATCGTGTTTTGGTAAGCGCTTGAATATATATTTTGTATAATGGTTCCCATTAACTAACCTATCCTGTTTATAGACGTACAATTTCCAGGAAAAAATTGATCGTAATATGCGCGAAGTCTTGCCCGCGGATATCGAGGCGTCCAAATACGACTGGCAGCATTTTTTTCACTTGAAAACTATCAACGATTGGATGGATCACATGGCCGCCAAGTACCCGGAACAGCTGAGTGTCCTGAACATGGGCAGCAGCACGCAGGGCAATGATATCAAGGGTGTTAAAGTGGGCAATAATCCAGATAATAAGGCTATCTTTATTGAGAGTGGCATTCATGCGCGCGAATGGATTGCTCCGGCCACGGCAACTTATATAATCAATGAACTGCTCACCTCGACGGATGAGCGCGTGCAGAAGCTGGCCAAAAACTACAATTGGTTCATTTTTCCATGCGTCAATCCCGATGGCTATAAATATACGTTTGAGCACGATCGCATGTGGCGCAAGAATCGCCAGTTGTTTGGCACTTGCCGTGGCGTCGACTTGAATCGTAACTATCCCGATCATTGGAACTCGACGGGTTCCAGCAGTGATCCTACACGCTACGATTTCGCTGGCCCTAGCGCTGCCAGTGAACTGGAGACGCAACGCCTGATTGAGTTCATACGCGGCAACGTGGAGAAGGAACAGATCAAAACATACATCGCCCTGCACTCCTACTCACAGATGCTTATGTTCCCATATGGCTACACCAAGGAGCATGTGTCCAACTATGACGACCTGCAGGAATTTGGCAAGAAGGCATCGGCCGCCATCAAGGCGGAAAGCGGGCGCGATTATGTTAGCGGCAACCTGTTTGAGACTATCTATCCCTCCAGCGGTGGCAGCATGGACTGGGCTCATGCCGAGGCTGGCATACCAATAGCCTACACTTTTGAGCTGCGCGGACCACCGGACAGCCAGGATCTCTTCATTCTGCCAGCTGTGGAGATACAGCCAACGGCTAGTGAAGCTTTCACAGCAATTCGTACTATTGTCGAAGCCGCTGCTGAGAAAGGTTACTATAAGTGAATTGCTGGAGTTCTAGAAGACGTATAACGATGTAGAATTATCAGTTAATTTTGTTTTTATAAGCGACACTATCTTAAATAAATCCAAATGTTTTACCACTTTGTGGCTTTACAGAACTGAGATAAAAAATTATATATTGTCCACAAATATACATATACACAAGATATCTACACACTGTGGCGTTTGTGATTGCTAAACATTATAAAAATATATCTATATTTGTATACATATGTATGTACTTTTGTGTGGAATTCATATATATATAAATGTCTTAATATATTTCTCTGATGTAATGATAATAATAAGAATTACGACTATTTGAAATATCCGGGCTAAAAGATTAATTTTTTTCAATATCCTTACGAATTTATGATAACAAATAATAACTATCGTCGTTATCGTATTCGATTTAAAATCTTTAGGAAATCGAAATTATAACTTTGGTATTTTTATACTATAAAATTAGTGAATTTTCACGTTGGCCGCTCGCGGTCACACTGTACACATCCCTATAGGTCTCGGCAGAAACATATAGATTTTTTTTATTAAACACTCACTCAATTAAACAATAAAAACGACGCCGAAGTAGTTACGTTTTTTATTGCTGTAACGTAGAATAAGACGCATCTCTTTGTTTGCAACGTGTACGTGTGGGGTAAGCCCGAGCAAGCCAAAAGTGAAAGTCCCAGAAAAAGTACAAAAAGAGAGATAGATTGACAGAGAGTGTGACAGAGAAAGAGAGAGAGAGAGGGAACGGTGAAAAAGAGTCAGAGTCTGGGTGAGAGAAAAACGATTTTTTCAGAGAACAACGCGGATTTTCGTATTTGCTGTGGACAGGGGAACGTGTGAACGGAGCTGAACCTGGTGAGTACATTTTCTGGCTTTTTTGCAATTGGTATTTTTGTATTTGTTGTATTTGCATTTACAATTGAAGCCGAAAATAATTTGAAAGCAGAAGCAAAACCGAAACGCAACGCAACGGCGCCAAGCGATAACGAGGCAAGCGAAAATAAAAGCAGCAATAACAACAACAGCTACAACAGCAAAGGCAACATCAATAATAATAAAAAAAAAACTAACGAGAAAAGTCAGCGCGCTGCCGAAGACCGTCAAGATTCTGAGCCACAGCCAGCACACACCACCTTACAGCACCTGCACCCTATTAGCTGCCACCACGCTCCACAAACAGCCAGCCATAATGTTCGTCAACTCGATGACGTTCCGTGGAAATCCGGCTAACTACCATCAGCAGCAGCCGGCGCTCAATCATCATACGCTGGCTGCAGCCGCGGCCCATCATCAGCAGCAGCTGCATCATCACGCCGCGGCCACCGGCCATTTGAGCCATGGCGTTGGTGGCGGTCATGCCGCCAGCAATCATTTGGCTGCGGCAGCGGTGCTCGGTCGGCACGGCCATAGCTCGCTGAATGCCGGGCACACCTCGAGCTCGTCGCATTCGAGCGGAGCGCTGGCCAGCGGTAGCAGTGGCAGCGGTGGCAGCAGTAACAGCTCGCCGGACAGTGGCAAGATTTACATCAAGAATTTGGAGCGTTCGATTGACAACAAGGCGGTGTACGAGACGTTCTCCGTGTTTGGCAACATACTCAACTGTAATGTTGCAAAGGACGAGGATGGCAACTCGCGCGGCTACGGCTTTGTGCACTTTGATACGGAAGATGCCGCCCGTGCGGCCATCGAGAAGGTCAACGGAATGCTATGCAATAACCAGAAGGTGCATGTCGTCAAGTTTATACCGCGGCGGGATCGGGAGCAGGAGAAGGCCACCCATTTCAAGAATCTGTATGTGAAGAATCTCAGCGAGGAGTTCACTGAGCAGCACTTGCGTGAAATGTTCGAGCCCTATGGCCGCATCACCAGTCACAAGGTGCGTATATTTTTGTTTGTCTACTTGCGAATATTTTAGCGCAGCTTTAGAGGCCGGGGCGGTGGCAGGGGGCTTGGCACAAATGAGAGTTAGTTGCAGATAAACCATGTGGCACACTTTGCCAAATCTCTTAAGCCAGAAAGCAGCACAATGCTTGCCGCTCTCTTATCCTGAGCTCCGCTCCTCCGGCCCTCTGCTGCGCATGCCCGCCCTAAACAACTTAACGTGGTTGCTTAAAAAAAATAAAAAATATATAAATGCAAGCAATTTCAATGCCAAATTGCTTATAATAATTGTTTATAAATTACTATTCATATTAATTTTGATTTTAATAAAATTTCACCTGCAGCTGATGCTGGATGAGGAGGGACGTTCGCGCCGTTTTGGATTTGTGGCATTCGAGAATCCACAATCGGCGCTGGCCGCCGTCATTGGACTGCATGGCAAGCAGCTGGGCGACAACAAGTTCTTGTATGTGGCACGAGCGCTCAGCAAGGCCGAGCGGCAGCAGGAGATCAATCGCAAGCTGGAGGAGCGCAAACGTCAAAAGGCCGGCCAAATATTTTACTATTAAATTGCAAATATTTGGTACACTTTGAGTGGACAGATGGACGGATGGAGTGAGTTAACGCCGTTAAAAGCGATGCGGAAGTGACACGAAGTTTATTTAGAGCCCCCACATAAAATACAATATATACACACATACATACCTAAATATATATATATATATATATATATTTAAATATATATAGATATATAAAAGAAGATATATTGTGCAACAACAACAAAATATTTAAACAAAATGCAATGCAGCAAGCACAGAAGAGACATGCAACACACATATACTTAGGTGTAGGCAACAAACACACACACACACCCCTACACACTTGAGGTCTGCGAATGTAGAACCATTAAATAGTTAAAGAAAAGAATTCAAATTCACCTACACACGAGATTTCTAAAAATTAGCAATTAATATGAAATCAATTTAAAATCCACTAGTTTTTCTTTAACTTCTTTTCGATTAGATGTTTGTCTCTTGTTGAATTTAACGAGCAGAAGCCAAAAAAATAATAAAAATACAGTTTCTTGCTTCAAGAACAGAGTACGTACGCATACTTCTAACACATTATAATACTTACTATATAATAATACATGCAATTAGCAAGTGAAATCTAGGCGAGTGTTGAAAACAAATATATATAGCTACCATGTCAGGTCATGGGCAAATAATGAATATTTACACATCCTATATAACAAAAAAGAAAAACAAAAAAAAAAAATTTAATAAAAGCAAGTACACAATTGATGTAAAATTCTATAAACAATTAAAGCACCCACTTTACATATATAAAGGCGAAAAATTGAAAAGAAAACAAAAAAAAAATTATATATATATATATTACACGCTGTAGTTTAAAAGCGTTTATAATAATACTCACACACACACACACCCCCCACACCCCCACACACTATCTAATGCTAATTAAACAAACAAAACAAAAAAAGAAAAACAACAATTTGAGAAACCTTAAAACACGAGGGAAACTCTTGTGTGCAATTGCAGTTTATATGGAAAGAGTATTAAATTTTTTAACAATTACAAAACATTTTTGTAATTTATTGTAAATTGTTTCAAAGTAGCTAACTTCAACTTTAACACCAGACAACAATACAAAGCCCATACTATAAAGAATATACTTTAAAATGCAAAAAAAAAACCTAAATAAATGTATGTGCAACACAAATGCAATGTTTAAAATTTTTTTAGAAAAACATATACACACACTTATGTAATGCAAAGAAAAATAAATGGAGAATAAGGGAAAAAGCAAGCGTGTAAACAAGCTCAGCACATTTATAATTAACCGGCAGAAAAGCAAAAACTACATTAAATAATTTAAGATTATTGAGCTTAATTTTTAAACATGTTTCAAAAGAAAAGGCAAAAAACAAAGAAAAATCCTCCAATAACTAAACACAAAAACAATTTGTATAGTTAAAAAAAAACAGACAAAACAAAAACAAAAGGGAAAGAAAGAAAAAGAAAACGAAAAACAATTGAAATATCTAGTAATTAGATCAAATGCGAAACCTTAAGAATTGCATAATAAAACACACATTTACAATAATTTATTATTTAACAATTAATTTACACTTTTGCGTTTCGAGTTAAAAGCGCTGCTAAACAAATTGTCAGCTAAGTAGAGCTAAAGAAAAATAAAAATTATAATTTACAGGAAGTTTATAGTATTAGAATGTACACAGACACACACACGCAATATGAATTTAGAAAAAAGTAAACAAATATGCAAAAATATTTATGCAAAATGTACAAAAAACAAAAAAGAAAAAAAATAAGAAACTTTTCGTTTGCAAAGCAAATGCGACATATGTGTATTTTTATCATTAATTGTAATAAAAACAGAAACTTAATTGCTTTTGCAGAATTTAACTTAAAAAAAAAACAAAAACAAAACAAAATCCGAAAAATATGAATAGTATGACAAAAAACGTAAAACCTTGAAATATAACCTTTTATAGTACTAAATTTTTAGCCAGTACGAATTAAACAAAAATGCAAAATTATACACGATACAATGCATATTTACAAGGCGAAACTCGAACAAAAAAAAAAAAAAAGAAGAAAATACCTTAAATAATGAACAGAATTCAAAATTTATAATAAATACTCGATTTTGCACATTTTTGCTAAATGAGAAATTACATAAATAATAATTATGTACGTTTTTTTTAATATATAATTTTGTTTGTGCAGCGGCTCTAATATTGAGCCCAAAAAAGCAACAGATAAATACACACACACACCCTATACACACACACACATAGTACAGGCATATATACATATATTTATATATATGTAATTCCATTAAAAAACAAAACTCCTAATTATAAACATATAGAAAAACAAAAAAGGAAAATACCTACTTATTAAAAACCAAGACGATATATAAAATTAAAAATGATAAAAAATCGAGAATGAAAAAAATAATGCAGTAAAATATGATAAATTTGAATAAAAATGCTTTTGCAAAAAGTGTTTAAAATTGAGATGAAAGTTTAATTTAATTATATTTAGAACATACTTAAACAATTAACATAAATTTCGAAATCGCAGCTAAGCAAAACACGCAAAATAGAGAAGAAACAAAAGAAATAGTAAAAACAACATGATTTAAGGTCAATATAAACATTACTCATCATCGATTATCTCGATGTCGCTATTGGGTGATCGCAGCTCTTCGATTTCGTCCTTCAAGTCTTCAATTTGTTCCTCATATTTTCGCCTAAGCGAAGCAATCTATAAAAACAGTAAACGTTATTGATTGAGGTCAACAGCCAGATCACAACGTCGACACAAACCTTGGCCTCGAATTCACGATTCAGCATTAATAGTTTTTTCTCGTGTCGCTCCTCGCACTGCTTAAGATTGGTTTGAATACTCTGCTGGAATGTATCCGTCAGCTCCTTGCGCAATTTCTCCTCCTGCAGCTGCATCTTTAGCACATGATCGTAGGTCAAACGATCGTTTTCGGCACGCAGGCTGTTAAAATAATGAGATAAATTTGTAATTTATATTAGAATATTTTTGTAATTATTAATTGTTGTGTTTGGTTAATTATCTCAGAAACTCTAAAAATAGGTATTTTTCTTAGGGTCAACTTTTGAACAACTTTCTGCAGGTGTAGTTAAAGCCAAGTCGACTCACCTTATATTCTGGGCTTCCAGTTCTTCTATATACTCCTTGTCTCGTTTCGCATCGGACTGGCTGTAGTCCACAAATGCCGAATAGCGTGTGTTGTGTTGCTTTACCAGCTGCTGTTTAAACAATATATTCTTGGCTATGGATGCAAAGCTCAACACATTCAGATTCTCCTCGTAGTATTTATCCAGCGGCGTCACCGTCACAATCATAGCCAAACGCTCCTTGCCCAAAAGTGCAGCCTGCAGCAGCATTGTTAGCTTGGAGTCCCGATACGGTATAACATCCGCATTGTTCTTTTTCTTCGTGGTACTAGCCGCGTCCAGGCAACGGCCGAGCACCATTAGCGAGGTGTTGATGCTTTGCGCCTCCCGCAACCGCGAACCGATCGTACCCGTTTTGTCGACACGCTCAGACCCGGCGAGGTCGCAAAATTTGTACGAATTCTGTGTGGTCATGCCGGAGCGATGGTATTTCAATACGTCCACCGTGAACACACAGTGGGAACGACTGGAGTTGGCATTAACGGCCGTGGAGGCGTACGTGAGACGCTGCTGTCCCAGTCGCAGCAGTTTTAAGGCTTCTTCGCTGCTCTTCACAAATATGCTGGTGAGGCCCTTGATGAACACCTGACCTTTGTTGCAGACGATCTTCAGGTTCTTACGGCGTGGCTCGCACATAGCTGCCTGCCTCGGTGGTACGGTCAGCAGATCATAGACGAGCTCGTTGTATATCTCGACAAAGGAGACCCAAATCATGACGGAGACATCCTCTATGGGTTTCTCCTCGAATTCATGGTCGCCGCGGATCACTTGCTGCAGCCGCTGATGTTGAGCCGAGATATCCGGGCAAAGCGCCAGCAATTCGCGACGTATTTGCATCTCCTTCATGGTGACATCGTCCTCCAGTATTACCATACGCGCATTGATCAGCTTCAGCTTGGGCGCGGTATACACCTGCTTATTGTACATGGTGAAAATGTGTTCCAGAGCGCGTGGTATTACGCCGGCTCTAACATTGTCGCCTAAAGGAGCGAATTATTTGAGCGTGGGTTTCATCAAAAGCTATTTCCGTTTTACGTACCAAGCAGAGTGTAAGTCTTGCCGGATCCCGATGTGCCGTACGCCATTATCGTAACGCATTCCTCCTCCATAATCCGGGGACCCACGCATTTGTCGTAGACATCACGCTGACCAACGAGGCTATCGAATATTGTTGTAAAGCTATAGTGCTTCTCCATGCGGTTCACGTTGTTGCTGCTGTTTTCGTTGCCGGCAGCGCTTGTGATCAGCACGTTGCCGCAGTCGGAGATCACATATAGCTTGGAGGGTGATTCCACGGGCCGCAGACGCAAAAACACTTGTGGTCCCGTCTCGATCTCACTGGTGTCTGTCGAACTGCCATCTTCGTCGCAGTGTTTCGTATACTCCGATTCCGTGTCCGAACAGTCTGTGGAGCTGTCGCTGGTCTCTGGAATGGCCTCGTCGAATAACCGTTGCTGCTTGTTGGGGCGCGGTCGGAAGCGGCGATCAATGCTGGGATCTCGTGGCATTAAAAACGAGCGCATCTCGCGCTTACTAACAACTTCCCTTTCCATTATCTTGCAGCGATCTGGTGAATTGGAATTTGTTTTATTATCTTGTTGATCGCTTTTGGCGGTTCGACTTAAAGACGCTTGTATCGGTGTTGCCAACTATTTCGAGCTTGTATTCGCTTTGCTAACTATTTCAAAGCTAGTGCTGATAGCTGAACGATAGCAAAAAAATATCGAGGACAATTCATTTCCAGTTTCAGTTGTGATAAGCCGCCAAAAATATATCGAGTAGTTGCACCAAGGTGGCAGCTCTGCCTACAGAAGTGTGCAAAACATAAACAACAATAAAGGCGGGAGCTATTGTTTTTCATAAATTTCCGAAATGAGTAAAAAATCAACACGCTCTACAAAGCCCAAGGCGGATCCAGATGCGGCGCCCCAGCAGCAAGTAGTGAGTGCCATAAAGAAAGTTTTCTACATATCGGAAAAACTGCTGAATGCGGAAGGCGATGCTCGAATGCGTTTGGAGCGCTTCTATCATCCCGGCAAGGCGAGGCCAGCTTTGTTTATCACGCTGCAGGAACGGCAAATAATGGAGGTGTTGGAGTACGCTGAGCCAAGGCGCAGTTGGTTAATTAACAGTGAAGTGTGCTCGAATGGACGCACTTACCTAACGACTCCAATAGATACCACGCTGCTTGCCCTGCATCATCTGCGGAAACATTGCTCACAGCGCGCCATGTCACTGGACAGTATCTGCGTTGATGAGTCGGATGCCAGCACAAATCGTCTGCTTACCCAATTCGTTAATGCGGACGCTCTGCGGTGTGTGGCCGATGTGAAGAGCTCCGGCGACCTGGTCTTCTATAAGTACAACGCCGAACGGACGCTGGCTTGGCTGGCGTTGAAGGCGCGACAAGTTGTTACGGTGCTAAAGGAAAAACAAGTGCACTGCGGCCTGGGCGCCAAGTCGCAAAACTACGTGCGTAGCGAGAAACTGGTGGAGGAGAACGATGTCAACGAAATGGACTACACGCGCATGGCCTGCGATTATGTGGGTCGCTATTTGGATGCGGATTTGCACGCGGAACTAACACGATATCTGCACATACCAAGCGAGGTTCAGGCACTGGCCGAAGAGAAGGCCACTGCGCAGAAACGCAAATCGCAGCAGGGCCAGCTAAGTGCAAATAGCAAAAAAATCAAACTTGCCAATGGCGACGATGCTGCAACTCAGCTGAAGAACAGCAGCCTGCTGGACAGCGATGACACCAAGGAGAGCAATACACCGCCCAGCACGCCTGCGCCGCTCAAGGAGCGCACAATGACGGCTAAGGAGAAGGCGCTGGCCAAGGGCGCAAAGGGCAGCAAGAGCATTGCGTCCTTTTTTAAAGTCAAATAGTTAAAATTTATTTATTAAGATAAGATGCAAAATTTTGAAAGAATCATTCATTATACACTACCTTTTTATTTATATAAAACAAGCAAAATGATTTAAGTTCACTGACTTCTTCAAATGTCGCTTTCCATTATTCTGCGGCTTTTACGCATAGCTTTTTGTCAATCCTCTTGTTTAACGTTTGGTTAACAAGTCTGGACCGGGCACCACCAACAGGTTGTGTAAATATAACGCAACTGTCCCGAACAGCAAATTAATTACCGCTATTTGCACAACTCAGTAAATCTATAAATATTTTTGTGTGACAAATGACTGCTGTTCGATACCCTCTAATGCACACAAATGTTGGTAAATAAATAGATAAATTAACGATTCTTTGTAGTATGTCTTGAAAAGCTTAAATTACAACGAGTTTTGTAATGTGAAAATCTCTTAGGAACTGTTAAAGTGCTCTCTGTGCTGAAAGTGCTGCCCATTTGCTATTTGAAATTCGGTTACAAGGCGCTCAAAATGCAGCCCTGGCTTCTGAAATATTGCAAAGGCTAGCTGACAAAGCCTGTCATTGAATACTTTCGAGGACCAAAAAAAAAATAAAATACTTTACATACATTTGTAATCTGAATTTTAATTTGCAGCGCCATGTCAACGCCTAAGGATATATCGACAATGGAGTTGGTTTATGCCGACCCCGCAGAATTGCCGTGCACATTGTTCGGAGATGGCGATATGGTCGCCAGCAGCATGGAGGAGCTTTTTAAGGTGCCGCTGCCTGTCAAGGAAGCCAGCAACGATGATAAGCCCATAATGAATAATAAAATCGAGCCCGTATCGCCGGGCTACGAGCTCAAGCACACGCTTGAGGGCCATGAGAGGCACATAACCGCTGTCCGTTTTTGTCCTTTTGGCGATTTATTGACCACTGCGTCGGCGGATGGCTTGCTCAAATTGTGGAACGTGGGCACGGCTCAGGTGGACAAAACATTGGGGTGGCACACGCTGGGCATAAACGATGTGGCCTGGTCGCCGGATGGCAAATTCATGGCCAGCTGCAGCGATGACAGGACCATCAAGCTCTGGGATCCGCACAATGGCCAATGCCTGAGAACGATGGAAGGACACGCTGGCTATGTGTTTGCCTGTGCCATTAATCCGCAGTCGAATCTCATTGCATCGACCAGTTTTGACTGTACCGTTCGACTGTGGGACGTGCGCAACGGCAAAACATTGAAAACTGTGCCAGCCCACATGGATCCCATCTCGTCCGTGGACTTTAATCGTGATGGCACGCTCTTCGTCACCGGCAGCTTCGATGGCCTTGTGCGCATTTGGGACACCATCAGCGGCCAAGTGCTGAAGACGCTTATCGATGAAGATAACTCGCCAGTGGGCTATGTGAAGTTCGCCCCAAATGGCCGATATATACTCGCCGCCTATCTGAACAGCCAGATAAAGCTGTGGAACTTTCAGAAGCCGAAATGTCTGCGCATCTATAAAGGCCACACGAACCTCAAGTACTGCATCTCCGCCAACTTTTCCGTTACGGCGGGCATGTGGATCGTGTCGGGCAGCGAGGATGATTCCCTCTACATATGGAGTCTGCAGAGCAAGGAGCTCGTCCAGAAGCTGAACGCGCACTCGCACAAGATCATCTGCACCGATTGCCATCCCAAATTGAATCTGATTGCATCCGGCGCACTGCAGAACACGGAAAATCTTAAGATCTGGCAGAGCGGCGAGACTGTAATCGAATTGAGCAAATAAATATGCATTGATATTTCTATTTAGTTATCATTTAATTGTAATTGGTTGTAAAGTTTTTTTGTTTTGTTGTTTTTAATACCAGTTTCTTATCGCTAAAGTCACAACAAACTGTTCTTTCGTATACAAGATAACATGATAATCAAAATTGCAAATCATATATGTCACAACAAACACAAGCTTGTGTGTGTGTGTTGTGTGTTTGTTTGTGTGTGCACTCAGTCTGGGCCCAGTCGCGAGCCGTTAAGCGATTAGAGCGTCATTCAAGTCCGGAGCTTCGCACTGAGCGAACGCCTCGTCTCGCCTCGTTATTTTAATTCAACGCGGAAATTAACCAGATACTGAAACAGAGAAATAACTTTGTAAAATAACCATATAGCAACAACAATCGTTGAGCTAGCAACATTATGAGAGCCAACGACAACGAAGGTGAGTCTGTGTTGGTGTTGCATTTGTGATAAGGAATGTGAATGGTGGCAGGGGGGGAGACTGGGAATTCCCCCAACAAACACACACATGTGTCTCATGTGTTTTTATGCCGGTTAGAAAGCGAAGCGTTGTCGATTTAAGAGCTCTTCGTTTTTGAATTGAACAACAATCGCAGATTCTCAATTGATCGCCGTGACGATAATAAACCAAGTGTGTATTTGACGATTTGATTGCTCAAGTGTGTTTTCACAGGCTAAAAAAAAAACAAGAGTTTTTAACTTAAATCGTTACCAACGGAGATCAAAATTTTAATTTTAACACCACATTCCCCATTGGAGCTCAAGAATATCACAATTTGTGTACAACTAAGTTTGATTTCAGACCTCCGCTTTTCTCTCAGTGTTATTCAAGTTATTTGGATATATTGAGTGCATACAGAAACATGAGTTTTGGGTCAAATTGTAGCCAGCGATCAAGTTCAGTTCAACTTGGGTCGTTGTTTCTTCAATCAAAAGTTTATCGAATTTGAATTTGTGGGCTTTGGGAATTCCTCAAGGTGAGGTGAGATTACATTTGTTGAATTCGCCTTAAACAAATATATTTTGTAAAATATTTAATAACACAATTATAATTATTATATATTTACAATATACATTCTTTCAACAATTCTAATAATACCAATAAAAACATCAAAATCATACAAATAAAAATTATACGAATAATTGTAATAAATCCATTTTAAAACTGGATTGTCGAAGGTTTTGCCTCCCTGATAGGCGCTAAATATGTACGTGCCTTAATAAAAAAAACAAGCTAGATCATATAAAAACATGCTTATCTCTGGGTTATTCATGGCCCCCCCAATATGTTGTCCGAGTTTGTTACTACTAGGCAGCATTTTCGAATGGAACGATTTATGGTGTGTGTATTTGAAACACGCCCATTTATGGCAACGGGAGGCGGTGGGTTGTGCATTGGTCGCTTATCAGCGTGCACGTCCCAGCGTTATAAAAATGTTATTAATCTCCAATGATTTTGCGATTGTGACCTTTCACTTTACAGAGAATCTTTACCGCGAGCAGTTGCCGAACGTGGGCTCGTTTATTCGAGAGAGCGGACGTAAATTTTGCCGGCCGGCGACAATTACGAACAAGTTTCCCATACTCACCTGGCTGCCGCGCTATCGGTCCGCGTATGTGGTGCAGGACTTTATAGCCGGCTTTACAGTGGGTCTCACCACAATACCACAGGCGATTGCGTACGGTGTTGTCGCCGGACTGGAGCCACAGTATGGCCTCTACTCGGCCTTCATGGGCTGCTTCATGTACATTGTGTTTGGCTCCTGCAAGGATGTGACGATCGGTAAGTCTGTCAAACAGCAAAAAACAAAGTTGGCTAACACACTTCCCTCATCTTCTGCACAGCCACCACGGCAATCATGGCGCTGATGGTGAACCAATATGCGACCATTAGCCCGGACTATGCGGTGCTCGTCTGCTTCCTGGCGGGCTCCATTATTCTCCTGCTGGGCCTGCTCAACATGGGTGTTCTGGTGCGATTCATATCGATTCCGGTTATTACTGGCTTCACAATGGCAGCCGCCACAACGATCGGCAGTGCCCAGATCAACAATCTCGTCGGCCTTAAGGGTAAGTCTCAAAAATTTCCGTCTCTATTATCTTTTATTGTACATTTTTATCAACTGTAATTTCGCCAGTCAGTTTATCCGATATATTAGAATTTTGGTCTATTTAAAGTTATATGCTTCATGTCTGAAATATTAGTTGGTTTCCCACAGCGATAAAGTCAAGAATCATCGCAAAAATGGGAAAAATTTGGACATACCTCTCAGACCCACAGTTATCATATTTCACCCATAAATTTATCAAAACTGAACCGATTTTCATGTTTGATGGCATTTTGTTCACGATTTTTAATTTAGAATATTTCTACTTCCAAAATCAATCAATTGAAAAAAAAATTTTTTTTTTGATTTTTTTTTGGAAAAAAGCATGTACCCCCCCCTTGTTAATTTTCAAAAAAAAAATATTTTCAAAATTTAAAATTGCGAGTTTTTATTTTTTATCGATTTTTTTGGCCGCAAATAGTATAAAAAACAACATTTAACCTGATTCTGAGGGGGTCAAATTTTTTGTCAAAAATCATGTCAAAATTGACAAAAATTTTGACCTGTAAGGCTTTTGGACCAATAGGTGTCAAATTTGAAATACCCATAAATTTGTCAAAAATTAACCGATTTTCATGTTTGATGTCATTCTGTTCACGATTTTTCCATTAGATTGATTCTTATTTTAAATTCGACGCATTTTTGAAAAAAAAATTTTTTTTAATATTTTTGTACTCATTTTCATACAAATTTCATAGTTTTCTCCCGGTGGGAGGTGACCCACCAATCGCAAAAATATATATCTTTTTTTTTTAATTAATTATGTATTTTATTGCTTTGCAAGGCCTCAATTAACTAAAAACTATATTAAATAAATATCTCCTATCTAATAAATAAGAACGTAAACGAGTATAACGCAGTCGGTAACGGCTATTTTGAATAAATTTTGGATATAAAGGTTATAGATAGTTTAATATTTATATATAGTTAAGCATCATTCGAGTCATGTAATAAGCCATGAAGTATTACAACGTCTGATCCACAGGTCCTTCGAATGATTTACTTCCCTCGTGGAAGCATTTCTTTACGCACCTGCCCTCCATTAAAATCTGGGACGCTCTGCTCGGCGTTACGACCCTGGTGTTCCTGCTGCTGATGAAGGTAAGCCATGTTCGGGGTTCTCAATCATATGACAGACTAAACGAATCTGCTTTGCAGCAATTGACAAGGATCAAATGGGGCCACAGGCTGGTCTGGAAGTACCTGTCGCTAGCCCGCAATGCATTGGCCGTCATATTTGGCACATTCCTCGCCTACATTCTGAGTCGAGACGGAATCCAGCCGTTCAATGTGACGGGCAATATTACCGCGGGCGTGCCGCCCTTCAGATTGCCGCCCTTCAGCACAACCGTCAACGGGGAGTACGTCTCCTTCGGGGACATGGTAAGCACGGTGGGCGCCTCGTTGGCTTCCATTCCAATGATTGCCATACTGGAGATTGTGGCTATATCCAAGGCGTTCTGTGAGTATCATTGAGTAATTAAGCTCTGTACACTCGTTTACAAAGTGAAGAGAGTATATTGGGCTTGAAACTAGAGAGTTGAAACTTAAAAAATGTAATCGAATCACTTCGCACTTGTCTTAACATAATGTTATTTGCTTTTAGCCAAGGGCAAAATTGTGGATGCCTCACAGGAAATGGTCGCCTTGGGCATGTGCAACATCATGGGCAGCTTTGTGCTCTCGATGCCCGTAACGGGCTCCTTTACGCGCACCGCCGTCAACAATGCCAGCGGGGTGAGAACGCCTTTGGGTGGTGCCGTGACTGGCACCCTGGTGCTGATGGCCCTGGCCTTCCTCACGCAAACCTTTTACTTTATACCCAAAACGACGCTGGCCGCGCTCATAATAGCGGCAATGATATCTCTAGTGGAGCTGGAGAAGGTTTCCGATATGTGGAAATCAAAAAGTGAGTTGGATATGCAATGATTTCAAAACTCTTATAACTAACAATCTTGTTTTTTGAATAGAACGCGATCTTTTCCCTTTTGTGGTGACGCTTGTGACCTGCTTGTTCTGGAGCTTGGAGTATGGCATAGTCTGCGGCATTATCGCCAATCTCGTCTATATACTATATAGTAGCGCACGTCCACAGGTTAACATAACACTCGAAAAGGTTGGTAACTGAATATTTGTTTTGCTATATAATATATATTGTCCCCCAACCAAGATCAATGGCTATGAGATTGGCCTGGTCGATGTCAAACAGAAACTGGATTATGCCTCTGCGGAGTTCTTAAAGGAGAAAGTTGTGGCCTATCTCAATCGTCAGAGCTCCAAAATACGTCTGGTTGTGCTCAAGGGTCAGGAAATCAATTCCATTGACTATACAGTTGCCATGGTGAGCATTTAAATACACTAAACAAAATTCTGTGCTATACTAAAATGAATTTCAATAGAACATAATATCTATGCAAGGCGATCTGAAAGCGCTCGACTGTGAGCTGATCTGTTGGAACTGGAATATGGGCTCCGCTGGGGTCGTGTGCCGCCTTAAAAGTGAGATGCGTTCGATATTTAAATTTGACTACGAACTGGAAGAATTGGTTGTTGCGCATTTTGAGGCCTCCAATACGGCATCGACTGTTACCATTGAGACCACACAGGGCCAAGAAAATGCAAGCTAAAAACGAACTTGGCCTGCTTGTTAAAGTTTACAGTATTTTATATGTATGTATATATCTAAAAAAAAAAACAATGTACTTAAAAACTCGTTTTAACTTATCACTTATTACGATATAAGAGTGCAGAGTGAGAGAAGAAGCCACTACTTTCTAATTACAGTAGAACCAGCCAAGGATATAAGTGGGGTTCTCCAGACTCTAGACTGAAGGAGGCACGGCGACAGCATGTCTGGTGGATTCTCGCCGCATATTGTATTACCGATCGATTGAAAGTGCTTCGCAGAACCCTACCCATTATGTCATAATAGTTGCACAACAAAAGTGAAAATTAATTGAACTGTTTAACCGCAGACAAACGGGCAGACAGCCAACGCGTACGACGATCGCCTTTCTTCGAACCGAGTGCTGTGTAATTTATGGCTTTCTCCAGGCACTTGAACGGGTCCGCCTGGGATTGTGCGTCTGTCCGAGGAGAGAGCGAGAGCGAGACAGACTACCCTTCACCAGTTGCGCAAGAAATTTCGATTTTCTGAGAAGAGTTCAGTTGGGTTTTAACTACGGCCGGCCACTGGGGGTATCCATTTTCTCTATCAGATACTATTAAAGTGTGGCCATATAGCCTAATAGAGATTGACACCACCTTACCATCTCCCACACGTAGCCCAAAGTTCACCTTGGCAATGACCCCAGCTCATCTCCGATTATAGCAGCTGCACACATTACTTCTGTGGCTCCAAGATGTCATAAGATCCTATGCCATAGCTTGGCATCCGCCCAAACCACCACTAAAACCACACTTCCGCTATTGGGTCTTGTCATTGTGTGTGCCACTATTTGGGTTCCAATATGGGTGACGTCTTCAAAGTCTAGTCTATTGCATGTCAGTCCTGTCTAATAACTTAAGATATATAACGAGGATTCAGACCAATTTAACTTGTGTTATAGTGCGTTTCTTAGCCAAAGGTCACAACAGTCAGTGCTATTAAAAAATATTAATGTTAATAGTTTATAATTATAGCTCATACTTTAAATAATAATTAACAATAATGGCAAAATTTTACAATCAACAGAATAAATGGTTATATAAACTATCTAAAACTATAAAATAATAACAATAACAACAATAATTTGAATTCTACAAAATTTCAAGTGGATCAAGTTGATATAAATTTCCTATAATGTCAATGGCGCGTGTGCTGTCGGGGTCATATCCGGATCGAACGGCACTTTGATTACTCTGGATTTGGACCAGGTGGTTCCAGCTGCTTCCAGCACGCTTCGCGCTCGTGTTTGGCATCCTGAAATTTTCGTTAGGATCCTATATGTGGACCAATATGAAGTTTAGAACAATGCCGATAAATACAAATTGATTCATTTGGGTAAGCGTAAACAAGGAAACAGCAGCAGCAACCAGCTGGACCAATCTCGTGCCAGATAACACAGATCGCACCATGTGTTGCCGCTTCCACCAATTGTAGCGGGCCCGGCGCTCTATTTCGGAGCGGGGTCACGCCTACAAGTGCCAAAAATAGGCAACATTGCGAGAGCAAGAGACAGCGCATGAACGGAGAGAGAGAGCGAGAGCGAGAAGAATGTGTGTAAAAAGGAAGATTTTCCGAGCGGACTAGTCAGATGTGTTCTATATGTGCTGCGACACGGTCGAAGACGGTTTAAACTTAAACGATCCTAAGCAATACCAGCTATATATATATTATAAACTGTTAACCAGATATATCTGTGAAAACGAATTGTGAAAGTGTCTTAATTCTTAAAGAGAAAACCATAAAAAAAAATAGATTATCTAATGCCACGCAAAAAGCGCGCCTCCAGCCCGCTGGATCTGTACGATGATGACTTCGATGAGGATGCCAGTTCGCAGAGTAAGAATTTGAATGGGGATTATGCGCGGCAACCTTGGCTAACCCGAGCACAAAATGTTCCTTTAGGTTCCCAGCCGCCGGTGCAGCGGAACGCGGCCAATGCCAGGGAGCGGATGCGCATGCGGGTGCTGTCCAGCGCCTATGGGCGTCTGAAGACCAAATTGCCCAACATTCCGCCGGACACAAAGCTTTCGAAGTTGGACACATTGCGCCTGGCCACGCTCTACATTAAGCAGCTAATTAGTGCCGTGGAGACGGGCAACGGCTCCCACAATTCCAATTCCAATTCCAATCCGAATGCCGTTGGAGGCGCCGATGTGCTGCAGACGCGGCAGCATGCAACAGATTGTGGCACATCTGCCGGCGGTGGTGCGACACCATTCAGTTTCCACAATGCTGGACATCTCGGCATGGTAAGTGTCAACTGTTAATTCGCTAGCTCGAACTGCGGTTATGGGGCGTATAAGTGATGTCAGTGGCACCACTTAGCGTTGCATTCAACACAACCGAGTGGTGTATGTTTATATATATATATAGACGCTATTTAGATGCTGGCAGTTGCAGCTGGACCCCGTCAATTCGGGACAGGTGTCAGTTCCGTTATGATAGGCGGCGTTGATAGGCTCAAACACATCCAGTTTTTGACAGAGCGCAATTAACCCAATTAAAGTATCATAAACAATATTAAGACAAAATTCAACACTAGCAAGTAGTACCAACTACCAATTTAATCATTAGAAAATTTTATATTTAATAGGAATTACTTTTCAAAGTTTTTAGACAACAACATTACCTAAGAAATTTTCTAAAACCTGACAGCAAACTTCATTATTAAATTAAATACGGTTTTTATTTTGTCAAAATTTTTAGATAAAATAATTTTTTAAATATGAAAAATGCAAAAATTCACTCACATTTATTTCTATGCTGGAATCTTATTACAAAATTTTGCAATCAGTCAGCAATCATTTGTACTTTTTAAATATTCATAAAGAAATTAAAAACAATTTCTTGCGCTTCTAATTAAAATAAAAAGTGCCTTTAAGTGAAGCATTATCTTCATGTCAGATTTTATAAAATCCAAAATAGTGCATTATTTATGTGACTGATCTAAAGTTAGCAAACAAATTCCAAACTCATCTGTTTACATATGTATATGTAAGTATGTTGGGCAACATCTGCTCAAGTGCTTCTATACCTTCCATATACCTTTAGGTGTGCGCCAGGGCCCCCCCCAATTTTAAGTACAACAAAAACAGCAACCAAATCACATTTTGTGATTTCAGTTTGTGTCTGGCTTTCCTGTAATCAGATACTTTTGTGAATTTCAAAAATACTAAATATGAGTGACAGACTCACACGGAGACATCGTCGTGGTGCGGGACAACAACATTGGTTATTCTTTGGCCACTATTTCTTGTTATTTTTAAAAGATGCACGACTTTGAAGCGACCAAAGTGAATGACAAGCTACGGAAAACTGTCGTTTCTGACTCTTTGCTAAATAGTACGTGGTATGTAATTAAAAGCAAGTAAAAGTGCTCTAAGCGAGTGTGCACGATTAGGAGATACCCAGTACTTAGGTCAAAAATACAATTAAAAAATAGTTTTAAAGAGGTAATTTAAAGATGATCTTATTCCGTCAATAACGGTAGTACAGACACGATTGCTGTTTACTAAATATAATAATGGAGAGAAAAAGTTGTAAATATTCTGTTATATATATAATATTAATTTATTCGATTTTTTTGCAAAAGCAAACAGCTATAGTTAATCGGTTCGCAAATATTTAAATTTTCTTTTTTTTCAAACTTTTATTTTTGGTATATTGTACTATTGCTGGTCTAGGCATACAGTTGAGACACTCCGTTAAACTTCCCATATAGTTACCATAGAATAACCCAAAAAAAAAAAACAAAATAATCTTTTAAAAAATACCCAATCCGTTAAGCAGCAATTGTTTATTCATTCACCGAAGTTGAATGCGTGAAAATTTTCAGCAAATATTGTACTTGGACGGCGTCTTGTGCCCATATGGTGGCAGTGTTTTGTTTGCGTTTGTCAGGATTGTAGCGCGGCTTCCTAAACAGCAGCGGCACCCTAATTAAACGCGATCGCACGCGCCGCCTTCGGTTGAGGGCTGGGTGGGAAGAGAGTGCAATGTGATTACCCATTGGTTGGTTGGTTAGGCGGACGATGAGTGTCTCTTGTCTTTGGTCTGTTTATGTTTTTATAGATACGTTAATGACGCTGTTATTGTTCAACTACAACATGTTCAACATTTCCCAAAGAGCCACTAAAAACAATCAAAATTGTATAAACAAACAATGGCGCTGTCGCTGTTGGTTTGTCGTCATATTGTTCCATTTATAGCTGTGTGGTTACCCCTAATATTTTACAATCTTTTGGTTAGAATGCGTACGGGTTTTTTATAAGTATTATATTTTAATTACATCATATCTATTTACCGATATTGCAGAGCTGGCCTTTTGAGTTTCATCAACATCTGCAACATGGCCAGAATCGCAGCAGCAATACCAACCTGACATTCAGTTCAACGCGCATGGATTGGCAAAGCTCCCAGGCGCAATCCTATCCAAAGGCGCCGCGCAATGAGCCGCACATGGCAGCGGATGCCAATTATGCACCGCTGCCGGATGCACATTGGTATTCCTCAGAGATGGGACTGCAGATGGAGCAGTCACGCAGCGGCAATGGTTGTTGTGCCTATGAGTCGGCTGGTGTTGGACAGCATCAGCGTGGCATAACGATATCCACTAGCCAGGCGCATACCCTTTAGTATTTGTGTGTTTTGTTAATTTTAACTGATATCGTATTAATAACGTGATTATATTCTACTCGCAACTATATGTATGTATGTTATGTAATTTGCTAAGCCAAAGATTAGAATTATATTAAACTTTTACAAGATTAGCCAATAAACGTAAACAACATTAAGAATTTATTTAAATTTAATAACTACTAAACGAACATCTGGCAGCACTGTTGGCGCACAGTGTTCTATTGCAGCCCTGGTGCACAGCTGTTTGCCGAGAAACAAACAAAGAGAGTCCCCAACAACAACCACAACAGAAGTATCAACAAAAGATTAACATATGCTTTCATATGGCACAACGACAAAAGTGTGATTAAAGGCAATTATCGCAAGCAATCCACTTAGAAGCTGGGCCCAAGTGTATTTTCATGCCGTTTTACGCGATTAAAGTTCACTGTGCTCACCAGATTAGATTTGAGCTAGCAAACGTTTGCATAAACAACGTTTTAAATAAGTACAGATCGTTTGGTTTTCACTCTTAAATTTAGTTAGTACTCGCCCGTCGTTGGAGGCTCACGTGTGCGCAACACTAGAAAAAATACTCGATTGTGAACGTTGTTAACGCAAATTAAGTAAAATGCCAGCACTGAAAATTAATCCCGACTTGCAAAAGGAACGCAATACTGCGACCTTTAACCCACAAGAGTTTTCAATACTTTGGGCTGGTGGCGCAGACAAATACAAAGAGAAAAAAGCCTTGGGTAAGTCAACTCTTTATAGCAGTTACTCTTTGGAACAAGCGATAAAATTAACTGGTTTTCAAGCTTGACTTAAAAAGCTACAATTCAAAGCACGAAACCGCATTTCGCAATCGGCAATGGCTGAAAATAATTGCAGCACTCGCATGACACAGCAATTAATGTTTTGAGATACGTTAACTATTGCTCATACTGCAGTTATTTGAACTTTTGAACTATGCCAAATAGAAGTAGTAAATAAAACTAAAAATGTACTAGAAAACAGTTGCTATACTATCTGGCAGCCTTAGAAACTTGTAAGTTTTCTGGCAGCCCATTACCGGCGCTCTCGGCATCTTTGTTTTGATTTCCAGTTTCTTCGCATTTGCCATTCATTAGTTCGCGACATTATTTAACCCCTCGGTCCCGCCAATGATGCAAATTTTAATAGTTGTCTTGAATCAAAATGTGACATTTTGTTAATTTTTTTCGGCCGCTGAACTTTGCACGAGACGCAGCTTCCCCACAACCAGTTATCATTAACCATATTCAGTGAACTGTAGACTTTGCATTCATAAATGTATTTTTAAATTGACTAAAGAGCACTTGAAACTGTTATAAATCATCGTGCTGTATTGATTAGCTCTATCTAGGCGATTGTGCACTTAGGTGTACTCAATAATCCAACATTATTGATTGATAAATAGATTGATGGACAAGGGATTACGTGTTACAATTAAAGTCTTTGGCACGTACCGTGTAAAATGCTGTTTCGATTACAGAGAAAATGTTTCTGGAGGATCCAGCGATGAAGGATGATCTGCCCATTTCGTATATGTCCCACAAGGAGCTCTACGAGAACAGTCTGCGCAAGGCCTGCCTCATTGGCGAGAAGATACGCCAGTTGCGGGCCGAAGGCGAGGATGGCGTGGACACCTACAAGTAAAGATTGCAGTATACAGTCAAATGACATATTAATAACTGTGATATTTTCAGTGCGCTGCTGGGCGGCTCATTGGGCGCAGCTCTGCTGAAGGAGGGCAATCCCATATCCCTGCATTATGTCATGTTTGTGCCCACGATCATGGGTCAGGTGAGCTTTTATCATTTTATTATTTTCGTTAATTAATCGAAATCGTACGTTGGGCAGGGCACAATGGAGCAGCAGGTGGAGTGGCTGCCCAAGGCCTGGGACTGCGAAATAATTGGCACCTATGCACAAACCGAATTGGGACACGGCACCTTCCTGCGTGGCTTGGAAACGCGGGCTGATTACGATGCCAACACCAAGGAGTTTGTGATCAACTCGCCCTCACTTAGTGCCTACAAGTGGTGGCCCGGCGGCTGTGAGTATGATTAAAAAGCAACTCAATCTTTTCCATATTAAACCACAATGTCACCCACAGTGGGACATACGGCAAACCATGCCATTGTCGTGGCACAGCTGTACACCAAGGGCGAGTTTCGTGGACTGGCGCCATTTATTGTGCAGCTGCGGGACACAGATACTCATCAGCCGATGCCTGGCATTGATATTGGCGACATTGGTACTAAGCTGGGCATGAAGGCCGTCAACAACGGTTATCTAGGGCTGAAGAATGTGCGCGTGCCGCTGAACAATATGCTGATGAAGAACCAACAGGTGCTGCCCGATGGCACCTATGTGGCGCCGAAGAATAGTGTTCTCACCTATGGCACCATGATGTTTGTGCGATGTGCACTCATCCGGGACACTGCCCAGAGCTTGGCCAAGGCGTCCACAATTGCCACAAGATATTCGGCAGTGCGACGCCAGAGCCCCATTGACCCGAAGGAGCCAGAACCGCAGATCATGGACCATACCACACAGCAGCTGAAGCTGTTCCCGCAGATAGCCAAGGCCATAGTTTTTAAGACAGCCGGTGACGGTATTTGGAACATGTACAACGTTCTGTCCGGCGAAATAGAGCTGGGCAACCTGGATCGCCTGCCTGAGATGCATGCGCTCTCCTGTTGCCTGAAGGCCATTTGCAGCGCTGATGCAGCGGCCGGAGTGGAGACCTGTCGTCTATCTTGCGGCGGCCATGGTTACATGGACTGCTCGAATTTTCCGACGATCTATGGCATGACAACAGCTGTGTGCACATACGAGGGTGAGAACACGGTTATGCTGCTGCAGACGGCACGGTATCTGGTCAAAGTGTACGGACAGGCGTTGAGCGGGGATCAACTGGTGCCCACCGTGGCCTACATTAACGAGGCAATTAAGGAGAAGCACTTTGCCAATTTCGATGGCTCTTTGGAGTCGATCGTGAAGGCATTCCAGTTTGTGGCTGCCAAGTTAGTAATTCTCTTTGATATATCATCACAGATTCAAGTAAATTCTAAAATGAATTCCTCCACAGCAAAGTGCGTGTCGCTTACGAACAAATCGAGCAGCGTCGTCAACAGGGCCACAGCACCGAGGTGGCCGCTAATCTCAGTGGAGCCTTCTTGACAGGCGCTGCAGACGTAAGCAGAAGCTAAACCATCGTTATGGGTTTCATAGACTAAGAATTTCTGTATTTTCAGTTGCACGGTCGCGCATTTTTGGCGCATTCAGCGTACACGGAGCTGATGGCTGTTTCCCGTCAAGTCTCGCCCGCGCTGGCTGATGTGCTAAAAGTGGTGCTCGAACTGTATCTAGTGGATGCATGCCTTAATCGCATTGGTGACTTCTTACGCGTAAGTTTATAAATTCAAATATTCTGAGCTGATACAGCATACGATTGCATTTTTACTGACCCCTGACTATGCAGTTCATTGACCTAACTGATAAGGACGTGACTAAATTGGAGGTTCGCTTGGAGAGCTGCCTGAAGCGTCTGCGGCCGAATGCTGTTGCTCTGGTTGACAGCTTTGACCTCCATGATCGTGTTTTGGACTCGGCTCTCGGTGCATACGATGGCAATGTCTATGAGCATATATTCGAGTCGACCAAGAAGAATCCGCTTAATAAGGAACCGGTGAACGAAGCATTCCACAAATACCTGAAACCCTTCATGAAGGCGCACTTGTAAAAACTACGTTATACTTATTTTTTAGGGAATATTTTGTTACTCTTATATGCCTGTTGTATCATCATATGTGTATATATTATAAAACCTTGATCGGTTATTTTATAAAAAGTCCGCTCGTAATCTGAATATAGGCCATTTGTTGCTTATATCTCGACCGTTTTATATCATAACTAATCAAGCCCAGGGCTTAAATACAAGTTAATCCCAGTTTTGTGTTTGAGCTTACACTAAACGCTTTATTAAAGATTGTTTTTAATTATAGTTGTTTGCAGATAGAGAGTAACTGTAACTCATTTCCTTATTTAGCAGCTGTCTTCGGCGGCTAATTGATCCTATTAATCGAATGCTGAACAAAGCACAGCCTTAAAGCCTTCGAATGTGTCACTTATGTTGCACTACCAGGATTTTTGGCGTTGCGCTGTGCATAGAGACGTCGCAGCAGACGGTTGCCACACAGGAATGTGAATACTGCGATTGGTATGAGCAGGCGCAGCGTTTGGAACATGTTCAGTTGCAGCCAGAAAACGAAAAACAGCGCCAAAATGCCACCAAAGCCCAAATGGAAACCGATTGTGCTGGGCGCCAATGTAAAGTTGGACACATTTATGCCCAATTTGGCCCAGAAGACAAAGAGCAGCACAAGCGGCGTTATGCACAGGCCGGTGAATATATCGGACACAATGCGAGGCGGACGCTTGTCGGGTACACGGAATTGATGCACAATCTCCGGCAGAGGTCCCCTCACGTCGCTTGGCTTAATATCTGTAAAGGGTAATTGCATATAAATATAGAGAATGCACTAAGCTGCCAGCTACACTCACCTCTGTCGGGCTGGTTGAATTTCAGCTGAACATCTGCCAACAGCCATTCGAAGGAGTTGGATAGCGAGGCATCGCCAACAGTTAGGTAAATGTTGTACAGTCCGTTTTGGTAATTGAAATTCTTGCCCTGATTGCCCACATCCATATCAAATTTGTAGGCCTTGCTGCTGTCCTGCTCCGCAACGAAAATGATTTCCTTTTCCGTTTCCTTATTGTGCAGACGCACAAACGCCTGATGCACTGCGATGGGTTTGCTGGTGCTCTCATCGATCAGCACCGCCTTCAGCAGCAGCTTTTGTGTACTGTCCGCGGAGAGGGTGTCCTTCAGCTTGTTTGGAAAGCTGACGCTTTGCTTGCGTGTGGCTGAGCTGGCATCTGATTCGGCAATGCCCAACTCCAGGGTTTGCACCTTAACACGTCCAAGTACTTTGAATGCCAGTTTCTGGTTGTAAATGCCATCACCATTCAATTCCGCCTGGTAAATGCCACGTGCTGGCTTCAGGCTGCTCAGATCAGCTACATACGTGGTTTTGTCTGAAGACTTCGATACTAGTTGAACCTTTTCTGCCAGAACAGAGTTATCCTTCTTGACAGTAATCTTGGCACTGATGCTCTTCACGGGCGGTGACAGAGGTTTGCCAAGCAAATCGACAACAGCTACGTTTAGAGTTGGAGACTGCGCCTCCAGCTGTCCATTTCCAATAAGCTGTACGCAGATCGGTGCAATCTTGTCCGTGCTGCTGATCGTTTTCAGCGCCTCGATGAGTACATGGGCACCCTTCGCAGTTTGGACAGAGCGACGACTCAGCAAATAGTTGGCAAATTTAACAGCCTGTTCGGCGGTAACCGGTGCTGGCTTGTCGAAAGTCTTGGACACGCCAAAGACACCGTTGAGTATCAACGCCGTAATGCTCAGTCCACCCTCAAACTGCAAAAGTTTGCCGTCGACTTCATCGGCCTGGACAACAGCATCTTCAATGCGATTGGTAATGAAACTGGCGCTGGTGCCCAGTTGGATAGCCACATTGAAAGCATAACCCAGACCGCTGAGCGTATCGTCCCGTTTCAGTATTTCCTGCAGACGTTTCACAATTTTCGCCTGAGTTGCCTCGCTAATCTGAACACCGAGAGCTTTCTGTGTCGCTATGCGATAGTAAATCTCCTGTGTAGAGCCCAGCTCTGAGTCCAGCGAGCTGTAGACCTTCGACAGCAAAGATTCATCGAGTTTTGCCGTGCAGCGCAAGTTCTTGTTGGCACCTATCAGGTAGTAGTCTTTTTCAAAGCTCTGCAAATACAAAGTTATAAAAAAAGGCTGATATATGAGAATTTTAATGTACTCACATTTAGCTTGGATTCCGCATGTAGCGTAACAATCTTCTGGCACAGCGCTTCCTTGGTCGCAGCATCAGTTGTCTCGATGTTTAAGCTGGAAAAGAAAATCGCTTGCAGGTCGTTGGAACTGAGCCCATCGACAAAGACTTTTTGTAGGCGGGTGAGATCCTTTGGCCCCAGGTGACTATCGACGGTGCGTGCACCGAAAGTAGTTGCGGCAGCGCAAAGAACGCATAGGAGCGTAAAGCCTGTGACATTTGCAAAAATTAACATATATTTAAGAATGTATCTGCCAGGTGTGAAGGTTGCAGTAGCAGCGCAGTCAACGTCGACGCCGGCAATAGCGGCAGAGAACGAGATAGCGGCAGCGACAGCGCCTTTGCCGGCATTTGCGTAGCACACACGAAAGCGGATTGGCTTTGCATTAGGTTTGTAACAATAAATATAACTTACATAATCTCAGCATTCTCCTATATTGTGTGGCGTTGTGAAACGCAGCTTATATGCTATAGGATAATAAATAAATAGCACTTAAATAGCCTGCACCGCCTGTTTCAGCTTCGATATTTTTTACAGACACGTCAGCGACAGTGTTGCCTGTTCTTTCAGAGGTAAGGGCTGGCGACTTGACTAAAAACGAGTGTGTGCACACTTTTAAACGGGCTTGCACAATAAAATTAATCGATAGCTTGTAAAACGATAAGACTGATATTCGCTGAGACACTGAATTTGAATTTAATTAAAACATTAATACAATATAAGGTTTTGCATCTGCATCTGTAAGTTTTGCTTCAGTAATACACACACATAATTTCACATAAAACATTAAGAACAATTAAATCAATTATAAACAATTTGGTTTGAACAATTAGGGTCCAAACTTCTCGCTGCATTCCGCCAAGGGTCGGGTCATGGAATACTTGACTTTAAATGTCTTCGAAGCGTCACCTTCGTGATTCCAAACAGTTATGGCCGTTGTGCAATAGAGTGGATACTTGTTAATGCGCACTTCCAATTTCTCCTCGTTCTCTGGTGGCTTATCCTTACAGAATTGCTCAAAGTATTCCGTGTGATTGGGGCCCAAGTCCACCTTAACTGAATGTTGGCGATTGTATTCATCAAAGAATTCCTTCCACAAGAACTGCTTTGCAAGATTGGCCCGTGTAGCTGTAATATAATGGAACTAGCTAGATCTTATGCCAATATGTTGCCCGGAATAGGGCCTTACTCAGCACTTTGTTCCTGTAAGGAACCCCGAAACTGCTGTGAGTTTCGGTTTCCTCAGCGGTGCAGGGCCCCTTCCCCTTAATGCGAAACATATCGTCCTGTTTCATTTTGTTGTGTTAAATCTAACGAAAATAATTTATTATTTTTTCTACAAGCTAATCGGCTACAATGAAACGGGCTGTAATGATTGATTTCCCAAGGCAAACACACACTACCAGCCTGGCAACGGCACTGCTAGGCAACCGACTGCTCCAGCTGACTTGTCTGCGCCGGTGTCTCGGTCTCGACAATGAGCGTGACATCCTTGGGCCGCAGTATGCAGTAGTAGACCACAATGGTCGCTAGGAACAAGATGCCGCTGTACACGATCCAATCCCAAATGAAGCCAAACCACCAGGAATCGAACTCCTCGTTCGCGTACCAAATCGCTGACATTGTGATATTCTCCACCAGTATGAGGACTAGATACCAGCAATACCAAGCCCGTACGCTCTTGAAGCAAACGCGAAACTCCATCAGCACGAATATATAGATATAGCCGAGCAGCAGGTAGAAAAGTGTGCGGCTCCAGCTGCCGCGGCAGCGCGTCTCCAGCGCCAATGCGGCCACCATGAGGACATAGTGTACGGCCACAATGATGAAGAAGACGCGCGGATAGAACACACAGAACATGGCCAGCGACAGCATTCGCATAATGATGTAGGCTATCCAGCCAAAGAAGGCGACGGTTCTGCCGGCGAAGTCGTCCTGCTGTATGCCATTCACGATCTTTGTGGGTCGCGGAAAGTAGAAATCCACCACGTCCTTGGGCGTGAGGGGAGTGCCCTTTGGCGTCTGTGCGAGCACCAATGGAGTGCGATCATCGTTGGGCTCCTCATCGAGGCGTCCGATGAGCAGCTTTGGTGGACGCGGCACGTGTTCCTTGATATACAGCTGGGCATTAACAAGCAGCATATCCTTAAACGTCTCCAGCTGTGAAAGTGGACGCGTTACCCGTCGGCTTCTTCTGTACTCATTATTCGACATGGTGCGTCGCAAATCTGGCGACGCCTCAGGCGGACTGTTGTCCGTGGGCAGCCGCAACATGGGCAGAGCTGCCGGTGCCGTGGCAGGTGGTGGCGGTGGTGCTGGCGTCTCGGGCACAGTATCCAGCACCTCGATGCTATCCAGATGCTGAAGCTCCTTCTGCTGGCGCAGATACAATTTGGGCCTGGCATGGTGGATCTTATCATCGTCCGTGGCATTGCCAGCCGCTGCTGCGGGCGAGTGCAGCAAGGCCTTTGTTTCCAGCGTCTCCACACCATCGTTATCCACCTCATCGAAGCCGGTTACGTGGAGCTCATGGTGGCCAACTGTCTCCGGCTCTGTCTCAGTTTGGCGCTGTGCCAGTCTCGCATGAAAGTTCTCCATGATCTTCTCGGACTGTGGAAAACTTGTGTTCAAAGTTCGCTCCGATTCGCGTTTCTTACGCTCCACCTCGCCACAAAGACGTTCATTCTGCTCCAGTCGACAGCGCTGGGCCTCCACTTGCTGCGGCGTCGCCCAAGGATAATGGCGACCGACGCGCCGCTGGCTCTCAATGCGATGGTAGCTGGTTGTAATCCCGGCCAGATCTATGGCGGCAAACACAAGGCACATGCCCTGCAGGGTGGCTGCAAAGGAAGCATTTAAATCAATTCATTTCAGATCTAATCAAATCCTGTCTACTCACTAGTCTCGTAGTTGCGAAACAAGTCCTGGGCGAGCATGTGGTACATCTGCAGTATAATCTGTGGCGCCGCCTGAGCATAGGCCTGGATCAGCAGGTACATCTCAATGCTGGACGTTTGCGTTGCCTTCGCCAGGCACTTCATGCGCTCCACATCGTCATCCGCATGGTACAACGCCTCGATGGACCAAAACAGGCGCATTGTGAACCTAAGTAGAGCAGAAGCGTATTCCTGACCGTCCGGAAAATTGCCATCAGCTCACCTGTAGAGCACGGCGAACGGGAATAGCACCAGCTGCAGCAGACCTAGACTACAGCCCACGCACTTGCTGCGATTGGCGGCGGCGTTGCTGCGCTGCTCGCTGGAGCTGAGCACCAGAACGTATGTGAGCAGCGGAGGCGCGAGTACCAGTATCAAAGTGCCAGCTCCGTAGCCCGGTTCGTGCTTCCGGAAATGTTGATAGCTCAGCGCTAAATCTGTCGCTGTCTGCAGCATGAACACCAGGAGCGCCAGGCAGGTGGGCACAATGTAGGACACATAGATGCGCGTCCGGCTGCGTATCGTGTAGCCCATTATGTGACTCGGCGGACTGGCCGCATGACCCATCTGAGCCTCTGCACCCATATCCAAAATGATATTCCTTGATCGTTTTCCCTGTTTATGCGCTGGTTGCACTGCCTCAGCGGGATTTTACATGCTTCAATTGCGAAATTTCCGATGATACTACTGGCCTATGAGTAAGCACCTCCAATTCGCACCGCTCTTTACGTTTGTTATCAATGGGCGTGCGTAGATTAGATAAGCGACTTGGATTGGGTCGCGTGTTTAGAACGCCAAGGTTTGTTTATGTTTGATGGTCAGAGTATTGAGAGAAGCGTTAAAATATGCTAAGCAAAAAGTGAGAGAGGGAGAGAGGAAGAATGTGTGATAAAAACACGTCTGAAATCGTATTCGCTATCTTACTCTTTGCTTTATACTCTTACTTTTTATCACTTTATTTCTTAAGGCACGTTTAAAGAGCGGTACAAAATTTATTATTATTATAATACTTTTTTTCCCCACTATGTATGTAAAAAATTGTCATTACATGTTTTATTTTGTATATTTTCAGATTGGTAAAGAGTCTGCCAACGCAAAGTGCGAGCAACAACATTGAAGTGCCGACGAAAAATATTATTAAGTATGCATTTATTTAAGCAATACCTAAAAACAATTAGTAAATATCTAAAACATCACGATTTTTGTCAAAATCTCGAAAATTTTAAAATTCAAAATTTTAAATGTATATCGTTTGTATAGACTTTTAAGAGTATAACGATATATTTTTTTACCCAAATCAGAATTCAAATGCCCGTCATTTAAATAATATAGAAGAACTAAAATTTGCATATCTCGGGTAAATAAAGTCATATTTTCAAATATAATACGTACGTATTTAGACTAAGGACTATCAAATGTCATTAAAAAATTCTGAGTCCAAATATTGACCAAATTTGACAAAAATCATAAGAGGTAACATCACAATGCTATAAAAAGAATGAAAATCCTTTCAGGAGTTAAGATAAAATGACATTTTGTAAACACAAAACTGGTCATTACTCGGCCGTATCCATGCAGATTCTGGCGAGTCCTGCGTCAAGCAACCTAGATATCAAGGATTTTGTGATTTTGTACAGTTTTCTTACGCTCTACGCGACTGAAATTTTACAAGTATCCAATTCTTAGATACCCCAAAAATCTGCAAGGATATGGCCGAGTCCGCAGATCTTTGAACAACAAATTTTTAAACCAAATTGGTTCCTAGATGACTTCCATATCTCTGGTAATTATACCAAAGGTATAGTCCTGGTGAACCTAAAGAGCTGCCTTCTTGAAACATGCGCAAGAATACGCTCAAGATATATGTATGTATTGGTTCCTAGATGACCCTTATATCTCTGGTAATTATACCAAAGGTATAGTCCTGGTGAACCTAAAGAGCTGCCTTCTTGAAACATGCGCAAGAATACGCTCAAGATATATGTATGTATTGGTTCCTAGATGACCCTTATATCTCTGGTAATTATACCAAAGGTATAGTCCTGGTGAACCTAAAGAGCTGCCTTCTTGAAACATGCGCAAGAATACGCTCAAGATATATGTATGTATTGGTTCCTAGATGACCTCCATATCTCTGGTAATTATACCAAAGGTATAGTACTGGTGAACCTAAAGAGCTGCATCCTTAGAAAATGCGCAAGGATACGCTCAAGAAATATGTATGCTTCTTTTTCAGCTGCCCCATCCCTTTCCCACCTTTCCTCCAGAAATTGCTGCTGCTGTAGCGTCGAATTTAGCATTGAGGGTTGAGTCTGTATTGTCTGAATTTTCACTAGAAATCTTGCACATCGGTGGCCCAAAAATGTTACCTTAGAAGTATGCAATGGAATTTTGCACATTTTTAAATTTTTAAATTTTTCTATCCACCTTCTAACGATTCTGTTCGCTTGGTGCTTCAGCTTGATTTTGCATTAAGAATCTTGCACATCGGCGGCCCAAAAATGTTACCTTAGAAGTATGCAATGAAATTTTGCACATTTTTAAATTTTTAAATTTTTCTGTCCACCTTCTAACGGTTCTGTTGGCCTGGTGCTTAGCTCGATTTTGCATTAAGAATCTTGCACATCGGCGGCCCAAAAATGTTACCTTAGAAGTATGCAATGAAATTTTGCACATTTTTAGATTTTTAATTTTTTCTGTCCACCTTCTAACGATTCTGTTGGCCTGGTGCTTAGCTCGATTTTGCATTATGAATCTTGCACATCGGCGGCCCAAAAATGTTACCTTCGAAGTATGCAATGAAATTTTGCACATTTTTAAATTTTTAAATTTTTCTGTACACCTTCTAACGATTCTGTTGGCCTGGTGCTTTAGCTCGATTTTGCATTATGAATCTTGCACATCGGCGGCCCAAAAATGTTACCTTAGAAGTATGCAATGAAATTTTGCACATTTTTAAATTTTCTGTCCACTATCTGATGATTATGTTCGCCTGCTGTTTTACCTCAATTTTTAAGAGAATTTGCCAACCACCTAAACCCAAAATTGCCCAGAAAGATTTTCCTAACAGCAATGAAAGAGAATTTGTGTATTTTTTAAAATATATTTTTATTACATTTCTCTTTACATCCTATTAATGTTCTTATATTTATTTTGTATGCGTATTGCTCTTACACCATATTTATATTATATTATCGTATTGCAATACTTAAATATATTGTTCTTATGTATTATATAAATGACTATATCTTGGCCATTTGTGGTCCGATTTGGGAAAGATATGTATCATTTTACTCTTAAAAGTCCATAGAATCAATGTCTATTAAAAGTTTTGAATTTTAAAATTTTCGGGATTTTGACAAAAATTGTGATGTTACCCCTTGTGTTTTTTGTAAATTTTGGAATGCGAGTTTTAGCTCTTATATCGGCCTTAAATGACTATATCTTGGCCATTTGTGGTCCGATTTGGGAAAGATATATATAATTTTACTCTTAAAAGTCCATAGAATCAATGTCTATTAAAAGTTTTAAATTTTAAAATTTTCGCGATTTTGACAAAAATTGTGATGTTACCCCTTGTGTTTTTTGTCAATTTTGGAATGCGATTTTTAGCTGTTATTATAGGCTTAAAATGACTATATCTTGGCCATTTGTGGTCCGATTTGGGAAAGATATATATCATTTTACTCTTAAAAGTCCATAGAATCAATGTCTATTAAAAGTTTTGAATTTTAAAATTTTCGGGATTTTGACAAAAATTGTGATGTTACCCCTTGTGTTTTTTGTAAATTTTGGTATGCGAGTTTTAGCTCTTATATCGGCCTCAAATGACTATATCTTTGCCATTTGTGGTCCGATTTGGGAACGATATATATAATTTTACTCTTAAAAGTCCATAAAATCAATGTCTATTAAAAGTTTTGAATTTTAAAATTTTCGCGTTTTTGACAAAAATTGTGATGTTACCCCTTGTGTTTTTTGTCAATTTTGGAATGCGAGTTTTAGCTCTTATATCGGCCTCAAATGACTATATCTTGGCCATTTGTGGTCCGATTTGGGAAAGATATATATCATTTTACTCTTAAAAGTCCATAGAATCAATGTCTATTAAAAGTTTTGAATTTTAAAATTTTCGGGATTTTGACAAAAATTGTGATGTTACCCCTTGTGTTTTTTGTAAATTTTGGAATGCGAGTTTTAGCTCTTATATCGGCCTTAAATGACTATATCTTGGCCATTTGTGGTCCGATTTGGGAAAGATATATATAATTTTACTCTTAAAAGTCCATAAAATCAATGTCTATTAAAAGTTTTGAATTTTAAAATTTTCGCGTTTTTGACAAAAATTGTGATGTTACCCCTTGTGTTTTTTGTCAATTTTGGAATGCGAGTTTTAGCTCTTATATCGGCCTCAAATGACTATATCTTGGCCATTTGTGGTCCGATTTGGGAAAGATATATATCATTTTACTCTTAAAAGTCCATAGAATCAATGTCTATTAAAAGTTTTGAATTTTAAAATGTTCGGGATTTTGACAAAAATTGTGATGTTACCCCTTGTGTTTTTTGTCAATTTTGGAATGCGAGTTTTAGCTGTTATTATAGGCTTTAAATGACTATATCTTGGCCATTTGTGGTCCGATTTGGGAAAGATATATATCATTTTACTCTTAAAAGTCCATAGAATCAATATCCATTTAAAATATTGAATTTAAAAATTTTCGAGATTTTGACAAAATTTGTGATGTTACCCCTTGTCATTTTTGTCAAATTTGGTCAAAATTTTGAATCCGAATTTTTTAATGTCATTTGATGGTCCTTATCCGTACGAGTCTAAAACGGTATATTAATTGAAGATATGGCCTTATTTACCCGAGATACGCCAATTTTAGTTCTTCTATATGCTTTAAATGACTATATCTTGGCCATTTGTATTCTGATTTGGGAAAAATATACATCGTTTGACTCTTAAAAGTCTATAGAATCGAATTTTTGCAGCAGTTTGAAAGGGGCTCTCGAACCGAGACTAAATTCAAAACCATGGTTCGAGCCAGTGATGATGTCATTTTGGATTTGCAGCCCGACGCTAGCTAAGATTATTTTGGGAAATTAAATAAAATCGAGGCAATAAGGAAGGATCTAATAATCCCAAGTAAATATACATTTTTTAATATACATTTCAATAAGTATATATGTATATATTAATAAGTAAATTCTTTATTTGAATTGCATTTTGAATTTTGGATGAGGTTGCCTAAGAATCGTACCAGGACTTCTTCATCCAATTGGAAGGCTTGCATGGCTCTTCGAGCACCACAAAGGATCCCTGCTGGTTCTCCGTGTTTTGCTTGGCGCGCCGGCAGCCAACTGCGTACTTGGGATTGCCCTCAATGATGGAGGACTTGTCGCGACAGTTGACCGCATTCTGCAGTACGGAAGCGCGTCGTCCATATCTGGGCGGTTTCCTGGCGCCACCGTTGGCCACATCCTCAAAGCTGGCTGCGACTGGCGGCGGCTCCTTCTGCTGACGCTGGCGCGACGGACGCCGCTTGGCTTGTGACTGCAGCTGGCACGGCTCAAGCGACGAATCGGAGCTCTTTCGCAGATTAGCGAGCGGAGGAGCATTCGGTTCACGTGGTCGCTCCCGCTGCCGCAGCTGGTAGTTGTACTGGGCGCGTCGATACTCGGGCGTGGCAGTCAGCTCGTTGACAGAGAGGCTGCTGGCAGCCTGTTCCCGCTCCAGACGTGGACTGGTGGTGATGTTGGTGGTGTTAGTGGTGGTGCTGGTGGTGGTATTGTTGGTGGGCAGTCGAAAGGAGGAGACTGGCTTGCGCACAACGGGCCGGGCGCGCGGAAAATCCAAATAGTTGTTGCGATACTCCGGATTAAATTCGATCTTGCCGCGCAGACGCAAATACGGCTCCCGCACCTTGCCGCGCTCCGGCATCTCGGTGATGTGCGGATCCCGGAAGCTCTCGTAATACTCGGGCACCTCCTTGGTGAACTCGCCGCGCGGCCGCAGATGATCGTCCGTTTTCAGCGATTTCTCCTTGGCCATGTGCTTGGGTGGGACATTGAACTTGTCGCGGTACTCCGGCAAATCGCTACGTGTTCCGTTCGCCTCCGCTGGCGTCTCCTGTTCGGCGCCCGAGACGCGCAGATTGTCGTGCTTCTTGATGGGCGCACTCTTCGAGTAGTTGGCGTACATCTTGAAGCTGTCCTGGTACTCCGGCACGGCCACGAACTCGCCCTGCATCTTGATGCTGCTCATCTGTGGAATCGAGTGCGCCTTCTCGATGGGGAACTGCTCCACAAACTGGCGCTTGTACTCGGACGGCGTCGCCTCGTACTGTGTCTCCTGTGACCGCATCTGCAGATGGCAGCGTTGCTGCTCCTGGGCGGCCACGTCCCGCTTGAACTTGTCGCTGGCCAGCTTGTTGGCCGGCTCCTTTGGGTCGCGAAACATTTCCCGCGGCAAGATTTGGGCACCGCTATCCACCATCGGATACGTCAGAAACGAGGAGTTTTTCATGTCGCTCATCCCGTCCGTCTCCTCCTTCCGGCCCAGCTGCAGACTCTCCGGATTGCGCACTGGAAATGTGCGTGAACTGCAAGTAAATAATTACGTTGAAATAACATTCGTAGTAATCTAAGCTATAGTCGAGAGTGGCCGACTAGCAGCTACCCTGTCCGAGCTGTCGTAACTTACTTTTATACACCCGTTTTAAATGCAAGTATCAAAAATTTAAATCAAAATGATATTTCCAGCTTCTAAGACAGATGGATAATCGGTTTAAGGAGATTCCGATCAAATATACTTATCCTGATTTCGTAATTCCCATTAATTTGATTATCTTTCTCACTTACAACTGCAGATCCTCGGGCGTGAACCAGTGATACTTCTCCTGGTGTTCCGACAGCAGCTGCATTAAGCCCTCCAGGTGCAGCGATGTTGCACGCCTCAGCAGTGGACGGGGTCGGGCGTGGGCGTGGGGGTGGCCCTTGCAGCAATAATGCTTGCTGTACTCGGACTTTAGTGAGCCAAAGGACACAGTCGGCTCCTCGCTGTTATATAAACAGACGTTGCTCTGCGTGTGCAGATGTGCGGGCTGGCGGCGCCGGAAGAACTTCAGATCATCGACGGCAACGTATTCGTGCAGCTGTTTGATGGCGAAGCGATCGCTGTGCTTCTGGCTGGCTGTCAGATCCGGCTCCGAGAACGAACGACTCCAACTGAACTCCGCCTCGGCACTGCGAAAAAGGCAGAAGACAAACAAATGTTGTTAGCCAGAAATTGGCAAAGGGCCGGACCCTCCCGGGGAGGGGAGCCTTGGCTACGTTTGAACCCGTTTGGGGCAACGTTTGGCGTCGGCGTTGCCATTGGAACCAAATAACAGGGCATCGAAGCAAAATCGCTATTAATGCCGAAAAAAAAGACAAGTATGTAAAGTTTATTGTAACCGACTGCAGAATACTCTGTTTGCAAAATTGAGACAGTCAAAAACGGATTGCAAGTGTTTTCTTGATTTTTAAAGACACATTACTAATATACTCTAACTCCCTCTTTTTATACATAACTGAAATGTATTATAGGCTCTTTCAATTATATCCCAAAATATTAATAAAATAGGATATGTATGTTTTCACTGAATATATAAATTCTATATAAAATTAAAGTTGTTGCATGTAAACATTTATAAACAAAAGTATAAGTTCATATATCAATTTCCGACTAGCAACACCTTCCGCTTTGATGGAACAGGGTAAGATAACACAAAGACGAAAATTACAACAGAAACTGGATGTAAATGGCGCTTTATGAATAATACGCTTTTGGACTAGCTTTGAGCCGCTCCAAAGGAATTTTTCATAGCGTGCCAGCACGCACACAACAAACCCCAACAAACAACAGCACATCTGCTGGCAAAGGTTGCTAAGCATACACACATACTCTCTCACACACACACACACACACACCTAACAGAAAGGCAGACAATAAAGCAAATTGCAACAAATTGAAAAATAATACATTTGAACTCAAGCAAAGGCATTAGGATTGGCTGACTGGGGAACAGCTGCAGCTCAAAATCGATAGCAGCCAATTGGACAGAGTGCATCAGCACCGATTCTCCCATATATTCCCCCACATTACATCCCCCCACATCCCTCAGTTACAGCGGAAATATGTCTTCAAACAGGACTTTTTAGAATTTGCCCAAGCCCAACTATTAAAAGTGGATAATTACAGCAGCGTTTGCTGCGAGTTGAGGTATGCATGTACACTCAGAGAAAAACTATAGCTCTTATGCTTTGCTTAAATTGAAGTGAGGTTCTTTAGTAGTAGGAAATCAAGTTCAATAAAAATGAAGTAATTATTTATGAAAATTTTTCCTGCTTAGCTGCTTATATATGTATATTTAATTTTTTTAAATTTAAATACCAAGTTTTTCTCCCAGTGTACATATAAATTATAAACCATTAAACCATTAAACGCATGCAAATTGCAGTCGCACACCTGTTGCAATTGAACTGTTCGCGTTGTTAATGTTGCTGCTGTTGTTGCTGCTGCAGTTGTTGTTGTTGCTGTTGCTTGGCACATTTGCATGTTTAATGTTTAAAAGTTTTGCATATGCATTTGCAGCTATTTTCGTACCTTAAACCCATTTAAAAGGTGTAAAACAGGGTATAAACGTTTTGTGCACATACATGTAACTGGACGAAGAAAACATATCCGATCCCATATTTATATAAATATATATTATTGGTCAGCGTCAAAAGCCGAACTGATTTAGCCATATCTGTCCGTCCGTGTGCGTGCATGTAAGTTTACGTATAGTATAGAAAATATAGATCAATAAAATTTTTTGTCTTAAATATTCTCCCCATTATCAGTGCATATGAGAGGGTATCTGGTAGTCGAGTCTGAAAAGCGAATGTTGGTTTGTGTAAGACCATAAATCTTAACTTGAAGCGTTGGGTGCAAATGTCAAAATTGTCCGTCAGAAAGGGATTAGCAAAACGCAAAAGACATAAAATCGGTCAACAGAATTTACCATAAAATATAAGAAAATATTTGTGGCAACCAAAGTCGATTTAAAAGGCAAACTCGCTATTTTAAGCTTTGAAAAAAAGTAGTTTTGATTAGCTTGCACCATGATTATAGGTTTAAATAGAGTATGAACGGGAGGTACTGCAATATTTTGGCAATGGGGCAACTTAGCGTTTAATTGTTGTAAATCAGAATCGTGTTGCCTGTGTGCCAGGTTTCTATCTACCTTTTTGCCAAAAAGGCCGCTGTCAGCTGCAGCTGGAATTGCGTGCGTGACTGCTACCCCAAAACGGAAATAGACAAAAACGCCAACAACTGCAGCTGCGGGCGCGAAAGGCGCCCAAATCATGTCGAGCTCAACTTTTTAATAGCAACAGTGCCAAAAGGTTGACCCAATTTGCCCGCCCCCACCTCAAGGTAATAAATGTAACGAGTTTTGAGAACGAAACATAAATGCGCTTTCTTGTACAATCAAAATGTTAATTAAAAACTTATACTAGAAAAATATAAATTATTTAATTAAATTTAAAAGTATAATTTTTTACCATTTTTCATATTTGATTTAGAGTTTTGTTGAAACACCCATTAAATCAAATTAAAAAGAGCTTTGAAAGGATCATAAAAAGTTTACATTTATTCCATGTTTAACGTTTGTTAGAATAGTTTTTTTTTTTTTAAAGAATTTTTACAAAGTTCTTTCAAATCAACTTTTATATGAAACGGATAAAGAACGGATAACCTTTGAGCCAACATTTTTCCACACATTTTCTAAATTTGTACGTGGAATTAAAGTCGTGCATTTGCCAAGCAAAGGTCGGTCCGTCTTATACATATATAGATGCAACAGTTTTTCAAGTCTTTTATAGCATTACTCTTTAGAACAAAAAATTATAAGTATTTTGTTATTAACTAAACAGAGAGAAACTAGAGCTTTTGTAAGATTTCAAAGACAATAATGTATAATGGAAAAAATGAAAGAAAACAAACAAGTAAAAAACTTGCAGTCGCGTATAACCAACTGCGCAATACTCTTTTATCGTATAATAACGGCTTAAAGCTAAATAAATGTTTTCTTTACATTAAAAGCTAGTCATCAAAAGTAGGTATATTCAGCTTCAAGACGGAATTGCAAGTTTATATTTAGATTACATTTATATTTTTTAAATAAAACCAAATGCATGATTTTTTTTTTTGGTATTATCAAAAACACATTGTTTTTAAATCGGGTCTTTTTTGGCAAGGGTATTCAATTGTCGGCATGCTTTCTACCTCAGAAAATACTTTTGCCTTTTTGCTTGTTTTCATTTTAGTTTTTGCTAACGAGTCCAGTGCGCTAATCTTGACAATGCCAAATGACCTTTGGACAGTTGGCTATTTTTAGTCCCGGCGTTACGCAGGCCCATTTAAATATGCTAATCAATTGGCAATTACAGCACAACAATAATAAATGCGGAATACACATTTCTCTGCACATAATTTAATAGATTTATGGGCGGCATTTAATTAACATTTGCATGTCACGCCACGGGGCGTATACGTAATGCAGGAGACATGAATGCGGCAATATGTTAACACGTTTGCACAGTGGCCAAGGCCATGGTCTGAATGCTTTGATTATATATGTGGGATACAACTTAAGAAATTTTACCCATCGTTGATTTTCCAGTCCATTTTTTGGGTTTGATTCGTTCACTTTAGCAACGGACAAACGACAGCACGTGAAATTGACAGCGCCTGGGCGTAACCATCACCTGGCCGCCACTGTCCATGTCCAGGTGCGCAAAACATGGAGCAGACGCCGTCCCGAAACTGAAAGTCACGCGCCGTTTCAAGCGCAAACAACAACTTGACCGCACGGATCGTAAATTCCAACTGAGCCAAAACTTCAATGGAGCACGAGTCGAAGTCGCGTGTGCGGGTGTGTGCGTCTGTGTGTGTGTGTGTGTGTGTGTATCCCTGATTGTGCGCGAATCGAGTTGAAGGTGTCACTTCTCTGTTTGGCTCGGCACTTTGAAGTGGTGCCAAATAATTCAGTTGATTGGATTGCAGCTGCCAGCTGTCAGCTTTGGCGGCTCTCAATGCAGTTCGCATGCGTCCGTAATGAAGCCACCGTTTTCACTGGGCCCAGTGGCCACAACGATTCGCAACGCATTTTCAATCAGGATAATAATTTCCGCACGGTCGACACGCAAGCCTTCTGTTGTTGTTCCTGCTGCCACCCAGCTGGCTTTCAATTGTCATGAACGGGGCCATTTCCGGATCCAATGTGGGTCAAGTGCGAAGCAATTCGAATGGCGGATATGTCGGCTAGTTTATGTGACTCGTAAATCGTTAGCCATCGTGTTAGTTGCTTTATTAGATCTATGGTAAACAAGTTAACTAATTGCTATTTGGTAAGTGCGTCAGCAAATTTAAGTGTCAGATCTTCGAGAGACCCTCCCAGCGATCGGGCACCGTATAGAAGTAACGATCCATCGCCTCAACAAAGCGCTGCTTGTACGGCTGTGGCGCCACAATCGTTGGCCGCTTGCCCATGCCGCCGCCGATGTGTTTTATAAACGACTCCAACTTCTTGTCCAGCGTAAATGTGCGTATATAATCTGGCAGAAAGTAAGCACTCAATTTGGCTCAATAAAGAAAAATGTTGACGCACTCACCTATTATGCCCAGCACCAGCACATTGTGTTTTTCGTCCAGACCCACCAGCAGGGAGTAGTCCATAATGCCATTCCGCTCCAGAAACGAGGCATCCCTCTGTATAGCATCGCGAAGCACTGTCTTGCTGTGGGACAACACGTACAGCGGCTTCGACCAGGACACTGCAAGGCAACATTGGTTAGGCTATGGTTTAATTTAAATGGTTGCGAATGTGCCCGTTACTTACTCTGCACTAGATTCTCATCGAGCAGCACAATTTCACCATTTTTATTGGTCGGATCCACGTGGCGATTACGTTCCGAGCCCTTCAAATCGAATTTATTGGATATATCGCAGCCATAGAAGAGATTCTCCATGACTAACAGAGACGTCTCCACAAAGTGGCTGCAAAGGATCTGTATTAGCTGACAGGAACTACTCTATGTAGTTGGGCTGCACTTACTCCTTCTTCTTGATGCTAACCTTGAACACGCCAAAGATTTTCGCCAGCAGCGAAGGCTGTTGTTGTTGCTGCTGGCACTTGGCAATGTATTCAAAGTATTCGGGCGCAAAGCTATCAAATATGCCCATATCCCTTTTGTCCATCTCCTTGAGCACAAAACGATCATCTGGCAAAGTGAAATAAGCTTGTATCAAAAACAACCAGAAGAGAGAGAGAGTAGCGAGAATTTACCCAACGTTTTACAGAATCGTGAACCGGATTTACCGCCACGCGCCTCCCAAGGCACGCTGCTGGAGAGGCTGCGTGCGAGGGCTATGCGCGCCTCCTCCTCGGCGTCCGGCTGGTCGTCGTGTGCGTGGGCGGCGGCATCGCTGGGCTTTCGCACCAGCTCGATTTCGGTGTTGTTGCGATTCTGCGAGATTCTCAGCTCTTCGCGCATTTTGCTCTTCTCCAGCCGCCGGTAGAGAGTTCTGTCCAGCTTCGGCGGACTCAAGCACTTGGCGCGCATCGCATCAAATTCGCGCGCAAAGTAAACTTCGCACTTGAACTGGCAGCTGCTGCTGCTGAATGCCAGCGAGACATGTGCATTGGGCCCCTTGGCGCTGGCACGCTCCTCGGACTCCGAGGATGTGGCCGCCGGCTCCTCGATATCGCTGTCCAGCTGCTTGTGCCGCGGCTGCGGACTGGAGTTGGGATCACCGCCGGTCGCTTCGCCAGCATTGAGCGCTGCAATGGCACGCTGATACTCAGCGGAGGTCAAGCCATAGGCAATAACCGAGCTGAGATCATTGTCGCGCACCAGCACGGGTATCAGGCCCATCGGTAGCGTCAGATGATCCTGTGGCGCAAACGGCGACTGCAGCTGATTGGCCTGATTGTTGTTGGGCTGACGCAGGATGAGCAATCTGGACTTGATCGACTTTTTGTCCGCGTTGACGTTAACCGTCGAGGCGAGCATCTGATCAACCGTCAGCTTGGGTTCCGTTTCGGGCACATCCTCAGCGGGACATTCCACTGGAGCGCTATCCAACGGCTTGCTCTTGGCCAGGTCCTGGGTGCTGGCATCCGGTTGCTCAGGTCGCAGCTCTTCGGTGCAAATGGTGCCAGCGTCAATGTGATGCGATTGCTTGCTGTGCTTCTGGGCCAGTTGCTCGATCTCATGGAGACGCGGGCCCCACAGCTCGATGCTCTCGGCCAGCACGCGCTTGGCCATGAAGAGGGCGTCGGCAATGTCATAGGAGTTGACCAGGCGTTCGGTGAGGAGCGTGTCCACAATTTCCACCTTCTGCTTGAATATGAACTGATCCTTGGTGAGGGTGGCCTTCAGGCTGGACACCAACGGTGAGTTCTCCTCCTCGCTGGCTAGATCGGCGATGTGCTCGTGTATCCGCGTGTACACCTCATGACCGCGTATGCGGAAGCTCTTGATCTCCTCCTGCACTTGCACACCGATGAGCTGTTTGGGCAGCTCCAACTGCAACGTTAGCGAGGGCAAGTCCGTTTCCCAGACCTTGACGGGCGTGTACTGGAACTTGGCGCCGACGCCACGAAAGCTGAAATAGTGCACATAGTCCCGGTGCAGTGAGTCCTCGCAGGGCGTGCTCGGCTCCGCAGTGCCACCGCCACCAGCATCCGTGGGCGGGCGACGCTTGTAGGCGTGGCCATGGAAACGCATCTCCAGATACTTGGCCAGCGATAGGCACTTGGAGGCATCGGATAGCGGCACCGATGGCGTTGTCGCATTACAGACGCTGCACCACGAGGTGAAGTAGATGCGCGTGGGATCGTAACGCGTCGAATCCTCGGTGAGATAAACGGTGACACAGCCCAGCGAGTGCACATAGCGACGGACGTGGCCCAACATGGGCAAATTGCATGACGGACACATCGAGTTGAAGAGACAGCAATAGCGCTGCAGGAACTGCTCCAACATGATATCGTGCTGGCCATAGAACTTCATGTCCAGCAGCATGGGCAGCTTGCAGAACGAGGAGACACCCTTCGGATTGTAATGGAAGCTGCAGAAGAGCACCGGCAGGCGCTGATGGTTCTGTGGATCGAGTGCATCCTTGTACAGCTGCTCTTCTGTGACCTTTTGCGGCCGTTGTATAACCTCGGCGATCTTCTTCTTCTTCGGCCTGAGCACTAAAAATGGGAAATGTTTTAGATAACTCCAAATAGATTATTTGATGATTGCATCGCTTACTTGACGCTTTCCCCTTGGGAATCCGGCCGCCGAATGAGCGGAATTCGGCCAGCAGCGTTTGTATATCGCGGCTGGTGGCCGCCGTTGTGATCTTCATCTTGACAAAGTCGTGCGCCGGCAACAGTTGCTGTTCGTTCTCCTTGTTGCCCGGCTCCGTGTGGTTGGTTTTCAATGGATCCGAGTCCAGGCTCTCGGGACGTTCCAGTGCAGTCGGCGTTTTGGACCACAGCTTGGAGAAATACAGTTCGGCTGGAAACAGTTTGCGCAGCTTGCAATTGCGACCCTGCTCCGTCTCCAGATAGGGCAGCGGAAACGTTAGAAACGGACTAACCGACAGCAGCGTGGAGCTGAGCGCGTTGCGGAAGCGATTGTCGTAGCGCGTCTCCACGGCCAGGGCCTGCACTTCAAGGTTAGCCGCTGAGCTGGACGCTGTTTCCGTCTGTGTGGAGCGCAGCGGATCCGTAAAATCGGCCACCTTCTCACTGATGGCCGCCATAAATTTGTCCTCCGATTTGCGTTCGGTCAGCGGCCGTTTGTTGGCAGCGCGCAGCTGGGGCTCCACTTCTGGCTGCTCGACTGCAGCAATTTCTGTCTGGGGACTGGACTCCTTCGAGTCAAATATCGACGGCTTGGGGCTGAGCGGCTGGGCGAACTCGTCCAGCAGAAAGGACATCTCCAGGCGCCAATTGTAGCGGGCAAAGAGCAGCGCCGAAGCCACCTTCTTGGCGCGTGTCAACTCGGCATTGTTGCCGCCACGCAGCAGGCAGGTGTAGCCGCGAGGATTCTTGAGCTTCTCGAAGAACATGAGGGTCTTGCCGCCGGCATAGTTGCGTATGTAGAACTCATTGCAGTAGCCCAGCTTGGGCATCGTTATGTTCGATTCAATCGAGCTGACAATGTCACACTGGAGCGTACGGGCGAGCCGCTCCATGACGGAGAGCTTGACGTCGAGGACGAGGGTGACGCCGTAGGAGCGCAACAAATCCTGTGCGATGCCGGCAACATTCTTGTGCACCAGCACCACGTTCGGCTCAAAGTTCATGATGCGGGCGCAGACGTTGCGCAGATATTCCTTCTCCTGGAGGAGCACCGTCTCAATGGTCACAAACTTGCCCTCGATGCGCTCGTAGACAATGGGGCACTGCAGCAGCAGGATGCGCGGATAGTCGACATGCGTGGCCATATCCTTGTGCGCCACATTCTTGGAGAAGGCGACGCCGTGCACGATTTTCGAGTCCTTGCGCCTGCCGCCGGGCACCTTCTTAAAGTTGACATAGTTGCGTATGTCCATGAGATCGTTGGTGCAGTATTCGGGCTTGAAATGGTTCGCCGCCGTCGAGCACAGTGTCTGCAAAACCTTGCCCCACTCGGCATCCAGTTGATGGGCATGCAGCAACTGTGCGAGCAGCTGCTCCTCATGATCACAGTAGGACTCCAGCAGTTTCGTCGATATCGTGGTAAAGCACATATCATTCTCCAGCTCCAGCTCCTGGGCCGACTGAAAACTGAGCGAGACATCCATCGATTTGGGTGGCTGCGGTTCGGCGCTGTTCTCAAACTGTGGACTGATCGGATTGGAGCGCTCATCGGTTCGGTCCGGCGCCTCGGTCCCGATGACGGCACCAATACGCGACAGCTCTGCAAATCTGTAGTGCAGTGTGGCATCGAACTCGGTCTGCTCGGCATCGGGCACAATGGGCTCGAGGAAGCCAGCCGCCAGCATCGCATTCAGTATGGCCACCGCCTGCACCTCGTTCGCCGACTTGTTGTTCGTATTGAGAAACTCGATGAGCAGCTGGCCGCAGTTCTGGGCGGGCAGCTCGCGTTGCATCTGTTCGTGCAGCGTTATCAGCGAGTTGGACTGCTGCAGAATGTTCTTGCGATCGTCCATGGAGAGCATTGTGTAGTTGGCCTGCGAACTGAAGCGCTCCTCCTGATAGCCGAGCGATGTTTTGCGAGACACCTGAACACGCTGCTTCTGGGCGGAGAGTGTGCTGGGCGCATTATCCTGCACCTCGAGTTTGTTGCTCAGATGCTGCTGCAGCGCCTGCAGATCTTCGCCCATGCTCGAGCTGGATGATTTCAGTGAGGTTAGCACAATCTTGGAACAGTAATTGCACACCTTCAGATCACCCTCGCAGCGTATTATGCTGCCGGGCACCACCTGATTGCAGCACTTCGAGCAGAAAATCTGTCCGCACAGACGGCAATGATGCTTGCGACGAAATGTGGAGAATTTGAGGGCACAGTCATAGCACTCCTTGGCCTTTGAGTCCGGCATCCACAGGCGCTGCAGCTCCGTTTCCTTGTAGTTGCGCAAGTCCTGCAGAAAAGAAATGTTAGCAATCAAGTTGTTACAATGTTTTTATCCACACTCCTCACATTATTATTCTTTGCGGCCACTATGTGGCTGATGTGTTTCAACACATTGGACACGGTGCGGCCCTGAATCCGATTCGCTTCGCTGGGCAGCTCATCGATACGCTCATTGGCCTCAGACTCGTCAACGGTTGTGGTGCTGCCGCTTTGCGTATCGCTGCTCTTTCGCAGCTGGAGCGTTGTTGGCGGCAGCGGCCGATTTGTATTTGTGTTAATGCTCGATCCCGAACTGTTTCGTGTGATGTCGCCGCTGTCCGCCTCTGCGGCGCTGGCTGCCTCGGCGCCATAGAACTTGGACTTGCCCACTTGGACGCCGATGTTGCTGCCGCTGGATATATCGTTGACCGTGTTGTAGCTTTGATTATAAACATTTTGAATTTTGTTGACGACGCGACCGAATATGGAATCCGGTTTATCCTCAAAATTGCGCGCGAATTCGGTTAGTTTATTGGGTGAATGGAGGTGCTGGTGTATGGAATTGTTATTGCTGTTGTTAATGTTGCTATTGCTGTTACTGTTGCTGCTGCTGCTGCTGCTACTCATGTTGGGGTGTTATTAACAATACTTGTGGTATGAATAGCGTTGGGGACGTGCTACCACGCGGGCTGCTCGTCCTTTGTTAGATAGCTGTTATGTTGAGTTGATCGATTAAGGCAGCGTCCGGAGCCAATGAGCCTAGCGCCAAGTCCGTCCACTTTTGTTCCTGCAAGTGCAAAACAGATTCAGACCGGAACTTGTCATAAATCTTATCGTTGCTCACCTGCTCACTCAACGTCAGGTGTGAGTCACCACCATCGGCTTCGGGATCGGGCAGTTTTTCGATTGGTACTAATATCTGGTCGAATGGCAGCACTTCCATGCGCCAAGCATTGTCTACAATGTCCAATAATAGATCATCAATTGGTGCCTGCCGAGGAAAAAAAAAATAAGCAACAACGCCCTCTAAGAATCCACAAAATACTAGCTACGATAAGCTGATAACTGTAGCTAATATTCACTCAAGCATGTTAATTACGTCACTAAGGGCACCCGTTGCCCCCACTACCCCCCATTGCAATGTGAAAATACTATGTGTATTTATGTAGATTTATCACAAAGCCACTTTTAGATAACGGGGTTGGCGCGACTAATTTGTGTGAACTATTAATTAGCAACAATAACAACGCCTTGACAGTTACAGTTACCGCCACCACAGGTAGCGATAGGGCATAAGGCAAACTTACTTGGCTATCCATCACTTAAAATATATGTTTTACGTAGATTATCCAGCTTTACTTAATCTCCTTTCTCTATTTGTTTACTTTTTTCAGCGATAAGTCTTATCGGAATACACAACTGGTTCGGCTGACCGTCGATTGAAAAAGTTAGTGCTGCAAAACGTTGTAAGCAATTGAGCGCAAATTTAAAAATGGTGCTGCCAACCGATTTTTCTAGTTGAGTACGAGCTTAGCGTCTTGGCTTGTTTACTCTTTTATACTGTTTACATCTAAAGTGTTTACGTTTAATAAATGTCGTTGGCTTATGCAGCGCCTAAAACAAACTGACCACATCAAATTTTACTAGTGTTAAAGTGAAGCTAGATTTATTATGAAATAAATGTCTGTCCTCATTTGACTCAGAAGCAACCACATAAAAGAGTCTATAAACAATTTTTTTTAGATATTAATAGGTTTATTTTAATATATTAGCATTTATTTTTTTTTTAATAACTTCTGCTACCAAATATATTCTTTAAATCAATATTATACAGCATATAAAATTTATTGGGTTAAAATTGAAGTTGAAAAATACACAAAAATAAAAAACCAAGTAAAAACACGCTGCAATGAAAAAAGAAGGAAAAAAATCAAATAAGTTCAACAAGTTTTTTGATTACATCAAATATTTAATAGCAGATTAAGAAATGTAATTCAATTAAATTTATAATGTAACTTTGTAAGGTTTTCATTTAATCCATTGTCCTTTTCGAATAGCCTTCAGTTTAGTAATCCTTCGTTATGAAAATTCAGTCGGTAGTCTCTTCTTCTTGCTGAAATAAAACTGTATTCTTGATATTAACGAAAGTAGTAAAATATAAGACTGATGAACGCTTCAGAAGTTATTCCAGATAAAGATGAAATTCTTTGAAAATGCTTTTAGATTATTTATGTTGATTGTTCCATTGAATAACTGACTAGATGCAGCATAGCGCTATAAAATGCGCTTTCAAACGTCAGCTATGCCGACATCTTGCCAATTCACCAACAGATGCGGAACGCGCGATAAACGCTTTTTAGTTGAACCACAAAATTCCAAACAAATACATTTGTTATTGTAAATTCGCATGAACGAAACTTATATTTATCAATGAAATTCTTGTTTTGTTTTTTTTTTTTGTTGTCGCTTTTTTTTTTTTTGTTTGACACTTAACAAGTTTTGTAGCTCTTTATAAATATTTGTTGGTTTTTCTTTTTTTGTGAGTGCGAACAACAAGAGGCAGAGGCAATTGTAATCCGTCAGCGATGAAGACTAATTGGCAACTGATTTTAAAGCCATGAGTCGAGCTTAGCACCACACCTCGGCCAGGCTAAAAGTGAGCAAATAGCGGCGACAGCGACGACGGCGACAAACGCACGACGACGGACGGTTAGAAGCCCAAAAGCGACAATTGAAGAAGTTTGAATTTAATGTGCATGTGTATGCGTATGTGCAGCTCAAAAGTTAAACGTTTCAAACAAAAAAAAAAAAACGAAGACAATAAAAATGTTGTCTAAAACGGGGATTGATACCCGTTGCCAGCACATCACACACACACACACACACGCGCACACACGCACACACCTATGCAAAGTGGGGGTGCATGTGCGTGTGTCAGCTCCACATACAGCAGCGTGTGTGTGTGTGTTTTTACTGTACAGACTGCCACTGGCAGGTAGCTGACGCTGCTGCCCGTTGACGCTGAGCGTTTTTAGCGCAATGGCGCCTGCCCGGCATATTAATGAACTCCCTTTTGAGCAAAGAAATATGAAATTAAAATAAAATTTAGTTGCCAACAAATGCGCTGTCCACGTCCACCAACCACGTCCGAGTCACCGCCCGTCGCCGTCGCCGTCGCATTGGAATTTTTGTCGCCACCGACCCAAAGGCAAACAATTTTGAATGCATTTGACGGCATTTGCCAAACAGGGCCCAAAGGCGCGCCTGGACATTAGAAATGGCGTTACTTCCGCTTTGTTAGGCAGGTGTCCACATTGATTTGAATAGAACCCGAAATAAGAAAACTCCGCAAAGTGGCCAATACCATGTTGCAAGCGGTCGATTCTTGATTCCAGTCGGTAAATCTGTGAAACCCGCCACAGAAAACATTACAAATTACACATATGTATATATATGTATATATGTATGTATTTATGTCCAATTATGTAAAACAGTCACGTGCCGCTTTGGCTTCGATACAAACACATACATATTGCTCTCGACTTACACTTATGTATAATGTTACCTGTACAGGTACATAAGAGAGTCTCTTGTCTGCATTATATATACTGTATTCAGAATCAGTATATATCCACACTGTGATCTGCTGATTTGTCCGACTCAGTTTCACTCAATAAATGCAACGCTTGGGATCCTCAATTCTTCTTCTTTTTGGTGTGTTTAATAATTTGAATATTATTATTCATATACACACGTCGCACGTTTCGTTAGCTATAAAGTCGGCAGCTCACGCACCGATTTAGTGACCATATAGCCAAAAACAATTTGAATTCCAATGTTCGAGATATCATCGTTTCGTATTTTTCGTTGAGGCCAGTTTCAAAACAAAACCTTTTCTTGGCGGCTACCGATATAGAAATATAGGTTTAGCCTTACCAAAGTACCGTTGTTGCCTGTTTTTTTTTATTGTTGTTTTTCTTCTTACTTATTTTGTGTCCAATATTTTCTATTTCCGTTTTATAAGGCGCTTGTGACTCAAATTGTGACTTAATGCACAGATTTATATGCATGGCCGAAGGCATCGATTTGGCCATAAACACATTTACGTATGAACGTTTCATAATATCTCTTTCCAACTTTTTTTTTATTATTTTTTTATAGTTACCCTATAAGCGTATAGCGCTTTTTTTCAAGCTAACTGATCAAAAGAAATTAATTTTAATTGTTAAATTAATATGTAAGGCACATTTTTTTTTGGGGGGGAAATTATTACATTTTTTGCCGGCAAGGAAGTTTGTTTAAAAATTCCCGGAAAAGTAAGCGGAAATGTTTGAGGAAAGCATCGAAAATTTGTTTTTTCTAACATACCAAATATTTCAAGTACTTTTCCTATTTCAAAAAAATTACCAACTATTAACTTCAACCTCCACTACCAAATGCTAAATCAACTTAGATAACATAACAATATATAAATTAATTTCGGCTAATAATCTGTCTTGCTTAAAAAAATTTTAAAATTGTGAGTATTAAAAATATATTTTCAAGTCAAATTGTCATATGTTTTAAAATATATTTGTATCAATTCTCAATGTATCCAATTATTTATAGCAGTTCAGATTATATAAATGAATAAATTTTTTCTTATACATAAGTATTTAAATTCTTATATTGGCGCTTATATAAATTTGGTGCTGCCAAGCCGCTGCAGTCTGGCGGCAACATTAATTTTTGAACACTAATTTTTGCGATGCTTTTTTCTTTCCGATAGCGTCATCGATTTTACTGTTTACTGTTTTACTGTTACTATTTTACTGTTAAATTCAAATTTTGGCTTAAAAACGTCGTTTTTCTTTCAACCTTACCATCAGCAAGAACAAAATATAAATAAGTGAAGCGCATATTATTGCGTATTACATTTCTAATATATATATGCTTTTGTACTTTAATATTAATGCAGCAGTTTTTACTTACCAGTGTTAATAACAGACTCATGTTAATGTTATTGGTCCTGTTAAATCTGCTGTTTGGTTTTTTTGGCGATACAAAAATAAACATTATTTCCAATTGATTCATAAAATAACAGAAACTCAACAAATATGCGTCCCAAACTATCCATAAGAGAGGAACTGGAACAGCTGTTTGAGAAAAAGTTCCAATACCAAAAACCAAAGAATGGCGCTTGGCAGCTGCCACTGGAAGAGCCGCTCTTTGGCGAATTTTACCAATACGAGGAGCTGCAGAGCCTGAAGGAACAGTTGAACGGTATCAAGAGCAAGCTGAACAATTACGGTGTGCAAGAGTGGAGCACACACACAAATCGGCGAGACCCATCGGGTGAGATCTCCTGGCGCCTAAAAAACGAAACAAAAGCGGAATTCGTGACTGTGAGTAAAGAGCAATGGCTTAAAAAAGGTTTCATTAACTTGGTGTTTGCTTTTCAGGTAGCTTGGTGCAAGCTCTTCGAGTGCCTGCATCGTTATCCTCTAGTCACACAGCCGGAATTCAATAGTCTACATTTGTGCGAAGCTCCGGGCGCCTTTATAGCCGCACTCAATCATTATCTGCACTCGACTTATAAGCCAAATGAGGTTGCTTTGAGTTTATAAACTGTTTAGAAAGCAAAATTAACTACTCCATTTGCAGATCAAATGGCGCTGGCGTTCCACTACCCTGAATCCGTACTACGAGGGCAACGCACTCAACGAGATGATCACCGATGATCGTTTCATATTTCACACCATGGACAACTGGCTCTTCCACAAAGACTTGACGGGCAATCTGCTGAATCTGGGCAACATCGATCACATGACGCAGCGGTGCGCCAAGGAGTTCGCAGATGGTGTAAACCTGATTACGGCCGATGGCTCAATTGATTGTTCCGCTCAGCCCGATTGCCAGGAGGAGATCGTGGCGCGCCTTCTCTCTGCGGAGATCATCAGCGCCCTCAGCATACTCAGCGCCGGTGGCAATTTCGTGATCAAAATGTTTACCCTATTCGAGGCGTGCAGCGTTTCGGTGATGTATTTGCTGAACTGTGTATTTAAACGGGTGCACATCTACAAGCCGGCCACCTCGAAACGCGGCAACTCGGAGGTGTATGTTATCTGCCTGGAATACCAAAGGGACACGGCTGGCCTGGCGCGACTGTTAGACGCCATGCGAACGAAGCTTGCCCAGCCAAACGATGCGATGGTGATGCCGTTGTTTGGCAAGACGCAAATACCCAACGATTTTCTGCTGCAACATCAGATCGGCTGCCGACTCTATCTAAAGCTGCAGGAGGAGGCAATCGAGAGCAGCATCTATGCGTACGAGTCCAAGGACCGCTACTATCTGCGCCACTTGCACCAGCTGCGCGGCGTCGTCTCCTCCATGTATTACAATCGCTACAAGGTGCGTCCCCTGGCGGAGGAGCTGTGCATCGTCAGGCAGCAGGACATAAATGGAGCGTTGGGCTTTTCGGTGCCCGTCTACGGTGGCTCCTACACGGAACGCGAAAATCTCCGGCAGGGCGATCTGCTCAAGCAAATCTACTGCCTGCGCCGCGAGTTCAATCAGCTCGAGAAGTGTCCAACAGGAACGCGCAGCTACAGCCATGTCAAGAAGCCTGAAGCGGCGCCTCTCCAGTTGCAATTGTCCAAAGGCGCGCCAGTGCGGCAACTGCAGAGCAGTCTGTTCGCATCGGAGCCGGTGCTGCTGTTGCGTCTGCGCATTCTCGACACCTTCGAGCTCGATCCGCTATGGCAAACGGCGGCCAAGTGCACCTTCTTTGATGGCAGCAACGGCGGCGCGTATTCGCTTAAATACGCACCCGCACCCAATGACGACGATGAGTCAGCGTTTTACAAGGTTCAGCGACGTTTCTTTGTTACGCTAATTGAGTCATTGCTGGCACAGCGGCCAGCGAAAATAGTCTTCCACAACTTTCTATTTCTGACTCACTATGCGGCATCGCTGCTGCTGCTGCTGGCGGAAAGAATCTACAAACAGACCGAATTCGAAAACAGCATCACCTTGCAGACCATAACGCTAAGCGGTCTGCTGGAGACGGATGGAACCGTTGAGCAGCTGCGGCAACTGTTGCAGGTGCTGCACAACGATGCGAGCGATCAGCTGGAGGCGCTGCACAGTTTGCTGCATCTGCGCCAGCTGCAGAAGAATCCGTTTAGCAATGCGCTAATCCGATACAACAACAGCGTCCTGGTGGCCTGCTATCGCCGCATGCTGGGCGAGGATTCGTTTCCCACGCGCATTAGCGTGGAGCAGGCACAGGCCGTGCCCGACATCGGAGAGACTGCAACGGCCGTATGCTAATTCTATAATTCTATATTACTTTGTACATATGAAGTATCATAAATGATCGATGATCAGAGAGATTTTTGTTTACATATTGTATTTTTGTTGTTTTTTTTTCATCGCTTTTCTTTCTTTTCGTATTTAAAAACAATTAATGCAAATTAATTTCTACTACAAATATTTCTCGAGTTTATACAAATTTGACAAGACTCGCATAAACTGGATGTTTACCAACCAACTTGTTCGGGATCAGTTTACACATACTATATATATCTATATCAATTTCCATCTTTTCTTCTAAGCAAAATTTATGTTAATGTGTGTGTGTGTGTGTTATGTGTATGTGTATGTGTGTGTATTGGGATCGACTCTCATCCTGGTTTCAGTTTGGTTTCATTAACCGGATACGCTTGGTTTTCCCACCCTTATTGGACTAATCCGCCGGACGCTTTTCGCTGTGTTTCCTGGTGTAATCTTCGGCGTTCTTCACGAATTTCTTTTTGTCCTTGAGAAACTCCTCGGCCAGTTCGGCGCGCAGCGGATGCTCCGGCTCGGGATCGTTAATCAGGGCTATCAGCGCCTGGACGACCTGATCGGTGCGCGTGGCCGGCTTCCAGTTCTCGGTACTGATAATCGGCAGGCACACCTGGCCCTTCTCATCGATGTTCGGATGGTAGATTTTTGTTTTGAAACTAATCTTTGGTGGCTTGAATGGATACTCGGCCGGGAAATTGATCTCGATGCGAAAGGCGCCCTTGTTATACGGCGGATTGTCGGGCACAATTAGACCCGTCCAGCGCAGCAGATTATCATCGTCGGCCTTGATGTCGCGAAACGATTTTAAGCTGCTCTCCTGCAAATCTATGAGCTCCTTGCGCAGACGTCGCGGGGCAGTCATTTTTTTGTTTTATATATATATATATATATAAATATAAATATATATGAGTAATTGCTCCAAATCGATGGAGTCCGCAGCTGAAAGTAGACTTTTCTGATGATGCAATAGCTTGTTGCCTTTTGTAAGCTATGTATATGGAAGATCTTTGCTAATTTAGCACTATTTTCACATTTTTTATGGCAAGCTCTATTTAATTTTTATTCTCATCAGAGTTGTGTGTTCTTGTACGTTGCTGTCTTTATTTAGGTTTTTATTCAAGGTTTAATGGAAAACGCGTTTTCTACAGTCTGGCATCACTGTGACAATTGTGATAGTGGTGTTGTTTCGCTTTAACAAATGGCACTTCCAATACTGAGCGCAACACTTGTTAAATCTACGTTTATACGACACTATGTTGATGCACCTGTTTAAACGAGTTTTTATATATGCATGTCATGACATTTTTCATATTTGCCTATTTTCTTTTTGGACGATGGCTTGAATTTCTTACTACTTTGTAGCGTTTATTGCGTATTTCACTCATAAATTACACAAAACTGCTGTGCAATGATAATCAAAAGTGAGAACGCAACGCAGAAATGAGCAAATATGCCATTCACACAAAATGTAAACAATTAATCTATCGATTTTTTGAGTGCAATCGAAATTTGTGCCGCAACACGTGCGCCGCGCTGATTCGTTTTGTTTTCTAATAAAAATGACTAAAAAACAGCCAAATAAACGAAAAATAAAGGCAGCCGAGCCCACAAATGAAGAGCCTGCAGTGTCCGAACAGTCCGACAATGAAGAGGATGAAGTAAGCAATAAAAATGTGTGAAATATAAAATGAGATTTGATGTTTGTTTTTTTTTACTACTAGGATCTGCTGCAAGCTGTAAAAGATCCTGGCGAGGACACAACTGATGATGAGGGCATAGATCAGGAATACCAGTCAGACAGCAGCGAAGATCTCGAGTTTGAGAGCGATGAAGAAGGCAATTATTTGGGCAGAAAAACGAAAAACGGAGCAGGCGAAGAGGACGATGGAGATGAAGATGAAGATGAGGACGAAGATGAAGATGAAGAAGATGCATCCGACAGCAGTGATGATGATGGTGAAGATAACGACACTGTCTCTGCAACGGCCAAAGATGATAAGCCCAGCAGCAGTAAGGCAATTGTGTCCAAGAAGTCAGAGGAGCCCACAATCCAGATAGTTAAACGTGATCCATCGAAGCCCGAATATCAGGATTCGGACACTTCGGATGAGGAGGACATACGTAATACGGTGGGCAACATACCCATGCACTGGTATGATGAGTACAAGCACATTGGCTACGACTGGGATGCCAAGAAGATTGTGAAACCGCCAAAGGGCGATCAAATTGATGATTTCTTGCGCAAGATCGAGGATCCGGACTTCTGGCGCACGGTCAAGGACCCGCAGACCGGACAGGAAGTGCTGCTCACCGACGAGGATATAGCGCTGATTAAGCGTATCAACTCGGCACGCATACCCAATCCGGAGCACAACGAGTACGAGCCGTGGATCGAGTGGTTCAGCTCGGAGGTGGAGAAGATGCCCATTAAGAATGTGCCCGATCACAAGCGTTCATTCCTGCCGTCGGTTTCTGAAAAGAAAAAGGTTTCGCGCATGGTGCATGCCCTTAAAATGGGCTGGATGAAGACCAGCGAGGAGGTGGAGCGCGAGAAGCAACAGAAGCGTGGTCCCAAGTTCTATATGCTGTGGGAAACGGATACGGGTCGCGAGCACATGCGTCGCATACACGATCCCGTCTCGGCGCCCAAACGTGATCTGCCCGGCCATGCCGAATCCTATAATCCACCACCCGAGTATCTGTTCGACGCCAAGGAAACCAAGGAGTGGCTCAAGCTCAAGGATGAGCCGCACAAACGCAAATTGCACTTCATGCCGCAAAAGTTCAAATCGCTGCGCCAGGTGCCAGCCTATTCGCGGTTTCTACGCGAGCGCTTCCTGCGCTGCCTGGATCTGTATTTGTGTCCGCGTGCTAAGCGCGTCAAGCTGAACATTGATGCCGAGTATCTGATACCCAAACTGCCGTCGCCACGTGATCTGCAGCCATTCCCCACAGTGGAGAGTCTCGTCTATCGCGGCCACACAGATCTTGTGCGCTCCGTCAGCGTGGAGCCCAAGGGCGAGTACATGGCTTCCGGTTCCGATGACAAGACGGTCAAGAGTAAGTGCATCCTATATATAGTCTTCTTCTTCACATTGTAAACAACTTCTGCTTTCAGTTTGGGAAATTGCCACTGGCCGTTGCATACGCACCATCGAGACCAACGATGTGGTGCGCTGTGTTGCCTGGTGTCCAAATGCCAAGCTCTCGATCATTGCGGTGGCAACTGGCAGTCGCTTGCTGCTGATCAATCCCAAGGTGGGCGATAAGTTGATCATTAAGAAGACGGATGATTTGCTGGCCGAAGCGCCCAATCTGGATGTGATTGATAATGAGCGCATCAAGACGGCTGTCCAGTGGTCCACGGCAGAGGCTGAGGAGCAGGAGAAGGGCGTGCGTGTGGTCATAACGCATTTCAAGCCCATACGTCAGGTAACCTGGCATGGTCGCGGCGATTATCTGGCCACCGTAATGCCGGAAGGCGCCAATCGCTCGGCCCTAATTCACCAGCTCTCCAAGCGACGCTCACAGATACCCTTCTCGAAGAGCAAGGGACTCATCCAATGCGTGCTCTTCCATCCAGTCAAGCCGTGCTTCTTCGTGGCGGTAAGTGCCTTCGTGGAGTCAAGAGTTTACACTGTTTGTTTTAATCATTAAATCGTATATCCTGTCACTTTTAGACCCAGCACAATATACGCATCTATGACCTGGTCAAGCAGGAGCTGGTCAAAAAGCTGTTGACCAACTCCAAGTGGATATCGGGCATGTCCATACATCCCAAGGGCGATAATTTGCTGGTGTCCACCTACGACAAGAAGATGCTCTGGTTTGATTTGGATTTGTCCACGAAACCGTATCAAACGATGCGATTGCATCGCAATGCCGTGCGCAGTGTTGCCTTCCATTTACGCTATCCTCTGTTTGCATCCGGCAGCGATGATCAGGCGGTGATTGTTTCCCATGGCATGGTGTACAAGTGAGTATATGGACATCATATTTATATCTTATTGTATTTCACATATCCTTTCTCTTCGCAACCACAGTGATCTGCTGCAAAATCCTTTGATAGTGCCACTCAAGAAGCTGCAGACACACGAGAAACGCGACGATTTTGGCGTTCTGGACGTTAACTGGCATCCGGTGCAGCCTTGGGTGTTCTCCACGGGCGCCGATTGCACCATCAGACTCTACACGTAAAGCGTGCAGCAGCGTGTTCCATATTTAGTAATAGGCGCTCATTTATGTATGAATATTTGCGATAGTAAAACAGTTGTATCTTATGGAATCACATTTTTGTCCTGTTTTGTCCCTGCATTTAAAAGCTTCAATACAGCCTCCTCAAAGCTGCTGCTGCTCCCCGGGGGTCGTGAGAGCGCAAGAGCGTAAAATTGCTTAATACAAACAAAACAAGAACAGAACTGCTGCGGTTCATTAATACTTTTACAGTTATTTCTTTCTTTTTTTGCGCGCTCATTTCAAACCAAATCAGCAATGCCCGCAAAAGCACACATGCCAACTAAATTCCAGTGTAGTTTGAAGTGAGTGTGAGAGAGTGGGAGCGTGAGTGAGAGCGGAAGCTTTTCTGTGTGTGTTCTCAAAAGCACTCGCGCGCACATGTCGCGATGTGTACCAGGAATCTAATCGGCTCACTTTCGGCTCCACCAACAACAACAACAAATGTATAGCTATTTGGGAGCTTTTCCTTCAATCAGAAATCAGTCGCCAGCCTTTGCCCATGTGAAGAGAAGCGTTTGCACTTGTGCTCGTGCCGTCGTCGTCGGTCGTTGTCGTCGAGGATTTTGGGTTTTGGCTATCAGAGCGCGCACACACACACAAATACGAAAAAAAGAAGCACAAAAAAAAAATAGCAAAAGAAGAAATTCACACACGTATAGAAAAAAGCGCAGCAGTGAAAATGAAATGGCAATAATGTGGTAAAGCAGAGCCTCCAATAAGAAAAGAAAATATCTAGAAAATATGGCAAGTGTTTTGTCCAGCTGTAGCAGAATGCCAAAAATGTGAAAAATATTGGAATATGTGAATCGAAAAGTGAAGCGAATGTAATCATCAAATATAACGAGTGTCTAGCTAAATTGCACTACTTGCTCTCTCTTACTCCAACACCTACTTATACCCCCTCTCGCTCTCACGCGTTCGCTCTCCTTGGCTCTTTTTCTCTGTGTAGAAGTTGAATCAAAGCAAAATCATTCAGAGCAAAAAACCAAAAAAAAAAAGAAATAAAAAAAAAACAAAAGAATAAAATAAAAAAAAATTCCTTCACATATTTTTAGTGTGGCAAGCAAAAAAAAAACGTTTGTATATATTCGTTGCCCCTAAATACATAGAGAAGACAAACCAAAAATCAAATCAAAGCGAAGTGTGTGTGTTGGTGTGTGTGTGAGTGTGAGTGTGTGTAATACAAATATGAGCGGAAGCCCACACGATTGGAAAATGTTCGATATTTTAGCAAATGTAACGGCTGCAGGGCGATAAATGCTAAGGAACAAACGCAGTGCTGCCCTCTGCAGCTGCCACAATACACAAATAACAACAACAATAATAATAAAAAAACAAAAACAACAAGGCAACAACAAACTAATCACGCATACGCCCCATCAGCCCCCAAGCAACGCAGTCCAAAACGAAACAAATAAGAAGAAAAAGAAATATATAGGAGAAAATAACGGTCAGGCGACCTCGCGACCGCCATCGTGAAGCGTGTGTGAGAAAGTGTGTGTGTGTAATGACTAGCACAAGAAATAAATAAAAATTTCGAGCAACAATAACAACAACAGCTCGACAGTCATCTCCAGCTGCTCACTGGAAATAAGAACGAGCTAAAAGAAGCATCAGCAAATAAAATAAAAATAACAGAGAATTTCGTAACACTTTAAATTCAATCGCTTCCCAATACAAACTAATTTCGCTGTAAATACGAAACCGAAACTGTGTAAAGTGACCAACAACAACAACAAATGCAAACCTAACTAGTACCAGCAGGCCCCCCTCTCCCCTCTCACCCACATCCCGTCCAATTCCATCTGTATCACCTGCCCACGCAGCGCCAATAAAATTCAGAGCAGGAACATCTCATGTGTGAAGTGGTCAAATAGTAATAATAATAATAATAATAATAATAAGAAATTAATTAAAAATAATATAAAACGAAAAAATTCATTACCGTTTTACTGTGCTTCTTTTTCTTCGTTCATTTCTTGTGGCCAGATAAAAATTCAAAGTTTTGCGCAAAGGAACCAAAGCAGAGCGCAAAAGGCAGAGCCAAAAATTTCTCTGCACATGCATGTAAAAACTAAAAAAAAAGAATCACACGAAAAACAGTGAACAACAACAACAACAGCAGCAACAACAATACGAAAATCAAGAGCGTGCGAGAGTCAAAGCACAAGCAAAAGCACTCGATAAAAAGTTATTAGCAAAAACATAAATACGTAAGTTGCGCTCTTCCTAGCACTCACCCTCGCTCTCTCGCTCTCGCTAGCGCTCGCTCTGTCTGCCGAAAAGGGCGCCCAACGCCAACGCGCCTACCCTGTGTGCTGCTCTGTGTGGGAGTGTGAGCTGTGGGAGAGTGGGAGAGGCAGAACGAGACGGACAGTAGGTAGGTCAGTGGCAGTGGGCGGCCTAGCAGCGGCAGTGGCAGCGGCAGCAGCAGCTGTGGCAGCGACGCCGACGCCAACGCCGACGCCAACATCAACTTTAACTTGAAAAGGGCAGGTAAGTGGTATTCTTAATTTGCTTCTGCTTCCTTATTGTTGGGCAAGGACTGTTGCTGATCACGTTCCGGCTTGCTTGCAGCATGTCCTGCACCGTCTCGGAGCTGCCCAGCGGCTGTCGCTTGCGCGGCATGACGGCCACCTCACAGAGCGCCGCGGCGAACAATGGCAATGGGAATGGCAATGGTGGTGGGAATGGGAACGGGAATGGGGACAGTGGGGGCGGCGTTAACAGCGGACTGAGCTCAACGGGCGGCGGCGGAGGTGTTAGCGGCACGGTCACAAATACAACGCTGCCGGGCAGCGGTAGCGCCACATCGAACGTGCTGCAGGAGTCGAATGCGCCGCTGCAGCGGTCGCAGAAGCCGTGCTGCTTTTGTTGGTGCTGTTGTTGTTCCTGCTCCTGGTGAGTACTTGAACAGGTTAACTGTTTACACGCACACACACACACACACACACACACACATGTACATACACATGCATACAAATATTTTAACTAAATCTATTTCATTGCCGCCGCCTCTGCGCCACGGGTCGTCCAACCACAACAACAGGGCTAAGTGGTAAGTTCCTAGGCACAAACACACACACACACACACACACACCCACACAACTCACACACACACTCTCTCTCACACACACTTGCACACCCACGCAGGCACTGCCTGCTCTCATTTCATTCGCAGCTGGCAATGCCAAATAGTAAAAGCTCTCTCTCCTCAAAAATTGCTCATCTCGCTCTCACTAGTTTGCCCAAATGTTTCATTCACAATTTCAGCAGCGCCAAAAAGCTTGATGTAGGCCACTTTTTAAAAATCACATCAAAACAGTTGATGCGACTGCTGCCAAATGCTGTTGTTGCCAAAATGTGGCAAGTTTTCGTGAATGAAAACGAAAGCTGTCCTTGATTGGGTTGGCCATTTTTCCCGCGCCTTTGTATGCTTACCGTTTGTCCACTTCTACGCACTTAATCATAAAAGTACTTGTGCATACATTTAATATATCCACACACACACAAACACACACACATGCATATCTATGTGCCTATGTTATTGGCAAGCTGTCCAAGCGAAGTAAACAGATAACGAACCTTGATGAGTTGTTGTACGTAGGGTGGTACCTGATACGAGGCAGCCAAATCTAATCGTTGATAACGTGTGGCCAGTTCGGAGTGAACCACTGTGGTGGCAACAACAAAACAGCTAACGTTTGCGTTTATCAAAAACTCAAGCAATCGCAAACAGCTGTTTCTGAAATACAAAAAGCTTTTCTTTCTTTTTTTTGCATATCTGTGATCCTTAACGCAATTACAACAACTCAAAGCTGTAGCAAGTTTAAAGCGAAAAGCTTTAAATGCAGCAAAGAAAAACGCATTGAAAATGTTTGGTTTAACAAAACGTATGCTGTACGTATACAGGACATTATTACTACAGTTACTGTCAGAAATGATCAATATACAAATAGCATAGGTATCAAAGAGATCAATACAAAATGATTGTTATTTCTTATACTTAATATTATAATATACACATTTGGGCGCTCAACAAGTATCAGTTTTAAAAGAAAGATAGTCCAGTATGCTGATAAATAAGTCAAGAGGTTCTTCGAATAGCTTTACGAACCAACTGCATATTTTTTGTAACAACTATGTTGTTTGATAACCAACATTGATATTGATATTGTTATTTTTAGGATTGTTATTATGAATATAGAATATATTAGCGGTTTATAATATATAAAAATTACTTGTTATAAAAATTACTTGTTATAAAAATATTTACAATTTAGGTATAAATTTACCAAAACCACATAAATTGTTACTACTGATTATAAGCATTGCTAATCTGATTATAAGAGAACTATTTATTATTTCTATAATCATATAATAACTCGACAGAAATATTGAAAAATTCGACACATATATAGTATTTTTAGGGTTTAAAGAAGGCTTTCATATTTTAAATACAAATATCTTTAATTAACTTTTACACTAAAGTAATTCTAATTCTATTCTTCTTTTATAGTCTTGCGATTAAGAACGCCGATGAAAATGCGCCCACCAAACGTGATCTCGTTAGCGCCGATTTCCTAGATGGCGAACAGTAAGCTCTTTTTTTTCGAAAATTAACTCGAAAACTGTTAAAACTATAATTTCTCATATTCGCAGACCCACATTAGAAGAAATACGTAGTTGGGGTAAAAGCTTTGACAAACTAATGAAAAATTCGAGTAAGTCACAAAATCAACTTTTCGATTTGATTATTTCAATTAATTCTTGATCCATTTTTAAGATGGCCGCAAAGTGTTTCGGGATTTTCTGCGCAGCGAGTTTAGTGAGGAGAACATTTTGTTTTGGCTAGCCTGTGAGGACCTGAAGAAGGAGAACAGCGCCGAGGTGGTCGAGGAGAAAGCGCGCCTGATATACGAGGACTATATATCGATACTGTCGCCGCGCGAGGTGTCGTTGGATTCGCGAGTCCGCGAGATTGTCAATCGCAATATGATCGAGCCGACGACCCACACATTCGACGAAGCTCAAATACAAATCTACACGCTGATGCACAGAGACTCATATCCCAGGTGGATGTCAATTAATTAATACAATATTTTATATATATATATATGTGTTATTAATTCCCCTTTATTCTATTCATAGATTCCTAAACTCGCAAAAGTTCAAGACACTCGCTCAAATGCAAGACAATTCGAATGCCGGCTCCAAGGCGGATAGTCCCACTTAGATGTTATATTATAAAACAAAACAAAACAAAACAAAACTGTGCTATGTTGATTTTGTTGTTGTTTTCTCGTTTAACTTTAGTATTTATTTAATTTTTATTTGTATTTATATATTTTGATTTGTTTTGGTTATCCTTGTAGCCTATTCTCGACCTATTCTTGCCGCTGCCATCAGTTGCTGCCGGAGTTAACAAAGCAATATGTCATACAAACTAAATAGATCCAATTCCATTTGGCGTGTGCAGTACCAAAGTGAATATATAAAGACGGCGGGCGATCGATGGCAACGGCAGAACGGCCAAGGATAAGCGCAAGGATCCAACCGATTGTAGGGCAACGCAAACCAACTTAGACGATATGATGCATTATGTGAAACCGATTCCTTCTTTACAATGTTCTAGTCGTTAACAAATACCAAAAACAAAACTAGGCAATTTATATAAAAAAAATTAGTTGTTAACAAAACTGAAAAAAAAGAAAAAAAAATGAAATGAAAAGCGCAGCATTGGGCTAGATAATACAGACTATAGCTGGCATTTTTAGGGAGGTTATCGAACTTCGAGATTTAAGTTTTTTTATTGTACAATGTATAAATTAAATTGTATTATCTGGCCTAATCTAGTCTACAGAGGCGCAATAGAGAGAGAGGAGAGCGAAACAATTAGCATATATTGTAATAATTGTTATACTAAGACGTATTAATCAAATTGAAAAAAAAAACTTTAACGCAAATACTTTTTCCAAAAACAAAACGAAAAAACCAACAAAAAAAATAAGTAACATTTTTAAACGTATTACTTACATTTATACTTGTATGTAACTTAATTAGTTTTGAAAACATTTTAGATCATACAATACAATACATATATGGATAGCGACATCGAAGCATTCTGTAAATACAAAATACAACAAGAATAATACAAAAAAATTTAAAAGGAAAAACCAAAAAAAAAAAAATTAATTTAATAGAATTTAGTTGCGAGTACGTTGTGACATGGCATTGAAGTTCGTTAGTTTTCAAAAAAACAAAAACAAAAAACTTACAGAAAATATATATTATTAATTTAGAAATACGAACTCGGAATCAAGACAATTTGGATTGTGTCGAATGTTTATAAAGTATGTAACGTAAAAACATATATATATTACATATTTATTGTACATTTGTTTTAAAGCAAAACCAAAAGAAATCATTTTACAATAATGTCAAAAGTTCTTATTATTCGATCCGAACGGATAAACCAAGCATACGAAACTAAACTATGTATGCAATACTAAGTATTTTATTTGGATAACGCATTGATTTCAAATCGAAAAACAAATAACAAAAGCAACAAAAAATTTACCAACAAAACGTTTCGCAATATCACTGCCAACTCCACAAGAGATATATCATATATATTATATATATATATATATGTATATGTATCACATACAAAGCAGTTGCGTTTACTATCCGCACAAACACAAACACGCACACAGACACACACACTCATACCCACACGAATACACAGGCAACTGCGGGCTGGGCTTATCAAGATGATACTACAAACCCTTCCCATACATTGCCCTCCCCTCCCCCACCCAAAAAAATTCACACGCTGAGGCGCGCTATTTTTCTGCATTCAACAGTCAGTATTAACATGAAACTAAAATTAACTTTGGCATGCCGAATTTTAAATGCCCTTGCAGAGCGGTTTACAAGAGAAATATTCTTTGAAATTGGTTGAAAAACAGATTTTACAATGATTAATTTTTAGCCAATTAAAGTTAAAGTTACTTTTTTTAATAGAAAGTCAAACAAATTAATTAAAAAACTAAATTAAAAATTTAAAAATTATATATATATAAAATTAAAACATTATTTTTATAACTGTCCGTCAGAAAGTTAAAGAAAGTTTATTTTATTTTCAAACAAATTCTTTCAAAAAGAAGAGCAAAATAAATTGAATTTAATAATTGTATTAAATAAAAATTTAAGTTGAAATTATTAAATTGAAATAATTAAGAATGTTGAAATTGCATTATTTAAATTGTCCGATTTCGTTGGGTCAACTTTAACTTTAAAACCATTTTCTATTTAATTAAATCAAAATGCTAAACATTTCAAAAAGTTTTGTAAATAATTTAAAGATACAACTCTGCAATTGTATAAAGCGTTTTTGATTGCAAACAGCTATGAAAACAAATACTGTAAAGCGTTAAATTTAAATTTTTAGCAAATGTTGTCGAATTAAACAAAAACAAAAAAGAAAACTAAAAACTTAAAACTAAAAAACAAAACAACAAATAAATTGAAAACAAATCATAGGCAAAAGTTAACATGAGTTTTAATAGGTGACGTATCCACGTTTCGTGCGACTTAATTGACGTAGTTTGAGGCACAACATTTTACAGCACAAAAGTTAAGATACGAGTTCGATCCGAAAAAAAAAAAATAACTATATACAATATGAAAACAAATATAATTGGTTACCTCAGTTGAAAGCAGAGAATGTTTTTAGTAGCTATTAGCTAGTTGGTGTGTCTAGTCTTAATGCAAACGTACTTAATAAAAATAAAACACACACACACACAACAAATACACTGAAACACACACTGGCGGCTTGGGAGAGTTACAATGTAGAAAGAGCATTGATAGAATTTAAGCGTCTTCCAAATTAACTCGCTCAACCGCTGTCCCAAATCCTCTTCAGCCCCACAAAAAATGCCTTAGCTTCAGTTCTATATGCACAACTACTCCCCTTCCCCGATCCAAATAAAAATAATAATAACAATAATAATAGTAATAATAAAATGATCGCTAGAAATATCCAAAGGCTCATTGAATTTACGTCACTCAGGCTGCTACTTGGAATTGAAAATTCGACAACCTTTTGCATTAGAATACGTATATCGATAACAATAAACGATAAACGCGTTATCGACTTCTTTAACACGTGTCATTTTCCATGGTTTGTTAACTTAATTTTAGGCTAAACAAAAAACAAAATACTAAAAACAAATTGTTTATTTTTTATTGTTTTCGGTTTTTTGTTTTTTTTTTTTTCTAATTTGATAAACATTTTTTAAGCAAACAAACAGTATTTAAGTACTTTTTAAAATAATATTATACATAATTTACGTTTCAATGTACACAAACGCGCAAATACACTCTCACACATACACATACATATACTTACATATATATAAATATATATACTTTATGTAATACATACATAAATGTAAATGTAATCGTAAAACAAAAGAGTATTAGTGAAAAGTTTCGACCAGTTAAACACAACCAAAAAATAAATTTATTATAAAACAAATTTAAACATACAAACAACAATTTCAAAAATGAATACAAAAACACGTTTAAACTAAGCATACATTTAGTTTTAAAAAAAATTTAATATATTGCAACAATAAACAACATGAAAATATAATTGAAGACTAAACTTATTCAATGAAAACTCATCAGAAGAAGAACAAGAGCAACAATGATGAAAAAATTCAAATTTGGCAAGATAACCGTTATTCTGGACCTGCCAGGATTAGCTTCCTTTCTAGTTCAAAAAAAATATTCACAAATTCCAAATAGTTGTTCATACCAGAGCTCAAACAATTAAGCCTTACTTTAGTTCTTGAGGATCGCATAGAGAGGCGGTTTTCAAGTGATGGAAATGAGAATGTGAGAAATGAAGATGGTGATGAAAAGTGTGAGAGAAACAGCGAGCGGGATAGAAAAGAGAGATAAAGAGAGAGGGAGAAAAAGAGAGAGAGAGAGAGCGAGAGTGAGAGAGAGAGAGAGAGAGAGAGAGAGAGTTCTTCAGAGAAGGAAATTCTTTAAATATTCTTTCACTAAGTTAATGCGCAAAGAAGTTGACTAATAAAATGTGAATGGCAACAGCAGAAGCAGCGTCAAAATGGGACACCCTGTAGACGGCCTGGCAGAAAACACGGCAAAAAGCACGCTGAGCAAACATTCGGTACCGTCCACACGACAAAGCGTTGATTTTTCTGCTGCCGCCGTTGCTGCTGTTGTTGTTGTTGCTGTTGTTGTTGCTGTTGTCGTAAGGCGGCGTCGGAGTCTGTGCCGACGGCTACATGGCATTCATTTGTGCTACATGCACAACTATTTTCAGTATGCATGTGTGTGTGTCTCTCTCTCTCTCTCTCTTTTTGTCTGTCTCTCTCTCTTGGTATGCGTGCGAGCAGATCTCTACCTCTGGCTCTGCCTCTACCTGGTGGCCAACTGCACTACCACTTTCACAATGCGCGCTGGCGCAGCAGTGGTAGCAGCAGCACCAGCAACAGCAGCAGCCGCGGCAGCAGCGCTGCAGCAACAAAAGCAACAAGCAAAACAAAAAACACGGCATGTTCGAAAGTTCGAAAATGAATGCAAGCCACAAAATGAACACGAAAGCTACAAAAGCGCACAAAACAGTCCAGGGCCGGTTCAATAATGCAGGCCCGATTCCCCAATAGCAACTGTAAAAACGGCGCATGCGCAATAGTTGTCTGGCTGCCAGTGGGCGAGCTAGCCAAGTTGCGAACCATTTTTCGAATCAGTTCGTTGCCTAAGTCATTTGTTATTGCACAAAATAAAAATCGATGAAATACGCGCCTGTAAAGCAGCCGCCGCTGCGCACTAGAGTTATGCAGGTGCACGCACACAGACACAGACACGGACACAGACAGAGAGATACAGGCAGAGGCAAGGACAAGCGTACATGCGGACAGACACTGGCCGTGTGTCTACCTGTGTGCGTGTCTGTGTTGCCAGTGTAGAGACAACATCATCGATTCGATGAATTTGAGTTTCGCTCCGGCGCTGTTGCTACCGCTGTCGCTGTCGACGGCGACGTCGACGCCACGCTCAATATCAGTTACGAAAGAGATGAAACCATAAAAAGCAATAATAATCGAGCAACATGCACGAGCTCTCTCACACACACACACACACACACATACGTAGACGCTCACCTGTGCTCACCTGCACAGACACGGACACACACAACGAAACAGAGCACAAACTGAGCAGCGACTGCGACCGAGCAGCAACTGAGCAGCAACCGAACAGCAGCAGCAGCAACAACACATTCAACAGTTGAACAATCTCCAATTGACTCTTTGGGCATTATAGCCGAGCTCAACGTTCATCCGCGACAAGTTTTTCGTACCTTTCGTGCATTACACACCTTTGCTTTGGCTCTGCGAAACGTACATAAAATCAAAACGCAAAATTATTAACTAATATTTACGAAAAACATCACGTCGAGAAAAACAAACTCAATGCAAGCGATTAAGTGAAGTTAAATATATATATAAAGACATACATATATAAATATATATATATATATATACACAGAAAAAAAGTACAAGAAAAATACATAGAGATACTTGAAGAAGAAGCAGAAAAAAACACAGAATTCGTTCGCGTTCGTTTCGCGTGTGCTGGTGTGTGTTGGTGTGTGTGTGTGCTCTATGTGTGAGTGCGGCTCTGTCGTGCGCGCTCTCTCTGTGTGCGTGCGTGTGTGTGTGTGTGTGAGCCAAAACGAGACGCCATCAAAGCTGAGCAACGGCAACAGAAATTAAATTCAAAATAAAAATTGTGATTAATAACAAAGCAAAAGCAAAGAACAACAAAAGGCGAGCGCGCAAGCAAGCAAAAAAAATAAAATACAAAAAAAAGCGCGTAAAGAAAACACACATACACATACGTATATAAATAATACTAAATCAGATACAGCAAAAGGTAATATTAAAATACTAAACAACAATAAAAGGCGCGCTCACAATGAAAAATGTATAAACTCTTAACTAAAGTGCAAAAGCAACAACAACAACAACAGCAGCAACAGCAGCAGCAACAACAACAACAAAGAGACGCCAATGCTGCCAGCGTTGCCGCCCCCGCCCCGCTCCCGCATGCTACGCAGCCGTGTTTCGTGTTCGTCGTGGCAATTAAAAAGTTTTATGCAAAATACGCAAAACAAATGTTAATGCTGTGAACTGTGCATGTATGTGCATGTACGCGCGCGCGTGTTTGTGTTGGTGTTAAATGTGTGCGTGTGTGTGTGTGTGTGTACAAAATGCACACAACAGCAACAACAATAGCAGCCAACAACAGCGACAAACAGGCCCAGGAGTCGCCCATTAGAAGCTCAAGAAGCAAAAGCACACAGCTTGCAGCCAGGCTTTAAGCGCAGACGCAGACGCAGACCACAGCAAAAGCCACAGCAAAAGCGGCAGCAAAAACAGCGCAAAAAGTGGCGAAAGGTGCACCCACCAACAACAACAGCAACAGCAACAACAGCAACAAGCTACGTTTAAGCGAGCACATTGCGTTTAACATTTACGGTGTTTTTTCGAATTTTTCGAACATGACTCTGCCTGCCAGCTTCCAGTGAGACAGTGTGCCATAGAGAAGAGGATCCTTACGAATTGTAGTGCCAAAATTTCATACGTTACGTTTTTACCTGGCAGGCGCACACAGCTGCATAAATACGTAAGTACAAATAAATTTATACATACCCACACACACATATACGTATATATAGCTACACAGAAGTAATTATAAATGCATAAAATGCAACACTGCTGCGCTCTAAGCCAGGCTTATAACAAACGCAAGCCGCGACATCAATAAAAGCCAAATATAAAGCACCCTGTAAGGTGCGCAGACGCTGTTGACGTCGCAGCCGCGATGGTAATAGGCAATAGAGCGAGAGAGAGAGCGAGCTGGTGAGAACGCAAGTGGAAACGGGCGCAAGCGCGTGTGTTCGTTCACTCGCTCGATCGTTCGTTCGTTTCGACGTTCGTATTTTCAGTTCGTTCCGTCGGAGCCCGAACGCAAAGCGGGAGCGAAAAGGGATCAAAAGGTGTTGTCTGTGTATGCGATGGTGATGGTGGTGGTGGTATTGGTGCTGCTGCTGCTGCTGCGGGCTGCTGCCAGCGTCTCAGTCGAGTTGTTCGAAAATCGATGTTGCTGCTGTTGTTGTTGTTTTTGTTGTTGGCATTGTGTTTTTGATTACGTTTTCTCGTGGCTTCTTGTATCGTTTGGCCTGCGACTACGTTGACTTTGGCTTTAGCGCTGTTGTTGTTCTGTTTTTTTGTTGTTGTTGCTGTTGTATTATGTATTATTCTTTATACTTTTTGTTAGTGGTCCGCACATTGATGATGGCGATCAATTTGGGGCTGCGATTATGGTACAGTAAAATGAACAACGTCGCCGTCGCTGTCGTCGTTGTCTTGCGTTAGCCACTACGCAGCACACACAAACACACACACACACACACACACAAACGTATAATGACACTCACATGTGCACGTTAGCCAACTCACAAGCACACCACCACACACGGCCACAAAGACTCGGGGCACACTTAACCCACACAAAAGCCAGCGCGCCAAAGGGTAGGCGGCGGGCGAAGAGAGGGGAGGGGCGCGGGGTTAACTTCGTGAGAGAGTTATTTTATTTTCGTGTTCGTGTTAACGTTTATTGTTTTTCTTTTCTTTCTTTGCGTTTTTCTTACCTTCTTGGCTCTCAGTCTCTGCGTCTTTGCTTTTTTTTTTGTATTTTATTTTATTTTTTTGAGTTCGTGTAGTTATTGATGCCCGGCTTTGACCGATGGCTTAGGGTTAGGTTCGTACATTTCTTGTCTTTGGTAACGCTGTCCAGGGTGCTTATACATATGTATGTATGTATGTATTTATGTATGTGTGTGTGTCTACCCAAAGAAATATCAAGTCGCTGTCTGGGGCCTAAATTATGTCAAATCTTGATGGGATTTCAAATGGTATTGCTTCGAAATGATCATTCCTCTATTCTCAGAGCCGTGTTTGGGTTTATGTGCCTCGAATGGGCAGTGCCACTGATAGCAGGCTGGCTTTTAAGATTCTGTAATAAAAACAATGCAGTGATTAAATTTCTAATGTGAATAAATTAAGGAGAATTCTTAATTTTACTGCATATATTGCCTATTATTTATTCAAAATACAAAACACTTGATACACCCAAATAGTTTTAACTAAAACCAATGACGAAAATTGAATACCCCTATATTTAGATAAATGACAGCTGCGCGATCACTGATAATGTTGGCAATATAGTAAAACTTGAGTTTGAGCAAAGAAAAACTGCAAAAGCGACAACTAAAAACTAAATATTTGGGTTTATTTAAAACATCTAAATGTGAGTCTGCTAGTTAATTTGTAGGCAACGAAAAATTAAGGATTCAGGTTCGAATCTCAGGCTAAACAAAATTTTATTATTGTTAGTTTCAAAAGATCATCCATAATAAAAAATAAAACAAAATTATCTGTACCAATTTAAATATAACACATTTATTAATTTTTTATATAGTTTAATATTTTACTTACCTTACTTTTTTTTATATACATATATGGGCTGCCATATGAAGAAGGATAGTTTAAACATTTTCCTATTGCAATTTTTTTTTTTTAATTTTTAAAATTAAGCTATTTGTTACTCTAGGATATCCTGAAAGCGAATGAATATTAAGTAATTTTTAAAAGTCAATTATTGTTTTCGCAACAAAATATTAATGAATTATTTTCACGACTTTTTATTTTTAAAATTAAAGCCAACTTGAACAAAAATTCATTTTATTTCCTTATCGTGTATTTACATATTATTATAAATTAGGCATCGATTAATTGTAAATCGGTTGTAAAATTCACGAGTAATGATCAAAAATGTAAGCTCACCTCTGAAAAAAAACTCAAATATGTTAAACTTATTTTTCGTTATATGGCTTCCATATGTATCACAAAAAGTAGATTTGGTAACCTGCCAAAAAACTGTTTTAAATTTGTTAAGTGAAAAAATCTCTTCTAAATCAGTATAAACCCCTAATCCCACAATTCGTCTTAGCGCATAAAACAATTTAATCAAATCTTCAGATTTGGCTCAAACTATTTTTTTTTTCGCCGCTGATCCTCTTGAAAGTACAATGTACATTGAAAGCCAGAACACTCTCTTTCGTATCTTGATAGCCCGAGGGCCACTTTCGGCCCGGCAGCGAGGCGGCGAAGGTGAGTTGACCCCAATTTCTCATAGTCGCTGGCTAGAGCGATAGTCAAAGTCTGTGAAATTGGCCATGTCAGCAGCTTTTTGGCCAGCTGGCATTAATGTCGCTTTAATTGATTCCTAATTGCCCGACGACTTTCTACGCAATTTGCAGCGCCTTCAACTGAAGTGGGCTGCTAATCGGCTAAAGAATCTTACGCTTAAGCCTTTTGGGCCACGTGCCGGCAGCAGCAGCAGCAGCTCATCAATATTGACCGGTTTTTTTATTTTTATTTTTATTTTAAGTTTTATTTGTTTGAGCGGAGCGGGTTACGATGAGTACCCCGGACCAGTACCTCGGACCAGTTGCTGCCTCCACCTCCGCCTCCAAAGCTGTGTGCATTGTGTGCCAAAAACTAGTCTATAAGCGCGCCACATGACACTGACCTCACCTACTAACGGAACCAGCAGCATTGGCGACGAGGAGGAGCAGCAGCAGCAGCGGCAGCAGCGGCAGACGGTAGACACGATCTGAGACTGAGTCTCACTCTGACACAGCTCGAACTCGAGCCGGTTGAACTGACGAAAAACAGAAAACAAAAAAAAAAACAAGTTTATCCACATCCCCAACAGACACCACGACTCGCCGCAGCCTCACAGCCTCTCATGAACTTTGCGACGGCTGCTTTTTTTTTGCTGCTGTTGTTGTTGTTTTTGGTGTCTTTTATCAAACAATAACTGGCAGTGGACGTGCCACCTGAATGTGAACCTGGTCTCGGGGGCAGGTTGTCCAGGTTGTTGTTTGCTGCCGCTGCTGGTTGAACCAGAAAGTCAGCAACGGCAACTTCTGGATTAGGTCAAGGATTGGCGCTTTGGCCGACATTGACTCGTTGTTGTTGTTTGGGCCTGGTACCGGTAGTTCAGTACCTGTTCTAAAATAAACAAAACAACAACTAGTTGCTGCTCTTGTTGTTATTGTTGTTATTGCTGTTGTTGTTGTTTTGTTTGTTTCGTTTCGGTTATCAAAATCAACGTGGAAAACATGTTTGTGTTTTTTTTTTGTCTCGAGATTCTGGAACTGGTAACACAAACTGAAACCGAAACTGATACCAAAACTGGACTATTCATTCACAGCTGATGATGGATTCTGGTTAGGGCAGCCGGGCAGGGCGGCTCTTCTGAATTATAACTCTATTTAATTGCTGTAAACAAAACACAAATTGAGCGCCAGTTTTTATTGTTGCCAATTTCACTGATTCACCGGATTTAGTTGGAAATCACTGCGAATTATATTCTTAGTAATCTATTGTTCTCGCCTGGTAAAATAATAAAATTTTAATTTAAATACACATTTTCACACATTGCATTTCTTTTATAAATTATATACAAAATTTATATTATAGATTAAAAAATTTAAAAAAAAATTAGTAATTTTTCACAAATATATTGGATTTTGACAGTTATTAAAAAATTTAAAAAAGTAAATTTTTCAATAAAAAAATTAATTAAGTTGATTAAATTGAATTAATTGATATTAAAAGTAAACTTTTTAAGCAAGCAATTTAGTTTTATTTTCAACCCTTTTTTCCCTTTTAGAATAAATTGGCAACAACAGGTGGAAAGAAGCAGAAACAGCGTTGACAGCGCTGCTTCACATCAGCTGCTGCTGCTGCTGCCGTTTCTTTCCACCTGTTGCTGCTGTTGTTGTTGATGTTGCTGCTGTTGTTGTTGATGTGATGAGTTATGCAGTTACACGTTTGACATTTGCGAAGGAGTCAAACTAGTTCGACGGGCACGTGTGCAGCTTTTGTTTGCCCCGTTTGATCGTCCGTCCGTCCGTCCGTCTGTCCCTCTGTTTGTCTGCCTGTTTCCCTCTGCTTATTTCGTTTCGTTTCTGTTTCGGTTTCTGTTTCGGTTTTTGTTTATGTTTGTTGGCATGTTTGTTCGTTTGCAAATTGTTCAACTCAACAACAACAACAACAACAACAATAACAGCTCATTGGATTATCGACTCATCGGCTCATCATTGGGGAAACCGCCGCCGATTTGAACCCGTTCCAATTACGTTCCGTTCACGTTTAGTTTTGGAGGCACGACCCACCTGCCAAATGCGAACGTGCCTGCCTGTACCGTTATTTTTATGACAGTTTTTTAGGATATACATTTCTAGTATTTATTTATTATTTATTCTGATCAAGATTTGTATGTGATTTTTTGGCTGCAGCTTCATTTTGGGTTTCATTTCAGATTGAGAAAACGTTTTTTTATAATATCCACTATGAATTTATGAATAGATTATAATGATTGATGATTGGGCGAGTTCATATCGATAAAACATATTGCGAACCCAGAATTTAAAGACCTAAAAAGCTCAACTTACAGTTAAATTTCACTAAGATTAAGTGACTTCTGGATGAAAATATGTTAAGAGCAGCAAATTTATCCAACTTTAAATCGATCATTTTTGTTATTTTTTTTTAGATATACATATATCAACCCGATTTTAAAAAAGTCTACGTTTATGTCATATTAAAATCACTAATTTTAGTTTTTTAATTTTTTCAAAATATTTGTTAACTTAAAAAAAAAGTGTAGTATAATCATTAATTTTTAATTTTATAATAATTTGATTATTTTGTTAAATTTTTAAATTTAATATTTAACTAATATTTTTAAAATCTTTTAATTGCAGTTAATTACAACAATAAAAGAGCTAGTTGTTACCCGAGTTCCTTAGTGCCATAAAATGCAATATTGAAACGACAACGACAACCACAGTAACAACAACAACAACAAACAACCACATCTACAGCAACAACCACAACAACAACAACAAAATCTACAACAACAAGTGCCTTCAATTCAAAACGTGATAGTGATATTAATAATGTTTATATACTCGTAACAACAAAGCTTGCCACAACAACAACAACAATCTACAACAACAACTACGAATGCCTTCGCCATTTGCCTGCATCAACAACTCAAGTTCAAAGTTCAAAGTCTTCCCCCATTAAATTGGCAAATCAAATTCTAGTTAAGTTCAAATTTTGACTGCAGCTAGTGGAGTCCAGTTGCCGCAGGATCAAGTTGCACATATAATGTCCACATCCACGGCGACGACGAGCGTGATCACCTCCAACGAACTGTCGCTGTCCGCCCACGCCCACGCGCACGGTCACGCCCATAGCCATACACACACACACTCGCTGCACACGCACACACACCCACACACGCACACGCACACACATCGCCTGGGCGTCGGTGTGGGCGTGGGAGTCGGTGTCGGCGTTGGTGTGGGAGTCGGCGGCCATCTGAGCGACGCTTCACTGTCACCGATCCAACAGGGCGCCAACATAGTCGCCAGCAGCAACAGCTCACCGCTCGGCCAGAACGGCGTACCGCTGCTAACCACAATGCACCGCTCGCCGGACAGTCCCCAGCCGGAGCTGGCGACCATGACGAACGTGAATGTCCTGGATCTGCACACAGACTCCTCCAAGCTGTACGACAAGGAGGCGGTCTTCATCTATGAGACGCCCAAGGTGGTCATGCCGCCGGACAATGGCGGCGGCGGCGGCGGTAACGGCGGACCCGGCGGTGGCGGCGGGCCTGGCTCGAATGGCGGCCACGACGATGGCCAGGTGATAGATGCCCGGATCGCCGCACAGATGGGCACACAGCATCTGGCCGCGCAGCAACAGCAGCCGGAGCACCAGCCGCTGGCCAAAATCGAGTTCGATGAGAATCAAATTATACGGGTGGTGGGCCCCAATGGCGAACAGCAGCAGATCATCTCGCGGGAGATCATCAACGGGGAGCACCACATCCTCTCCCGGAACGAGGCCGGCGAGCACATACTGACGCGCATCGTCAGCGATCCCTCCAAGCTGATGCCGAACGACAATGCGGTGGCCACCGCCATGTACAACCAGGCCCAGAAGCTGAACAACGAGCACCAGGCCGTCTATCAGACCTCGCCGCTGCCCCTGGACGCCTCCGTGCTGCACTATGGCAACGACAATGTGATCAAAACGGAGGCCGAGATCTATGAGGATCACAAGAAGCATGCGGCAGCCGGCGGTGGTTCGATCATTTACACCACCTCCGATCCGAACGGTGTCAACGTGAACGTCAAACAGCTGCCGCATTTGGCGGGTGTGCCGCAGAAACTGGACCCGGAACTGTATCAGCCGGACAAGCACATCGATCTGATCTATAACGACGGCAGCAAGACCGTCATCTACTCCACCAGCGATCAGAAGGGCCTGGAGATCTACTCGGGCGGCGATATTGGCAGCCTCGTCTCCGACGGTCAGGTGGTGGTGCAGACGGGCTTGCCCTATGCCACAACCACCAGTGCCACGGGTCAGCCCGTCTACATTGTTGCCGACGTTGAGGAGCATTTGCAGGGGTGAGTCAATCGAACAGATAATCTTATAGATAGAATATATATATTTATTGCTAGAACACATCAATTTTATTCAAGTGGTTAATTGGATAAGCCAGATTGTTTTGGGAGATGTGATATGTCCTGGGGTCTATTTGTGAATGATTAACTTAATTTAATGACTATCCATTAATTAATGCATAGCTCCATATTTTAAACATCAATAACTTTGTGAAAACTGAACCGATTTTGACGTTTGATGGCATTTTGGTCATTATTTGTCTCATAGATTGATTCTACATTCAAAATATACTCATTTTTGAAAATAAAATTTTTTGGGATTTTTTGTAAAAAAAAGCGTGTACCCCCCTTGTTAATTTTCGAAAAAATTTTTTTTCAAAATTTAGAATTTTGAATTTCTATTTTTAATTGATTGTATTTGTCATAATTAGCATAAAAAACAACATTTAAGCCGATTTTGAGGTGGTCAAATTTTTGGTCAAAAATCATGCCAAAATCGACAAAAATTTTGACATGTAAAGCTCTTGGAACCATAGCTCCCATATTTCAAAATCCCATAACTTTGTCAAAACTGAACCGATTTTGACGTTTGATGGCATTTTGGTCATTATTTGTCCAAAATATTGATCCTACATTTAAAATTTACTCATTTTTGAAAATAAAATTTTTTGGGATTTTTTTGTCAAAAAAGCGTGTACCCCCCCTTGTTAATTTTCGAAAAAAATTTTTTTTCAAAATTTAGAATTTTGAATTTCTATTTTTAATCGATTGTATTTGTCATAATTAGCATAAAAAACAACATTTAAGCCGATTTTGAGGTGGTCAAATTTTTGGTCAAAAATCATGCCAAAATCGACAAAAATTTTGACATGTAAAGCTCTTGGAACCATAGCTCCCATATTTCAAAATCCCATAACTTTGTCAAAACTGAACCGATTTTCATGTTTGATGGCATTTTGGTCATTATTTGTCTCATAGATTGATTCTACATTCAAAATATACTCATTTTTGAAAATAAAATTGTTTGGGATTTTTTTGTCAAAAAAGCGTGTACCCCCCCTTGTTAATTTTCGAAAAAAAATTTTTTTCAAAATTTAGAATTTTGAATTTCTATTTTTAATCGATTGTATTTGTCATAATTAGCATAAAAAACAACATTTAAGCCGATTTTGAGGTGGTCAAATTTTTGGTCAAAAATCATGCCAAAATCGACAAAAATTTTGACATGTAAAGCTCTTGGAACCATAGCTCCCATATTTCAAAATCCCATAACTTTGTCAAAACTGAACCGATTTTGACGTTTGATGGCATTTTGGTCATTATTTGTCTCATAGATTGATTCTACATTCAAAATATACTCATTTTTGAAAATAAAATTTTTTGGGTTTTTTTTGTCAAAAAAGCGTGTACCCCCCCTTGTTAATTTTCGAAAAAAAATTTTTTTCAAAATTTAGAATTTTGAATTTCTATTTTTAATCGATTGTATTTGTCATAATTAGCATAAAAAACAACATTTAAGCCGATTTTGAGGTGGTCAAATTTTTGGTCAAAAATCATGCCAAAATCGACAAAAATTTTGACATGTAAAGTTCTTGGATCCATAGCTCCCATATTTCAAAATACCATAACTTTGTCAAAACTGAACCGATTTTGATGATTGAGGGCATTCTGATCATTATTTGTCTCATAGATTGATTCTACATTCAAAATATATTCATTTTTGAAAATAAAATTTTTTGGGATTTTTTTGTCAAAAAAAGCGTGTACCCCCATCTTGTTAATTTTCGAAAAAAATTTTTTTTCAAAATTTAGAATTTTGAATTTCTATTTTTAATCGATTGTATTTGTCATAATTAGCATAAAAAACAACATTTAAACCGATTTTGAGGTGGTCAAATTTTTGGTCAAAAATCATGTCAAAATCGACAAAAATTTTGACATGTAAAGTTCTTGGATCCATAGCTCCCATATTTCAAAATACCATAACTTTGTCAAAACTGAACCGATTTTCATGTTTGATGGCATTTTGGTCATTATTTGTCTCATAGATTGATTCTACATTCAAAATATACTCATTTTTGAAAATAAAATTTTTTGGGATTTTTTTGTCAAAAAAGCGTGTACCCCCCCCCTTGTTAATTTTCGAAAAAAAATTTTTTTCAAAATTTAGAATTTTGAATTTCTATTTTTAATCGATTGTATTTGTCATAATTAGCATAAAAAACAACATTTAAGCCGATTTTGAGGTGGTCAAATTTTTGGTCAAAAATCATGCCAAAATCGACAAAAATTTTGACATGTAAAGCTCTTGGAGCCATAGGTCCCATATTTCAAACTCTCATAACTTTGTCAAAACTGAACCGATTTTCATGTTTGATGGCATTTTGGTCATTATTTGTCCAAAATATTGATCCTACATTCAAAATGTACTCATTTTTGAAAATAAAATTTTTTTGGATTTTTTTGTCAAAAAAATGTGCTGCAATCAAGAACTTTTTAAACTTTTTTAATAAACGAGCGATTATTAGATCAATAATCATTTATTCGCAATTAAACATTATCAATAAATTGAGTGATCAAAACTTCAAATACTTTTCGATTCTGTTCAAACATTGAGAATATAACTGGGATATAGTCTTATAATGAAATGGTTTATTTAATTTCTCGCATGTTCGAGCTGTGCAAATGCCAGCCCACATTTTATCATAAATCTTGGCTAATTGTCGCCGCATATTTGGGCCCACAGCAGCAAGGCTGCAAACAGCAACATCAGCAGCAGCAGCAGCAACAACATCTTTATTGCCATTAATAATCAGTTGGTGCACTGAGAGAAAAACCACCCATTATTGTTTTTAATTAAATGAAGTGCAAATGTCGCCAAAATTGGGCAAAGCAGGAAATTTCTTTAAAAAATTTGTAAAATGCTCTTATTTCAAAATCGTTTAAAATGTTTGCAGAAATTCTAAAAAGAAAATAAAAGTATCAATAATTATTTTATTTTCCTTATTTTTTCTTTAATTTATTTTATGTTATTTTTCTCTGAGTGTGTTGTTGTCCTTTTTGGTTCAAATGTTTCGTCATTTGCATTTCTCATGCATTTGAATTAACCGCTGTCCGTTTTACTGTTAATTATTGCGATAGGCAACAAACACTAACAAGAGCAACAACCAACAACAACAACAACAACAGCAACAAGCAACAACAACAGCAACTAGCAACGCCAGCGCATTCCCCCCTATTTTAACCATGGCCAAACATTTGGCGACCAAGTGCAATCGCCGGCAATCCTCAGTCCCCATTCCCAAGGGGAATGACAGCTTCCGTTGTAACTGTTTCTACTATACGTTATTGCAACAACAGCAACAACAGCAACAACTTTGGCATTTGGCGTGCATCGAATCTGCAAGTAGGCGAGAGGCTAATAATACACAGCCAAAGAGCCAGCCGCAGCCGCAGCCGCAGCCTCCACGCGGATGTGCCACAGCCTCGGTTGCAGCCTCGCTCAGCCTGGCAATTCATTTTGGAGCAGCCGCCGCCATCGTCGTCGTCGTCGTCATCATCATCATCGTCGAGCTTTTGGTATGCGCAAGTAATAAAAATTTGGATATAAATTAATCTAATAGAGAACCGTTACGACTCGAATGCGGTGCGGCTGCGTGGCACCTCGAGCAAGGTGCTGCCCGTTGCACGCTGCACGCTGCACGCTGCACGTTGCACACCAACTAAGTCATCGTCACAACTGAATCTGCATGCCAGCTGCAACAACAGCAGGGGCAGTCAACGGGGGCAGCTCCTTCTCCTTTTCCTACTCCTTCTGCCTCTCCTTCTGCTTCTGCTTCTAATGCCACATCGATGGTCATCCTGTTATAGCCGCCTCAGCTGCAGCTCGCCATGCATGTTGCATGCACGCCAAGGTCCATAAATAACGACAAAATTGCGTTTCCGCATATGGACGCCGCGGACGCTGCGGACACCGTGGCGGACACCTCTGTGTTGGTGGACCCGTTGGACTCTGCGGACGCCTCTGACGTTTGGCATGCTGTTTGACCAACGCGCCGAAGACGCTGGCTCCAAACACGTTGATGGCATTGCCGTTGCTGCTGCCGCTTGTTGCATTCTAACAAATGCGCCACATTGACCACATCGCCTGGCCCGGCCCGGCCACAACCTCAGCCTCCATTTGCCTGCAACGCTTTGCGTGTTGCTGCTTTCCTCGCATGCTGTACAGTTGGCTTTTTTTTTGTTTTTGGCCTTCCTTGATATGTGTTCAAGGCAATACATATTTCTTTTTTTTTTAACTTTTTGGCTTATTGCGATAGCCTAATTTTGGCTAAAGTTTTTTAAAGTCAGCAAAAAAGGGTGTGCTAAACTAATGACTAAAATATAAATATTAAATATAATATTATCTTAAACCATTCATTCAAAAACATAAAAATACTTATCCATACATTTTTTTTATCATTGATTTGATTACTTTGAATTTTTTTTTAAAGTTTTATATATTAGCGTTACGATAATTCCATTATAAAGGTTTTCTTCACCGTATAACTGGAATATAATTTAAAGTACAAATTCATCTTAAATTTTTTACAGGGTATTTATCAGTCTTAATTAAAGGGTGCTTTTTAGGCAAGATTCGATGCATATAATTTGATATGCATGTATTTCCATTTTATATGTAATACAACAAATTAGTTTTAGAAAAAAGCCATTACAGGGTATCTGCAAGCCAAGCAACGTAAAAGCAATATACTCATGTATAATGCAAGCACAATTTTACATAAATATTCACCACTTGGTGCTTAATATGTGTTATAAGTTACTTAAATTCGGTTACAGGGTATTTATATTTCATATTATTAATAGAATATAAATCAATCCAGTTCATTAATATTAATTTATTATATTGTAATATAAATCTATTCTCAATTATATATCTAGTGATCAGTATGATCGCTTGATCGTTGCTTATACAAGCACTCAAACTCGTTACAGGGTATCTGCTACTCGCATATGCCCATCACTCGCGTTTAGATAGCTACTGCTAAGCCGCATGCTGCACATATCAACTGTCCGTCTGCGTGCATCAGCCAGCGTTGACCTTTGCTGCGCAGTTATCGTTGTTGTTGTCGTTGTTGTCGCTTTTAGCATTAACTGCAAATCCTTTCCCCCAGTGCCTGTCACCACATATCCTCAGGTCCTCCTGCGTTCGCATAAACTAAGCTGCTTACATGCGACTACACTGCACTGCATGTTTTGGAGCTGAATTCGCTTCGCATTCGAAAGAGCTTTGCATGCTCTATGAAATGTCAAGGCGCAGTGACGAAAGCTCTGCTGATCGATTCGCCTGAAGCGCCAGCAGTTTTATTGCCCACATTATTCGGTTGAGTGCAAAAGCAATGCACGATTATAAAGAAGCATAGATTGGATTATTTATTGCTTAGATGCTATAAAAACCGATTTTATGCAGTTTTTTTTCATTAAAAGCGTATTGTGCAATCGACATGCATGTGGGAAAAAAACATAATATTTGTCTTTAGGTTTCTTTGATGTTAATTTTCAAATTGAATTAACGAGCTGATCTCCAAAGGCTAAACACCTGTGCTGTGAACAAGGCAGGCAAGAGAGTAAAGTGTAGGTAAAGTGAGCGCTTAAGATTTGTATATTTTTCAATATTTTCTTTATAAAAGAAGTTGATTTGGAAATATTTAAATTTTAAAAGAATATAAATCTTAAATTGCGTTTATGTAAAATACACTATTTAAATTTTACAAGATGGGAACTCTTATTTCTTCATAAATATCTTTTGTACTTTTTATAAATAATGGAAGAGTGTAAAAACAAAGCTTCATAAAAGTTGAATTCTAAAATTGACAAATTTTTTCTTAAGATTTTGACTCCTTTTTTTGCATTTACATAAATAAAATTTAAATGTTGTTATTGTAATTTTCTAAAATTACAGTATTTAAGCCTATTTAACTATCAACAGCTCAATTAAACACATTTCGTTTTTAGAGTATTTGCTTTTGTTGGACAGTGTAGTATTTTTTTTTTTATCATGCGGAAACCACAAAAAATGTATTAAAATGAATTGCACTTTATGAAATTTCCATATATAAGGATGCCCTTCAAGACAGCCTTCCTTGTGGGGCGTTCGCGGTCACACACTCGCACACGCACTGGCACACACACTTACACACACACACACACACTTACACACACTGTCCGGCAGGCACACCTCATTTATTAACTTACTTTCACTTTAGTGATCATATTAAATTTCCGAGCTGCAAAACATATTTTTGCCTGGTATTTTGTTTTTTTCCCCCCATTTTTTTTTTTTATTCAATTTTTATTTTTATTTTATTTTAATATGACATTTTAGTCACGATAAAAACACGCCCGTGTGTGCGAGTGTGTGTGTGTACAGTGTTGGTCAGCAGTTTGCTGACACCTTTGTTGCCGCAAGTAAACAGTGACTGTCTTAAATTGTTTAACCCATAAGCGCATTTGTTATTGCATTGTATTTTGTTATTCGATTTGACTTTGCCCCTAACTACCCTGATTGATAATATTTCAGTGGGTTTATTATTGTCACAGACACACACACACACCCATCGGAAATGGAGCACTTATATTTCAATGTACATTCTGTCGGCATATTAGCTTTATCAAAAGCTTTGTACTGCAGATCTTTTATATAAAAACAGAAATTATAATTATAATTCAATTGTAAGTTTATATTAATCTTTATCTAAATCTTTAAAGCTTTTAAGCTGCTTAGTTTTCACTGCTGATCAGCAGTAGGTTTATCATAGCTTTTAAACGAACTTTAAGATAAAAGAGACTGAGTTTAATTTAGAGTGACATAAGCTAGTTAAATTTTTGTATCTTTTATTTAAATTTTGCAAAATTACTTTTCAAAATTATTCCTTTGTTAAGAAAGAAACGAATTAACTTAATATTTCAATTTGTAAGCTTAACCTGGCCTCTTGTATATAATTTATTCCCAGAGCTTTAAGGCTTTAAAATTTAGTGGAGCTTAAAAGCTTTTACATTGACATACAAAAGGGAATTTGTTAAGCTTGTAGAACAGTTAAGAGTGAGCTTTAATTATTTCTTTTAAATAATGTCTAGCGAGTCCTGCGCTTTAGCTGCGATCAGTGATCAGTGCTGCGCTGATCGGCAGCTGTTATCAATGCGCCATGATCAGTTGAAAGGGCAACTAAAGTTCGGCGTGCAACGTGTGACGTTTGTTATTGTTTTGCTCTTTGTATATTTTGTTGTTATTTTTCTCGTCTCATTTTTATTATTATTAATATTAAAGGTGCAACAGCGTTTGGACATTTTGATACAAAAACAAACCTGTTCACCTGCGCAGTCTACCTGCAGCAGCAGCAACAACAACAACAACAACGATGTAGAGCGAGACAAGAAAGAAACATGTTAACACAATTCAACGTCGTACGCTTTCGACTGTCGTTTGTCGTCAGTTGTTGTTACTGTTGTTGTTGTTGTTGTTGTTGTCTCTGCTGCTGCTGCTGTTATACTCCACTTCTTCACTTCTCCACTTCGCCACTTCTCCACATCGTACATTGTGAATTGGCGCTACAAGTTTATCGAACGCTCAAAGTGGTTTTCAGTTGATATCGAAAAGCCACAAGGTCGACAACAGCATCAAGTTTATATATATATATATATATATACACATATATATTTTTATTCTTTGCCGATTTCTTTCAATAACTGAATTCGTATCAGTGCCCGAGCTTAACTCACAACGTTGCCAACGCCGCGTCGCGCAAGCCAAAAGAGCAAAGAATAAATCAAAAGCTCCGATAAAGCTAAAGATAAAGAACGAAAAACAAAAGAAAATAATAATAGTAAACACAATGTGCTTTAATTATAGTTTCAATTACAATACCAAACGGGCGACATGAGCGCGAAAGCACCGCGGCCAGAATTAGTTGTAGTGCTGGAAGCAGAAGCAGCAGCAGCAGAAGAAGAAGATCGTATAACAGATGCGAGCGCGCGCACGCGCTCTTCCCATTTGCATTCAATTAGTGTGCTACAATTGTAACGGTGAATCGTAACTGCATCGTAACACAATGCAGGATGCCAGCAGCAGCTATGCCATATCCTACACGGACTGGATAGCCGAGTCACGGTATTAAAAACAGCTGACGGCGGCGTTCATGTGCTTAAGGATCTCAACCACCCACTCGACAGTTGATATGCGTACGTGCGTGCGTGTGTGTGTGTGTGTGTATAACATAATAGTGTAATGCTGTAACGCTGTTATATGAAAAGCTCTTAGGCTAAAGCTTTTTATTTGCCTGCGGCGTGCGCGCACTCTCTTCAAAGCGCGCGCTCTTGCTAACTCTCTCTCCCTCTCTCATCCACTGTTCGTCGCTCTGCATTTTTTCAATATGGCCGCTGTCGTATGCGTTCACTGCGGCTGATGCTGCGGCTGCTGTTGTTGTTGTTGTTGTTGTTGTTATTTTCGTTGTTTTTGTCGTTTCGTTTTTTTGGCTTTTATGTCTTTTCTGTAGCTGTTGATAATATTGTAGTAATTAATGCGATACGAATGAGAAATTTATGGCCCCCACGCCCGAAAAAAAAACCAAGAAAAAAAAACCAACAACAAAAAAATTAAATAAACGCTGGCGGCTTCGCTTTAGCCACGCTCGACCCATCGACATTTATTTGGAGAGTCTTCTTCCTCTTTCATCTCTCTTACGAAAAATCCATTTGCATAAAATATAAGCATGTAAATGCGAATGCTTAGACCAAAAAACAACAACAAAAAACAAGTGAGAACATTGCAGTCGGGTATAACCAACGGCACAATACTCGCTAAAGCTAAAATAACAACTTAAAACAATCGAAACACATATTGATCCTTTGATATAAATGTTATAGCTAAAAAATCTCAACAATTCCTAGCTTCAATACAGACGGACAGCCAGACGTACATTTTACAAACCCAATAGACTCTTTTTCGCTTCGTGAACGAGTATCACAAACACAAATGTGAATTTTCCAATTGGAACTCTCGTTTCCAATCAGAGGCGCGGCGCAGTCGAAAATGTTTCTCACAGTCGGCGGCGATTGTGGTCCTGGTCAAAAAAGGATGCGCGCATTATGGACAAATTAATGGACCTAGGCTCGCCGTTGTTATTGTTCTTATTGTTGTTGTTGCTGTTGTTGTTGTTGCTGCTGCAGAAATGCGCAAGAAACCGCGCGAAGGGCGAAGGGCTGGCCAGGGGGTAGGATATTGCGTACGCAACCCGAAGGATTTTTGTTGTTAAAATTACGTATGTCTCTTCGTTTTATTAATGGCATCCGCAGCTTTGCGACACGCAACGGCCAGCCGGGTAAGGGGGGAAGAGGGGGTTGAAAAAATAAAGTTTTTTCTTTTTGTTGATTAACGTCAGCCCGGCCCGGCATATTTACCTGATATTTATGCAAATGAAGCGACAACTGCCCAGAAGGGGTTGCTATCCGCTGAAAGCGAGTGTCCTAAGCGCCGGACACGGACACAGACACAGACACGGACACGGATACGGACAGATACCGAAGAAAGAGGTGCGATGTCCAACGTTGAGAAACAATGACAAACAACAATTGTTCGAGCATCCATTCGACCGTAGCAAATGCTAAGACATTGGGCCCGTACGGTCCATGTGAAACGGCGGGCCGATGTGAATCCTTTTTATCGCGCAGGCTACTCCTAGCTGAAAGCATTATGCAAATCAGCGCTTTGTGCGCCCAAAGAAAAGGGTCGCCTTGGCAATCGGACGCTGTCCGAGCTGCCGGCTATTGTCTACTTACCTCTCGGGCCTGCCACAAATATCAATTATGATCTAACGGTCGCGTCTCGGGATGCGACTCGACCAGCAGCAGCAGCAGCAACAGCAGCCTGCTGCATTTACCGGTTTTGTTTTTTTGCGCCAAAGATTTAGCTGGGCACCTTGCCTCGGCCTCGCCTCGGTTCGCCTTGGCTTCGCTTGCCCCTGGGCTGGCACTTCCCAGGCTCGATACCACAGAGTACGGCCCCTTTAAGCTTTCAGGTGTTAATGCGCTGCATGTGCCAAAAACAAAAAAAGAAGTCAATCCACAGGGTTGCCACCACGATTAGGGTTGTTCGCCAAAACAAAAAACAAAACTGAGAAAACTGCAAACTTTTGCGCTACTTGTTGCTTTGAGACCACCCCCTGGGCGGTGTGCTAATGAAGTGTTTGCCTAATCACAGGCTCTGCAGAGGCGCACACAATGCGCGCACTTAAATTCAGCACAAAAGCTCGCAACTGGCCTGGGAACTTTGTAATTAGCGGACCACTTGCAGTGACGGACAAGGCGCCCGAGCAGGGATCAAGCGATCCCGATCCCTGCTCGGGCGCCGCTTTGGACTCAAGTGCTAACACAAAGCTGATGTCGCTTTGTTGGCTTAATTGTTGTTGCTGGTATTTTAACAGCATTCATCTAATGGCGCTAATAGCGCTAAACGAATCAATTTTAGTTTGGTTGATCGCCGTTCACTGATTGAAACAAAAATAAAAAAAAGCTCAAAAGCTGCCGCACAGAGTTACAGCACACACACAAACACACACACACACACGCACAGCTTGCTGGCCAAATTTGTTATGTAAATAAATGCTAATGGGGCACGCTCGACTGGCAAACTGCACGCACATGAACGCGGTCCCGCTGCCGCTCCCGCTCTCTCTCTTCTCCTGGTGTCCCTTTGCTTAACGAACGCTACCCTTCCCCGTTAGACGCGGCGCCAGCAGCTATAGCCTGGACGCACAGCAACCCACTCACCAACACCAACACCAACAACACCTCCAGCAGCAACAACATCATCATCATCAGCATCAGCATCAACAACATCATGATCATTATGGCTATGAGCCGGCCAAGGACGAGGCACTGCAGCCATTGCAGCACCTGCCGCTTACCGCCGCTGGGCTCATGCAATCGGTGGCCGCCGAGATTCAACTGAGCGAACAGCATGCAACACAAACGCCACCGCCGCCGCCGCCGCCTCCACCGCCAACTTCCGCGCACGCCTCCCCCTCAGCCAACTATGCTGTCTACAGCTACTACAGAGATGTCGATGTGGATGTCGATGCTGAGCGGGAGGAGCAGCACAATGCCAGGGCACAACAGCAACTTCAGCAGCAACAACAACAACAACAACAGCTCGTGTGGAGGTAAGTGCCCGGAATTGGGTTGGTCTCGTGTGTGTTCCTTGGCTTCGTGGAAAAGCGCGTCGGCACGTAGCCAGCGGCATCGGTCGGCGCTTCCGAAAATCGAGTTATGAAATGGCTTCTGTGCTGGTTTCCCAACGTTTCGGTCTCTTTGCTCTGACTGCTCTGCGGCCCGGCCACTGGCCAGCGGACGTTCTGTTTTCGTTGTACCCTAACGAAGTGGCGAAGCTAAACTATCTCAGACAGCTTGTCACGGCGTGAACTATACCTATTTAGTACCGTGGCTAATTATGTACTTGACAACAAAGTCTTTAAGATTGTTTCACATTTTAATAAGTTTTACATTCTCACATTTAATAAGAACGAAAGTTTTCTGAAAATTTGTAAACATTTGCTAGGAAAACCTTTTACCTTTTTAAATATATTTTTAAAACAATTTTTCTAAATTCACTTTTCTAAATTTTTGCGCTATAAGTAAAAATATATTTGTTTTAATTTTTTGTTTATAACATTTTTTTTAATATACTTTTTTTTATATACTTTTCTTGCTATGATTTTTTTATCTTTGGAATGATTTATATTCTTTTATGTTCCATGATCACATTATTCACCAAAATCGTAATAATATCTATTGAACAATTATTAATATTATCCCTCATTATATTATAACTTAAGTTTTGATCCGCAGTGGCAGTGATCAGCTACATCAGTTACATTGATTAACTCTTTTCTTCATAATATTTTTGTCTCAATTTGATCTCTCCGTCTCTCTTTTCATGCCTTAGTTGTCAATTGATTGCTTTAAATGGTTCCTCTCCTAACTGATTATATAGTCACATTATCTATTCCTGCAGTCTGTGTCTTCTTCTGTGCTAATTGATCGCTTAATTCTACACCACGTGTTCGCTTTGGCAAAGATTCTTAATAATTTGCCCATTGTCTGTGAGGGTATTTTCAGTTTGCGGTGTCTCACAACATGTTCCTTTCAATTCTTGTTTCTTGTTTGTGTGCTTTAGTTGTTGTTGTTGCTGTTGTTGCTTTTTTTCATTTTTAATATCAAGTTCAGGTTGAGGCTGTCGAAACTGTAACGGGAGGCGAACGGCGAGCACCGCTAAGGGGGCATGGAAAAGGTCGTTGCGGCTGGCACTTGGCTTAGAAACACAATTAAATGACAGTTTTAGCGTTTTCCCTGCCGTCGTGTGTGTGTGTGTCGCATCTAATAAATGTTTTCTTCGTTTTTGGCATCTACGTGTTCTACACGAGCTGACCCTAAAAACGGGCGGCCAGAGCCCAGTCTCAAAAACCCAGCTAGAAGAACACACAAATGTAAAAATAAATAAAAAAAAACTTTAATAAACATATCGCATTACGAAAATGTTTTTTAATAGCGAAAAATGTTCTGCAGAACATTAAAAAAAAACGCTGAATAAAAAAAAAAACAAAACAAAATGTTGCCATGTTTCATGTCCAAGTGCGATGTCCGTGCGCCGGCCTTAACCTCACATTAAATGACATGTCGTGGAATTCGGGTGAAATCGGGCACGACGGGCGCTCTTGTTCTGCAGCAATATACGGCTGTCTACCCAATGCACAGACAGACACACACACACACACACACAGATACACATCGTAGATACAAATGTATCTCGCAATCACAAAAGCTTTGCCAAATGGCAGCTGCTCGATGAAGAAATTGCGACATTTGTTCTCATTTCTTGTTGTTTGGAGGGCTTTTAATGGTCTGTTTCTCAAAAAGAATTATTATGAAAATGGCAACATAAATATGTGCTTGAGTAGTAGTAATATAAAGCTATAGTGTATGCCTGATAAACAATAAAAGATTTGTTGATCTTGCCTAACTTTTCAGCTGTCCTGTGAGTGTATTTGTACATTTTATGAATTCACTTTATTCAGCTAGTATGAATATAAATATTCAGATATTTTAATTTATATTTAATAACAATTCTTGATTATAACCAGATAGTTTGATATAGGAAGCAAAGGTTGGTAAACAATTCGTAGTATAAAACTTTTTGCTTTACAAAAAAATAAATTAAATACTAAATATAAATAGGTTTTGCAACGCAAACTAACTTACTAAAGCTTTAAAGCTATATTGAAAAATGTAGATAAATGTTTTCTAAGTAACCGTTAATTAGGCAACTAAACAACGAAGATGCGGGCTCGAACCCCCAGGGCAAAATTTAAATGATTCACTCAAAACTCTCGCTAGTTAATACCAAAAACAAAAAAAACACAAATAACACTGTCTTAAATTAAACCTTACTTATTTTCAAGTTTTTATTATTCTATATAATATGTAGTACTTTAATATCAGAAAAAAAATTATTTTATGGCATTAGCAGTCGTAAGTAACATAATATATATATTATTTACTACACGCTAATAAAAATTCTACATCATATAACTGAATATACTAAATTTATGTATCTAAATCTGAATAATTGCGCGAAACATTCTAAATGGCATTACAAAGTTACTAGATAAAGTACTTACTTAAATCACATTATTTTCATATCGAATTAAATGTGATATACAAAACTCAGAACTTTTTATATATATATGTATATATATATATATACAATAGCATATCATGTCAAATTTGAGAGCTCATCTGTCCTTACACTTTTGTTTAGCTTCAAGTGTAATCCATAAACCCATAAAAAAAACGTGGTAATTTCCACTTTTATTATCGCAAGATGTGTTTAAGCCAAAAAATAAAAGACTAAAATAAAATTGTATACGTAAACAATTGACGTCATATACACAAAATAAAACATCGCACAACTAGAACTAGTTCTTGGCTGCTGATACATAAATTCTTGAACTTAAATATCTCAGTTTCTGCCGAAGAAGTGACTCAAATTCTGGCCAAATTTGGTTACACACTCGCGACCTTGAGAACGCCAAGGGGAAATACCACAACAAAAAAATTTTAAAAAAATAAATAAAATAAAAAACAAATAATAATAAAAATAAAATGCTTTTAAGTGTGCGTTTTATTTGTCATTGATTTGCAATATTTGTAGGCATTTTACACTGTGTGAGAAAGAGAGAGAGAGAGAGAGAGAGCACAACGCAGCTTGTGATTATTTTCATTGAATGCAATTTGTTTTTATTGTGCAGATATTTGTTGTTGTTGTTGCTGGCTGGCCGAAGACAGGCTGGTTTTTTATATATATATATATTTTTATTTTTTTTTCGAGTCGCTGGATTCGCAGTCCGGGGTAGCTGCAGCTGGAATCTGGTTTGGTTTTCAGTTGTCGTTGCTCCTATTTGGGCGTGTGTGTGTGCGAGTGTGTGTGTGTGTGTGTGTTTGAGTCGATTGGCCAGTTGGTAACAGGTCCAGCTTCAGCTGCAGCTACAGGTGTAGTTGTTGTTGTTGCTGTCTGGCAAATTAGGCGCAGCCAACGGATTAGCTATTGAAAATTGCAATTGCTGCATATTTTGCGCTCTTGATTGTCAGTTTCTGATTGGGATTCGGATATGGGAATATTAAAGAGGGCTCTGAAAAACCGTTAGCACTGATGTGCGACAATTTTAGTGGGCGGCAAATTGCCGGTAATTATAAGTAATTAAGCATTTAATTAAGTTGTTAAACTTTAAACTCATGCAATGCAATCTCTCTCTTTTCCCTCTCTCTCTTTTTTTACTGCTCTCTCTTCTATTGCTATCTCTGTTTATTTTTATTTTTTTTTGCTTTTGTTGTTGTCTTTTTTGCAGCAATGCGAGCAGCGCCGGCAAACTGAATGGCCAGACCACACCTATCGATGTCTCTGGCCTATCGCAAAATGAAATTCAAGGCTTTCTGCTTGGTTCACACCCCTCGTCGTCGGCGGCTACAACCGGCGTTGTGTCCACAACAACAATCTCGAATCAGCAACATCAGCAACATCAGCAACAGCAGCAGCAACAGCAGCAACAGCAGCAGCAGCAACAGCAGCAGCAGCAACAGCATCAACAGCAACAGCAGCCGCCACATCCCAGCGACATTGTAACCATAACCACTGCGGGCGTGGGGAGCGCGGGCTCAATTGTATCCGCTGCAGTGCAACAGCAGCAGCAGCAGCAACAGCAGCAGCAGCTGCTGAGCATCAAGCGTGAGCCCGAAGATTTGAGCAAGGATCCCAAGAATGGCAGCCTGGGCGCCTCAAATGGTGGCGGCTCAGTCATAACGCAAAAGGTAAGAAAAGCTTAAATAAAATGACTAAGAAAAGATTTACGCATTAAATGCTTTAATGGACACGCACGCAAAAACCAAAAAGAGTAGAAACAGCAAAATCCAATTAGATATTAGTTTTGTCTAGGCTTAAAGTTCAACAATTCCATTCACATTTAGCAGCAGCTGCGCCAGCGCACATCCTGCGCGCTCTACTTTGTTTGTCTCAATTAACATGAGAGTGCTGTGATCCGTGTGGCTGTGCTGTTGTATTTGTCGCTGCTGCCGCTCTAAGACCTGCAATTGGTCTGTCAACTGCGCGTGTGAGTGTGAGCAATGAGTATTAGTGGCTGCAGCCAATACGAATCAACGTCGTTTGCTGTTGTTGTTGCTGTTTTTGTCGTTCGTCGCTCGTCGTGGTTCTATTGACGCAAAAGCAATGAGACAACAACAACCACAACAATAACAGCCAGCCAGCAACAACAACAACAACAACAACAGACGCAACTCAGTTTGCATTCTGTTATACACTCAACTTGTTATACACGATCAACGCTACGTCGCTGCTCACTTCGTCAGTGCGTGTGTGTGTGTTTGTGTGAGTGTGTGCGTGCCTGCCTGATTTGTATATTGCGCTCGCTCGCACGCACGCCAGCTGCGCATAAATCTGGCTCATTCGCGCTTAGCGCTTAGCGCTGTTTGCGGGTTCGAGTTGCATGTTGCATGTTCGATGCTGGCTGCTTTATCAATTGCATGCAAAAACCAAAAACAAAACAACATAATGAACAAAACCAAACCATAATTAAATAGCCAGTGATGGGAAATGGCGCGAGTTGTGCAAAAACGAAAACAACAACAGCAACAACAATAAAGTTATAAGCCATAGGCGACAAAAGTTAAGTGCGCACTTCCGGCCCACTGTTGCACACGTTCTTCCTTCGCTCGTTCGATCCGTTCGCGAATCAATGAAAACTATTTTTTAATGCCGCAACGCGCTGCTTGTAACGCCCTGTCCGGCCGCTGCTCATGTCAGAATATGCGACAGCCGCAGAGATTCCAACCATTTTGAACTGATATGCGTGCGCCAGTGTGTGTGTGTGTGTACGTGTTTGTGTGTGATCGAACGTTGGTCCAACTGGCCGACGCAGCGTATGTGTGTGTGTGTGCGCTTGTTTGTGTGTGTTTGTTCGTTCAGGTAGCCGTCGCCGTCGCCGTCGTCGTCGCCGTCGCTGTTGTCATACGTGGAATCGCTCAGTCAGTCGTATCACGCTGTCGGAGTAGGATCGTTTCTGCGATTCGTCTGATTTCTGAGCGTCGCGAATGCTACTTCTGCGCGTAAAAATCTTGTAATGCGAGCGCATCAGCAGCAGCAGCAGCAACAGCAATAACAACAACAACAGCAGCAGCAGTAGCAGATATCAAAGTGTTAACCGTGTTAAAGTGTATTATTATTGTTCAGATTCAGTGATCAGTGCCAATAACCTAGCCGCACAACCCCCAAATCACCACCCCCCCAAATAATTGATACTGCAAAATGTAAGTGTGTGTGTGTGTGTGTGTGAACGAATTTGATATGCTGCTATTTTGCATATTGTGTTATGATATATATATATATATATGATATAGTGCCGCTTGATTGGAATGTGGGCGCCCAGTTGCCCAGTTAGCTAATGCAATCAAACCAGCAACAACAACAAATATTAAGTTTAAAAAAAAAACACCTGCAATCAAAATGCAAACGCGCGCCCAAAAAAAAAGCGAACCACAAAAAAAATGAAACAAAAGCAAAAGCAACAATAAATAACAAATGCACAAATTGAACGAACACGCGCATAAGACAAATACACATAATAACAACAACAACAACAGCTACAACAAACAACAACAAGCTGCGTGTGGGCGTGCAGCAGCTGAGCCGCAACGCGTTGCCTTTCAACGCCCACGCGCGGCGAACAAGTTTGCGCTCTAAGTCTTTTGTTTGGCGCGCGAGAACACAGCAACAACAACAACAACAGCAGCAACAACAGCAGCAACAACAGCAGCAACGCACAGCAACAGCTTGTTGTTGCTTTTTAACGCTTTTTTGCAGATGAGAGTGGGCTTTAGTTGTGCGTGTGTGTTGGTGTGTGTGTGCGAACAGCAAAATATAGAAAAATTCATTGAGCAAAATAATTTTTTAGCTAAATTTAATTGCCTTGTTTTCTTGCTGTCTCGTTTGTTGTTCTGCCCGTTGTTGTTGTTGTTGTTGCTGCCACTTTTCTGCAATTTGCATTGCACTCTAATTTATTGTACATTTATAGAAAAAAAAACAAATTGTATATAAATATTCTTTATTCGCATTACTAGCAAATTAATCGCAATATTTGTCTTCTAAAGCGTATTTGCATAACACGCGTCGTCGCCCAGTTATAAAGTCGAAAGGTTCCAACCACATCGTATAAAACAAATCGCTCGGCTAATTTATGCCACAGAATTTAAATTAAAAGCTGAATAACAAAAATGCAAAACACACATTGAAAAAAATAAAATATGACAAAATGACATAATAAAAAAAAAATGAAAAAAATATTAATGAAAAATTGATATTGCAATTTATTGCAATGCTGAAACTTTAGACCGGAAAGTGTAATCATTAGCCAATAACGCCAAGTAACAAGCAACAACAACAAAGAGGAAAAAAATGGTGCCAATAAACCGCCTGCTGTTAAACTAATTGCAGAAATTGCTGAGAACGCCCAAACGTACGAAAAAAAAGCTGTCGATAAATGTTTTACATATCGTTTATTATTGTTTTTAATGTAACTGACATTACGTTATCTCAATTAATGCTTTAATTAACTGAAATGAACTTAAAGTACACAAGAGACATTACGAATAAGAAGTATGAGTGTTATCGATAACAATTTTAATATCGTTTTCTAACCTTTTTAAGAACTGAAAATCAATTAAATGTCTTAATTCAAGCCCAGATTAAGTGAAAAGCTCAAAATTCAAACTTCAAAAAAGCGATCGATATACATGAAAGAAGGCAAAGGCCGGGAATCGATTACAGATTATCGATTTTAGTTTTAATATCGTTTGCTAACGTTTTCAAGGACTTTAAAATATGCAGAAACTAACTAATTTTAAACTCAATAATAATGAATATATTGCTAAAATTGATCGATTAAAGCCTTATCATTAAATATTTTAATGTATTCCGTTTGTCATTATTCAAAATCAGATAAGCCATCAAATCCAATTCAAATTTACATATTCAAAAAACCAAAAAAAAAAAATGATTCTTAAAAAAACAAAAAATCAAGAAGACAAAAACTATTTTGATAAACTTTGTTCAAATATTCACCTGTTTTCCAAGCAATTGAAACATATAAATCCAATCTTAACTTTACTGAAAAACATGCTATATAGGAATTAACCCAAAGAGCTATTGATATACAATTTATTTTTTCATTTTTTAGCTAACATTTGGCAACTGTTTTAATTATAGCCCAATTTAACTGAGCTTAACTAAAAAAAAAGCCCCTAAACGATGTAAAAAAAACGAGTAAAATTCCCAAAGAAAAAAAGCAAAAACAAAACTATTAAAAAATCATATATAATAATAATGATAATGATAATAATTCTGTATGCTGTATGTATTATTGTTTTGCCTTGGTTTATTTCCGAGAATTAACGATATGCATAAAAATGCCAGCTGAATAGAATCTTGACAAAACGAAGAAAAAAAAAGTTTCACTTTTTATCAACCAAAAGCATTAAAATAGTTAATTGGCTTTATTTAAATTTTCGTCTTCTATTTTTTATTTCTTCCTCATGCATAAATATGTGCCAGAGACAGACCAAAGCGATCTGTGCTTAGCATAATTCTAGCCAATAGCTCAGTTTAGTATGGGTATGCTATATACATATGTATATGTTATATCTGTGTTTAGTTTAGATACAATATCTTATGTGTGTATATGGCATATGCAAAGCACGCTGTTTTATAATAGCACAAGCTAACGAACGATTCCTAAAGTTTTTTATTTTATTTTATTTTTTTTGTTTCTGTGACACGCACAAAAACCTAAACGGAGAAGAGAAAAAAAAACCGAAAAAACGATCGGATCGTTGGCTCAGCTTCAGCTAGCCAAGGCCTTTTCTGACGTTGCACGTTGAGGTTTTTGAAAAAATGCAAATTGATTTTTATGAACAAATTTAATTAGCTCGCAGCTAGAATCTTTGGAGCGACCCCCGCTCCCCGCTACCTAAAATAACCAAAAAATAAAAAAAAATACAAAAATTTAAAACAGACAACAAAAACAAGGCTACTAAATTATACAACAGTCGATTTGTACAAATTTCAATTTTCGATAAACATTATTTGTGTGCCATTTTTTGATTTGACTCAACAAAAAACAAGAGGGGAATTGTATAAAGCTTCTCTTGAAAGGTTCTTGAATCGCTTTGATCTGTCATTTCTTCGGGCAGAATCAGATATTTTTGGCCCATTGTGGCCGCTGGTTTTATGACGTTTTTGATTTCACTTTCTTTTGGGCTGCGTGAAACACTCATCAGTTAAATAAATGTTAATTAAGCGCTAAGACGGGCCATCTAAACAGGGCGTGGCACCTGCCATCGGCCATCATAAGCTGTCGCTGTCCGGCGCGTATCTTTGTATCTTGCAGCTGTATCTGTATCTGTATCTTAGCGTATTACCTCATTTAGCGCGCGCGTCAACAGCGCGAAGAGTCGAAAAACGTTTGACATTTTGGTGCGATCAATAAAATAAAAAAAGCAATGCTAATTAACATATGCACAAATATATATATATATATAGATATGTATATATATATAATTCATTATATACCATATAACCCAGACACACAATGTGTATAAGTTATGTACATTGTGTGTTTTTTTTCTCTCGCATTTTAATTGGTTTCTTTCCACTCGACAACCGACGACTGTTTCGATTTTTATAGCGTTTATTTTTTTATATTTTTTTTAAATTTTTTTTATATTTTACAAACTGTACTTATTGCTGCTTGAAGCTTTATATATTTATGAATCAGCTTTAGCCGTAGAACAGCAGCGTGAAGACAAAAAAAAAAAAAGAAAAAAAAAAGAAAAAAAAAGAACTCGCGATCTTTTGTCACCGTGGTCCATTTTGACCTTCCGCGTTCATAATCAGTCATCAATCAGAAATAAACACTGACCAGCAGTTGTTGTTGTTGTTATTATTATTATTTTCATTGTTGTTGTCTTTTTTATGCGTGTGTGCGATCAATCAATGTAATTCCCTAAACAAATAGTATGGTGAACCAATTCGATACCCTTAAGTAGTATTAAATAGCATTAAAATTATTTGTGCCGGCTTTTAGAATTTAGATTGCGCCTAAGCCAAACACCGCTGATCAGTGCGAGATCAGTCTCGAAAAGGCCTCCTATGAAAAGCGCGCTGATCTAGGCGAGTTTAATTTCGATAAGGTTGCCTCCGAAAGAGTCTGATCTTTGCGTGATCAGAAATTAATTGACTATTATAATTGCATCAATCTATCAAAAATATTGGAAATCACTCTTAGAGTTTCCTTCTGAAGGCCAACTGATCAATTTGTGATCAGTTTAGAAAATGTTCATTTAGTCTATTTGAAAAAAGACTTAAATGGCTTTTTTAAAAACATTCTGATCACTGATAAACAGACCTTTATCAAAGCTCCTGATCTATGCATGATCCGTGTAATAAATCTTCCCGTAAAACGTTAACAAATGCCTTGAAAAGATCGAAAAATAGACTTGAAAGTGTTATTTATATAAAATACCAAAAATAGGTCTCTATATTATGAAGGTTCTAGAAAAATTGCAATCGTTTTAATCACATGTTGACGCTTCAGATAAATATATAAATTAGTAGCGAAGCGTGCAATTAAAGTTAATTCGTATGCACAAAAACGTTTTTAACACAAATCTTGAACAATTAATAAGTCTAAAAATATCTATAAAAACTCAATAATCTTACAAAACAAAAAAAAATTATCTCTCTCAAAAAAACAAGTTAAATTTTTGAAATTGTTTTCTATTAAACGCTAAAAACACTGCTTAAAAATAGCAATAATATATCAGGGATCAGATAATCTTACTTTCTACCAATCTTTTATGCGAGATCAGTATAAGTATTAAATGATCATTTATCTATTAGAGATAAAAAAAAACCCTTAAACAAAAATACAAAATATTGTAGCTGTGATTATAGCGTTAAATAGCTTTTAAGATCGAAGTTGCAACAGTTGAAAGAAAGAAACCAACAAAAATCCAAACGAAAATTCACAGATATTGCGCGTGGATGCAGCTAGAACTGAAGCTGAGGCAACTGCATTCGAAATAGCCAATAAAACAGCTGCTGCAGCAACAGCAGCAACAACAGTAACAACAGCAACAAGTGCAACTGCAACTGCAACTGCAACTAGTCCCGCCAGCGCCACAGCAGATCTAGAGATGTATGCTACCACGGGCGGCACACAGATTTATCTACAGGTGAGTTACCCAGCGGAGCAGAGAGTTTAAGAGAGAGAGAAAGAGTGAGTGAGAGATTGACCTGAACTCCTGCAGACCTCACATCAAAGCAGCACCGGACCCAGCGCACAGCAGAGCACGTTGCAGGCCCAGAGCCCCAGTCCGGGTCCGTACATAACCACGGACAGCTATGGCATGTATACGGCCACACGATTGCCGCCCGGCCCACCGCCCGCCACCACATTCATCACGGAGCCCTACTATCGCGAATACTTTGCGCCGGACGGCCAGGGCGGATACGTGCCCGCCGGCACCGCCCGCAGCCTCTACGGCGAGGATGTATCCGTTTCGGCGGCCACACAACCGCAGCCCGTGGGCAGCGTCTACGAGGCGCGCTTCACCAGCAATGCGCCCACCACCACCACAGTGCTAACCAGCAGCAATGCGCACCACCACAGTCAGCAGCAGCAACAGCAACAGCAACAACAGCAACAGCAGCAACAGCAGCAGCAGCAACAACAACAGGAACAGTCTGGCAAAAGCGGCGGCACACCATTGTATGCCAAGGCTATAACAGCGGCGGGTCTGACCGTGGACTTGCCCAGTCCCGATTCGGGCATTGGCACGGATGCCATAACGCCGCGGGATCAAAACCACATACAGCAGGTATACACAAACAAAAACACACACACATGTACACAAAGTTTACTGACAATCTAAGCTGCTAGTTCTATTTTATTAGCAAGTAGCGAGTAACGAGTAGAGAGTAGCGAGTAGCGTTATGCGTGTCGTGTCCATTAAAATTGCTAAACTTATTATATGAAAATAACATCCACAGCTAATTTAACTTTTATTCCACAACGAGTAACGCATAACGAGTAGCGAGTAACGAGTAGCGAGTAGCTAAAATTGCGTGCCGTGTCCATTAAATTATAAACTTAATCTTAATTAATACACATTTTTTATACAAATTAAAAAACTTCAACATCAATCATTAATCTTAACTTAATCGTTATCGTTTTGCAGTCCTTCGACTATACGGAACTCTGTCAGCCGGGCACCTTAATCGATGCCAATGGCAGCATACCCGTTTCCGTTAACAGCATACAGCAGCGCACTGTGGTGCACGGCAGCCAGAATAGTCCAACCACATCCCTGGTGGATACCAGCACAAATGGTTCGACTCGTTCGAGGCCCTGGCACGATTTCGGACGCCAAAATGATGCTGACAAAATACAAATACCAAAAATGTAAGTATTCAACTTTAAACTGAAGCTTTTACTAATATAGTCTATTTTGAGCATTGCCGATTATTCAAAATTGAAGCACTTTCACTTGATATTTATTCAAATTATAAAAAAATCACATTTGTTTCATTTAACTTGGTAAAAAAGCAATTAATTATATAACAGAAATAATAATATGTGATTTGCATAGGCAAACTTCCATTTGGGTGTTTATAATATATATACATAAAATATATACCTAAAATAATTAATTATCTAATGAACATTAAATAAAAAAAGATCTTTCAATTTCAACTTTTGGCCCAACTCAGTTTGTTAATCATTTTTAATCCACTTGGATTCTGAATTTAAAAACCTTTTAATTTTCATAAAAACAACTTCTTAAAAAAAATACTGATTTATTTTCATTATTAATATTGTTATATTTTTTATTATTATTACAATTATTATTATTATTGCTTCCTATCACTGAGAATTATTTTCAATATTTTTCTTATAAATTTATCCTTTATTCTTCTTCTATATATTCGCTTAGCTTCACAAATGTGGGCTTTCGCTATCATCTGGAGAGTCCGATCAGCTCGTCGCAGCGACGCGAGGACGATCGCATCACCTACATCAACAAGGGTCAGTTCTATGGAATTACGCTGGAGTATGTGCACGATGCGGAAAAGCCAATCAAGAATACAACAGTTAAGGTAACTCTATACTCTATATTAAAAATATTTAATTGATTGTGGAGCTGTTAAGTCCTTGGCCACTCTTCTTCTTCTTCTTGTTACTATTATTGTTGTTGTCAACACCAGTTCGAGTCTTAGAAGCAAACCCTTTTCAGCAGCGCCCTATTTGTCAGCTGTGAGTGCTTAAGGGCTCCGAGTAGCTGAATGTCAGTTGCCTGAGCGCTAATCAAGTTTGGCAGCTCTCGGCACCCTTTGCTCAATTGCACAAGAACTACACACACACACATACATAGAGGGATACTCTGCATATCCTGCTTAAGGCGGTGTGATCTCGTCTTCCGTTGTCCTGCCCTATATGCATATCCCGATGATAAATGATAAATGATACGCCAAAGGCGCTGCCTTTATGAGAATTTGAATATGCCGCTCAATGCAAATTGCGAGCCTTTCAGCACACACTCGCACACACACACACACTCGTGTGTTTATTCAGGACTACATAGGATTTTTATTTAGTTGGGTTCGGTACAATACACATCAACATCATCAATCAGATAAGCTTAAATGACGTCTTCTGACTGCTACTGGAAAATGCAAATTGTAAACTGAACCCGTTGAGTTTTGAAGAATGACAATCAAAGTTACAGATTCAAAATGGGAAGTGGCAACTTGGGAAGTTGGGAAGTGGGAAGTGGAGATGTGGATGTGGAAATGGAAGTGCCAACGGTTCGCTAAGTAAACAACAATTGAGATTGAGTTCCTCTTTTCTTATTTCTATACGAACTAGGGTTCGAAATTTGAACTCTGTTTCAAATCTATTTGCATACGTAAATAAAAAGCTGCGACAAATTAAAGAAGCAAAAATCTTAGAATAATAGAAAAAGAAGTTGTGAACATCCTTAAAATGTCCACGGCAATCGAGTTTTAAGAATAAAACTAAATAAAAAGCAAAAAAAAGTGATTGAATAACTTAAGAAAATCCCGGAGATCTTAAGATAAACACACAAAAAAGGGTTATAAATTTTCGTACTTCTAAAAGGATTTTAAGTTCAGCTGAGAAAACTAGAGATATGAAATAAAGTAAATTTTTAAAATTACAAAAATATATCACAAAAATTTTAAATAAAAGTTGAATTGGTAAAGCGTTATGGAAATTAACAGTACGTAAAGAAAATTTTTTAAAATTGATATAAAAAATGTATCTTTAATAATTTAAGGCAGAACAAGTAAATTAATCTAAAATGATTAGTTTCAATGATAAAATTATTTGAATCACATTTTGTCTTAAAAGTGCCAAAATATCTTGAGTTTAGGCTGAATACAAATCTCAGATATTTGAAATAATGAAAAAAATAAGAATATATGATCTTTAATTTATGATCTTTAAAAAAAATATATAATATATAACTAATAATAATCAAAGAATCTTTTTCAAATAACGCATAAATCAAAAACTTTCTTAAATTCTTAGACACTCAAAGGGATATTGAGTTCCTGAAATTTCTCTAAATAAAAATGAAAACAGTTTTTGCCAATCTTAAAAAACATGAATTTTGTAGCCCGCCTAGTCGGGGCTACCCCTTTGGGCTGCAAAACTAATTGTGCCTGATGAAGTGCCAGACGTTGTCTCGTATTACCATAAAACTGCAATAATTTTGCGCAAGACGCTAGAAAAAGTGTCAAAATTAATTTACGAGTTTATTTGTTTAACCCTCTCGCCCTTTTCTGGGCCGGCACATAAAACACATCTAAGTGTAACTCAAGAAACTACCGAAGAACAACGACAACAACAACATCAAAAAAACCCAAAAGTAACCCAAAGAAAAATCAAAGCATCACATTTGCATAGTCGCCGTGTCCATTTCCATATCAATTTCCCAGCGTCTAACGGTGAAAAACTGACAAAAAAAAACAAGTATAATTTACGAGCTGATTAGCCCATGAATATTTACGATATATAAAATAGAAAAAAAAATTGTAGAAAACTAAAGATTCAAGAAAAAGGCGCACAAAATACACAAAAATATTTATGCTCGGTAATCAGTTGATGCACGCTCAAGACGGGGGGTAGGGGGTAGAAGAAAAGGGGTTGCAATTTGATTTCTTCGTTTGTTTCATTTTTTTTCTTTATGGGTTTCGGGACTCGCATATCTATGCGCTTCCTTTGCGTAATTATTCAAAATGTTCAAAAAATACATAAATGATGCACGCAAAATGCAAATATCTATGGGAACAGACAACGGACGGAGACACTCCGGTACTCAGATACAGATACAAATGTGTTAGATATTTTTCTGCTAAATCGAGTTCGTCCTTTTTTTTTGACTGTGATTCTCGATTCTAATCCTTTTGACTTTGTAGGGTGCGTGCAATAGTAACGTAAAGCAAATGTCACAACTTGTATATGTCAAGCGGGACATGATTAGAAAACAACATGACTGACAGATACCCATTAAACAGTTACATTTAACTGAATTTTGGAATATGTTTTTATAGATTATTATTAAACATATAATATTAAACATAAATGATAAGAATAGTAACAAAATGCATATAAAATTGAAGTAAGCTCTGCATTTAAAAAACATAGGTATTTTCTGCTGTAAAACATGCCACTTTAATGAATTTGCGTTAATATCTGTTTCTGTTTCTGTTTGTAACTTCTCAATAATTTCTTGTTTTGCAGAGTGTGATCATGTTAATGTTTCGCGAGGAGAAGAGTCCCGAGGACGAGATAAAGGCCTGGCAATTCTGGCACAGTCGTCAGCATTCCGTGAAGCAAAGAATCTTGGATGCAGGTGCGTACAATACGAACAGTCGAGCTCCAACAGCGTGCTCCACACACACACACAGAGAGAAAAAGACAAATATTGTATAAGATTTCTAGGCCGTAAATTGTTGGTTTTTATTGAACGAGACAGCAGCGGGAAGGCAGCAACAGCAGCAGCAGCAGCTCTGCCAGAGTTATGACATTGATAAACGCGCAATGCGTTCGGGTTTGTTTGATTGCAGATAATCTTGGCTAGTTCGCCGCGTTCTCTGTCTTTCTCTCTTTCACTATCTCGCCTTGTTCTTCTTTCTGGCTGGCTGCATCCTGTTGCGCGCTTGCCCCATCAAACATAACTCATTAGGCACTTGTCACAGAAAATTTTGCCTTTAATTGTTAACACAAACGATACGTTAACTGCTAGCCAGCCCCTCACCTCCCCACTTCTGCCTGCCCCTATAATTTGATCACGACTAAATAAGGCAGATTCAAGCATCTTTTATCTAGCAAAATATTTTCTCAACTTGCAAGAGTTTTGTATTTATAAAAGTACTTTGAATATAGCTGCCATATAAAAAACTGTTCCGATTTTTAAGATATTCTTGCTAATAAAATAATTGGGATAATCAAACTCCTGCTGATAATCAATAATATTCTTATATGAAATTAATTTTAGTGTCCATTTTATAATTTGCAACTAATGTTAATGAAATAATGCCTAAAAAAAGTTTGCTTTCTGAAAATTTAAAACAGCAAACAAATTAATTATTATTTATAATGTAAGCTCTATTTTAAAATAGCGTTATTTTCTGATAAGAAGAAAACATTTAGGTTAATATCTTTATTACTTTGTGTTTGTAAAAGGGTATTTTAACGTCTTTCTTGTTAAGCTTTGCTCATAATTATTTGATTTATTTTCTTGTTGCAGATACGAAGAACTCGGTTGGTCTCGTTGGCTGCATTGAGGAAGTGTCGCACAATGCCATTGCCGTCTACTGGAATCCGCTCGAGAGCTCTGCCAAGGTAAGTTCTAAGCAACACACCTGTCAACCAACACCACCCCCCTCCCTCCCGCTTAGCTTCAACTGTTTAAGTCTCCATTTTGTTTGTCGAGCTGAGCGCCGCCTTAATTAAAAATAAAAAAAAAAACAAAACAAAACAATAACAGCAACAAAACAAAAAAGCATTTTATAAACGAGACGGCAAATAAATGACACTCTCTGATGTGTGTGTGTGTGTGTGTGTGTGTGTGAGAATTAATTTGTGATTTATTTTCAATTGCAACGTACAACGCAAATTATTCAACGCGCGTCGCACAGTCGCCTTTATTGCCAGCTCTTTCGCACGCTCTTCGCCTCAGCTAGCGCCGTCTCGCTCTTACAATTTGTTTTTTGTCGTATTTTATATTTCGTCTCGTTGCTGTTGTTGTTGTTGTTGTTATTTTCAAAAGAATAATTTATGCATTTATTTATTTATGACACTTAGTTTTAATCACCTGCCTCGACTGAATTTTCAGTGTGTGTGTCTCTATGAATGTGTGTGTGTGTGTTTGTGTGTGTGTGTGTCTCGTATTTTATGGCTGCGGCATATTGCCACAGCGTTTGGCTTTAAGCTCCCAGCGCGTTTAATTTAGCAATTATCAGCAATTTTAATCGCCTCAAATATTTGCAATTCTATTGAGCGAATCAAGCAAGCGCCATGCGCTGTCGGATTACGTATACGCCCCGAACCCACCGAACCGAACCGAACCGAACCGAACCGTCGAACAAAATTGTAATCGGAATGCAGATGCAATACACAAACAACCGCTGCGAGTCATTTGTTTTTTAGCTCCACCCCAAAAACGAATCAAAACAAAACAAATTGCTGCAGCAAACGCAAAGCAGCAAGTGTCAATAAGTTAGAGAGTGGGCATGGGGCGACTGCTAGATACCCTGTAGTATGTGATGTAAAGAATATTTATTATCGATAATGGAATCGTAGCTTTGTAAAACAAATAAAAAAATATCAAAAATACACCAATGTGTATCAACAATTGCAATAACCTAAAGTCAAATTCCAGGGCACAATGCAAAAGGCGAAAGTTGAACAGATAAATTATTATTCTTGATTTGGTCAGTACATAAAAAAATAATATATTTATATTAATATATTATGAAAATTTTCCACAAGTTCTATAACTTCTATATATATATATATATATACTTAAAATTGTTTTTTAATTCTCACAATGGTGCTCTTTATTTATTATCTAGTTTCTTTATTCATTTATTTAATTTATAAAGCATAATAAAAAATAGACAGACAATAAAATTAAAAACAAAATGAAATTGATAATGTCTAGAATATAAAGCATACGAGTCTTCAAACCGTTAGAAATCAGCATAATATTTTCGTATGCATTTTTAAATTAAGACAAAAAATAAACCTGAAAAATAATATAAAATATATAAAAGCTATAGATCATTAATACTTCCTATATATATATGTATATATACATAACTATATAATTAATTTGCCTGATAAATTTATAATATATGCAATCGAAAAGTATTTGGCATTAGATAAGATCAAATAATTTAGTGCATTTTGATATGAGTCAAGATCTTTGTAGTAGATTTGTGAAAAGGTCGGGAAAAGGAAGTTGCTGAAAGGAGACTGATTTGACGATAAACATATAGAAGAAATTCAATTAAAAATGCTCAAACTATTAAAATATCATTATAACTAAAAAAATGTATTTTACTCTTCTACTCAAGTATTTTATAGACAATGCTTACAACTATATGACTCTATATATTTATATATATATTTATATATGCATTAAATTTTCCCACTCTAGCTCTAACAGTTGGCGTGTTTATGGTCTAGAAAGTGATATGGCTTAACTCATATTCACATTGACAGACTTAAATGTTGGGCGCAGCTTTGCATTAAATTTTTAGTGATTTGATTTTTTGCACTCATTTTTTTTTCATTTTTTTAGCTGTTGTCAAGTTCAGTGACTTGTGTCAAATTGGTAAGCAGTTATTAAATTGGCCAACTTGCTGGCTGATTGGCTGGCTGGCCAATTGGCTGGCTTATGGCCATAAGTGCATTTTAGCTGCATTTCGATATCGCGCTTTTTATTTACAAATTGTTTACGCGCTGAGATGTTAATCCAAAAACCTCAACCAGACATTGAGAGAGAGTCGCCAGAGTTGCCACAGCCATAGGCTGCATAATGTCGATTTCGTTTTATGCCGTTAGGCAGCAGCAGCAGCAGCTTCAGCAGCAGCAGCCGCTCTTACCCCGCTCTTTGCTGTATCTGCGCATCTGTATCTGTCGCTGTGTATCTGTATCTGCAGCTGTGTGTGCGCGTATCTTTTGCCTTTCCCAGCGGTGGTAAAAAAAAACAACAGCAACAACAACAAACTTTCGTACGCACCGACACGCAGGTGCTGCTGCATCTTGTGCAAGCCCCCCCCTCACGCCTCTCCCCTTTGCTGGCTGCAACTGCATCTTCAATGTGCGCTGCCTGCAGCCTACGTCCGTCCGTCCGTCCGTCCGTCTGTCTGTCTGTCTGTGTCTTCTCTTATATGGTACGCGCCCGCTAATTATTCACATTAAATACTGCTCCACGTCGTCCACATCGACAACGTTAACGGCGACTGCGACGCCAGCAGCGACAGCGACTGCGCTGCGTCGACCGCGTTGCACTTTTACCATTAAGATTGTTTCCTTTGGTATTTTTGCGTTGATGGATTTTCTACTCTTTTTTTTTTGTATTTTATATATATTTTTTTTTGCTGCTGCTGCCGCTGCCGCTGCTGTTGTGTCCGACTGTTTGTCTTTGGCTCGTCGCATCTGGCTTGGACATGCTTAAAATGCCTTTAAACACACACACACGCACACACACACACATTTGTGTGTGCGACTTGAAGTCTGTCGCTGAGCAACTGAATCGAAGTTGAAACTAAAATAAAAAAATGAATTGGATGCGTTGCAAAAGTCAACTTGCCCCCCGCCCGCTCGCATCTTCCCATACCCTGTTCAGTTATGTTGCCACAGTTCGGTTTGGTCCTCTGTGTATTGCCTTGTTATTGTCTCCATCTCCATCGCCAACTCCATCGGCATTGCCATGGCCATAACCAACTGTAGTAGTATCCCCGCCTTTAGTTTGTGTGTGCGTGTGTGTGTGTGTGTGTGTGTGTGTGTTGTTTGGAATTTTTTAAACTGTCGTGGGCATAAAGAGGACATCGACTTAATAGAGAGAAAACAATTGCTTCTAATAACATTCGCTGCAGACGCTGCTGCCCCCAGACGCACTTTTTCAATTTGCACTTTTTGCTGTTGTTGCTTTAATTTCTTTTTTATTTCCTTTTTTTCCATCAGTTTTGTATTTCGTTGATTTTTTTTTTTATATTAATTGCGTACATTGTTTTAATTGCATTTTGTTGCGTATTTTTTTTTCACATTTCACAGATCAACATTGCAGTTCAGTGCCTCAGCACGGACTTTAGCAGTCAAAAAGGTGTTAAGGTGAGTTTCCTTTTCAAATATAATCATATTATATAACATATAACTATATATATATATATATATATATATATATAAAATATTATTTTAAATTCAAACCAAAAAAAAACAATATTGCTTTTAATAGTTCCTTTTAATTGAAAGTTTTGTAGTTTCGCAATAAATATACCTGATATATAGTAATGACAATTTAACCACATTCAATTATATATAATTTGCAAACATTTTCTTGCTTAATTATATTAATGATGACACCAATCAAAAATATTGAAATATGACTTTAAAAAAAGTTTAGACCCAATTAACGAGTGCTCGAAACAAAAACAGAATCGCAAAGCATTATAATAAAAAATATCGCACAACTGTAAAATGTAGTTAATCAATTTTTTAATCAATTAATTTTCAATTGATCAATTGAATCAGAGTTACTAAAATATAGCTTATAGTGAGCAATCAATCGTCATCTAATCAAAGATAGTTTTACCTGAAAACAGGGCTTACATAAATTTAGAATTTGTGCAGCGCAAAATTGTTAAAAATAATTTCATTGACAAGAATTCAGCATATTTTGAATACAATATTTGGTCTGCTAGAAAGTGTAAGGTTGTGATTTTATAATTGAAAATCAGAGCAATACAAAGTTAGCCATAAATTTTGCTATTAAAATCTGCGCATAACCAAAGCAAAAAAAATCCAAGGAAATTAAAAATAAAATATTTTTTTGCTCAAAATAGTTATGTAATTTAAAAAAAATCGTTTAGCTTTTTTTGGCTAAATTTACAAAGCAAATTAAACAAGAACTTTCCAATATAAAAGTACCTAAAAAATTTTAAATATTATTGTGCTTATTTAAAATACAATTTAAAGACCATTCCAATTAAATCAAAGCAAGTCAGCTTAAAATTTAAATAAATATGAGACAATAAATTTCCGCTTCAATTTATGTATTATGTTGATCCCATATATAGTACATATAGTAAGGAATATTTATATCAGTGCTATTCCCTCGACTCTTCTCGAAGCCAATAAGGAACACACGCAGCCTAGTGTAATGCATATATTTAGCTTCTTGGCTTAATAAACACCTGTGCACGGACAGAGAGTCATCTTCGTGGAGCGATTGTCTACAAGTTGATGGGCCCGAAGGCGTAACCCTTGCCTCTGTTACCTGCCCGTGTTACACACTTAATCACATAGTCATAATACCCGCCAGGCGCGGCAAGGCCAACATCATACAACAACAACAGAAAAAAAAGAAACGAGAGAGAAAAAATATACAAAATAATAATAAAAAGGGGGCAGGCAGTTAGCCGGGCCAAGAGCCGATTGCTACAGTTCTGGCTTTAAACATATACGTAGGAAGTGGTTGTTGTCAGTTGTGAGTTGTTCTTGTTGTTGTTGCAGTTGTTGCAGTTGTTGCATCCTTCGTATGTTGTAATGCGTACCATTAAGTTGATATTTCATTGACAGAAACACACGAACTCGGCCTGGTCAAGAGTTCTTTTTTTCTGTTTCTTTTTCTTTGCCATTAAAAGCTAAAAGGGAGCAAAACGTGACAGCTACAGTGAAGACTCGCTAAGGCGCATTGCTAGTTATAGTATTTCGCATTTATGATTATTATGAATTGGTATTTATTTTTTGGTCTTTCTTTTTTTGGTATTTCAGGGTCTGCCGCTGCACGTACAAATCGATACGTTCGAGGATCCGCGCGACGCGACGGTCTTTCATCGCGGCTACTGTCAGATAAAGGTCTTCTGCGATAAGGTAAGTGATTTCATTTCGCAATGCTGCGGCTACCACAGCCACATAATTACGCACACACACACACACACGCACACGTACAGAGCAATGCTGCCACGTGCAACAACAGGTTGAATGAAGCTAACTAAAAGCGCTGCTACGTGACTTCAGGCAGCGACGCTGGCAGAGCCCTGCCAATTGCTGTTGTTGCCTGTGCCACTTGTCGCTTGCAGCTTTTATGCGAATTGGGGGCAACTGCCTGTTGTTGCATGGCATATGGGTTGTCCCTTCATCAAGCAACATGTCCGTTCGTCCGTCTGTCTGTCTCTGACTTTGACTCGGCTGCCTCAGGTGGAAAGCGTAACGCGTACAAAAGTAAATGGACAATGGCCCCCCTTTGCACCCCCTTGCCCCAACACCAACGCTGACTCTGGCATCATCCTTTCGCCTTTCCTGCAGCGTGCCCTTGTTTTTGGCCAATGTTTCGCCTTGGTCTCCTCTCTCTCTCCCTCTCTCTCTGGCTCCTTGTCTGTCCATCCCTTTTCCACTCTTGCTTTACGCTTTATATGCGTAGCGAACCCTTCACTTTTTTTTTGCGCTTGATGTGCTTTATTAATAAATCATTTCGTGGATTTCCAATTTAATTTTCTCATATCATTACACTTCTGTTGCTGATGCTGCTTCTTCTTCTTCGCGGCAACTCCAACCATGGACATGACTGCCTTTTATTGTACAACACATACAGCAAGCAGATTCCCTATATATATATATATATGTATGTATGATCTGTGCTTCGAGGCGTGTGTTTATCGATAAATGTATCAATTAAATTTCGCGTACCAGCTTATTTCATATATATATATACATACATATATACAGCTATATGCCACATATATCCTTCGTTTGTATGTGTGTGAATTTTACACGCATTTCTCTTTGTTTTTTTGGTTTTTGGTTTTCTGATTTCTCTGCATTTGCAACTCGGTTGCAATTGCCGCCTTTTGGCACCTTTTTTTTTTGCTTTGATTGCAAATGCAATCAATTATAAATATAGGGTTTCCGAGTGTTCAGTATTGCAAAACGTTTCAAAATTACCGCTATATTACAAAAAATTATGAACAGATTTTAGTAACAGGTGGAAAAAGCATTTTCGTGTAGTCATATTAACAAATTTAATTTACACCCATTTTAAAAGAAATGCGTCCGATTACTGCCTGTATTACGGCTATATCGCTTAATTGTCCATTTTATGGCTGCCATGTTTACTTTTGGTAAAAAATATTTTTTTTTAGTACTATTCGCTTTTATGGCATTACGTCTGTGCAAATTGTAATATGCAAAAAAAAAAAAAAAATAAACAAAAATAAATTAGCTAACTTTCGAGTATATACAAAATATTTCCTGAGTTTAATTAGACGCATTTAGCCTGATCTGAAATGAGATCATGTAATGAGTTTTATATGTTAAGAATAAATAAAATATTTATTTTTAATAAGACTAACCAAACTATAGCTGGAATAGAATTCATTTAAGATTTTCTTTAAATTGCAAAAACAGTTTCTTATTAAATTTAAAAAAAAAATTATAAACCAATTCTGATGTTAAAATTTAACATTAATCTTATCAAAGCATTAAAATTGCTTAAATTAATTTTTAAAAAATTATTTTTGCAATATATTCAATTTAAATAAGCTTTATTTGCTTAATGTATTTACCGAGGATTTACTTATAATTTTTGGTATAAAATTCTCAAATTTTTATCTAAATATTTCGGCTAGAAAGAAGTTTGTTCTAAGTATCGATTCATAAGTAAAGCACATTTTTTTATAACATTTTTTTTTATAACTGCATTAGCCGAGTGAAAGTTCATATTTATGAGACCAAAGCCAGGGGAAAATTTATCGATAAGCACAACATTAAAATATTGCCATATCGAAAATTGCGCTTTGTAATCGTTGTGACTATCGCAGCTTTTTTCAAATGTGCATCCAATCTGATAGATCCCCTCCCCCCATTCAGTCGATTAAACAAGAAGATGCAGATGATGTTGTTGTTGTTGTTGCTTGTTGTAGAAGAAGTATAAGAAGAAGCAGAAGAAGGCGGCGAACATTGACCGCATTGGCGGCAATTCGAGCCGCTGTCTGAGCAACTTTGGCGATATTTTTGCCAAGATAAAATAAAAGTATGTAATAAAATACAGTTATTTACATGCCGATACACACACACACACACACTCAGTTGATGTACAGCGAATGCTCTAGGCTAAAATTTGTAGTTGTGATAAGCGCAGCAAAGTGGCGGGGAGAATGTGTGTATGTGAGAGGGGTGCGGAGAGAGGGGGGACTCTTTATAGGTGGGTATATGGGTGTGTGTGTGTGTGTGTGTGTGTGCATGCACAACATCCTTGCATAACATGAGCAAAATAGCCATAAAAAATGGCTACCAGAGCTGGCTCTGATGTGATAGCTGGGTCAAGGGGGCCAGCTAAGGGGGGGACATTGGGGTTGGGAAATATCACTTCCTGCGCCTCAATTGCTGATTTTTAATTACAAATGCAAAGTGCACACAAGATGCTGGCCACAGAGCGGAGAATCTGTTTACACGCAAACCAGCAATCACAGCAGACAGCAGACTATATATAATCTCTCTAGTTGTGTGTGTGTGTGTGTGAGTGTGTGTGTGTTAGTGTGTGTGTGCCGCTCACTCACAGGCAATCAAGCAGCAAGCAGCTGCTGCTCAGGTGGGCAATTGGCCATCGGTTGGCAACTTGCAACAAGCTGCGCTCGCCATGGTTTGGGGCGCCGCCGCATTATTTATGATGTATGCATATTTATGCAGCATCTCCTAAGTATTTTATAATAATTTAACAGCAAATATCTTTTTTTTTTTGCTTATTTTCTTCTGCTCGCTGCTGCTGCTGTTGTTGTTGTTGTTGTTGTTGTTTTTGGCTCTGACCCTAACGGTGCCTGCCAAAGCTTGGCAAATGCAAACGCCGCGTTGGTGGCAACAAACTGGTTGCTTTTTTTATATATATATATATATAAATACCCTGTACACAATTGTTATGGCTCAAAGCGGGTATAATGAGTTTGTGCGCATGTATTGTATAGCATCAGCTTATTATATGTCAAGTCAGCAAACCTAAGATTTAGGATCTTGTATATTAACGCGGCTTATGTTTATATTTATTTCGATAGCTCGTAAATTTTATTATCTATCGATAAATTTTTTTTATTTTACATATTTCAAAAATATTAAAACTCTAGTTGACATTTTTTTTTAAGAATGCTCACTTATTAAATTTTCCAAAATCGGTAAATATCGATTTTCAAAATCGATTTTCAACCTTGCTTTTATAAGCATATTACTGAATTTATGAGCGCTAGAAGCAACGAATTTGGTGTGGATTTTATCTTATATCACACACAAAGTATGTTCTTAAATAATTAAACATATTTATTGAAAATTTTCATAAAATCGATAAAAAAAAATCTAGAGAATACATGACTTGTTGGATACCCTATCTTGGTTAATCTATTTACCAACAGGGTAGCTGCTAGTCTGCACATACACTTATTTTTTCATTTTTGCAACAGCAGCTAGCATTCAGACAGGCAGTCAGTCGGGCAGCCAGGCAACAGTTGAGTGTTGTTGCCACAGGCTGTGGCAGGCTTATGCCACTTGCAGCTCATACACGAATTTAATTAATTAAAAAAAAGAAAAAAAAAACGTAAAGCTGCGGCAATAAACAAAATGTGTGCATCCCATTCATTTTGATTGATTGCTAATTACACACACACACACAGTCGCAGGCACACTCGCCGGCACACACCTGGCACAGCTTGCGCAAGTGCCCAAAACAGCAATTAAAAAACCCACTTATATATATTTATTTATATCTAACTCTCTCTTTCTCTCTTTCTTTGTTTCTTTCTCGCACATAGGGCGCGGAACGGAAGACGCGCGATGAGGAGCGTCGCGCCGCCAAACGCAAAATGACAGCAACTGGCCGCAAGAAGCTGGACGAGCTCTATCACCCGGTCACGGATCGCTCCGAGTTCTATGGCATGCAGGATCTGGGCAAGCCGCCAGTGCTCTTCTCGCCCGCGGAGGACATGGAGAAGGTAAGTGAAGAGCAACAGCAGCTAGTTGCATGCCACAACTTAAATCGCTATGTTTACAGAGTTTCTACGGCCACGAGACTGACTCGCCGGAGCTGAAGGGCGCCTCGCCTTTTTTGCTGCACGGCCAGAAGGTGGCCACGCCCACGCTCAAATTTCACAATCATTTTCCGCCCGACATGCAGACGTGAGTAAAAATCGTCATCCTTTTGGCAGAGGACGTGCCTCTACAAAAAAAATGAACTTCAACTAAAATATAACTTTTCTCTCTTTATCTCTGCGGCAGTGATAAGAAGGATCATATATTGGATCAGAGTATGTTAAGCAGCACGCCGATGTCCGATTTTGGGCCACCCATGAAGCGGGGCCGCATGACCCCGCCCACCACGGAGCGGGTGATGCTGTATGTGCGGCAGGAGAACGAGGAGGTCTACACGCCGCTCCATGTGGTGCCGCCGACCACAATTGGCCTGCTAAATGCGGTAAGTAGCGATCAAGAGGAAGCAGCAGCGGCAGCTGACCACCCAGCATGAGTCCCTATCCAAAAAGTAATACTCCCCAAAAACAAAACTCACGGCTCAGTCTAAAAAGAAAAACAAAAAGAAAAAAACAAAAAAAGAAAAAAAAACTCTAACGTCTGTAATTTTGTTCATTTTGGTCTAATTGGTTGATAAAAAATTCAAAAAATATAAAAACAAAATTTCTATTCCAAAATGTTCAAATCTAAAATATTCTTTAGGCCTGACCAAAGTTAATGCATTTTTAACTAAAGCATTTATAAAAAAAAACCCAACTTCATATCAATCGTTATTCACATTAAAAACTAAAGAAAGCTATAATAAAAATAATATTTAAAGGATCGTTTTCGTAGTTGGAACTAATTGAAGCGTCGTAACCATGTCACATAAAATATTTATAAAAAACTCATCAAACAAACACATCAGTAGCTGATCCAATCAATAAAATTATAAACAAACAAAAAATAATAATAATAAACTTTATATATGTGTATAATTATCCATTTATAACTACACTTAACCCACACAAAACGGCACAGGCAACAGTTGGGGCGTTGCAAATATATTTTTTGTATGAATTTTTGAATATTCGATTCGAAAAGATTGGCTAAAAGAAAATTTAAAATAAATATATGTAATTTTTTCAAAATGAACAAAATCACAAACACACACAAGAGTTATAAGAGAAATATTTTAGTTTTCTAGTTAGTTTTCTTGATATTCTCGTCACTCGCTACTCGCTACTCGTTACTCGTTACAACGTGCAAACACAACAGACAAAACATCATATTTCTCTCGTTTCTCAATTGCAGATTGAAAACAAATACAAAATCTCAACAACGAGCATAAATAACATATATCGCACAAATAAGAAGGGGTAAGTAAGGCAGCTATGTCAAGTGCTATACACACACACACATACACACACACACACACCTACCACCAACACCACAGCCTCAAATCATATAATTTTTAAAACACGGAACCAGTTTCAAACACTCATCCTGTAGTTTTAGCCCTAAACTAACTGAAGCTTATACGGTTTGGGTGCTCTATAATAACAATAATAATGAAAACCTACTGATCTCGCAGTACTACTACTATATATCATCTATATATATCTATACCACATAATATTTAATCGATGTCTGTATTCGATTGCAGGATTACGGCGAAAATTGATGATGATATGATATCCTTCTACTGCAATGAGGACATTTTCTTGCTGGAAGTGCAACAGATTGAGGACGATCTGTACGATGTGACGCTCACAGAGCTGCCCAATCAGTAGTAGTTGCTCTCAAAAATACACACACACACACACAAACACCTCCCCCCACACACACACACACAGAAACACACAAAATGTGGACACAATTTTGCTAACAAAAGTTGTTTCAATAAGCCATTTTTCAACTAAATCATAAGTTAGACTAAGTTCTCTATTAAATATGAATATATGATTATATATATATAATTCGAAAAATATATATAAATATATATGTCTATGTAGATGTGTGTAAAACTGAACAATATTTGGAACCGAACAATACAATATTTAGCTGTACGTATTCAAGTTTTGTTTTTGTTTAGCTACTTTAGTAACAATGAGATTACATAAATTTTTTAACAAATTTAAATTCTCGCTATGTTAATACATATAAATATATATACAAATACAAAAACAAAAAAAATGCTGTAATTAAGTTGAAATTATCATCTTTATGTATTTATACAAATATCTATAAATAATACTTATTAGTAATTACAACACGAATAGAGTGCAAAATGTCTGTCCAGTAAAACGTAAGTTCGCTTCTTGCTAAATGCTAGACCATAGGTCCACCTGTCCCAAATCCCCGCCCCCTTACGCCCACAAAATTATATTAATACTATTCTATTCGAAATCAACTTTGTAATCTCCATTTAAATGCTACTCTATGTATATGAAAATTGTCATAAGCCTTTTTTATTGTTGAATATAGTAAATAATTTGTGAAATTAATTTTACACAAAAAAACAAAAACAAAATTACAAATTGTTTGTTCTATGCTTCTTCTTGAACTATTCACACTAATACTTGAATACTTGAACCCTTGTTATTTGTGGCTATAATGTATTTTGTATGATGTTGAAAAATATACTTGATTTAATTAATATATATAAAAACAAAAGTAATTAGGATCTCTGCTAAACAAAAAAAAAAGAACAGTAATAAAAAAATACGACAGATTTTGTCCATGTTTGCTTCCAATGCCTAGAACAAAACAAAACATAAAAAAAAAACAAAAATAAAAAAGAAATGGTAAAACACTCTTTAAAGTAATTAAATTTTACATATATAAGTCGCTCTGCAATAAAACATGTTGATAAAAATCTTAATTAAGTCCAAGTTAAGACAAGAAAAAACAAAACAAAAAGCAAAAAAAAAAAAACAAAAACTAAACTAAACAAAAATGGAAAAAAGAATTGTGTGCATTTGTTGTAAAACAAGAAAATCTAAAAAATAATCAACGAAACAAAGTTGATTCAAAACAAAACAAAAACAAAAAACAAACAAAAAATCAAACATTTATAAACTACAGTGGAGTAGATCAGTATCTGAAACTTAAACAAAAACGATGAGACAAATCTGAACAAAATACGAAGTACATAAAGTGAGAACAATAATAATATATCATATACAATAAATATATATATATCGTAAAAGAGACATACAAATAATACAATAATTTAAACATTTATACAGCATATGACATTGTGCGTTTACAATCTTTGTTTGCCATAATTAACAGCTTACTTAATTTAATTAACAATTGTTTTTAAATTTACATTTTAAAGTGAAGTAGTCTAGAAGAGCGAGAAACTTAAGAGCTTTGCTTCAAACTGGTTTTCCAACGAATACTCCGCATCAATTGCTACAATCTTGAACAGTACACGTTCAATGCTCAATATTATTATAATTTGTTTATTAATTTTAACAACACACACACACACCTAACACTCACACACACACACATACACAAGCTCCCTTTTATTGCTATTGTTCTATACAGTTTTATAAACTTTATTCCCTTTAACTAATAATGTAAGCAACATTTTTTCAATTTGTCATCTTCGGTGTTGTACATCACAATTTGTTTTTAGTTGTAGTCTAAACTCTAAACGTAATAATTCAAGATATATAAATATGATAATATAAATGAGAAAATGATGATGATGTGGATGAAGAAGGAGAAGAACAAATGAAATGAGAATCGAATATCTTGCCGACATGTTATAAATCTATATGTTTAGTTATAATTTTTAAGGTTTATGCTCTTTCTATAATATACATATATACATATATAGATATATGTGGACATATATGCATATATAAATGCTATATACATATATTGATATATATATATATTTAAAAAGCCAATAATTTATTTTTTGTTACCTGTTGGAAACGATTCCGCGAAAAATAGTAAAAGTTAACTGAAACTGAGCGCAAGTGAAACTCATGCTAATTACGTATGTAGTCTGTAACTTGAGAAATTTTCAAAACAAAACAAAAAAGAACAAATTGTACAATATTATCATAATGAATACACAAAATTTAAATAAAGAACAAAAAGTAAACGATTCGTGTACTTATTCCAAGACTTGTTTGTCTATTATCAACATTTGCACAAGTTTATTAAATTATTTTTATTCGCTATAATCATACCTTATCTGAGGATTTTGAATAAATATTTCTATAAGGTTAAATATGCTGTTACTTAACATTTAACAGCAAACAAACGGAAATGCAATGCTATTCCCAGCATGTTAACAGTGAGAGCACTGGAGAGCAAGCCAGCATAACTGCTCTCACTGTTAGCTCGATGAGAGCTGCCAGACTCGTTGCGTTTGCATTTTTGGAGAAAGCTTCTTTGGCCTGCGCCTTTGCATCTGTCCGCCCACATGCTGTGTGCAAAAAACAGCGCACACTCAGCACGATGCTTCAAATGCTAACATCAAACTGTCAGCGAGTGTGAATTCCACTCTGCGTGCATTGAAACACGTTGCTATGGCAACAGACCTGCTCTCTCTCGATCTCTCTATCTCTGCCTCCATGCAAAACACTTTGGAGTGAATGCGTAGTCGTCTGCTTGGCTTTTGACAGTTCAGTATTAGTTTTTCGTTTTGTCCGTGCTGTTGTCGCGTCCGTTAGCCACACTTTGAGAGATACAGTTAGTTGCATTTGCACAGAAAACACACTAACGGAAACAATCTTTCAGCGCTCGTTGGCAATTCGCGAATTCTAAGTATACACAGCACAAACTTTTGCAAATGTGTGTGTGTGCGTGTGTCCACAATAAAGATAAGATCCCAGATGATCTCTAATGTCAGCGTCGTTGACAAAACTGATTACGCGCCACAGATAAACAACTCGCTGTACTAAGACTAAACAACAATAGAAGCCCAGTGAAAAGGCATTCACCATTTTCCACAGCTCAGTTCTTTGTGGTGTCTGCTGCCAGCCGGTTGTGAATTACGGTTATTTGTGTTTCGCTCTGTCGCTGTCTTTGGCCCACTCGTGCGTTGCACTTTTCCACTCTTCTGTCACATTACGAATGCCTTTGAAAAGTGACGGCCGCTGCATACGCAAAGTCTTCAATCGATCGATTCATAACCGTTCTACATGTAACCCAATGCCAGGTAATTGACACATTTACAACGCACGAGTGTTTGGCCTAAACAGCAGCAACAGCAAAAGCAACAACACTTAGACAATACTATCGCAGCAGGTAAGAATTAAATATTGTATATATTTTTAATAATTAACTAATTTAAATCTTATGCGCTTCCTCGTTATACAAACTTTCGTTTTTATACCCCGTATATATACAAGCAATTAGAAGGGGTATTATAAGTTGTGCTCATGTATGTTAAAAGCAGCAGGTTTTCTAACTATGATAGTTAGAGTGGTAAATTTATTATGTATGCAGCTATTAGTAGCATATACATAGTATGGCCAACGGGGCGTATGACATAAATTGATTTTCAATTGCAGTTTTCAAAATCAAAATAAGAGTCCATCGAAAATCCAAAGATTTCAAAACTCTTGCTAAGAGATCTGCAATATAATTATATTTTTTTCAAAGAAGCTTTATGAGGCTTATATATTATACATATATATATTATATAATAAATATAAATATGTATATAATGTATACAAATATAATAAAAGCTAAGTTTTATTTCGGTATTTTCTAGAAAATTGAATAGTTTGTCAACGAATTTTAAAAAACAAATAATCTGTTTTTGGTAGATCATTTTTATCGCAGAAATAAGATAAAGTTTTTCATTGAAGGTAGGATTTTGCTCAATTTTAAAGATCAATATAAAATTTGCGATTGCTGTGTTAGCAATAAGTTGCTTATAATTTTGAGCTGTATTTATCAACCCGATCAAGAAATAAATACTTTCAGAGATTGACAATAACTCCTTTAATGTGTAGCAAAAACCGTCATAAAATTAAAATACCTAAAAAATTTCAACTCAATTTTATTAGATTGGCTTTTTACCTTTTGGAAACACACTTACTGAAAGATATCGCCTCATTGATCACTGCCAATCAGTTCCGATCAGTTTCAGTTGTTTTGTATGGTAAATTCAAATCGAAGGCAATTAAATTCAATTGAAAGGGCGCGAGCCAGTTCACTCATGATTTGAGTGTAAACCGTTCTAGTTGGAGAACAGTTTGACATTTCCAATCCTGAAGCACGCAAGACTCGCCGCAGACTTCCCACATGGGGTCTGTTTATATTTTATGTATGTATATATCTTTGTTTTTTCATTCTATCAATCGGTGTAATAACAGTTATTGTGTGTTTTTTGCCTGGGACAAGAGAATGTCCATTTCGTGTGGGGTATATTAAATTATATTAGATCTTTCATAACCGTGAGAATAAAACAAAGCAACAATTTTATTTATTTAGCAATTAGTTAGAGCATTAATTGTTAATTTCTGAGATAAAAGAGTGACTGTGCATCTACCTGTACAATTCTTCTTCTTACGTCGTGTGTTTATCATTTATCAACATTTATAATTACCTTTAGCGTAATAAGTCTGAGGCATCTGATTAGATAGATATATGCAAGTGCATACATATATATGTTTGTGCACACCGAGAATCGAGACAATAAATTTGTATTTTAATCAAGTACAATTTTCTGAAATTAAGAACATAATTCTTAATTTAAAAAAGTGATATTTTATAATGAGAATTATTTTGCACCTACTTCTAAAAAGTTGTTTTATTTAACAATCGATTTTGATCGAATGAATCAACTTAACTATCTTTAAGAACGGTTTGTACTTTGACTTTTAACTTCGAACAGCCTTTTTCTCCAAGTGCATATATGCATGTTCAGCTCCCACCTAGGAAACAAAGTTCAAATCATGTTTTCTAGCGATTGTGGACTCCATTTTGGAATTTCCCCTTGTCGGCGACCTTTGCTGCTTATTTGATGTTCTAGGCGAGTCACAATCACAGTCACTGTCTACGTCACAGTCACCGTTGCAGTCACGGTCTGTTTGTGTAACAAGGTATTAATTTTTGTAATTATTAAAATTTGAATTTTTGAAATTTATTGTAACTTCCAGCAGCGAGCAATTAGATATCTTAACTTATGCAATGCATTTTTTCTATTATTCTTAGAATGAAGAATGCAATTTATTAATTAGTAGAAGGGGTATTCAAATATGCTTTTGCCAGCTGCTAACATTCCATGAATCATAGTATGTATGATATATGTTCATATGCATATATATATATACTTATATAGGTAAGCAAATGTTGCTGTTGATATCACAAAAGAGCTATCGCATCCAATTTTTGATGGTTTGTGTAAATTGACTTTTGCTTTTATCTTGGCACACATTTAAAAATGTTCGAGTAATCAATATTGAGGCTGCCACTTTTACAACATCTTTATGAACTGTTAACAAAGCCTTTAAACAGCATTTTTTTTTTTTTGTTGTTGATGTTGTTTACTTTGCTGCCGCTGTTGTTGTTGGGGATGTTTGTTGTTGGCAATGATCATATCAGTTTACGCTCAAATGTATCACATTCGCTGAGGGTTTGGCGAGAATCTCTCGGTGTTAAATATTCGCTACTGTATTTTAACTGAAGCGTGCTTTAGCCGCATTTTTTTACACTTTCCAAAGGTATTTTAGCTGTGCTATTTCTTAAAGAAAAACGTGCAGCAAAGCGATGACCTATTTAGTTAATCAGTAAAATACATATAATTAATCTGCTTAGTTTGCTTCTATTTGTCGACTATCAATAAAAATATAAAAATAAGTAAAAAGTAAACTTTTTCTTACTTTTCTTCAATAATCTTTTTAATTGAAAGTTTAAATATATTATATATAACTCTTATCCGAGTAAGGGTATGTAAGCTACGGCTTGCTGAACCTCGTTTTCGATATAAGAATTTATCAGCGTTGGCTACTTCGCTGAGAGCGCTTACCGTTAAAGCTTGTCATGCGATCAGCTGCGCAAAAGCTTTGAAGCTCCAAGCTTTTGCCTGCTATCGCACTGTGGAACGTGTTTGCTTGGAATGTTTCGAATGCGGGGTTTGCCCACAGTTTTTCCCTTTAATGGAGACCCTTCAGAAGCCCTACAGTATAAACATTTACCGGATCCACATCAAAAGATATTTTTCTTAACTGCTGGACGATCGTAAAATACCACACTTAATATTTACACGGCAAAGCAGATCTTACGCCATAAAACATTCCCGGAGCTGCTATCTTAACAATGTGGGACATATTTAAATTGGGCATTTTTTTATCTTTATTTAAGAAATAAACTAAACAACTATAAAAAGTCGGACAAATAATTATAAATAAAACCTCGTAACTGGTTCAGCGGCAGAAAGTGCTAATTTTAGGCGCCCCCCATTTGACGGCGCCCGTGCGCACACAGCAGTGGAGTGGGGAAGGGTGCGAAGCGCGAAGTTAACCGCGAAACGTTGTGCTTTTAATCAAAAGTTTTTATAGATTGGCGTCGTGCGTTGAGGAAATTGTTAAATGCGCGCAAAGTAATTTCCAATTTCGATGCGCTCACCCAGTGGAGAGAGCACGCGCGCTGAGCCCCACTCGCCCATTAACTCTACACAGACTCTCCAATCCACACACAATACACCGTTCGCTTTGTGCGCCTCGCGCTCTCTCGCTCGCACGCGCGCGAGCTTTGGCTGCGGCTTCGCGTGCCTTGTTGTGGTCGGGCGCTTTCCGTTTTCTGATTTCAGTTTTTAAGATCACTTTGCGCCGTGCAGTTCAACTTCGAGCGGCGGAAAGAAAGATACACAAAGAGAGCGAACGTGCTGGAGAGTTATTGAGAAATAACGAAGAAGGGAGTCTATAATTAATTTGTGTACTTAATGCATAAATAAATACTAAATTATTAAATACATAAAGCTGTGCTCAACTCTTGCCAGACAACTGACAAAATAATAAAAACAAAAGACAATAACAAAAATACCCATTTTCGTTTTCAATTGTTAAACTCAATTCCGTCTTCGAATATCAATGTCAAGTGCTGGTTGATCGAATCCGGGGTCAGAAGTGCTCGGCGGCTGATTAACGTTCAATAGAAGCGCAAAAAGCGAGAAAAACATCATCAATAATACAAAATAGCAAAACACAAATAACAACAACAAAAAAGCGACTAAAAAAGGTGGAGGAACGGCGCGAAACACGTTTTTGTGTGTGTTTGTGTTTTTGTTTTCCAGAAAGAAGCCAAACACACAAAACAACAAAATCACAAAACAAAAAAAGATAACAACAAATAACTGAAATTATTGGCGTAATTGTTGTTGATGCAGAAAACAGACACCGAATTAAGCAAATAATAAAAACAAATAAAAATAAAAGTGCACAGAGCCGGTCCAGGGACAGGCGAAGGTGACGGAGACGGAATCGGTGACAGAGCGAGATAGCAGCTGATCCGAGGTCTTAGCTGCTGTTTCGTCAAGACGCTGAACCTGATCTCGATCTCGAGCGGGGAAGCGTGTCGTCGGGGCTGTTACTCTTACCAAATATGAGCAAAAGCCACTGCAAAGCAGCGTAATCCAAGCAGCCGTGACAACAACAACAACAACAGCAACTGCAACAACAATATAACACTCATTTAAACACACACACACACACTCAGCATGGAACGCTCGCACAGCTGCAGCAATTTTAAGGGCCCGCAACAGGCTGCCGCTTGCCACAAGCCGCACGCCGGCAGCAGCGACAATCTGCACCAGAGTTTAGCGATGGACAGCGCCACGGCTCACTTTCCGCCCAACAAGCCGCTGCGCAAGCGCCGCAAATTGCAGCGCCAGCAATCGATCATTGTGGACGATGCGATCGATATGGCGTGCGAGTGCCCCTATGCCGCCGATCTGGAGGAGGATGCGGACGTGGATTCCGTTACGGATGAGCCGCTGCTGCTGCCACGCCTGCCAGCGAAACACTTTGACCGGCACGTGCAGGCGGCGCTGCAGCGGCACATCTCCATCAGCAGCAGCGGCAGCAGCAACAGCAGCGGCAGCAACAGCAGTGGCCACGTCCGTTGTCTGCGGCACGAGGAATCCTTCGATTCGACCAGCACAGCGCCGGAGCTGAGTCCGCAGGCGGTGCGACAGCATCGGTTCAGCAGCCTGCTGCTGCGCGACAGCTCCGTTTCGATGCAGTCGGACTCGAGTCGCTACTCGAGCGTGGACAGCCTGCTGGAGTCGCGCAAACCCGATCCGGAGGCGATACTGATCAACCTGGGCTTTGGGCCCGTCGGCACCGAGGACATGCTGTCGCGCATACCGAAACGCTTCCTGAAGCCATCGAAGGTGCCGGGCATCGATACCGAGGCGTTCGTCAAGCGACTGCAGCTGGCCAGCTCGTTGGCCGATTCCAGTGCGCTGGGCTATCGCGGCCTCACCTCCAGCTCGGATCAGCCGCCCTCGTCGATTGTGGCCAAGATAATGGAGCGCTTCGAGGTGAACAATCAGCGGAAACAGTCCATGGGCAATATTGAGCACACGATACGCTGACAACTCTGGAGTATTTCCAACTATTCACTATAACTAATACTTACATAAAAGTATATATAAATAATTTTAAATTGTTAACTTGAAGCCCCAGCGAACGGGGATTTCCCCCAATGGGGTTTATTTTATATATATTGTGATGTTTATCTTGTCCATTAGCCATTAGTTGTGCCGCGTACTTAGCTTTGTGCATTGTTGTACCTTTTCATTAGCCATTTAAGCTCCTAATTAAGCATTAAAAAGACAACTACAAAATTCAAATTTATTTGATTATTTATTTATTTTAGTCATCAAATTATGCATTCGAAGCTGTTAACTTTCTCGTTTCTTTGATTTTCTTTATTCCTCTTTGTTCGCATTCTTAAACGTTTTCTACCTTATTTATGTAATTTGATGTAATGTTTTTTCTTTTGTTACATTCTTAAACGTTTTAGCTTTAAAGCTCCATCAAATTTTCTGTTCTCTTACAGTTGGGTTCTCTCTAGTTCAAAAATCTTTTAAATTTCTCCAAAGCATGTTCCTTCTGTTTTCTTAACATATCGCTCTTTAATATAATTTTTCTCCATTTGCTTTGTAGAACTTTGGATAATAAGCATTCTTATTTATTTTTCTCTCAGCAGCTTTTTTATTCATTGCTGTTTTCTCTCAATTTGTTTTTCTACAACTTCTAATTTTATAGTTTATTGGCATAGATTTTTTGACGTTTCTTTACTTACGCTGTTTGAATAGATCGAATAACTGTTTAAATATTTGCTTTGGATTTTAAAAGCGTGTCAGCAACTTTCGTTCTCAAACACTGAAGTAAATAGGTTCCTATTGCTGTAATATATAAAAACAAATTATTTATCTGGTTGTGGAGCTTATTTATTTAACAAAGTCTTTTATTGATTAGGTTTTTTTTTTTGTTATTGTTATATTTAGAAACAGACGTCATAAGTCGTCAACAACTATAAGAAGGTGGCAAACAAATTTTGCGATATAAGGTTAAAAAAGCAAATAAGCAAATGTGTGAGAATGTTCGACTAGCAGATACTCTGTACCTGAGAATAAATTAAATTATTAAAGAATTAAAGTTCGAATTAAAAAAAAAAATAGAGAGATAGAGGAAAAAGAGCCTTTCTATGCAATTCTCATGAATTCAAGTAGGTGCGTTCGGAATAAATAACTCTAGTAAGAGATAAAAAAATTTAAAGAGTGTGAAAACAAAAACAGAAAAAGAGAGTTTAAGATAGTAAAATAGGTAAAATATATAAAAAAAAAGATATAATATCGAAATTAAAGAAATTTTATTCTTTTTTTAATCTTACTTAAAATTCACAGAACAGAAAAAATGAAATTACCATGGAAAAGCGATAGAAAACATATGTTTAAAAACGAAGTTTTAAAGTAATATAAATGGAAAACGAAAAATTAATTTTTAAAGATTTTGGTTCCGATATCCACTCAGCTAAAAATGAATAATGTCAACTTTTGCCTTTTTAAATACATCAGCACAACTTATTTATAGTTTTCTAAGCCACTTATTATGAGTAGAAGGTATAAATATAAACTCACCTATTTGCATACAACTTTTCAAAGACCTCCGATGTTGTTGTTCTTGTGGTTGTACTGTGTTATCGAAAGCCAATTTTCTGGGTAAAATATGTTTATTATTAGCCCGTGACTTGGCAGAAAATAAAATAAAATATAAATAACAAAAGAATTGAAAACGAAATATCCAAGCTCAGAAATTGACTAGTTTGTGAGGTGGCAGCTGCTTTGCAGGGCTAACAATTTGTGCTTGGAGGCAATTTATTGATTTTAATTGGCATTAATTGTTGGGCCCAAAAAGCGGGCTGAAACAGAAACTGCGCCCAACTGTTCCGGATGCCTCCTCAATCTTCGTCACGATCTGGGTGAATGCAAGGCAACTAACTGCATGCTGCATGTGGCTGACAATGTGAACCGTGTGACTTATTTTCATTTATTTTGAACGCAAACACACACACACACACACAAAAACGTCATAACGGGCCGCTGAAAGGCCCGATAACGTTAGCAAACACGCACACTCGGAATATTTGTAACACCTTGAAAGGTGGCGCGCCCAAACGAAATCAATTGAGCAAATTTGCGTTTTAATAAAAAGCTAAGCATTGGTATTGCTATTGGCCAACAACAGAAACAACAACAGAGCAAACACATGACTTGGCTTTCTGCCGAAGTAACACAGTACCTGCCACCACTCAGGTATCTATTTATCTATTTGCCCAATTAATTCACTGGGCAAAGCAGAGAGCACACAAAAAAAAGACAAAAAAACTACTACTACACATTTATATAGCTATATATATATAGCGATTTGCATATGTACATATATTGTGGTTGGGCTCTTTGACTTTTGTTGCAAGTTGCTCGAGGTTCAAGCACAGAAGAAGCTGGCAAGTTCAAGGCGCGTGGAGGTGTTGCATAGAAACAGCACAGATAAAGATACAACTACAGATACAGCTACAGATACAGATACAGGTACTTGTGCATGCACATAAATATCTAGAGACATTGGTTATAGCTACTTGACAAAAATAAACCGCCCACGCCGGAAGCAAGCAAAGAAACCAAAAAAAAAAATAAGAAACAAAAAGAGAAGAAACCAAAGCAAAACTGTGCAAAACAATCAGCAAACAAGTCGCCACAACAACAACAACAACAACAGTAACAATTGCAAATTCGTGCAAATTAAAATGTGTGTCACTGCTAGCGTAAAAGAATGCATTTCATTTATTTGCGTTGAAAATCTTTATTTTAATTAGCGTGGGCGTTTGATTAATGGGCCTCTGGGTCGCTGATATGCCGCTTTGTTTGTAAATATTTAGTTAACATTGACATCAAAACGGCCAGCAAATATTATGCAATCATGTGTTGTTGTATAAATTCGTCAAAAAAATTAATGTTTTATTTAACTGTTTTACAATTCATATGCAAAATTCAAGCAAATTCAAATTAGGCGCGCACTGTTTGCAGCGTTGCCACCCCAAAGTCCAATGGTAAAATGCCACTTAACATAACAGCTTGCTAACAGCAGTTGAGTAAAGCAACAGCGAGTTAACAGCTCATGTGAGCACAGAGCGTGCAGTTATCGATAATCGCAGTGAGAGTCAGTCTGTTTTTGTGTTTCTGCAATCGCGCACAGGGCAAGCTCTTTGCTTTGTTATTTTACACACAAACAATTTTAATTATATGCAGCATGTAATTTTACAAACTGTGCAACTGTTTTCTTTTAATTTGTACTTAGCTCTTGTACTTAAACAAAGTTATTTGTAATATTGTTGCACATTTGTGCATCTCTTTCTTCCTCTCTCTATCTTTTGTGCTTGTGTGTGTAATTTTGTGTTAAAAATTTGTGCAAAATGGATGCCCTTCTAAGGAAATTGTCGGCTATTTGCGTTGCCTTTTGCACCACTCGCTGCTCAAGATGTCTGTGTGGACCACAAACAGCTCAGCTGGCCATGGCCTAGAGACGCCAAACCAGACGCCGACGCCGCCCACACTGAAGTCCCTCAATACCGCTCAACGCTCAACCGGCGGCAATCTGAATCTGAACACCTTTGTGCAGCCCATCGGCAACGAAATCTCCACGTCAGCCACCGCTCAGCACTTTCAGCACGTCGTTGCCGCAGCAGTTGCGGCTGCCACAACCATTGCCACTGGCCAGCAGCAGCATCTGCAGCAGCAACAGCAGCAGCAACAACAGCTTCAGCTGCAGTCCTTTCACACTCAGAACAACTACAACCACAATAATAACAACAACAACAGCAGCTCGGGCAGTAGCCATAACGGCAACAACAACAACAACAACACCAACTTCAGCTTTAAACGTTCCAGCATCAGCAACTCGGCACCGCAGCTGCCCGCCTCCAGTCAAAATCTGTCAAAGGTGAGTTCCGCAACACAAATCAATTTCACCAACATTTATCACAATCACAAGCATTCTTTCACCTATCATTTACGCCCAAGTTCGCGCGCGCGCTTTCCTCTCCCTTCTCTCCTACCCTCTCTCTTCAATCTGATTGACGAAATGCTAAAAACAACGAAAATAACGCGCGGTTCACGACGGGTCTCTCTAAACAATTGCTAAACTCTAAACTTGGCCTCCGTTTCAAGTCGAACCAGATCCCACCTGCCGTGTATATTAGCTGTGTGTGTGTGTGTGTGCGTGTTTGTGTGTGTGTGTGTGTCTGTTTTTGAGTACCTGTTAAAAAATATTGAACGTTGCTTTTTTGTACACTTTGATCTCGCTGCTGTGTTGACGTCATGGGACTGTGTTTGTTTTGTTAACACTCTATTGTCAAAGTTAAAAGTTGTATATTAGCTGTTGATCATGTCAATTAAAATATGAGAAACTTTTGGCCAAAAGATTGTTGCAAATTTCGATATCACAAGTTGCCAGCTAAACTTGCCAAATTGTACGTGCTTTATTTAGTTAATTTTTGAGCTACTTTCAAGATTTCGTTAAAAACAAGAAATTATATTGCAAAAAATTTTATATCAGATATTCTTGTTTAAGGGTCAATAAACAAAGAAGACTTAAAACTGCTTTTAGCTTGTTTTTTAGCTGTTGAATTAGTATATTAATTAAAAGCCATTTTCCATGCTTTTAAAACTGGAGAAATATAAAGCTGTCTTATATGCTAAATACAAATTAACACAAAGAAATAATTATTAATTTATTACAACGTTCACAATGGTAAAATTGTGTATTGGGTTGTGTTTAAGGAAGTTAGCGACGTGAAACTTGTAATATGTACTCGTCTTTAAGGTATTCAAATCTTTTATATATTACTAATGACTGTCTATAAAAATTGCACATAAAGTTTTTACACTCTTAAAGAGTATTGTGCTGTCGGTCCCGATTGCAACGTTTTTATTTATTTTATTTTCAAATTTCTTAATCGCGAATAAAAATGATGCATAAATAAGTAAAAAAATATTTCAAGAATATATATATATATTTGTATATAGACCCCCACAGTTTTAAAGCCACAGTCGCAAATATTTTGTTTGTTAGATTACTATAAAGTAGATTTACAGTTTAACAGTCACAATTCAATACAATTTTAAGGCCACAGACTAACAATTTGTGGTTAATTAAACTTTTAAGCAACAAAAGTCTTTTATCAGTGATTCACTTTAATTTTTACGCAAAAAACAGAGTATTGGGTAGTCATGCAATTCGAACTACAGAGCTTTTTTTGTTACTTGTTTGCGTTTTCTATTGGCCGCTCTTCAATTAAAATTGCCACCCCCAACCCCCACGCTTATCAATTGTTTGCAAATGATAAAATAATAAAAATTAAAAAATTACGAACATTTTACGGAGCTCACTCCCTATGGGGCCCAGTACCCATATAAATATATATATGTGTGTATGTTTGTGTGAGTACACAATAATAATTATGAATACATATATTCTTACATTAATTTATTTTAAATGCCAACTGATATGCGCCGCGTCTCAATTTGTTTTTGTTTTCGTTATTAATAAAGCGATAAGGTATAAAAATATTTATTGTATATATGTTCAAAAAAGAACTTTCTAGCAAAGAATCGAAATTAAATTGTATTTTTATTTGATTTTGATAAGAAATATAATATTTCGTTGAATATCGTAAATCATTGTTCATGCCTGTCTTGAAAATATTTCGAAAATCCATTAGAAAATTCAGCTTTTTAGCACGTGCAGCCTTGTTTTTTTTTTGTTGTTAAAATATTTGCATGTGATCGTTTTTATATACAATTTCATGATATTATTCACAAACTTTTGATCTCATTCGCGCATGCATCATATTTTGTTTTTAACACATTGAACAATTGCATAAATTTTAATTTGTAATGGACTTGCCCCTTTTTCTAAAGCGATTTAAATGGGAACAAGGTCGTTCAACTATCAAAAAAAAAAATCAATTTACTTAACAAATGCAGCGTTTGCTGTTTAGCGAGTGCTTACTGTACCACCTGTTTGGTGGTACTTGAATATCAACTGTAAACGGTTTTACCTGTCACAAAGGGAATCAATTTGACATGTTGTTGTTAAACAGAAAGCAAGCAGACAAAAAATACAGTAATCGCTCGATACAAATTTCGATTGTAGGCAGTATAAAGTAAATGTTTCAATTCTAGAATAAAAGTTATCTATATGAATGTTTTATTAAAAATAAATGATCAATGATGCTCGAAAAACGAAATTTTTATTTTATGGAGAACTTGAAAACCCATGAAAGGTTCCTAAATAATAGTTTATGAAAAAGTTGTTTTTTTGGTTTTTGGTAGCCCCATTCTTATTTAAAAAAAAATTTTTTTTTTATTTTTCACTTGAATCAAGCTTTCCACTGAATTCAAAAGTTTAAATTAGACAAAAATTGAATGATAGCATAAAAAAGTGTGGCCAAATCAATAAAAGTCAACCTGCTCTTATTTCTTTCTAATATTCTTATAATATTTATAGCGAGCAAAGACTGTACTTTCGTTCAAAATTTAAATGTATTGTTGCAAAATCGAACAGCAGCTGTCTACATACATTTATGTATGTATGTGTGTATGTATGTATGTATGTACGTTTTACATGATCAGATAACAGAGCCAGAGACTGGTACTCACTGTAGCCCGCTGTTCACGTGCATAGAGTACCTACTATATCTGATATTGAGTCAAAGATCTTGTTCCAACTGAGTGCAAGAGCGAGAATATTGTTAAGGTTAAATAATTTTAAATTATTTATATGAGTCGCTTCAAAATTGGAATTATAATATTGGGTTACAATACCTCAAAAATAAACCTTAAACATGTTGATCATTTTGTTATGATGATCACATTTGATGTATTTAGAGCCTTGGCTAGGAAAACACCGGCAACAGATGTGGAGTTAGACCAGAGGAGCAGGACAATGTCGCCTTAGATGTAGGCTCTGCCTCGATGAATCCGCCAGGGTCTATCGTCTTGTCAATCGTCTCTACAATGGAATGGTATTCTTGGCCCCTCTCTCCCTTTTATACAGCCTCTCCCTAGTCTCTGCTCACCTAATTGAAGGGGTCAGCAGAGGTGTCAACGCGGGCTGTGTCGAATTTTTAATTGAATCAGTGCTCAATCAGTGGCCAATCAGTGCATAGTTCAGGGTGATCATGATTTGATTTCCCCATTGATGAACTGATCAACAGATGCGCGGCAGGTAAAAAAAATAGAAGCAGAACACAAAAAATGCGCTGATTGATTGCCAAGAGAGCAACCGAGAGATAGATGGAGAGAGAGTGAAAGCGGGAGCTTGTTCTCTGCCAGCTGCTATCTCTGTTCTTCCTTCCTTTCATTTGGCTATTTTATTTGTGTTTTTTTTTTTTGGTTGTTTTCCGTTTTCTTGTACACCCCCGCTAACCGATTCCCGCCACTCTGTTTTAGTTACCTTCTGTTTGGTTTTTAATTCAAATGGCATTTGTAATTCGATTGTCTATTGTTATATTTGTTGTTGTTGTTGTTTTTGTCGTCGCAGGCCGCCGCCGCCGTCGTCGCCAAATTGATTGTCGAATTTGAATATCACGCGCGCCGCCGCCGACAGTTCAGCAACCAACGCCAACGTCGCCGCATCAACGGCATCGCCGTCGTCGTCGCCGTCGTATCAGTTAGTTGTTAACTAGACGTTGTCGCGCGTTCGCAACCAAACACCAACCACCCACCCACCCATCCATCCGCAAGCGAAAAGAGCGCAAGAACGAAAGACAGACAGACAGTCAGAGAGAGCAAAGACTGAGAGAGACGGCTGGGCCCAAGGAAAGTCGCATGCGAAAAGAAATGAATTAAATGCTTCGAACAGAGCCAAATTACTATTCAATTTATTATCGTGTCGCAGCTAGCCCTGAACTTGTCTGAACGCGTCCGTTCGTGATTAAATTCGATTCGAGCTGACAATTAATCATAATAAATAACGGTTAAAACGGATAAACGACGCCTAAAACGCGTCTTCAAAACTATCGCGAAAAAAAACGATCATCGTGGAAATCTACATAAAATGCAAAAACATAAATAAAACTACGTGCTAAATTGTGTTGATTTGACACATGTATTTTGCAATTTTATATGCTATAAAAATGTTTATAAATAAAAAGTAAATATTTAAATAACCCAACACACACACACAAACAAGAAACAACAAAAACTAAAAAGCAAGAACGGACAGCAAAAGCAAAAAAAAAAACGCAGCTAAAATTTGCCAACAAGCTGACAATTAAACCAAGTAGAAAAAAACAGGTGCGTGCGTGTAACTGTCTGCCTGTGTCTGTGTGTGTGTGTGTGTAATCGCTGATCAATTCTCATGTGCTGATGAACACACAGCGCAAGCACCATAATTAATTAATAATAAGAACAACAAAAAAATTAAGAAAACGCTATCAGCAAACTCAACGAACTGAAACGAAGCTTTTCCATTGTCAGAGCGCAGCTCAAAGAGAGCGAAAAAAAGCTTTTAAAAGGAACTGTAGACTTGCAGACTCACTCACTCTCTCGCTCTCTCTTTTTCGGTTATACTCTTTTGATGCGGCTCAAAAGTGTTTGTCGTTTAACTTTTGATCGAAACTCTCAAAATTCAAAAAATATTTATTTTTATATACGTGTGTGTTTATGTTTGTGTGTGTGTGAGTAAATGCATTGGCTAAATAAACAGAGAGCAGCACAGAGAGAGAAGGTGTATAAATGTGAGAGCAGCTACAATTTAAACTAAAATATAAATAAATCAAGTAACAATTACACATGCTTTCCGATTGTTGCGAGGAGCCGCTTCGCCCAAAGCTTCAACCGCTGCCGCTGCCGCCGCCAGAGAGTCAACAGGATAAAGAGTGCGAGAGCGCACAGCTGCTGCCGCTCAATCCTAAGAGCATGTACTCGAATCTACGCTATGCCCGCACAAATCTCAGCCACAGCAGCCTGCTGCTCAGCCAGCAGCAGAGCTCGTTCGATGGCAGCGCTCTCACATCGACGGAGCGCACTGAGAGCAGCGAGACGCTAGATACGCCGCTGGCCCGGGAGCCGACGCGAATGGGAGAGGAAGAAGCCGCTCAGCCGTTGGCGCCGCCATTGTTTGCTGGCCGCAATGTGCCAGCTGCGGTGAGCAGACGCTATGCGCTGGCCAGTGCGCTGCATGCGACGGCAAAGCTGGCGGCCAGCGTGGATGCCTACACAGCGGCGGCAACGGCGGCCGTCGCCGCCTCGACACACAGCCACACAGGTGACAGCATGTGCGACTCGTGTCGCCCGTCGAGATTTCATAGCCAACAGCAGCAACAGCAGCAGCAGCAGCATCCGCATCCGCCGTCGATGCCGAGCAGCAATAATCTCAGTCGCAACACCCACTCGGGTCCGAGCAGCTACGTCGGTTCGACGCGGTATCTTAACTACAGCAATTTGCATTCGAATTCGCCGCACGCTAACACGCGACGCTTCAACGCGCAGCTAGCGTCGCAGCCATTGCCATTGCCATTGCCCGGCGGAGGGCCAGCCGGTTCCATAGTACAGTCCTCGTCCAGTGCATATCCATTTCAGTTGCGCACGTACCAACAGCATAAATTCTCTCGTTTTCAGCCGCGCCACATCGCCCGCAGCAGCATGTCCCAGTCCGGCGAGGATCTCCATTCGCCCACCTATCTGTCCTGGCGCAAGCTCCAGCTCAGCCGGGCCAAGCTGAAGGCATCCAGCAAGACGTCCGCACTGCTATCGGGCTTTGCCATGGTGAGTTTTTTCCGTTATTGAACTAGTTCATTTTGCTTAATTCTATTTATTAATTATCTAACTGTTACCCGCGCCCTTTCTTTGAGACAAATCAAAATTAGTATTTATAATTGAAGAATTTAAATGAGCTGGTTTTTTTTTCAAGTATTGGTTGCCATTTCTATACCCTGTATTCTAGAAATTGTCCGAAAGGGGTATATATCACGTGAAGAGAAATTTATTTACAATTAAATAAAAGTGCATATAGATAATCTTGTTCGCATTCAGCATTAATTAGTTTATACATATAATTATTCTATATATTATATAATGTGTGAAAAGATATGCGTAATAGATTCAGGTACTTTTTGATTAGTATTTTAGCATGTAATTAGAAGGTATATATATTTGCACAAATGCCGAATCAGAAATTACCTTACCTATGCCAACTATTCTCAGGCACTAGACAAAGTCATTTGTATACCTTGTATTATTATAGATAGGGTTTTATCATTTTTAAAAACTTTTTCAACACTATTAAATATATATTCTTGGTCAGTTTTAGCATACTAGATTATTATATTTATATTTATTATATAGCTACAACAGTTCAGTTGAAAAATTCATTTTAGTTTGAAAAATTTTATATTTTTCAAAATATTTCAATGAAACTTGACAAACTTGCAGCGTATTAGCAATATCGCACCACAATATCATTTTGCTAACATAGGAATAATAGATCAATAAATAATTTCGTTTAATTTTGTCTGTTCAGAATAAAAAAACTAACACGATAACATAATCAAAAGATTGGTATTTACTAAAATTTATTTTTAATCAATCCTAAATCAATCCCACAAAAATTCAAATCTATACCAAAAATTCCTTCAAAGCAGAGATTTGACTGTTGTTTATTCGCACCAAAAATATATACAAAATGATACAAGGTTAAAAGTAGGGTATACAATTTCATAGAGTATATAATTTAATCAGAATTATATTATACCATACTGTATTTTAATCTCAGCTAAGATGCTTATGCGTTTTTGTTATTGCAAAGAATCTAAATGAACCTTGATCCAGCCATTTAAACCTTAGTATATGATTTGTTTTAAATTGAAAATAGATGATATTTTTTATGAATGTATAGAATATTGAGTAGAAATTAAAAAAGGATGCCTCTTTTTCTAGAAAACAAAACGAATAGCATTTACCTTTAATATATTTCCTAATCAAATAGAATATTATTATTAACAAAGTTAAGAGAAGCATTGGCAAAGTGTTTCATAATGGCTTTAAAATTACGTTTAATTATTCAGGACAGGCCCACTTTTATGAAAGCCATTCAATAGGGTATTTTGTAGTCGGCTACCTAAAAAAAACTGGCACATAAACTTATGCATACCATAATGAAATAGAGGGCAAACAGCCGAGGATAATCGCATAAATTGGCTGCACATATAATTATATGCATGCATGTGTGTGTGTGTGTGTGTGTGTGTGTGTTTAGGCACATATTTCATATGTAATATATATATATGTATGTATGTATGCATATTGATGCGCGACAAAATCTTTTGCCAAAATGCAAAACACAAAAATTGGCTAATAATATAAATAATACACATAATAAAGGGGCCATTGGCTCCGTCTCTCTCCTTCTCACCCTTTCTCTCTCTCTTTTTGACTGCTCTCTCTCTGAATCGGTTCCTTTTGTTTGCTTGCAGGTGGCCATGGTGGAGGTGCAGCTGGACAAGGACACGGTGGTGCCGCCGAGCATGCTGGTGGCCTTTGCCATTTGCACCACCCTGCTGGTGGCCGTGCACATGTTGGCCCTGATGATCAGCACCTGCATTCTGCCCAACATCGAGACCGTCTGCAATCTGCACAGCATCGCATTGGTTCACGAGTCGCCGCACGAGCGCCTCCATTGGTACATCGAGACGGCCTGGGCGTTCTCCACGCTGCTCGGCCTGATCTTGTTTCTCGTCGAGATTGCGATACTCTGCTGGGTGAAGTTCTACGATCTGAGCACTACGGCCGCCTGGTCGGCTGTGGTCGTCCTCATACCGGTGATGGTCATCTTTCTCGCCTTCGCCGTGCACTTCTATCGGTCGCTGGTGACGCACAAGTACGAGGTCACCGTGTCGGGCATACGGGAACTGGAGCTGCTCAAGGAGCAGATGGAGCAGGATCACCTCGAGGTGCACAACAATGCGCGCAACAATGGCTTCAACTATGGTGCATCCGGTGATATTGTTTAGCCCCTCCCCCCGGCAGCACCAGTGGCGGGAGGGGGTCCAAATTAATTAATAATGCTTCCAAAAAAACAAAAAAATTTGTAAAAGACATAATGCTCCGGACGTATTGTGCGGGCGGGTCGCCGGGGCACGGACTTTAGACTACTCAAAATGTTCGGACGTGTGAATTTGTAGCTAATGCAATTTGTGATACGCATAAGGCAATATATAACTATATTTTTTGTTCTCTGTTTTGTACTACTTTATATATATGTGTATATGCATAAAACGTATGCGATTATGTACATACGATCCGCTACTGGGATCGCAGTCTATATATTATATATATTTATTGGTAGACCTACTTGTTAGCGATAGCTCGCTGTAATTTATACAATATACTTAATTAAAATGGTTCTATTTTTCTAGACAAGCAGTCACCCGTAAGAAACCGTAAACAACAAACAAATAACTAACATGTTTTCTATGAGACCGACCCCGCCTCCTTTTACGCCCCCCGTCGTCTATTTAGGGCCTGGTTAAGTTTGCGTGTCATGCATCGGCCTCCATCGGCTGGCGGTTTAATCTATTGTGGCAAGGCACAAGACATGTTAGCAGCTTGATTAGAAAAGGGCGCAACGCACCACCCACCCAACCAACCACCCAACACCCATTAGCTGGCACCTGGCACCGCTGCCGTTGACAAACCACAGCGTCGCTCCAGCTCCGATTTGGCCCCATTCAGTTGCGGACAAAATGTCGTGCGGCGCGCGTGGCAGCCACAGCGGATTCAGCTTCAGATGCCTGCGCAACGCCACCGGCGGCGGACACTATGCAGGCAGGTGGCAGCTGGGCCAGCAGCATGGCTACGGCGTCAAGGTCAGCGGCCGCGGTCTCATCTACGAGGGCCAGTGGCGGCACGGCCAGCGGCATGGCTACGGCACCCTGCGGCGCCAGCGACCCGACGGCCACGCCCAACGCCTCTACGTGGGCCAGTGGCTGGCGAATGAGCGCAGCGGCGAGGGCAAACAGTATTACGAGGATAGGTCCGTGTACTTTGGCCAGTGGCTGGCGAATGAGCGGCACGGCCGCGGCATACACTGGCTGGCAGATGGCCGGATCTACGTGGGCGAGTGGCAGCGGGATGCCATGCACGGCCGTGGCGTACTCTACGCTGGTGAGTGCAAATACCGCAACTATGACCAAAAGCGAGAAGCGTAGTGAGAAGCTAAAGGAATGTGCTGTAGATAGTGAAAATCTGTAATTGTATTTATTGAGAGAAGCGAAGCAAAGCAGAAAGATAAGAAAACATTTTTCAAGTTTTTTAATAATGTCTAAAGGAAGAAGCGAAGCAACGAAGAAAGATAAGTGAACAATGTTCAACTTCTTTAAAAGTGTTTAAAACGAGAAGCGAAGCAACGCAAAGAGAAGTACGCAGCATGGCAGAGTAGTTTGAAGCGAGAAGCGCGACATTTTAAATAAGCAAACATTTAGAAATATTTGAATGCTGAGAATTGAGAGAAGCTTCAGTTTCCCTAAGATAAACTACACTTCTACAAAAAAGCAGTTTTTGAGTTTTTCAAAGCGAGAAGCGGCAAAAAGAAGTTGACGAAAGAGTTGTAATTGTAAGCCTTAGCTTAGCTTTGTATTAAATAAGATGAGAGAGTCGAAACAGCGCTTCTCACTTGGCTTCTCGCGTTTTGTTTTCACAGCCAATGGCAATCGGTACGTGGGCGAGTTCGAGTTCGGCCGCAAGTCCGGCGTGGGCGTCTATTATCACGAGATCGATGGCGAAAGCGTGCAGCAGCACGGCATCTGGAGCGACAATGTGTGCAAAACCTCGACGCTGCCGCTCAAGAAGAGTTCATCCAATCCCACATTCGAGCGGATTCTTTAAACGCAATGTTTATTTGCGGCATATAAAAAAGAAAGAAGAAACACGAGTGTTTAATACAAATAAAAAGCTGTTCTAAGCGTAATCAGTTCCTTTGGCGACGTCGGGTGCTCACCGAGTCCGTCGGAGGCTGGGGCGTCCCCGCGTCTGCTGCATTCTGGCGTCTGGAACGTGCGCGCGTGCTGCCCGTCGTCCTTGGCGTCTCCTGGGGCACCGGATTCGGTGTGGTGGCAATGCGGCGCACGATCGCCACCGGCGTCTCCAACTGCCGCTGCGTGCGCGTTCTCGTGCAGCGCGTTACCGGAGCGGTACGTGGCATAGACTTGCTGGTTTTTAGCTGGGCAGCGGGCGCCTGTTCGTCATCGCTGAGGTCGACGATCTCGATTAGCTGGCATGCATTCAGATCCAGGCGTTTGGTTGACTTGGTTGACTTGGCTCCCTTGGACTTTCGCTCCGGGCTGCTGTTGAGTTCACTGGAGCTGCTGCTGCAGCTGCTTATTGGACGCACATCCTCCGTGTAGATGGTGAATTGTGCCGGCTTTCTGCCCGCTGAGGTTTTTCGGCTCTCCTCCGGCAATTGGTTGAACTGGAGGGCTCGCCGCGAATTCTGTGGCAACGGTTGCAGTTCCAACAGTGCCGTGCGCAGCTGCAGCAGCAGATTGTAGCGAAAGTTGATGTCTACACGGTGCTGCAGCCGCTCGCTGCTGGCCAGCTGCAACGCGGACTCGGCCAGCTCAATGGCCTTCTGTGGCCGCCGCCGGGCGCGCAAATAGTTGGCCTGGTGTACGTGCAGCAGGAGCAGCATGTGGCCCAAGGCCTGGCTGCGCTGGGCATCCTGCTGCAGCCAGGCATCGGCCAGCGCATAGAAATCGTCGAGCTGTTCGTGGTCCCGATTCAGAAAATAGAGACGCGCATGCAGACAGCCCACCTGAAAATAGATGCACTGCAGCTGAACGCTGGCGCGGAATACGGGATGCGATGTCCGCGTGTCCAGCGGAACGTAGCGTTGCAGCTTGTGTCCGCTGTCGCGGAACGGACGCATTTCCTGTTGAACAGCAGAATGTGATGAGTTGCAGGCTTGTTGCAGCTGGGTGCAGTTACTCACCAGTCGGAGCGAGGATTTCCCCAGCTGTTCTTGTTTGCGGATGGGCTCCACGGTGGCTGCGCCCGTCTCCAGTTGCATGGACAGCATTTTGCCAACCAGCTCGCTCATGTGCTTGGACTGAGCATCCATGGGTGCACTAACCGGGCTGTTGCTGTTCCTAATCTTTGCCTGCTCCAGCTGCGCCATCGATTCGCCCAGCGGCTGGATGCACAGAAAGTGCTCGATGAGCCGCAACTTGGAGTGCGCTTTTTCCAGGCACTCCATGCGCAGGTTTGTCCACAGCCACGAGATGAGCACCTCCACGGAGCGCAGCACCAGCCCGCTCTGGAGCAGCACCTGCAGCAGGCTGTTAGATAAATTTGGGCACTCGATCAGCCGGTTGGCGGTGCATTCGGTGGTGTCGCGCACCAGATCGCTGAGCAGCAGAATCAAAGCCCCGTTGTCCATCGACGAGATGCTGGTGAATTTGCGCACCGTTTCCGTCAGCGCGTCCAGCTGCTGCAGCGCGGTTGGCTGGCGCGCCAGCAGGCGGCAATGCCGCTGCTGATAGCTCATGCGAAACCGCACCGTTTGCAGCGTCAGCTGAACCACATCGCTTTTGCCCACGCGCTCCTTGAATTCGCCGCGCAGCCGCTCCGCGTGCAGCAGCAGCAGCTGGGCGTGGGAGATGCAGTCGAGGCGCGCATAGTACAGCGCCAAGTGGCACAGGCAGAGCAGCACCGTCGTCTGCTGACGCTTGAAGACGTGCGCGCCGTGCAGCTGCGGCCACAGCTCATCCAGCACCTCCTCCGCATGCGCGACCTCCTGCACCAGATCGAACTGAACGTGCTGCGTGCAGCGCTGCAAAAAGTGACTCAAGGCGCGCAGGTAATTGAAACGATCGCCCAGCAGGCGGCAAATCCGCAATAGCAACAGCCAGGCATTGTCCGCCTGCGGTGCATAGCCCATGGTGGAGAGCGCCATGGCGGCCACAATTGCATCATCGATCAGCGCCTCCCAATCGATGAGCGCCTTGTCACTGCTCAACGGTTCGGCGTCGGCCTGCAAAAAGAACGGGGATGGAAATTCTAATGTAAGTGTATCGAATTTAAATTTTAGAGAATTCTCTTTGAAGCTTAATGAATGCGGGTGATGAACTTTTATATGGTTAAGAAAACTGCAATTTTACGCATATCTATGAAAGGCAGAAGAAAACATTTCCGATAATCGTACAGAAAGTAATTCAAAAGGTTTTGGAATCTTATAGTTGTTAACAAGGTATCTTAAGGTCGGATACTCTCGACTAGAGCTTATGAGTGCTTATGCACTGAGAGAGATATAAGAATTTAATCACAGCTTTAAAAATTATTTGGAATTCGTTTGCATGAACATTTGCCTTCGACCCGAAAAGATTTTCGGAAAACTGATAGAAGACGTCTTAGAAGATTTTCTAGTTTTCAATCTATTCAAATAGACAGTGAAAGATCTTATCAATAGTTGTTGGGTTTCAATTTAAACTGCCTTACCCGCTTATAAAAGCTCTCAAAGGCGCCAATGGCTGTTGTGGCCAGTTCCACCAGCGGCATTTCGCTGCTGATGTTCATATCCAACAATTTGTACTTGATGAGCATCTTTTCGAGACTCTTCTCGGACGTCTCCTTGATGGGTATTTTGGTCTTTTGCGCCTCGAGCGATTCCAGCAGCCTTGTGACACTGGCATGACCGAGCACCAGCTGCTGCAGTCGTGTCAGCTGCTGCTTCCGTCCCGAGCGCAGCAGTTTTACGCGCAGCTCCTCGAACTGCTGCACGATGCGCTTGTCCGTGCGCATTTGGCGTGCCAGGATCACCAGCTGATAGTCGGTTTGGCGGTGCTGAAGAAGCGACTGCAGCAGCGGCGGCGTCTTCTTGTTGGCCAGCACCGCCAACATGTCCAACTCGTAGAGCTGACGCTTCTGTGTTGTAGTTAGGGGATTGCACAGTGGGCTATTCTCGTGCAGATCGAAGACGCACTTCTCCACCTCGTTCTTGGGATTACGATAAAAGACGCACAACTGCTGGTATTGTCGCGCGGGACAACTCATGTTGCACAGGTAGGTGCAGTGCAACTGTGCGGCCAGTTCCGGATTCGCGCAGTGTGCGCTCGCCTTGTAGATGCGACGGATCAGCTGACGCGTATCCTGCTGACTTAGGTGCGGGCGCAGCTCCTGCAGCGGCTTCAACAGCTGCTCCAGCAGGCACATTTGCGCCGGAGTTGCAACCTTGTCCGCAATGTTGGCCAGATGCCAGGCAAGGGTGACGAGCTCCACGCTAGTTGGCGCCAAACATTTGGTGACCTTTGCCACATCCATCCCATAGCAGATAATGCTGAGCAGGCACTTCTGGGCCGTCTATTGGGATTAGAGGTTAGCGATTGGATTCATTCATTTTAGATTCATTCCCAGCTTACCTTTGGTAGCGTTGCCTGCTCCGACGGCTGCCAGCTGCTGTAGGCAGCTGTGGCGCAGCAGCTCAGCGTGAAGATGCAATGCTTCCGAACGCTGTTGCAGTTGGCATCGTTGCTGCAGCTGGCGGCCAGTGGGCTGCTGCTGGTTATCTTCATCGACACTCCAATGAGGCTCTGCAGCAGCTCAAAGTGTGCAGCATATGCCTCAGCGCTGTCTGTGCCAACACCTAGGCACTGCCAGAAGCCGTCAAACGAGGGCATCTTGCTGTCCAGCTGATGAATTTGCTTCTGCAGGCGCACGAATACCAGCAGAAAATCTATAAACCACTGCTCCTGGACATGCGCCACGCCCTTATCCTCAAAGAAGTGCACAAACTTCTTGGCCAGATCGATGTAAGGTCGCTTCACGTCGCCGGACTCTGCAGATTCACGCGTGTACAGCAGCTTGAGGTAATAGTAGAGCAATTGAATTACATAGTTTTGTGAGGTTTGGCCTTTGTAGAGCTCGCGGCAGCTACGCAGCAGCTGTAGCGACCAGGGCTGCTGCTCCTTCGCCTGCTGCGGCTGTTGCTGCCACAGGTAGTCGTCCAACTGCAGCAGCGCCAGCATAGCACTCAAATAATCGGGAAACTGTGTGTTTAACTCCTCCGCGTTGCTGCCATGGCCGGCAATCAGCTTGAAGAGCGGGTCGCACATCTGATTCATGTACTTCACGGGCAATGCGGCGAGTAACTTTTGAAAACTGGCGCTGCGCCTGCCCAGAACTTGGTTTAGCTCGCCGACCAGGTCGCTGCAACCGAAATTTTGCTCGAGCATGGCTTGGAAGAGCACGCCCAGAGCCTGCAGTGCCTGGCAGGCTTCCACCTTGGCCATAGGCGTCTCTTGCTTTTGCATTTGCAGGCCGAAATAGTAGAGATGCTTTATGTGGATGCCAATGTACGTTTTGTATTCAGTCTTGTTTTGCATTTGACAGCGTTGTGCGTTGATCAATGCATAGAATCTTTGGCATTGCTTATTTGTTTGCTAAAGCGTGAAATGAGAACAATAATGGAGTTAATCCTCTCAAGCTATTTTTTGGTACTTACCTCCCGACAGAGCGCATGATGTATATAATGCAGGCTGGTGAGATGATTTGCCCAGAACTCGGGCTTGGCGGGACACGGCTGAACGTGCGGCAGCATGCTAGCCGCAATATCGCAATAGATATCCGCATATTTATGAAAGTCATCCTGCAGGGCGCAGCACAACTGCCGCAATACGCCGATTTCATATCTCAGCGCATATAAAGCGACGCTTGGCGTCCCGCCTTTTCTTATTTGATTGAATTGCGCTTGTATCGACTTGGCGGCAGTCTCCACTTCGTTTCGTGTGCCGCGCAGCTGTTTTGCTAATTCATCACGTGACATTATAACATTTAAAATAAAGCTTTTGTGTAATTAATTTGACTAAGCTCTTGTCCTTTTTGAAGGCTGCTTGCTTTTAACAATTTGTATATGTCGCCGATAAATTGAGTTCGGTTATCGAAAGCACCTCTGCCGCTGTGCCTTTAATGTCAGTGTTGAGCAATCCTCGAAGACTGCAACACTGAACTGTAAAATACGCGCGCTACATTGAACAACGCAATTTATAGTTTTATATGTAAGTGAGTGTATGCGATGCAAACAGTTTGTAATCAAGCCATAATGAGCCAATTATGGACATTAAAGCGGCATCGAAAACGTGCAGAAGTTCAGATAAAAGGTCAGCTGAGCTAAATTGAATCGCCAATGCATTGAAAGGGTTCGTTTTATTTATGAGTTTTGCGCCACAGCGTGGCAAAATCCATGCGAATGGCCAAACAGCGTGATTTATGCTGCAAGCAGGCCGCAACAGCAAAACGGTAACAGGTATGCAAGAGGCGCATTATTACCCCAAGCTTATTCACACTTTGGGCCCAGGCAGACGCAATTGTAACAGACACACACACGTGGAGCGACAGAGACAGCATGCGGCTTACCGTAGATGCGAACACGTTGGTGTAATAAATATCTGACTTGCGGAAGGTGTGGGAAAGGCGGAGAAACGGTATTTAACTCTCCAAATCTCCAAAGTCGGAAGTCACGTTTAAACGTTTTCGCTAAAAGTTTCACACACACCGTTCAGGGAGCTGATGATTGATGAGCTATGCACACACGCACACACAAGTGTGTGTATAGAACATGGATATGGTCATTAGTGTGGCATTGTGTTTATCTTCCAGTTACTTTTACAAGCTTGCACACAAACCCACACAACTGCTGATAGCTTGGGCATGGTTTCGGCTTAATTAAGATGAAGTAAACACAAGAGACAGCTAAAGTCCACAGACAGCTGGTTAAAGCGTCAATTGCAGTTCTCAGATGACAGCAGCATACTTGACACATATTATTATTATAATGTTGTTTACCCTTTAAAACGTACGTTTTATATAGCAATATATACGAGCGAATAAGGTATATATAAATTAGTATCTGCCTTATTAACATGTCTCGATAATAGCTTCTTTAGATGTTAAATCGCTCTTCTACTCGATTTTCAGTGTTTTAAGTAATGGTTACACACTTTTTATTTATATTTAATAACCATATAACATTTTTTGTTCTTTCCTATATTTCAAACTTCCATAACTTCCATAACAGATTTTGATGATTGAGGGCATTCTGATCATTATTTGTCTCATAGATTGATTCTACATTCAAAATATATTCATTTTTGAAAATACAATTTTTTGGGATTTTTTGTCAAAAAAAGCGTGTACCCCCCCATGTTAATTTTCGAAAAAAAATTTTTTTCAAAATTTAGAATTCTGAATTTCTATTTTTAATCGATTTTATTTGTCATAATTAGCATAAAAAACAACATTTAAGCCTATTTTGGGGTGGTCAAATTTTTGGTCAAAAATCATGCCAAAATCGACAAAAATTTTGACATGTAAAGCTCTTGGAGCCATAGGTCCCATATTTCAAACTTCCATAACTTTGTCAAAACTGAACCGATTTTCATGATTGATGGCATTCTGATCATTATTTGTCATAAATTAGCATAAAAAACAACATTTAAGCCTATTTTGGGGTGGTCAAATTTTTGGTCAAAAATCATGCCAAAATCGACAAAAATTTTGACATGTAAAGCTCTTGGAGCCATAGGTCCCATATTTCAAACTTCCATAACTTTGTCAAAACTGAACCGATTTTCATGATTGATGGCATTCTGATCATTATTTGTCTCATAGATTGACTCTACATTCAATACAAATATACTCATATTCAAAAAAGTTTTTTGTTTTACCCACCACGCTGCACTTCTTGTTAATATAATCATTATTATCAATATTATCTATTTGGCTTATGCAACGTAAAGCAATGATATGCCGTATTCCTCAATATTTGGCGTTAAATTTATGGCTAGTCATGTTGCTTTGGCAAAGTTGACTCAACTGAACGGCTAAAATGCCGTCGACTGTTTGTCTCTGAAACTCACTCTCCGTTCTTTGGTTTTACTTCAGCTGATTTGCTTGGATAAATATTTACACAAGATTTATGACTTGTGGTCAGGCGCTGTTTGTTTTGATTTACTCAGACTTAACAGATATTTCGCTTTATTTGCTTTTTATCTAAGTTGAAAATGTGCAATTTCATTGGAAAATGTGTATAAATTCCCGTCGCCGTCGCACTGTCAATCAGCTGTCAATATTTGCTTAAATCAAATCCTGTTTACAGAACATGCATAATAAATAAATCCACAAAAAACTTCCAAAAACTCGACAAAGACAAAGCTGCAAATTGGCGCCGTTGCCAAAATCAACAATAGCCAAAATGAATGCCCAAATGCATTCAAATTTTTGCCATTTGAATTGTATTTTAATTATGTGCAAACAGACAGATAGAACTATGGACAATTATCCGGGTAGTCCATTAAAATGTTGGCTGTGCGCTATTTATGCAATTTTTCACTGGGCCTATAATTAAATTAGACGCTTCACTAATTTAAATAGCTGTAATTAGTCGCACAGCGCGACGATAAATACCGTTGTGATACCTGTTTCCTTGGGCCTTCATTCAATGCTCCGACAGCATCCTGTTTGCGTATGTATGTATGTGTATGTGTGTGTGTGTGTGTGTGTGTGTGTGTGTGTGTGTGTGTGTGTGTGTGTGTTTTGTGTCTAGCTGTGACAGGCAACAAGAGATTTATTGGCTTTTGCCTTGGCGCTGCTACAATTGCCTAACAAGTGCAAAACTTCTCTTAATTAATTTCGCAGCCCAAGTGAAAAGCTGTCAGGAAGGAAAAACACGCGCACGCCAAGAAAATGTTGAAAAATAAAATGAAATAAAATACCCATAGAAGTTAATTAAGTATACGTCTAACATGGAATGTCATATAGAAAATCAACCAAGCCAGTCTATTTAGCAGAGCTGAAGACTTGCCTAATCAAAGACAAGGATTAATCCTGCTAACCTTTAAAGTTATTAACTCAACTCAAAGCAAATGCCAAAAGCATTGAACTAATTAAAATTTTATATAGAAGAGAAAATACAATATTAAAAATTGAAATATTTAAAGACTAGAATGGTTAAAACTTTAATTATATACAAAATAATTAATTGAAATTCCTTCATAGTTTTCATTCTAAATATTTGGAATTACAAACAAATTCAAATTGAAGTTTTTTGTCTCCAATCATAAAAACTTATCATTTTTGAAAATAATTTTTTTTGTGTATAAAAATAATATTTATGGCGAATATGGAAGTGCTTTAAAAAAACTTAAGATTTTCTAATTTAACTTAATTTATTCATATTAACTTTTATATTGTGTAATCTCATAAATATTCCTCGCATTGAATTAAGAGATTCCAAGTGCTGTTTTCTTTGTAAATCTCTGACAATTATTTGAAAATCTGTTTTATTTATGTGCATTTCCCTGCTGTCATAATATTGATATATTTGGTTCGAAATGGGGTTTTATTGCCACATTTAAGGGCGTGTTAAGAGCTGTCTGTCTATTTTTTCTGTCCTTCACTTTGTTCTTTCACGCTTGACAGCAGCTGCTGTCTGCCTTTAAATGTCAGATTTTAATTTTTCGCCATTTTTTTTTTCTCTTTTTTTCGTTGCCTTGACACGAACTTGACCAATTCCACGGTTCTGTTGTGCACCTCCCTCTTCGATGTCTTTGCAGCGTGCTGTCAACATTTGGCGCCAGTTGCAATTGTGCAGGATGAAATCTCAGTGCAACCCCCTCCCCCCGACCACCCCCCTTGCAGTCCCTTATTCCACCCACCCGGCTCAAATCGAGTGCAGCCTTGCAGCATGCAGCATGTGTGCAAAATTCACGCTTGAAAAGCATCTCGAAAATGCTGTCGCTTGTAAATTTCTTTTTGGCATGCGACGAAATACTCGACTCGAGGAGGGACAAAACCCAAAGAGACAGCATTAATATATGGGCTGCATGCCTCAGCGCGTTGCAAGTGCGCCGAAGGGGCAGCTGTCGGTTGCATTAACGAGTCCATTACAGCCAGGCAGGCACTGGGTAACGCCGCAAAGGGGACTCATCCCAATGTATCTGGTGGCATTTAATTAAAATAGTTTGACTAACACTCACTTTGCTGACTAAGTTAATGTTGTTGTCAGCCTAACGGTTCTCAATGCATTCATAAAAACACAACTTTTCGAGTGTCAGAATTATGTTGAGCTCCAGACCTTTGTTTTAATACACTCGCCAAAGGGTATTATGATTTTTTATAGATGATGAAAGTATAAATATTTTATTTAGCTATATTTTTGTTTACTGTCAACATTTCAGTAAAGTAAACCTCACAAAATATCTGTTTAAATTTAATTACGAATCGTATAAAATGAAGTATAAAACATTCTAAATTAATAAACAGTTAATGTTGCATATACATAAAATATATTAAATATTCCGTACTCACATCAAGGAAGATCGTTTGCAGAGTCTCACTTAAAGAATTACTTCAAGAATTTTTACTTACTTTCAGTCCGTTAGGATTCATTGAAATGTTTTTACAGGACAACGATTTTGCTTCTCAGCTTTTTCTTTGATTATCCACATATCAGAGTCTGCAGAATCGGAGCATATATCATAACCATGTCGCATAGGTAAAATTTTATTGAAAAAGAAACATCACAAAAATTAATGGAAATTAAAAAAAAATCTTTTCAAAAAATTTTTTTTAATTTTTTGAACCAGAAAAAAATTAGAAACAAGAGACTTAAATTAGAGAAACGCAATTTGTAGTTAGCAATAGTATTAGGAACCTGGTACTTTCATGTTTTCTTCTTTCTAATGCTTTCACTAAGTATTTAAAAAAAAAAATCGTTCTTCTGCCACAAATCAGCAAGGGCATTAAATCTTCGGCTAGCCCAAAACTAACTGTTCTCGCTTGCTGTTTGCTTTCACTTGCCTCATTCTTGTGCGTGTTGGGTGGGGTCTTAATGACCTTACGTAACCATGGCTATAACACCAATCACATCCAAAGTTGCCAGTGAGTCATTTTGTTGGCTGGAAGCTGGTGCCACAAAATTTGAGCTGATTATCGCCGCAACACAAATGCCAATGGCCAAAACTTTGTTGGCCACGGCCATAAACTGATGCCAGGCCAGTAGCCATAAATATTTACATATTTATATTTATATGTGTGTTAATGTATGCGGATCAGTTGGGGATCCGTTTCCTGTATTTGTGTTTTTTTTTGTTTTTTTCATCTGGCCACTTTCGTGCCGCTTTCGAATTGCATTTAAAACCAATTATCAAATCATGTCGCTGCCGGCTGACAAACTTATTTATTTTGCTTACGGCGCTCAAAACTTCCAGACATGGGGCATATGCCCACATTGCAACACACTCAAACACACACACACAGACACACAACCGCACACTAATCAAGTCCAAGTGCAAGTTCCAATTTTGCTTTCGTTTTACACCAACAGATATATGCATATATATATATTATAGATATATGTGTATTACCCATGGTAGATCCACAAGCTGTCAAACTGTCGCCAGGGCCTGAAATTGTCATTATTCAGTGTCAGCAGGCTATAGCTGCAGGAGCGAGGGGATGTGTTGGGGCTTTGTGGTTTCCAACTAATTTTAAATGTGTGAAAATTAAGTTTTTGGACATGTCTTTAGTTTTTCTATAAGAAATTGGATCGACCTGCGCTGCCTATCAATTAGCTTGTTTGTGCTTTTTAAACCCATGAGAACCCGACGAGTGTTAATTAAAATGGATACCCCCGCTCCCCTTTCCCCAAACAGCACTGCCTACTTGCATTGGCGTGTCAGGTCTGCAGCAATTATGCGTTTGTTTCTGTTTTTTATACCCTGTAAGCTTTACACATTTTTTAAATAAAAGGGTATCAATAATAAAACCCTATTTTAACTTTGCAATGTGTATTTTTACGACTACAGGATATCTTCTAGCCGCTTACTCTTTACTATCGCATTCTTATTCGATTTTTTCCTTTTCTCGCCAATTCAAAAGATACAATCGGCATAAATCATGTGGCAAGCGCCACACAAAACACACGGCGACATATTAAATTTACAAGTTGATTTTGATTTATGCGCGTAATGCATATAAATATGTATTTATTATTGTTGTTGCTGCTCTTGTTGTTGTTGTTGCTGTTGTTATTATTGCTGCTGTCAAGTCGTCTCGACGCTAACTTAATTTAACTCTCGTCTCGTTTAGCAGTCGCCGCTGCCATATTTCCGTCTCTGTCTCATTTTCGCTTAACCCACGCAATTTGCGGTGAGCGTCGACACTTGCGATTAAAGTTTGTTATACCCTAACATAGAGTATGATAATATATATAGTAATATATGTATTTTAAAGGAGGAAGTGTGTGATGCAATTTTGAAGGAAACTATATTAATTAAATATTATATTTAATATACAGAAGGACTTACTTGATTAAAGTACAAAACTCTTCTTTTTATTATTTTTTTAAATAACAAGAATAATAATAATATAAAAATAATAATAAATATAATAGTAATAATAACAATAATAAATAGTGGATTATCGATAGAGGTCTTCAAAATAAAATTGCATATTATTGACTAAGTTAAAACTCGAAACAAGTCAAATAGATTCAATGAGTTTTTGATATGCCGTTGTCATAAAAATAATCAATGTTTAATAACTATAATAATGTAAGCTGATAACAGAAAGATCGTATAATTATGTGCGACAAGTGTTGTTTGTGCATTCGTGCAGAACTTCTCGGAGTGGGCGTTTGAGAGTAACTTTCTTCGCCGCTGCCTGTCAGTGCAAATGACAAACTAACAGACAGACAGACAGACAGCTCCATTAATTAAAATGAAAATTAGTGGTTTCGCGCTGGGATGCAGGTTGAGGGAGAAGGGGGATGGCAGGGCGGTTCCATTCCAGGAAAACCATTCAAAAACAGCAATTAGCGGCGAGCGTGTAAATCTTTTAGCTGGCAATTTGATAAGTCCACATAACTTGACCCACATTCGGGTACGCTGATGAGCTCCCCATCTCCAACACCAGTTACGACGATTGGCGGTTCCTCGTTCAGGCTCAAAATACAGTACAGAGCGTAAACTCATTTTTTAGCCCACGTTCCCTTCCATTTTTTAGCCTGCTGCTGCGGTCATTTTAAGTCAATTTGTATAAATGCCTGCATTTAATTTTAAATTTATCATTCAACTTGCCCAGGCAAGTCCGATTTTAAAGCAGCAATATCTTCAAGTTAAATTTAAAGCTTGATTTAGCAATAACTAAACTTTTTGCAGCTTATGTCAACAGTTGTCTAACTTTTAAATAAATACGCGACGGGTTTATAAAACGCACTCTGCGTGGCAATGTTGAGCGTTCTTTTGCCATGGTAATTTTTTCTACAACTCTCGACCGCAACCTGGCCTCTACGGGCCCTTAACTGAGTAGGTGCGGGGAGGGGAAGAGAGCATGGCAATCAAACGAGTTGCAACCGCAACAGTCAGCGGAAAATTAAAAAATTTATAGTTGTGCACTTTTTATGCATATAAATGAAAAAAAAGAGAGAAGAATGATGCACGCTTACTAATAAAACACATAAAAAGCGACAGAACTAAAAGTCAAAAGGGCATATGTGAATAACTGAATGCACATATGACAGTTGGAATTAATTGAATCAGTTAACATATTGCTTGGCCAGCGACGCGACATTGACAAATTGTCGCTGTTGTTAACTCAATTTGCATTTAAAATATATAAGGTAATGCAAAATAATTCAGTTAAGTCAGTTCAATTTAATGCTTAAGCTATATTAAAAATGATATAATTTGTTACGTCAATTTAAATTATACACAATTGGCGCCAGTCAGTGTTGGAAAATGCAAAAAAATATCCAGAGAAATTGGCTTGAGCTGCTTGTGATATTGATGTTAGTTAAGCCAAAGAGAGTAAAAATGCGCTTACATTGACTATAATTATTTTTACATTAACATTTGTATATATATATTTGGTTTTGTACACATTTACAGTTACAGATATTTTAAATCTGTATTCCTACTGTAAAGACGAGTATCGATATACGTATCGATACCCTTAGATGTACTCAGAGTGTTAAAATGCGCGGGTACATATGTTGCGCTCTCACTTGCTCTCTTCTCACACAATACGAACGACTGCTATGCTGCTTCTTTCGCCAATGCTTTTCATCAGTCTGTGTTTGAAATTCGTCGCGTAAGGTCGTGTGCGCGCGTGTTATATGTGGAGTTCGTATGTAAAATGCGCGTTTTAATTAAAGAAAATATTTATGCAGTGCTTTTACTTAAATTATAAATTAAGTGATACGTTAAGCTGTGACAAGTGCAATTATTTTAATTGACAAATTGTGTTAAACATGAATTGAGAAAAAATACAATTCGCAACGCTAGCCTGCGGCCAAGCGAAGCAAACGTTGGTCAGAGCGAGACAACGCTACTGTGTGTGCAATTTGTTGATGTCGTTTGTGTTGTTGCTGTAGCGCAGTGCCTGGCGCGTATGCTGTTGTTGTTTTTGTTGGATGTACGACGAGTGTTTTGTTTGTAAAAGAACAAGAAAAGCGCATTGCAAAAAAAACCAATTCATTTGTTGTTGTTGCAGCCGGCAAAACCCAAAAGTGCAACAACAAAATTTAAATGCATAAAACACAAGTGAACGCAGCATTCAGATAAAATCAAAACCACGCGAAATTTCGGCGAATACACAACAAAAGTGGAGGGAGCGCAAAAAATAAGAATAATGCGTTCATCAAAGAATGTGCAGAATGTGTAAAATGATTCGGTGGTAAACACAACAAAACGGCAAACAAAAAAAGAGAGAGAAAAAACACCGTAAAAATGCAGTTCAATAAAAACGAAAACTAGAACAAAAAATACGCGCTAATTTTGAAAATTAAAACAAATTCTACGCTAAGAACGGTTTTACTTTGATGGCAATAAAAATGGACAAAACAAACGGCGGATATAAGAAAAACGGGCTATGGACTTGGCTTGGATACTTAATGCTTCTACAGCTGGCGACTGTTGCGCAGGCGAGTCAAGGTAGGTGAACTGAAATCGATTGCGATTCGGTTTAAGCGTGTTTTGTGTACAGTTCCCCCTTATATACATAGATATATTTGAACATATTGCCATAGCCACACAGGTGACAATTAGTCTGGGCGACGTGCAACAGCGCAGGTTTTCGCGCTCTATTCGTTAATTAGTTTACCTCATGACAAGAGCTGATAAGCCCAATTATTGGCCATATGCATGTACTTGATAAGTTCTTCCAATTTCGCATTACGTATTTTTGCCTTTAGCCTTTGCCTCATGTTTGACGTAGACAGGGGAATTTTCAAGCCTTTATTTGCAATCTCGACAATTCTTATCCATATGGTCATAATTTTTTGAACAGTTGGAAATAATTAAGTGTCGCACTCTATAGATAAGACAAGGACGTTGCGAATAACAGTTATCATTTGACAATTTAAACACGTTGATAAAAATTGTAAAAGTACGTTAAAGGAACGGTTGAAATTTTTTTGATAAAAGAAATTAATAGTAATTTTAAAAAATACCGAATTATTATTGCTTTGTCTTTTAACTATATTTCACATTACAAAAATTATGAAAATGCGAATATGATTTATTACAATTATTAATTCGTTAACAGTGTTGATAAATACGATATTTTTTATCTTTTAATATCGAATATGCACTGTAAAATGCGATGTTACCTTTAAAAATATTTTTAAACTCTGGAGTTTGCAGTAACCGACCAACTACAGTTCTTTTTTTTTTATCAGTATTTCGTTATCTTAGCTTTGACTTTTTCGGCTTTTGAGCATTTTTTAATGAGTTCCGTTCGAGACGCTCGTTCAATGCATATTTGTGTGTGTGTGTGTTCAAGAATTTGCGAAATGTTTAAATAAGTGTCTCATTTTTGTTTACAAGCAATCAACTTGAAACGCGTTATGTTTTGATAAAAACTTGAAACAGTTTACAGATACCCTACACTAAAATGCGCAACAGCCATTTTTTTACATGAATCTGAGTGCTTTTCATAGGCCACAAATACTTGAATACGATATGTAAGCAGCTGAAAAGTACTGTACTTGACTTTCAGATACCCTATACCAACAACAGCCCATTACGGGGCATAAATACTCAAGGAAAATGAGTTCCCACAAAGAAAATAAATCCGAGGAACAACAACAACAAGTGTCTTTAGGGCACAGGTAGACAGAAGCAGGTCAAATATCCTCATTGTTGTCAACTGAGGCGCATTAACTGATTAATTTTCAACAGGCGGCAGCTGCAACTGGCGCAATTGAATTCCAGTTTTCTATCTCAAAATAAACATCAGCTCAAATCCACACAAAATGCGCAAATAATGCAAACAAATTAAATGCTTTTTTTTGTTTTAACCAATACGGAAAAATGCCGTCAAGGCAACGTAAAACACAACCCCCAAAAGAAAGCCGCGGCTTAAGCTCGTCGTGGGGTGCCTGGAATTTATCACTGCCAGCCCAAAAAATGAACATCCCCGAAAAGTGAAAAAGCGAAAAAAGTCAAGGCAAACAGAAAAAAAACAGAGAGAAAATATGATAAGCTGTTCCCGTTGCTAGCATGTGCTTTATCAAACAACTTTCGGCTGAAATACATATGCAAATTGCGTGTTACGGGATGTCAGTATTCGGGTCAAGTCCCGAACCCTGTGGTTTAGCTTATCATAACAGGACCTTGTCTAGTTTGTCAAAACTAACCAAAAAGGGAGACTTCACTTTGTTAAGAGATTTATTAATTTGGGTAAAATGTACAAAATTGATGTGCTCAATTTTTCAAGAGCACAAAACTAGACCACAAAGAAATTGGCTGAATTGTGAAGAAACATTTGAAGTGCTTTTATGCCACTTAAATCCAAGAGCCAAAAAATGGCTAAAAACTAATTTTATAAGGTTTTATTTATTTGATATGCTGTACAACAATAATTGATGATAATCTGCACAAATTAATGGTTTTTAGGTTTGGAATCGGGGGGACTACATTCAAAAATAATATATGTATCCAATATAGGCTATAAATTCTTAAAATTATGTTTATTAGAAATATAGAAATTCTTAAAAGTAGTAATTTACTTAAAATCTTATTTCCACAAATGACAGCAAATAAGTGAAAAAATTTTAGTTGGTTTTTTTATATTAAATAGTTTTAAATCAAATGGAATCCACAATAGCCAGGGAAGTAAAATTTGTAAATTATTTTTACACTGGCAATATTATATTACCGCTAATAATATTTTTACTATTTAAATATGGAAATATTACTAGTTAACTATTAAAAATGGACAGTTCTTCAATTCATAAAAGTTGAAAGAAAAACATGGTAAAAGTTCCGTAATTAAATATTTTAGCAGTGTATTCAAAAAGGAAAAGGACAAAGCGTAAATGATTTTAGTTTTACTCCCAAAACATTTGACACGCATTTCTTTAGTGGCAACTGTAAGTCAGCAACAATAGCTGGGCCCAGGTTGGCTTTAATAGCACAATTCTGGCTCAAAGCGTTTGCTGCCACACACACACGAAAGGTGCTTAATTAATGGCCGGGCCTGTAATTAAAAAATCTTAGTACCACACAAAACAACAACAACAAAAACAGAAATGAAACTGGGTGTAGCCTGAAAGCAAATCCCAGTAAATTTACGTGCTCTGCTCCTGTTACCATTTCTCCCATGGCATAACAGTATAAATAATCCCATTTCGCTTTCTTCACATTTTACTTTTAATGGTCATAATTCTTTGTGAACTGTGACAATTGTTTTCACTGTGGCTGCTGCTGCTCCTGTTTGCCCCGGTATTGTGCCAATCCTGGCCAGCCAGCCAGCAGATACCAGACCCGACCACCAGCATATTTGGCCGCATTACGTGATATACGATATGAGTGACATGTTATTCTAATTTCACACCCCTTTTCTGAAGGGTGCGCTCTCGTCGGTCGTCATAAAACATTTCCATATGGTCGCCCGCTGCGGGGCATTCGGGCTCTGTCGCAATGTGTACACAATGTACACAAAAAATAAGTAGAGGGAACCGACAATATTTCAGAGAATGAGGTCATTTCTTTCGGTTTTAGCTCGTTTCAGAGTTGGCCTGCCTGTCGACTAATTTCGGCCATTGCAAAATGTCTTTGCATTGTGTTGTTGGCCCAACTGAAAGGACCTCCTCGTCTAGCAACTGTCGGTGAATTCTTTCACCACGCTGTCAATTTTCAATCAGTGCAAACAAAATAACATTACCACAAAGAGTGCGCCTTACTCTGGAGGTAGAAAAAAAAACAGGGCTCGGAAGAGAATCGAATGTCTTTGTCGTGGTTTGAGCCATGTTTTGCAACGGATGCGCGTTGTTGGTGTGTGTGTGTTTGTGCCTAACTTGGCAGTGGCTTTGACATTGTTCAAGGTTGCACTTTGCAAAATATGTTCCTTGATATGGGTTCAAATGGGTAAATACACTATAATGGAAAAAAACTGAGAAGACTATACACATTCATATTTAATATACATGTTTACTAGTGTAAATAATATTTATGTAAGCCATGGCAGGTCAAACCTGGCTTTGATTAAGTGAAATCGTTTGCATTATCTATTTTATCATATAGAATTTGGAAATTTTTGAATTTTTGCTAATATATTTTTCCCAGTTCCTGTTAGTTATTTAGTTAGTCTAACTTTTTTCACCTGTGAGTCAATTTGTTTGTTTAAGCAAAAAGGCCTTATTTTCTTAAATATATATTCATCAACAAAATGAGCTGAAGAGGGAAAAATTGGTTCTTATGTTTACTTTTATCTATCTCAACAAATGTTATTCCTTTTAACTGACAAGGGGAAGTCCCTGGATTGAAACAGTTCTCAGACACGAAGAGGTATTTAAAGCTTTCAGCAAGAAAGAAAGATATAAAGGGTATATTTATAGATTATATAATTTAATTAAGCACTATATCATATTAATATTTCAATGATCATTTGTACTTATTATATAAAACTGATCAACCAAGCGAAAAACTTAAATTTAAACTATGTCTCAAAGTTTACATTTATATCTCAAAAAGTTTATAAATATTTGTTTTTATCGTATGTGACCCATAAGATTTTCCTGCAAATAAAATGTTATTAAATTTACCTGCTTTAATAATAATTTTCAGCTGAACTAACTGTACTGTTATTAGCACTCCAGCTGTGCATAAAAATCACAAAAATTTCACGGCAAATATTAATTTTCATTTGCACAGCAAATGCATTTTTCGCAGAACAAAAAACATTTTCGACATGTCATGTTGCTGTTGTTTTTTGCTCTTCAAGGCATGTTTATGGCCTGACCACAACAACAACAACAAGGCGAACAACATTGGTTGCAATAACATTTTTCAAAAATTGATGCGAAAACAACAAACTTCCAAATATCCCACTCTCTCTCTTTCACTCTCTCGCTCATCCTTGTAGGCTGACTCCCTCGCTTCAACGCATGCAATTTGGGCCTGGTTCTTCTTCGTTTTAACCAATTCAAAAAGACAACATGAATAATTCACAACAACAACATCGGCAGCAGGAGAAATCCCCAAAACACAAAATCCGAATTGAGGCTGTTGCTGATGCGGCTGCTGCGGTTGTTGCTGCTGCTGCTGTTGCAGTTCAACGCACCCGAATTCCCCGCAGCACAACAACAACAACAACAACAAGCATGTCTCCCATATCTGGTCAGAGTTGTTCTCCGGCCTGTGCGCAGATCTCAAGGCAAAGCCCAAAAGCAGCCACAGGCAAAATGAATTGCAACAGGAAACGGCATAAAATTCACTTTATTTTCATTTGCAATTACCGAATGGCATTGGCCATGCACTCCACAAAAACTGACTGGGCGCTCTTGTACAGCGTGGGCGTGGTCGTGCAGAGCCAATTTGCATAAGGCTGTCGCGTTGAGTGCGAATGTGTGGGCGGGCGGCCAATCAGCCGGAGCTAAGGCAGCCGCTAAAATCTAGAACTTGAACCATTCTGAGGCTAGAAGCGTTGTAAATTCTCTGAACAACAATGCAAATTTTTCTGGAGTGTACGGCTATAAAGTGTTAACAACAACAACAACTGAGCGAAACGAAAGGTCAGAACGCAACAGCAGAAAGCGAGGCCGCAGTAAAAGTTTCGGAGTGAGGAGCCGAAGACAAACTGACAAAGATTGAACTTGTGCCAGAGAAGGATCTGTGGTTGAAGCCTGCTCTACAAGTACTTACTTTATACCCTTTACAAAACCCAGAGCTTCGAAAGCTGTTGCAGTAGTTGAAATCAGTATCGATGAGTGATCGCAAACCATCGATAGTCATCTTTAATTTTTTTTATTTTATATAATATGAATTTATTTGTTTTCTTGTAAGCTGTGTACTACTCAAATTTGGTAAAAATTTAGACTAGATCGAAATTTTCTTACTATGCTAGCGACTTGGTATATTGGTTATATACTCGTGATAAACTGTACTATCTGAAATTTTTAAACTCCCACAACTTTGTCAAAACTGAACCGATTTTGATGATTGAGGGCATTCTGATCATTATTTGTCTCATAGATTGATTCTACATTCAAAATATATTCATTTTTGAAAATAAAATTTTTTGGGATTTTTTGGTCAAAAAAGCGTGTACCCCCCTTGTTAATTTTCGAAAAAAAATTTTTTTCAAAATTTAGAATTCGGAATTTCTATTCTTAATCGATTGTATTTGTCATAATTAGCATAAAAAACAACATTTAAGCCTATTTTGAGGTGGTCAAATTTTTGGTCAAAAATCATGCCAAAATCGACAACAATTTTGACATGTAAAGCTCTTGGAGCCATAGTTCACATATTTCAAACTTCCATAACTTTGTCAAAACTGAACCGATTTTGATGACTGAGGGCATTCTGATCATTATTTGTCTCATAGATTGATTCTACATTCAAAATATATTCATTTTTGAAAATAAAATTTTTTGGGATTTTTTGTCAAAAAAGCGTGTATCCCCCCTTGTTAATTTTCGAAAAAAAATTTTTTCAAAATTTAGAATTGTGAATTTCTATTTTTAATCGATTTTATTTGTCATAATTAGCATAAAAACCAACTTTAAGGCAATTTTGAGGTGGTCAAATTTTTGGTCAAAAATCATGCCAAAATCGACAAAAATTTTGACATGTAAAGCTCTTGGAGCCATAGTTCACATATTTCAAACTTTCATAACTTTGTCAAAACTGAACCGAATTTCATGATTGATGGCATTCTGAACATTATTTGTTTCATAGATTGATTCTACATTCAAAATATATGTATTAATTTTTGAAAATATAATTTTTAGGATTTTTACTCATTTTCTATATTTTTTGTGATAAATTCACTAATTCACTGATTCCTTTTGCTATCATCATGCAAGGGTATTCAAAATTCGTTACTTTAGGCTGACCTTGCTCAAGTTTCTTCAAGATCTTCTTGTTGCTGTTGTTGCTACTTTCATTTCCATTGCCATCGTATAATATATGTTTTTAGCCGTGTGCTTTTTTAACGGCACTTTAAGCGTTTACATTTAATAGGTGCAAATCCCGAGCAGCTTTTAAAGCAGTTACCGTCCCCCAAAATGATGCCAGCCAACTGGCTCGTAAAACTGACGCCCGGCTTTAACAGCGCCCGAGCTCTTCGAGCTCCATTAAAAAAGACGCCCAGACATTATCGGCGACGAACGAGCTGCGAGTAGACTCTGCCAATTCACTTAATCACCTTCTGCAAACGGAAGTCGGCAGAAGTTTTATATTGGCTGCTGCTTCTTCTACTTTTTAAACGCTCAGCTCATTTAAGAGTTGTAACAGCTACCAGCAACCAGCTCCTTTCAGCTAGAGATCAGCCACGCCTCGAGTCGCAGACAAGCTGTGCCCGCAGCTGGGCAAAGAACTCAATTAAAACTCAACTCGGCACTCCGATACACTGCAAACTGCGCTTAATGGGAGACTAGAAAGAAAAAGTAAAAAACAAGATGATAATAATCGAAATTGCTTGACTGAAAGAATACCCTGTATAGTATTTGAAACAGAGAATATTCTCTATATGATATATCTTAATATTGGTTTTGGTACAGTGTATCCAAAATCAACTCGCTTCTAACTTTTTGCATTGTGGTTGTTGTTGTCGCCCCGGGGCAACATTAATTGAAAAAGCGGCAGCAAATTGAGTTGGTCATTTTTGTGGCAAGTCCACTGTCTTTTGTCTCTTGTCTACGTCTCGACAAAAGTCTCGACTTGGGCGAGTTATCAGTCGCTTATCGGTCAACTAAACGTTGCTTGTTGTTGCCTCAAAGTAGATCGATCGTTAAATTCAATCCAATCCACTGCTCTACCGCAGCTCCTCGCCCCGCTCGCTCCTCCTTGTTCCTTGTATCTGCAGCGGTAATCTAGCGTCTGCGATTGCCACACAAAAAAATAGAACATGAAAAACGAGCGACGCTTACAACGGCGACGACAAACGATCTTTTTTATTGGACGAGGTTCGGGTGGGGGTGGGGAGGCGACTAAATCGTAGGAGGGGTCAGTGTGCGGTTTGTTGGCAACCAAGTAATTTGTTACAACCAAACACAAAAGACAAAAGAAGCAGTCGCGCTGCTGCTTCGACGATCTCGCTGCTGCGATCTCCCCGCTCCACTCGGCAACTGAATTCGACTCCAACTTGAAGCAAATGCGCAGCGGTTGCTATTATTTCAATATTATCTACAAAATGCACGTACTTCATGCCACTTACGAGTCGATGCCACTGTTGTAGTCCTCCCCACTGCTGCACAGTGGGCGAAAGCTAATTAAAAGTTTACGAAAACATTTTGAATAAAGCAAAAGTGAAGTTTGAACTGAATTAAAAGTGGGTTGAAAAAGAAAGGAAAATCGGGAGAGTAACAGCGATATAAATAAATAGGAACATACAGACAGATTAACATATACACAAGGAGCTTAAAAAAAAAGGCAACTTTATGAAAAAACAATATAGTGAGAGAATACAGCTAATGCATTAGACAAAAAGGCAGACAAACTTGTAAAAGTCGACTAAAGCACATACAAGTAATATCCCATTTAAAAAATACTCAAAATAAACAGTATATGGGCATATCTAAAAGTATACGAAATATAAATATAAAACTAAAATTGTCCAAACAAAATATGTTATTGTATAAACATGAGTAACAAAGGTGCTATATGATTTCAGCACAATTCTCAGAAAAACTAAGTAAATAAGTAGTTGAGGTGTGCATAAACGAAATGTTAGATATTATTTGAAACTTATTTCTATACATTTTGTGGAATATAGCGTTTTTTCAAAATTATAACTTTTAATAAAAGAGAGCCTAAAAAGCCTCTTTATAGTTTCCGAGACTTTTAGCTTTCATGTTTAACAAGTAATTTTACAGTCTTCATTTACAATTTGTGGTTGACAATATTCAAACATGTTTGCACCAATGTGCACTGTTTAACTGGCAGCACGAGAAGCCCGCGTGGCTTCTAAGCCAGAGGCACACACCACCTCACACACACACCCAAGAAGGCAGTCAGTGATCTTTGTTGGCAGTGCTGTGATCTTATCTCAAACGTTGTCCCTCCCTCCCTCCGTCCGTCTGTTCGGGGACTGGCGCGTATGCGCAACTTAAGTAGGTACTAAGTGCTGCATATTTCATAGCCATGGCCCGCTCGCTAACCTGGCCAATTCTTTGGGTCTGGTCTGGTCTCTGCTCTACTGAGCTGGCCTGAAATCTGCTGTCTGCTTTGTTTGTTGTGTGTATTTTTAAAAAGCGAATGCAATGTCAAAAGTCGATAACATGTGCTGTTTATGACGCGTCTGTCGATATCTGATTAATGGCAATTATCTGCACCGCAAGAGCTGCAACTGCAACTGCATTTGCATCTGCATCTACTCTGTCTCCCCCTCTCTCCCTCTCTTCTTCTCTCTGCTGTGTGGCATCTTCAATTGAGCTGTCATTTTCAGGTTGCGCTGCCACAATTTGAGTGAGTTTTGCGCTAATTTACGTGTCGCCGCTGACATTTGCATAAAATGTTTAAAATGCGAGCAGTCTCGACTTCAGTTTTCGGCCCATTTGATGCTGCTGTTTATGTGCGACGGTCAAACACTTGTCGCGCCTCTCTTTCAGCTGACACTCAAGTCTGTTCCAAGCAGAGATTGCAGCAGCAGCAGCAGCTCAAAAACTGCGTAACTTTGCAGCCAAAGTGCTGACAGCGTTTGTTTTTGGACCAGGCCAACTTATCATTCGCGCGCGCATCTGCTGTTGACGGCAGTCGTACGCTTTTTCTGATGCCGTTAATAACTGGCAACTGACAAACTGATTGCAAACACCAAACACACACTCAATTGGCTAAAAAATTTACGTTCAGTTTAGGCTTAAATCATACAGAGTAATCGATATCCTGTAGAAGCATATATATATACCTCTCCTAGAAGGAAGTTTTTTCATGCGATTTGGCAGCACTTTAATAAAAAGACTTTAAATTATTATTATATATATATTATTTATTTAAGTATCAGCCAGTAAAACATATTTAAATGCACCACAAAAAAATAATTTAAAAAAACTTAATTTTTTTGAAGAAGGTTTTTAATAAAAATAAATATATAAATGTTTTATTATAGTTAAATTTCGGTATAAGAAAAGTGAAACATTTTGGCTTAGAATAGAAGGATTAATTCGAACATTAAACGCTGTTTTACTTATTTCTCTATATACATCGAACAGAGAGTGTTATTGTTGTAGTTCAGAGACCAGTTTATACTGTAATTGTCTTTTGGTTTTCCTGCACATTTGTGACTGTCGCATAGTTATGCAAATCTTGTAATGAGGTGGTAAAACACCCGACTCGACTGCACTTTTCACGTCTGGCAATGACACAAATTGCTTGTGTCTTGTGTGTCTGTCGCTGAGGCTGAGAGACCCTGAGTGGTAAATATGAGCAGTGGAAGTGCTTTGGGCATTGTTCACCCACTGCCTAATGCGTTGCATGTGCTTCACGTATTGTTGCATGCGGGGCATCAAATTATGCGAGTGCTGACAATGGAACTGGTTAGGGAAGCAGTGATACTTGGTTGGGCTTATGTGGGCGCAGATATCGCTTAATAAATGCTAATTGAAGGGGGCTCATAAGCTGATATGAGAGTAAAATAAAACTATATAAATTATTCAAGAATATTGTTTTCATAGTTGAGCATATATATATATCTCTATATAATAATCTCTTTTTTTTGGTGTGATTAACATGACCGAAACATATTATTATAAACTCATTATAAACGTATTTGGTAACAGTTAATGATTTGAAAATATATATTGAATATCGCGTTAATATTTATTGGCATTATCATCGTTCCGGCTAACAGTACATTGCTGCACTGTTTTACATCAAGTAGAATGAAGTTAAGGATTATTTATTTGTTCATTTTCCCATTGATCTCATGTTTTGGATATACGCGTTTCACAAACATACAATGTGAAGTATTGGATAAATCGATTGTTGAGATACCAGTCTGTAACCTGAAGGTTCTGGGACGTGGTGTTATCGGTGCAAATGTGCAAATGAATATACACAAGACGGTTAATAAAATTCTGATGAACTTGAGCATTTGGCGAAAACTCAGCGGCTATCATCCATTTCTTTTCAATGTTACCGTCAATTTTTGCCAATACATGAGGCATCCGAATCCCAGGCAAGTTTTCTTTTATTTTCATAGGGCCACCATGCCCTATTCCAACTGGAATCACACTTGCCCTTACAACGTGAGTTTTACTATATGAATTCAAAAAGGTAAAAATGTGACCTATATCATCCAATTTAGGAAACTTTACATATAAAGGAGTTTGTGCTGAACGATGATATGTTTACCATCACACCTGTGCCAAAAGGTAGCTACATGTTCAATCTGAAGATAGCCACCGACTCCACCTGGGCAATGAATTTTAAAATCTACGCGGACATTGATGTTAAGCAAACTTTACGAAATTGAATACGAATTCTAAACATTGAAATATGAATGCAAAGTATAATAAAAACAACTATATTTTGGTTACACTTAATTCTTATAATTCCCAACTAGTAAGTTTCTTACTTACCAAGCAGCTGGCTTTAAGGAGTTTACATTCGGTTAACTCTGCTGTCAGTTTATAAGCAGCTTTTACGATCTTTTGGCACACTCATAACTTTAACACGCAGCGAGCATAAAATGCCGTTAGCTGAATTACACAGATGCAGATGTGGCTGTGGATGCCCCCAGTTGTTGTTGTCCTGCTCTGACAAGCGTGAAATTGCGCCTCGCAACTCTCGCACTAACAAAAAACAAAAACAACCAGCAGCAAGCAACACCCGCACTTGAACTTTTGCACAAAGTGTTTGACATGACAGCAAACAAGAATAAAAAAAAAAAAGAAAAATAAAGAATGAAGTCGCTGTTGCAAGAAGATTTTAAGAATTTGCCAATCGACTGCGGAGCAGGGCGTGGCTTTTTTAGAACTGGGCAACAGCTTCAAATTGTCAGAGCGGAAGTCACGTCGCAGCCTAGAGTCAAGAGTGTTTAGGGGGAAGAGACAAGGGTACACTTAGAGAAAACTACCTGGAATGTTGTACTTAAATTATTTCGACAAATTTTTACAGGAGAACGAAATTTTTATCTAAAGAGCTATTTGTGTGAACTTAATTTAAGAAAATTGATTACTTAAAGTATGCAATTTTTATTTTAAGAACATTTTATAATTTTTAACATTATGGAAATCTTTGTTATAACTGCTTTTGGTACTCATTTAGAGTTTTTAAGAATTTTACAAAATTTACCAAAATATTACAAATATATATAATTTTCTACACGACTCAAAATGTCGCATTTCGCTGAGTGTAGTGGCTTAGTGCAGCTGCCAAAAAGTGATTGATGCGCCGTTAAACCAAACCAATGGAAAACCCATTTCCACAAGCATTTCGTGGTGCCGCTTCTACTGCTCCTTCAGCCTGATGTTTCGCATTTAATTAAAAACTTTGCCTCCGATCGGCGAATCGGTTATGCAAAAGCCATCGGTTCCTATATCACCATTTGGCATATGCAAATTTATTTTTTTTCTGCTGCACTCTTTTTTAACCATTTGTAGCTTCCGACTGGAAGCGCAGTTGCTGTCAAACCATAAATTGCAAACTGCAATTGGCCTCGGGAGCAGCAAGTTCAGGGCCAAGACATGTGTCGCACACACGTGTGTGTGTGTGTGTGTGTGTGCACACTCAAACTCGCACACCTCAAATATTTCTGTTAAAATCATCGTTTGGGGTTTCGTTGTGTAAATATTATTGCAGATCAAATATTTTACTTGACAGCCAAAGACTCTTTGGTACTCAACGCTGTGTGCGACGTTCAGCTCGAAACTAACCTGTAAATATTTGCGGCATTATCATCTGACAAGCTACAAACAAAGGCTTTAATAATACGTTAGACTAGACATTCGACTTGCTATGGGATTGGCTACCATTCGGAAGTTCCCGTACCCGTTCCCACCTGGCAAATGCAACATTAATCTTTGTTAGCCTAAAAATACACAATAGAATTGGATACTCTCTCTCTCGCTCTCTTCCGAATATTTGGATCTTTCACAGTTCCAAATAAAGTCACTTAATTGCCCTTCGAATGGCTTTTGACCCTTCGTTGGTTCAATAAACTGCGCTATTTGTTTTATTGATTGCCTTATCAGTGCTTTAGAGTGTGTTGAATGCGTTTTGTTGTGCTGCATTTTCCCATACTCTGCAAAAATAAATTTTTACAATTATGTTCAATTAATTTAAGAACTTGTTACAGTCTTATTTTTAATTTTTACAATGTTTGAATAAGTAATGGGTATATAAGGACTTTATTAATCTCTTTGTTTATATATATTTAATCAATTCCTAATTGTTTGCATTGTTTGAAATAATTGTTAAAACATTATCTTGAGCTGAGCGACTTTAATTAGAGGTGACAATACTTCGTGTCTATCTTTTAATACTATTTATTTTATTTCTGATCTGATTTCCTTGTTTTTCTAATCTTTTGCTTAATATTAATTAATGGTTTTTGGTCGTATTCGCGTCTATCAAACATAACACGCGATGCCTTAGATAAATAGCGTCTGTGATTAATCCTACTTGGTTTTATTAGTTCAATATGAAATTGAAGTGAATTGAATGTCAGTGAATCATTTTATAGCACTTAACGGAATGTAAACAGCTGTCATCAATGCCTGATCAACGTAAGCATGAAAATTTGTCACTTTGGAGCAGCATCCAAAACTTTTGAAGATTTTCGACCAAACTTATCACTTTTGCCTGACATTTTCTAACTTGAATCACTCTTGCAACTACAATGTGACTAGCTAAACTAAATGACTGACTTAGCTCACAAATTCATCGTAGCATAGTTGTAAAGGATTTTATGCTGAGTGAAAAGACTTGCGTTTGAGTTGTAAATTTATTTATTACATTTTGAGCATAGTCATAATAGTGCATAATTCATTTTATAAATGAATACAACGTTATTTAACACTTATTGTAACTAAAATAAATTAAAGAAATATTATTTCTTCAGCAAAAGAAAGCTAGCTAGTTACAGCGTATCTTATAGTTGAGCAATTGATTTTATATGATATATCGATATGTATATATGGTATTTTTACTCATATCAATGTACAAACAGAAGAATTGATAACGTGACTCGACTCCACATCACCGATCCATCGACTATTGATCTGGAGATAACTTTTTTTGGGGCTGTGCCGTGGGTCAATTTTATAGTTTTTTTTGTATTTTTAAATTTGTTGTTTCTTATTTTTTTTCTTTTTCGCTGTGCGTGCCGCGTCAGAGGCCTAAAGAGGGAGTGGGTACTTTGTGTGGAGTGAGAGAGTGGGCAATAAATAAAAAAGTGAGTATACTCAGTGTATGCACTCACAATTTATGAGCGAGAGCCGAATACAGGCTATACGAGCATTACTCCATACACTGCCACTGGGCATTAGGCACATCCATAACGCATTATGGCAACGCTTTCTATTTATGAAAGTTGTTGCCCCAGCCGCCAAACAGCCGTAAATTGGTCAGGTTAGAGTTCAGCACTCAGCACTCTGCGGACACCTTATTAGACCAAACTTTGGTTACATTTCGTTGCTTATAGACACATTTTTACAGAAATCACGTAGCTGCAGTTTCAATGGATTTGGATTTAATTCATTTTATGATTTTCATTATTCATGTGCTACAATTGATTCAGTTTCAAATTCCATTTGAATAGTTTTATATATTGAAAATGGAATCAGCATAGTTGAACTATTAATCAATAGAAAAAACATAATATAAGAGAAAAATAAAAAAAAAAAAAGTACAAACGTTATTCAATTCCTTTAAAGTTAAACATTTTTGAGATTTTTCACAAATATATTTCCAAATTCAATATTCAATATTCAAAACCTGTATAATGTACCGCATTTGAAGAACAAATCGGTAAAATTTCATTATACTGAAACTTCGATTTAAAAGCACTCTTTTCTCTGCGTGTACAAACGAAAATTACCCGACGTTGGCCGGCCCACTCTATGTTTAATCTACTTAATGATTTAATTGAATTTGATACTGCGCCCCCCAAAATTGGCGTCACGCTTCACAAAAAGCAATTGTAAAAACATAAAAACAACATTTTTCTCGCACCAAAGTTCAACCGAAAACAATCGAATTTTGCTAACGTGTAAAAATATTTATAAATATTTTGTAAACTATTTTAAATATTGAATGAGCTAATGACATTAGCGATGAAAATACGTTGAATCTGTGCACTCAACCAATCCGGTTTGTTATTCAAGTGTTATTCAAAATATAAACTTTGTTTATTTTATTTTGCTTTGCTCAAGTGGACAGCATAAATACAAAAGTTTCTCTGTCTCTCTTTGAGCATTTACATAGTAAATCAGTTGTTCGCTTGAAAGAAAGTTCTTGGCTAATTAGATTGGCTTTAAACCAAACTATGTTTCAAATTTGAATGCATTTTATATAGATTTAATGCACTTCTCGTTATTGTTGTTGTTTATTGTGGTTTACATTGATTTGGCAACACATTTGGGCGGCTTTGACTGACCAACTTGCAGCAAGTTGTTGTTGTTCCAGTTGCAGTTGTTGTTGTTACTGTGATTTGCTAGGCCGCAAAAACATATTTGCAACAGCGCTGCAACGGGGCGCCTATCTAATGCGGTCACTGTGGCGACTCTGTGGGCCGTGGCAATGCGTGTGGGCAGACCATAAAAATAATAATAGCCCAACCGAAGCCTGGCCAAAAAATGAAATTAAAGCGACTGCAAAAATTAAATACAAAATTGACGCCGGCTCGTATAAAATGCCACAAACAATTCGCAAACAGACAGTTTGAAAAGAGAGAAAATCGCGGCTGAACTTCATTCGCAGTTAAGTGAAGAGGAGGCTGTGTTTAGTGTTTGCGTAGTGTGTGTGTGAGTGTGTGTGCTTCGTTGTAGACACATAATTCATACATTCATAAAAGCATTATCGATTTTTTTTCTGCTGTTGGCCAAACAGGACTCAGAACAGACTCAGCTGCTGTAGTTGTTGTTGATGTTTCCCCTCTCAAGTTACCCGGGCGCCCTCGCAATGTTTTTACGATTTGCAACAGACGTTTGTCCCAGCCCGAACTGCCCCATCTAAACGCCTTTCAACAGCATCACTTTATTACATACACTACTTATATACAATATCAGATATATATATATGTGTATATATGTATTTGTATATATATTAGAGTTGTTGCTGTTGCGGTTGCCCCAACACGACAAATGTTTTGACGCGCAAATGTTGGCGGTGGGGGGCGGTCGGCACTTCGGGGTCGGGTCATGCCATTAAATACAGAAAGAAGAAAGAAATGTTTAGCTTCCATCGCAAATGTTTTTTTTCAGTTTGCTGATGATTCAGAAAAGCGAAAAGTGAAACGATTCGCATTGCCTTTAAAAAATTCTTTATGCGTCCGTTTTGTCGGGTTTTATTATCGGCAGAGGAGGAGCTCCTGCTGCTGCTGGGCGGACGCCCTGTAAACTGTGAACTGGGCGACCGTGTTTTTGGTTACCTAACGCAAAGCCTTTTGTTTTTAATGGGTTTTGAGTGTTTTGAACCCGGGTCATAAATAATAATGCACGACAAAATCAGATGATTTACTTGGCTTTGATGACACTTTTCAGGGCCATAATTTGTTGCCAAACCAGGCGTGCACAAATTTAACGTGTTATCAGTTGTACACCCAACACACACATACATCCCTCCCTCCCTCCCTCCTCCCCCAATGCTGCATTGTCTATTCGTATGTGGGCGTGGATGCACCAATAAAAATTTCTGTTCAAACTTTTATGCTTAGCGACAGGGCCATTTAATCAAATTGTAGTTACGAACTGTGTGTGTGCATTATTAATGGGCTCACATTTGCTTTAAATTATGTTAAAAAAATATAGTCGAAAAGTTATCCATGTTCTAACAAATTTTTAATTTCATTTGTTTTTCTTTCTCCTTGCAGGTAAGCAAATAAATATTACAATTTATGGAGCTGAAATTATGTATTCAGCAATAAACCTGGCTAAGTCAGCAGTTAACTTAAGGTTACAATATCGTAAGGTATTTTTCAGGTACAAATATTTTTTAAAGATTCCAGTTTCCATTTCTCTCATTTTCTTGTTTAAAACTAATATTCAAGTCGGTTCTTTTTTTTTTTGCAAACCAAACTTTCTAAAAGCAAAGAAAATCAATTATACAAATACATATATCATATACATATGGTAAACGAAATCGATTTTATACTTCCTCATTTATTTTCGGCATTTATGTTTACTAAAAATTTCCTTATACAAGTAGTTTTATAGATTTCCTATAAAAATGTGTCTACACACGTGCTTCAATCATTATTGCTATATATATACTATGTGTTTATGTCCATATTACTATTAACCCATATATATTTCTACTTGTCAGCCTGTGTTAGCCAAGTTAACAACAGAAAACCTATTAACAACCCATTCATCATTTCGTTTTCGTTTTCCACTGATTTCCTCTTTGAGTGCATAATTCAAAACAGATGTAAATTTACGTTTTAATTGCCAGCCTAAGTTGTATTGCTTTGGTATACCCTGTAAAGTAAGCAAATAGGCTATACACATGTAATTATTTTAAAAAGCCAAATTTTTTTTAAAATTTTTGTTTAAGGTAAACTCAACTTAAATACATTTGCCTTGAGTTGTATAGCTTATATAGGGCATCTATCAGTCGCACAAGCTGCCTGTTAGGTTTTTCAAAGCAGAACTAATGCGGTCAGTGTTTGTTGTTGTTGGTCCAGATATGTTAATAATGCACGCATAAATTTGACGTCAGGTGCAATCAACACATTTTCGAAAGCGCCTCAAAAATATTGACACGAATTTGATAAAAACCGAAAAAAACAAAAAAAAACAAAATACCGAAAAATTGAAAACTTGTTTCATATTTGGCCAGCAGTAATTGCGGCTCTGATTACGCTTATAACTTGTGTCTATTTTTATTATTTTTGTTATTTTTTTCTGGGTATTTTTTGCTATGCGCCAAATTCAATTAACAGCAGTCAACGTGGGCAGGCTGCCAGTCAGAGGAGCAGCTAGGAGCTGCGTGGGATGCGACTGGCGGCTGCTGTGCTGTGCTCCGCTGTGGCTGTAGATGTGGCAACTGCACCACCAAGTGGTTGCATTGCGTAATCCGACAGGCAGGCACCACTGGCTTCAACAGCAGTTGAGGCGTGGCCCACTTGGCTGCGACAGAAACTGATAAAAATTATGATGATGGTTAAGGGGTAAAGGGGGTAGGGAGTGGAGAAACTATGAGAAACGAAAGTCTTGTCAAATTGCAAATATTAATTGCATAATTACAGCTTAACTGAAAGTCAATCCAACTCATATTGAGAGCAAATTTTCATAGTTATTTTCCTCGGTTGATATAGTTAATTAAATATATATATATATATTATAAATTTTGAGTATGGTAGTAGTATTAGTGTTGTCAAAATTCACTAATTTAACGCTTAAACTAACTAAATTTTATATATATACTAAACTTTGATTAAATTGTTACATAATCCCGACTAACCAATCAATCTAATTAAATTGAGAGCAAAATTCCAAATTGGTTTTTAGAGCGCTCTCCCCATATCAATTACCGTCATTGATCTCTAATTGATTTGCGTACTTTAAAATTCAATTAAATGTGATGGTCGAGGCAAACTAGTTTGAGCCGCATTCAAGCAAACATATTGCAAATTCTGATGCACTTTTGTCTACTCATTTATTTATAATGTCTGAGAGACGATTCAAGTGATTTATCGGCGGTGCTTCGAACCCAGAGCGAATGAGTCAGGAGTTAGGCAAAGGGTGCGCAAACCACCCACATAGGATCCGTCCACTTGTCGCCAATTCACACGCTGGCCACGTAGCCAATGGAGACGTCCGACAAGTTGCCAATATTAAACGCTTCAATGGATTTTATGGAGCATAAACAGGAAATTTGCTAAAGAATGCGCAATTTGCGAGTGACAACAAAGGCGAGACGAGCAGGCAGGAAGACAGGAAGTCGGGACAGTCGGGACAGGCAGACAGACAGGATGGGTCAGTTGAATAACGCATTTCCTGCAGACCATTCAGTTACAGTTACAGTTTTCATTTTCATTACTCAGTCGGGCATTAGAAGATTACTTGAGGAATAGGAATGAACGATGAGTAACTACTTTTGTCAGATAACAAAAATTAAATACCCTAGCATATGTAAAATTCTATTTGAATTAACATATAAACTAGGGAATTTAGAGTAGTTATCTTAGGATTGAAGAAAAAAACTATTTTTTCTTACTACTTATAATTTATAATATAATATTTTCTGACTAACTTTAATCAAAATTCATGATATATTTTCTCTGAGTGCAAATTCCGGAATAATTTAAATTTGTTTACAAAACCGTTTGGTTTAATAATTACTTTGCAAATTTGTTAATAATTTATTAGTTAAATTTGCCGTTTTTAGTCACACGCTTTCAAGATGCCCTTTAACAAGCATTTACAGGGCATACGAAGCTGAATTTTAATGAAAATTAACGACACGATAATGCTCAACAGCTGACTGAAGTCCGAATCGATTCTGCTTCTTCGGCCTGGCTGTGTGTTGGTTTTGTGTGTGTGTGTGTGTGTGTGTGTGGTCGTCATGAAACCATAAAACATTAATTTCAATTGAAAGAATTACAATGAAGGAAACAGTCACGGTATTTGGCAGACACAGAATACGGTATACGGTATTTAATAGACCCTAGTCCCCAACCCTGACACATGGCAACCGCACGTAAACCCAACCGAATGGCTAAATTGCAGGAATGAGAAGTAAAGCCGTTTTTCTATGGATAACTGCTGTCTGTGTGCGTGTGTGTGTGTGTTATGTGTGTGTGTGTGTTATGTGTGTGTGTGTGTGGAGCTGGGACATAATACGTAATTAATTTGTTAGGCACAACCAGCGAGCAAGTTAGAAACATAGTTGGGAAAAAGTTAACACAGACAGCAGATGTTGCCCTGTTCCAAACGCAACCAGCTTAAAAGCAAGCAAAAGTGCTGGACTAAAAGATACCCAGCTCTGCAAAAATTTATATATAAATACATATATAAATTTGCTGTTTATAGTTTCATTGCTTACAAAACCTGGAGTATAAATTGATATTTATTTCTGAATGCATTTATGTGAGTAAATCTATATACCCATTTTTCACCTCTTGTGTGTACAGGGTATAGCAACAACTAAAAAACAACATGCTATGTTAATTAGTGAAGGACCAAAACTTCAGTTTAATTGCAGTTCAACTTTCACAATATGCATTTTATACATAGATCAACAATGATGCCACAGTTTTTCAAATGTTATTTTCAACCGCACTTGTTATTGCTATCCCTATCTAAATGTGTCTATCTGTCTAGCTCTGTCTGTTGCTACTGCATCATGTGTCAAAATCTGTCAGCAGCACTTAACCTTAGGCATAATTCAATGTTCGGTGCCGAGAAAGTTGCCATCAATTTTAATATTTTAGCTATTTTTGGATTTGCTGCGAGACTCCTCTAGAAATGGTGTTGTTGTTGTTGTTGGTATTATTATTGTTGTTGTTGTAACTTCCGCTTGGGCGCTTTAATTTGTTTTAATGCTGTTAAATTATAATTTCTTTGCATACATCTAACGCCCCCGTGGCGCTCTGGCTGTGATAATATTTTGAGTGCTTCTCAAGTATCTCTACATATAACTATGAAGTGTGTGTGTGTGTGTGCGTGTGTGTGTATCTGTGAGTGTTTCTTGCAATTGTCTTTGGGTTCTCCTCTCTTGATTCTTGCTCCAGTTTTGGCATTGTTACTAATCGAGTTATAGACAACTTTTCAACTTGAGCTGTCACACATTGTTGTTGTTGCAGGAAGTTGCAATGCTTTAAGGTCATAAATTTTGAACAGTGTCGAGCTATGATTTGAAAAATCGCTCTCCCCAAAGGACTGATGATTGGATATTGCAAACAGCTGCTGCGCTAGGGGAACTGTAAACTGGATAGGGATTCGAACATCTGTCTTGTTGATCCAATGTGTCGGTGTCGGTGTGTCTGTTTGTTTCGGGGGTGTTTTTTGTGCTCCGAGAACGTATTCAATGTCATATGCCATTACGGATAGAAACAATATGGAGTACAAACGCGTCCAACTACGTTTACAGTAGACAATGCCTAAAAGCAATTTTGAAAACAAACGTTTTGCAGGTACACCCACATATATCATGGGGATTATTTTCAAAATTTATGTTCTTTGACTTTGTGAAATGAAGCTCAAACTCAAAAACATTTCAAATTTAATGCCGGAAATTGATAAAAGCTGAAAATCAAAAAAATTTCGGAAAGAACAGTATCAAAATTATGAGAAATAAAAATATAAATAAGTAGAGCGATTTTATCAAAGAAGAAAAAAAGGCAATTTGAGAAATTAAAAATCGTTGAAAAGAAAAAATTTTACTGAGTGTTGTTATCAATTTTAAATTATCAATGCATTAAAATATTATATGAAATTGAAAATTTTCGTACCATAAAAGGAGACAATTAAAACCGCATATTTAAATGAAAATTATTCAATATAATTATATGCTCTTGAAATTAAACCAAAACCATAAAAATGTTTCTCTTTGAATATTAAGTTGAAGTTCCAAGAAGTTGAAAATATAATTATAATCGCATTATTCGCTGAAGTGGCAGCAAATAAATTTCCCATAGAAACGATTATTTGTAATAATTCCACAATTGCCAATAAAGATGAAAAGTCAAAACGCAATTCCATGGAATATCGAGCGAATGCCACATTCAAGTAGCAAATAGCAAAGACTGTGGCAAGCTCTGAACTTCCTGTTGTGGGCGCGGCGCCGACGAAGCGGCAGAAGTGAGAAGGGGGGCCTGCGAGGCAGGTCTGAAGAGCATATGCTTTCGATAAATCATAAATTTATATTCTGGCGCGCTCTTTGACACAGGCCGCATATCAAACGCGACTCTATGCAATGCAAAGAAAGCGGGGGTAGGCGGGGGCGCGGCAGCACCTAAAAGTGAACATCAAACGAACGCAAAGATCGGGCTGTAGGCGAAGGGGAAGGGAAAGTGCAGTCGCAGCCAACTGTGAAATGCATAGATCAATTTGAAAGTTTAACAACTGGCCATTAGTTCTAGAAATATGATTTTCATTTTTTCTGAGGCAGATCGTAAACCCAACCAAATTCAACAACAACAACAAAGAAAAAAAATAAAATTCATCCATATTTTTACAGCCTGGGATTAGAGTTTGTCACAGCGCAGCGATGCATGAGGCAACGCATGAAGCCCAAAACAAGACGACGGGGGGATGATTCACGTCCATTCCGGTTCCATAAATTTGCCATGCAACACACGACACAGGCACACGGGCCACCTGACCCACTGAGCATCCGGGGGTTGCTGCCATCCCAGGGCCAGATTGGGCTGCTCAAATCTCATCAGATCATTGACAGATTCAATAAAATCAATAGAATTCAATTCAGTTCCCACATTCAACAAACAACCCCAAACCCGGCATATTTAACCACCCTCTATAAAAACCTCGACCTGACCTCAGTCAGCAATTCAATGTGCCCAGAATTACGTCTAGTTTTACCCCACGGTACATTTACCTGCCCCAGTAGCTATGGCATTGTTGCCACAAAGGTTGCAACACTTGAACTAAACATAAATAAAAGATATTCAAGGCAACAAAATTGTTTCGATATTTTAAAAAAACTTTTTTAAATGTTTTCAAACAGAAAATGAATTTAATTTTGTATACAAAAAGTTTCGTTGTCTTAAAAGAAAGACAAAGAAAACCTTTTGTAAAATTCAAATTGTTATTTTTCTACATTGAAATATTTTAGTCGCATGAATTTAATTGAACGCCAGAAAAATATAATTAATTGGCGGCTAGTTGAAAGCACAAACTGTTAGCTATTTGAAGACTCGTTCCTTCCCCTTTCTGTCAAGTCTGTCATCAATTTGTGGCATTATCTTTACTGCGTGTGGAACTAATGTATTATGCGCGAGTAAATTCGAATCTTTCAGAGGAAAACAAAACAACTTCTTCTTTGCCGCGTTTGCAAAAAGGGGGGCCAAACTGAATAATAACAAGATGAAGCAGAAGAAGAAGAAGTCGCCGTTGTCAACTGCGTTGATAAGAATTTAATTCCTCATGCCCCCAAGCAATATGCAATCAAAAACAAAACAGACAGCGAACCATACGAAAGTCGAGCGTTAAATTGCTTTTCAGGGGAATGGGGAGGGGGATGGGGCGGTGGGGTAAAAGCAAAAACTTTAGCTGGTCGCCATCTGTTGGGGCATTTTCTAAAATCGCTTTTATACTCTCCCAAGAACAAACTGCATAACAATAAACACTAAGCAACACGAGTTGAGTTTCGTAGAAATTTTCAAATATTTGGTTCTTGTCTCAAAAGGATACCAAGGATAACTGACAGAAACTGCTGCTGCTGCTGTTCCTTAAGACCTGCTTTATCATATATGCTTTCTTTTTGCCAGGAAATTCTAAAAACTTTCTAAACTCTGCTCTTGTTGTCTTGTGTCGCGGCTCGCTCCCCACTTTTGGCGTGTGTGGCAACATTTACAATTTCATAATGCAAAAGTTGCGCTGTGCAACAAGCGGTGGCAGCGGATGCCAAAGGACAATGCACAGACAAGCGGAAAGCGGAAAAGCGGAAAAGCGCTGCTTAGCCCAGCCAACAGCAGCAGCAGCAGCAGCAGCAGCAGTTGCCGCAGCATGTGGCCAAAGTCATTTACAGTGGAGAGTGCAAAAAGAAAGAGGGGGAAAAAAGACGTTAAGCAAGCATTGAACTCGAGCAAGTGCGCGGGCGGAGGTGGAGGTGGGGCATGTGTCAAATTAAAGTAAAACGAAATCAAATTGGAGCCTGTCGCAGCCTTAAATTGTCGCCACACCCTAAAAAAAACTGCAGCTGCTGCTCCTTTTGGAGCGTCATGCGAATTGCTCATTTAACTGTCATTCAGCTTTGAATGATGAGCGAGTTAGTCGTAGTTTAACTAACTAACTTGGCTGCTACCTATGCCGCTAAGCTTATGTTTAGTAAATTAAATGCCACACACAACACACACACACAAACAACACACGTGCCTTTCATTAACCCCTTCCTAATGCCATCGAACGATATGCCGCACGGCGCGCCTCATTGACGCCAACTGCTGCTGCTGCTGCTGCTGCTGACCAGCTGCCACATTGGCCGCCAGTCGATGTCGTGATTATACTCTAAGCTCCCCCAAGGAAAACCCAGTGGGTAGCATTGGATACAACGTGAAGTTTGTTGCCTAGCGAAGAGCAAAGAAATTTATATGCGGGATACCGAATAATTGTTGCTATCTTGTTGCTATGATATATGTAAGCTGCACTAATCAGATCTTGACTACTTAACAAGTTAATTACAAAACAATTTTTGTCGATTTTTATATACATATAGTTTTGGAAAATGGTAATAGCATTAAACAGTTGCATTTCAAAAGCAAACAAATATTTTCCTTTAGTTTTAAAAGATTTTTCCTGAACAAATTTAAAAGGCATATTCCGAATATTCCTACACACCAAAAAACCAAGGGCATACAACTGTCACCATAAAGTACGTCACTTTTTCCCTAATTGTTAATTAATACATCACGCACACACACTTACACACATGTACAACAAACGCTTGTAAGCAGCTTAAGTGCTGAACTGAAAAAATCCAACAAGGTTTTCCTCATATCGTAATTATGTTAAGCTTTTACCAAACGTCCAACCTTTGGTCAGTCCCAAAACAATTTATGAAAGCATTCCATAGATATTGCCACGAAATTGATTTATAACTTGTGGCAGCTTTCGACACAATTTGATAATGCTATCAGCGGCTGCAATCGTGGCGGCAGTTAGAGAACGCTCCAATCGTTAATGTGCAGCATATCTTATCACAAAATTGTAATCGATAACTTGCCTCGATTTCAATGTAACTGATTTATGTGTGTGCGGCGTGGCCCCACTCCAAATTGAGCGCATCTGGCGGGGAACAACTCAACTGCCTTCGGCTGCAGCCACTCATAATGTTAACAACATTTATCTGACATCTTTACAAAATGTCTAAAAATTCTTTTGTGTTCGTTTTGTTCGTTGCAGGTAAGACGGCTCTTGTGATGCTGATAAATCAGTTGGAAAATGAATGGGTAAATCGGTCAACTTGGCAACTCTGTTTAATTGAAAACTGAGACAAAACAATGAAATTCGTAACATGAATACTCTACTCATGTTACATGAACTGCCAGATATTAAAGAAAATATAAGAATATATAACTAAAACGGGTTTGACAAAATACTTAAAATATATCCGTTCTATATACTAAATGTTATCTTATTTTAAGTAAGCTTAAATCAGTATTGAACTGGGAATTCTTTTACAACATTATTTGATGATACCTAACAACTAACTGATATAATTATTGTTATAACATGATATACTGCTTGGATAGTTGCAACACTAATACCCCTTCATGCCATCAATTCAGACCACACACCGACAGTTCATCTGTTGAGGGTATTATTAAAAATACTTCAATAATCTACAAGTGCTGTCAGGCTGCGAGCTGATTTTTTAATCTTCTGCATAATACGAATATTTTCCAAGCCATTTTCCATTTAGTCTTCACTCTGCAACAACAACAACAACAACATCTTCATTATTATTATTATCATCGTCATATTGATGGAAGGCCTTTCATGCACACGTATGAAAAAGTTCTCATTTTCCATCGCATTTCTTTAGAAACAGACGCGTCATAAACTGAAGGCTTAACACCAGCCAAAACAAAAGTGCAGGCAACAAGAAAAACCAATAAGCTCTATCCATTGATACAAATCGAAGGCAGAAGAGGAAGAGAAGAAAGAAGCGAATGATGACAATGCTGCTGCTGCTGCTGCTGCTGATGATGATTAACGATACGAGAAGGATCGCTCTGAGAATGCAGTTAGCACAACTTATGCAATCTGCCCGGGCAGAACTTAACAAAGCAAGTAGAAAAGTTATAATCGAGGAATACCCGACTAGAAGATACCATGCAAGCAGCTGCAAGTTGCAATAACATAAAATTGACGTACTTTTTAATATAAATAATTAATCTTTGATCAACTTTTTGTTTACTTTCATATTTATACAATATGTATGGGCTTTGTCTATGTAATTTAACGTTTAAAATATTAACTCAGTTCTCCTTTTATCTGCCACATGCGCTTACATAACTTTACTGCAATCTCACCCTTTTGCAATGCGTACAGGGTATACAAATGAATAATATATTCTAAAGGCCAAACTTCCCTCTTGCTGTGAGGGAAATGCCTGCCGCATTGCTGGACCGCTGTGGATGCCTTTTGAATGTGCAACGCAGCATCAGTAGCAGGCGGCCTTTTTTGTTTTTGTTGTTGCACAAATGATGACACAATGGAAAAGTGGGTGTGGCCTGCCTGGCTGGCGGCTGCCTGATAAAACTTTAATCATCATCCGCTAACTGAATCCTGCGCATTGTATTCGAAGTTTATATTTTAAATTAGCCAACAGTTGGCAAAGTCGTTGCCAGCTTGGCCAACTGGATTTGTTAGCTGATTGCGTTTCGGGCGCTTATTGCGTGTACATTTGGCTGCGTCTTATTACAGCCAGCAGCTATTTAAGTGGCTCAAATACAGACGACAATTCAAAGGAGGCTTTTGTCGTCGCATTAACAGCTTCTTTTGCTTCTTTCGCTTAGTTACGCTTCTCTCTTTGCCCTTGTCATGTTCGCCTTTGTCATCTTTTGCGCATTTCTGGGGAATTGCAACATGGCTCGTTCCATTCAATTTGTATGCAGGCACAGTTGGCTCATGATAACAGCCAGCGTCTTAACCACCTTTATTTATGTGGCCGACAGTCGACTGAGTGGCGCTTTCAAAAAGTTCCTTCCCTCCCCGCAGAGAACAATACACACGTATCGTGCATGCTTTATGTTTAGTTCCATGTATCTGCATGTCTTTATGTATTCTCCATTTCTACCGCCCGACCCGTCTTTCCTCTTGGTCGTATTCTTCCTTCGTGCTATTTCCTTTCTCACACACACAACTATCCGCATTCTCATATCTTTCGGCGATAAACTTGTCGCTGCGCATAATAAAATTTGTTACCTCTCAAATTATGTGCCTCACATAGATGACTATCGTAGAACAACTTCAGCTGCGACTACGAACGAGACGAGACTCCACTCCTGTGGCTACTCCTCCCTGTTGTTCGGTATTCCTGCGTAATTTGAGCTTACTTTGTATTGTCATTGTCAGAGTCCGCAGTCGAGGACAAAGGCTTCCTTTTCCTGGTTCTTCTGCCTCCTCCTGCTCCTAGGCTCACTTCATTTGCGCCATTTGCTTCAATTTCATGGGCAAACTCAATACACACAAAAGCATTCTATAAAGCTGTCATTTGGGCCGGCATCTAGTGCTAGTGTAAGTCGTTTTTCCTGGAAAAACACGTAACAATAAGACGACTTAATAGTTGTGTGTATCAACTGTAAAATACCCTTTATTAAAATATCCGCTTTTAAACGGGAAAAAAATATAACTGAAAAAATGCAAACGTCAACCAGTCACGTATAACAGAGAACCCTGGACGTTGTCTGTTTTTATCGCCGTCCCATGCGATTCTCAAAAATTCAAGTAAGCTGTCCCATTTCGATGTAATTTAGTGAAGTGTTATTAATACTATAATGTAATTGTAATGTAATTGTGCTAAAACTTTGCAATATATTAAGAGTGTATTTTCCTTCTCTCTCTCTCTCTTACTCTCTCTCTCTCTCTCTCTCTCTCTCTCTCTCTCTCTCTCTCTCTCTCTCTCTCTCTCTCTCTTACTCTCTCTCTCTCTTACTCTCTCTCTCTTACTTTCTCTCTCTCTCTTACTCTCTCTCTCTCTCTCTTACTCTCTCTCTCTCTTACTCTCTCTCTCTCTACTCTCTCTCTCTTACTTTCTCTCTCTCTCTCTCTCTTACTCTCTCTCTCTCTCTCTCTCTCTCTCTCTCTATCTCTCTCGCCTATCTATGAGATTTGCAAAAATTCAAGTGCCATCCAAATTTAAGTGATATATGTAATTTGTTTTTATATTATGATCAAGGCAACACAACATCGAGGAACCCCGTTCGATTTTCAATAAGGTTATAATGCTTAAAACCTTATATTAAGGTAAAGTTCCAATGTTAAAGGATACAAAGCCTGTGAAAAGAATACGCTCTATCGGAATATCCACTGATTCCCTTAAATATGGACAACGAAGTCCCTTTGGCTCCTCCTCTTAAGCCAGTTTTATAGGTAGTAAGAACTACTGCCGCAGTTTATTTATGCACAGTCAGGATCCAAAACAATCGTCGGCGTTCACTGAACCGAACACTTTGAAGGAGTCAAGTCGCGGCGCAGGAGGATAACGGAAGCGGACCAACAGTTGGCAAGCTCATAAATTAGCTGCAAACCGCAATTGCTCAATGACACAGCGAAAAGACAGACAGATAGGGAAAGAGAGCGGGGTGGGGTGGGGTGGGGTGGGGTGTGGGAGGCAATTGAGTTGAGTTGAGTTGAGTTGAGTTGAGTTGAGTTACAATTGAGGCATGGGTCGCACATAAATCCTGGCCAAGAGCCATTAGGTGTTTGATGGCTGCTTGTAATTAGCATAATTGAAATGTAATAAAAGGAGTCGAAGCTGATTGAAAGCAGCTGGTTGTTGTGAGCGACGGCAGGGGGAATGAGAAGCGGGCAAAGGCCATCAAATCAATTGAAAGTTAACTTTAAAACTACCAAATGCCAAATGCTAAATGCAGTCAAAGCCAACCGCATCAACATCGAATCTACAAGCGGGCTTGGGGGAAGACAAAGCGGATTTGCCCTTTGGTCGGCTACCCGTTTCCACTCCCCTGTGCCCTGTTTCATGTTCATGTCCATTGATGTTTTCACTTGATGCGACAAACGGACGATTGGGGAGAGCTGGGCAGTTGAGAGACTAACTGTTGGAGCAACCCCCAAATGGAGGCTGGCTAGGCAACTGGGCCCCGTCTAATGGTAGGCAGACGTTTATAATTATATTTGTGCAGCATTTCGTGTCGCCCAGACAGCACAAGTGGCGGAGACGGGAGGGGGCGGGACTGAAAGTGGGTTGATGTGGCTACGCTTATCCTGTCGCCTTTTCACTCTAAATCTCTACCCGACTGACTGCCTGACTCCCTCCCACCCTCCTGACTCCGTTTTGTTGGCCGTTTTTATCGCCCAGGGCATCAGTCGTTTTGCCATTCTACAGTGTATTTTTTCCCGCCCGGCAATGGCCATTTTGCGGCTTCAACAAGGCGCCATTTTAAAGTGAAAAATGTCGCTTGGAGTGTTAATCAAAGCAACCAAGGTGACATCTCTGACAAAAAAGGAGGAGCAGCACACAGTCAAAGTTTTTTCGAAACTTTCCAAATTGTTAGAATGAACAATTTGACTTTTTATATAATTACTTATACAATAAATATTTATTATTATTATTATGATCATGAGAAGAGGATATAGTCTTGAAACTCTTTGTTAAGTAAGGTTTCTAGGGAAATTAAGCTGTCAAGGTTTGCATTCATAAGTATCAAAAAGTCTGACGCACTATTCGGGAATGACCGTCTGTGAGATACCCTAAGCCCAGCTGCGAGCTGTCGTTATCGATTATGTTTATCGATTTTAGGAAAACTGTAAACGTTATCGATCATTTAGAATAAACTTTTGCGTGTCATATACAAGTATAAATTGGAAAAGATGATGTCTCTCAGCCCTATTACCATGGTAATGCCGTTATTAAACGTTCTCTCATTCCAAAGCTCTCTTTAATAATTGTATTTTTTTATATGCTCCATTTTTCACTTTTAAAAAAATAGTCTCTATTATAGATTAGATAGAGACTTAATTAGTTACTGTGGATTGGCGAACTCATCTTAGTTTTGCTTTAATTTTTCAATTCGTCTTTGTCATAAATTCCTAAACTTTTTTTGTCTCAGAAACATTAGTTTTTCGTCAACTGAATTAATCGTTTAAATTAAATGGCTTTAATTTATTTCTTTATTAAATATTCAGCTGCACTAAGATAGATTACTTGGGTTAAATGGAGTCGCAGATTTATTCAGGCGCGGCACACTCCGCGCACTGCCCCCCGCCGTATATTAATTAAATGAGTAGAGGATCCGTGCAATTGGTTTCTTCCTCTTGTGGCACTTGGCAATGCACAATTTGCATTGCAGCTGCCTTTGGCTGCATTTCACACGCCGCTGCCCATTTGGAGTCAACGAATCGAATTCACACGCACAACGTTCCAACTGTTAAATGACAAGGACGGGAGCGGTGGTGGGAGGTAGGAGGTAGCATGAAGGCAGACATTTCCGCCAGCAACTTTTTGTGCTGCTTTTCTTTCATTTTCCTTTTTTTACATTTTTTTATTTTAACTCATTTCGTTTGGCTAACCAAATGGAATATCAACAAGCCCAGCGAAAATCAATGGACGGCGAGTTCGGGGCTAAAGTCGTAGCTGTGGCCTGCAACTGTGGCACAACTGTGGCCACAATTGGCCATATCCGCGTTTGCGCCGAAGGCTTTGGGTCGCGAGCGTGCGATGCACATTTCCCGATAGCCCATGCAGCACCAGCAGGCAACTGGAGCTGAAGCTGACGCTGACGCTGAAGCAGGAGCGTTTCGGCTGGGCTAAATGCAAATGCAATTGAGTGCAGCGTCTGTATGTAGATTTTGGCCAAGACGATTTAAGCAGTTGGCCCGCATTTTTGGCTGGCTTATTGGCACATTTTAACCCTTAGTGCCGGCTGCTGCGCATAAATTTAGCTGGCGATAAGAGACGCCTGCCCGGCTACCAGCTGGACTTTGACTATGCATACAGATAGATATAACCCCCTCCCCCTCCCCAACTCGTTCTCCTTGCTGTTGGCTGCCCAATTTAACCTTAAAAGGTGCTACCATTAGCCCGCTCTAATGGCCTTTTCTCTTGGCCCGAGATATTTGCCAGGCGATAGGCGCTTTTGCAAAGCTGCTTCTTTAAATATATTTGCCATTGTTGTTGTTCTTCTTCTTCTTGTTGTTGTTGTTGTTGCACATACATACAATTTTGGCTAATTGCGCGCGTCGTCGTTGCGTGTTTGAGCCAATCGCTTTGCATTTTGGCAATTTTGTAGTTTTCTCTTTTGGCCATATGCAAATTTGATTGGATTTTTCGGTTTTTGTTTTTGTTGCCACATGAGCGAGGGCGGAGGTGGGCGTGGCCGTTGCAAAGTAATAAGCGTAGTGCCAAATGCCTTGGCAATTAGCCAAATTGATTTAAGCCTTAAAAACTCGTACGTTTTCCTGCTGGAGAAGCTACTTGCACAAATTTGCTGCCTAGTTTACTTGTTTGGGCCATCAATATTGTGTCTTTTTGGAAAGAAGAGAGGCAAACAGAAAAAAGAATATGAAAAAAACAAAAACAAAAAAGTTGACAGCATTTTTCTTACGAACTGCTAATTTTTTATCGTTTACTTTTGTTGCTGTCGCCGCTTGACATCAACATTTGCATATTGTGTTTGCCTGTTTGGCTGTCGTCTGTCGGCTGTTGGATGTGGATCTGGTTGTGGACATGGGACATGGTCATGGATGGAGCTGTTGCTGTCCAAAGTTTTGCGTCGCGTCTGCTTAGCGCTCAGATGTTGTTTATTTTTATCGCTTGCAAATGAAAAATCGTAAAATATGCAAATTCATTGGAAAATCATAAATATTCATGCCAGGAAAAGCAACAGCAGCAACAACAGCAGCAGCAATAGGAAGAAGAGGACATTGCTCTGCTAGTGGCCTTAAAGTGGCCAAGACTGACTAGTTGGCTAACTGACCAGCTGACTAATGTGCTAGCTTTCACGAACAGGGTTAGGAAATTTCATTGGGTTAAGTTTTACTTACAAAATGCATCTTTATTTTTTTTTTTGGAATTTTTATGTATTAAAGAAATTTTTTCTATTTTACATCAGCATCTAAATCTACTGAATAAGAAATTGGCAAATTAATATCACATCTATCAAATTTAAAACTTTTTAGCATTATTTTGAATTAAATTCTATAAATACCTCATGAACTGCCCTCGCATCTTGCATTTCTCTTAGCCAGTTGCATTTCTTGAATGTGTGTTTGGTTTGCATTTCCATTTATTTGAGCCAACGAATCAAAATTATTTAATCTTATGTAAATTTTCGTGGTGCGTGACTCGAACATTTTGTTATTGTTGTTGTTGTTGTTGTTTCTGTTGAGTTGCGACGATTTGAACAATTAAAGTCAATTAAGTCAAACGCATATTTAATCAAAAAATTGTATTTAACATTTTTTTTCTTCTTCGTTTTGGCTTTACAATTTCTTTGGCTTCAATTTAAAGTCCAATTTTTTTTCCAGGAAAATGAACGCACAAATCTGTCTAAATTATAATTGTTTAATTTGATTCAATAAGCCAAACGACGGCAAAACAGCACTCGTAATTAAAGTAAACGCAAAAGGCGTAATTCGAGCGAGGGGGAGGAACTGGCAGTTGGGGGGAGGAGCTGGCAATTGTTGATCTTATTGCTGCCATAGAAGACAACTCAATTAAGCAACAACGGCGGCATTATCATTTTATCATCATATTTTCGACATTTAAAAGCACTTTTTTTGCTTTTATTTCCTTAATTAAAGTAAATATCTGCCGGGAAAATGTGAAATTTGAATTAAAACTTTTCGTTGTGTGAAATTTGAGAGAGCCCACATACGAAAATTAGCTGACTCCGGCTCTTGCAGCCGGAGAGTCATGGGATTAGGGACGATTTTCACACACAAAATGTACGGAATCAAATATTTAAAGCGTTTTTATTAAAGATTTTCTATGCAAAAGTAGCTTTGGGATTTGCATTGCAAACATTTCTTATTTACTCAGGGAGCGGTTAGAGTTGGGGTGGCGTTGGTGGTGGTGGTGGTGGTGATTGTGGTGCTACTGATGCTGCTGCCAGTCCATTATATATATTTACATATTTTACAGCCTACTCCACTTCGACAAATGCACAAAAAATCTTTTCAAGCGCAAAATATGCAACAGCAAAAAAAGTTAAAAACTGTGGTTTGTAAAGGAAGGAGGGAGACTTTAGGGGTGGGGGTTGTTGTAGGGGTAGCCGCATAATAACAGTAATGCAACGTTTCCCTCATATTTTGTTGTTGTTACACAGTTTCGCTAAAACAATGGCCAACAGCAGTTTGGTAAAATGCATAAAATGTTGCTACAATTCGAAGGGTTTGTTCCGCGTTGCATTTTTGTCGCAAATTCAACTGAATAAAAACAGTAAAAGGATAACTATTGTTTAAACGTTAATGCATGTTTAAAAACAAAGTTTGCAAAATTTTAAGTAATTTATTTTACGTTTGAATATTCACTTTTTGCAAAGCGAAACAACTATCATATTTAAACTTTTGATAAAAAATTTTCAAAAAGCAGAATTCAACAGCTAAACCAAAGAAAATTTTAACTTTTGCAGCAGTTTTCTAAACCAGAACTTCTTATTTGTAACTGTAACTTAAAGTATTGCATTTAGTGAGTGTAGAGCTCTGTGCGTACCTCCTGCTTAGTAACTGTCGCACAGGAAGTCAGACAGACAGACGGCTTAACAGTTGGCCACATGACGATGATGATGAGGCGTGTGGCATTAGCCAACAGCAACTTTTGCCTTATTTAATTGCCAACGACAGCCGACAAAGTTTCCATATGCCACGGCGCCATTGCGGTTTCCTGAGGAGTGCACAAAGAGTGTGGGGGGAAGGGGTAATGGGGTAACTAAGTGAAAGGCCCTGTTAATGGCCACGATACGAAATTTACGAAATTTGATTATGATGCCGAGTTATCTGGCGAGCTGAGAGGAACTTTCAGTTTGTTGCAACTTCATTTGTGGCAGCCAGACAGACAGACAAACAGACAGACGCAGAGCATCGCTTATAAAATGAGTGAAATGAGAGAAATGGCTTTCAAGTGTGCCTCTTCGCTGTGGCTTTGTATATCATTTATTGGTTATAAAAATTTATCCAATTAGCATTTAATTAAATTCCGTTCGATTTTACACAAAAATTGATAATTAATTTTCAGTGCACGCAAGTGGGCGTGCCGGCTGCCTTTATAAATTCATTTTTCTTTCTGCGTGTTTTTTTTTTATTTTTTATTATTATTTTTTATGCACGGTGACAGTTTCGAGACTTAGATAAGAGCCTTTCAAGCAAAGCGGAGCACTGAGAAACCAATTGACACAATTTCGGTAGCTGCTCTGCGGAGATAACCTCAATTTGCCTTTCGAAATATCTGTATTTGTATCTGTATCTGTGTGGCTGTATCTGTATCTGAGAAATGTGAAATGCATGCCACATCTAAGCGAAAGACAATAAAAATCAATTCGAGCAATAAAAACTTTTAATTGAACGCGCCCCGTTGCGCCCCGTTTTTACGAATTTCGATTGTGGCAATGTCTCTATTTGATTTAGAGCTCCATTATGTTTTATGTATTTGGCATATATCTGCTATATATATGTATATATGTTTGGAATTATTCAAAAAATGCAGCTGCCTGCTAGGCAGGCCCTATAAATGCGGGCGTTTCTCCGTCGGGACGCATAATTGAGACGTGCCACAAAGTGGTGCAGGTAGCACATAAAATGAGCTCAGCATTCATATGAAATCCAATACCAGAAACACAAGCCTGAGCAAAGCAAATGTCAATCAAAATGCAGCTGCAGGCAAACACAAATCCACAAGAGAGGCACTGAGAGAAAACGTGTCTGAGAAGTGTGGGGAAAGAGCGGGGAAAGTGGCTCATAAGGGTTAGGACAGCAGTTATATTGGGTCTCAGCAGCAGCATTCAAAGTGTTTAGTTTGACAGAGCTGCGCCTAAAAGGCGACTCTAAAAGCGAAGCAAAATAGAAGTGAGTGTGAACAATAGTGTTAGACTACAAATATACCCTGTTGACAGCAAACAATGAAAAGTTAATGTATGATCTGATAATATCTTTGCATATAGAATTTGTTGAATTTATATAACTAATATTAACTAAAAATAAATGATAAAAATATCATTTAATGTAACTGAACTTTAAACTTAAATAATTGAGATATGGTAACAATTATCTGTTTTAGAGGCATAACTAGCCGGACAGGCAAAAAAATTTGTCGCATTTGAAATCTTCTTAAGTCTCGAAATATAAATTATAACGCGATATTTATTGTTATTATTACTCACTGGGTTGACTAACTATATTATAAATATATTATAATATAAATGTAAATGTTCATTATAATTTTCAGGACTGTTTTGAGGTTAGATTTTAAGCTTTCAATTAATTGAGTGATTTTAAACTTTTGCTATTTTTTTAACTAATGGAAAATTGGCATATTTATTAACAGTATTGAAAGCGCTAAGTTGAGTGATAACTGATAACTAGTTGCTTATCATATAATCGGATATAGTAGAATATGAACATCGTTAAAAAGCTAGTGTGGACTGAAGAAGCCCCTTCTCATGATTTTCACTATACGAGGGTATTTTTTTGCTAAAGAGCTACGCTCTCGTATGTCTGCGTTAGTCTGTCGAATGGAATTACATGGGTCGAGTGAAATATGACAGCCAATGAGTCGCGCCGCAAAATGCCAGCTCGGAGCTTCTCTCGAAGCGAGTGGAGCAATAACCATAAAAGCCACACGTCGGGACTTTAAATGCATGACTTCCTAGCCGCAGTTAGAGCTGAATTTGATCTCCAGACAGCAAAGGCATAGAAATGCCAATTGAAATGGAAATGGAAATTGAAGCGAGAGCTAAAAAAAAACAAATGTCACAATCAGCGGGCAAAGAAATGCGACATCTTCTCGGGTTGCCATTAGCTGCAGCTGAAGTAAGGGTAACAGTTAAGTAGTTAAGGTTCTGTCGGACATAAATTTGGCACCCTAATGCAGTCAAGGAGTTAACCCAAACCCCCTTTTCAGCTGCACGCCTCGTAAACTTGGTAAACTTCCGAGCACAAACTGAAACGAGGCGGAAGCATAACAAAGCGAGCAAATTGCCAGCATACTTTGCCTTTGCAGGCCAACTCAAAAGGTTGAGACTCGCAATGCGAGTGCCGTTGAGTTCACGTGCGGTCAGCCAGTGCACTGCCGGGTTCTCGAGAGCGGTTGGTGGCGGCAAAGGAACCCATTTGCCAGTAGCTAACTGCACCACCTGCACCTGCAACTGTGCTCCTCAATCCACCCCGTTTCCGCACGCTTTAAATATGTGCGTCGAGCTACTCATTTGCACAGCTGGATAAATTTTGCAAATTATGAAAGCTCCGGCTCGGAACTGCGACTCCTTGATGCCTAATTAATGCTACTTAAATATAACATTCAAAGACGGAGCTCGCACAACAACAAACAATTGGCTAAAAAAACACGCTAAATTTCAAGCTGAAATAAAACGGTTGAAATATGGAACATAAAATTTGAGAAGCTTGAAAGTATTTAAGAAATGTTCATAATGTAATGCAAAATTAGTTGAGAGAAATTAAAGTTTATGTCAAAAATGCACAAAAATAATTTAAATAAGGAGTGTTGTTTCAAAAAGTTGTTGAATATTTTTTAAAATGCGGTTTCAAGAGAAATTACATGTTAATTAAGTTGTTATGTACTCTAAAATATACTTGAAAATGTTTCAACGTGGTTTATATAATTCAAAAAGTGGTGCTGAAAAAATTATAATTATAAAATTTAGTTTGAGATCTGTAAATATAAATTAAATTAGATTCACATACAAACCGCATTTGCAAAGGTTTAAAAAGTTACTGCAACTGTGATTCAGTCTTGAACTCGGCTTAAAAACTGAAATATTTATATACCATAAGGAAATCGTGTATATCATCTGATTAAAGGGTTAATCCAAATTCCGAACAGCCCCGTTTTCTCGACGAGCAAAGTGTCAGCACTGAGTCCTTAACACGGCCTCGGTTCAAGGCTTTGTCTCGGGCTTCGATTCGAGCATTTGTTGCCATTAAAGCATGTTAGATATTCATTGGCAGCAGCTTCGCTTCGTGCAACTGGGGGGCCAAAGTGGAAATGCAAATATTTGTCTGGCCCCAGGGCCAACTGGGCGAGCGAGCGAGAAAGGGCTGGCGGGTGGGTGGGTAAGAGGTAGGGAGGCTGAGGCATTGCCGAGGCCTTTGTCGCTTCAATTATTCAAGTTGACAGATTGCAGCTGCCTGCCTCATCCGTCTCGCGCGTCAAGTGGGTGCGCGTGCTCCGACCAGGTCATATAGGGGGTGAATTCAACTTGACTACAACAACAACAACAACAACAGCATGTTAACCACTTTTTCTCTCTTTGATTCCCTGCAGCACTCACGTTCACACTGGAGCCGCAGGATTCAGTGGTGCCCGAGGGCCACTCGGTGCTGCTGCAGTGCGCCGGCAAAGCCGCTGGCAAGGGCAAGGCCACGCCCACGCCGACAAATGTACGCTGGCGCGGACCGGATGGCCAGGATCTGGGCGTTGTGGGCGACACGTTTCGCACCCAGCTGAAGAACGGCTCGCTCTACATTAGCTCCGTGGAGGAGAATCGTGGCCTGACCGGCGCCTATCAGTGCCTGCTGAGCGCCGACGGAATTGGCAGCGTGCTGAGCCGACCGGCGCTGGTGGCGATTGCCCGCCAGCCGGAGCTGAATCAGGACTTCATTGAGACGTATCTGCTGCCCGGCCAGACGGCCTACTTCCGGTGCATGGTGGGCGAGCATCAGTGGCAGCCGGGACTGAAGCATACGGTGCAGTGGTACAAGGACGACATGCTGCTGCCGTTGGACAAGCTGCGCATGGTGGTCCTGCCGAACGGCGCTTTGGAAATCGATGAGGTGAGCGCCGCCGATCGCGGCGCCTACCAATGCAACGTCACCTCGGGCAGCGCCCATCGGCTGAGCAGCAAAACGAATCTGAACATCAAGAAGCCCGCGGATTCCTCCGTCGAACAGGCGGTGGCGCCCTCGTTCCTGGTCGGCCCGTCGCCGAAGACGGTCAGCGAGGGCGACACCGTCACCCTGGACTGTGTGGCGAACGGGGTGCCCAAGCCGCAGATTAAATGGCTGCGCAACGGCGAGGAACTGGATCTGAATCATCTCGATTCGCGTTTCTCGATCACCGGCACCGGTTCGCTGCAGATCTCTGGCGCCGAGGACATCGACTCGGGCAACTATCAGTGCCGTGCCAGCAACACCGTCGACTCCCTGGACGCCCAGGCCACCGTCCAGGTGCAGGTGCCGCCCAAGTTCATCCAGGCGCCGCGCGACAAAACCGCCACCGAAAAGGAGGTCTTAAATCTGGAGTGCGCCATTCACGGCAAGCCCAAACCGAGCATACGCTGGCTAAAGAACGGCGACCTCATCACGCCCAACGAGTACATGCAGTTCGTCAACGGACACAATCTGCGCATCCGCGGACTCCTCTACTCCGATGCGGGCATGTTCCAGTGCGTCGGCACGAATCCCGCCGGCACCGTTCAAGCCTCGGCGCGTCTGCGTGTCGTGCCCCCAGGAGGTAGGTCCTTCCATTTAGCCCAACTGTACATAAGTAGCTATAGCCTCTATAAAGCCTCTATGTAGCTTGGTGTCCAGTATTCAATGTTCCAGCTTACGCAATCGGCCTTCTAACTGTATTATTAACGAAATTAATGCGACTCCCCAAACACAAATTCCCAATGCGATTGTAAAATAATAATTTCATGTTTTGTATATATATATATTTCTATGTGTTTGTGTGTGTGTGTGTGTGTCTATGTGTTTCGTATTGTTTATAAATCTTATTTAATTATTCTAATCTGCCTAATTCGCTTTCGGTCCAATAGAGCTTAATGGTAAAAATTGTGAAAAAATATTAGCTTAAATTGAAAATGAATTTCCGGATAAATATATGTGCTATATCTCTGAAATACCTTAGAAGACTTGACTATATCTCCGTGGATCCGATGCCAGTCTGTCCAAATATAATGTATATATAAAGTTGATAAAATTAACCTTACTCTATTCAGTAACTAAATTTTATCTTAGAACTAACTTCTGTTTGATGCTTAAAGAATTCTTTTGATCTTAAGATTTTGAATTGCAAAAATTATGATTATGATATTGACGCGAACAACTAAACAGCCAAATTCCTGGATGAAAACCCAAATTATTCTACGCATAAGCCATATTCAGTGCTATTTTAAAATAAACTTATTGATATATAATATTATAAAGATATATTCACAAATCTGTTAAATCAGGTTTCCTCTTTTAAATCCACCCATATTTTTTGATATAGCTAGAAAGCGAATTTACTCCAATTTGAAATACTTTTCCTATCAAAAAATCACCCAATTTTCTTCTTCTTCTAATATTTTCTTCATATAAAAGTACACTTTTTGTCTTTATGATCATTTGCGAGTTCAGACCGAAAGCGAATTAAATTATTTTTCCTTAATTTTTTTATTATCAATTAATTTATTGACTTATTTTTTATTTACTTGTTTTCTTAAATTTCCTTTCCTTGTCCACAACATTATTTCCGCGCACCCTGACAAACCGACAAATCCGAATCCTAAGCCAAAATCAAACAACGAAAAATCCAAGGTCAAACCACCAAATCCCTGCTCAGTTCTGACAATAACAACAACAACAACAATAACAGTAACAGACGACGACGACCCTTCAACTCAGGTGAGCTGCGCACCAAAGCCGGTGGCAGCAGCAGCAGCGGCGGCTACCTGGACACGGACAGCGACGACTACGACAACTATGCGGATTACAAATCCGCGGATCCGGCGCGACGCAATTTGCGTAAATTTTCGCGTCCCGGCGAGCTGCCGCTGAATGATCGCAATTACGAGGCGGCCGAGATAAGCGCGATGCGGCGACAGGGCGGAAACGATGAGGACGATAACGATAACGATGACGATGACAATGACGAAGACTATGACGATGCGAGCGCGGACAAAATACTGGACTCCTGGCAGATAAAGAAACAGAACAAAGCGCAACAGCAACAACAACAACAACAAAAAATGCCCCCCACATCCAATTTTGCCTCAACAGATTTGACAGCTGGCGAGGACATCTCGAGCGATGCGAAACCCCTTAGCAGCGGTCTTGTGGCACGTCTACCGAGCTCGCCGCGCAACCTGGTGGCGCAGATTGTGAAGCCGCGCTTCGTGACGCTCAGCTGGCAGGAGCCGCAGCAGAATGCCAACGAGGTGGTCTCCTACACCGTCTATTATCGCGTTAACAACAGCGAACGGTAAGCGACACACTTTCGATTATTTTATATTGATTTTAATTCTTTTTCTTCTTAACCACCAGTGAGCAAAAGATTGTGACCAAATCGCATGAGGATCAGCAGGTGAGCATCCAGTCGCTGCTCCCTGGTCGAACCTATCAGTTTCGTGTGGTGGCCAACACAAATTTCGGCATGGGCGAATCCTCGCAGGCGTTGGAGGCGAGCACACAGCCCGAGGTGAACATTGCCGGACCGCCGCGCCACGTGGATGCCTACGCACGCAACCATAAGGAGATCTACGTCCACTGGCAGCCGCCAACAGTGACCAATGGCGAAATACTCAAGTATCGGGTCTACTACTCGGAGGTGAGTGAAAATCAGAAAATTAATAATAGCTCGCAATTTTAAATTAAAAAAAAATTTTTTTTGACAAAAAATCCAAAAAAATGTTATTTTCAAAAATGAATCTATTTTGAATGTAGAATCAATCTATGAGACAAATAATGATCAGAATGCCCTTAATCATCAAAATCGGTTCAGTTTTGACAAAGTTATGAGAGTTTGAAATATGGGACCTATGGCTCCAAGAGCTTTACATGTCAAAATTTTTGTCGATTTTGGCATGATTTTTGACCAAAAATTTGACCATCTCAAAATCGGCTTAAATGTTGTTTTTTATGCAAATTATGACAAATAAAATCGATTAAAAATAGAAATTCACAATTCTAAATTTTAAAAAAAAATTTTTTTCGAAAATTAACAAGGGGGGGTACACGCTTTTTTTGACAAAAAATCCCAAAAAATTTTATTTTCAAAAATGAATCTATTTTGAATGTAGAATCAATCTATGAGACAAATAATTTTTTTTCGAAAATTAACAAGGGGGGGGTACACGCTTTTTTTGACAAAAAATCCCAAAAAATTTTATTTTCAAAAATGAATATATTTTGAATGTAGAATCAATCTATGAGACAAATAATGATCAAAATGCCATCAATCATGAAAATCGGTTCAGTTTTGACAAAGTTATGAGAGTTTAAAATATGGGACCTATGGAGCCAAGAGCTTTACATGTCAATATTTTTGTCGATTTTGGCATGATTTTTGACCAAAAATTTGACCATCTCAAAATAGGCTTAAATGTTAAAAATAAAAATTCACAATTCTAAATTTTGAAAAAAATTTTTTTCGAAAATTAACAAGGGGGGGTACACGCTTTTTTTGACAAAAAATCCCAAAAAATTTTATTTTCAAAAATGAATCTATTTTGAATGTAGAATCAATCTATGAGACAAATAATGATCAGAATGTCCTCAGTCATCAAAATCGGATCAGTTTTGACAAAGTTATGGAAGTTTGAAATATGGGACCTATGGCTCCAAGAGCTTTACATGTCAAAATTTTTGTCGATTTTGGCATGATTTTTGACCAAAAATTTGACCACCTCAAAATAGCCTTAAATGTTGTTTTTTATGCTAATTAAGACAAATACAATCGATTAAAAATAGAAATTCACAATTCTAAATTTTGAAAAAATTTTTTTTTCGAAAATTAACAAGGGGGGGTACACGCTTTTTTTGACAAAAAGTCCCAAAAAATTTTATTTTCAGAAATGAATATATTTTGAATGTAGAATCAATCTAATTGAAAAATCATGACCAGAATGCTATCAAAGATGAAAATCGGTAAAGTTTTGACAAATTTATGGGTGGTTCAAATATGATACTTATGGGTCCGAGAGCCTTACATGTCCATTTTTTTGTACCGATCTGTTTAATTCTCTTCAATTGACATCCTCCACAGAACGACAGCGGTGCGGATCTGTATAACGACAGCATGTCGCTGGAACTGTTGCTCACCGATCTGCGTCCCTACACGGACTATGTGATCAGCGTGGTGCCCTTCAATCGCAATGGAATGGGTGATCCCTCCGCCGAGCTGAAGGTGAAGACCTTCTCGTCAACGCCCTCGGAGCCACCAAACAATGTGACACTGGAGGTGACCAGTTCAAGCGTGAGTATCCAGATCAATGATCAGTGATCAATGTTAATCTCTTTCCGTATTTCAAATGCAGTCGATTACTGTGCACTGGGAGCCGCCAGCGGAGGAGGATTGCAATGGCCAAATAACCGGCTATAAAATACGCTATCGCAAGTTCAAGGATGCGCCCCAGGCGAAGAGCACTCCGGCCAACATACGTTATTTTGAACTGAACGCCCTGGATCGCAATGCCGAGTACCAGGTCAAGATTGCGGCGATGACTGTGAACGGATCGGGACCGTTCACCGAATGGTATCGGGCCAATACCCTGGAGAACGATCTGGACGAGACGCAGGTGCCGGGCAAGCCCATCTGGATCAATATACAGCCGGGCGCGGATAATATTGGACTGCACTGGGGTCCGCCGCAGCAGCCGGAGATCAAGATACGTAACTATGTGCTCGGCTGGGGGCGTGGCATACCCGATGAGAACACCATCGAACTGAAGGAGACGGAACGCTACCACGTGCTCAAAAATCTGGAATCCAACATGGAGTATGTGGTCTCACTCCGAGCGCGCAACGTGAAAGGCGACGGTCCGCCCATATACGATAACATCAAGACCCGGGACGAGGAGCCGCTGGATGTGCCGGTGCCGCTGGAGGTGCCCGTCGGACTGCGCGCCATCACCATGTCGAGCTCCTCGATCGTTGTCTACTGGATCGACACGATGCTGAACAAGAACCAGCACGTGACCGACAATCGCCACTACACGATCAGCTACGGAATAACCGGATCGAATCGGTATCGCTACCACAACACCACCGATCTCAACTACATGATCAACGATCTGCGCCCGAACACGCAATACGAGTTCGCCGTGAAGGTGGTAAAGGGACGACGCGAGTCCGCCTGGTCGATGTCGGTGCTGAACAGCACCTATCAGAATGTGCCGGTGACCCCGCCGCGTGAGCTCACCGTTCGCCTGGACGAACAGAATCCGCACAACGTGATCGTACAGTGGCTGCCGCCGAAGCACACAGTTGGCCAGATCACCGGCTACAATGTCTACTATACGACGGACACCACGAAACGCGATCGGGACTGGTCGATTGAGGCGTTCGCCGGCGATGAAACGATGCTGATGCTGCCCAATTTGAAGCCGTACACCACGTACTACTTCAAGGTGCAGGCGCGCACCAGCAAAGGCGGCAACAATGCGCCCTTCTCGGCGCTGGCCGCGTTCACCAACAGCGCGGCAGTCATCATGCAGGAGGCGGACACCATTGCCAAGGGCATCGACAATCAGAATCTGCTGTACATCATCATTGGCAGCACGGTGCTGGTGCTGTTCCTGCTGCTGTTGGGCCTGCTGCTCTTCTGTCGCCGCAAGCCGCAATCCTCGCCGGAGCATACCAAGAAGAGGTGCAAACGAACAACAAAATGATCGCAACTTTTATTTAACTATTTTTAATTCACAGCTATCAGAAGAATAATGTGGGCGTGCCGAAGCCGCCGGATCTCTGGATACATCACGATCAAATGGAGCTGAAGAACATTGACAAGGGCCTGCACACGGCCACGCCCGTTTGCAGCGACAACGCCTCCAGCAGCGGCGCCCTCACCCTGCCCCGCTCGGTGGTGCACAGCGAGTACGAGGTGGACACTCCGGTGCCGGCTCACGTCACCAACTCGCTGGACAAACGCGCCTACGTCGCCGGTTACATGAGTGAGTTTACCTCGAATCGGGACTAAGACTAAACTAAACTAAACTACCTTCCCCTTTGTCACGCTCCCATCAGCAGCCACCTCAATGAACTCGACCATGGAACGACCGCAGTATCCGCGCACCCAATACAATCACCAGAATCGCTCGCACATGACCATGGACACGGGCCTCTCCCAGCAGAGCCTCACCCAGCCGCAGAACAATTCGCTGGCCCAGACGCCGGAGCATCCGTACGGTGGCTACGATGCCAACTTCTGGTGAGTGCTGATTAATGAAAATGGGTGGAAAACTATAAATTTTAGCAGTGTATCTATATATGTTATAATCAAATTGATTTGGTCAAATTGAGTTAGCCTAATCTAAAATGTTTAGATCTAGACACATCAAATTTGGAACATAGCTATGATTATATGTCTATCCTTTCAATCATTTTCTAGTTTTTTATTGAAAGACAGAGTGTAAGGGAGATTTATATTTATTGACATTTCTAACCCTTTTCGAAAAAAGATGAGAATACATTTTCAGCTTATGTTTTTTAACTACAGCTCAAAGATTTTTTAAACCTTTAATTGAATCGAAGAACTGAATTTAAAAACTTACATTTATTATTTGAAAGAAATAGTAGAAGTTTAAAAGAAAAAAGAAAAAATAATTTCAAATTTACATTCTCTACCAACTTATCAACTGTTGAACAAACAGACGGAATCAGCTCAGCTGATCAACAATATTATTTTACTGTATGAAGTCGAATTTAATATATTATTAATTTTTAAATACATTCCATACTGTTCCTCTGGCAGAGGACTAAGAGGCTTATCCACTAGCCAGTTTATAATGCAAAGGTTTTCAAAAATTGGCTACCAATTCCCACCGAACTTTCGTGTTCTCTTTCAATCCATTTTTAACATTGCAAAGAATTTCAACCCGAGGTTGGGAATATTGTAGCAGGCGAGATATTGAAACTCACAAATTTCGATACGTTTTTAATCAAAATTCAACCGAAATTGCTCCTTTTTGACTGGTGGCCACACAAAACAAAAAAAAAAACAAAAAGCTCAAATCCAGCAAATAAATTAAGAAACAACAACAAAAAAAAAAACATGTCCAAACGCACGCGTTGGGGGCGCATCGATCCCAGTGTACGGATCGATTTGGTGCAGGGCCCGGCGAATCGAGTGCTGCAGCTGGACCATAAAACGCTGCCGGGTTATGTGCAGCAGCAGCTGCGGCTGATGGCGTCGCCATCGCCGTTTCTCAATTTCTTGAACAAGTTTCGTCTGGACGAGATACTGATCAACCATCAGCTGAAGGGCGTCTACACGATGCGCACCGCGGCGACGGTCACCGAGGTGGCCACGCACGCCTGGCGCATCATGAGCACGGCCGACCGCCAGCCGTATATACAGCTGGCCCGCAAGGCGCAGCAGATACAGCAGGCGCGCGTGCTCCACTTTCTGGGCAACAAGCGGCGACGGCACACTTAGTCCCGGATAGCTCCAAGTTGTCATGAGTTTTCGACCATTTTGTGTTCACTTTCACATATTTGTTGTCCTTTGCACACATAATAAAAATTAATTAACTATTTGATTATCCAAATTCTTCATCTCTCTCTTTCTTTAACAGCAATGCTGGCTACACAGCCGGCGGCACAGCCAGCGGTCCTGGAGCTCCTGGCAATGGTTGTGTTTCCACCATTGAGAGCGCCAAGCGTGGGCATCCGCTCAAGAGCTTCAGTGTGCCGGGTCCGCCACCCACTGGCGCTGCCACGCCTCTCAACAAGCACAGTAAGTTGGCCACAGTTCATCGAAGAGCACAGCTAATCCTCCACCTCTCTGTTCACTTTTGCAGCCCCTGCTGTCACAATACGTCCACAAAATCAATCGCCCTATAAGAAGCCCTCCTTTTCGGCAGCCACGCCCAATCGCTTGCAGGGCGGCGGCTCCGTGGCGCATTCCACCGATGAGATACAAAGACTGGCGCCCAGCACATCCACCGAGGAGCTGAACCAAGAGATGGCCAATCTGGAGGGTCTCATGAAGGATCTAAGCGCCATTACGGCCAACGAGTTCGAGTGTTAACCCCCCAAAAACTGGGCCAAATATATTAGCTGGGATTCGAACCTGTACCGAATGTTAATTGTTTTTCTTTAGTTGATGTTTAGTTGCTTGTATTTTGATTTTACTTATTTTAGTTTAGCTTTTAGTTACATGTGCGATAAATGAACGAATAGAACTGTAAATACGAACGAAGCCATATACATATATATATGAATATATATATATAAACATATATAGATATATCTAATTAGCATTTAGCATAGTTAATTTTAAATGCGATTTCAATGTGCGAAAGAACTCTCTTTTCGCACAGCCAGTGGCATATTTATTGATGGAAACTACTTTTAAACAAATATACCATATACCGCATATACCTAAACATAAACACATACATACATACAATTTAAGCCATCATGCAAGCATCTAAGCTAAGTCTCATCTAATATCTACAACACATTTATCTACGAGTCAAAAAAACAAAAAAAAACAAAATAATACGCAACACATTCGACTTTTGTAGCATATTCTTTCATTTTGAGTTTGAGATGTGCCATTTGTTTTCTCTATTTTAATTTGTAATTTTCTTTTTAGTTTATTAGAAATCTTTTACTATTTAAGCCCACTAATAATATTACAAGATTCTAGACTGTAATCCATTAGTAAAGCCAGCAAAGCATTTAACATTTAACTACTATACGAGTATATGCATATATGTAATATCTATCTATAAGAATTCCGAAACTTTTGTATCGTATTTTGATGTTTTCAAAATTCTATGCCTAAAAGCGTGTGTATTCCTCTTTTTTATTTAACTTTGTATTTATTGTAAAGCAGTTGAACAAATTTTTTCCTAAAATTTTATCATATTGCTATGCACAATAATCTCAATTGAATGGAAATTAAAACGAAACAAAAAATATGCACAAATATATATATTTCGATAAATTTGTGTCAGCATTTTATTTGATATCAGATTTTGTGAAATAAACATGAAACATACATTGTATACAAATTTCAAATACAATTATTTTTGTTCATTGCTGTAATTTTATTCATCGCGCAAAATGAATACCTCAACCTGTAATTTCCATTGCTTTTCCGCCGCAAAACGCAATTGTATCTTGTATTCGCCTTGAGGCAAGGGCAGCGTTTTGAGAAATTCATCATGAAACACCAAATTATCCACGATGGCATCGTGCTGCAATTATATATATATTGACATATATGTATCAGGATCGGTACTTATATCAGCGATTGCAACACTCACTTTGTAAGGGCAAGTGTGATTAATATTGGAACGCGTCTGGAAGGCTTTCAGCACGAGCATCTCAAAGGCAACTTTTCGCGGATTGGCCAATAGCTGGCAGAAATTACAGCTCGAATTATGTAGAAAGGGCTGGAACGTGTTATAGCGACGCCAGATGCTCCAGTTGATCTATGTAACATATTGAATTAGCAGCATTAGAAATTATATCAGTAGCTGGTAAAAACAACAATAAATTAAATTGAATTTGTTAGATTTTACCTTAAGTACTATCGTACATTAAAATATTTATTTGAACCAATTTTGGTTTCTCTAGCTCTCAAAATTTAGAAAATATGCTTAAAAATTTAACTAGTTATAGATTTTTATTGATTTTAGAGAAGGAGTAAGATCGATCTTTTCAAATTTGACTCTACAGTCAAAATACAACTTTTTCACATTATTGATTTAAAAACTTTGTACGCATCCACCCTTTATGAATATATAGACATCCTTAGTAATATAGACAACACCACCAAATCTGTTTTGTAGTATTTTCTATGATTGCACCTAATATCCTAAACTTTTCGGCCCAGTTCTTTTTAAATTTTAAAATTTTCTGTGTCCTTTTTTTAACTAAATTGTACAGCTCAAATTTATGATCGAATTTCAACAGACAATTCCTTCGCTTTCGCCGCCACCGCACTTAAACAAAGCAGATCCCAGAATAGATTCTCATTTGGACTGTTTAAATATATTGAAACAGTTTTCATTGATTTTAACTTCTTTATATATATATAATTTGAAACGTGGAGCACTCACATGTACATCATTAATCGGTAATTTGAATAACGCTATATGGATGTCAACGGCGACGATGCCTCTCCCGATAACATTTAGCTTACACTTCTTGAACATGGAAAACGTTAAATCATAGGACTCGCACTTGAGATTTGTAAATCTCGATTTTGATTTTCGACATTCGATTTGAGTTAACATCAAAAACACTGTCAAAATAAACAATCGCGCAGTTGCCGTCTTCATGGCTTGTCCACTAATGATAGGTCCCCGATTCAGCATAATGCATTATAAATTGAATACACATGGTTGAACATTAAATAAGCTAAGGTTCATTGATTACTACAAAAAAAAAAAAAAATTAAAAACTAAAAAAAAATGCCAATTCATTAAAATGCCATTTTATAGTTAGATGGTTCCGATTCAACGACTGTGAAATATTAAATGAATGTGCTACAAAATGCTACAACTGGAGCCAAACAAATTTGTTTCAATAATGATATACATAATATTATATTAATCTATCGTACTTTAATAGCTGTTTCTTTGGATAGACATGCGTTTACCCAGCCTGACCATTCACACTTCATTTTGTTAAGCTAATCAGCATTTCCGGCTCTTTTATGCTGCAACAATATCCAAATTGGGCTAAAATCAAAAGCTCTGCTGGGGTAATCAAAAATGATTATCACTTCTCGAATCGCTGTCCAACTAAACACGCTAATCGCAGCTAAACGTCAGAAACTATGGCAATATATTTATTCAAAAGATATACAAAAAAAAAAACAAGAACTATTTTAATAGAAGTAATCTTACTTGATCATTAGTAATAATTTTGCTATTTATTCTTTTCTTGCTCATTTTTCCATCCAAGTATACGTTAAGGGTATCTTCCAGTCGGGCGCAGCACTTTTATTTATTTTACGCGTAAATAAACGAGTTCTAATTTGAAAAAAGAATTGATTCTAAGAGGGAAGAGCTGATTTCAAGTTTTTAGAGACGTTTTGCTACAGTATTATTATATTATATTATATTAAATGGGCGATGGCCACATTTGTTAGTTCCAATTAAATTTTGGAAAAAACCAGGAAGAAAATACGTGTCTCGTATTTGCCACTGTAAACAACAAATAGCAAATACAGCTACTGACATCTGATTAGAAGCATAAGCAAACATTAAGAAATTTTATACAAAAGCTAAATCCAAGTTGAAGAAATAAGATAATTTTTATAAATTTCATTATTTTTATTTAAATTTTTTAAATAATTTTTAAATTTATATAATATATATAAAGCAATTGCCCAAATGTTGCTGCAACATTGTAAGCTGAAACAAAAATGTTGCCGCAACAAAGCTCATTAGAAAGCAGCTGGCCCGTTGGTAGCCCCATTGCCCCATTGTGCTGCCAAAACAGATGCCCAAGCGACGCGCTGAGCTTTTCGCTTTAACCAGTTTACATCTGGCAGCCGTGGAGTGTGCAGCGTTTACGGCAAGCAAAAAAACGAAAAGAGATATACAACAAAAAACACACAAAGATATTCTTGCTATTCTCGTCTAGGCCATGTGCAGCTCATAAAAGCGTGCGTGTGTGTGTGTGTGTCAACGTCAAAGCCAACATTGGGCAATTGTAAATCAACGAACAAACGAGTGAAATCTGATTTGAATTTTAATCCGTCAAAAGCAAAAAACGAGATTTAGTGATGAATCAACTGCCGAAATGCGTTTGGCGTGCAAAAGCCAGCAACTGCGCCGCGCCAGCATTCAGACGCACTGTCTCCAAGCAGGCGGCACAGCCTGCACAGCTGCTCCAGAGCGAGCAGCAGCGACAGCGTCGCCTGGCTGGGCAACAATGGCGCGACAACTCGGCCGCTGCCACGGAGGCAACCGCAGCGACGGCAACTGTTTGTCCACATCTCGGCGTGGATCAGGAGCCAGCCAGGCCGGCACGGATACATGCCACGGCCGAGTGGCAGAATGCTTTGGCCTACGAGGAGATACCAGGACCGAAACCAATGCCGATACTTGGCAACACTTGGCGGTGCGTGTAAAGCAATCAAATAAAACGAAAGACTTAGGCGACAAACTTGCTTTCACTTTTCAGTGCAATGCAATGCACTTCCCCAGAAAGAGAGAGAGAGAGTGTGTGTAAGAGAGAGCAGCTCTCTTTTATTATTTGTATATATTTTGCGTGCTTCTCTTGACCCAATTAGTGAATGAATGGAATGCGAGTGTGTTTTTCTGTGTGTGGCCAAAGATAATGATAATCAAGTTGAGTGTTGATTTTGTTTTTTTTTTTGCTTGTAAGCATTCATCATTTCACTGACCATGACCAAACGGGCTTGCACATCAATCAATGCTGCTCCCAGCGTTCATTATGCCACAAACAAATATTTAACAACAAAAACAACAACAACAATTAGTTAATAGTTTTGCGAATTCTTGTTGGTTTATCTCCAATTCACAGCCAGTTACCGTCCGCTAGCCAATAAACCCAGCTGGTGGTATAACAGGGCCTTTTGGTTAGCGTTCCCCCCTACTGCCTGAAGCGCCAGTCATATGCCGCATATTGTCTACTGCGGATGCTTCTTCTTCGCCTTCTTATTTCTGATTAGCGTTCAATTAGCGTCATTTTCAAGGTCGCCATGTGTGAACTTTTTTTTGTCATATTTCGATGCAAGCCGTAAAAAATAACAAACAATAGTCTCATAAGTATTTCTTTATACAACTGTTTGTGTGTGTGTGTGTGTGTGTGATGCATTATATATATGTGTGAGTGCATCACACACACATATATATAATATATAAATAAATACTTATTATTGTAGCTTTTCTATTTGATATTCATATTGATGGTTTACTCGACATTTATCCTAACAGCCTGATGCCAATTATTGGCCAATATACCATTTCGGACGTGGCCAAAATCTCATCGCTGCTGCACGAGAGATACGGGCGAATTGTGCGCTTCTCCGGGCTGATAGGCAGGCCCGATCTGCTCTTCATCTACGATGCCGACGAAATCGAAAAGGTAATGGGAACCAGCCACGCACCGGAACACGCTGAACACCGCGCGGAGCACGCTTCGCTGGCCACCAAGGCGACAGAGCAATCAACACGTTATTGTTGTTGTTGTTGTTTGAGCCATGTGCGGCCATTTATGGCACAAACAGAGGCAAATTGCTTTGGCGTCTCAACAATAACAACAAAAATATGACGGATAATAAACGAATTTAATTTGATTGCAGTGCTACCGCAGCGAGGGGCCCACCCCCTTCCGGCCGTCGATGCCCAGTCTGGTCAAGTACAAGAGCGTCGTGCGCAAGGATTTCTTTGGCGAACTTGGCGGCGTTGTGGGCGTGTGAGTACGAATTTTAAAGGCTAGTGTTACCCGGCGTTGCGCGTCCAACTAAATCTGCGTACCCAAGGGGTTCTTGGTAATCAGTTTATATTTTTAAGGTTTATAAAACGTCTTAAACGAAAAACAAACAAAAGGATACTCTTTCCATTTTGTGAACCAATTTTTATGTTTGATGGCATTCTGGTCATGATTTTCCATTAACATTGATTCTACATTCAAAATCGATGCATTTTTGAAAAAAAAATTTTTTTTGACATTTTTGGTAAAAAAAAAGCATGTACTCCCCCCTTGTTAATTTTTGAAAAAAAAATTTTTTCAAAATTTAAAATTGCGAGTTTGCATTTTTAATCGTTTTAACTGGCCACAAATAGTATAAAAAACAACATTTAACCGGATTCTGAGGGGTCAAATTTTTGGTCAAAAATCATGTCAGAATTGAGAAAAATTTGGACATGTAAAGCTCTCGGACCCATAGGTGTCATATTTCAAACACCCATAAATTTGTCAAAACTTAACCGATTTTCATGTTTGATGGCATTCTGGTCATGATTTTTCAATTAGATTGATTCTACATTTAAAACCTTGAATTTTTTAAAAAAAAATTTATTGCATTTTTTGGAAACAACCCCTTTATAAATGCTCTTTCAGGCACGGCGAACCCTGGCGTCAGTTCCGTTCGCGCGTGCAGAAGCCGGTGTTGCAGCTGTCCACGATCAGACGCTATCTGCAGCCGCTGGAGGTGATTACGGAGGATTTTCTGGCTCGCTGCGAACAGCTGCTGGATGCCAACGAGGAGCTGCCCGCTGATTTCGATAATGAAATACACAAATGGTCCTTGGAGTGTGAGTACCATAAACCAAAAGCTAAAGAAAGGCTGACTTAAAGGATATCTTTGAACCCATAAGAAATAATTTGAATAGGTATTTCTGATCAGTTCAACAGGCAAATCTGTCCACAGAAAGATTTATGTTTTCAAAACCAAAACCGATTAGATAAAACTTGGCTGTTCTCACCGTTTTTTTACTCCCGCAGGCATTGGTCGTGTGGCGCTGGACACTCGCCTGGGCTGCTTGGAGGACAATCTGAGGCCCGACTCGGAGCCGCAGCAGATTATTGATGCGGCCAAGTACGCGCTGCGCAACGTGGCCACGCTGGAGCTGAAGGCGCCCTACTGGCGCTACTTTCCCACGCCGCTCTGGACACGCTATGTGAAGAACATGAACTTCTTCGTGGGGTAAGTTCAATGAACAAACTACGCTTACAGTGCTAAACAACTCCTGCCTGGGTCAACAATTCCAGGGTATGCATGAAGTACATACAGAGCGCAACGGAACGTTTGAGGACACAGGATGCCAGCCAGCGTGCTGGCGAGCCATCGCTGCTGGAGAAGGTGATTCTGTCGGAGAAGGATGAGAAGATTGCCACCATTATGGCCCTGGATCTGATACTGGTTGGCATTGATACGGTGAGCGCTCATTAAACATAACATCCTGGTGCCCCATCGCGACTGAACAGTGCATTGCCATGACATAGATTTCCATGGCCGTGTGCTCCATACTCTATCAACTGGCCACGCGACCCGCGGAGCAGCAAAAGGTGCATGAAGAGCTGAAGCGTCTGCTGCCCGATGCGAATACACCGCTAACGATCCCGTTGCTGGACCAAATGCACCACCTGAAGGCATTCATCAAGGAGGTGTTCCGCATGTACAGTACCGTTATCGGCAATGGACGCACCCTGCAGGAGGATACCGTTATCTGTGGCTACCAGGTGCCCAAGGGCGTGCAGGTCTGTTAACAGAAACATAGCATAAAACTATGATTTTCTGTATAAAATATGTATTCATCTTTCAGGCTGTCTTTCCCACTATTGTCACTGGCAACATGGAGGAATACGTCACAGATGCAGCCACATTCCGGCCGGAGCGCTGGCTCAAGTCACACCAAGGCGGCACCGCCGGCAAACTGCATCCGTTCGCCTCACTGCCCTACGGTTACGGCGCCCGCATGTGCCTGGGAAGACGTTTCGCTGATCTGGAAATGCAAATCCTGCTGGCCAAACTGTTGCGCAACTACAAACTGGAGTACAATCATGCGCCGTTGGACTACGCAGTTACCTTCATGTATGCGCCGGATGGTCCGCTGCGCTTCAAAATGACACGCATTTAGTCAGACGTAATTATAGGGTACTCAATTCGTCTATGCTTTAAACATTTGTTCATTCGATAAACATAAAAGTTAAATACATACATATAATACATATATAGTACAACAATTCTTTGTTGTCTTTATCGGAAATCTCACGTTTGCTGAGTTTGCTTAGATCATTGGATGTACAAAGAACTTTGTACGTCTTGAAAGATTTGTTTGTTTATAATGTAAAGTAAAACCAAACAGTTAAATATTACTAGATATTTATGGTCTCTCTTTTTCATTTGCGCTTCCACATGCTGTACCAATTTTTAACTGTTTTTAAACTCTTCTCGGCATCCGCTTTGGTTTCGCCGCTCAGCTCGTAGACGATGTCCGCTTCATAGGACTCGCGCGCTTCCTCCAATATTGTGCCAAATATTTCGCATTGTATATTGGATGTCAATTTTTTTTCATTGTAGTTGCGCTCCTTGAGCCTGTCGTAGAGCGTTGTATTGGCGCAGGTGACGACGAAGACGGCTTGAAACCAGCGCTCCGGAAAGAAATCACAGCCGTGGTATTCGATAATGTTTCCGCCCTTGGCCATCAGCGGCTCCAGGTAGTCCATAAGCTTTAACAGTGTTAAATTGTAACAACTTCGAATATACAATCAATTATTCACACACCTTATCTTCATCGAGTATGGGACAATCGAACTCCTTGTCATATTCCTCAATAAAATTTTTCTCTTTAGCAATTTTGGAGCAGTCCAACCAAGTAAACTTTAGTTGGTCGGCCAAACGTTCACACAAATACGATTTGCCGGCGCCGGGTGTGCCTGTGTAACTCACATTATATACTTTTAATATATATTAATTAAAATGTTTCGTACCGGTAATTAATATATTTGGTTTGCTTATTTCCGTCATTACAAGTGGCTCATGCTAAAAACAAAAGAAAAACGTGAGCTAACCAGGGCTGCAGTACACTACCTTGTAAAAGTATCGATAGCATTCAAGTAGCTTATGAGTACGTAGCCGCGAGAAGCTTGCGTATTTAAACCAGTCATAATATAAAAAAAATACATTTCCAAGCATTTCTTTTTCTTCTAGATTTTAGTTTAATTTTATAACAATCGGTAGCATAGAATTCGACTTAAATGGTATACCTTTGATTTTAATTAGCTACTAGATGAACTCGTGATACTCTAACTTCTGAGTCCCTGTCAAAGCTATTTTACATTGTTTCATCCTCTTTGCTCTTCTTCTGACAGTATTTTGAATTCCTCTTTAGCAGCAATTTGTACTCACAGATGCATGTGCGTATGTATCTATTTCGGAGATTTCTCATTTCATTTTCTGCTCACACCGAGCGAATTAGGATTGAAGAGTTCAATTGAATTTGATAGTTCACAGGCAACGGATCGCCTTCGGAAGCTTAACTGTTACATTGTTCTATGCAATGCCAAAAGTAGAGCCACAACTTGACTTGGACGATGAACAAGACCCAGATTTGGCTGAAATGAAAACTGATCCAGAACGTCGGCAACACGTACCGTACATACTGAACGGTGAACTCTACCGTATCGAGAGCCAGATTGGCGACAATGTGACAGTCAAGTGCTGCTATTGTCCGCCGGATCGAATTTATCGGGGCAGCGTGCGCTCCACAGGCAACTTTCATATGCACATCAAGGTATGTTATTACATATAAGATACACAAAATTGTGAAAATACAAGCAAACAAATTGAAAAAGTGTACTTTATTTAATTGAATTTAACTCGCAAATCCTTGATAGCGTCGGCATGCATCTTTGCTGGGCAAATTGCATGAAATGAAGGTGGCTGCACTGGTGGAACGACGAGATCGCATAATGAAGAATCGGCGCGTTGCCAAATGCCGCAAGAAATCAACAACAACAGCGCCGGTCGCTATTTCGGCTTTAGCTGCAGTCGCAAGTCCGACCGTGGAAATAGCAAAAAGCACAGAGACTCACGAATTGAAAATCAAAACGGTTTTTCAGCGACACAAACAAGAACATAACGAACAAGAAGAAGCTGCGGCCATACAAACAGTAAGAAACTGAGAGAAAAAAATTTGTGATGTCCTTGTCTAATTGTGTAAGTGACGCTTAGTGGAAGCGAGATCACTATATTAATGCATGCACCGTTATAAGTTGGCATATGCATACATTCTTACTGCACATGTGTACGAATTTATTGCACGAAATTATGTATGTGTGTGTATGTATCTGCTGCAATGGAGGCTTGAATGAAACATTGTAGCTAGTATGTATTTATATATGTATGTGTCTAAATGTCTGTATGTACATAGATATGTGCGCTAAATATTTTGCTTTTAGCAGTCAATTTCAGTGTGCGACTCTTCGATGGATGATAATAATAGCGAAAGCTCGGGCAAACTATCCGTTACTCCTTCAAAACAAGATAGCAGCAACAACAACAACAATGTCGCCACTACTTTTAATAATAATCATGACGTAAGTCAACTTTGAAATAAAAATAAAGATTAATTCTAATAAAATGATGCATTGCAGCTATCCGATCTGAACCAACCCGTGGTTAGCACATTCGTGGCCAACCCCAGTGTTGGCGTCCCCATTCCCCGCCCACAAAATAGTGCAATTGATTTGCCCAACATGGTCAGCATACCGCGCATGCTTCCCTACAATGCGATCAAACCGGAGCAACAGAACCACCAGGTGGCCGACCAACCGGAGGCTATTGATCTCAGCCGAAGCTCGTCCATGCAGAGTGATGATCTGGAGCGAAGCGTCTTCACGCATTCGGTTCAGAATGTTCAAATTGGCATAGCGCGCACACAGGAATTGGCTGCGTTTGTTAATGGGCCGCCACGTGAAATTTTGATGCGCATTGACAATACACTGGCCGACATTAAGGATGAGCTTCAGGCGCGCAATCAAATTGAGCGTAAGCGCTTGCTCTTCGATATAGCTAAATTTCAATTTTTACATCCAACTTTCAACTTTGATACTGCTCAATAAGTATCAAAAACAAAACGAAAATAAAACCTGTTGCCATTTAATGTAATTACTTGCAAATAAAAATAACGTACTTTTTGCGGTATATTTGTTTTCACAAAATAATAAACCAGTAAATCGAACAATCGAGTATATACTGAATGTTATCGATAAGCATGCCAATTTGACGATATTGCTCTTCTATTTATCGATATAAGTTGTCTGCGGACAACTAGTTGCGACTTGCTTTTAATATGCTGTGTATTGTTTCTTTGTGATAGTGATTTTAACGTTTTTATTATGGCTGACAAAGATAAATTAATCGATCTTGAAGACCAGACAACAAGCGACGAAGATGGTGAAATTAAAAAACCCAATGCACCTAAAACCGTATCGTACGCAAATACAGACGGACCATCCACAAGTCGAAGCCAACAAGTTTTGAAAACGGGGACGGCCCACAATAACGATATTCATGATGTGCCGCCTTTATTGAGCTATTCCGAGCCCGGGCTGGACTCTGTTAATGTACGTTTTTGTCCTGCAACTACTCGCACTAGCTTTGGCAAATTAAATGAGTCATGCTGCACAGCTGAACTTTATCGCAACTTGAGTGCAGCCATTAAATACAATCAAACAAACCAACAGACGCACTAATTAAAATTCTTCACTTCTAGGAGCGAAATGCGGGCGCCATCAGCAGCAACGTTACTGCGGATGCGGAACCTATATTCCATGTGCGGTCGCGCACAGCAGCTGCCTTAGGTGGGATGCCGCAGCATACACAAACGCAAACGCAATATGAGGTAGACGCCGTCAAATATATATTATATATTGTGTTTATGATAACAAGCTAATCTCTGATTTTTCTTTAAGAGTCTGGACTATGATGTGTGCGAGAATACTCTATTCATGGCAGAGCAACACAAGCGTCTCAGGGATCGCTTCTCGCTACGCACCAACGTTATACGCTGGATCATTTTCATACTGATCGGCATTTTAACTGCTCTAATCGCCTGCACCATAAACATAGTGATTGAAGAGCTCTCGGAATTGAAGTACAGCTTACTTAAAAAATGTATGACCCATTCCAAATTGATTTATATATGTAATTGTATAGTTAAGCTCACTTTACATCCTTCTTCATCCTGTCTAGCTGTGGACCGCAATGTGCCTATCGACAACAGCACGGGTGATCTGGCGCTGCCCTATCTCCAGTGGATAGCCTTCAGCATTGTGCCGGTGGCCATTGGCGCCAGCATGGTTACCTACATCGAGCCAATTACCGCCGGCAGCGGCATACCCCAGGTGAAGAGCTATCTGAATGGCGTCAAGGTGCCGCGCATTGTGCGCATCAAGACCCTAGCAGTGAAATCCATTGGAGTCATCACGTCCGTTGTCGGCGGCTTGGCTGGCGGCAAGGAGGGTCCAATGATACATGCTGGCGCCGTTGTGGCAGCTGGCATATCGCAGGGCAAGAGCACAACGTTTGCCAAGGACTTTCGCGTTTTTAAAGCCTTTCGCGACGATCACGAGAAACGTGACTTTGTCCTGGGCGGCGCTGCGGCTGGCGTCTCGGCGGCTTTCGGTGCACCCATCGGCGGCATGCTCTTCTCGCTGGAGGAGGCGGCCAGCTTCTGGAATCAGAATCTTATTTGGCGCACTCTCATCGCGTCCATTATCAGCTCGTTTACGCTGAACATTGTGCTCTCCGCCTACCATGGACTGCATGATTTCACATTTACGGGCCTCTTCAATTTGGGCAAATTCGATCAGCCGCTGACCTTTGAATATTTCGAGCTGCCGCTGTTCATGCTGCTCGGCGTGATGGGCGGTCTGCTGGGCGCCGCTTGGAATTCACTGAATACGCGCATCAACAGTTTCCGCAAACGCTTTGTGCCCTGGAAGATTGGCAAGGTGTGCGAGGCTGTCCTCGTTGCCATATTGGGCGTCACATTGGCCTGCACAATGATCTATTTCATTCAAGACTGCCGGCCGCTGGGCAACGATCCGACCGAACATCCGGTGCAGCTGTTCTGCGAGGATAACGAATACAATGCGGTGGCTGCGCTCTGGTTCCAAACGCCCGAGGCCACTGTGCGTTCGCTCTTCCACGATCCGCCAGGTAAGTTCATCTTATCTCAGTTTGCTTATTACTGTTTTTATTTAATGTGATATTTTTCAGGTTCACATAAAATTCTCACGTTGACTGTGTTCACGCTCATCTATTATTTGTTGTCCTGCGCCACCTTTGGCCTCAACGTCTCCCTGGGCGTCTTTATACCCGTTGCACTGGTGGGCGCAGCCTGGGGACGCCTTGTGGCAATGCTGCTCTTCTTTTTATTTCCCAATGCCGTAGGTTATCTTATCTTGTATTACTTTTTTTCAGTAGTTCAATTGAATTTGTCTGACCTGCTTTTTCCACACAGCATTTTCTGCATCCTGGCAAATATGCGCTCATTGGCGCCGCTGCCAATTTGGGCGGCGTGCTCCGCATGACCATCAGTCTGTCGGTCATTCTGATGGAGACAACGGGCATTGAGACGTCGTTCTTCTTTCCGCTGATTATAGCGTTGATCAGCGCCAAATGGGTGGGCGACTACTTCAATGAAGGCATATACGACACGGTTATCGAAGTGAATAATGTGCCCATGTTGTCCTGGGAGCCACTGCCACAATATAAAGGCCTGACCGCCAACGAAATATTGAGCAAGCCGGTGGTGAGCATCAAGTTGCGCGATAGCGCTCATTATATATATGAAGTGCTGCAGAAATGCAATCACAATGGATTTCCCGTAGTGGATGATGTGGTGGACGTAAGTAGCAGTAACTAATTTCAGTTAACTTTACATTTTTTTTTTACTAACTTTTTGCTTTCACACAGAATCGTCGCTCCGAGGGTCGTGTTTGTGGCATCATCCTGCGCTCCCAACTAATTGTCATATTGCTCAAGTCGCTGTATGTGGAGAACGAACGATTTTGGCTGCCCGACACGACAATACAAACATTTCGGGATGTCTATCCGCGATACCCATCCATTAATGTAAGCAACACAGCGAACATATTTTGTTATTAGAAATAATCCTTTATATTTCTTTTGTAGAGCGTTCGACCCTTGGACAGAAAGATCAATTATACTGTCGACCTGTCCAGGTTCATGAATCCATCACCTGTGCGCGTTAATACTGTACGTATTTGTATTTGTATATAGCCCAACTAATATTTAACACAATTTCTTCATTCCTTTTGCAGCATGATTCGGTGCCCAAGATATTTAATATCTTTCGTGCGTTGGGTCTGCGGCATATGCTAGTCATCAACAATGAAAATCGTATTGCTGGCATTATAACGCGCCGCGATTTTATTTACAAGTGATGAGTTTGCATTTCATTTTATTCGAATAACTTATGACGTTTCGTGAATTTATATTATATAGTTTTTATTCTGTAAAATATGTACTGTTTTCTGATGTCATTTTTGTAACTCTTTTAATTTGATCTTAGTATATTTAATACACTGCTCGCCAAATAAATATATATTTATTTATTTTGGAGCTTTAAAAGCTATAAACTTTAAATATAATCATATTCAATTATAAATCGCAGATTATGTTTAAATTTTTATTCACCAGACTGACTACTACATATCCATATGTTAATATCCTAGATTTTCAAAAATAACATTTCATTTCCGCTTCCTTTTCTGCCATTCCATCACCCAAATAATTTCTCAGTAAATTTTATGTTTCACTTTTGATACTTTTGTTTTTTAATTAGCTCATCTGATTTTTACAACTTAAATTATGCTTACAATTAGGCGTGTAATCAATAGTATTCACAAGGAATTGTACAAGGTTTGTTTTGTATAAAAATACGTTATATTATAATTTTTTTGTTGTTTTTGTAAAATTAGAAAGTTGTGTGTGTGTTCATAAAATCTTAAAAGCTAAACAGACGTTGATATATACTTAATTAGCACGAACTCTCTTCACCCACAAATGTTTTCTGTTTTAAAATTAATGTTTATTGTTAACATGCTCAAAGGCCGCAACAACTAATTGTAGGGTGTATGTCTGTGTGTGTGTGTTAATCACCTTATAGCTAAAAACGCTGCCATTATCATAAACTAACACTAAACGTTACTTAAGATTGTGTGGTTTTAGCCTAAATATGTAGATTTATGTAATTATTATTAGGAGCAATACTACGCCTAGAATTTTCAGTGACTTTTGTACAAAGTGAAAAAAAGAGCTTCGTTTTCCGTTTGCCGTTTTATTTCTGTTGCCATTAACAAATTGCAAATTATCCTAATAGCCAGGGCGTGCGCTGGTCGTCTGCAACTGCGTCCAGGAACTGCTATCACAATTTTAATTAATTATCTTTTCGTTTGATTTACATATAAACACTTGAATACGGTGAAGCACTTGGGCGGCTCTTTTGGGTGGCTTCACATGAACGCATTTGGCCAGGCGGCAATTGCCGGTTAGCTTTCCATGGGTCGTACTTGCTGCAGTGCCGCCTCTGCATTGCCCGCTGTGGCAGCTGCCGCTGCTGCTGCGGCACTGTTGCAATGCTGCTGCGGTGCATTTGTTGTTGTTGTGGCTGTTGTGGTGTCGGCGCCTAAAATGTTGCTGGCGCTGCCGCTGTTACCGCCCACGTTTCCTCCGCTGCCGCTGCCGCTTCCACTCCCGCTCCCGCTGCTGTTGGCATTGTTGACAACTCCGTGTGTGCTGGATGTAACCGTGGCCGTTGCTGCAACAGTTGCCACCGAGCTTGCCTGAGCTGTTATGGCCGCTGCTGACGTTGCTATCGTTGTGGCGCCTAGCGACACTTGGCCAAAAGCCATTGCTGTTGGGGCGCCGCTAATGCTGTTGCTGCTGCCGCCGCTGCTGGGCGAGTGCAGCACCTTGTAGCGCGTGTAGATGCGATACGGCGTCTTGGACGTATCCTTTTGTAGCAGCGATTTGGTTTTGCTGGTGGCGCCCCAGCCGCTGGCGTTGATCTGTTCCGGTGTTTTGCCCAGCAGCCAATCGCTGCAGTGCTGCTGCAGCTGCTCGCTGACATGTTGCTGCAGCCATCGGTTGACGTAGCTGTGGAAGCGCGTGTACTTCGCCTGAGTGACGCGGCAATGACTCTGTAAACGTGGAAAGGGTATTTCGAATTTTAGTTTATAATCGAGGAACATTCACTCAATTCAATTCCACTCACCTTTTTGGCACGACGCACTGCATCGTATTTGAGTAGATTGAGATTCTTGCTGGTCACAAAGCAGCGTCCGTTGCTGGCATTTGTGCTGATCTCGTCCCGATCATTAAATGCATACTGCTCCGCCAGGCCCGATTGTGGGGCGCCCAAACGTTCCGGTGCGCGTTTATTCCAACTGTTGTTGTTGTTATTATTATTATTGTTATTATTATTGTTGTTGTTGTTTGTATTGATATTGCCGCTGTTGCTGTTATTGGCATTGGGCGTCGCCGTTGCCGCACCTGCAGCAGCAGCAGCAGCAGCATTTGCATCAACACCGCTGCTGCAAATGCGCTTCTGTTCGAATAATTGACGCACTTGCTCCTCGTGCAGCTGCGAGCGTCGCTTGTTGCGCAGCAAAAAACGCGCCTTTCGTGCGCCGCGCACCAGCTGCAAAAGTTAGAAGAAAATGGAAGAAAAAAATATTCGCATTAATTACGGTTTTTGATCAAAAACAAAACAATTCTTTAAACATATTGTGTAAATGCAGTTTAACATGCTTTCACAAAAACAAATGACAAGTTAATTAAATAATTCAAGTTATATAGGGCTAAGTGTGTGTGTTTGTCTGAGTGTATGCGTTTGTTTGTATGTGTGTGTGTACGTCTGTGTGATAATGTCAATAACAAAAACTAGACGAGACGAGACTAAAAATTAAAATAGAAGAAGGTACCAAAACAAAAAGACACAAACTATAGAAAGTACCAGGCCAACACTGGACACAGACATACACACACACACGCGCACAATTACAAATACATTCACAATCAAAAAAGAAAATTACATTTAAAGCGATTTTTGGCCTTGCGACACAACATTTCATACAAATATCATTTGGCTAATTAATTAAAAGTTAATTTATATGCATACGTAAGATGTAAGGCATAACTTACCTTGCGTAAAACTTAAAAGCGTATTTAACTATACACACTAAATATATATATGTGTGTGTTAATTTAAATATATACATTATGTATGCATGTATGCCACACCAGCTGCACTAAGCCCACAACAAAATGAAATCGAAATGAAAACCAACAACAAAAACCCATTTTGAAGCACCTAAACAACGCTCAGTTATATATATATATATATCTATATTTTTCAATTGCATTTACAACTGATATTTTTACGTTTTCTTTTTTAGGTGTAGAGAAGTTATAAAAAAAGTTATTAAATACATATATAACACGGCTACATTTTGCCTGCTGTAAGAGCAGTAGTTTCCATTAAAAAATTAATTTTTCTCACTCTTTCCTTCGGACATCCCTTTACAAAAATTTGCTACACTGAACACTTAAACTAGACGATTATACATACATACAAATATTATTTACATTTGTTTTCGTTAATTTATACGTTTGGATTGCTCTAGTATTTTTGTGGCTCTTAACCAACACAGTTTTCGATAACATATCGGTGCGGCAATCGATCAACGTATGCAGTTGCCACCCATGCACACGCATACGCCACCTGCCAGCTATTACTCAAATTTTTACTCTCTCTGGGCTCTCTCTTATTCTCTTTCTACATTCACCTGTCTGTTTGTGTTTGTTATTCTTGCTTGATTTTAAAGACGAAACGAACGAACGCAACATAAATTACTAAATTAGAAATATAATTGCAATAAATGCGTGCCTTTGCGAATATTATTTTAAAACTACTAGTTAACATATTAATGTATGCATATAACTTATGTGTTCTCTTTTGTTTGGCTTTTTACATTCAAATGTTCTCTATATGTATATGCATGTAAATGTCTGCATGGATGTATTAGTGTGTGTTCATGTGTGTATGTATGTGGTACAGATGGTGGGGGTGGCTGGATGAAAACTGTTTTCGTTGTTATTGTGGTTGCGTTTTTTTTGTATTTTTCTTTTCTTTTGTTTTTGTTGGTTGGTTAATCTCAAAAAACAAATTCATTTTATTACTATTTCATTTTGCAATACGACTTTTTCTTCTTCTTATTCAATGAAATTATCAAAACTATTTTGTTATTTCAAGCCTTGGAATTGACCTGGTACAAAAAATAAATTGGAAAAAATGAGAGAAAAAATGCAGAAAAAAGCATTAATTAGTGAACATTTTTCTTTTGGTTTCGGTTTGTTTTTTTAAAGATTTTTTTTTTTTTGGTTTGGTTCGCATACGGATATGTGGGCGATTGGTAGGCGGCATGTTGAAATGAGAGACGAAACGGAAAGGAAAGAGAACGATCAAAAGAAAGTTTTAGAAAAATAGAAAATGTGCGAAAAGCGCTTCGATCCCGCAAAATTAAAGAAGACATCGAAAATAAGTACATAATTATTACAGTAAAAATAAAAAAATTGTCAAAAGATCGAGTTCTTTTAGCGCATGTGGATGATTTAAGAGAGAACGTAAATATATATATACAAACGCAATGCAAGAGAGCAATACAATAGGTTCGTATATGTACGTACATATGTAAGTAAATAATAACGATAACAATAAAAATAAAAATATTTCTTTGTATCGTAGTTAGCTTAGTTGAAAGTTTTATCTAGCTGGAATACATAACGGGAGACCACAGTAACGATGGCCTTGGGGTATTTCTTTCTATTTTATAATATACACTACAGGACTTTATATTAAAGGGAATTTATTCTATTTTCCATAGGTAACATTTAAGAAATCTTTTCGATAAGATGGAAACAAATTGAATTGAATATATTTGAAGATAATAATCGGTTCACAATTGAAAATTGAATTGAACTCTTATATAATTTTTGGTGATTTCTTATTGTTAAGATCGGCTCATTTTCTTAATTTTGATTTTATCTTATTATTTTCAATTTGAACTAACTTGGGCTTTAAGTATATTAATATATTTGGTGAACATATATTCAACTCTTGCCAGATAAAAAGATAGTTCAAACTATCGAACTATCGAAAAGCCTTTGCTTAAGTTTTCCAGTTGTAATTGGGTTAGAATTAAGTCGAGTCGTTAAATGACGTGAATTCGTAAACTAAACTTAACAACAACAAAACAAACAAATGAACACAACAGAGAATACACAAACAACATGGTTAACCACTCGTCAAGCACACACAAAGCTGCTGCTGCTGTTGCTGCTGCTGTACGCTGATCGCTTATATCTTTGATTCAATTATTTGAATTTTTTTTGCTGTTGTTTTTTCACTCACCTCGGCGTTCTCCTCTTCTTCCTCCGTTTTAATGTCGGACGTTTCCGCCAGGCTGTCATTGCCAGTTGCTGTTTGCGCGTTGTTGCCGCTGTTGTTGCTGTTATTGTTGCCGCTGCCACCGCCGATTGCCGGATTCGCCAGACGCTCGACATATTTGCTAAACTTTTGCGCCTTCAACACCGTTGGCTTCTCCACCTCCTCGGGCTCCGAGTCGAGCAGCTCGATGGTCACACGACAATCAATCTTGTACTGTAATATGTAGAAAAGGTATTAGTGTTATAGCATTCGATTCGGCGACGATATTGTCATTTTTTTTTACTGTTATTTAACATACAATGTACACTTTGAAGCAGTTCTCCTCGTTCAGTATGCTCTCCGCCTTGCGCTGGTAGCCCATCTCGCGCTCGTAGCTCTTGTGGGCATCGCGACAATAGCCGCCGGTGCTGCTGCGCCGCTGTTCGCTGGCATAGAGCTCCACGCAGTCGAGAGCAGCACGCTCCGTGACGCAGTACTGCAGCTGACGGACGGCATTGGAAACAACCTGGCAAGTGATAAGTGGTGAGAATTCGATTAGACTGTGTATGCAAAACGTGATTGTGAATTAATCTCACCTTATCCAGCGTAAAGGATATATAGGCATAGATGCCGAACATTTCGCGCATGGTATCCTCAAAGGTATTCGAGTCCATGTTGCCGTCAAGCACATTCTTCAGCATATCGAGAAACGTGGGATAATAGTCCTCCACTTGCACATCCGGCTTGGGCTTCAAGCGCAATGCCGTCGCCGTACTCTCGCGTCGATTGATGCGACAGCGCTCCTCCTCGATGGCCAGCAGACGTGCCCGCTCGTACATGACGTGCAGGCGATCACAGAGGATGGCGTGCAGGCGCAGGAACAGGTACCAATTGTTGTTGGCGAAAAACAGCGAATACGATTCGTCCTAAAATGAGAAGTGTTTAAATAAACATTGGATGAATTGAAGATCTTCGCAGCTCCACTTACCTCACGTTGGCCCTGCGCGTGCGCTGGCAGCATCGAGGGATTCGCAATTTCGCCCTGCTCCTGCTTCACATTCAGGTCGCTGTCGGCGTTTGTCGCCGTTGCCGTCGCTGCTGCATCTTCGCCTCGCCTGGGACTCGCTGCCGCTGTGCTGCTGCTGTTGTTATTGTTATTGTTGCTGTTGTTGGGTGTGCTTGATGCTGCCTCATCGCCGGCTGCTCGGTGCGTATCTGTCTCGGACTTTTCTTTAACATCGCCGGCTGCTGATGCCGCAGCTGCGGCTGACGAGGTGGACGGCGTTGCATCGTCGCCACTCGCTATTGTTGTTGTCGTTGCTGCTGCTGCTGTTGCTGGCAATGTTTTGGTTGAATCCTCCGACTCCTTTTTAATGACCGTCGCAGTTGCTCCACTGGCGCTAACAACATTGCTATTAATGCCGCCGCCGCTGCCGACTCCTCCACTGCTGCTGCTGCTGCTTGCATTGCTGCGCGCAGGTGAGGCGCTCTCGCTGGGCGTGCCCCCGCCCCCGCTGCCTGAGCCTTTGGGGACGCGACTCAGCGGCGAGTCGACTTCCATTTTAGTGTCATCTACCAAAAATGGAAAGGCTATAGAGAAAGGCGTGCAACAACAACAACAAACAACACAGCAACAAGAAAAGATTGTTTTGTTTGTGATGGTGATCGTGTCGGATACAATTGGTCGTTGGGTGGTGTTGTGGTTGTGGTGGTGGTGGTGGTGCGTTTTGCCCAATTTGTTTTTATTGTTGGGCGTTTGTTAGTCAACAAATTATGCAATTCAAATTACAGTTGGTTAAATTACAAATTACAAATTATAGATTGCAAATTTGCAAACGAACGGTAAAATAATGATTGCAAATTTTTCAGTTATCAATTTTTATGTTTTTTTGTAAAAAGGAGAAAATAAAAGAAAAAGAAAACGAAAAACATTCACTAAGTTAAAAATACTTGAAAAATTAACAAAATGTTTTTGTTTGAAGTTTTTTTTTTTGGGTTTTTTGTTAAAATTAAATATGCATTAAATGCCGATTGTTAGGTGGTTATTATCTATTGAATACGTAAAAGTTGTTAGTAGTTAAAAAAAAAACAAATACAATTTATTCATAATCAAAAATTAAATACAAAATTCAAGTACATTTTAGGAGTGCAAAATACATTTCAAATTATGGTTTTGTGTACAAAGTTCTGCATGAGAATTTCAAGGAATTATTTGAGTGTTATCAATATTTAAAATAAAGGTAAATGCATTTTTGAATTTCAAAGATTTATGTTTGTTTTAGTAATTAAAAAATTTAATGAAATAGATACCAAATTTATTTAGTTTTAAGTTTTAACAAAAGTTGCAAATATTTATGAAATATATATAATATTAAAATTTATTTTAATTTCTTTTTGTCAATTGATCAAATAATCGCAGTGTTAGACTAGTGTCAAAGGTCAATATGTGAATATTAAATTGTTTACTCATGCAGGGCTCTCTCTATAATGTATTTGTTTAAAGGCGTAAATCGGAAAGCAAATCTTTGCCAGCCCTTAAGCACATACATATATTAATTGTAAAATTGTGAAATTATTGATTAATGATCAATCGTAAGTGTTGTTTGTGTTAGGCTGTGAAAGTTTTTTGGCTTTTGCTGCTTACCGTCATCGCGTTCATCGTCGCTGAGCGGCTGGCGCGGCGCAAAGAATAAGTCAGGCACAAATTGTCGTATGATCTGTTTGATTTTCTGTTTCTCCTGCTTCTGGATGCCCGTCTGGCGCTTGACATGATGTATCAGCAGATTGGCCGCATCGTCCAGTATGGTCTTATCCTTGTATGGCAGCACCAGATGCGGCCCGGCCGCCTCCATCGCATCGTCCTCCTGATCGTGACGCTCGTCGTAGAGCGTCTCAATCTCATTGAACAGACTCTTGGAGCGGAGGGCTTTCATATCGTTGGGCTTGAAATTGATCGCCTGATGGTCCAGCGATTTCAGATAATATTTCTCATTCTGTTCGCGCCACTGCTTATTGAAGTTCTGTAAAGTGCAAATACGGGAAATAAGTGAGATATTGCGATTCAAAATACCAATTTATTTACAAACCTTTTGAGCATCCCGCCACTCCTCCTCCTTGACCTTGAGCCGTTTAAGGACAATTGGCACCGCCACCGACGGATTCTTTTTCATGCCTTGGATTATCTCACCGGATTTGTCACCGTAAATACGATGAATGGCGCGCTGATGTATCGTCTGAGATGTGCCGCCCAAATGATCATCCAAATGATATTTGGCCAGCTCCTCGGGCGACATGCGCGACATTTTCTTTTGTACATTCTCCAGGACGCGTATCGTGGCGCTGTTAACCTCAATCACCAGATCCAGCTCGAAGCGTTCGTCCTCCGTTCTGTGAATATTCCTTTTGTTTAGAGCGTTTGTTGATTGGTTAATTCATAAAATATAAACAAAAGCCAAAGAACAGAAACAGTAACAGAAATAGTAACAAACAGAATGGAAACAGAAAAGAAAGAACAAGAATAGACTGGGAAGAGGCGGTCAGGGGGAACAGGGATGCAGTTAAACTCCTCGGACACTCACCTGTAGATCGTCTCCTCGAACTGTGTCTTGCGTGAGGTAACAAATGTCGAGTCCTCACTGGCCCACGTCGGAAACGAGACCCATTTATCGTTGAGCACGTCCCGGCACAGAGCCGTCCGTCCGCTGCACTTCTTCGGCACCGTGGACTGTGGCAGGGCGCAATAGGAGGCGCCCAAACGTTTGCACAGCGACAAATCCACATCCTGCACATAATCGGTGCTCTGGTGACTGCTCGCCCGATCGTGTGAGCTGCTGTTACTGCCCTGGCGTTGGGTGGCCGCGAGCGGCATGCCATCGATAAGGCCGCCAGCACCAGTCAACTGTCCGGACATGGGCGGGCCGAGGAAGTCCGTGAACCAACGCAATAAATCCGGAAATTTCATTAGAAACGGCGAAACAAGGCTCAGCAGTTCCGTCTTGGAGACAATCTCCTGATTGAAGAGCGTCAAACAGCGCAAGAAATTATCGTAGACCTCGGGACTGCGCAGCGCCTTCCGCACCTTGTCAAAGAATGCCGCGTCCGAGATGGTGCACTTGCGCGACGCCTCCGAGAAGCTGACATCCCGACAATACGGTTTTGGTCGTTTCGCCGGCGGCGGTCCGCTCCCGCTACCGAAACCGCTGATAGCCGATGCGGCCGACAGGTCATCCACCACTTGCTGCTGCTGCTGCTGTTGCTGCTGTCGCCGGCTGCTGCTGCTGCTCGAATTATGCGCATTGTGATGCGGATGTGGATGAGCGGGCAGCTGCTGTTGCGTGGGCGTCACATAGCTGGGAATATTCGGCGAATTGCGGTCCAACGAGTTTTCGCTCAGATGATGCAAGTGCTGGATATTGGCGATGCCACCATAGCTGGGCGACTTCTTTTGCGACATGTTCGCATGCTGTGCCACATACTTTTGCGCATGATGATTGTTCCGCTGTTCGAGGACAGCGCCAACGCCGCCAGCAGTGCCACGCAGGCCACCGGGCGGTGTGCCGCTGGACAATAGATGCGGCGGCGGTACGCCCGGATGCCGCAGATGCTGTTGTTGCTGCTGCTGCTGCTGTTGCAGCTGCTGTTGGGCCAGGCCATGGTAATCCTTATCATAGATGCTGCTGCTGCTGATGATGTGATTCTGCTGCACGGCGCAGGATTTAATGCTGACGCTGGTGTTCACCGCCGACAGATTGCCAATGGCGGCGGCATGCGCATGCGCGCTGCTGCTGTCGATCTGCGAGAGCGTTGCACCGCTGCTCAAATGGAGCGGGGATCCGCTGTTGGGCACCGCCGATGGTGACGCCGACGACATGCTGATGTGGGCGCCACCACTCAAAGTGGCCGTTGTTGTTGTGCGCTGCTGCTGCTGTTGTTGTTGCTGCTGCTGCTGCTGTTTGTTGTGATGATCGTTGTGCAGCGCCGACTTGGACATGTATTGTGCGGCGGCGGCAGCGGCACCTGACTGATGATTGGTGGCATCCGGCAGGAATTGTCCAAATTCACGCAACAGATCCTCATCCTGGCCAAACAGCTTGGCCACCTGCGTATAGACCTCCTGTTCAGTTAGCATTTTGCCCTGATTCAGGCCGCTGCCGCTGCTGCCCTCCTTCATCACCTTCTGCTCCTTTTGATAGGCGTGCAGTATTTCCAGGAATTTCTTATACTTGGCCGGCTGGCTTTGGAAACGATTCTGCAAAAGATTAGGCAAGACAAACAATTAGTATTCAAATATAGAGAGAAAGCGGAATTTAGGGTTTCAATTCTTACCTTGATTTTATTCACATAGGTTATGGCGTGATTAAATTCCACTGGCTGATTTTGCTGGCCCGTCGTCTCGCCCAGCAGTATGGACTGATGCGCCTGCTGGATGTGATGTAAATTGTGCTGTGCAGCTGGGCCAGCGTGTGGACTGAGCTCACTCAAAGAGTTTGGCGTCGGCGGACCAACTGCGATGCTGCCGCCGGCCGACGTTGTCACGGATGCGGCCACTTGGCCAGGACCACCCGTTGGCGTAATGGTTGCACGTTGCTCTCCACGATCCCGTGAATAATTCTGTGGCACATAAGGCGATACACCGACACCACCGACTCCGACTTCAACGTTGACGACGACACCAACGCCGCCACCAGCACCGCCTGGCGGTGCCGCTGAGCTGCTCGTCACGTGCACATGTCCGCCCGGGGATTGAGCGGCCGTTGTTGGCTGCAGTGCGTGTATTGTCGTCTGGGTGAGCGAGGCGCCACCGTGGGTCATCAAGTTGACGGCACCAGCCGTTTGTATCTGCGCCACAGCCGCAGCAGCGGCTGCAGCAGCTGCACCGCCAGGGCCACCAGGACCACCCGGACCCTGGGCCTGCGTCAGCGGCTTTAGCGTCGTGTGCGAGTTCACGCTGCTCGCCAGCGGACTGTTGTTGCCGGTGGCGGCTATCATGTGCACGGTGCCCGTGCTGCTGGGCGCACCAGGTGGCGATGGCATCGAGACAACCGGCACTGAGCATCCGAGTGCATCGGAATGGATTTCAATTTTATAGCCGGGCGGCAGAAACATATTGAAGCCATAGATCAACTCCGTGTGGCCCTTGAACAGCGTGGAGACGCGCTCAATGACGCCGGGCGTGTCGATGCAGTGCGACTTGAACTCCTTCATGATGTCCAGGAAGTTGTTGTAGATCTGCGGCTGATCTGCGTATTGGTATTTAACCTGATCCAGATAGCTCAGCGCATCCTCAACTTTAAGACGCGGCGCAGCGCTGCCGCCACCGCCCGCCGACTGTCCCTGCGGTGGCGTAATATTGCCGGCACCTACACCGGCACCTGCACCAGCACCAGGTGTAGCTCCGGCACCGACTCCGGCTCCAGCTGCAACGCTCGGTCCATTGGGCGGCGTTTGTTGTGCCGCCAGTTGTGCTGGCGATTGCGTCTGCTGTGCCGTTGTTGTCAGACTGCTGACCGCATTCGTTTGGGTGCCGCTAATTGTGCGCTGTCGTATGGTGCCCGTCTGGCAGCTGCTAGATACTGTTTGGGAGCCACCACCTCCGCCTGCAGCACCGCCCGCGGCACCAGCACCGCCGGCAGTGACATGAATCTGCACCGCATTCCCATCGGCTGTGCTGGCCTTCAGAGTGCCGCCCGCTTGGATGGAGGCAACGCTGTAAGCTGTGCAAAGAGAATAAAAGAGTGGCATGAGCTTCAGTTTCCATAAATCAAGGATATTCAGCGGCACTTACATGTGGTATACTGCAAGGTTTGTGTGCCTGCGGTGCCTGTGGAGACGACAACGGCACCGCCGGCGCCGCCAATGCCAGCAGCGTTTGTTTGGACGCCGGTGGTGGCGCTATCGACAATGCTGCTCGTTGTTTTAAGATTCGTTGCCGTCGGCGTTGTGGACGGCAGATAGGCAATGGTCTGTGCACCGCCATGCTGGGGTGTCAATAGCCGATGATGAATCGAACCGATGCCGCTGATGGTGGCGCTGTGCGCATTCGGTACCACAGTATTAATGGTGACACCACCAGCTGTATTGACGCCCACGCTGGTTGTGCCGCTGTTTGCACCGCCTCCGCCGGGTCCTGGGCCAGAGCGTGTGCCAAATTGGACTTCATCGATGCGCGTTCGTTTCATCATGCTTGGAGTGAATTTTATGTTGATTGCTGCTCCGCTGTTGGACCTAATGCTGATTTTTTTCTTCTTCTGCTTATTGTTGCTTTGCGTTGTTCTCTACTATTCTTAATGTGGGGGCTGGACACCGCCGCCGCCGCCACCGCCGCCGGTGGGTAGGTGGGGTGTGGGGTTAGTCGCTCTCTACGAGCGTATATAGTAGGCAACAAACGGTCTTGGTCGTAACTGGTAACTATAACTGGACTGCAGCACTTGCTCTGCTCGTATATCCAACATATGTTGTTTTGTTTGTTGCTGTTCTTGTCTATGCATTTGGATATAGACGCGCCAGTCCGCTTTAGCGGCAGGCAGCAGATGTGCTCGAACTGCTTCTTCTTCTTTGCGTGTGCGTGTTTTTAGCTAAGGTTTCGGCGCTGTCTCTAGCGCTGCCACGTCGCAATCGCAGTTGTGTTCTTTTTTTCTGTCTTGTCTTGTCGACGTTGCAACAGTCACTGCAAGCAAGCAAAAAACAATTTATATAAAAAATAGGAAATAACAGAAGTTAAAATAAGCGTGAAATTAGGCGAATACACACAAACAATTGATAAATTTATTTAACTACTAACGGACCACTCATCCCACAGCCGAACGCTGACCGACGATGACATACTTTTTTTTTTCAAGAATACAACAATAAACAAAGCTGCTGTCGATCACTCATAGATTATTTTGAGTAAGTTCACAATCAGCTGATGAGCCCACAAACCATCGATACTTTTATATCGATTGACGATATTATTTTTTGCTTTTCCTATTGAAAGGCAATACGTCGATATTCAAGTTTATTTCTAATACATTTTAGTTGTCAAACATTTTTATTTATTTTTAAGAAAAAATAGTTCATTTACACATTCTTATGAAATTTAAAATTATTCGACGACAAATTCTTTACTAAATCCACATTCACACACCACTCAGCTATGCATGCTCACGTACTAGTAGAAAATTATTTCTTTGTACGTCCGCAGTCAATAACAACTACACTAAAAGCAACATCAGCCAAACGAACTGAGGGCTGAGCGCAGAGCGCGCATCAGATCAAAGAGTCATCCGTTGTGTCTGTGCGTGCGTGTGTTTGTGTGTGTAAGTAAGCGCAACCGGAATTGGGCGCGCGCGCGCTTTGTTGTTTTTAACGGGTACAGTAAAAACTGGCAAGGGAGGGCAGCAGCAACCGAAAGAGTGCTGAGCTTTTTTATGACCCATGCACGACGATGACGACGTCAACTTGCATAAAATCCACAGCGAGTGTGACGTGATAGCGCGGGGGGCTCACAAAGGGGGTGCACAGAGTGTTTGCATGTAGTATATACACAATTTACAAGAGGCACGAACGCAGCGCAGCAGCCGCCACACAAAAGAATGAGTACATAAACCGATGGTGGTGGTGGTGGTGGTGAGGCGGCTGCTTCTCTCGCTGATTGCTTTCCTTCTTTCTTTTAGTTCGGCTGCAATAACATGCAAAAGAGAGCGGCAACGAGAATGAGTGCGCCCGCGCACGCAGCGAGAGCGAGGGAGAGTAAGAGCGAGGGCAGAATATTTGTTTTGTGGCGCAGTTTGGATATTTTTTTTCTTCTTATTTCTTGTTAACGTTGCCTCAACAACAGCAACAACTATAAACAAGTATTTGGCGGGCGCTCAACAAATACAACAAGAACAACAACAACTAAGAACGAGAAGCAAGCCATTTGTGCTTTCTGCTCCCCGTGTGAGTGCGTTTTGGTGTCGTTAAATGTGTAAATATAACTTGAATTTAGAAGCTATTGTATGTGTGTGTGTGTGTTTTTGAATGTATGTATGTCAGTTTGTACGCATGCATACATATATGATAGCGGGAGGCAGTGGTACGCAAAGACCACGGGACAACTCAATTGCCACCTCCTCTGTGTTGAATCTTGCTTGCTAGCCAAGCAAAGCAAAAAATATGGAATTGAATTGAATGAAAATTAATAATATTAAGAAATGTGTATGCATTTTTAAACAACAAATTACAGTAATTTGCATTTGAAAACTGTACCGGAGCCCACACAGCACATTTTAGTTATCAAAAAAAGAGAGAGGGAGCAGCCAATAATCCTTCAGTGTTATGGCCAAATGCGAAAAACAAGTTGAAAACGTTTGTCGCGGCATGCGGCTCTCCCATTCTCTTACTCTCCACATCTCTCAATTACTGTGTGTGGCCTTTTGTTGTTATTGCTCTGTTGTGCTGTTGTCTGTATTTTGGAGCACTGCGACCGCCATACCACATGAACACACACATGAGCATCTGCGTATGTATGCGAGCGTGCAAATATGTATTGGTCGCTCTCAGTGAGCGCCATTGCAGAGCTCGAACAAAATTGGGGCGTTCGTTGTAGTTGTTGTTCGTTTATGTGCGTGTGTATGTGAAGGGGAGACATGTGGGCAAATTTTCCCTCCATTTTTTCTTATTTTTATTTTTTGTATTCATCATGGCTGTATAGTTGTATTACGTGCATACGTCTATTATCTTATCTGTTTTGTTATGTATACACTGCAGGGAATAGCGCAAACGTAAGCGAGGAGTATGCAAAAATATTTTGCTTAAGCGGAAACTTCTTAATTTATTTATTTTTTGCACGGTATATTTTCTTGTTTGGTGTATTAATAGTATTTTTACACTCACACTGCACACTTAGACTCGGGACTGGCTAACACTCTATACGCTATTAATAAATTTTGCAAATACATAAAACATATGGATGTGTAGAGAATTATGTACCTACATATGTATATTCATGTATACTATAGACAACGTAAAACAATATACAATAAAACAAGAACAACAAACCAGAAGGTAGACTGGTAGATTCAAGCTCATAGCCCAAGTAGTCGGTCGGATAGTTGCGAGAGTGAGCGAAGATGTTCTCATTGAAACACACTCATGCACATGTATAAAAAGAGGGGCAGAGAGAGAGAGGGAGACTCTTGGAGCCGCTGGCCAAGCCAGCTGCCAGTGAGCTATTCTGTATTGGGAGCCCATTTATATATGCACGCATACAATCTAAAAAAAATGCGCGTACATACATATGCACAAAATATATATATAAATATATAAATATGTATATACACAGACGTACATGCGAATGGCGCATCAAAGCAAAAGTCGAGATAAGCGCACGAACTGAGAACAGACGGACGAACGAACGAATGAACGAACGAAAATAAAACGACACTACGTTGAAAAAATACAGTCAGTTCACCAAGCAAGCCACAAGCAATGTTAAAAACTTGTGTGTATGTGTATACGCGTGTTTGTGTCTCTCTGTGTGTGTGTGTGTTGAGTGCGAGCAGCCCGTCGACGACTTTTTGTCTGTGCGCTTTATATGTATATGTATGCATGTCTTTTGTGCATGTCGCCTGCGTGTGTATGTGTGTGTTGTGTGCCGTCGTCGTATATAAAACCAATTGAAATTGACCTAACCTAAAAATGTTGTATTTTTCACAAGTTTTAGCTGTGAGCAAGTACGCAGATGGTATAAATTATCATATAACTAAACTGCTTTTACACATTTGGGTAATAATTCGGGCGGTTTTCATATTTTATCCTCACCCCGCGAATAGGAACTTACATCAGAAACGGTATACATATGTATGTATGTATTTTCGAAAAGTGTATGTATGAACATATATATACATACATACATAAGTGTATTTACTATAAACCGTTGGCTTGTTATTGAAAACTTTCACGTTTTACGCAGTATTTTGCACTAGCATTTATTTTACTCTGTACAACTTTTCACCTTTTTCTTCATCAGTACATAGATATTGAATTGTATTGTATTGTGTGTATGTATCAGATCAGTTTTTCACAATTTTCTAGTAGTTTATTAACAAATGCTACGCGGTAAACGGATGTTGTTTGAAAATGGTTGCACTATTGAATTTAAATTCAAATTCACTTTTTAACAATTTTCCTTCCATCGAATTTCTACAGATATTCACAAAAATTTGGCGAGGAAACGTTTTCGTACGTCTTAACGCCGCCGCAAACATTTTCGATTAAACGACGGCCAGTGTGAGCAAAGAAACAAAAGAGCGCGAAAGGCGGAGAGAGAGCGAACCAGTGCCAGAGAGCGAGAGCGCGTCAGAAAAAGAAACGGGTGGATGAGAGGAAGAGTAAATGCGCGCGCACAGTGTTGCTTTGGAATTCTTCATTTTCATTTTTGTGGCTGTTGTTGCTATTGCTACAATGGCAACGGACGACAAGCAGCAGCAGCAGCAGCATATCAAACAGGGAGGCAACGCAGCGCAACATCAAGCCTCGTCGAGCATAAAAAAAATGGGGAAAATACTGCTTTGAGTATTAAAGTAAATACATGCTTATGTACATTTACAATATACATATATATATATACTCGAACACATGTATTTGACGGTATGTAACGAGTCTTGTTGCTGTGCGTTCAAATTGCAATCTGTGTGTGGCAGCAAACATTTCGTGGAAACTGCCGAGTGGATAAAAGTGCGGAATATTATAGCACGCTGTATTCGAGTGAAGCTAAGCACGCCGCCGCCACGCCACGGACAGAAATGTTCGGCATTGGAGTAGAAAGGTGGTACCTCATAAGCGAAGAATTAAATCAATGAGCAAAAATCACGGGTTTTAATCGTCATTTGATGTTATTCGAACCCAACATTTTGCGATGTGTAATCTAAAAAAAAATGCTTGACGAATTTAACCAAAGTGCAAAAATGGCTTATAAACTTGAATACGTAAAGCTTACGTAAGTGCAAAAAGCACAACGTGTGTTACATGTGGTGTGACAGAGTCAGCAGCATGGCTGTCGTCAAATAAACCGCAACAGGGTGTTGCAAGTGTTTGTCATAACGCGCATAGCAAAGTGACAGCAACAGTGCTCGCAAAAATTTAAACACCCTGTACAGACACATATAGAGAGAGAGAGAGAGAGAGAGAGAGAGTGAAAGAGAGCCAAGTGGGTGAGAGATGAGAACACCCACACTGAGCCAATGACAGATATACAGGCTACACTCACGAGTCCAAGCAACAGCGATATTGCAGTACATAATGAAATCGACAAAACTGAAAATCAGAAACCAAACAGACGAGTAGCTGGCGACAACACTGCCACGGTTACACTTTGCGACGGCGGCGGCATACACCTTGCCTCACCTCTTACCTTACACTTGACTCACGCACACACACACGCAGCTATGTACACACACAAATGTGTATATTTCTTGCAAGTGGTGGTGAATTGGTAGTTTTTGCTGCCGCTGCTGCTGCTGCTGTCAAAACGGAAACGAGAAGAAGCACGAATACAGAGACATCACAGCGGGCATAGAAAGCAACCAGACAGTTCGAGCACAAGGTAAAAAAAAGTGGATGCAAGTTGCGGTGATGCCAACGCCATCTCACCATGGCAATGGCTAAGACATACATACATACGTATGTTCGTATGTACACGCACACTGACTGGCTAGCAGAGAGCATTGGTCTTTCTGCTCTCTGCAATGGTCAAAACACATGTTGGAATTTGATCGGTCCCGAGAAAGAGCAACTAAACTTTGAATGGGGCTGGCTGCAGCCAGCGTAGCGACTGCGAGAAGCGTCAATAAAAAAAATCTGTATACTGGCGAATCGCACGCTCATCACCATGGTGGTGGTGGTGGTGGAAATGGAAACCTTGCAATTATCGATTTCTTTTTCATGCGCTCACATGCTGCACTGCGCAGCGGGGGCGAAGTGAGAGTCAGCAAAGCTAACTATACTGTAGAGAAGGAGTGCGAGAGAGAGCCTGTCACCTGCAGCTGCACGACAACTGCAACTGCGATAGTTGATGCAAATTGAGTGAACAAAATTTTAGAAACACATATGACGACGGCCTGACAAAGTTCAAAGTTCACGAGCAGGCGCCTGTGCAGTTGCATTGGACAAGTAACGCCTACCAAGAAGACCAGCCCATGCCTCACCACACCTCACCGAAGCATACACCTACAAGCAAAGCAAGTGCAAAAGGGACAACCACACTAGTGTGCGTGCGTATATGTGCATATATGTGCATGTGCGTGTGCTGCAATATATTGCATATGCCAGTGTGTTCTACGTATAAAGGGACTCAAGCACGAAAGTTTGTTTGCCTTTTCCAGGTACGCGCCTAATGGTATTCTGTGTATGTGTGTGTGTGTGTGTTGTCAGATGTTTTAACTTATATACTAATTGGTATACACCATTTCAGATGCCCCCATGTGCCATTTGCCTATTGCGCAACAATAAAAACAACAAACATATATCGAGTATCTTTGTATATAAATATGAGCAACAATAACAGCAGCTGCAGCACCAGCAGATACCTCAATATAAAATGTTAATTCAACAATGCAACAGCAACAAGAATAACAACTGTATATATAATTGTAAACTATATATATATTTTTATGCTGCTTTGCATTTATATGTCAATGCAAGAAGAATTTCCGTACTTATGTCTGTGTGGTATCAGATTATAGTTTACAATTACGTGCAAAATCAGCAAAAATGTTGCAAAACATAAAACGTGTATTTTATAACAATGCATAATGCATGCAGAAATCAAGTAAACCCTAAAAGAGCAGACGTAAAACTCAATTGTGATATTATGTTTAAGAACAACTATTAAAAGAACCTACAAGCCTTTATCTAATGTTCTATACTAAATATTAATTGTTTTGTAATAATCAAACTTCAGTTTTGTCGAAGAGGTTTTGTTGTATACTGGAAGCTTATTTATATAAAAGATTGATAAACTTTGATTTTGTATATTGACTCAAAGCCTGTTTATGTTTGAATATAGTTCTAGTTTATTATTATAAGCACCGAGCAATTGGGTACGTAAACCAAACTAAAGTGTGGCTATAAACGAAGGCTAAAATTACTAATAGTTCAATATAGTTTTTCCATATCAAACCAAAAGATGTCTGAGTACAGTAAAAACTCTATTAGGCAAGTTTTAAAGATATTTTATTATAGAACACAAACAAAACATACAGGAATATTATCTGCTTTAAAAATGGAAGCTTGTTCAATTTATTTAAAATTGTAAATACATTCTTTTAAATTTTAAATTTATGCTAATAATGATTAAATTGATAATGTTTGAAGATATTCTAAAATTGCAAACGTATACGCTAGTTTGTTAACAAAAAAGTAAGAATAAGCAATAGCCTAAAAAATAGATTTAGTTATCTGAAAAAGATATACACCCAAAATCGTTAAAAAAGAGCATATCTAAGCAAATTAAGACGAAATATTGTTTATATACTGAAAACATATATTTAATATACGGATTGTGATACAAATTCTTAAGGCTGATGAAACAAATTATATAATGTTACTTATAAATGAATTGTAAGCACAAAAAATTTCACACTGGGGTTAAAAGCACAATTTCCACACAAAAATAATAATGATTATGTATTAAAGAATTGTGAAAATTACACAGAATAAATAAGAAGAGACGCTCCTTAGCGACAAATAGTTTGAGACAGTCTCCTATTTGCATAAAAGGTGACAAAAAACAAATACAAACAACAGCAACAAAGATACGTGTGGTGCCACAGAGCGACGACATAGCTTTAGCTTCACTTAGCCAAGCTGAAGCTCAGATACCCTATAAAAACAATATACAAAATGTATACAGAAAACCTTAATGTTCAATCACATTGTGCTAATCAATATTCTTCAGTTATGCCTATGCCAAAAAACATAATCAATTCAATGCTTGACATATTTCGCAACGAATTTATCAGACCCAAAGGCAAGTGTATATATATGCGAAGTGCGATCGTATGTAACTATAACTCGTTTTTCAAGTTTTCACGTCTTTTTGGTAAACGAAAAAAATAAAATAATAAAAGGCAACAGCCAAAAGCTTCAGCAAAGCCAAAACCAAACCAGACTTGGTTCGTGCGACAAGAAACTAAAAAAAAAAATGAGGTCTTATCAAGAAAATTAAACGAGTCAACGGGCGGGGGAGTTGTGTAAATACAAAAGGAATATGCTTGAAAGCATATTTGAACCACAGATAATCACAAAGGTGTAAAAAGACTGAACATTTTGTGTTGCCGGCAACTAAAAGAGAAAAAATTGTCTAACAAAAAAAATTAAAATTATTAAGAAAAAATTTCTTTGTAATAGCTGAACGATTTTTTAAACTAAACGAATTTCTGTTTTTAACATTTAATAAAAACAACAACCACAAACATAATATTATTTTTTTGTTCTAAACGAGCTTAAGTTTGGAATGGAAACGACAATATAGCTAGGCGAGGATAGCATGTGAACTGCTGCTTTTGGTATTTCATTGAAGGTGAGTGAGAGAGCATTCTCTCTGCCGCTCTCAGCTCACGCACACAGCACTCACACGTTTTCATTTATCGGTGTGCGATTGCAACCGTGTGTTTGTATAAATGATATGCGTCATTGTTGTTGCTCTTTTCAATACCTTCCTTTTTACAGCAGTATTTATTGTGTGGCATTTTTTATATGTTTTTATCAAATTATATAGGAGGAAAGGCAGTATAAAATGTCTACGTTCACAATTTGCAGAGATACACACACACACACCGCACATTCACGAGTGCAGGCAATAGGATTGCGGAAATTTCGTTTATACGTATACAAGGCAAATGCAGCCACCATTTGTGCACACATTATTCACAATTACTTAATTAATAATTAATGTGTAAACACTTGTAGGGAATTTCATTTAGCTTAGCTTTACGAACGCTATCGCCGAGCGTAATCAATTGAGGGATTGAGGTTATGTATAAATTACTCACACACACACAACACTCATGTCTATATATATATATACATATATATATTTATATTATGTATGCATACGTATATAGTAATGGGCGCGCATTTTTTTCTAGCAAATAATATTTATTTAGATATTACATTACACATACCTGGTTTTAACTTGGCTTGCGGCTGAACCAAAAAACATGCCACAAGGTAAAAATCTTAAAATTGTATATTTTTTCACTTAAGCTGGCCAACTGGTCACGTTCACAGATTGTACGCGAAGATTTTGCCAAGATTTAAATGAATTTTTTTACTTTTCTTTTATTTTTGCTACGGCAAGCGAAGAAAAGCGCGTCTCTGCTTCTTATATTTGCAACAAACACACAAACACGCACTCACACACACAGACGATGCATGCACTTAGAATCGATTTTATGCTTTTGCTGCTAATGTGCTCCCGTTGCTGACGAAGCTCCAACGCCTACGAACTTTTTGTATGCTCTGCACGTAAAATGCGCCTCCACAAAACTACGCTTCTTTATAAACTTCACATATGTATGCCATATACACATGTACACACACACGCACACACATACACATACATGCAACGCTGCGTGGCTGTGTTTGTATTTGTTGTTTTCTTTTTGCTGCCAATCATTCACTTTTGGCTGCTTTATTTTTACTGCACCAGGCTTCCTGTCGTATGTGTTGCGCGCTGGAATGTGTTGCACTAATTTATGTTGTTGTCTTGGATTAAATTTAATTAGTCGCAACTACTGAGATGTGACCAGCAAGTTGCAGACGCGCGATGAACACAATCGATATGAACGGTTGTTAGCACTGCACCGTATCAACTTATCGGCCGCCACCATAAATACTGGACCTGCCGATGTGGCGGCAAAGTTTAAAAATTATTGGTCACCCTAAATAGTTATCTACCATGCGATTGCTCGATACTTTGGCTATTCAAAGGTATCATGTAAGTATAAAATAATGTTGCTCATATCATTAAAATTTAATTTTAAATTTTAAAAAGAGGAAATTATTATAACACAAAATTTTCAATACATTAACACTTATGGTTAAAATAATTATAATAGTTTTATTATATGTTTAAGCTTAATATCGAAATTTGAGTGTATCATAACAGTAAGCTTAGCAGCATGTTTCCCAACATTTATGAAGTTGCGCAACATTTGCCGTCTACTCATGCCTCTAATCGAATGTTAGGGACAGAATCGATACTATCGCCTCTGTGTTATATAGAAACAGTTCGTGTAATAAGATATACGCACATATGTTATTTTATTAAATATGTTAAAAAACATCAGCTATAAACAAAACAAACAATATTAAACGCGTTGTACTTCGGTAATCGATAGTTTTAAATTTGCATGATGATGGTTCTGTTATCAATTTATAAGCACTGTTAAATTCAAATGCATTTGGCGTTAATTTGTAATTCTGTTAGCAGATATAATAATATTTAATAAAATTGTGTATTTTATAACTGCTTAACATATTTAGTAATATTATTGTGATTATATTTTACAGATTCAGAATTTATATCCAAGAAGCAATGTAAGTACTCTGTTAATAACAGTTCAGCCAAATGTTAAGGCTTAGCTTCCGTGCTTCTGTTAGGAATAATCGGACATTCGTGCTGGTAGCAGCGAACGAGAAAGACGCGTTTTGGGTACGTTCGGATTTGTATAAGAGTGTGTGTGTTGGTGTCAAAAGTTAAGAAGTGCAGCTGTCGCTTGAAACAAATAAAAACCGCATATTTGTCGCTTACAATAAAATCCAATTGCGACTAAGCAGCGTCCAAGTGCATGTAAAGCCCAAAAAGTGCCAAAAACAAACAAACAACGATAAAAACAACACAATACAGCGAACAAAAAATACAGAATAAATGCATGTAAAATAATTTCAACGCCCAAAAGCCGCCGGCCAGCCGACGCCGTTGACGCCGCCAGAGACTCTGGTTGAAACAAATGAAATGAAATATGTGCATTGAGTGCGAATTGCGTTGAATTTACTAAAATGCAGTGCTGACACAGTGAAACGGGAGCATAAATACATATGAGAAAATATTAACAAATTTATACGAAAATGAGAATTAAAGGCGAAACGAAACTGCGCTGTGTGTGTGTGTGTGTGTGTGTGAGTGCATGAGTATGTGTGTGTGTGTGTGTTGTGCAGAACAAGCGACACTAAAAAGAAGGAACGATGGCCGCAGCGGCCGCATTTTGCTGACGTACCTGCTCCGCAATTAGAGTAACCATAACCGAAAATCAAGGCAAATGTTGCGGCTTTAAAAAAATGCAAACTGGTTACTTTAATTGCCAAACAGCTACGTAATGCTATTTTCCGTTGAACGCCGTCGCTGCTCATCTACGATGTTTGAATATGTCTGCTGCTGCTGCTGCGAGAGAGAGCAACATCGAATGCACAGATAGAGTGAGCGAGCGAGAGAGGCTTAAGAAAATGTATGGCCATATTTGTTTCTTGTCGGTTCCCTTTTGAAGCGATGTTCTCTGTTCTGCTGCTGCCGCTGTTGCCGTTCTTGCCGTCTGCCTTTTGTTGCCGCATTTCTTAGATAAAAAAATATAAAGAAGCGGCGAACGCTTGAAGATAAAAATGTGCCGCAAAAAATTTGTATCTTGACGTTTAAAATTTGCTATGTGTGTGTGTGTGTTTGTGTGAGTGTTTGTTTACAATGCGTTGGTAATTTGCAGTGTAGGTGTGTGCGTGTGTTTTGCGTGACATGTGCTGAAGCGGAATAAAAATTTAATGTGCATTTATTTCCAACAGAAAAATATTTAAAAATCATCTGCATCTGCATTAAAAATCCAAAACCGAAAAGAAACCTTAATAGCCACAACGAAACAATAAATAACGAATCAAAAAAGAATTAAGAAAAAAAGCAAAAATGTCAGAAGAAGTCGATCGCAACGACCCCGAGCTGAAATATCTCTCGGTGGAGCGCAATCAATTCAACGATCCGGCCACACAGGCCGAATGGACACAGAAACGTCTTGTCTGGGTGCCTCACGAGAATCAGGTGAGTTCAAATATCCCAAATAAATCGAAGAACCATGTTTAGGCAATTCCTTTCAATTATTTCCCTAAATCGTATGTGTGTGTATGTGTTAACCAACACTGCTTTTTTCTTTCGGAACACATTCTACAATTTTCTCATTTGTTCACGTATTCGCATTCTGTTTTTTTTTTTTGTCTTGTCTCTTATTTTTATCTGGGCGCTGTCATGCTCCTTGCACTCTGGCACTCTCCCCAACTCTGGCTTTCACCCGGCCGCGCAGAAGTCGCTGCTGCCGTCGCGTCGCCAAACGACCTGAAAAACCTGTAGAGCGCCTCGTTGCGTTGCGCAGGCGTTGGCTGCGCTATGTTCTGCTTCTTCTTGTTGTTGTTGCTGGGCGCGAGTTTGACCAGTTTTTCTGTTATTGTTGTTGCTGTTCTTTGGTGTCTTGTAAATTTATATCTTAATACACTTGGATATTGTGAACTTTGTCATACCGTTAGTTGACCAAAGTCAAAGCACAGCTATGAGCAAATAAGAAGCATAATAATTTTTGCTTTTTATTAAATATAAGGTTAGAAATTCACTCTTATACAACACATGTATGTATATAATATGTATGTATTGCATTAAGGGTATTCACAGTTCGGCATAACTTTTTATATTTTGATGAAAATATATTTTTTAAGCCGATTAAGGGACAGGCCTATCTACAATGTCAATATGTAGGCAGTTTCTGCTGGCCTGGGCACACAGCTGGCGATTGGAACTGAAACTTCAACTCCAACTCCAACTCCAACTACAATTCCAACTTCAACTCCAACTCCAGTGACTGACTAACTGCATATTGCCATCTCGCTCTTTGCATTCAGTTATCGCCTTTTTGGCTGCACACACTCATCGCATGAATCATGCAATAGGGCAACTTCTTTGAATTTGTCGTTACTTTTTGCGCTGGGTGATAAAATGAAATAAACATCCGGCAAAAAAAACACACGTGAGTTGTTTTTGGCCAATATTTGAATCACAACATATACAGAAACACTCATTCATGACCAGATATAATGTATATGCATATATTTGTATACAAATCAAATAAAACTATGCAAAAATTATATATTTAGCTCATTTGCTAATGGGGTCTGTCGACTGTTTTATTTAACAGTTAAATGCTCAATTTCCAATTTGTCAATATTTCCAATTTGCATGCACAGAGTGAGTCATCAATGTGATAGACAGAGCGCACAATGCAAGAGGAGAAGAGGAGGGGCAGACTGAGCGAGAAAATACAATATTCGTGATAACGACAACGACACAAAAAAAAAACAGGGAAAAATTGATGAATGGTTGGGATTTTCGAATATTAAATACCCTTATTACAATACAGAACATTATTTAATAATCCGAGGTTGATATGATTTAAAAAAATAAGAAAATAATAAATAAATAATAAAATCAATTTTACAAAATTGATATGTAAGCTTTATAGATACTTCTATATAGACATAGGCTGTCTAAAAACCAAGTATACCCAATGGTAGGGCAGAACATATTTTAATCTGCATGAAATACAATACTCGATAGATTGATAGACTTGTTTGTGTGTGCGATAACGATAACGATGACACGCAACGGTCTTTTTTATTATTATTATTTGTCGCCTTTTGCATTGTTATGCAAAATTGTGTTTGTAGCTGGCTGTCCATTCACAGATAACTATGCCGAAATTGGATGTCATTCAACCTGCACCTCAACGTCAAATTAGCAACATGTATATATGTATATTTGTATATATATATATATAAAAATGTATACAATTTTAGACTTTATGCCCAGAGATAAAACTGTCGTTCTGACAATGGGTGAATTGCGAACGCCTTTAGCTTAGACAGTTTTTTTTGTTAATAACAACAGCAGTCAAAATGCTTGGCTTGTGTGTGCTAAGCACTTAGATACCCTGTAAAAAGTAAATGTCATGTTTATTTTAATACCTAAATTATTTGTAGGGATTTAACGTAATTCGATATGATTGATTAAGACTTTTTTTCGTATGCATTAATCATTATTTGATACGTGAGCCAAGTTGGCTTACTTCCGTTTGTTAATTTAACGCGAGGGTATACACAAATGTTATAACAACAATAATGATCGCAACAACTTGTCGCATTTTTTCGCAATTACGCGTTTACTTACAAAGCCATTTGCTTTGGCCAGAAAGGAATTTCAAGCGCACATTCAGATAAAGAGCACAAAATAAAAAAGAGAAGAAAACAAAAAAAATAACAAAACAGATATGAGGAGAAGCAAAAGAAATAAACGGCACGACTTTGCAACGGACGATTGTCATGAGTTGTCAAGCAGGCAGACAGACAGACAGACGGACGGACGGACAGTTGGACAGATAATGTAAAGAAATTTGCATATGGCACAAACTGTTGCGCCGCTGGAATGTTCAACACACAGATACAAAAACACACACACAGCTGCTTCGAAAGCTACAGTTACACTTATTTTTTTTGCTGGGCAAAAGGGTATTCGGAATTGTGTCAACACATTTTGTGCACTCGCCTTGCCTTCGCCAAACAACAACTGTTCAAACTTTTCGCAATGTAAAAGCATAAAAGGAAAAATACAAAATATATTATATGTCTCTTTTTTTTTGTTTAAATATTTTTGTAGTTGTGTTTGCGTATCTATGTAAACAATTAAACAATGGGCGGCATTGTGCGTGTGCACAAGTTGTTGAAATCGAAGTCGGTGAAGTGCACACAACTCGGTTGGTTACCCTACACTTGACACAATTTATGGAGACCCAAGAAAATTATCCGAAAACCAAAACCAAATGTGGGCTATCGAAATCAGAATCCAATTATAAAACAATGTAATAAATGTTAATCGAAATTCTATATAAAAATCCTTAAAAAAAATAATAATAAAATCTTGTACATACAGACAAAGATAAACCCAGCTGATCGTCTTGATTAATAATTGATCTGAGAGTGTATTGAATATTCGTTAGCTGCAGTTTATTGTTGTCTAATAGGGTGCTAAATAACAAGGTGCAAAAAGAGAAAAAAGTAGTCAGGCTTTAGTTATTTATGATCTTTGGAGTGCTTGGCCACAAACCTCCCACAAATCGATGCTAAGAGCTTAAACCGCAGAGCAGATCGAGAGAGATAGAGAGAGAAAGAGAAGCTATTTAACACAGTGAAAACAACAGAGCACACACCCACACGCTCAAATTTGTTGATAAGTTTTCGAGAGCTGTTTAACGAAAAAAATTGAAACGACCGCAAGAACCGCAGCTGAACCTGGCGGGTTCTTCTCCGCCTTTGTCTCTTTCCTTGCGCCTGTTCTCTCGGTCGCTTTCTTCGTGTCGTTTGTTGTGATACAAATGTCTCTTCTTTGCCGCTAATGACAAACGTAGCCGAAGCTTTCAAAGATTCGGCTCTCGTCCGGTTTACGGTCAACGAACCTGCGGCTCTCATATCTCTCTCTCTCTCTCAGTTATACACACATACACAAACTGAAACACCTACACACATGTGTTTATATCAATATATATATAAATATATGTCTGCATACATATTCGTATTTATGTATAAGCCGTGCATATGCGTTGATCGATTAAACGCAAAGAAAAGAAACACAAACACAAAAACAAAATAACAAAATACAGAACAAATTATTATGGCCGGTCAGCGTGAACTTTGTTTTCACAGAACTTGAGCCCACGATCTTCGTAACCGATCACTCAGCCGCAACACATTCAACATGTGTGTGCGTGTGTGTGTGTGTGCGAGCGAGAGATGAATACATTATATAGAATGGTTGGAATGCTGCATGAGAAACCTTTTTATACACTCGCTTTGCGGGGTATTTAAAATTTGCAAAGAATTATATGTGAAAGACGTAAATGTTTTTATATATAAATTTCGATATAGCTAGATCTTTAAAAAAATTTAATAAATACCAAGTATTTGGAGGATATTTATCTATAAAGCATAACAATTAAAATTCTCAAATAAATTAAATAAGTAAATAAAATAATTACTCACAGAATAAAAAATCAATTAGAATAATAATGCTCAAAATATAAGAATAATTATTTTCATTTATTTATAATTTGAACTAATTATTGGTATTAAATAAATATATGTTATGTATTATTATTCTGTGCCAATGCAATATAACTTATTTTATCGCTTTATTATTATATATAGTTCATTCATTTTATACTTTATAAAAATATTTGTATATATTTATGGGGTTGCACAAAATCGTATGCGTTCTCTCTCAAAAAAAAAAAAAAAAAATAGAAAAAAAAAAACACATAAACAAATTGGCAACCGATAAGTATTATTTGTTTATTGATGTGGTCAGAAGCCTTTTGACTCATGCAAGACACTTCAAGTTCAAGGTATTTTCAGATAAATATAAAATTATATAATACATATTGGTTGGTTCTACGATTTATACGTTATTCGGCCATATCTTTGACTTAAATTTGAATTTATTCGCGCTTCGTTTTGATTCGTTGATTGCCTGGAATGTGTCGTGTATGTAGATAGATAGCTAGATAGATAGATAAATATATAGATAACAATCTATAAACTCTGCCATGGCAATAATGAACAGTCGGTGGTTGAGGGCAGAGCTGATTGATGATCTCATTGGTGCTTCGGCTTCGGCAATCTTTTCTTTTTGTTTAAGTATTTTTCAACAATAATACAAATATATGCATGGTTTGCTTATGCTTATATACAGTGAAGACGCGATAAATTAAACTTGCATCTATTAAAATGATTACAAATATACGAATAACAGAAGCAGACATTAAAATTAACTTGCAATTATAAATTGTATAATAAATATATAAAAATAATAAATTAAAAAATTAAAAACTAATTATTATAAGTCTATAAACAATTTCGTAAAATAATAAAAAAACATTAGAGGACAAAAAAGTTGCAAAGTCCAAAGAATAAACTCAAGAGCTCAAGAATAAGAATCCGACAAATACTCTCGCAATAATTAAAACAAAAAAGAAGAGAATTTATGATATTTTCGTTTTCAAAAACAATCAAAGATTGCTGATAAAAAAAAATCAGGTTCACTGACCGAACCATTTACAATTATTTATGGGCTAACAATTATAAAAAGGGAAAAAGACTAAACAAAGTTCAACTTTTGTTCTGTAAAGAAAAAAAATCAGCTAAATCAAAGTTTTCAATCGAGAAGTTCTCATTGGCGAGCGTGCACTGTATTTGTTAACAGAACTTTGCAACGGCATTTAAGTGAATATTATGAATTGTAGATATAACATATATGTGTTTAATGTGCGTTGTGTAACTGTGATTCACCTGGTTGCTGTTGATAAATGGCTTATTTAAGTAGTCTGCATTTGACTTCGGGTTCTTCGCTTGAATCTTAGAAAAACGCGCAATGTTTTTTCAACTTTTGTTTATCTTTTGTGCCGGAAAAGCGCAAAGATAATAGATACACACACACGCACGCACACACACAGACTGGCACATGCGATAAACAAGACCAGAATGGAAATGTGGAACTGTGTGTGTGTGTGCGGTTCTGATCGTTGGGGCGTGCTCGTATTTAACTTAATGGCCGCCCGATCTGAGACCTGCCTCTGTTTCGCTTCAGTTTGTTGTTGTTGTTGTTGTTGCTGCTTGGCTGTTAATGCATTTCGTTGCACTTCTGTTTTTCACCCTTTTTAATGAGACTATGAACTGGGAATTGGGAATCATAAATAATGTGCTATTCCGAATGGCCGCAAAGTGGAAATTGTTTGTTTGTTTTTTTTTCTTTTGTGCCGCCCTTTGGAATTTTTCCTTCGTCTTTTCTCAACACAACTGTTATTGTTGGTCTTGAATTGTAATTGGAAATTGCACGGCGTATTAAATAGTTATTGTTTGCTTAAAAACATTCCACACAATATGGCTTAATTTCTGCAACATTAATAAACACTTAAAAATTGGTTTTAGTTGAGTGCAATTGCAATTGCGAGTTGGGATTTTAATAACCAGATAAGATTACGATATAAAGTTGTCAGCATTTTAAAATAACTGTATTTAAATAGCATTCGTTTTCATTTTGATAAAATATATTTTTTAAATATTAATTATACCCGCAAAACAATAATCTAAACTATTTAAAAACAACTAAAATTTCAATTTCTGTTCAATTTGAATTAATTTATTAAGTTGGCAACGCCGCTCAATTAGTGCTAATTAAAATGCGCTATTCGATAGAACTATTTGGGGCTAGATAACGCACTCGTGCTATAAATTGTGTATGCTTCTGTGGCTAGACAGAGAGAGCCTTGAACTTGCCAATGGGCAGACAGACACAACAGTGCGACAACAGAGAAAGGGTAGACAGCAGCAGCGCTGACAGAGGCGTCGCAGTCGCTGCCTCAGCTTCTGTCTGTTGTTGCTGTCGCTGGCTGCTTCCCGTTGGCTGTTTTGTAATTTGTTGTTGTTGCTACTGCTGCGTCTGCAACGGCACTTGAACGGGCGTCAGTTTTATCGTCTGCATTTCCTTTTTGTTTCTGTTGTGGCCGTTGCTGTTGTTGTTGTTGTTGGGTTCCTTTTCTTCTTATTGTCGGCGCTTGACTCATGCAGCGCTGCGTCAAGAGATGCACTCACAAGTCCACACACACACACACACACACACGAGCTCACTCACTCAATTAGAGCAAAAGAATTAAAAACAAGCATAAGAGACAGGCATTGAGTAATAAAGAACAATGAGGAGAAAAGTCGATCCGAGCTTTTATTACCGTTTCAAAAACCGCGGCCGAGAATCGCGATCCATAGCAAAGTAAATTCAAACACAATTTAATTTAACATTGGGTGCAACAACAAATCTCTGAAAAACAACAACAGTTTACATTGTCCTCTGTTTTGTTTTGGTCTAAAACGGCGGCCGGAGTGAATTCTCTGCAACAGGGGAGGGAGGGGAGCAGGGTTTAGCAGTGAAGGAAAAGAAAAAGAAGAGTGCAGATCATAGGCAGCAGTGTGCACGACGAAAAGAGACATAAACTTTTCGCTTATGTTTTGATCTGAAACGGCGGCTGGCGAGCGTTCCTTGATCGTTTCGGGGGGGGTACAGGGTGTAGCGAGGCGCAGGTAGCAAGAAATTTTGCCTGCCGGAGTAGCATAGTGAAAAAGGGAAATGGTCCATAATTCGGCGCCGCGACTTGACGTCACATCAGCTACTGTTCGGCAGGCCAAAATTGCACACTCACACAGAAAACTCAGATGTGACGTCGCGTGTTGAAAAAATATGCAACCTTTAGATCTTCATGCATATTATGGGTTGCGGTCACGCATACTTATGCTTCGGCACGACAATGTGTGTATTATTTTGGTGCATCGAGGCAAAAAATACCCTTATATATACACTTAATATAGAAAATGTTTATATAAAACATATTTAAACTAATGGTTTAATTGCAACACAGTATATATGCAGCCAACATTAACTTCATACTGATTTAGCAATTTTTTTGTAGTAGTTTTCGAATAAAATGTTGAAAGCACTAAAAAGTTAAACATACCCTATTCAAGGAAAGGGTGTACTCGCGGCTCGAAAATCAAAAATTATTAAAATTGGCCGGTCTGCTGCAAATTGAAACCAAGACCAAGAAGAAGAAGGTATATGTTTGGGACTTTAAAGAACATACCAATAGAAGATGGGCGCATAGGCAATTGGGCGATGTGTTTTCATTTTGTGTTTGGATCGTCATTCTACGCGCGAACCATTTTGAGTAAAAGCTCGAGATCAACTTTTCCGCTCTTTGTTCTTTATTACTCTATGAGAGACAGGCAAGCAAGCAAGAAGAAGCAGCGTAACAAGGCGTGTGCATTGTTTTTACAGCCAGCTGAAGCTTTAACTGTAACTGCTGCTGCTTTGTAAAATTTGCTAAATTTGCATATCGTTTGTTGTTTTTGTTTTTCTTATGGTATTTCCTGGAATACATTTTCGATATAAATATGCTTATGCTATTATTTCTCTTTGTAATAAATAACGGTGTTACCTGCTAATTGACCCTCACGAGTGACTCACACTCAAACAAATATCGAACACTCACACGAGATGACTAATTCGCAATGAATTTGAATTCGATTTCTGATTTCTTTTATTCATGTTTTCTTTCTCTCTCTCACTCTCTATCTTTATCTTTTTTGTTGCAGGGCTTCGTTGCCGCCAGTATTAAGCGCGAACATGGCGACGAGGTGGAGGTGGAACTGGCCGAGACCGGCAAGCGTGTCATGATCCTACGCGATGACATACAGAAGATGAATCCGCCAAAGTTCGACAAAGTCGAGGATATGGCCGAGCTGACGTGCCTCAATGAGGCATCCGTATTGCACAACATCAAAGACAGATATTACTCTGGCTTGATCTATGTAAGTACCCAATACCCAATACTATATACCACATATACCATATATCGAAGCCATTAGCAGGGGTGAAGCATAGATAAAGAGAGCGAGATTTTGCGGGGGGGATTGCTCGAAAGTTGCCACAGCTGCTGGCAATGTGACGCTGATGACGTGAATTTTAGATAAACATTCAACAACAGTTTTTTTTTTTACAATGCGTGGGCAGCTTTAAAAGTTGTAGAAGATCCAGTATATTCATATCAAATAAATAAAAAAAAACTTGTTTTTAATTACATAAATTTATTCAATTTTGCTAAAGTAAAATGTAAATTTAAATCTATATATAAATATATCTATTGAAAATTTTACTATGCTAAAACCAGCAAACAACAACAAACCATTATTTTTTGCCACAACACTTTAAACTACCCTCGCTGGCTGTTTCGGGTGATTTAAAGTTTTGTGGAAAACGTTGAAAGTTGAAACCCATTGCGCCAGCCATGAAGTCTCAATTCTTCTCATATTTGTTTAAAAGCGCGGCAAATATTTGACACACACACACACACACACACACACACACACCAGAATACACACAGACAAGCTTATATACACAAAGATATACATGTGTGTCTGTGTTTGCATGTGTATAAACAAATACAAATATCGACTCATCAATTGCCATTCGCTGTTTCCAGTGCATTTGTCAATGTCTAAAAACAAAGAAGAAGAAGCAGTTGACATGACTGTGATGCCTTTTTCAAAAGCCAACACATCCGCCGCTAATTGTTATGCCAAAAGCGTTATTCAAATTGGATAAGCAACAAAATACATTTGGTACATTTGTGCATATCTAAATTGTTAAATAAAGATAAAAGCAAATTTCACGCCTGCAAGCCATAAATTGGGCTTAAATATAAATCAATGAGCTGCTGCCTGCTTCAATTGTAATTTCAATTAACAGAAATTTATTCTGACACATAAATAAACGAAAACTAAATGAGCAACAAATTGGGAATTTATTAAACAGCAGCGCGACTCAAACGGCAGCTGTTCCCCTCCTCCCTCCTCCCATTATAATTAACCCCATAAAATAAACAACAGCAAAATGAGTTTCACTCTAACAAATCCAGCAACATGTTGCGAACTGAAAATGTTGCCAGCCGTGGAGCTTTTACAGATCCGCGCTTGATTGTGGGTGCGTGTAACTATTGCTTCTTCTTCTTGATTTTTTACGTATGCGGCTTCCTCTTGCTAACAAATTATGCGCCGCTGTTTTAACATAAATATTTTATGTGCCTGCTGCTTAACATTACATTGTCGTTGTTATTGTTGTTGTTGTTAAGTTTAATTAAATGCGCAAACTTTTTTCGGCCTTTTCAAATGCGGCCGCCGTTGGGTTTTTGATGTGGGCGCGCACGGTTTTGAATTTGTTTATACACATTGGTGGTCGTATTGCTGTTGTTGTTTTTGTTGTTGTCGCTGCTGCTGCTGGCGCTGACGTGCTGGCTACGCTTCAGCGCACACGACGCCGACGCACACGTTTTAGATTGTTGCTGCTGCTACTGCGCTGTCAGCTTTGCACTTATACAAGCGCACCACGCACAATTCGCTGCTCTCATTTTCTCTATCTCTCTTTGACCTGTTTCATTTAAATTGTGTGTGTGTGTGTGTTGCCTTGCAGAAAATGTTGCTGACGCGCTACTACTTACTTACATACGTATGCATGTTTGTCTGTATGTAGTTGTGTGAGTGAGAGCTTTTAATTTGATTTTTGTTTTGCGTTGGCTGCTGCTGCATTTAACGCAATAATTATTGTAATTTGTTGACATTTAATTTGATTTTCAAATTTCAATTAAATTAATTTGCATGGCAGCTGCTGCTTGTTAATAATTAATACATGTCGAAAAAACTGCGTAAATATAACTGCACACACACACACACACACTTTCATATGCACTTAGTTGTATGCAAATGAAATGTCAACACCCAGCAACAAATATGGCGACTGGCAATTTGTTTGACATGAATGTCCAAGCAACTGGGCGTCAAATGTTGTCGAGCCGCTGCTGCCGCTATGCAACCCTGTCCCCCCACTAGCCCCCTTTCGGGTGCTGACCAATTGGACGCGCCTGCTTGCAAATCCAATTGGCTGCGACGCTCTTCGATTTCGATATCTTCATTATTTTAGCCAATTTAATGCAATTCGCCCAGCTGAATTCACAGTGAATTATATTAATGAATGCACAAATGAAAACTAAATACACAACAAACAAAATGAAAACATTTAATGTTTGCATAGCTGTCGTCAGATGCGTTGCCAGCTAAATATAAATACACTTGACGTGTCTCTGACCTACCGAGTGCGCCCGCCCGCCCCCAACAACACCAACCCCTTGCGTCGGCTAACAAACGCTAAGCAACAACGACAACTGCAGTCGCCTTTAACTATCTTTGAATTGTGCGCACTAATTGAAATGGCAAAGAGAGCAGACAGTCGCCTACCGCAGCCATTTAAGCCATATTAATAAGCCAACAAAATTCGCACAAAAACTTCTGCGCCCATCTACCCTGCTCTCGGCTCGTATCATCTAGCCCTGATGACACTTAATTTGTTTTGCTAGATTTACATTTTGACACGAGCGAATGCAAATATGCAACAATATTTTTTTCTTTTGGCTGCAATAATATTTAGATTTAAAGATCTGCATATGCATATATATTTATTTATTTATGATGCATGCGAATTGTGGCCACGTTGCGGCATATAAATTATATTTATCTATATATATATATATATACACTTTAGCTTGACAATTATTGGCGGCTCTCGGGAACTTTGCTTTTTAGCTGTTTTGCCTTTTTAGTGTGGGCTGCGGGTTCATAACGTAATTAACATGAAAAGCGCCGACATTTTGCATTTAGCTTTTTGCCAATGTAATTGCTTGCAACACGTTGCATGTTTTGTTGTTTTTTTCTCCTTTGATTTACCACATTTTGACAGCAGATCGCAGCAGCTCGCATTCAAATAAATTTGCCCCCATCAACTGCGGCTCAAAGCTCAGAGCGCACAGCTTAATTGAAAAGCGTGACACGTTCATTCAGCTGGGCAGCCACGGCGCTCATATAAATTACGCTTGTTGTAAGCTATATTCAGGATACCCTGTACCCAAGTAGAATTCGTTAGTGGGCATGCTGCGCTTTTGTGCATGTATGGCGAAAATTTTTGATATTCTAATTTGGCTTGAAAACGTCAAATTAATTATGATTATCAAAAACGCTAAGTGATAGTTACAAATAGGTTTGAGGGAATAAAATCATACTTATTTTAGTCAAAAGGTTGCATTTAAAAGTTTGTTACCAGAGATTATCCAAATTCAAAGCGTGAAATTGAGAGAACAAAATATTTATTTTGAATATTATTTTTTTTTTTTAATTATTTACTTAATTAAAGTTCAGAAGTATATATTCAAAATTCGCAAATTTAATTGGCTATATTTTCTTGATTTAATTCTATTTATTTTTTTATTATTAGCTTAATTTTCTTGTCATATTAATTATATCAAAATTTAATGTGTATAAATATGGGGTTCGAGCCCGCATCCTTTTTGTTACACTGCCTGAAGAACTCACTAAGTCAGTTTTTTACCGAACAAATCTGCTTTTTAAGCTATTTATATGCACACAAAAAAACAAAATAAAAAAAATAAAATAAAAAACCCTCTTATTTTTTAACTCTATTTCGCAAACCACGCTAAAACATATTTAAAGCCAGCAACAAAAATGACTTTGGCTGTCCGCTCACCAAATTTCTGTTTTTTATGGCTTAAATAATGACTGATCTTTGAGAGAACTATCAATGAATCATTGTTAAGCCATGTGCCAACAGAAGTTTTTGTTATACAAAAAATCATCAAAATATTTGGCTTTAGAGGATAGCTAATAGCTGTTAAACCTTTTCATCTTTTCTTTAATTTAATTGCTCTCTGTTTGTTGTTGTTAAATTTGATTTGCATAAATTTCATCAAGCATGTCACTTAATATTGACTGATTATTATGCGCAAAATTTTTCGCTGTCGCCACGTTTCACACTTGAACGAACGAGCTCTTGACCATATTTGGCAAAACGCTTAAATGCCGGCCGGAAAGGGGGCAACGAGAGGGGGGTCAAAAGCTCATCTGCCTGTTGATCTGAATGCCGTTGTTAAACCGTTTTTGCCAGCCAGGACAATGACTCAAATTTGTGCGGCAGCATAAATCAGTTAAGAGAGACCGCAAATTATTCAGCAAAGTTAAGGAGACGGGTATGGATGGGCGGGAGGGAGGTTTGGTGAAGCGGTTTCGTCATGGTCGTCACTTCTAAAACGCGATTGCCAAAAAAGAGCAACAACAATTTTCAGATGCCATTTTTGGTTGTCTGAGACAAGGCTGTTGTTGTTGTTTGGTTGATTGTCAAGACGTGATTTTCTTGCCATATGCATGGAGTTTCAAAAAAAAACAAAAAAAAAAGTTTACCCTGATAATAGCTTTATTGTGACTCATGACTTAAAAACAAACAACAAATTACCGAGTTGGGCGCTTGAACAACAATTTCTTCACAATTTTTGCAAAACGAACTCAAAACTAACAATTCACAACTTTCAATTTCTCTTTTTATTTCGAAGCGTGGGCCGCATTGGAATTTGAATTTGAATTTGAGTTTGGGTTTCGGTTTTTTGGCCATTAGCTGATTGTTGTAGCTGCGAAATTTGCGTTTAATGTTTTTTTAATAACTGAAAATGCTACACAAAAAGCCATTCAAGAGTCGGATACTTAGTGCCCACGCAGTCCAGTTATGCATAAACCGATATATAGCCGATATATACATATATATATAGGTATGTGGGTTTTGCCGCCTGCTAGTTTAGCCGCTGACTTGCAGATACCGATACAGATACAGATACACACAGTCATAGATACAGATAGAGATACATGCGTTCGCTTTTTATGGCGCTGCGACTGCCCAACTTTTAAGACTTCTGTGTGTGTGTGGGGCTGTGTGTGTGTGTGTGTGTATGTTTGGGCAACATTAACTAGGCCACTGAGCATCCAACGAGTTGTTGTCGGCTTGTCGCTGCCTAATTTGTGGCATGCATGTTTCAACTTAAAAAAATATATTCCGAATTCTAGTCTTAAAAGCTGACTTCCATGTTTCATTAAACTAAAGTCAAAATGCACCTTTGAAATTATGTTCAAAAACTTTTTATTATATTTAAAAAGCGAATACAAATCAAAACAATCATTTGAATCAATATCTTATTTAGTAACGTTTATTTTTCTTAATTCTTCATTAATTTTAATATAATATTTTTTTAAAAAGCTTATTCAAATCCACAGAATCATTTAAACATGACGAGGAATATTTAAGATTATTTATATTGTATAAATAATATAATAAATATGTTTATTTGCTTAATTTTCTATTTATTTTAACTGATTTTTTATTTTTATTGTATTTATTTTATATTTTATAATATAGTCTTTCTCAAATTAATATTTTATAATTTTTTTCTTAATTTTTTCAGACATATTCCGGTCTTTTCTGCGTTGTGGTCAATCCCTACAAGAAATTGCCAATCTATACCGAAAAGATAATGGAACGGTATAAGGGCATAAAGCGACACGAAGTGCCTCCGCATGTATTTGCAATAACGGACAGTGCCTATAGAAACATGTTGGGTGGTAAGTTTATACAGATAACGGGGCGTATATATCATATTCTATATTTATATACAGCTGCATAAGCTGCTGCGCTTCATAAACATTATTTTTTTCCTTGTTATTTATTTTATTTATTTTTTTTCACTTTTTGTTGTATCGCAAATTTTTGGCTTATCGAAATAAATTCCAGACTACAGCAGAAGGCAAACAAAACAGGCAAACGCACCTCGAAATGCCTCGATAAGATATCAGAGAGCTAAAAAGTTTGCTATATGAATTTCCGCGAACTGCGTGAATCGTAGGAATCCATGGAATACATTTTGACACGATGGCTTTTAAGCCCTGACGTCAACTGATTCCAGGCAAAGAGTTGGAAAAACGGGTGAATCAGTAAAATTTGTTGTTGTTGCATATTTCTAATCTGCAACAGAAACTGAGAAACTGGTTTCTGGTTTGGCTTTGGTTTTTGTGATTTTCAATTTATTTAGTTTTTTTAAATAGTAGCTGGCTGCGTTTCAAGCGTAACGTTGCCATTGTTGTTGCTGTTGTTGTTGTTGATGATGACTCATTTAAAGCTGCAAAACATGTGCACAACTCTCTCGCTGAACCTCCCACCACCCCCTCCCTGCCTAGCTTATAATATTGCGTATATACGTGTCATTACCATATTTGGGCCTAGAACTCAAAACAGCGTCTGGCAATATATTTTTTTTATCGTTTAATAAAACAAAAAAAGAAAAAAAATACTTTTAAACACTTCGTCACCATATTTGCCGCTTAATCAATTTCTGTTTATGCACATTTTGTTGGGCTTAAAAGCGAACACACGATTTGGACTTTGACTTTATCTGCCTACCAAAACCAAAAAAAAATATATATTTATATATATTTGTGGTACGGGTGCGGCCTGATTTGATTTATATATACGAAAATCCCGCGCCGAGCCCAGCCCATCCCCAATAATAAAAAAGTAAAATACTTCAGCAGCTCCATCTCCAGCTCCATTGGCCCCAAGCACGCACCACCACGCAGTCCACTCAGTGGTCACCTTTGCGGTTTCTGCTGCCAACTGCAATTTTAATTTTAATTTTTCTTCGTCTCTTTTTTTGCTGATGCGGAATGCTTCATAATGCGCCCAATGTCATAAGTTTTATGTTTATGACACAACAGACACGCCCTCAAGGCGTTGGTCTTTTAGTGTGTGCTGTGTGTGTGTGTGTGTTTTTGTGTGTGTGTAACTGAAACTGCGAAAACGTTTGTTGGGTCACTTTTTTAGCTGTATGACAGATGCATCAGGGAGTGCCCGCTGGCAGCCGGAATACCATTTAGTATTTTGATCCATGCGAAATGTCATTTCCTTTTGTCTTTGTTGTTGGTTGTTGCGAAGAGTTCTGAATTAGTTTTATACTCCTTCACAAAGTGAAACAAAAACAAATGTGAATTACGAGTTTGAATTCTGGTTATAATTTTTCATTTAGATCGATTCTACATTTAAAACTGATGCATTGAAAAAAATGTTTTTTTTTGCATTTAAAAAAAAATTCTTTTTGGAATTAAAAAAAAATTTTGTTGGAATTTTTTTGGAAAAAACTCAGGTTGACCCCCTCCCCCTTGTTCAGTTACCAATTTTTTTTTAATTTAAAATTGTTAGTTTGCATTTTTAATTGATTTTTCTGGCCACAAATAGTATATAAAACAATATTTGTCCTGATTCTGAGAGTGTAAAATTTTTTTTGTAAAAAATCATGTCAAAACTGAAACACCCATAAATTTCTCAAAACTGAACCGATTTTCATTTTAAATGGCATGTTATTTATATTAAATAGATATTATCACATAATTTTGCCTGTTCAATCCAAATATAGTTAGTTAATTAAAAGATATGACATATTTGTACGCGTCTCACATCAAAGTATTTATTTTTTGCTGATCTTTAATAATATTTGATTTCTGATGAGATCTAAATGTTTGCAATTGGTTACGCTTCAGAAACATTTGCTCCAAATACCATGAAAAAAAAGATGAATTTGTTTTAATTGAGAATAAAGAAGAAGAAGCAAAAGTAGTGCTATAATACATACATAATAATAAGAAGAATAATAAAAACCATCAAAAATGTGGCGCCAATCTTTAAGCTACAATTTAGACATTTGTTATTGTTGTTTTTATAGCTCTATTTATTGCTTTTATTGTTGGCTCAACAATCGCTTGAAAAAGATCATTTGGCTGGCGGCTTTAGGGGGGAGGTGCGGAGCGGGGAGGGGAGGTGCGGCCACTTATGTAATGCGCCGCCGCCTTGGCGACGTCTCAAATCAAGTAAATAAAATTCAAGCTGAGATCTATAGAGTCCATCTATGGCCATATGCTGACAGGCCATAATAAGTACGGGGTCGTTATGTGCCAATTTGTTATCTATTTTTTATAAATTTTATTTTATTTTTTTTAGATTTTTTTTGATTTTGTTGTTGGTTAATCGCAAAAAAATCTGTGCCAAACCAGCCAATGGATATGTCGCCGGGTTTTTGTGGTTAAAACTCAGATCGCAGCTTAGCCAGGTATCGAGTATGAGTGTGTGTGTATCGATTGTGTGTATCGAGTATCGGGGCTAACTGCAATCTGTTGTGCCATAGTTAAACGTCTACAAAAAAAACTGTCGGATACAAAAGCCAAGCGCGCTCAGATAGCCAGCAAAATCAGCAAGTGGCGCCCGCTGTCAAGCGGTTTCAATAGCCATGTGTGTGTGTGTGTGTGTATCTGTGAGATGCGCGCAATTTTAAATGATTTTCAATTGAATGTATGTCCCTCATTTATTTCTTTTATATTATATTTTTGCCCCTTTTGTTTTACTTGGCTATTTTGCTGTATACCCTGTACTTATAAAATGTTTAGGAAGGGACGATTAACATTTCTGTTGCCATCTTAAATCTGATATGAGTTGAACATATGTCAATGCTTGCCTCTCAGAGTATTAAAACTAAATCAATTTTAATTTTCTTTAAAAATATTCATTTTATTTTAATAATTTCTCTCACATTTTCCATTGCTGGGTATCTTTGTGTTCAGCACACCTGTTTAGAGCATTTCTACTTGTTTATTTTTTAAGCACTTCAATTTGGGTCAACACAAAATTTCAAGCTGAGCTTTGCTTAAACAAAAAATCGTCGCAAAAACAAAAATGAAGAAAGAAACAGAGAAAAAGCAAAAAAAAAAGGCAGTCAGCCATTTTTTTGTTATTGTTGTATTAGTTTATCGCTGTACTTGAATGACCCATTTTTGCATATCTTCATTATATATATATTTATATATTATATATTTTCGTTGTTGTTAATATACGTTTCTTCAACTTTATAAATCTTTTATAGATCGCGAAGACCAATCGATTTTGTGTACTGGCGAATCGGGTGCTGGCAAAACGGAGAACACCAAGAAGGTCATACAGTTTCTGGCCTATGTGGCTGCCTCGAAGCCCAAGGGCTCTGGTGCGGTAAGTATCTCAAAGATACTCTAATAAGTGAAAGACAACCATTCAACTATCGATTCACAACGCCAAATGCAACGCTGTGCGTGGGCTTGTCGCAAGAAGCAGAAACAAAGAGTTAGTCGCTAGCTTTTTGACACGTACTTAGCCAATTATTCTTGTTATTGTAACTGTTATTGTCATTATTATTATGGTTATTATGACAATTAAGTAGACGGCAAATGTGAAAGAAATATACGCTTATTTTTAGACCCAATACAATGCGAACGTGTCGGCAAATTGGCTGCGGCTTTTATACGCCCGCAACATGTACACTTTGTGGGTGTCACATATACCCTGTAATTTTGAAAAATATTTAAAGAGCATGACATATTGGGCAACAAAGATTTGATATACAATTAATACAAACAAAAAACAATATTCGCTTAAAATCTCATCTTAAAATAATAAATGAATGAATTCAAGAAAGAGTGCTAAAAAAAATATTTATTCGTTTACTATGCGATTGTATGGATATATAATTTATTTCTGTAAATCTTAAACTTTTTTAGGGTATTTTGTAAGTCGAGTATGTTAGGCAAAATATGCTCTTTACTTTGTTTCTTTCAATGAAAACGTTTTCCCAGCTGTTGTCCGTCTCTAGTTACCAGCTATGATCCGCAAATGGATCTGAGTAGACACATGCACTCGCACACACACACTCACACACACATTCACAGTAAACGTTGCACTTAGCATTGATGTAATGACATTAAATCACGTAGCCCCCATTCAGGCGAACATTATCCATATATGATGCAGCTTAATAGTGTGGCGCATCTGGCTGCCACTTGGCGTTGCAGACCCCAAATATCTAAACAAACCCCAAACACACACACAAACAACAAAGTAGCACACTTCATTAATCAGTAACACAACAAAAAACATACAAGATAATACATATATACACACATATATATATATGTATATATTCGAGTGTAGCTACCCTAAGTTATTTGATGGCTGTTGACAAATTACTTTATTTGCTGTGCCCTACACGAAAATGGGCATTATCTAATCCTGATATGATGTATGCTCAACAGAATGGTAAGAGAAAAGATATATATTGTTTGTTGAAGAAAGTAAAAAGTTGCTTTGAAATCAGAAAAGAAAAAAATAAATTTTTGTTTACTGAAAATATAACTGAAAATATTTATAAAATTAAAAGTGAGGTTAAAATTTGATAACACTTTAAATTAAAATAATTCAATAGGCAAAGAACAATCAGAATTATATAAACAGTTTATCAAACACTTAATTATAGCTTTTGAATTACCCACTTTAAATATATATTGCAAATTTCCGTTGTGACGAGATTTAAAACTTGTCTAAAAAAAAAAAGAAATAAAATAAAAACAATTTGAAGTGAATACTAAACTAATGAGCCGTAGGGTATACAAATTTCGTTCTATCAAAAAGACAGCTGGTAATTTTCTTTTTATTTACAACCATAAAATAAACACCCAAAATAAAATTTAATTGCGCTTGTCAATTCAATGGACAGCAATATATATATATATAAAAAAAGGGGTTGACTTTTCCAGCCGACTCGACGACAATTGAAAATTAAAGAGAATTGAAAATTAAATCACTTGAAATTGCGTCAGGGCCAACCAGTGTTGGTAAGTTTGTTGTTGTTTGTGCGGCGAGATGCTCGTATCTAAGCGGCTAACAACTGTGTCAGTTGTCAGTTGTTTCATAATTTGCAGTGGCTACCATAATTGGCTTTAAGCGCTGCTAACCGAAATCCTTTAAAGCTGTTGTTGTTGTCGTTTTATAGCCTTATATGAGGGGTTTGTTGCTTGCTTGGCCTGGCCAAAACGTGATAAGCTGCAAACAAACTTTAAAAGGCAGCTCCAAATTGAAGTGCAAACAGTTGTTGTTACATGTTGTTTTGTTGTTTTTTCAGTTGTTATTTTTTCGTTGCTATTAATTATGATTATATTTGCCATAAATAGACGTTGATATCGTACGTGTTTTTCTATGGTTGAACTGAATCATCATTAAACAAAAACTGAAAAGAATTCGAAAAAAAAACAAAGCACAGCTGCCACGGAATTCTGATTAGAAATTAGTTCATGTTCCCAACGAGAATTCAAGGAAAGTCTGATAAGAAAAGGTGGGAGTGAAATGTAAACCAAAAGATTAGATACGAACATAAAATACTATTTTAATTGATTTATTGTCTGAAATGGGGAATAACTTTTACACAGCGTTGCGTTTGTTTATGTGTGTTTCGTTAGCTGTATTTTTTGATAGCTATTAAATATATATTTTTCTTACTATATTTATGCAAGTTTCACTTTTATTTAATATAAATAAGTATTTGCTCAGCTAAACGAGTGTTTTTTTTTGTACTTCTTCTTATATAAATTCTATATTTATTAATTATATTTTATTTATTTTCATGTGCAAACGGTACACCTTCTATCACACACACACAACTTTAAACACACACAAACACACACACTACTATTGTTTGCTGCTGTTGTTGTACAATTGACTGGTTGTTGCTTTTTTTTTATTTACTATTTATCTTAATTACAATTTGTACATTTGTGTATAAAATTACAACTTACATTTAATATTATTTGTACATACAAAAAAAACAATAATGTTATTCCACACCATCCACAAAAACTCCACGCAACTTTCAATCAATTAAACAAATAAATAAACAACCAACCAACCAAATCCACAACCAACAACCACAAAACAACCCAAACTCAAATACGAACAGGTGCCGAATCCTGCCGTGCTCATTGTAAGTATGCAAAAGTCTATAAAAAAAAGTTAAACACACAATTTATTTAAACAAAATTAACCAAAAAACTTATTTTTAACTAAACTATATTTTGTCTACTCTGTTTAACATTTTATTTGTTTAAATTTCCTTTGAATTTCCTTTAAATTTATATAATCTTGCAGATATATTTCAAATGTTCAATTTTTATAAATATATGAGTAATATAAGTATATTATTCTAAATTTATTTGCAAGCTTTATTTTAGCCAAATTTTTGAATACCTAAAAGCAATATGAGATCATTATATTAAAAAGTCAATTTATAGAAATGATCGATCAAGTTATGAAAAAAATTATTTATTTTACTTTATAGATAGCCAAAGACATTTTTGTTAATTATTTTCATAATATAAAATTCATTTAATTTATTTCTTAGAATTTTTATAAAATATATCTGCAAGAATATTTGAACTTCGGCATGCCGCAGTTACTTTAATTCATTTACATTTTTATTTCTGTTTGTTATTAACACTTGTTGAATCGCTTCATTCTGAACCATTGTTCAATTTAGCTGAAAAAAAAATAAGCGGGAAAGAAAAGAAAACCATAAAACATGTCCACTAATTGAATTCTAATCACAATTGTGCCGCATACTCACTTTACAACTACTCCTCCCATTCTCCCCTCTATCATGCTATCCAAATCACAACAACACGCTACGCATATTTAGAGTAGTCATCAAGAAACCTTTGCGGTAAAGTATGCTCCATCTAACCAAGAAATCATTTCAATATTTCCACATAGTAGATTTGATTTCAATTTTAAATTTGCTGCTACCTCAATTTTATTTAATTGCTTTAGTCTTGATTCTATATATTGTACAAAACACTCCATTCAACATCTAATTTTTTATGATATATACCTTTACCTAACCACATCCCCATTATTGCAGAACTTTTCGGTGAACACGAATAAATACATTAAGGTCAAATGTAATGTCAATAATATAACTTATAATATGGTGCACAGTCAAAATATTAACGAATCGGGCAACGGTGTGGGCACAACGACGATCATGCAGCTGAACAGCTGCCACATGGAGCGGCCAGCTGAGAAGAATGATAAATTTGTTGACTCTGTTGTTGTTGTTGACACGCCCGAGGTGGAGGTAAAACTCTTGTCCCATCCACTCCCGAGTGGATCAAGTGCAGTGCGATCAAAATAAAAGAAAACCACATTTCAAATTGAGATATTGCAAAAAAAATCAGTGCAGCTAGGCATGTTTATCAGATATGTTAAAATTGTTTGCTTTGTAGATCAGTGATCTTTGTCTCGGAATTTTATCTGTGATTGTTGGCTTAGCAAGAAGATAAGAATTCTTCTCTTTTAATATGATCATCGATCTTTTGGTATCTTCCTTCACTTTTTACAAATTTCAAAAGTTGAGAATTTTTCTTGAAACCTGTGAATAATTATTTCAGAAATCAAAAATTCTATCTTAGCTATACTTTTGGATTGTCTATTATATTAATAAACCCGTTTAATTTTTTTAGATAAGATTGTTCATCAAATATACTCTTACTATTACTAAAAGAAACTCAAATATCTAAATCAATTAACGTTCGCTTGCAAAATCTTTTGGTTACCCACATTGATCATTGATTTAATTTTTTAATTATTTGCTATTTAGTGAACATGCCTTTCTATGAGTTTCAAAGTAAAGTGAAATAAAGACGAATTAAAGATCGTTTTTGGCTTTGCTTAGTGGTAACAAAAAATTACTTCTAATTGTGAGAATCATCCATTAATTTAACTTTCAGCTCAACTTTTTTGATTACTGAAAGAAAAAACGGATCTTCAACGCGATCGCATTGCACTCGTTTAGGAAATTGTCCCGTCTCCATTTGTGTGTAGGAACTGTGTTCACATCGAGCTTTTCGTGCATGTTTCTCAGCTTTTTATCGTTAACCAATCCCCAAGTTAAATGTATATTTATCGTATTCGTGTTTGTAGTTAATAAAAACAATTGTAATTTTTTTTTTTGTAATGCGTGTTTTGTGTTATGCTAACAACAAAAAAAAAGAAAACCGAATAAGTAAATGTAATCGCATTATTAATAATATTAATTATTATTGACAGGGCGAACTGGAGCAACAACTGCTGCAGGCAAATCCGATTCTGGAAGCCTTTGGCAATGCCAAAACGGTCAAAAACGATAATTCTTCGCGTTTCGTAAGTAAATTGAAATAAATACAAAAAAAGAAACAATTTTTAATTGATAATTATTTGTGGTTTTTAGGGCAAATTCATACGGATTAACTTTGATGCGTCGGGCTTCATATCGGGCGCCAATATCGAGACCTATCTGCTGGAGAAGTCGCGTGCCATTCGTCAAGCGAAGGACGAACGTACATTCCATATATTCTATCAGCTGCTGGCGGGCGCATCCCCGGAGCAGCGCGAGAAGTTCATCCTCGATGATATTAAATCGTATCCATTCCTATCGAACGGCACCCTGCCGGTGCCCGGCGTCGATGACTATGCCGAATTCCAGGCGACGGTCAAATCGATGAACATCATGGGGATGACCTCCGAGGATTTCAATTCGATATTCCGGATCGTTAGCGCCGTTCTACTCTTTGGCAGCATGAAATTCCGCCAGGAGCGCAACAACGATCAGGCCACACTGCCCGACAACACGGTGGCCCAGAAGATCGCCCATCTGCTTGGACTGAGCGTTACGGACATGACGCGCGCCTTCCTCACGCCCCGCATCAAGGTCGGTCGCGACTTTGTCACCAAGGCCCAGACCAAGGAGCAGGTCGAGTTCGCCGTCGAGGCGATCGCCAAGGCATGCTACGAGCGGATGTTCAAGTGGCTGGTGAATCGCATCAATCGTTCACTGGATCGGACCAAGCGACAGGGCGCCTCCTTCATCGGCATCCTCGATATGGCCGGCTTCGAGATCTTCGAGCTGAACTCGTTCGAGCAGCTGTGCATCAACTACACCAACGAAAAGCTGCAGCAGCTGTTCAATCACACCATGTTCATTCTGGAGCAGGAGGAGTATCAGCGCGAGGGCATCGAATGGAAGTTCATCGATTTCGGACTCGATCTTCAGCCCACTATCGATCTGATCGATAAGCCCGGCGGCATTATGGCCCTGCTCGATGAGGAGTGCTGGTTCCCGAAGGCCACCGACAAGACCTTTGTCGACAAGCTCGTCTCGGCCCATTCGATGCATCCCAAGTTCATGAAGACGGACTTCCGTGGCGTCGCCGATTTCGCCATTGTCCATTATGCGGGCCGTGTTGATTATTCGGCGGCCAAGTGGCTGATGAAGAACATGGATCCGTTGAATGAGAACATTGTCTCGCTGCTGCAGGCATCGCAGGATCCGTTTGTTGTGAACATCTGGAAGGATGCGGAAATCGTCGGCATGGCACAGCAGGCGCTAACCGATACCCAATTTGGGGCGCGCACGCGCAAGGGCATGTTCCGCACCGTGTCGCATCTGTACAAGGAGCAGCTGGCCAAGCTGATGGACACGCTGCGGAACACGAATCCAAATTTTGTGCGCTGTATCATACCGAATCACGAGAAGCGCGCTGGCAAGATCGACGCGCCCCTGGTGCTGGACCAGTTGCGTTGCAACGGTGTCCTCGAGGGTATACGCATCTGTCGCCAGGGCTTCCCCAATCGCATACCCTTCCAGGAGTTCAGACAGCGCTACGAACTGCTCACGCCCAATGTCATACCCAAGGGCTTCATGGACGGCAAGAAGGCGTGCGAGAAGATGATCCAAGCGTTGGAGCTCGACTCCAATCTGTATCGTGTCGGTCAATCGAAGATCTTCTTCCGCGCCGGTGTGCTGGCACATCTCGAGGAGGAGCGCGATTTCAAGATCTCCGATCTGATTGTCAATTTTCAGGCGTTCTGTCGCGGCTTCCTCGCCCGCCGCAACTACCAGAAGCGGCTCCAGCAGCTGAACGCCATCCGCATCATTCAGCGCAATTGCGCCGCCTACCTCAAACTGCGCAACTGGCAGTGGTGGCGTCTCTACACCAAGGTGAAGCCGCTGCTGGAGGTGACCAAGCAGGAGGAGAAGCTCGTCCAGAAGGAGGATGAGCTGAAGCAGGTGCGCGAGAAGCTCGATACCCTGGCCAAAAATACGCAGGAATACGAGCGCAAATATCAACAGGCTCTGGTCGAGAAGACCACGCTGGCCGAGCAGTTGCAGGCCGAGATTGAGCTGTGCGCGGAGGCGGAGGAGTCGCGTTCCCGTTTGATGGCACGCAAGCAGGAGCTGGAGGATATGATGCAGGAGCTGGAGACACGCATCGAGGAGGAGGAGGAGCGCGTGCTGGCGCTGGGCGGCGACAAGAAGAAACTGGAGCTGCACATACAGGATCTGGAGGAGCAGCTGGAGGAGGAGGAGGCGGCACGCCAAAAACTCCAGCTCGAGAAGGTGCAACTGGACGCCAAGATCAAGAAGCACGAGGAGGATCTGGCGCTCACCGACGACCAGAACCAGAAGCTGCTCAAGGAGAAGAAACTGCTCGAGGAGCGAGCCAATGATCTATCCCAGACGCTGGCCGAGGAGGAGGAGAAGGCCAAGCACCTGGCCAAGCTGAAAGCCAAGCATGAGGCGACCATTGCCGAGCTGGAGGAGCGCATGCACAAGGATCAGCAGCAGCGCCAGGAGACCGATCGCACCAAGCGCAAAATCGAGACCGAGGTGGCCGATCTCAAGGAGCAGCTGAACGAGCGCCGCGTCCAGGTGGAGGAGATGCAGGCGCAGCTGGCCAAGCGGGAGGAGGAGCTCACCCAGACGCTGATGCGCATCGACGAGGAGTCCGCATCGAAGGCGACCGCACAGAAGGCGCAGCGCGAACTGGAGTCCCAGCTGGCCGAGATCCAAGAGGATCTCGAGGCCGAGAAAGTGGCACGCAGCAAAGCGGAGAAGCTGCGTCGCGATCTCAGCGAGGAACTGGAGGCGCTCAAGAACGAGCTGCTCGACTCTCTGGACACCACAGCCGGTAAGTGGCTCACATGTCTTCCCCACCCAAAAAGCAATCTCTTTAATCTTTGCCTCCCACAGCCCAACAGGAACTGCGCTCGAAGCGCGAACAGGAGCTGGCCATGCTGAAGAAGTCGCTCGAGGAGGAGGGCGTTAACCATGAGGGCGTGCTCGCCGATATGCGGCACAAGCATGCCCAGGAGCTGAACAGCATCAACGATCAGCTGGAGAATCTGCGCAAGACGAAGTCCATGCTGGAGAAGGCCAAGGGCACCCTCGAGGCGGAGAACGCCGATCTGGCCACGGAGCTGCGCAGCGTGAACAGCTCCCGGCAGGAGAACGATCGCCGGCGCAAGCAGGCCGAGTCGCAAATAGCCGAGCTGCAGGTGAAGCTGGCGGAGATCGAGCGGGCGCGTTCCGAGCTGCAGGAGAAGTGCACAAAGCTGCAGCAGGAGGCGGAGAATATCACCAATCAGCTGGAGGAGGCCGAACTGAAGGCATCCGCGGCGGTCAAGTCAGCCAGCAATATGGAATCCCAGCTGACGGAGGCGCAACAGCTGCTCGAGGAGGAGACCCGCCAGAAACTGGGCCTGAGCTCGAAGCTGCGCCAAATCGAATCCGAGAAGGAGGCGCTGCAGGAACAGCTCGAGGAGGATGAGGAGGCCAAGCGCAACTACGAACGCAAATTGGCCGAGGTGACGGCCCAAATGCAGGAGATCAAAAAGAAGGCCGAGGAGGACGCCGATCTGGCCAAGGAGCTCGAGGAGGGCAAGAAGCGTCTAAACAAGGAGCTCGAAACGCTCGAGCGCCAGGTCAAGGAGCTGATGGCGCAGAACGATCGCCTGGACAAGAGCAAAAAGAAGATACAGTCGGAGCTGGAGGATGCCACCATTGAGCTAGAGGCGCAACGCACGAAGGTAAGTTGCCATCGCATTCCCGGATCATCCACAGATTAGCTCATATCACTCCCCTTTTTAGGTGCTCGAATTGGAGAAGAAGCAGAAGAACTTCGACAAAATACTCGCCGAAGAGAAAGCCATATCAGAACAGATCGCCCAGGAGCGGGACACGGCGGAGCGAGAGGCGCGCGAAAAGGAGACCAAGGTGCTGTCGGTGTCCCGGGAACTGGACGAGGCATACGACAAGATCGAGGATCTGGAGACGAAGCGCAAACAGCTGCAAAACGAATTAGACGATCTGGCCAATACGCAGGGCACCGCCGACAAGAACGTTCACGAGCTGGAGAAGGCGAAGCGGGCGCTGGAATCGCAGCTGGCCGAGCTGAAAGCACAAAACGAGGAGCTCGAGGATGACCTGCAGCTAACCGAGGACGCCAAATTGCGGCTGGAGGTGAACATGCAGGCGCTGCGCTCCCAATTCGAACGTGACCTGCTGGCTAAGGAGGAGGGCGCCGAGGAGAAGCGACGCGGTCTCGTCAAGCAGCTGCGCGACCTGGAGGCGGAATTGGATGAGGAGCGGAAACAGCGGACCGCCGCGGTGGCGGCCAAGAAGAAGCTGGAGGGTGATCTCAAGGAGATCGAGACGACCATGGAGATGCATAACAAGGTGAAAGAGGACGCACTGAAGCATGCCAAGAAACTGCAAGCACAAGTCAAGGATGCGCTGCGCGACGCCGAGGAGGCCAAGGCCGCCAAGGAGGAGCTGCAGGCGCTCAGCAAGGAGGCCGAGCGCAAGGTGAAGGCGCTCGAGGCCGAAGTATTACAGCTGACCGAGGATTTGGCCAGCTCGGAGCGTGCCCGACGCGCCGCCGAAACGGAGCGCGACGAACTCGCCGAGGAGATCGCCAACAATGCCAACAAGGGCTCCCTCATGATCGACGAAAAGCGGCGCCTGGAGGCGCGCATCGCCACCCTCGAGGAGGAGCTCGAGGAGGAGCAATCGAATTCGGAGGTGCTGCTCGATCGCAGCCGCAAGGCGCAGCTACAAATCGAACAGCTGACCACGGAGCTGGCCAACGAGAAGTCCAATTCGCAGAAGAACGAAAACGCACGAGCGCTGCTCGAGCGCCAGAACAAGGAGCTGAAGGCCAAGCTGGCCGAGATCGAGACGGCGCAGCGCACCAAGGTGAAGGCGACAATTGCCACGCTCGAGGCGAAGATCGCCAACCTGGAGGAGCAGCTGGAGAACGAGGGCAAGGAGCGGCTGCTGCAGCAGAAGGCCAATCGCAAAATGGACAAGAAGATCAAGGAGCTCACCATGAACATCGAGGACGAGCGAAGACACGTCGACCAGCATAAGGAGCAAATGGATAAAGTGAGTGCACATTCAAACGTTAATTCATTCATTCATTTATTCATTCATTCACTCACTGTTTTTCCCATTCACAGTTGAATAGCCGCATTAAACTGCTCAAGCGCAATCTGGACGAGACCGAGGAGGAGCTGCAGAAGGAGAAGACGCAGAAGCGCAAATACCAGCGCGAATGCGAGGACATGATCGAATCGCAGGAGGCCATGAACCGTGAGATTAACTCACTGAAAACGAAATTGCGGTAAGTGCTGCCACCCGACTCCAACTCAGGAGGGTCAAGAACAATTAATACACTTGCAGCGGATATTCGTATTATATTTATTTGTATATTTGTAACTTTATCTACACGAATATATAAATGGATATATAAATCGTAAATTGGTTCCAGACTTTAAAAGCAACTTAAAAGTTTAATTAACAATAGCACCAAAAAAATCTTATTAAAATTCACTCTTGCAAGTTTATAAAATATATTATAAACAATTTAATTAAATTGATTTGAAAAAAGGAAAATAATAGCAGAAATTTCAATACAGTAAAACTTATAAAAACATACACAAAACAAAGTTGTACTTATTATCTCTTTGTTTCACTGTATTCTTAAATATTCTAAATAAATTCAGGAATTATGAGCTCTCTGTGTTCTATAGCTATCATAGGAAGAATCAATTCAGTTCTTAGATAAACCACTGTTTTCAGTCTTAATATATCTGGAGTAAACTTAATAGTTATATTGTAGTTTATTAATTGCTACGTGTCTGCAAGGGTATTTAATTTTCGGCACTCCGAAAATATCTGTTCTATCTTGTGTTTTATTTCTTTACTTTTTCTTTGATTGTTTTTTTTTTTTTTTGTTATTTTGGGGCTCTTTACGTTATGCCATATATAGATCGATACAGGTGGCCGAGACTGAAAAGGCCAAGGCATATTCGCCGAAAAAGGATGCTGCACTCATTATGAATTGTGAGGGTCTGCATTAGGTTTCCCTTCGCTTCGCTTCCTCTTGTAGGCTGTAAGTGCTGGCGACATCTTCATCAACCAAACCAAACCAAACCAAACCAAACCGAAAACAACCCAAAGAATGAACCAAACAATTCAGCCCCGACTATTGTGCATGTTATCTATATACACACACCCGCACACAAATACACATAGACACATACACGCATTCACACAACCAATCGTGCGTTTTTTTTAATAGTGTTCAATGTTCGATTCGATTCCCTTCAAGAAAGCAACCAATTTAGATTTTAGTGCATATTCTCGTTTATAGCGTGTTTGATAACGATTCCCAAGTCTCCTCCTGAATCTTTTATGTTGCCCAGTTATCGACTTATCTTATTTGTATCACTGCACGTTTATCCTGTTAACTGTTAACTTAAAACAATAATTTGTAATCAATTTGGTTTTGCATTTTCGTTTTGTAGACGTACCGGCGGCATTGGCCTCAGCTCCTCCCGGCTCACGGGCACACCATCGTCCAAGCGCGGAGGCGGCGGCGGGGGCGGCGGCGACGACAGCTCATCGGTGCAGGATGAATCATTAGATGGCGAGGATTCAGGCAATTGACGCGTTAATTATTAATACAAAAACAAAACAAAAAAAACACATAAAAAACCAACAAAAAAAAGGAAATAAACGATTATATTTTAATGTTTCTTTTATATAATTTCTCTGTTATTTTTTATATAAACTATTATTCTTAATTAAAAACTTAAAAACAACAAACGCAAAACAAAATAATTATACAACATAAAAACAAACTACAACAAATACGCGTATTAACTTTCCAAACAACTTCCCCCCAAAACAAAATAAATAAAAACAAAGCAAGCAATATACACAAGCGATTTCGCAATCGCAGTACATTAATAAATACATGCATTTAATAACTAAAGGTTTATAAAACAATCAAATGTTGAACAAGCAACTAATATACGAATTTCGTTTTGTTTACAAACAATAAATATTTGCTATAACAAATTAAGTTGTTGCAATGCCTTTTTTGAATTGACGCGGGAAATAATTAGGCTGTGCTGGCAATACTGTACCAGTGTGCCCGTATTTAAGTGCTTGCTGCTTATCGATAAATAAGGGCCTGTACTATGCAGCTTTTGTCAGCGAACCAATTTCAAATGAAGCGTTGAATTTGTAATATATTTTTTAATAAATTTAAATTTGTTGTTTATAAGAGATCCTGGATATCCTCGAATTCTTGTCCAAAGTGAATATTCGATTGGATTACAAGGACAGTGTTTGTTTTTTATTTGATATACTAACTATTTATTGAACATTTGTTGGATTTTTTATACATATATTACATATATACAATTTGATAACTACAGCTTTTGTTCTACGCTAATAATATCCTATTCTAAGTGGTGACAAATTCGAAAAATCTCTTAATGTTTTTTTTTATGTAAGGCACACAATCTCGGCTATCTGCCCACACAATCCCCATTTGTGCAGCCGTTGCCCCCGCCCAATACCCCCTAACCCCCCTTAATTGCTAATGGCATTTCGACTCCACCACATGAGCATGAGCATTACCTAACGGTGCAGCAAGACCTGGACAACAACAACACTGCCGTTGGCCGGGCTAGCGAGCGCCTCCAGCTCGGCAGAGGATTTGCTCTGCTCCATCTGCTGCTCCTCGCGCTTGCTGTTCAAGTAGTAAATGCTGGCCACGATCAGGCTAAAGGTGGTCACGGAGACCAGCAGGGTTCCGTATTTGAGCGCCAGCTGAATAGCATCCAGACCAAAAGTGCTGATGTAGAGCGTGCGGAGCACTTCGTCGTTGAAATCGCCAGCGGTGATCTCAATCCAAATCAGTGGCAAGATGGTGGCATTTTCAATGCGTTTCCCTTGATCTGCAACAGAGCGCATTGTGAGGATATGAATTGTGGCATGGATTGAACATCACTTACTTCTGAGTAGCGGCGTCTTGTCCACCATTATGTTGATTTGAACGCGGGAGGCGCCGCTGATGGGGAAACCGAAACGCGGATGAATGTCGGCATAGGTCTGATGCAGATCAGCGTCCGGTTTGATGCCCTCAAAGTCCTTGTAGAGAACGGGATCACCGGAGAAGAAGTGCGGAAACGAGGGAAAGATGGGCGAATCATTGTAGCACTTGGTGGCATTAATCACTCCGCTAGGCAGGCAGCGATCCGTGTTCCTGCAGAAACACTCATTGGCCGGATTCTGGGAGGGATGCGCAAAGACGTCGAGCGGCGTGCGATAGCGCAGCACATCAATATCGTTGTAGATGGTCGCCTCCTTCTCGAAGTGCAGCGGCACCTTGCGGCACAGCACCTGCAGGAAGACATGGACCGTGTTGCGTCCCTGCAGCATGTTTGGCGAGAACATGGACGGTTCGCTGCCATCGATGCGATTGCACTCGTCGCCCTCCCAGAAGTCCAGCTGGGGCATCCCATTGAATTGCGTAACAATGCTGAACTTGGAGATGTCATCCTCGCCGGTGTTCAGCTGCAGTGAATCCACGCTGGTGCCGTTGCGCTGCAGTTGGGAGAAGCAAAGCGGAGGAACAGATTAGGCACAGTTGCTCTTTGGCGTTTTGGTTATTTGGTTGTCTCACCGATCTTAGAAGTCCGAAGTGCGTCACATTGCCGCCGCCGCCGAGCGATTCCAGGCTGATGATATTGTCCCGATAGCCCCAAAGGTACTCGTAGGCGGTCAATCGCTTGAACAGAGGCTCAGCGAACACGCCCAAGCTCATCGTGACCATCAAACGCTTTAATGAGGGCATTCGCTTCACGTGCACAGCAGCCGACAGCAGCGGCACATTCGGCACTAGGATCACATCATCCTCTCGCAGCGCCGACTTCTCCGGCAGAAATTTGTACGATTTTTTGTCCTGCAAATAGAATTGGTTTTAGTTAAGCTGATCCCAAACTTCAATTGCTGGTGCTGTTGCTCACCCTGAAGGTAACAGTGTGATTTTTGTTGAATGACACTTGATCCTTGACCGTGTGCTCCTGATAGGTGAGTGGACCCAAATCCACCACGTGCATCTTATCCGCTCGCCCGGCCAGATAGTCTTCAATATTCGTATAATTGAAAATGTGCGCGTTGAGCAGAGTATCATATTTGGAATCTGGTTGCAGCCAGCTTTTGGCTGTCTCCGAATCCTCGGCGAGTATTAGATTCTGCAAAAAGTATCGAGTAAATTGTAACAAGTAGAATGTTTAAATTAACAGTAATATATAACTTAAGCGAATGAAAGGTGTGCAATTAAAAGAAGCGGCCAAAGTCAAACGATTTAAGAGTACAACAAGTTAATTTAATAACGTGTAATAAGTAATAAGTGGCTAAATAAGAACGCTTCGGTTTACTCACCTTGAGCATGGTGTTATTATAATATTCCGTGAACCACATTACAAAGAACCCAGTCACGCTTATCACAAACAGCAAAAACATGACGCCCAACACTGGAAAGGTCGAAAGTGGGTTAAACTGAGCGAGCTCTGTGAAAATATTTACAGCTGTACGCACTTATCAGTGTACCAATATCCTTGGACGTCAGATTGCGCAGGCCCAGCGAGTCCAATATCATGTCCAGCACGGTCAGCTTCTCGGGGCTGCCGCTGCTGCTGCTGGTGTACCCAAAAGCCGAGTTCAAAGTATTCGACTTTGATTTGTTTTGTACTGTGCGATCCTCGGTGGCATTCGTCTGTGGCTGTGCCACATCGTTGTCAGTGGCATGCGACATTGTTGCTGGGTGTGTGTGCGGGTGAGTATTTAACTGTAAAATTATGCAAATTCAAATTTATAATTTGTAACTGCACAATTTGTATGAAATTCTAAGTTTAGCATTTATCTGTTGTTTTTTTTTGGTTTTCTGTAACACGTGTATTGAAATCAGCACTTATGTATATCTATATACATATATATTCAAATTCGCACACGTGGTATATGCCACCTTGTCTTATCACAAATCTCAGTTGTTGTCTGTCAGGGTTCTTGGTTCATTGAACACATAATGAACACTTTAGGTTTCCCATTCATAAGCTCGCCAGGCTCGCTCCGATACCTACGTTCTATATAAAATGTGAATATATATATTTAATCAAATATATGTATATATATATATATAAATAGATGATTCTGGAGCGATCCACCGCTTAGGCTGCTTTTAGCCAGCCGCTCGTCGAACGGCTTGTCTGACAACTAATCTGAGTTTTGAAATTTTCACAAAGCTACGCGTGCTATACTCAAATCAAAGTACAACAATGTTCTTCGGTGTATGTGTGTATGTGTGTATTTTCATATAGATGTACCACATACATATATTGACTATATATGTATTTTTATTTGCGATACTCTTATCAGCGACTGTTCGTACATGCGAGAAGGCTTCAATTCATAAAGAAAATATTAAACGAGTACATTTAATAAAATACGTATTATGAACTAGTATATACATTTAGTTCATGTACTTATTATGTACGGAATTTGGTGCTAAATAAACTAAAATACCAATTATTATATGTATAAAAATATTTTAAAAATGACAAACATAATTCGGAAGAAATTTTTTACATCATTTTTTGAATAGCCAGTTTGCAAGTTTTTTTTAAAAATGATGTAAAAAACGAAGAAAATAAAAACTTAAAAATTTGATTGCATACTTCCGAGCTAAAAAACTTAGCAAGGCAAGTTTTATGAAAATAACAGGCGAACAGAATCGTCATCAGATCGACAAAAAAAAATATAAAAAATAGGCAAAATTTCATTGCATTAATTTTTATACATATATACATTTTTGTTTTCCGATGTGCAATATTCCTGATGCAAAAGTTAGATAAAATACTAGGCGAACAGAGTGTCAGAAAGTCGACAAAAAATTAAATAAATAATATACGATATACATTCGGTTTAACAGCTTGTAGATAAATAAGGAGGGGAGGCGAGGCAGCTGAAAAAACATGCACATTACTTGGCGGTATCTTGCGCATTATGCAAGAAATCTACAAAGCTAATTTGCATTGGCTGTATAACAAAAACTTCACTGAATTTGGCCATTAAAGGGGCGTGTGGAATATAACATTATCTTCCCGAAAATAAATAAAGTTCACTTTCTCCAGGTATAATATTAATTTTCAATGGCTACAAGGTATAATGTTTTTTAGTTAAGATTATTGTAAAGTTCCAATGTAAACATGCCCATCGATTTTAATATATATGTACTTACAGCTGTGTTCATTAAAATAGCAGTGCAACAGAAGGTCACATATAAAGTTGTTTTTTTACCATAATCCTTTTCTTAGGATATCTAATGCACATTGAATTTGTAAAATGGAATATAAAGAAGAGAAAACACAAAAGTCCCGTTAGATTTGCAATTTTTTTTGTGCTTTTTTGATATTTTTGCGTATTTCTGCCAATTTTTGGCTGTTCATTAAAATAGCAGTTTTTGATCTTCTTCGACAAAAAGTCACGAAAAAATTTGTAAATTTGTAAAAAGTAAGCTTAATTAAGTTGATTATTATAATTTAAGTAACAATACACTAAAACAATGCAAAAATTTTAATTTAAGTGGGTAAAGGAACTCACTGCTCCAAGGGAAAAAGGCAATTGATTGTTGAGCTCAGTAAGGAGGGGAAAAAGGATAAAGGAGGGGAATGAAATAGAGAGTCTTTTAAAATGTTTCGCCAAGATGATATGCAATGCCATAAATCATAAACAGAAGCCCAAAAAACGTGGTGCCATACGTAAAACTTCAAATTTAGAGGACCCACGCATAGTGCGCTTCAGCAAAGCTAATCCTTTTGCATCCTCCAGGGATATAAGAACGGAGCTGAAGTTGGGAATCAGCGACGTAAACATTCGACGTCGATTACAAAATCAGAATTTGCATGCGCGAAGCCCACGAAAGCTGCCACTTTTAAATTAAAGACATATCAAAACCCGGGTTGAGTTTGTCAAAAGTCATTTGAACTGGCCAAAGGATAAATGGCGTAATATCCTTTGGACAGATGAGTCCAAACTGGTCTTGTTTGATGGAATAGGTTCTAGACAGTGTGTCTGTCGACCTCCAATCACAGATTTTCTTCCAAATTACACTGTCAAGACAGTTAAGCACGGTGGCTCTAAAATTTTGGTATGGGCCTTTTTTTCATAGAGCGGTATGGGCCCAATACATATGATCGAGGGGACCATAGACCAAAATGTGTACGTGAATATATTAAGGAACATTATGCTGTCATATGCCAGTTGGAATATGCCCTTAAAATGGACATTCGAACAGGATAACGAACGAAAACACACCAGAAAACGGGCTTAAAATTGGCTAAGCCAAGAAAGGATCGACTTAATGGCATGGCCAGCTCAGTCCTCAGACCTTAACCCCTTAGAAAACTTATGGGGAGACGTCAACCGTTTGTTTCAAAACGATCCCTGACCTCTAAGCCGCATCTTTAGAAGGTTGTTTAGGAGGCATGGGCGCAAATTCCTCTTAAGCGTTTTCAGGACTTGGTCGACTCCTACCACGTAGGTGCAGGGCTGTAATAGCCCAAAATGGATATAAAACTTAATATTAGGACATAACCAAACTATTATTTATGAGTTTTGAGTTTGTAAATGTGTTATATTGAATTCTCTGATGTTTTTTGTAAAAACTGCTATTTTACTGAACAGCACATTTTATAGCTTTTTTTCTATTATTCATCCTAATTTAAAAAATATTGAATAAATGAAAAAGGAAATATTGTTAAGTTAAGTGAAAATAACTATATTTCACACTTTAAAAAAAATTTTGTTCCATAGTAGTCTTTATATTAGGATTTATCAATCTTTAAAGTGCAGGTCATCTGCACTGCTATTTTAATGAACACAGCTGTATGTTTGCATGTATTTGCTAACACTGCTGAAAAACGTTTCAACAGTTTGATAAGATTTTGCAGCGCAACTGCTGCTCGTTCTAATTAAAATTTAAAATTTTCCAATACACTGAACTATTATCAGAGTAACCGCACTGAAATTGTGGGCATGGAACAAAAAGTTGATAGGGTTAATGTTTTACATATTTTCTGTAAACATTTTACAAATATGCATATGTGTACATACATTTATTTCATTTGTTGTTTAAAACATGTTTGAATTTAACGATAATGTGCTCACAGACTCAAACAGTAACAAACATACGTACGTGTGCGGGCGTTAAAAGCTTTGAAAGTTGCACTGCTGTTGTTGTTGCTGCTGCTGCTGCTGATGTCCCACTGGCCGACGAAATTTAGTTTGCGCTGAAACGCTCTCTCAGTGCCATTGACTGATAACACAATGACACGACCACGGAAGATGCCACCAACTGTGCGAGAGCACGAGAGCGAGAGATCAGATACAAGAGCGAGAGATCAGATACAAGATGTTGGCCTGCACTTGAAAAATCTATGCAAAGGGAAAGCTTATCGCGCACTCAGCTCAGCTGTTCGCGACAGCGCAACAAATTGGAAACGGAACACGCGTACACAAACACGAATTGCACTCGCGCTCTCCGCGCTGCCACGCTCTCGCACAGTTCGGTTTCTCGCTTGCACCCGCTGCTCGTGTGTGCCTTGGCGCTCTCGCTTTGACATGCACTTTTCAAGACGCCGCCAAACATTTGGCGTCAATTAATAATTTGTCGCTATTTACGCTGAATGCGCACAAAATGTGTAGTCCAAAATTATAAAGCTTATTATTTGTTGCTGTTCCACTGATTGTTGTGGTTGTGTAAGTGTGTGTGTTGTGTGTGTTTTTGTTATTTTTTTTTCAATTCGCCGCGCCGCACTCTACATTACTTCGATTTGGATGCTTGTGCGTTCATCTGCCGTGCTGTTGTTTTTGTTATTGCTCCATTCTTTGCCTGCTGTAATGTGCTGTGTTGCCTTGCGTTCGTTCGCGTTCTTTGTTTCTGCACTTGCTTCTTTGTTTTGTCGTTATTCCGTTCTGACTGCTGATCGCTCGCCACTGTTTGTTGTTGTTGCTCTGTTATTATTTCTTTCATATACGACAAGCTGGTTTTCCGTATGACTTGTTACATATTTGCTTCAGTTATTGTTATTGTTATTGCTTTTGTCTTTTTATTTCACTTTGCACTCGCTGCCTGGCTCATTTTTTCCATCCGATTGAGGTGAGCGCAACAATTAATTGGCCACTCGGCTGCCAACTTGGCACAACTAAATGGGTGAACCGATATTCGACCAGGCCCCCGACATAAACGGATTATGCTCAGCGGATAACGCTGCGATCCCACGCACTATCAATTTGAACACCGCCGTACGATTAGATTTCGTTGTTGTTATTATTATTTATATGGCTGGCGCTGTCGCTGTCGCTGGCACTGCTGTTGCTCTGCTGGATTTGATTGTGTTCGAATTTCGAATTCGGGATACAGTTACTCACTGGGAATGCTGCGTTGCGTTCTGCCCACGAAACAAGTTATTACTACGACGCGCGCAACGCATTCGCTGTTCGCTGGTGCCTTGCTGCCTGCGCAGTCTCTGTCGCTGCCTGCGTCGTGACGCTGCATTCGACTGCGTTCTGTTTTTGATAAGCGCACGAAGACGATCGCGGCCGGCAGAGCAGCTAGCAGCGCGAAGCTCGCAGCTATGATTACAGATTGTTGACTGTCTTCGCTGTCGATGTTCTTGTTTACGTATCGGGATCTCTTGTTTTTTGACGTAGCAAATACATACGTACATACTAGTATGTCTGTGTGTGTGAGTGCTTTCGTTTCGTACATACGAACAACGGACACAAAGTGCAAATTTAATCGCTGCCAAACAAAGAATTCGCACAACGCACACTCATAAACCACTTTAGATGAGTATCTATATAGGAATAGCCATAGCATCCCCAACGCTGCTGCTTAGACGCGAGTGCTTGTTTCGTTATTATCGCATCACTTTTGTTATTGTGCTTTGAGCGTGTGCTACATTTACATAACGGCGGTCGAAGTCGAAGATGTGCACTGCAAGAAAACGCGTAAGGCGTGAGCTTTGGAAAGCTGCAAGCTCGATCTTTGGTGGATAATTTTCATGCAGGTTTGTTTCATATTAATTTTTAAGTGATATTTATCATTTATAACATAATTCCTACTCCTTATCAATATCAATTTTTGTTTCAAATATCCAAAGCTTACATTTTCGTAAACATTATTTTTTTCAGGGTTGTGGTAGTTTTTTAGTTAAATTCGATTCAATTTTCGGTTTGTAGCAAACAAAAAACTAAGTTTGAACAGGTTTCATTTAAAAGCGGGTTTTTTGTCTTGATATTTATTATATACGCAGCAAATGCGGCTTATCTTTGGTTAAATTGAATACTTTAAAATGAAACTCAAATAATGCTAGTTTCCTTACTTCTTTAATTTTAGAACAGACATTCGCTTAATACAATTAGCGCAATGAAATAAAAACAAGTCTCGTTAAAAGTGAAATTGCGCCTTAGTTGGTTTTTTGTACTACCACCCTCCTCCTCCCCGCACATCCACTGGATAAATAAGCTTCGTAGTTTTCTCTGTCAATTAACAACTTTGTACTGTGAAGCCGCAGCACAATTTCTCGTTGTGTACTCAAGGTGCAGTACACTTGACAAATATTGAATCTGTTGTCGCCTTGTTTACGCACTCTTTGTCTTCCAGCTTTCCTATAATAGATGCGAAGATAAATGAAGTATCTGAGGTATATATTTAGATGTGCATTATTATCCGATTCCACACGCATTTTTGTATTGCCAGGGTAGATTTATATATATATATATATGTACATAAACATGTACTTAAAAAAGAGCTGTAAAATAGCTGATAAATGTACGAGTCGAGTTATTGAACCCAATTCAAGTGTACATTCTGTTTATCAGTTTAGTCAAGAGTTTATATTAATCGCGCATTTAAAATGCGTACATATTTTTTTCACCCCGCAACCTTCTCTCTTACCTCCTGCGTAGTCAGCGAAGCTTGAAAGTGGGCTATTTGTTTGCTTAATACCCTATATAATTAGCTTAATTAGTGTAAAAGCTTCCTCTTTTACACTTGGAATAAAAAATAAGTAAAGAATTTATACATTACTGATTATAGGGTATTAAAAAACGTATTAAAGAGTGTTTTATAGTCGCTAAATAAATGCTTGCTAAAAGTATTTATTTATTATTTGCCACATATAGCAAAATCATCCAAGCAAACGATAGCCTTTTTGAACTTTGTTCACTGCTCTGAAATGATTAAGCTGACGACCAGGCTGATGAATATTTCAATAATGAAATGTTTTCGTGCGCCTAATAGGTATTCAATAAATAGCTAAGGGGCCTTCACAGATCTGTCAAACTATTGAACAATTATATATACATATATATAAATGCACTCGGCGAAAATCGACAACCTTGAATTAAGTACAAACTACTTATTACAACAATTATCGTAGTTAAATTTAAGTATATTTCTATCTGAATGTATCTGCACATATATTTATCTATAATATATATTTCATTTGTTTACACTTCCAATTCGATTGGATTTGCGATTTATTATACGCCGACATTTTGGGCAAATAAAATGCAATTTTACGAAATTTTGAAATGTATTTAAGTCAGTTTGTCTGAGACAGCTTAAGTGTCGAGTGCTGAGTTACTGTGGAAATACCCTGGTGATGAATGGCGTCGAGGCTTTTAGCTGTTATCACAGCGGCGAGCTGGCTCTGTGACCTACGTCAATTGTCGTCAGTTCGCGGAGACAAAACAGCCAGAGTTCTCCCCTAATCGCTATCGGTAAATACCCATTGCATTTTATTTCCTATATTGCTCACTTCCAAGTACCGCTATTCAAGCTCTTATCAGTCTGAAACACTAGGTACTTGCTCATTGGAAAGGCACTTTAAATTGTTTCCAAATGTGTGAGAGAGCAAGAGAGAGACAGTCTGTAGATAGCCAGGGTTCAAGTGCCAAAAATAGTCTCAAAGTCTTTATAAATATTCAAAAACATACAGAAATTCAAAATTCTTGTGTAAATTGAAAACAAAGTTGGTATGATTCATAATGCAATTTTTTAACATTCTGCTTCGTAAGTTCAAATCTGACTTTAATTCAATGTGGGCAATTGATAGCACGCAGGTCTATTACACTAGCCTATTATACACTTCCCAATCGGGTATTCCAATTTTGTCACTTAGGTGCGATCTGTAATGCGAATGAGTTAGAATTTTATTCAGCTGTCCGATTGTATCTCTTCTTAAGGATATTTTCAGTTTACACTGAGACATTTTATAAATCTGACAGTTTCAAAATATTTTTGTTTTTTATTTATTAAAAGTAATAAGTAATAATCAGAACAACAAAATAATAAGAGTCGTCACACTTAAATTGAGTTAAACTTTTCTTTAAATTAAGAGCTACATTCTGGGAATTTTTAAATAAAAAAAATTATTTTTTTTTAAAATTATTTTGTTTCACGTTGTCTCGCTGTTAATTAAAGTTTAGATAGACTTTAACAGATTATTTACACTAAATGTTCATATAATGAGTTAATATTTTAATTTTATTGAAAATGTTTTGCAGAATTTTATATTATATTTATTTTGTCTAAATGATATAGCTTAAAGTATAGAAAACTAAAAAATATTCGCTTTTTGTATGAAAAAACGTTGTTGTTTCTTGAGAATCTATTAAAATCAAAGTAATACTAATTTCAGTTTTAAATGTTTTTCTTCCTATCTGAAAATTTTTAATCTAGAAATTAAATGCAATTAAATTGCATAATTTGCTGAATTTATATAAACTAACCAAATTCAAATTATAACATTTAATTAGCGCATTTTTAGGGTATTTAGTCTTTGGCTTGTCAAAGTTGATGTGTGTTGTTGTCTTTAATATTTATGAGATCGTTAAAACAAACGGGCTATTTTGTGTGCCAGTTTACATAAACAGAAAGGTCGCCTGCAACCCGGTTAGCCTTATTGGCTGGCAAAGTCGTAACGCGCATAGAGTTGGGGCATTTGTGGTTTGTCGTCGTGTCATCGATGTAGTTCAAGGTGCTAATTAACCTTGCTGTAAGTGTAACACAGTCAGCTGATTTTTAAAAAAAACCTTCCTATAAAGTTTCTGGAAATAACTGGGGAAAAAAGTTGAAATATGTTTTCTTCATACACAATTTGCAATGCAAAACTCTGCGTAGTTCTCGAAAGAGTGGTTCTACCTCGGTTTTAATGAGTTAATATGAATTTCCCATTAGTTCACTTGGGCAAACACTTCGGTTATAAGTAAGTACAGTACAGTACAGTGTGCTGTGTACACAAACGATTTCCTCTACGCGTATTTCCAGCCCAACTGCAAATGCAAATGCAACAAGTTGTTTTTTTTTTATTTTTTTTTCATGGCGAATTGCAAATTGCAGCTGGCTGCGTGTTATTTTCACAACAAATTTGCATATCGATTTTTCATATTTATGTTAAGTATACGCCCAGAAAACCAAAAAAATGCTTAAAGATACCGATTCTAGTGCAAAGATGTCGCAAAATTAACAACGACAAAAACAAGTTAAAAACAACCTTGCGCAATGGCGAGGGTTGTGTCAAGTTGGCCAGCAGACACCCAAAACAACAACAACAAGAACAACAAAATGTTTATTTTTGTAACTAGTTGCTGCCGCATAAATTCTTAGAGTTGTTGCCGCTGTTGTTGTTTTAGTTGCTGTTGTCTGTTTCGCAAAACAACAACAAATCTGAGTCATTTACTTGTTTTCGGGCATAATCATTGGCGTGTGTATGTGGAAATCAAAGATATGTTTGTTGTCGTTGTTGCACGTTTTCGAATCGACAGCATTAAATGAAACGATACGAAACGAAAGACTTCAATGCAAGCAACAAACTTGTTTTTATCAGCACATGAAAAAAGCTGCGACCAGCCACAACACAAAATCCAAATAGCAACAGCAGCAGCAGCCAGTTGTATTAACAGCAACAACAACAACAACAACAATCATGCACGACAACGGCACTCAACGAAGCTTTTATCAGCTGCATTGGGAAGCAAAAGCTTTCACGCTGCACTCCACCCAACGCAACGAGCACTGAGCAGCGAGCAAAGCGAGCAGCAAAGCTTACTCTCGCTTTTGACGCCGACGTCGCTGACCGCTTACGTTTTACCTGTTTATCTGGTTTGAATATAACTCTATATATATGTATGTGTTTTTTTTGTTGTCGCAATTCAAGCTGAGCTTGAGCTTTTGTGACTGCGATTGGGTCTGCTGGCGCTGGCAGTGGCGCTGCCTAAACATCTTTCGTTGTGCGCGCATTTCAAGTCTTCAGTTACTTAGCGGCTTTGCCAGTGTTCAAGTCGTTGCCGTTGCCGTTTGCCGTTGCCGGGTGCGTTATAAACGTATTTTAAAGCCAAGAATCTTGATTGCACATAAAAACACAAAACGAGCCGACTCGTGCTCTATGTGTGTATATTGTGTATGTGTGTGTGTGTTTGTGTGCATGTGTGTTAATTTTACTATTTTGAAATGCCTGCGGTTGCCTGGCAAGTAAATGTTGCTGCTGCTGCTGCTGTTGTTGTTGTGGTTGTATTTTTTGCCGTTTGCCTTTTGGCTGTGTCTTTCACAAAATCGAAGCAGGCAACAAGTGTACTTACACTTGCCCACTGTGCACGGTAGTAGCATTCCAAAAGGCGCTGTCGCAGTAAAAGTTGCAAGCTGGCCAAGATTCAAATGATATGCCACATCGATATATATGTATGTACCAATCTATATATATATATAGCGAAGACAACGCTGGCGCAAGACCTTGCCAGTAGGCCCAGCCAAATGAAACCAAATGAACATGCCTATTGACTTTAACAGCGCTGCCAAAGCGGAAAATCATTAAGATACATGTGTATCTATGTATCTATGTATCTATGTGTAGCCACTGCTGAGCGTGTGTCTGTCGGTCTGTCTGTTTGTACGTGCATAGTTTATATGATTACTTATGTGGAAAAAGTGAAATTTCGCTGTTGACGCCACGAAGAAGCAGCCACTCAAAACGAAATAAAAGCTAAACATCAAAATCAAAGTGAAGCGCGCTCAACATTCGCTTTAAAATAAATAAATACACGAACTCTGCCCAAAGCGCTGACCACATAACCACCACCAGCAGCAGCGGCTTTGAAAATATCCATTTTAATCAGAAAGCCAAAAAAAAAAGCAGCGACTGAGAAAGAGAGGGGTATACAGCGCGTGTTCATCCGGCAAAGTAAAAGCCCTTTGCAGAGCGCCGTTTAAGTGATTCATTTTACAAATATTGCGTGCGATGCGCGACAATTGTCGCGCTTTGTCCGCCAAACAAAAAATGAAATAACCAAAAAAAAGCATAAAAATAAATGAACCACATGTTGCCGCAACTGAAAACTGACCTACTGCCAAGATGGAACTGGAGTTGTCGCAGCGATTTGCCATAGACACCATTGTTCCGAAAATAAAAGCAACAATTTAAAATCACTTTATGGTACATATTATCAAATGCAACAAAAACAATAGCAGAAGCGAGCCAAAACGAGAAAAAAGGGGTTAAAATAAAAAAAAAAACAAAAATTGTCAACAGCTACGCTGCTGGCTCGTCGCTCACTTTTTGGCCGGGCCAGTGTCAGCGGCAACAACAACAACGTTGCTTTTCAAAAATTGGGTCAGGGTAATTGTTTGCACTAAGTAGCTGCTGCTGCTGCTACTGTTGTTGTGTTTGTGCAACATTTTAAACGCAGTGAAATTATGCTGCAAGTGGCCAGAGTATTGACGGATACACACACACACACACACACATTTAAAGACTCCACTTTCAGTTCAATGCAATTCTCACAGGCAGCATTTAGTGGCTCCGTCTTGTTGGTTATTCGCTGCCTCACTCAGCACTTTTTTCCATTTAGAAAGTAAGTTTCTATTGAAGTCGGGTTCTGCTTTAGCGCAATTTCACGCTAAACGCCCAACAGCAGTTGTCAATTAAAAAACAGCAGCAGCAACAACAACAACAATTAATAATAAACAAAAAAAAACACAGCCGCTAATAAGGCAGAGTGTTAAGTTGCTTACATCAGTGGCTAATTACAACAACAACAAAATTAAAAAAACAAACAAAAACTGAAATTTGTTTTTAAAATGCGTCTGTAGAAAGTTCGATTCTCAAGCAGAGAGATTCTTTTGCAAATTCTAAACATTATTCGTTGCCTATCTTAAGGCGCAGCGCGAAAAATATTTTCAAATTTCGCAAGTTCTTTATCATTATGTTATTTAAATTATTTTGACAAGCAAATGATTTAAGTTCAAAAGCGAAACTTGTTGATTAATAATTGATTAAAGATCAAAGTTAACATGTATTTGTTTAAATATAGTAAAAGCTAAGGTAAAAATGTCAGCTAATTTAGCTGTCACCATTTTTAGTGTCAATCTTGTTCTTACTATTCTAAGCAAAATGCTCTCCGATGACTAAAAATAAGTTTAAAAGAAAAATCCTAAAAGCAAAATTTTTCTTTATTTTTAATTTACAAAATTTTTAAGAAGTTTTGTGAAATCTTTATCAGCACGGGGCTGTATTTTGCATTACAACAGTTGGTTATCGCATCGGGTTATGCAACACCTGTTGCCTTATGTTATGCGTTTGTACGCATCTAAACTTTCACAATGCTCAGGTATTTGAGGAATGAGAATTTGCTCAGGTAAACTTGTATAAACATTGAATGCGATTCCATAGAATTTCATTCGTTACACTTGGTTGGGCAATTTGATAATGGTCATCATCATTTTTCAATTTCTAATCGAAGCTGCTAAAAGCACACACACACACACACACACACACACACAAGTTGTGAATTGCAATTTATTTGTGTAAATACGCAAATGATATGAGCAATTTTAGCTGAAATTGGCATTCAATGAACTGGCAGCGCAGCGCGCATGCCAGCTAAAATTGTGGCCAGTGCCATTTTGGCATTCAGTGGCCAAAGCACTTTGTTGCCTGATTTATGGCCCACATACAAAGCTGGCTCAATGAGCGAGGCACCCAAATGCCAAAAAATGATTATGAACAGAATGTCGCCAAAAGCGCACAAAAAATAATAATTATTAGTTAATTACTATTCAATACGCATGCGCCAAACGCGCACAGGTGGAGGTGGCCGAAACATTGCCTTCAATAACTGTATGCGCGAGTATTTGAGTATCTGAGCCGATTTTATAATTTGATATCTAACAGCGGGGCGACCTTCAGAGCCAACTAAACTCGGTGAAATACGCAAACAGACCCATCTCGGTGTGTGTGTGCGTGTGTGTGTGTGTGTGTGTGTGTGTGGTTCAAAGTACAAAAGTTAAACAGGCAGCTTAAATCAAGTTTATTGACTGCCAAATACCCTAACACAACTTTAACTAGCTCTAAAACAAACTCTTAATTACTTAATAAGCTGATAGCCGTAAAATTCCCCCTATTTGACTCAACTGCTTTTAAGCTGGGCTTATACCCGACTATAAATACCCTTTACTGCACTTTAAGATACTCTCTGCAAATTTACAATTTTTGTTTATATTTTCTATCGACTGTTAGATACCTTCTACAACTTTAGCCAACTTCTCTTTCACTTACTAGACTGTTAAGTACCCTATTCAAATTTTTGCTTACTTCACCTATTAACCTATTAAGTTCAAGGCTGTAAGAGCTGTATCTCTAGCATATACTAGACTATTCGATATATTAACCCTTTACCATTCACAAATATTCGCTTAATACTATAAAAGAAAAAAACCCTAGCTAAAAGAAAACGTTAACTTATGGCTTAGTCGTTGAGTATTTCCGTGACATGGTCAAGTGCTGTTTAACCGCAAATAAACACAAACTGGCCGACACGCAGATATGCGTTTTCTCAAAGCGTAACTGAAACGTGCCTATAAGCCAATTGCCAAGCACTTGGCCATAAAAACCAACCAACACACCAGCCAATCTGGCTATAGATACGTTAAGTCATGTATCTCAGATGCGTTATTATCATCATCTGTCTCAAGTTTGTCATGCTATCGGGCCTATAGACGCCACCTTGACGTGGCTAATAGCAACTTCTGCTTTACGCAGAGAAAAAATCTCTCGTTTTCTTTTTATTTCATTATCAACAACTGATCGGCACCTTGATATATTGACAAATTGACGCAGCGGCAATTAAATACCTTTTTGTTCTGTGAGCCAAGTTATCTATTGTTTCGTGCGGGGCGTGCAAATGGCAAATATATTCAGGTTTTTTAAATGTTTAATGGCGCCTTTGCCTGCAATTGTCAATAATAAACCATTTACAAAATAGAAATGATGGCCCAACAACAACAGCAACAACAACAACAGCAACAACAATCAGACCCTGGCCTCGGTCAAGGTGTTTGCCAAAATTAAAATAAAATTTTTTATTTTCAGTTTTGCTTTTTTTTACATTTTTAAATAAAGCTCGTGTTTCGAGCCTGGCTATTAAGACGCTCAACGTTTTGGCAATAGCATTTATATGTTTTTTTTTTGGTTTTGTTAATTGCTTGACGAGTCGCTGATGTTGTTTTGGTTGGAGTTTGAGCCGGAGGTTAAGCGGGGAGGGCCTGAACCGTGTCTATCCAGTCATGTTTTGGGCCCTGTTTGTAAGGGCGCCGACAGCTCATTGCCAACAAAAAGCACAGCGTTCAAGTCGAGCAATTAATTTCAAAACAGTGCAAATCGCTCTGGAAAACTTTTAAGAAAACAATACCGATTGAAGGCACCAAAAATTATGCTGACTGGCAAGGTTCTTAAGCTGAAAAGCAACAACAAAAACAAACCACGAAAACCGAAAATAACAGAAAGCATAACAAAAGATTGGTTGTCACATGGAGAGACAAAAGAGAGTTTTCAAAAGCGTCGCAGAAATCGTCTCTGATAAATTATTTTCAAGCAAGAATAACAACAACAACAGCAACAAAAACATAAACAAGAACACAAGGCCAGCTTGCCCAGAAACGTGTCTGGGCTTCAGTTTTGAGTTTGAGTTTTGAGTCTTAACAAGTTAAACTTGACTGCTTGACTTTAGCCTTAAGTATATGGAGAACCTATGGCATCCATAAAATAATACAAATCATAACGTTCATCAACATCATGATCATAATCATCATGATCATCAGAGTTGTAGAACTTTGCCCGGCACTCAACGTATCGCATGGCAATGAATGCATTCCTGTCGCTTGACTTTCATAAAATAGACCAGTTTACTATTATTAACTAAACGAGAATTGTTTTTAATCGTTATGTTATTTGCTTTTATAGTTGAGAACCAGAAGGCGTTTAACATTTGACATCCGCACAACGACAACAACAACATGAACGGACCCAAACACAAACTCTGCACCAAGCTATCCAGCACATATCTCCGAAAATGGTGTAAGTAGAGTATACAAATTAGGATATATGCTAAAATATAAAATTTAAATACAATTAGAATTAAGTTTAGAAGGTTAATTGAGGTCAGCAACATAAAAGGTTGTAATTTAAATAGCTTTAAAAAAACTAAGTAATTTATTATTTAATTTTTATTTTCTAGTTAAATATACTTAAGCCAATTAAATAAGTCAATAAACTTTTTAGGTGTTGTTACAATATAAATTCAGAGCAATTCTTTAAGAAAACTTTTGCATTGATTTTATTTTACACAATAGCACATTTTTTTGTATAAGAATCGAAAACCTTTTATATGTATTGTATTTAAATTCAATTGTTAGCTGACAAAGGCATTAATTGCAAAGAAATCAGACAAGGCCATGGATTATTCTTCATTGCCAAAAGGTCTCTGTACCTATATATAAATAGATATACAATTCAAAGAAATCGTAAAATCTTTAGCTGCTATTTATAAAAAAAACCCCACTTTATATTCGTTTTGTAATGTGATTAAAATGAAGCTTTAATTTAAATATAGTGAAATTAGAATAATAAAAAAACTTAAAGAATTCTAGTTAGTTCACAAAGTTTCAAATTTAATAATCATACTATTTGTATTATATATTCTTAATCAAGCTGGAGTTACGCTGAAATTATTTAAAAGTAGATAAAACGCAAAAGAAATTTTCATATATATTAGTCAATGCAGGTATTACTTATATAAGGATCCCGACTATTTCCGTATTCTATTGAAATCAAATTCAATTATTGCCGAGTCAATAGCTATGAAACACATGCCTATGACTGGTTATTCTGGTATTTGAATTTTGTATTCTAATTGATGCGATGGAAAGTGCCACATAGATATTTATTTGTATAGATACATACATATATGTAAACATTGCCGCGAAGATGGTTGTTTTTTTATTTATATATATTTTTTTGTTCTGTCAAGGTCTCTTACACACTTCCAGACAGCTATTCAGGCAGTCAGCCATATCGATATTTACCTGGCATCAACCTTTGTTTTCACACATTCTCGATGAATCATCGTTAAGTTTTATTGCGTTCCGAAGTTTCGTCAAGTTGGAATTTGAGCTCGATGCAGCTCTACAAAAGTTTCAATGGCAAGGATGATTATTATGGGGGCAAACTAGTTAGACTTCAACTGATAATTAATTTAGTTGAAGTTGCAATAAATGCATTGATAAGTCAACTTTCTGGAAAAACTAGCTAACTAGAATAGAAAATCATTGATTAATGCAATTATTCAATCAAGTGATTACTGGCTAATTGCAGCCAGTGTTATTGCGGAATTAATTTCGATTGTATAAGTCGAATTAATTAAGTGAACATCAGCTTAAGATTAAAAAATTAAAAAAAAAAAAAGTTAGCTTAGATGCGCTGCAAGCAGGGAGTATTTTATATTCGCTGTTTAAAAGATTAATTTCAATTTAAAATATTTTTTTATAGTATCAACATGTTAATCCCACTTTTCATTAGTATTACAAACTATTTAGCTATGTATGGCTAAAATGTAGAAGAGTATTGAATTATTATTTGAATTTACAAGCTGTCAATTTATGCTGAAAAATAAGACCTTCGTTTTACTTTATCACAACATGCGATTCAAACCCGCATCTTATTTGTTTTTCTTTTTTTTTTTTTAAGAGTTTTGTCATTTTACAACATATTTTAACAAGTTAGGTAACTTCAAAACTAGTTGAATAGTTTACGAAAAAAAAATTGGAATTAAATCAAAAACAAAGCAACTATTTTTTGACTTGAAATTAAATGACTCAAACACTAAACTACATAACATATCTGTAAATTTAAATATAAATTTAATTATGTAAATAAATTTAAATATTTTTTTAAATTTAGATATAGTTTCTAAAATTGTATATATTATGTATGTATGTATGTATTTATCGTATGTATTTAACGTTTGAGTAATTTAATTTCAAGTCAACAAATTATTATTTTTTCTTTGCTTGAATTCCAAATTTTTTTTTGCTAATAATACTTTAAGACAAAAAAAATTTAGAAAAAATATATTAAATATGATTTAATATAATAGTTCAAATTTTATACAAAGATAAAAAAAATACCACACTTGATTTTGATTCGTGATATCAAAGATATTTATATAGTAAGTGGCTTGTTAATCAGAACAAAAGATTGAGATTCAGATTCGGAAGGCGCGGCCTCTGAATGATGTATGAATTATTGCACTTCTGTTGTGATTCAGCGCTGCGGCGCATCAGTTAGTTTTTGATCTGAGATCGTATTACACCAATCAGCGCAGGTGGCCTTTGGATGGCCCATTGACTCGGGTTCAGGCGAACAAAATTACGTGCAATGGGTGCATTATTCGAGCCGTGTTTCCCAGCTGACTCACCTTGTCGGCTTTACTGGATATTGGCATAGAAACTGATCGAGTGATCGAGTGCAGCAGTTGCAGCAAATTGTTTAATTTGAATTTTAATTGAAGTTTTCTTAAAATCTGTTTTTGTGTTAATAACATTTCCAGGGATTACAATTGGAACTGGGGCAATTTTAATAATCGCCGGCATTGTGATATCCTGCGAGTTCTCTGTGATGGTCAATGCGATAATTGATCGGATGATCGCCCTGCGACCCGGCTCCAAGACATTCGACTGGTGGGCCAAGCCGCCGGTGGAGCCACGGATCAGTTTGTACATTTACAATGTGACAAATGCGGACGATTTCCTCAGCAATGGGTCCAAGGCCATTGTCGATGAGGTGGGACCCTATGTTTACAGGTGAGTGGTGCTCCCTTCAATCGCCCCCTTTCCCCCAGCTGAATGTAATCACGTCATTTGCAGCGAAACGTGGGAAAAAGTGAACATTGTGGAGAACGACAATGGAACGCTGAGCTACAATCTGCGCAAGATCTACCAGTTCCGCGAAGATCTGTCCGCGGGACCCGAAGACGATGTGGTGATCGTGCCGAACATACCGATGCTGAGCGCCACCTCGCAGAGCAAACATGCAGCCAGGTGAGTCACGATTTGCCAATTGCCCATCGCATTATTTAGGTTAAACTGGCGAACTTGTCCCACAGATTCCTGCGCTTGGCCATGGCCAGCATAATGGATATACTGAAGATCAAACCGTTTGTGCAAGTCTCCGTGGGTCAGCTGCTGTGGGGCTACGAGGATCCGCTGCTCAAGCTGGCCAAGGATGTGGTGCCCAAGGAGCAGAAGCTGCCGTATGAGGAGTTCGGTCTGCTCTATGGCAAGAACGGCACCTCGTCGGACCGGATCACCGTTTACACGGGCACCGATGACATCAATCATTATGGCATTATTGACAAGTTCAATGGCCGCACCCATTTGACGCACTGGACAACGGACAACTGTAATCGTCTGGATGGCACCGATGGCTCCATCTTCCCGCCGCACATCACCAAGGATCGCGTGCTGGAGGTGTACGACAAGGATCTGTGCCGCCTGCTGCCGCTGGTCTTCGACAAGGAGGTGACGACCTCGAACGAGGTGCCCGGCTATCGTTTCACGCCGCCCGAATGGGTCTTCGCCGATGTCGACAGCCATCCGGACAACATGTGCTACTGCCCGGCCGGCAAGCCGTCCTGCTCCCCCAACGGACTCTTCAACGTGTCGCTGTGCCAATACGGTAGGTTGGCTCCAGTTGCTCCTCTGATTCCGCTAATGCTGTCTTCTTCGATAGATTCCCCCATCATGCTGAGCTTCCCGCATTTCTATTTGGCCGATGACAGTCTGAGAACCCAAGTGGAAGGCATCTCGCCGCCGGATAAGGAACGTCATCAGTTCTTCTTCGATGTGCAGCCCGTAAGGATTGAATCAGAAAGATGTTGGCTAGCTTATCACTGATTTTCTGTTTTGTTCTTTTTTTATCCAGAAAATGGGCACCACTTTGCGGGTGCGCGGTCGCATCCAGATCAATTTGGCGGTCAGCCAGGTGTTCGATATTAAACAGGTGGCCAATTTCCCGGACATCATCTTTCCCATTTTGTGGTTCGAGGAGGGCATCGATTCACTGCCCGACAAGGTGACGAATCTGATGCGTTTCGCTGAAACGATCCCGCCCAAGATCCGTATCATTCTCATTGTGGTGCTGTGCGCCATTGGCGTCTTCCTGCTGCTGCTCTCCACATTCTGTTTGATACGCAACTCGCACAGGCAGAGCACGCTGCACTTGGAGGGCTCGAACTACCTGGCCACCGCACAGGTGGACATGAACAAGAAGCAGAACAAGGATGCCGATCCGAACAATGTGCGATATTGATTAGCGTTCGTTCGATCAACGTGGTTGTGTCTGTGTGTTGAATATTTTATTAAACCTTAGGGACGCTAAGGCGCGTTAGTGTTAAAATATGTTTTATTTACCTGGTAAACACGATGCGGATGCGGATGCGAATGCGGATGCATTGTGTAGTCTAGAACAAGTGGAGCTGGGAAGACTTATATGTATGTACTTATATTGTGTATTGTATGTATGTTAGGTCCTCGTTGTAAGTACCTATGTAAAGGTTATTGAAAATTTCGAGTGTGTATTAGCTAATAATAGTCTGTCAACGGTCGTGATCGCTATAAGTCTCAAATTTTTTGTTAATTTAAACCACTAGCTGGCCAAATTCTATGTCACTAAACAATCACAACAACAAAACAAAACAAAAAAAAATTGCAAAAACAGAAAAAAAGTCACAAGTTAACAAAAAAAAAATAAAATTAAATACACAATTACGAAAAATAATTTCACAAAAAAGATCTGTCAAGTTCCGTCCCTCATATAAATATGCTTGATTAGACCAAATTTTATGGACTGGCAAATTCCCCGATGCGAACTACAACAAACAAAATTATAATATAATATATATATAATATATAAATATGTGTGTATGTATATCGTATCGTATCTATATCTGTATAATGTATATGACTTTAATGTGTACAATAAATTACGCTATTATTTTAATTAGGCACATAAAAACAACTAAAAAACCAAGTCGCATTCTTCAATACGATTCGATATGGAATAAATTTGCTGTTAGGATTTCGGCCCCACCCTTTTTAGGGGCTTCTTAATGTTAGGGGCGTTGGTTAAGCTTTGCCAAAAAATCAATTATTGATTGCTGTTATTTTCTATATTCTACGCATATAAACGATAAGCTCTCCATTTTTTATAATCCATTTGGATACTTTACTATAATTATTTTATCTTTATTTCTGGACAACAACATTTTCAATAAATGGAAGCTGAATAATTTTTAATGCTTATTTTTATGTTTTGTACAGGGTTAAAAAACTTTCTCAAGGTATCATTAGGAATTTTAGACCTAATATAAGATATGCATAATTCGAAGTTTTCAAAAAGCTTAAAATTTTTTATGGAAGGATTGTTTTGTGATATATATTACCGGAAGCTGCCAAAATTCTGGTCATGATTTTTTTATTTAGATTGATTCTACATTTAAAATCAATGAAATTGTAAAAAAAAATTTTTAAAATTTTTGAAAAAGAATAACTACTCATCCCACACTCATCATTTTCGAAAAATTGTTTTTTAAAATTTCGAAAATTTCCACGCGTCGTCTGCTGCAACGCTAATCGCAAAAATATATATCTCGCAACATTTTAAAGCTATTCACCCCCGCATCGCTCAAATTACAAAATACCGAAAATTTTCCAAATAATATCAATGATAATTAAGAACGTGAACGAGTATAACGCTGTCGGTGAAGCCCGATTGCAGCGTTCTTATTTGTTTGTTATTCAATCGATTGACGGAAATAAACTTGATTCATCAATTTTCAAAAGGCAGCCCAGATTAAATAGATTATTATTCGATATAACTTACATTGGTTTAAGCTATTTAAAAATTATAAGTGTAATTGATGCAATATCGGATTTAATATATCATATATATCACATATGCTTCTTTTTAACAGATAAACAAATCAATTTTGCACAGGGTATTTGCTAGTCTAGATTTCTCAACAACTACTATTAAATTTTTACAGCTTTGTTTTAATTGATTTAATTAGTTAGTAATTCAAAGTTTAATGCCAGGTTAATATTTTGGCACTTGGAAAGTGCAAGAATTAACCTATTTCGATGCCATTCAGAGTTAGATGCGATTTCACACGTCAGACCGGATCTGAGGCGGTCACAGACGAAACCGAAGTGTCATTATGATCATTGCGATCGGCGGGACAGACAGAGCAGACAGCGCAGTGGAGGGCAAGTGCAATTCGCCGAGCTGGCCAAGCTGATAAGGTTCTCTGTCTGTGTCTGATAAGGCGGCGTCCAGTCGAGCAGCTGGCGCGATTTCACTCATTCACCGGAGGAAAATGAAAATCGGCTGATCTCGCTGATATGTGCACGTGATAACGTTGAACACGATGATAGCCATCAGCTGCACTCGGCTGCAGAGGACGCTTAAAAATCAACCAGGCCCAACCAGGTGCATTGATTGGGTGCAGATGCCCCGCGGTAGCAGCCCAATTAAAGTTAATCTGAAGAACTATAATATAAATTACGATTTGCGTAAATTCTATGCTCGGGTCAGAAGGCGGACGCCTTATCACTAGCCATTGCGACAGCAGTCAGCAGTCAACCGCCAGCAGAGCATGTTTGGCCGCTGCTGACGCTGATAGCCTTTCTGTTATTTCCATACCCTGTACAGATGAAATGATGTCAAGAGGGTGTAATAAAGGCTCAAACTGGGTCGATTTTATTTTGATATATTTTTATTGGCAATCTGAAAGCTATATATAAAAGCTATATTTCAAATTGTTTATATTTTGGCTATAAATTCTGTAAAAAATTCAGTAAAATTCAAAAAATAAATTATAGAATATTTAAATATATATTTTTTTTAAACAATTAAATATATATTTTTAAACAATTAAATATATATTTATTAAACAATTAAATAGAAATTTCAAAATTTTTGATCATGAAAAATTATAGTCGATAGTTTTTTTAAGCAGTAATCTCGAGCAATTATAAAATTTACGAAATCTTTGTAAATTAATTTTATTAATTATTATGCATACATATAGTGTGTTGTATTATCAATCAAGAAGATAAGAACAATCTGTGCAGCCTATAAAGTAAATATTTTGTATAAGGTTCAAAATAATTTTGACCTCGCAAGGGTATATCACTTTAAGTTAGGGTATATACTTCCAAATTCACGCAAAGCAAATTGTTTAAGTACTAACACTTAATATTTTACATATTTGATATATAATAGCCCTAAAACTGTAATTTTGTTAACAGCTAGAAAATTGTAATTATTAGCTGTATTTTATCTTGGGATACTTCAGAAACAATTACGAATCGAACATAAGCTTGGTTTGAACAAGCTTTGGCTACTGGTAGATTAAGCTAGGGTATCCTCTAGCACAGTTGTGGCTCGATTCTGTTACTTTGAAGTGCCTGTTTTATTTTAATCATATTTCAGCTTCGGTTTGCTCTCAAATAAGCCTAAGAGGAAGGGACCTTGCGATAAGTCTATGTAAAATCGAAAACAAAAAACTAAAGCTAACAAATTTTTTAATTTAAAATCGTGCATTTTCTAAAGCGTTCAGTTATTGGAATCAAACGTATCGCGTGAGCTCGTCAAAGCGGACGCACAACCAGCTCCATTTCCCTCCCTGGCTGCCCGCACAGAGCTGCCCGAGTGCATCATGGCCAACTGTTATTGGTGGCTGAAAATCGCGGCGCTTGCGCTGTTTTGCATTTTGAATTTTTACCTGTTTTGGAAATCGTGTAACAACAGCTATCAATATACCCTGGCCCAGCAGCATGTGCGCTTCCACCAGCAAATGCCGACGATGGACAGCTGGGTGAACTCGCCGTTTGGCAAGCTGAAGAGCTACATGTTCAATGTGACCAATGCCGCGGAGTTCTTGAGTGGACGCGATCAGAAGATCAAGCTGCAGCAGATCGGACCCATTGTCTATAAGATAGTCGGCTATAACGATATACTGAATCGGTCGGAGAGCCACATAACCTATCGCAAGCATCGCTATCGCCATGTGGAGTTTGTGCCCGAGGAGAGCGTCTCGCCCGATATACTCAACCAGACGATCGTGCACTTCAATACGGTCCTGATCGGAGCCGCTGCCAAGGTCAGCCAGATACCCTACTCATTTTGGGGCTTCAATGCGCTGACCATTGGCGAACAGCTGTTCCTAAACGGCAGCGTCTACTATTTCCTGTGGGAGTTCACGCGTCCCACCCTCCAGATGTTCAGCAAGGTGATGCCGCTGTCCACCAATTGTGGCACGCTCTTCAATGTGAGTAGAACGAGAGAGAGAGAAAAAGAAAGTTTTTCGATGACGTTTCCTTTCTTTTTCGACAGGCGCTCACGGAGAAGGAGGAGGAGTACACTGTAGGTATTGGACCGGAGCAGGGCCTGGAGAACTTCTTTCGCATACAGAGCCTCAACGGGGAGCCGCTGCTGCAGGAGCGCGTGAGGAGCAGCAAGTCGCAATTGGACGAGAGCTGTCCGATCGATGTGCGGGGCACCTTTGACAATTCGTTGTATCCGCCGTTCATCGAACGGGATACGCCGCTCAACGTTCTGGCCATTGAATCGTGTCGGGTCCTGCCGCTACACTACCAACGGGATCAGGTGCACGACGGCCTCAATGCTTACCGTTATGCGCTGATGCGCGCCAACGAAACGCCGCCCGCCTGCATGGACAGAACGTACGGAGTGAAGCTGCCGAGCGGCATGTTCGACGTGTCCAAGTGTGTGATAAGTACGTGGACACCAGTTGAACAGCACTCTGGCAAAAAAAATGTACAACAAGTCGTTTTTATTTCTAGACGATGCACCCTCCGCGTTCTCCATGCCGCATTTCTATGGCTCCGACTACGATTGGAGCGAGCATTTCGAGGGACTCAATCCCAACGCCGAGGAGCACGAGCCGTTCCTGCTGCTGGAGCCCACCAACGGCATTCCGATCAACGAGAAATATCGCTTTCAGTCGAACACGCCGCTGCCCAACCTGGACAAGTTCGCTCACAGCCTGCACAAACTGAGCAACATGATTGTGCCCGTGTTCTGGTATGAATTCGTAAGTGATCGATTTAAGATTAAAGCCAAAAATTCCCAAATTACTAGCGTCATTGTTTCGCTTAGGATATGGATCACCTGCCCGACTTTGTGCTCTTCATGATGCGGCTCAACAGCCACGTGGTGCCCAAGCTGCAGCCATGGCTGATGGCGCTGCTGCTGCTCGGCGGTGTTTGGAGCCTGCTCAGCCTGATCAGACGCTGCAGCGACAACGAAAGCTACGGCGAGCTGTACCGCAAGATTCTTGGATCGCCCAGCGTGCCGCTGGAGACGGTATTGAATTCGCAGCCGCAGCATGATCCGATTGCGCAGCCCGTTAAATAGTCGTTTTTTATGCAACCACAACAAACTTGTATATATGTATATCTTATAGATATGATTAGCTAGCCGTAGGTTTATAGTTAGTTAGCAACTCGTAGTTTAACACACAGATCACCTCATCGGCTGCAGTTATCAGCCGGCAATAATTACATAAATATTAATAATAATAATGATAATGATAATGATAATATACGTAACAGCACTTGGTTGCACCACACATTTGCCTCTCATTTCACCTTATCTGTCAAATTGTCAAGCGGCGGGAAGATGCGGTCAGATCCCCAATCCCCAATCTTCGAGCCCCAACACAATCTCAGGGCTTTAAGGCCCCCGACTTGGCTTGAGGTCGCGGCATTTTGTTTGATTCGTAAGCTGTGCCACAATTACAGATAGTAAGCTTCACACACACACACACACACGCACACACATGCGCTTGGCAATGAAAACCATCGCACGTACCAACTTAAGATCTGTCCCCAGATTTATTTGCCTTTATTGAATCTTTTTATTGTGCTGCGTCAGGTTTTTGTTTATTTTCATATTTATCTGTTTGTTTTTTATTATTTTCTTGTTCGGCTCTGTTTTGTTTATTTCGTTTTGCCTTCCTGAACCTGAACTTTTGCACAAGTTGCCTCTGGTTAATTTCAAGGCAAGCAACCCTTTGCTTGCCCGTCCACCTGCCTTCCTCCCCTCTCATCCTCTGTCGGGCCATGAGACCGTCTGTTTACGTTTCGCTCGAACTTTCCATTTGTATACGGCAATTGCTCATATATAACACCCATATGGCAATTGGGTAACTGTTATTTGCTAGCTATATGTATATAATATCGGTTTAAAATCAAAATGAAAAACGTATGCTGAATTATTGCAAAATTTTTATAAATTAAATATGTACTTCATAGATAGAGAACTGAATATCAAAATATATCTATAATCAGAATACGCATGCAAAAAATTAATAATAAAAGACTATAGAATCTGTCGCCATTCAATTTAGACTCGTATGGATCAGATCTATCAATTGGCATTCAAAAATCGCCATTCTAAATTTTTACCAAATTCGACAAAAATGACAATGACATCACAATTTTTGTCAAAATCCCGAAAATTTTAAAATTCAAAACTTTTAATGGACATTGATTTTATGGACTTTTAGAGTGAGTAAAATGATATATATCTTTCCCAAATCGGACCACAAATGGCCAAGATATAGTCATTTAAAGCCTATAATAACAGCCAAAACTCGCATACCAAAAATGACAAAAACACAAGGGGTAACATCACAATTTTTGTCAAAATCGCGAAAATTTTAAAATTCAAAACTTTTAATGGACATTGATTTTATTGACTTTTAAGAGTAAAATTATATATATCTTTCCCAAATCGGACTACAAATGGCCAAGATATAGTCATTTAAAGCCTGTAATAACAGCCAAAACTCGCATACCAAAAATGACAAAAATCACAAGGGGTAACATCACAATTTTGGTCAAAATCGCGAAAATTTTAAAATTCAAAACTTTGAATAGATATTGATTCTATGGACTTTTAAGAGTAAAATGATATATATCTTTCCCAAATCGGACTACAAATGGCCAAGATATAGTCATTTTAAGCCTGTAATAACAGCTAAAACTCGCATACCAAAATTGACAAAAAACACAAGGGGTAACATCACAATTTTTGTCAAAATCGCGAAAATTTTAAAATTCGAAACTTTGAACAGATATTGATTCTATGGACTTCAAAGAGTAAAATGATATATATCTTTCCCAAATCGGACCAAATGGCCAAGATATAGTCATTTTAAGCCTAAAACAACAGGTAAAATTCGCATTCCAAAATTGACAGAAAACACAATTTTTGTCAAAATCGCGAAAATTTTAAAATTCAAAACTTTGAATAGATATTGATTCTATGGACTTCAAAGAGTAAAATGATATATATCTTTCCCAAATCGTACTAAAAGTGGCCAAGATATAGTCATTTAAAGCCTGTAATAACAGCTAAAACTCGCATACCAAAATTGACAAAATCGGACTACAAATGGCCAAGATATAGTCATTTTAAGCCTAAAACAACAGGTAAAATTCGCATTCCAAAATTGACAGAAAACACAAGGGGTAACATCACAATTTTTGTCAAAATCGCGAAAATTTTAAAATTCAAAACTTTGAATAGATATTGATTCTATGGACTTCAAAGAGTAAAATGATATATATCTTTCCCAAATCGGACTACAAATGGCCAAGATATAGTCATTTTAAGCCTGTAATAACAGCTAAAACTCGCATACCAAAATTGACAAAAAACACAAGGGGTAACATCACAATTTTTGTCAAAATCGCGAAAATTTTAAAATTCGAAACTTTGAACAGATATTGATTCTATGGACTTCAAAGAGTAAAATGATATATATCTTTCCCAAATCGGACTACAAATGGCCAAGATATAGTCATTTTAAGCCTAAAACAACAGGTAAAATTCGCATTCCAAAATTGACAGAAAACACAATTTTTGTCAAAATCGCGAAAATTTTAAAATTCAAAACTTTGAATAGATATTGATTCTATGGACTTCAAAGAGTAAAATGATATATATCTTTCCCAAATCGTACTAAAAGTGGCCAAGATATAGTCATTTAAAGCCTATAATAACAGCAAACAAAAAGCTGGCCATGGCGCGGCCGTATCCGTGCAGATCCTAGCGAGTCTTGCGTCAAGCAACTCGTATTGACAAATTGGTTCCTAGATGACCTCCATATCTCTGGTAATTATACCAAAGGTATAGTCCTGGTGAACCTAAAGAGCTGCATCCTTGAAAAATGCGCAAGGATACGCTCAAAACAATATGTATGTATGTATTTTCAAACCAAATTGGTTCCTAGACGACCTCCATATCTCTGGTAATTATACCAAAGGTATAGTCCTGGTGAACCTAAAGAGCTGCATCCTTGAAAAATGCGCAAGGATACGCTCAAGAAATATGTATGCTTCTTTTTCAGCTGCCCCATCCCTTTCACACCTTTCCTCCAGAAACTGCTGCTGCTGTAGCGTCGAATTTAGCATTGGGGGTTGAGTCTGTATTGTCTGAATTTTCACTAGAAATCTTGCACATCGGTGGCATAAAAATGTTACCTTAGAAGTATGCAATGAAATTTTGCACATTTTTCAATTTTTAAATTTTTCTGTCCACCTTCTTATGATTCTGTTCGCTTGGTGCTTCAGCTCGATTTTGCATTAAGAATCTTGCACATCGGCGGCCCAAAAATGTTACCTTAGAAGTATGCAATGGAATTTTGCACATTTTTAAATTTTTAAATTTTGCTGTCCACCTTCTAACGATTCTGTTCGCTTGGTGCTTCAGCTCGATTTTGCATTAAGAATCTTGCACATCGGCGGCCCAAAAATGTTACCTTCGAAGTATGCAATGAAATTTTGCACATTTTTAAATTTTTAAATTTTTCTGTCCACCTTCTAATGATTCTGTTCGCTTGGTGCTTCAGCTCGATTTTGCATTAAGAATCTTGCACATCGGCGGCCCAAAAATGTTACCTTCGAAGTATGCAATGAAATTTTGCACATTTTTAAATTTTTAAATTTTTCTGTCCACCTTCTGACGATTCTGTTCGCTTGGTGCTTCAGCTCGATTTTGCATTAAGAATCTTGCACATTGGCGGCTCAAAAATGTTACCTTCGAAGTATGCAATGGAATTTTGCACATTTTTAATATTTTCTGTCCATCTTCTGACGATTCTGTTCGCCTGGTGCTTTGGCTCGATTTTTAAGAGAATTTGCCAACCACCTAAACCCAAAATTGCCCAGAAAGATTCTCCTAACAGCAATAAAAAAAAAATGGTGTATTTTTTTAAATATATTTATTACATTTCTCTTTACATCCTTTTAATGTTCTTATATTTATTTTGTATGCGTATTGCTCTTACACCATATTTATACAATATTATTTTCATTTCAAACAAGCTTATTGCAATACTTAAATATATTGTTCTTATACTGTATTATATGAATATACATAAAATTCGTTGATACATTTACAAATGACTTAAATTCAACACGAACACCTGAAATCTACGACTCTTATATATTTACCTATTGTTTTTAGGTATTGCTTAAATAAATGCATACTTACTAATATTTTTCGTCGGCCCTTCAATGTTGTTGCTCGCACTTTGCGCAGGAAGACTCTTTACCAATCTGAAAATATACAAAACATAACATGTAATGGCCATTTTTTGACATTTTGACAAAAATTGTGATGTTACCCCTTGTGTTTTTTGTCATTTTTGGTATGCGAGTTTTAGCTGTTATTATAGGCTTTAAATGACAATATCTTGGCCATTTGTAGTCCGATTTGGGAAAGATATATATCATTTTACTCTTTGAAGTCCACAGAATCAATCTCTATTAAAAGTTTCGAATTTTGAAATTTTCGCGATTTTGACAAAAATTGTGATGTTACCCCTTGTGTTTTTTGTCAATTTTGGTATGCGAGTTTTAGCTGTTATTATAGGCTTTAAATGACTATATCTTGGCCATTTGTAGTCCGATTTGGGAAAGATATATATCATTTTACTCTTTGAAGTCCATAGAATCAATATCTATTCAAAGTTTTGAATTTTAAAATTTTCGCGATTTTGACCAAAATTGTGATGTTACCCCTTGTGTTTTTTGTCAATTTTGGTATGCGAGTTTTAGCTGTTATTATAGGCTTTAAATGACTATATCTTGGCCATTTGTAGTCCGATTTGGGAAAGATATATATCATTTTACTCTTTGAAGTCTACAGAATCAATCTCTATTAAAAGTTTCGAATTTTGAAATTTTCGCGATTTTGACAAAAATTGTGATGTTACCCCTTGTGATTTTTGTCAATTTTGCTATGCGACTTTTAGCTATTATAGGCTTTAAATGACTATATCTTGGCCATTTGTAGTCCGATTTTGTCAATTTTGGTATGCGAGTTTTAGCTGTTATTATAGGCTTTAAATGACTATATCTTGGCCATTTGTAGTCCGATTTGGGAAAGATATATATCATTTTACTCTTAAAAGTCCATAGAATTAATATCTATTCAAAGTTTTGAATTTTAAAATTTTCGCGATTTTGACAAAAATTGTGATGTTACCCCTTGTGTTTTTTGTCAATTTTGCTATGCGACTTTTAGCTGTTATTATAGGCTTTAAATGACTATATCTTGGCCATTTGTAGTCCGATTTTGTCAATTTTGGTATGCGAGTTTTAGCTGTTATTATAGGCTTTAAATGAATATATCTTGGCCATTTGTAGTCCGATTTGGGAAAGATATATATCATTTTACTCTTAAAAGTCCATAGAATTAATATCTATTCAAAGTTTTGAATTTTAAAATTTTCGCGATTTTGACAAAAATTGTGATGTTACCCCTTGTGATTTTTGTCAATTTTGGTTATGCGAGTTTCGCTGTTATTATAGGCTTTAAATGACTATATCTTGGCCATTTGTAGTCCGATTTGGGAAAGATATATATCATTTTACTCTTAAAAGTCCATAGAATTAATATCTATTCAAAGTTTTGAATTTTAAAATTTTCGCGATTTTGACAAAAATTGTGATGTTACCCCTTGTGTTTTTTGTCAATTTTGGTATGCGAGTTTTAGCTGTTATTACAGGCTTTAAATGACTATATCTTGGCCATTTGTAGTCCGATTTGGGAAAGATATATATCATTTTACTCTTAAAAGTCCATAGAATCGATATCTATTCAAAGTTTTGAATTTTGAAATTTTCGCGATTTTGACAAAAATTGTGATGTTACCCCTTGTGTTTTTTGTCAATTTTGGTATGCGCGTTTTAGCTGTTATTACAGGCTTTAAATGACTATATCTTGGCCATTTGTAGTCCGATTTGGGAAAGATATATATCATTTTACTCTTAAAAGTCCATAGAATTAATATCTATTCAAAGTTTTGAATTTTAGAAATTTTCGCGATTTTGACAAAAATTGTGATGTTACCCCTTGTGATTTTTGTCAATTTTGCTATGCGAGTTTTCGCTGTTATTATAGGCTTTAAATGACTATATCTTGGCCATTTGTAGTCCGATTTGGGAAAGATATATATCATTTTACTCTTAAAAGTCCATAGAATTAATATCTATTCAAAGTTTTGAATTTTAAAATTTTCGCGATTTTGACAAAAATTGTGATGTTACCCCTTGTGTTTTTTGTCAATTTTGGTATGCGAGTTTTAGCTGTTATTACAGGCTTTAAATGACTATATCTTGGCCATTTGTAGTCCGATTTGGGAAAGATATATATCATTTTACTCTTAAAAGTCCATAGAATCGATATCTATTCAAAGTTTTGAATTTTGAAATTTTCGCGATTTTGACAAAAATTGTGATGTTACCCCTTGTGTTTTTTGTCAATTTTGGTATGCGCGTTTTAGCTGTTATTACAGGCTTTAAATGACTATATCTTGGCCATTTGTAGTCCGATTTGGGAAAGATATATATATTTTACTCTAAAAGTCCATAGAATTAATATCTATTCAAAGTTTTGAATTTTAAAATTTTCGCGATTTTGACAAAAATTGTGATGTTACCCCTTGTGTTTTTTGTCAATTTTGCTATGCGACTTTTAGCTGTTATTATAGGCTTTAAATGACTATATCTTGGCCATTTGTAGTCCGATTTTGTCAATTTTGGTATGCGAGTTTTAGCTGTTATTATAGGCTTTAAATGACTATATCTTGGCCATTTGTAGTCCGATTTGGGAAAGATATATATCATTTTACTCTTAAAAGTCCATAGAATTAATATCTATTCAAAGTTTTGAATTTTAAAATTTTCGCGATTTTGACAAAAATTGTGATGTTACCCCTTGTGATTTTTGTCAATTTTGCTATGCGAGTTTTCGCTGTTATTATAGGCTTTAAATGACTATATCTTGGCCATTTGTAGTCCGATTTGGGAAAGATATATATCATTTTACTCTTAAAAGTCCATAGAATCGTTATCTAATAAAAGTTTTGAATTTTAAAATTTTCGCGATTTTGACAAAAATTGTGATGTTACCCCTTGTGTTTTCTGTCAATTTTGGAATGCGAATTTTACCTGTTGTTTTAGGCTTAAAATGACTATATCTTGGCCGTTTGTAGTCCGATTTGGGAAAGATATATATCATTTTACTCTTAAAAGTCCATAGAATCAAAATCTATTAAAAAGAATTTTAAAATTTTCGCGATTTTGACAAAAATTGTGATGTTACCCCTTGTAAATAAGAACGAATTTTTATATTGGAATTTAGGTTTCAAAAATAAAATATTTAAAATTGTGAAAAACAAGCATATTTCCATACCAAATATCTTTTAAAAAAAACTGTCAATATATATATTTGGTGTTAAATAAATTTTCACACCATAAAACAAATTAAAAATTGTCAATAAAGTTATTAAAAATAATTACCAAAATGTGTTAATATAAGATATGATTCATTACAATATAAAATGAAGATGCTCAAAATGTACGTCATAAGGAAAATAAAATTTCCTATAGAATGTATTTAAGACATCAACTTGCTATAGAAAAACAGGAAAAGCGTGTCACTTTTTTTTAACCAAAATTTAGCTCTCGAGTTAAGTAATTTTCCAGAAATTGTCGGTTTCCGCAAATATAACAATTACCTTTCCGCACAAAACCTGAGGTACGCAGCTGCAGGCTAAATGTGTCCCAAATTAAAGTTGGCTGACATTTTGTAACCAGCGTCTTAACACGAAACACAAAATAGCAGATTGTTAATTTTGATGATGATATGATAAATCAGACGAGCTTTATATAATTACACACTAATTAACATAAAAGTTATGTCACTGCAGTATCCACTGATTTATTAGCTATAATTAAACCCCGCAGGCTAATACAGTTGGCCTGTTTCAAGTATAACTGACCCATTGAACTGCAGTTAAGTTGACAACACGGACGATGGTTCTAGAAACTCGCCTCATTGCTGCTAAAGTGCGAAGCCACATAAAAAATAAATAAAAATGAAATTATACAAAATGAATACATACATATATATTTAATGGATCATAATTTGTGGACCCTAAGCAGACAGAAAAAAAGAAGAAATACAGCAGCAATTATTAGCTTTGAGAGAGGGGAAATAAAATCTGCTGCGAACCGTGAATAAGTAAGGGGGCTAAATCCCAGTTGAAGTCGGCGTAAACAAACCAAAGCGACAAAATTGAGACCAGTTCAAATGAGCTTTCGAAATCTGGTTGGGCCTAGAGTCTATTTTCTGTCTTTTTTTGTTTGTTTGCTTGTTTGTTTGATTGTTGTATGTTCAATGCACAAGTCAGACGGACACTCGATAAAGAAATAAAGATAGTTTAAATTAAAAAGGAGAAATACAAAAAGTGATTACAACATAATAAACATGCTCGTAAAAAACAGATCACTACAGCTGCCGCTACAGCAACAACAACAACAAACACAAGAGATTTAAATTTTTCACGTAGCTACGTCAAACGTTTTTCCAATGAATTGTTTTTATTTATTTTATTTGTTTTTTTGGCATGCTCGGGGCGAGACGTGCTTAAGTCCACTAACGAACTGAACAAACAGCTGTCTCAGCCGAGGACTAGAGGTTAAGCGGGAGGTAGGGGATCTCTATACGAGGTGAGGCTACATTTACATTTAAAAAGCAGCAGCCAAACCAAACCAGAAAAAAACTAAACAAAAAACAATAAAATAAATAACATGTAAAAAAAAGCTTACGTTCATCCTAAGTACTCGCCGAATTACCCGAAATTCGGGTGAAAACAAAAATCCGGTTCACATTTTGGCAGCTTTAACTGCGGCTGCAGCCGCGGCGAAAGACCTTTGACTCTGGGCAGCCCAGGCCCCGTTGGCCGTCAAGTGTTCGGAGAAGTGGCCAAGCGAATGCGAAAGCTTCGTAAGCGGGCAAAGCTCCTTAGTATAAAAGTCGGTTAAACAGGCTAACAGCTTGGCAATCAAAGCTGTGCGGTCGTACGCATCACAACACAAAACCCCGTTCAGTCATAACAACAGGTAAGTGGGCAGACAAGACATAAAAACAACAACAATAGTTTCGAAAGACAGAGAGTGAGAGAGAGAGAGAGAGGGACGCAGGCTCGTTGATACAAATCTGAAGCTGCGCTTGCGCTCAGCTTGCAGCTGTAAGTTTCGATATCGATACTTGAGTATTGCGTAAACAGATTGGCAACACTTGCGTGACCCAAACAACGGTACAAAAGTGACAGCAACAACAGCGACTTGAAAAAAAAAACAGACCATTTGTATTGGCTACTAATCTAAATAGCCCGGCTAAGCTTAGTGACGTGGTACGAAAGCGTACAGAAATTGTGAAATCTTTTGTTATCTTTAAACTGAAAAGCTTAAAAATTTAATTAGTATGCATATGTCATATATGCCAAAAGACATTAATAATGCATGAAACGAGCTTAGCCCAGAAATTAAACAAACCGACAATAGGGCCACAAGCCGAGAATCCGAGCCCGTTGCCAAGCCGCGACACAGACAAGGGGACGTCCGAGATAAGCAATTACTAAAAATCTCCATTATTTTGTTGGCAGATAAATTCAGATAGATAACGAGAGACGACGCTTATTTGCAGCCACGATTTTTATATTTGTTTTGCAATTACTCACACTTGCTGGGTGGTTTTTTGGGTTTTTTTTTGTTTGTTTACAGCTCTCGAGCAAAATGAAAGCATCTCTGGCCATATTGATTGTGTGCGTGTTTGCCGGATTGGCGACAGCGGCGCCGGACCAAACGTACACCAACAAATTCGATAGTGTCGACGTTGACAGTGTGCTGAGCAACAATCGCATTCTGTCAAACTACATCAAGTGCCTGATGGAAAAGGGTCCGTGCTCGCCGGAAGGACGCGAACTGAAGCGCCTGTTGCCCGACGCCCTTGAATCGGAGTGCTCCAAATGCACTGAGGTGCAGCGTCGCAACTCCAACAAGGTGATCAACTTCCTGCGCACCAACAAGCCCGGCGAGTGGAAGCTGCTCCTGGACAAGTACGACTCGAAGGGCATCTACAGGGCCAAGTACGAAAAGTCGGGTTAAGTTAAGCAACATTATCAACATTATTAACAATATACAATAAAAACAAGAAAGAAAAAAAAAACGATCGCTAAACAAGTTGTTTTTTGTAACATACCCGTTATTTAAACCACATAATAAAACAAATATTAATGTGATCTGATTTTTTTCCATTCCCAAAACACACTTTCAATGCAAATTTTATTCCAAAACGTGTATACGAATATGAAAAAGCCGAAACTGCAGGGACTATCTATCAAGTGGTAAATTCACTACAGTAAAACATGACTCGCAACGGCCGGTCATATGAGTTTTTTCCGTTATTTCGATTCATTTATAAGATCAATGGCCCTAAAGTGATTGGCCACATTGATCGTCCAGTCTGAGTGTTGTCCGGCCGTAAATTCTTTTTTAAAGCGATAATTGCAAATGAATACCTTATCCTGGTACTCGGGCATTGTGCTGTAATGCATAAAGCAGGTATATTTGATTGTGATATAGAAGTATGGGAGTACGCCAGCTGCTCACCCCATATTCCAGGGTATCTCTTCACCGCGCTCGCGCATCTCGGACAAGCCGCGCATCACATGGAAGACCATTGTGATCTCGACCCAACGCTTTTGCAATTTATCGTTGGCATCGTCGAACATGATGCCGATCTGGTAGGGAAACGACAAATAGATGTCGCTCTCCTTGATCTCCAGTTGTCTGCGCTGCGTCATCGAGAGCTTTTGGACGACGGGTTTTAGCTCGGCGATGGCATCGGCTGTCACAAGATCCTGCAGTTGGGTTAGATCGCCACCCACCAATTTAGAAGAAACCACCTGACAGAGCGTGCAAATGGATGAATTTATATTTTAGAATACAATTAGAATTGAATTTCTGTAAAGGGTTCACCTGCAGTGCCTGCTTGGCGCCAAATATGAAATCTTTGATTTGAAATTCACTATCGAAATAGGGACGTATTATAAACTGTACGGTTATCCAATTTTTGATAGTGTTCAACGCCGATGGCCAGATTATCTCCGGAAAGTCCATTAGACGCGGCAATTGATTCCGGCTGGTCTGTTTATTGTTCTGTTCGGGTGCGTGCGGTAGCGTGGCAAAACAACGCATTTTCGTTGCACTTGTGGTTGCCATGGTTAGGCAGCGCCTTACAGTGTGTTGCATTTTAAATGGTGCTTTAATAACAATTGCAATAGTGTTTTTAATTGGGTTTTTGTTCTGTTTAATCAGCTGTTGGGCCAGGGGTGGCAAATAACATTTTGATGCGTATTTTCAAATGTTATGCAAGTGCTGACAACATGCTGTTGTGTCTATTGTGAATTGTATGCACTGTGAACGGTCATACAGTGTCGTAGCATTGAGCATTTTGTGGGTTGTTGGCGTTGACTTGAAAATGGCAGTCACTTCCGTCTGTCAAATTTTTCTTTCTTTCCCAGCCACGACGAGCAAGGGTCGACAGCATGAGGTATTGTAGATTTTTCAAATTTCGTGTGTTTTGTGCGTATTTGTTGTGCTAAAATGTGTATAAAATACTCATAAGTCTGCGAATTGTGTTCCATATGTTGCACAAAACAAGTTCAATTCATTTACGCAGTTTAAATTGTGAAATAACCTGAATGTGGCCACACACACGCACACACATACACTCAAAAAGTGATTGCACGCTGTTTTAAGACCGAATAAACTAAAACTGTTGTTCTTGCAGTTCTCTAAAGCTCCAGAAGAGGCTCGCAGCCTCCGTACTGCGTTGCGGCAAGAAGAAGGTTTGGTTGGATCCCAATGAAATCAACGAAATCGCCAACACAAATTCGCGTAAGTAATTCGTGTTGTTGCATATAGAAGCAAAGTGCACGCTGCTAATGTCTAAACTTCCCCCGCCCTCTGTTCCCTATCAATCAACCCATTGCAGGTCAGAACATTCGCAAGCTGATTAAGGATGGTCTGATCATCAAGAAGCCCGTCGTGGTGCATTCCCGCTACCGTGTGCGTAAGAACACCGAGGCACGCCGCAAAGGTCGTCACTGTGGCTTCGGTAAGCGCAAGGGTACAGCGAACGCACGTATGCCCACCAAGCTGCTGTGGATGCAGCGTCAGCGTGTGCTGCGTCGTTTGCTGAAGAAGTACCGCGACAGCAAGAAGATTGATCGCCACCTGTACCACGATCTGTACATGAAGTGCAAGGGTAACGTGTTCAAGAACAAGCGCGTTCTCATGGAGTACATTCACAAGAAGAAGGCCGAGAAGCAGCGCAGCAAGATGCTCGCTGACCAGGCCGAGGCCAGGCGACAGAAGGTGCGCGAGGCACGCAAGCGCCGCGAAGAGCGTATTGCTACCAAGAAACTGGAGCTGATCGCCCAGCACGCCAAGGAGGACGAGATCGCTGCGAAGGCTGCCACCGCGGGTCATTAAGTCGACGCTTTGCTAGACAAGGCATTAATGATTAGTAACTGTTTTTCAAAAGAAATAAAACCGTCATTTTAGTTTGGCCGAAATGATTTTGTACAAACGTGGAATTCCAGTTTGTTTCTTTTTTACTTGTCCAGTTGGGAAATTTTGAACTGGACTTCAATGTCCGCGGCAAGAGTAGCAGGTAAAACAACAAAAACATCTGATATACGAAAAACAAAGACCAATTGGCAAAACTCATTTTAACAATTGCGCTTATGTTTACTCCGTATGAAACGAGAGGTTGATACTATACGATATAACTATCGATATACGAGCCATTGTGCCATCACAAATTGAAAAGGCATCGGTCAAGATACTCGATACGGTATCGGTTTTCATAACCGATTTTTCCGCCTAGTGATTGAGGTCACACTGTTCGCCGCTCATTTCATTTTGAAATCGTAACTCGTTCGTAGCGGTCGTTTCTGGTGGTTCAGCTATCGGTGCGCGAGCAAAACTGTTTAGAATTTCTGATATATATATGCATATATAAATAAAGCAATTATAGATTTGAGCGACAGCCCACAAAATATAGTCAGAGTCATATCTAAACACCGTGTATGCTCGAGCATTTTGTTTTGGTATAAAACGGCAGCGGCATTTCAATATCAACGCAAATCGCATTCGAGTTCAATAAAAAGCTAACGTGTCCGGCAGCCAACACCAGCGATTAACTAACTTACTAACTAAACGTCTGAAAATTTCGTAATAGCAACAAACAAACAGTCGGTCAACGTAGTCGACACGCAAAGAATTCAAATACAAATACAACAACGAGAAAAATCAGCTGAAGGCCCGCACACGCACACACCAACACCCAGAGAGGCGGACACAGTGAAAGTGCGCGTGTATGTGTTAAATAAAGCAAAAGAAATTTTCTTGCATCAATAAACTTACGGTGTCAGCATTTATAAAAAAAAAAATCTTAAAAAAAAACCAAAAAGTTTGCAAAATTGTTTTTGGTAGTAGACACAACCCACGCTAAATAAAACCCAAAACCAACATATACTAAAATACAGCACAATGAGCGGATACACAGATCTCACCAAGCTGGAGACTAGTCGGTAAGTGCCCAGATCTGTGCAAAGCGGATGATAAAGTGTAGACACACATATACATACATATATACACCTATCGATATGTGTGTGTCCAGTTTTGGGCTGGGCAACCACGAGTGTCTAGTTAAATTGTGTTTAAATTCAATTTAAAACAGTTGCTAAATTAAAGAAGGCATACGGCACATGGGGAAGACGTGGCGGGGACAGGGAGCACACAATTTCGCTCACATCATTTTGCACGCTCTCTCTCTCCCGCTCTGCGAGCAGCGAGCAAGTACCGCACCCCTTGGACACACGGCATTTTCTCTTTCGTTTTGTAAAAAAAAAAACAAGATACAAAAATTTTATCGTACGATGCGGACGGCCATTCAAACACGAAAGAAAGAAAAAAAAGTAAAGGCAACGCTGCCTAATATGACACAATCGTGCTATAGCTGTACATAATATATACAAATAAACGCACACACATAAATATAAGTGTGAGTACTCATATTCATGCCTGTGTGCGAGCTTCCAACCTGGGCTCGATTTCATATACATAGCTATGAGCGTGTGTCTGTGTTTGTTTAAACTAATAAAATCGCATACCTCTGCCCAATTCCACTTTCCACTGGCCGAGCTTTATCGCACTTGCTCTAATCAGTGCTTTTGCCGCTTGCATGTTACTTATCGATAATAACTATTACTCATCCCCAATGGCACCGCTATGCGAAAAATCTAATATGACCCACACGACAAATAAAAAATAAAACAATAAAAAATAGTAAAAAAACTGTGATTCACAGCACACTTAAGTTGACTGATTGACGTACACATTCAAAAATACACATATTTAGGTACCTGTATGAATTAATATGTTGATGATGTTGATTTATGTGTTACTGGGACTTTTGTATTACTTACTATGGCGGGTGGGTATTTTGCCTTGATAAACTAGCGGCCGTAGATTCATGACTTTAATAGAATTCGAATTGTTTGGCCAAGTGCCGCATGTTTAAATAATTATATATAATTAATATCGATTTGCTTGTTTATCGATTAGCTTTGGAGGTCATTCGAGGCCAAACCGGGGCAGCCACACTGCAAAACAACATTAAACATATATTAGCCAATTCGCCTCCAAAACACAACAAAACAAAACAAACCAACATAAAAAATAAGTGTTGCCCAACATTGCAAATATTGCTGACGACAAAACGACAACAAAATATACGAAACACCGACAACAACAAACGGGCAGCATGACAAGCGTCTCTTTATCTAACAATCGTACAGTTGCAGCTCGCACCGCTGCCTCCCTCACTCTCTCGAGCTCTGCAATAACACAAAAGAGAGCACAGCAGCTAAAAAGAGAGCCAAAATGGCTCTCTTGCCACAAAACATAAACACATACCGTGCCCGCTGGCTCGCCTCAGTGCTAAAACAAAAATCGGCTGATTTCTGTGTTGTATGCCACGCTGCTGCTGCGCATGTTTGCGGCGAAAAAAAAAAAAAACGCTTGACGCGTGTCGCGTGCCTGGCTTGGCCCAATTCACACACACACATTCAGGGGGCAGGTGTGTAAGTTTTGTTTTTGGCGCCTTTATAAGCCACACGGCAAGCGGCAAATTCGAGAATAGAGACAATCACAGGCATTTATTTAGCTCGCAGATAGATAGATATACTCGGCCAAATAATAAGGCTTTTGCCGTGCTGCGCTGCAATTGGTCGTTTCGGATGGCGTGTTTCGAGCGATGACGATGACGATGCCGATGCCGCAGCTGCTGTCGCTGCCACAGTCGCTGCCGGCTACAGCTGCTGCCGGCACAATTGGGAGCTGCACTTGTTGTACTATTCACAATTTCCTACGGGGGCAGCCACACAAAAGGTCAATAACGTTGTTGCCCTCCCCTCACTCCCTGCTCTAACTAAGCGAGCTTTTTATGCTGGCGTCTGGCCAATTGCTTTGACTATCGCCTGATATTTTTCCCATTGTATAAAATAATATAATATAATTTGCTAAAATCAGAAAACGCCTGACGACTTTTTTTTTATATTTATATTAATGTAAATATAAACGTTTTCATTCATCTGCCAGGTAATTGTACATGAATGAGGCGATGCGACCGAGCGTTATTTATTGATAAGATAATTGCGAACGCGCAAAACCTTGCGTTTTTGCATACAAGCTCATTGAATACCCTTTAAAATCGCAAAAAAAAGGTCGTGATTAACATAACAATGATTTATATGTGTATATAAAACTATTTGAGCTGCCTGGCGCCCTGACTGCATGACTAATTGATAAAATTACAGCCCTCAAATCGTTAGAGTAGGGTTATATATATAATTATTTTTTTTTAATTTCTGCCGCAAGCGTAAAAATTGTTATTACATTTTGTAGTTGCTTTCTGCGCTCAGCGTGAAAATCATAAATGTTATGTAGAAAAAATGAATTAACTCGTATTTTACACGTTTGCGTAAAACTCATTTCAGCTATGTGGCAAATGGGGCTTTATGGGAAAATATGTTTAAACACACAAAGCGTGGCTTAAAAAAATTAATGAACAGCTGATTTTAGCGAACTCATGCCATCAGCTGGCAAAATAAAAGAAAGTTGATATATTAAAAAAAATTAAATATAAAAGAAATATTGAAATAATTTCATTTAAAAAACTTTTAGCTGATCAGCTGATTAATTGAGTTATCTGAGGGTACCTTTTATAGGGTATTGTTGTTGTCCAACAAGTTAATAATACATTTCGCTGATACCAAACGCCTATTTAAATGCCAATATTCAATTAGCTCATTTAGTCAATGTTCGATGAGAAACTTTCTAGGTATGAATACATACATATATATATACGTATATGTGTATGTAGTAAAACTATGGCATGGCCAAGTGGAAAAAAACCTTGACACACGCGACAGCGCGAAACACGTCTGACGTTCTGACGATATATCAGGCAATCGGATCGGTCTCCCCAGTCGGTCAGGCACTGTTTTGAGCACGCGGCGCTCGCGTGTCCCATCCACAAAAGTTTCTGTTACATTTGCTGGCTATCAATAGTCTAGACATTGTGTGTGTGTGGGGGCGGGGGGGATATGTCTCAAGCACAGTCGCATATGCGCAGCCACTAGTCAAATAAATTTATCAACGCGCCAGCCCCAGCCACCGGCGACGGGGCGACGATCACGCGGCGGACATTGCCAGACGTTGTAATCTAGAAAATTTTTCCGATGTCTGAAAGCTATCAGAGAGGAGTTATCAACTTCGGAGCTGTGAGACTTGTCGGCGTCTCTTCGGGTTAATGCCTAGCTCAATAACTCAGAGGGGGGAGCGGGTGAACAATTGTGTACTTACAGCTAATGGGACGCTTGTATAACTTTCTCAGTCGTTGCTAAGACACGTGGCTTGACCCGCAACGTAAGCCAGGTAGACAAGCAGGCGTATCGAAGAAGAGAAACAAACACACACAAACAAAAAACACACACACACACACACACTTGACACTTGCTATTCAGAAATAGAAATCAGCGGCTCAAGAGTACAGGTTTTGCATTGTTGTTTTTAGCTGTTTGCTATTTTTATACAAATTAAATTTGGCGACGATGCCTTCGCCAAAGTCTTTTAACTGATTTGCATAGCTGGAAATCAATTCGTATTTGAAGATGATGATGTTGTCGGAAATATTAAAAAGAACAAGTGGCAGACTTAACGACGACGACACGTTTTGGCCAAAAATGCTGTCAGGTGTTTTTCGAATGGCCAAATTGTCGCTCTATTGTTTGAGCTGGTTTACACCCAACTATAAAAATCATTTTGTATCTCTTTCTTTTCAGGAACTGCCTGCGTCGCATTGCGCGCCACGATGAGCAGCAGTTCTCCAAAGACAGCATTGTCAATGTTATGGAGAAGTTCGTGAAGACGGTCAGCATCATGGACGATACCATATTGGTGCCATGCAGGCTCATGGATCGGCAGGTGGGTGAACGCTAAACTGGCTACCAATTAACAACTAACTTAAAAGCTAATCTTTGTGCCTGGTTTCGTTTCGTTTTTTTTTGGTTGTTTCTTTACATTCTGTGCAGATCGGTGATAGCACTGATATAATACCTGCCACCGGCAAGGATACAACCGCCAATCAGCTGACAAAGAGCTCCAGCGCACAGGGCAAACGTGGCGCGGCGCATTCAAAGAATGTTCATGATTTTCTCAGCGCCTCCGAGCTGTTTAATCTCTATACAGTGCTCAATGAGCTCAAGAAGGATTTGCTCTGGACAACCAATCAGGATGAGGAGCTCGAAACGGAGCAACAGCAGCTGAACTCGGCTGAAATGAAGACTGAGTGCAATACAAACAGCAGCAACAGCAGCAGCAACAACAACAGCAGCAGTCGCAGCGGCAGCTCCAGTGTCAAAGGTCATGTTAGACGCACCTCAACGGCATCGATGCTGTCGACCACATCGGTGAGCAATCTGAGCGACTCCGATTCGGACATCTCAAACGAGATGGACTCCGGCCTCGAATCGGACGGCAACAAGAGCGACAATGCACAGAGCAGCGACGGCAGCGACATCGCCGATGCCGCCTGCCAAAAGTCCAGCGATAAGGCCACCGAGCTGGCCAAGCGCTGTAAACGGCATTTGAACGGCCTGTACCAGTGCCTGGAACAAATGACAGAGGCGGCCAACTATTTAACCGCCAGATACCAAAGTGATATTGGATCCGTTTGAACGGTAGCCAACCTTGTTTCATAGAAAAACTCGGAATGTGTTTAAATATTTCATAATAACCTTTTGCGGGCGGGCTCTAAAACCAAATAGATAAACAAAAAAACAAAAAAGAAAAAGCAAAAAAAAAATATAAATATATATAAAAGTAAATGAAAAACAAAATCGAAAATATAATCAAGTTAGATGGATAAAGTGCAACGGTATTTTTTTTACTTTTGGTTTGTTTCGTGTAGGGTATATTTCTGTATATTTTCGACAGCTGTAGGGGATAATTGGGGGGTGCTAAGTGTGACTTATGGATGAATAGTATATTTGATGATTGTATAAAATTATCGTAACTGATCATAGTTCATAATATTGATAATGCGCTGATAACTGTAATTGCAATTAAGCCATTTCTTTAGCAGATGAAAAGAAAACCACAAATTTTTGTATTTGTATTTTGGGTTGACGGTTAAAAGAAGAAGAGGGAACATAACAACAAATTGTATGTGTGTGCGTGTGTGTGGGTGGGGCAGCTGGTTTGATATAATACAATTGTGGTTAGGTTCAAAGAGCATTCCTTCAGTACACACGCTGTGCCCACACACACACACACACGCACACACATTAAGAAATTGGGCGTGGCCTCAAATAATATATCTATGAGATGTATTGTATCGTATACTCAGGCAGTTGTTGACCCCCCTCACCCCTCAGTGACCTATAGCGGGTAATTTTTGTGTTTGGGTGGGTTGCACTGCAAAAAAAAAAAGAAAAGAAAAAGGAAAAAGAAACCAAGTCAAAATGTTATCCTATTGTCTTTCGTTATAATCTGCCGAGAAAAATATACATATATGTATATATGTCTGTCATTTGATTTATGTATATGTTACGCTAAATTTTAGTTGTAGTTTCTACAAACAAAACGCTGTTTAGTTTAAGTGTAAACAAAAACAACAACAACAACAACAATAATTGATAACTAAAATTCGAAATGCAAAATGTTAAATGTTCAAGTACAAGAAATATAATTTCGAAATCACAATACACAATTAATTCCGTTAATGTTATTGTAATTGTTTGCGCGGCGCCCCAGCAATAAAAAAAACGAAAGCAACAATATGGTTTATGTACATACAAACACACAATCACACACATATACACACACACACACACACACAGCTATTGGAGAGAGTCTCCACAGACCACAAAAATTCATATGTTGCAGCTAAGCTTCGGGGCGCAACACAAACAAATGAGAATTATTTATAATTATCAAAATATACATAAATAAATTTTATTTAGTAAAAAAAAACAAGTTGAATCTTTATTTTTTACGCAGGGATGGGGATTACCCACCGGTAATAATTGGAATTTTTATATATTTTATATATTTTTATTGTAGCTCAAATTAATTCAAAGGTAAGTTTACGTTAATGTTTTCCATTAGCAAAATCTGATCAACTTTTGATCATTTCTACTCTAAAAACAACATTTTGTGCTGAGTGCCTGTAAGGGTATCTAATTGTCGGCATATGGTAGATAACGGTTCTTTTGCCAAATTAGCGATAAAACTGCCGATAGAGCACCAAAAAAAAAAACAAAAAAAAACGGAAAAAACCTATTGATCGATCGCATGTGCCGGTGCAAATTCCAATTGGGCCACCCGTTTAGCGGTGGCAATGACCATCGTAAAAGCGCCCCGTCTCCTATAGATAACACATACGGTAAACACTGGCTATGACGGCAATTGTTTATTTATTATTTACCGCTTTATAACACTAGCAGCATTTTATGATCGATTTGTTCGCCGCACAAAGTACCAGCCAAAGGTTTTAATGACTTTAAATGGTACAATAATTATTTATTTTCGATTAAAAAGGAACTTTTCAAACAGAGAAACAATATTTTTGAAAAGTTGTTTGTCTGCTTTAGGGTCAATTTTTATACAAAACTGTTTTTGTTCATAAAAATTACGTCAGAAATTTAAAAATGAAAACAATCGGTTAAATATTAGTATTATTTAAATAATAAAGCGGAAGTCCGCCCAGGGTAACTGTCTGTTGGTAAAGCTGGCCCTGTAAATTTCTGTCAATTAATTCTTGTTGAGAACATATTTTGGGCTATTGTGGAATATACTCAAAACATATAATTATATAAACGTAACTTTTGTTTAATTTTGTTCAGCATAGTTCAATAGTTCGTTCTCTAATAATACGAATTTAAGAATATATTTTATAGTCTATATTTTATGATTTTGAGAGTGCAATTTTATTGTAGATAAGTTTTTAGATAAGGCTTAGTCTTCTTTTATGTAAGTATAGTAATTCTGTTTGCGTTTTTCAGAATTTATTAATTCAGTTCTCTAAATGCGATTACACTTTGTAAAGAATGCAACAAAATTGTATAATTATGCAAATATACTTTTGCTTTTATTATAGTGTTTATAAACTGGCTTTCTAGATAAAAAAATGCTGCTTGATTTTGTAAAATATAATCAAAGTGTTGGGAATAGGAAACAATAAACAGTTAACTATTATTATGAATTCAATTTGTATGTTGTATTTAAACAATATTGACACCTTGAGCAAGCGATCTCAACCTGCAGCACAGTTATTAAGTGAATTACTGATTGTACAAGTACATATAATCTTGTAAGAAAAATTCGTGAAAACTAATTATTTTTATTCATAACCAGTATAACTTAAATAATTATGGTGATAATTATTTTTATTTATAAATTCTTCATTATTCATGTTTCTGAATAAGTAGTGAAGTATGCGATTTATAATTATTATTTTTGTTATTATTATTATTATATTATTTCTGCGACATTACTTTGGCTTCTACAAATTAGCATGGAACTCAAATCAGAATTCCAGTAATTAAATTGATTGGATTACTAAGAAAACTAATTTATGAAAAAAAAGTACCCAATTATTTTTAGCGTTTGTTTACTGTTTCAATAACCGTAAAAACCACTATCTGCTCTCCAGATAGTGTACGCAAGAAAGTTGACTTATTCATATACGAAAATTTGATAAGCATTGCACGCAATTGAAAGTTCCAATCAAATAAAGGATTATTGATCATGAGACTGCAACATGCTATAGGAAAAAAAAAAATACCAAACAAATGTTTGATCGAAAAAGTTTCCATTTAGTAAAAAGTTTTGATGCAGTAAAAAAAAGAAATGTATAAACAAATAACGCCCACGCGCCAAGCTATTGCCAAGCGCTTTATCAACAATTGTTTCGCTGTTTAGATTAGGGTCTATTGCAAACTTGAGCGATTCTAAATATAATCTAGGCCAAGAGTAAAACGGCACTTGAGTTTTGGTTTTTATTTCAATTAGTTTCTTTTTTTATGTGTGTTTTTCGGACATGGCCAGCACTATAAACAAGAGCAGCCATATCTGATATAAGAATCGCGACAATTCGGCAAAGCCCTGAACTTGTTTCGTGATTATCAGACGCTGTTCTTGAACAGTGAGTGGTGTGGTGTGGCGAGTGGTGCCATTGAGCGGTGCGACAATTGTGATGACATCGGCCAACAGAATGTTGGGGTCAACATTGTGCAGCGCATGGTTCTAGCCATGACTTCTATGCGATTCTCTTGACCGGGGTTTCGGCCATATTCAATTAACGCCTCGATATCAATTTCATTAAAATGGCTTCCGTATTGGAAAATAAAACTAAGACTAAAACTGATTTCATTAGTTGATGTTATTATTGCGACGCAGACGGGGTCGGGGACGGTGTTAAAGCCATTTGCAAATTGCGACAGTTTCGTTTATCATAATATATCACCGACATGTGTCTATAAGTTTATAAATATGTGTATATATATGTATATATTCTTCTTTTCTTGTTAGACAATGCTCGCTTTATTGTAGCGTCTGCTGCGAAACTAAACTTGTTTTGGTTTACGATTCTAGTTAGGCGGAAATCGAAATGTTTGTTAACGCTTTTGCTTTGGCTCTTTGGCCAGCCTCCGTTTTGCCAAATACCAAATACAACCGTTAGCAGTGACCAAAGCCGGAAACTGATCAACATTAGTTGTGTTTTTAGTATGGGCTGTGCCATCAAAAAATATATATATTCACTTGAACTGAATTTAATAAAAGTATTTCCGTTTATTGAACCCGACGAACTAAGCCTTGAACTCGCCAGGATTTGGGAATTTCAAAATAAAGATCAAATGTGATTCAACTCAGCGGACAACGATACATGTTTTACGATCTACATAAAAATCATTAAGAATTTTATAAAAAAACACTCGGAGAAAAACTTTCTAAATTCTCGTCATTTCGCCTGCTCTTAAATACCTTTTACCAAGTTTTCTTAGTAGGCAAAAGCTAGTCGAACGGGATCTCTCCTAGCCGGGTTCAGTGATTTTCCATATGCATCTATTTAATTAATTGTTCCTATTAAATATTAATTATAATTGTTAATGTTTATTTCTCGTTTTCTGTATTATTTGATTCCATTTCCACTTCTAACACCTTCCTATTTACCTGTAGACTTTAATCACATCATGCGACAGGGATAGGTGTGGGTTATTATAAACGTTTGTAAATTGTTTAGGATTTAAATATAAATATTTAATTCTAACGGCTTGTTTACTTAACAGTCGATGTGTCAACAACAATAAATAAATACCGTTCTCTTCTTTCAAGTAACATTTCGTAATAAGTATTTTAAAGCCTAATCATTCTTGATCTTGAAATAAAAATAGAGGTTATAGAATTATATTACATGGGAGTGTAGCAAGCTTGACCGCTCGATATATTTAAATATAAAAATCTTGATTTTTTTTTGAGTGTATAAACCATCTTCAGCTTCAACCTGTTTCTTAACAAAAGAAAGCTCAACTGTGACTCAGCGCTTTTCTGTAGCATTCGGTTTTCTGAGCTTAATGTAAGCATGTAATTGTTGTGCCCTCAATTTGCTGCTCACAGAGAAGGGATGGGAAGGAGGAGGGAATGCTAGCACTGTCACGATCGCTTCAAGGCTAACGCTTTGCCCCAGCAATTAGCCAAGGTCCGCGAATTCTTGTGCCACATTCATGCAGTCGCTGTCGCAGCTGCTGCGACTGCTGCTGCTGCTGCTGCTGGAGAATCTCAGACTGCATTCGGAAATAAATAACATCACGTGTGAATGCGAGTACGAATGCGAATACGAGTGTTATTTATTGTTCATGTGAATGGCGCGCTTATCGTTTAGGCTGGTTGTCAAGACGCTGTACAAAAAAATGCCCAAAAACAAAGTATTGCTTACCTGTGGAGATGCAACTGCTAGACGGTCAGATACCCTGTGCCTACAGCTCAGAAATAAAGTCTATATTTAATGTATATATAAAACATATTGCTTTTAAATTCACTTGTCACTTTAGAAAAAGTTCTTTAACCGCAATTTTACCGCGTCTTAGGTATGACCATTAAAGCGATAACTAGAACTATCGATACTTTTAATTGGTATTTTTATTGATTTATATCTGTTAAGTTCTACAGCAGCCCGGTAAAAGTTTGTATATATTTAAAAATTTTAATTCAATCTCATTTCTGCTTTTGTTTTGGTATGCCCTTTTGCAGCGTTTAAACACGGAGTATTTTAACACATAAATAACGGAATTTATAATAAAATCAGAAAATTTAAATAATTATGGTGCGCATATATTTCAAATTACTTCCGTTGTATTTGACCCCAAGACTTAAGCGTGACCCCTGGCGCATGGCGGAAGTGTGCCAAACCAACTTATTAATTATATATAAATATCTATAAACTATAATCTATAATTAGAGGCTAATAATTTCCGTTATTCAGTTAGCCAAGTGATCCAATGCCTTAGAGAATATCCAAAATGAGCTTCCTGCTTACCCAAAAAAAGAAAATGAAAACACAGCTGTTCGCATTATCATTCATTGATGCCTTTATGGACTTTAATGAGTATGCTCTAGGTGTGCCTGATTCTATTTGGATACCATCCATAAACGAGATTAGAATTCCGCATTATGCTGTCATCCCAACATTTGTTGTATAATTAGAGCCTAGGCACAAGTGCGCAATGATTACCCAGAGAGCAAGAGAGAGAGAAAAAGAGAGAGAGGTATATACGGATAGCTAACACCAATACCACAACACACAATTTATATGCATATATCAAGTTAACAGTGTTAACAATGCGAACTTGGACTCCGGCAACGTCTCGGGTTTTGGCTCTGGCTCGGGCTCAGTCTCTGGCTCAGATGGGTTGGCGGCCAAGTGTTGGTTCATGGCTAGCCAGTAGTACAAAGTCCGAAAACTCGAAATTCCACACATACACCAACCAACACACAAACACACACACACACACACACACACACACAGACACCTGTACACGCTCGCATGCTTTTACAAATCGCTAAATCATGACGGAGACGCAGATGCCGATATTCATTCACGAACATTCTGCGACAGTACCCAAACCACCATATCAACAACAACAACAACAACAATAATAATAACTATAACAAAAAACAACATTAACAGATTTCCTTATTTATGAGTTGATGTGTGTATTTCCCATACATAAAGACCCATACACGTAAATATCCGGCATATCGAACTTTATGCGCTCCTTCAAGCCGATTTGAAATAAACGCTAATTGAACACTCGCAATTAATTAGCTCTACGTCGTACTACCAATAACAACAGAAAAAAAAACAATAATAACACCGAAAGCAGTTAAAAAATAAATGGCAAAACTGTGACGTCAGTAGGTTTCCCAACAAAGTGGCAACTGATTCAGCCAGACAATCGACTGGACACTTCAATCCACCGCCTGCCCGCCGGCCTCCCTCCCGGAGAGAGAATTGTAGGCTTTCCACTCAGCATGAATTGTCAGAAAACCCCCAAAATAAAAAATATAAAAAAATAAATAAATAAAATTGCCGTGTGTTAACAGTGAACTTTAAACCCACCGAGAATCACTTACACTGAGCGAAAAATGTTGTTTTGCTTTAAATTTCAAGAACATTAAAATGCTGGTTAAATATTCCTGAATAAGGTTGTCATTACAAGAGTAATAATGAATAAGCCTAAAATGTTAACACATTAAATTAAGTACTGTTTTTTTGAGATTGTTTTTGACTTTTGAAATTCCATCTGCCGGTAACTGTATCAATAAAAAAAAAAAAAAATAAAAATTAAGAAATAATAACATTGGAACCAAAATTTATTGACTAATTTAAGCTTTACAAAACAAACACAAATTAAAAAAAAATAAACACAACAACCCGTTTTTATTATAATTTTTTCCATTAGTGTATTTTCAATTTCACATAATTCACAAAATGTTAAGTAATTGACCTAAATAGCCTAAAAGGCATTGACACGGCTCGTACTCGAGCTAAGTACAAAATTCTAGCTACTTTTCGCTGAGTGTAAGATCTGCTATAGTTAACAACTTATGCTGTCTTCAAGCTAGTTTCGCGGTTTTGGCGAATCAGAACCGGAATGACAGCTACGCAGCAGGCTGAGACTCAAAAATTTTGCAAATTGCTGCATGACTTGGCTACATTTATGGTTTTTGTCTTCCAGACGGGTTAAGATTTGAACATAACCTCATTTATGCGATATATTTTTGTTTTCTGTATTTCGGCATACGTTGCAAAAAAAAAACACTCGCATGTCTTTTGCTTTAATTAATTAATTATTTCTAATGCGTACATTTGGTTTTACCTCGACAGAAGTGGCTGACGAAATCTTTGAGAACTGGTCGGCCCAATTGGGGCTCGCCACTGGGCAGCTGTTAGTCAGACACGCACACACACACACACACACACACACACACACACACACACATACACAATAAGACACACGTTTGGGCGCTTGGGGGTCGCTTCAATGCTGAACGTTGCATTGGTCATCGAAAAGTTGCTGTTTATTAAACCACAAATTGCTGTGGTCTACAAAATGAAGACATGTATGCGTGTGTGTGTGTGTTTACATATGTAAATCGTGTAGGTGCATATGCATACATTAACTTGCTTACAAGAAGAGGCGTCAAAGCTCGCACCACACACAAACGCAGCAAGAACAACAACAAAAACAGAGCGAGTCATTGGACTAGTTTCACAACTGCCAAAACAACAGCCACACACCCCCAACCCCCTTTCGATCTATTTGTCTCTCGCTCTCGCTTTGTTTTGCTGTACACGCCTCTGCTCGCCGCACCTGCTGACCGCACGACGCAAGCGCAGCCGCAGCCGCACGGTTTGAATCTGAATGCCAAGCGTTGGGTATGACCTTCACGTATTCAAAAACAGCGACGCAAGCAGCAGCTGCGACTGCGACGGCGACAGCTAAAGTATCAGTTTATGGCCAAAAAAGACGTTAAAAAGCAACAACAAAAATCACAACAGAGAGACAACATGTCGTTGACAGACTGAAAAAGCTTTCAAGCCATACTACACGCACATATTTTATGGAGCTTGAAATCGAAAGCTGCTGCGACTGCGATTGCGTCTGCGTCGCAGCCATAGTCTGTCGTTATGGCGGTGCAGACAATGAGAAAAAACGAGTAGCGACGCTGCAGTTCAGCGATAAGTCGACTGTAACATACGCTGTAACGGTGGCCAGCTATCGACTGACTACGATTATCGATTAAATACCAAAGCTGTTAACAGAGATTATGCTAGCAGCTACCACCACCCGTTACATACCCCACCATTAACGTGTTATACCCTTTTGCAACTCTTGAGGTATGCTTGGAATGTGCGAGTTTAAGATATTTGCTTGCAAAGCTTTTTCTTCAGACGCACCCCCCTGCGCACGCTTATTGTTGCATACGTCTACATTTTAATCGCCAGCCAGCCAGGGGCACATTTTCGAACCAGTTTCGCATCCTCCATTCTTCACAAAAGCCGCTCCATAGATAGGTCGGGCCTCCGCTTGGGCACTCCAATTTAAAAAACGTTGCTGTTTTTATGTTTTAAGCGTGCACAAATACAATTAATATGCCAGTTGGAGCATGTCTCTCGCCTCCATTTGCATAATTATCGACAGGAATAATAAAAATAAAATAAAATAAAAAACAATTCGCTGCGAACTTGTCTGCTTATTTTCCATTGTCTGTCTCTTTTCTGGGGAATTTTTAGAACATTTTATGAAACCGCCAGGCATAATAATGAACGAGAGACGGATGAAACTCTCTGGTATTTCCAACAGCATCCCCCAACGACAGATCTGTCAATCAGGAAAGACAGACGCACGTCAATTAGGCCGCAAACAGGAAGAGTTCAGCGATAATATTTAACAAAAATTGGTCCTTTATTGATGTACATCGGAGATATGCATGTAGGATGTGTATATAGGATGCGTGTATACAAAATGGATGCAGAGAATAGCAATAATCAATGTTTATAAGTATTTTTTTTTAGTTTTGGAATGTACACTCAGAGAAATATGTTGAGAGTTTTGATTCGTTTTTTGCACACTCTCAAATTAAATATTTATGCTTCAATTTATATTTTATATTTAAAAATTATAAATATTTCAAGTACGTTTGCTTTGTTTTTTTTTTTTTTATGTTTTGAAATCAAGACCAAAACAAAAAGAGTTTTTAAACCATGAATTTCGTTTTCTATTTGAAGAAACTTTCAATAAGTTTATATATTCGAATAAAGCACAAAATTCTAGTTTATTTCTTTGAGCATGCATCTTTGGTTCCAAATTAAGAAATTTATGTTTATGGAACTTTAAACATATGTATTTTTTCATATAATTACTCAAAGATATTTTAGAGCTTTGCGAGTCTGTATCAAAAGATAGTTTTTTTCTTTATACCCAAAAACAACGCCAGTCTTAACTATACGATTAAATAATAGTATTCGTATAATATTAGTATGGTTGATTATTTGTAAATTTCTTATGAGAAAGCTCGTTGGATTGTCTTAAGGTCGCTTAGAAGAAAAAGAGTGAAGAAACTAAAATAGAAAAGTAAAACCTTGTACATTTTTTTGTTGGGTGGGTATAAATTAATTGGGTCGACTGTCAAAGACCCTCCAGAATTTGGAATTGCGCACCAGTTGTTAAACTAAAGTTCAGCATTTTGTGGGATTCGCATTAATTTGCTATATTCCAACGGGGACTGATTGCACTTTGGTTCTCCCCGCCGGCTGTCAAGTGTCGCGCATGGTTAAAACTCATTAAGTTAATGAAGTGAAACCAGACAACCGACTACGCAAGTCTGAACCTAATTGTAATTTTAATGGACTACAACTACACAAACATATCTGAACTTAGGATCAGGCGCTACGTTTACTACAAGCAATACTACAAACTATGCGAAAAAAAAATTGAATGCAACAGTCTATACGTATACATATATATATTATGATCATACTTACACCATATGCAATTACTCGATTTGCGTAAGTCAATTTTGGTTTTCATTAAGTTTATTATCACGTTACATTATTCGCTTACATTCTGTAGATTCTATAGCTTCTATATGCATTGGATATAAAATTAAATGAAATTGAGCACACACAACGCAATTACATAATTGATTAATTAATGAATTATTTGAATACAACCGATTTGGACCTTCGCACAGCGACCGCATTTTGGGAAATTAGATAATGTCACCAATTGAAATTGAAATTCACGACGATCCACACGTTGCCATTATAATAACTAAAGGGCAACTGAAGTACAGTTAAAACAATTTATATTCTACAAACAATTTGGCTAAACGAACAATTTTGGATGGATATAATAATTGAATTTACTTAAGGTGCTACATTTTGTTATAATTGTTTTATAATTGATGTAGATACGTCTAAGTATGCGTAGATTAAGTGAAATGCTACCAAGTCTAGTAATGATCTGAAGTTTAGTTTTGCAAATACTACGTTTATGCCATGAAATTAATTAATTATCAGTAATCTGGCAGCGCCAAATTGTTACCGATCAATAAACGTAGTTTGCATATTACGTACGATAATTGTATTTCATGTGAGATATGCTTGAGTATTTGAGGATTAAAAAAGGATACGAATTTATATAACTAAGTATTTTGTGTTCTTGTCTAAATTAAACATAAGTATTTTTGGCTAGTATGATTAAATTAAATATAGTTTTAGTGTTTTCAACACTTTATCGACTGCGAATTCAAATAGAAACTGTCAGAAACTTAGGGTTCGATTAAAACTAGGATAACTTTAAGCTGATGTGAACTAAAACGTTTAACTACCACATTTAAATAATGTTCTATTCAAAAACAATTTACTCACTACAGGCTATCTGATTAGGTTATGTATGTGTATACCCATTAAGTCTATATATGTATAACCTGCTGTACCAGTCCATCATTTCCATGGCTTGCATCTTACGGATACGCTTATCTACGCTCCTGTAGATATTCTTATTGCACTCAATTTCAGCTTAAGTCTGAGGGGGGTGTTCTTTGTTGGACTTGTTATTCGTAGTGCTTATCAATAGTTGATGATAATGTAAGGACTAGGCGTACAAAACGATCGATAGACATATCGATTCATTCAGAACAGTCGTAGCTATATCTATTGTGAATGTATTTTGAAATGTTACAAAATAATTTGTTATTAAAAAATGTATAAATATTTTTAAAATACATTCCAAATTGATATATTTACGACTATGCTTCAAACTACGGACTATCGATAGTTTTGCAATTCTAGCCGTATTATGATTATGTTCGCCATAACCTCAACGACTCAATTGTCAGTTCGGATCAGCGCTTTATAAATATGTATGATATAATACTACAAACTATTCTTCAGTTAGACCACTTAGCTCATAGCTCTGATGCTCCAGGCTGCGCTTCAGATCCGCAATTGTGCTAACGATCAGCTGCTGCTTGGCGCTAGTGGCGCCCTCTACCGTTACATCCTGCATGGAGCTCTTGGCCGACACGGAAGCCGATAACTTCGATTGCTGACGTTTGACGTGCGACTTGCTCCGTTCGCTCATATCTGCTTGGATAAGTTAATTAATTAAAAGTCAGATGCTTGATAAGGCAAGACGTATTATTAGATTCGAAAGAAAACAACAAATAGGGGTGTATAAGTGGAGTGTGCACGCACTGAAGATACTCTATAATCAGTTCTGCATTAGGGTAAATTGTTTGTTTTACTCATTTCAATTTTTGCGTTAGTCTTTTACTTAAGAATATTCATTGTTGAACAACTTCTGTGTTTATTGTCGGATTGCTTCCAAATTCACTAAGTGAAAGTGCTATATATTGGGTATATATATAGGTAGATAATTGATAAAAAATCGATCAAATCATATATCTTGGACCATATCTCACAAAATTTAGTAGAACATTTCTTGACAATTCGGTTTTTGTGTAAATTTTTTTTTAGTTAGTTTTTTAAGCACTTTTCCACTTACCCAGCTCCAAGTCGAATGTTTTCTTGATCCGCTCAAAGGAGCTGCTTCCCTTGTAGACCTTTCGCTTCAACGGCTCGCTGTGTGGACAGTAGAAGTTGTCCTGGCTATGGGACTGGGACTGGGACTGGGCTTGGGTCTGCTGCTGCAACTCGGTCACATTGCGATTGTTGTAGTCCAAATTGTTGTAGGGCTGCTGCTGCTGTGGCAAATAGTTGTGATTGGTGACATCCTCGCTGCTCTGGCGCACCACGGCAATGCACTCCTGATCCGAGTCGCTGCCATTGCAGCCTTGCAGCAACATGGCCCGTCGGCTGCTCCGCGGACTGCCCTGCGGCAGGCGGCGTCCATTGAGCTGCAGCTGCGGGGAGAGCGGGGCAGCTGGTGCGCCGTTCAGCTTGCGCGGCGGCAGCTCTGGCGGCGCATTCTGGTTCATGAAGTTGGTCAGATGCGTCTTGCGCGGACTGCAGCGCCCCGGCTTGGGGCTGTTTGGCGGCGAAGCGCCCGTCGAAGTCTCGAACTTGAGCAGCTCGATGCGCTTGTTGATGGCCGCCGCCAGCTCGTGTTCCAGCGGCGGTGTCGGCGGCGCCTGCTTCTTGGACTCCACCTCGCTGTGCTTCAGCATCTCCACGCGCTTGTTGGCCAGCGGATTGAGGCGTCGCGGGCTGGCCACGGGCGTGTCACGTGGTATGCTAAGGAGCAGAGAAACATAGAATTTAAGAGAAATTCAGACAAGAATCTGACAAACCCACCTTTGCAGACTGTTCTTCATTGACTCCAGCAGCGATTCGGCCTCCATGATGAGCTGCTTATACTTCATGTCCGCCTCCAGATCCGCCTTGAGCAGCGCCTTCTCGCTCTCCGCTATGGTCATAAAATGGGGCTCATTGGCGCTGCCAAAGATCAGCGAATTCGAGCGATTCGACAACGGCGAAGTTTTGTAAATGCTGTAAAATTAAATTTTTAAATTAGCAAAAAACAACTTCTTTTCTTAATTATCTTCGTTCACGAAGTAAAATCATTGTAAAGATTTATGATAACCTTCTTTTAAGATCAAAATAACATATATTTTGCACCTCGAAATCAAATCAAATTTGAGAGGCAATTTTTTGACTGCATCTTTAAATTTCAACCACAAATAACAAAAAAAAAATGTTTGTTTTTCAAAATAATAATAATAATTGGAGCAACTGATTTAAGCTGTTATTATCTGTAGAAGTACTTGTTTTTTGTTTTTAAACATTTTTGAAGGAATATATTATCAAACAAATAACTTTTGAACCAGTCTCTCAATAAACAAATAAAGCTGTGATTTTTCTTAATTCAAGTTTCATTCTTGAATAACTGTTAAAATGAATTTTATGGCACGCATTTTATAACTCTTTCGTCAGCCAAACCCTAATGAATTCGATTTTACTGATTCGAGCCCAGAATCTCAGTTTACATTAACCATTAACCAGAATTAATTGCTCAATAAACAGAAGAACAAAATATCAAACAATAATTTTGGCAGCCTCATAATTCATTCTTAAATAAAAAAAACCTATTTTATATTAAATAAAAAAAGTATTAAAATATTCCACTATGAAGCAAAAAATAGATTATGATTTATTCTAATATTATTAATTTATGAAGCTTTAATTTGGGGGATGCAGCAAAACTTAAATAAACTCGATCTATTTATTTTACTTAACTTTTTTTTTTAATTTATGGGAAAAAATGTTTGAAAATACTTTTAATAGCATTTTGGTAACTTGAAAGCGGCGAAATATACTTGATAAACAGGGGCCAAAAATCGATTTGTATCGATTTCTTTTACACATGTTGCTAATCATGATCTGATATAAGTTGAATTTTTCAAGGAAATCTAGGTTCGAACCATTCCTGAACATTTCAAAAAACACTAATGGGTTCAAACCCTTAAACAAAAAAGATAATAAGGTTAATTTACCGTTCTTTGGGGCCCAGCATCTGGCGGCGCAGGCAGACGGGCGTGCCTCCCACGCTGCGGGATCCACGCGGCTCGCGGAGCGGTGAATCGCGTAACTTCTCCCGATTCTCGCAGCTCTTTTTGCGTGTCTTAAGGAAGCGTTTGCGGCGACGCTGCTGGCTGGCATCGATCGGTTCCTGGCCGCTGCGGCGACGCGAACGCGTTGAGGCGCGTCGCAGGATCAAAGGACTCGGCTGCGTGGCACTGGGATAATAATGGCAGCTGCCCAAATTGCGCTGCAAGTCCAGTTGCACCTCCTGCATGGAGGAGGTATCAATGAAATCAATATCCAGCAGCTCATCCGTATCGCATTCATCGCCCGCATCCTGCCCGGTGTCCAGCTCCGAGCCACAATCCGTGGGATCCGAGTCGCTGCTGTGAATAGTCAAAGATATTTAAATCAGTTGTTGCAACCACTTGAGTTGAACCTAGGCTCACCTGAGTATGTCGGTCTCCTTTTCGTAGACATAGCTCTCGTCAAACTTGCCAATCATCTCGTTGAGGGTCGCCTCATCGTCGCTAACCAAAAAGGCATCCAGTTGCGGCTGCGGCTGCGTCTGCGACTGCGACTGTTGCTCCTTTGAGTGCCGTCGCTTGATGGTGTGCGGTGCATGCAGATTATCCACTTCAGTTGAGGACGACGAGCACTCCGAGGAGTCGGCCGCTGCGACAGCGGCCAATTTGGGGTTGGCCAAGACTGCGGCTGCTGCACCTGCCCCACCACCTGCTCCTCCTCCACCTGCTGCTGGTTTTGTGTGTGTGCGCACTTCCAGCTCATTGCTCGACTTAATGCCCGACGATGTGGTGGAGGTGGTGCTGGCGGCATCCGGTTCCATGCCCGTGCGACCCACCATCAGCTGCATATGCTCCGCCGTATTGTACCAGGGATTGGTGCGTATCCGCGAACGTTGCCTGGGCGACGGCGCTGCGAATGTTTATTTTAGGTTAGGATTAAATTGGCTGCCTGAAGTGGCTGCAAGTGGGCTTAATTGCTCCTCTCAGGAGCTCTACTCACATTCGAAGAGCTGGCTGGCAGTCGGGCAATTGCGTTGCGGCTCCAGCGTGTGCCCAAAAATGGTCTTGGGCAGCGGCTCCATCGGCGACATCTCCTCGATGCGATTCAGACCGAACTTGTAGCGCTGCGCCTCAATCGCCAGCGAGTTGATCGAGCGACTGGGGAAGTAGTGGGTGCCACTCCGCATATTTATGTAGTATTCGGGCGCCGGGGGATTGGCGCTGCTGTTGTTGTTGCTGCTGTTGCTGCTGCTGCTGGCGGCGGCGACGGCGCAGGGGGAGTTGCCGTCGGTGGAGTAGCCCGTGGAGTAGGCGCTCTCTGGCGAGGATAAACTGTGCGGCCGGGGACCGGGCAGGAAATTGCCACGCGGCAATCCACGCGCTGCACGCATCCGATTGCCCAGGCCCAGCTGATTGGACACGGCGGACGATGTCATAGTTAGACTCTCCACGGATTCGGCCAGCTGCACGGCGGCCAGCTTGGAGGGCAGCAGACGGCCGTAGTGCACATGGTTGGAGCTCTGCTTGGGCTGCTGCTGCTGCTGTTGCTGCTCCTCCTCGTAGACCAGCTGCAGGCTGATCAGATTCTCCGACTGCGGTCGCTGATAGTCGAGCAGCGGTGGCTGCGGACGCAACAGCAGCGCGCCCACCTCCTCGTAGTCCACCTCGTCCTCGGCGGGCGCTGGCTGCTGCTCGCCGGCGGCGGCTTCAATGTGCTCCAACTTGTGGCTGAGCGGCTTGGCCTGGCCGGAGTGCATGGAGGGCTCCTTGGAGCCGGTGGACCACGACAGCGACGAGATGGACGAACTGGAGCAGTTGACGCGCATCGGCGACTTGTCCGCACTGGAGCTGAAGCTATCCTTGCTGGGCACGCTCAGCTGCTGCTGCTGCTGGAGCGGTGGCAGCGTCTGGTGGCGCTGATAGCGATGCGGCGCATACAGCAGATTATCTGACTTCGGCGACGTGATCGAGTTGTGCGTATCCTGATCCGGCGACTGCCAGCCGTAGCGACTGGGCGTCTATAGAGGATTAGGGGGCAGAGTTTAGATGGAATGGATTCGAATCCTTGGGCTACTCACGTGACATTGTATGGGTGACACCTCGCGTCGTCGCACCGGACTGGCGATGCTGTGGCTGCCGCTGCTGGTCAGCACCGGACTCGTCGTCGACTTTAGATTGCTGTTGGGCGGCAAGGTGCCCGCCTTTTTGGCATGGCTGCTGCTGCCTCCGCCACCCACTCCTCCGCCTCCTTCTGCCTGCTTGTTCTTGTTGTTCTTCTTGCGTGGACGCACAATGTGCGTTTCCATCCAGGAGCGCAACTTGGAGCCGAACATTGTCTATCTCTCTCTCTCTCTTTTTTCCAAATTTCTCTCAGAGGGAATGTTAAACGTAGTCTAAATGGACGGATTGTTGTTGCTGTTGTGGGACAGGAAAAAAGGATGACATTAAAGTATTTGCTCAGCTTCCGAAAATGCAATCGCATAATGTCTGGGACAAAAGCTGGGCTCGCTTGGGGTTGCCGTCCAAACTGACTCCTGGGGCCACTTTGCGTTGATAAGAAAATCCATTTATGACAGCACAAAAGCCGCCGCCGCAGCCAATGCACAGTGGAACAAATGTACGGTTAACATGGACAAAAATAATAGTTTCTTAATTTCTAGGCTTATTTCTTATAGATTTCTTAGTCAAAACTTAGTCAAAATCATTGTTTTTAATAGTTAAATATTTTAAAAAGTTAAAACTTTTTGAAATTATCAAAACTTAAATATTTTATCAGTAAGTTTTAGTAAGTTTTAATTAATATCCGCTTGGTTTCATATCCAAGTAAATATATGTTAGTGTAATATAATTTGCAGTTGTTAAAAAAAAACAAAGCAGAAAACCGATAAATCTGTTGATTTCAAGAATATATATATATATATATATTTCTTTGTAAATTTTCGATATTTCAAGTTTCATTTTTATCCACTGTGCGCAGCAGCGGCAGCGAGCGCCCATATTTTCTATAGTTTTCAACAGTAACGATGCTTGTATATTTGTGTGTGTTTTTGTGTGTCGCTATTTTATGCGAAATTACCTTATTCGCAAATGTCTGTTGCCTCATAATATCCTTTACGCCTGTTTTTATTGTGCGGCACCCGAGATAAAAGGGCAGCTACATATACATGACGTATACGTATCTATCTGTGTGTGTTTGCGTTTGTGTGTGTGTGTGTGCATACGTTACGTAGACAGCGCGACGACACGTCTGGCAACTCTCTTTATATGTGTGTGTGAGTTTGTTTATTTTCTGTTGACGTTTTTTAGGCGCACACAAATAAGCGCACATGCACGACTTACGGTATGGTTATGTGTGTTTGAGTGTGTCTGTGTGTGTGCCTGAGGGTTGTTTGTAAGCTGAGATGCACGCCTATTGCCGCTTCAAGGACTCGACAGCCTCATGCTGTGCGCTCAAGTTACTCAACGTCGTGTGCGTGTGTGTGGGTGGGTTGTCTGTGTGCTTATGTATGCCTCCCCTTTTGCGGAAATGAACGTAGTTGGGTTGTAAAGCCAAACGTAACTGTAAATTTTTATGTCAAGCTATTTTCAATTGTTGTTCTCGTTAAACTGCACCGTGAATATTTTATTTGAATTGATTTGATTTGATTTCTTTATAGCCAAGCTCTTAGCTCCCTTTAATGCGTGTGTATGCATATATATTTTATTCGTATCGCGGTTGTATATTTAGTTTAAAGTCGAAGTTTTCGTAATATTTTTTTATTTTTTGTGCAAATTAATTGAAATAGTGTGCCCGGCAACATATAATTTAAAAAGCAGAAAAGTTGCCCACTTTTAGGCTGCAATTGAAATTTTCTTCACATTTTACACTGTCTATATAAGTAATGTATTGGTATGTGCATGTGTCGGCTTTAGATTTATTTTATTTTTGGTGGTAGCTCCAAAAATGTGTGCGGCTAAAACGGCGAATGCTGCGCGGCGAGAGAGAACGTCTGTCGCCGCTGAAGTGAAAAAAGCAACTGACGGAATGCGCATCCACCGAATGGCAACGGAACTTAATATAAGTTTCTGTTAACTAATAAAATATACGGAAAGTTTAAAATAATCAGTAATGAGAATAGCAAATTAATCAATAAATAAATTTAAAACAAAAATATATTTTAAATAAAACTGAATCAACCAAAGGTATGCTATAAGATTATTTTTCAAAATATGAACATGTTAATAAATGTTAAAGTTATCGGTACACCGCCACAAATGGTCAACACAATAATGTTAGCTATCGAAATTCTAAGTTGCCATCTTTACGCCATGCATTATTGTGAAACACGGGCGAAATTTTTGCGCATATTGGATTTATTAACAGAACTAATGTAATTTGTTTGTTATTGACTAAGCCTTTAACATGCGCTGCTACTACGAGGAGCTTGGCGTAGTCCGTGACTCCAATGAGGCTGACATCAAAACAGCTTATCGAAAATTGGCTTTGCGTTGGCATCCAGACAAAAATCCAGACTGCTTGGCGGAGGCAAAAGAACGCTTTCAGCTGATCCAACAAGCGTACGAGGTGCTCTCCGATGCACAAGAACGTGCCTGGTACGATAACCATCGCGAGCAAATACTGCGCGGCAAGAACTCCGAGTACTCAGAGAACTGCTTGGACGTCTTTCAATACTTCACCAGCGCATGCTACAAAGGCCACGGCAACGATGCGCAGGGCTTCTTTAGCGTTTATCGCGATGTCTTCAACAAAATCGCTGCCGAGGATATGGATTTCATGGACAGTGACGACGAGGAACGTGGCGCCCCGCAGTTTGGTAACGCGGACAGCAGCTACGAGGAGGTGGTGGGTCCATTCTACGCCTACTGGCTGTCTTATAGCACAAAGAAGACATACGAATGGCTCTGCCCCTACGATGTCAGGGAGATCAAGGAGCGCTTTATATTGCGCAAGGTGGACAAGGAAATGAAGAAGATTGTGCAGAATGCGCGCAAGGAGCGCAACGAAGAGGTGAGCGGCTGGTGCAGCTGACATGTAACACAATTCACAACGAATTCACTTCTCTTTCGGCAGGTTCGCAACTTGGTGTCGTTTGTGCGGAAGCGGGATCGTCGAGTGCTGGCTTATAAACGTGTGCTGGAGGAGCGCGCCGAGGCAAATCGATTGAAGCAGGAGGAGAAGCGCAGGGAACAGCTGCGTCAGCGTCAAGAACAACTGGCTGCAGTGCGTGCCAACAAGGTGGTCAACGATGGCTACGAGGAGCAACTGAGGCAGCTGGAACAACAGTATGGCAGTGAATCGGATGACTACACAGAGGAGGAGGACGAGGACGACGACGACGAAAATGTTGATGAAGATGCCGATGTGGACTCCGGCAGCGACAACAATTTAAATGAGGAGGAGGAGGAGGTGGAATATGTAGACGATCTCTATTGTGTGGCATGTAACAAATCCTTTAAAAACGCGAAAGCGCGCGCCAATCACGAAGAAAGCAAAAAGCATCGCGACAATGTCGAACGTTTGTGTCAGCAAATGGATGCCGAGGAGCAGGAATTCAATGAGCATAGCGAAGAGCTCAAAGCGGCAGAAGAAAGCCTGGAAGACTTACAGCTCAATGGCAGCCATGAGACGGATCACAGTGACCTGGCTGAGCTGGCCAGCGATGATGCCGCAGTGGAAAAGACAAGTAAACGCAACAAGAAAAATAAAAAGGCAAAGAAGGTCGCATCCAAGGCGGTCGTAGAGAGCGAAGATGATGATGCGGCCGTCCAACCAGTGGATTTGGGTGCAGCACCCAGTAACAGCGATGACGATGACGGAGATGATTGGAGCCAAAGCAAAAAGTCTGCCAAAAAGACGAAAAGCAAAAAAACCGCCAGCAACAACAAACAAAAAACCGAATCGGCACCCAAGGCAACAAGCGAAGCAAAGTCGGCGACAAAGCCAACGGCTGCACAGTCCAAACCAGCGCCGGGGCGGGGCGGCAGCGACGACGACGAACCGCCAGCCGTGCAACACACGTGCGTCACATGCAAAATGGTATTTGACTCGAAGAACAAACTGTTTGCGCATCTGAAGAAGACCAACCATGGCGTGTACATACCCAAGGCCAAGCCGGAAGTGGAGGGTAAACCGTCCGGGAAAGCCAAGGGCAGGCGCAAGTAAAGGCACTCAAATGATGCTTGCTCTCCTACTCTCTCTCTCTGGCTGTTCAGCTGCAATTGCAGCTGCCTAAAAAACCTAAAAAGTTGCTTGTAGAAATTTTAGTTGTTTATGTTATAATTAAATTCAAAATTATATTAAGTATAAACGGCCATTTGCAATGTGACTTGATGTGCATTTGTGTACAGTGAAAGCTCTGCTAATGGACAACTGAATTATGCAAATATTATATAAAACCTCTTTTTATTTAAGTTACCTTTGTTCTGTTTTGACACACAGTTTAGAGAAAAGATTGTTCGTTAAAGCGAGCTTTCACTGTGCGTGTGCTTTCTATGGAATGCAGACGAGCTTGCTGCCAGACTCGACGCGTCGGCGCACGCGTGTGCGCATATTCGAGGACTCCGCCTTGAGACTGATGCCGGCGGCGGCGAATGTTAGCAGGATGCTCAAAAGACCGCAGTAAAACGAGAAGCCTGCGGAAATAGAATGTCAAAAGTCAGGGGATTGTAGGAGTCAGTCCAAATCTTACCTATGCTGCAGTCGGCTGGATAAAAGGGCTCCGCCTCCGGGCCGCAAAGAAGTTGAACGCGTGGCGCACGCCAACCCAACGGATGCAAAAACAGGGCCAGCATAACGGCTATACCTGCGAGGAGAACGAATAGTTAGCCTGGTTCAGGTTACAGATTGGAGTTGTCTTACCGGCCAGCACCTGTGCACAGGCTGTCATGTTGTGTATGCTCTTGCCAAATGCCGACTGGCGGCAACAGGTGATCAGCGTTGCGACGACCGTCATGGAGAGCAGCACCAGGCCGAACGACATGCAGAACATGGCCGCCTTCCACTCCAGCGGATAGACGCTGCCATCTGTGGCCAGGCCATCCAAATCGAAGCGTCCGCAATGATAGCCCAGCTGATGCATTTGCTTGCAGCGCGTATAGATGCCCACCGAGGGCTGGCGCTGTGCCGCACGGGCCACGCCCGTGCTCACATTGGCCAGGCCGGGGCCAACTAGCCATTTGGGCGTGACCAGTGCGACAGCGATCAGCATGTCGGCGACCAGGGTGCACAGAAACCAGACTAGACTCACAGTTGTGATGATAACGTAGCACATTTTATGTTTTTGTTTGGTTTGTGGAGCTAAAGTTTTTATTTTTTGGTATGATGTCAAGAATGTTGAAAAGCCGCGTCCGCACTTGCCGGATACATAATTGTCTCTGTTGGGGGCTTTCAGCGAACACCGAGCACACCCACCACCGCAAGCACCACCAACCCCGCCACTTCCTTTCAGCTGACCAGCCCGAAATGGTATTGTTTATTTTATATGCTTTCGCCTGTTCGTAGTCTGTTTTATGCTATTCATTTACACACGCAAGCACGCACACACACACTCACACCAATAAAAGAGCGTACGTAAGAACGCTAATGAAAATAGGCAAACTTATTGTTTTAATGGAAGTTTGAACTGCAGCTGCTATTGGCGTACTGCGTTCCTTTTTTTGTTCAATTTTGCAACACTTTTAACTTTGTTGCGTCTCCCTTTTGCGCAGGCGTTGTGCACGCATTGAACGGCGGCAGCGAAAAGACTGAAAAACTGAATGAATGGCGCGCATTGAAAGCTGTCCAGATGTGTGCGCCGTTAGCGCAAGGGGGCGAAGAGGGATGGGAGTGTGCAACAACAACAGCAGCACCAGTAGACGAAACAGAAATCCAGAAATTCCAAACAAGCGCAGCAAATGTTCTCCCATGCAGAAAACAGTGACACAAAAAAGTATTGAAACGCTCTAAAGTTTTTTGTTCAATATGTAAGCTGAAATGCATACAGTGAAATAAATAAATTAAATAAAAACCAATTAAAAATAAAATAAAATTAAAAATGCCAAATAAGCACACAGTCAAAGTAGGTTAATATCCACTAATGTTTAATGACTAGCATTCTTATTAAAAAAAAAAAATTTTGACAATGCCAATACTTTTTTAGCTCAGTGCAGTTTTTGCTCCCTCTCTTGTCTGTCTCCCATTAAGTTTGCTTGCTCTCTGCAGTTTGCTCTCGTTGTGCTTGGCACACACACACACACACACACACATGTTGCAGTTGGATCTGTTTGACCCCAACTTCCCACAGAACCCGCTCGCTTGCTCTTTCCCTTTCTTTCATTCCCCTTCTTACTGCTTGACCGGGCGATGAGTAATAAGCTAAGTCTATTTTATGTTTGTTTTGAATGCAAATGAAGTTTTGTAATAACAGCGTTCAGCCGCCCGCGCGCTGCCCTCTGGCTTATCAGTTAGCACCCCAAGCGATTGCCATGGACAGCCAGTTGCATCATCGGCCATGTGTGCACTTACGGTTATTGTTGCCGCTGGTTCGTGACCGAGCCAAATGAATTGTGCACACACTGAAAATTACTTTTACTCTCACTTGCTATACTTACCTACTCTTAATCGCAATCATATGTAATTCAGTCAAAGATGTTATCACCGCTGCTGATGGTGCTGCCGCTGCTGCTGCTGCTGGTTCCGGCGTACGGCTACTATCACGAGTACCGCTACTGGGAGCTAAACGATCCGCCTCCCATTTGCTCCGAGTACGAGATGCTGATTGTGAACACGCGTCAGTGTGTCCGCCGTTGCAATATTGTGTGTCAAGGCGGTGCCTGCTTCGAGGATGGCCCGTGTCCTTGTGCCGATCAGTACCAAAGTGCCTTCAGCGATGGAGTGGCCTGCGCCGCAGAATGCCTGCCGGGTTGCCAGGAGGCGGGCGGCTATTGCGCAGACCCTGAACTGTGCATCTGCCGCAAGAGCAAACACTACTCCTACGATCCAGTTGCGAGACGCTGTCGACGCCGTGGACCACGACTGCTAGACCTGTGCGGCGGGTGAGTAATGAAAATAAAAATTAATAATGAGCACAATTACAATAACGAATAAATTAAGCACAAAAATCAGTATAAATAATAATGAAGAATTCAAATTATTTATGTATACAATTTAAAACAATGTGTGCACAATTATTATTATTATTACATTAGCAGCTTGTCAAATGTAATTCTGCAATAATAGTAAATTATTATTATTTTTAATTTATATTTACCCATTTTATTATTATTCGGCAGGCGCTGCACTCACGGCCGCTGCTCCTCCGATGGTCGCTGCATTTGCGCACAGGGCTACGAAATGAGAGCCACACTCCTTCACGGCGCCCAGTGTGTGCCCACCTGTGATCAGTAAGTATTGAACCAGAGAATGGCGTAACAGAATCCTAATCTGTTGCATCTCCTACAGCGATTGTGGGCCTAAGGCCTATTGCTTTGCGCCCAACATGTGCGCCTGCCGGAACAAGCATTATCATTACGCCTGGCATGGTAGATGCATCAAGGACTACTGATCTAGTTTTAGAATAGGGCTGTTTTAGGCCCTTGTATATACGAATTTTAATTTAAAGAAAAACAGCTCTCGCCTTATTTAAAAAAAATTTTAGAAGAATTAAAACACATTACAAACAAATGCCATATAAAACATTTGAAGAGCACCAACAAGCGTACATTTTCTCAATTCTAGATGCTCATTTTAGATAAAGCTCTTTTCAAACGCAAATGCCTCACATTTACTTTACAGCGCATTAACAGCAAGAGAGTGAGCGAGTGATTGTGAGCGAGCACGCTTTGCGGTGCTTGGAGGCTGTGTAATAAAAAAACCGTTTATCTATCCGTTGTTGTTTATAAATGTATGTGTGCATTGTGTTTACAATTGAGAAGGCGTGTTGCCAATATTATAAATGAATGAGATTTTTTTTTAACAGTTGCTTTTAGTTAATACAGCCAGGGAAGAGCTCTTCCCGTTGCTCTACAAACTCAATTGACGTGCGTACGTGTGCTGCAGTGGCGGCGCTTTAAAGTCAACGTTCGGTTTTTAAAGGGGTTTTGAGCCAGCCCCCTACGCCATGACCATGCCATGACAACCAGTTTAAGGCGTTGAACACACCCCCTTTACTTAAACATAAAAAAGAGCACATGGCAAGCTTTAGATTTAAATTAACACACGCTCACACTATAGATATTCATATATATACATATGTATGTACATACAACATAAATATAAATATACGCTGATATGTGTCTTAAGTTGGCGTAGAGTATTTCAATTTTAATAATCTGTCTAGCTAATGTTAGATAAAGAAAGAGCAGCGTTGGCAGCGGTAATGACAAGCGCGTGTGGCGTGTTTTTGTACTTATTCTTGTTGGGGCAGGGGCCGGCTGCTCGCCTTATTGTTGTTGTTGTAGACGTCACCAACAGCAGCGACAGCGACGGCGGCAGCAGCGCTCGTTCTCCAATGTTTTGGACTCTGCTGGTAACCAGCAGCGATATTTGCGTTCAGTTGGAGTTTTGCTTTCCACTGAGACGGTACGATTTCCTGCTAAGTGACTTTTTGCGCGCTCTCTCTTTTTGTCTTGTCGTAGCCCTTGTTCAGTTCGGTGCTGAAATTAAAAAAAAAAACATTGATTTGCAATTTTAAGTTATTAAGTGCATTGTAAGGGAAATATGGGCCAAATCAAGGTAAGTTAAATAAATGTGAGAGCAGTAAAAACAACATATGATATGCTCACTTAATGTAAAATTTTAATTGCACGTGTGTGTGTGTGTGTGTTTGCACATGTAAGGTAACTGTTATCCTTTGCCAAGTTGGCAGTTCTATTTTAGTACATTAGTCGAGCGTGGGAAAATGTATAACTACACATTTAAATTTTAAAGAAACGGCTGTTTGCTTGTTTGTGGGGGTGTGTCTGCCCGCATGCGGCCTCTAAAGTTATGTAAGAATATAAAAAATAAAAAAATAAAAATATGGAAGACAGACACATTGACATTTAAATGCAACAATTTTTTAACAATGCGGTTCGTTTTAGCGCTTATAGCGTGTCAATCTCTATTTTTTATGTCGTTTAGAACGATTTACACACATGTTTCTACATGCCGCCAGCATACATATGTACATACATACAAACATATATTTTATATCGTATATATAATCTTGAAGAAGGCGTAGCTGCTGCGCAGTTCGCAAGGCACGCACGTCAGCCAAACGAGTTAAACAATGCGAAACTGTAAATATGTGTTAGTATATGTGTTAACAAAAACAATCCATTAAAGAACCGTTTGTATGCACTAAACCGGTTAATGCATTACCCTGTTTGTCATCTCGGTTCGGCAACAGAGAGTTATATAAAGATGTACATATGTGTGTATGTATATCTGGCTAATGTATAGAGGTGGGTTTGGGGGGACGTCGCCTTATCAAACAAATTGACTCCCTGGGGGCTGCCCATGTGCTTGTATGGACAAATTCTTAAATACTTTCTGATAAGTCAATTTATTTTACAGATTATTTTTGATTAAATATAGATTTGCACTTGAGCTCCCACACATAGATCCACACACATATATATACATATTATAAAAGTCAATTTTATGTATTATTTATCAACACAGAAAGCTTCATCTGCGCTGAGCAAATTGTTTGTGTACGGCGCCCTGAAATACGGCCAGCCGAGCAATTCGATTTTGGCCAATACCGGCAATGGCTATGCCAAATTCTGGTGCCGTGCGACAACTACAGAGAAGCTGCCGCTGGTTATTGCCACACGCTATAACATTCCATTTTTGCTCAACAAGCCTGGCATTGGGTATTATGTAACCGGCGAGATCTACGAGGTAAGTGCTGATATTGTTGATATTGCTGATATTATTTACAGGGCAACTAATTATATGGCTTCTTGAACCTATGCAACAGGTGGATGATCGCATGCTCAACTCACTGGACAATCTGGAGGATTGCCAGGATATTTACACGCGTGAGCAGCACGACATGAACATTGGCGTGGGCGAGGGGTAAGTTGAAAACAGATCGATTATGTAATTTTTTTATTCTTACTACTGATCACTTTTTGCGTTTGCAGCACCGTTCCCTGCTGGGTCTATTTGCTGCAAAAGTATCCGGAGAAGCTGCTGTCGCTGCCCTATCTGTCCGGCTACGAGAACAGCTCAACGCATCCCTATATCATGCGCCATCGACGCGAGCACAAGCATCCGGCACAGGATGATCTCAGCTACACAGCTCAAAACTAATGTCGTCGAAGGGGGCGTGGCCAATTATTTAATATATAACTACCGGTAGTTGCATTTGTAGAACATATAAACACACCCATATATATATTTATATATGAATATGTATATGATGTATACAGACTTAAAACCCTTTGATACATACGCGCTTGTAGGTGCAAGTGTCCAAGTTGTTTATTGATACATATGTATATTTTATATGTATACTTTAGTTTATAGCGAACGTAGTTTGTAATTTTATAAGTTTCGAAGCAATAAAAGCGATTTTGAAAGCAACAGAATCTGGTGATAACAGGTGTTATTTATGTATTATATAAATAAATAAATATTTGCGTTCATTTTTCAGCTGCACAGTTGTGCTGTTAATAGTGGAGCAGCACTGTTAACTTAACATATAACTGTTAACGGTGCTGTGTCGCTTCGCTCAGTGAATGGCAAGTTGATAAGGCAAGCTGCTGCAAACTGTAAATTCTAATGCGCTTATCTATGACTGGGACCGCAATTAAAAACTTACCTTAAAGGCCAACATGTCGCTTAAAAGGGTTTTTGTCTATGGCACTTTGAAAAGTGGTGAACCGAATCATTATTGGCTAACCCGAAAAGAAAATGGTTTCGCCCGTTTTTTGGCCAAGGGCACAACGCTGATTAAGTTTCCACTTGTGATCGGCACACGATACAATATACCCTTTCTGCTGGCCCGGCCAGGTGTGGGCCATCAGGTACAGGGCGAGGTCTACGAAGTGGATGATGCGATGTTCTCCAATCTAGACGTGCTGGAGGATTATCCTCAATACTATGATCGCGAGCAGCAAACGATTTTAACCGATAAAAACGAGTAAGTCCTAAGCACATAGACTTGCTCTATATAGGTATATTACTTCATTCATATATAGAAAGCTGGAGTGCTGGTTGTATCTGATACGCAACTATCCGGACAAGATGCTGGCCAAAAGTTTCCTCAGCTCGTACCACAACAACCCTGAGCAGGCGTACTGTGAGAAGTCGGTGCGAGATCCCAAAATAGCGGCCAAAGATGATTTGTCCTATTGAATTATTTGCAGTTATATCGATAGCCAAGCTCCAGATCTCTACACAGATGACTGATCCCTGGACGGAATTACACGTATTAAACGATATTGCCACATAAACGGATTTCAACGCATGGCTATTATTCAATACTCTATTACATTGATTCCATAATTTAAAAATGCAAACGAAATGAACAATCTTCTTGATACCGGGGTAGTAAAGTTAGTTTGCAAAAGCCGAGCAAAAAGAGTTTGCATTATGTATGCATAAAGTGAAAGAACCCATAATAAAAGTTAGCTGAACGTCGCCTCCAGGATGGCGCGCACACGCTTCAAGCTGGGGCGTCCTGGCGCACTGGCAACGGTAGTTGTACGTAAGATGAAAACGGTAATCAGTTTTTTTTGTTTCGCTTGTTTGTTCGGCGTCATCGGTGGCAGCAACTGGGCGTGGGCGTGGCCTAGCTGTCGGCCTCATCATCAAGCGATTGGAATCGATTGGTGGCCACCGTGGGCGCAGCGGCTGTCTCCTGCACACGCTGGAAGCGACCGCCATGACGGACTTCTTCGAAGGCGGGTTCGTTTTTCTTCTTGCGTTGTTCTTCCGGACGCGCTGCATTCAGCGTTGGGAAGAACTCGGTGTTGGTGATATCTGGCGCCGCCCGACGCGCACGCAGACCACCGCCGCTGGGTCCGCTGCCCATGCCGCTGCTGGCTTGCTGCAATGAACAATCAATAAGGGGGCACAAAGTCCAATAATAAATCTCAGACGATAAAAAAACTAAAAATTGATATTCGATCTACTCACGCTATAACGTAACGCGGGTGAAATGTATACATTCGATGATGACTTCTCCGTCTCCACCGGCACCGGTATCTGAGTCACCTCCTCGGCGGGTATTAGCTTTTTCCAGGGACCATGCCCGCTGCGCTTGCTGTTGGGATCGGCATTTGCATAGCCATCGCTGTCCTCATCATCCTCGTCGTAGACGTCATCGGATTGATGTTGTTGATGTTGTTGCTGCTGCTGCTGTTGCTGCTTCTCGCTGATGGTCAGCTGGCCAATTTTGAGGCCGCTGTAATCCTTGCGCTGCTCCTGTTCGAACTCTTTCCACTCCTCTTCCACAGGCTGCACAAAGTGAAACAGTTAGAAAAAATGCAAAAAAAAACATTGCTGGCAACTCTCACCTCGACAACGGGCTCCGGCGCTTTGATGTTCGTCTCGTTTTCGCCGCCTTCTGCCACGCCGCCAGCCAATGCTGTTGAGACATCAGGTTTTTTTGGTTTGACAGCGTTCGCCGCCACCTCACGCTTCGTGCATTCTTCTAGGTTCTTCACTAACTCGTCGGCTGTCACAAATTTGCTCTTGGTTTTCGACTTCTTTTTGTCCTTTTTCGCAAAAAAATCGTCCAGTTCGGCCATGCTTGCAATAATTTTCGCAATTCCCTATTCCAAATTATAATGAAATCCAATCGCACTTGCGTGAGGTGGGATGTAAAAATATATCGCAATCGATAGTATCTATCGATGTATGAGCCACACGTGGTCAAAGTTTACTAGACTTTTGCTCTTGAAAACAATGAATTTAATTTTCAACGTGTTCAGATTATCAATTGCAGCTGATTAATTTATTGCGTTTTGCATTGCGTGGGTCTTGAATGCTAGTGTAACAAATGAATGCAAATGTATAACGATGATTTCCGATAGTCCGAAACGTTAGTTTTACTCCTGAGTAAAAGCTGAAATAAGCGTAATATCGATTTATTCCAAAATATCTAAATAGTTTTAAAAAATAATACAATTTATTTCTGTCAAGTGATATCGATATGAGAAATATAATGAAACCTGAAAGTTGAAGAAATACGCACAAGGTGGCAGCACTGGCAATTTAAATACTAATTGCGGTTATCGACGGTTAGCCACTTGGCGGTTTAAATAAAACAGTTTCACTCGCTCACTTTGCGTGTAGCAGACTTGTTATTTGCATAATTTGTGCATAATTTAAGCTTTTGCGGGTGATTTTTTGCCCGTTATTCATTTAGCTGGCATAATTCGCAATATTTAGCAACAAATGTATTTATAATATGCATGAGATTAATAATTGCATAATGAGGTTGAAATACAGACAAAAGAAATAGAAACAAATGGCAAATGTCGATTCGCCAAAGTTATGCAATAACTATTGTATTGGATTTGCAAATTTTTAAATCAACTCTAAAAACATATGCCATATTTTAATTATCCATACACATTAAAATGTATGTTTTTGCTTATGCTTAGCTGTGCACATAAAAATAGCATATTTATTTAGCGCTTAAACATTAATTGCTTGCAAATTGCTCTGCACAAATATGTTTGTGAACCATTTTAATGGTGTAAAAGAAAAACGATCATAAAAATGGACAAGAGCTAAGGCCTTAAGAAAACTTCCTTTTAAACGCAGGCGTGTCCGAATTGTCCAAAGTTCCGCTGAATTTGCTAAGCAAACCTTGTAAGTGTGTGTGTGTGAGTGCCGAATCTAATAGATATTTATTACTGCAGCAAAGTTTCGCCTGCAGGTGCCGCAGCTTGCCACATCCACAGCGAATCCGGCCAAATGCTGAAAAAAAAACGCCAGTTAATAAATAAAGGCAGTTGCGTTGCGAACCGCATTGCAAACCAAAGTCGTTTCATTCATATTGACAAGCGGCCAGCAAGACGCGTCTCAGTCGCCATTTGAACGCCGCACAGCGCACAACGCTGCTCTCCGCTGTCAGCTAAATTCAGCTTCTAGCTATTCGCCTGTCGATCGTCAAATCTCGTGCTCGTGGCAAAAAATTTTTGATAGTGCTCATATACTATACATTTTGATATATATTAAGTTGACGACGCGTTCGCTGCGTGCTTGTGACGTATTCATTTTGGAATCAGGCAAACACTCAATTACATTAATTAAAACAAGCACTGCAAAAGGTAATTAAAACACTTAAGCACTCGCAGATTGAAATGCGCTAACTGCGCGTAATTGCAATGGCTAACACCTTGTTCATAAATAATGGCTGTTGGCCATAACAATAAATTGTGGGTGGTTAAGATACGGTTTATCTGATGTTATCTCTAAAATTAAATGTGGTATTAAAAATAACAAATTTAGGCAAAAGTGAAATTTAAAATTATAATTGAAATATTAAAAATATTGGTACAAATATCCCTTTTAATATGATTTATGAACAGTTCACAGCAAGGGTAATACTGAAATTCGGTTTAAGCCCGTTTGTTTTAGCCTTGTTACAAACACAACCATTTGCACGACTCGTCGTCAAAGGCTGCATTTTAATTACAACTATGACCTTTTGGGCAAATATTGTACAATTTATTTTTATTGTCTAACATGCGCGTAATTAGCAAAAAAATAACCAAAAAGAAAAAACATTTGAAGCAATTTGAAACATTTTGGGCACTATTAGCCGCCCAGCGGAGCGTTTAATTGGAAACAACTACCTATTATTAATTATTTCGAAAAGACGCTAAACGCTGAGCGTTTACATTTTGCATCATCGCAGCTGAGACGCTTGGGTCACGGGCTCGTGTCAGGGTCGTGTCAAGGGGTTAGCTAGCTGATCATTTATTTGGCTTACAGATTTTTCAAGATTCAACATTTCCGCACCGCAAGCCCTTGAATTAATTAGCTGTGCATTGGAATCTTGATTTAATATGCCCTTAGCGTCTGGGAATTATCATATTTAGGTCGTTATATTTTTTTTAAATTCGATACAGGTTAATAAACGAAAACGGAACTTTGCCTTAATTCAGTTAAAATACGTTCTTGTATTGGCTTTTAAAGTACATGAAATATACAAGAAATAAATAACTATTTAAAAATTTAAATTTTTTGTATAACTACAGCAAGTTTTATAAAGCAGTATTTTGCCTAAAACTTTTAACTTAACTGAAACAGCTAATTAAAACATTAAAAATTGGGTAACAATTGAAACTTCAACGGAAACTAAGAAACGATTTTGTGATTGTTTATCTCATGTGTACACATAAGTCTTTAATCAATGGCTGTAAAGCTTTGTTAATTTCAGGGTATTAGTGCCAACAAGTTCGATTAAAAATTATTTAATTATCATTTGATCAGTTTATGAGTGCATGTGTAATAAATGATACAATAATTATTTATTTTTTTTAATTGTGTTATTTTCTCTTTTAATTTGGTTTGTATAATTAGCAAGGGTATTTTCTGTTCGGTTTAGTAAAGTTAGCTTTCTTATATCCGTTTGTATTTTTGTGATCCATTTTAATTAATTCGCCGTGTCTGCAATTTTATTGTATTCGTTTCTGTTTCTCTGTGCTTCTGTGTCAATGGCAACCGCTACAAACCCATTTACATATTGGAGGTTATTGGTTGTTATTTATTAATTTATTTTTACGTGATGGCAAATCTCATAAAGTGCCTTAAGACCGCCTCAAGGGATGCTCGGATACAAGTTGAGTGGAGACTGTTAAATTATTGTTGTTTGATTTCATTTATTATTATTTTTATTTTGCTTAACGATCTTAAACATTTTGGCAAGATGTTGCTATAACCAGCATAGCTTGAAAGTCGCGTCAGTTTAATTAGGTTAAATGATCTGTTTTGATTTGTAATTTGTGTTAATTCTAATGGCAATAATTGATCATTTCCTTGACATTGTATCAATAGATATCAAAGGTACTAAATCATCGTTGTAAAATGTAAAAATTTTTTCCGCCTTTTTTTGTGTTTGTATATTCGCATTTAAAATGCTTAAGAAATAGTATAAGTAACTAATCAAACCGGTTTCGAAGCACACATTTAAGTTGTCACTTTTTTTAATAAAGCCAGTTGTCCACACTTTGCTGAACTGTGTCATCCGTGTGGAGAAGCAGACAACAAAAATAAAAACAAAAAGAGAAAAAAAACCACTCTGATAGCTCATAAATGCTTCACTATGCAAATTTGATTAAAAACATTTGCATCGCAGCTGTGCGATGATTTATTTAAATGTTTTAATACCCTACGCTGCTCAGACAGACCTGGCAATTAAATATTTAAATACTGTATATATAAAAATATATATTTCGTATTTGTTTTACTCTATTCCTCAGTTATCCATAATTATTTTCCAATTGTGTCAAGAATGGGTTTTTATTTTTTTTCTTGAAAACAAAGCATTGCAAAATATAGATTTTATGAAGGCCTCCAACGAAACTGGCTCTTGTAAATTATGGCCTAAACGATGCTAATAATGTTTGCATATATAAGTGGCATGCTATGGTTGTCAAGTTTGAAAATACTTGAGTACTTGAGGCTCTTAAAAAGATTATATTGCATGCCACAGTGCGCAAGTTCGTTGCCTAAGTCTTTCGTTTGCAGTTAAAAAAAAAATTTCAGTTTCAGTTTTATTTTCAGTTTCGTTTTTTTTCTGGTTTCAATTTCAGTTTTGCCTCGGCTTGTTTGGCATTTTCCATAGACCAGTATGTGTGTGTGTGTGTGTGTTTGTGTGTGCTATGCTTATGATTTTTGTTTTCAGCTTTAAACTGACTTCGCAGATTTGACGCTGACTTGTGTGTATCTTTTTTTTGTTGTTGTTGGTGTGTTTTTTGGACACAAATGAATTGGAGCTGTCTTTGGGCTTGCATAAGCTGCACGCAAGTTTTTTTGTTGGTGTTGTTTTATTTTGTTAGTTTATATTGTTGCTGTTTATTGCAGTTGTTGTTTTTCAGTTTCGTTGAGACAAAAAGATGCATTCAGCGGAAGAGTTTATATTGGCAATAAATATGGAAATGAGGCAATTGCCTCAGATGCAAACTAGAAAAATTAAGAGACAAGCGTGAAATGTGCATTCATTGACAGCTTCGCTCAGATTGCAGTTCAGTCGGCTGCCAACAGTAGTTGGTCTACAATTTCTAGTTCAAGGTGCATACCTACATATATATACTCACATATATATATTTGTTACAATTTGTTGTATTGCCTTATCATGCCTTCCATTGCCTTGTCATGCTCCTCCATGGCCATTTTCTTGGACACTTTCCTTAACCGCTCAACCTGAGAAACGATATCCGTAAAAATGTATGGTAAATAGTTTTCGAGACAAAAGTGTGAAGTCGACAAACCCGTTCAGCGATTTGATGTAACCTGCCGAGCAGACTGCCTGTATATAAATAAAAATTACTTTTTATGTTTTTTATTTATTTGGTATGTGCAATTCCAGTCTTACCGTTTGTATAAATGTGATATTTTCTTGACGCTTTCGACTTGGAATCTTTACTCGTGTGTGCCGGCGTCAAATAACACGTTCCGATTTTTGGGTAACATCCACTGGAGGCGTGGCAAATCGATTTGATCAATGTGTGTCCCTAAGTTTTTAAGCTAGAAATATATAAAATTTTCAGGAAGATTACTGATGTCTCCCTCTAAAGATCACAAAATTATAAATTATTTACGATCCCTGGTAGCGTGGTATATTGATAAAATCTTAAATTTGAAATTCATATCTCATACAATTTTAGAGCTGCCAATTTTGGCAGACATCTTTTTTAATAACCTGCTTTAAAATTTAAACCTAAAAATATCGCCTACGCTCAGTTGCGCTGCAAAAAATTAAAAAATGTCCATGTTTTTTTCAAAGTAATAATTAAAATAAAAATCATTTTTAGCTTTTTAAGCTGTTGTTATGCTGCGAACGAGTATTGCGCAGTCGGCTACACCCGACTGTTATGTTTTTATTTGTTTATATTTTTATATTTATGTTTATCAATTAAAGGAAATAATCAGAGAGAGAGAGTGAGATAGAGAGGGAAAGAGTGAGGGAGAGAGAGAAAGAGAGGGAGAATTAGCCAAGCTGCTATTTTGTAAAAAAAAGTATTTCTGGCTGTCTTTAAGCTCTGTTAATTATTTAAAAAAAAATTTTCAATTCTCTAAATTTATATAATCATAGTTAACCACAAATTCAAATTGAAAGTGGTTAAACTGAAATTATTATTTCAATTGAATTGCAAAATCCAAAAGGATTTTAAACAACTTTAGCTTTCACAAATATTTTTTGCTCTTAAACAGTAATAAATATGATGCAAGCTTTTAAGCCAAAATTCTTGGTCCAAACAATGCTTGAGTGAGTGAGGCAAGCCCACTCGAAGCACACACACACTTTTGCAGAGGGGAGCTGAAAGCACAACCAAAACGGCGCCGGTTAGAAATGTCAGGCTGCGACTGCGGCCAAAGAGCAAGGCGCTTTTACATATTTACCGAAGGTGGCACAAATTTGGTTTGGCTTGGTTTGGCCACGATGTGTGCACATGGGCAAGATTTGGCCAAGTGTAACGTGGCCAGCAGTAAGTTAGTAAGTAAGCCCAAAACCAAAAAAAAAAAATATAGGCAACCGGCAGCTCCAATCTCCGATTTGGCAATTTCTGTGGCTATTGCAGACGGCTATCAAAACGGTGCAAGCGTGTCTGGTGGCATGCTGCATGCTGCGTGTGCTGTTGTTGTTGTTGTTATTATTGTTATTGTTGCTGTGGCAGCTTGCAAAACTCTTTCATAAAAAAACAAAATACAAAATACAAACAGCAGACACGTTCGACGAGCTGGTGGTCTGGTCTGGCCTGGTCTGGTCTGGTCTCCTGGCGCGCTCGTATTATTGCAACGTGGTCGCCGGAGTTGCAGAAGTTGTTGCTACCATTGTATTACTATTAAACCAATCAGCCAGCCGTCCAGACATTCGCCCCGTAGCATTGCATAATCGTCAGCAAAGAAATGCGAAATCGACGCCGGCGCAATCGAAAAAAACACAAAAACAAATAAAATCCAATCCATTAGAGAGAAAAAAAAACCCGTTTTGAGTTCGTCATTTCAGAATTAGCCCAGTTTTGCGGCTTGCGACACTTGCTACCCGCTTGCCAATAGTTGGCCAAAACGAAGCTGACATTTTCTTTGTTTGTTTTGTTTTTTTGTGCAGCGCCAAAATGAATGATCTGTCGCCTGTTCAGGAGTACTATAAGGACAAGACCGTGTTCATAACCGGTGCATCCGGTTTCATGGGCAAGGTGCTGCTGGAGAAGCTGCTCTATTCGTGCCACTCCCTCAAGGAGGTGATCATCATTTGCCGACCCAAGCGCGGCAAGACGCCCGAGACGCGTCTTGAGGAGATGTTCAAGCTGCCCATTTTCCAACGCATCAAGGACGAACGACCAGAGATGCTGAAGAAGGTGACCATCTACCAGGGCGATGTGACCTATGATTGTAAGTGGCATCAGAATCTTCTAAAAGTCTCCTCCCACACATTTTCGTTTTCTTTATCCCTTTCAGTGCTGGGTCTGAGCGGCGATAATCTAAAACATGTGGTGGAGAATACGAACATTGTGTTCCACATGGCCGCCACTCTGAAGCTGGAGGGCAATCTGCGCGATGCCATCGACATGAACCTGTTGGGCACCCAGCGCGCCCTCAACGTGGCCAAGGACATGAAACAATTGGAGGCATTTGTGCATCTTTCGACGGCGTTTTGTAACTGCGATCAGGAGGTCATGTACGAGAAGGTGTATGAGTTTCCGCACAAGCCAGAGGATCTGATGCGACTGGCCGAATGGATGGATGTGAAAACGTTGGACGCCATTACGCCCGATCTGTTGAAGCCCCATCCGAATACGTATACGTATTCGAAACGACTCGCCGAGCTGCTAGTGCGCGATCATTACGAAACGATGCCGGTGATCATAGCTCGTCCCAGTATTGGTAAGTGTTTAAGCCAAGCCCCTGCTTGTTAGCCATCCTACACAGATATATGTATATATATATCTATAAATATATATATGTATGTGCGATTTAACTGTGGCGCTTTCAGCTGGGGAGACCCGTTGCCTTAAGGCTTGTCTCTGTTGCTTGGTTGCTTGTTTCCTTAATTATTACTGTAATTTACCATATTTTATGTTTTTTTTATCTCCCAAATATATATATATCTATATATATACCTAAGCTCTCGCCTCCACAAAAAGAAACAACATTTTATGCTATGCAATTAATTTGTTTAAGCTTTTCCTTTTAACCAGCTGCAGTAAACATTTTTCTGGTCACAGCTATAGCTCCTAAAACATTCCGATTTAACGACTACAGTTAGTTGTGTCAGAAATTTGTGTTTTTTTTTTGTATTTGCAATCAAAGCTTGAAAACCTGCTTCTAAGCCTGCAACGAACATTTTTCAATTAGACATGACAGGCAAATATATATATATATGTCTATATAATTTTGCAATCTATACGCTGCTGATTCTGTAGGCTTGCATTAAAGATAGGCGACCTTTTTATTGACCCCAATGCATTTCCCTAATGACTTCAAGTTAGTGGTGTTGGAAAAAATAAAAAGAAAATTACAAACAAAAAAAAAATACAATGCAATAAAAAATATTTGTGACTAATTTGAGGTCGTTGTTAATTAACTCTGATCAATAGAAATTTTGAAAACACAAAAAAAGGTTGTCTGTTTTACTTTAACTTATTTTGTCCGATTGTATATGAAGGATTTATTATGTATGCAAAAAGTATACAAATCCTTATAAACAGTGAATTTTTGTGAATAATAAGTTTTATAAAATATTAACCAATTGGACTTACCCGCTTATAAACTTTTCACAAGAGAAGCAAGCCAAAAAGTGAAAGGTGCTAAAAATAAAACGTAGATAGTTTGCTTATGATAATATAGCATAGAATTTGTATGAAAAGCTCAAAATTATAATTACCTGATGATGATGCAAGCAAAACCAGTACTCATGTAGGCCTGTGTAAATTTGGATAAGAATACAAATTTGATTGATTCTGAATATTTTGCAATGCGCCAACTCATTGGAATCCAGTTAAACGCAAAGTCCCAGACTTTGAAGGCAAACAAAACATGCGAAATGTGTGTTGAACAGCGTAGGTCAATGGGCTTGTGGGTCGAACCGCTTTGCAACACACTCCTACTGTATAAATATTGATAAATTGATGACTTTGTCAGCGGCGTAAGGTGCGCAAAGTTCACATCTTTTAGCGCGACGCTTTTAATGGGATTGGTAAATGGTCGAGTCGCGGACCTGTGGCGCAACATTGCCTAATTGATAGCCACACTTTAAAATTGTTGGGGGTGTGGCTCAAGCTTGGATTGAGCCGACTGCTAATTGGCATCTTTTCTAATGCTTTTGGGTTTTTTGTGCGCTTCTTGAAATTGTGTATCTGTGGCACGTATATTTATGTGCTTTTGTCTGTTTGTATATCACAGCTATAATCCTTTTGCGCGCTTTTGTTGACACCGCCTGCTAAACATATGAATTAGACTCTTAACAAAACAACAGAACAGCAAACAACAACAAACTGCTTGCAAAGAGTGTGCAAAAGTGTGTTAAGTACTGAATTTCGGGGGGAACTTGCACACACTGGCAGCATGTAATCGTATGTTTGCTTATGCTGATGCTATTGTCTAGCATAATATATTCGATAGAATGCATGTCAATCGATATAAGTCAATAACATTACTGTACTCGACTAGCCAAGGGCCTGCCCGCTGCATAGCAGCCGCTTTAATGTAAGCGAAAAAAGTCTTTGAATGTCGTGATGTCAATGTGTACAAAACCGGCCCATGCAAACAACAGTAAACAACGGCAACTAGCTATTAAATCATACGCAGCGACGCTTAAATCAAATACACATACAAAGAAATCAGCCTACTACTTTAAAGCACATGCACACACGCACATACAAACAAACAGTAAGAAATCGTCGTCATTGACCAACAAGTTCAATGAGCATGAAATTGAAGACTCGCAATTGGAATTTGAAACTGTAGCTTTTAAAAAAGAACGCTAAACAATGCAATGCCCAATAATTATGCGCCTCATATTTTTATTTTTGTTGCTACAAACTATGCTAAGCCACCTGCAATAAACGAGCTGCAAAGCTTACCCGCCAAATATCCTCTGCCTTACGTCCAGCGGAAATTAAAACACGCACAAAAACACCTACGCCCACGACCATGACCACGCCTACACCAAATCCTCCGCCTACGCCTAATTTCCCTCGCTGCTGGTGCTGCTGCCGCTCCGCTTAGAGATCTGGATGTGCTCTAAGAGATCCGGAATTGTGTACTGAACGACTCTCCTGCAGTTTCGCCGTCGGCGTATGAGCCCGTGCCCGGCTGGGTGGATAACCTGAATGGACCGACGGGTCTAATGGTTGGCGCTGGCAAAGGCGTCATTAGATCCATGCTCATCGATACGCGCCACAAATCCGAGGTCATACCGGTGGATTATGCCATCAACGGCCTGTGCGTGATACCCTATCAGTTTACAAAATCGGAACAGAGGCCAGTGGATGTGCCCGTTTATAACATCACCTGCGCCGATCATCGCAAGATGCAGTGGGGCGAGGTGATCGAGATGAGCAAAAAGATTGGATATCAGTATCCGATGGAGGCGGGTCTCTGGTATCCGGATGGCTGCATAACCACCAATAAATTCCATCACAACATCAATGTGATACTCTTCCATTGGCTGCCCGCCTATGTCATCGATTTTATGCTCTTCATATTGGGCCAGAAGCGTTTGTAAGTTTTTGTTTTTTGTTGGTTGCGCCTGTGCATAGACTACAGTTATTTGTGTGCTCCCACCACTTTCGCCTCCCTTCTCCTCCCCGCACCCTATAACTGCTTAGTATGATACGTGTACAGAATCGCATTTCCGTCGGCTTGGAAGTGCTCCAGTTCTTCACCATGCGCGCCTGGTACTTCAAGTCCGATGCCTACGCCTCGCTCTGGGATATGCTAACGGAAACGGATAGGAAAAAGTAAGGGCACGTTCGTAAATGAACCATGTATATGTATATATAGAATGCTGACCATACCACATAAACAGCTTTAACATGGACATGGATCCCGTGGAGACCATACCCATGTACATTGAATCCTGTGTGCAAGGCGGTCGTCAGTACCTGATGAAGGAATCACCCGAATCGCTGCCACGTGCGCGTCGCCAGCTCATGATGTAAACCGAAAATCAGAACTCGAAATTAAAATGGTTATCCAAATAATTACCATTTACTTACCCCCTATTTTATAGGATGTATCTGTTGGATCGTGCGTGCAAGACGATCATCGTTGGTTTCCTTGGTTACTGGACGTATGGCTTCGTCTCACGTCTTATAGGCGTTTGAATTGACAAAGAGAGAATAGAGAGAGGGAGAGATATTGGGAGAATATAGCCAAAACATATGCGCGCTTTATCAATATTGCTTAGGTTCGCTTTTCCAGGGGTACAAAATATGTGTTTCATTTTTTGCTTTTATCTTTAAGTTAAGTGTTCTGTCAAATGTAATAAAAACGGTTCGAAAACTTTTATGTGTTCGTGTTCGAGTGTTGAGTATTGCACCAGTGCTAAAAGAACTACGACAAAAGCCAAAAACAAATGCACACTTAATACAATACACTCACACAGCACACACACACACACAACACACACGCCAACAGCAAACAAAACACACGCAACACCAAAATTTAAAGAGCTAAAGTTTGATTAATTCGACTAAACAATGAATACAATTTAAGACACTCACAATTCACACGCACTCACTACTCACAACTTAAACACACACTCACACATACTCACATAATTGGCCTTCGGTTATCATCCAGCTAATAGAACAATCAACAATCATCACGGGCTTTTTTGGTATGTAGTGCCAATAATTACAATTTCTCAGTGCTTAATACTAATATACCCAATTTCTACCCCAACAGTGTCGCCAGCGGCGTATGAGCCTTTGCCCGGCTGGGTGGATAACCTGAATGGACCCACTGGCCTTATGATTGGCTGCGGTAAGGGTGTTATACGGTCGGTGCTGGTCAATCAGGAGAACAAGGCTGAGGTTATACCTGTGGATTATGCAATCAATGGTCTCATCGTTATACCGTACGAATTTAATAAGCAAGCCAAGCGACCCGTCGATGTGCCCGTCTACAACATAACAAATGCGGATCATAAAAAGATGCCCATGGGCACCGTTGTCGAGATGAGCAAACGCATCAACAAGAAGGTGCCCTTCAATGCGGGCCTATGGTATCCGGATCCTTGTGTCACCACCAATGAGCTCTACCATAAATTCAATGTGGCCATGTTCCATTGGCTGCCCGCGTATCTATTGGATTTCCTAATGCTTATCCTGGGACAGAAGCGTTTGTAAGTGTAGCCTGAAATTTAAAAGAAATTGAACTATAATTTATAATCGGATTTTGTTTCTAATGCAGCATGCTACGCGTGCAGGAGAAGATTTCCACTGGTCTGGGCGTTTTACAGTTTTTTACACTCAATGCTTGGACATTTACATCTGAAAATTACGCTTCTCTCTGGAATAATCTCGGTGAACAGGATAAGACCATGTGAGAGCATATATAGCTGGCGTCTTAAGAAATCGACTGAGCTTCTATCTAATTTTTCAGCTTCAATATGAACATGAATGTCAAAGAAACCGACGAAGAATATATGACAGTGTGTGCGCGCGGTGCACGCAAGTTTATATTAAAGGAAAAGGATGAGGACATATCCAAGGCGCGGCTGCACATGCGCATGTAAGCTGAAATAAAAAAAAGAAAATAAATTAAGTAAATTTATCATATTTGTTTTATCCCATTTTCCCCCCAGTCAATGGGTAGTTGATATCGTTTGCAAGACCCTTATTGTTGGTCTCTTCGGCTATTATCTGCTCAAGTGGACGGGCGTGCTGGCAATGTTTTGAATCCGTTTGGATTCTTTAACTTTTGTGGTCACAGGAATTTATTTAGTCAATAATTTTAGTTCTAGTTAAATCTATTTTAAATGGTTTTCCAAATAAATATATACGCATTTAGGTTTTTGTACGCAACTCTTGTTTAAATTCAACTATTTTATGCCATCGTTATAAGAATTAATATTTGTAGCCTTTTTATTGGAAGCATTTTAACATTTATTCCGCCCGTGCAGTTACGCCCGCTGTGGCGGAACCGCTGCCCGGTTGGGTGGACAATATGAACGGACCCACAGGTGTTTTAATTGGAGCCGGCAAAGGCGTCATTCGCTCCATGATCTGCAATGGCGAGCTCAAGTCAGAGGTTATACCAGTGGACATAGCCATCAACGGATTGATTTTGATAGCCTACCACAACAGTCGCGTTAAGCAAAGGTATGTGGATTGATTAATGCATCCTCATCTCGGATTGATCGTGACTTATAATCCTTTTAGACCCCTTCAGATACCTGTCTATAATCTAACGGTGGATGATGCCAAGAAGCGCACCTGGAAATGGGTTATGGACGTGGGCCGTGAGTTGGGCCTCGAATACCCATTCGAAGTGGGCCTCTGGTATCCGGATGGCAACATAACATCCAGCAAACTCTACCATACGCTCTGCTCCATTCTGTTCATGTGGCTGCCTGCCTACCTGATTGATTTCCTCTTGGCCATCTTTGGACAGCGTCGCTTGTGAGTTACCTCCAAGTGGTATATTTTTTATTTATTGTTAACTTTTATTTCTTTTCAGCATGGTTCGCGTGCAAACGAAGATATCGGTGGGCCTGGAGATGCTGCAGTTCTTTACCACGCGCAACTGGGACTTCAAGTCAAATCACTTTCAGCGAATCCATACAGAAATCTCCGAGGAAGATCGCAAAATGTATGCCAACAGCTGATCCTAGTGATATGTATATTAAATACCACATGGATAATTCTAGCAAGAGGTTTTTTGAATTGGGAATTAAAACATTCAACTTCATCGTACCAAATAACATTCCAAAATCATGATCACAGCTCAAATAATTTTTAATTCAGCAATTTTTTTAAAAATATTTTTTAGCTTTAAAATCAACACAAACGATGTCGACGACTACGAATATATGAAGATCAGCATTTTGGGCGGACGTCAGTACGTGATGAAGGAACCCCTGACCTCATTGCCCAAGTCACGCATACAGCTAAGATTGTACGTGCCCAAGACGGGCTTACCGATTAAATTCCAACTCTGATTTATCCTACTTTCGGTATACTTGCAGTATGTATGTGTTGGATCGCATCAGCAAAACGCTTATTTTAGGTGGCTTCATCTATTGGGCCTCCCTGAGACTGGGACTGATCAATCTAGTGCGCTACGGCATTGAGGCAGTCAAGCACTGAACGATATGGTTACTGGAGCTATAGCCATATACGGGATGCAATATATACTTCTCATACATACATATATATATATATTTCCTTTGTCTACTTTTACTTGTCAAAGCTCCGGCAGAGCTAAAGGTTGAAATATGCAGGGCCTTTGTATACGTAGTTATCAGTTATCAGTTTCACATTTATAAATATAAGAATTAATTCTATTTAAATTTTTTGTTTATATGGGATAGTGAAGATCTTTGGGCAATTGATTTATTATAAGTATGTGTTTTATTAATGTGCTTGCTCAACTATTTTTATATAAATATGAAATAAAAAAAAATTTGTAATGATCATGTATTCTTTGCTATTTGTGTTATTTAATCCAAAATACACAAATTTTAAAACATATATAAGACTACATATTTCAATAACTTAGTCAAAAATGAACCGATTTTCACGTTTGATGGCATTTTAATCATGGTTTTAACTCTATTTTGATTCTACATTCAAAATATATGCATTTTTGAAAATAAAATTTTTTTGAATTTTTTGGTGAAAAAACCATGTACCCCCCCTTGTTAATTTTCAAAAAAAATTTTTTTTCAAAATTTAGAATTGCGAATTTATGCTTTTAATCTATTGTATTTGTCAAAATTATCATAAAAAACAACATTAAAAGTGATTCTGAGGGGGTCAAAATTTTGGTCAAAAATCATGCCAAAATTTGAAAAAATTTTGACATGTAAAGCTCTCTGATCCATAGCTTCAATATTTGAAACTCCCATAACTTTGTCAAAAGTAAACCGATTTTCACGTTTGATGGCATTTTAATCATGGTTTTAACTCTATTTTGATTCTACATTCAAAATATATGCATTTTTGAAAATAAAATTTTTTTGAATTTTTTGGTGAAAAAACCATGTACCCCCCCCTTGTTAATTTTCGAAAAAAAATTTTTTTCAAAATTTAGAATTGCGAATTTATGCTTTTAATCTATTGTATTTGTCAAAATTATCATAAAAAACAACATTAAAAGTGATTCTGAGGGGGTCAAAATTTTGGTCAAAAATCATGCCAAAATTTGAAAAAATTTTGACATGTAAAGCTCTCTGATCCATAGCTTCAATATTTGAAACTCCCATAACTTTGTCAAAAGTAAACCGATTTTCACGTTTGATGGCATTTTAATCATGGTTTTAACTCTATTTTGATTCTACATTCAAAATATATGCATTTTTGAAAATAAAATTTTTTTAAATTTTTTGGTGAAAAAACCATGTACTTTTCAATTAACCTTGTTAATTTTCGAAAAAAAATTTTTTTTCAAAATTTAGAATTGCGAATTTATGCTTTTAATCTATTGTATTTGTCAAAATTATCATAAAAAACAACATTAAAAGTGATTCTGAGGGGGTCAAAATTTTGGTCAAAAATCATGCCAAAATTTGAAAAAATTTTGACATGTAAAGCTCTCTGATCCATAGCTTCAATATTTGAAACTCCCATAACTTTGTCAAAAGTAAACCGATTTTCACGTTTGATGGCATTTTAATCATGGTTTTAACTCTATTTTGATTCTACATTCAAAATATATGCATTTTTGAAAATAAAATTTTTTTGAATTTTTTGGTGAAAAAACCATGTACCCCCCCTTGTTAATTTTCGAAAAAAATTTTTTTTCAAAATTTAGAATTGCGAATTTATGCTTTTAATCTATTGTATTTGTCAAAATTATCGTAAAAAACAACATTAAAAGTGATTCTGAGGGGGTCAAAATTTTGGTCAAAAATCATGCCAAAATTTGAAAAAATTTTGACATGTAAAGCTCTCTGATCCATAGCTTCAATATTTAAAACTCCCATAACTTTGTCAAAAGTAAACCGATTTTCACGTTTGATGGCATTTTAATCATGGTTTTAACTCTATTTTGATTCTACATTCAAAATATATGCATTTTTGAAAATAAAATTTTTTTGAATTTTTTGGTGAAAAAACCATGTACCCCCCCCTTGTTAATTTTCGAAAAAAAATTTTTTTCAAAATTTAGAATTGCGAATTTATGCTTTTAATCTATTGTATTTGTCAAAATTATCATAAAAAACAACATTAAAAGTGATTCTGAGGGGGTCAAAATTTTGGTCAAAAATCATGCCAAAATTTGAAAAAATTTTGACATGTAAAGCTCTCTGATCCATAGCTTCAATATTTAAAACTCCCATAACTTTGTCAAAAGTAAACCGATTTTCACGTTTGATGGCATTTTGGTCATGGTTTAAACTCTATATTGATTCTACATTCAAAATATATGCATTTTTGAAAATAAAATTTTTTTAAATTTTTTGCCTTCCAACTGAGTCATCTGCCGTAAAGTACGCTACAAATAACATGCACATTTGGCAGCCAGAAAGTAGGCAATCATTTCAGGCAATAAAATGGCCATAATTTCATGCTCAAATAAACAAAATGTACTAAGTCAACATATTGAAATATATATTTCATTGAAGCTGTCCTCATGGATTATCCACCTTATGTTAATGCTGCCTAGTTAGTGGACTCTATGTTTAAATATTGTTTAATGAACTCAATTGAGGGCGAAATGGGATGTGGGAATGTCATGAGCTTTACTCTAGAACTGAGTGGACACTTTATTGCACTTATATAGAAGTATTATAGAAGTACTTTTAGTAAAAATTATAACACATTTTGAGCAGAAAGTGCAACTACTAAGGCTGCTTAAAAACTAGTTCTTATTTGTAAAAATTTTTTTTACTGAAGAACATGAAAATAATATATAAATTTAATACACATATTTTTAAATAAAATGTATTTTGAATAACGTTTTATTTTATCATGTATAAAACAGACACCAAATACGTTTATTTATTTGAAAAATTAGCTGGCGCTTCAACTGCTAGTTCTGGTTGCTTAGCACTTCATTTGTTTCTTAAATCGTAGATGTTTGTTGTCTCCCATAATTCCACTTTAGTAGCTGGTGGAAGTGCTTTTGCCTGCTGCTCTTTCTTCATCTCCGTAAGCAACAACGTCTCACGTACGCGCCATTGAAGCACTTTTCGTTTAATTTTCGGCGTTTTTTTTTCGATATTGTTTGTCGAGTCTCAACGTCAAATCGGACATTTTGCTTATAAATAGACGTTGCCCGGCTCGAGATCCACCATTTGAAACTCAACTGTCGGCGTGTGTGAATTGAACATTAAAACAAGCGCGCTTTTCGATTTGAACTTTGTGGATTTTAAGGACATTTACAGACAGTTATAAAAAATTATATTTTTTAATATATATATGGTGAGAAATCAGTGAGAGTGAAAAGTGATATTTAAAGAGAGTTTTTTAAAGACAAAATTTGTACAGCAAAATGATTGTGGAAAAAGTGGTGAGTAAAAGTCATAATTTTACAATGTAATGGACAAAATATTGAGAGTTTAAACAAAGACTTAAAAATTAGTGAAATAGTGCATTTAATTTGAATTTATATTGGTTGGAAAAAGACGTGAGAAAACAAAAATAATTATAAATCATATAAAATAAAATAGAAATGTTATATAATGGTAAAAATAATAAGACATTATATAATTTATATTATATATAATTATATATAAATATTTAAAAATATAAAAAAATACAGCAAAATATTTAAATAAAAAGTAAATATATTATTATAAAACTACTACAAAACTTAAGCAAGTAATTTATATTGACTTTTAAAAGTGAAAGATTTTTATTTTAATTAAATACTTAATTATTTGAATTAATTATAAGTTCAACATTTATCTTAATAAATTACGAACTTATGATGAAGTCAACATATTAATATATTTCGTAAATATAAAGTAGCAGACGCAAAAAAAAAAAAAAAAATCATATTATAGTACCTTAATAAAAAGAGTTGTTTGCATGAGAGAAAGATAGAGAGTGAGGAAGAGAGAGACCAAGAGTAAAAAGTTGATAAGACTAATAATATTAAATTTAAGGACTCGCATAGAATATCTTTTACAATTATGCAATAAAAAGCGGCTTTTCTGCATTTAAAACGCAAGTTGAAACTTATTGTAGTTTATAAAATGAGACTTAGAGACAAAGTGTGATATATGACTTGAACGGAAATTATTACAATTACCATGTTTTGTACGTTAACGTGGCACGTACTCTGCTTCATTGCACAAACTGTGCAGGGTTGGGGTTATTATTTTTTTGGTTCGGCTTAAGGCGTGTGGGCACTGAAAGAAGCCGATGATAATTTATAGAATTAGTGGGAAATAATCATGTACATTTATTAGTGGGCAAGTGTGAATTTTTGTGTAAATACGCCAGTTAGCTGTGAATTCTCCAACCACCTAAGTACACGGCTATGATATATGATTATGATAGATGGCTGGATGGATGGATGGATGGATAGTTGCCTGGCTAGTACGTCAGTCAGCATTCGCGCCAGAGCGGAAGGCGCGCTTCAGCGGCTACTGTTGATACGTCCGCAGGTTGAGTTTCCCCTTGAAACTTCCTAATTACGTAGAGCTTGTACTTGTGTTGTCTGTCGTGGGCGGCCAGTGGCCTGAGTCTATCGAGCAATTCATACTTTAATCGAGTTGTATTTGTAATTTCCATCTGGTTTGCCTGACATCGATTTACTTACTCCGAATCCCAACTGGCATACACATTTCGAGCTGTGAACAAGAAATATCAAATATATTTATACGATAAAATTCTTATTGATATAGAAAAAACAAAAACAAATACAGATGTCGGTATTTTGGGAACGCTATTTACGTCCTGGTTTGAGCCAGGCCAGTCGCAATCTGAATCTACTCGGTGGCAAGGCGACAGGCTCGCTGCTTTGGAAGCGCATCACATTTCTGGTGGCCACGCCGGTCGTTGGCCTGTGCATGATCAATGCGTACAACTCGAAGGGCGGGGAGCAGCCGCGCCAGCCGTTCGTCAAGTATGAGTATCTGCGTCGTCACAACAAGCGCTTCCCGTGGGGCGATGGGGAGCGCAGTCTATTCCATAATCCCAATGCAAATGCATTAACTGAGGGCTTCGAAGTTTAAGGTTCACTGAAATCAGAAGCGAAACTGGAGCGGAACTGAAGCGGTAGTGGTATCGGGATGTTCCTACTTTGACAATTTCGATTTATATTTGTGTTTATTGTTGGTAAGCAATACAAAATTCTTGATGCTCACTTAATTGGCTTATTAGGTTCGTTTTTTCTTAAGCAGGGGTGGGCAGCCGATTTTCATAATTGAAGTACCACAAATGGCTGCGGCTTTTAATACAATATCTGAAGACATGTATTTGCAAGATATGTACTTGAATAAAACTGAATAGAGCGCGCACAGAGACATGAATAGAGCATGCAGTAATCGTTGTTATTGTTATCGCTGTCATCAATTGTCATCGCTGTCATCAGTTGTCATCGCTAGCTTGCAGGTTAACAGTTAGCAAGTGTGGGGCGTGGCCATTCAACTTTCGCTTTCTGGCCACACATTTGAAAGTTACGCACCCGCTAAAACATTTGATAACATTCATATCTAATTTACCATGCTGCACCTGTACTTCACTAACGATTATTTATTTACATTTCGGTTTGTTTTTTCTATTTATATATTTTTATGCACATTTTTTATTCAAGCTTTTACGACCACAATGCGCAATTGACCCTGAATCTTGGGCTTGTGGTGTGGGCGTGTGCGTGCTCGTATGATATGCAGGTACCCTCTTATTCATAGGGTATTTATTGTACAAATCATTACTACGATCCTAATAATCATTTATTTGAAAAGCTTTAAAAGCTGAGTATGTTCTGCCAGGTCAAGTTTCAAATTAATAACGTCTTGATAGCGCCTCTCTACGCAATTCTCAAATTAAATTTTACTAAGTTGCTGGTTTCTGGACTTCTTTCTTACCCTATAATTTTTCAAAAGTTGAGTTCTTAAAGTTAATTTAAGCAACATAATATAATGCCGATTTTGGATATGTTTTATTTTGCAACTGCAAAGTTACCTATTTTTCACAAATTCTTTGGGAATTAATATTGAAATATTTGTTTTTGTTTGTTTTTTTTTTTTTATGTCACAATCGTTGAAGCTTTATTTAGTTTCGGTTATTGTATGCAATTCGCTTTCGGTTTTTTAGTTTGCCATAAAACAGTTGACACGCGAGTGTTCGTATTTAATTGCTTGGCGCTTTTACTTGGCCACAAAAATATGAATATCGAACAAAACCAACTCTGGGAAAAACGAACCAAAACAAAACGTGCGCCCAAGATTTGAGGCTGTTGGTGATCATCATTAATCAAGATATTTTGTTTGGTTTTTATGAATGGTTCTTGTCAACATAGCTGTAGCCCTGAGCTGGAACAAAGAGTGCGAGAAGACTTAAAGATACAAAAATATGTGTATCTGGAACTGTGGTTGTAGCGTCCTTGCACTGCTGCTAAATCAATTGTTAGCGACAGTTGCCGAAATATCTTGAGATCTGGGCATATGAAATCAAAATTTGCTCACACACACATTATAATGTGTGTGTGTGTGTATCAATGCGCATACGACGTGTTGTCCCAAGCAATTCACACATTTTTGCAGGCATTTTCGATGATTATTTCGAGTTTATGGATAGTGTGTGTTTACAAAAACTTACGACATGACTGACGAGTTGCTCATAGCGATGTTCAAGCCCTCAACACACATTAATGACGTTCCCAGTGAATTAGAGAAGTCGTGCGTGTGTGTGAATAGTTGCACATGAATATCCGAGAGATATCTATCTAAATGCTATTAAGCTCAAGTGCGCTCGAGGGCCAATTGGCACGGGGGTCGGGTAAATATTTTACGCACTTGATTAAATTGCTTGAACGGCAAACAAATTACTGAGCCTAGCCACTTGCAAAACGTAACTAACTGATCACTTCGATCCATACTCTTCTCGCACAATAGTTGGAGCGTGCCACCAAATCGGAGCTGTGCAGCGTTCTGGCATTGTTGCTGCTCTCGCTGAGCATCTACACATTCTACACACATCTCCAGACATACCTCAAGTCGGTACTGCTCTCCTTGCGTCTCTCTGGACCACCATCATTGCCGTTCCTGGGCAATTGCCTGCTGATCAATGAAAAGGATCGTAAGTATAAAGAGCGACAAAATGAGATACTACTAATTAAAATATTAATAATCGTTTACAAAATTTATATATCTCACAAAAATATTTAGATACGTAAAATTTTTTAGACAAATTATTGTCTTCTAAAGATCGAATAAAACAATTTTTTGAATGCATTACGTATACGCCCCGTTTCCTATCTTTTGCAGTTATGCGAAAACGCGCTGCGAAGGCGTTTGATCTTTATGGCTCGTTGGTGCGCATTTGGGTGCTGCTGTTTCCGTTCTTTGTGGTGCTGCAGCCGGAGGATCTTCAGGTCATACTCTCCTCCAAGAAGCACACGAACAAGGTCTTCTTCTACAGGCTAATGCACAATTTTCTGGGCGACGGCCTCATCACCAGCAGCGGCGTCAAGTGGAGCACGCACCGCAAGCTAATTCAGCCCGCCTTCCATTTGAGTCTGCTGGAGAAGTTCATCGATACGTTTGTGGATGCATCGCAGTCGCTCAACGAGCATCTGGACGCGTCGGCGCTGGGCAGCGAGATCAACATAGCCAAATATGTGAACAACTGTGTCATCGATGTGCTAAATGGTGGGTGTTTGATCCGTCACTCTTAATCCATTGATCAATAATCCCCCCGTTACCGTTGCAGAGGCTGTGCTGGGCGTGCCCATCAGGAAGAAGGGCTTGGGCCTCATAAAGGACTCTCCGTTTCGCAAGGGCAAACTCATGATGCCCACACGGTTTACGCATCCGTGGCTGCTGCTGGACGCCATCTATCAGCTGACCTCGCTGGCCAACGATGAGCTCAACCAGAAGAAGCGCCTCAATGATTTTACGCGCCAGATGATCCAACGACGTCGCGAAATTATGGCCAACAACAATGTGGAGCGCAAGTGCCTGCTGGACTACATGATCGAAATCTCCGAGAGCAATCCGGACTTCAGTGAGGAGGACATTGTCAACGAGGCGTGCACATTTATGTTGGCTGGCCAGGACTCTGTCGGCGCCGCTGTCGCATTTACCATCTTCCTGCTGGCCCAGAACGCGGAGTGTCAGGAGCAGTGCCACGAGGAGCTGGAGCGCATCTTCGATTACAGCAATCGTGCGCCCGCCATGAGTGATCTGCGCGAGATGCGCTACCTGGAGATGTGCATCAAGGAGGCGCTGCGTCTCTATCCCAGCGTGCCGCTCATTGCCCGCAAGCTGGGCGAGGAGGTGCGCCTGGGCGCCCACACATTGCCGGCGGGCAGCAATATCTTCATCTGTCCGTATGCCACACACCGTCTGGCGCACATTTATCCCGAGCCGGAGAAGTTCAAGCCGGAGCGCTTCAGCACCGACAATGTGGAGCAGCGTCATCCGTATGCGTTCATCCCGTTCAGCGCCGGACCGCGCTATTGCATTGGCAATCGCTTTGCCATATTGGAAATCAAGACAATTGTGTCCCGCCTGCTCAGAAGCTACCAGCTGCTGCCCGTGCCCGGCAAGACCACATTTGAGGCCACATTTCGAATTACTCTGCGCGCCTCGGGCGGACTGTGGGTGCGGCTGAAGCCGCGCGAGCAGCACAACGAGACCGTCTAGTGGGCAATAAGGTGGAACTGGAGGAGGAATTTAGTGTAGGAAACGAGGCCAAAACAGCTGCGCTCTGAGTAATCGGTGAAAGTTGCAAATTCCTGTTAACATTTTTGACAATGTGTTGCGTAAATTTGCTCAAATTAGGAGTAAAAGAGAGAAGTAAAAACAAAGCTAATTAAGTCTACAAAAAAATGCACAAGTATCTTGGCTTGCTTCTTTCAACGCTTCTCGTAGCCATCTTAGGTAGTAATTTATGAGAGTTGCAAACTTCTGTTAGATAAGTCAGAAGCAAGAAACATTTTTTGCCTACAATTTGCTTCTTGCTTTTAAACTACTTTTAATACTTTCTATATTCTAAAAGCTATCTTAAGTATAGCTTTTAAAATATATTTAAAGATCTGTCCAATATTCGCTTTTATAAGGGTGAAAGCAAGAAGCCAATTAGCAGGAGAATAAACTCTCCCTTAGTTACTTACAAAAGTACATACTAAATGAATATTGGGAGAAGCATTCGCTTCTTTCATTCACAGCTAATCAAATTGTAGCCCACATTTCATTGATTCCCTTAAATAATGAGCTTGGGTTTTGATGGATTCTTGCCCATAACTTGACAGCGTTGGCTTCGTTACATTAACTTTAATTAGTACGGTAAATAGATATGCATATATATATATATATATCGATAAAATAATTTAAACATTTAGCCTTTGTCTAGCCTAAGTGCAGTGCAGTGCGCCTGTGCTGTGTGCCTATGTTGTTGGGTGCATTTTGGATTCGGATTTGGATTATAATTAGTTCGCATTCGCATTCCTATATATGTGTACATATATACCTAAACAGATATTAAAATACATATATGTATATTCGAGTGTTTCGTACAGAATTTCCTTGGGTTTGTTTTTACACACACAACATATATATGTGTATATATATATGTATGTATATGAAGAAAAGAAAAAAAATGATATTTGCAATAATAAAGTGAAATAAGTAAATTAGCTCAAAGCTAGGACGTGATATGTTTCGTTTCGTTGAATCTGTTGATGAGAGTGCGCGCACGTGACTCGTGCCCGTGTTTGGGTCCATGCCCGAGACCGTGACCAATCCCATTTCCATTGCCGTTTCCACTCCCCTTGCCGTTCGATTGCCGCTGTGCGCTGGCCACTGTGTGCTGTTGGGCAAGACGCTCCGTTGTCTCACGGACGCGACTGCTCAGCCGCGTTGGCGTTCCGGCGCGCTGGGGCAACGGTGAGCTGGGCATAGATTGTGTTTGTGTTGGTTGCGCTTTACTGGCGCTTGCGCCGGCGACAGTTGACCTGTTCGCTGGCTCTGCGGCGGCTGTTCAAAGAGAGTGAGAGGTTGAGAGAAGCGTGATTATAGGGTATTATGCAAGGCGTTGTATGCTACGCTAAATTGTTACATTTACTGATGCGGCCCATGCTCGCGACCTTGGCGATTTGAATGGGTTCCGTGACAGGCTTAGTTGCAGCAGGCTTGTTAGCAGCAGCGGCGGCAACAGCAGCAGCAGCAGCGCGTTCGATTGCTGGAACTTGTGCTTCAGCTGGGACACCTTCAGCTTGGGCTCGCAGATGGGCTTGGCATGCGGCTTCAGTTTCTCGCGCGTGCAGCTATCCTCGAGCGATTTCTTGCGCATCTTTATGGTATTGGTGAAGTCGGACAGCATTATGGGTTCACCTTTGGCGGGCAACTCGAGGGCCGCTGGCGCCGATGTCGTCGGATTGTCCAGGGCCTCAACCTGACTGGCCTTGGCGATCTGCTCCAGCTTGTTCTTGGCCAGCGTCAGCAGCAGCGTCTCCTGTGCGCCCAGGCTACCGTTGGAGCACTCGCTGTAGCCGGAATCGCTGCGTTCGCTGCACTGCGACTTGTCCCGCAGCTTTAGGACGCCCGCTGTCCGGCGCCTGTCCACGTGCGGCATCTCGCCACTAAAATCATCCTCCTCCTCGTTCAAGGAGGCCATTTGCGTACCGCTCACATGAACGGCACTCAGCATACTCAGGCCGGAAATCGATGGACGCGGACTATTCAAGGCGCCCATGGCAATGGCGGAATTGCGACGCGAGGCGGAGAGCGTCGCCATGCGGCCCAAGGCGCGAATGGCATTGCCAGTTTTCTGGTAAAGCGACAAAGCGTTGGAGCAAGCGAGGCATTTGGTTAGGCATAAAACATTTAAAGGGTAAAATAAAGCAGCAGTTAGTTTGGATAGCTGTGGATGCGGCGGGCAATTTTACGCACCTGCCACTTGCGGCGTATGATGAACTTCTTGAGCTTGTCCGTGCAGATTTTATTGTTGCTCAGATTCCCATCGTGGCGCTGGCACAGCCACTTGGATGCCAGACACTGCTGGGCAGTCAGGCGCGCCTCCTTGCGATGCACGAGCAGCTGTGAGATAAAGTCCTTCGCCTCCTGCGAACTGTAAGCATACGGAGGATGAGAAGGATGAGAAAGATGACATAGAAATGGTTGCTCCTCGCTGCTGCTACTTACACACAATCGAAGGCCTCGTCATCATAGTCGTAATCCGCACGGGTTATATTCGAAAAAGTTTCCACATCGGTGTCGCCCATAAAAGGGGAGAGTCCAGAGAGTCTGCAACGTAAAGGAAATTTAGTATTTAATGTATATGTAACAGGTAATATAGTATTGCAGTGGGGCGAGGAGTATAGAATAGTGACAGCAAGCATTGTGTGTTTATAAAGACAAACATACAGAAAATAGAAATGAGATATTGTACAAAACCAATATACCCCTCTCAATTCTTAATCGAGTATAAAAAGGTACCCATTCTAAGCACACTTACAGCACATAGCAAATGACGCCCACGCTCCACATGTCCGATTTAAAATCGATGGGCTCATAGCTAATGATCTCCGGCGGTATAAATTCCGGCGTGCCGAACAGCACCCGCACCGGCGCCTTAGTGTCCAGGCGCTGGGCCAGTCCAAAGTCAATGATTTTGATCTGGTGGCTGGTGCGCGTGTGGCACATAATATTCTCCGGCTTCAGGTCCAGATGGACCACACTTTGGCTGTGCATATAGGCCACGCCCTCGCACACCTGCCGCAGAAACAGAATGCAGTCGAGCTCCGTCAGCGTAAAATCATCGGCAACAACGCGCTCAAACAGTTCCCCGCCCGTGATGCTGTGTGTTAAAACGATGTTGCATAAGTCAGTTGTGGAATGGCAATCGCTGTTATACTCACTATTCCATCACCATGACAATTTCGCGTGGACTCTCAAAGGAGGCGGCCAGCTGCAGCAGCTTGGGATGCTGCAGGGAGCGCATTATGGAAATCTCCTCGAGCACTTTTTGGCGATCGCGCGACTTGATGCACTTGATCACTTTGGCGGCCAGCAGCTGTTCGGGCTGTGCGCGCTCCTGCACCTTGTAAACGACACCAAAGCGTCCCTTGCCCAGTTCCTCGATGATGACGAAGCGCGCCTTGAAATCCCCGCCAGATTGCACGGAAACGGCGCTTGTGGAATCTGTTTCTACCGCTGTTGCAGCATCCACTGCTGCGGCTGTTCGTGTTGTCTGCACCAGTTCGCTGACCTGACTGGGTGCACTGCGTCCGTGTATGTTTTCGGCGCGCACGCGAAATCTGTACTGCAGCTGTGGCAGCAAATCCTTGACGGTATAGGCCAGCGTATCCACCACATGCGCCACCTGCTGCCAGTCAGCGTTGTCCTTAACGCTATCACAGTCCGTTGGATGGCAGCTCTGCATCTCGATGCTGGCGCGGAAGAGAGAGGGAATTAGCATGAAATTGTATTAAATGGAATTTATTTGGGCACTCACATAAAACCGGTTAACATGCAGCCGCCGTCGTAGGGCGGACCACACCAGGCGACGGCGACGCGATCGGGTCCCAGCGAGACGCTCGGCTGTCCGCTTGGCGGCTCTGGTGGTCCCTCGACGGCCACCGAAGCGGCGGCCGCCTCTACGCCGTATTCGTTCATTATTTCAGCCGTATATTTGCCGCTGTCATCGGCGGCGATGTCCGTTATGTAAAGCGTCGATTGCTGCGACGTTGTGCGAATTGTCACATTGTCGCCCTCAACAATGGCACGGCACTGTGGGCACAAGGGAAAAGGGTACAGGGTATTAAAGCGGATTAGTATTGCGGCTGCCGGCCAACCTTCGATGAGCAGAGAGAAAACACGTTCATCTATGGCGACGCCTTGTTTTTTTTTTTTTTTTTGTTGGTGTTGCTGATGTTAATATATTTCTTGCTGCTTGACGCGATTGCGGTTTGCAACAATTACGAACGCGCATTCAGCCATACGTCAATACCACAAACTGATCGTGACACAGTCACAGTCGGAGACCCTAACTAAACTACGCATACCAAACGAGAACAGGCCCGAGTCTAAAGACCAGAGAACAGACGATAGACGACAACTAAACGTGCCCAATGCCCATACGTAGCAATTAGATAGCCAGCTGCTTATTAGGTTGTCTATCGGTGTACGGCTTACACAGATAAAAGCATGATACGGGATCATGGGCATAACCACTGTGCTAATCTTCGAGCTGTTGACAACTTGTTCCCAAATGGGCTCATTGCGCAACTGCAAGCCCGATCAGCTTAGCCTACAAACCCAATTTGGTAGCAAAGCGGAGAACTATTCAATATATAGCCTTGTAAGGTAGGCCCTTAATTAGAAAGTTAACTTTTTTTACCTAAGCCTTGCACAGGGTTTTATCAGGGTTTTTTTTTGTAACGAGTATTTCAAAAATAGTCATCTCACTCGTGTTTATCTATACTGAATTAATAAGTCGATACAGCCACGATTTTATCTGTTGTTATGTGAAGAGAATAGCTAATAACTAATAAGGGAACAATCCATTCGTAATAAGTAAATCAGAGAAACCATAGTTAATAAAGTATATTTAACTTAAATCCAAAATGTAAATGTCTAAAAATTTAATGATCTTTAATTTGTTTGTATCTGTCTGATTTACTTATTTAAATTCAGGATTTTTTAATTAAAATTGTACGCCTTAATTATATAATTTTAAGAAAAGATTTATAAGCTTTTTTTTGTACCCTTTTTTGCGAACAACTAAAAACTTAGTTTTGAGAAAAGTGTAAAGACATAATATTCCAACATAGAAATTACGAGCTTTACTAAATCCTTGCTAATATGGTTTTTCTACATACCGCCTTGTACCAGATGACTTTGGTATTGGGGAATGGCTCATAGTGGACGCTCAGTTGGACATGGCCGCCAATGAGTGCGGTGCAATCTTCCGGGCCCCTCAAAATGCAGCTGCTGGCAGCCAGTTGTAAGTTGTTGTTCTCCTCGCTGTGGTTGCTGTTGTTTTTGTTGTTGTTGTTGCTGGTAATGGGCAGCACCAGTAGACTGGTGTAGCTGCGCGTGGCGGGCGTGCGTCGCTCCGCCTGTGGATGCTTCACTTGCAGTCGCAACTCGCCGCTCTGGGCCAATTGTACGTTTCGCAGGCGCAGCAGGCGTATGCCGTTCTCCGGATAAGACTCCAACTATAATGAAGACAAAGCGTTTTTAGCAGTTGTGTGTATGTGTGTGTGTGTGTGTGAAGTGTGCCAAGTGTGAAAACAGTTGGCACATGGAAGAGCAAATACTTGAATGCGGCTCAATGACAACGCTGAGGCAATGAATTATACACCTAGTTAAGTAAGTTTTTATATGTACACACACATATAAGAATATATATGTATATATATCCATTTACATATGTGTATCTGAACAATTGAACTCACAGACCGCTCAGCGAGGCGCCAACGTTCAGTGTTGAACTGAAAATGACGAGGCACCAATTAAATATTGAGCAAATTATTGAGAACAGACCGAAAAGCCGAGCACTCGGAATCGGAATCGAATTCGGAATGGGGATCGGGATCGTTATTTTGGTTTCAATTTCAGCATTTCGTGTGTGGAATTTCACGCTTCGCTCTCAATTTCGTTAAGCGCGCGCAAACACAAAAACAAACACGCTTATCAGTGCGCTTCTTTATATAGATATACATATATATCATCAGATATGATATTGATATTGTGTATCGTCAGCCAAGTAATTGCCAGTTGCATACCTGTGACATCTTGCCACGCCCTTTGGCTAGTCCGCTGCGAATTTTATTACTGGGATGGGAAATGTTTGTTAAGGCGCGCAGCTCGTCGGTGGTTGTGTGCGCCGCTTGAAAGCCATTGAACGAGTGGTGGTTGGCTTGGCAGCGGTTTGTTTGCTCTCCGATCGAGCATCGCATCCGATTGGATTGGACGCGGCGACGACAACAACAACGACGCGTCACTAACATCGTTTGCATGCATTGCGCATGCCGCGGCATTTTAATCTTTTTGGGGTCTCCGTTTTCAATTTCTTATACGTATTATTAAATGGCAGTGTATGTGCGAGTGTGTGTGTTCGTGTGTGTGTATATGTATTGTTATTGTTATTGTTTTCACCGCACAACACTCAGCGTTGACAAGGTGTAAACGAGGCGCTTTTGTTTTTTATGACTGCGGCTGGCCAAAATTGCTGAAGTGCTCCGCTGCTGGAGAGCAGCCAAATGAAATCTGGCGACAACAATTGGGGCCATGCGTCCAGCAGCGGGTATGCAAGAAATGTCAACGAACAGAAAGGCTAGCAGGCCTAATGCCAGCTAATGCCCTGCCGTAAGAGTGTACAAGGTTCGGTTTAATTTATGCTTATTTGGTTTAACGCACCGTCATGTTTGGTGAGTCATCCACGATGGCTTTTCCGTTGAGATACCATTCGGCATCCGCTTCGCAGGGGTAAACACGCGCATAGAAGAGCGCCTCCGAGCCGGACGCACAAACCACCGGCAGCGGTGTCTTCAGCAGCTGTACGCTCTCATCATTGCGCGTCAGATCGCGCTCCAGCACGCACAGCTCGCCGCTGCTGCTGCAATCGCAAACGCTGTCGCCATCGCAGTCGCTGTCAGCGGACGTGTACACCTGACAGCTGTAGATGCCCGAGTCAATGTCGAAGGCGTCATTGATGCGCAAACAGAGACAACCATTGCCGTGATCGATGTAGCTGTGGAATAAAACACAAACAGGTAAATGGAGTTTTATACGGAAAACAATGGGAGTTTGATGCTCACTTGAACTCCTCGCTGTCGGACAGAATTTGACCATTGCGCAACCAGACGTAGCTGTAGGGCTCGGTGCTGTCGATGACACAGCAGAGATCGATCACCTCGCCCTCAACTGACTTCGTTAGCTCGGGCAATGGCTCAGCGATGGCAGCGGGACGACGTTGAATTTCAGTACTTGGCTGGTGGAACTTGACATCGATGGAGCTAATTAGGGGATCATGATCGCCGCTAATGATGCAGGTGTAGGTGCCCTCATCCTCCAGCGTTACGTTGTCCACAAAGAGCATCGCCTCATCCTCCTGGAGCACAATGTGCACCCGATCCGAGGGTTCCAGCTCAACGTTGTTGTGATAGAATCTCACCGAGGGCACAGAAGAGCCTCGAAAGCCGCTCGCCAACGCCATGCGACCCCCAATAGCTGAAACAAGCAAATATTTAATACATTTGCAATTGATGATGATGTCATTTCTGTATACCTGTGGATGGGCCCATGATGCGTCGATATAGATAGGCATTGCGGCGGGAGGAGGAGGCGCGTACGCTGCGCGTCGAGGGTGACTTTGAGTAACGTGAGCTGCTTATCACATCGAGACGTGCCGTGGCTTCAATACGTCCAAAGTCGTTCTCCAGCGTGATGCGATACAGGCCCGCATCGTCGAAGCCAACCTCGTCGATCTCAATAAAACGCAGATCATCCACTTCCTTGACGGCAATGCGTGTCGTTGGCGTAACAATGAGGCCATCCTTGTCCCAGGTGGCCCACGGAGTGGGATGTCCAGCAATGGCGCACTGGAAGCGCACACTGTCGCCCTCCTCCACGACTCGATTGTAGGGAATGGCTAGGAATTTGGGCGCTGAAATGCAACGAGCATCGCTGCGCCGGCGCTCCACCGAACCCGTATGCAAATCGATGCTGCTGTTGCGATAGGAAAGACGCATCGGCGAAAAGCTGCGATTGGGCGTTGAGCGCGGCGTCGAACGTGGCGTCGAGTGGGCGGATAGCAAAGCACTTGGTCGTGCCAACTGGCGGCTGAGCATGTTCTCCTTCTCCTCGGGCACATCCACAATAATGCAGGCCGACGAGAGCGTCCGACCCACCGAATTCTTTGCCACGCACGTATATTCGCCCTCGTCCTCGGGATAAACTCGCGCTATGCTCAGCGTGGCCTTAATGCCGTCATACGACATTACATAGTCTTTGTCGCTGGGCAGGACATGTCCATCCTTCTCCCAGATTATATACGGCTCCGGCATGGCCTCCACATGGCACTCCAGCGATATCGCGTCCCCATCGCAACAGCGCAGATTGCGCAGGTTGCGTACGAATCGCGGCAGAGTTTCAATGTTACTGAAATGCAATTAAAAAACAAAAAAAAAATATATATATACATAAAATAAAACGCTACCTATTTAAATAAGCCTTCACTTACCCATGTCGCGTATGAACTTTATCCATGCGGTTTTCTTTAAGTATATCTGCGGAATAAAATAATTGAATATCATTTTACCGTTTACCACTTTAAAATTTTGCGCTACACAACAGATGAGCAGCGCTGAACGAGATGAGTGAACGCAAATTTATGGTGAATTGCTGCAGCCCTGGCGCAGCTATTTATAGCAGCTCATTATAGCAGCCAATTGTTTTTGTCGGCAATTTGAAGCGTCGCACTTGTGTATTTTATTTTCAAGAGCAAATTTATGTAATTAATAGAAATGCGGGGTTTAATAATTGTGCCCATGGACTTGGAACCGGGTTTCCGCAAAGCAGACATACACAGCATACCCACAGTCAACAGCGGAATGGTCTTTAACTTTTTTGCAACATCCGCCGACAACAAAATGTAAGTGGTACCGTTTCACACACAAACACACACACATACACTGTTAAGTATATATGTATGCAAGTAAATAAATCTGCAATTTTCTTTACAGATCCGCGGAAAACAACGATTTCCTAATAGACTATGTACACATGCGCCGGCAGGCTGATGTATACGAATTAAAAGCCCTGGTTTTCTCTGCCGCAGACTTCGCGAATACGGAAACACATGCCAATGTGGCCATCAAAGTGCTGGAAAATGAACATTCCATCGTAGATGGACAGTGCAGCCTCTGCTCCGATGGTGGTGAGAAAATGAGCAACTGATTAAGCGATAGCAAAAATCAGATAATTTGTATTACTGCAGCTATTTGTCCGCATGTTGTGGCCTTCGTCTTCTGGCTGCACAACAAGAGCACCGATAAAAAACCCACAACTGTATTGGAATTTTGGGGCAATGAGCTGGAGGCGCTTGTTCAACCGGAGCCCACAAAGGCGATACGCATAAAGGACATGTTGCCCAAAGAAGAGGCCCCAGCTGAAACTGATGATGATTCACCTACCACTGAGGAGGAAAGCAACTTTCTTGAGGCAGTACTGGAGGAGCTGGCCATATGCGGACGGGATTCAGCGCTGTATCGTCAGTGCGTGGAAACAACCGATGAGTTTGAGTCGGTGCTTCTGCACCATGTTCTGTTGAAAGCAGCCGAATACAATATATACGACGTGAATAGCTTTGCGCAGCATTTGGAGCTGCAGGCGCAGGGCGGTCTCTTCGAAAGCCTCAACGAGGTGACCAAAAGGCAGTACAAGTCAAAGCTGTGGATAGAGGCGCAGTATTTGCGGGTACGGTGCTCCATGATGCACATGATTGCGACACGCAAAACGCAGGAGGAGGACGAACAGATCTTCAATATGCTATTCTGCAAGGGACGCGACGAAAACATCGAGGATCGTGTACAACAGAAACAGCACAAGCGTTTCATATTGAAACAGACCGAAAAACTGGAGAACAAGGAGTACCTCGAATGTGGTCTGCTCCTCAACGAAGCGTATCCCTTTTTATGCGGTGCTCCAGATGGGATAACGGATGATCATATTGTCGAGATCAAATCACCCAAGACTGAGGAGGACTTTGAGAAATATCTCGAGGCACGCGAATCAATCGCGCCCAAATATATGGCCCAAATACAGACGCAAATGTTCCTGGCCAATGTGAAGAAGGCGCTCTACTGCGTGCTGAGTCCCACATTCGAAACCAACGGCGCTCTGCATTACGTTTGGGTGCAGGCCGATCCCGAGTTCGTTGCCAGCCTGCTAAGCATGGCCGATGAATTTTGGAGGGATGTTGTTTATCCGCGTCTAATTAGCATTTATCCACAAACGTTATAAAATGGCAACTGCCTCGAATAAAGCTAGCGCTCCAGCTTTAGCTAGTCACTAGATTAAAACAACAATCGACTCACCTTTGGCAAATATTTGCAGTGATATTACAGCCTTGGCCTCGCCATGGCAATTGCTGGCTATAACTGAATAAGTGCCGGTAAAGTCCAATTTGGCGCTGGGTATCTCCAAGCGATACTCTGGCCCCTCGCCAATGCGTCGAAAGTGTGGCGCGTCCTTGTAGTACTCCGGCTGCAATTGAAAAGAGAAACAAATTTCAAACAAAGATATTCTTAATAGTTGACACTTGGAATGCTTGAGAAGCAAATGGATGCAGCCATAAGGATTGTCACAGATCAGTGAATGAATGAATCATGTGAGTCGTATATGTTCTTTATTCATGTTACATTATTGTTGTTGTTGTTGTGCACAACTTATGGCCATATAAGCACAAAATTTAATTTCGCGACTGTCAATAGGAAAACTGGTATATGAACTCGTATATATAATATGTCCACTGGCTTGTGTGTATGTGTGTGTTGGTTGTGTGTATGTGTGTCTGTTGTTTAGGTTGCCCACCCTGACCTCCTGCTTCCTTGGTACGAACAGCGGCACGATTGTGGCTAATAATTTTGCTCGTTTTGCTGACGACTGTTGTTGTAGTTGTTGTTGTTGTTATTGTTGCCTTTTTGGCTCTGGCCAACGTTCGTAATTGTTTGTAACACAAAAAAAAACAAGCATGTTATTTGATATGGCTTGAACTTGAATTAGCGTTTGACAGCAGATCAGCTTTATAAGAACTAAACTGCCCAGTTCTATGTCTACGTTCGCATGTGTGCGTGTGTGTGTGTGTAAATGTGTGTGTAAATTGTATAACAACTGCGATTGAGCGCTACGTGTGACGCAGGTGTCTGGTAATCCGAGTAAGAAGCAGCTGCAGCGAAAACTGCATTGTTTTACCCTTGGTAAAAGGTATTACAATTTTGTCACGCATTAAAAATGTGGACTCTACATAATATATATTTGATAAGAAGTGACTACTAATTAGGTTTATAATATTGAATATTGAATATAAGTATAATAAAGCAGCTCGGTTTGTAAATGAATGAAATTTAAACACTTTTCAATAGGCTGATTTAAGACATAAGTTAAAAGGTTGACTTAGGAGAATTTTAGGAAAAAATTTAAATATTATTAAATTAATATAAGGTACAAAAGTAAATGAATTCTCTATGGATTATTATTATTGGCAACACTTCCTAATGTACATTTATTTGCTCTATATTCAATTTAAATTCAACTGACTGACGACACTTGTTATAGAATCAAAACTGAGTGTTAATTAGAAACTAACTAGAGAGCAATTAAATTATAAGATTTGCTCTTGCTATATTTTATTTAATTTGAGTCGTTTACACCGGATATGCTTGCTTTTAAGAGCACATCTTTTTTTTATCATATTATTCACCTTTTGTTCTAGTTTTGTGTATTTTTTGATCAACACTTTGTTCGTTTTAACGGATCAATTAGTAATTATGTAATTTGCATTTAAATTTATCCGCACAAGCAACTGTTGTTAATTCGAATTTGATTTGAACTGTGGCAACTGTCTGAATGGCTAACACTTTTTATATATATTTATGCAAATAGTGCGGAAATCAATGTGGAAATTATATTTTTCCATTTCCTGGGCCCACAGAACTAACTTGAACCGATTGTTCGGTAGTCTTTTTTTTGGCGTTGGCGCACTTGCACTTGAATTTTTGATATTGCAACGAGATATTAAAGCGGCGGCAACAAAAACAACAACGATAACCACGACGACGACTGCGACCCACATTTGTTGGCGCCGCGAATGCAACTGACTTGGAAACGAGCCGCTGCGCAAGCGCTTGCAACTCGCCGCTGTCGCTGACGTCACTAAGCGATTATTTATGAGTGTACTCACATTTAGAAAATCGCGCAGCCAGACAACATCGGGTTTCGGATCGCCAACCACTTCACAGAATATGATGACGTTGTCGCCCTCGTAGGCTTCGCTGGAACGCGGCTTCACCACGAACAGCGGCTCCTTGGAGTAACTGCCAGAAAGTATATAAAAAAAAAAAATAACATTAGTTTACAATGGTATCCAAATTAAAAGTTGCTACTCACGGCATATCGCTCGTCTTAATGCTGGGTATTTCCAGAGTGCGTTGTGGTGTTGCGGCTGCTTCGTTCTCCTCGATGGCCACGCGGCAAATGGTCTCCACCTTGCCGACGACATTCGAGGCCACACAAACATAAATGCCCGCATCGCGTGGAGTGGCCTCGGCAATTATTAGCTCCACATAGCCGGTGGAGTCCAGAGTGGCGGATATGCGTCGACTGGGACGCAGACGCATGCCGTTGCGATGCCAAGTGACGCCCACAGCGGGATAGGCTTCCACCTTGGTGGACAAACGTATTTCGGCGCCCTCGCGGAACACATAGAACGGATCGAGGGGCACATAGAAGTCGGGCGAGATGTAGGCGCGTATGCCCTTGTCCACCACCAGGCAGCTGTGGCAGGACACAGAGCCCAGCTCGTTCTTGGCCGTGCAGGTGTAGTTGCCGCTGTCGTCCAGCGTGGTGGCTGCAATTTCCAGCGTAAAGAACTGACCATCGGCCGTGATGAGATGCCGCCTGTCAGAGATGATCAGCTGTCCGTCCTTGTACCAGAGTATCTCCGGAGCGGGATAGCCGACAATCTGACAGGTGAGACGCACCGGGTAGGTGACTTGGACGCGACGATCGCGCAGGCGCATTGTGAAAATGGGCAACGATTCGCCCAGTTCGGCCGGATGCTGACCGTGTGCAATTTCCTTAAGCCGCGAGTCGGCCTCGAAGAGCCTGGGATCGGAGACGACCTGCAGGCGGGCAAAAGTGGAGACGCGTCCCTTAGAATTGGTCGCCTCGCAGGTGTAACGACCCGAGTCCAGGTCACTGACTGTCGCGATGGTAAGCGCACAGGTGGAGCCGATCTGGCGAATCTTAACACGCTCCGAGCTGCTGCTCAACTGTATGCCATCCTTGTACCAGGTGATATTTGGACGCGGAGCGCCACGCATATTGCACTGCAGCGTGTGGGAGGAGCCGAGCAACGCCTTCACCTGCCCCGGCAGGATCTTGACAAACTCCGGCAGGCACTCAACGCCGCCCACTTGCAACGTGGAGCTGGTCTGAACCGCCGGTCCCCAGCCATAGCGATTCTTGGGCGTCACACGGAAATGATACTCGACATTGGGCTTCAAATTGAAGGCGTCAAAGGAATTGATGGGCGTCAGACCCAATTCCCGCCAATAGGCGCCACCCTCGTGACCAACAATCCACGCCTCCACCTTATAGGCGATGACAGGTGCCGAGTTCACGGATACAGGTTTGCCCCATGACAACGAGATGTGGGTGGGTCCGGAGTCAACCACCAGCGGTTCGGTGGATATGCAGCCGGGTGGATCTAGATAGAGTGTGAAGTAGCATAAATAATGATTCTCAGTGTAGGGGAAAATCAAACACAATACGCCCCGGAGAAATATATATTTTATTTTGTTTTGTTTTGTTTCTTTTTTTCGACTACGTAAATGTATAAGCTGGATTGTTGTGCTTTATATAATACGCTAATTGTATACGATAATAAAATAAGTAAATAAGTCAATCGTTCAGAAATACTAACAAAAGATAAGTTAAATACACGGATAATTTCAATATGGTTTGGTTTCGGGCATTCATTGAATCTCGCAGGAAATTGCTTTTGAGAAGTTTCTTGATTAACGGCACAGAAGGCAAACAAGTTGGAGTTGAAGCGATCTGCAAAATATATATGCAATAGTCCAGGCGCTATATAATAATTTTATAATACTGTTACTGATACACGGAATTTGTTGGCTTGGAACAGAAACGGACAAATGGAATGAAACAAAAAGGAGATAAAAAACATTATCGTCTAAACAAAAGAGCACAACATATGGAATTTTAAGGAATCTGAATCTTAATCTTAGACAGAACAAGCGAGTGAAACACTTTGGTAAGGCTGGTCAATGCGGGGAAACAACGGAATGGAACATGATTCATTACTCACCTCTGAAATACGAAGTTTCACTGTAACTGTCGAGGGGTTGGCCCCAGCGTGGTTGCGTTGGGGTTTCAGAGCGTGCGCGCGGGTTAACCTATAATTTTTTTAATATTTTTTTTTGAAGATGTAGTCAGAACGATATTATCATTATTAATTTGAATGAACACATAGTAGAGTCGGGTAAGTAGACTTAAAGCATAAATAATTTTTGGTGCATTTAGGGAGGCGTTTAAATATGCGCAAACAATATATAAATATAATTGAAATAAGATTTAATCTTTCTTTTTGGGCGTTTTAATCTAGAAAAAGAAAAAGCGTAAAAAGAGAAAAATAGTTGAAAAGAAGGTTAGTTCGCATAAGCATTAGATCGATAGCCAAACATATAGGAACAGCGACAGCAGACAGGCATAACACAACATGTATACGTATTTTATAGGCAGTACGCACTGTAATGGTGACGAATATTCTGTCCGTTCCAAAGTCGTTGCGTGCAACAACGAAATAGGTGCCGGAGTCGGAGATCTGCGACTTTTGCACTGTGAATCTGGTATAATCATCGGATACCTCTTTGCTAACACGTTCCGATTGGGTTATATCCTTGGTGCCCTTCATAAACACCACTGACAAATATAAATAGTTTCATTAGAATCTGATAGTATTTTGGTTTTAAACGTAACTTACGCTTTGGCTTCGGATCACCCGCAATGCGGAAGGACAACGAGAAGGGATCACCGACGGCGATCTTCATTTCGGTTTCGGGCCTGGACAGGAACAGGGGCGGACGTTCGTTCTTCTCAGCACCAACAGCGACATCAATATTCACATGCGATTCAATGCGTCCAAAGGCATTCGAGGCGAGGCAAGTGTAGGTGCCTTCGTGCTCGGCCGAGGCATTCAGGATGGCCAGCGTGTAGATGCCGCGCTCGTTCATGGTTTTCACATTAGGACCCTCAACAACTTTGCGATTGCGAATCCATTTGACGTCGATGGGTGTGCTCGACTGCATGAACTCAGCCGAAATGGCAACGGTGCCGCCATTGCAGACGGTCTGGTTGCCCAATGGGGCGAGGAAGTGCGGCTTGTTGGGATCACGATGGAAGAAACCATGTGTTTTCTCCAGAGTGAAACGTTCGCGACCGACAAAGTCCACCTGATGGGTCATTTTGTGCTGAGCGCCCTCGTTGCTTGCTATGCAGGTGTATATGCCGGAGTCCTTTTCGACCGGATTGCGTATGATCAGTTTGGAGTAACCATCGACCTGATCGATCTGTTGATATTTCGCATCGTTGCTAATCGGCTCGTTACCCTTCATCCATTGTATCTCCGGACGTGGCTGGCCACGCACGCGACAATCCAGAACCAACTCATTCTCGTTGAGAGAATACGTGTCTGTGAAAAGAATATGAAAACAAAAAGGATATTAGTTAAATCTCGATTCCCAAAATGAGAAATTGACAAACGAAAGCGGTTAAAACAGCTGGAAGACTGTATGCAGGCGTATGTTTTAGGGGTCAGCTGCCAACGTGAAGCTTATCCTCTGCTCTGTGGAATACCTCGAATTGGCTGCGCAAAAGTACTTGGCATGGATGTCTCCCTGAAATGCTTGTAGACGCGCAGCTGTGCATGGGTAAGACTCTCGCCAAAATCATTGATGGCCGAACAGGTGTAATTGCCGCTGTCATCCGCCACGGCGGCAAATATCTCCAGCGATGCCTCGCCGTTCTGGTAGACCGTCTGATAGCGTGTATCCCTTGGCAGTGGCTTGTGGTTCTTCAGCCACTCGATGTGGGTGTTCTCATCGCCAGAAACGGTGCACAACAGCCGCACATTGCCGCCCTCCGAAATGGTGCGATCGTGCAGATAGCTATGGAACACCGGCTTAGTCTGGGCGACGCTGCGCAGAACGCGATTCCCTGCGCGTTGCAGGTCCGCTGTACCGTTCACATAGGCCGCAGGCCGCTGGAGCTCCACCGTCTGTTCGAGCGGCTGTGACTGCGAGTGAGAAAGCGAACTCTGTTCATGATCGTAGGTAATAAGACGTTTCAGGTCGGCTGCCCGTATGCAGGTGCTGATCGAATCAATGTGATCCTCATGCTCGGCATAGCACGCAAAGATGCCGCAGTCCGAGGATATGGGATTGCGAATAATAAGCTTGCGCTCGCCGCCAGGCTCATCGACAACCTTGTAGCGATTGTTGCAGATTGTGTGATCATCCCGCATCCAGCTGATATTGGGACGTCCGTGGACTTGACAACTTAGAACAATCTCATTGCGCTGTGCATCGTAGGATTCTGCAAGAGAGAATTAGCAGTTAGCAGTTGGAAATGAAGAAAGTTTGTAAGGCAACTTACTCTTGATGCTCTCCAGGAAACTTTGCGGCCTTCGGCCGCTTGTCTCGTCCAGCACGGTCAGCTGCCCAGCGCTCTCTACAGTCTGCTTGCTGTTACGGACCACGCATCTGTAGTGTCCACTGTCTTCGGCACGGGCATCGTAGATTTCCAGACTGATCGCCCCATTGATATTGTAGATCTTGTGGCGCGCATCCTTTGTTATGCGCTCGTCGTCCTTCATCCAGTGCACATCCTCGATGAAGCCAGTTACATAGCAAATCAGCTGGGCCTTGTTGCCGCTGCTGATTGTCATGGTTTTGAGGCTGGTCTCCAGGTTCAACCGCAGCTTGGCTTCTCGCGCCTTAGCCTTGACCGCAGCTCCAGCATTCTCGCTCACTGCACTCTGGCTTTGATTTGCGTCCAGCTGTTTGAGATCCTGGGGCAATTGATCGGTAGTTTTCTTATCCACAGCACGCTGCCTGACATAATCCGAGGCTTGGACAAATTTGCTGATCTTCATCTGACCGTTCTCGCTCTCCGCATAACAGGTGTACAATCCTGTATCCTCGCTGCCAAAGGACGTGATGATGAGCTGCTTGACGCCATCGCTCTGCTCAGCATACTGATACTTGGCCGTCTCGAGGGGCAGCAGGGTATTGTCCCTTTGCCAGTAGATGTGTGGCTTGGGGCTGCCCGACACTTTGCACTCGAGCGTGAGTCGATTGTCTTGGGAATGATATGCATCTGGAAGATGTGGACACAAAAAACAAGGCACAAACACAATAAGACAAGCACAACATGAACATGGAAAGGGTTCCTGATACTGGTAACTAGTGCTTAATAGTACATCTACGTAATACATATGACTAACGGCATACCTTAACGATCACTGGTGCCACATTTATTGAACAACTGACAGTTACCCCGCCCATTGGCCTACCTTTGATGCCCACTGTGAAAGTGGGTGGGACGATCTCAACTTTACCCGTGCTGTAAACGAACAGGTTGCAAGTGCTAACAATTTCATTATCGGGTCCTCTTACTCTCAGCGTGTATTCGCCGGCATCCTCTTCCGTAACGCCCACCAAATTGAGCCAGGCAATGCCATCCTGCATGGACATTTTGCTCTTGGGTCCGAAGGTGATTGGCTGATCGCCATGGAACCATTTGGCAGTTGGCTCCGGTCCATCGATGTTGACCATCCATTTGACATTGCTGCCCGAGATAACGGTGCGGTTGGACAGGAAATTGCGGAAATATAGACGCTTCTTTAGATCGGGTGGCGGTGGCACCTCACGCCTGGAGCTTGTTTGCTCCTCTTCATCGTCCTTCTTGGGCTTCCGAACTCTCTTCTCGACACCTTCACCCTCAGCTGCTTCGCCTTCGGCCGCTGGTTCTTCACCCTCACCGGCCGGTTTGGCTGGTGGTCGACCCTCTCGGGGTGGCGACATGGGACGCACTCGGACGCGCGGCTCCACGGTAACCATGTGCACAATTTCCGTTTGACCCTCGCGATTCTCGGCCTGGCAAACGTATTTGCCACTGTCAGCCGGCTTCGGATGGCTAATGAACAGCTCGCAAGTGCCGTCATCGTGATCCACCTGATGGTACTTTTCGTTGTTCTCGATTTTCACGCTATCCTTGTACCATGTGACCGTGGGCGTTGGCAGGCCACGAACGTGCACGTCCAGTTGCAGTTCGTTTATCTTGCCGTGCAGCGTGTCCTTGATGTTGCGCGTAAAGGTCGGTGGCACATCACCAGTACCCGGATCTGCGAAGACCTCTAGCCTGCAGGAGGTGGACGCCTCGCCGGTTTCATCTCTGGCCCAGCACTTGTATTCGCCATCGTCCTCTTCGGTGGCACTCATGATCTCCAAGAGGCAAAGACCTTCGCTGTAGCGTCCTCGAATCTTGGGCCCATTTTGAAGGGGCTCATCGTTCTTGAACCATTTCACCTGCGGTTCCTTGGATTCCAGGAAGCAAGAGATTTTCACCTTGGAGCCTTCAGCGACAACGCGATCCCTCATGGAGGTGGTGAAATGGATGCCAATGTTCTTCTCACGCCGCTTGCTGGACATGCTAGCCGTATCGGAGGCATAATCAGTGGCCGAAGATACGCCTTCATCCTCGGGATCGCCCTTCTTGCGGCCACGACGTTTGCCCTTCTCCTCTTCACCCTCAGCTGCTTCGCCATCAGCTGGAGCCGCCTTCGGAGCCGGCTTTGCAGCTGGTTTCTCGACCTCCTTGGGCCGCAATAGACTCTTGTCCGCGTGGAACACACCATGAATATTGTCCGCAATATGCGATGCCTGGCCCTCAAAGAGAACATAATGGGAGATTTCCATTTTGCCAGCACGACTCTCGGCCTTAACCACATATTTGCCGGAGTCCTTATTATCGGGCCGATCAATGATGAGCTCACAAGTGCCATCCTGATGTTCAAGTATCTGATGCCGTTCGCCATTTTGAACCTCAATGCTGTCCTTGAACCACTGCACCTGCGGTGTGGGCTGACCCCGCACAGCTGTCTCCAGTATAAGTTCATTCGAGTTGAGATGATAGGTCTCTGCGTGGAGATGGAGGTGGGTGAAGGCATTAAATGTGTGATTGTTACATAAACACGCAACACGAAAACCGACCACCAACAAGAATAACAAAATTGCCAAAGGCATTGCGTAATCCCGACAAAGAGTCGCATTGCACAATCTTCGATTGCTTTGATCTATTTATAGATCTATTCAGATATCTGGCGAGACAAACGAGACGACAACAACAAAATGATGCGTTTGGCTCTTACCTTTCAGCGAGCGTATGAACACGGGCTGCACATCGGTATTGACCTTCGGCTGATAGACGTGCAGCAGGGCCGATGTGGTGATCTTGCAGAACTCATTCTGCGCTATTATTGTATAGGTGCCGGAATCTTCCGGCTGTGCGTTCAGGAACTCCAGCACCGCCAAGCTGTCGCGATTCATGTTGCGTATACGGGGTCCGTACTGTACATTTTGCTCATCCTTTTGCCATTTGATCGTGGGCTCGGGTCCGCCCACAACTGCTTGCAGCTTGACCTTGGAGCCTTCGGCCACATAGCGATTGGATAGATTGACCGTGAAATACAGCATTTGCTTGGGCGACGGATCGGGCAGGCGGCTGCGTCGTTCGTAGCCGCCCTCACCGCCCTCGGCGTCGCTATCTTTTTTGGGCAACTTTTTGGGCTTGCTCTTGGCAGCGCCATCGGCGGAACCATCCTCCTGCATGGCCGATGATAAAACGCTAGAGCGACGCGATGAGTGGGTGGTGTCGACAACAACCGTGTGGGTGGTCGACTGACTGCCCAATTTGTTCTGGGCGGTGCAAACGTAGATGCCGTTGTCATTCACAGTTGGCTTATTAACGATCAGCTCGCAGATGCCGTCCAAGTGTTCGATTTGCACGACACGATCGTCGAGTACAACGGGTATCTGATCTTTCGTCCACGAGATGACGGGACGGGGATTGCCGCGCACCTTCGTATCGATAATCAAATCATTTTGGGAGGAGTGATACACATCTAAGAAGAAGACCAAACACTTCAATCAATTGTCTAAGCGAACAACTATTTTTGTACATGGTCGACCTCAATCGAGATCTGTGATCAGTGGACAACAATCAGTTGAAATTTTGGCTGATGATCGTGTTGGCGTTGTAACAAATAGAAAAAAAAAACAACAACAATTAAGTAGACAAAACAAACGCAACGCAGATGCAGATGCAGATGTAGATGCCGATACAGATACAGATACGAGTTGCAGATACAGATACATAAAAATACCTCGCAGTGGCAGGGCAAAAATGGGCTCGGACTCATCGCCATCAGCCTGCGCCGCGTACACCTTAAAGTAGCATGAGGTTTCAATTTCGCTCAGATCATTCTTGGCCACACACTTGTAGACGCCCGTATCGGCTGAGGAGACTTTGTTGATCTGAATGATGGCTTTACCCTCCTCGGATAGATTCTTGATGTTGTCGCTCATCACAATCCATTTGTCATCCTTCATCCAGCGTGTGTTCGGGTCGGGTCCAATGACCGTGACGGCAAACTTAACGGTGGTGCCCTCCAGTGCCATCCGATCGCGTAGCTGGGTGGCGAACTGTAGCTTTTGCTTGGCGGGCACAAGGGGCTCGGGTGGGGCACGAGCCGCCTGGACACGTTGCTGTTCTGCCTCAACTTCGGCACGTTTCTGATCCGATTCGGACTTGGACTTGAGCGCTGCATCCATGGCCTGCTTGGCCTGCTTCAAGCTGTCCAGTTGAATTCTATCGCGAGCATGGAATATGCCGGGCACATGGTAGTGCAGATTTTTGGCCACCTCAACCAGCTGATTAATTTGGGCTTCGCCGATGGAGTTGATGGCCTTCATGGTGTAGGTGCCGCTATCCTTGTTGCCGGGCTTGTAGATGAGCAGCTTGCAAACGCCATGTGCCTCCTCGAGCATGGTGAACTTATAGCTGGGCTTCACCTGGAAGGCACCGCGCCACCAGGTGATCACCGGCCGTGGTACACCGTGCACGTGACACTCGATTGTGAGCTCATCGTCGCGCATGTGGTAGTATTCTAGAGAAGATATTGAGAAACCCCAATGAGATATACATTTGGCTGGGAGAAGGGACATGTACCTTTGATATATTGGATGGAGGGTGGTTTGGGTTCGTCCTTAAAAACTTCGTAAATAGTTACAATACACGATGAGGTAACCTCATCGTTTTGATTCAAGATCTGGCAGGAGTACTCGCCAGAGTCCAGTATAGAAGTGTTGACCACTTCTAGCACCAAGATGTTATTGTTGTTTATTATGCGATGGGTGGCATCGCGCTCCAGCTGCCTGCCATCCTTGAACCATTTGACGGAGAGTTCGGGTCCATCGACAGCGCAGGCCAGCCGCACACTTTGGCCAGCCTCGACGGTGCGATCGGACAGGAAATTAATGAACTTGGGCAGGCGAGCCTGTTCGCGTCTACGCTGCCAGTCGGCATCCCGTTCCTTTTCGCTCGTCCGCTTGGCAATGCTATATTTGCGCATCTGCTGCATGAACTCCTCGCCCTCGATGGCGGCGATGCGCTGCCAACGCTCCTCCTCGTGCGGATCGGGGCGTGTATATTCATCGGAGGAGTCGCTGCCGCGACGTTTCTCAGCCTTCAGATCGGGCACCTCGTCCTCTTCGTTCGCTTCATCTTCATCCACTCTATCAACGTCCTCGTCCTCGTTGTAGTCGCCATCAGCGGCCACGGTGCTCTCGTCGCCCTCTTCAAGGACATCCTCCTCATCTTCTTCAGCTTCGGCTTCAGCCTCAGCTTCGGCCTCTTCCAGGGCACGCTGCTCGGCTTCCAGTCGATCCTGCTCCTCCTTTTCCTCCTTTAGACGCTTTTGGCGCTCCTCAAACGTCTCGCCCTTGGGCTTGGCACGATTGGCCGCTTCCTCGGCTGCCTTCGCAGCTGCCCTGGCCTGTTCCTCCATTTGGAGCACCATCTTGCTCTTCTTTGGTGGCGGCTTGGGTCCAGCGGCTGCTTGCTGCTGCTCGAACATCTTCTTGCTAGCCTTCTGGCCGCCGCCCATCTCCAGTTTCAAGGTCAATTTTGGACTGGGCGATTTCTCCTTTTTCTCCTTCTTTTGGGCGGCGCCTTCTTTTTGCCCTTCTTAACTGGCTCATCATCATCAAAATCGACACTGTCTTCTCTATCGTCGGCGCCAAAGTCACCAAGATCTTCGCCCTCCGAAAGATTACCTAAGGGGCTTTGCTCCTTGTCGATGGACTTGCGAGCGGTGCGTGGCTTTCTGGCTTTCTTCTCCTTTTTCTTTGGCTTAACCTCTTCGATGATTTCCTCCTCTTCCTCAACCTCTTCGTATTCTTCAACCACGTAGATAACCTCAACGTTGGACACGTCCATTACGGCAGCGCGATCGATAACCGACAAATCGGATGTTATGTAACGCACGGGCTTCTGCAAATCCGCTGGCTCGGATATATCCATAATCAGGGCCCGATCGAAGACGGCAATGTTGCACGTGGTTTGGCTCTTGATGTCCCGACCCAGTTCGAACGGAGTTTTCTCTTTCTCTTCGCGTTTCAGGAAAGGCGTTATGCTCCGCCATGTTGAGGGCGTGGCACTGCGTCGCGTCATATACAGAGTGAACGGAGTCTGACTCCGGCCGTGTATGGGCGTGGCACTGCGTCCGCGTAAGCTGCCCGGAGTGGGTGACTTAAGTTTTCGCTTCTTTTGCGTTGGCACCTGCAACGTATCCTGCGCTGGCGCCGCCTCCGGCTCAGCGGATCCCCGTGGCTCAATATCACCGTCCGTCTCGCCCATTTTTTTTATAATTTTGTTTTGATCTTTTCACAGGACAACGTGGGAATAAAAATTCGTATTAGGGGAAAGAAACCGATAAAAAATTATATCCGTACGAGTTGTGTATATATATGTAATATATGTAACCCGCAGCGGTTCGATCGAAATAGTTTTTTATATTTTTTTTTTAGGACGTCAGACGTCCGTTCGATGCAAAAGAAAATTCACGACTGTCCGCAATGTGGTGAAAATATTCGAAAATACATTCCTTCTCGAATGCATCCTAATTGCTAATCGATTGTTGTGCTAAAAAAACAATTTCACGAATTTCGGTATTGCCGCGCCGTTGTTTATATGTATGTGCATATATACACACACAAATACATGCATACTTATTTAAATACATTTGCAAGACAATTGTTGCCAAAAAATCTTTTGAAATAAATCTATTTAAAAGCTATAGGTTTTTAATTAATGCAGGCAGTAAATTCAATTATATAAAAGTCATTCGAATTGCGATAAACTATTTATAGAGGCGTCTACTGAACTTAAATAATAATTATAATATAATGTGACTATGAATGAGCTTTGACTTATCATAATACCAACGTTTAAATCGATTAGCACTGACCAAAATAGCCAGAATGTGTGTACTTAAATGATATATATGTATATATTTAGAAGTATAATATATGTTTAAAGCATTTATTTCCTATTTACCAAACAACCTGAATGTCAGATTGTATTGATGCATTTGCAATCTGATGTTAATTAAATTAACATTAGTGGCACTAAATCAATGGGTTGCATAGGTAAGTCAGGCACTTACCTCGTATGTTGCGTGTAAATATTGGCGGCGTGCCAAATTTGGTTGAAGGTGCTTCGTATATAGTCACAAGACAGCTTGTTTCCACCTCTCCATTTCGATTAGATGCTATGCATCGATATATGCCAGAATCATTCATTTCTGTTGATTTGATTTCAAGGCAGGATAGACCATCATTCAAGGTGATTTTATATTTGGCATCATTAACAATGGGTACATTTTGCTTGAACCATTGCACTTTCATATCGTGACCAGATATGCCGCATGTTAATTTTAGATCACTGCCCGTTGCCGAGTTACGATTTGTCAGCATTAAATCAACTGTTGGTTTACGTTTAGCGCTGCGGGATTCCTTCTTTTCTTTATACTCGGACTCCATCGACTTATACGTTTTGGCTGGTGGACTAATTGTGTCTTCTTTCTCAACTATATCCGTTTTACTTTTAATATTTTCATCAATTATCGGTGCTTGTAATTCCAGGATATTTTCTTTAGCTGATTTTTCAGTAACCGCAAAAGTTTCTCCTTCTTTGATAATCTTTTCATCAACTTTCTCAGTTGGTTTCAATAGTTTTGAATTATATTCATCGGTAGATTGATTTTCTACCTTTGCCTTTTGAGTTTCGGTTAAAAGTTCAGCATTTTTACTATCGGAAATCTTCTCAGCTTCAATTTCTGATACTTGTCCTTTTTGGGCCTTCTTATCTGCAACCTTTCCAGTTTGTTTCTTTTGTTTTGCATCCAGTTTCTTCTCTTCGGTGGATTGTTTTTCTAGAACCTCTGCCTTTTGAGCTTCTGTTTCAGATTCCTTTACTTCGGGCTTCTTTCTTTCAGGGACCTTTTCTTCGGAAACCTTTTCAGCTACAACTTCAGATACTTCGCCCTTCTGGCCCTTCTTGTCAGCATCTTTTTCAGCCAATTTCTTCTGTTTTGCATCCAGTTTCTTCTCTTCGATAGATTGTTTTTCTAGAACCTCTGCCTTTTGAGCTTCTGTTTCAGATTCCTTTACTTCGGGCTTCTTACTTTCAGGGATCTTTTCTTCGGAAACCTTTTCAGCTACCACTTCCGATACCTCTCCCTTTTGGGCCTTCTTGTCAGCATCCTTTTCAGCCTGTTTCTTCTGTTTTGCATCCAGTTTCTTATCTTTGATAGATTGTTTTTCTAGTACCTTTGCCTTTTGAGCTTCTGTTTCAGATTCCTTTACTTCGGGCTTCTTACTTTCAGGGACCTTTTCTTCGGAAACCTTTTGAGCTACCACTTCAGATACTTCTCCCTTCTGGGCCTTCTCATCAGCATCCTTTTCAGCCTGTTTCTTCTGATTTGCATCCAGTTTCTTATCTTCGATAGATTGTTTATCTAGTTCCTGTGCCTTTTGAGCCTCAGCCTCAGAGCCTTTTACTTCGGGCTTCTTACTTTCAGGAACCTTTTCTTCGGAAACCTTTTCAGCTACCACTTCCGATACCTCTCCCTTTTGGGCCTTCTTGTCAGCATCCTTTTCAGCCTGTTTCTTCTGTTTCGCATCCAGTTTCGTATCTTCGATAGATTGTTTTTCTAGTTCCTTTGCCTTTTGAGCCTCAGCCTCAGAGCCTTTTACTTCGGGCTTCTTACTTTCAGGAACCGTTTCTTCGGAAACCTTTTCAGCTACCACTTCAGATACTTCGCCCTTCTGGCCCTTCTTGTCAGCATCTTTTTCAGCCAATTTCTTCTGTTTTGCATCCAGTTTCTTCTCTTCTATAGATTGTTTTTCAACAACCTTTGCCTTTTGAGCTTCTGTTTCTGATTCCTTCGTAATTTCAGACACTTTTTCTTCGGAAACCTTCTCAGCCTTAACTTCAGATACTTCTCCCTTTTGGGCCTTCTTGTCAGCATCCTTTTCAGCCTGTTTCTTCTGTTTTGCATCCAGTTTCTTATCTTCGATAGATTGCTTTTCTAGTACCTTTGCCTTTTGAGCTTCTGTTTCTGATTCTTTTACATCGGGCTTCTTACTTTCAGGGACCTTTTCTTCGGAAATCTTCTCAGCTAGCACTTCAGATACTTCGCCTTTTTGTGCCGTTTTATCAGCATCCTTTTCAGCCTGTTTCTTCTCTTGTGCCTCCAGTTTTTTCTCTTCGACGGATTGCTTTTCTAGTACCTTTGCCTTTTGAGTTTCAGCTTCAGAGTCCTTTACTTCGGGCTTCTTACTTTCAGGGACCTTTTCTTCGGAAACCTTCTCAGCGACAACTTCAGATACTTCTCCCTTTTGAGCTTTCTTGTCGTCAACTTTTTCAACATGTTTCTCCTCTTTGTCATCAAGCTTTTCCAGTTTTTGATCTTCTATTAATTGTTGTGCAGGAATAATCTCTTCAGTAGGCTTTTCTTCAATCAAATCCTTGTTAAGTTGTTGTAATTTTTCACAAACATTTAATATTTTTTTGGTTATGTTATGAATTTTTCCTTCAACAGTTGCAGTTTGGAGCAAACCCTTATTATTCTCAATATAGTCGTACTCTGATAGAAGAACAGCTTTCACTTCATCAATGAGCGGTTTTAAGATAGCTGTTTTTTCATCCAAAAGGTCGTCAAGTATTACAAAGATATCCATTAGGTTTTGCTGAAGATGCACTATTTTTTCAGAAGATTTTTCAACGTGCAGCTCGGACGTAATGTTCTCCGAAATTTTTTCAAGGTTACCTAGTTTTGGTACTATCAACGAGGATTTTATACCCAGTTCAGTATCGCCAATAAGTCGAACTGCAGCCTTAGTTAAAATGATATTCGTCTTAATCTCTTTGATGTAACTCTTTATTATGCTCTCCGAAGCAGCTGGGCAGGCATCAACAAGTGATTCGATAAATGCTTCAACCATTTCTTTTTCATTTAGTTCTTCCGGTGATTTGTCATCGTATGTATGCACGATGTGCTCACGAAGTTTAAATATGGATCTAGCAACCTTCTCTGCGTCTTCTAGATGTTCGATAATATCCTTACTTTCTGTTACAATAGTTTGCAGGGCTTCGGTAGAAATTTGTGATTCAGAGGCCTGCAGAATATCTAAGAATTTTATTTTCAAATTTTGTTCTAGTCGTTTCTGTTCCTCGATTTGATCTTCTGCCAGTTTCTTTTGATTTTTATCCGGTTGCTGCTCCTTGATAGATTGTTTTTTATCTACCTTTGCCTTAAGATCCTCTGAGACTGTTTCCTCAGTAACCTTTTCAGCTCCCACTTCAGATACTTCTCCCTTTTGGGCCTTCTTGTCAGCATCCTTTTCAGACTGTTTCTTCTGTTTTGCATCCAGCTTCTCCTCTTCGATAGATTGTTTTTCAAGTACCTTTGCCTTTTGAGCTTCTGTTTCTGATTCCTTTACTTCGGACTTCTGACTTTCGGGGACCTTTTCTTCGGAAATCTTTTCAGCTACCACTTCAGATACTTCTCCCTTTTGGGCCTTCTTGTCAGCGTCCTTTTCAGCCTGTTTCTTCTGTTTCGCATCCAGTTTCTTATCTTCGATAGATTCTTTTTCTAGAACCTTTGCCTTTTGAGCTCCTGTTTCAGATTCTTTTACTTCGGGCTGTTTACTTTCAGGGACCTTTTCTTCGGAAACCTTTTGAGCAACCACTTCAGATACTTCTCCCTTTTTGGCCTCTTTTTCAGCATCCTTTTCAGCCTGTTTCTTCTGTTTTGCATCCAGTTTCTCCTCTTCGATAGATTGTTTTTCTAGTACCTTTGCCTTTTGAGCTTCTGTTTCTGATTCCTTTACATCGGGCTTCTTACTTTCGGGACCTTTTCTTCGGAAACCTTTTCAGCTACCACTTCAGATACTTCTCCCTTTTGGGCCTTCTTGTCAGCATCCTTTTCAGCCTGTTTCTTCTGTTTCGCATCCAGTTTCTTATCTTCGATAGATTCTTTTTCTAGAACCTTTGCCTTTTGAGCTTCTGTTTCAGATTCTTTTACTTCGGGCTGTTTACTTTCAGGGACCTTTTCTTCGGAAACCTTTTGAGCAACCACTTCAGATACTTCTCCCTTTTTGGCCTCTTTTTCAGCATCCTTTTCAGCCTGTTTCTTCTGTTTTGCATCCAGTTTCTCCTCTTCGATAGATTGTTTTTCTAGTACCTTTGCCTTTTGAGCTTCTGTTTCTGATTCCTTTACTTCGGACTTCTGACTTTCGGGGACCTTTTCTTCGGAAACCTTTTCAGCTACCACTTCAGATACTTCTCCCTTTTGGGCCTTCTTGTCAGCGTCCTTTTCAGCCTGTTTCTTCTGTTTCGCATCCAGTTTCTTATCTTCGCTAGATTCTTTTTCTAGAACCTTTGCCTTTTGAGCTTCTGTTTCAGATTCTTTTACTTCGGGCTGTTTACTTTCAGGGACCTTTTCTTCGGAAACCTTTTGAGCAACCACTTCAGATTCTCCCTTTTTGGCCTCTTTTTCAGCATCCTTTTCAGCCTGTTTCTTCTGTTTTGCATCCAGTTTCTTATCTTTGATAGATTGTTTTTCTAGTACCTTTGCCTTTTGAGCTTCTGTTTCTAATTCTTGTACTTCGGGCGTTTTACTTTCAGGGACCTTTTCTTCGGAAACCTTCTCAGCTAAAACTTCAGATACTTCTCCCTTTTGGGCCTTTTTGTCAGCATCCTTTTCAGCCTGTTTCTTCTGTTTTGCATCCAGTTTCTTATCTTCGATAGATTGTTTTTCTAGAACCTTAGCCTTTTGAGCTTCTGTTTCTAATTCTTGTACTTCGGGCGTTTTACTTTCAGGGACCTTTTCTTCGGAAACCTTCTCAGCTAAAACTTCAGATACTTCTCCCTTTTGGGCCTTTTTGTCAGCATCCTTTTCAGCCTGTTTCTTCTGTTGCGCATCCAGTTTCTTATCTTCGATAGATTGCTTTTCTAGTACCTTTGCCTTTTGAGCTTCTGTTTCTGATTCCTTTACATCGGGCTTCTTACTTTCGGGGACCTTTTCTCCGGAAACCTTTTCAGCTACCACTTCAGATACTTCGCCTTTTTGTGTCGTCTTGTCAGCACCCTTATCAGCCTGTGTCTTTGGCTTTGAATCCAGTTTCTCCTCTTCGATAGATTGTTTTTCTAGTCCCTTTGCCTTTTGAGCTTCTGTTTCTGATTCTTTTACTTCAGACTTCTGACTTTCAGGGACCTTTTCTTCGGAAACCTCTTCAGCTACCACTTCAGATACTTCTCCCATTTGGGCCTTCTCATCAGCATCCTTTTCAGCCTGTTTCTTCTGATTTGCATCCAGTTTCTTATCTTCGATAGATTGTTTATCTAGTTCCTGTGCCTTTTGAGCCTCAGCCTCAGAATCTTTTACTTCGGACTTCTTACTTTCAGGGACCTTTTCTTCGGAAATCTTTTCAGCTACCACTTCAGATACTTCTCCCTTTTGGGCCTTTTCATCAGCATCCTTTTTGGCTTGTTTCTTTTGTTTCGCATCCAGTTTCTCCTCTTCGATAGATTGTTTTTCTAGTACCTTTGCCTTTTGAGCTTCTGTTTCTGATTCTTTTACATCGGGCTTCTTACTTTCAGGGACCTTTTCTTCGGAAATCTTCTCAGCTTGCACTTCAGATACTTCGCCCTTTTGTGCCGTTTTATCAGCATCCTTTTCAGCCTGTTTCTTCTCTTGTGCATCCAGTATATTCTCTTCGACGGATTGTTTTTCTAGTACCTTAGCCTTTTGAGCCTCAGCTTCAGAGTCCTTTACTTCGGGCTTCTTACTTTCAGGGACATTTTCTTCGGAAACCTTCTCAGCGACAACTTCAGATACTTCTCCCTTTTGAGCTTTCTTGTCGTCAACTTTTTCAACATGTTTCTCCTCTTTGTCATCAAGCTTTTCCAGTTTTTGATCTTCTATTAATTGTTGTGCAGGAATAATCTCTTCAGTAGGCTTTTCTTCAATCAAATCCTTGTTAAGTTGTTGTAATTTTTCACAAACATTTAATATTTTTTTGGTTATGTTATGAATTTTTCCTTCAACAGTTGCAGTTTGGAGCAAACCCTTATTATTCTCAATATAGTCGTACTCTGATAGAAGAACAGCTTTCACTTCATCAATGAGCGGCTTTAAGATAGCTGTTTTTTCATCCAAAAGGTCGTCAAGTATTACAAAGATATCCATTAGGTTTTGCTGAAGATGCACTATTTTTTCAGAAGATTTTTCAACGTGCAGCTCGGACGTAATGTTCTCCGAAATTTTTTCAAGGTTACCTAGTTTTGGTACTATCAACGAGGATTTTATACCCAGTTCAGTATCGCCAATAAGTCGAACTGCAGCCTTAGTTAAAATGATATTCGTCTTAATCTCTTTGATGTAACTCTTTATTATGCTCTCCGAAGCAGCTGGGCAGGCATCAACAAGTGATTCGATAAATGCTTCAACCATTTCTTTTTCATTTAGTTCTTCCGGTGATTTGCCATCGTATGTATGCACGATGTGCTCACGAAGTTTAAATATGGATCTAGCAACCTTCTCTGCGTCTTCTAGATGTTCGATAATATCCTTACTTTCTGTTACAATAGTTTGCAGGGCTTCGGTAGAAATTTGTGATTCAGAGGCCTGCAGAATATCTAAGAATTTTATTTTCAAATTTTGTTCTAGTCGTTTCTGTTCCTCGATTTGATCTTCTGCCAGTTTCTTTTGATTTTTATCCGGTTGCTGCTCCTTGATAGATTGTTTTTTATCTACCTTTGCCTTAAGATCATCTGAGACTGTTTCCTCAGTAACCTTTTCAGCTACCACTTCAGATACTTCTCCCTTTTGGGCCTTCTTGTCAGCATCCTTATCAGACTGTTTCTTCTGATTTGCATCCAGTTTCGTATCTTCGATGGATTGTTTTTCTAGTACCTTTGCCTTTTGAGCTTCTGTTTCTGATTTCTTTACTTCGGACTTCTTACTTTCAGGGACCTTTTCTTCGGAAATCTTTTCAGCTACCACTTCAGATACTTCTCCCTTTTGGGCCTTCTTGTCAGCATCCTTTTCAGACTGTTTCTTCTGTTTTGCATCCAGCTTCTTATCTTCGATAGATTGTTTTTCTAGTACCTTTGCCTTTTGAGCTTCTGTTTCTGATTCCTTTACTTCGGACTTCTTACTTTCAGGGACATTTTCTTCGGAAATCTTTTCAGCTACCACTTCAGATACTTCTCCCTTTTGGGCCTTCTTGTCAGCATCCTTTTCAGACTGTTTCTTCTGATTTGCATCCAGTTTTTCCTCTTCGATAGATTGTTCTTCTAGTACATTTGCCTTTTGAGCTTCTGTTTCTGATTCCTTTACTTCGGACTTCTGACTTTCAGGGACCTTTTCTTCGGAAATCTTTTCAGCTACCACTTCAGATACTTCTCCCTTTTGGGCCTTCTTGTCAGCATCCTTTTCAGCATGTTTCTTCTCTTTTGCATCCAGCTTCTCCTCTTCGATGGATTGTTTTTCTAGTACCTTTGCCTTTTGAGCTTCTGTTTCAGAATCTTTTACTTCGGGCTGTTTACTTTCAGGGACTTTTTCTTCGGAAATCTTTTCAGCTACCACTTCAGATACTTCTCCCTTTTGGGCCTTCTTGTCAGCATCCTTTTCAGCATGTTTCTTCTGTTTTGCATCCAGTTTTTCCTCTTCGATGGATTGTTTTTCTAGTACCTTTGCCTTTTGAGCTTCTGTTTCTGATTCCTTTACTTCGGACTTCTGACATTCAGGGACCTTTTCTTCGGAAATCTTTTCAGCTACCACTTCAGATACTTCTCCCTTTTGGGCCTTCTTGTCAGCATCCTTTTCAGACTGTTTCTTCTGATTTGCATCCAGTTTTTCCTCTTCGATAGATTGTTCTTCTAGTACATTTGCCTTTTGAGCTTCTGTTTCTGAATCCTTTACTTCGGACTTCTGACTTTCGGGGACCTTTTCTTCGGAAATCTTTTCAGCTACCACTTCAGATACTTCTCCCTTTTGGGCCTTCTTGTCAGCATCCTTTTCAGACTGTTTCTTCTGATTTGCATCCAGCTTCTCCTCTGCGATGGATTGTTTTTCTAGTACCTTTGCCTTTTGAGCTTCTGTTTCTGATTCCTTTACTTCGGACTTCTGACTTTCAGGGACCTTTTCTTCGGAAATCTTTTCAGCTACCACTTCAAAAACTTCTCCCTTTTGGGCCTTCTTGTCAGCATCCTTTTCAGACTGTTTCTTCTGTTTTGCATCCAGCTTCTCCTCTTCGATAGATTGTTTTTCTAGTACCTTTGCCTTTTGAGCTTCTGTTTCAGATTCCTGTTTTAATTTTTCACAAACAATTAATATTTTCTTGGTAACGTTATGAATTTTTTCTACAACAGTTGCAGTATTAAGTAATCCCTGTTTTTTCTCAATGTAATCATACTCTGATAGAAGAACAGTTTTAATTTCTTCAATTAGAGGTTTTAATACAGTTGTGTTATCTTCTAAAATGTCGTCAAGAATTACAAATATATCCATGAGGTTCTGCTGTAAATGGATCATCATTTCAGAAACATTTTCAACATGCAATTCCGACTTAATATTCTTAGAAATATTTTCCAGATTACCTAGTTTTGGTAGTAGTAATGACGGTTTTGCAAACATTTCAGTTTCGTCAATAAGTTGAACAGCGGCTTTAGTTAAAATAACATGCGACTCAATTTCTTTAATGTAATTGTTAATTATTGTCTGTGCAGCGGCAGGGGAGCTTTCATAAAGTAATTCAATAAATTCTTCAACCATCTGCTTTTCATTTTGATCTTCTGTTGATTTGCCATCGTATGTATGCACGATGTGCTCTCGAAGTTTAAATATGGACTTAGCAATCTTTTCTGCGTCATCTAGATGTTCGATTAAATCCTTACACTCTGTTACAATAGATGGCAAGCTTTCGGAAGAAGTTTTTAATTTAGAGGCATTAACCATATCTGAGAATTTTGTTTTCAAATCTTGTTCTAATTGTTTGTGTTGCTCATTTTGATCTTCTGCCCGGTTCTTTTGACTTGTATCTGGTTTCTGCTCTTCGATAGTTGGTTTTTCTTCTTCCTTTTCCTTATGAGATGGTGGGACCTTTTCTTCCGTAACTTTTTCAGTAATAGTTTCAGATACTTTTCCCTTTTGTGCTTTCTGGTCAGATTCTTTTTCGGCCTGTTTTGTTTGTTTGGCATCCAGTTTCTGTTCTTCCATTTCCTTTGCCTTTTCAGCTTCCTTTTCAGATTCTTTGTTTTCGGCCTTCTGACTTTCGGGAAGCTTTTCTTCGGCAAGCTTTGCAGTACCAACTTCAGATACTTTTTGTTTTTCAACAAGATCTTTGTTGAGCTGTTGTAAGTTTTCACAAACATTTAATATTCTTTTGGTAACGTTATGAATTTTTCCTTCAACAGTTGCAGTTTGGAGTAATCCCTCGTTTTTCTCAATGTAATCGTACTCTGCTAGTAGAACAGTTTTCATTTCTTCAATAATAGGTTTTAATATAGCTGTTTTTTCATCCAAAAGGTCGTCGAGTATTACGAAGATATCCATTAGGTTTTGTTGTAGATGCACAATTTTTTCAGAAGATTTTTCAACATGCAGTTCGGACGTAATGCTCTCCGAAATTTTTTCAAGGTTTCCTAGTTTTGGTACTATCAACGAGGATTTTATACCCAGTTCAGTATCGCCAATAAGTCGAACTGCAGCCTTAGTTAAAATGATATTCGTCTTAATTTCCTTTAGGTGACTATTTATTATTTTCTCCGAAGCAGCTGGGAAGGCATCAAGAAGAGATTCGACAAATGATTCAAGCATTTTAATTTCATTTTGATCTTCTGGGGATGTGGAATCGTATGTATTACCAATTTGTTCTCGGAGTTTTAATACACCCTTTACTACTTTCTCAGAGTCCTCCAGGTTATCCATAATATCTTTGCTATTGGCTAAAATTGACTGTAATTCAGCGTTGCCTGTTTTTGTTTCCAAAGCTTTGCACATATCTATGAATTTGTCATTAAAAATTTGTAGCAATTTTTCACTTTTATCAATAGAGGATATTGTTTCAGTCTCCTTTAAAGTATCTGAAGATTTCAGGTTTTTGGCGTCGATCTCATCTTTAGATTTTTTTGTCGCTGTTTCTTTCGAATCTTCTTCTAGTTTCCTTTTGACCGTAATTTCTGATTTTACCTCAGCACTGTCCATTTGCTCCAATGTGGAGCCGACTTCCTGGCTCTGATGCTCCGCTTGCTGCTCCTCCGCTTGTTGTGCTTCAAGGGATGCGTTTAGCTGAATGAGTTTCGCCTGAAGATTGTTTATTTGCAGCTGAACAGTCTCAATGAGTGTCAACTGATCTGGAGTGATTTGTGTTAGTTGCGGCTGAGATAGGATATCATTTTCGATCTGGACTAGTGTTGACTCCAATTGAGCTAATTCGTCTGTGTTTTCTTCGAGTAGGATAACGCTCAATGGATTATCGTTCTGCAAGCCTTGTTCGATTTCAGTTAAGAAGGCTTTGCCCGATGTTACATTTTCGATTATTGCACTGATATCGATGGGCACTGTTGTTGCGATAGGAACCAGGCATACACTCTTCAGTTCCACAGATATAGCATCGATTTCTTGCAGCAATTCTATTATGCGTATTGTATTTTCATTATTCTCGATAAAATCAAAGACAGCAACCAGACTGCTTTGTGTTTTGAGTAGACCGCCCAGCAGCTCGTTGTCTGCCACCTCGCTGATCTCGTTGAGAGCTCTGAATGTAGCCATTAAATTTGTTTGCAGATTCACCATTAAACTCGATGACTTATCGATATCAACATTGGGAGAATCGGCAACCGCTTTGATTGCTTGTAATAGATTTTCAAAGCAGGCTTTCGGTGTGCCCAGAGTTTGTTGCTGCCGCACAACTGGTTGCTGGCAGTAAGCTATAAAATTTTTAAATGTATTTTCAATTTTGGAGTACATCTCCTGGGCAAGCTGCGTCTCCAACACGGGCAGCGAAAGTAAAATATCTTCAAAGGCGCTTTCCACATTCTCCAAGGAGTCAACCAGACCCGATTCGTAGGTGTGCACCAAACACTCCTTCAATTTGAACATGGTGCGTGCGATTTTCGCCTGAGCCAAAACAGTTTCCTGCTGATTGCTGTCTGAGACAAGTGCCTCTTGGATACCCTTCAAATCGGAGTTCAGCTGTTGCATTATTTCACCCACCTGGCGCAGTTCCTCACTGCCATCCCTTTGGGTGACTTCCAAGCAAGCCTCCAGCTGTTTGATGCCACTCTCCACGCCCTGTTGCACATCGAAGACTTCCACCTTTGGCTCTGTTGTGATGATAGCGGACTCTTTGACATCATCTTCCACAGTCAGCTGATGTCCGCTAGTCTTCAGATCTGATATATCCTGGGTGGACATATCCAATGCCTGCTCCAGCGCTTTGGTATCAATCTGTTCACAGTAATGCCTCAGATCCCGCAGCGGTGTAGCCAGCGTCTTTAGCTTCGATAATTCCAATTCTTCTAGACTTTCGGCGCCACTGTGCGCAATACATTCCTCTACCTCAAGCACACAGCGCTCCAGGCTGCACATCGCAGCGGCAAAAGTGCCAGGATCAGTGCCTTCCGAGAAGGATTGAGCAGCCTCAACAATATTCGTCTCCTGGACCAGAGCGATGTTGTTCTGCAGCTCCTGCATTTTGATAAGGGCCGCTTGGAGCTGTTCCCCAGCCTCGCCACGCAATGAGGCCACATCCAAGTCCTCACAATGCGAAAGTACCGATGAGATGCCGTGGTTCAGATCGGCGAGCAAGACTTCGGCTGGCTTCTTGAGAACTTCCGGATCAATTGTTTCCTTCTTCAATTCCTCCGCCTCAATCAAAGCATCTGGCTCTGTAGGCAAGGATTCAGCCAAGGACTTGAGCACCGACACATCATCCAAGGTGGATAAATCTTCGACAGACAGCTTTAAGGGTTGTAGATCGTCGAGTGCATGTACAAAGCTCGAAAGTGGACTGGCTATAGAAAGTGCATTCCAAGTAAGCTGCTCATCTAAAGATTCCCTCTCCTGCGCCACAATATCATTGAAATTATTGAGCACGTCGTTGAATTCATTATTATCAGCAGCTGGGTTATCCAGTGTCTTGGCCAGATCAGCAAAACTTTTGCCCATCTCAAATAAAATTCGGGTTGTGTGCGCCTCGTTGGCATTAAGCGTATTCTCCGCCTCGCTGAAGGTCGCCAATCCCTTGGCAATTTGTAAGATTCGCAAGAGCGCAACTTGAGCTTCATTTGCCGATGATTTGGTTTTGGGCGACGTCTTGGAATTCTCATTGATTCTGTTTAGGGCCAACTGCAATGTTTCAATATTGCCAATTGCCTCCTCGAGCGAGACTTTTGTCTCCAGGACTTTGCGCAGTGCGCTAAACGATTTGTCCTGTTGTGCAGCCTGCTGTTCATCATGTTGGATCTCCTGCTGCAGCATTTTAAACTCGTGCTCCTCAATGTCAATTATAGCATTGCGTATTATATTGCGTATATTTTCGAGAGACTGCAGTGCCTGCTTGTCCGGCTCGTGTTCCCGCGAGGCCAGCAGCAGACCGTGTCCCTTTTGCGTATTCTCCTGCAACAGGGTTAGTGGTTCGATTAAGTCCGCCAAAGAACCAGAGGTGGATTTCACCTCCGTCTGGCGAATGCAATAGTTGAGCTCATCAATGGGACGCTTTAACTTGTCGAGCAGCGCCACATGATGCCGTGTAATATCCTTATCCAAAATTGTGCCAATCAGTGCCGACAGCTCATCCTTTAGATTTTGTAAACGAATCTTGACATTGTCACTGAGACGTTCCGAAATTCTCTCAATATTCGTTTCGAAATGCAAAACAGCTTGGGCAATGGACTGCAACAGCTTCTGGGTATCAGCCAGATCCAGAGTAGCCTCCTCATGGCTGGCCGCCTGGCCAGTTTCCAGATCCTGGCCCAACTGCGCGAGGCCATTTTGAATCTCTTGCAGCGGCGGCACCATCGACTCCACAGTGCTGACTGTAAGCATGCCACCCTCAACACTGTCCGATTTCTCATTTAGGATCAGCTCCAGTCCCTTTTTCAGTTCGAAGAGCGGAGGGGTGACAATATCAAGGATGGCCATGTTGATCTTTTGTTCGATTGATTCGGAACCAGCTAAAGATTCGGCTTTATCCTCAATCGATTGAAGTGTGCTCTGCAGCTGCTTGATTGGCTCCACAATGCTATCCAGGACCTTTTTGTGTACCTTCTTGTATATTTGCTCCTCACTCTCCTCCATGGAGAGCTCCATTTCGACCCGTTCCAGAGCTTCCTGTATTCTTGCAACGGGCTGACAGATCTGTTTGAGGGCGCTCGCTTCGCTGGGTAAGTTGGCCTCCGTTATGGATGCAAAGGATACGCTTTCGGGCACATCCTGCATCTTTTCAACTGCCTCTGTAAAATGCTTGGCTGCTTCCAATTCTTGGGCTTCCTGCAGCAGTGATTGCGACCTGATTGTGCCCTGGGTTATTTCCAGACCCTGGTGAATGTCATCGGCAGTTAATTGGATTTGTGTACGCAGACTCTCCGATTCGAATCTGTCGCTGACGATCTTCAGCTCCTCCAGCGCTCGTTTCATATGCTCCGCTACACTGTCAATAATGCACACACTGGTTCTTTGGATGAGCGTCGCACCCGTCTCGTCTATTTCGACGCACTTCTCGATTACCTGCAGACCCATATGCAGCTTGCGTATGTCATCGTCCATGGACTGGATTAGGGCATCAATTTGTGTTTCGCCCGAGTAGACGCGCAGCTTTGATTCGATCTGCTTGATGGGCTCAATAATATTTCGTATAATGGCAATGCTCTGATCAGCCGCAGCTGGTGTCATCATCATAGTGGACTGATCCAAAACCTCCGATTCGACCACTGTCAAATGGTTTTCAATGACCCTCAGCAATTTGGCCAGAGGCACCAATGCTATCAGATTCTTATTGATCTCCGCCTCGTCGGTCACAGCTTTCATATGTGAGGTTGGTGTCACCAATAGGCCATCGCCCACAGCGCCCGAAATGTCCTGCAGCCGGGCCTCATCCTCGGTGGTCTTTGATGAATCCGTATCCGTGGGTTTCTTGGACTTTTTGCGCTTGGGTGGTGCGGCAGCGGCTTCGCCTTCAGTCGATCCGGCTACCTTCTGCGACGTGGACATCTGTGCACTGGCAAAGGTTTGCAGTTCGGAGGTTTCTTCTTCGCCCGAACCGGAAGCTTTGGATAAGCTGAAGAACTCGTCAGTCTCTGTGGGTCGTGACTTCTTGCGCTTACGTATCGGCGCCGACAGGGAGAGTTCCTCCTCCATTTTTTCAAAGGACTGCTGGGCATATTTCTCCGTTTGCCTGTCAAAGACACCCTCCCGGCCAGAGGAGCCGTGCACTGTGATCTCTGTAATGGATATATCATCCATATCCGCCTCGGTGCGCAGGTCCTCATCGTGCGTAAAGTACTCCGGGGATATATCAATGACCACTGCTTCCATTAAAAGTTTTCCGGACTGCGAAGTCTCCTTTACGAATCGCAACGGCGGCAGCTCCACAATATTATGCTCCGTCACATGCTCCGATATTTGATCCGCATACATTTCGACAATCTTCAGAGCCTCCTCCTCCGTCAGATCGGGTGTCTCGTAAAGCGACACGGAGACTTCCTTACCATCGAATGAGAAGGAGACATCGCCCTTTTCATCTATGGTTATATCGCCCACCGGCGTCTCGTATAGCTGCGATGTGCGCTCCTCCTGTATGGTGGAGAGCGAGTAATTCCTTTGCAGCTCGTTCGGTTGCGGTTGCTCGGTTTTCGGAGCACGCTGCGCATCCTCGAAGCCCAGCAGCGAGGCGGAACTGGCAACCACGCCCATGCAGTTTCTTGCCTCGCACGTATATGTGCCCAGGCAGCATGTGCCATCCTGGCCAGAAATGATGCGATGTATGTCGCCCGGCTTCAGTTCGACGCCATCCTTGTACCACTTGAGCACCGGCTGTGGCACGCCAATGACCTTGCACTCCAGATTGACGGCGCCTTCCTCCGTGAGCACGGCACGCAGGCACTCCAGAAACCGGGGTTTCTTATAGTGCCTTGGGATTTGCAACTTGAGGAAGCACGAGGTAATACTGGTGCCAAAATCATTAACAGCCACACATTTCCATTCGGCCTGATCGACAAACTCCGCCGACTTGATGTCCAGCAGCCAGTCGTCATTCTCGCCTCGATAGTTGTTATAGCGCTCGTTCGGTTCGATGGGCAGCTCATCCCGGAACCAGCTCAGAATGGGATCGGGTGTGGCCTTGACGACGACTTTAAATTGAAACGGTTCGTTGATTTTGGCATCTGTGCTCTTCAGACCGGTGAGAAATTTGGGCGCTTGATTTTGGTGGGTGAACACTAAACGCTCCTCATCCGTCAGCTGATTCTGTATATCCTCGACGGTGAGCACGGCCGTGCTGCTCGTCTCGCCCATGCAGTTGCGGGCAATGCAGCAGTAAGTGCCCAGCGAATTGGTGCCCGTCAGCTGATAAACATCGCCCGGCTTCAGTTCGTGCCCATCTTTGAACCACTTAAGCACTGGCGTGGGAAAGCCAACCACCTTGCACTCGAACGAAACCAAACCCTCCTCGGTCAGCACGGCGCGCAGGCTCTCCATGAATCGCGGCTTGCGATAGTTTCTGGGAACTGCAAAAGTAAACGTTTAGTTTAGGCTCTTCTATTTATGTGGAATACTTGACGCACTGTCCATGTTGACCACACAAGTGGAGATGCCCACACTGCCCTCAAAGCTGCTGACCACGCACTTCCACTCGCCCTCATCGCAGGATTCCGAGGGTTTGATCTCGATCATATAGACGCCGAGGCCATCCTCAATTAGTTTGTACCGCTCGCCGGTGTCCACACGCCCATCCTTGTTGTACCAGGTGACGCTCTTGGGCCAAGGAGGCACCACAACTGCAAAAGTTACAAAATAAATAATAATCAGATAAAAATATAAATTACTTAATATTCAAATTAAGCCAAAATATTTTAGAATGACAATTTTTCTTAGTATAAAAAAAAATCGTTATCAAAATTTTTGATAAACCGGAAATTTTAAAAACAAAATATGTCTTAATTTTTTTTAAATTTTTAATAATGAGTCATATTTCAAGAGGCAAATTCTGAGCTTTCATTCCGCGAATATAAAAATTTCGAGCGTTGTTGTGCTCCGAGTTAACAAATAACAAATCACGTATACGTCACGTTGTTTAAAATGAGATTAAGAGCGAGAGGAAGTGTGATCGAAGCAGCATGTGGCTAGCATTTCTCTCATTTAGCAATTATTGGTTTTGTTTTGCTCGACTCGTTTGGCGCATGTTGTTGACCCACCTCAACAGCAGTCCAAGCATTCCCAGCAAATTCACCGAGTTCAAGTTTCTAGAGCACGAGCACACAGACTAAAAGCAAAACAGACGCCGCTGCCGGTCGGCCTGAATCTGCCTACATATATATCTATAAATATATACATATATACACAATATATATACACATATATACCACAATATATATATTATGTATGTAGAGAGAAATAGCTGAGTTTGCGTTTGAAACAAATAAACAAAAAATGGTTTTTCTTTATTTTTCGGGCAAATTGCCAGGGGGAGAGACACTCACCTTGACAGCCGAGTATGATGGTATCACCGATGTGTACGCTTTGGTTCCGCAGCTCATTCGTAAAGATCGGCGGCGGCGAATTGTTGCTGATACTGCGAAGAGGTACAACAAAAAAAAGAAGAGATATTTGAACAAAAGTCGGTAAATAGTTAGGATTTTTGCTACCCACTTGTCTGCTGGCTTCAGCGAACCCTCGCGACTGCCACGCCCCGCCACATGCACCTTGGAGCTGGAGTAGGTTACGCCCATGCAGTTCTTGGCCTCGCACGTATACGTGCCCAGCGAAGTGGGATCATCGGCGTTGGCAGTCAGCGCAAATACATCGCCGGCCTTGATCTCCTTGGAGTCCTTGAACCAGCGCAAATGCGGCGTCGGCACGCCCACCACCTTGCACTCCAGCGATACGGTGCCCTGTTCGGTGAGCACCGCCCGCAGCTCCTCCACAAATTCGGGCGTCTTGTATGCCTTGGGCACGAGCACATTCAGTGTGGCCAAACAGGAGTTCCGTCCGCCCATATTCTCAGCCATGAGCATCCACTGACCACCATCCTCGAGCACAACGGGACTCACTTCCAGATAGTGAAATGTGCCCTCGTTGGTCTCTGTGATGCGATCATTCTCGCAAATCCTTCGATCGTTCCGATACCACGTTAGCTAATGAAGGAATTAAAGAAATACAGATGATATATAAATAAATAAATGTTGCTTAAAATATGTTCAAAACTAACGAAATCTTTTTCATTCCGTGTTTGGATAAACAAAGAATGGAAATCTATAAAAATTTAACCTAACATACAAATTAAAGAATGAATTGTGTAGAAAAACTACGTATACAGTTGTAACTTTTTTGACAAATATTTAAGTAGATATAAGGGTTAAGATAAAACCTAATTCTAATTAATTACATTTCTACTTTGCTTTACCTTCAGATCAGTTGAGCTGCGTATTTCGGTTAGAAGGCGTGTTCGCGTTCCCACTTTGACGGAGAGATCGACCAGGCGACGCAGAAATACGGGCGGATCCTCGCCCGTCGATCTGTCCTCGACGATGAGCTCGACATGCTTGCGCACGACTTCGTTGTTTTTCGTGCGGGCAAACAGGGTATAGTGTCCAGCATCCTCGCGCTGCACATGCTCCACGGCCAACTGGACGGCATTGCTGGTCTGTGTGATGCGAAAGCGATCGGAGTTCTCGATGGGTATATCGCCACGGTTCCTATCAAACGCGAATAAATTAGGTTATAGAAAAGGGGATGGGTGGGTGAGTGGTGGGTGGGGGACTATATCAATAAACTAGGCGATTACCTTTTCCTATAAACTGACGAGGCAGAGGCTGTCGAGAGCGTGCCGTGAAATTGTTTGTGTTCGTTGCAGCAGCAACGACAACATTTCGAACATCCGTTGCCCATGGGATTCGATAAATTCTAATGTTTACTCTAAATATTTATATTCTATTTACACTCAGGTCCACACACACACACACATACAGGAACATACGTACACACAGACGCTGTGGGGAAAATTAAGAAATAAATCAGCTTAGAATAGTTCTAGGACGATAATACCCTGTACCCTAGGTCTAAATAAAAGCCTATTACCCTCCTTTGATATATGTAAATTTTTAACTATGCTTTGATATTTTTATAGTCTTTTGGTATAATTATTTAAATGTAAAAGAGGAAATCTGCCAAAAGTATGTTATCAATTTATATAGCATATGATAAAAATTTAATTAACCAAAGGATTTTTATACCCTGAACCCATTGAAAATGGGTAAAAAGGGTATAATGGTTTTGTGCAAATGTATGTAACAGGCAGAAGAAAGCATCTCCGACCCCATAAAGTATATATATTCTTGATCAGCATCACTAGCCGAGTCGATTTAGCCTTGTCCGTCTGTCTGTCCGTCTGTCTGTCCGTCTGTCTGTATGAACGCGTCGATTTCAGAGACTACAAAAGCTAGAAAGCTGATCTTGGTCTCATTTGGTTCGTATATACCATACGCAGGAGTTTATTTCAAAACATCGATAACTCCTTCCGTTTTCTTATTATCGATATTTATCGCTTTTTTGACTCGGTTTTTAAGCATAACTCCCAAAATATAAAAGATAGAGCCACCAAATTTAATTTTTTATGTTCGCGTAAAACATACGAAGAATTTAAATGTTTCAGATTTTGGATACCTCCCCCAATCGCCCCCAATATTGAAAAAACCATACAAACAAAGCAAATCAAATACTACACACGTGCAAATTGGTTTGTAGATAGATTTCGATGATTTGAATAAGTCCTGAAAATTTCATAACGATCGTACATTTAGTTTGCGAGCAAATCAAGAATCTATTTTCAGTAGTGGGGGCAAAGCGCAGCTGCTTGGCAATTTCTGTGTACATGTGCACGCATACATATGCATATGCAAAATTTGTCTTGCGTTCTTCCAGGAATTTTGTTTGCAACGGTTAAATTGAATTTTAACACAACGAAAAGAAGTAAGAGCGTGGTCCAGTTGGTAAGAGTTAGACCGCGTAACGTGGAGGCCGGGTTCGAATTCAGCGTTGGTTGGTAGTAAATGTTGAATTGTTTTATTTATTTATAATTATTATTTTTATTAATTTGTATCGTTTTAATGACAAGTGCAAAATTTTCGTTTTCCTTGATATTTTGGAATGGTTAAGTAATGTTAAATCATACATAAATAATGCGGTAGTGTGGTGCAGTTGGTAAGAGTCGTGCATTTAAGACGGAGAGAGCGAGTTCGAGCCCCGGTTTTGGAACATTTGTTTTTCCGTTGGTAATTGTTTTTTTTTAATTTTGAAAAGCCTCAATACTTAATACAATCAACTGCCGAGAGTTTGTGTGTTAATTTCTGGGTTCAGGGTATCTACTAGTCGGGCGGTCCCGACTAGAGCAATCTCACTTGTTTCACTTTTGTAATAGCGCCAAAAGCGCAAAATTTCCCATATTTAGAAAATGAATATTTATTAATAATATATTTAAAAGGAATATGAAAAGTTGACTTTACTCTGTAAAAAACATCATTTGAGCTTTTTTCTTCTTGATGATAGAAGAACAGTTAAGGCAACAATAATCACTGCTATATCAAAATATATGTATACTGATAATAAAATTAAGAATATTTTATGTTAAAGTTTATCGTAAATACTACAATGAATCACAACTTGTAGAATTGCTGATTCTCCAGACTAAAGATCAAAAAGTTTTTATATGTACTGTAAAATAATCTACAAAAAATTTAGCTAATTTTTTTTGTGTCCAGCTGCTATAGATTAAGATGAAAGGCAACCAGGCAGCAATCACCTGCCAAAGCTAATTAAAAATAATGTATAAATATATAATATACTTTATAAGGTCACAGAATTCTCCGTCTCTTTGTTGCCAATAACATTTGGACACAAAATATTTGCACAATTTTATGGGTACAGGGTATAAATTAATTAATACAGGCACGTGCTCACATTTCTAGGAGCTGCTTAACACAAAAACTCATTAATTTATGTTGTCACTTTTATGATTATAAACAAATAAAAAAAAATTAAAAAAAAAAACCAATCTAAAAAGAAAAATGACGAAAATATTTCAATCGAAAACAAGAATGTTTATAAATAAATGCACATTTTGGCTTTGTACGAACCGACATGACTATATTAATTGTATTTTGTATAGCACACACTCGAAACACACACACAAACACACTAGCACACCTCACAGTCAAAAACAAGCAAAGGAAAATTGTTTGATTTTCTTGTATTTTTTTTTTGTTTTTTGTTTTGGCAATTTATTTTTGGGACGCATTTATTTTTCGAATTGCTAATAACTTGTTGTTCTCTTCGCTTTCGGATTCTTTAAATTGGTTTAACGAAATCTAATGTTTCGCTAGTTTCTAGTGCCATTTGGCCAATTTGTTTGTTACGGTTGATTTTGGTTGTTTGGCGCGGATGTTGCAGAATTTCTTTCTATTTTATCCGCTCGCTGTGATTATGTAATGGTTTGTATATTCTGATTTTTCATTCAATTTGAAAAAAAAAAGCAAAAACAAAGGCAAAAACTATTTTCAACACTTTTAGGGGCATTCAAATTGAAACATCATGACGCCACAGGCTTTACAACATTTTCAAAATATTTTCACGCGCCGCGCGACGCAAGTCGATTCGTTAATGCAGCTAAATTTAGCAGATCGCCACCATTTCGAGGGGCTCACAGACACACACAAACACACACACACACTCGCGTAGTGGAGCCTTTTGTTGTGCATGCACTAGTTTTTTACGCACAACAGAAATACACTGCCTTCTGGGAATTCTCATAAATTTTGATTGATTTCGGTGCGTATACGTATTTCAACATATTTATCAAGTATACGCAGCGTCTTCCCTTGAATGTAAATTTTAGACACGCACACACACACGCACATACTTATATGCACCAATATACGCAAATAGCTGCGTCGTTTAGAAAATGCTGCTGGGCAACGGATATGTTAATGCGCCGATCGTCAAAGTGGAACTGCCGCACCGGCTGCTCTGCCTTGGCCACTGCCCAAGAGCCAAAATGGTCAGAGAAACGCTAAGAAGAAGAGAGCGCAGACCGCACGCAGTGCTCAGCAATAATTTGGATTCGGTGGACTCTGGGCGCAGTCGCCGTAGAACCGGGCATTTGGTATCTCCTGCTCTTGGTGAGCAAGCGTCAAGGAGAAAATCATATGTAAATGCGCAAAATTTTGGCATTATGCACACAACCGGTGAATCACACACAAAATACACACACACACGCAACACACACACATTAATTTGTAATAATTTATTCTCTATGACTTACCACTCAAATTTGAAGGGCAGCAATTCGGCTTCATCCTCCTCATCGCAATCGATTTTCACAAAGAAGGTCGCACGTTCGTTGGGTATGCAGCGAATCAGGGAACTGGAATTATCACTAAACGTGATACGTGCTGATGGCTGTGACATGGTGTCCTTGCCAGGAGGTTCTGAATAAAATAGAATCAAATGATTTATTTAGTTATGAGTTATAAAAGTATACGATATAAAAAGCCAGTCAAACGCTTGTCTTTGTATATTTTTTGAAATCTAAAGTTAAGTGAAACGTGGTTGTAATTTTACATTGATCGGTCTAGACATTATATTTTGTACTAAGTTCAGTTTACAAAAATTCTTGACTTAAGCTTGTTCTATAAAATTAAACTTTGCCAAAATATGAGAACGGAGCTTTATTCTGAATAAGGTGCCAGATATTTCTTACAAGAATTTAAATTACTAAAAACTTTCTTATGAAGTTAAAAATTGTTCTAAATTTAAGCTTAAAACAAAATCTGACATTCTAATATTTTTAATATTATTGAGTTTTATATTTAATTTTAATGAATCTGAACATTTCAAACAATCAGCCCAAAAACATTGCTTAAATTATATTAACGTTTGTTCCTGATTTGTGCATCAAATTGATAATGATTTTTTATATATTTTTTTGTGTACATAAATATTTGTTTAATGATTTATAGATTTATAGATCGTTGTAGTGTTCGGGATGATCAAGGTTCAAGGTTGCATGTAAAGTTTTCTTAGCCGAAGGCCATTATAACCAATATATTTTAAAGTTATGTATATTCCTTGTAAGAAATAAAAAAAAGATAATTTCAACTGATATATTTTAAAAAATTGTTGGTATATGAATGCCAATGGTATTTAAACGAGTTTAAAGTTGGATTGATAGTTTACAAATTTATCATATGCTACCAACAAAAATGATAAATTAGATAAAAACCTCATTGCGATAATTATTAAATGTAGTATAAAGTAAGTATATAAATAATTACTTTTCTCTCTGTCTTTGCAATTATATATAAATATATTTATTTGTCGTAAGATTTAAATATTTCTATGCGCAATAACCCTTTACATCCATTTTATTTGTTTAGTTTTTGGTATTTAAAAACTCCACAACCAGAACTACAAAAATACATATATATATAGTTAGATATATATACATATATAATATATATATGTATATGTTTTTCTTGCAAATTTCAATGCGCAGATCTTTGCCGGCAACTGGCAGCAATTCGCCGACTGTCTGCGAAGATCTGCACTAAAAATAGTTTAAATATTATTCATACAGAAACTATACTAAAATATTCGCCTGTACAAGTTGACTTTATGTATATATGTATGTTTGCATAGATCTATTTGAAAATTTCAAATAAAATTTACCGCACATAATTAGCTAATAATTATGATAAACGCATAGCGTTTTGTTGGCAACGGTTTTTATATGCTGCACAATTATGAAAATGTTTTGCTGTTCAATTTGGTTCCACAGTTCAGTTCAGTTCAGTTTAGTTCCATGTTACGTAACCGCATAGCGGCCGCTGAACACAGACGAAGCAGAAGCCCATGCGCTCATAAAAATATACGCACTAGGTATCTATTGTCTGTTCAGCAGCCGTCTGCTTTCCCTTGTCATTGTCCGTCCCGTGTCTGTCTGTGCAGCTGCTTACCTACTACGACGGCGGCGGCATCGGCAACTGCTGCTGCTGTTCCCGGTGTTCCTTCCATGCTTTAGCTTTAGCTAGATGGTCTAGCTATATAATTAGCCAAAAACAGGGCCACCCTAACATGGGCAGCACTTACACTTGCACGCACACTCACGCACACTCGCGTAATTAACAGGACTTTTAAGCACTTTTTCACTTAAAATTGCGAATTTTGTGTGCAATTTGTTGGTTGTTTTTATGCGGCGTATATTGAAAAACCGATTTGTTTTTTTTTTATTATTTTTGTATTTATATATATAGACGTTTTCATAAAATATTTAAACTTTTCTCCTCGGCTGAAAAATATTAAATTGATCGTAATTATTTTGAACACAAAGGTTGGCAAAATATTTATTTATACTTAATAAGTATATATATATATAAATATATAATATTGCTTTTTGCACTTTTTCAAATTGAATTTGAAATGCAGCACAGCTATGCTACTTTCAACGGGCACACACACATACACAAAGGCACACACACTCACACAATTGACACATTCGGTGTAGAAAAATGTTTCTATATATATAAATAATATATACAAGACGACGTTGAGGGCGCGCGCACCACGTCCAGCAGACACCTCCTGGATCTCCGATCGTTTTACTCAGACTAAACACATTCTGGCTTCACAGCATCTGCCGAAAGTCCATGTCGCTGTCGGAGAATTTCGGTCGTTTATCTCTTGAGAGCGCGTGCTCGGATGTTTATTTTCTTTATGTACCCATATATATTTATATATTTTCGTAAGAGCAAATCCCTTGGAACTGAGCGGCAAATCTTTTCCACATGAAAAAGTTTGCGCATGTTTGGCTTTTCTCATTGAAAGTTTATTTCTCTACAAAAATAAATAGTAGCATGTGCGCTCTCAATGTGTTTCACAAAGTAGAATCTCTCTCCTTTAAGTTATTATTAATTATTATTAAGTATTTTGCATGTTGCACCGGACCAGGGTGAAAGCAACACAAGTCCAATCTTAGCAGGCTTAAGTAAAAAAACACACACATACACACACGTTGATCAAGCAGATTGATTGATTTCATGCCAAAAATCAACAAGTGGCAGCGGCAGGGGCAATAGCCCCAATTGTACGTTAATATTGTTCGAAACATCCCGCGGGCGCCCTTTTAGAACCCTCATCAGACCGAATAGAAATGGCTACTGAATTTGCTGCGACAGGAAGGCTGCGTAAAGGGCGAGAACCAGGCCAGTGAGAAGCGTCCAAATACAGATTGTATACTCTTGAGGCGCGATTTTTTGGCCCAACGTGCCTCTTCCTTCTTAAGTTGCTCAATGCCCTGAAAAAAGAATCAGACACAATTATAAATAATTGAGAAAACATTAGCTTGAATATAAAAAATTGTATCTCGACGCACCGTTTGATCGTTCAGTATGGCATTTAGCTGAGTGGCTAGCATTATAATGGTGAATATGCCAAACATGAGACCCTCGAATGTGAGAAAGAGCAATAGAAATATTGTCGCCGGCGGTGAGTAGGTTGAACAGGTGCGCCAATCACTTCGCACGCACTCGGCAAACTGCGTCATGACCAAAAAGAGCGTGTGCACCGATATGGAAGCTATGTAAAACTGCAAATGAAGTGGCAATCATAGATCAGATTAGATCACATGGCCCGCTGATGTGCGAACGTACCGTAAACAGTACAAAGTACTTTTGATTGTTCTCGCCCACGCAATTGTTCACCCAGGGACAGTGATGATCCATTTTACGTATACAGCGCTGGCACACGGAGCAATGGTGAGCACGATCCGGCTTAATGCTACAACATTTGGGGCATTTGTAGAACATTTGGCCCTCACGATAGCCCATTTGCTCGATCATTTCCTTGGTGGCATTACCACGCGGCACAGCACCCTGCAAAATTAATATATTTCAATTACTATTTCACTACTACGTTAATGGCATGACTTACCGGATCGGAGAGCATGGTGCGCAGATGTGAGACGAATGCCAGAAATGCAAGCGCTTGGAATATAATCATATTAATGCTGCTGAAAACTGTATAATTGCTGTAGCTGGGCACCAGTATCAGGCCACAGACCACAAACTCGGCGAACAGTATAAGCAGCCATGTCATAATCACGCAAACAATACCGCATATATCCTGAAAAAGAAATTCGTCTTATTTGTTTGCTTATCATTTACTAGTAGGTCAAACACACACCTTGACACACCAGGCCCTGTTGCCGAGGCAGCGATTGTGATGATCGAGTCCACCGCCACCGGTGGACAGCGAGGAGTAGGAGTAGTGCATTCCCGTGGCTCGTGGACACACACGCACACTGTTGTCAGCCCACACGCATTAACGTTCAGCAATGACGCATCGATTAATAGTTTCTATAGATAAAGCAGCACAATTGCGGCCTACAAACTTTATTAACAAACTCGGTACAAAACGCAACTGAAACAGCTGTTGCTGTCGATAAGTGAGAAGTGTTGGGTAACGTTAGAACAGCGCATAAAATGCAGGGACTGCCAGACGCTGAAATACCCTTGCATAGTTTCAGTTTTACAAAATTACAATTTTAATTGAACTTTTTGGCTTAAATACACTTTTAACATCAATTAATCATTTCATAAAATCTTTCATTTTCAACTTAATACTCATACAAGTCTAACACATTACATATATACAGAAACAACAAGTTCATTCACAAAAATGTATATAATGTTTTTCATGTTTTATGCGGGCGTTAGCTTGGCTGTTGGCTCAAGAAGCGCCCATAGGCCAGCCAATGATGAAATCGCACCCAACATGCCGATAGTCCTCGGTGTGAGGCTTGTGTAACCCAAAGCCGTCAGAGGTATAAAGAAATCGCACATATTCTTCACAGTATCCACAGCGATATCCTTGTGACTTAACATAAGGCCGTACGAATGCAGTGCCAGCTTTTTAAAGTCCGCCGGAGAGTTAATGCGGGTTGGGATCTTGCAGCGTGTAATGCCACTACTGCAGCTAGCTTTGTGTAAATCTACAACCCGCATTATCTCATAAAGGTCGCGACACAAATTCATTATAATTGAGAAGAGCCAATACTTGTTGGCGATTTTAGACCATTTTTTTGGATCAACCGCCGTTAGCCCAGTGCGTGCCAGCCACAGTAGATGATCGGCGACCAGAAACAATGCCTGGGAAACCTTGCTCATTGTCAGCGTTACACGAATCGTCAAATCTGGATAGTGTATGGCACGCAAGCTGGCATAGAATACGTCCAAGCCCTTTCCAAAGCGCAGCACTATATAAATAACATGCATATGTCATACGATTTCTTAAACAAATAAGAAAAAACTTACATTTTCGGAATGTGCTCAAGATATATTCGATGGTCTTGAAATTATCTACCAATGCCGGATGGCCATTGGAGGTCTCCAGCGAATCCCACATAGCACGCGACGCATATTGAATAAGTCGTGCAATTTTATCCCTGCCGGCTGCCTGATTATTCAACTGTACCCACTTGTCCATGTTTGTTTTCTGACCAAAATCAAAGCCAATTGAATTAAAGTCCAATGTGCAATCGCAATCGTTCAAGGAATGCGTTTTGGCGTTGCCCCACCTGTACACTTTAATTTGGTCAGACTGGTCACACACTTGTTTACATTTACATACAAAAATATCGATTTGCGATCGACGATACCGATTGTTAAATGATAAGTAGATGCCACGTCTTTTACCTGGACGTATTTTTTAATAATAAATAGTGAAATAGCTTAATAAAAAATGGCAGTAAGTAAATAAAACAGTTTGCCTTTATATTATGAATGAAATTCCACTTCAATTTGCAGCCACAACAAAAGGGCAAGCAGGGCACAAAGGGCGCAAAACAAATCGTCGAGGAGAACAAGACAACATTGGCATTTTATAGGAATATGGCCATTGGCTGCGCTGCGCCCGCCGTCCTGCTTAGTTTTCTTGTCTTCGAGATCACAAAGCTTACAGTGGTAAGTTATATACGAATCAAACCATCTAGAGCAATCATTGCTGATTCCGCCAAATTCTTTTAGTTCATGCTGGCCGTCTCGCTACTTATATTAGGTGCCGCATACCAATTTATGGTATTTATGTCCCGGGCAAAGTTCTCTGAAAGTGGCGCACTACTGGACTCTGGAAATGACTTAAACATGGAGGGTGGCATTGCGGAGTAGGTGTATCTTTCAATCACTTTTCCCCTCAACTACTAACACTATATATACTCTTGAATTTCAGAAATGTCAAAGATCTGATTATACTCACCTCGGGTACACTGTTATTGGCTCTCATATCGAACTACTTCTGGCTGGTGTTGCTGCTGGCCCCCGCTCGCGCTGTCTGGATGCTCTGGGGCAGTATTATACAGCCCTGGCTCTCGCAGCGAAATGCCAAGGAGGAACCGGAAGTGGATGAGAAAAAGCAGCGCAAATTGGATCGCAAAATGCGCCGAATGAGATAAAAGCAAGCGATTCATTTGAATATACTGAGAAAGGATACGTTAAATAACCCTCTGGTCTCAAGCTACATAGAATTCACTCTCACCGAGGCTGCATAAGTTACATATATTTTTAAAATGAGATTTTTTTACGCTTAGATAGCTTGGCCAATTTGTAAACCAATGCGACAAATGTGTGCGGGTATTCCAAATTTGTTGTTTTCCAGATTAAAGCGAGACAAATGTCTCCGGTTAAAAGAAAATGCAATAGTTTTTTTTTAGTTTGTGTAATTTTGTGCGCTTTTAATTAATGTGCCTGGATAAATATAGGAAAAACGCGTCACAAGACGTGCGATAGGGTATGTACCCAGTATACTCTACACGATCCGTTTTAAAATTTTGAAAATTGGGAGAGCAAAATCTGCACATAGGCTTTAAACCTTTGCGAAGGGAATCACAGTTTCGATGTGAACGAAACATTTTCAAATGTTCATCAGACCCTGTGCTTTGTAAATATATTTATATATTAAATATACGCTTGTATATTAATTATTTATAAATAAATGTGCATTTGAGTGCAAGAACTGGTGCAATTCTAATTAGTGCAGCTGCCACTTTTCATAGTATTAGCGAGCATGGCTACTAAAACAAATTAAACAAAATAAAAGGAAATTAATAAATTAAACATAACTCAAGCAGTTTATTCTAATTTTTGTTGACTAAACCAATTTGCATCCAAAATATATATATATATATATAAAAATTCAAATAATAATGACGAGTGTATTTGTTTGGAGCTCAAGACTTCACAAATTCTTTGTTTTTATATAAGTTTCCAAAAACCCGGCTATAGCCTAGAGGAGCGTCAACAATACACGATGATAACTTAATAACTTTTTCTGGTTAGTAATATAAATGTAAATGCAGGCTTAGTTATGAAACTGTAATCATATATAATGTATTTAACTAAGAGATAGATAGAGAGAGCAAGAGAGGGTTAAGATAGTGGGAGACAAACGAGGAAAAGCCGAGCCATGTATATTGAAGAATTGCAACTCAACTACACAGCGCTAATGGAGTGTTTAGTGTTCGTTCTGTGGAACATGCGGCCGCCATCCATGCTCGCCACTAGCAGTTGGTTAACATCTGTGCTTACTACAACAACAACCAACAATTTATAATATTAATTCATAGACAAGCTCTTAGTTGTATTGCTCGGGAATAACGTAAGAGATATCGTCCCATGGATGACGATAAAGTCCCTGCTTGAGTCGCTTTTGATCCATATAGTGACCGATGAAGCCTATGCTGCGGCCGAGCACAAACAGGGAATTGATGGCACCCACATTGATGTACTCCTGCGCCTCCTCACTGCAAACACCATAAAATTGGATATCAAATCTCTCAATTCTTGACTGCAACCATTTACCTGGTAAATGAGCCACTGTTGCGCAGCATATCGACAAAGGCGGTGGCAATCACACCATCCACATTCAAAATAAGATTTGGTTTTTTGGTGGTTGTGATTTTCTCCACCTCCAGCGCGTATTTCAGCAGCGGACACTGTGGGAAGTTCTCCATAACAAACTCCTTGATGATTTTGACACGCACATCGGGATTATTGATGGACTTGACGCGATGTCCAATACCCAAAATGAGTTTACCTTCCTTGCGCATTTTGTTGACAAACTCCATCGGATGCAAATTGGTGTCGTAGGCTTCTGAGAATTGCCTGGCCGAGCCATCAAGCGCACCGCCAAAGCGATCACCCTAACATTAAATAAGATTAAGTGAGACAAATTTTTAAATGAACGAGCATATAATAGATTCACTTACAATTGTCAGCAGACCGCTGACGACAGAGGAGACCAGATCCTTGCCGGCACGAGCGCACACAATCGTATTGTGAGCGCCGGACACGGCGGGTCCGTGATCAGCCGTAACCATGAGGCACATCTCGAAGAACTTGCACACATAGGGAGGCAGACAGCGCTGGAACCAAAGCAGCGAGATGACGCCACCAATGCCGACATCCTTGTTGAGCACTTCGCTAATGGGCATGCCCGCATAGATCAGCTCCTGACCGCGCTCATCACAAATTGAGGTCATAAACGAAGCCGGCTTGCGGATCAAGCCCAGCTCGCGAGCCCACGAGTAGTCCATGGGCACCGTCGGCGGCGGCACTTCTTCACGCGGCACAATGCGTCCAGTCTTGACCAGCTCGCTGTACACATGGTGGATGAGTTCGCCCAGGGTATCAAACGAGTCGGGCACGTATGCGCCGGCCTCTCGCAGCGCCTTGTTCTTAGCCGTGGCCGTTTCACGATCCGAATTGGCACACGAGCCGGCATGACCGAACTGTACTTCCGAGGTAAACATGCTGGCGCAAGTGCCGATGCACCATGCAACCAGTGGCTTTGTGATGCGCCCATCCTTGACGGCGGTGCACACATCGTACTCCTCGGTGCCGCCCACCTCTCCCAGCAGCACAATCAGCTTTGTTTCCGGATCGGCCTGGTAGCGAAGTATATGGTCCATAAACGTGGATCCCGGGTATCTATCACCGCCAATGGCAATGCCCTCAATGACGCCATCCGTTGCCTTCGAGATGATGTTGTTGAGCTCGTTGGACATGCCGCCCGAACGGGAGACATACGCCACACTGCCCGGTCGATACAGCTTCGAGTGAAGTATGTTGTCCAGCATGCCACCCGTATTGCCAATCTTAAAGCAACCCGGCTTAACGCCACCGACAGTGGCAGGTCCAATAATGGCCACACCCTTCTTGTTGGCCTCAAAGATGAGCTTGCGTGTCATATTCTCTGGTATTCCCTCGGCAATGATGGCCACCGTTCGTATCTGTGGAAAGTCGAGCACCTCCAGGGTGGAATCATAGGCAGAGCGTAGCGAGGCAAAGTTGACCATAACATCGACCTCCTTGTGCTTGTGTATGGCATCGGACATCTTCTTGTAAACGGGTATCAGGATCTCCTTATGGCCCCAGTAGTACTTCTGCTTGTGATCGCCCGTAAAGGGATAAACCATGGCCACCACCGATGGTTCATCGCGCCTGCAACAAAAGAGAGTAGATTAGAATCGATGAATAGATGATAATGGATAATTGTTTTTACTTACCTGCATATGAAATCAAAGTCGAGCATCGATTGCACCGCACGCTGCTGCATGCCCCAGACAATCGCTTTGGTTGTATTGGAGAAGAACTTTCTATTTAAATTCAAGTTCGAGCCGTTGCTCTTGCTCTGCTGGTGACTATTTGTGGCCAGGCCATCGCTCTCATCTGCCGAGATAGGTGGTAGTTTAATCGATTGTGCTGTTGTCGAGCGCAAGGCTTTTGTTTTAGTTTCGAGTTTTCCCAAATGAGTGGCAAGTCGTTCGATATCAACATTGATATTGTTGATATTGATTTTGATATTGATATTATATGACGATGAGCGAGGGCGAGCAGAATAGTCGAGAGAGTATAGAATTTGACATACATATATATATACACATATAGACAACATTCAATACAAGATTACATTACGAGGACGACGAGGTGGTGCGGAGGAAATGCATAATACGATGTGAAGTTGAATATTTGTTTTTCAGTTCACATATCGAGGACGTGGTGCGATTTGGCCAAAACGAACATTTCATAAACATATTATATTATTTTTTTTTTGGTTGTTTGGTTGTTATATGGTTTTTGTGGGTGGTGGTTGTTGATTTGTTGTTGGTTGGAGCGGAGGGCGATCAATGCAAATACATACAAGAGAAATACAGAGAAATATAGAGAATAATAAATGCAGGTCCATAGCAAGAATAAAAACATTGGATAAACATAACTACAATACACAAGATAGTTTAGGATTATTGGATGGTGGGTGGTGTTGGGTGGTGTTGGATTAAGGGCGGGGTTGTTAGCACTATTGTATGATTTAGGTGTCCACCTACCGGAGCTCAGGCCTTCTGACTCACTGGCTGCCTTTAAATCGGCCTGTGCCTGCTGACCGCCAGGCAGCAAAAAGTTAGCTGTGGAGAACTCAACGCTGGCCACCTGTGGAATGGGTCGTTTGCCCAGCGCCATGCCGCAAATGGCGGTCATATGCGTCTCGGGTCCAAACACATGCAGCGGTATACCCAAGGTGCCGCCAAAGTCACGCATGCGACGCAATCCCTCCTGATAATTGGGCCCAGCTCGGCGCACAAAGATCGAGACATTGTGTTCGATTAGCTTGGGCTGGAATTCACGCAGGGCCGTAATGATGCCTACAACAAAGTAAGGTGTGCTTGTTTTAATTGGCTCACTGATAAGATAAGGGCTCCGACTCACCTTGGAAGGTCGCTGCAACATTTGTGAAATTGGCAATGCCACCGCCCGTAATCAGCACTTTGCCATCGGGATGTTTCGGGGACGAGGTCATCAGGTTCAGTATCGTCTTGGCGTATTCGTACGTCTGCTGCTCCGATGGCGCTCCGCTGTATTCGCCATAGTTGGCCAACTCTGCGGCGCCGCCCAGATCGCAAATGGTATCAGAGTAAATGACACTGGCGCCACCGCCAGCTACCATAGTCCAGATGCGACCATTTCGATTCAAAATTGTCAGCTTGAGCGATGCACCGCTCTTTGCATCGAGATCAGCAATGTAGGCCTCCTCGGGATAAGCGTCGCGACCAAAAGGCGGCGGATAATCAATTTCGCCCCACTTTGGACGGCATATGAAATCGGCGGTCGAGTCCAGCTTGGCTGCCAGATCCAATATGTACAAATTATCGGCCGTCACGACAAGAGGATTGATCTCCAGATAAGTGAAATACAAATCGGCAAATGTCGCATACAGCCCGTAGATAAACTTGGCAATGCGCTCCTTCTTCGACGCATCTGTGATGGCCTTCAGCAGCGTTGTCTTCACATCAGCCAGCGACAATTCGCTGTCCACCGGCACATCCAATTTAACAGCCTTTGCGTCCACATCGCCAATATCCACGCCGCCCAGATGATAGAACAGAATCGTGTCCGCCGAGCGATGTGAATAGATGCACACATACATTTCCTCCTCCTGTAAAACATGTAAATTGTTAATTTCATAAATGGAAGAGGTAATTTTAAAGCTTACCTCGGTGTGCGGTAAAAAGGGCTCGATTATAAAGTTGCGCAGCTTGCCCACCGCATTGCCAATCTTTTGATCCTTGTTGAGGCGCTCGCCAATCCATTGCTTCACCTGGTCAAAGTTTTTCTTGACGCCAATAAGGCCCAGTTTGCCACGTCGCTTAATCAGTTGATCGGGCTTCACCACCAGCGGCTTTACAAACAAAATCAACAGGAATATACTAATTATAATTTACTGTAAATCATTCATTGAACTCATTTAATTGTTTTTGCGGCAAGCCCAGATCCGAATCCGAGCTGTCAACGAGATTATCCGCGAATAGAGTTTCGAGATGAGAACAAGCAAGCGCGCGACAATCGCCGAGGGGTCAGCCGAGAGGCTGCGTCATTGTCAATGACAATACGTGCACGAGAGAATCGTACGAGTGTAAATTGAACGAAAAAAAAAATGAATATATATACAAAAAAATAAACCATCAGCAGAGGGCAACGCCTCAGGCGATTGCGTCTGGCTTAAAGTGGAATTGCATGTCAACAAAGCTGCCAAAGTCAAAGCTTCGCCTAGCATATCCTACAGATCCCCTTGAACTTATAGAGTATACTGCATTATGCTAATTATTTCTGCCACTTGTTGTTGTTGTTGTTGTTTTAAAGCTAATCACGCCACCCGCCGCTTCTCAATCAACACCCAAACACACACGCATAAGCATTTTTTTTTTGCTTAACAAAAAAATAGCGCTATCACAAATAATTTTTTTGCGCCAATTTGTTGATTGCGTTGCGCGGCACCTTTCCGGCCTGGAAACACGTGAATAAGGAAATTGTTCTTATCTCTAGCTTAAATCACGAACAAAATTGTTATAGCTTGGAAGCTATGGTTTTTTTCACAAGACTTAACAAGATTATAAAATGCTGAATGTTTGACAGAAATGCCCTTTTATGACGAACAAATAGACTATTTTTAAAATACGTCAAATAAGCTGTTTTAAAGTAATAGAAATTAAATCTGTTGAAAACAACAATTTTATAGAATCCACAGATTCTATGGGCAAGAACTTCATTTTCGTTAGATAATTTAACGTAAATAATTTAAATGACATAATTGACATTAGCAAAAACGCTTACTCGATTTCATTTAACTCGTTTCGCTGGAATTATTTTACTTTCGTTTTTGTTTGTTTCTGGGCATTATGAATCAGGCATATTTATGTGCATTGCACTGATTAGGCGCTATTCCTGCATGGCACACAGAAATCATAATCATATATCAGTGTAAAATATACACTCAGAACAACCTTGACTAACGAACGCATCATCCAATAGAATTCCCACAAACAAACATTGATACCTCGGTACATATTTACATAGTATAAATATAATCGCACCATGCTTATCAATAATAATAATAATTTGGGAATCATGCACGGCACAGATGCCGACTGGATGAGGCTTAGTCACGGCTCACCAACTCACTACGTGGGATAATCGTGGTTGCCCTTAGCCGGCTTTTGTGCCACCGGGGTCAAGTTCAATGACAGCGTGATTCGAAATTCCGAATTGTTTGCTGGGTGGCATAGTTTTTTTTTTTGTTTTTTGTTTTGTCGTTTGCTTATCTACTAATTGCTATTATTAGCTAACCAGAAACACTTACCGTGGTCAGTAACCAGGGGTGATCGACGCTCAACTTGGACCAATCCGTATCGGCATTGACTGTGGCAAAGCGGCAGGTGGCTGCGCCAGCGCCGTTTTGATTCAGATGACGATTGAGGATGTCCTTGCCGGTGGCTTCCGTAATCGCTTTCGCAGACATGCTGTATTATTGGGGATTATTGCTGTAAATTGAAAAAAAAAAACACTATTAAAATGTTGTATTAACTGAATACGTATTGTTCGTGACTTTGGGCTTGTTGCAAGCTGAACTTTTAAACTTGGATTCTATTTATATGCTATATTACTATAGAATTGATTAGAGACGCTGTGTATGTGTGTGTGTAAGTGTGTGTTAGTGTGCGCTATTGCACCCAACTTTGTGAGCACCTGCCTTAAGTGTATTGTCTAATTTTTCTTCTTTCTTTTGAATGGCTACGTTTTATTTATTTGTTTGCTCGACTCTCGGGGTGTTTCTTTTATTTACTGATTTACGGCGGAACACAACAACCTGTGCGTTGCGGGGTCTCAAGTAAACTGAAATCTAATATGCAAGCACATTTGCGTTGAAGACCCGAGCTCGAACCACGAAACCGAACCTGAATCCGGCAATCAACAGCGAATCTGCTTCGTTTGGCTCGTTCGTCGTTCGTTCGTCGTTTTCTATTGTATTGTGTGTTATCGTACTTATATATAAGAAGCTATATACATACGTATATATATATTCATATTGGTGTAACTTTTTGGGTAAACAATTTAGTTTTTTTAATTTTTTTTAATTGAATGGTTCTTATAAACCTGCAGCAGCTGCTGATCTTGTAAGTTAAACAGATTAAGTTTTTTAAAGCTATTTGTTAACTGAATTGTTTTGAGTGTAATTAGTCTATTTTTTAAACTATTATACCCTATACCCTATTTTACCAGCGTTTAATTCGATATTAATTATTTTAAGATTTGTGTCTTTCACAGGTTCAGAAAGCATTCGAAAACGAATAACGATAAGTTATACATAAAATAAATATTGGTGCCTAAGTCAGAAATGATCTGCTAGCGAATAAAGACATAGCGAGAAACAAACGCTGCAAGCTGTGCACTTTACTCAAACCTGAAACTCTTCCAAGTTTATTGTCTGATCTTTATGAACTTTCACAGCTTAAACTTATCAGCCAAATGTATTGTTTACTTTAAATTTATTTTAGTCTCGAGATAGTCTGTTTAAAAAACCGGATAAAAACCCGATCTTAATCGATTTTGAAACAACGCGGTAGATTGCCGGCAGTTTAATAAAACCTTGCTTTGCATTTGGTGCAGAGGATCTTAAAAAAAACACGATGCGTTCAAACAGACAGACGGACGGCAGTGACTAAATCGAATCGGCAAGAATATGTACTAAATAAGATACCTCCTTCTGCTTCTTACACACATTTGCACAAAACCCTACTTATCATCATTTATAAAAGCTCCTTAAAGAGTGCAATTTACTTTTATATAAATTATTATTATAATTATTTTGTTTTAATTTTATAATGATAATTATAAACCGTTACGTTGTTTTACTCAATACTTTACTTGAGTTTGGGCGTTTATAATTGAAACTTGAAACAATATATGTAATTATATATTAAGTAATTCGCATTCAAAATCAATATAAATATATTTATATATATAAGTGATCTAAAATGTCATACAAAAGACAGTTACAGCATTTAACACACACAAATATAGCGACACACACACACAACAGTTTTAAAGATGAACCGGTTTATCTTGTCGAGCTCAAAAATTGAATTGAAATTTGTTTAGGGAAAAAGGGCAGGTAAATACAACTTTCACCCAAACTGTTAGTTTGTGAATTATGCAGGTAAATTGATGAACAGCGACGCTGACAACGTCGACAGCAACGTTGCCGAGCACTGGAAATATGCAAGCACGATAAGTTTTCCCTGTTTACAATTGATCGTTCGCTACGCTATGGCCGCTGTTTCTGCTTCTATTTCTGTTTCTAATTTGCACACATTTTAGGCTAAAGCTGGGCACTGGCGAATGACTTTGCACATTCAAAGCTTGCGTTTCAAAGCTCCCTTTGACGTTGCTACTGCTGCGATTGTTGCTGCCCATTTGCCAAGCGCCTAATTAACATGAGTGCGCGCAATTGTCGAAGTTCATGGCAAATTTCTGACGTGTATTCGAAAACGTATTTTTGATGCATACTGAACGTAACTGTTTTTAGATTAGGCAACGAGCCAGTGAAAGTGGTCAAAATCAATAGTGATGCAATTTCTATTTTTTTTTTTACGAAACGCGTCGTCTCTGCCACAAATTCGCATGGATTTTTGTCTATGTATTCGTCTGTGTGTGTGTGTATTTATCCAATTTATGTTTATTTCAATTGCATGCAGCGGCACTTAAATCTTATATTAAAATACACGTGCTTGGTTGTACCGCACAGAATTGAACTCACTATAATTATATGTATTTACAGCAGCTTCACTTTTTGTTAATAAAATTACACCGCAAACTTTCTTTTCGATCTGAAACACTTTGTATGCATTTATATCGCGAGTTATCGATAACACAAAGTCACTCAGCGATGTGTAGCGCCCTTACTCACATTGCGTTAACATTACGCATTTATGCGTTAACATTACTCAACTGGCGTTTAACATGCCCTGTTATGAGCAACAGTGTGCCCGTCCACTGCCTGCCTATAAATACCTGCTCAAGCACAATGTAGCGACAGCTGTTTACGTATTGCACAGCTGTTGAAGTTAATGCTCTCAGAATCGTATCAGCGATAACATAAGCGATATTGAGTAATATAATTAAACTAGTACTTAATGTGAACACAAGTTGCGGCCGAAAAGACTCTAGTGCCGTGATTACGAAGCAAGCAAGCAAGCTCGATATATGTATATTGCGCAGCACACACAAACACAGCACAACAAGGATGTATACAAATTTATTGCTGCTGCTGCCGCCGCTGCTGCTACTGCTAGTCATGCCCACGGCCAGGGCGGACCAGCAATTGGTGGGCAGCAGGGAGAAGGTAATGGCTAGCCTGCAGGAGGGCTTCATTGGCCTGGAGGAGTCGCAGACGCTGCACGAGCCCCACTCGCGCGAACAAGTTGAATTGTTGCGCCACTTAAATTTTGTGCCACCCTCGATAGACTTTGGCAAATGGTCGGTGGGGCAAACCGTAACGCAGATTGTGACGCTATTTAATCAGCACACAAATCGTACCGTGCATCTTAACACTGTCGCCGGGCCCAGTCCCGTATTCTACAGCAGCTTCTTTGGTACGCGCGAGGTTCCACCGCAGGGCAATACCACATTTAGCGTGGTCTTCCTGCCCCGTGAACTGGGTGCCATATCCACGGGTCTGCTCATACAGACGTCCTTTGGCCGTGCCGAGTTTGCGGTGCGCGGCGAGGGCGCCGAGTGCCCGTACCGACTGAAACCACTTGTGGGCATCAAGGCGCCCATGAATGCCACACTCACGCCAGAGATTCATATGTACAATCCGCACGAGCGGCCGCTACAGATACTCGAGGTAAGTGCGAGCCCGTCAAATTGTCAGGGCCTTCAATTAATTGTCGTTTCTTCTGCCGTGCAGGTTTACAGCAGCGGCGGTGAGTTTCAGCTGGAACTGCCAAGCGGCGGCTCGGAGGGTCCACAAAACCTGTGGAAAATACCACCGCATTCGCTGAAGCCAGTCATACGGATATCGTTTCACGGCCGCACCGCTGGCAACCACAGCGCCTATATACGTATCAAAATCGCTGAACAGGCACCGGACGATGCATCACCGCTGGAGCATCTAAATGAGAACGTACTAGTCATACCCGTTGAATTCGAAATATTGCCAAGGCACGGTGCCTATGCGCGCAATCCGCTGGCAGATTTTGGCCGCCTGGCCACCGATCAGCACGCGGATGCGTTGCACATCAAATTAGATATGCAAAACCAGCCGGTGGATGCAGCACAGCGTCAGCTAATTGGCAATTATCTGCGCGATATACCCGGCCTCAGCTATGATGCGCACAATGCCAGCATTGTGCTCGATCCGAAGCTGTTCGATGAGAGCGGCAGCATCAATGATTTGTTGGTCATTACCAGTGGGAGTGCGAATGAGAGCGGGAGTGCGAGTGCCAATGCGAGTGAAAATGAAAGCGATAAGCTGGAGCAACAGCAATTTACTGTGCTGGTGCGTGCTGAAATCTTTAAGGGCGGCCTTGCCTACGATCGCAATGTGACTCTATTCATCACCAGCGCCGGCGTCGATCCGGAGACGCCGCTGGAAACACGTCGCACGCTGGTGGTGCGCAACAATTTTGCCTTTCCGCTGGTGCTCTACAATCTCAGCCTAACGGAGCCGATTGATCCGGCACTGCTGGAGCTCTCGTCGCTGGACCAGGAGCTCCTGCTGCAGCCGGGCGAATCGGTGGAGCTGCTGCATCTTCATCTGCTCAACGAGCAGGCTGTGTTCAGCTCCACGCTGCTCATCGCCAGCAATGTGACAATATTCGAGCTGCCATTGATCGCGTGCAGCGGAAGTTTGCATGTCTCGACGCAGCCGTTCACGCTACAGCTGTCCAGGGACAGTGACTATGGGCTGGATCTCGATCTGGGCACTGTGCCATTTGCGGAGATGTCACGCGACGGCTATATCATATTGCGCAACGATAATCCCATGCCCATCAAGATCACCAACTGGTACTTCAAGCCGCCCAAGAGCGTCTACTTTAACGCCATGTTCAGGGGCTGCATCCCAGCGGCAGTCGCCTACAGCACACAACAGGATGCCAAACTGCAGCTGGGGAATAACACAGCACTTCGGTTCTGTAGTCAACTGGAAACCGGCGACATTGGCATCTTCATATTGTCCATCAAAACGTATGTGCCCGACGTGACCGCGGGCAAGCTGAAGTTGTGGACACCCTACGAACAGATACGGATTACGGTGCGCTTTAAGTCGTCGGTGGGTCATCTGGAAGTTGAACAGGATCAGCTGCAGTTCAAGTCGTGCTTCCCGGGCAAAATGTGCTCATCCGTGCTGAGCATACGCTCCACTCTCATGCATCCGGTGCATGTGAAATCGGTGGCCTTTACGCGGCCGGGCCTGCGCTTCAAGGACTTCAATGCGAAGGGCACCACCATTGGCGCCGAGTCACTGACCAAGGTGGGACGCATCTATTTTGAGCCGGCTGCGCTCTGTGGCACCACCTGTTACATACGTCCAAGCACCGACAGCCAGTCGATCTTTCCCAGGCACAGTGGGGCTGGAACTGCTGCTGGACAGGCCAACAATAATCTGCTGTACGATGGAGTCGAGGTGCGCCAGCGCACCGAACTCTTTCGCCAGTTCAAACGGCAGCTGCACGCCATGTCGCTAACGCTGCACAGTGACGATATGCCGCCGTTGGAGCTGGACTTTAGCATTGTCATCGAATGGCCCAAGCTGGTGCAGTATCAGCCGCTGCCGCCGACGCCGGCCATTGAGGTGGGCCAGCTGCAGCGCCAGTGGATAACGTTGAGCAATCCGTCAACGCAGCCGCTGCTCCTTGACTATTTCATATCGGATCCGGCGTACGCCCGACGCACACAGCTGTCCCTGCCGCACGAGGTGATCGATGTGAGCAGCAGCAGCTGCTATTTAACCGATCGCAATGTCTTCTCGCTGCCCGATGCGCCGTTCGGTGATCCGCTGCTGTTGCCACCGGGCGCCACCATCAACATACCCGTACAGTTCAGCGCCCAGCAGCCGGACAAATACTGCACACTGCTCCATGTGCGCAGCAATCTGACGCTCTACGAGGCCGTCTGGCTGACCGCGCGCGCCGTCCAATCCCAGTTCCGGTTTGGCAATCGCCGACCAGGCTCCGCGTCGCCGCTCCTCTTTGAATTCAACGCAGAACAGTTCGAACGTTGCGATGGAGCTGCCGATTCCAATTCAGATTCAGATTCGAGGCACACACTGGTGGTCACGCGCAGCTTTACGGCGCGTAATGCCGGCGTTTTGCCCATCCGGATTGAGGGCTTCCTGATTAATAAGCGGCCGTGCGAGGGCTACGGCTTCAAGGTGCACGACTGTCAGAGCTTTGAGCTGCGCGAGAACGAGACGCGCAAGGTTGAGATCAGCTTCCGAACGGACTTTACCGCGTCGCGTGTGAAGCGCACCTTGACGCTGCTAACGAATCTCAGCTACGACATTAGCTACCAGCTGTACGCCCAGATGCCCGCGGAGAGCATGGAACGGTGTGTGGCGAACATGCCGCGGCCCACATGGGAGCCGGCGTTGCGCAACGCCGCACTGATCGTGCTCCTGGCCAGCTTCTGTCTGGTGCTACTGGCCGCGGTCTTCGATGCACGGGCAATTATGGCGCTGCAGCATGCGTACGATGCGGCCCGGTACAAGGGACCCGTGCAGCCGACGTTCAACCTGCACAACATCGTCAAAATGCAGATTGCCGAGGCGAGCGCTGTTAGTGCCGAAGCGGCCAAGGCAGAGCAGCAGCAGAAGCTGAGGAACGGACAACTCCGGGAGCTGCGGAAGCGCACAACAGCGCCGACCGTGCCGGACAAGGCACGCAAGCCCAAACCGTGGACAACGTGGAGCATGGACAACGTGCCCAGCTGCGATGCCAAGGCCACAACAACAACAACTGCCGCCGTCACCCAACCAAAGTCGACCAGCTCGCCCAAGCCCAGCAAGAAGTTAACGCCAGCACCGCCAGCAGTGCCATCACCTGCGCCGGCTGTGCGCGCACCAAAGAAACCCAAGCAAACGACGACAGCGGGCGCCACGCCCAAGCCCAAGGTGGAGCCGGCGCCGGCGCCGCCGGAGACTCAGGAGAAACGGGTCAGTCCGAATGCCAAAGCGAATGCAACGCAACAGGAGAATCTCTCGCCGCGCACTGTCAAAGTGTGCCCGGAAACGCCCAAGGAACGTGTGCTCAAGGAGCAGAACGGCAGCGCCAAGAAACTGGGCAAGACGCCGGGCCGCGAGCGACGCAAGGAGCAAAAGCTGGCCACGCTCAATGGGATGGGCGCCGTCAAGAAGCCGACGGAGCGCAAGCAACGCAGCAAACAGCTCAATTTCAACGGACATTCGGTGGCAGCGAGCGGCGGCGCCTCTCCGCTGATCACGCCCGAGGCGGACATCATGATCACCTCGCCATGGGAGACGAGCAGTCGCGTCTCGTTCAGAGATGTGCTGCAAACGAAGCCGCTGCCCGCCGTTGACAATGGCCTCAACTGGGATCCGGCCGCAAGTGATTTGGCCAGCAGTCAGTTGGGTCCCATCGGCAGTGGCAAGCGGCCACCAGCGGTGCCGACAATGCCATTATTGCTCTATCCACCAGCGCCCGAGGCGCCAGTGACAAGCAATACGCTAATGAAATCCATGTTTGGCAGCTCGGAGCAGCCAACCCTGGACTTGAACATGGATTTACCAGGTCTAAACGGTAAAACAATGAAGTGTTATAATTTAAATAATATTATAATATCCTTATCTGAATCCACTCTTGCAGATTTTTGCAGCAATTTGTATAAGAGCAGCCAGGAGCCGCAGCCACAGCCACAGCAGCAACATCAGCAGCAGCAGCATCAACAGCATCAGCAGCAGCAGCAGCAGTGGAAACTGAATGAACTGTTGCAGAAGCAGCGCGAGAAGCAATTGCTTCTGTCCAACATGGAGACCAACAATTGGGCTATGAATCATGGTGTCACAGCGGGCGCCACCTGGTCGCCAAGTAGGACATTATGAAATGTGGCCAACTCAGGACGTGGCTCGCACCTCGCCAACGCATGCTATACGACCGGGCATGGGCGTGATACGTCCACCTCCGGGGCTAGAACCGAATTACAACAACAACAACAACATTAACAGCAACAGTGGCCGGCTGACAGCAGGAGCAGCTGCATCGAAAATGAACGATAGCAATAACCATATCGATGGTTTGGCCGCATTGCAGAACGCACAAGAGCGGGCACAGATGCCCACACAATACGATCCGTTTACCTCGCCAAGCTCAATCTGGTCGGACAATTGGCGCCAGCGCAACAATCACATGAACTGAAGTTGTATCAAAGCTCACTGATCAAATTTAAGCAACCAAATGAAATTCTTATTCAATAGACACTTAGGCTACGCTAAGAACGATGAAACATGATCTTTTCCAATTTGACATTTGACTAAATAAACGCAAAGATTATTGACTTTCATAAAATATATATAAGTGTTCAGAAATGGCTGTAATGAAGGTATATTTCTGTCCACCTTTCCCTTCGTTCCCTTCGTTCTCTCTGTCTCCTGCTTGCTCTGTCTCTTACTTTCACTCTGTTTTCCTTAGTCTTACTAGCTCTCTTCCTTACACTCGAACTTCCTCTGACTCTCACATACTCTCTTCGGCTTTCTCTTCTATCACTCCTGGTTCCACTGTTGCCCATACAATTGGCGCCTTTCTCCGTGATTCTCAAGAATTCATGTAAGCCTTCACTTATGTTAATTTTAATTTAAACAATTTCTAAATCTGCTTAATTAGAAATATACTTTTGGTATATTGTATAATTTTGCTTGAATAATTGAAAATTTACTAAACATTTTTTTATACAATTTACCTTTACAAAACATACAAAAATCAGGAGAACTATAGAAGCTAATTGTTAAAACAAAATTTTGTTCATTTAGTAATTGTCATACTAATAGGAATATTAGCTAAATAAGCCTCAACAGTTGTCCTTGTATGTAATGATGCCCTTTTCAATCAGATCCGGAATTTCGACAGCCAACCAGGGCGCCAGGCCAAGGGCCATGGCATGCGCTATACCGAACTTGGGCACATTGCGTGCCCACAGTGGCTTGAAGTGATCCGTTAGGCAGATTTTGCCGCCCCGATACATTTTTGCCGTCTTGCCGTCCAGTTCTGGCAGCGCTATTTCCGGCGCCGTCGTTGGATACGTCACTGGAATGTCGAACTCCACCTCGAACTCGTATTTGAGGAGGTTGTGCATGTACCAGCACTTTCCGAACCATTTGGTGCCTTCCTTGTTCGACTCAAGACGGAACCAATCGCTGCCCGACTGCTTGTTGTTCTCCACATACTGCAGGTGGGTTTAAATTGTTTAAACAATTGCATTTTTTTTAAATTTACATGCCTTAATGAGTGCCTGATATTCCTCTTTGAGTCTCTGCACCCAGATATCCTTCTCACGCGGTCCGGCGCGTATTTGCAGCAGCGGAATGCTACTCAGTGTTTTCCGAGTGCTATCGTCAACCATGGTTTGACTGTCTGTCACAGAAGTTTGATCAAAACAATTAAAAATACAAATGAAAACAACAAGTGTGACACGTACTGTAGTCAAATTATCGATATATTAACTTATCGATGCAATGCCATTTTTTAGCACAGCAATAGTTTTTAGCCAGTCAAAAGCTTGTTGCTACAGGCAAGTAAACGGCGACTAGTTCTTATCGATAAGTTTTTTGCGCCAAAATATACATAAATATGTATATTTAAATGTTATTTTTAAGTTCTGCAAAGAGGGCTTTCGCCACTGTTGCTGTCTTCAAACTAATGCGCAGCCGAGCTTCTCAATAAATAGCGCTGCGCAACGGCCGGCTAGACCAAACAGTATTCGCACGTCGCGAGATAAGGTTCATAAAGTGTAAAAAAATTTTTTGTTTAAAATAAATATAAAAAAAAGTTGATACAAAACAATCGTGGCTTTATATTTGTGCATAATAAAGGTAAGTTCAAGATTTGTTTTTTTATATGAGTCATTTTTATATATGCATATGCATATTCAGTTACAGCAGTAGATTCGTGAATAATTCGAGATAGACATATGTATATGTATTAAATATAAAAGTTATAACTAAAATGACATTTTTTTGCATTTTATGCCATGGGATCCACCAAGAGAGAACTGGTGTGACCCCAAGAAAATAAAGGCCAACAAAATATTCCATTGGCAAAACACGATTTTACCAGACTCGACTTTCAAATTTGAAAACAAGAAATAAAAAAAAAAATAAAATGTGTCTGTCACGCTTAGTGAACCATTGGCACAGATTGAATATGTTGCCTGCAATTAGAACAAAAAATAAACACCGCGATGATACCTTTGAACTGATAATGCCAATCCACTGATAAGCTTTTCAAAATCCACTTTAGAACCGACTTAAACCGGTTCGCGGCACAGGCTCTTCGACACGATTATCTTGTGTAGGCTCCATCGTACTGCCGTTGAAACATAAGTCCGAACGATCTGTCGTTCATCAAAAATAATCATATTAATTTAATTGCTCCGAATACTGAACCATACTCTATATTATGTGTAAATAAGTATGCAACGTAACCAGATTCGACCTTAGTGTGCTGATAACACACCCAGCTCTGCGTTCCAAGTTGTGCTGGATGCTGACAACTGAACCGGCTGAAACCAGCTAAATGTCTTCGCATTTCCATTTAACGCTTTTCAATTATAATAGGCTACAAATTGTTTTCAAGCTTTATACACAGATTACGCCAAAATTCTTCGCTGAGAATTCAATGTTGCGCAAACATCCATAAATTATGTCATAGGGCACTCAATCAACACTCCAATCCACCGCTGATTATCAGCGCCGCCTCCGCATCCATAGCGGCAGCGTCTGCTGCGGCTTCTAGTGCTGCTGAATTTGTTGTCACTGCTTCTGCCGCTGCTGCTGCTGCTGCTGCTGATGCTGCTGCAGCGGCTCCTAATTTCTCTGTTGTTTTGCGTACACTCACAGCAATAATTGTTTCTGTTTTACGGTAGCGCGATTGGTGCTTATGATGGTATTCCTGCCACTCCTTGAAATGCATCTTCTTGCGGTGTGCATGCATGTTTGCGTTCGAATTGAATGTTTTCGGACAGTGCGGACAGGTGTACAATACCTCCCCCGTATGCGTTGTCATGTGCTCCTATATATGGTAAAATAGTAAAAAAAAAAAAGTTTTAATTGTATATATAGACACAAATAATATGAATCACAATAATTGTGCATGGACAACGCACCCGTAACTCGTTGGGCCGCTTGAATGCCTTCTCGCACATCGGACACTGGTGTGTGCGTGCCGTATTGTGCGTGTACTTGATGTGATGCTGATGTGCCTGTAGGCTGGGTGATATTTTAAGGCACACCTCGCACTGCATCGGCTGCAGGTTCTCGGCGGTGTGCATCATTTTAATGTGACGCGCCAAACCGTATTTAGTAGTCAGCGTCGATTCGCATAGATGGCACTTGATGATCTTCTGCGGTGCACCCGCATGCTCCTCCATGTGTCGAGCCAAGGCCTCACGGCCACGTATCGACTTGCCGCACACATCGCAAATCTTGTCAAATTTACGCAAGTGCACCAGTTTCACGTGCTGCTGCATAAGGTACTCGTTGGGGAAACTGCAAACACACGCAAGTTAAACGTGATATATTATTCATCTATGTATTGGATTGGGTGAAAAACAAATCCATTATTTTATTGCTTCAGTTGGTTTTGATACGCCGATTCATTTGATAAACAAAATTTCAACTAATAATGAAGCGGCTTTCGGCACTGTTGCTATCTTCAAGCTAATGCGCAGCCGAGCTTCTCAATAAATAGCGCTGCCCAACGGCCAGCTAGAACAAACAGTATTCGTTCGTCGCGAGAAAAGGTTCATTTGGTTAAAATAAAAAATAAAAAAAAAGTTTATACAAAATAATCGTGGGTTTATAACCGTGCATAATAAGGGTAAGATCAAGAATTAAAAAAATGCGAAAGAAAATTGACTCATTTCAAAAACAGCCTCGTTATGCGCGAATGTAGTGTAAAAATGATCAGTGCAGTTAAGCAGGTCAAACGGTGTCCAAGCTAGCTGTAATGGCCAGAAAAGTTTTGTTCTGCCGTGAACAATTTTATTTAACTGACCAAGAGAAAAGTCGCTGTGATTCATGCTAGATAGTCCATAGCCATTGACACAAGTACCTATCAATTTTACTTCATTCAAATTAAAAATCAGACCTTAAAAAAAACGGAACATATGCGACATAAATCGGACAACTCAAACCAGCTCAATTAGGCCACACATAATGGACTTCTTACTGCCCCAACACAATGTATAGAAATAGTAAACAAAGGCTTACGTCTTGCTGCAATTGGTGCAGGCAGCATGCCACTGCTCCTTGGGAATGTGCGTTAGCTTGTGGCGCTCGCAGACGATGGAGCTGTAGAAGCTTTTCGAGCAATGCTCGCACTGGTAGAGGCGACCACGTTGCTTGATCTCGTGCATTCGCATGTGCAGCTCCAGACTGCGACGCTGACCCATGACGCGCTGGCAGATCTGGCACTTAAACAGATCCGGATTCTGGTGTCGCTTCAGATGATCGACCAGCACGCCGCGCTTCCAGAACTTCCGATTGCAGCACATCGCATAGCCGCGCTGATCGTGCTCCTTTCGCGTGTGGACGAGCATCGCGGAGAAATCGCTCACCGGCACATTGCATATCGGGCAATGTACTTTATAGTGCTCGCGGATGTATTCATTAAATTCCTGTGATTTCTTTACATTATGTACGCCGCCACCTTTCACTTTTTTGATGACTTTTAGTTTTTTTACGTTGCGACGTTTTTTATACTTTTTCGGCCTTTTCGGTTTCGGCTTGACGGGAGCTACGTCAACTTCGCTTTCGTTGGCGCTTTGCTGCAGATAATCGGAGATATTCTGCTCTTCCTGATCATCGAGCACATCGGCAATGCTCAAATCGGTCTCGGGAAACTCAATTTTGATCTCATTCAGATTGATTTGCTCCAACACGGCCTTAAATTCGCTGCTGTCGATAACTGCTGGTTCCTCACCCGGCATATGTTTGCGTGGCCGTCCCCGCCTACGCTTCACGGCTGCCGCCACACTATCGCCCAGATCGGTCTCCTTTTTGACGACTGGCCTGGCCACTTTGGATGCTACATTCACGGCGAAGATTGCGTCCGTTTCAGCTTGATTTGTAATTTCCAAGAGCGCCTTGTGCGCGTGCTCCACACTTAGGTAGAATTTATGGAATGCATACAATTGGTTCCAGCAAGTACCACAAACGTGTCCCTGGACATTTTCAGTCTGTAAATTTAAATAAAAAAAGAATATACAAATTGATGGAAATTCTACTACTTACCCGCAGCCAGAAATGTTTTTCAATGATTTGATTTATGTCGAGCAGCTCAGCCTCACGACTGCCAAATTGTATATTGCCAATTGCATTATCCGTGCACTGTGTGCACAGGAAGCACATTTTAATATGCTGTTTACGTTTTAATAATGCGCACAATGTTTGATCATAAAAAATAAAAATGCGACAGCGGGCATAAGGTGAACAGCTGATTATATGGCCCATCGTAGCTGCCAACTTACTGCAAATGTGCTTCGTTCACTTCACAGATTGAAAGATGATGAGGTAACGCAAATCGCTGTTCGTTATTTGAACAAAATTACGAATTTTTAAAAGTTTATAGTTAAACTACGTTAAAAGCGATATAGCTATTATAATTATACAAGCCTACTTAGAATTGTATTGTTTTGTATTGTGACGTCACAGCGTGAAATGCACAGAGTTCTTTGCAAAACCTGTGTGTCTCTTAATCTCACAATAAATATAAATTTGCAGCGAGTTGGCAGCTGCAATATTTTGGCGTCGTGAGTTGACTTTGAATTAATTTAAACAATTTAAGCAATATTTGGATGATTGGAGCGCTTATTCGTTTAATCGTATTAAATGTGTTGTAAAAAAGACGCAAAATGAAGACAACGTGCATTCTCTCTTTGTCTTTGACCAGACACATACTCGGATGTAAGTTTTCTTTTATCTTTTTGATTGCGTTAAATTTGAGTTATTAAATTACGTCGTCTATGTTTATCAATGTCAGATTTAGAACATTAGTTGTGATTAGGCAAAAAACAGATTTGATAGCCATGTTTACGACTGATAAGCTTATTCAACTTACTTATCTGATTATCTTTAATAACTTTTCAGCCTCTTTAGCTCTTACAATAGCTCGTTATTAGAGTTTGGCAGCAGAAAACATTTAATACGCAATGGTGGACGTTCAAACAGGGCGCTCTGTCCCCGATGGCGGCTGGGGCTGGATTGTGGTCGCCGCTGTGGCTCTAATTAATGTAAGTATTGAAGATGGATGCATGATGGACGATGGATTTTTCTGTTATTGTGCAACTTGAATTGAATTCACAAACTCTCTTTGTTCTTTTCAGATGACAAATCAATCCATATTGTCTGTATTTGGCCTACTCTTCGAGGGTCAGCTGCGTATGCATGAGGACATGTTTACCGCAGCGTTGATCACAAATCTAAACAGTTTGGCCTTAAACTTCTCTGGCCTGTTTATTGGGCCGGCTATCAAGAGCTTTAAGCCGCGCAATGTTGCTGCCACTGGCTGCGTGCTGGTGTCCTTTGGTCTGACCATCTGCTCGTTCGCCACACAGAGCTGGCACTTTATAGTTGGCTACAGCTTGTTCGTTGGCTTTGGATTGGGACTGATATCGCCGTCCACATTCATGGCCATCAATTCCTACTTCAGCAGTAAGCGCGGACGTGCCGTGGGTGTCTCCTTGGCCGGCGCCGGCGTCGGGCAAGTGTTTATTCCCCATATGGTGCGCTATTTTCTCGAGAATTACGGCTTCCGTATTGCGGTGCTCGCCATGGCTGCTCTATCGCTGACTGGGGTTAGTATAAATATAAGCAAATTCTCGTTATAAATTCTTAACTGTCTGAATTTTAATTTCTCGCTTTTAGCTTTTTGGTGCTATGTTGTTGAAGCCACTCAATTCACCTGCCAGTCACAACAATCGCAAGCATCTGCAGCTGATTGTCGATAAGGAGGACAAGAATCAATCAACAGCTTTGCAGGCAATTGTTGTCCAGTCGGCCCAGAAGAGCAGCACGCCCAAGCCCGCTGAATCGCTCGAGGATATGTCGCTGTGCGGCAGGATGGGTCATCGTTTGGCGCAGGCCATGGACTTGGAACTGCTCAAGGATGTTGTATTCTGGAGTATTATTGTGGGCATGGCGCTGGTCTACACAGCCACAATTAATTTCACCCTGGTATTTCCCAATTTCCTAAAGCACACGGCTGGCTTTGACGGCAAAGTGGTCGCCACGTGCATGTCCGTTGTGGCCGGGGCCGATATTGTCTTCCGCCTGTTGTTGCCCTGCATCACTGATCGACTGAGGATTCCCTACCGTGTGGTATTCCTACTGGGCACGGTCGGATTGCTGCTGGCGCGCCTTATGTTAACTGAAACGACTAATTTGCCCGTCATTTTAGCCATATCTGTGCAAATAGGCATGACCAAATCGGCAACTGTGATCAATAACAATCTGACGATATCGGCGCACTGTCGATCCGAGAAACTTGCCGGTGGTTTGGGCCTCAGCATGATTTCGAAGGGTATTATTGTGATAATAATTGGTCAGCTCCTTGGCTGGGTGCGCGATTATTCCAATTCGTATGTAATCTGTTTGTATGCCCAAAGCGTAGTGCTGTTGCTTGTCGTGGTGGTGTGGACGCCTGAGATCTATTATCGCTATAAAAGACAGCAGCGCAATACGTCCAAGTCCATGGAGATCACATATATGTCACCGGAACAGGCAAACTCGCGCTCATAAACAGAACGTTTGTATTCTTCCACTTACTTTAGGAATGTGATAACCATTGCGTTGTGACCAAAGGCGCTACTTTTTTTAACATTTACTCTACTTAGTTATTAGCTTAATCGACTTATTTATTATCATATAGTTCATAAGAACTTGACTTTTGTACTGCCTTGTGGCCAATTAAAATAAAAGAGTTTCATTAAAAAACCAAAAAATATTATATTCTCCACAAGTGTAATCAGATCTGAATTTAGAATCCATTCCGTGTTTATTTTTATTTAGTTTATAAAGCTTTGCGAGCCCTCAACCTTTGACTCTCCGGACGCTGTGTTGAAGAACAAACGACGCTCAATGCCATCCTTAGTGATAATGCCAATGCGCACCACGCCGCCGGAGCTGCCGTCGTGAAAGATGGCATGCTGTACAGCTAGAAATGAAGAATTCAAAGTTAGGAGGCATACTCGAATGAATAATGAATGCACATCTACACACCTTTTTTGACAAACTCGACACACTCCTCCATTGGCATGCCGGGACGGTAATGCTCCCTAACGAATCCATAGATGAAACTCGAACCCGAGCCGCCAATGGTGCATGCCTCGCGCGTCAACATACCGCCCAGTGGCACGCTGTACACTTGACCGCCACGCTCCTCATCCCAGCCGGCCACAATAATGCCAGCTAACAGGGAATCGCGGTAGTTATAGCAAAAGTTGCGGAATTCCGATGCCGCCTCCCAAACAAGCGGTTCCTTGTTGGTTTGATTCCTGTGATAATTTAGCGAATAGGCCACAATGTCGGCTATGGCCTGAGTATCGGCGGCAGAGCCACTGCGGCAGCAGTATATCTTATCCGAGATTTGAGTCAGTTTGTCGGTAACACGATTCGCAACATATGCGCCAGAGCTGGTGCGAGAATCCGCACCGATCACAACGCCGCCATCGAACTCCACGGCCATAATTGTTGTCTGTGCCGCAGGTAAGTGTGAAGCGTTTTATAAAAAGACACACAGCAATTGTGGTGCTACTTACGCCAGTGCTGACGGGTGTATCGGTGAAGTCAAAGTCGGGACCCATGTTGCTTGTTAGCTTTTCCTTTTTTAAATTTTAAAATCGTGCAATGAAATGCAAAGCAAAATGACTGGCTTGTTTTCGGCAAGTGTTGCAAAGCGGCTAACCGGCACAGTGCTGTATAAATCAATTTGCAGGCATGCATTTACAAATTCGATATCGATCGCTGTTGTTATCGCCCATCCACATGTTAACATTGTTTTGATTCTGCTTTAAATATATTCTTGTTTTTATTATAAGCAAAATATAATGGCATACGTTGCGCTTAGCGAAGCGGAGAAAACATTTATTTTACATGGCGTTGAGGTAAACCTTTGGCTTTAACGGCACAGTAGATTTGTATGTATATTATGTGCTTGCAGGAAGATTTTCGCTGTGACGGGCGTTCGCGCCGCGATTACCGGCCAATGGAACTGGAGACGGGCTTGGTCAGCAATGCCAGCGGCTCGGCTCGCCTACGCCTGGCAAACACGGATATTCTGGTGGGTGTCAAAACAGAGATCGATGTACCCAATCCATTAACGCCGGAATTTGGCAAACTGGAATTCTTTGTGGATTGGTAAATCTGGGAATAAAAATAGTTTTTATGTAAATATTGAACTAATTTTAATTTGTTCAGCTCTGCGAATGCCACTCCTGAATTTGAAGGTCGCGGTGGCTCTGACTTGGCACAAGAGCTGATACTTTCGCTACAGAATGCCTACGAATCCCCATTCGCCTTTGACTATCGCACCCTGTGCCTTATACCGGGTCAGCAGTGCTGGAAGCTCTACATAGACATTTTGGTTAGTCGTTATGTGTGCTCCTAAATCCAACTTATAAATAACTTGACTTTTATAGATTCTAGAATGCGGTGGCAACCTGCACGATGCGGTTTCTCTAGCAGCCAAGGCAGCGCTGTACAACACGAAATTGCCGCGAGTAACTGCAACACTGCTGGACGCTGGCGTAACTGATTTAATCATATCCGATAATCCGTACGACTGCACACGCATTGGTATCGATGCAGTGCCTCTCCTTGTAACTGTATGCAAAATAGGCGATTACTGTCTGGTCGATCCCACGGCTGAGGAGGAAGTCTGCAGCACGGTCAGCATGGTTGTCTCCGTATCCATGCGAAATAATGAGGGTACAATCACTATCAATATATATTACACTCTAGATCATTTTTGACATTAATCTTGCATGTAGCATATCTCTCTGGTACCCACATGACCGGCGGCGGCTCCATGCACAGGGATACCATGCTGAATTGCATACAACTTGGCCTGTCCATTGGCGAGCAGCTGAACCATTTGCTCGTTAAGATGCTCAAGTCGGAGGAGGAGCGCATGGGACGCAAGCGGCCCAAAACAGTTGGTTTTCTTAAATAAATTAGTTATTGAACTTTGTATGAAAGATTTCTTTTAATTTACTGACATTTGACTATACATTGGTTTCTTTCCTCTTTTAGCTTAGGGCTTTATTATTATTATTACATGATAAGGTTTTGTGAACACCTTTTTAGTTGCGTTTTTTTGTTTGTTTGCTTGCCGTAATCGGTTTCTTCTCCTTTGGCTCGGGTTGTTTGCCCGCCAAAAACGAGGTCAGCATTTCACTGATCTCCGGTATGTCGTTTGTCATCTGTTTAAGCAATTTACAAATAGATATTAGTTTTACTTGGATACATTGGAATTGTTAATGGTTACCTTAGGGAATTGCATGTTCTCAATTTCCTTCTTCGTCTCGGGATCGTTGATCATTTTTGGCAGCACCAGCATGAGGAGCAGGGGCAAAGCCATCATCAGCACCATGGGGCTGAACAGGAAGTCGGTGATCTGTGAAGATTAAATAATTTGTAATGACTACGCACATATAAATCATTTGATTATACAAACCTTCCATTGCTCGCGGGTCTGGAAATACTTGAAACGCATGAGCGGCTTCATCCGGAGTGGGTAAGGCACTTGTACGACTTGCGCTGGCTGCATATAGTTTACTTTGCGTGCCCGGAACTTGCCTTTTGCATTGATTTCAACGCGCACAGGCTCATAGAATATGTCCGGATGATATATGTCCAAGACATAGCTGCCGGAGGGTACTCCGCTGATTATGAATTGTCCATCCTCGCGCACAAATCCTTTGTACTCGCCATTGTTAATGCTAATGGAGAGATCCACTTGCCATTTGTTACCGCTGGGCAGGGTGACCCCCAGGCCCTGGCCCGCACCTGGGCCCAGATCTGGAGCATACACTTTGCCCTCGATGGTGTAGTGGCCAGATACCTCTTCGACGAGGTCATCTTGGCCGATAGCCACGTTACAACTCAGGCCGACTATTGCCGTTATTAGTAACAATTTATTCCACATTTTTTATTACAACTATGAGCCAGCGCTAATTGAAAAAAATTACTGAAGAGAAAAAACACATCAGATGTTTCTGCTCATCGAATATCGATATGTACTGCATACATCGATAGGACGGTAGGTGGTAGGAATTCACCACATACTTTTATTCACCTATGTCACAAACAGCATGCGCCTGCCCAATTGGAGCATTTAACTGTCAGTTGTAGATTTGAATTGAAGGCGCGCGGTCTTGTGCGCGCAATATACGGAAGAATACCAAAGCCTTAGATTAACAGTGGTTTTAAATTAAATTTAAACATTTTAACATACATTATAGGTTAGTGCCATTTTAATTCACAAGCAAGTTTTAAGTTATGTACATATTTGCAATGCGCACTGTTGGTGCTATATCGCAGGTCGCGTGTTCTACATGCCAAAAGCCAAGTTTAAAGAAATATTGGCAACAATTTTTGTGATTGGTGGAGAGCATGCATGCAACATGCAAATTTCTGTGTTGCACAATGCATTCGAAAGTGAAATTAAACTTGAAAAAAAAATCAAGAAACTAAATACTCTAAGCCGCACCCAAAGCAGCTCGTGGAATTTGTGCTATAAACCGATAACTTGTTTCAAGTTTAGAAGACAAACCTGAGGTTCAGTTCATTAAAAATAAATAAAATTCCAAAGTCGCAGTAAGCTTAGAGTGTGAGAGAGTCGCGCGAAAAAAAGACAAACAACAACAATGAAAAATACACTTGCATATATCTGTACATATATACAAAGCTGTGTTGTTTTTATGTTTCTACAACTATGTCGCAGGTTGTTGTTATTGTAACTACGGTAAAGGTGTACTGGAAACCGGTTTCCAGTTATGGCAGACAGTGATGCTGTGCGCTGGTGTATGTTCGTTTGTGTGTGTGAGTGCATGAGTGTTCAACAACGCAACAACTAAGCGCTTGCGCCGGCAGCTGTCGCATAGATTTTGCTCAGTTCGTTTCAATGGCAATAGCAAAACGCAATGCATTCTGATACAATGGCAACTAATTAATGGAACAACTTTTTTTTTCAACATGCATATGTACATGTATACTTATGTGCATGTATTTATGCATGCGAATAATACAGCAATAAAAACCTGAAGCCAGCTGCTGTAAAGTGTTGTCAAGTGTCACGCATGCGCTCAGTTATTGCCGTCGATGATGTAAACAAGGCATAACAATAAAAACGAAACTATATGCACAAAATCTTAAAAAAAACAAAGCTAAACAACGCAATTAAAAAAAGTAACCATTGAGAGGGCGTGTAAGAAGCAGAAGGCAAGCGTGTTTTATCTGCAAGCAATGGAAGTGTGGGAGTGGGAAGGTGGTGAGTGGGAAGGTGGGGAGTGGTTAGGAACGTGACGCTTTCCATTAGCAATTGGCACACTCTTCAACACACACACACATTGCATTCGACAACACTTGTCGCGGACGTTGTGTTTGTTGTTGTTGCTGCATAATTGCTTTACACAATTCCTTTAATTACTGATAAATCAAAGTCGCTTTCTATTTACAAACCTCAGCAGCTGCACGTGTGCACGTGTGTGTGTGTATGTTTAACACATCAAATTTGACACATGCTCTGCTCTCTAATTGTGTTATTGAAAACATTGGCTCCGCTTCAAAAATGCATGGATGACGTCATCGAACAACAATTCCAACGAATTCCAATAGTGCTAGCGGAATTTCCAGTTTGGCAGGCACGTGCTGACACAGTTTTATATACAAGAATGATTATACACCTGTTCGGTTTACAGACCAGTTCTTGCCAGAACCTCACGCACAACAATTATCCTACATTTGCTTAAAGCCGCCTTTCAACTTTTAACCAACCGCAGAACTATTTGTAATCGGTTTCCACGTTATTGTATGTAACTATATTAATTTTCTATACCCTGCTTTAAACCGGTTTTAGTCCGAAATTCCAATGTTTATAAAATTGTCAGCCGTAATGTAAGCCTTGAAACTATTCGATAATTTTTTAAAAATTGTTTAAATTTTGATAATGTATATTGTTTAAACGCGAAAACTGCATAAATGAAAATTCCCTATTAACAATGGATACAGTAGATTAACAATTGGACAATATATAAATGCTTCATAAGTCTGTTAAATGCCTGCTGGGTATAATAATCGTTGGCTCTTATTTGTTTTTTATTTATTATGTCCAAAGGGTTACTACCAATTAGCATTAATTAGCATTTATTTGATTACGATTTCCTCCATTTTCGACCAGAAGATTAAGCGCCACACCCACTTCACACTTGTGTTCTGATTTTGGGGAGCATTAAAAGATTAAAGTTAATGCACTAGAAGCATTCGATTTCGATGTTTATGCCAGATCAATCAATTTTATTTTTCCTTTTTCCTATGACTACGCACACCAGATCAATCGTTTTGTGCTTCCTATTTCCCATGACTACACACAGAGAAAAAATCAAGAACTTCTTACAGAAAAGTAAGACCGGGTTTACTTGATTCAAGAATTTACAATAATATTTCAAGTGAAAGAAAACTCAATTCAAGAATATTAAGTTTGATTTATACTCAAAATCCTAAGACATTTTTTTAACTTGTTCAACTTGTTTTCAGGCTGTGTAGTTTCCTTTGTTATTTTAACCCTCCCCAAATGCTACCCTTTGTTATGTGTACCTACGAGAAGGTAAAACGAATAAATTTTACATTTAACCCAATTGCACGTTGTGGCACGCGATGTCCAAGCCAAGATTGCGTCAATGACCAACATTTACTCACCTGTCCAGCACAGGACGGGGGCAAAAGGACAGCCAACCCCCCCATAAATAGGGTCAAAAAACCTTGTACACTTTGCGCACGTTTTAGAAAAGGAAGAGAGTTCACCATCAAATTGATTCGAAATTACCGGAGCTACCGAATGTAGAAAAAGAGTGGAAACAACGTTAATTTGACGATGATAACAGAGCGCCAGACAAGTCGGTAAAAGTGCGGTTTGCTCCAACTGAATCAACATTTCCTTTCGTTTCCTTATCGCCTTTCAATCAAATATGATTTTTTTTTGTATACATTTGAATATGTATTTTTGTTGCGTATGACTAAAAGCGTTTTAAAAATATTGCATTTTACGTAGGGTACATAACCTCAATAAATAACAATTTTCAACACTTCCTTTCACGAAATACTCGAAGCGAACTCAAAATTGACAGACACTTTGACAAAAGACAGCGAATTGCAAATGTTTTCAAAACCAATTAGAGCTGAGCTGTCAACTGAACGTAACGCTCAGCTATAACTAAATATATCTATATATATATATATATATATATATGTGTATTTGTATCTGTGCGTTTACCTTATATGTACTCAGGTCAGTGCACAACTACGAAAATTGTGATTGGCGTTTTGTGCGACGTCAAACTGGCTTTAACAAGGGCATGGGCCCGGCCATTTGTATCGGCCATAGACGTCTTGAAGCCCCTATGTCAACAATCAGCTAAACACGCATGGAGTCAAGTGTATAATAAGCCCACATAATGTGCCATTGTGTTGCTTTTCAATACCCTGTACATTGAATTAAAACGGGTTAAAATGGGTATATAGCTTTTTATTGACTAAAGAACTGAAGATATACTTTTGGTTTACCTGGTTTTGGTTTACTCAATTTTCCAATAAATATACAAATTTGAACTTTAAATTTTGGGTATAGCTGTATACACTGAATACATCAATAAAACAAAAAATAAAACATTAAATTTGGTGTAGGTTTTCGTTTAATCTATATTGATCAGATATATTTTTAGATTTTGGATACTTCCCCACACATTCCCCTGTAAAAACCAAATTTTTTTTTATAATTTTAATTCCATTCAGTATATAAGATTATATGTTTGTTTTTATGGATAATAATTAATTAGCAAATAGTATATAGAACAGGTATCTTATAGTCGTGCACTCCCAACTAAACACTTTATTTTTTAAAGTTTCTGTTGCAAGTTGCAAACGGTTAATCAGTTTGGTCTCACGTTCGAAACAAAAAGCTGAATTCCGTCATGGACTCTTTTGGGGCCAATGCCCAGACATAGCCCACACACACACACACATAGACACACACGCACACACATGCATGCATGCTTATGCCAAGAATTGTATGCCAAATAGTTATAAATTATTTTTAATGTTAAGTGAAATTTTTGCAGTTTTCACTTTGCGACCTTAACTGAAAGTATCCAGATCCCCGCCCCCTCCCTTCATTTAACAAATGGGCACAGCCCAGCCCATGGCTCAAAGTCAAAAGTGAATGTTTTAATTCGTTAAGTTTAGATTGTGAGCTGGCGCGTATTCCATTCATGTTAGATAAATCCGGCGCACGATCAATAAATGCGCCGCACATAAGCATAAAAATGCGTCAGCTTTCAAGGTTTACCTGAAGTTCAATGTGAACGCCCATTGTGCGGCGCATTTCGATTTGGTTTTATTTTGTTTTTTTTAGGGTACTCTACAAAACAGGCGTTAAACAATGAGTGTGTGTCGGATTTGCGCTTTAATCCGCGCATTTCAATTAACATATTTTTTCAAAATTTGTTAAAAACAAAGTAACATTTAAAGAAAAGTTGTTATGGCAATCGTATATTAGGCATTAAATTGACAGCACAATTCAAGGTTAAGCACATGCGATTTGCTTTAAATTCAAGTTCAATTCGCATTCTTGAGATACAAGCTTTAATTGGGCCCAGTTTGTGCCCCTCCCCCTCCTCCACCACTGCGAAAGGTCCGACTACGTCATCGGGTCGATGAGTAGGTGCCTAATTAGCATGCTTAGCTCATGCTTAGCTCTCCCGCCGATCGTGGCGTCGCAAATCGGATACAATCATCAGCATTGAGTTGCGGTGGGGAAAAATCCACAAACTCATTCACATAATGCCATATGTGTGTTCTGCTCTAGCTTTCGTGTACACTATGTTTATGCTATGCAATTCACGATCTAGTTTCAGTTGAGGCATTCGCATCTTGTTTTCTGTTCAAGCACCTGTCAACTGCAACTTAAACCGACTTTCATTTTCCATATGTGTAAACTATAAAAATTTAACTTAAACCAAAAAATTTACTTACTTTATTTACTTTGAGAATAATAAATAGAATATATCTAAAATTAGAAGTCTGCGATGAAGCAGCAGTTAAACTGATTTTAAAAAACTTTCAATTTAAAGAATTTCTTTAAAACGTTATTTTGCTCAGGTTTAATTATTTTTGATATTTTGATCCTACCATATTTAAAATATATATATTTCTCTAAATTTTGACTTTAAGAACAAAAATAGTATAATATTCACTTAAAGTTGCAGAAACTTCAAGCTGAAGAGGTAAAAAGTAACAGTAAATGGCCTTGATTTGAATATGGACACAGTTTCAATTAAAACGATCTGGCAGCACTGAATTCTTAAATGACCCTGTTAAGTTGGCAGCGCCCGAGCATTTCACGAAAGTAAACCGAATTCAGGGTCATTTTGCGTTGAAGATTTTTCAGGAAGTTCCCAGCATAAACGACGCATTAATCACATGTGGATATTAGTCACGTTTTGAGTCAGAATTTGCAGGAATTTAAAATCTAAACCAAAACAGAGCTTTGCCCACGTTTTGCGACTGTAACAATATAATTTATATGTATAATAATAATAATTATAATGGTCATAATTAAGAACTAAATGAATTGGTTAATTGATAGCGTTGCAAGCTAATTACTTTGCTGCTTATCGCTGTTTCTTGTACACATATTACGTATACGCAACGATGCATAACTCAAGTGTACAAATGATAAAACAAAAAAGTGTTTTCTTGATTGTGCTCGACTAGGAGTTGGCCTGTAATTCGCTGTTTTATTCGTTATTAGTTATATATTATATATTTTTTGTTTATTGCGATTCGCACACAAAATTTGGTGTCACAAGCTCTTTTAAGCAAGTAAATAAATCGATAATTATCGATCATAGAATACAAACGGGATGTGCTGGTGTTGTATAAGTATATATGTAGAAATATTGATGTTTCTATTTCATATAATCTATACGTTATGCTTAGAAACAGATTTTGAAAATCGATATCTATCTATCTATCACATACAACCTGCTACCTGTTATATGCATAGCCTTTCCATCTTCAATGGGTACAGGGTATAAATGAAAAGCGAAATTATGTTTAATGTAATGTGGAGTGTACTTGGTTAGTTGTAAGCTGACTCTGGTTGAGTGTATCGCTTGGCAGCGATCTGCATGCGCCGCCTTATCAGCGATGCGACACAATCTGATACGCTGACTACTTACTACCTATGTACGATGTGTACAATATCGTTTTGATGGGGTCTGGGGTACATGCTACGATAAGCAGCGGCAGCAGCCGTCGCGCCGCACACGCACCGACGAGTGCAATTATGATTTGGCATGGTAATTAGACAGTCTGTGTCTGGAAGTGCAGGTGACATAAGACACAAGTCGGGGACACGGTTCGTGAACTGAAGCCAGAGCTAATGATGGTCGTCTCCACTCTATTCGACAGGTGCTCCGAGATGTCATTGTCCATGCTGCTGATGGAGTTGACGGTGCGCAAAACTTGGCAGCTCGTCGCGCTGGCCGCGCTGCTGGTTGTTGGCTCCGTGCGGAGTTTGCCTCAAGGTGCACCGGAAACGGTGTGCGACACAATGCTGCCGTTCCATGCCGGCGGCACGGTGCTGCCCGAGAACAGTGTCTCCCCGTTCAGCATTGAGACGTCCAGCTCGGTGGTCGGCCAGGGCCAGACAATGCGCGTCGATATCACCGGTGTGCCGGCGGGCTTAAGCTTTGGCGGCTACATGATCCAAGCCCGCAATCGCAATCCCCCCTACCAGATTGTCGGACAGTTCAGCCCCTCCCGTGACGGCACCGTGAAGCTGATGAACTGCGAGAACTCCGTCAATAATTCGGCCACGCACAGCAATGCGGGTCCCAAGCCACAGGTCAGCCTCGACTGGCAGTCGCCAGTGGATTTCCTGGGTCAAGTGGTGTTCAAGTAAGTGTGCACTTTTTTCTAGCTGAGTATTCCTTATAAACCTCGTTCTTTGCAGCGCCACAGTTGCCCAGTCGTACAATCAGTTCTGGGTGGGAATACCCTCCAATCCTGTGCAGGTTGTGCGACGCGATCTCTCGTCACCCGCCCCGCTGCCGACGCCCAGTCCGCCCAACAATTTCAATGGCTTTGGGAGCACGCGAACGCCCTATGTGCCGCCCAACTATGTGGCTCCCAATGTGGTCACTGCCAGCGAGGATAACTTCTACGATGGCTGCGGTCAAAGCAAGAACTGCTTTGGCTTCCCCGATGGCTGTGTGGCAACCAAATCCTGCACATCCGTTTCGGCGGTAACCGTACGTGGTGACATCTATGAGATCGAGATGCGCTCCGGCAAGGGTAAGTGCAGCCGGAACTGTAATCCTCGCCAGAATCTCACATTGATTGATTTGTGTTTTACAGGCAGCAATGCCGCATATGTGGCCTTTGGTCTGTCGGATGATGCCAAAATGGGTGAGGATCTGACCACCGAATGTGTGCCCGAGAATGGACGCGTTAATCTCTATTCCTCCTACACCTCCGCCAATCCCTTCAGCGCCAACAGGGCCAGTGTGGTAAGTCCAACTGCTCCAATGATTGATGATTCAATTCATAACTCAAATTTAAAATTTGCAGTCACAGAGTTCGGCCCGTCTGTTGAATGCCTCGTACGTGGATGGCGTCATCTATTGCAGAGTACAGCGCGATCCACTGACTGTGGTCCAGGGACGCAGCTTTGATTTGAGGAATGGCGTCTACCACATGCTCGTCGCCTCGGGCAGCAGCCTGAAGGAAAACAGCGTTGGCTATCACGATATTGGTCGCCTGCCTTCGGGCAATCCGATCAATCTGGCCGTCGTCCAGGATGTGGCCGGTTCCAGTCAACTGTTGGTCCGTCTGCATGGCGCCTTCATGATTGCAGCCTGGATAGGCACCACATCGCTGGGCATCATCTTTGCGCGCTACTTCAAGCAGACCTGGGTGGGCAGCCAGACCTGTGGCAAGGATCAGTGGTTCGCCTGGCATCGCATGCTGATGGTCACCACCTGGTCGCTAACTATTGCCGCCTACATTCTCATCTGGGTGGAGCTCAAGCGGGCCGTTTGGCATGCCCATTCCATAACGGGACTGATTACGGTCATCCTCTGCTTTATCCAACCCATCGGCGCACTCTTCCGTCCCGGCCCCAACGATAAAAAGCGTCCCTACTTCAACTGGGGCCATTGGCTGGGCGGCAATTTGGCGCACATTCTTGCCAGTAAGTTTTAGACCAGCTCTGTTAACTGTTATCACTGTTATCTGTTATCAATTCATAGCGGAAGAGCCAGCCAGACTATGGGAAAACATTAATGTATAAATGTATTAATACTCGTTCATTTTTTTACCCACCTCCTTTAAAGATCGCTACAAAAATTTGGACATGTAGAGCTCTCGGACCCATAGGTCTCGAATTTGAAACACCCATAAATTTGTCAAAACTTAAACGATTTTCATGTTTGATGGCATTTTGGTCATGATTTTTCATTTAAATTGATTCTACATCAAAAATCGATGCTTTTTGGAAAAAATTTTTTTTTGTATTTTTTTGAAAAAAAGCATGTACCCCCCCCTTATGTATTTTCGAAAAAATTTTTTTTTCAAAATTTAAAATTGCGAGTTAGCGTTTTTAATCGATTTTACTGGCCATTAGAAGTATAAAAAACATCATTTAAATCGATTTTGAGGGGGTCAAATTTTTTGTCAAAAATCATGTCAAAGTTGAGAAAAATTTGGACATGTAGAGCTCTCAGACCCATAGGTCTCGAACTTGAAACACCCATAAATTTGTCAAAACTGAACAGATTTTCATGTTTGATGGCATTTTGGTCATGATTTTTCATTTAAATTGATTCTACATCAAAAATGAATGCTTTTTGGAAACAAATTTTTTTTTGTATTTTTTTGAAAAAAAGCATGTACCCCCCCCTTATGTATTTTCGAAAAAATTTTTTTTTCAAAATTTAAAATTGCGAGTTAGCGTTTTTAATCGATTTTACTGGCCATAAAAAGTATAAAAAACATCATTTAAAACCATTTTGAGGGGGTCAAATTTTTTGTCAAAAATCATGTCAAAGTTGAGAAAAATTTGGACATGTAGAGCTCTCAGACCCATAGGTCTCGAACTTGAAACACCCATAAATTTGTCAAAACTGAACAGATTTTCATGTTTGATGGCATTTTGGTCATGATTTTTCATTTAAATTGATTCTACATCAAAAATCAATGCTTTTTGGAAAAAATTTTTTTTTGTATTTTTTTGAAAAAAAGCATGTACCCCCCCCTTATGTATTTTCGAAAAAATTTTTTTTTTAAATTTAAAATTGCGAGTTAGCGTTTTTAATCGATTTTACTGGCCATAAAAAGTATAAAAAACATAATTTAAAACGATTCTGAAGGGGTCAAATTTTTTGTCAAAAATCATGTCAAAATTGAGAAAAATTTGGACATGTAAACCTCTTGGAGCCATATGTGACATATTTCAAACACCCATAAATTTGTCAAAACTGAACCGATTTTCATGTTTGATAGCATTCTGATCATGATTTTTCATTTAGATTGATTCTACATTTGAAATCGATGCATTAAAAAAAAATTTTTTTGATAATTTTTCTGAAAAAATATATGTCTAAACATGGCTTTGCCCGTGCAAAACTGGCTAATACTTTGTGGTCCATTAATTAACATAATTCCTCTTACAGTTGTGGCCATTTTCTTCTCTGTGAAACTGCCCAAGGCGGAGCTGCCCGAATGGATGGACTGGATTCTGGTTGGATTCGTGGTCTTTCATGTGCTGGTTCACCTGATATTCTCCGTAAGTGTAACTGTGTTGAGTGTATGTGAGTGTGTATGTGTGTGTGTGGTCCCCTTTCATATCATGTGTCCCCGAGTCTGTATATATATAGAATTTTAGCGTGTTGTCCCTCGCATTGCCTGCCTGTGAATAGCGTTTTTGTCGATTGTCCTTAAATGCTCATCCATTTGTTTACTAATTCCCTCATCGCATGCCATGCCCTTATTGAACTATTGGCTACGTCCATTAATTGGTAGATCTATTTGTGCATTAACCATTGGCAGATATCGGGCATCGCCTCGGATCGACAGCAGAGCCAGCGCATCAACACGTTCCAAATGGGCGACATATCGCATCATCATCAGCACGCCATGCGCAACGGCATGAGCATGGAGCGCAAAATGGATGCACCGGTAAGCTGTGATGCACACACATCCTTGAAGGATTATAACAAGTGTCTTTATATATAATTGTATATAATTTTTATCTTTGTAACTCTCCTCCGCAGTATGGTGGCCTGCGCAAGGGTCTATTGGGCGTCTATACCGTTGTCCTGGTCCTGTTCGTTGTGGTGCTCATTCTGCTCGTGGTGCTGGCGCCCATCGAGAAGCTCTTCGAATAGGCTACACCCTAACACACACACACGAGCATTTAGCTAAGCTTAGGACAACCCCATTAACCAATCTCTCTTTAGCTGCGCTCTGTACAGGCAATACTCGTTGTTAGCGGCAATATTAACAATTTTGTGCTCAATTTTGATCGTTTTTCTATTGTAATCCCATTCCCGTTTTATGTTGTTATGTGTAAAAAATAGTGTGTAAATTAAGCGCAAAAAGTGTAACCTGTGGCAAAGCGTTTCAGTACATGTTATATAATTTATTATTGATAAAGTAAAACAAGCCAACTTAAATGCGTTTTTCTTTTCTTTTTTTTTGTTTCAATGCTTAACTAAAGCTAACGCTATTAAGAGTGTGAGAGGGGGGGCGAGGATGGGGCAACATACACACATACACATATATATAGATATATATATATATGCAGCAAGTTCTACTAATGCTGCTCTTATGTCGTTTTTCGTTAATTTTTGTTGTTGTTTTGTTTTGTATTGTAAAAAAAACTTTTTGCTCTTAACTGCAGCGCCTAAATGATCTATATACTTATTTCATTTGATTTGATTTGATTTTTTTGTTTAGTTTTAGTTTTAGTTTTTTGTTGCTGATTCCTCTATATAAAATTTTAACATAAAAATACAAGACTAAATTTTTTCACTTAATGCAGAGAACTTAAACCCAATGAAAAAGAACGCTTAAAACTCAAAACGAACAGAATCAGAATTGGTATGATAATCATAATCGAATTCGAAATCAAAATCTCTCCTCCAATATAACTGTTTCCTGTGGATACAATTTGAGCGTTTCCAGCGTTTGGCCAGCATCGACGGCCGTCAGATCGCGTCTCGGCCAACTGCTGATCACCTTGTACTCGTCGATTAGAAAACCACTGGCGGCTACGAAGTTCAATAGATCCTGATCCCAATAAAAAAGAGGGATTTCAGTCACATTTCGAATATGCTTTAAAATATACGCACCTGTAATGTGTCACGTGTATAAAATCGACGCTCTAAAAATTCACCCGTTGGCTTGCGTACGCGTATTTTGGAAATGTTTGCTTCATGCTCAGATGGCTCCTGAGGTAACGACTGACTAGCCTGTTAAATAGTGAGGGAGTATTTAGTGTATTATCTTATTAGAGTATTATGTTTTTTAAACTACATTATATATTTATAATACTACAAGTATAACTTGAAAGTATCAAATGAAATTTTTATTTAAATCATCAACAGTTGCCCTAAAAACATTCCAACCTCAGCCGAAAGGCAATAATATAAAATATATTTATAAATATACATATATATTTTTTTATATTATATAATCTGACCTTTAAAACCTGAGTAAAAAACAGGTTCGCAAAGCTAATATAATTGTGAGGCAATTATTTGAACCGTGAATCGAACTACCTATAGTTTATTACATTATTATTTAATTTTTTGTTCCCCCCGACTTACCACTAATCGTATGGACTCGCGTCTAGCATCTTCTTCGGCCTTCTCGGATTCAATACGTTTACGTTCGGCGGCTTGAGCGGCCTCCTTTTGACGTTTCGCTGCCTCTTTGGCCATGTCCGCCTGGAGCGTCTCCTCGTATGCCATGTCCTGCTCAGCTTTGACCAGATCGCGCGCAGCGCGTTCGTTCTCCTCACGTATCTCTCCCTGCAGCTGCTCCTCGTACATCACCGTTGTCTCAATTAGCCGCGATTGTAAATCCCCCAGACCAATGTTGCCTGCAAGAGATAAGCAAATATGAATGCATAATCTAAATGATAATAGTTATCTATTTTCAAGGCAGGAAATTCATAAAAGAGTTATCTGATATTGATAAACGAAGATGATTTTTTTATAAAATAAATTTGTTTTTGATATTGGCAATATTTTTTTAATTAAACAGGCAACTTCAATCTTATAAAAATTTTTGAATTTGCTATAGTTTTGCATACTACAGTTCTATTATTGACTGATCTTTTCTGCGATTATAAAACTAACAAAACGATAAACAAAAATCACATTTTTGTATATAGAATATAGAGCTTTTTTAGCTTACCTTGAATCACAGATAAGATCTCGCATGTTTGGCGGCCCATCAGACGGCTCTTGCCAACTAGCATAAGGGCGGGTAGCTTGTCAAGTTTTATATTTCTGGCCGTTATCGAGGCGTTGCTGTTGATGCAGGCCGTCAGCGAAGAGAGAAACCTGCAGGACAAAGAGTGTGTTAAAAATAACGTTCACTTAAAAACCTTCAAAAAGTTGGCCTACATGTTTTTGTTGCTCTCGTACGTCATGTCCCAGCCATAGAGCACGAAACTCTCTCTGAATGTTTGTATAATGGCCTCGTCCTTCATGAGATGATCACAGAACACATTTGTGAGTATGCTCTCGCCGTGGTGCAAATAAATGGCCAACAATTTCCGCTAAAAAATAAATAAATAAATAAATAAAATAATCAGTTGTAAAAAGCGAATTTGGAAAATGTTTTGTGAATTGCCTACCTCCTTGGCGGGCTTGTGACATGCTAGCCTCAAGGCGTTCTCCAAACTGCCCACATAAAAGTCCGGATGTGGCTCGCCAAAACGTTGTTTATAGTTTTCCACAAATTGTGCGGAGCCGCTCGTCTCATCGTTCGTGTTATTAGGTACTGCCGGGGGAAGAGTAAGACATGTTTAATCGTGAAATATTGTTAAATGTGAACAGATTTAATTTACTTAGATGCCTATTGAGCGGCTGTACGGGCGGCGAATCTGAGAATATATATTCCGAGTTGTTGAAATCTGTGGCATCCTCAAACTCATCCGCTGAGCTTTCGCTGTCAACGGTCACGACTTCACTAAACAATTACAAATTCGAAAAGGCAAGCAAAACGTATGTATATTAGAATATATAATTCTAGCTTTTAGCTAATTGCCCATTGTTTTATAATGTGTTTCAATTATTGAAACTTACTTGCTGGCCAGCAAATTGGAATTATTTGACGTCCGATCCGCAATATTGCGCATCACAAAATCATGAGTTTGTTCGATGCCCGATTGCTGTCGCAGCAGAGAAAAAACAACAACAAAAAATCAATAATTTTCGGTACAAGCTATTTATGAGAAGGGCTCACCGCCAAATTGGTATCGTTATCACAACCGCTGGGCCAGCCAGACCACTCCTGATGCCTAACTGGTATATTGGTAATGTAATAAACATTCGTTTTCAGTTCGTGGATGGTGGTGCGTCCGGGAAAATTAAGTGTGAGACGACGTGCTTCTGGGCCGCCCTCCTCCACAACATGGATTTTAAAGATCTTGTCCAAGCGCTGTGTAACCTCGTCTCTGTTCAGACAGCAAATAGAGAGTTAAATGGGTTTAAGGCAAGTTGTAGTCGGGAACTGCTCACTGTTCGGTATCCATAAAACCGTCATCGGTTAGATCAACGAGTATGAGCTCGCTCTCGGGCGCCAAATCTAAATTGCATAGCTGTGTTTCTGGTATTTGTGCATCGCTGGCTCTGGACGGCGGCCAGCCGCGTATGGCCTGGCGACATTGTGGCACACTGGTCACATCAAAGATCTTGCGTTTCAGTTGCTCTGCAAGCAATTCATATAAATGTTTATTATTTGAAATTTATAAAGAATTTAAAGGGGGGGAGCGCTCACCAATGGTTGCATTGGATGGCAAGCGAATTTGATGGAGCTGCTGATTGAAGTGTATGTTGAATGTTAAGATGTTTTGGTTATTATTCTGCCTGGATGGATCCAAGTTAATGCTCGACGTCAGCTGTGCTAGCAATTGTGAAGCTATAGGGAATATATATATATATATAAAGATAAAGATGCAAGCGCATTTTATAAATTTCTCGTTTACTCACTTGGATACATGCGTGCACCCTGCGATGGACCGGGCAGCTCGTCGAAATTGAATGGCCTAAAGCCATTGGTATTTGGATTTGGTTGTGCCGATGCCACTGCTACCGGATCGGGTGCTGGCGGCTCTGGAGTATGTATGGGATTCGTCAGTGGCGCATCGTCGTGTGGCATGACGCGGCTGATTGCCTCCTGTGAAGATAGCAACAACGCAATTCGAATTTACGCATTCACGCAAAACAATTTACACAACGACGCACTTACCACCAGATCCCAGTTGGTTGCCTCCAGGTGTGAGAAGGCTTCGCCAACATCCTCAATTCCAGTTATGATCTGTGACATTGAAATTCAATTGAGTTTGGTTTGCATTTTGAATAGATTGCAGGCCCAAGACGCAGACACCCACACATACGCACACGCACACCCACACATTTGCTTACATACATACACATACACAAACGCACACGCATACACAAACACGCACACAACATACGCATTGAAAATGTGCGCACTCAGCACTCGCTTTGGGCCAACAAATAATAATAACAGAAGTTTGCAGCGTCTGCCTTGTAATTGTTGCTGCATTCATTACCTGGAAACTGGCCAATGTTTCTTCTTTGTCCTGGGTGTCCGACATTAGTGTATTTAATTAGTATTTCGAATTAAACTAAAGTACTACTAATTTTCACAAAGAAAAGACAAAAGACAGTCTGATGTAAAAAACATTCGCCTGTTAACGCAATGTTAACACAAGTATGAGCCTGTTAACATTTGGCTGGTATGCTGTTCACAAGAACAGCCTGCCAAGCAGCGAAAATGCACGATGTAAGTTTTTTTTATCAATTAATTTCTTTTATATCAAATGAAATTGTATTTAATTCTTTTTTGCAGGTCACAGCTCTGACTCCATTGCGGTATAATTAGCCAAGGTAGCTAAATTGCATTCGGTTTGTCTGGCCTTTGCACAGCTGAGCTGCATACTTACCGTTAACATGGCGATGGTATTTACTCATCGATAACATTTTTTTACAGTTTCCGATTTTCGATTAGGCGCTTAACTTGAAACTGCAACTGCGCACTATTTATTTTAAGAGCCAATAGAATGTAAATATGTGACAGTTATTGATGACTGAAGCAAAGCGAGGGTAAGTCATATATGAATCTTCCTCTCTTATAGCCCTGACAATTGATAAACAAAAATAATATATTCTGTATACATTGTTTGTGTCGCCTTAACTTCGTCGCCAATCCTTCCTTAATCGATATAATGTATTCAATTTTAAATTGTGATTAATATGCGTAACTTAATATTGCGCACCAGTGAGACCACCTACCAACGCACTCGATTTACCAACCCATCCGCCCGCACGCCCACACGGCTCCGGATAAATGTCATCCAATTAATCTTCATAAAAAATGAAATCAAAGAAGACTGAAGGCGATGTGATTTCGATGTGGCCAACAGCCAGCCAGGCATAGAATCGGCCAAGCGCTCCAAACGACATGTTGCTGGGCGCAAATTTCTATTTAAAACTAAACATACTTGCCGCTATTTGCGGTGCTCTCACACCGTTGCAACACACCGAATCGACAACGGAGTCTGCGGAGCACTTGCCACAGCGCATATATGGTTTACTGGATAAATTATCCTGCGGCAGGAAGCTCAATGCGAGCGCCAAGTTCGCATTGTTGTTGGCCGAATTTCTGATAAAACGTGAGCCTAATGAGCTGTGCATTATCTGTTGTGTGTATGTGTGTGTGTGGGTGCGTGTGTGTTTGATAGATGCGTTTTGCGCATAGCCATAAATATGCATTAATTCATGTTTGTTTTACACAATTTTACAAAATTACAAAGAGAAAATGCGTTATGTGACGCCCACACGATTCGACAGGCAGTTGTATTATCACCTGCTGCACAGAATGGACCACCTGATGAGGAGCGAAAATCTGGAGAAAATGAGCGAAGTGCAAGAGCAAAGTAAGTTTCCATCGTTATACCCTTTTTTTACTAACTAAATAAACTGTACCGACCACTTATTCTATTTTATTCTAGAATCTATTTTTTTTTTTTAAATATATTTTGTTACAAATTTAATAATTAAGACCTTTTTCAAATTTTATACACTAGCAAATGATTCGAGCGCGGATCTTGGCTATTTTAAACTATATATCTTAAATGCTATATCTATTTTATTTTAGTTCTGGACAATGCCTTTCAACGCAATGTGTTGTTGTTGCCGCCCAGCTTAAAGTAAGCTTTTATAAAATTTACACATTTAGTTGAAATACTCTGTTTACAAAGTTAAAAGGGCATATCGGTCGATCTAAAAACGCAAAAGGGTTCTTTTATACATTGTGAACAGAGTATTGAGAAGTCGGTACACCAAGTGACTGCAATCAACTCTTCTGTTTCCACCATAGATATGGCGCTCTTAATGCCAATGCTGAATACGAACAATTGGCTCTGAACTATGAGAGCCTGGTTAATAGTGGCGCACCAAATCGCACCCAATCGGATCTGTGCATGCGGGATATAGTCACTCTGAACAGCAGGAATTGTAAGCTCAGCTTGGACTGCCTGAAAGTGCTGACTGGTGACGAGCCTGCATATGGATATCAGCGCACTCATCAGTAAGTTCTTGACTAACATTACATAACTGGGAATGGGCTTATATATATTTCATTATTTTTATTAATTTTTTAAAATAAGGCTAAACAATTTTTTTGCTATGCTAATAATAAGCTTCTAATCAGCAAGATAATTTTCTGTTTATAAATAGTTTTAAAAGCGAGCTAAATTCGATTTCATAACAGCTGTAAACTTTATTAATTAGATTCCAGTTTTTATGCCAGCGCACATTAAACATAGTTTTTACTATTTATGGACACACTTTACAGGGTGCTGCTGCTCTATATGTTGGAGCACCACAAATGTGCCCCGCAGCTGAGTCCCCCGCAGCTCTACGAGGAGCTGGTGAAGGGCCACTGCAACCAGGTTTTAAGCGAACAAAATGCGATACGCAGTTTGGCATTGGGCCTGGGCAAGTATCAGGATTTGTTCCTTGAGCAAGGTGCGTCTATTCATTTCAAATTTCAGTTAGCTGAATTTTGTATAATGATTAATTGCAGCGACCATCTGCGGCCTGTTTGGCTACAACGAGTTTCTCAACTGGCGCAATGTGATGGAAATTGATAGCTGGTTTCCAGACGACACCAAAACCGAGCATATTAACGACTTGGCACTGGTGTTCTACACAAACGCGTTGCTGCTGCTGCACTAACTAATGTATTTAATGCCGCTAATGCTTTGCTGCTAACTGTTGCTGCTGCTGCTGCTGCTGCTGCTACTGCTGCTGCTCCTTCTCCTTTGTCTCGCTTTGCTTTTTATAGCTTCTTAATATCTGCTTTATAACTGAATAAAGTGCGCCTTTATTGCTTGATGGCTGTGCAATGATGATTGGTAAACAGGCATACACTTAGAGAAATAACCCTTCAAGTATGGAAAATGATAACGTTAATTGCATCAAAATTTTGTTTTTAATATTTTTGTAAATTAAGCATAAATTTTTTAATGAATACTGATTAACAACAAATTTTTATTTGAAATAAGTCTTAAACTTTTCTTGGTGGAAATAAAATGTTTCCATGTTTCAGCATTCAATTTTAATTTTATAGTGAAAACTTTATTTTTTTTAAATCGTAATCAAAGCAATATTCAATTACAGTTCCTGATTTTATTTCTATGCTTATTTTAAGTATAAAAGTTCTTTTAATAAATATCAGTACTATGTCTCATAACTATATTAGATTTTTCATCAAATTTTTAGTTAATTTGGAAAACAGATATTATTGGAACAGTTTAAGCATTATATGTATTTCAAATTTTGGGAAAAACTCATCTATTCAAAAAAATTTTGTAAAAAATTAACCTTATAAACCTGAACCCATTCATATAAAAATTTAGAACCACCTTTTTCGCCGAGTGTATAAGCAGTTAATACTTTTGTTATTGAACTGCGTGAGAATGTGTGTGTTGGTGTGTGTGCTTGTGTGTAGGGGGGCTGAGCTTGGGGTCAAGGGGTTGTCAGGTGGCGCAGCAACAGACGCCATTTGTAATGTGACACATTAGTTGCGCCTGGCTGACTGGTTGATGGATGCGGAGACAGGGCTGCGGGGGCAACGACTAGGAAGACGACACACACACACGCACACACAAACAACCAGGACGAGGACAACACTTTCCATTACAAAATGCTAGCATTGAAGTGGAATACTAATATTTGCCCGAACATACTCAAAAAAAAAACATAAAAAAGAATATATAAAAAAAAAAACAACAACAACAACATGGCAACATGGAAGCCAGGCATGAGCTGCAGCCTGAGAGCCCGACTCGACTCGGCTTGGATATTAATGCCTCATTTGTTGCAAATGATAGAGTGGGCGCATGTTGTTATCGGGGGTGTTTAAACTGCACCCGCTAAGCCTTCAAGAGACGAAAACACACAAGCACCAGAGATGAGCGCGTGTCTCGGCACGAAAGTGAAAAGCAGTAAAATATTATCTTATGTTGCATCGCTAGGTTTTGTTACATTTTATGTTATTTTATTTGTTCTATATTAAGTGGTAGTATATTATGTTATGTTATTTATAACATGTTAGGTCAGCTAGCTTATGCTACGTTGCGTTCAGCTGTTATGTTAAATATCGTAACAAAACAAAATAATGCATTATCCATTTTTTTAAATAATATTCCTCCAAACGATTAATATTCGAAATTTAAAGAATATCAAATACCAAGTTATATCGGGCTTATCTACTTAACACGACACGCGCTCAACTCTAACACATATACGCTGTCTCACCCTCTCTCTTTCTCCCACACGCTGTTGCCATGTCAGAGTCTGCCCTTTGGGCCCAGGCAAAGCCTTTGGCAAAGGCAGTGGCAAAGGACTTAGCAGAGTATTGTCGAGGGCCCTGAATGGCCCCGGTCATTAGCAAAGTTGACTGTCAGTGCAACAACAGTAGCAACAACAGCAACAAAAACAACAACAATAAGTAATTACAACAAATTCCGCAGACTGAGCCGCAGCAACAGCAGCGCCAACTTATGCACATGGTCAAGTCTCAGTTACATTGCCCACAGGAACAGCCCACTCCCCCCGGCACTCTTGTGTTTTATTTTGTTTTCATTTCTACTGTCAGTTTTGGTCATCAGCACCCCTAGACAGGCAATACCACCAACAACAACAACAAAAGCAGCACCCTATACAACCCTTGCAACCTGATCAGCTGTCGTTTGTGACTTACTGCCCATTGCCCTTCACAATACGCCACGTCTCGCCGCAGCTCTCCTTACCGCACCTCTCTCCTTTTTTTTGTTTGGTTCATGCGTGTCGTTGAGTTCATTATTGCCTTGAGTTTATATGCATGTGTGTGTGCGTGTCCTTTCAAGTATCGGTTGCCTGGCTGTAGGTGTTTATTGTGATGTTAAGTTGCTGCCAACAGCAACAACAAACTGTTGTTTAACAGAGTCGTCGCAGTCGCAGTTCCTGTCTCTGGCGCTGACAGCTCTCTTTGCTGTTGTTGTACATTGGATCCGAATGCTTGGCATGTTCCATGCCATTTCGTTTCACATATTCGTTAAGCATGCGCCAATGCGAATTTGCTCTCTGGATGCCCCAGGGCGCCACTTAAGTCCATTGGGGGGGACGTAGAAGTGGCAATCCGACTGCCAACTGGGCTGTCAGCTCAGTTAACAGTTTGTTCTTTAGTGCAACAGGGAGGTGTCACAATTAACAAAAAAATAATAAATTAATTTAAGATTAAATAAAATAATAATAACAGTTTAATTACAGACATAAAAATATTACTAATAATTTTTTAACAGTATTATGATGGCAACATTTCTTTTTGAGCACGCTGACAACTCTAAACCACCCTGCACGGGCCCGAGTCAGTTCATATTTGGCGCCTCGGATAATCAGCTAGCGGATACAACAATTGCCATTTGGCTACTGTAAGACCAACAACAACACACACTCTCTCTCTGGCTAAGGTGTTTCAGTTGCTGTTGTTGCTGCTGTGCTTCTTCTACTTCTTGCTCTCACTGCAGTGCTCTGGCAGAGTTTCGCTTCGTTCCAATCAGCTATTGCTTCGATACGCGCAGTAGTCTCCCGTCAATTAGAGTGTAAAAACGTTACGCTCCATAAGAAACGGCTAACGGAACGGCGCCGCCACAGAGACATCCTTTCGCAGGATACAACCAAAATATAACATATATACACACACACGCACCAACAACAACAGCTAGTTTGCTAACAACAAAAAAAAAAGAAAAAAGAAGAGCGAAACAAAACAAATAAATGCTAAATTCTCATCAAATATAATGATGTGTTAAGTGTAAACTGCATAACAGAGAAAAAACGTCGCGTTTTTTAGGAAGAGAGTCAAATGTGCAATGCAAGGATTGTGCGTGTGTGCGTGTGCTGCTGTCTGTGTACGTGTGTGCTTGTGTGAGTTAATGTAAATACCACGAAAATCGCTGAACGCCAAAAATAAAGCAGCAGAAATCAACGAAGACGAAGACGTTGTCGTCGTCGTCGTCGTCGCAGTCGCAGTCGTCGTCAACAACGAGGCGGCCACTCGCCAAAAAGCAAAGGCAATACAAGTGAGTACCAATTGTTGTTGTTGTAGTAGCAGAAACGAGGCGAAATGAAATAATGGAAATTTATGTTGGACATGCTGAGAGCGCGCTTTAAAGCGCCACTTGAATGGTCAACAGTGGGTGGGGATGGTGTGATTTGTAAGTACGTTCCATTTCTATATATATTTGTTTGTAATACTGTATATTAAATTTGGCAATGTTCGCTGTTGCACTCGAAAGATCGCAGCGAACCCGGGCAATGTTCGCCGTATTCGTTCTCTCATCCGTTTGACTGCTTCCATTTCGCAGTCAGTCAAATGTCTCCGATATAATGTCGCCGCACACACACAAACGTACACATACACAGATGCAATGGCCGCATCACAGCAGCCGCTACACACTCACACACACGCACGCAAGTCACGTTCTGCTGCTGCTGCTGTTTTTCAACATTACTCTCAGTGTGTGAGTGTGTGGGTGAGTTCTTTTGTTTTAGTCGCTGCTTGAAATTGCTTTCTGCCGCTGTTTGCTTTTGTTGTGCGGCTCAGCGCGACATCTTTGACAGCGCGCAAGTAATATGCGCACCTGTGAATTTGCCATAAATTAGGCGCACACAAGCACAAAGACACAAACACACACACGCACAAGTACATGCCTGTGTGTGTATGCGTACGCATGTCAAACGTTAAGAATTTAAGAGCAAAAGCAGGCAGCTAAAACGCGCGCCAAACTTGTGTGCTTTCGTGTGTTTCTGTGTGTGTTTCTGTGTTTGTGTGTGTCTTGTGCCGTTACTTGGGTCAGTCTGTCATGCGTGCGCTGCTCGGCCCCAGCTGCCCTTAAGAGACATCCTACTCTTGCCCCTTCCACTGTCTCCCCTCACCCTGTTAGTTGTTTCTGTTTGTATTTTGTGGTCTGCCTCCAATTGGCTCTCAACGGGCTTTGCTCTATTTACCTTATAAAAACACAATTTATTGCTGCTTTAACGATTTTGCCGCTGTGGTTATTTCTGTTACTGTTGCTGTCGCCTGCTACTGAATTTGTTGTTGTTGTTGTTGTTGTTTTTGTTTTTGCTGCTGTTGTGTAGTTTTGTCTGTTACAAATTTTCTCTTTTTTCTTTTTGCTCATTGACTTTGATGCTCCCTGTTTGTTTTATTTTCTATGTGCCCGGGTGTGCGGTATATTTACCGTTCGCTTTACGTATTGGCTTTGTGTATTAAGTTTTGCGTGACATCAACACAAAAAATCAGCAGCAACAACAACACAAAAAGTATCCACTCGTTCGGGACGGGATATAATTTGTGTTGTGTTGGCTGTAAGCTGTTGGCCTTGTTATAGTTTTAAATCAATAATTTATACTATAGCCTGGCAAAAGAATAGCTCGCATATAATATTGGTTTGGCGTTACAGTTGTAGTAGTATAATGTAATAATATAATATGTAATTGTATAACATAACATAAGACTCAATTGTAAATTAACATTGTAGACGTAAGATCGCATTTGACTATTATCGATATCTCTTTGGAAATATCGATAGTAGTCAAAACGAATAGATAAATGTACACTCGATAGAAGCTTAAGAGGAAAGGGAAGAATAAAGCATTCTGAGTATAGAACTGAAGTAAAGCGGACGTGCACGGCGTTGAATTATTTAAAAAGTGAATAATAGCCTACAGTAATAATAAAAATAAGCCTACCACACAGTCGCATTTGGTTTCAGCTAATCAGGTTTCTGTACATATAACTATATAAAAAGTCCTGTATTTGTAAATATATATTTAGATATATATGTATATGAGTGTGTGTATATTGGAATGTGTAGGCACTTAATCTGCAGAGTAAGTGTTATTTTGTTAACCGTATATTTATAAACTGTCAATCAAGTACGTACCATAAAATCGGTTTAGTTTTTCCTTATCCCGTAGTCAGATCGCGTCGCGTTCACAAATAATTAAAGAGAGAGCAATTTATATAATCACCAAAAACCAAACACTTTTTAACGTGCCAGAAAAGCGCGTGCACATTTTGGCGAGGATCAGAAAATAATTACTGTGTGACCATATTAAGCTACAGTATAAAATACATAAAATATCGATTAATTTCCTCTGAACTATCGTCAACTCCACTCGTTCGGGACGGGATATAATTTGTGTTGTGTTGGCTGTAAGCTGTTGGCCTTGTTATAGTTTTAAATCAATAATTTATACTATAGCCTGGCAAAAGAATAGCTCGCATATAATATTGGTTTGGCGTTACAGTTGTAGTAATATAATGTAATAATATAATATGTAATTGTATAACATAACATAAGACTCAATTGTAAATTAACATTGTAGACGTAAGATCGCATTTGACTATTATCGATATCTCTTTGGAAATATCGATAGTAGTCAAAACGAATAGATAAATGTACACTCGATAGAAGCTTAAGAGGAAAGGGAAGAATAAAGCATTCTGAGTATAGAACTGAAGTAAAGCGGACGTGCACGGCGTTGAATTATTTAAAAAGTGAATAATAGCCTACAGTAATAATAAAAATAAGCCTACCACAATCTCAGAAGTGGGATAAGAAACCAAAAAGAACAATTTAAAGAAGATAAAAACACAAGAGACTTAGAAAGGATAAGACTAGAAGCAGATGCTCACCAAAGCAAAGTACAAATGTATAACAAACAAGTGACAGACGCAAAAAGACAGGAACCTCATATTTATAAAAACAATGACTTAGTCATGATTAAAAACTTCGACACCCATGTGGGAATTTCTAAGAAACTCATTCCAATATTTAAGGGACCATATAGAATAGCAAAAGTTTTGCGAAATGACAGCTACATGCTAGATTACTTAAAGTCGCAAAAAGTCAAGAAAAACTAAAATTTTGCGCTTGTCATTAAAACGATACAAATTCATAATTATAATAATTATGAATAACGAAAAAATAAAAGAATTCAACATTGCTCTACCATACCAGCGCTGAATTCGAACCCGGACCTCCGCGTTACGTGGTCCAACTCTTACCCACTGGACCACGCTCTTACTTCACTTCGTTGTGTTAAAATTCAATTTAACCGTTGCCTAAAAAAATTCCTAGGAAAACGCAAGACTTTCTGGACGTGCATATGTATGCGTGCACATGTACACAGAAATTGCCAAGCAGCTGCGCCTTGCCCCCACTACTGAAAATAGATTCTTGATTTGCAAGTAAACTAAATGTACGATCGTTATGAAATTTTCAGGGCTTATTCAGATCATCGAAATGTATCTACAAACCAATTTGCACGTGTGTAGTATTTGATTTACTTTGTTTTTTTGGTTTTATCAATATTGTGGGCGATTGGGGGGAGGTATCCAAAATCTGATACATTCAAATTCTTCGTATGTTATAGTTTGGGAGTTATGCTTAAAAAACCGAGTCAAAAAAGCGATAAATATCGAAATTAAGAAAACGGAAGGAGTTATCGATGTTTTTAAATAAACTTGATCTGCGTATGGAATATACGAACCGAATGAGACCAAGATCAGCTTTCTAGCTTTTGTAGTCTCTGAAATCGACGCGTTCATACAGACAGACGGACAGACAGACAGACAGACAGACAGACAGACAGACAGACAGACAGACAGACGGACAGACAGACGGACATGGCTAAATCGACTCGGCTAGTGATGCTGATCAAGAATATATACACTTTATGGGGTCGGAGATGCTTCCTTCTGCCTGTTACATACATTTGCACAAAACCATTATACCCTTTTTTACCCATTTTCAATGGGTTCAGGGTATAAAAATAAAAGTAAATAAGTGTTATTGTGAGTAAACGCCAATAAAGATTTTGAGTCAAATGTAATACTAAATTATATAGTACACATATTAAAATGTAGTAAATCAGATTTATAAAATAACAGCAGAGCTCTAATAATAAATTGCATTCTGTACATTTTGTTTATTTGCAGTCAAAACATATTTCCACCACAACAATTGGTTTATTGCATCAAATAAGTGTGATTAGATATAATTTTTGATGGTGGCACTCAAAGGAGCTTAAATTCCTCCATTGTCATTTTTTTTACCCAACACTCTTTCCATATCTTCCCTTTGCCAGTTGGTCACGTTGCACACCTAAAAGACAACCAAGAAAAGAATGAGAAATGTTATAAATTTATGATTTTTGTGCTGAGTGTACTCGTAAACTTTACCCTGCGCTCCAACATAATTTTTTATACGAAACTGCGTGAGTGCGGGGGGAGGGGGAGGCTTTGAGAAACTAATCATGACTGAGCAAACTGGTGTCATAAATTCAGTTCAAATCTTGACTGCAGCACAAATCAATAATGGAACACAACGATAACAGTAAAAAATCGTAAATCGTAGCCTACTTTTCAGCGTGTATATTTATTGCGATTCTTTTTTAGTTTTTGTGTTTGATTTCATTGAGAGCGTATAAAATAATTGTGTAATTAAATCAATGCCACTCAATTCTAATTTAGTTCCATTAGCTGCGTAATTGGGTTGATCAAGTTTTTTCTTTTTAATTTTGCCCGGTCAATGTCCGAGAGTTAAATGCCATTAATTTCGATTCTGTCAAAGTGTACTTCTAATTAGTTTGAGGCCGGAGGCAAGATGCTCTAAAGCGCCCCAAAGGCCAGTTGCCATTTGCCACTTGCCACTAACAATCTTTGCCGGGTGCAAAATTTTCCAACCAAATGAGCGCACGTTTTTTGCTGCGTTTACCTGAATAATGAGTTTTCATGTGCCGCATGCCACATGCCGCATGCCGCATGCCTCACATCACATCATATCATACCACACACACACACACACAAACACAGACGGACATGGGCAACTTCAGCTTCATCGTCGGCAATCCCGGCCTGGTTAAATGTATGCATTCTGGCTGAAACTCGTGCGACAGCCTTCAACATTTTCCTGGCTATTCGGAGGCGTCGTACCGGAAAGAAATGCCATTAAAAACGCAATAAAAATGCAAAAACAACAAAAAAAAGAATCGAAAGAAAAAAATTTTGAAATGAAAGAAAAATGAAAATAAAACGTAGAGAGTGCGCAAAAAGCGTATAGAGTAGTATATATGGGCAGTACTATGTCAAAGTGTGCATGTGTGCTAGTGTGTGTGTGTGTGTTTTAGTATGCGTGCTTAAGGTAAGGTGGAAAAATCGATATAAATGAATACGGTAACATTTGGTCGAGTCTGAAACACCCAAAAACTCGAGACAGTACAAATGGCAAACAATTTTTTCTTTTTTTTTTGTATTTTCTGGCCTACCAAAGTCCAACTTGCAAAAGTTTTCCACGCACAGCAACGCATACGAACACAAAAACAACAACCACAACACACGAGCATAACGCATACCTTCCGTTCACATTGTACCTGCCTGGCCCCAAACACGCCTCCCTCATCCACAGCCACGTCCATATCCACACCCACTCACCCATTCACCCACATTCACGCCCCCACGAACCGAGTCCCTGACAGACGCCGCGATTTTAAGCGCAGGCATACGAAAGTTGATATAAAAATAAAACAAAAATAAAAACAACATTCTGAATGTTAACGTTGAGTGTGCTCTGTAGGCAAATACTGTATAAAAAGCATCATATTTGCTGTTTCATGTTTTTGGTGGCAGAGCAACAATACTAAAATCAAATGAGTTTAATTATTTGTGTCAACATGATAACAAAGATCATGTTTCTGTTAAAAATAATAGAGATCGTACATGTTAATAATTATTCATATATTATAGAATAACAGATTATATGTTATGATCGCTAACTGAATAGTCTCATAGCAGAGATTATCTTATGATAAAAAGATTGAATGAGTGTGGAAATTTGTATAGCAACTATCTATTTATTTGTTCAGACAGATAAGTAAATAAATTTTACAATTTCGGATTTGGGTAAAAAACTTTTTTTAAATTAGTTGGATAGTGATTTCAGTTCCGAAAAATGCGGTTTATTACAGTTTGATATCTGTGTGACGACACTTTAAGCAACAGGTATTTTTGTTATATTTAATTATGATTTATTTATTAAACAAGCATAAGATTCAGAACTGTATGCCTAGTCTCTGTTAAGTACATGTACGATTAAATTTCAACAGAATTTTATGGTTTATAATTGGAATGTAAAATTTAGTTAACAGATTTCTTAAAAAAATAACAGAATCAATTTATAGTTTACAGAAAATAGCCAAAAATATTTTTTGAGTTGCCTGAACTTAGTGCGTATTAAGTTTAACATAATATTAGAATATGTTAATACATCTCTAATAGCTTCAATAGCAGATGTTAAGTCAAGTGTATGGTTTGGGTATGTTATGTGTACGTAAAGCTATGGGTTTGACAGCCGTTTGATTTCTTTTATTTTTTGTGTGTGGGTTTCTGTTGTGCGAGCGTTCTATTAAGCTATAAAGAGCACTCGAACATATACAATTTAAGCTGCTCATTAAGCACCAGCACCGCTTTTATTGTAGGGTATATCAAAAGCAACGGCACCAGCAACAACAACTAGCCGTGTAGCAATCAAGAAAGATTTCATGCTGTGGCTGCAATTTTTGCCCCAGTAAGTATGCTACATATTTTTTGAGCACGGGTTAAGTGGCACGCATGAGTGTGTGTACCAAATACACACATACGCACACACACACACACACACACATATGTAGAGCATACATATAGCCGAGTGGGTATGTTTGGGTCTGTGACCCGGCTTAACAGAATTTGCACGCGTTTTCCTTTTTCTTTATATGCTTGTTTTTTCTCTTATTTTTTTGTTCATTTTCCCAACGTAGACATTTGACATTTCAATTTCAATTGTCCACCCCAAAACTGACAAAAGTTCGAAGTTTGGATAAAAACGTAAGGCGACTAATTTACTTTTTCTTTTATTTGCTTATTTATTTATTTCTTTTTTGCTTTTTTTCTGTATTTGTTGGCTTGTACCATTGTTTCTGCTGTCTCTATACATTTAGTCAAATTGTCGTATTGATTTCTAATTACAAGCATTTACCTCAAGGCACTTGGCTTTAGGTAGGGCCACGATACGTTTTGGCCATAGGGATCGTCTAGGTGTATGCCTAGGTGTATGTTGGTGTATATATAGGAGTGGCTCAGTCAGCCAAATAGAAACAAATTAGAGGGGCCTGGGCACAGTGTCTACTATTAGTATTTGTTGTGGTGGCGTTGCCATGACGGTGTTTATTGATTTTACTGCCAACTGGCAACAGGCGCAGGGGGGCAAGTGCTATGTGGCAAGTGGCATGTGGCAAGAGCCATCAGCCAACAGCCATGAATCATGTTTGTCTGTGTGTGTGTGTGTGTGTGTGCGGACCGTGTGCTGTTGCGTGTTTAGCAATTTGTGGTTATATTATAATGACCACTTGATTTGCCTGCGCCTGTGCCTCCCACTCTACCTCTCTCTCTCTCGCTTTCTCACTTACTCTTACTTAATTGCTTGCCTGTGCTTCGTTTCATACCAACAGGGAACAACCGCAGTCGCAGTGGCAACGCCGAGACGCATGTACGCTCCATGCTCAACGCTGGCTGGTGGCCGAAGTCGTCTAAAAACGGCCAACGATCGTGTAAACTGAACGCATACTTAATAATTGTGCCAGCAGGCAGCCAACAAGAACAACAGCAACAACAACGCAGGACAACATTAACTGGAACGCAAAAATGACCACTTCAAAGCAACAACAACAACAGCAACACCAACAACTGCAGCTGGAACATCAAAAAACTGGCAACGTTTGGTTGTTGTTCCTATTGCTGCTGCTGCCGCTGTCATTGCTGGGAGATCAACAGCATTGGGGTGCCAATGCCAGCAGCATTGTTGAGCCCGAGGAGGCGGCCTTTCAAGGTGCGTATGAAATTTAGGCACCCCCCAACCCCCTTCCCCATTTAACTGTTTAACACTGCGACCAATCCAGCGAACTGAGTGCATATCAGTTAATGAAGAGATGCTGCTGGCTGTCTGTCTGTCTGTCAGTCTCGCTTGGCTTTGACATTAATGAGCGACTTAATTATGAGCTGCACACACACACACACTGGCATGTCAGTTCTATGTGCGTGTGTGTGCAAATCAACGTTGTTATTCAATGTTTTTGTCAAATTTTCGAGCTTTTGGACAATACGTGTCCTCGTGCCTTTTGCAATACCCTGTTATCATTGAAAATGATTAAAAGAGAGAGTTTATTCACTATGAAAAAAATGAAGCACTTAAAACAAATCTACTTTGTTCTTTATTACTTACTGTATTTAAGTAATAATGAATTTTTTGTATAAATACGAATTTGAATATATTTAATTTAATATATTTAAAATTTAAGGAAACTCTCAGCAAAAAGTGTTTATAAAGGATTCAAATAAATATACAACTTATTCTCTTTTTAAACAATATTTTCGTGTACAAAAATGCATTAAAAAAATAACTAAAAGCTAAATGAAAAAATTTTAAATTTAATCCAGACCCGTTATTGATAATCAAATAGTTTAATAACGGATAATTCAAAAGTCTACTTTGTGCGGAATGCGAATAAAAAAAAATGATGCAATAAAATGTATTAAATATATTTATAAAATATTCATAATCAAAGACAACAATTGCAACTTTTTACCGAGTGTTATTTCAAATATTCAATTCAAAATTATTATTCAAAGTAATACGAGAATTGGCTGCACTTTGATGCATTTCAAGTTGATTTATTTATGTTATTTATTTTTTGTTATTCCCATTTTTGTATTATTTTTTTCACAACATATTGGGTATCTTGAAGTCTGACACTGACGAGTGGAGCTGTAGCTGCAGCTGTCTGTCCTCTCGGTCGGCTTATCTCTCTGGCTTGTCAATGGTTGTGTTGATGTGTGCTGCTGACACTTCGATTTCAATTGCATGCACTATGCGATTTTTCAATTTCAATTTGAATACGCAATGGCATACGACAAGTTGTACACTGTACACCCATCAACTCCAACAGCCGAGACGAATAGACAGACTGTCAGAGAAAGAGAGAGAGAGGGAGAAAGGTGGTAAAGCACGTTGGCACCCAGCTATTCATATGTGAAGTGTATAGGATATAGATGTGTGTGTGTGCGTGTGTGCACACATGCAAATGTGTTGAGCGTCCAGTGCACTTTAATCGCCACCACACAGTTGCTTAATCAACGACCAATCACACACACCCATATATGGGCCTGTGTGTGTGTGTGTGTGAATTGATGGCTCTTTAAGAGTGCTGTTGCGTGCTCTATTTAATAGAATGAAGCTAAACGTTGTTGTTGCCTGAATGACGTAAGCCTTCGACAAAATTCAAGTACTCGGTACTCGTTGTACAGTACTCGCTACTCATTGGAATCGTTAAAGTTGAGATACGGTACTTGTTATAGGTACCTTGATCGATACTCACTATGTGTTATATATCTTCTCTACTGGGTCAATAAATTAAAATGTAACTACTGTGCATATAAATAGTTAAACTTAGCTGGCGACTTGTTAGACTTTACTCGCTACTTTTTGTAGTCCCTTTTTTGTTAGCTGCTTGTAGGTAACAGATGTGGCTATTATTAGGAACGCTTTGAATTAAATAATCCTTATAAAAGCACTTTAATAAACTCTTTAATTTCAGTAAGTACTCGTTGTAGCAAATTTGCTACTCGTTATAAATAACTTCCCATTTTACTCGGTACTTTATCAAGGACGAAATCTTTGGGGAGGACTAGAAGCTATATGCATACAATTTTGGTGTGTCTAGTTTTAAAATTTTGGAAATATTTACCTTTTATCCATTTGTGATCATACTTTTCTCAGTACTCGTTTCACACGTTACTTGAACCACCTGAATTCGAATATATAACCAAATTTGTTGTATGTTATTCATTATACTTTACATGCGTAATGCGTTAAGGACGGCTTATATGAGCCAACATGAAGTCTGGCTGTATCCAGAGTGACGTAATCGTTTTAGCAAAAATCGCGCACTCATTGCGTACTCGTTACAGTTGACTCGCTACTCGTTAAACTTGAGCAAAGCCTAATGCGACTCTTAGACTTACTTAAAAGTTGGCATAATTTGCTTCGTGGCTTTTGATGTCAAGGGAGTTGTTGCTGTTGTTGTCGATGGGCAAATATCAAAGCGTAAGAAACGCAACACAACAAAAAGCTTGGCGCTGCCTTCCGCTGTTCTCTACTGTGCTTTGGTTTGCTTTGCTCTGCTTTACTTCACTTCGATTGGCTTGGCCAAAATGCCATTTGCATTTGCAAGGAGAAGGGGTTGGGTTCAGTTGGGAGCTTTTCTGCTGTGCTGAGTAAAATTCCATTGCATACTTTTGAGCTTAAGCATTTGCATTGAAATTGGGGCCTAGATCTATATTGCAAATGGATGCATATACATATATATATATATATACAAGAAAAACCCCATCTGCATTTGTGAAGCAACTCAACAAATTGTGGCTAAAATTCAACATTGGCCCATTGCCAAACTGGCAAATGTGCGTGTGTGCGTGTCTGTTGTCTGTTGGCTGTTTGCCGTTGGCTCAAATGTTTGAAATGTGGCCAATGCCAGCTGTAAATTACCAACATGACTCTACCTCAAAGTCAGCAAAGCTCATTAGAATTTATTGCGGACACGTCGGTCACACCCAGCCGACCCGGAACTGGAACTGGGCAACATTGGCCACCAGCACGCACAAAGCACCCAAAATTATTAACTCAACTCGAAATTTAAATGGACACAGAGCACACTTAAACTGGGCTTTTATGCGCTTGCAAAGGGTATTCGAAATTTGTCACGAATTGTGTAATGCATAAAAGAAGACACCCGAGAGTTCATTCTCGATCGGTATCAACAAGTGAGTCTGTCTTTATATATTCATGATACCCAATTAATTGGATTCTTGCAAATGAAAGTCAATCCAGACAGATATTACTACTTTATTCTGCAGCTAGTATATGAACTATTGGGCAAACAAAAGCATTTTTGTATAAGCAACTTTTTGTTTTTGCAGATAGCTAAATTCAGTTTTACTCTACTCCCAATAAAACAACGAAATATTAATAAAATCAGATAACTATATATTAAAACTTCTATATAAACTTCTAATACAATATTATAAAATCTATTATAAACATTATACACTTTTAAAAAAATATCGTTTAACAAACTAAAGCTATATTATTTAAAAATTAAATCATAAATTTCTTTGTAATCTTGTTTTACAAGAGTATCTAAAATCCGTCAAACAAAAACTAACAATGCCTGCTTTTTATTGCTTTACACAGGACACTGCGGCCACACGAGTCCCTGCGAGCAGCTGTGCTATGAGATCCACGATGGGATGTACGAGTGCGATTGCATCGAGGGATACGAGCTGAACAAGAACGGTTACAGCTGTCAAGGTGCGTGATTACGAGTGGATAACTGAATGAGTGAATGAGTGGATTAGTGAATGAGTGAATGTGTGCACGAGTGCCTAATATTCGTTTCGTTTGATTTAATTTCTCTGTTCGCTTTGCAGTCATAAATACGACAAGCGGCGGCGATTCACATGGCAAATCGGACGAGGATGTGCTCTATCAGAAGGGCGCCTCCTTCAGCGCCAAGTTGGCCGACACGGCCAAGGTGCGGTATGCGGCGACCGCCACAGCCGAAGCGGAACGGGAAGGCCGCGAACCAGATGCGGCGGAAGCGGATGCTGAGGCTGTTGGTAATGCGGATGCTGAAGCGGAAGCGGATGCCGACAGCAATAGTGAATATGATTACAACGATGGCAATTTGGGTGGCATGCGGCAGCAGAAAGTCAATTCGAACGATTATTACATATCAGCCGAGAGCATTAGCTTCAACGAGAACCAAGAGCTGGATGCGGCCGACTTTAAGGTGGCAACCACGGCCAGCGCCAGGACAGCGGCTAGCACCACAACCAGCAGCACCGCCAGCAGCAGCAGCAGCACCACCCCAACAGTAACAACAACCACTGAGCGGGCGAGCACAACGAACGGAGCGGCTCAGCGAAATGTTGTGGAATATGGGGACGGGGATGTGGATGGGGATGTGGACGAGTATTATAGCTATAAATCGGACATGTCCATCTATGACGATGTCAATAATAATCAATTAAACTTAAGACGCAACAGCAATTCGCAAACATATCAACAGAATAGCAACAACGACAACAGCAATTACAACTATAATAACAACAACAACAACAACTACAAGGTCGCAATGCATATCAATAAAAATGCTGCCATTAGCAACATATCAGATAAGACAACAACAGCAACAACAACAACAACAACAACTCCGGAAACTGTCAGCAGCAGGTAATAAAATATTTAAATTATTACATAATCAAATTTTATACATATATTATATTTCACATTAAAAAATATGAAAGAAGAAGAACCCAATTCCCCTGGCTGCAATAGCAAGGTTATACTGGGAATTCTGGTTAATGTTATTTAATACAATTTTTTTCTTTTTTGCTACCAGCGGGATAAATCATGAACCCTAATTAAAATTGTTATTTAATTTCCATGGAAATCGTTTTTATAATGAATGTGCTGGCCATATTATTTTCACAACAGTGTAGACTACATTTTGCAGAGGGTATTATAATTTTGCTACGAAATGGTTAATGTTCTATATAATAACATTATTTTGATATAGCAGCTGAAGTAGCTATATATATAGCCTGCAAGCTTAATGTCTGCCAGGGTATTTTGTCTTCGGCACATGAAGGGAACGCTTCTTTCTTGTTAATTAAAAAATACGATACATTTGAGCGAATTCCTATTACGTCTGTCTTTTGGTTTAGACAACATCAAATTAATTTTTTCGCTATTGCTTTTTTTTGATTTTCTTATTTACATTTATTTTTTATTTTGTTCTGCTTTTTAAGATACTTAATTCTCATTAATACTTTTTAAAAGTAAAAATTTGTCAGGAGACAAATAAATACTGTCAATCGAAAATACATAATTCAATTTAAATTTGAATATGGTAAAAAGATTTAAAAATATGTTGATTAAAAAAATACAACAATTTTGTATCCTATGTTAACTTAAAGGATATGTTTCTGCTCTATGGAAAATACTTGACTTTTCCAGATAAAAAAATAGTTTGGTTATCAGTTTATTAAATTTTTGATAATGATTGTTTTACGTATGAGATACAGTTATAAATTATGGCATACGCCTTAGATGACAATATGTCCTTATAAACTAGCTTGGGTTTCGAAGCCTTTATGCCTGGGAGCACTTGAACAACTCAAGTGACATTGGTTTATTATATGCAAAATCTACCAAATTGCTTAAACACCGAATTTTCGCTTAATCTCTGCTCTTCTCTTTAGCAGCACACTTTGCAATTTGGATTGCGGCGCGGAGGGCATTTGCGCTCTGGAGGCAACCGCGTCCGCTGCTCGCTGTTTGTGCCCCTTTGGCAAAGCGGGCGATGGTTGTCTGGAAGGTAAGTGTCTTCTCACGTGTGTGTGTGTGCGTGTGTGTGTGTGGGTCTGGCATTTAATGGCCCAGTTAGCTGCCGTATTTATAGTTGGTTAATGGCTAATCTTTTCGCACAGATATCAGGGCGCACGTGCCTCGCTTTGCCAAACGCTCCTGGCTGGCGTTTGCGGCGCTGCATGGCGCCTATAAGCATGTCCAGCTGCGTCTGGAATTCCGTCCAGAATCCTTCGATGGCATCATATTGCTGAGCGGGGAACGTGATGATCTAACCGGTGATTTTATGGCCCTGCTGCTTAACAAGGGCTTTGTCGAGTTCTGGTTCGATTGCGGCTCCGGCGTGGGCAGCGTTCGCTCCAGGGAGACTATCATGCTAAACGAATGGAACTCGGTGATTATCTATCGCCATCGTTGGGATGCCTGGCTGGTGCTCAATCACGGCACCAAAGTCCAAGGCAGATCCAATGTAAGTCAAATATTTAAGATTCCAAAGTTGTAGTTTTTATATATATATATTATTATATATCTTTTTTTTTTTGAATACTTTGTTTATTTCAGGGCCTGTTTTCTCGCATTACGTTCCGCGAACCGGTTTTCCTTGGCGGCATCGGCAACATAACTGGATTGGCCAAGCGACTGCCTTTGGCTGAGGGCTTTGCCGGCTGCATTCGACGCTTTGTGGCCAACGAGCACGATTACAAGTTCACGGAGCATCCCCTGGGCGATGTGATCAATGGATTTGATATACGTAAGTTGCTAGTATATAAATATACATATATATATTTTTTTTTTACCCGATTGAAACGAAGCTAGGAATTAGTTAACTACATATATATAGATTTATAACAACGACCGTTGCTCTTTCAGAGGACTGCTCGACGGACAAGTGCGTGCGTTATCCTTGCCAGCATGGCGGCAAGTGTTTGCCCTCGGATCAGGGCGCCGTTTGCCTCTGCCCGATTGGCTTTGTGGGTGATTTATGCGAGATACGCATGGATCTGCAGGTGAGCACCCAAAAGAGTTTATTAGTTTTCCAATCTTTTTATATATATATTTGACAGGTACCCGCCTTTAATGGCTCCTCGTTTCTGCGCTATGCGCCGCTGGGCGACAGCGCATTGATCTGGCTGGAGCTGAAGGTTATACTGAAGCCGGAGCAGGCGGATGGTCTAATACTCTACTCCGGCCCGGAGCAACGTGGCGATTTTATAGCCTTGTATTTGCACGACGGCTTTGTGGAGTTTGCTTTTGACTTGGGCAGCGGACCCGCGCTGGTGCGGTAAGTGCACTTTAACAATAATACGGTAGTTGACAAACCCGGACTCATGCTCTTAACTTCCAACTGGCAATCAGCAGCAGTGAGCACTCGCTGAGTTTGGGACAATGGCACACCATCAAGATCTCAAGGACTGCCCGCCTGGCTGTGCTCAAGGTGAGTCCTAGAAACTAGCTTTGAACTTGAGCTGCCATCTTTTTTTTCTTGTCCGCCACAGATCGATCAACATCAGGAGGTCATGACCATATCTTCGAACGGCTTTTGGCATCTGTCGCTGGGGCAGAATCTGTTTGTGGGCGGCGTCAATCATGTCGACCGCCTGCCGCTGGATCTCAAGTACAAGTCCTTCTTTGTCGGCTGCATTCAACGCGTGAGTACAAAAACTTGAGCTCGCTCTCGCTTTTGTGGTGCTGTCAATAACCAGACCAATTTGCCACCTTTAGATTGACATCAATGGCCATTCGCTGGGCATTGTTGCGGAGGCGTTGGGCGGCAGCAACATTGGCAACTGCCCGCACGCCTGTGTCGCCCGTCCGTGCGGCCCGCTGGCCGAGTGCGTGCCGCAAATGGAGAGCTACGAGTGCCGTTGCAGCATCTACAACGAGCGCTGCAACAAGGCAGCTGAAGTGCCGCCCGAACAACTGCCGGAGCTCAAGCTGCACAAGCCGCACCACAATGCCCAGCCACTTGAGGCCAAACAATACAAAGGAGTTGAGTTGACGGCGACGGCCACGACGACATTGTCTAAAAAATTGTGGGCACACAAGAAGCATGGCACAAAGCGCAAGAATTTGCATAAGCACAAGGCAACACCTGCTGCCAGGACCAGCACCACCACCACCACTACAACAACAACGACTACAGCCAAGCCCCATACGGCGCCGAGCAATGAGGAAATCGAAGATGATATCATTTTCCGGTTTGTGCACGAGAATGCCGCACAAGCAGCCAGCACAAGTGCAAACGTAGAGAAGATGACACCACTCCACGGCAAGCAGCATGTTAGCAAGCATGAGCACCACCAGAAGCCCAACGCCTTCCAGCACAAACTTAGCCGACTGCCCACCCACTATGAAAGTTTCCAGACAAATCCGGACAGCGATATACTCACATTTGATGATAACAATGAATGGGTGGCCAGCCTGCAGCAGCAGGAGTATGCGGATGCCATGGCAACCAGTCAAGTGGGCAATCTGAATGCCGATGGGAATGTGGACGGGAATGCGGATTCAAATGTGGATGCGGATGCGGATGCGAGCGGTTTTGTTTTCGACGAATCGCTTTTTGATGACACTGACGGCGCTGAGGACTATCAGCGTAAGCAGCTGGCCCAGGACATGAAGCGCATTATGTCCAATACACACACACGCACACGCACACATGCACATAAGCAGGAAGAGGAGCAACAGCAGCAGCAGCAGCTGAAACAGATCCAACCAGCAGCGCCCGTTGCCAGCGAGATGCAGTACAGCGAAGACTACAGCGACGATGAGCTGCTAACGCCCGTGCTCAAATCTGACCCGCCAGCGGCGGTGGCTCCCAGTACACCACAGACCCACACCGATTGGAGTCTGTTAAAGAAGTTCGATCTGTCCGCGGAGCATCAGTCGCAGGTGCAGAGCGTACGCAAGAATTTCGGCGCGTGTTTTGCCGGCACCGATAGCTATTTCCACTACAACGACGCGGACACCATGAGTCAGGTCATCAGCTACAACATTGACCTTAATCTGCGCATCAAGACGCACTCGGAGAACGGCGTTATTCTATGGACGGGGCGACAGGGCACAACGGAGCAGCACGATGATTACTTGTCGTTAGGCATTGAACATGGGTAAGGAAGGGATTACCTTTAATACATATAATAAATTTTAAAATATATACATAAAGAAAATGTATTTAATTATGCTTTTACTATATTATATATTATTACCCACAGTTATTTGCACTTCCGTTACGATTTGGGCGCTGGAGAGTTGGACATACATTTTAATGGCACCAAAGTCAGCGATGGACTCTGGCATCGTGTTCGGGCTATAAGGTAAGCGAAACCCTGTCTGATTTAGCAACAGTATTAAATATAGCTTATAATATATGTAAAACAATGCCAAAGGCATCTTGAATCGCATTTTACTTTCTTGGTATACATTAATAACCGACCGAAAACTATCTGAATGCTTTCTACCTTAATAATATTATGCATAGTTCCGTCTAGGCACTGCCTGATGTCAAATTTGCGAAAGTTGAGAAAATTTGGACATGTAAAGCTCTCTGACCCATGGTCCTATATTTGAAACACCCATAAAATTGTCAAAACTGAACCGATTTTCATGTTTGAAGGCATTCTGGTCATGATTTTTCATTTAAATTGATTCTATAAAATCGATGTTTTTCGAAAAAAATTTTTTGTATTTTTTGCTACCCCCCCTTATGTATTTTCGAAAAAATTTTTTTCAAAATTTAAAATTGCGATTTGCGTTTTTAATCGATTTTACTGGCCATAAAAAGTATAAAAAACATCATTTAAAACGATTCTGAGGGGGTCAAATTTTTGCAAAAATCATGTCAAAATTGAGAAAATTTTGGACATGTAAAGCTCTCTGACCCATTGGTCCTATATTTGAAACACCCATAAAATTGTCAAAACTGAACCGATTTTCATGTTTGAAGGCATTCTGGTCATGATTTTTCATTTAAATTGATTCTACATCAAAAATCGATGCTTTTTCGAAAAAAAATTTTTTTTTATTTTTTTGAAAAAAAGCATGTACCCCCCCCCTTATGTATTTTCGAAAAAAAATTTTTTTCAAAATTTAAAATTGCGAGTTTGCGTTTTTAATCGATTTTACTGGCCATAAAAAGCATCATTAAAAGATTCTGAGGGGGTCAAATTTTTTGTCAAAAATCATGTCAAAATTGAAAAATTTGGACATGTAAAGCTCTCTGACCCATAGTTCCTATATTTGAAACACCCATAAAATTGTCAAAACTGAACCGATTTTCATGTTTGAAGGCATTCTGGTCATGATTTTTCATTTAAATTGATTCTACATCAAAAAGCGATGTGTTTTCGAAAAAAATTTTTTTGTATTTTTTTGAAAAAAAGCATGTACCCCCCCTTATGTATTTTCGAAAAAATTTTTTTTCAAAATTTAAAATTGCGAGTTTGCGTTTTTAATCGATTTTACTGGCCATAAAAAGTATAAAAAACATCATTTAAAACGATTCTGAGGGGGTCAAATTTTTGGTCAAAAATCATGTCAAAATTGAGAAAATTTTGGACATGTAAAGCTCTCTGACCCATTGGTCCTATATTTGAAACACCCATAAAATTGTCAAAACTGAACCGATTTTCATGTTTGAAGGCATTCTGGTCATGATTTTTCATTTAAATTGATTCTACATCAAAAATCGATGCTTTTCAAAAAAAATGATTTTTGAAAAAAGCATGTATGTATTTCGAAAAATTTTTTCAAAATTTAAAATTGCGAGTTTGCGTTTTTAATCGATTTTACTGGCCATAAAAGAATAAAAAACATCATTTAAAACGATTCTGAGGGGTCAAATTTTTTGTCAAAAATCATGTCAAAATTGAGAAAAATTTGGACATGTAAAGCTCTCTGACCCATAGTTCCTATATTTGAAACACCCATAAAATTGTCAAAACTGAACCGATTTTCATGTTTGAAGGCATTCTGGTCATGATTTTTCATTTAAATTGATTCTACATCAAATAGCGATGTTTTTTCGAAAAAATTTTGTTTTGTATTTTTTTGAAAAAAGCATGTCCTATGTATTTTCGAAAAATTTTTTTTTCAAAATTTAAAATTGCGATTTGCGTTTTTAATCGATTTTCTGGCCATAAGAATAAAAAACATCATTTAAAACGATTCTGAGGTCAAATTTTGTCAAAAATCATGTCAAAAATTTGGACATGTAAAGCTCTGCATAGTTCCTATATTTGAAACACCCATAAAATTGTCAAAACTGAACCGATTTTCATGTTTGAAGGCATTCTGGTCATGATTTTTCATTTAAATTGATTCTACATCAAAAATCGATGCGTTTTCGAAAAAAAATTTTTTTTGTATTTTTTGAAAAAGCATGTACCCCCTTATGTATTTTCAAAAAATTTTTTTTCAAAATTTAAAATTGCGAGTTTGCGTTTTTAATCGATTTTACTGGCCATAAAAAGAATAAAAAACATCATTTAAAACGATTCTGGGGGTCAAATTTTTTGTCAAAAATCATGTCAAAATTGAGAAAATTTTGGACATGTAAAGCTCTCTGACCCATAGTTCCTATATTTGAAACACCCATAAAATTGTCAAAACTGAACCGATTTTCATGTTTGAAGGCATTCTGGTCATGATTTTTCATTTAAATTGATTCTACATCAAAAAGCGATGTTTTTTCGAAAAAAATTTGTTTTGTATTTTTTGAAAAAATGCATTATTTTCGAAAAATTTTGCAAAATTTAAAATTGCGAGTTTGCGTTTTTAATCGATTTTACTGGCCATAAAAAGTATAAAAAACATCATTTAAAACGATTCTGAGGGGGTCAAATTTTTTGTCAAAAATCATGTCAAAATTGAGAAAATTTTGGACATGTAAAGCTCTCTGACCCATAGGTCCTATATTTGAAACACCCATAAAATTGTCAAAACTGAACCGATTTTCATGTTTGAAGGCATTCTGGTCATGATTTTTCATTTAAGTTGATTCTACATCAAAAATCGATGCGTTTTCGAAAAAAATTTTTTTTGTATTTTTTTGAAAAAAAGCATGTACCCCCCCCCTTATGTATTTTCGAAAAAATTTTGTTTTTTCAATATTTAAAATTGCGAGTTTGCGTTTTTAATCGATTTTACTGGCCATAAAAGTATAAAAAACATCATTTAAAACGATTCTGAGGGGTCAAATTTAAAATCATGTCAAAATTGAAAATTTTGGACATGTAAAGCTCTCTGACCCATTGGTCCTATATTTGAAACACCCATAAAATTGTCAAAACTGAACCGATTTTCATGTTTGAAGGCATTCTGGTCATGATTTTTCATTTAAATTGATTCTACATCAAAAATCGATGCGTTTTCGAAAAAAATTTTTTTTGTATTTTTTTGAAAAAAAGCATGTACCCCCCCCTTATGTATTTTCGAAAAAATTTTGTTTTTTCAATATTTAAAATTGCGAGTTTGCGTTTTTAATCGATTTTACTGGCCATAAAAAGTATAAAAAACATCATTTAAAACGATTCTGAGGGGGTCAAATTTTTGGTCAAAAATCATGTCAAAATTGAGAAAATTTTGGACATGTAAAGCTCTCTGACCCATTGGTCCTATATTTGAAACACCCATAAAATTGTCAAAACTGAACCGATTTTCATGTTTGAAGGCATTCTGGTCATGATTTTTCATTTAAATTGATTCTACATCAAAAATCGATGCGTTTTCGAAAAAAATTTTTTTTTGTATTTTTTTGAAAAAAAGCATGTACCCCCCCCCTTATGTATTTTCGAAAAAATTTTGTTTTTTCAATATTTAAAATTGCGAGTTTGCGTTTTTAATCGATTTTACTGGCCATAAAAAGTATAAAAAACATCATTTAAAACGATTCTGAGGGGGTCAAATTTTTGGTCAAAAATCATGTCAAAATTGAGAAAATTTTGGACATGTAAAGCTCTCTGACCCATAGGTCCTATATTTGAAACACCCATAAAATTGTCAAAACTGAACCGATTTTCATGTTTGAAGGCATTCTGGTCATGATTTTTCATTTAAATTGATTCTACTTTTAAAATCCATGTATTTTTGAAAAAATGTATTCCTGAAACTTTTTTGAAATAAGCATAAAGATCCCTCCCAACTCTACAACCATATTTGTTCAACCTTGCAGAAACTCCCAGGAGGGCTATCTGGAGGTGGATGGGCGCAAAACAATGACACTGCGTGCGCCGGGCAAACTGCGGCAGTTGAATACCGATACCGGACTCTATGTTGGTGGGTGGCTCAATTAAGTTAATTAAATGCTGTGTTTTAAACTAATATTTATGTATTTATTTAACTATCCTTTTAGGTGGCATGCCCGATGTGGCATATTTTACGCATCAGCGCTATTTTAGCGGCATTATCGGCTGCATATCGGAGATCGTTTTGGCTGGCGAGAAATTGAACTTTGACCCGAATACGTTGGGTACGGCGCATAATGTGGAGACAGGCCTACTATGAAACGCTGCACTAACATAAGCCTCAAGACTTTTGATATATCAAATAGTTTAAATGTTATTATTTAATTAACGAAATGTTTACAAAATGTCTGTTTAGTTTGTGTTTGTACAAAGACGCTTTTAAAATCAACTGAGAGGAAGAGAGAAAGAGCAAGAAACGAGATCTAGTTGGGGGAATTTTTTTAACGCCAAGAGAGATGAGGAGAAACTAAAGTAAATATAGTAAACCATACTACATATGATATAGTGCATACAAAACATATTGATTATATACAAAATGCATACATAGATATATATATTTAATGAAACGAAAAACAAAAACAAAAAAACAAAAACCCCAAAAAGGCATGCTTCATATAGCCTGTGACTGTCAATACTTCAGAATGGAATAGTTGATATATAACTTTAGCGAAAGATTTATAAAATGTATGAAAACTATGCGTAACAAAACAAAAACACGTCTATTAAAAAAAACCATATTGTATGTAGAAAATGAAAAACAAAACTATGATAAACAAAAAGAAAGAGTATGCACATGTTTTATGTCCATTTTGAACGCTTTGTATTAAGTGAACGTTACGCTTTGTGTGCAGTGCTGCCACCTTTTTGTAAGACACACACACACATACACATACACTAATACACAGAACTATACACTTTCTTATACACCTGCATATTGGCAATACTTTCGTTTTTCGCATTGCTGTACCTTGAAAACTAACTATAACTGTACATTCTGTACTTATTGACACTTCTTGGAAGTTCTAAAACTGTATTGAACAAAAAGTAACAACACAAAAATACAAAAGTTTATTGAGCGAAAACGAAGAGGAAGAAACGTAAATATACTTATTAAATGGTAAGTTAATAAATGTGTAGCGTGTATTAGCTTGTAAGTTGGCACACACACACACACACACACACACACACACACACACACACACACACACACACAAGCCTGCCTATGTAAACTTTTATATTAACTAAAATACACCAAAGAAACCGAAACGAAAAACAAATACGTAAGCTCTATACACACACACATACACACACACAACACGCGCTGAACCAGAATTGAAATATGTGAGCGATTTTTAACAATTTATACTACAATACAGCAAACAACAACAACAACTAGCTAAAAACAAAACAACAACAAAAACATAAGCAATTTAACAATCCCATAGCAAAATTTTTAAAAGCTAAACGAAAAGAAAGTATGATTAAATAAAACAACCAACTTAGCCTGTTTAAACAAAATGCAAAACAAAAACATAAGGAAAATGAAAACAAAAAAAGAATAAAAATCAAATACACAATGTTTGTATTCGTCTTATGAGTATGATTTTGTATCTTAATGATGACAGCTACGTACGTAGATATATATATATATAGAAATATATAAAAACAACAAAGTACATATGCGTATATATGTGTGTATATACAAATATATATGTGCAAATATAGTAAAAGAAATCAACAACAACCGTAAAATGAATAAAGAAATCACAACCACCAATCAATGTAAAACTAAATTAAACGACATTCAATGTAGCTTATTTATAATATGCGTGAACGATGAAGCATTGAGATATTTAATTTCGTACATTGGTTTGCAGAAAATAAAATAAAAAAAGAAAAACGATTCTTAAAACATGTCGTATAATTTTTACAGTAAATCAAATGCAGAGCAAGTTGGCGCGCAGTATGCTTACAGTGCTGTTAAACATAAAGATGGGCAAGCAAGTTGGCAGCACTTTTTAACATTGCATTGCCACGATTAACAGGTTTCGTGTTGATTCACTGTGACTCAGCAGTTTCGCCATGTCACTGCTTACGTGTTACTTTAACGCTAACCGTTACTCGATACTGAATACGATTACTTGTCGACTCGTTTAGAACGAGTTGCCAGCACTGTTGTGACAACAACACATAACTCGCAATAATGGTAAGTGTGTTTTATGTTGATACAATTTGATTGTTTAATTGTTGTTTTTCAATAATATATCAAAGCACTTGACAGCAGCAACCGATTGAATTGCTGCGCAGGTGTCACTAGCCACAGAGGACACCGCAAGAAACAACAACAGCTGCCCAAACAGCAATTTGAAGGCGCATCGCTTCTTATTATTATTTTTTTGTTGGGGGGTGGGCGCGCAGCTGACTACGTTGCGGAAGACGGTCGCGGAAGTGTTTTTCACAGCTTAAAAACTTGATTGGAATATTACCTTGGAGCCGCCGATCAAGTGGAGCCATGGCCGATGCTGGTAATTTGCCCGAAAATGCGGCCGAAATAGCTGTCGCCAATGCAATCAATAACCTGAACGGGCGCAATCGTGTGCTAGCAGGTGGATTGGGGGGTGGTGTTGGGCAGGTAAGACACACATACAAGTGCATATGAACAGACATTAATGCTTATCTTTACCACTGTGTAGAACAACATGATGAACATGAGGGATCGTCTGTTTCATGCCATTTACTTTCGGGTAGCTGCCACATATGCGGAGCTCGTGCCACGGCAAGAAAAACAACTTTTATAATCATTTATTATAAATACTAATTGCAATTAATTGTTGCAGCAAGGTGCAGCTGGCCATTGAGTACTTGCTGCTGATCAAGGCTTTGGTATTCTTCCTTACCTTAGTCTATGTGCACACGGCTTTCATCAAGAATCCCTGCACTTGCCTCCAGGATCTGCAGAATTGGCCACGCGACGGCGTTATCCGAGTAGAAATCATACCGTATCTGGCCGAGAAACGCGCGATTTGGCAACGCATTAAAACCGATCAGGAGGTGGTGCTGTCGCTCAAGCATACTTAGTAGGAATCTGGCATTTGTTCAATCAGTTTCTTGATATTAATATTCAATAACATTGTCGCACCTGCAGCTATTATGGCATAGGCCCGCAAACACTGGACAATCACTACAGGCTAAAACGCTACGAGACGATATTACGCAAACTGGGTTTGCCTGTGCGACCCAACTTTGCGTATGGCAATGAAACGTTATATTATTATTTCGATGCGGTCAATATACTGGATAACTATGATCATCCCAGCGCTATACCGTTAAAGGGTTTCGAAGATGATGGTGAATAAATTAATTATACCTCTACTTGTTACTGTAACTGCTTTGTCTTGCAGATGAACAATACATTGTTGAGTATTCACTGGAATATGGACACCTACGCTTGTCTTCTACCACACGCAAACGCCTGAATATTCCCGTGCTAACGGTGCAACTGGATCCCAATACGAATGATTGTTTCGGTGATCGATTAACGCGTTACCTGCTCAAACGTTTGCTGGGGTAATGCCAAAAGGAATCTAGTTAGAAATCGAATGTTTAAATGTTTGCTTTTTAAAATGCAGCTATGATGATTTGTTAATGGCCTCGGTGCGCGTCATCGCCGAGAAGGAGGACAACAAGGGATATCTGCGCAATGTTATCACTGGCGAACATTATCGTTTCGTTTCCATGTGGTGGGCTGCCTGGAGCAGCTATCCAACTGCTTTCTGTGTCATGGTGCTGTTTGTAAGTTTCGAAAATTGTTAATAATGTTTATTTGTTTTATTAATTATTTGTAATTACCTGCAGACATTTTCGGTGTCCATGCTGCTGCGCTATTCGCATCATCAAATCTTTGTGTTTATAGGTAATTTTCCAGCAGCTTATCATGTAAAACTATTATTATTTAATTGACTTTTATTTAATAGTGGATCTGCTGCAAATGCTCGAGTATAATGTATCGGCACGTTTTCCCATTGCGCCCCTTTTGACGGTCATATTGGCGCTCGTAGGTGTGCATAAAAGTTCAATTTTCACTTTTGATCAGCTTTTTTTAATGAATTTTTTTGCTCTTTAATTTTCACAGGCATGGAGGCCATTATGTCGGAGTTCTTTAATGATACTACCACGGCTTTCTATATAATATTGATGGTCTGGATCGCGGATCAATTTGATGCCATCTGCTGTCACACGAGCATCACGAAACGACATTGGCTCAGGTGCGTAATTTCAAGTAAAACATTTGGCAACCTGTTTGCAGCAATTCATTCATTGTTGCTGCTATTGTTGTTGTTGTTGTTGTTGGGCAATCGTCTGTGCTGAGAATAAATGACAAACTCAATTACATTAAGTTGAAGCAGGCGTCGCAATCCTTTTGCTGTCCGGCACCAAGTCCAGTCCGGCTGCTGTTGCTCAGCTACCCCAAGCACTTAACAGTTCATTTCGTTTTGTTCGCATATTTTTCTTCTTTTCTCTATTTTTTTTTTGCGAGTTGAGAAAGCGTATTTCACACTCTTCAGCGTTCGTTTTGTGTCGTTTCGTTTTGGTTGTTATTTGAAAATTAACTTGGCTTGCGGAAGCCTCCCCCGGGGCCAAAGCAAATCGACCAACACAACACCAAAGTCCCTCCACACAAACACACACACACACACACACAGAGGGAACACAGAATTTCATCACTTAAGTCAACAAGCGTAACCCAAGCGGTTCCTCGACCATCCCCCAAACCCCCGTCCCAACTGAGCCGCGCCATTAGCAAACATTTAAATAAACTTGTTTGTAATAGCTGCGAACATAGAAACGTATAAGTGAAATAATATAAAAAAAAAACAACAAAAAAAAAAACAAGAAGCAGCAAAACTGGGCAGCTGCAAAATGCGAGCATACAATCCCCTCTATAAACATTAATGACCACGCACGTCATCCAAAACTCAATCAGGCCGACAACTGTTACCCCATTTGTTTCCCCTTTTTAATAAAAAAATTGTTTTTAGAAACTCCTTAAAAAAAAACAACTAGGAACGTTGCAGTCGGGTGTAACCAACTGCCCAATACCTGTCAAAATAGTCAAAATCGATTTGAATTATTACTTTTATTTTGGAAAATATAATTTTTAAGGGATTTCGATTTGAGGGAACTCGATTTGTGAGCAGGACATTCAAACTGGCGGACAGACGGACATTGAAGTCAATAAACGCACATAAATCGAATATACTCTCAACTCAATTCAACTCTCAATTCAAAAAAATAGAGAAACAAATGAAAAGTCGCCGCGGCGAGTGGGTGAAGAGAAAATAACTGCGGGCTACTTTGCGGTTTTTTGCGCGCACTTTGCATAATTGAGGGGCGCACAGCTAGAATTTATTTTGGAAAATCGCTTGCCCCGGGAGCAGCAAGTGGCTCGGTCGGCATCATCGTCAAGATTTTTCAACATTGCGTCCCCCATCAATAATTCAAAAAGACACTCGAGTATTCTCTTTATTCGGCCATTGCCTGCCAGCCAGCCTGTTTATGAGTATCCCCATTAGGAATTCATGCGCTGGCATTTACCAATCACTATTCCCCGCTCCTCCTCCTCCCCCTCCAATTTTTGGTGTTGATTTTGCGTAATTTGCGCCTGTATTAAAAGGCTATCAGCGCGGTTTTGTCGGTTTGGTCCAAGCAGCTGACGTAAAACTTGCCGTATTTTATATTCATTAAACATTCATTGCCGCAAATCATTTTAAATACTCCCATCCCTTTGGCCCTTTCGTCCTTTGGCCGCGTCCGGCAGACGGTACAAGCTGTTTTTATTGTGGCGTTGTCGCGCTTAAAGGTTTCCCATAAATGTGCCGCCAATTTCCGAGAAACGCAAGCAATTAAATACATAAGAGCCTTACCGCTGCCATTGGCATTGCGAATCTCTAAGATCTCATCGTTTGAAATATAGAAAACGATATCGTCTATCTCAGACAGCGTTCGTTGTTTAATTACGTAAACCAGGACATAATATGGTTTCGTTTTTTTTCTCTGCTTTTATTTCACTATTGTTGTCGTTATTTTTAATATATTTATATAAACGTGAAGAGGATATAATTAAGTTGACAGTATTAGTGTAATGCATTAGGAACTGAAATCGTTCACTCTGTCTTACTAGCTTCCTTAACACACGATTCTTATATAATTTTTTTTTATATTTTTCTATCTCTCTCCCTCTCTCTCTGTTTCTTCTCTCTAGCTATTTCTTACTATCCCTCTAACCATATTTTTTTATCTCACACTCTCTCTTGCTCTCTCTATCTCTTTAATTACGTTATCTCTCGCTTTATTGCCATTGACTACTCTCTCTCTCAGTCACTTATTCTATTCTCTTACATTTCGCCCTTCTATGCGATTTTCATAATTTAAAAGGACTTCTTTTAAAATTAAGAAATTTTATTGATATGCACAACAGTTCAGTAATATAAAATTATGTGAATAATATATTATTCAATTCAAATAGATACAGATACAGGGTGCCTTTTTGGGTTTTATTTTCTGTCAGTTGCATTTTGCATTCTAAAAAACAGTTCTTAAACTTTAACCACTGAAACATCTCTGTTTTGCTATGAATACCGCAAAGCATAGAGAAACTAATGTGGTGAGAATAAATATATGAGATAAAACTATGTGACAATTGAGAACAATATTCATGATTCCTATTGTCAAATTCTCTACAAAGTTGCAGTACATTTTCTGATTAATTATAAGCTTCCTTTCAACTCGCTTGAAATATGCGTCATATTAAATCTTTGCTTATTCACTCGAAATTTTATTTCCTTTCGATATATTTTATTATGGCTCATGTAGAATCATAATTTCAATTCTATTTAAATGTGGTATTGATTTCAGTCAGAGTCCCAATTTGTTGTTGTTGTAATACAAGCCGTGCTTCATTCCTGTGCCCCTCTGGGCTCTTCCTGCGAATCAAAGCAATCATAAATGCTTAGCTTTTAGGCACAAGTTTGGGTTATGCTGGCAAAAAGTTTGTATTGTTGTTGTTGCTCTACTTCTACTTCTACTTCTACTTCTGATTCTTCTTCTTAAAGAAAACTCTTTGAAAATATGTTTACCTACGAAATGCGCAATTTTGTAGCCCGTTTTGAATGCTGAGCACACACACACAAACACACACACACACTTACATATCAAATGCAGGCTGGTAGCATATGCAGATTTATGTTCTGCTGCTGGCTTTCTCCTAGTGTGCCACGCCCCCTGCCTAGTGGCACAAGTAAAAATTAATTTTGTAAAAAGTCAAAACATATTGGCTGAGCTCATCACGCATACACACACACACACACACGCATTCAAACAGGATATGTGTGTGTGTGGTGTGTGTACTTTGGTACGGTTTAATTTTGCTGTTATTGACCGCCCGAAGCAATCGAAGGGGTTTCCACTCGACCCTTCCTGCTGTGCATTGCCTTTGCTTTTTCTTAGCACTCGCCTTCCCCCCTCTCCCAGTTGCCGGTTTCCTGTTGCTCTGCTCCTGCGGTTATGGGTTATGGGTTATACAGTCGCCAGGAGCGGGTTTTGTGTTCGGGTTAGCTTCCTGCCTGTCCAAACAGAAACCTCTCTCTCGCCCCGAACCAACTTCCTGTCTGTGCTGCCATTTTGGTTGCCTGTTTGCGGTTAGCTGCGATTGAAGTTTGGTTTAAAGCCAACGCGAAAGGTTTCTGCGAATCGCTGATTGCTCCCCGCTTCTGCGTTAATTAGCCGGCTTGAACTCTCTGAGTGGCTCTCAGCTATTAAATAGCCCAATTCTATTTAAAGGTTCCTCATCTTTTATATGCCTATTTATGCAAACTTTTGCTGAACTTGACTTTAATTTTAACCTATGAAAAAAGGCAAAAAAAAATGTTTCTTGTAATTGGTTTTAAAGGAAAATTGATGTACAACGTTTTAATTGGTTCTCGTCTAAAGACATTTTCCCAGGTGTTTATTATTGTTTTAAATTTTATCTTAGCGGACATCGTCCTTTGGCAGCGCAAAGAGATGCTGAAAAAAACACAGATGTGCTCTGAAGAGAGCTTTTGCTGTTGTTGCAAGCATTGCAGCAGCTGCAGCGTAGCACTTACCTGATTAAGGGCCAAACACACTCGGATAGAGTGAGAAAGGGAGAGAGAGAGAGAAAGCGAGTTGGCGATTTGGGTTGGGGCTTAGGTATTTGCGCTCTAATTGACTACCGTCAGCGACTTTAAAGTGGCATCAAAGAAAGTCGTTTGTGGCACGTTTAAAAATAATTCTGTTAATCGCCGTTTAACGAGCAGGCGGCAAAATGTATATAGAGCATAATTCGGCAGACCCCACCACCATTCACCCCTTTTTTTGCCCCGGCCAGCAACGACTCCACTCGCAGCATGGCTTTTGCCCTGTGGCTTCCTGTGCCGCGTAATGCTTCTTTTGTGCTTAAATCTGGTTGCCACGGCACGGGGCAGACGACACGTATTAAATGAGCTGCAAAACTGTATAAAAAGCCGCTCCAGCGACGTCTTGCGCAGATTGAACGCGACTGACAAACAGACAGACAGACGAAAGGACAGTTCTGCTCTGGGCGGACAGACTAAACAGAGAATTGTGTGGCATTGGCATTGGCGGCTTCAAAGAGCAAATTTTATCAGGCCAAAAGTAAAAGGGGTTTGAGCTTGGGGTTGCGGGTTCAAGTTCGGGTTCGGGTGCGGGTTCGAGTTCCAGTTCGAGTTCGAGTTCGGCAACGCGGCGGGCACAAAATGTAACAGTCGCGCGTTTCAAGTAGCTGCCGTTCCGCCACTTTACGCTTTCCGGTACTGTGGGACAAAATAGTGAGTTTTGGCATCAATCAATGATCAACTACAGTTATTAAATACACTATTTCGTAGCATGCCATACTTCTAATTTATTGGAAATTGTATTAAACTTAATTCGTATTATTATTTCCTTTCATAAAAGCTAAGCTCCCTGTATCCGTCTCAATGCTCATTTTTGACCTCAAAGAAAATTGCTATAAAATTTTTAGCTTGCTAGACCCTACCGTTTAGGCTATGTGTTGATCATCAATCAGTCAGTCAGTCAATCAAATCAAACTTTTAAATATATGTACAAATTCTGCCATATTTTCACTAAAAATAGAGTTTTTGTTAAGCTTTTTAGTGTGTAATTTTGCAAATTCAAAATCAGTTTATCTTCAGATTTTTTATCTAAAAAATATGAAACGCTGCCCATAGTGCTGTGGCTGCTGCTGACTGCTGATGGCTGGCAGCTTGGCGCGCCTTTTGCTGTTGCCTGTTGTTTACACGCTTGTTATGCGTACCTACTTACAAATAAGTATATATATTTAGATGTATATATACATATATATGTATTTATGCCATAAGTCTTTATAGATTTGTATGCTTGTTGCTGTTGTTTTTGTTGGGTCCTTCAGGTTGGCACTCGAAAGGTGGCGCCTTTAGCCCAAACGTCAACGTCAATGTTGAAGGCATTGGCAACCGTCAGCGGCGCATTTTGGCCCTTACCCCCTTACAGTTTGCCCTAACTCACAGCCTTTGCCCCCGCCCCCTGCCCCTGCCCCTGCCCCTGCCCCGCTGGCCGACCCTTGTTTTTCGTGTTGATTGAGATCATGTTACGCAAAGTATAATTGCGTCAAGTTTGTTTTGCTGCCATAACTTTTGTCCGCGAGCCAACGCCTCGAACCCAATGCCGCCTGAAGTGGCCCGGCCTCTTGGGTGGCATATCCCTTTCGCCTTCCACTCTGGAATCTCTCAACCCACCCCTCACCCTCTGTCAGTGTGTGTGTGTGCGCTCTTGTTGTTCAAAGGTGCAGTTGATGAGTGTTCGTAACGAGGCAAAATCGCTTCATTGTTATACGCGTTATAGTTTCAGCTTGTTTGCTCTTTGTGTTGTTTTTTTTTCTTTCTACTTGTTTGCTTCTGTTTTCTTTTTTTTTTTGTTATTTTGTTTACTACTTTGTTTGTTTGTTTATTTATTTGTTTGTTTGCCAACGTGGCGTATGCGCAACGTGCGCTTCTATGAAGCTCAAAGCAATTTATGCATGAAAATTGGATCGTTTACACGCATTTATCAATGAATACAAACACACACACACACACACACACATGTGAAGTAGCACTTCAATTTTGTTATATTTCAATCAGATTTTTATAAAAATTGTTAATATTCGTCACGTTTTACAACAATTGTGTGTATGTGTGTGTGTGTGTGTGTGTGTGTGTGCCAGCATGTTTGTTAATTAATATTTCTGATTGTGTTTCTCAAAATTTCAATCAATTTTGTGACTGTGCATGAATAATATTTGATAGTTTTGCACTAGACAAAAAAAATTAATTTCATTTTTATTTTGTTTTTATTTTCCCTTTATTTTTAAATTTTTTCTCTCTTCGTTGTCCAAACAAATACTGTATAAATTCAAAATAATTATTCATGTTATTGCATTTTTAATTGGGGGATTTTGCTTTGCCCATTTGGCCAGATATATCCATCTTAGATAGATATGGATATGAATATGAATCTGATATGAATACCATAATCATTACAATAAGTTGGTCTGTGAGCAGTGGCATTAAAAAACTTAAGAAAACGAAAATGTGATGAATTTTATCTATTTTATATTCTTGTGTATTCACTTATAAAAGATTTCTGATCTGTCTTTACTATTCGGTTTTCCACTGTGAAATACATTTTGTGCTTCAAGCTCGCATAATCTTCTTATGCGCTTATAAGTAGGCAACAGTTTTTTTTTTGTAAAGAGCACAAAGAGAGAGAGTTCTGATAAAATCAAAGATAATCATACTAAATAATTTCAATTACTGTAAGGGGTAAGAACAGATACAAGCAAAACGTTTGTTTCAATTTAAGCTTAACAACAACTCGTAATAATTGAAATAATTTAGGAAAAATAACTTTTAAATCAAAAAAAAGTAGTTCCAAATAGTGAAAAGTTTCATCATATTAAGTAAACTTTAGTTTTGGGGTTATTAAGTTCTTATTGTCTCATGAATCCATTGAAAATGGCTAAAAAGGTGTATAATGGTTAACCAACAGAAAGAAGCATGTCCGAGAGTTTACTTTTTCTAATCATATCGCTGCCTAAGAAAGATAGAAGCGTGCAGCAGCAGCAAGTATTTCACTTATCGTTGTAAAGTGCAGCTTATCTATTCGAGTAGAACCTTATAAATGCGGCAACAGGTACGAATATTTATCGTTGCACTCTAGCCAAATTGCCCGGATTAATGGTAGAAGCATTTTGCCAGAATCGTAATATTCATATGCGTTTCCACTCAATCGGTTTAACCAATATGCAAATGCTGTTGTGTGTGTGTGTGTGTGTGTGTGTGTGTAACTCAAGTGCTTGCAAGCTCATTAAGCACTTTAAACATTACCCATACACTGAGAGAAACAAAAGTTTTTACTCAAGAATCCTTTTTAAAAGACTTAGTTGATCCAAAATATATTTTACTTACAATTAGTGCAATGTATAATAATTATTTTGGTTTTTTTTATAGAATTTTTACCTAATTTAAAATTTTCTTTTAAAAGAATAATTTTCAACATCCAAAAAAAATCGTGAATAAATAGTTTAATTTTTTTTCTTGAATTATTGTAGTAATTAATCATAGAATTTTTACTTATCTTCATATTTGCTTCATAATTGCTTGAATGATTCAATGATTCAATATCAATAGATAGTATTGCACTTAAATTTAGTATAAGCTTTTTCTCTCAGTGTATGTAGCTATGTCGTTTGCAATACGCTTTTTTGCACACTTCTCTGTGGCTGCGGCTACAACTTCATCTTTGTCTGTGTCTGTTTGCTGGCAACAAATAAACACTTGTGACGCCGCTGATCGGATCAGCGCAACCTGCTGCCGCATACCCCTTTTGCCACTTGCCACTTGCCACTTGCCCCTTGCCAGTTGCTAGTTGTTTTCGCCTCGTGCCGCTCTTGAGCTGGCTGTTGTGGCGCACCTGCAAGCAAGCTGTCTGCAGTTGTTTGGCTTGGGTGGCTCCTGCTTATTTAAGCATGCAACGTTGTCGATAGCAGCGCCCACACACACACTCTTACAGAGATATTCACGCATGCAACAGTTGTGTGCTGACAGTGTCTATCACTCCCGCCCCGCCTGCCCTACCCCTGTTGCGTTACGTCTGCAACATCATTTGCCCTCATTTCCGTTCAGTTGAAGGATATGAATGCCAATAGCACTTCCTTGGCGCACATCCGTTGCGACACGCCGCCGGCTATGACAAGTAGATGCGTGTGGCATGGAAAGGGGGAGCCGAAGTCGAAGGTGGGGGTTGGTTCTGCTGTCTGTTCCGCCCGCTTGACGCTTGTCAACGCTACGCTACATTAGGAAAACGAATGAAACGGAAACGAACAAGCGATAAGTGTTGTCTACGTGTCGTACGCTTTCACTGTCTCTGGTTTGAGCGGAGGGCTGTGTGCGGAAATTGCTGCAAAGCGTTTGTCACGATGTGTCCATAATGCTGCCACATGCCGCCGCCAACCGCCTGTTGCCAGCTGCCTGCCCGCAGCCCATTGGAAAGGCTTACGAGCCAAATAAGTGTCGTGTGTCTTCATTTGTCGCTGTCGATTGTGATGTTTGCGTTCATGTTCTGTATATGTGTGTGCAAGTGTGTGTGTGTGTGTGCACAATCAACTCAAATTAAATTCAATAACATAACTCAATCATGACCATGCCCAATCCCCCCACGTCCAGCGGCATTGTAAAAATAAATTAAAGTTGAATTCCGTTGGACACTCTGCTTATGGTTATGGCTCTGTCCAGCTACGGCTGCTTCTCCTCCCTGCCCCCCTGCTCCCTGCTCCTTGTGACTGCTTATCAATAAGGCCGACGTCGCCATCGTCGCTGTGTGTCGTTCATTGTGTTTATTATTTGTTGTCTTTTTGCTCGCCCAACAATTCAACTAACATTGCGCCAGCAATTATTTATATTATTAAATCCTCTTGAGTGTCCTCGCCATTTTTACAATACCCTGCAGCTAACCAGATGTCCTTTATTTCTTTTGACGGTCCATTATATCTTATTAAGATGTCTATTCCAGTTTGTTAACTCTTGTAGTGCAATTATATATATATTTGTTAAAATTTAAAGCTGAAATATTATAAGCCATATGTTTTTAATTAATTTGCATTATTTGTTTAATGTATATAGAATAAAAGATATAGTAGATATTATTACAAGGCAAGCCATAGGAAGCAGAAAGAAGCAAATGAGATATCTTTAGAAAAGGTGATCAGAAAATATATTTTTAATTTTAAATTAATCGTTGCGGATTGTAAAAGGTTTCGTGAAGTAGCCTTTTTTTTCTCAGAGAGCCCATTTTTGCTCAGCAACTTTCAAATGTAGAGCTTAACCTATTTTGTTTCTCTAACTTCTCTTGTTTTATAGCTCTCAAATATTTCTTAAATTAAATAAAGCGTATCCTTTAGTCGAGCTGCCGAGCAGCGCTATTTGTCATTTATAACAATTGTAAGTGTTATTGTTGTTCTTGTTGTCAGTTGAAGGCGTTACTTATGTCACGCCTGTACCGCTGTCCGTCCGTCCCTCCGTCCGTCTGGCTGTCTGACCCATTTCTTCACAGCTTAGTTGGCGTTTGCACAGACAAGGGTGGGTGTATCCATGGGTGGGCGCGGGGCAGGCTGCCGGCAGAGTAAACAGCCATAAAAATAGAAAACAATAATTTGTTGCTTTTTTATTTGAGCAATGCTAAATACAATATTACTAAATGGTAATCATGTCCAAAGGTATAATACCTTTCGGCATAACCACCTTCAAGCGTATTCATATTTTTGACAAGGGTTGGAATTTTCTTTGTGTGTGTGTGTTTGCGTGTGTATTAATCGAACTTTGTTTGCTTACAGATTCTTCTACCTTTATCATTTTGCATTTTATGCGTATCACTATCGCTTCAATGGACAATATCGAACCCTGGCGCTGCTCTCATCCTATCTATTCATACAGGTAACTATGCTGCATTATGAAAGCAGCAATTGTTGTTGTTGTTGTAGTTGCTATTGTTGTTGTTGTAGTTGCGCAACTGGAGCCAGATTCTGCTTGTCAACTGCATGACAAATTACCCAGCGCATTATTGTCTGACTGCCCCTCCATCCGCATCCGTCTGTCTGCCTGTGTGTCTGTCTGTCCGACTGTCTATTCATTTGACTGTGTGTGTGTGTGCGTGGACTCACGTGTAGTCAAAATGCAGCCAGCGTCACGTCACGTGCCTGACAAATGCCTGGTCTCCATTGCATAACACACACCCACGACCAGTGCGTCAATTCAGTTACCCGCATCCCCCCGCCGCGCCTTTCTCTCAGCTCCTCGCTCACTATATCAGCAGTGTATATAGACTATGATAGAGCGCATTTCGTGCTTTATTTGCGTGAAGCGAGCACTCAACATTTTGAGAATATAAAAAAATGTAAGCAACTAAATCAGATGACTTTATTTTTGTGCATTTATTTTATTGTTTCCTTTTGAAAAAAGAGGTTACATTACAATTTTATTGAAATTAAATATTTTTTGAGAAGCTTGCAATGATGAAAAATTATATTTTAAAAAAGAAAATAAACACACATGAGAAATATGTAATTGTAATTCTAATTAAAGTGTGTGTTTGATTTCTTGGCTACGACACGAACACAATTGCCACCATAATTTTGAGTGTTGACGGTATTTCATATTTGTACTTAATAAAAATAACTTTGCCAAATTCACGCTTTAATCGCCTAAAAATACAATATTACTTGAATATTCTAATGTTTGCTATTAATTTTATATAAAAACTTTTTCTTTACCTTGAAATAAATTAAAAAATAATGAATGAAATACGCAATAAAGAATAATAATATACAAGGAAATAATAAAATAAATAAAAAAAATAAAAATAATTAATAATTATAATAAAATATTCATAAATAAATACATTTAGTTGTACTACAAAAAAATTTAAATAATTAAACAAAAGTGCGTGCTTTTAAATGTGGTTTTTTTTTTATTAAATTAAAAAATTAGCTCAATATACATTTAAATATTTATATACATTTATAGAAATAAGAAAAAGAGTTCGTGTTTTCTGTTCGTGTCGTAGTTGCTCACGTGCTCATCTCTAGCATAGACTCTAACTGTCTCTGTGTGTGTTTTTTACCCCTTTTGACAGCACTCGATGGTGTTCTTCTTTCATCGCTATGAGCTGCCTGCCATCATGGCACAGCGTCATGTCTTCATTGTAACGCGAAATCAGCCAAATGTGGCAGCTGCTGCCGCGGCCGCCGCTGCTGGCGCTGGCGCTGGCGCCGCTCCTGGCGCAGCCGGTCAGCAGGCGGCCATGCAACGTGCCCGACTGATTGTGACGCGACTGTTCCGTCAGTTGGCTGCACAGCGGCAGGCGGCGGCTGCTGGCCCAGGCGCGGCAGCAGACACAGCAGCAGGAGCAGCAGGAGGTGGAGCAGCAGGAGGAGGAGGTGCGGGAGCCGCAGCAGGTGGTGCACAGAATGCGACAGCAGCGCTGGCAAATGCATTGGGCAATTTGAGGCGGCTGCCATTGGTGGGTCAGTGGTTGCATGGACGCGACCAGTTTGCGACCGTGCGGCGGGTGTTCCTTGGCCAGGAGCATGGACACGGCCAGATGATGCATGTGCGGCTGCAGCGTATCAATGTGGCCGATATACCCGGCCTGCAGACGCGAGCAGCGGTGGTGGCCGCAGCAGCAGCAGCACAAGCGGCCGCACAGGCGGCAGCAACAGCAGCCGCAGCAGCTGCCACAGCAGCAGCACAAGCGGCAGCAACAGCAGCCGCAGCAGCAGCAGCAACAGCAGCAACAGCAACAACAACAGCAACAACAGCAGCAGCAACATCAGGTAAGTAACCAAATTATTGTCCACTCTTTTGACAAAACCTTTTGCACGCTTCATTGCGCTCAATTGGCGACCTTAAACCTTTAAGCCATGGCCAAAAAACACCAACCGGCCAGTATCGGCATGCCACAAATAACTGTAACGTTGCCCTCCATTGTGTGCGCAATCAGCCAAAAGATAAATTTATATATTCGTTTAAGCTGCACTCGAAAATGCAGTCAGCAAAAAAGCAAAAAGCAAAACATGGCCAAACCAAAAGAAAAACCTACAAAATAAAAAAAAATATATATATATATATATACAAAAATCAGTGATAGTCTCGCATGTGTAAACAAGTGAAAACTGTGCGCTTTTGGGTTGCTGAAGAAGATTTAATACCCTGATTATCTGATTTTCAGAATTGTTTTCATGTTTGCTTAAACTGTTGTTCAAACAAATTTGAACAGCAAAATTACGGGGAAAACCCTAAGTCGTCGTCAACACTCAATTTCCAGGTAATTGTAGGGGGCTTTTAAATAGCGGTAAACTCAATTCCAAAAAATTATCAGAAAGATCTGTTGTGGCCATACCTGGTAAATAAGAGATAAACCACAATTTACGGCATAATAAAATATTTAAAAAACCATTTTCTGAAAATTTTTCAGCACTTTTACAAAATGTAAATGCGTTTTCTTTTTTGCTGTTATAAAAAATAATAATAAACAGGAATGCATTAGTTTTAAATTCAAATCTATACGGAATTGGGCAGTTCCTGCTCCATCAGCAAACGCGACAGATTCTGATTAGAAACTAAATTTCAAAGTAAAATTTATGATTTGTGAGGAATGAGAAAAGAAGAACATAAAAAAAGTCATAAAAATGATTCATTGTGTTATTTTAAATCAATTCATGCAAAAAGATAACAATTGCAAAATTTTAATTCGTGTTTTTTCATATTAGTATAAAAATATAATTGGGTATTATTTTCCAATAATATAATATAATTTACATAAATTTAGAAGATAATTTCTTGTTTAAACAAAAAAACAGACGATTCATTACAAATGTGTCGAAATATAGTTCTTTAAAATAAAGCCCTTCTACGCGATTTTCATAAATTCAAGTAAGCATTTAAATTTTTGACAAATACTTTTTAAGCTACGAAAGTTGAAGAAAAACAACGTTGTTAGAAATTCATTATTTAAAGAGCAAGAAAAAGACACACATCAACTATAACAATTATTTATTTATCTATATAATTTAGATCGTAATATATATTTGTAGTCCAACCTATGCAAAACTTGATGATACCTTCCGCTGGCAACTTTTATGGCAGCAGTGTATTAACGGAGTGGCAATAAATGTTAAAAGTGGCAGCGCTCTCGAACATAAAATAGTCAATATTAACGATATAAAATATAAAGGCGATATATGCATAAATATCTGCGCAATCCGTGCCCAACCGCCCACATTCTACTTTTACTCGACCCTCGCCCTGTGCCTGTTTTTTTGGATATTAACAATAATATGAAATTATTTCTCAATTCTCTTGCAAAAAAAAAAAAATGAAAGGAAAATAAAATGAAATAAAAAATGGTGGAAAAATGCAGAGCGAATGTTTTGTAGAATGTAACGCGGCTGTCATTTCCTGTTTTATTTTCACTTTATTTCATTGCTAACTTTGCCATTCTTTGCATATTTTAGATGTCGAATCAAATCATGGACAAGGACCGGCAACAACAGCAACAACAACAATGATAAACAGCATCAATGATGCAGGAGCAACCGAGCAGGAGAGGGCAACAACAGAAACAGGAGCAGGAGCAGGGGTAGGAACAGGGACTGGCGAAGAAACCGGAGCAGGGCCAACAGCGGAAACAGCTGAAGACAAACAGGGCTTGGAGCTAGGGCAGGAAAGCGTGCCTAAGATGTTGAAAAATCTAAATTCCGCTGCGGCGGATATTATAAATATGCCGGATACGGCTAAAACTACTTCAACAGCAGCAGAAACAACAGCAGCAGCAGCAACCACTACTGCTGAACCCCTGCTCCTGCCATTTGCAAAGCAATTAGCAAATAATTTGCCAGCTCAAAGGACGCAACAGCAGACGCCGTCATCAGGTGAAAAGCAGAGCAGTCCAATCTATGCCGAAAGCGCACCAATTGACCAGCAGCGGGCAACTGAGGCAACGTCAAAACAGTCCAGAGCAGACGAACAGGCTGAGCCTGGAACAGCTTGGGCCAATCCAAGCACAATGATGGATGGCAGGCAAACAACAGTTGATTTTATAGAAGGCGACAGCTTCACGTCAACAGCAAATTACAACGCAACAAACCACATTGAGCAGCAGCAGCAGGAGAAACAGCAGCAACAGCAGCAGCAAGAGTAACAACAGCATCAGCAGTAGGCGGGGCAGCAACAACAGCAACAGCAGGAGGAGGAGGAGGAGCTGACGCCCAAGCTAATGAAAACTCTAACCGCATGCATCAAACCAAGTGACAACAGCAGCAAAAGCCGCAACAACCTAAAACTGAATAAGAAGATACAAATGCACACTGGTCCGGCGGGTGTGTTGCGGTTAATGGGGCGATTAGTGTTAGTGGTTCGAGGGTGTCTGCAACCCTCCAAAAATATACAAGATATAACATCTTCATCGCTAGTAAATTTTTAGATAATTTGCCTGGTGTACTTATGTCTAGAACATGCATGAACATGTGTGTGTGTGTGTGAGTGTGGGTGTGAAAGAGTGTGTGTGTGTGCGTGTGTGTGGCTAGACAAACTTTTATTTTTGTTTTATTTGTACGCATGCGAAAACTGTGTTACTTAGTGATTTTTAACTAAAAATTAATGAGTGAAAACTATGAAAACTGCTCACTTTTAATTAGCTGCCAGACTGTGAGCTAAAAAAATAATATATATATATATATATGATTTGTTTTTGTTTTATTAGCTACAACAAATCAACACCAGCAACAACAACAACAACAACAACAGCATATGCAACATAATACACATAATACAGCTAGTCGCTTCAAATAATACAAAAAAAAAACATTAATTAAAATACATATATAATAAAAAGGAAAATATATAAAATATGAATTATAAATAAAAAACCAATTTAATACAAAAAATACCCTTGCACTCGCCTGAAGGTTAGTCTATAAAGTCATATATATCTGTCCGTCCGTATTCTATTGAAATGTATACTTCGCTTTTTTTAAATTTTTTAATTAATTTTGGCATATTTGAATTTCAGTTGAAAAACCATAAATGTTTGCAAGGGTATCAATTCTTCGGAATTTCGAAGCTTATTGTTTTTCTGGTTTAAGTTTTAATTTACATACATTATTTTATTTTGCCTCTGGACAATCCTACCAGCCTTTTTTCGGCCTGGTCAATGAAAATATCTGAGTTATGTTGGGGTCGTTTATTGGTTACTCGCTTTTTGCTAGGATTTTTAATACATTTGCGTTATTTACAATTGAAATGAATTTTTAATTTCGACTTTGTTTGAACAACAATTTGTATTGTGCATTTTATTCCCTCCTACACTTGGCCAAAAAAAAATAACAACAACAACAAAAAAAACTGTACTAAATAAATAAAAATATATATAAATAGACACACTGTGAATATTCATAAATGATGTTTAAATAATCGCAATTTGTTTGTAAGTGTGAAATGTTTTATGTTAATTAATCAAGCGTTTCGTTTTTTTATGTTTATAAAGACAACAACAAAAATTAAAGACGAATAAAAAATTCCTTTAATTTTTTTTGTGTGCATGTGTGTGTATGTATTTGTGTGTTTGTATGTGTGTGTGCAAAGTAAATCTAATATAAAGTTCTAGAAAAACTGAAAATTAAGCAATTAACCGTTGACTAAATGTTTTTCACTTTACTTTGTAGAACCTATGCGAAAAGAACATTTCTTATAATAATATAATATGACTATTTACCAATATAAATACGCATACTGAGAACAAGTGATCTTGAACTATTCTCAAATGTTATTTCTAAATGTGTAAAAATAAAATATGCAATAATCAAATCATCAATGTTTTCTATGTTCAATATACTGTCAGCCTGTTTAAACAATTAAAATTCAATCAACATCAAGTTCAATAAAATCAATAAAAACTAAATGAATCAATCCAAGAGACAAACTAGTCCAACCCACTCGAAAGTTAGTTAAGATGCAGCAAAGTTCCGTGGTTGAAAAGTTTTGAGGTTTTATTTAATATTCAATTCGAGAACTTTACGCGAAGCTTAAAATACAATTGAAATTATTTTTATTCTTTTGGTGATTGGTGTTATTTTTATGCAAAAACTCAAAAAATTATTTTTATATTTTATTAATTTTTTAATTGAAAAATTATTTTTTGCTTTTAGATATATGAGGGATAAATGGATAACCTAATGTTTAAAACGAAAATTTGTTAAGCAAAGTTAACTTAGACTTTTCATAAGGATATATCTATTTAAAGACTAAGGATACATGGAAATATTAGTTTGCAAGGACGTAAAATTCTCAATTCTCGTTCTTCGTTACATAAAAGAAATTAATAGTGGATACATTCATTTTGAGAGAAAAAAGGGAAAAGTTCATTAATTATAAAATCGTAAAAATATAAGGTAAGTGTACTTCAATTTATATATTTATTATCACATAAAGGGAAACTGCCCTTATTTAGTAACCATGGTTATTTATATTCCTGGAACGTTTCTTATCAGGGATTAGCAGTTTCATTGACTGATTTATAATTACTCGAAAACTTTCTATAAGACATTAACAAAGTGTTTTGCAGTGGAGAGAATTTGACAAATCCATAATAATAAATCGATAGAACTGCTGTTTGAAAGTTTGAAAATGTATTCTGAAAAAATTTATTTTATATTCGCACACTGTACCCACGTCAAAGAATATTAGTTGAATTTGGCTCTGTGATATTCCGTCGATTGAAGAGCGCTGTGAACTTAATTTAAATTAAAGATAAACAAATTATGCGCCATCAAAAGCTGAATTCGTTTTGCATATTTTGGGTTTCCGACTAAAGTTAAAGGAATACAATGTAATAATAATAACAATAATAACGATGATTATGATAACACCAGAAAGCCAAGCTGAACCGAGAGATTCGCTCATGTCAGTCTTAAATGCTCAAGTTGGTGCTTAGCGTTAGCTGCTGATAGATATTATGCATGGCAATGACAGCATGAAGCCAGTGCCCATACCCCCTCCCATCCTTGACAGCATCATCTTCATCATTATTATCATCATCATCATCATCATCATCCTCATCGATACGTTGGCAGTCGCGGCCAAGACTTTATGCCAAAGTATGTAAATAAAACAATGCAAATGTCTGGCACGGCACGGCACAGCATGGCTGAGCCAGAGATTGCGTATCCTTGGCCACGTTTCCGTGTAAAGCAACTGAAGCAGCTGAGTCGCTGTCAATGCGCATTCCTTCCAGTTCGCTGATGTGAGCCAAGCCAAACATCCTACAATAATAAACAACCGCGTCGTGTGCGAATTCAGACGTCAGTTGTGCTTGTGGGGGGCGGGGACTGCCTTGACAGTCATGTGCGGTTTTTTTTGGGGGGCGGGGTGCAGTTTGGGGTGTTCCCAAAAATAAAACAGAAAAAATTGGCACTCGCACGAGAGGAAGTACTTGACACGGACAGGATATGAGCAACGTGCGCCTTTGATTAACATCTTACGGTGCGAAAACAAAATAAAAATGAATAGATGGCTCCTTCATTTCTTATCAATATGTACTTATTTGCTCATTTATTTCGGCTTGAGAAACTTTTCAATAAAAGATGCGAATGTTGTCGCAACATAAAAAGCCAAACAAATCATTTGCATATCATTAATGCAAATCACCCCCATAGAGGGGGGGTGTGCGTGTGGTGTGTGTGTGCTTGTGTGTGTGTTTGTCATGTTGTCATTAAAAGGCTTGTCAAACAACTGTTGCCCAATGTATCCTCACACACACGCATTTCCGTTTCCGGCGTTTAACTGCGGCTGTTAATCACAAGTCAAACAAAGTGTTGCATACTTTTGGGCTGCGGCAGTTAATTATACGTATTAATGTGCGTGTATGTGTGTGTCGTATCTTTGCCTACGCGTGGGCGTATGCCTAGGGATATGTTCAAATGAATCTTAATTAGGTCTTTTGTTACAAACAAAGCCGCAGGCTTACATAAAAAAAATATATATACACCCAAAAACACACACACACATATGTATATATATACATACATGTAAGTTGTGTCGTTGTTTTTGACAGAAACTAAATTGGTACACGTTGTATTAAAGGTAATACACATATACATTTTGCAATGACAACAAAAGGAAGCCAGTTGAAAGAAGCCCTTGTCGCAAAATAAATATCCTTGTTTAGCCAGTTTTATTATATAAATCTATAAATTAGCTATAAATTTGTTTATTAATAACTGCACAATCTCTAGAATTATCTGACAGACATTAAAGATATACTTAAGTCAATGATTTTCTGCTAGAGAAAAGCAAAATGTTAAATTAACAAAAAGTTTCAAATAACGCTAAGAATGTTAACAGGAAATTCCAGGAAACAAAAGTTGCCAAAATTTATTTTGATATATGAACATGGCCTTAATATTATTTATGTTTATTTTCTATTGACCTTCAATATTAAATTCTAAGAATTTTTCTGGCTTCACCGAGTTCGTTAGCGTTCTACAAATTTATTATTATTCAATGTGTATTATAATAATAAATAATACTTGGTTTTATCTAATATACCTTAAGAATCTTCAGAAAATCGTATAATTTCCTATTTCAATTTTTGTTTTATATAATTGCAATTTCTTAAAATCTCCTAATGAACTTTTATTAAGAATTGGTCAAAACTTACCAAAATTAACTTTTGTCTTTTAAATAATCAAAGAAAATACTTCGATTTTATTCTCATACAATAACAACCACAAGAAAAACTTTTAATAATAATAAAATAATTACTATTAATAACATCATTTCAATTAACTATATTTCCTAAAACCAAATTCTTTCTAAATGTGCTACTTCTTAATTAACTTAATTAACTTAAAGCATATATGCCCATCAAAATATTTGTGGCAACATTATTATATTCGTATATCCCTTTGAAGTATCATATAGTGTAGCATAATCAAAAATCAAAAGCGTAATTGGCTCTTTTGAAATATAATGTTCCTTAAGTAATTACCGCCAAAGGCAGCTGGCAACGAAAAAGGATTTGTAAAGTTAATTAATGCACTTACAAAATCACCATTAAAATACTTATAAACTTCAGTTGCAATACTCACGGTAAAAAAAAGGGAGAAAAAACGAAAGAAAAGTTTTTCACTTAAAAAACTAATGCATTTGTTGCTTTAAATAACGGTGCTTGTTTCCGCTCACAACTTTGGCCTTAATCAATCTTAACGCACATTTTTAACAAGTCTTCAAACAAATTGTTGGCTTAAAGTTCAGTTTAATGCTTATTGATGACGGTTGTTCAGCAATCCAGTCAATAATTGATGATTTCGGTTAATTTTTATACGCTGCGCTGTGGGTGAAAAGGGGGTATATTGGGTTTGTGCAATGTCACAGAAATGTTATTTTAAAACAGATTATTTTATTGCTTGATTGCTTACCTATTTGAAACTGTTTTAAAAGTAAAGTTGGATTGTAGTTTGGATTCTTATCTTTAATTCAAAATATGTTTTTTAGTTGGTTTTAGATTAGTTTTTGGATAATCGTTGAGAGAATCGTGTTAACTACGTGTATTCTCAAGCAATAACATTTGATAGTACAGGTTATAGCTACGAGCATACACGTGGCCATTTCAGATTCCAATTTCCAGTAATCCTCCCGGGTTCACAAATAAAATCGCATACCTATGTTGCAGCATCGAAAGTTAATCTCTACACAGGGGGATTCACATTCCATGGCGGTCACTTTGCGGCCACTTTGTTTTACGTCTTTTTTTCATTATCATTTTTTTGTTACTGTTGTTGTTGCTCTTTTTATTTAATTTTCATCTACTTACCCGTAGTCTGGAATCCGGTTTGCCGTTGGTTAACTGTTGGGTTTTAGTTTTTGCCTTGGCTTTTTAGTTGGCGGTTTTGTGTTACGCCTGATATGCCTAATAATGCCCCAGCCGCAAAATTAATTGCACTATAATTTGTAATTAAGTTACCGAGCACAAAACACGAACAATGTCCTGCCGGCGGAGGAGGAGGGGTTAGGCGGCCGAGCAAATTTCAAGCTCATAAAACGAAACCAGGAATTGGAGCTGTTGCTGCTGCTGTTGCTGTTGCTGTTGCTGCTTCTGTTGTTGCTGTTGTTGCTGCTCCAAAGGGTCGTCGCTGGGTTTCTGGTTTGCATGGCGCCTGTGTACGTGTGTGTGTGCGTGTGTGTGTGTGTATCTGTTGGTATGTGGCCGCTGCGTTGTTTCACTATAATTAATTAATTACATTACACAAACTTGCTGTCATCATTGTTGTTGTTGTTGTTGTTGTTGCTGCTGTTGTTGTTGTTGCAGCTGCAAAATGTAATGAACCGCCAGCAACATGCACAACAGCAGCAACAACTCGAGCGATATTATGGGGGCAAGGCTAGTTGACAAACGCCCCGCAATGTCACTTTCAATAAAATTAAGTTGTTTCGCAATCAGCTACTGCACCTTACCAACCCACCCACCTTCCTTACCCCCCTTTCTACTCACAACCAACCCCAACCTGCACGCAATTATATTGCAATTTGGTTTGGTGCTAGGCAAAAGCCAATCAAACAACTTTTGCCAGCAACTTGTGTGAACAGCAGCAAAATGCAAAATGTATATAAACTCAATTACTGCGTAGACAGTTAAGAAGGGAGAAAGGGGCGTGTGAGGGGTGGGGGGAAGGAGGTGGCTTGGACGGTAACTGAATGAAGACAGAGTGTAGAGTGTAGAAAAAGTGCATTAAAACTTATGGATTTTGTTTGATGCGCAAGTTGAGAGCAAAGTTCAAGGTAATTAGCAGGTATTTCAGCCAATTGCCAAACAAGCTAAAAGCGTTTTCCCATGTGTGTTTTTTTTATATGTATACAGTGGTACACTCGAAAAAATAGTAATGAGTAGAAAAGTTTGAGATACCAAGAAAAAAGAGAAATAATTAGAAAGTGAAAAATATTTTTTAGAAAAACCTGAGTGTTCTATTTACTGAAATAAATTTTTAAAAATTAAAGAAATAAATATGTATTTTTTTAAAATTTATTTCGTTAATTAAGTATTTGTATTAGTGTCATATTTAAACACTGAGAGAAACGACAAAGCACTTTGCGCTTAAATCAATGTACAAACATTTTTAATTTTTAAACCAAATTATTATTTTAATGAGCTCTAAAAATTTCAATTTAAAATACAGCAACAAATTTCGAAATTTAGAAAATATTATTCAAAAATCCGAGTTGAATAATTAAAAAAGAAAATTTGTTTCTAGAAGAAATCGATACGAATTGAATCCCTTGCTTGAATTAAGTGTGTCGTGTTTTTGCTGTGTTTTTCTTCGAGTGTATCAACTTTGGATTTAAGCAACATCAGCTTTGGCCAAATTGCGACCTGGCTTGTTACTGGATATTAGCACAAAAATTCATGTTGATGTTTTCGTCGGGTTTTACAAATGCGACCTGCGCATTAATTGCAAATTTGTCTGTTTTGCTGTTTGCCAATATCAAATTGTTTTTTTCCATCGTATATATATTTATTTTTTTTGATGTATGTATTTCATGTTTTTTGCCTTTTTTTTGGTTGTTGTTGTTTTTGGTTTGTTTTTTTCTTTTTAGCTCGCGGCGCTGTTGCTGGGTGTCCTTTTTCTCTTGGCTTGCCAAGTTGCCAGGATTGCTTCTTGGTATCTGCTGTATCTGTTGCTGCCTGCTGTTGTTGTTGTTGTTGTATTGAGCGAGGTGCCCCCGAGGCTATTGGTTGAAAATAAATCGCGCATAATGCCGCATAGCAGAGCAACATCACGAAGTATTTGCACTGCGTGACAAACAATTTGTGCCAACATTGACAGACGCAGACATTCGGTGCCGGTTTCGTACGGGGGGGTGGAGGGGTACTCTCACTCATCTTCTCGGCCGCATCCGCATCCGCCAACTGGGTGCCAACTTGGTAGCAAGCAATTGCTGCAACAACGAGCCAATGGCCAAATTGTTGTTGCTGTGTTATTCTTTAGCCACGTACGCAGCGCTCTTATTTGCAGTCCGCAGATGAGAAATGCGACAGAGACAAAGCGAGAGTGAGATAGATATAGTTCTAGCTGTCAATCTGTAGCGCATTTTATGCTGTATAAATATTTTGATTACGTTTTGCGCTCAACCGCTAATTGAAAAATCATTTGCCAAGTTCAATTAGCTCCGCCAACATGGAAAACTAATGCAATTTTTCGCAATTTATATATAATTGGCTTTTTTTCGCTCTCTCCTCCTCTTTTCTTGCATTAGCACAACTATTGAATTTATGCAGCAAATCAGAAGTGACACACAATGTAATCAAATCAAGCGACCAAATAGCAAAACTCCAAAAAACAAACAACAACAACAACAACAAATCTGCCCGCATGCAACATGAACATGAAAATTTGGCCGGAATTTTGCATATTGGTTTTTAATGATATTCCAATATAGAAACGCGGCCAGCGCATAGAATCTGTCGCTAATGTGACACACGAATTCATTTCAACTTGATTTATGCGAAAAACAACAAAAAAAACAAACCCAAAAACAAGCTAATAATAATAAAAGCAGCAACAACAAATCTGAACCAAAGTAAACAAAGTATGCAAAAATGTGAGAAATAAAATCATCTCTGATTTCCTTTTTTTTTTTTTTTGCCTGGTTGGTTCGTTGGGTTCGATTTGGTTGTGTACATATTTGAGGGTCTCCTCTAGCCCTTGCCCTCCTCTCCTCCCCCTTCCTCGCTGTCCACTTAACGTCACTTGTTTCAATCGATTGGCAAATGTTGCGAATTTTTCGGATGATTTATTAAAATATTTACCCGTCGCATAGTGCAAAAAACTAACAGACACAAAGCAAAAATTTGCATAGCCAGATTTTTAGAGAGAGAAGTGTAAAAAAATCTATTTTTTTAGGTTAGTTTTCAAGATTTTAGTCAGTTTCTCAAATCAAAATTTCTTGGTTATTCATATTATTGTATTCAGTATTTTTTAAAAATTAAATTAGGAAGATAATGTTTGTTTAATTTTATTGTTAATTTTGAAATGTTTAAAAATATTTACAATTTTCAAACATTCAGCAGAATATTAATATTATTATTATTATTTACAAAAATTTATGCAGTGAAAACTGAAATTCCAATATATAATATATTTTTAATTTTCAATTCTATCAAAAGTTAACATTCAAATTAAGATTAGAAAATTAGAAATTTAAATTTTGAGATAAAAATACGATATAATTTATCTATATATAAGAAGATAGAGAAAAAGAATATATTAAAGAAAGAGCTAATATCTTTTAAAAAACATTCTTAAAAGAGTTCAAGACAATTGCATAGAAAATCTAAAAATGATTTTCAGCGAATTCTATAAGCGAATTTTAATTGAGTTGGAGCAGAATTGTATAGAGGAATTTAAAATGATTTAACGGGAATTTTAAACAGAGTTTGAGAAGATGTTAAATGTAATTAAACAACAAAAAAGCGACACACAAAAAGCTTTATCTATGCTGGCGTCAAACGCTGTTTGACCTGCCATTGCACCTGTCCAACCCGACTGTCGTGTCTGTCTGTCTGTCTGTCTGGCGGTGGCTTTAAATAGCTTTTTAATGCTGAGGCAGTGCAATGCTGGCTATCAACCTCTTTGCAATTTCGCCAGCTATTCAACCCTTTGATGTGTATTGTGCGCTGCATATCAAGTTAATTAAAACGCATTCATTCAAAGTGCGAGCTATGCGAAATTGCAGACACTCCTCTCTCCCTCTCTGTCGCTCACTTACTTTCACTACTCTCTCTCTCTCTCTGCTCGCTTTGGCATTTGTCAGTTTGTTTTGGGAGTTTTTGTTTTTCCCCTTTTTTGGCTGTTTTTTTTGTTTGGGGTCAACTCTGACTGGGTCATTTGCAGCGAGGCAGCACATAATAGCGCTCAATCAGCGAGAGTTGTTGTTGTTGCTGTTGCTGTTGTTGTCATTTATTAATTATGCAGAGCAACTGAAACTTCAGATGCTGATAAAACAAACATGCAAATTGCGTATACGCCACCGGCATGAAAAGGCAAAATGTTAATTAAAGTGCAGCTAATGCACAATACAATACAATACTGATTAGCCAATGGCCATTCATACGCACAGCTCGTGCCACATGCCACATGCCGCAAGCCGCAAGCCACGTGGCATGTGGCACCTGACTCGTAAATGCCACACGCCTTAAGCTGACGAAGCTGCTCTCAGGTGTTAATAGTTAATGCGCATCATATCGAATCAGGTGTATTAAATTCAATAACATCTGCGTGTGCGCCCGTAGTCGCATTAATACGCATCAATAACTGAAAATAATTGATGTTTAAAAACTCGCACAAAAGTTACGTTAAGTATTTTTGCTTTTATACATATATATATGAGCTTATATATATAAAAATATATATATATATAGATATATGTGTCTATTGAGTATGCTTTATGCTTTTGTCATAAGATTTTGTTCGTCTGGCAGCTGGAGCCATTCCCGACTTCACGCCCCAAGTGCCATGTCCAGCTTTAAAAGCTGTACACTCAGCGAAAACACCAAGCAACTTGTGCTTAAAACTGTGGTGAACATATAATATATCATATATAATTCAATATATTTCAAATGGGAATTTTTGAAAACAAATTCTTCAATCTTAAATGAGAAAATCTTAAATTAGACAGATTTCTTTTCTTCTTTTTTTTTTGAGTGTAGCCACCCTGAAGCCTGCTTATTGTGCCCACGTTCGCTGTGCGTGTGTGTGTGTGTGTGTATGTGTAAGTCAAACATTAATTGGCACTTAAAGGCATTTAACGGTCACATGGCGCGCTCATCGATATATAAATATATTGATATATATATATTTATATATATAGAAATTGAATTTTTTGAAACAATTTTGATGTTTTCACAGCGTTCACATTTTAACGTCATATTGAAACTGTAACTGGCAAATGTTCTTTATGAGAATTATAAACTTATACATTAAAATATACTTACATGCGTGTCTCGATATGTGTGTGTGTGCGTGTGTGTGAGTGTGTGTTTGTATGTTTTCCTTTTACTTACTTGCACGGCTTGGATTACAACTTATAATGCATATGAATAGTTGCCATTAGTTTTTAATTACCGCAGCTGAAAGCACATAAACAGCCAATGTGTGTGTGTGTGTGTGTGTGTGGTGTATGTGTGTGTGATAAGCATGTAGCTAAGCTGATTTTGTGTTAAATTGAAGTTGTGGCACGGTTAATCCACTTGTTCAGCCAGACAAACTGCAAATGAAGCTCCCCAAACGGAAGTTGAAACGGGAAACGAGAAGCAAGCAGCGAGAAGCGAGAAGCGAGAAGCGAGACAAGTGAGAAGCGACAAAACGGAACTGTAGCTGATTGTCAGTTTGGTTTGTCGGTTGAATTCATTTGGTCTACGCCTTTGTGCTGTTTCATTTTTGTTCCTCTTTTATTTTTGAGTTTGATTGTAAAGTTTTTTCAACATTCCTCATTTTGCTTTGGTCTGTTAAGTTTTTCATTTTTGTTTTACATTTTTTATTTTTACAGAATGAAAAGCTTCAATTAACACTTGGCTTGGGTTCATGTTAACTGTCTGCGTGTAGATTTAAATAAATAAATTAAAGCTTATCGCTTATCTACTTTTATTTATTTATTTGGTAATCTTTTTATTTCAAACGCTTCTCTCGCCAAAAGAAAGAAACCAACTCACAGTTTTATAGTGTGCAATTGCTCTCTCTAACTTTTCTGGACTTTTAGTTTGTGGTACTTCACTTTTTTTTAGAGAAGCAAAACTTGCGTTTACCTATTGCACAAGTTTGCAGCTTATGATGTGCAAACTATTAATTCAAAAACTTATCGCATCCCCCATTCTATATTCTTCGATGTTTTGCTTGACTTTAAGTCTGTTAAAGTTGCTGTGCTTGCAGCTGCACTTATCCCAACGCTTCTCTGCGCGTAATACAAAAACCCAAAATATGTTTCTTAGTACTCGAACAATTTGGAAGAACAAATATGATATTTGAATAATGCTTTCTAAGCTACCGGAAATTATATATGTGCGCATTAATAAAACTAATAACTTAGCTGGAATCGACGAAGGTTACATTTACGCAACTTGAACATGAAACAAAATGCATTTCACCTTAAATTTGCTGGCAGGAATTTCTCCAGGTAGCTGTAAAGTTTGATATAGTTTCTCAATTACCATATATCGTTTATTTTTTTTTTTATTATTTGCTTGTTTTCGTATCAAATTATGGTTTTTACTTGGCGTAAGTTGAATTTATGTCTATTAGAGTAACGTTTGTTGGCCATAAAAGCGCCAGCTTCCTATCTATCGCACTCTATAACTGCTGTAGACTGTCTAACTGCTTGCTATCTTATTCGCACTCGCTCTCTCTCTCTTTCTATCTGTGTGTGTCGCTGTCTATTGGATTAGATCTAACTCAATATAGTTTAACGGCTGTGCAGGCCAACAAATTTCTTTTATTGCTCGCATAGCGAACGCATAAAATCCCGATATGCAGCAGGCAACTGTCTGGCTGCACACACACCAATACACACACACACACACGCACACACAGGCAGCCACAGCGACCTGGCCTTGTTGCGGCTCCATGCTGCATATGAGCTTTGGCCATAAATTTAGCACCCGCCATGGCTGTTGCCAGTTGGCAGTTGGCAGCTGCTGCACCCGTTCGTATACCTAAAACCCCTCCCCCTTCCCCTATTGACACCAGCCCTTGCACAGCCCCAAAAAAAATAAAAAAGTGGAAAAATAAGCCATCGGTGCTCGGTTTGCTGTTTGCTGTTGGCTTCAGCTCTGCTCGCTGGCTTCGTGTTTGTGTTTGGTGCAATTAATGAGGCTGTCGTCGAGGCTGTCCTCGTCCTGCTACGCCTGCTCCTTGTCGTCCTCCGTGTGTTATCAACAGGTGTTAAATTTCAATTTCCAGTTTATTGCTTATTAGTCAGAGTCAACGGTAAATGGTGAACGGTAAACGTTAGTGCAGCCTGTGGCTGTTGTCTGTAATTTAAACGAAATTAAATTCGGTCCCACGTCGCATTTTGAGCACGTGTGTGAAAGAGAGATGGCGATACAGTTAGAACGATAGAACGATAGGAACGAACGCCTTGAGCTAAGGGACATTAATTAAAGTTGACGTTTAGGTGTTGGCACTGTGCGTTGCCAGCGATATATCACAATGATCAATCACGCAACGGACACAGGACCCGAGGCCAGAGGCCAACAACGAGACACAGACACGGCTCTCGGAAATTGAGATGAAGGCTGAGACCGAGACTGCGACCGAGACCGAGACTGAGACTGAGCTAGGCAAATTGCTGTTGGTTTGTCTGTCTGGTCAATTCAATTTGGCTAGTTTGATTTGTTTGGCTTTCTGGTCGATTCCGGGGCACGTTCGTTTCATTTTGAACTGGCACGTCTTTATCATAAAGTTTTTGACTACCATATGTTGGCCTGGCGGCGGTCATAACTCAATGCAACTCGGCGCTAAATTATTTTTTATGCCGCGATAAACAACGAACAAACAACGAACAACAACAATGGCACTAAATAACAACGCGTCGCAGTTAATATTTAATATTTAATATGGTAAAAGCAAAAGTTAATAATGTACGCATTATCTACTTACTCAGCCATATGGTGGCGCTCAAAATAAATACACGCTGGGCGCCCCAATTTGTATGCTACAGTTTTTTTTTGATGTTGCGAATTTTCTGCTGGTTTCCTTTTGTTTGTTTTTATTTTATTTTATGTTTTTTTTTGTATGTTTTTTTTATTTAGAACTTGATAACTTTCACTGGAGTTTTTGTTAACAACAATTTGTTGTGTGTACACAGAGACTTTGCGGCCTGTCGCAGGCGTTATGGCCAGGCCAGTACCACAACCGTTGCCAGTCAGACTGTGACTGTTATGAAGCCTGATAATTTATCGGGCAGCAAGTCTAGCAGGGCATGCTGCGCTGGCAAGCGGCGTCAGCGTCGCTGCCGACGTTGTCGCCAACCCTCCTCGCCTTGCCGAGAGGGGTGTGCTACGTATCTATGGCAACTTGGGCGCGGTGTACTTTCAGCAGCAGCAGCAGCAGCCACAGCAGCAGCAGCAGCAGCAGCAACGCAACAGTTCGCAAAAGGGATGAAAAACGTTGTCGTTGTTGTCGCTGTTTTGCGCTGTTGTTGCTGGCGTCGCCTGTTGAAGCAGCTCCTTTTCGCTCAATTCGAAATGGAATCCACAAACGGCAACCAGTTGACAACTACAGCGACGGAGGGGAGAGGAGCGGAGAGCATGCCACGGGATATGCACTTGTTGTTGGTTTTCTTGTCTGCTTGCAAGCTGCAGGAAGTCGAAAGGAGCACGCCCAACCACCCACCTGTAGTCGCTGGCATACGCTGCGTATACGTGCTGTGCCTGTGTGTGGATTGCATTTGCTGTTGTTATTGTTAGAAACGGGCGCGAACTGCGCCGGCGCCGTCGTCGGTTGCCAACAAGTGAAGCAACAAGCAGCAGCAGGAGCAGCAGCAGCAGCAGCAGCAGCAGCAGCGGCGGTGAAGGTTGCGACGACAGCAACAGCAGCAGCGGCAGCAACAGCAACAGCAGGCGTCTGGCCCTGGGCGACAGAGTGAGCGGGAGAGAGAGCGCGAGTGAGAGAGCAAGAGCGCACGCACGCCCACGCCAATAAGAGCGAAAGAGCGCGCACGAGTGTGTGTGGCCGCCACACATTAGCAGCAGCAGCAGCAGCAACAACACCAATAACGACAACAACAACAACAACCATATGGACAGCTGGCGGCATTTTTTTATTTTTATTTTATTTCTATTTTTCTTTTTGTTATTTTTTTTTTGTGCTCAGGCTGTTTGCTGTTGGGAGTTTTGGTCGCCGTCTACTTATTATTATGCTTAATTTTTACCGAGCTGCCATTAAAGAAACACACGGCAACAAAAACAACAACAAAAACAACAACAAAAACAACAACAGCAGCAACTTGCAAAGCAAAGCAGCGACTGCAGGCATTTAAAGTAAGCCGCAAACGAAGCGGGTTAGTGTGAGGCGTGGTAGGGAGAGGGGAAGGGCGGGGGCGGGGTCGGGAAGCTGGCTGTTGGAGGCGCGCCAGTTGAGCTGCTGCGTCCATATGTGATGGCATTTATTGGTATAGGAAGCAAACAAGCAAAAAGTAACAAGTATGTCTCATATGTTTTTGCTTTTACTTAGCTGCGGCTAAGGCTGCCAGCAACAACCACAACAACAACAACAACAGCAAGCACACAATTGCTGGCGCCGGCTACATTGACAACGACAGTTTTGTGGGCTGGGATGGAAGGGGCAGACGGTGTGCTCAAAAGTCAATTGTTTGCGCCTGCACAAGGGTCTGGCGTAACTTTTGCAACATACGAGGCAAGTCTGTGTGTGTGTGTGTGTGTGTGTGTATGTGTGTGTTGGTTGGTTGGTTGGTTGTGCATGTGACTGATATATGAGTACGTGATTGTGGTGTGTGTCTTGGCAAACTTGTTGCTGTCCGCTTTCAGCAAAGTTGCAGTCGAACTTTGCACACACACACACGACACACACACACACATGCACATGCAGCACTTGATACGCCTTTAAGTTTTGGTAATTGTGCAGCTAAATTGGCAAATAGCTGACATATAAACGCCACCCAACTCACATGCCAGCGATCCAAGTTGGACATGGAACATGGCCACGCATCGTGTTCCATCAGGGAATTTACACTTTTCGTAGCATACTTTTTGGGACAGCATGCAAAATACTTAAATCTGTTAATAGTTTGGTGACTTTGCCAAAGTGTTTGCTAAGTTTTTGTTTTGGCTTTTAATAGTTGACATGTCACTTCATTTAATGCTCAGTTTGTGGAACATATGCAACAAATTTATGTTTCATATTTTTCTAAGCGTTTGCGTTTGTTTAGGAAATATTTGGCTTATTTTATTTTTAAGTAATAAAATTACTAATTTTGTGAAGATGATTTTAAGCTAGGGAAAATATATAAAAATTACAAAGGTAAATAATAATTAATTTAAAAACAAATCAATACTAAAATAACATAAAATATGAACTGAGGTTAATGTGATATTTATACTCGTTCACGAAGTGAAAAGAGTATAGTTGTGCAATGTCCGTCTTGCTGTCCGTCCGTCCGTCTGTCCGTCTGTCCGTCTGTCCGTCTGTCCGTCTGTCCGTATGAACGCAATTATTTTCGCCGCTATTGAAGCTAGAGACTTGAAATTTTGGATATATACTCGTGTGTACCCGCGTCAGATAAAGTGTTAAGGATTTTGAGCTCCGCCCACTGGGGGCGTGGCAAACCGATAACACCTAAAATCGCATATTGCTAAAGTCCACAATTTTAAAGCTAGAGTCACCAAACTTGGTATGTATATAGCTGGTGACCTCCCAAAAAGATTGCGACCTTGATATCCCGGCTACGCCCACTATAACGCCCCCCAGCGCCCCCGCTCTCAAAAATCGGATATGCATATATCTCCCACAGTTTTTGAGCTAGAGTCACCAAATTTTGCATATACATTGCAGGAATGCTCCCCCAAATATTAAAAAAAAGTTTTTTGGCCACACCCTCTCCCGCCCCCATAATCGCGAAAACCGATAAACCTGAAAGGTCAAATCGATAAGTGTTGCATATTTGCACAATTTTAAAGCTAGAGTCACCAAACTTGGTATGTATACAGCTGGTGACCTCCCCCACAGATTGACCCTTTGATATCCCGGCCACGCCCACTAGAACGCCCTCCAGCGCCCCCGCACTGAAAAATCGGAAATGGCTATATCCCCAACAATTTTAAAGCTAGAGTCACCAAATTTGGCAGATATATTACCAGAATGCTCCTCCATACATCACAGGAAAAAATTTTTGGCCACGCCCCCTCCCGCCCCCGTAATCGCAAAACACGTTATATATGACAGTTCCAATCGATAACACGTGTATATATCCCACAATTTAAGCGATAGAGCCACCAAATTTGGTATGTAGATAGCTGGTGTCCTGCCCCACAAATTGCGCCCTTGATATCCCGCCCACGCCCACTAGAACGCCCAACACCCCCTCCCTAAAAAATCGAAAATGCCTATATCTCTCAGAGTTTTTAAACTACAGTCACTTAATTCGGGATATATATTAGTGGGAAGCTCCCCAGAAGTTACAGAAAAATATTTGCGGGCAGTCCCCCCCCCCTCCCCCTTCCGCCCACGCAACCTGCGAAAATCTATATCTCGTACAGTTTTAAAGCCAGAGGCACCAAATTGAATATGTAGGTAGCTGCTGACCTCCCCCAAAGATTGCACACTTGACATCCCGGCCACGCCCACTATAACGCCCCAAACGCCCCCGCTCCGCCGGAAATGCCTATATCTCCCACAGTTTTTAAGCTAGAGTTACCACATTTGGTGGGTAGATAGCTGGTCACCTCCTTTAAAGAGAGGAACAAAATGTTGCCGACGACCACCCCCACCCGAACGTGAACGAGTATAACGCAGTCGGTAACGCCCGACTGCAACGTTCTTACTTGTTTAATACTCTGTTTGCAATGAACTCTGTTTAACAAATTTATATTGGTTGTAGTGAAGGAATTCCTGCCCTTGGAACTAAATAATCTCAATTTAGAATATGTTGAGTGTTAAGAGTACAAATATAATTGTAGACATACATATATATATAATTTGTATATAATTTATATAATTTTTAAATTTTTAAAATTTAAAATTTTCTGTTGAAATAAGTAAACAAAAATTTTATTTTCTAATTCAAAAATTTAGACCTTAATTTTGCTGCATTTGATATATTTTCTTAAAATGATATTTTTTTAAAAATGCAGACGAACTCTGATCATTTCCCAAAATGTAGCAGCTATCAAATTAAAGTACATTTAACTTATCTAAATCGATCACAACTAAAATTGAAAGAAAACACAAGTTGCCATTTAATAGCGATTTATTTGCCCAAACTTCACATTTCTTTCCGGTTCTCAGATAACAACTATATAATTCAATTCACAGCTCTGAAAAAAATGAGAACATTTCTCAAATGTTTGCCATTTACTTTTCATTTACGTATGTTCTTCTATATCCACGGATATATCTTGGTTATACTGTAAACCACATGCAATACATTTATTTTATTAGCCCGAACCAAAGAGAGGAAGAGCGAGAGAAAGAAAGACAGAAAGAGAGTGAAACAGAGTTTCTCTCGCTCAAATGGCTGCCAAGTGGCAGCGAAGTGCCGCGAAGTGACTTCTCACATGGAAAAAAAATTGAATTGTCTCTCATCTGTGCACTTTTGCTGGCTCGATGAATGCGCGTTTGCCCTTGCGCCTTTCCCCTTTGCCCCGCCCGAACCCACAATGCCAGTGACTTGGCCCCAGACGAAACCCCAAAGATAGACAGACAAAAGCGTGGCGCAGTCAGCGAGTCAATTGGACGCACAGACAGACAAAGTTGGTTGGACAAACAATTGTTGGGGCGGGGTCTCTGTGTGTGTGTACATACACACACATATATTTATATACATATATACATGGATATATATCAGTTGTTGTTGTGTGTTTGGCCTACTTTTCGCTGGCTGAAATTGTTTGGCTGGTTTGGCATTAAACACATTTACACGTCCAGCTGGCAACAGCTGCTGCTCAATTTTTAGCGTCTGGTTTCATATCCAGCATAAATACATTTACATATACACCTTTCTGCATATATTTATATGTATGTATGTATGTGTTTGTGTGTGTATATGTGCATTACGTAGTAGAGCGACATTCAACATTGCATTTGGGGGATCTGTTGAATGGCTTCGTGGCTGCCATTTGCATCTTTTATGGCCGCTGTGATTCGATTGCAACAAACAGTTTTAACGGCAACGAAAGACACAATAAGCATATAACAATGACATAAAAGCCAAGAACATGCAACTTCAACCCGACTGGCACCCCGCCTCTCCAGCTGACCCCCTCCTGTCTATATGTCTATATGTATGTGTGCGCATTGTGCGGCGCAACGGGCGCATAAAACCTAAGGAAATTGTAAATGAAACGCACTTGAAATGCTGCTGCAGCGTCGGCGACGGCGACTAACACAGAGAACACAGCACGCAGAGCATAGTATGTAGTACGTGGTACAGTAAATACCATATTAACGAAGCGAACAACCAAATATCTTATCTGTTTTATACTAGTTCACCAGCTGTCCGTCTTGTTATCCGTCCATCTGTCCGCATTGACGCTGGGACTTGAAAGTTAAAATATATTCTCGTGTATAGAGTAAGATGTAGGAATATATCAATAATGCAGAATATCGGCAGGTGCTATACTAGAATTTCAATGAAATAGCATCAAATTATTAAATAAACATTTAAGTATAACCAAAAAAATACCATACAGATAGTTATTAAATATCGCAAACACGACATGAATTAAAGTACTCGATAGTTATCATAAGCATCCATGTTACTAATTAAAATATATCGATAATGATCTCTAATTAAACAGTTATTTGTGAAATGCCGAATAAGACACCAAAATTGCAAATGTAATTTTTATAAAAACGTTTTTTGGCATAATTTGTGAGCACATCGTGTTGCGGGACTTAAATTCGCAACATTCCGCGTTGTATTTCAACTCTAAGACGTCTAAAATTGGAGTAAATGAATGTTTTGGCTACTTTGCATTTCCTTTTCCATGCTGTTTCACATTTTTGCAAGTACGTATGTATATATGTATAACTGTTTAACCTAATTATAATATTAAGAATTCATCTATTAACACTTTTTTTTTTATTATTTTTAAACAAACGTTTCTCGATTATTAGCTGAGATTTCAAATTGAGTTAAATTTTACATATAGATTCTGCCTTTATACAAATTTGTTCTCTATGTGAAGACTTGTGTACTATAAGCAATTAAGAACAAAAAGTTGTTGTGTTCTGTTCGTTATTCGAGAATTCACTGTAGACAGTGACTATAGAATACTGGGCGTAACCATAGCCAGCTCCTTGCGCTGACAGCGACGCCCCCACGCGCTTGGATCACATGGATTGGGTTACAGTTACATTCACGACCGGATGCGGATGCGGATGCGGCAGTCAGCAAAGGCGCTTTGTGGCAACATATGGAGAGTGTGCTTTAAGTGCAATTGTATATCCTACCCAGGGTTTTTGTGGTATGCGTGCGCGTGTGTGTGTGTGTAAATGTGGGTGTGGGTGCGACACACATAAATAATACAAGCATATGAGACTCGTGTGTGTGTAACTGTAGCACATCTAATACTTAGGTTACACACAAACACACGCACACACATACAATAATACTTGTGTGTGCTTTGATATGCTAGACGCAACACCCTTTCGTATAATTATTTATGTAATTGTCATCCGAACTTCATAAGATTTCATTTAATGGGCTATATACGAAAAGTATAAATTGGCTTTCTTGATTTATTTCAATTTTGTGCCAGGGGCAGCAGTCGCGTTGCCGCCGGCATTTGTCTAACTGTCAGTCTCCATTCACACATACACACAAGCACGCCCACACACACCCGTCTGTTACACACGAACACACACACACACACAGAACTGCAGCTGATGCTGTTGTTGGTGTTGAGCTCGTCAACTCCTGAGACCGCAAATCGAATTACACATGCAAATCACTTGGTTTGCTCGCTTGTCCACTTCAGTTACCCCTTCCGTTGCCTTTCCCTTGGCCATGTCCGCATTTGGTTCGGTTCGGGTTTTTTCACTTGTTCGTTTTGGGCCAACACACTTGGCACAGGATGTGGCTCGATGATTGCCCATTGGTTCGGTTCTTAATGGCCATTCGGACAGTTTAAAGCAATTACATATATGAGACTCGTATATGAGTCCCAATCCATGTTGTCCATGAGACTTGCGCTCGTTCGGTGACAAAATCTAATTACAAAACAAGCTTTACGTTAAATCCTGTCAATGATTGAATTCCATCGCACAGACAATCATAGTTTGCTGCTTTTGTTTTCTGCGAAAAGCGCTAAAACAATAACTTATTAATACGATTACTGGGAAAAGCTCGGGAAATTGATATTTGCAATAGCAAGAAATTAAATTAAAACTTTACGTATGTTAAATATCGGTTACTAATTAACAAATCGAATCTATTTTTAATTAATTTTTATGCTCATTATTATTTTAGGTATCACAGTATTAACTTTTTTTCTCAAAAAGTTATACAACAATTAAAGTGCAATTCTCTTAGCTGTAGCCACCATTCTTTAATATAGTTTCGATTTCGATTAACTCTTTCTGCAAACTAGACGCTAGAAAATTGTAAAAACTATTTCTTAATATCAAATCACTTTATAATGTAACCGCTTTGGAAAGTTGATATCAGCGTTTTTTTTTCTTTTATAAAATTTCTTGCTGAAAATATCTTAACGACGCGCTGGCTACACATTTTATAATGCAAATCTGCCAAGAGTTGTGTTTTTGTATAAAATTACCGTTTTGTGGCCTTAGTCCTGAGCAGCCGGAAGATAATTGTTCTTTTAAATTGAAGTTTTCTCTTTTGCACTTTTCTGGTTATTTTGTTTTCGCCCCTTTAAACTCGTCATCTCTTCCACTTTTTATTCGCTTCACCTTTCTCTATTATTGTTTCTGATGACATTATAGAAAGCCTTTGACTTTTCCATTTCTTTTAGTCAGTTTTTCAATTAATTTATTCATCCACACAAATATCTTTTTTATGTGTGTGTGTATATATATATGTGTATATATATTATATATACCTTCTATCTATGTCTTTTTCTCTGCAATTTATCTCTGTCTGCGTTTGACTTTTGCATTGACTTTCTCACTCGACCTCTTTTTAACTTCGCATCGTTGGTAACAGTAATATATATTATATATAATACTCTTTTTGAAATATTGTATGATTTTATTAGTTTTTCGATTGCGTACGCCTAGATTTTAAATAAATAAACTTTCTGAATGAATGAATTTTAAATGAATCATAAAGTGAACAATGAGCTGAAAAGTGTTAACAAAAGTTTAAGGAAATATAATTGTCCACATGTTATCAGCTTTTATATGATATATTTAAACATAATATCTTATGTTTGTATTATTAGTGCGAAGTAGTTAAGATTTTGAAAACTCTCTAAAGCTTACTATTATCGGTATAGGATGTAGCTATATCTATAAATCAGACTATGACCTTTGACTATAACAATAGCAAAGCTAAGATTTGAATCCGTTTCACCGCTCTTTTGGTTTTTGAATGACTGGGTCACACAGATAACGCATCTACCGTGAACGGGTGTTCACAATTATTATTGTCTGGAATATTATCGACAATATTGTCAACAGTATTGTAGAAAGATCTTGATAACAATTCAAGTTTCCGGGTCCCCAACCGCCGTGACTGAGTCACGCACTCACATACATGTACACACACACACACATACGCTTACTCAACAGAAATACGTGTGAGTGTGTTTTTTACTGTCGCACGTCTCACAGTTAATTTATATTCATAAGTCAAATTGGTGTACAATTACCGCCCGATTATGAAAACGAGCAACAGCGGGCGGCCAACAGCGAAACGTTTGTCAAAATCAACCCCACCACACCCCCGCAACACACACACACACACACACATACACAGACTACCCCCAGTCAAGCTTTCCCCTGGCAGTGAGAAGGGTCGCTTCTTGCTTCTAAGTTGGCATGTGGAACTGGGTTCTGCCAAGCAGCCATATGGAGCGAGCTGTTGTTGCTGCTGCTATTTCTATTTTTTAATACGGCGACAAGTTAAAACAACAACAAAAGCAACAACAACAACAACATTAAGAAGCAACAAGCAGCAACCCCCGAATGACACTTGCCAAGTATTTTCTCTTGCTACGCTGCGCTGGGCTTCTGCTCCCTATCTCCCAAAGGATCAGCAACAGGAACGGCAACCGCGTTGCCATGGCTGGCGGGGGGTGTCGTGTAGTGTCGGGGGTGAGAGGTGAGGGGCGTGGGGCGTGCTGCTCGGACTGTTTGTGGAACTAGAACTCGGGCTACGCGCCAGAGTAGTTGATGAGCTGGCGCCTTGTTGCGGGCGGGCGACGCTGTCGTTCTTATACTCTGTACCCATTGAAAGATGTGTAAAAAAAACAAAACGGGGTATAATCAACTCGTGCAAATGTATGTGAGAGACGAAAGGAGTTAGCTGCCAAACGCATAAAGCATATAAATTATGTGTATCTCTTATTATTTGTATCTACTAAAAAAAACCAGGTATCGAACTTTCAGGTGGCTTACTGGCTCGAACCACGAATTTTATTTCGGCTTGCAAACAAAAATTAAAGTTTGCATATTTAATTAACAATTTATGATTTCTAATTTTAAAATATGAGGTATAAATTTTAAAGAACGCAACGAATCTAGTTTAAATATATTTACGAAAGATAGATTTGAATACAATGAGCATTCTGTATAAATTCTCTAAATTATAATGACATCAGCGTATTAGAGCCTAGCAGAGTATCTGTTACTCGGTCACACTCGACTAGAGCACTATTGCTAGTTGTTGGCTGTTGCTGTTGCTGTTGTGTCAGGACATGTCACCTACACACAGCCACATGTAGACGCTGCGAATGCTGCCCAGAGAATGAGAGAGAGAGAGAGATAGAGGGGGGAGGAGGAGGGAGCGGAAGAGCGAGTCGGAGTCCTGAGACTGAGTTGCCCTGTGGCGTTGGCGCTGTCGCTGGCACTGGCGCTGGGCGGCATTAACGAGCCAGTCCGTGCGACAGTCATGGCCGTCAAGGAGTCATGGAGTCAGCCAGTCACTGCCAGTCGCTGCTGGGCATGGCCCTAGCTAAAGCCAAAGCTGTTGGTGTTGCTGTTGCTGTTGTTGTTGTTGTTGCTGTTGCCTCAGCCTCAAACTCAGCCTCAGCATCAGCCTCTTGGCCATGCAGCTAAGCCGTCAACTTGTCATCGTCATGAAAAATCTGTGAAGTCAGCCACAATTTTGGCGCCAGTCTGCTTAGCAGCCAGCTGTGCGTGTGGATGCGTGTGACCCCAAGAAACCCAAGCCAAACCGCTCGGCTCCCCTCCCCCCACTTGGCTTCCCATATACTCTCTATGAAGGAGCTGGGCGGGGAGTGAAGGGGCATCAAAATCATCATTCCGCAATGCTTCATTTTAATTTGCCCGCACACAGTGCTCCGGAGTGCAGAGGGCGGAGGTGTTTGTACGCATTTGCTTAAACGTATTCAAAGCGCGTGTTCCACGTCAGGAGCCAAGCCAAGCAGACGCCCCTCGCTGCTCCACCGCACCCCCCGTTAGCCCCGCCAGTCGCTCTAGTGGCATGCGGCTTTAGTTTTAATTTAGTTATTGTTGCCACTTCAATTGGATTCACCAGGCAGCAGCAGGAGCAAAAGCAGCAGCTTTATATTGCCTGTCCATATACAGCACCCCTTCTACCCCTATCCCCCCCGCTTGCTGTCGCTTTTGACTTGTATTAAATCCAAGTTTTATCGAGCGTTCCTTTGGGCTTTGCGCCCGCTGATTTTTCGATTTTGAAAATGAGGTCATGAGACGCGGCACGTTTGCCATATGGGAATATGCCGTTAGCCTTTGAAATCGCCAGAAAGTCCAGCGACGCCGCTGGGAGCAGCCCACAACGCGCAGTGTGTGTTTGCCTTGAAGTAGGCAACACTTTTTACTCTCTAATCTCCCTGGCAAGTACAACAAATATAAGTGCGCTAGTCGAGGCTCCCTGTTAAGCAGATACCCTGTAAACAGTTCGTGAGTTGTTGTCACAAACACATTCTTCAAAAAGCAACTTTATTGTTGAATAGCTCATAAAATTATAAATTATTTAAATTATTTTATTTTTGCGCTTGGTATCATACAATTTCAAAACTATGCTAAAAAATAACCTGGACAGTAAATCGATACTTATCGATTTTGAGAAAACAAGTTCTCACTAAATTGCAAATATCAAATAACAATATACAAGTTCAATAAAATTTTGTTTCTACGCATATAAAATTATTTTTTAATAGTTATTAACTCTTTAAATGTAAGGATCATTTGTGTTTTTGATAAATTTTGATTTAATATGCAGACAGACAGACAGACGGAAATGACTACATCAATTTTCATTTAAATTTTAGAATTTTTTAATATTTCTATGAAAATACAAATTTGGTACATTTTTTTCTAAAAATAAATCTGAATAGTAATAAACTTTTTTTTTGCGAGTGTTTCTTTAATTCAATGTCGAAAGTTCCTGCATTCGTCAGACAGACGGACAGACGAAAATATAACTAGATCAATTTCAATTTTCATGCTTATCATTAATAAATGTATTTGAACGGCAAACAGCCCGCCTTCCTTTTACTGTTGCTCAACTGCAATATACTCTCTATGCAATTTTTAATGGGTATTCAAGGGTACAACAACAAGTGAAAAACGCATTATTGATGCGTTGCCAGGCCACGCGCCAATCTAAACAACTCCCTGCGAACCGTCGCCCGCTGCGCCCGCTGCCCTGTTCCAACATGGCTTAAAGCACGGAAAAGTTTTCTTGTTTTTGACTTGCGTCTTTTTTTTTAGAGCATTAAATGCGAAATATAACAACTACTATGCGGCTGGAAACAAGCAAGTTCCATTAGCTGGCGCAGATTGAGGCACTCGGGCTTACGGCTTTGGCTTTTTCGGCTTTGGTCGCTGCGGCTTAGCCACGGCTAATGATACACTTTCAACAGAAATTATAAAGTGGCAGGCATTCGGAATAACACGCATAACGCCACTACAATTAATTTTTGGGCGGCCCAAAGGAGAAGGAAGGCAGTCAACTCAAGTCAAGTCAAGTCAAAGTACACTTGAGTTGATTTTAAAGCCAAGTTAAGACGCTGCGGCTGAAGATGTTGCTGCTGCTGCTGCTGCTGTTGCTGTTGCTGCTGTTACCTAGCAGCTACAGTTGAGCACGCAGAGCATTTACAAATTAGACTGGCGCAGTGGCTGCTCCTGAATCCAACTTAGCTGCTCTGGGGACCGCCCCCAAAAGCCAAACAATTAGCTGAAGTGGCTTAGCAGCGGGCGCCTGATTGAAATTAAGTGCAATTCAAATGGCGACACGAAACGTATGCAATAAAAGCAATTTACCTAAAGCCAAAGCACAACATGGACCCAACCCCCACTTCTAACCCCCCCACCTACCCAACTTTTACTCACTCAATAATAGAGTGTGTTGTCGCCAGTAGCCAGTCTCAATCTGAAGCTCCCCTCTGTTTCAACAACACAAACAGCAACAACCAAACGCAACTTTTCTTTCAATTGACTACAAAGCGAATTGTGCGTGTGTGTGTGTGTGTGCGGGGACTGTGCGGGTGTGCTAGGACAAGTTTTGTTTGTCTGAGCTGCGGCATTAGCTCAACGCGCAGCAGGTTGCCAATGTTGTCTATTGTTCCCTATTCTTTCACTTTTTTTTTGCTTCTTCTCTCAGTCTCACTCTGTTTCTAGTCCTGGTTGGATCTGTGTCCTCTTATGTTCTTGTGTTTTCATACCCTGTAGCCATTGAAAAAAGGATAAAAAAAATGGTGGTACCTCAGCTCTGCAGAAATAAGTATGTCCGACTCTAGAAAGCATATATACCTTTTATCTGAACCAAACGCTTAGCTTTAAATTGATTCGTTTGGCTGCGTTTGTCAATCTGTTTAAAATTATAAAATTATATATTCTTTAATTGTTTTTTTTATAAAACAATTCAGTATATAAAAATCAAATATATTTGACCTCTTCCCACCATATTAATAAGAACTTCCTTAAAATTTATAGTGCTTATTTTTTGTTAGTTTATCTAAAGATCAAAGTCATAAAAACAAAAAGGATATAAATAATAGGCATGGGTACTTTTTAGTCGTACACTTGATTCGTTTCTTAACCCCGCCTCTTTCTGTGCACCCCTCCTCCCCCAAACGCATATAATTGATTTGTGCCGTCTCCTTCTCAATTTGGCTGGCATTTTGAACGATTTCGCCTCCTGCTCAATTGAATGGAAACTTAAATATACATATGTATACATATGTATATATCTATATCTATATATATAAATGTTCAGGTCCGTGTCTTTTGTCCATGCTTGTGTCCATGTCCGTGGCCGTGTCCATGCTTACAAATCATTGGCTTTTGCATTTAGTCCTTGCCAAGCAATTCGAATATTTTATTTCAATCTAATAACCCCAAACCGAATCTCTGCTTCAGTTTCAGCTTCAGCTTATCCTTGTGCTTCTTTCCACTGTTTCTAATGCTTATATCCTTCAGTCCGTCCGTCCATTCCGTCCGTATGTACGCCGCTTTAGTCGTCTGTGCTTTGGCATTTGTCACGTTACAGGTTTGTTTTTCGTTATTAATCTCAATTTGCCCCCACATAGTCACACCTCTGCCGGCGCCTGAAAATCCTGATTTCTGAATGCTGAATCCGAGAGTCCAATGCGATACACTGTTTACCTTTCCATAGCGGAGTGCAAAGAGCGCACCGAACGTGCCTCAAATGAAATTTTCACACAGACAGATATCTATATATATCTACTGGATAGCTCGCGTTTAAATACGCTCTAATGAAAATACGATCCTAATCCCCGAATCCTTTTATTGATACTTACCTAGTTGCGGCCAGACAGCTTGGCCAATAAGCATTGGTTGCATTAATGAAATCAAATTGGACTTAGTGGCAGAGTGCAGATTGCTTTAAAAAAGCTACGATTTCAGTTTTGATTATCGTACAGACCGGTAAACATTTGGAATTTTTAGATTACCTAAACCGGTTAGGGATACAAATTAAGGAATATTATTGGAATATAACTGGGTGAATCTTGCTTTTAAATATTTGTTTCTATACAGTTTTCTATATTTTTTTTTTCGCCGCATAACTTTAAACTAAACTAATTATTTTGATTTGAGATACAAATGCGATGAAAAAAGGAAATTTTTACTTCATTTAAATGAAAGCGTTGGTTTTTTGATATTTTTAACATGAATACAAAACTTTTATTACAATAAAGGGTTTTTTTTTTCATTTTAATTAAACAACAAAGAGCACGATTTTTTAACATTTTTCAAAAGTTTTCAACAAAAAATGCCACGTTTTTTTTTACCAATTATTACTTAATAATAATAATTTGTTTAAATAGTATTTTTGGAAAGTGCATCAAAAATTCGCTTTGCTAATTCTATTAAAAGTGTGTCCCTGAAGCTATCCTACAATTTAAATGGGCGTCTCTGTCGCTTGACCATGGGCAAAAAAAACTAACAAAGATTGCGACCATATTCAGCAAAAAAGGTTGCCTACCCTTTTAATTGCCGGGTACATCGGCTTTTAATCAATGTGTGCGCCGAGCTATTTGCACGGAGTGTCCTGCAGAGCATTCCAGAGGAGTTTCTTTCCATGTGGAGCAGCATAAAAGTGATGTTTTTACTGTTGTGACAGGCCAAACAATTGAAATAGGCGTGGCAAATGGCTTGGGTAGGGCACTGTCTGATGCTCACTTGGCAAAAACAAAGCCCAACGAAAATTGCCCCGCGTTTTTTTTTGCAGTAAATATTTGCAGAGAGCACAAAAGCTGAAATCACATTTGCGCCAAAAGTGCGATGGGAGGGAATGGGAATGGGAATGGGAGTGGATGGCCAGCAGACTGGACGAGATACCTGGTCCGCTGTCCGGGACTTAGAGGTATAAAGGAGATTTTCATTTGCCGCCCTAGCACGCGTCCTGACTAAATTATGATACAATTTTAGCACTTATATGTAGGAGGAGTGCTTCAACTCCAAAGTATTTATACCCATCGAAAGTTTAGCTACAGAGGACCCAATACCGCAGGATGGTTTTGTAAGACTATAAGTTAATTATACGCTCGCTCCTCTCTGCATCTCACACTCTTTGGCTTCTCTCTGTTTCTCTCTCACTTATTTGTTGTTTGGTAACTTGAAACGGGACAAAAATTTCAGTTGATGACAGCCAGGACTTCATTACATAATGGGGCCAGGATAGCGATAATGAGTGTTATGGCAACGGCCAGGATAAGCATAAGTAAAAGGACACTGACGGCAGCTGTTGCGCAACGATAAAGGCAATGAGGAGTCCACGGTTGAAGCCAATGCTCGTATGATCTATTTATATGTAAGCACATAAAGCAAACAAAATTCTACAGAATTGCGCGCCACGGGGTTACAAAGAATATTATCACATTTTTATATTAACGCAGTTGGGGCGAACAACAACTATCCAATTAGAGAATTATGTAGTTATTTAACAATAAAATATCATATTTATAATATGAATTACTAAACAGCAAATAAAATGACAGAAAGAAAGAAGCGAGCCAGCAAACAAAGCAAGAAGAGAGAGAAGTAAAGCAAAGTGAGCAGAAAATTGGGAAGCAAAACGATAATTAAAGTGAGAAGCAAAGTGAGAAGTGTAGCTAGTACCAAAGTAAAGAAAAAATAGAGAAAATAAGTGAGAAGCAATGCGATAAGCTGTGAAACACAAAGTTTAGCGCACTTAGCTATGCAAGCGTTAATAAAACGAAAAGAAGTTTGAGATGAAAAGCGGACAGTAATCGTTGAAAGCAAGAAGCAATACATCAGAGCGATAAGAAAAACAAACAGATGAGAAGTATGATGCAAAGGAAAGAGTAAACTAAGGTGCAAAGCTAAAAGCTCTGCTAAAGATAAAGTAAGAAGCAAAGAAGAAGCTACACGTTATTTCCCCACACTCAAATATGACTTGTTTATTTGACATCTCATTACGTTTCTTCCTTCCAGAAGAAAGAATGAGAAAAGTACTTATCGCGTCGATTTTCGGATTTTGCCCAATTATCGTTTTTCTGATTAGGTTTTTTAGAGTTTTCGCCGTGTATTCGCTGATTCTATTATCACTTCCCGCTTCGCTGCCGAGACTGAAGTGCAGTAATAATCCTTTTAAATGTAACTTATCTTAATAGTTAACTGCTCGCTTCGCTTCTCGCTGCTCTTTCCGAGTAAGCCAATCAGTTGAGGACGTGCTTCTATCCCTCAAAGCAATTTAACCGCATTGCTTGCATATTGCTAGACAAATTGTTGGTAAATTTGCGTAATATGCAACTATGAACTCGACACAAAATTTGATGTGCCCTTCTCCAGGTTTGGCAGTTGGGTCTAAATAGTTGGGTGACTTTTTAATTGCAGACTCATAAACGTATTCCAGTCAAATTTAAAAGCTTTGCAGAACTAAACAGCAACAACCGAATTGCAAACAATTGGCCATGGCAAAAGTTTTGCTTTGGCTGTCACATAGAAACAGGCACGGGACCAATACCTGCCCGACGGTCCACAAAACTGAGCTGAGCTGATGCAGTGAAACATCCGCTTAAGCGGACTATCCGTTTCCATTTCTTTCTGCTTCAATTTCCTAAGCATACCTTCTCAGTTATGCTGAAGAAAATGCAAAAATGCAAAAAATGCTTGGCAAAAAAAAAATGTAAACTATTAAATATTTAGATATATTTAAAAAAGGCTTTCGATAAAGGCAACCCTAAGATTTAAGATTTTCCTTTAAGCATATAATTTTTAAGGTGAAATTTTCGTATAATTTTATCCGTTAGACAAATTGCGCTTGTCAATACCAGGAATTGTTATTTTACAAAAAGAAGGAGTTCGCCCAACTGATAAAAAAAAGGAAAGAAAGGTCTTAAAAACCTTGCATAGAAGATGACAGGAACAAGAAAAGTGTTCGTTAGTGAAGTTTTTACTGTATTTGACCTACGGTGTGGGCTGCATTCAAGTTAAAAACAACATGCTTAAAGCTTACACGATATATCTACATATGTATGAATGTTTAGATTATGTGTGTGTGTGTGTGTGTGCCACATGGATACATGCGTCAGGTATGCGATGTAGTTGTTGCTGTTGTTGTTGTTGTTTTGTTCAATGCTTAGGTTTGGTTTCCTGGAAAAGTCATAAAAGCGTACAAAAGCAACTGGCAAAGAAATGCCAAGCCAAACAATACAATTTGTTACCAATTAAATGACTGCATTACATAATAATAATAATAATAACAACAAAAATAACAACCGCCCGAAGTGGCAAGCAGCTGCCGCTCTAACACCCCCTCCCCCGCCCGCACCCCACCGCATTTCTTCCCTCCTCCCACAACCCACCCATTACAACTGAATTGAGTGACAGACAAGGCAACTGTTGTTGTTTCTATTACGCCTGGCGTCAACGAAGCCAGCCAAGTGTGTGTGTGTGTGTTTGTGTGTGTGTGGGTGTGTGTGTGTGTTATGGCTATACGTAAGCATACAGCATCTAAGGATCCGGCCAACGCATATTGGTTGTCAAAGTAACCAAATCAATAGCATACACTCAGGGATTCCAAGACTGCCAACTTTTGTTGACGGGAGGGCAACGTCTTTATTACCAGGTGAGAGAGCTAACAAAAATAATTTTCTTTCTTTCTTTTTTTTTGTGTTACTTCATTATGTGTTATGCTTTTTTGATTTGATGCCATAATTTGCTTGAGCTCCTCACCGAATTTAATTTTTAATAAAATGGTATATCATCCCATTCATTAGCAAAAATTCCGATGCCTAACAGCAATTAAAATTGAATCAAACGCGCTTTTATTTATATCAAAATATATATATATTTATATAAATGTTTATTAGTAATTTCTATATAGATGTTTTTTCGTGTGTTTGTGCAATTAAATTTGCACACAAATTACAAACAATTTATTCATTTATGTTTTATTTTATATTCTTTTTGTGTTTATTCATGTTATTGACTTATTACGCTGTCTTCCTTTAATAATTACCATAATTATTTAGTGGGGTTAGGACAGTGGGCAAATCCTTAATTAACCAAATATTTCTACACATTGGTTTTTGGTTTTTCCTTTTTTTCTTTTTGTGGTTTTGTGCACACACACAATAAATACTTGATTATTGAGCTTAAAATTTGAATGCACAATTATTTGTTGATTTTTCGGGGTAATTATTTTCAATTTGATTCTTTATAGTTGTGTTTACCCTATGCTACAATTTTGAATGAATTCAAAACTAGTCGTGTATTTAATAATTAGTTTGTGTACTTACTTTTGGGGTTGTCTATGGGTGTGTGTGTGTGTGTGTCACAACTCTTGAATGTTCAAACTCCTTAGCTTTAGCCCATTGAGTAATCAAGTATTTCAAAAACTCAATTGGCTTTAGGCAATCTGTCAATGCCAACAAGCTTTTAATACGCTTATTTAGTTGGCTGCGCTGAACTGAATTATCCAATAATGCGACCCGTAATGTGACACGATTTCACAAATTGTGCGCCGCATAAACGTATTATCCAATTATATTATTTGAATATTTGCAAATGGCAATTGGCAGTTTTTGTTTTGTTTTGTTTTGGTTTACAATACAAATGAAAAAATAAAGCAAAATGTGTATCTTTGGCATTTTTTATTCAAAATAAATTGATACCGTTATTGTTGTATGCTGTTGCTGTGTGTTGGTTGTTGTTTTTTTGTTACAAAATACAGTGTAAATATTTCACGCTTAATGAGCTTATACAATTAACTCAAATTAGTACACATAATCGTACATATGCTATATGCTTAATTTAATAGGCTTTGCGCCGCATTGCGGTCGTATTTTTTTCTTAAACTTTTCATTACAATTTTTTCTCCATTCTTATTTGTTCATTAAGTAATTTGTTTGTTGATTTCTTATCATGTTTTTCGTTCATCATTGTTTTTTTGCAGAGAAAATATTGCTCTAACTTACATAGCTGAGACGGTCTCGTATATAAAATCAATGGACATACTCGCTACACTGTTACAAAATATGCAGTGTTTGTTTTTTAGTACAATTCAAATGGTTCGTTCTCAAGTAAGTATAAATTTAAGTATACATATTTATATATATATAAATACGTGTGTATATTCTAATAATAAAGGGTTTGTAAAATCAATTAATAACTAAAGGTGGCTACTTTAAGTAATGATTTGATATACTTAGTGTGTGTGTGTGTGTGTTTGATTTCTAGTTCATTTCATTTTCTTGGATATGATTTGGTGGTATGGAGGAAGCACTTGTGGGACAATTATAGGAATTCGGAACATGTACTATTATTTTGATTTGTTGTTGTATTCTTTTGTTTTTTTAAAATGAATTTGGTGAATTTACTCACTATTCAATTGGCAGCTGTTGTTTGAGTATAGCGTATTTGTATTTAAAACAGGAAAGCATTATAAAAAATTTATTGCTTCTTATCAATTAAATGCAAAAACTCAATTAAAGCAATTTGCCCCCTGCTCAAGTGACTGCAATTTGGGCACATTATTATATATACGAATTACATATACGATATGATATAATACTAGACTACAGCAAATGCCAACAATTTCAAGCTCAAAACAATATATGGCTAGAGTGTTGACTATAAATATTTTTAGTTTTTTTGATAATTTTACCTGGGCAGCGACCAGTTATTGGGCAATGGAATTTATCGTGAGCGATTCGCTGCACATCGGACGGCACTGGCCAAATATCCAAACAGTTCGGCTTAAACAACAGCTCAAGCTGAGTGTCTGTTGGCTGCCTAAAGAATACGATTTCTTATAAAAGAAATAAGTCGGAGCCTTGGCAAAGGGCAAAGGCAAAATGCGGCGGGCCGCTTTTAAATGCTATCTTATAAATATGGGTACTAGTGGGGTGTGTGTGTGTGTGTGTGTTTTTCAAGCACTTGCGCTTGCTTACTAAAATGTGTGAGAGTGTGTGTGTTGTTGTTGTTGTGTGTATACATATAAGTTAAGGTACATACTAGATAAATAATATGCAGCATAGTGTTCGCTTTTTTATATAAATTTTTAGTGTTTTTTCTTGTTTGTTTGTTTTTTTAGTATTAGCTTAAGTTGTTAGCCAAGTCGCATATTGAAATCTTTAATTGATTGTTTTACAGTTGTGTCCGTAATTAATACCGTTTCATAGTTGTAATATTATCATAATTGTGGGCGGGGCTGTCGAATTGCGCACCTCAATACAAATACAAAACCTCTAGAGTTAACATTAATGCTGAGATATCGAGGGTGCGAAAGATTTGTTAGATTGTTAAGATTGTAAATTGTGGATCATTTCCACATTTAAGAATTGTTAAATAGTGATTATTGTTGCTGTTGCTGCTGTTATTGTTGCTTGCTTTCGGCCAATGCCAATGTTGACACATTTATGGCGATACATATGGCGGTGGCTTGCGATACGAGGGCGTTGCCGGTGATTTCCCTCGCACCTCGCGCCCGCCCAGCACCACAGCCGGCGGTGGCACATACTCATCGACATCATTGTCCCCGTTCATGTTGGAGGTGTTGTACGAGGGCGGCAACAGCGGCGGCTTCTCATCCTTGAGTATAACCGGACTCTTATTGCCTATTTCGGGCTTCTCCTCGAACTCATCCTGAAAGATGACCGGTATGCCCTTGGTGCGAAACGATTTGCGTTCCTCCTCATCGCCTGCAAGTTGCAATATGAAGTTATGCATGAATGTGGCAACAATTTATGTTTCGATTATGAAACTTACCCAACTCCATTTTGCCGCTCTTGTGGCGGCGTCGATGCAAACAGCAGGCCACGATCGAGGCGAGCAATATCATGACCACAATAATAACGGCGGGCAAAACAAACGTGGCCAAATAGTCATCGGGAAACGTTGGCTTCAAGCTCGGCTCCTTGCTGCGTGGCGGTATATACTCGTGCTGGCTGATGTCGCTGTTCTCCGCATCTAAAAGTGATCAAAAAAAGGGTGTGAGAATATATATTCATGAAATTCCACGTGTGTGTGTGTCTACTTACGATGACAGGTGCCGGAGGGCACCACCGTAAAATTGGTCAGATTCAGCTCGGGTCCCAGTGCTCGCTTCACGCTGGCACTTGGCATCATGTCGCTGCTCAGATAGATGTTCCGTGTGGCAGCCATTTCCTTGTCCGGGCAGCGATTGTGCGTCTTGTACAGTGAAGCATTGTAAAAGTTGACAATGGTGCCATCCGAATCGTGGTGCGTGGTTATCGAGCGCACCACAATCTGATTGGTATTCGCATCGCCGTGCAGCTGCGCAATCCGCTCCACAAACTTGCGCTGCAGCTCCGCATTGAAGCTCTCGTGGCGTATGGCCAGATACGCCTTGTACAGTATGGCGTAATCCTTTTTGGGCGTGTGGCTGACCACAACGACGAGCGCATCGTTGGCACTGAGACCGCCGCTGTCCTCGGCTATCAGCAGATACTCCTCGGTGCCGATGTCGCCGCTCTTGGGTATGCCAAAGAATTCCTGATTCTTTGAATCGAACTGCAGCCAGTGGCGAGTGCTCAGCTCCTTGTGCTCTTTGGTCTTCAGCGTGAGCGTTAGCTCATTATCATTCGGATCGTAAAAGGTATCGCTGGGCACTTTGTAGACCAGAAGTTGGCCCACGGAGGCGTTCACGCGATCCACCTGATTGCGCGGCATCGGCGGCAAATTCTTCGCCATGTGCGTTGTCGGCTTTATCTTGGCCAGTTCGGTTTTCTGGCAGGCGCCAATCAATTGACCCGTTATGGACTTGATGCTCAGCAACGGTTCCGCCAATTCGCTCAAACGCTGCGCATCCAAGCGACCCACCAGCTGCTTCAGCTCCGCCTCGGGGCAGTCGCTGGTGGGCAGCGTCTCGTTAAAGTACACAAAGGTGGCGCTCTGCGGCTCCAGCGGCGTCTGTCGTATCTCGCGCACCACCAGCGCCGAGCTGCTGCCATCCTCGAGCGTGTGCGCAATCGCCCTGATCAGCTTCAGCTGCCAGTCGATGTTGTGCTCGAGCTTCTCGTGAATGCGCACCGCAATGCTGATCTCATGGTTGATCGTACGCACCGCACGATGCTGCTGCACGCTAATCTCCACCGTCTCCGTGACGCTGACGTTGCCCGAATCTGTGGCCGAGAGCCGATATTGCCAACGCGACACGGCATCGTCCAATGGCCTGCAAGAAATTTGGTTAACTCTTCTTTCGGTTTATTAAGTGTAGAAAAACACTTACAGTCCGTAGAGTTCGCGCTTATCCGCATTGAATTGCAGCCAGGATGTGGGCTTCAGCTCGTGACCATCCTTGTCGGTCAGCTCCAGGCGCAGATTTGTTTGATCTTCGGCATCGAAAAACGTTTCTGCGGGCACAACAAAGCTGAACGCCTTGCCCGACGGCACGGCCAGCTTCTGCAGACGCATCTTAATGATGGGCGCACTGTTCTCCTGGCGCGGCTCCACATAGTCCGTAGATGCATCCGTTGTACTGCTCACCTCCAGCTGCGGTTGCCTGGTCGTCGACGGCGTTGCCAGCTAAAATGAACAACAATTTCGACTTAGAACATTGCAACAGAAGCAAAGGACTGAACGATTTGATTAACTCAAATTATTTGGCTTTCAAACTGTATACGGATTTTTGTGATTCGCTAGAATGTTTTTTAATTGATTTAGGGAAAAACTCGAAATTCCTAAAATTAATTAAGTTTGAACCACATCAAATTTTGCTTTTGTTTTAAAATTTAAAAAAGTATTTTGTACTTTTTTCACAAAATTTCTCAAAACAAAACTCAATTTTAAAAATATTTTACTTGCATTTAAAGAATGCATTTATTTTGTACTTATTTTATTGTAATTTTTTATCCTGATTAGACTTTAGAATAAGGTCTTTTACTGAAAGTGATATATATAAGTAGTATATCTAATTTGTCGAATCTCTTCAGCTTTAATTGTGTTCATACGAGCAGACGGACGGACAGCAAAACGAACATTAGGGAAACTTAACATAGGAGCATAATTGGACTCACCTCGTTGCTGGCCAAATTGGGCACGCTGCTGTTGCTGGCGGCTTCGAGTGCGTCCACAGAATCCCCTGCCTGGGAATTACAGAGATCTCATTAAGCGACATATGAACTGGCTAATTGAAGCGACGCGTTTTTATTTCTTTCTTCTTTTTTTTTTTTAGTGTCATGCTTGAATAGTGTCGAGCTAAGAGCAGGCAGAGTTGTTAGTGTAGCACTAGCCAAAAGGGGCGGGTGCCACAGATAGATACACATACATAGATATAGACGCAGACATAGCTAATAATAATACACATATATATATATTTATATAGAGGGAGAGAGATATATATTCATGCAATACCAAAGGACATGCGAGGAGAATAATGCACTGTTAATCAGCGCTGATTGGCATCCCATTTCAAAAAGGATAAGTGCATTGGCCGTAAATGTTGAAATCCCTTAATTGGCTTAACTAACTAGTTGGGCAGCGGGTGGGCGACATCGAGAGGTGGTTTTCGGGCCGGACTGGGAGTGGGTGGGATTGGTGTGCAGCTTATTAAAGTTCATATATATATTTATTTATATAAATAAAGCTACTTCTATATATGCATACAAGAGAGAGAGAGAGAGAGACTGTGTATGGGCTGAAGTTGTTCACCTTAGGACTAATCGAGAGCGTGCTGAGCGCGTGCGAGGCCGTTGTCGTTGACTCAGCCAACTCGATCTCGGCCAGCGTTGGACGCGTTGTGGCTGTCACATCAGCCTCGGCCACATCCGTCGTGGATAGCCAAGTGTTGAGCTCGAGCTCATTTGCATTTGTCTGCAGTTTGCATTTGATATTCAATTTGATTTGGTTTTTTTTTTTTGTTGGCAAAACAAAAATTCATGAGAAAAACATGACAAAAATAATATATAGTAAGGATAGCAAGGGTAAAATGAAATATTTATTGAATTGGACAAGTACAAAACTAGTTAATATAATAATATTACGGACTCACTCAAACGCAGCAAAAAGGGGGGACTGCAGATCTGAGAGATAAACTACATCGAATGGGGTTACTTGTGGAGTTTGTAAATTAAAAAAAAAACTCCTTAAATATTTAATAATTATCTTTTAGAGATTGAAGAACTAATTTAATCTTCTTACCACAATATAAGTAAATTGTGATAATTTAATTCATATGAAATTTTCTGACATATCTGATAAATGCCCAAAAATACAGTAGACGCAAATGTTTACTGATTAATCAGGAGCGACATTTATAACCGATAAGAAAGAGGACCTTAATCTATTCTATAAAACATATTGTTGTTTATAAATTTGATATTGTATATCTTTTAGATATAAGGGAATTGTTGTGCGATTTGTTAGTAGAGTTGGGAGCCATCATAATTTAAAATATTAAACAAACACCACGATCTTAAGATTAACCCTAACCTTAAATATATATAAAAATATAAAATAGAGAATTATATTTAATTTCTATAGATACATATCTAAAAAAACCTATTCAACTTTATGGTAAACTAAATTAAATTTATATACTCTATAATTTTAAATATTCGTTATTTTTAAACACGAATGTCAATTTAAAAAGTATTTTCTCAGGGACACGTTTGTAACCCCCGATACACATAATTTTCTACGGCTAGGTCGTCAACAAAATACTTAAGGTAAACATTTTATGTAGTTACACTCAGAGAAAAAACCTTTAATTTTTTAGGAATATTATTAAATTAGAAATAAGTTAACTATTTAACATCATTAAGTAAATACTCGATATCAAAACTGACTTTTAGAGTTGAAAAATTAAGAAAAAGATTCGGATGTAAAAAAGTTGAATGCTTGAAATTTTCTAAAAATATTGTTTACCGAATTTAAGCTGATTTTAGCTGATTTGTCATAAGATTAAAATGTTTCAATGGCTTTTTCTCTGAGTGTATTTTTGAGGTTAGAGATGCGTTGAAGTTGTACAACATACGATAAAACTGATAAAAAGTTGTACAACATCCGATTATAATGATAATACAACAATGTATACACCACATACAACACATATGTACTTATATATAGCGCATATATCTACAGATGAATATGTACTTTAGTTATTATTGATGTAAGCGCTGAGTATGCTGACTGAGAAGTGGGTGGTGGGCGGCGGCGACGGCGGCGTCGGCACAGGACAGTAGACAGTAAACACAGATACAGACACATAAAAGGCTCTAAACAACAGTTACAATTGTCGCACAACGAGAGACACAGAAAGTTACACACACGAATACACACACACACACTCACTCAGGTACACACACACACACACAGACACACACAAAAGCGACATTACCTTTGGCGTTTGTGATTGTGTTGTAGTTGTTGTTGTTGCTGTTGTTGTTGTTGTTGGCATAGTTGCATTTGTTGTTGTTGTTGTTGGTTGGAATGATGATGACAATGATGATGATGATGACAATGAAGTTTCTGTTGTTGTTGTAAGAGGATTAGCCATATCAAAGTCTATGACACTCGGTGTGCTGAATGAGCCGATGGCTGAGGAGGATGTGCCGCCAGGAGCAACAGAATTGCCGATGCTGCTGCTGCTGCTGCTGCTGGTGATAGTGGTTGTTGTGGTGGTGGTGGTGGTGGGGTAGGTGGCAGACGATTCGACAGTTTCGATGGGGTATGGGGATGAGTTGGTGGCTGGATGGGACATTGAGGAGCTGGCGTCGTATGGTGAAAATGACACAGACGATTGGGGATGGGCGGACGCTGGCATTGGTGTGCCAGGTGTTGCAGGTGTTATATTGTTATTATTATTATTGTTGTTGTTGTTGCTGTTGTGGTTCGTGGTCGTTTGTGAGGTGCTCGTTGCAGCGTGCTCGGCTACATCATCATCAACAACGACGACGGCCGCAATGTTGTCAACCTGGTTGCTGTTGACAGCAGCGTCTTCTGCCGCGTTTACCGTTGTGCCAGGCGCCGCTGTTGTGGTTAGCTGCAGCTCCAGCTCCGGCCTGAGTTCCAGCTCATTTCCGCTCTCCACAATCACCGGAGCTGCGGGCACGCCCAGCTCCACATCCTCAACGTCGTCAACACTGTCATCGTCGACACTGAGCACCGGCAGCTCCTTAATGTTTTTAGTGTTCTCAATTGTTTTACTAATCACCGACTCCAATTTGGAGACGCTCTCTTCAATTTCCTCGTCCAATTTGTTAGCTGGCGCGGAGGATACGGTCGAAATTTCCGTGTGTTCCGACTGCATTTTTATTTAATTCATTGTTTTTCGTAGTTGTTTATTGTGTGTTGTTGGAGTTGTTAGTTTTATGAATAATTAACATTCATATTGCAATGGTAGTAACAGTTAATTAAATGATCACAGCGAGATTAAAAGATATTTTTTGAGAAAGAGATTATGTAAATGGCAAAAAAGAGAAAGAGAGAAGAAAAGACGAGAACACCATATGATGAATTACATATACACAATGTTAAAGAAACGTATTTGTTTTTGTTTTTTGTATCAAATTCCATATGTGGGCATAAATATGTATGTGAGTATTTTGTGAACTGTTTTTTGGATTGTGTGGATCGTGTGTTGCATGTCTTTTGCTTAGTTATCAACAAAGTGCAGTAACAAACATAATGATTATCTTCCGTAAATAATAACACTGTGTACTTAATCGTATTGGTCTGTATAGTCATAAATATATAATGTATATAGATATATCGATATATGATAATTGTTATTCAAATCCATAATACATAAAACTGTTTGTAACAGTCAAAGAACCTCCGATAATCGAAAACACCACAAAGGAAAATAAAAATCAAAACAAGAAAAATGGCAGAAGACACAATTAACAATTGCCACATTTAAAGGAACACTCACCGAACCATGGTGATGACGATGGGCATGCGATGTGGGCACAACAGTCGCCGGTTCCCTGTAAATGAAAAACATAAAAAAACACGTTAACGGGGGGTTTTTTGTGAAACCATATATGAGTAAGACGTACACTTGATCTTCGTCATCCTCTCCGTAGTCGTAGTCATCCTCGTCACCACTGCCCTCCGATTGTCGCCGCTTTCGCTGAGATCTGCAAATGCACGAAATATATGTGAATCAACATATTGAAACATCAAAGAAATACAAATTTGCAATACAACTTTGCGTTTATCTTATAGCAACAGCTAAATGTTAATATGTTAAACTAATTAAATTATTCATTTCATTTTATCCAACACGTGTGTTTGGTATCTCACATTGATTTATGCGATTTACTGAGCTTAATTAAGTGCTTTTTATTTAATATTTATAAATGCAAATCATTTTTAATACATCGATTTAATCGAGCAAGTATTTCACAATTAATTTGCTTTGCTTTTTTATTTAAAATTGATAAAAATGCAAAATAGCCCGATGACAGCTCAAATTTGATTACTTAACTCAGTTTTAGTTTATCAAAAAACTTGGTTCATATGAGTTCATATGTTTTTTTCTTCTGTTGATCACTATAATTATTCAAATTTGAGTATGCAAATATTTGCTGGATTTTTTTATGAATTTATAAAATTTATGAAATTTACTAAACTAGACAAAAGTGCCTTTTAAACATATTTTTACACATTGATCAATTGCTTTTGAGCCTTATTATTTATCTAATCAATTACCTTTTTTCAATTCCTTGCGCCATATAAACCACAGGCCAAAGTTCTCCTCCGTTATGGCGCCAATGGTGCCATCCTTGATTTGGTGGCCAATCTGCTTGGCTATCGGTTCGCCCATGCTAAATTGACTCGAGCCACAGCCGATCTGTAAGAAATTTAGAATATCAATCAAGTATTCACATGTTAAATCAAAACGGATTCATGGATATTACCACAAAACTGGCGCGTCCCAAACGATGATTCGCCGTTTCCACGTGCTTCAGTCCCTTGCCGCCCTTGCGCATGGCCAGCTTATGCATGTTGCCCAATTCCCGCTTGGACACCGAATCCAGCGTGATGAACTCCTGCAATATTAGAAAAGTAGTCTGTTAATCGCGAGATTTTTATTATTTTCTCGATTGCTTACCTTGGGTATGGCAAAGAATTTTGATAATTTGTCCTGGACATGCGCGCGTTTGGGCGCGCTCAGCTCGCTCCAGTCGTGTTTTCTGAGCAGCAGCGAGAGCACAATCTCCGCCTCCGACTGCTGGCAGCGCATCAGCTCCGTCACATACGGATCCTGCTTGTAGGCGGGCGCATCTTTGGGCTCAATGACGGGCACCTACAAAAGCGATCGCAACAGAATTTTGAAAATTATTTAGTAAAAGCATTTTAGTCAAATGGATCTTAACTAGATGATAGATACCCTGTGCCTGCTAATTCTCTTGTTTTTTTTTAATAAGATTTTAAATTTTCTTCAAATACTTGCAATAAAATTTTGCATTAACATTATAGAATAAATAATGTCCCAAAAAATTACGAACAAAATAAATATAATGTTTGCACTGATATAAATTATATAAATGCATTTCTGATATTATTTGCATTTTTTTCAAATCATAATCGATTTTTTTTATATTTATAAATAATTAAAAATTTTCTGTAAATGCTAACACAAACTTTGATTACTTTATTAACTTTGCACACTTTTGCACAAAATCAATATACCCTATTTGCAGGGTAGGGTATAACAATGGCCACAATCGGATCGCTGGGGCAGTCATTGTCGGCGTTTTCAAGTGAATTGTGCGAGGCGCCATCAATCAAAATTAGCAGACAAATGACAGGCTACAGCTGCTGCTGCTGTTGCAGTTGCAGTTGCCGCTGTGGCAGTAACAAAGCAACGCATTCTGCGGCACAGCTTACAACTTTTTCTTTCCCTCCCCCCACTACTCACCTGAGAGTCGTTCACATTGAAATCCCGTTCGCCGTTTGCCGCCGCCGCCAGCAAGCAGAGCAATAAAATTGGCAACGTTGCGCTTCGATTGCACTTCACTGATAAGACAGACGACCTCATACTTATTAGCTAGATGGTATTCTATATAGGAGACCAACTTCTATATGGAATCCAATTTCAGATTCGTTTTCGTTTCGATGCGATATTCAATTCCAAAGACAACTCGATAGAATAATAACAAAAAAAAGAGGGGAAAGTGAAACGTTTTTTTGGATTCGTTTGTGCGGTGAATGTTGTCGTTGTTTTTGTTGTTGTGGTTGTTATCTCTGTTGTTGTCGTTTACGTCATCTGCAATAGAGTAGCAAGCGATAAAATTTATGAGAATTATGAATACATATATATATATATATCTGACTTATATAAGCATAAAGGTCTCGCCTCGTTGATTAAGTACAAGTTATGCTCATGTTAATTAGCCACTTAATTATCATTACGAAAGAGCTAGATATAAAAGTATGAATGCCCAATTTGGGTCACCGAACTCACCCAACTCACCAATTTGTAGCCCATTTGTATAAGCGCGGAAAATGTGCCTCAGCAACTGCTCAACGTAAACGCAATTAACATAAACAACTGTTTTTTTAACATTTGTTGTTGTTTTTACCTTCAACACATTAGAGTGGAAATTAGCGCCTGATCAGTTGGATCAGTCTTTTGGGTGAATAACATGAAAATGGAAAGCTGTTCAATACCAGTATTTTAAATGACTTTATTGAACCGGAAAAAGAAAACAACTATGTGTTCATCAAAATATTTAGAAAATACAAAAAAAAATCTAATTGTTTATTGCTCATATTAAATATTTGGTTGAGTAAAGCTATCTTGTCAACTGAATTTAGTTAGAAGCAGCGCAGTTAGTTCTTACGATTACCAATATATATTGATAACAAATAACAGTAGAAAAAACAATTAAATTCTGTTCTTAAAATTGCATAAAAAGAAACATTTAAAAAGTTTTCCTCACAAATTTATTATCCTTTTCAACATTAAAATGAATCAGAAATTTATATAACAAAATGCCTAGAAATTATTAATTTCTTAATATTAAACTATTGATTGAGCTTTCAAAAAAACTTTTATTAAAGCCTTCTTTGTAATAAAAACAAACAAAAAAATCTGCAAACTAGTTTCAGCTCCAATTTGTTTTATTTTATTACCAGTTGTAGCTGGTACTAATTGAAACCAAGGCAAAAACATCTCGTCAAAATTGACAACAATTTTTGTACAACAAAACCAACAACTGCAACAGACAAACAACATTCCACAACTCTAAGGAATGCTTCATGCTTTCACTTGCATAAATACACACACAGAAATATTTTCACATATTTCTTGTGCATGTTTTTTGCTAAGCATTTAACAAAAGCAAATAAAATAAATATTCGATAAGATTGTAGCAAAGAAATTCCATTGAAAAACGCAATAATAATAATCTTAAAGCCAATTCGTTTAATCTGTTTCAATGATTGCTGCATTCCACATGAAGAACCCGGCTTATCAAGAAATGCGAAATCCTATTCGAAGACTTTCGAACTTCCCCAAACAATCAGTCGGCACTCACTCGCTGGCGATGAATAGCGAGCGAATTAGGCCACATGTGTCCCACTGAATATTCTCGAGTACTCGCGTCAGGGTGGTGCGAGTGTGGTAATAATGATTTAGGCTGCCTGCAATACTAATAAAAAAAAATTGGAAACGACTTAATTGAACCATTAAATATGTCAACGCGCACACACAAATAGCAGTTCGAGCCTCGGTGGGGGCCAGATCAGGCCAGCCCAGTCAATTAATGATAAATGCAACAAGTAAAGAGAAAAAAAAAAGCTAAAAAAAACATAAAGGGGGAAAAAATACAAATAAAAAACTGTGCACAGCTGGAAAAGATAGTTTGGAATAGCAGCTAACATAAATAAAGCGCTGTAAATACGAGATTTTAATGTGGCCTAAAAGAAATTTTAATTTTTATAGCATTTTTATAGCCGAAATCCATTAAACGGATAAAGCAAAATATATCATAAAGTGTAATGGCAAAACGAAAGGAGTCTTTATAGACAATATATATAATATATATTGCAACAGATTTAAGGAGTTGGAATCATCAGCTTAGCTATTATTATTTATTTTATTTCCATTTCTATTTATATTTTCTCTGCCAAAGTTCCTAATTGTTATCTTGCATATGAAAGATAACAGATAATAGATAAGGAATACTCATACAGGATATTTACTCTTAATTAACAAACTGTTTGTTTTGTTAATATTACGGTTTTGCAGGGTAACACAGAGTCGAGCATCCTTGACTTAAGTACTTTCTAGCATGTCTCAACTTGTAGTCGCACTTGCAGTCAATTTGTTTATTTTCAAAGTGAGCAACAATATTAATTGAACAGCTCGTTCCGCCTCCTGCCTGGCATAGCAATGAGGCGGGGCACCGAATGAAGAGACTAGAAAGGGATAGCAAGGGTAGAAGAAGATAGGCGCGAACTGAGAACTGTGAGTAACGAGTGCCTGCGGAGTGAGTGCTGTGGCATAGGCAATATGCCACAAATAGATGAACTTAAAATGCAGCCAAGCATGCCGGGGCCATCAGTCAAGTTGGCAGCAGTTTTGGCATGAATGAGAATGAGGCACAACAGCACACACACACACACAGGGAACTTGTTGTGGGTGTTGTTGTTATTTTTGTTGTGTTTTCTTAGTCGTTGTCGTGGTCGTTGTATATGCAAATGAATTAGCATGCGCCAAATGCAAAACAGTCTGAGAGAGAGAAAAACAATACACAACTAACAGAGAAACAGGTTTGTTGTGCATGTGTGTGTGTGTGTGTGTGTTGAAGCTGTAACTGCAACTAAAGCCAGAGTTCAATGGAGTCGAGAGTTCAGTTCATAAATTGAGCAAACAAAAGGCAAACTAATAAAGGTATAAGCCCATAGAGGAAGAACAAAAGGAGCCAATCTATAGAAAACGCATTCAGATGTTAATAATGATGCTGGGGTTGGATGATAATAATGATGATGATGCTGTTGCTGTTGCTATTGCGCCCACGCTTCATGTAGCCGCGGGCGCTATTCAAGTGCCGCACAAAGACATATCGTTATCTATAATGTGATTAGCCATGCATTTAATGCTGAGTGGCACTTATTGGATGTTGCATGCGGCATGTTGCACGCATGCTGCCTGCTGCCTGCTGCGGACATTTCATTATCTCGCCCCGTGCGCTCCACATGCCTCCGAACGGGCCAAAGTGCAGCCAATTAGCGTTACATTTAAGCGACTTCAAGTGGGCGGCAAGGTGCTGCCTAAATACAAAAGCTGCAACTTCTACTTCTCTAGAAGTTGTTGTTGTTGTTGTATGTTGTCTGCTGCGGCTGCTGCTACGTGACACAAATGTGTTGATTCTTAGGGACAACCCACAACGGCAACTTTCAACTGCAATCGCAAACAAAGAATTTCTTTCTTTAACCAGCCAACAGAGTCAGCGCGCATAAACAAATTTATTTTCATTATGAACGCATGCACACACACTCGCACACACACACACACACATACACACGCACATGCACAGAGTTCGTGGGCCAAGCTGTTACAGCGCCTATTTATTGGCAGCGCATTGCAACTGACTTTTGAGAACTCTTTCGCTGCGGCTTACGCAGCATTTTGACTTATGTTCTTAATGCCCTGTAATTGAGTGGGATACGCTTGGTGTATGACAGACTAGTGACAGAAATTTATATGCAAATGAAGCTATCAAAGCGAAGATTCTGAACTGAGCTTTCAATGAGAGAAACTAGAAAATCAAGACATTAAGAATATTAATCGAATATTATGTCAATCTCTATTATAATATAACCTATATAGAATTCGACTAGTCTAACTAGTGTTAGGCAAAAGAAAATTTTGCTGTGAAATAAAATTGGAAAATTAAGGAGTTGAAAAAAGCACAAAATATTTTTTATTTGAATGTGCATTCTAAAAATAAGCCAACAAAATTTTCAATGCATTTCATCATTTCTATAAATTGTAAAATACTAACTTGTTTTCCTAAATTAATAAATTTGTATTTGATTTGAGCATAAAAATAAGGGTATTCCTCCAAGTAAAAATAAAATTTTGCCACACTCCGTAGATGAGTTTTCAATAAGACAATAAAAGAATTAGGTCGACTTTTAGCTTTGTGCAATAAATTACACATCAAATAAATTTTGTAAAAATAAAAACAGTTTAATCTAATTCTAAAAATTTTAATTTGATTAACAAAGATTTAATAAGGTTTCAGGTTTCTTTGAATGCACGATTTCTTTAAATCAAAATAATATAGGGTATTTTCTTGGCTTAACCCAATTTAATAAGTGCATATAAGTTATAAGTATTTCATATGTGTGTGTTTCCAAGAAATAATAAAAAATAATTTCTTTCAATCTTGTTTGTACAGCTTTCACCCTTCGCTGCCCACTCCCCAAACTATCTCGATCTATTCTCTCTTTCTTGCGCTCTTCATTGTTCCCTATATACCTCCCTCTCCCTCTCTCTCTCTCCCTCTCTTTCTCTCTCTGTGTGTTTCTGTGTAGCAGCTTTAATTAATTCGATGCCCCGCAATGGGCGCGTCTCCAATGAACTTTTAATGGATTGTTTGCTGCTTGTATTTTGTTTACGCTGCTGCCTGATTGAAAAATTGTTATATATACATATATATACATATCACATATATATATATATATATATATATATTTATGTATGCACCAACACATACACATTAACATACACATGTGTGTGTGCACATATTGTTTTTCTATGACAACGCATGTTTGACCCACAATCTTTTCGTTTAAAATAGTCTCTGCCACCCGCAAGACCCCGCCCGCCCCCTTGCCGCCCCTTTTAGCTCTGCTTAATATGTGTATTATATCGTCAATGAACTGGAACCGGACACACACAGAAAATCGGTTAGATGCATCAGTACGCAACATAATGAAAGCAGGCCACAATTACCAAAAATAGAATCCAGTTGAGTTTTTTCTCCAATCGATTCGAAAGACTCCGCCCGCTTCAAAAGGCGTGTCGCATTTTTTTGTTGTTTTCCAAACTAATTTTTTAACAGCTTGTCAAAATGCATAAAACAACAACAAAAAACTGCCAAGCTGTGCAATTTATTTTATATGCACAAAAACTTGTCGAAATTTAAGGAGCAGTCGTCGCTGCAGCTGACACAGTTAGAAAATGTGAGAATCAGCAGGGAATCGCTGGGAGGGGCAGCAAATTTGAATTGAATTGCAACGAAAGAATTTTAAGCATTTTAAACTGTTCTCCCTCCTCCCAGAGGGGAAACATGACAAAACAATTAGAACAAATTGTTAAAATAGCAATGCAAACTGCTTTGAAACACTATTTATTTGCATTTTCTAAAAGTGCAAAAGTATGCTTAAAAGAGATGGATGTTAAAAAATAAACAGATTTTGGTTATTTCGAAGATTTAAAAAAAAATTAATTTTTAATAATATATTTTAATAATAAGTTAATTTCTTTTACGAATTGTGACGAAAATGCCATCAAACGTGAAATTTTGTTCACATTTGCCCAAAGTTTTGGGAGTTTAAAATATGATAGCTATGGGTTCCGATAACTGAACATGTAACACTTTTAATGTTGTTTTTTATGCTAATTGTAACAAATAAAATCGATTGAAAATATAAATTCGCATTTCTAAATTTTGAAATTTTTTTTTTTTTTTGAAAATTAGTAAGCAGGGCAGGTAAATGCTTTTTTTTTACCAAAAAATTCAAAAAAATTGTATTTTCAAGAATGTATATATTTTAAATGTTAAAGCAATCTATAGGCTAAAACAAAATAAAAATGCCATCAAACGTGAAAATCGGTTCACTTTTGACAAAGTTATGGGAGTTTGAAGTATTGAAGCTATGGGCCCAAAAATCAAGTCAAAACTTTTGTCAATTTTGACATGATTTTTGACCAAAAATGTTATATTTCCAAAATCCCTTTAAATTATGTTTGTTATGCCAATTGTGACAAATAAAAACGATTAAAAATATAAATTTGAAAATCTAGATTTAAAAAAAATGTGTTCTAAAATGAATAAGGAGGGATTTCAAGCTTCATTACGAAAACATTTTTTAAAAAATATATTTCTATGTATTGCCACAGACTAAAGCTAAAAAGCCGGCACATGACGGGCATTAAATATGGCTTTTAACTAGTTAACTTTTATCTAGTTAACCGAGATATGCATATTTAGGTGGCAGGCACAAGCGGAGAGATATGATAACGGTTTCAAGATATGCACAAAAGGTGAGCGCGATAGCAAATGGGTAACTGTTGATGCTTAACCCAATTTCCGGCGATTGCCCAATTCGTAACGAGCTCAACAAAATTGTTGAGCAATGAGCCGGAATTCCAACTGACTGCCAACATATTCGGCAATTTCATCTGCATGCGAGTTGGCCAAAAAAAAAGATGCTAACCCGCAGCTGGGAAAAGATGCAGCGGCACGTAGCCCGCTGCGGGGCACGCACGCGGCGCCAGTCAGTCAGTCAGTCAGCCAGTTGCCACGAGGCGAGCAACACCCAAAAATATAAAATTAATTGCAGCTGAAGAAGATGCAGCATTAAATGTGCCCATATCAAAAGTTTTGTGATAGAGTTTAATTGACTGTAATTGGACTATGACGACGACTGACAACAGCAACAACAACGAACTTTGTTATTTTGGCATGACTTGCAACAACTGCCACGCCCCTTGGGCAATCCAATTTGGTTCCAATTTGATTTCTAATTAAGACAAACAAAACTAAAAGGAAATTGAGACGCAGCAACAACAACGCAAATTACAACAAATAAGAATGTTTTCTGTCAAGCTCGATCAACGCAGGCAAATACCCTGTATATTACGTGTGTCTTATTCATTATTTTCTTATTAATTATTGGAATTAACAGAGCTATATTATTATACGCAATTATTTTACTTATTGCCTTTTTGCAAATAATTCTTCTTTAAATTTTCCAAACGAAATTGCTTTTCAAACTTCTTCTTAATTATAAATGCAGTCACTTCTATTTGTACTTATCTGAATTTGATATTTTTATATTTTTTTTATACAAACATATTTTTAATAAAAAAAGTTATCAGTGCGTCTTTGAGTCATTCTTACTAAATCTTCTTACTCATTTCATTCGGGTTTTTTTTTGTACTTTGCTCACTTCATCTATCTATCTATCTATATCTCTATTTTTTGTATCTCGCTCTTCAGATAATTCATGTCTTTTTCTTACTAACTTAATTTTCCCCATCTGCTCCGAGTAACACCTTTCTATCCGATTTTCATAAAAATTAATTAAGGTTTTACGATTTTTTTTATTTAATTATTTTTTTTATAAAATTCGGTTTTTAGCAATCACAAATATTCTACAACTCTTTCGCTCTATATTTCTTTATCTATATATACCCTCTCTTACTAACTAGTACAGGGTAGTTCGCTCTTTGTATCACATTATTATACCCTATATATGTTTTATATTTAAAGGGTATCCCGTTGACCACAGCAACGATTACAACATTAACTTTATTGAAATGACAGTTTTTTTGGACACGCTATCGATGATTTGATTAATGTGCTAAGTTGATTAATAATCACGTGGCACAGCGTCGCCGGCAGCAAAACGTTGTGCAACGGGAGCCAGTGGCGACAGTGGAGCCAGTGGGAACAGTGGGGCCAGTGGAAACAGTGGGGCCAATGCTCCGATACTTTGCGATCTGATGCGATGCAATGTGAAGCGATACTTTTGCCAAGTCACAACAAAAATATTTTTGCGTGGGGCCAACAACTTTGTACTGCGAGGTGTGTGTATGTGTGTGGGTATGTGTGCGTGTGTCGCCATTTTGGCCAAAGCGTGTTGGAAGTGCTGCAGGCTGCCGGCGAGGGAGGGGTTGGCGGGAGTCGCGTTGAAGTTGCAACGTTGACAGAGTCGGCACAATCGCGAACTCGACGAACCAATGCGCAAACGGATCGCTTGCATGCATAATGGATGACAGCAAAAGTTGTTGTTGTTGTTGCTGTTGCAGTTGTTGTTTTTATTTTTGTTCCTCTTGTCGCTTACACATTTTTTTTAAATTATGTGTATTTTTCCAAAAACACAACAAAAAAAAGATCGAAAAACCAAACAAATGCTAAAAACAAACACACAACGCACAGCAAAAACGCAACAACAACAACCGTTCGGAGGCGTTGATGAAGTCGACAGTCGATGGTGTTGTTGCTGGTGTTGTTGTTGTTGTTTTTGTTGCTGCTCCAGCAATGCGTTGCCGGTTCGAACAACAGCTGCTGCCTCGATACGAATAGATTCGTATTTTTGTACTTCAACAGCCCATGAAGAAGAAGAAGAAAACAAGTAAAACAAAACCAAAAAGCTAAAACGAGACACAACGAGACTGCCAATACCCTAAGTTTTCAAATATAAGAACATTAAAATACCCTTTCAATGCATTTTACAAAATGGTTTTCTTTGTCAAACGCAAACAACTAAAAACAGTGAATTCTATTTAATAATGATTATCTGCATTAAAGTGAGTTAGAAAGTGCGTTTGGGCACTCTTCTGCATTTAACGGTTTTCGTCTGACTATTGCAATTGCTCTTTGTGCGTCATCCTTAAACGTTCTGACAACTGCAACAAAGTAACACTACCCTGCACAGTTAGGGTATGCCGGGCGCAGGCCTCGCAGTGGCTTGTTTATATCAAAATATGTGTGTGTGTTCGGTCAAAATGCCAGAGAGGAAGTCAGTCAACAGAAACTTACAGAATTTTTTTTGTGTTTGGTCCAACAAGAGGCAGGCGTGCTGAGGAAGAAGAAGAAGTAAGAAGCGCACATGTCGAGGCGTAAAGAAAAAGTATATAGGGCCAAGAGCTTTAGTGCCAGAGGACGGACAGTGCCCACAAATAATTATAATTATATAAACGCAGCTGGTGATGGAATTGGGAGTGGAATTGAGAGTGGGAATGGGAAGTGGGGAAGAATTGGAATTGGAATGCGTGCGGCTGACAGGCGAAAGACGAAAACGCCGAGAAACCAGGCGACCAGCAACCATGTCAAGTGACGCCCTCAACATTAGCGAGCGGCAAATTGACGCAGTCTGATTAAAAACGCATCAAATAAAGCTAAACGATGAGAGAGAGAGTGAGAGAGAGAGTAAGAGCCATAGAGCGGAAACCGGCGGGGTAGGGTTAGGGGCAGGGGTAGTGGAGTGTGAAGAAATGAGAGTAGGAAAACACAACCTATGCTAAATGGTCGTAAAAGTAATTTTGTAGCCACCCTGTATAAGGGCGGAAGGAAAGACAAATAAGGGACCAGACACTGCGGGACAGGCTGCAAGGGGACATGGGACAACCCCCGGTTATTTTTTTTTTTGGCCACGCACACAGCAGCATCCGCCAAAAAAAAAAAACAACAACGAAAATACAAGAATTGCTAATGCCCCGTGCATGTATGGGTGTAAACACACACATATATACACACACGCACGCACACGGCTAAAATCAGTGCGGGTGCGTCGCAGTCACTGCCGCTGCCGCTGTCGCAGTCGCAGCTGGCGCTCGGCTGAGTGCCGTCATCAAAGACAGCAATGCGAGTGGAGTGAAAAGCGGGGCGAGTGTGGGGGTGTCCTGAAAGGGCTGATGATGTGACCACGGCTGTAAATCCAAAAAAGATATATATTGTCAGTGGTTCGGTTGACGGTTCGTTTTTTGGTTTGTGAACCTGGTTTAACACATCAATAAAGGTTTCAGTTCGATTTTTATGTTTAATTCACAATCATAGGAAAATACTGATTAATATATTATAAAATATAAATATAGCGAAGCGTATATTGGGTTCCTCCGTAAGAATACAATCCCTTTAGAATTTCGGATACGTATAAGATAAAGTGCTAAGGTTTATGAATACGCCCATTTCGGCAAAACCCCAAAAATCGATATCTTCCTAGGCTTAGGAATAATAATAATAATAAAATTAGGATTCGGATTTAAGCAATTGGTGCGTTGAAATATTTTAAATTATTATTTATATAAAATATATATTTTCGTTCCGGTTTCTCCGTACGCATTTCTGATAGCAAAATTGTGTTCATTGACAAATGTTCGAGTTCATTTTATATTTATAATTATTTCAATTTTGTAGTTTCTTTTTTTGGCATTAAGTTTCCGTGCTGATGGACAAGAACTTACACGCACACACACACATATGCTTTGCATCATCAGCAGCAGCAGACAGCAACAACAACAACAGTAACAAGACAGCAAGTCAGCTTGTTGGGGCGTTTCGTGTGCTTGTGTGTGTGTGTGTCTGTGTGGAGTCTCTCATCTCTCAGCTCGCTTGTCGCTTCCGTGTTTCGAAATTCAATTTATGTATACTTTATGATGTTGGCCCGCATTTTGGGGCGCATTGCCAGACGCGTTCCATGCCGCAAATGGACGCTGACAGCGCCGCTGGCGTTGGCATCGCCGGCTAAAAACGTGCTGCTGACTGTGGGCCGCCCTCTGCCTGCTCCATGGAGTCAGTGAGGCATGGAAAATTGCAAGTTCAGGAAAATCGATTTTTGTTTTGTTGTATTTTTGACTAGGCAAATGCTGTGTCTACTTTTTGTTTTGTTTTAGTTTTTTTCCCTCGACTGCTTATTAGGCTAATTAGCGGGCGCTGCAAAAACACACGCACGCACGCACGCTCACATGCATACGAGAAAGCACACACACAGCTGCATTTGAAGTAAAAATAAAATGCATCGTACAAGCGCATACAAACTTACCTCTGTCTGCTGTTGCTGCTGCTGTTTGGTTTTCTATTTAAGTTTTGCGCAAAGGCATGTATAAAATGCACTTCAATTTCGTGTTCTGCTACTGTTGCTGCTGCTGCTGCTGAGGATTCTGCTGCCAAAAATTGTGTTTCAAACACACACACGCAAATTTACTCACACACGGCAGCTGCACTTGCACTCACACATATATTTTGAATGGAATTTAAGAATTTGTCACTTGCAAAACTTAAAAACTGTACGCGTTATTTACATTTGCAGCGCGTAAATTACTGAATTGGAGTTTGGGTCTTTACATGGCTTGCGATCGAGCTTTTCACTTTTTCTAGTATAACAACATACAAAACATACGGCTCCAACGCGTTTTATTGTTGGAGCAAACGACGGCACTTGAATGGCAATGTGGCCGCAAGCAGCTAACACAATAATACGCATACACGCACACAAACATGCCAAATGCAATGATATCGTTATCGATAGTCTGTTGAGAATTTTACAAGACTGTTTGCATTAGGTTTGCTAGTATTTTTAATCATGCATTAGACGGTCACACAGTAGCCGCGTAAATTACTTAACATGTTACAAGGACTGCTGCAAAGGTAAAAACAATAATACAATGTATATTAATGGTAAATTAAAAATAAGATGTACACTTACAGAACGTGTGTGTCGGCGCTAAACACGGCACAAACACTGTTTGTTCGCCAGAAGCATGCCTTCGATCGCGCCGTTCTCAAGCCCAAAGTGCGCTGCCATTTCCCCAAGCCCCGCGAGGTGAAGCGAATCAACGTGCATGGCTGGGAGGCGCGCATGTCGACCCCAGAGGGACGCCGGGTGCTGATGCGACGCATACTGAAAGGCAGGCACGAACTGTCCCACTAGTCCAAAGGCAATGCAATTATCAATTTGTTTCAAATAATAGTTTAATATAAAACCTTGTCAAAACTTCCTTTCTTGACATACTGTATTTACATTTGTACAATTTGTGCGCGAGTTGCGGTTTAAGCGTTTTTGTGCGCTGGCTGACCGAGAAAACCCGGTGCCCGAAAGTAGATCTGCTGTATGCTCTTGGAAGACTTTGTGTCATCAATAATAAACACAAATGGCACATTGTTCGCAACGCCAGCGCCCTGATCCTTAAAGAAGCCCTGCGGCAGGCACATATCACCGCCCAGAACTAAACAGTTAACATTGGTGAGGCGCGTTAATGGCATCGCCGGCAGCAGGTAGAGTTTCTGCGCCTCATAGTCAATGGCGCGCACGACACCTGCAAGAGCAGCAACAATCACAATATATAAATATATGGGTACAGGTTAATCTGGCACTTACCCATGCCCAGACACTCCACGGGCTGTTCAGCGGATGCGCGTTTGCACAAATACACCAAATTGGCCTCCGTGCCGGCAATGAGCTCCTGGCGCGTATAATCCTCCGCTGTCAGGTGAACAATTTGCAGCGCATCCAGCGCCACCTGCAACGGTGGACAGTCCGTCAGGTGCTTGGCGTTACCACGCAGCGCGGCGCTGAGGCGTGACAGCACATTGGAATACCGAACATCCTTGGCGCTCATCTGCCAGCCACGATCACGGCGCTCCAGCTGCGGCAAGGCGCTGTGCAGCTGATGCAGCGTATACTTGGACAAGTCGCCGCTAGTTTTAAACTCCTCCGCCGTGTAGATAATGGGCTGCACTTTCGCGAGAGTTCGCCAGTCGAGCGCCTCATCGAAATTGTTGATGGCACGGGAGCTGGCAATTTGCACAAGATCCGTGGGCTGGACACAGTCGACCAAGAGTGCCATCAGCTCCAGGCCAAAGCCCTTGTTATAGCCCATCGTGTTGACGAGCCAAGGCATTTGGGCATAGCTTTCATTGGCACGGCACTTGGCCAGTAATTGGCGCACTGCCCGCGCATATTGCTCCGCGCACATCACCACGTTGACGTGGCCCACCACATAGGCCTGATCCGGCTGTCGGTTGAGGAAGAAACCCGGCCCGAGTAGCGGCTTATCGATAACGCTGCATGATACCGTTTGCGGCAAAAACAGTTCCGGCTGTCCAATGTCCAGATCGATGAGCAGCAAGCGCTGAAAGCGTTCCAAATGGCGATTGAGCAGATATCGGACCAGTGTCGATTTGCCCACGCCCTTGCCACCGGTCACCATGAGACGACTGTTGGACTGCAGCGCCAGCTTTGTCCAGACACGGGGCACCTGCAGCGTCCGTTGCAGGTCGGCGCTCTGGACGAGACAATTGAGCACATATTCGCTGGCATAATGCGGCCGATTGGTGGCGTTCACCAGCGGAAAGATATTTTCCGCCATGTGCTTGGCAAAGGTGCTGAGCATGTTCTGTGCCCCGCTGTTGCGCTGCAACAGCACAATCGCATCCCTCCGGCCATCGTAGTTCGCCACAATGTTGTCCAACTGGGCGCGCGAGAAGCTCTCGCTGAGTTCCTGCCATTTGATGGCGCCTTTGGGTGGCTTCTTGTTGCTCATGGGCGAAATAGCAATCCAATTGATGCCCTTCGGCGAGTAGATGGTCAACGGCTCATTGGGGCGTGCCTTGAACCCGTTAATTGTGATGCGGCCGCATAGCAATGTGACTACAACGGTGCCATAGAACTCGACGTCCTCCTTCAGCACAGCCAGCACATTGTTCGTCTTCAGGCTATTCTCGAAAATGATCAGCTCGGCGGGAAATTGCGATGGCTGCGCCAAATCCGTCGGCACGCCGAGTCCCATTTCCAAGCTGTTATCTGATCCTGGCAGCAGCTGCTCCTCAATGTCTGCTTCAACTTCCATATGCTCATCATTATCTTCTATTTCAGCGTTCTCCATGGCATCGTCTTGGGATTTATGTTCGGGCTCTGGTACCAATTCGTCAAATACCAGAATTTCCGTGATTTCTGCATCAACTTTCGGCCAATCCATTAGCCAAGGTCTCTCTTTCTCTTGTTCCTCCTTGTACTCCAATACAGCTGGAACATTTTTGTTGTTTTTACAGTTGTATATTTCAGGTTTTCTAAAAAAATTCTCGTCGCTATCCAAAGAGTATTCGGAATCATAGCTTTCGCTATACAACGAATTTTCGGTACCAGTACTTTCGTTATCCCAAGAATTTTCGGAGCCAGAACTCTCCGAATCAAAAGAATATTCTATTTTAAAGTGAAATATTATAATTATATATTTTGTAACTAAGTAATAATTGTGAAATTCTTACCAGAAGTATTTGCAGACTCATCAAAACCAGCAATAAAATATTTTTCTGTAAAGCAATTATAAAAAATGTAATAATGTTTTAAGCGAGCAACAATGTTTTAAGTTTTCTATATAATTACCATCGTTTGTACTGCTGATTTCTTTACTATTCTCTTTAATGTTTTTCTTTGTAGCTCTGTCCTGTTTGCTTGTTTCCAGTTTTTGAATTACCTTTTTATCAGCGCTTTTCAATGGCGCCTTTTTTGTTTTCCTGCTCCCGTTTGCGGCTTTAGTACGTGATCTTTTCCCACTTGGTAATCCATTGGAAGGTGCCTGGAGTTGTTCCGTTTTATTGTCCCCATCCTCAGGATCAAGTTTGACTCGTTTATCAGTTCCATTGACGGTGGATAAATTTGATTTACGCTTGGAAAATTTTGTGCTTTGATCAGTTGTTATTGCCTGATTTACAGTTTTATTATTTACAATTTCTTTCTTTGCTTCTTTGGCGGATGCTTTCAATACCTGTCCGGGCTTCTTTTGCTTATTGGATGAACCCTTGGCAACTACTGCTTCCAATTCTCGAATGGGTTTCCCTGGTTGATTATTGGAAGGTAGTTCAAATTTGTCTGGAAGCTCTTGCTTAATATTTGTTAGCTTTACAGGAGACTTTAATATCTGTATAGCTTTATTTTCCTGGGTTTTGTCGAATACCGGACTCAGTTTATTTTGTTTTATAATTTTGGGTTGATATTCCGTTGGTTTATCTGGGATTATTTTCGGCTTATGTTGAACTGGCTGCCAGGCACTTTCCATTGCTGGCGCTGATTGTAGTATGGCCTTACGTTCTTCGGTTCGTTTAAAGCTCATTTGCATTTCCTTAAGTATACGATCGTCACATTTTGAATCCATGATTGCATGTGAAGGAATCTTAAATAACAAATAATTGACAATGCCGGGCCATGCGTACCGAACGTCAAGAATAAAAAGAAGACGGATTAGTGATGAGGCTTTTTTAAAAAAATAGCAGTCACTACTGCTGCTATGTCGTAAAAGTCACAGTTGCTTCAATCTTTCCAATGCAACTCTGAAAATGTTTATCAATGTGATAACATATATATTATAAAAATGATGAAAGAGTGATTGTTATAATTAATCATAGATTTGTATCAAACAAAAATGTCTGGACAAAATCGTTTTTGTCTGTTTTGTATGTCTTGTTCTGGTAAGCCTTTAACGGGTATTTTCCAACACTATAATCAAGGTGCAACTCTGTGGCGCACGAAGGCGTTGGTTGTTCATCTACCAAGAAAATTCATCGTCATTTTGCATGAGAAAAAAAACGTCGAATTTTTAATTGTAATACCTTTTATACGAAACGAACAACGGTAGACGCATAAGAATCAACATATTTGTGCCATTTTGTAAGCATCTTAAGTGTCGAGTTCGTACTAAGTGTTGCACAAATAAAATATATATATTTAATTGTAAGTGAGAAAAGTTGAAAAAGCAGTGAAAAAATTCCACACACACACAAATCTACGCGCACACACAGCCATGCAATCGAACTCACAGACAACATATGTGTATGTGTGTGTGCATGTATGTACATAAATGCGAGTGGATGATGATGTTTTTGGAATAAACGCACGAAGAGTTGGTGGCGGGCGAGGAAAGAGACCTATGACGCGACCATTGGACTATCTTGAGACACATTCGTATATAGTACAAGAAAAGTAAATAAATGTGTATAAATGGGAATACCAGAATATTCGTAAAATAAAAGAAGATATGCATGTGTATGTGCATGAAGTGCTGCACAATTGGAAATATATGAACTGCAATATACATACACACATAACTGGCCAAAAAGAACTCCCACCACCACCAAAGACAACAACAACAACGAGGGGTTGTCAAAAAATAATTATAAAGCCTCATGCGGCTGTTCGCTGATGCTTCTTCTTTTCTATAGATCGTCAGCAGCTACAACAACAACAAATGGGAGAGCCATTCAAAGTGTATGACTCAAGTGTGCGTGTATGAGTGAGAGAGATTGTGGCTCTAAGTGTGTGTGTGTGTGTGTGTGTGTGTGTGTGTGTGTGTGTGTATGGCTTTTTCACTTTGATTATTTCAACCAGCTCGCGCAGTTTTCGCAAATAAATTAAACACAACGCATCGTCGTCACTGTCGTCGTCGGTGTTGTTGCATCTGCTCTGCCACTTCCAGAACCTCCAATGACGACGATTCGCAAGAAATTGGTAATTGTCGGCGATGGTGCCTGCGGTAAAACTTGCCTTCTGATCGTCTTTAGCAAAGACCAATTCCCCGAGGTCTATGTGCCGACGGTCTTTGAGAATTATGTCGCCGATATCGAAGTCGATGGCAAGCAGGTAAGCTCAAGTTTATCACCTTAGCGTATCCCTCTTACACCCCCTCATTTTTCCACCCAGTCAATGCAAAATCATCCGATCAACGGTATTTGTGTAAACTTTATTTCATACTCTTAACTAGCATCTACAGCACCCCTTCCTCACGTACCCCACTTTCCAGTGCAGTTTGTGTGTTCATGTTGTAAAAAAAAGTTGTGAGTCAATATCAATTGTCGGCAGGCATACTTGACTCCCGCTCGCTCTCCAGCTGGCCCTCTCTCCTTGCACAAACACACACTCAGACATGGGCTTATACGCACGCACGAATACACACGGTACTACTACTACTAATACTACTACAACTACACTAAAACATGTACTTGTGTAGCAAGCTCCCTTCCTTCCGTTTCTTGCTGTGCTCTTGCTCGTTTTTTTTTCATTCGTCTTATACAAGCCCGTTGCGCACATACAGTTTTGCGCGCTGCCCCTCTCGCTCTCACGTTCGCCCCCCGCTTCAAGCAACCAATTGATTGGTACCTGCGCTCACGTTTGGAGCCAGTAGCACGCGCTCTCGCTCTCAATTGTAATAAAATAAAAAATACATTTATGTATGTATATATATATTTATATATATATATATATAAATATATTTGTATATTGCTGTATGCCATTTTGATTTGCATTAAGTCATGTTTTGTGTATTTGTTTTTGGTTTGTGATTTTTATTTTGGTCATTTTCTAAATGTTTCGTTTCTAATAATTTTTATATGTACGCTGTTTCGTTATAAACAATTTGCGCAGCGCAATATGGCGGCGCTTGTGTTTGGATAGTGCTTACATATTATATACATATGTATGTATGTACAAACAGACAGACGGACCGACGTCTGTGTCTGTCGTTCACGTCATTCTACGTATTGTTGTCTCTGATTAATACGTTTGGCATTTCCGCCAGTTCCTTGCTATCTTTCAACTTGAAGTTGACTCTCGTGTCTGCGTCTGCGTCTCTGACTTCGTCTTTGTGATGGAAACGAGCTTTTGTGCTACATAATTGCAAACTTAACGGGCGTTATCGCTCCATAAACACATATACACAAATATATAAATGCATAAGTACACTTACTTACCCCCTAACTCCTGCTTATATACAAAACATAAAAACATCAACATGACGTGATTTTCTTCTATATATATATTTTGTATATCTATAGGTGGAGTTGGCCTTATGGGATACAGCTGGTCAGGAGGATTACGACAGACTGCGACCGCTGAGTTATCCAGATACTGATGTTATACTTATGTGTTTCTCAGTCGATTCACCCGATTCGCTAGAAAATATTCCCGAAAAATGGACGCCCGAGGTAAGCAACAAACCATTGCACATTTAACAAAGAAAAAAATACTACTAAATCTTCGTCTTTTTTTTTTAGGTCAAACATTTTTGTCCCAATGTTCCAATTATTTTGGTAGGCAATAAGAAAGATTTGCGAAATGATCCCAACACAATTCGGGTAAGATTGAACATAAAATTATTATTGCTATAATTTTTATTAAAACATTTTGTTTTACGACAGGATCTGGCAAAGATGAAGCAGGAGCCGGTTAAGCCGCAGGAGGGACGCGCTATGGCTGAGAAAATTAATGCCTTTGCCTATTTGGAATGTTCGGCCAAGTCCAAGGAGGGTGTCCGAGAGGTATTCGAGACAGCAACCAGGGCTGCACTGCAAGTTAAAAAACGGAAGAAGCCCAAATGCCTTTTGCTCTAAAAGAGCAAATAACAAAATTCTATACAAACACAAACACACACACACCTTTTACAAGAATAACAACTACTGTAACCAGATAGCATGCGGAATCCAGAAACTAGAACAAGAAGCAACAGCAGCTACAACAGCCAACAGCTAATGCTACACACAACAAACAGCAACAACAACAACAACATCAACATGAAGAATCGGGCAAAATGTCAAATGCGGATTTGATTTTATATACAGTCTAGAGTAGTTATTAACCGAAGTAAACAACAATAATAAATATCGCATTATTATTACTATTATTTGTAAATCTAACGGCGTCAAAATCAGTCAACACTCAAACTACCAATACATACTTACTCGTATATACATATATATATGTATATATATATATATATACACTCTTATGTATGCATACTACACATGTCCTAAATATCGTCGTGTCCGTTCATTTTTTGAGATTAAAAAGCCAACAAAAAAAATGTATAAAACAATGCTGTGTACGTTTGTGAGTGTGTGTGTGTGTGTTGATTAGTGGTGATGCAGTTATTCATTTTTTTTTTCAAAGTCAAGGCAAATTATGATAAACGTATTACAAAAAGAAAACATCGTCAAATGCAAGCATTCATAAACATACCAATTACAACATTTTTGACTCATATATATACACACATCCATATATATATGTATATTCAAACGGAGACCGCCAATAAACTAAATTACAACAAAAAAAATGAATACTATGCAAACAATACACAAATGAGAAATGTTTAAACATAAGCCACAAGAGAGATGCATTCAATTTTTCACGTGCAAGAGCAAGTTCGAGTTTTTAATATTTGTATTTTGCATTAAAACAAAAAAGATGAAAAAAAAACAAGAAATGAGCGTATTTTATGATTTTATAAAATACCAATATATATATATATATATATACCTATATATATAACAAAAAAAAACAAATATACAGTACATATATGTGTATGTCTCTTTTTGTATTTTGTACCGTCAAATCGTGTAATTCTCACACAAAAACTCAAAAAGAAAATTGCGCCGTTTTCTACAAATGCTATATATACATATGCATGTATATGTATGTATATATATACATATATACTATTTTCTACAGTTACTATTACACAATTTAAACAACAACAAGAACAAGACCTGATACAAAAGCGTCGAAAGTAATTGTAAATTTGTGCATTCAAAGTTTTGCTTCCTATACAATAAAAAAAAAACAACTACAAATAAAACACATTTACCAGATTACCAAAATTAAAATTAAATATGTGTGTATGTATACATATACATATATAAACCAAAAACAAAAAAAAAAAATCATTTCTTTTCAAAATTTAAAAAAAGAATATTTTACTAAATAAATAAATAAAAAATAAAAAAAAACGATAAAAATCAAAATTTTCTGTGTTTTGTATATTGCTACTTTCGAAAGTGAAACTTAACTTAAATAATCGATTTCAGAGTAATATTGGAAAATAATTTTGATCTGGCTTATTTGTTAACAATTGTCTTAGCTGAAGCAAAAGGGGATCAGCTCGTGAGATAATGGTAAGTGTAAGTAACCACAGATTAATAACGCCATAATTAACGGGGTTTCAAAAATCTTTATTGAGGGTCTTTTTTTTTGTCATTTTATATTTATTTCTTTTACATTTAAAATGTACGAATTAAATAGTTCAATTGTTCGCTCGAAGCGTCCAAAATTGAATTGCCAAAAACAAAACAATGGCCAGCTGGATTTACCAGACTTGTGCTTCTATTATAATACTCGCATATAGCTACTAACTTCTAGGTTTCGTTTTAGTTATTGTTTCATGGGGGAAATACATAATCGTAAGTGATATATTTAACATTTTTTGTTTGTATTGGAAAGCTTGCTTTCATACCCGCATTTAATTAACTCACAAAAAAATAAAAATAAAACAGAATTACTTAGTATGGCTTACCAGTAATATAGCTCGTTATTTGTTTTGGTTATGTTTTAACATAAAAAGTTATTTTATATAATTTAACAATTTTCAATTGTTTTTTTTTTTGTTTCCTCTTTTTTTTAAAGTTTCAATAACAAATATAGTGTAGACTGTAATTAAAGCCTTGTGCTGTGATGCAGATGCAGTTGCAGTAACATGTTTATGTGAGGAACTTATGCTGATGCTTGGAGGACAGTGATGGATGCTAAAAAGTAATTAACAAAAACACAGAACAGCTAAACTTATAATGATAATAATAAATTAACTTAGAAATTGTAACATGTCAAACATTTGATAAAACCTAAACAACAAATGCAAACGCATGAATAGTAAAATTAATTTTAAAACAAAAATCACATTGAACAATGCAATGGATGCTCTTTCTGTTCGTTTTGTGCATTACAATCGATCGATCAATTCATCTGGATCGTATTATCTCGTTCTCTATGTTTAGTATACACACGTTAAATTCAACATTTATTCGATTTGTTAATGTGCCTGCGTGATGCGCCTGTCGCACATTTAATAATTGTAATTATAATTATAATAATAATACATGCACATAATACAGAATTTACTGCGTTTGTTTTTTGTTTTCTTCACTGGTTTGGACAGTTTTTTGCGACATAAAGCTCTCTTTAATGTACACTTCGACCGTATATTTTTCGTATATATGTCTGCATATATTTATATATATATATAGATGCGTGGAGCATTTGCTTTATGGCTTTAGCTAGGACTCAGTTTTGTATATCGTTTCGTTTTCTGTTTTTGATTTAATATTATTGCTAATATTTATATTTGTGTTTTGGTTTTACTTCGGTTTTCGTTAATTTTAAATGCATTTCATTTTGTTTGTCTCGAAATTTTGCTTTCGCCGATCTGTCAATTTGTTTTGTTAGGAATCAACATGCTTACTATTATTAACTATATACGTATGTGCATTGCTATAATATGTATCTTTTGGATTGGTGCTTAAACATATTCATATATATATTATATCATTTAATATATATATATATACTCTCTCACATACTCTTTCCCTTCACTGTGCGTTGCGCTACCTGGCGTCTAGCACTTCAACAATACAAATACAACAAATACATTTGGAATAGTTAACAAATAAAAAATAAATCTATATATATATAAATATATAGAGAAAAACATAGAAACAACAAATGGTTTACCTTAGACAATGTCACTTAGTTGTTGCCATTGGCCTTAACAATTACATAGTTTCGCGTTTTGATAAATTCATATTTGCTTTTGACAAAATGATTAGACATCTAGTATGTCAATACATATACACACACATATATGTATATATATATAAGATTGGTTGTCCTACAAACCGTATATATATATATATATATAGTCAAATAAATATATATATAGTATAACGCATCGATTAATATTGCACTTTGTTGCACAAGCGAACCGAGGAAGTTTGTCGCTCCATTATTTAGTTTTAGTTTAAATTGCGTCTACGCCTAAAGACCAAAGCGAATATGGAACGTATGCGCCACCAGCGGCTGCGATGTCGCGTATGTATCTTCTCCGAGCTGGTGTCCGTGCCCAGTGCCTTTTGCAGCTCCTTGCGGCGGATTTCGCGCACCAGCGTATAGAACGCCTCGTCGATATAGTGACGCAGGGCCGCCGATGTCTCGAAGAAGGGACAGCCAAATTGATTGGCCAGATTTTTGCCCTCCTCGGTGGTGACACGTCGCTGAGATTCCAGATCCACCTTGTTAGCTATCAGCACCAGCGGTATATCCTCGGAGAGCCGTACCCGTGTTATCAATTTTCTATATTCGGATGCCTCCTGGAAGCTATGACGATCGGTCACCGAATAACAAATGATGAAACCTTCTCCGCAACGCATATATTGGTCCCGCATCGCCGTAAACTCAACCTGGCCAGCAGTGTCGAGTATATCCAGCAGAGCGGCCTCGTTGTCAATCACCGCCTGTTGCTGGTACGAGTCCTCTGCAGAGAATACCGAATACAGAGAACAAAGCAAACTAAAGTTCAAAGGTCCAATCGGTTAGGCACCGCTCGCAGTGCGCACTCACCAATTGTGGGGTCATGGTAGTCCAAGAAACTGTGACTGACGAACTGCAGGGTAACAGCTGTTGTCGGTGTATTCGTGTGTGTGTGTGTGTTTTGGTTTGTGTACACGCAAATTTTGCCGAACGCACGAAGCACACCGGACAATTGGGGGTGGTTTAGTGGTGGATGGTTGTTGTTGTTGTTGTGTCGTAGTGTGCCGTAAAACAAAGCGTAAAAGAAATTGAGATAATTTATTGATTTTTCACAGTACTAAATCAAAATGCGCAGTGATCAAATGCGGCTCCTCAAAAACTCACCAGACTTGCCGACACCGCCATCGCCGAGTATAACAATTTTGTAGACACGGAGGCCACCCCGCATATTTTGCGGTGCACTGGGTGGTTTAATTAATAGGCCCATATTATTGCCATTTTCTTTGCGCTCGTTCGGCAATTGCATGGAGTCTGTGTCGGCGCCACTTGTACAGCTTTTGAGTTTCGTGGAGCGTTTTAGTGCGGCGCATCCGATGGACATGTCGCCGGCCATAGCTGACGCACTAGGTGCGCCAAGGCGTGGCTAATTTATCTATGCAGCCGTCGCCGACGCCGTCGTTGACGGCTTGTTTCGCCTCCGCAAACAGTGCGTAGTATTGTAGCTCCTGGCCTGAAAAAAAGATTTGCGTTTCTTTTTGGTTTTTTTTTGCATAATTTTTGCCATTGATTTTACGACTTACCACAATGTTGCACTTGGCCCGGATACTACAACGGCTTTTGTTGACTTCTATTTTCAATCGTATCTATACATAATTGCGCTGGGTTGTTTTCCCTCGTTCCGTTCTTTTTTTTTTGTAATTTTTATGGTGGTAGATTGGTGTGGCCAAAGTTATGTAAATACTAAAAATACCAAAAAATACTAAAACTGGAAAATATGTATAATGTGGGAGGACTCAAAGTTATGGGAAAGGATGTTGAGGATTTGCAAGTAAAATTGTATTTTCGCTTGTTATCGGAAAGGGATGCCTATCGCAGGCGTATGAACAGTTATTATTTTTATATTGAGAACAGTTTGTTGCTATAAATTTGCTTTGACTTATTATTTTATAACTATTTAGTGAAAACTATTAATTATTAATTGTGTTTTGGTTTTTTGTTTTTTACATATATGTCTATTACTGTGGCTTAAAAAGCCATTTCCCGCTATTTTCGTAAAAGCGACACAAAAAAGCTCGCCCACCAGCAGCGGCAACACCTCCGCCTGTTGTCGCTCGGTTCAGTTACGTACGGTGATCGCGATTGAACTGTTCTCGCTCGGGTTCGACACCTCGGAAAACCGAAATATAAAATAAGAAAAGAAAATAAAAACAACATACAGTGGTACTGAAATCATATACGGCCAGGAAATTGGCATTTAGTAAGTTGAAACTGAGCGAATATGTCGGGCGATGTACAGCCGCGAAAGCGTAAGGATAAACGCAAAAAACGTGGTAAGTGTTCGGTGGAAACCCGTTGGAATTGGCATTAAACTGTTTTTTAAACACTTTAACGTGTGCGTGTGTGTGTGTGTATGTTGGGCAGAAGCGTAGCTGTCCATTTCTTTTATTAGAAAAATAATATTGTCGAGCGCCTTTAAAAATAACTTTGCCCTATTATATAAAATTATACATTGCTCTTTGCTTTTGTCGCTATGCGTGTGCCGCTCTGTCGAGAAAAAAAACTATATATATATATTGATATATATTTAATTTTATGATTTCTAAACGCGCTACAATAAAATATATTTATATATATATACACCACATTTACATATTTTGCTGCCAACGAACTTTATGACTGAGATGCATAAATCACGTTTAAAACTCAAATTCACTTGCTTTCAAATAATCGCATATCTTTTTAAAATTCCGCTCGTGTTTATTTAAAGCCCGAGGCAGAGCAGATGCTAGATAAAAGTGTATTTATCTTGTACTCGGGGGCAATATAAACAAATGCCGGTAGATTTTCTATTCGCGCTCTCTCCCTTTTTGTCACTCTCTTTATCTCTGTACATCGGTCCGTTACTCGCGAACAGCTGCTTGGCTTTGATCTTCAGTCTGCTTTAAATTGCAAAAACAAATAAGGTGATGTAAAATTGCGAATAGCCATGACAATTTTAATAAAATTAATTAAATTATTATTATTAGCTGCAATGTTATAAATAATAGGCGCAAAAACAAGACGTTTCCGTGAACAGAAATTACACCCACCCAGAGTTTGGACATAATCTCATTGCAGACACACAGCTATACACACTTACACACACACATACACTTACATACTCACTTACACAATGTACTATGCACAAATTTTTTTCTTTTATTTTTATTGAATCTTTTCATTTGGCCATATGCCCAAGCGCATGACTTGCGCGTTCTTTGTTTTGCATCAACAACAAACACAACAACAACAACAACACGAACTAAACATATCTTCCATCTTTATTTTGAAAGAGTTTTTGTGCTGTTATCATTCTTTTTTTTAACCAGTGTAACTAACTTTTTGTCTAGATGATCGCAAATCTCAGGGCGATGTGAGCATACTGCGCCAGCCAAGCTTTCAAGGTAGCCACTAATATGTAGTCAAAAAACACTCAGATAAAAATTCAAGCTATATTTCAGATAATATAATATACAATACGTATGAGTTAAAATATAATTTTATAATTCTGGAACTAAATGTAATTTAAATTATTTATTATACTTATTTATGTGATTCCTTGACAATCCCCAAATATGTACAATATACCCTTTATAGGAGCGAATGGAGATAATTGCATAAATTTAAATTCTTGAAGTTAGCAAAAAATATGCCCTTTAAAAACTAAAGTAAAATTATCATTTAATAATTCTTCATAAAAATAAATTAGTATTTATATTTATAAATTTTTACATATGAAGTTACAATATTGCTTGCTGTTTTCTCTGAGTGTAGTATATCATACCCATAAGCATAACTGCAGAAGCTTTGTAAATCCAATTTAGCAACTAGTATTCACTAAAACTCGTTGCTTTTACTAAACGTCAGCGTTCGTTGTTGCATTTACTCAATTATTTAGTTAATTAAGTGGATTCTAATCATATGTGTGCTACTTTTTTGCGGTGTACAGATGACGACGACTCGTCTTCCCACGGCGTGCACATCACAAAGATGGGAAACGATGATGTCCACTTGCACGTGCAGCATCAGCACGGAACGGGCGGACATTGGTGTGCCAAGATTATATTCTTCTCGCTAATGGCGGTGCTGCTGGGCCTGGTGGGCCTCATCATACTGGAGAATCGTGGCTTGGAGGATGGTAACTAAACAAATACACGCATATCTAATGTTAGCTTATTACAACTTGTGACAATCTGTCCAGTGGATACGCCTCTGTCGAAGTCGCGTTACTCCAACTACTTTGATGGTTGGGTAGAGGAGCATCGCCAGGAGGAGCACGATGATCATCATGAAGCGGCGCTAGATGAACACGATGAACATGATGAACACGATGATGAGCACGATGATGAACCAGAAGAGGAATACGAACAGCATTCTGGCGAAGAGGAACCAGAGGAGGACCATGATGCTGATGAGCAGGAGGAGGAGGAGGAGGAAGAGGAAGAAGATGAAAATACTGCTGCTGAAAATATAACAGCTGAAGATGATGAGGAGGAAAAGGATGAGGTTAAAATGAGTTTTTAACTTAAACTTTACGCCATAAATTAATTTAACAAAGATTTTTATGTCAGGATGAGGATCAGAATGATGACGTTGAAGAGTCCTTGGAGCCCACAAAATCCACAGCAGATGTTGATGAGGTAATTAATGGATTTTGGATTGAATAATAATTTTAATTTGCACCAAATACTGCAGGAGGATGAGGACGCTGAAGATGAGGATGGCGATGATGAGATTGAAGAGTCCATTGAACCACCCATTTCCCGATCAAAAGCTCAAAGTGCGCCCGAAACAGCCGAAGACGATAATGAAGATGATATTGATGAAGTAAAATTGCCTTTTATTGCATTCCAAATTTATTTGTTAAACTACTGTAACTTATGACAGGAAGAAGAAGAGGACGCCGATGAGGAGTTGGAGGAATCCATTGAACCAACCATTTCACAATCTCAAGCTCAAAGTGCGCCTGAAACGGCTGATGATGAGGACGATGATGAAGATGATATTGATGAGGTAGTTTAATTATTGATTCAGATATAAGAATGATTGCTGAAGTTATGTCTTTTATTTAATTAGGATGCTGCTGAGGAGGATGAAGAGCCCGAAGAGTCCGCTGAGCCTGTTGCACAAAGTGCACAAGATGCTGCTAATGATGATGATGACGATGATGATGATGACGAGTTTAATCAGGTTCGATTGAAAAAAATATTAAGCTTTTTTTGTCTTAAAATATTTTAAAATTAATTCTTTCTTGAATCAGAATATTTTTAAGAAAAATTTTCACAAGTTAAAAATTTGCACTTTATTCGGAATTTGACAAACTGGATTAAAATACAAAATTCTTGGATTTTCTTTGAGTGTATATATGAAGAAGTTAACAGTGATTAACTAATATTTGCAGGATGACAACGATGATGATGACGACTTTGAATCACTTGATCAAGAGGTCGATGACGCTGCTGAGGAGCGACAACGTCAGTCCGCCGCTGAGGCGGAAGCCAAGCAGCAGCAGGATAATGCTGCCGAGGACAAAGAAGAGGCAGCTACAACAGCATCCTGGCTGGGTTCACGTAAGTATCTCGAAGAGCGCCTAACAAAAGCGACTCCAGTGAAAGGGTTAAAGCGAAAAAGGGTAACGAACGAACAAATAACAGCTCCACTTTATACGATTTGAACTAGTCAAAGTTACAAAAACCAAAGGAAAAAAAAATTGTACAAGAAAGTGCAAAAAAAAATTCAAGATAAAATGTTAGATGATTATTTAATGTTTCGTTGCATTTGAATTGTTTACTAAAACGTAAATCATTTTCCAGTTGCCGTTAAATTTGGCGTTGGCATTGCACTTGCCCTTGTTTCACGCCTTGTATTGATACGGAAAAATCCAAATACAAGTGAGTTTTCAGTTTGCTGCTAAATGCCAAAATGTTAATGCACTTTGTTAACGAAAAAAAACAAAACAAAACACTTCATATCGCTGCTTACCTAAGAACTGTTCTGCTCTAAATCCAATCTATATGTCATCTGGCATTAGCAGTTCCTATATATACATATATATATTTATGTATGTATAGAAAAAGCCGCTAACGTTCTTAACAATCCAGCATTCAATTATGATTAAAAAAAACAACTCAGTGTTGAATGAAAACGTCTCGTTTAATCAACTTTTTCAGAACTCTTTTCTCATATTCCGGTCAAAATTCAAAATCATTTTGATCTTTGATCTTTTCTAAACTTTAACTGGAATATGAGAAACTGAGTCGAAAATTTCGTCAATTTTAAACTAACTTTTACAAATTAACCGAACCAAAAACCGATTTGAAAATATATAAAAACAAAATTTTGCACTTTCTTTATTTAATGTTGTTTATTTTATTATTTTTGTTGTTGTACAACTTAATGATTAAGTTAAAGCTTAACGCAATTACGTTCTTATTGTTTTTATTGTAGTCACAGCTTTGCTAAAACTGTTAAATCTAATGCGCCAATGTATGTATGTAAATTTAATTTTGTATGGCTTTGATTGTTGTTGCCTCCCAACTATATATATGTATACCATAAATACTAATCTCTAAAAAACAACAACAACAACAGCGGAGGAGGATCAGACCGTGCCGGAGATCAGCTTGAGACGCCGACTGACAATCGCCAGCGCCGAGGAAACCATACCCGATGATGAGGAGGAGCTGCCGCCTCTAGATGACGGTTGACATACATATACAGATACTATATAAAAATCAAACTTCGGTCTGTCCGAAGTTGGCTTCAAATATTTTCAAGAGATTTTCCACTTGAAGCTATTTGGAACATTATTAAATACCCTGTTTTGTTTTGGGGCTATGTTTCATATTAATGCTTGGCTCTTTCCACACAAAGAGGAATATTCCGAAGAGGAGATCGAAATCGAGGAGGAAATCGAAGTTGAGTTAAGCGATATCGAGGGAAGCGACGATAACGTGGCCCTAACGGCCAGCTATGTCCCGGAAACATTCGAACAGCTGAGCGCCATGTACAGGTCCAAAGCATCACCAAAGACAAGCGACGAAAAGCTGAATGAACCGTTTCCAAAGAGGAAGCAAAGACAACGGAAACAGTAGCTAAAGCGGAAACGGAACCAGACCCAACAGCCGCTACGGATATTTATGTGGAGTACGAAGATGGCGACATCGAGGATTACGAACACGACGAAAGCGACGATGAGTTAATTAGCGATGAGGAGGAAGATGAAATCTCCGATGTAGACGATGCTGAATTGATGAGCAGATTGGAGGCCAAATACGGTCGATTACCGGCCAAGGAATACGAAAGCGATCCCGATTCCGATGATCCGTCCTGGACACGTAATTACTAAATGTACAATACACACCAAAAAAAGTCCAAAATCAGTCTACAAGCAAATCTCGCGAGCCCATCTCAACTGTAACTCATCAATGCATTGACATATCTGACATACTATATACACGTATTATAATTCTATTCTAAAGTAAAATCGTTCATGGCATAAACAACACGTACTCTAAGCAATGCGTTAATATTTATAATCATAGTAAGTCGTAGTCAATATCGAAATTGCTAATCTTACGTATAAGGTGGAGCCCTACACATTAACCCTTCAGTGGTGTCTTTAATCCCAAGCTAAAAGAGGAAGAAAACTTATATTAATATATATTATTTCCCTTATTAGAAATCAAACCTAAGCAACCATCTGGTGCCCAAGCTGTTGAAGATGATCTATTCGAGCAGGACCTGCGCCAGGCCAATGCCGAAATGATCAATGAGGTAAGTTAAAGATTGATTCCACAAAAAAACTTAACATCAAGATAATTATTCAAAATCCTTTGAACTCAGCTCAACAATCAGTAAAAAAACACACACACAAACCACAAAGTAAAACATTAAATAAATCCTTGCATAGCTTTAATTAATGTTCGCTTTTTAAGTTCATGTGCTTAGCTTTTAAGGAATTAATAACAGTACTTCATAGTTTTTATTTATGCTTGAGTGTTAAACAAACGTTATTAAGGGAGGTAGTTAATGGGTTTAGTAAAGTCAGATATCTAAAGCAAAAAATAAAAACATTTTTACTATGGAGCTTATGATAATTACAGTTGCAAAAACTAGACACACCCACCTAGTTTTTGAGTTACTGAAACTTAGCTCCTTAGTAACTATGTTTTTTTTTAAGTCAGTAATAACTGAAACCAAGACATCTTTTTACATATTTAAACAATTTCTGAATTTGGAATTTGCGTATTTTTAAATTTATAATTTTTTTTATATTTGAATACGCACATTTTTAAATTTTACATATTTGAAGTATTTTCTATTTGGAATATTTTCTTAAACACAAAAATATAAACTTTTTTTGAACTCCATTTTAAACCTGATTTAAATCTGATATTTGAACGCAGACTTTGTAGCTTTTTGGTTGTTAAAAATTGGGCACTTTTTAACTTAAATAGTATATTTTTCACTTATTTTAAGAATTAAATACTTGATTAAATACTAAGCCCACTTTAAACTGAGTATTTTAATTGACATTTAAGCCAGAAATATTTGTTCTTCTGTGTATTATCTCAAATATCAAGTTTTAACGGAATTATTTGTACACAAACAAAGCAAAAATGTTTTTTGTTTTTTTGTGAATTTAAATGTAAAACTATTGTACAGGGTAATTGGCAGTCGGTCACTGCTGCCTCACTGCTCTTAAGTGCTCTGCTCGTTTGTTGCTAATCCTCGCTCTCTTTGCATGTTTCACTCAATCCGAAATCCGCATGCCCGAAAAAACCCAAAACTAATACCCAGAACTATGCGAATGCTCTGCGCGCCTTTAACACGCTCACACACACACACGCACACATGCCGGCGGCTCATTTGCAACGGGCGCGGGCGCTGGAGCGCCTGGCGGAGCGGCAGCGCAGCAATCGATTGCTCCTGGATGCCATCGAGTCCTACAAACGTTATCTGGCCTTTGCCGAGCTGATTGCCAGCCAGAGCGAATATCGCGCCGCTGGCGAGCGTTGCATAAAGCATCTCCGATTTCTGGGTGAGTTAACGAAACGGGTGTAACCGACTGCGCAATACTCGTTCTCTGACTCGGATACACACTAAAGAGTTCTTTTAACTAATCTTCACTGTACTTCCACAGGTCTCACGCAGCAGGCAATCCCGATACACGAGCAGCTCATTGAACTCTATCCGGACGAGGTGGAGCTGCGGAATCAGCTCTCGCTAACCCATCTGATGTCCAATAAGTGGGTGTGTTGTGGTGCGGCCTTAAAATGAAAAACTAAAAATGCATCATTCGAATATCCTTGCAGCTTGGTCAAGTTGCAGCAGGTGGCGGGGGAGACGCTCCGGCGCTGGCCCCGCGATCCGCTGGCCCAGCTGCACTTTGGCCTGGCGCTGAAGCAGCTGAACGGCGACTATGACCGGGCGTTGCCCTATTTGCAGCTGGCCATTGACTCGGAGGCGTTGGGCACACAGGAGCCCTATTTCTATCTGGCGCTGGGCGAGACGCTGCAGCGTCTGGGCCGGCAGCGGGCGGCGCTGCAGCTGTATCAGCGTGGCGTCCAGAAGCGCTTCTTCGCCAGCGTCTATCAGCGCTCGCTGTATAACGAGCCCCGCCTGCGTGCCCAGCCCTTTTGGCAGCCGGCGGAGACGGGTCACGCCGCCGAACTGGAGCAACTGCAGCGCAATTGGCGCGCCATACGCGACGAGGCGCTGGCGCTGCTCAGCGGCGAGGGCAACTTTCAGCTGGAAGCGGAACAGCTACGCGACACGGGCAATTGGCAGCAATACGAGCTGTTTGCCCGTGGCCAGCGTCTCCACGGGAACTGCCAGCGTGCGCCACGCACCTGTGCCCTGCTCGACCAGTTTCCAGCCGCCAGCAGCTGTCGCCGTGGCCAGATCAAGTTCAGCGCCATGCAGGCACAGACGCATGTCTGGCCACACTGCGGTCCCACCAACTGTCGCCTGCGCGCCCACCTCACCCTGGTGGCGCCGGAGCCACAGTTGACCAGCTTGCGCGTGGCCGAACAGCAGCGGTAAGATCGATTGATTAACCACTACTTAGATTAATATACTGATTAAAATTAGTAGTAAGCAGGATGTCTTCAATGAATAATAATATTTCATTATTTCATAACTGTTCCCCTCTCTCTTCGCAGCACCTGGCACGAGGGCGATTTGTTCATTTTTGACGATAGCTTTGAGCACGAGGTCTGGCATAACGGGACACAGCTACGTTTGGTCCTCATCGTGGACCTTTGGCATCCGGATTTGAGTGCAGCTCAGCGACGCAGCCTGTCGCCCATTTAACTATCCAATTCTCTTGATAATATTGCCAAAACATTCAAATGCAATTCACAAGTTCTTTCGTTAATTAATTCACATAGAGCAATCATTGATCCATATATAAATATCTCGTATCTGATAAGTTTATTTTGTATGAATGCGTGTTTAGTTGTAATCGCAAATTATTGTGTTAAGTATTCAATTAATGGCGCCTTGGTTGGCAGCTTCTTTGCTGTGTGTTTCAAATAATTTTGTAAATACAGTAAAGTTTTAAATAAAACACTTTTTAACTCGGAATTTATGTGCCATAAAATATGTAATTGTTAAAAGAAAATGTGAAATCAGAATATTCTATCGAACGTGGCTGCAAAAGTATTTAGTCTTCGGTAAGAACACAATTTTGGAAAAAAAAATTTTTTTTTCGAAAATGTATAAGAGAGTACAAGATTTTTTTCAAAAAAATCAAAAAAAATGTTTTTCAAAAATTTATCGTTTTTAAATGTAGAATTGAAGTTATTGAAAAATCAAGATCAAAATGCCATCAAACACGAAAATCGGTTCAGTTTTGACAAATTTACGGGTGTTTGAAATGTGAGACCTTCGGGTCCCCGAGCTTTACATGTCCAAATTTTTCTCAATTTTTGCATGATTTTTGACCAAAAATTTGACCCCCTCAGAATCAGGTTAAATGTTGTTTTTTATACTATTTATGGCCAGCAAAATCGATTAAAAATGCAAACTCGGAATTTTAAATTTTGAAAAAATTTTTTTTTCGAAAATTCACAAGGGGGGAGTACATGCTTTTTTCCAAAAAAATGAAAAAAAATTTTTTTTTCAAAACTGCATCGATTTTGAATGTAGAATCGATGGTAATGAAAAATCTTGACCAGAATGCCATCAAACACGAAAAATCGGTTAAGTTTTGACTATTTTATGGGTCTTTGAAGATTTGTCAGAGTCATGAGACAAACTGCCTAGTGTGATGTGATCTTGACCAAATGATAAAAATGGCAGTTTGACAAATGTCCAAATGTTTTTTCTCAATTTTTGCATGATTTTTGACCAAAAATTTGACCCCCTCAGAATCAGGTTAAATGTTGTTTTTTATACTATTTATGGCCAGCAAAATCGATTAAAAATGCAAACTCGGAATTTTAAATTTTGAAAAAAATTTTTTTTCGAAAATTCACAAGGGGGGAGTACATGCTTTTTTCCAAAAAAATGAAAAAAAAATTTTGTTTTCAAAACTGCATCGATTTTGAATGTAGAATCGATGGTAATGAAAAATCTTGACCAGAATGCCATCAAACACGAAAATCGGTTCAGTTTTGACAAATTTACGGGTGTTTGAAATGTGAGACCTTCGGGTCCCCGAGCTTTACATGTCCAAATTTTTCTCAATTTTTGCATGATTTTTGACCAAAAATTTGACCCCCTCAGAATCAGGTTAAATGTTGTTTTTTATACTATTTATGGCCAGCAAAATCGATTAAAAATGCAAACTCGGAATTTTAAATTTTGAAAAAAATTTTTTTTCGAAAATTCACAAGGGGGGAGTACATGCTTTTTTCCAAAAAAATGAAAAAAAATTTTTTTTTCAAAACTGCATCGATTTTGAATGTAGAATCGATGGTAATGAAAAATCTTGACCAGAATGCCATCAAACACGAAAATCGGTTCAGTTTTGACAAATTTACGGGTGTTTGAAATGTGAGACCTTCGGGTCCCAGAGCTTTACATGTCCAAATTTTTCTCAATTTTTGCATGATTTTTGACCAAAAATTTGACCCCCTCAGAATCAGGTTAAATGTTGTTTTTTATACTATTTATGGCCAGCAAAATCGATTAAAAATGCAAACTCGGAATTTTAAATTTTGAAAAAATTTTTTTTTCGAAAATGAATAAGGGGGGAGTACATGATTTTTTTCCAAAAAATCAAAAAAAAATTTTTTTCTAAAATTCATCGTTTTTAAATGTAGAATTGAAGTTAGTGAAAAATCAAGATCAAAATGCCATCAAACATAAAAATCGGTTAAGTTTTGACCATTTTATGGGTCCTTGAAGTATGAGGCCTATGGGTCCAAGAGCTTTACATGCCCAATTTTTGTACCGATCCTTAACGGTGATTACCAGTTATCTACCTTCCAAATTTATTAACCGTAGCTTCAAATAAAGTTACGTTCTTCCGGACGGACAGACGGACAGCAGGACGGACATTGCATAAACCCAATATACTACTTTTACTTTTACCAAAAAAAAATATATATATAAATATTTATCTAGTAAATTATCAGTTTTTCATACAAGGCTATAAAGAGCTATGTTTAAATATAATATCTCAATATTGGTTTTGACTACTTTCTAATTAGATATAATAGATGGTTGGAGCTACAGTGATCACTCGGAAATAATGGAAATACAGTATACAGTAGGCACTCGGTCATTGCTACTAAAGGAAACCAGGGTAGTTTCACATGTTGAAATATAATTTCTTTTATTGGAATATAAACTATGAACTTTCAATTTGCGGATTGCAGTTATCGAGTTCGTACTGTATTTACATAAAAATAAAAAAATGTAATTATAGATTCTGCGAGCGATCACCTTAATAGGTTAATGTGACTAACCACAGTGTTTGATCTAAACTGTTGTTGCGGTTCGGGACCACGCCCCCTAAGAATAAACACGCAATCGCAGTTTGAGGCTTATAAAAGCCAACAGCCAACAAAGTTGATAGTCTGTTTTTTGTAAAACTATTCGCGATGAGGAGTATTTTGTGTGGTGTTACCCTATTTTTATTACTACCAACTTTTCGATGTGTTGTGGATGCCGAATTGGAGGTGTGCCTCAAGGAGTTGGGCTGCCTGCAGGGCACCCTGATGCCAGGATATAAGAAAGAAGCGTTCGAAGCCTTCATGGGCATACCATACGCAGAGCCACCAATTGGAGAGCTGCGCTTTAAGGTGGGAGCCAAGTTTCTTTAGCTGGAATTCAATTAAAACTATGTTGCTTGATCCCGGCAGAGTCCAGTTGCAGCCGCTGCCTGGACGGGTGTATTGGATGCCAGCGCGGCACGCAGCCACTGCCTGCAGAAGTGTTACTTCATGGAGACCTGGCCCGTCTCCGGCGAGGAGGATTGCCTCTACTTGAATGTCTACAGACCTGCCGTGAGTACAATTTAAATTAATTTCAATTTTTTTCGAATGTTCCCTAGTGCGTTTCTAATGGAATTTAACCCTTTGTTGGGCATAAAGAATTGGAAAGTTTGCTTGATATATTTTTAGAAAGTTAAAACCAACTTAAAGTAAAGTTTTTAAAAAATTATAAACTAGTTTTGCTTACACGAGCATATCTCGTTGTTGATCAGGAATATATATATTTGTGCCGATACACTCTCTAGATTACAAAAAACAATGTCCTTTATTTTGTTAACTTGCAGCAACGCACTGCGGATCCTTTGCCAGTGATGGTCTATATACACTCGGGTGGCTTTTTCTGTGGCTCGGCATGTCCACTGGCCAGTGGACCGGACTACCTAATGGACACGCAGCAGGTTATAGTGGTCACTGTCAGCTATCGACTGGGTCCATTTGGTAGCTTAAGGATTAACGGAATCTCCAGGTGTGTGTCTCAATTAATATCTTTTTTTAATAGGTTTTCTAAGCACTGGCGATGGACACATGCCTGGCAATTTCGGTTTGAAGGATCAACGCTTGGCACTGAAATGGGTGCAGCAGCACATCGGATCCTTCGGCGGCGCTGCGCAGTTGGTGACCATTTTTGGCCACAGCGCGGGCGGCCTTTCCGCCCATCTGCACATGCTGAGCCCTAATTCCAAGGGTAAGCGAGATCTGTTTGGAAATTTCAACTCAAATTCTTACAATGCTGCCGGGCAGGACTCTTTCAACGCGCCATGTCCTTGAGCAGTACAGCTCTGATGGCGCCCCTATTTGTACAGGATCCACTCTCGCAGGCGCAAAAACTGGCCGAGCATGTAGGCGTGGCACAGGCCAAGAGCCTGTCTAGCCAGGATTTAGTTGCGGCGCTGCGTAAAATCGATGGAACGGTTTTAGTGAATGGCGGAGATGCATTCAAGGATTGGCATAGCTTGCCCATACTCAACTACGGCGTGGTTGTGGAACAGGACTCCACGCCCGACACTTTTATAAGCGAGGTGCCACTGAAGGCCCACCTGGCTGGGATGATCAATCAGGTGCCGTGGCTGCTGGGCAGCACCTCGACCATTGGGGAAGGTTCCATGTTCCTGTTGCCCATCTACGCGACGCCGAATCTCCTGAAGGAGTTCAATGAAAACTTTTTGGAAACTTTCGGCATGTTGCTGTATCTACCAGCGGGCTCAGCGAAGGAAACCCTGCAGGAAATACTGAAACTATACGAAGTAGAGGATCTGGAATTGAACAAGAATACGCTGGCGCCACTTTCGGCTATTCTGGGTGACTTCATATTCGCATATCCACTTTATGTGACCGCCGCCAGCTATTCCGAGTACGCCCAGCAGCCGGTTTCCATCTACAACTTCGATTACAGCAGCCCGATCTCGTATTCGAGCCTATTTGGTGGCGGGAATGCTCACCAGGAGCTGGGCGCATCCCACATGGATGACGCGCTGCACACGCTGCGCATGTCTCGCCTTGTGCAGGATTTTCCAAAGGATTCCGAGGATGATGTGATTATCGAACGCATGACCTCGTTATTGGTCGAATTTGCCAAAAACGGGTAAGTGTATTTATATGTACTATTATCTTTTATACTAAAGTATTTCTTAAAATTTATTTTCTAATCGGAAATAAAATATTCGCTTGAATTTAAATGACAACATAAACAAGCAAGAAGAAGTTTTACGAAAACATATCAAAACCAATTTAGTGGCTTTAGTTCTTAGACATCCTGAGATATGCGTAAAACCGATAAATATCGATCATTATCGGGGTATAGATCGGGTATAGATACAAACGGACAGACAGACATCAGCTGTTGATCCTTATCAAGTATATATCAAGAGATGCCTCCTTCTGTCTGTTATATACATTTGCACAAAACCATCATACCCCTTTTACTGGTTTTTAATGAGTACAGAGTATAAAAACGCACAAAGAAATCAAATTAAAAAATTTTTTTAAATATTTTTTTTTATTGTTTTATAGGGGCCCGTTTTGCACATATTTATCTTATCTAGATATGTGTCTTATCATGTATCTTATATTTGCATTGCCTCGATCGATATCCATATATATATATATATATAAGCTCTTAACATTGTAATTTATATATAAACTTATCTGTATTTCTTGTTCAGCAATTTCTATAATGGAACCAAATTGCAAGCCTGCAAATCTGAGGACTTTACGGCCGATGAGATCTGCAACTATTTTCGCTTTGGACAGTTGAACGGGGCTTATCGTGAGACGGTTGAGAGACGTGTCGATATGCGGGCCCTGGCCCTATGGAAGAAGCTATATATAATATAGACAAAATAATGCAATATATATGTAAATCATCTATGAATAGAAAAGTCACGATTAGATCCAGTTGGGTAGTTTGCGTGATAAGCTCAGGCCAGTTATAATTTCTGGTATTACCATAAAACTCCCACATTCAAAGATAATAAAAATACCATAAAAAAATATAATGAATGAGAAAGGTATAATAAAATTAATAGAATGAAGCATTAATCATAATAATATCTAAGATCGAGGGCAAGTTGTCTCTAAATTGTAACGTTATAAATTACAGGGTATTTAACAAAATAAAGCACAATTGCTTACACATTTATTTACGTAAGTGCAGACATTTAGTGATAATATGGCTCCCTCTTGATTGATGTGCATATCTAAAGGAATTCGCATCTGAAACTGCAGCGATGACCCATTTTGCACTCGAACTCGTTCCTCAGCCCAGACGAAGGTCAAATGAATTTACATTTCGTCCCACTATTGAAGCGAGAGTACAATGGAAAGTATAATCCAGATATGTAAGTAACTCTACAATGCTGTTCAGTTAAACAGATACATTTACATTCAATTGATAACTTGGCATTATTATATAATTTTAACAGAGAAAATTATAATAATTAAAATTCATTTTAAATAATTATTACATCGGAGTCTAACTAATAAGTTTTGGTTATAGTTAAAATTTGCAAAATATTTCAAATTTGCAAAAGTTTTTGTAGAACAAGAGCTGGAATCTGTTAATAATATTTAATGTGCCAAAAATAATTCAATTATTTTTATAGAAAAACAAGCAAAATAAATATTTTATATATGTTTCAACCAGGCTCAACAGACGAACCCAAAAACGAAACATTATATTATTATTGATATATTATTGATATATTGATATATATGAAACTTTTTTAACATTAAAATTAAATTTATATATTTTATTAATTTATTTATAATTTAAATGAATTACATATGCTTTTCTATATCTCTAGCTTAGTTATAAAGAGTTAAAGAAGAAAACGAAGCAATATAACTGAACATGGGTGTATATATATATGTAATATGTAAGTGCAGAGAAGCTGTTCTTAAGAACAATTTTTTAATCATCTGCAAGTGAAGATTCGCTTAAAAAGCGTGCAAAAAGCAAAAAAAAACTGTGTTAAGATATATATGCATATCAGAATAACCCAAATCCCGAAAGTGACCTCCACACACACACATGCACATACCCTGGGAAAACGCTATACAAAATGAGGAAAAGAAGCTAGCCGGAACTATACACTGAGAGAATACAAGAGCATTCGAATAATATATTTTTTAAATTAATGATATATTTTATGATTTAACATTAAATAATACATACCAGAAACAATACGGGGATAAAATTTTGTTTCGATCTTAAATAGTACATAAAATTGAATAAGAATTATTCCTGCATTGTTGCATACATAAAATCTTAATACTGTATTTGCAGCACCTTTAACAACACACTTGAGTTTTCGCAGAGTGTACGCACACACACACAGTGTACGTATTCGCTTGCACACACACACACACACACACACACACACACACACACACAGCTTATTAAAAGCGACAGCGGCGAACAGGATAAAAGTGAAAGTGAGCGTCGATTGGTTTTTAGTGCGGCTTGGCGCTGCTCTAGCTGTAGTTGTGCACGGGGCCAGGTTAAGAGCAGTTCGATCGGCGGTCGCTGCTGTTTTTTTTCTATCTTTTTTTCTCTTTTTAAATGTCGATCAAGCATACGCCGTGTGGGCAAATAGTCGAGTTGCTGAATAAATTTCAATTGAATATTAAATACCATCCGACTACTTTGGAGTTGCATTTTTCACGCGCGCCACCGTTGCTAAAAGCGTTATATATATAATATACATATATATATATATATATATATATATACATTCATATATATATTTATATATTCCGTTTTTGTTTTTCTTTTTAAATAAAACTAAACGCTTTAGTTTACAAAGCCGTCAGATAAATTTTGTACGCTGTCGCGTTTGAAGCTCGTGCTTAAACAATTTTAATTGGTTGCGATCTGTAACGTTAATTGGAAAAGTTCCGTTTTGGCCAAGAACGCGGTAAGTGGTATGTCGTGGGAATCTCAAATGGTATTTCCTAAGAGTTTATCGGTTGAGATCATCAACGCTTAAAGAAGCGCCCATAAAGGCCACATTAAACACAACAAAACAGAAATGAATACATAAATAAATTGATTTATGCATAATTAATGGGTATCGATTTCTTTTATAGCTCCCCAAACAGACGCATCAATCATGACTCACAGCGGATTTGCTGCCACAGTTTTGCTGCTGCTGCTGCTGCCATTCGGGATTCGTCCAGCGATCTCAACCGGAACCATCAACCAGAAGGCGCTGATCGTGTGCGGCAACCATTTGGGCTGCCTGAAGGGCATCCACATGGCCGGCTATCAGAGCAAGCGTTTCGAGGCCTTCCTGGGCATACCCTACGCCCTGCCTCCAATTGGGGAGTTGCGCTTCAGTGTGCGTTAAATATTCAATTGAATTTTTGGGGGTTTTAATTTAATTTAATATATATATTTTTTGTATGTATTTTTATTTTATCTATTTTCATATTTAGAATTTTGATAATTATATATATTTTTATATATTTTATATATTTTACCCGCATCAGATAAATTGTTAAAGATTTTGATAGCCTATAACCGATAACATCTAAAATTGCAAATCGATAAAATAGACAATTTTTAAAGTTTTAGAGCCTCCAATTCTGGAAGAACCTCCCTTAAAAATCGATATCGATATATTTTTTATATTTTTCTAAAAACCAAAATTATTCAAATTATTAATTTTATATAATTTTTATTTCCGTTTAGAACCCGAAAGTGATGCCCAAGCTGCGTGGCATTTATAATGCCAGTGCTGCCAAATCGGATTGCATACAGAAGAACTATTTGCTGCCCACGCCGTTGATCTATGGCGAGGAGGACTGCCTGTACCTGAACGTCTACAGGCCGGAGGTGAGTTGGACAGATTCCGTTCTAACCGCCTTCCTCCAATTAACTGTTCAATTCGGCAGCGACGATCGCGCGAATTGTTGCCTGTTATGGTTTATATACATGGCGGCGGTTTCTTTAGCGGCTCCGCTGGTCCGCAGCTGACGGGACCCGAATACTTCATGGACAATGGCGAGGTGCTGCTGGTCACCATGGCCTATCGCCTGGGCGCACTGGGTGAGCATTGGAATACTCTACAAAATTCTTCAGGGGATTACATTTCTTCTTGTCTGTGTTTTAGGTTTTCTGGCCACGCAGGATGCGGCCATGCCCGGCAATTTTGGTCTGAAGGATCAGCAGCTGGCGCTGCGCTGGGTGCAGCGCAATATAAAAGTCTTTGGTGGAGATCCACGTCGCGTCACCATCTTTGGCCAGAGTGCCGGCGGCGTCGCGACGCATCTGCACATGCTGAGTCCCAGATCGGCGGGTCTGTTCCAGCAGGTGATCAGCATCAGCGGCACGGCGAATGTGCCGTTCGCCATCGAGGCGGATCCACTGCGGCAGGCACGCCTAACGGCGCAACTCTGCCAGGTGGCGAATGCCCAAAATTTGAGCACGCCCAAGCTGGCGCGGGCCCTGCGCGCCGTCGATGTCCGCACCCTGATCAATGCCGGCGACGGCCTCAAATTCTGGAATGTCGATCACCTGACCAACTACCGACCGGTGGTCGAGCCCAGCTCCGAGGAGGCCTTCCTCAGCGAGCACCCGAAAACCCTGCTGGCCCAGGGCGGCTACACAAAACTCCCCTGGTTGTTAGGCGGTGTGCCCCAGGAGGGCGCCGTCCGAGTGGTCAACATCATGGAGAACGTGACGCTGCGCGCGGACTTCAATGCCCGTTTCGACGAGCTGCTCCAGCAGCTGCTCGAGCTGCCCAGCACATTCAGCGACGAGCAGCTGGCCGAAAAGATGCAGCTCATCGGCGCCGAGTACTTTCGGAATATACACGAACTAAACGAGCTAACGGTGCAGGGTTTCCTTGACGTAAGTACTACACTGGCAGAAAATGCAATGTACTTAGCAAGAAAAATTCCATTCATTATTTATTAATTTTTTATACTCCAACGAAGAATTGTTTACGAGTTCAAAGTAAAGTGTAAACCCAATATACTCCATTTACTTTGTGCAAGAGTATACAATTATTGTTTTGAGCATAAAAGATTTTAAAAATTATGAATTGAATTTTTTTTAGTTGATTACTCATAAAATATTACCATTTATTGGCTACGACAAATTATCATCTTCAGTTTTAAAGTTGGATAAAAACTTCCCTTAAAGATCAAAGAAAAACTTTTTTCCTAAAAACTTTATTTTTCAATTCAAAATTTACCAAATTATGCAGATCTTAATACACACAATATTTTTTTTAAATAGGAATAATTTTTTGTTGTTGATAAAACAATAAAAAATTTAACAAAAAATTTGAGAATTTTATTGCCAATTAATATCCAACTCGTAAAAATTCTTGATAATTCCAAGTTTTAAAATATTTTCCTTGTCTACTGCAGCTAATAACGGACCGCGGCTTTAAGCAGCCGCTCTATAATGCCATTTGGGACTATTTGAGCGGTGACCACTCCAGCCAGCAGCCACTGTACTTGTACAACTTCAATTACCAGGGGCCCTATAGCTATGCCTCTGTCTATACCAGCGCCGAAGTTAATCAGAAATATGGCGTTGTGCATTGCGATGATTTGATCTATTTGTTCCGCAGTCCGATGCTATTTCCCGACTTTGAGCGCAACTCAACCGAGGCGCAGGTGATCAACTCGTTAGTTGGCTATTTGGTGCACTTTGCCAAGTTTGGGTAAGCTTTGTCCAATTATAGATAAGCTGAAGCAATTCAGGTAACGACAGCTCTAATATAAATGGATATATATATACATATATCTATATTTAACAGTAAACCTAAAAATGTGGAATCGTTGTCGACCTGCACGCAGACAGTTCTTGAGTCCCGGCCGGATGGAATTTGTGATCATCACGTGTTCGAAAATGCGCCAAGTGATGCGAGCAAATTCCAGATAAATGTTTCGCAAGAATTTCGCACCAAAAACGCAAAATTCTGGAGTGATTTATTGGAGGAACCAAAGCGTTACTAAACAAACTAACTAATCCTATTTAATTTGTGCATAGAAATAAAATAAAATTTAATTAACTTAAAGTAAAGTATAAATTGAAGAATATATCATGATATAATTATATAGAATTGATTATAATCAAAACTCTATTGAAGGATTAAGGATGAGGACTTTAAACAATTAATTTTTTAAAAATAACTTGATTTTTTTGTGGAAAAATATGCAAATTTCCAAAAAGTTTTAAAATAAATTAGAAAATTAGTAATCAAAATGGTGATTTAAATAAATAAAAAATGGTGGAAAAGCTTAATTTTAAACCGATTTGTCAATTTTAGAAATGTACGTTTATAACTATAAAATAACTATATCTTAAGGTATACTCCGAAAATTCAAACTTCTCTTATAAATTATGAAAATCAATATTTTTCCAAAATAACAATTTCCGACTGTTTTGAGCTTTTACCGTGAACAAGTATTGCGCCGTCGGTTACACCCGACTAAAAATGAGTAAAAAGCTGAAATGGAATTAAATTTGAAATCGAATCAAATTTTTATTGTCTGACTAAAACGTTGGGAATTTCGAATAGTTCCTCGATATTTCGGAAGTGGGTCGCATTGATAACAATTGTCAGTTGGCTGTCGCCGTGTCCACGTGTCCACGTTCCGCGCCGAGCTGCAATGACAGCCTCGCGATAAGAACTACACTCACTTTTAATATATGCGACAAATGTGTTTTGCACAGCTTTTGTTCACCTTTTTGCATACGTCATTAATTTATAATGTTTGTGCTAAATTAACATTGATTAGCATATGGGACAGACGAGTAACTCGATCAGATGCTGAAAACTTTATTGTTGGATTGATGTATTGATAAAATCAACTTGCATTGTTGTGATTATTGATTATTGATTATTGCTTATGAACAGCACGCGCCTTATCTCTGCTCATATTGGAATACCAAAAAGGGGGCGTGCCAGGGGGCATAAACATTGTAGACGCTAATTGGCATAATAAAAGCACGATTATCGCACAAAATAAAACAAGTCTTCCATGCGGATATGTCACCAGTTACTATATTATATATATATATATAGTTAGGAAGCTGGAAAACGACTATTTGCGAATAGCTTGTTGACTGCTTTAATAGAATTGTAACTTGTAAAAATTATATCATTTCTTGAATGTTTGCACGTGTTGCATATTTGTTTCCTAAGATATAAGCAGATACCCTGTACCCAATTCTGTGTGGTATATTTTTTATTTCCTTTATTTCCTTTTATAAAATTTTATAAAAAAAAATTTTTGAATAACTTTTGTTTTGAAGATCTTAAAAAGTGATCCAAGGTACAGAAAAATTAAAAATTATGTTTAATAAAAAAACGGTTAAATTGAAGAAAATATATATTCTTTATAATTACTATATATTTCCATAAATTTTAAAAAGCTTTTGTGTAAACAGTCCTAAAAGGGGAATATTCAAATTTGAGTTAGGGTACACAAAAATTAGAGAGAGAATTTATTAGTCAAATTTGAGATACATATATATATATATATAAACGGGTAAATGGTAGTTATAAAAAATGCGGTTGCTATTTCGATCAGCTTCTGTGATTTATTAAGTCGCACGTATCTACTTAGATACTATAGATCGATGTCAGTATCTTTCACTACACTCAATAATGAGTGTACTTTTGTGGTCACCTTTAGAATATGATTTAATTGGTTCAAAGTTCAGTGCACTGTTTGTGGACATGCAGCTCGAATTAAAATCAATAAAGCGCGAGTCCTGCGCTATTTATCCTGTGCAGGAACATTAGCCAAACAGTTGCATTTGGACGCGCAAGGCATTAAGTACTCCCTATGGAATTGGCACGCAAAATAATCGCATGGATTTTGCCGTTATTTGTGCTCTGCTTTCTGCTCACAATGAGCGATGCGTATCTGAAGAGTGTGCGGGTGGAGGAGATTCCATTTGGTAGCCTGAAAGCGAAATATAAAACCAATCGAGCTGGTGGCATCCACCTGATCTCCAGTTTGGAGCATCAACGCACCTTTCTGCACCTGTTCCATGTGCCCTGTAAGTGTGCTCGGTATTTGTATAAAATTGAAAATTTGCATTTAATGCGATTTCTGCCGATATTTCAGACATCATTTGTTTCTATGCCGCCAAGGGCAAGTGGCCTTATGTGCCGGGTTTTATGAAATCGCGCGTCGACAGCGCCGCCAGAAACTTCTTTCATCAGAATGACAGCTATATAAAGCAATTCTGCACCAAGTGGATACAGGTCAAGGAATGTTTTAGGCCGATTTTTGGTAAGCTAACTTAGTTATAAAATCTTACAAATTTTATTGTATGAATCTTACACGAAATCGCAGACAAATCGAATAACTCGGATGTGGAAACTTTGGATGCCCAATCGCAACATTGCAACTGCGACAAATTGATCGCCACGGAATCGCCGGTGGTCTATTTTGATAAGAACTACATTGGCAATGTGAGTTCTGAGACTATTTTAACAACCATCGATTTTCTACAGAGTTTTTTGCCGCCGCCCACCAAAAAGCATAAGCGCAAGAATCGAGTACGTGGGCGCATAGATGAAATGGATATTGAATAACATGGAGAGATTGTAAAACTTAATCAACATACATTGAAATTTTAAAGAAATAACACATAACACATTTTTGCACATAACAGTTCATATAATATTAAATATGCCGCCGATTGTAATTTTAAATGTAAAGCTTAAATAAATTTATCGATAAAAATGAGCTGTCACCTGATCAAAATAACAGTGCTATGTTATGGATTTACTAACAGATGTTAAGCTAACAGAATTGCTCCTCCCCACTGTTAAGTACATTTTTCGATAAAAGTGTGCTGACACCTGATCAGAATAACAGTTCTATGTTATGGCTTTACTAACAGTTGTTAAGCTAACAGTATTGCTCCTCCTCACTGTTAAGTAAATTTATCGATAAAAGTATGCTGTCACCTGATCAGAACAACAGTTCTATGTTATGGCTTTACTAACAGCTGTTAAGCTAACAGAGTTGCTCCTCTCTCACTGTTAACACCAAAGAGAGCTGTTAGGCTTTAGCTTGCCGTCAGTGCGTTAGTCATTAAGAAGTGTTGGCCGAGTGCGGACGTGTCGCGGATCAAAAAAAAAAAATTCAGAAGCACCGCAAATGCATAAAGCAACCGTCGCCCTCGATTAATAAAGATTTATAACCATCAATAGTGTTTGAAAAGAAGCATATTAAAAGCATACAATAAAGAACAAGTTATTTTGTGCAATAGTTGAAACGCTGGCAAAGTCAAAAGCGAGTGAATAGAAATCTGCCACCAACACATATTTTCACACTCTTGCTTCGTATCCAAATTCGTATACCATCGCGTGTGTTTGCGCGGCATCGATGAGGCGTGTGTGTTAAAGAAAGAGAGAAGGAGAAGAGACTGTAAAAATACTTAAATCGCAACGTTTTGGTGCCTTATTCGCTCAAGGAAACTTTCGACTTCAGTTTGGGGTGTGTGTGTGTGTGTGTGGGGTTGTGCAAGTGCAAGGCACGTGAATGTCGCCAAAAAACCCAACGGCCTATCAACCGCTACCGACTGCCGCGGCCGCCATGGACAACCCGGCGATGAGCAACAGCAGTAGCAGCAGCGGCAGCAACGACGACGTCGCCGGCCTGACAGAAAACAGATTACCTGCGACGTACTCGTCGCAGCAACTAGTTTCATCGGACTCGGATTTAATGGAACGGCAGCAGCTACGTGGAAACACTTTGGTCAACGATCCCGTGGTGCGTCTAAGAGCAATCGGTAGCAAACAGTGGTTTACCGTTGTAGTGCTCTGCTTTGTTAATTTGATCAACTATATGGATCGCTTCACAATTGCGGGTAAGTTCAATTAAAGCACATTAGTCAACATTCCAGAAGTTTGACCCGCATGCTGTTTAATCGCGTCACTTTCTCTAATTGCTTGTCAGAGACTGCACTGGCTCTCTTGCTCGCTCCCACTCTCTTGCTCTCTATTGTTGTTGGCAGCATGTGCTATTTCTGTTAACTGCAAAAGCAAAGCGAATGCGATTAACTCTGTTACGTCACAGCTGCTATGTGTAAACATTTGAGCTCTGACGTATGCAGGAATACTTTGTATTCAAGATAAAAATAACAAACCATTTTATCTATTTTATTTTTTTTTGTCAGGCTTTGCACCTAGACCCAACTTTCAGTTTGGTGCAAAGCAATCAGTCATCAGTATAGAATCAAATTTAACTTTATCTTAACACTTTTATGCGAAAATGCGGCGCCTGACATGGCGTGATCGAAATCTGAACTCTCTGTGTACGTTGCCTTTTTCGTCATAATTTACTTAAATATTTAAAGGAATTTTCCATAGTTATTGTTAGGTTTATTTTCTCTTATTTATTTGCTTGCTTCGAAATCTGAAGATGCCGTCGCTTTTGTTTACCGCTTATCAAAAATTACAAAGCAGTATTTACTTTATACAGTTGAGAGAATGTAATTATTATAGTCGGATGGCGTGATGTTTGCGTGAATCATATTGTGTGCGATAATCATCATTACATTCATATAAGGCGCAAGCAAACGTAAACACGTTTACAATGATTACATTACGAATCGAATTACAGGCCCGATTAGCTGCACTTTTCATGGCAAATCAACAACAAACTTGTTGCTCACCTATTATTGTTTCGCCTGTTATAAACCATTTCTAACTTCACTAACCTTATTAGTTATTTATATGGAAATCAGTTATATAATATATAGATATATAAATAAATAGAAGCGTGGCATATTTTTTTTAGCTAAATTGGGTTGACTTGCACTTTGACTTTGACTTTTAACTACTGTTATGCGCATATATTAAGCTTGAACTTTTGAGCTCAATCAGCAGTTTTTGCAACATGTCATTGATAGCAGTACGAACTGAAACTGAACTGAAACAAATTCAAGGGCACTTAACAACACTGAAAATCGTTTTCTAACAATGGCAACTCTTTAAATTTCTGAAAATTTAACAAAAAGTTGTTGGATTCCCAAAAAAAATACTCAATGATTCAGTTTATAATTCGGTTCATGGAACTCAAAAAAATTGCATATATATTTTGAATGGAAATTTTATTCGTTTTTTTATTTAAAATATGGAATATTTGATTTTACATTTGCATATGAAATTCAAACTCAGAGAATAAATCGTTTTTTTTTTCTGCTGTCAATTAACTGTAATTAATATTGATAACACTCGAAAATTGAGCTTAGGTCTTTACTGATTTCTTTCGCTAAGCCTGTAATGACGATATGCAAAAATCGTATGATTTTTATAATCAGTTATTAAGCTAGAAACTCGTGACCAAGCAGACAGGAAATTGTATTATAATTATATATACACGATATATACATAAATTGTACGATAAGTTTTACATGGAGGAATATATACACACACACCCGATATGCGCTTATTCGTCATGCCGGTTGTTTATGCGCTTATTCATTATTCATATTCACAATCACAGTCACATTCACACATATCTCTCTTTACGCTAATGTGGGCGTGCCTCAATACGATACTATTTGTACCTATATACGTTTTACTAACATTTAGTATAAATTAATTAAATAATAAACAATTTTGATTTGCCTGGCAATCAATAGTTAATAATAGATTGCGGGTGTATTTAAAAATGTAAAAATATTTATAATATATAAATTATTATTATTCGTTTCAAGTAGAACCACTAACAGCTGCTTAACTTAACATAGCGCGAGATGTTAATGAAAGAGCGGGATTAATGTTACGCATAATAAAATTATGTGTATTACGTCCTTTGATTGTGCTTTTGTGTTGATTTCATATTTGAAATACAGTATCATAAATAATTATATTCGATGCGCCTGCACTTGATAACAACCCCTGATAACGCTTATCAATTATCATATAATTAACAATTATTGGGCTTATTGAATGCGCATGTAAACCAACTCGTATAAAGCTTAGCAGGTGAGACACGTAGACTGCACACCTTGGCACATGGCCAGAACGGTTTTTAAGCCATGTGACATTAAAGTTTTTGCTTAACGATAATTGGCCTTTATAACGGTTAACAAATATGCAAATAAATAAATAAATAAAATAAAATAAATAAGTAGAAAAAATAAACTATTTGCATTTATTTCAACACACGTCCGCGTGCGCTCATTTCCATTAAAGTTTAAGTGTATTGGCAAATATTTAGCCATATTGCATGTGCGTTATATCGCCCGATGTCTGACAGGGATTTAATGATATACACTCGATCGATTGTTATGGCAGGCCAGAGGTGGCCTCAACGCCGCCTCATGCCTTTGACCCTGCGATCTCAGATTTTAAAAATAAACGCATGATTCGATTCGAGTTTTTTATATTGCGAATTATTTTATTCACTCGGCTATCGTTTAAGTAAAAACACATACCTAATTTTGGCTTTAATTCATTCAGCAAAAATTTAAAAACAAAAATCTGCTGATGCCAGTTGTTGACGTTTTGGCGAAAAAAAAATATATACATATTTACAGATATATATATATGTATATGCATAAGCCATATATTCACTTGTGATGAACTTTGTTCTATATAGCTGGCAGCTGTCTATATATATACCAATTTAAATCTTTACATATTTATGTGCAAACATTATATACTATATATATATATATATTTATACTTGCTATAAACTACGCCATACGCTGACTGCTGCTGCTCTACGTAATCTGTTGGCCATTTTCCAAGGCAGAGAAACCCTCCCCCACCTCCATCAAAAAGGAACATAAAAATAAATAAAAGAAATACTATTTAAATACTCGCACAATAATTGCAGCAGTTGGCTTGCATTGCGGAATTTCGACATGAATTTGTACGATAAACCTAGAGTATGTTGCCCAAATCGTACGACCCAAAATATTACGTGATGTTTTGGTATTGAAATATCAAAACGTTTTTTTTTGTATATCTTTTTGTATCTTTCATTTTGATGCATGTTTATTTTGCATTTTATACAAGTCTTTCATTTTTGTTTTGCATAACAATTTGTTGTCGAATTTTGGTTTGAATTCAGTTTTGCCAAATAGGCAAAAAAAATTCCCAACGCGAAACTTTCATTTCGTTCGCTCTTATAAATTTCACTACAAGAGCTAACAAAGTGGGGAAATTCACACAAGCAAAGGTACAATTATGTTACGATACAAAGTTATGAAGTTAGTACGTATAGCAATTACATTAGTTAAATAGAAAATGTTGGCTAGAATTTGACTTGAATCGAAATAGAGAGGATGGAGGAAATTTTATTTAAAAATCGATGGACTCTAGTCAAATGATTCAGTTTGTCGCAAGGATCAGTAAATTATATAGTGCCAAACAAAAGTCAATTTTATTTAAACATTTATAGCCCGTTTCTACTAAAGGTGCGATCAGTTCTACGTCCAAAGGCAGGGTAAACAGTGTTATATACGAAATAGTGTAAAAGGGATATTACACAAATTTGGGTATTTAGAATAATGGGTATTTAGAATAAATAAAATACTTGAATAAAGGTTTCATTCTTGCTGTCACACTGTATGCAAATATACTATAGATTGAGTTTCACTTTTTATTAGCACATGTTTAAACTAACATTGAAAGACAAACACATTCATTAAAATTTCTCACGTGCTAGCTTAAAGCTGGTTCTTAAATCAAAGAGCTAAGCTTGCACACAAATACACGCAGACCGCAATGCACATTTTTCTATTGTATATTCTCTTTATGCTGTATGTTCTCTTTGTCGTCCGCTTCGCATTGCTCAAGTTGTCAAATGTTGACGTTGATTTTGTTGCCTACTGCATTTTTTGCATTATATTCAGCGTCATTTTTGTTTTCTATGTCAATGACCCGCGAAGTTAAACGCCGACAGCGAAGGTGACAGCAAAAGCGACCTGTAAAAATCACAAATTCAATTAACAACAACAACTGGCAAATATAACAGCAGCAAGAAAAATAGGTGTGAACACTTAGAGAGGCTGTGCTGTGCTCAATGGAAACTTAGCATTTTGTGTATTGATGCGCTTAGCTTTTTAACGATTTCGTTTTCTCCATGCTTTGTGCTTGTAAAAGAAAGTTGCATATGTGAAAAGCAAGCTTTCCCAAAAAAATTCAACAATTTTAAATGTATAAAATGAAAAAAACAAACAAACGGCACATCAACAATGCCATTGGAAACTTTTTGAAACATCTCAAACTAGCAGCTCTTTTTGCTTATAGTTGCAAATCGCGCGACTTTTCAAGGCCAATCACAATCGCTTTCAAGTTGGCAGCAGCGGTTTTTTTCTCCCATTCATATTAATGAGGCAGACCGACGCGACTTTTCAGTATGTGCAGTAACTATTCTTAGTAACCAACTAGTGCTGCTAGCTGCTGCAAACTGGAAGTTCTTCAATACCGTCTAGCCACGACACAACGCGAAAGCAATACAGAAAGAGAGCAAGCGCGCGCGAGAGAGAGAGAATGAGCAAAAAACTGGTTCTAAAATTACACGCAAGTTTCTATAACCGGCAAAAAGAAAAATCCCGATCGCAATTTTGTTCCCTCTGTATTTTTGCACACACACACACACAATGTGTAAGCATTGACAGTCAAGTTAAAATCGCAACGGATTGTTTCTCTCTCCCACTCATGTTCTAACTTCGAGACAGCTGCAGCGCCATAAACAAACGCCAGTCTTGCCATTTTTGTCTCTCTGTGTAAATACTTGCTCTCTTGCACACACACACACATACATGGATGTTTACAAACGTATGCATTTAGCTTACACACCCCACATTGCTTTATCATTGCTCGTCGCTTAGTGAGCGGCCGCCACACCGTTACGTCACTGGCTAAACAAACGCGCTGATTGGTCGAAAAACATCGTACGATAAATTTCTTAAAAGCGAAATGTGCAAAAGACCCAGAAAATGAAATAATTAAACACAAAAAGCGTCAGCCGAACATTTGCGGTCGCTGATTCACTTCGTTAAACTTCGTGCCACGTCGCAACGTCGCGTCGTTCCTCGTTCGTTTGGCCACAACTTGTTGAGCTTTTTGGCCATGTAGCGCATTTTAAATACCGGCGCTTGTCATTTTCCCTTCGAGACTCCCCCTCCTACCGTTGTTGCCGTTGATCATCTTTGGGTTTTCTAAATATTTTCGTTGCCTTTGCCGTTAACTCTTGACTACTGCTCTTAAAGGCCAATGGACGTAGTTAGATGTTTCGCTTGATTTGCCGGCCCCGTTAAATATATAGGAAATGCATTATACAGTTATTGCCTAGGTCGTGTCAATAATATTATTTTATATTTATGGCTTTTAATGACTTGCTTTGAATTCTACGTGTGTCGGCAGACATGAATTAATCAGATGGAAATGTTTAAAGAATGTCAGGGGTTTTTATTTATGTGTATTTATTTATGTTTTAATTTCGATATTTGTGTTATCAATTGCAACACAGCTGTTACCAAAGCAAAACAAATTCAATCGTATGTTTTTTATCAATTGATTTCACATTCGCCTAACTGATTATGGCAAATACTAACGACAAGGTTAAATTCGTTTGCCTAGTTTTTACGTTTATTTACATTTTATTGTTAGGGTTAACAAAACAAGGTGACTCACATAAGCTTAAAAATAGGAATATTAAAAAAATTTAATTCGTCATTGTTAATAGAAATAAAAAAATTTAAAAATTAGTCACTGCCAGAGTAAATCTGTGATTATGTGAATGTTAATGATAACAATTATATAAATGTAAGCTTTTCTATATTGAAAATATTTTAAGTTTGTATGTTTAAAATAGCTAAAAAAAGTGTAAATTTTAAAATAATGTCTACTCAAAAACTATTCTTAAATTCTTCATTAAAATTAAATTTATACAAACAAATATTTTCTACTCAAAAAACTTAAGCGCACAAATGTTCATTTAACGAAATTTGTATTATTCAAAAGTTAGTCAACTAATGTCGAATAGAATTTTATTAGTTGTAAAGCAACAATTACCTTATCCATTAAAACATGAGTATTAGTAAATAAGTTATTTTTAAACAGTTCGAGGCCGTAGTGTTAACTTACGTAAAGCTTTAAATATTCAGATGCCTTATTTGCTTAGACAATTAACAGGAGAAGCAGCCGCGGCATCACACTTGGGTCACATTTCACGCGATCACGCGCTAATCTATGATCGATAATGCTGATCGTATGTCTCGATCTCTTTTTTTGCAGGTGTGCTAACGGAAGTGCAGGATGACTTTCAAATAGGCAACGATAGTGCGGGCCTGTTACAGACAGTTTTTGTGATATCCTATATGATATTCGCACCCCTCTTTGGGTACCTGGGCGATCGGTACTCGCGGCGCTGGCTAATGGCCGTGGGCGTGGCCCTGTGGTCAACAACCACGCTGCTGGGCTCGTATATGCGCCAATTCGGTTGGTTCATCACGTTCCGGGCATTGGTTGGCATCGGAGAGGCCTCATATAGCACCATAGCGCCGACGATCATTTCGGATCTGTTTGTGTACAGCATGCGCTCCAAAATGCTGGCCTTCTTCTATTTCGCCATACCCGTGGGCTCCGGCTTGGGGTAAGTTTGATGTAGAAAATAAGTAAGAATGATCTTTAGACTATCGCGTAATATAGATTGTGCCTAAAGTTTAGTAAAAAGTAGTCTGGTGTTATCCATTTGTTGGCAGCATAATGAAAGTTCTTTTTAGTAATTGATTATAATCAATTAGATAATTATTTAAATTAAATTGTATTAATTCAATTAGTAAGCTTAAAAGAAAACAATTATCCGAGCTAAAAAATATATTTTTTTTCTAAATGTTAAAATAAATAATATTTTTTGAAATGATTTTTAATATAAATATTATTATTAATAGTGAGCAAAAAAATATATAGACAGATAACCTTGAGAATATCATTACAAAGAATTCAAATCCACAACAAAGTTAGCAAAGACCATAAAAAACAAAAAGCAAAAAAAAACTGTAATTTGAGTTATAATTGAGAAATCGAGCTGACATTTGTATATAGTAGTAGTAACTGATTACAAAACCTATTGAGTTTCCAACTTGAAACAGTTTTCCAGAGACACCCGTGCATTCTATATAGATAACGAAACAAGGTCATGGGTTTAGCCGGCGCCGGCTCCTATCAGTTGCACCTTGTCTGAATCCGTCTGGTCACGTGTGTCTGTCCGTCCCATCCGAAGTTTATCAGTGCAAACAAAGTTCCGTTTCGCAACAGCAGCAGCCGTGAGAAACTGAGTAAACATTTTTGTATTTCACCTACCCGAGTTCAGTTCAAATTTAGTTGATTTTGCTTTAATTGTTATTCATGTTATTTATAGAAAAATCGGCAAATCATATATGAATTTAAACTCAATTAAGTCGCCGCTCTTTTAAGTGGGGTCAATTGGTCGAATCTCGCCCAATTGACTGCCAATGCACCAGTGGCGGCCCCTATGCCCCCATATTATGCCACTTGCCGCATGCATCATGCCAGCCACAACAACTAATGAACACATTTTCTTTTATGAACCCGCAGCTATATTGTCGGCTCAAAGACAGCGCACATTGCCCAAAATTGGCGCTGGGCATTGCGTGTCACGCCCGTTTTGGGCGTGATCGCCGTCGTGCTCATCTGCATGATCAGGGATCCCAAGCGCGGCGAGAGTGAGGGCAACATGAACGGGCCGAGGACCAGCTTTCTGAACGACATCAAGGCGCTTCTCAAGAATTGCTCATTCATGTTGTCCACGGCGGGATTCACGTGCGTCGCCTTCGTGGCCGGCGCCCTGGCCTGGTGGGGACCCACCTACATCCATCTCGGCCTCAAGATGCAGCCGGGCAACGAGAATCTCCAGCTGGACGAGTAAGTGTTTAAAACGAATCCCATTTCCAACTACCAAGAGATTCTTTACATATTTTGTTGTTGTTGCCATCATTCAAAAAAAAAAAAAAATAAGTGTTTCCTACAAATTTGGCCTAGTTGCCATGGCTGCTGGCCTAATTGGAGTGCCGCTCGGCTCGTTCTTGGCCCAGCACTTTCGCAGTCGCTTCGAGAACTGTGATCCCTTCATCTGCGCCATCGGACTGTTCATATCGGCGCCGATGGCGTTCATCGCATTGATTGTGGCGCGGAGCAGCGGATCGCTCTGCTTCTTGTTTGTGTTTATGGCGCAGGTGGCGCTAAATCTGTGCTGGTCGATTGTGGCCGACATTCTGCTGGTAAGACTGCCACAAGCCACAAAGCAACAACAGCAACAACAACAACAACAGTTACAAGTTCAGCCTCTGTCACGCCTCTCTCTGTCTCGCTCATTTTTGAAATATTTGAATTATCCTGTACCCAAGGAAGCAATTAGAATACTTGAAAGAAATTTAAAATAACGTAGGAAATAAGAAATAAATTAGCAATTTAATCCGTGTGTCTGTTATAAAAAACAAATACTGTTATTAATCAAATTTATATAAATTATTGTTATATTTTCCCAAAATTACTTGAAATCAAACAATCTTAAAACCAAAGATACCAAATTTGGGATTATTAGATTCCTGTATAACATACACAGACCAGGAATAAATACATTTTAAAAGACTTCTACTCTTCTTCTTCTTCTTCTTCTTCTTTATATATATATTTAAAAACAATTTAACAAATAAGTTTTTAAAGAGTTTAATTTCCACTGAAGACAGCTTATAGTTGGGTACAGGGTAACTGCCAGTCGGGCATTCTCGACTAGTATAGCCTCACCTGTTTTTATTTTTAATTGTCTTGATCCTTTTTTTGAAACTTTTAACATCTTTCTAACCATGTTTTTCTGCTGGCCTCTTTTTCCAATTAATCCACTAAAATTTTTAGCGTTTCATTCATATTTGGCCTAATCACTATGATCGCTGGGCTGCTGGGCGTGCCGCTGGGCTCGTTTCTATCGCAAGTTCTGAAAAAACGTATGCCGACCTGTGACCCCGTCATTTGTGCCGTCGGTCTGCTGCTTAGCGCCCCTCTGCTGACCGGCGCCTGTTTGATCGTTTCTAGCCACACGATCGCCACCTATCTGTTAATATTTTTTGGTCAGTTAGCTTTAAACATGAACTGGGCAATTGTTGCGGACATTTTGCTGGTAAGAATTAACGCTGTTGGATCAGATCAAATTATTACAACTCTGAGCCGCAACTCTTAACAAAATTTTCCAAATAACACTTTCATCCAATTTGATGTTCTTCTAATTTTGGCTTTTGTAATTTTGCACTTTAAAGTAATTAGTAGTATTATGTTCTTTCAATTCATGTGTATAAATTAATTATTTACTGTTATAATACGCACTCACACTAAGCACGCGCTTAAACACACACACACACTCGACCTCACACTCACACACACCCACACCCCAAACTTGTCATCTAATATTATTTTAGAATTTGCTTGGTTTTGGATTATCAACTTAATACCCCTGTAGATGGTCTTAAATAAGCGATTAAACATAAATACTAGTTGCAATATCAGCAGGGGTATATCAAATAACTTATATTTTGTTAATGAACTAGTTTTCTTGGTGTTGGATTCCGATTTTTATCTTTCCAAATTAATTGTAACTGGTGTTGGTTGCTCGTCTTATTCAAAAGTATATTTAAAATAAAATTCTCAGCGTTCTTAAAGAGTATAAAAGTTCCAAAACATTATCAGATTTACACTCATTTGAAGATAATATTGTAATTTCCTAATCGTGGTATTAGTTAGTAAAAAAAAGTAGTCAATATTCATGCGTTAAAGTCATAAACAAAACATTTCCATTTGTTTTAGTATTGATTTTTTGTATTGTTCAGAAATATCTCCACAGTTATCGCAGCATTACAATCCTATGAATAACTCTAGATAATATTAAATGCAAACATCCTTTGCATTGTAATGCCCTGGTCATAACTAGACACCCTGCCTGAGCTTTGCCATTTGTTGGGGGTGCAAACCACCCCCATAAACCAAACCCCGAGGGTGCAGTGAGGGCCCCCGCAATGACACAGCGCACAAATTAGATAAAGTGTGCAGCATTCTTGCAACCCCAAAGTTTGATTAAACTCGAAATTGCCTTCACATGAGATAATATCTCTTATTTGCAAAACTTGTCACGTTCCACTTTCTGCTGCATAAAATCATAAAAAATGATCATTTTTCTGCATACAGATGCAGATACGTAACACACTTTTCAACTATGCCACAAGATGTGGTTTCGTTTTTTAAATTTATTATCTATTTTAGGAACCAGAAGAGTTCCGTTTTGGCCACGGGGCGTATGTGAAATGTTCGTTTCCTGCTGCTCACAAAAATAGAAACAAAGAAGAAAGAAAAAAGTTTAACCAAAATCAAATTTCAATTGGTTATAAAACTGATTATTTAACCAAGCAAAGAGCTTTCCATTAGATTTAATTATGCGTATATTTAGATAACTGTAATCAGCTTTGCTTTTTTTGTAGTTATGCTTTGTTATTTTCGACTTTTGCTTTCCCATAAACACGACGCACACACACAAACAATACACACATGCTCATTTGATTATAACAGTAAACAGTTAATGTAGTTAATAGTTAGTAAAATTGTAAAAAAAAGAAACTGTAAAAATGTAGACAACGAATTGCCACAGTCCAGATTTGGTCAGTAGGACGGTCGGTCGGGCGTACAGAACTGTTCCTAAGCGCGCACACGCCAGCTGTTCCCACTTGCGATTCGTGTAATCGGCGACACAAACCAGCGCTGCTTGCGGCGAGTTTTGCATTCTCATTGTCAAGTGGCGCCATCTCTTGTGTGCTTTAGCCTGTCAATACGCACAAAATACACTGCTTAACACTTGTCATGCTTTTATGTTCTATTTGTTGTTGTTGTTGGTAACACTGCTTGTTTGGCTTTTGCACTGTAAAGCTCTGAGAAAAAAAATTAATCCAAATTCTTAACCCTTCTGTAGTACGTTGTGGTACCAACGCGCCGCTCAATCGCCGAAGCCTTTCAAATTCTCATCTCACACGCGCTGGGAGATGCCGGCAGTCCGTACCTGGTTGGCGCCGTGAGTACCATTAATTAATTATATTTAGTCTATGTGATCAATTTTTAATGGAATTCTTTATTTTAGATATCGGTTGCCATTAAGAATTATCTGAGCTCGTCGCAAACGAGCGCAATTAACTCGCGGGCCTTGCAGAGCATGTCGCAAGTGTTGGAAAATGCCACAGAGACAATAACCGTTAATGAGCTGCAACTGCTAAACAGCACACAGGTAAACACTATTTATTTATATCTATATTCTCGATTATGTCTAATCCACTTTACCTTGCAGGCCTCGGATGATGTGTTGTCCTTTGAGTCCTTGCAGTATTCGCTGTTCTCCACCACTTTCGTGGAGGTGCTGGGCGGCATATTCTTTTTGCTCACCGCCAACTATATTATCAGAGATAAAAATAATGCCGCATCACCACACACCAATTTAGGTAAATAATAAACATATATATATGCATCTATTGTGCATATGTAATTATCCTTTTTTGGCGCCCTTCTCAGCAGCCAACGATTTGAGTTTGGCGCCAACACAAAACCCCAAAAATCTATTCGATACGGATTGCCTGGTCATGTGCCCAGATATTGCTTTGCGCGAGCGCGTGTGATGATCTCTTAGAGAGTCGCCGACCAGAATCTGTGTCTAGGTTTTTGCTAGCTATTTCATTTGGGCCAAAATGTATACTCGGTAGGTGACCACTCACCTAAAATTGAGTTAACAAAATTCTGTTGCTTGTTCTCGTTCCTGTTTATCAGTGAGTTCCCAAACTAACACTCCTTGTTGGCAGTTAGAGCAGAAATAATCACGGTTGCCACTCGAACTATTAATGAAAAGGCAATAAAAATACTTTTTGAAAGCAGTACAAACAGATCTTATCTCTAGTTTTGTCTGCTTACATGAAATCATTTAAAAATCAAGCAATCAAACTTAAATATTTATACTATTAATAAGATACAAATTATTGATTTGATATGTATATGTTTAAACAAAAAAAACCTTTGTAGAACAAGTGGCAATCGTTTGCATGATGTATCCATATTCTAATCGCACACACACATTAAACACACACGCACTTACGCTCTCTCAAATATTTGAGATTCAGATATCTGTGTCCGATTTAATTACGAATTCGCCGCTTTGACTGTCCCTAACTTGTTGTTTCTTCTAATGCCTAATTATACATTTGACTAATATATTTTGTATTTATATAATTTTAGGCCGTGCTGAGACCACTGAGACGGAGACGGCGCAACCGCGCAGTGCCTAATATCAACCGATCCAAGGAGTTTTTGAACACACTCATCGCATTTTGGATGAATTGATACTGACTGAGAATCATCTTTAACTTTAATTTATCCATATTTCATGCACATACAAAACATTTTATAAAACTGCATGCCTATATATGTATATATCTATGTATATATAAGCATATATATATATATATATATGATATGTACATATAAAGGTTTGTATGTATATAAAGTATATATATATATTTATATATTCATATATATATATATATTTATATTTTAATACATTTCTATTGGGATTTTTACATTTGTTTTAAGATATTCTGCAAGTTTTTTCTTTATATATAATGGCGCATGTTCCTATCAGGCATACAGCTGCATATGTACAGACAGACAGACATGTAGGTGCAGGCATATATACAGGTCTGTATATATGGTAATCAATCAAATGAGTAGCGAGTCATGTTCATTATCAACTATCATATTTTACTACTCCAATTAATTGTAACATTTTATATTTAAGGCGTATTCGTTTAATGGCTTCTTCAAGCATAGCCCTGCACCTCACGCAAGTTAAAAGAAACAATCATTGTATATAGTTCACAAACATCTGGATTAGTTTTCTTTTTTTCACAACTCTTTATTTATCTCAGGCGTGAACGTATGATATGTTTTATCGGGGCTATACAAAATTGTAAATATCTTTTAGCACCCGGCCATAAATATTAAGCGCATAGTCTTTATACATATATTATGTTTCTGACATATATTTATACACATATACATATATATATATAATTATTTTTAGTTGTAACCGTAGTTAGCGCGTTTAATAAATTAATCATAGAGAAACAAGAAATAAATGCAAACATGAAATATAACAAAGAAATCAACAAAACAAATACATTATTATTATCTACGCATGCTAAGCAGTAACATTTTATTATATGCTTTACATTTTTCAAAATTAGTTTTTCAAACCAAAGACCCATTAGTCTCATATTTCAAAAACCCATAAAATTGTCAAAACCAATCCGATTTTCATGTGTGACGGCATTTTGGTCCCGATTTTTCAACTAGATCGATTCTACATTTAAAATCGATGAGTTTTGAAAAAAATTTTTTGGATTTTTTTGAAAAAATCATGTACTCCCCCTTATTCATTTTCGAAAAAAAAAATTTTCAAAATTTAAAATTGCGAGTTTGCATTTTTAATCGATTTTGCTGGCCACAAATAGTATAAAAAACAACATTTAACACGATTCTGAGGGGGTCAAATTTTTTGTCAAAAACCATGTCAAATTTAGAAAAATTTTGACATGTAAGGCTCTTGGACCCATAGGTCTCATATTTCAAATACCCATAAAATTGTCAAAACTGAACCGATTTTCATGTTTGATGGCATTTTGATCTTGATTTTTCAATTAGATTGATTCTACATTTAAAATCGATGAGTTTTGAAAAAAATTTTTTCTGATTTTTTTAAAAAATCATGTACTCCCCATTTATTCATTTTCGAAAAAAAAATTTTTTAAATTAAAAATTGCGAGTTAGCATTTTTTTTCGATTTTAAGAAATAACAATTTCGTTATAGCAAAACTGAAAGGAGAGCGGGTTATGCAAATGTTTTTACTCTCTTAACACTGTGACGTTACTCCGTCGAACTCAAAACTGCATTCAGAACATTTTAACTTCCTCAATTGAAAGCAATTATTCTCTTAGGGCGTGCTCTTTTGCTTTAACGCGCTCGTCACAAACGAAACTTAAGTCAGTTGGAAGAATATCAAAAAGGAGCAAGAACATGTTTGTGCTTGTTCAAAAAGAATTTACCGTACGTGGGTTGAGGCTACCTGCGTAGAAACTACCCATTTTTGAAAAAATACGTGATCCCAAACATATGTACCACATATATGTATATGTATGTATGTATATGATACATAAAACCTTTTTAAGATCTTTAATTATTTTGTATGTCAAGCAATAATTGTTGTTAACAATTTTCATCCAAAATCTACTCACTATACAATTATTTAATTTTTCCCAAGTGAATAGACAATATACACATACACATGTATGTAAAAAAAACAAAAACTATAAAATTAATTAAAAATATACAGACATATAATATGTATGTATAAATATCTTTCTTGCGTTGAGAATATAAATTCGTCAAATATCCTGACCAAACTAAGGATATTACTATTAAGAAAAATATTGAACACAACTGTACTTCAGTGTAGTTTTTTTCAATTTCATACATATATAAAAAAAAAACAGGAAACTGAATTTTAACGAAAAAACAATCATTAAAAACATCGAGATAGGATATAGAAAAACTGTGATTTTTGTGTTCCACACGCCCAAGCTATCAAGAAAAATACCTGTTGTAGCCTGTTTTCAAAATGAGAGGAAAGAAAAATACGTGAATAAAATCACAAATGAATAATAGGGCCTTGTTTTTTAACCGGATATCTAACCACAGATATTTAACAACTTGAAGAGTACATACACAACTGTACCTGTAGCCTTGTAAATTATAATCCATTGCAAGCTTTAATTTGAAATACATTAAGATATAAGCTCAAAGACAAATATCTAAAATTATTCCAAAGTATAAGATTATTAGATATGGTTGATAACTTAAAATAGTACTAAATTGAATAAAATAAATATTCAATGTCGACATCATTGTGTAAATTTATTAGTTGCTTATTTAAATACGTTTTTTATGCCGACTTCACTGCATAAGGCAATAATAACCATATCAAGCAGCTTTTTGTCATTGAGTGGAGACTTTTATATTTAGCACGCGTTCTCTTCGTTTATGTGTATGTATGTATGTAGATGTATGTGAATGGTGAAATCTGAATATTAACTTTGTGTGCTTATCGCCGGACATAACAAAAATGATTGAGTCAAATGCATTAATCTTGCCCACGATCTGCATGTGTATGCATGTGTATTTGAATGTATGTATGTATAGGTATGTATGTATGTACATGCAAACACAAACAGTAAGAAAAAAATTGTTGTATACACAACTTAATTTTGTTTGTATTGCTAAGTTCGAATATTGCTTTGACAGGCGCATGTGTTCCATGTCCGTGCGAATATATCAGCAATTACCCGCCGCTTGTAAAAGAAAGAGAAGGCGCATGCGCCAAGAAATAACAGCAAGATGGAACTGTAAAATCAGTCACACAGCGACGCAATACTTATCGTAAAAAAGGATCGCGTTGCGTTTCACACACACATACATAATTAGGTAGCGCACGCTTGCACATGTGTGCGTGTGTCTGTGTGAAGTATAAAAAGACCGTTCGGGCCCAAAACATATTAGTTCGTTGTGAAATTTCAAGACGCGAACAGTTCGGACCGAAGCCGATTACGCGAAGTCTAATTTTAATTAATCGAGCTGAGCGTAGCGATAAGACAAGAATAATATGGACTACGAACCCGTAAGTTTAGCTTATGTTTAAGTCAAATGTGATTAAATCCTAAATTTGATTTCAAAAACAGATGAACACAAGATTCGAATTGCCGAAAAGTCCTGCGCCGACGCTGCGCGGCGATGATAGCAACGATGCTAATGATGTGGAATATCTGGGAACAACAGAGCCACCTAATGTAAATCAAACAAAATTGGTCGGCAACTGGCCCTTGTCGAATGTTCCCCCGAATTTGATGCCAACGCTTTTGGCCACTCCGCCGCTCTCTCCGATGGAAATGAGCGTGCATCAGTCGAATATGCCGTTACTCACGGCAATGCTGTCCCAGAACAATCCCGCCAATCAACTGACAGGCTATGTGGTGCACATACCCTGCTATCTGTGCAAACAGCCCTTCAACGATGTTAGCAGGCTGCGGGAGCACTTGACCATGCACGCCACACAGATGAACATACACATAAATCAGGATCCAGTGAATGTACCATATCCTTGCCCATTGCCACCACCAGCCACAGTTGAATTTTCGCAAGTGGGTGCGCGACTGGACAAGGATGTACCAGGTGCGCCGGCGACAACACGGTTCCAATGCCCAAACTGCCCCAGGGACTTTGCGTCGGCAATATCGCGTAATTCACATCTGAAGCTTCACCGCCTGCCAGTCGGAGAGCAGCGCCAAAAAGTGTTCCAGAAAGCAACACAAGTGTCCCATCTGCAAGAAGACCTACAAGCGGGATACCTTTCTGGCCAAGCACATGCAGATCAAGCACAGCGAGCAGTGCAACTTAACTGCGCCACCTGCAACCCTCAGACAAGAGAGTCCTCCCAGGCCAGGCTTATCGGCTTCGGACCCCGATTGCGATCAGAAGCCACGTTTCGTTTGGAATACCAAATTGTTGAATGCCGTTGCGGCGGCTAACTATAGTCCGGCCACAGAGTCTGCCGCAAAATATGTGCCTCCAACGGAGGTGCCCAACCAGGAGCTGCATTCCTGTCTGTTACCCCCTGCAAAACAGAAGTATGCTCTACGTTCGCCCTACTTTAATCCGTATGTGCCACAAGGAAAATACAATTCCAACAGGGTTTATTTAATCTTCTTTTTTTTGTATACTTTTAGAAATCTCTGGGTGGACTATGATGCCTACATATAGAGGAGATTAATTTTATTTAGTTTCCCGCCGCTTATAGCTAGTAGTATTTATTTTAAATTCAAATTCTTCCTAATATTAGCCCTTGGCTTATCGCAAGCGATAGCATTTTGTAATTGTCAGCTAAGCTGTCAAAATTCAGACTTATTAATTGTAATATACATCAATAATATTCGGAGAATCAGCTATATATTATCTATGTATTAAATATGTATTAATACATATATGATACATACGTACATATTTATAAGAATTAGTTGATAAGAGTACGTCACGGAAAATCTGCTGACTCGGAGAAGAAACATTCCAATCCGAATAGAACACCACAGGGAATTGAATACCACTTGAAAGCATTATCAAAACTGGCAAGTTTGTTCTTATTTCAATTCACAACATATATATACATTTCTATATATGAAATCATGTGTATATATATATTATTAGTAACAACTTGAATTAACAACTTAGCTAGGCTTGGAATAAGCTATATATTGCTGATAATGCATTCATGCCGTCGGACACTGACGACTCTGGCGAAATAAAATGAAAAAATGCTCGATTCGCGTATTTCAGTTATAAGAAATTTGATCTGCTGTCGCTCTGTATACAAACATCGCGAACAGGAAATCTTTATAATAACTGCGCAACACTCAGTTGAGTTAGACGACGAGCCGCGGCGATCGAGAGATCATACCAACTCTGCTGTGGAATCAGATTTGTGATTGCGCTGTAAGTACACTCAAATTACTTTTATTATATTATGTTACATCTATTAATAAGATAGTGTTACAATATATAAAATGTTTGTAATTCATTGTTAAAAACGCATTTTATTTTATTTGAAGTGCTTTGGTAATTGGGCAACTAAACAATAATTTGATACTTCTAAAAATAGGGTATTTTCTAAGTATTTAGATTACACTCCCAACAGATCGGGGTATCAGGTCAGTGACGGGGAATAGCAAAGCAGGCCAAGTCAGGGACAAAGGATCATAATAGGGCTATTGTTTTGTACCCAAAATAGTTGGATAAGTGGTTAATTGGCATCCCGTTACATTCCCAACAGGGCAGGTAAGTGCCTGATCTGTACGGTATTTTACTTCTGGGTGTAAGAAACCCTCGCACTTTCCTGCTTTGCCAGTTGCTCCATTGAAAAACACATAATGCTTCTTAATCCTGTGTATTTATTATACATTTGACATCGAAAGGGCGTCAATAATTATATTATAATTAAATTTGCTGATGAAAAGATGTTTCTCTTCAATAGCCCTTTTCAAACTAACCAAATTTGACGCGTCTTCTTTCACTTTCTTTTATGCTCTGTTCCTTGCACAAAAACGTGTAGACTTTACACACATGAGCGCAATGCTACATACATACATATATACATACATACATACATATATCATTTTTGTATTACCCATTGGTAAAACTAGTCGATCATAAACACCCGAATAATGAAAAGAAAACCAAAATAAAAGAGAGCTGCGATAGTGTCCGTTATTGGGCTGACACGGCCTTCCAACACTAAGGACCAATAGACCCTTGACAACCGATTCAACGCGCCCAGGGTCAATTGACATCACCAGGACTGCAGAGTGCTTAGTAAACATACATATGTACATACGTTCATACATAAACTACCCAAAGGCAAGTGCCAGGCAAGTGTGTTTTATGACTTTCCCACACATTTTGAACAGCTGAGCTCTTTGGAAAGAGAGAGAGAGAGAGAGAGAGAGAGACGAATACGAGGACAGACACACACATACATGCATGCATACATACATAAAGTCACCCCAACGATCTTTTTATCGCATTGAAACACGGCTCACTTGGTCGCTGTCCGCAGTTCTATTCTTGCACTCGACGCATTCACAGCTCTGAGAAATTACCGCTGCGCACGGCTTAAAATAGCTGAAAGAGACACAGACCATTCTATAAAAATAAAAGGAAACAACACACAGTGTAAATTTTTATATGTATTATGAAATTCCTATTACATATAGTGTAAACTTTTTATTGTGTGGCGTAACCCTATAAATATGGAGATGAATATGCACGTGAGTTTGTTATAAATATGAGAAGTTTTATATTATAATATATGTTATGCGCGTGTTTTATTTTCTTTTGTGTGTCTAACTATTTATTTACATTTGAGCAAACAAGCCCTTGAACTTGATATGTTTTTTTTTTAATACATGTAACAATACAAACAATTTATGTTTAGTTATATTAAACATAATATCGCTTACTCGTGAGTGGCCTTGCGCGTTCGAAAAATCACGCGCCCAATCCAAATACGGAAATGTAAGAGGAAATGCTAAAAAAGATAGTTTAATGGCTTTTAACTATATTTTAATCAATAACTAATAAAAGTTAATAGCATTTTTAAGAGGTTCTGCAACACTTGACAGCTTACAATCATATTCCATTCCATACATAATTTGTAGCGTTATAAAATGATTTTACAACACTGGATATTTACAGCTGAGGGCAACATTAGATATGCTGCACAAACTTTCATCGACAACAAACAGTGAAAACGCTATCGAAACTGTAAACAAAATTGGTGAAATGCGAACACATGCAACAGAGGATGAGGATTGTCACATTGTTGAGGCAGAGGATTGTGAAGGATGTGCCATTAGCTGTTTTCTCTGCCAGCAACAGTTCACAGATATTGATGAACTGCAGAAACATTTGCTGATACATTGCAAGGAATGTCCCGAAAATACAATCACCAAATACTTCAATTGCGATGTTTGTGGCAGAAACTTACGCTCCGAACAAGAGTTGAATAACCACCACAAACGTTTCCATGCGGCGCACATGATCAAAAAGGATAACGAGTCCGGAAATTGCTTTAAATGTGAACAATGCAATGATGTCTATATCAGCCTGGATTTCCTGCAGAATCACGTACGTTTGGTGCACGCAACGGAGAAGTCAAGGCCAGCGTTAAGAGCGGAAACAGCGCAGACTGTTCCACAGTGGGAACCGGGAATGGTGTATCCCTTTGCGGCACAACCAAAACAGAAATATCCTCCACGTTCGCCGTTCTTTAATCCGTATGTATTGGTTACATATTAATATTTCATGACATTTGAAGGAATATTAATTATTTTTTTGTTTTTTTAGGAATCTTTGGCTGGATTGCGACGCCTACATATAATCAATTATGTTTAAGTCCTGTATAAGATCTCTTAAGTAACTCTATCTGCATTTTTAACGCTTGCGTTACGGATTTTCTTTTTATACCCTTGCAAAGGATAACGAAATCAGAACCGGAAAATATATTGGTTAAATAGACTCACGAGTCGAGGAAGGCATACTTTTGATATCATTCTGTAATTTAAATATAAGAAGAATAAAGGCATGCTTATTTTTAATAAAGTAAACTAATTTTAATGTAAAGTTCGAAAACGGAGCACTGCAAGTTGAGATTATTTAACAATCTATCCTTTATTTAACCAAACCCCAACGAGTCCCGTGATTTGCAGTGTGGCAAGGAATCCACATTGACCAAGTGACATCAGAAACGTCCAGTCAATGTTAATACTCCTAATGAACCTAAATCGCCGAATCGTTGCAAAAGTGCAAACAGATGCTCAAGAAATATTTATGCCTTTTTTCAGGTGTCCCCATCCACCCCCCACCTTCCCTTTTATCCATAATCTGAAGTTTCTTTTGCACCGTCGCAACTTCTGTGTGGAAAAATTGTTGACCGTCGTTGCAAATCGCAGCTGAAATACCAGGCAAACAGAATCGTAAAAAAGCAACGCAATTACTAAAATTCGACTGCATACTTTTAAGCAGCCAAGTACTAAAATTCGACTGCATACTTTTAAGAGCAGCAGTTTAATTTTAGTATTTGCGTTGCTTTTTCACGATTATGTTCGCCTGGTATTTTAGCTGCGATTTGCATTAGAAATACTGCACATCGACTGTCAAAAAATTTGCCTTGCAAGTATGCAATATAATTTTTTTTTGTTTATGTATAATATAAATGCTGCAATTAATTTGTAATGATGATAATGTGACTTATATACAAATATAGTAGACCAATTTATTTAAAATTTTATTTTTGATTTCTATGTTTATTGTATATGAATTATAGTTTATAGTACAGCATACATTTATTTATTTCGCTCGGTAGTTAATACAATTCAATGAAATAAAATTAAATATTCGGTGTTTCTTGAATCGTACAAAAGGGTTTTCCCAACTACCGTACAGTATATGCATATTTTTTAATTACCTAAGTTTTTTGCAATCAGTTTCTTTTATTGTTTTATCATGTATTATTTTCATTTTTAATCTTAAGACAAACGTTTCACTGCAGTCGAATGCATTCTCACACAATACCAATATTTATTATACCTACTGTTCCCAATACAAACATTGAAATAAGTTGGCTAACTACACACGATTACAATGAACTAACTTGTAATTAACTGCACACCATCGTTTAGTCAATCCAATACCTTATAGATAAGTATGTAAAATTATTATTTGGAAAATAAATACTACGGAAAACAGCTGAAGCAAAATCAAAAATTAAAGCAATAACAAGCAATCAACTAAATATTATAGGAAAACATATCGATTATAGAAAAAGTTTTTTCTTTTTTAATTTAAGGCTTCGTTTTTTGGAAAAGCAAAGCACACGTGACTAAAAAAATTATACAATTTGGGTTTATTGCTACAATAAATAACTTTGCTTTTCGCTCTTCGAACTAGTATTTGCAGGCTATAAGGACTAAAATATTGTGACAGCTTTTTGCCTTTAATTGTTTTTATTGATTTTTATAAAATATATTTTCTTTGCGTTTTTTTATTTCTTCTTAGTGAAAAAAATAACAAATAAATAAATACATGCACTTTAAAAATTAACTTTGCCAAGAGGGACAAATATATTAGTTTCGCTTCTTGTTTTTAAAACGAGCTATGATCTTTAGACGGCGATTCGGCTTGATTCTCTCAATGCGCAGCACTAGATGTTTCTTAGTTGTATTATATTTATCATTCTCTTGGTTTCATGTCTTATTCACTTAGTTTTAGTTTAGTTTTGCATGGGTGATGGAGGAGGAGAGGGGGTTTATGAACAATACAATGTGTGTCCTATATAAATCTTTGCTGGCTGCAGATTGGCCGCCTACCTTTAGTCACCAATATTATTTGCATTTTCTATTTGTTTTTAGGTTCGAAGAAACTCGTATTTATGCTGTATACAATAGTAATAGGATTTTCGACTTATATACTATTTAACCTGAGCCCGAATGTGTTGCAAAAATTCATAATATGACAAACTAGATTCACTGCGATCGTCCGTTAATCTCTCAATAAACTGCGCCTTGGCAGTGCTCGTATCCCTGTATAAGAAGATTCGAGTTAGAATATGAATATATTATTGCTTCAATTGGACTCACCTGATAATTTGCACTAGCGGCGCGTAGGGCTTGTCGTAATTTAGACGCAGTATAAAACGCTTAAGAGCGTCATTCTCGGCGCTGACTACGCTGGGCAAACCATATACATAATCCGCCAGTTCTGCAGTCGAGTTAATGCCTGCAGTAAACAAACATTGATATTAAATCAATATACTTATTTTAGTTTGAATAAAGGCGGCAAAGTGAACAGTTAGAATAATAAATAAACTAATTAACTCACCTAGAACACTGCTCAGCACATCAGTGGGCACATTGAGGCCCACATAAAGCATTATTAATGTGCCGCAGTCCATCAGGAATATCGAACGTGAGTCCAGACTACGAATTAAATATAAATTATTTGATTAGAAAGTGAACAAATTGTTTTCCAAAGCTTAAACTCACTGTTCCGCAGATAATTGCAGGCGCGGCATCTCCGGCAACAGATCGTCGTCATCGTCGTCCTCATCTTGCGTTGAGCTCACATTGGAGTTGCGCACATGGTAGACGAGTCCATCGATTTTGTACAGCTCGGGATAGACGTACTTTATGAGCTGATCGAGTGGCAACGTTTTCATGCAGTCCATGGCATGTACGCGATCGTCCAGTCGTGTGCTGGTGCCCACGCGGAAAGCGGGCTGCAGTAAAAAGTGAAATAGTAAGTTACAACAATAACACTTATTTTAGGGTTAAACACTCACGTGCTTGAGCAGCGCCAGAATATAGAGCGGCAGCAGCGCCAAGCTGCGTGGGGCTATCAACTGGCCCGACTGGCCGGAGGGCAAATTTTGTGCAATTTTAAATGCATTGAACACGTCGATGGTCGCATTGATGAAGGCGTCGCGGGCATCCGATAGATTTGACGCTGTTGAACGGTCGACGGCCATTTTCGAGAGTAACCCCACAATGGCTTCCGTATCGGCTGAATGCATCACCTCGGGCAGGGAAGCGGTCACAGGTAGACAAACCGTATGGACACGTATACGCCGTTCACCTTCACTGTTCGTATAGAGCAGCGCCGCCTGGAAGCAAATGGTCTTCACGTCGGTGAGGCTCTCCTCGTAGGATATCTGCATGCCATAGCCCGCATCCGGATTGACATTGGGCAGCGACAATAGATCTGTGCTGCGCACAAAGAAGTTGCCATGGAATGTGTGCACCTGGAGACCGCGTGTACAGCGTATGCGCATCACCGCCTCAAAGCCAATCTTGCGCGTGAGATAACGTTTGAAGCACTGCTTAAACGAGTCCACCATATGCTGTTTGGTCTTCTGGAAAAGCGGAAAGTGATGGACGCAACCGCCGCTGTGTTTGCTAACGCCAGCTGCAACATTTGTGGATTAGCATAACTATTTAGTATACATATATGTATATGTTTAAATGACACTCACAAATGGTGGCCATATCGCTATACTGTTGATTCATCAGAAACAGATCAACTGCAATCTGATAGCCGGAGCACTCCAAAGCGTAACGCTTATAGAAATCTGTCGCTGGATTCAGATGCGCCACATCCTTGGCCGAACGATTGTTGGGATCTTCGCGCGGTTCGAGCGCCCCGGGTCCCTTGTTGGGAAGGCACGATTGAAAAACGGTTATGCGACCGCCTGATGATTGCTGTGAATGTCAATATATAGTGTACATTAAAATTTCTTTTCTTTTTTGAATAATGTGCAAAACTCACCATCAGCTTAAAAGCCACTTGGAGTGCAGCACCTAGCGCCGAGCCAGGATCATGCGTATGGGCAAAACGTTTGGGCAGCTGCTTGAGCAGATCTTTAACCAGTTCCTTGCACTCCTTAAGGTTAACCAGCAAGCTATCTGGGCGCGGCAAGAAGGGATCTTCAATGTCCAGCAGCGTCATCTCGTGCGGCTGATTCAGACCCTCGGCCATGCTGTAGAAGTGCACGTAGCTATCATAGCAAATGAAGCCCACTTGGGTGCGCGCATCGCCCGGCATCTCATCTAAATGGCGATTTAGGACTGCACAGGCGGTCTCCAGGTAGCCGCTCTGCTGCGCTATAATCGACACATCGAACAGGAACAGATACATGGCCGGCTGCGGTGGACGCAGCATATACTCCGATGGCGCTATAAACTCAATGGTGCTCGAGCGCACTTCGGGTCGTCGTGTTACATCGCCGTAAGTCTTCGTAGCCGGATCGAATTGGAAGTCTTCGGGCACTAAATGTTGAGTAGATTTCAATGAATCATTAAGCGGATTCTTGGGTTAAACTAAATTTGACTTACGTTCGTTTACGCGATAGCAGAGATTGCATTTCCACATTTTGCTGTCTACAAAGTAGACAAAGGGATTGATGTAGGTGCGGCACAGGCGGCAGCGCACAATATTTATGCACTGTATCACGGGCAGGCTCTGTCGGATAGTTGAATTAAAGTTAATAAAAAATTATCTTTATTTATATATCTGGGCACTTACGTTGACATCGCGAAACGGATGAATGACTATGCCAAGTGGCAGACGTGACTTTTGCAGCAGCGAATTGCTCTCAGGGATTTTGGTCAGTGTGCATCGCATTATGCTCGGACTGCAATTGATCGACTCGTGGAATTGATTGTGCAGCACAATTTTCGGTGGCGCAATCGTTGCCGGCGATAGGATATGCCTGTTCTGCATCAGATCGATGGTGTCCTGACCCCACAGCCGGCTAAAGCCCTGCTGAGCAACACTCAACGGTTGTTGCGGCGCACTTTGCGCCTGATACTGCAGCGGCGCATTGCTGGCCAGCTGCTGTGCTCCAAACATGCCGGGTGTGGGTAGCTGTTGTTGGTGTTGCTGCTGCATTTGCTGCTGAAGTTGTTGCTGCTGGAGTTGCTGCTGCTGTTGTTGTTGCTGCGGCTGTGGTGGCGGCGGCATCTGCTGTGGATACGCTGGCTTATATGGATATTTCTGGTCAAGCGTTGGTGGCGGTCCAAATGGCGGCAGCTGCACCTGCGATGGCACATTCTGATTTTTTGAGAGCACCGGCGGCACGAATCCCTGCTGCGGTGCACCCGGCAGGCTGGACAAGGCGCCAGCCACTGGCTGCCACAACGGCGGTCGTTGCCCTGTTGCCCGTTGCGCATTGTTGTTGTTCGGTTCCGCTGCAGTGGCCGGAGCTATTGCTGGTGCTGGAGCTGGCGCTGGAGCTAGAGCTGGAGCTGGAGCTGGAGCAGGTACGCCATATGGCGTTTTCTGATCGGATGGTGGCATCGGCCTGTTGACCACCGTTGGCGCTGTCGTAAAGGAGCCAAAAACACTCGCCGGACTCTTGTTGCTGGGCACTGCGGTATTGAAGGGCACAGCCATGGGATTGGGCAGGCTGGGCGCCAGTCCACTCGACGACAGCAATGTATTGGCACCGCTCGACTCTATTTGACGCATTGGCCCAGCCAGACCAGTGGCTACGCCGCGGTAATCCCCACGTGCAAACGATGACGCCGGACTGGGGCCAATGCCATTGCTGGGATTCATATTCATGCTCTGCATGCTGCTGGTCAAGTTGCTCACCTGGTTAACGGTTGACTGTTGAGTCGGCAATGTGGCGCTCAACGTGGAACTGGCCTGACTAATCGTCGGCTGTTGAGGCGGCAATGCGGCGCCCAACGTGGAACTCGCCTGACTAATCGTCGGCTGTTGGGGCGGCAATGTGGCGCCCAACGTGGAACTCGCTTGACTAATCATCGGCTGTTGGGGTGTCAATGTGGCGCCCAACGTGGAACTCGCCTGACTAATCGTCGGCTGTTGGGGCGGCAATGTGGCGCTCAACGTGGAATTCGCCTGACTAATCATCGGCTGTTGGGGCGGCACTTGGGCATTCAATGTGGTGCTCTGTTGCTGACTAACCGCTGTCTGTTGTGGTGGCAACGTGGCGCCCAACGTGGGCCTGCCAAATGCCTGCTGCTGCTGATGTTGCTGCTGCTGCTGATGATGCTGCTGCTGCTGCTGCGGGGGCACCAAACTAGCATATGACGGCGCTTGCGACTGCATTGAACGCGCGCTCGATTGCTGCGACGACTGCGACGATGACTGCAATGACTGCGACGACTGCGACCTCAGCGTAGTGCCCGTGGGACTCGGCACATACTCCAGCTTGGATGGTGCTAGTTGTGGCGGCGGTGCGCCCAATTCCGCTGTCGCCAAGCCGATGCCGCTATTGATCAAGCCCGGCGATGCCGTGCGCGAGGAGTTTCCGCTAAGTCCGCCATTGCTGCCATTGATAAGCGGTGCTGCAGCGACGGAGCTGGGACCGTTTAGCGTCGGCGGTCGCAGGTGGGCGGGCAGATTGCTGAGCGGTACGGCTGTCGGCGCTGGACCATTGCTCAATGATGTTGGCGGTAAAAACTTGTTCATCATATTGCTATTGAATTGGGGCGGTGCTGCAACGGGGGGCGTGGCATTTGTGGGATACTGCATCATCTGCTGTGATTGATGGAATTGTGCTGGCTTCAGTGGCGCGACGGGCTTTTGCATCAAATGCTGCTGCTGTTGCAGATAGAGCTGTTGTTGTTGCTGCAGCTGCTGTTGTTGTTGTTGCTGTAGTTGTTGTTGTTGTAGCTGCTGTTGTTGTAGCTGTTGTTGTTGTTGTAGCTGCTGCTGACCATTCGCCAAGTTGCTTTGATTGCCATTTGACGCGGGTGGTGAGAAATTTGTATTGTAAGCCGACATCCTGCGTTGTTCACTTCTAATTCATGAAATGCAGCTGAAAAATAAGAAAATACATTAGTTTTAGCTTTTTTTCTCTAAGATTTAGTTTTAAATTCCATGTTGCAACAAATATTTTTTTTAATTTGCAAACATTTTTTTTAGATGGTTGTTTAAAGTTTTTAGCAGTACACAATTTCATGAATACATAAATAAATAAATAAGTAATGAATATTTTATTGATTTTGTAAAACGAAAAAACTTAATTTTTAAAATGTATATAAAATAATATTCAAGACCAATTCATATAGGCAGCAATTTGTTAAGATTATTGGACAGCAAGATTTTTGGCCCGAGAAAACACAGGAAATATTTGTTTAATTGCTTTTATGTACGTATATAAAATTATCCAATGGATCAAATTGATAGCCGCACGCATTCGTTCAAATTGACGTGTTAGGTCTGTTCGTGAAGGCCGCGGAGGAGGAAATTATTGTTGTTGCCATATCTTATCAGCTCAATGCCAGAACTTTTATAAAACCAAGACCAGTTAAACCAGCGTTTTGCTTAAACGCTGTCAAACGTGCTCAGATAACAACAATACTAAGAAGAAAAATAACAGATTCTTTACAGCTGTCTGTGTTACCAAACAGATATGAACTACATTTCAAATATTTATCATATTTATAAAATATATATATGTACATACACATAAATGTGTTCATTTGTTTATTTAGCTGCTTGCACGCGCGTTGGCACAGTTTTTCCGGGGCTATTCAGTTAAATAATTTATGTACTCAAAATCAATATCAACAATAACCAAATCAAGCAACACCCCCACTTGCAGCTATCATATCACCCGATAACACCCAAAATAATAATATCATATACCAAGGTAACGGGGTAAACGCGTTCTCCCAACTAACAGCTAATTTCCAATTTGCACTGCACTTTGCGTAACAAATTTTTATTTAATTTTTGATGTCAAGACTTCCTTTTATATGGAAAGGGGTATTATGCAAACATATATATAGTCAAAATATGTTCGGTCAACATAACTGAGAGTTGAAGAGTCATTTTTGTAGTTTCTATAATCCATACGCAGATCATTTTAAATTGTCAGTGACTAATTTTCTAAATTCGATAAATATCGGTTTCGTGTTCTTGTATTATATACATTTCACCTTTTGGTTCATTAGTATGCTTGTTTGTGTGAATGTAAATATGATCGACTGAAAGCTGGGAACAGTGTATTCACTAGTCGGGCACTAACAAGTCGAGCACTCAGTTCCTTTTTTTAAGAATCTGCCGAGCTACGTGGTTCTCATTTGCAGTACACTGCGAAAGCGAACAAAAGCGAGACAAATTTGCTTCAATAAAGTCGGTGTACTTGATAAAGCGTTTATTGAACTGGGAATGCGACATTGGAAATAATGAGCTTCAGCATGTCGCGTGGCGTTGGATGTTGCTGTTTCTTATTCTCCTGCTGGTGCTGCGCTGTGTTTTATCAACACTAATTGGCCGTGTGATAAGGAAAAACTAAAATTTGTCATCATGGTGCTAAAAAGTGTTCTCGCCTTAAACATTGATGACGTCGTCGACGTCACCGGAAAGTCAATGACAATTTTTACAGTGTATTTATGCTCACCTTTCTTGTTGTTGATGTTGCCAAACTATTGGGATCGCTGGAAAAAGGGCGTTGGAAAGTGTGCGTGTGCTTGTGTGTGTCACACTCTGCGTACTTGACCAGCACTTGCACTTTGTAGTTGCCTCTTCTTCTTATTCGCTAGTTAATTGACTGCTGCACACTTTTCACAGCGTTGTGTCTGTTTTATTTGATACTTGCAGCTGCGGTGGGCGCTTGGTTTAATAATTCATTTGCAATTGGCACGCAAAAACCGAATTTTTCTTTACGTTTTCTATCTTTTTTTTTTAGCTGACAATGAACAACGGCGCTGCCTTGTGGGCCTCGGCCTCTATCGCACACACAATCGCACTCTCGCTCTCAGTTACGCACTGAGCGATTTTCCCGTTTTCGCCTTGTGTTTTTGGTGCGTACACGAAGAAGTAGTGTAACACCGTTCCAGCACCGATTTACCGTTTAATTTAATGGACTAATTGCATGCAAAGTTTTCGCATTGCAATTTCAGCCTCTTAATACACCTAAACACTAAAATTTAGAGCCACGTCAATTTGCTAAATATGCTGGCACCGCTGCCAAATGTCAAATGGCAGTGTTGCCACCACTCAGAATACAGGTTCAAATGAACGAACAAATTGGCGCGCGACCTACCAGATTTAAAAATGAACGAGTTGCCTTTATTTGCGATAAGTTTTATTTTGCAATCGTCTTATTATTACTATTATAATAGCTCATTTAAGTTCTACGTGCTTATTGTGTGTTACTTTTGTTTTAACTCTAGCAAGAAATTCGTAAAAATATATGTACATATGTAGGCATCTGTGTTTTGCATACATACATAACTAGGTTTATATAAGCGGCTTTTGTATTGGATAACCTATAACTTTTTGTATATTTTATTATTATTCAACAAGTTTAAAAGCGTAATATTCTTTATTCGTTTCATTTTGCGTTAACTTTGCGTGAGAGTATTCGGTAGTTTACAAAGAAAATAGCTTTGCCGGTTTTTGACTTGTTAGCAAATGCCAACTAAATTATAACTAACTATTGATTAATACTATAAATTGATCAAACGTTTTTCTTTTTTATATTCACTGTATACTGACAATTCGTTGGAGTATTGGCTGCGGGTTGTAAGTAAAGCTTTCTTCTTTATTATTAATATTATTGTGTTAATGGAATTGAAAAATTAATATTATACTAAATTGATAATTTGTTTAATTTTTATTTGACAAAATCAATTGTGCAGTTTAAAGTTTTGAAAACAGGAATTAATTATTAATAGTATGTGTATCTATTAGATATCTCTTTGTATTGTATTTCGTCTATTAGAGTCTTTTATTTAAAAAATAGAATTTCTATGCTTAAGTCGCTAATATTTTTAATTTTCATTTCTTTTTGTATTCTACAACTTTCGATACACATATATCGCATAATGTGTTGTTAGTATATTGTAAAAGGTATTCTTTTAGGTGTTCTTTGTGTTGCAGTTTACTGCGATTGCCTTTGAAACACGCTAGTACATATGTATGTTATTAATAATATGTTGCTTTATACGAGTACGTTGCGTATAAACTATTAAATTGTTTTGCTCTGTATATAATATTGTATTGCAGTTTTATTAGATTCATTATTTATCAACCATTGTTTGTTAGGTGCTTATGTTGTGTCGTTCAACTATTGTGGCTTGCAACTGTCTACTTAAACATGGCGTTTGTTTTGTTCTGTGTGTGTGTGTGTATAAACTATTTACAATTATTAAACGGACACGAGATGGTTTCTTATCGCTTATCGCGTAACTCTAACTCATTATTCTGTAAAACATCTAGTTTCCTGCATATGTTACGTTGTATCGTCGTCAGTGTTTGTGTCTGGGTTTTGCGCACTTGTGGAAATTATTTAATAGCTGAGGCTCATTCTTGATATGAATCACATATATATATATATATATAAATATTGATATATGCATTTATAAACATTGGTGTTGGCATTTCTTGTGGCTAACCATTTCATGCATTATCTTTTGGCCTCCTTTTCCTGCAAATATATGCGCTGACTCAGCGGTTTTGTATATATCCAATTGTCGCCGACAGGTTTGAAGTGCTGCCAAAAATTAAAAAGGGGTTTAGTTAACCGTATTTATTTTAATATAACTCATCTAAAATACCTTATGCTCCCAAGCCAGATCGTACTCCTTGCGAACCTTGGCCTGATCACGCTGCTGCTGTTCCACCACAAATTTGGCATTTGTGGCGCGCTCAATATCATTAAACCTGTTCATTATGGAGTTTGAAATACAAATTGAATATTAATTTTATGAACATAACGACAAATGCATTCAATTAATTAAAGGCAAATAAGAATTTTACTTGAGTCCCGCCGTCACTTCCTTCCAAACACGTCGCGATTCATATTCATCCTGCTCAACGATTGGTCGAACTTGTTTCTTAAATATGGGTATGCGATTTACGTCGACGAATACTTCGGTTTTCTAGAAAATTAAAGATGCACGTGCTAGTCAGCATTTAAACAAACAGAAACACACACAACATCTACACAAAAATATGATGTAGAGGGAAATTCAAATCTTGGGCAGGCAGTATTGTTTGTGGTTTGAGGTTTTAACTTTCTAGATAAACAAAGTCAACACACAGTTAAATGTGGTCCCAAACTATTTAAGAGAAAAGTACAAGTATCGCAAAGAAGTAAATTGGAGCAGGAGTTAAGTGATAAGTGGGTGGATAGGTAGATAGATAGATATACAGATAGTTAGACAAATAGATAGTTAGATAGATAGATGCATGTAGTTGCCAACTCGTATTGTTGTTTGTTGCAGCGTTTTAGGCGCAGTGTCAAAGTAAGGATAGCCGAAAACGTTTCAACTTTAACAACAATTAATTAATATACAACTCTAAATATACAAAAGACAACTAAAGTTAAAATGCAGCATGCCAATTACCACTTACATTCTTATCATGCCACTTGGCCTCCATTAGACCGCTCCACTCGCCGGCAATCGAAACAAAGGGCTTCTTATCATTGGGCGAATATATCTATGTGAAGTTAAAGTATATTATAATCGCATTGCATATTGCATACATTAACCCTATTTTAACACACCTCAGCACTGACTTTGTTACGTTTGCCGCCATAGAAAGGCTTTGTGAGAAACTCCACATTGGCATAGTAGCCGGTCTGTGGGCATTTGATTTCAACTGAGCCGCCCAGCTCAATCCAAGGCACCGTTAAAATAGACCTGCAAAGCATAAATTACAATTTATATTTATAATATTTATTATTATTATTATTATTATTATTATTATTATTATTATTTTATTCATTTCATACCTGCCATAACCATTTGGAAAAGTAACAATGTACTCCTCGCTGCGATCCACCAGGGTAACAACGCCCTCGCCAATGTTGTGCACCCCAATCGATAATCCCAAGAATTTTGATTTCGTCCAAACATGAGCGGTAAACGTAATTTTCTTATTATAATGCTCGGCATAAAAGGCTGAAACTGTGGAGCATATTAACATATCAATTAGTTAGGCTAGTGCTGATTACTTTGACGTTGATAACCCACTTGGCGGATGATGCGACACTTGCTCCGCTAAGAATGTTAGCTGATCCCGCCGGCACCAGGGCACTGGACCATCTCGCACCTCTATTCCATCTTGGGTTTCACCTGCGGGTAACATTAATAGTTAACATGCTGCACAGCCAATTGAGATTGGAGTCAGCTTACCTGGAATTTCCCAATGACACTGAAATACTTCACCCAGTATGGGGTTGTAGGGCTTTTTAGCCACCGCGCTTTTACGACCGGCATGATATGCGCTCATATACCAACGGCAAACCTGCACAATTCGATCACGTGGCTCATCCAGCTCTGAGATTCTGAAAGGGATTAGGTTGGTTTTATAAGAGACATTTTTATTTTTTTTTTGAGTATTTCTGATTGTTGCTTACTTGAGAAATAAATCTGGATGCGCAAAGTAATCGGCATACATTTCGAGCAACGAACGCCGCTCCAATATGAACGTGGGCAGCACCACCTTGGTGAGATCCATACCGATCTTCACCTGTGACAATAGATGCGTTATCATTGAGCCGTGCGCCTCCATGCTGAGGTCCATCTCCTCCTCCTCCTCGTAGAGAGCATCGTAATCGATGCCATTGTCATAGCTCGATGATCGTGTGCTGGGCACTTTGCTCGAACTAGTCTCTTCAATTTCGGGCAGCGTTGGTTGAGCAACTGTTGTTTTTGTTGTTGCTGCTGTCGCCGTGTTGGTTGACGTTGTTGCTGCTGCTGCTGCTGCGGCGGCGGCGCCAACATAGCTGTCCTGCGGCTTATCGTGCGTGGGTGATGTATCCGGAAAGCTTCGCGTTGCGCTGCAGGATGGTTGAAAGTTTTTGTTGATTGATATTCAGTAAGCGAAACGTATCTGGAGTTTTACAAAAATTATGATTTGCCAAAATTTAAATCTTTTGGTATGATGTCAGCCTGGGCACACACACAAGTGCGCTTCGTCTCCCTGTCTTGATTTTTCTGTCTCACTCTGCCTCTGATATTATAGGTCCCTTGGTTCATTAACTATTTTAAGACGGTCACACGCAACACATTTGCAAGTGGTGCTTACCTTAGGCTAACGCGACGTACCCACTTCTTAAACATGGCAGGCTTTCAGATGCTGTCAGATCCGGATGCGAATGCAATTTAAGCTGCATGCGACACTTTAAAATGGCGACGGCAAACTTTTGTTTTGCATACCTTACGGCGCCAGCTGTGCGCAACAAACCACACAGCTTACACACAAAACATACAAACACGCACACATACACACCGAAAACAAGGAAACAAAATTACACACACACACAGAAACATAAATCAAAATTTTAGCCTGTGAGCATTTTGCTATTGAGCTAACTTCTTACATTGAGAGCAGAAAAGAATAAGAGTAATAAACAAAGGCGCAGTCAACAGTCAGCGACGAACGCAGCCAAAAACTGACAGGACGAAATTGTAAATTTTCCCGACGTACCCGAGTCTTGAGGAGAGGACGAAAGCTGCTCGTCAGCTGTGACGTTTTTGGCGTTGCCAAATCGGCTCATGGCAGTACTTGCGAAATTGCATAAATTATTTACAGGCGACTGCCCAACTTAAATGCTGTGTGCAGGTAAGTGTGTATGGGCAAGTTGCATTGCCAAGAGCGCATGCGCTTCGTAAAGGCCACAAAAAAAAAAATTATAGAGGGATGTATATACATACACATACATATGTGTTGTGCAGGCACACATATATGCATATAGTATATGCAGTTGTACGCATTGACCGCACCGGCTTCTGTTCACATGGCAACACTGGCATCACTGAGAGATAACTGTTGTTGATGTCAGCACTTTGCCGATTTTACACACTTACCAGCCAATTGGTGAGCTACCCAGACTGGTGAACGGATCATCGTAGGCATCGTAGAAATCGTCTTCTCCCTCGCTGCTCGAATAAGAGGTCTCAGGTACGACCAGTCCCAATGGTGCTGTGGTGGCTGCAATAAAAAGTAACAGAACAGACCAACGAACACGGATTCATTAATCAATTGCATTTCACATAAATTTGAATTGCCAATTTATCGATAACGGGCTACTTGGGCCATGGTCATGCCAATAGAACAATATATACATATGTATGTTGTCTATTTATAAGTACGTATGACCCTGAATGCAAACTTATGACATACTTTGTTTACATACATACTAATAGTACACTTTCGCACACCGAAATGTGCATACGCTTTCAAATTCAAAATAATCTTTTAAATGTATCTAATTAAAGGGGTTTTGGGGTTACGTAAGTAAGCGTATTTTTCATAGAAACTAATTGAAAACGCTTCAAAAGAACAACTTTTGTCTTAATGTGCATTTTAAATTTTTAAAATCAGACCTTGTATGTTAAAAGGAAAATGTTTTAATTTCTATAAGAGTAAATGAATCTAGCTTAGAAACCCAAGACCTTAAATATTCAAGAAAAAGCTTTTCAATAAGATTTTAGTAAACAGAGCCTGAGTTAAGATTGTTTTTACTATTAAAATATGCAGTAGCAAAGCCCATAGCAAAGTTAAGATACCCGCTTAGGCTTCTATAAAAATAAACAGACCCCGAATAGTATTTAGCAGTTGGATGACATTTACCATTTTCGGTTGCCGAATCATCCTCATCGTCGACAGCCAACTCATTTTTGGCCTCGTTGGCCTTGCCGCTGATGCCGCTGCCGCTGCTGCTGCCGCTGCCGCTGCAGCCGCTGTTGCCAATTGGTGCACCGCTGCCAGCTGCCTTTGCTGTTGTTGTCATCATGGTGGGGCCATTATAAATGCCATTGATGGGGTGCGCCATATTTTTGGCAATTTGTAGACTTACAATCGAGTGTTTGATATGATCCAACATTGCCTGCAAGTGCAACAAAAGAAACGAACGTCAGACGCGATTCGCTAGAAACCAAAAAAATAACAAAACAAAAAAAAAAAAACAAGAAAAAGAAAATATAACAATAATAATAATAAGAACAAAAACCAGCACGTAAAGGTGTCAAGACCTCGAATAAATAACCATGCCGGACGGACTGACTGCAACGGCCGCCCGCCTGCCCGAATGACTCTGGCTTCTCTGGTTATTTGTTTTGTTGCGAAAAAAGCACACACAAACACTTTGCCTCGAAGTTTGCTGGCAAAGAATTGAGCAGCTGTTTGCGCCGCTGCAAAATTTCTCATGCCTCATGCATATCTAATAATACGGCCGGGTTTGGCCCCGTAAAGGCTAGCCCTGAACTTGAACATTGAAAATCAATAATTCATCTGACAGCTTGCCTTGACTTTAACTTTCTACTAAATTGTTAAATGTAATAAACAGAAATTCTGAACACATCACACATATTTCACGCACATTGAAAACGAATTAAATGATTAATCTCAATTCGGTTGGCAATATGGATGAGGAACTGTTTGAGGCCAAGGATCAGACCATTGATGAGATGCGTGAAGAGTTCGAGAAATATAAGCTGCGGTCCGCCGAAGTAGATAAGCGATTGGCGTCGCTATGCCTGAAGGAGGAGCTGCAGGAACTGCACGCCGATATGCAGCAGTTGCGACAGGATATGGAATTTTTAGAGGATAGGCAGGCGCACATGACGAGCTGCCACGATCTGGATGCCATTGTGAATTTGGATGGCCGGCAGACCGAAAGAGATCAGCCGGAGGAGCAGGAGGCGCCGCTAGTGAAGCAACAGCCAATGGAGGGCAAACTGGTGATCAGCTGCGGCTCGAGTCCTTGTCTATTCGATCACTGTCGCCGTCGCGTGGACAGCCAGCTGCTATTGCTGCACTACCTCTGCGATCATAATGACGAGACGGCCACCTCTCAGCGCTGCCACAAGCTCACCGATGGCCAGCGGGTGGTGCTGTCCTTTGACATCCGCAAGTGTCACTTCAAGCAGAATCATGTGCTCGGCCTGCTCGCCTATGCTGGTGAGCTGATACTGCCGTCGCAGTCGCAGTCGCTGTCGCTGTCGCTTTCCCTGTCGGAGTCGCAGTCGCTGTCGCTGCCGTCTGCGCGCCGCGAAATGTACAACAGTTTTCTGCCGCGGGAGCATGCGCATCTGGAGAGCGATGTGCTCGTCGTGGTGCTAATTTGCAAGACGGCAGCGAACAGTGCACCAAAGGACAAACGACACGCTCGACGCGCACTGGCCCATGCCAGTCCCAGTCCCATGGATCAGGTGTTTGTCATTTGGCTGGCAACGCCGCACAATCGACTGCAATTGAATGCCAGGATGAACCTGTGTGGACGCGATGATGCCGTCCAGGCCAGCAGCATTGTGACGGTGCGTCAGGTGCATCAGAGTCAGGACACGAACCGGTTTACGCCAGTGGACGCCAACTATTGGCGCATATCGTTTAATGAGATGGAAAAGCTAACGAATAACTTCAGGGATGAGTTGCATCTGGAGATTGCGCTCACCGAAGTGAACGACAGGTTGTTTAGGTAGATGCAGTCGCTCATGGAATTTTTTTAAAATAAAGTTGCGTCTACTCACACTCGCGTTATCCTGCAGCGCCTTGCACTTGGCCTGCTCCGCGGCGTCGCTTAGCTCAGCGATGCGTTTGTCCAGCGCCTGTTTGGGTTTAGAATTTTTGGCATTACGCAATTGGGGGTTAGCTCCGATTTGAATATAGTTATAGATCTAGATGCACACTCACAGTGGTCTGTTCTATCATTAACTGCAGATAGGCGTCTGCTTCGGAAACACGTCGCGCCACCAGCTCCAAGTGATTCGCCCGTTTGCCGCTCGACTCCTTCGTGTAGCCGCCGGCAATGTAAAAGGCGCTCTGACTGTCCCACAAACGCGAACGATTCGCGTGCCTTCGTATTGTGTCCTCCAGACGTCGCACCCACTGTTCACGCTCGTCGCTGTGCCGCGCCTGCAAGTGGGTTGAGTGGATTGAGTGGTTGGGTTGGGTGGTTCGTTTCGTTGCCAATAAGTTTTATCGTTACAAAGAGGGTGAAACCGAAACCAAAAACAAAATCAGTGCAAACACTTCAGCAGAAATAGCCAAGAAATAAGCAAAGGAACCAAAGTTTTTACACCCTATAGATTGTTTATTTTTTTAAATCAAATGTGCCATTTTATTCTATACAGAACTTTATTTGTGTAGCATAATAATTTAATCAATTTTTATGTAACTGATTCTACATATAATAAAGTGATCCAAAAAATCAGCTTTTATGCATAAAGCTAAACTTGCAAAGAAATAGGGCAAACTAAGTATTTAAAAAATATACCCAGAATGTTGTCTTTAATTCTTTTTCTATGCCTGCTTCCCTCCCTCTATTTCTCTCTAGTAAACTCGCTCTCCCCCTATCTCTATCTATCTATTACTCTCGTTCCCTCAACTCTTAATCTTTCGCTGTATAGAAATCAAGCGGACATATTTCGTTACAAAAGTAGAATACTCTATGCAAGAGTATTATAATGTTGTATTATATTTACATATGTATGTATTTATATACTTGGGTTGTTTTGGGTGCCAGTCAATGGGTCTTAAACAGTCCAAAAGTATGCAGCTCACATGTCAACAACAATATAAATGTCTTTATATACCCTATAAGATAAGTACATTTTTTTAATTCACTTTATTTTTACAGAATCTGGAAAAATCTGCCTATAAATAAACAATTGTGTCATGGAAATAGATTATTCTATATATGCTATATAACATACCAGATATTTTTGTAAACATTTTAAATAAATTTATATCATTTATATAGATTTTTTTTTAACTATAACGATAAGTTTTATTTATAACATTGTGAAAAAGTAGTAAAATATAAAACAATAGCCCTGATTCTGGTTCGAACCATAACCAGGATTCATGATTGTGGAAAACCAGGTTAATGAACCGACACCAAAAGTGAAACATTGGTTCAAACTGTGAACAAAAGCAACGAACTTTTTGTGTAGTTTTGGTAACCCTGATAAGAAGCAAAATAAGTACCCAAGTATTAAACAAGAAAAAAATAATATTAAAATACAATTAAGTGGGGTATAATCGACTGCGCAATGCTACGTAGTAAAATGATTGCTTAAATACTTCGTAATTGCAATGGTGTATTTTTAAAATTGAAAAAAATATATATATATATAGATTATCTATGCCAAGTTTCAAGTGCCTATCAATACTCTTTTATGTAGAGAGACGTATGATAAACAGACGAAAAGCAAGACGAAAATCTAAAATGCATATTAGACAAGAGCGCGCACCGACATAAAAAATTCCAGGGCGTGACAAAGTTCAACTTAAGTCGAACAAGAATTATACGCAATCGTTTGAAACTGCAACAAATGTTATTCAAATGGACAGGCGGATATTGCTTAAGCTTAATTAACTCATTTTACTTCCTGACCGAGAATTTGTAGAAACATATATAATAGATATAGGTCATGGTGGCGATTTTCCTAGAAATGCCCATTTAAGGTGGTCAATAAAATGTCGAAGAAAAACATATTTTTAATACTAGATCAAAATTATTGACTTAGTTATGTAATTGATATTGGATATTAATATAATATTTAGTAATTAGACAAAAGATTTTTTTAGTATAGTCAAATATACCGAATTAAATTAAAAAGAAATCGATAGTTAAATAATTTCAAACAATTTAAAAAAATTTTAAAAAATGTTTAAAAATAAAATATTTAAATGATTTTTTTAAATTAAGATCTAATAACTGAAAACATTCCATAACATAACACACTTACCTGAAAGTGAAAGGTCTTGTGATCCACAGTTATGGTAAACGTATTATCCTCCTGATCATCAATGCCGATGAGCGCATCCTTAAGGCGCACACAGCCGCGTCGGACGCCCTTCATCATTTTCTCCTTGGACTGAAAATAGATTTTATAGGAATTTAGGTAAACCAATCAATGCACGTCATAGAAACTAAGAATACGTTGCACACGTTTAAGTTTTGAGTGTGACGTCTGCACAGTCCAGTAAAAAAAACGGTCACTGACACATTTCCAAATGAGTTTTTTTGTGTAGTCTTCTTTTTTTTTTTACCTTACATAAATTAATACACTGGGCAGCCGAGCTAAGCGATTAAAACTCCATGCGAGCATTTGACAATCGGTCAATTATCAGCGATAAGCCGAACGCGGCGCAACGTATATAAATTTCGGAGTTAAGCTGAGCGACCGGACGTAGAATCTACAGGATACTTTATAAGATGGACGCGGCAACAAATAACATAGGTAAGACACGAAACATATACATAATTTATGCAATTATGTTAGGAATTTTTTTTGGTTGCCCGCAGCTTTTGAATTCGACCATCCTGCGGTAATGGCGACTCCTTGGTTTATGCTTGCCGTCTTGGCCTTATATTTGCTATTAGTTACCAAAGTAGGACCAAAGTGAGTATTGTTTTATGTCGCTAGCCAGCTTAAAAACCCAAATTATATTTCAATGCTATTGTTAGAATAATTTAAGCGCGCACTCCGCACTTTGCGCAAAACACATAAAAAAATAACATTACCAATTCAAATGATTTCTGTAATTCAATCCATTTTATGGTTTAAAGCTTTATGCAGCACCGAAAGCCGTACGAACTGAAGAAACTGATTATTGTCCATAATATAATTCAGGTGGTTTCGTGCATATATGTTGTCTATGAGGTAAGTTCTAAGTCTTTCTATTTCATTATGCCCTGAACCCATTGCAAATAGGGGCAAACTATAGTATAAAGGTACGGTAGGTAATTGTATGTGAGGGGCAGTGGGCGGCATCTCCAACCACAGAAGGTATATACAGACTTGATCAGTCAATAGCTTAAAATCGATAAATATGGGGTTTTCAACTTTTTTAAGCATATCTCAGGACTTAAAAGTCCCTGTTTAAAAGAATATTCGGCTCGCAAATGGGTTCAGGGTATCTCCTGTTCAGGCACTTCCATCCAGAGCACACTTCCATGTATTATATTCTATTAAAATGTATGCTTCTACCAGATCCTGTACATAACTGAAGGAGCTATCTTATATTTCTGGAAATGCAGCGGCCTGTGGAAGAGCCCTGAACACATGAATCGTCAAAATCGATTGGCGTACTTTCTATTTTGGCTGAAAATATCGGAGCTAATTGAAACAATGATATTTGTGCTGCGCAAGAAACAGAATCAAGTGACCAAACTGCATGTGTTCCATCACCTAACCACCGTAACGCTAATCTATATGCTGATCAATCACAATTACAATGGCAAGTATACGCATAGTTATGCTAGTATAATGCTTAAGGATCATTAAACAATTATCTTTGCAGGCTCCGATGCACTATTTCCTGTCTTGCTCAATTCCAACGTGCATATAATTATGTATTCGTATTATCTGATCGCCGCTGTAGCGGATAAGAGTATTGTGCGTGCCTTGATGCCCGTAAAGAAGTCGATTACGGTTATGCAGATGCTACAGTTTGCGCTCATATTATTCCATGCCACTTTTGTATCGGTCACATGCGGAGTGGAAGCCAAACTATTTATTTACTTTATATGTGTGATTATGCTCATGTTTTATGGTTTCTACGATTTCTATCGAAGCTCCTACCAAAGCGCAAGCCGCAAAAAGAGCGAAGCAGCAGCGCTAACGGGAGCGGGAGCACAGCGTTCTGAGCCAAAACTTAAGTAAATAAATAATTTAGATATACGCATACATATATCCACATATGTACGCATATGCAATTTGATTAATTGGCGGTATTGGGTTCCGACGACGTTGCCTGATAAGATAACAGTTAACGCAGTAGATAAATATAGCGTTTCCATCACTTGTCAACTGACACACACAGCGGAAGAGGCAGCCAGAGGGGGGGTAAAGATCACTTACCGTATAGTAGGAGAGCAGACCCGCGTTCTCGTCTAAGACGAAAAAACGATACTGCCAGCCCTTCATCACGTTCGTCCATTTGCTCAGTGTGCCCTCCAGTGTGCCGGCTGAGGTGGATGCCATATTTCATCCAGCAGTTGATGCACCGTTTGTTCGTGTTTTTCGTGCCGTTGTCAGCTGATCTGCTTGGCTGCCGTTTTGAGCGTTGTGTGGGTGGGATGTACCTGTGTTGGGTGCTGGGGACTGGTGACGCAACGGTCCTTCAGCTCGCACGTACAATCCAAACTTTACTACGCTTGTAGCGGGGATTGGAAAAACAAAGCATTTATTGTTATGCCGTGATTGTGCCTGCTTATTAATGGTTCGCTTGTTGTCTCGCTCAATAGAGCGAGTGAGGTAATCTAAAAGCCAGAGTTGCCAATACACGCACTTTGTGCTGGTATTTTTTCTTCCTCTGCCACGGTAACACTGTCGTTTGTTTACATTAAATTTATCGGCGGGCAACAAAAACTTATCGAACACAACTGATAGAAAAAATTTGAATCCTAAAATTTTTAATTTAAAAATGTGATCTTTATTGAAAAACTTGTTGCTTAAAACTAGGAATGAATGAGCTTTCTTGTTGTACCACAATAAAATTAACAAATGCGAATAGTATTCTTGCCCATAACAACTATGGCGCCCTCATCTTGCACCTCTTTTAGGGCATCTTCAAACTGTTCCCGCGTAATCATCTAAAAATAAAAACAAGTTAGGTATATTGTGCCTAAATGGCGTTTTAAAGAGGGCACTTACAATTTGAGATCCCTCCTTGATCTCTTTGAACAGCTTCTGGTAGGGTACGGTGGGCACTTTGCCCTTTTTCTTGAGATTTTCTTTGATGGCTGCGACCAGGTCGGCGCGTTTCTTGCGTGCGGCTGTCGACAAACCAGTAGTCAAGATACCAACATCGATTTTACCCGAAAGCGGATCGGTTGCCGACTGTTTAAGGGCCTCGCGATGCAGTCGCCACGCCTCCTCGACATCCATCAATTCGACGGAATTGCTTAGACGCACCTTAGCGTGCGCCTCCGACAAGCGTATCAAGCTTTCCAATTGACGCGGATAAGCTGAGATTTGACCGCGACCAGCGCCCACTTTGCGCATATCGACATAAGCCTGAATCAGGCGCTGCTGGGCCTCATCCGACAGTGTGGGCGAGAGGTGCTCCCGCGCATAGGCAATATAGTCACGCAGTACGCTCATATCCTGCAAAGGTTGGGGATAAATACAATATAAACGCGACACTTATCAAAATCTTAGCTTACAAACATGGTATCCTCCTCTTCGTGGCGGGTAACATAATACAGCGATACCAAATGGCTGGCCAAACGCTTGTCAAAGAGTTCATCCTGTGGATCCAAGACCAGGAAAATCAAATCAAAGCGCGACAATAGCGTATGAGGCAACTGCACGTTGTCGATGATATTTTTGCGCTTGTTCCACTGCGACTCGGCCGGATTGGCAGCGGCCAATATAGAGGTGCGTGCATTCAGCTGACAAATGATGCCAGCCTTGGCTATGCTCAAGGTCTGCTGCTCCATCACCTCGTGCAGCACACTGCGTGTGGAATCGTTCATCTTGTCAAATTCATCGATGCAGCAGACGCCGTTATCAGCCAACACAAGAGCGCCCCTGGAAAATGCGGATAGTTTTTAATAACATATAAAAACCATAAGAATGAAGAACAAAACACTCACGTTTGCAGGACCAGTTGACGTGTCTCTGGGTCTTTTGTCACATAGGCGGTCAGGCCCACAGCCGATGAACCGCGACCCGAGGTATACTGCGAGCGGGGCACCAGATTGTAAACATACTGCAGCATTTGTGATTTCGATGTACCAGGATCACCGCAAAGCAGCAGATGTATCTCCGATCTAAAGTTTTGGCGGCCAAGCGTGGAGTGCTTCTTCTTGGTGCCGCCAAAGAGCTGCAGCAAAATGCCCTTCTTAATGTCATCGTTCTCGTAAATGGAGGGGGCAATGGCGCGTGCCAAGCGATCATAAATATCGGGCTTCTTTGCCAGCAGTTGCAGCAGCTCGACACGTTCTGGTGGAAATATGTGATCCTTGCTGCAAAAACCGGAAATAAAATACAAGTTCAAAGAGATATACAATCATTGTATACTCACCCCTCTTCCTCCTCGTACAAACGCTTGTTGTCTGCCTTACGGAAGTGGACCACATCAATGTGCGTCTTGTACACACTCTTCACGTTCAGACCCTTGCCCTTGAGGGGCGTGGCACGATAGATGCCAGTGACTGTGACACGATCGCCAGGCTGCACCTTGTCAACCAGATCATTGTGTGCATACAACAAGACATTGTGTGGTGTCTGGCCAGCGGCCATGTCATCCGGCGATTCCTGCAGCTTAATCAGTTGTTTGTCCGTGAATTCGCTGCGATTGTGTATGATCCGGAAGCAGTGATTGGTATTGCAGTTGGTGCACAGGGTTGGTTGACTAATGCGGCCGCGATCCACCTCAACGGTAGTGCAGAAGGAGCAAATGTTGCACATGAAGAACGCCTCACGCATTTCGGGTATAACGTTCGAGGAGCGAATAACCATGCCGCTAATACTGATCAACTGATCCATATCCTCTGGATTCAGGGAGCGCATATTGCGCGTCTTGTCCGCATTGAAGGGGCGCACCTGTATCTGATGCTCCAAGAGAGCAGCTGGATAACGCTCGAAGAACATCTCATTAATGGCCATGTCAAATCCGGGTATCACCTCCTGTGGATAACAAATCAACTGGCGATACAAGTCCTGATCAAAGGTCTTCAGGTGCGCGCAATTGAGATTGAGATACGGCTCCTCTAGTGTGTGAATCTCCTCCAACTTCTGCAGATACAACGGTTGATTTACATCAATGTTCTCCGAGATCTCATCCTGCTCGGCGCTGGGATCGATGAAGCGCATTATAAACGACTTGAACTTGGACTTGCATTGGCTCACAACCACATTGGTACCCCAGACAACTAGTTGTGGTGCTGCCGAGGACTCTGACACGGGATCGGTTGCCTCTGAACCCTTCTCTGCTATGGGTTCCAGCTGTAATGGTAAACATTGCTTACAAAAATAATCAAATCACAAATCCTACTGTTGTTACTTACACCCGATGTTCCGCCAATGGCCACTTGGCGTATGCGCTTGTCCGTGCGAATATCGGGGCGCGCACGCAACGGAGTTCCACGAATGCCCGAGCGAGGTGTACGTATGGACCCCATAGAGCTGGGCGTACCGTAGTTGAGGGGTGAACTTAGATCGATCTCACTCATGCCGCCCAAACCGCGCGCCGGACTCGTAGCCGGCAGGCTAACATTGGCCGGGGACGTGGGTGGCAGACTTATATTGTCCGAGGCCCTAATCGGCAGCCGCCCGGGGCCCATTCGCATGGGCGTATCCACATCCTGCGCGGCGATGCCTGAAAGTTCACATACATGTATACGGTAAGTTTTCACCTTTTACACTCAACTTAAACTAGCATAAATTTACCTCGTGTCGGCGTACGCGCTCCTTGCTTTGGGGTACCAGATCCGACACTGGGCGAACGAGCGGGACTTGACATTTTCTGTGTGTTTTATTTATCAGTTTTGTTTATTTCGACAACAGCAGCACTTAGTAGTACTTTTCAATCTTGTTATTGCTGAGGTTGTGAACAACGCGCCGTCTTTGGATTTTGCGCGGGAAATGTTGACAGCTGCAGCTGTGACGCGGATGAGCAATGTTGGCAAATGGCTGCGGGTATGTAGACAGTGCTGAGTACCGATTACATTTGCGTTGCCGCGAAAAAATAAAATTCGAATAATTCAATTTAAAATGCTAAAAATATTGAGTTTAAAAACAGATGAGCATATTGTCAAATATGGCATCAGTTAGTCTACAATAAATTCCACAAACTTTTCTCATTGTTAACTTGGCCAGAACTGTGGTGCCATGTGACAACCCTGCCCTTTTTGGCAACACAAAACATTCTACGTCAGTCAGAGTTTGAGACGGCAATGAGGCGAACTTGATGTTTAGAACAATAACAATCAGTGTCTTCTAAATTACCAATGTAGTAGTGTGTTTTCAGAATAGTTTATTTTTTGGATTTATCTGGCCTAAAGTATTAAATTAAATTAAAATTTGTTAAATAATGACTTTACAATAAACTGGAGTGAAGTAAATAAAAGAAAAAAAAAGCAGACTAAATAAAAATAGGCTTAATTTGCTGCCCAAGTCACATTCAATTGGAAATTGGGGAGACAAAACTAACGGGTTTTATGCGCATCAATCAATCGCCTCGTTGTTGTCGTTGTCGGAGTAGAGGTGAAGTATTTGATTGCCTAAAGCTGTCACCTGGTCACACGGACGGACTCAAGCTGTAACCATGTCAAGCGAGGAGATGCTCTACGCAAAGGTACATTACACACACACACACAAACACAACACACATATTATATTGATGCCCCACAAGTGCACTGTTGGCAATTGCTCGCTGCTGTCGTCGTCTTCCAATAGTGTTAAGAACGGGTGGCTTATAAAAACGCATACATAATAACAATAACAACGTGCGCTCCAAGTGTGTGTATGTTTGCATATGTGTGTGTGTTTGTGCGCCAATTTCATTTCATTTTTTTATTTTTTTTTTAGCGTTTTTCTTTATTTTTACAAGCAACCTATTGATGTCATGGCTAGAGTCATGGTGCATTTTTAGGGAAGAAATGAATCACAGCCTTATCAGAACTTTCGCGGTGATAAGCATGTCGGTTTTATTTAACATTTGTGTGTGCGTTTCATATGTTCGCACGCGCGTGTGTGTGTGTGAATATTTTGAAGGAGGGCCACACAAGCCCCGGCTTAGGTGGCTCAATTTGCCTGTCACTCGAGGCTCACTTGCAGCAAATTTGCCCCAGGTCATGTTCCATAATTCATGCACAATGTCTTCTTTTATTTTTACTTCGACAGGGCGCCAAAATTTGGATACCCCATGCGGAGCAGGTATGGGAGAGCGCCACGTTGGAGGAGAGCTATCGCAAGGGTGCCGGATTCTTGAAAATCCAAACCGAATCGGGCACCCTGAAGGAGGTCAAACTGAAACCGGATGGCAGCAATTTGCCGCCACTGCGTAATCCAGCTATATTGGTGGGTCAAAACGATTTGACGACCCTATCCTACCTGCACGAGCCCGGCGTTTTATATAATCTGCGGGTGCGTTTCAGTGAACGCCAAATAATTTACACCTACTGTGGCATCATATTGGTGGCCTTCAATCCGTACGCAGATCTGCCATTGTACGGTCCAAATATTATACGTGCCTATCGCGGCCATGCCATGGGCGATCTAGAGCCCCACATATTCGCCCTGGCCGAGGAGGCGTACACGAAACTGGAGCGTGAGAATTGCAATCTCAGCATCATTGTTAGCGGTGAATCGGGCGCGGGCAAAACCGTTTCGGCCAAATATGCGATGCGTTATTTTGCCGCCGTTGGTGGCTCCGAGTCGGAAACACAGGTCGAACGCAAGGTGCTGGCATCTTCACCGATCATGGAGGCCTTCGGCAATGCCAAGACCACACGCAACGACAACAGCTCTCGTTTCGGTAAATTCACCAAGCTGCTGTTCACCAATCACATGGGCGTCATGTATCTACAAGGCGCCACCATGCACACGTACCTGCTGGAGAAGTCCCGTGTGGTCTATCAGGCGCAGGGTGAGCGCAACTATCACATATTCTATCAGTTGTGCGCGGCGCGGGCCAAATATCCTGAATTGGTGCTGGGTAAGCAATGAAATTTAATTTGAAAAACTTTCTTTAATTTATTGTTAATAATAATAATACTTACAGATCATCAGGATAATTATCAATTCTTGAATATGGGCGGCTCGCCAGATATTGAACGTGTCTCGGATGCGGATCAATTCAATGAAACTGTTCAGGCCATGACCGTCCTAGGTTTCTCCATACAGCAAATAGCCGATATTGTTAAAATATTGGCTGGCATTTTGCATTTGGGCAACATTCAGGTGTCCAAGAAGTACAAGGATGGCAGCGATGAGGCCGACACCGAATCGTGTGACATATTTGTAAATATCATTGAACCAAGCTTGTAAGCAATCAATTAATCCTTTTTGTTTTTTATAGCAAAATGATTTGCACTTGCAAGTAACTGGCGATCTGCTGAAGATCAATGCTGATGATTTGCGTCGCTGGCTATTGATGCGTAAGATAGAGTCGGTTAATGAATATGTGCTGATACCGAATAACATTGAAATGGCGATGGCCGCACGCGATGCCTTGGCCAAGCACATCTATGCCAAGCTCTTTCAGTATATTGTCAGTGTGCTGAACAAGAGCTTATATAACGGTAGCAAACAGTGCAGCTTCATTGGCGTGCTCGATATCTACGGCTTCGAAACGTTCGAGGTGAACTCGTTTGAACAGTTTTGCATAAACTATGCGAACGAAAAGCTCCAGCAGCAATTCAATCAGCACGTCTTTAAGCTGGAACAGGAGGAGTACCTTAAAGAGGGTATTACCTGGACCATGATTGATTTCTATGACAATCAGCCCTGCATTGATCTTATTGAATCCCGTCTGGGTGTGCTCGATCTGCTTGACGAGGAGTGTCGAGTTAGTTGTGAAAATTGCAATTCTCATTTTTTTCGTTTAAATATTTTTCTGCATTTTTTTTTATAGATGCCCAAGGGCTCCGACGAGAGCTGGGCGGTCAAACTGGTGGAAAAGTGCACCAAATTTCCGCATTTTGAAAAACCACGCTTTGGCAACACAAGTACGTAATGGCCCAACACTGTTTAAAATCTCAGAATTAACGTATAAATGTTGTTTTAAGGTTTCTTCATCAAACATTTTTCGGATACGGTTGAATACGATGTGAACGGATTTTTGGAAAAGAATCGCGACACGGTGTCCAAGGAACTAACCAATGTGATGGCCCAGTCGAACATGTTGCTGTGCAAACAAGTCATGATACTCGAGGAGGTGGACACGCTCGGCACGGATGCCAATAAGAATACCACCACGCTGGGCGGACGTGTTGTGATTAGTGCTAATCGTAAACAGGTTTGTGAGTGGCCCAAAAGGAGTCACTTTAAGCCAATACCAATTGCTGCTTAACTTCTGGCCTATTATATTGTAATATTTGTATTGCTAATTTGTATTTCCATACGCTTGTCGTCCATCAAACACTGTCCACTGTCCAAAAAATGTACACATCGTCAACGGGGCCAACAGCAACTCAAAGAAACACGTCGAAGAGTTAGTTTTTGTCTTATTAAAAAAAATTGTATTTTGTGTTTTTAAGTCCTCACTTGATTTGTATTTATTGATTGTTCTTTTTACTGATTTTATCAGGTGGTGCCATCGAAACAGCACAAGAAAACGGTTGGTTCACAGTTCCAGGAGAGTCTGGCCTCGCTGATCTCTACGTTGCATGCCACCACGCCGCATTATGTGCGCTGCATCAAGGTAAATCCACTTATAAATTTATATTTAAACTCTGATAAGCTAACATTCTCTGCCTCTTCTTATAGCCAAATGATGATAAGGTAGCCTTCAAGTGGGAGACTGCCAAAATTATTCAACAACTGCGTGCCTGCGGCGTGCTAGAAACGGTGCGCATCTCTGCGGCTGGATTTCCATCTCGTTGGCTTTACCCCGATTTCTATATGCGTTATCAGCTATTAGCGCATCGTAGCCAAATCGATAAGAATGATATGAAGCAATCTTGCCGGAATATTGTAACCAAATGGATTACGGATGAGGACAAATATCGCTTTGGCAATACCCAAATCTTCTTTAGGGCTGGACAGGTGGCCTATCTCGAGCAGGTGCGGGCCAATCTGCGAAAGAAATACATCACCATTGTTCAATCGGTGGTGCGACGTTTCATCAAGCGACGCCGCTACCTTAAACTGCAGGGCATTATCTTTGGCATACAGCGTCATGCACGCGGCTATTTGGCGCGCATGCGTGCCCAGAAATTACGCGAAGCACGTGCCGCTCTCATTTTATCGAAATACGCACGCGGCTGGCTATGTCGTCGTCGGTATTTGCGTCTCTGCCACTCGGTGGCCGGCATACAACAATATGCACGCGGCATGTTGGCCCGCAACAGATTCTTCGCGATGAGAGATTACTATCGGGCCGTGCAGATACAGCGCTTTGTGCGCGGTGTGCTGGCACGTCGCGCCTACCAGAAGCGGCGACGCAGCATCATCATTTGCCAATCGGCGGTGCGACGTTTCCTTGCGCGACGCCAATTCAAGCGCATGAAGGCGGAGGCAAAGACCATTTCGCATATGGAGAATAAATACATGGGCCTGGAGAACAAGATCATATCCATGCAGCAGCGCATCGACGAACTCAATCGGGATAACAGTAATCTGAAGCACAAGACCAGCGAAATTAGCGTTCTAAAGTGGGTTTTAATGCTACGATGAAATCACAAGATCTCTAAATTTCACTCTCTTTTTGTAGAATGAAGCTGGAGATGAAGAAGAACTTGGAGATGGAGTTTAAGAATATTAAGGCCGCCTGTCTAGACAAGGATAAGCTGATCGAGGCACTGAATAAGCAGCTGGAATCGGAGCGGGATGAGAAAATGCAGTTGCTGGAGGAGAGCGGACATTCGCAGGAGGAATGGAGCCAACAGAAGCAGGTGTGGTGCTTAGAGAACGATGAGCTGCGCAAACAAGTGGACTCCATGATCGAAATGGCCAAGAGTGCCGAGGGTAGCCAGCGTGATCGTGAAGAGCGAATGCTAGCCGAAATTGATAATAAGGAGCTAAACGAAGCGTATCAGCGTGCCATCAAGGACAAGGAGGTGATCGAGAATGAGAACTATATGCTAAAGGAGGAGCTAAGTCGCTTCCAGCAGTCACAGAACGGACTGAACACATATGGCTTGCATCATGCACGCAGCGCCAGCAATGCGTCCAGTCAGAACGAAGACGATGTGGGCTATGGCTCTGCGAAGAACACGCTGGATATTAACAGACATCCCGAATTGATGAACAAGAATGGTATATATAGAGAGAGACTGATTCAGTTATATTGAGAATTCCAATGTTTAACTAATGTGTCCCCATAGATTCATTCTTTGATAGCACCAGCATTGTGGTCAAGCTGCGCTCCATACTCGAGGAGGAGAAACAGAAGCATCGGATATTACAGGAGCAATATGTAAAGCTGGCAAGTCGCAACAAACCCACCGAGGACTCGTTCCGGTAAGTACCAACTAGTTGGGCAGAAGTTTGTGCAACATTACACACACACACACACAAAACAAACACATGCTTACAGTTAGCTTCTAGTCTAATTACAATTATGTGTATTATGTATATTATTGCCACACACTTGCCATAGCGTCTCCGAGCTTGAGGTAGAGAATGAGAAACTACGCAGCGACTACGATCAGCTGCGCACGAGCATTAAACATGGTGTTGAGATCAACGAGCTCAATGGTAACATTCGTAATGCGCGCGCTTTTTGCACTTGTTATATATATTATCGCAATTTTTCTCTCCCTTCCCAATCTCTTTTCTCGACTGTGTGTCTGCAGCTCAACATGCGGCACTGCAGGAGGAAGTACGTAGACGGCGCGAGGAATGCATCCAACTGAAGGCAGTTTTATTGCAACAAAGCCAAACGTTGCGCTCCATTGAGCCAGAGAGTCTCCAATTGCGCGGCAGCGATGCCAGCAATGTGCACGAGATAATGGAGGCGTTTCAGTCACAGAAACTGGTTAACAGGCAACTCGAGTCGGAGCTGAAGGCCATAACCGAGGAGCACAACAGCAAGCTTGTCGAAATGACTCAGGCCATCGAGCGACTCAATCAGGAAAAGGATGAAATGCAGGAGGTGCTGTTTAACAGCATCGATGAATTTGATCAGGCTAATATGGACACGCTTAGGCAAAACGATCGCTATTTACGCTTGGAACTGAAGAAGGCAATTACGCAATATCTGCTCGTTCAGGATGAACTGAAGCTGGCCAATGCCAAGCTGAAGGCCTATAGGCAGGACGGCGGCAAACTGGAGAATCAGTTGGAGGAGGAAATGATACGCAATAGGGCGGCAAACGGCAACAATAGTAGCAATGATGTAGGCGCCAATGTAACTAAACAAAAGTCTCAAAACCCGCTCGGACTCATGAAGTTCCACAACAGTGATCTGGACAAGATCTTGCAGCGACTGCTTGGCAGCTTAACACCGCGAACTGTGGTTGGGCTGCTGCCCGGCTTTCCCGCCTATCTCATTTTTATGTGCATTCGGTAAGCAGTTGAACATTCTAGCATGCATTTAATCCGCTTCATTATATTACTACGACTTTTTGCAGCTATACCGATCTGATCAATGCCGATGAAGATGTACGCGAGCTGCTGAGTAAATTTGTTATGCAAATAAAGAAAATGCATAGAACTCCCCATCCAATTGAAAACCTTGTTATATGGCTGGTTAACTCCATAACGTAAGATAATTGAATGCTTTTATAGTTCACCCAGTTTTATATATATATTTTTTGTTTCGACTTGCAGGTTATTAAATTTATTAAAGCAATACGGCGATGTTGAGGAATATGTTAAATTTAATTCGGAAAAACAGAATCAGCAGCAATTGAAGAACTTTAACCTTTACGAATATCGACGCGTTATACTCGATCTTATTGTTAATCTCTACCAGGCGCTTGTCATGCAAATCCAGGGATTGCTAGATCCCAAGATTGTGCCGGCCATACTTAATAATGACGAGATTCAACGCACTCGTCATGCGCATGGTATGCGAAATCGCAGCACATCGTCACCCGATCATGGTAATGTGCCGGCCTGGAAGCAGCTTATTGGCCAACTGGAGCATTTCTACAAGCAATTCCAGCACTTTGGCCTGGACAATGTCTATGCAGAGCAGATATTTAGCCAGCTTTTGTATTTCGTCTGCGCGGTGGCACTCAATTGTTTGATGCTGCGCGGCGACATTTGCATGTGGGAGACGGGCATGATAATACGCTATAATCTGGGCTGCATTGAGGACTGGGTGCGCGATAAGCGAATGGTAAATATCATATGGATATCAGTTAAATTCATTCAACTATAATGTAAATATTTTGTGTCTTTAGTCGAATGAGGTGCTGTTGCCACTGGCACCATTGAATCAGGTCTCCCAGCTGCTGCAGTCGCGCAAGAGTGAGGAGGATGTGCAAACCATTTGTGATCTGTGTACATCACTCAACACCGCCCAGGTGCTAAAAGTCATGAAATCATACAAGCTGGACGACTATGAGAGCGAGATAACTAATGTATTTCTGGATAAGCTAACGGAGAAATTGAATGCGCGCCAAATGGTAAAACGCGATATATTCACTCTCTCTTTATATACATACATATGATAATATGATTTAATTTTTAGTCCAAGAGCGATGAGTTTACAATGGATCAAAACTTCATACATCCCTTTAAGGTCGTGTTCAAGTACAGCGACATTAAGCTAGAGGAAATCGAGTTACCGCCGCATTTAAATCTCGATGAATTCCTCACAAAAATATAAATTTTGTAAGCGAGTGCGTGTAAACATTTATTGGACGTTGCCATTAGCCATTTTTTTTTTAGGTTTTTTTGTTTTATTTGTATTATACGCGTCGTAGCTAAATGTATCCTAAGAGCAAATGTATAATGTAGTTCCTGTTTAGTTTGAATAGTATTGACCTGCAAATTTCCCTATTTAATTTCAACAATCACGTTAGCCATTTTGCCAAGATGTATCTAGTATGAAGGGTTTTAAACCATATTTATATGTACATGTGGTGGGAGTAAAACTCCCAGCAAAGAGCATTCCTAAATTGCAATAAAAATTAACCTTGTACCTTAAATTTAAACATAAAGCAAATATATCATATATTATATAAATAACATGTACTTAGGAAACATGATAATATTATATCGATGTATGTATACAATGGCCGATAAGTTGCCTTAAACGTTTGCAATACAGAGACTTGTAAGTGTTAAGATAATAACTACTTATTTACACACACATATATACCATATATATATATATATATATACAATATGTAGTGCGCTTTATTTATAACGATGCTGTATTCCATTTATGTATTCTCATATTTTTTGTAATTTATAATTGTATTAGTGTGTTTTGAAGAATGAACCCCCTATAAGGGACTTAAGGGTTGAATCAAACAAAAATTTATTTACTGTTGGGATTTGTTTGAAAATATGATAAAGCATTATATTTAAATACATACAATGAAATTAAAGAAAAGATTTTGTACACCAGGCAAATACAAATCTATGCGTCCAAATAAAAGCAATTAGCAATTAACCGGTGCCTTGGATAACTTATTTTTGGGCAGATCGAGTGACGGCAGACGGCTAGTTATCATGCCCGTTGCCACAGTAGCTCCATTCTCCCGTATTGTAAAAGCTTGACCCGGAGTCATGACCATTTTGCGCAGCAATGTAACACGCACCTGACCATGTTCACCAGGCATCAGCATGGAATCTTGGGGCACTAAATAAGGGAAGTAATACTTGTTGGAGCTACCACGATGATACTTATGAATTCACTCACCTATGTCAATGCGTGCTGGCAGGTTCCATGTCATACTGAATAGCTGCTGTATGTACTTGGAGAGCATGGGCTTGAAGCGTCCGCCCTCGGCACGCGACAGCAGATACATGGAGCCCTCGAAGTGATTGGATATATCCTCAGAGCCGGTCGCACACAGTAGCATGCCGCGTTCCACAGCTGATATTTTAATGCCCCGCAACAGAGCACCCACATTTTCACCAGCCAGTGCCTGTGGCACACTCTTGCGGAAGATCTGAATGTCGCTGACGCTGGTCTTTAGGTTCTGATTGAAGCCCAGAAGCTCGGCATCTGCATTGCGCACTATGGTGCCGCGTTTAATGGTGCCCACGACAACAGTGCCGCGCCCTGGCACCGTAAATGCATTGTCAATGGGCAGTATGAACGGTGCTTTAACATCGCGCGTGGGCGTTGGTATATACGTATCGCAATGCTGCAGGAGCTGCTCAACGGCGGGTACCCCGAACTTGGATTGATCATCGCGCAGGGCAAGCAGCGCAGAGCCACAAATCACTGGACTGTTGACGCCATCGAAGCCAAAGTCTGACAACATTTCACGCATCTCAATCTCAACCAGCTCAAGCACCTCCTGGTCAACCAGATCCGCCTTATTGATAAACACCACAATGTGCTGGATGCCCACCTGCTTGGCCAGCAGCAAGTGTTCCCGAGTTTGCGGCATTTGCCCGTCTGTAGCGGCTACCACCAATATGGCGCCATCCATTTGGGACGCACCCGAAATCATATTCTGCAAGAGAACGACAATCAGTTGGGCATGAATAAATTTAATAACCATCTTGCCTTGATGTAATCCGCATGACCCGGACAGTCAGTGTGCGCGTAGGTGCGATCCGTGGTCGCATACCCAATATGACAGGCATTTATAGTTATACCGCGTGCCTTTTCCTCGGGCGCACGATCGATTTGATCGTAGGACATGTAGTCAGCTAGACCCTTATTGGATTGAATTTTTGTAATCGCCGCCGTGAGCGTCGTCTTGCCATGATCCACATGTCCAATGGTGCCTACATTACAGTGTGGCCGTTCACGTTTATTTGCCTCTGGCTGTGGATTGCCTTTAACACTGGTGGCGAATAAACGATAATTGGCCCAGCTTTTGGTTGACCTCCGACCACTGGCAAAGTCTGTCAACGCGCTGGGCAGTCTTTGTGAAACGACTGCCTCGTATTGTCGCCAAAATGTACCAAGTAATCCTCTCATAATCACCACAACTGATGCACGTAACCGCTCGCCGCAAACTTCCACGCTGAGCCCAATCAAAACAAAATCAGCTGTTTCTCATGCAGCAGTTGCTTTCTTTTACAGTGTTGGAAAAGAGCCGATGACAAACAAAAATTTATACAAAAAAAATATTTAAAACAAAACAAATACAACCTTTACTCTGAATGTGAATTTTATGAGTATCGTTTTATATATTTGTTTTATCTTCAACTTTTGGGAATGTGTTTGAATACAATGCGGTTTCTATCGCTTCCGCATTTTTTGAACTGTTTCGTATGATTTTATGCGTACGTTTCATGTGAACCCCCAGGCTAACGCGCTCCGAGAACTTGGTGCTGCACAGGCTGCATTGAAGCGTCTTCTCCTTGTGCACGTGACGATGTTTGACCAGAGCGTTCGCATTGGTAAATGATTTAAGGCATATCTCGCACACTTTATCGCGTATGTTTAGATGTGCCTTGATGTGATCCTTGAGATCGCGTTTGGTTAGAAAATCCTTGGGGCACATGGTACATTTAAATGCCCGTATTTTGGTATGCACAGCGGTCACATGATTGCTCAAATGAATCTTCTGCTTAAAGGATTTGCCACAAAATTCACACACGAATGGTTTGGCTATGTGCGTCTCGTCGTGGGTGCGCATATGGTTGCTCAACTGGCTGGAAAACGCAAAGCTGCGCTCGCACAGACCGCAGCTAAACATCTTGCCCATATGGACACGCTGGTTGTGCTGTTGCAAATAGCAACGCCGCTCGAAATAGTTCTCACATAGAGAGCACTTAAACCAGCCGCCGTCGCCCAACTTATGGGCCCTGTACTGGTGGGCCTGCAGAGCGTGATCCGTGCTAAAGCTGGTCTGGCACACCTCACACGGTATTTTCTGACGGAATGTTTTCGTTCTCAGGAAACTTTTGCACGTCTCTATGTATCGTTTCTCTGCCTTCAACAGGCCAATCGACTGCGTCTCCGTTAGACCTTTGATTTTGCGGGAATACCATTGCCGCAAATATAATACACTGTCATAGACATCATAGTGGGTAATAATACCCAGTGGTATCTCCGTGGTCAGCAGTTCAGTCATTTCAATGTAGGCCGCTTTGCGTATATTCAGATTGGCAAAGTCCTTGTGCGCCGGATCGTATAATTGAGGAAACTTGGCATATTGCTCTATAAACTGTGTTGTTAATTTGTTTGTTTCGGTAAAGACCAGCTGTAACAGAATACGAATTTTATATTATCTATAAATATTTTTTTGAAGCTTCACTTACCTTGATCTTGTTGTCGCCGCCTTCATCATCGCTATTCGCCTCCACGTCAACGTCACAACGTTTCCCCAGGAAACTATACATTTCGTGATAATACAAAGGTAATTTTGTTAATTTCTTGGTACGCTTCTGGCGGCTTATCGTCGCATACTGGCTGTGTAGGCTGGCTATGCATTGCTTCAGCTTGTAATGGGTGAGATGAACATTGATTGTGGTTTTTAGCTGATCGATTAGTGTGGCATATGCAGCGCTGCGCTTTTCCTTATCCTTGAACGATGAGTGTTTGGGGTCCCAGAGACACGGTTGTCCCTTGTACAGTTCAATGAATTGCGTGATTCGTGGATTGCGCCGATAAAATGTCGGATTAAACTAAATACCGGCATGGAAAATGACTGCTATAAATCGTTTGAGTTTTGCCTAACATTGTACATTTATTTACTTACTTTGACTGTTGGAGTGAAATTATTTTTTTCGCACTCCACTTCGGTATTAGGGGGACAATCACTTTCCACTGTCATCTAATTGCAAGTGGAAAACTTGTTAAAATCATATATATTTTTAATAATATAAACTGACCTCATTATCATATTCGTATTCACTATCATCGTCTTCCTCGTCAGTGGATACATTGGGTAAATCCACAAATGCATCTTCCGTTAAACAATCCCTTATATCAACTCTACTATTATCTTTAATTGTTGTTTCGCTTGCAATGGGCAATGGTTTAGCTTTAATCCCGATGCTGCTGGCACAGGATATTCTGTCCTCATCCGATTCCACTTTGTGTACATTTTTTATATGCAACACGAATTCTTGCCATCTATCAAGGCTTATTTCGACGTCGCAATCGCTTTTACAGTATGTGCAGCTCAAGACAAACTCTTCATAGTTGTTACGCACGAAAACTGTTCCACAAATCACCATATTAAATACATTTAAAAATAGTTTGGAGTTAATGCCTTTATTGTTCTTGCAGGTGTTAGGGATGAGATATCGATAAATATGGTCAGCTTCAATAGTGTTGGACAGCGGCATTAAATATGAAATACTCACATGGGCGCGTGTAAATATAATGCAATATTATTTACAATTATAACAATTGGAAATTTGTAAGCAATAAATTTAAAGAAATAATTAGAAGCAAAAAAATTTGTATTGTCGCTACAGGCTAAATATATGTTTTATGCGGTATCGACAGAAGCTTAACAGTGCTGGTTAGCGGTATTACAAATGAAATCACATTATAGGCGCTTAATTATAATGTATTATTATTATTTGGAATAATTATAATATCAAATATTATTTTTGTAATTTTGGATTATTATGACACGTCTTACGGTGTCGAGAAAGGCTAGTTGGGCAGGTAAATGCTGCACCGCATTCCTCGCATTTCTTATCCTTAATATTTAGATGAGCTTTCATATGATTTTTTAGCTGGACTCTCTTTCGATATGTATTATGACAGATATCGCATTCAAATGGTCGCAGATTCAAATGAAAACCATTTATGTGATAGTCAAGCAGCAGCTTTAGTCTGAAGGATTTGCCACATAGCTCGCACACATATGGTTTCTCGCCCGTGTGGACGCGTGTGTGGACGTTTAAGTCAGTTTTCAATGAAAATTTACTATCGCAGTATTCGCATTTGAGCAATTTTTCACAATGCTGGCGCAGCTTGTGCCGTTCCATGTCATGAGCTTTCTCAAAGCGACGTGGACACTGCGAGCAGAGATATGGCAGCTCGCCCACATCGTGTGCCTTGACCATGTGCGCGCGAAGACTATAATCAATGAAGAATCGCTTATTACAATATTCACAGTTGATGACAAAGCTTTCCGATTTGGGCGGCAGAAAGCTGCACATTTGCAGATAATGCAGTTCCGACTTGGAGCAGGCGCGGCGCAACTCCTTTGATTTAACGCGCCGCAGGGTCATATATGTCCATTTCCGCAATCTCATGATGGCCAAATGAACTTCTGTTTCGTTTACACGCATCATCGGCGACAGCATCTGCGATATCTTAATATACGCCTCGGTTCGGGCATCCAGCGATTTAAAATCCGGCAGAGAGCTGTCATACAACACAGGGAATTTATCGAATGTTTCAATGAAGGTCGTTGTCATATCGTTAATCTCCTTGAAATTAAGCTAAAATACAGAAAAAAATAGAATAAAATCTGATAATAATATTAATGGGCTCACCTGTATTACATCCTTCTTTGACTCTTCGTCGTCATCACTTCCGGCCGAGCATGGCGAGATACCAAGAAATTTACATCGACGCAGATAACGGGTAGCCATTCCAGTTAGCTCATTGTTATCTGCCTGTTGGCTGGCAATCTCATATTGTTTAAACAATTGCTGTATGGATTTCTTTAACTCGATTTCGGTGAAGAGTATATTTGCTTTTTTATCCATGCATTCAATCATTGCCTGGTAGGCTTCCGTTTTGGCTGTCTCATCCTTAAAACTTTGATCGTTTGGGTTCCACAAACATGGGTGTTTCCTGAATTCCTCGATAAAGAGCAGTACACGCGGATTGTGCCGAATAAACGACACTTTTAACTACAAGTTGTCATAGTTAGTTTAAAGCTTAAAGTATTTAATTTAAAAACCATATATACTTTGCGCTTTAGTGACATTGGGTTGCTTCTACTTCTTTTGGCCGGATTTTCCACCTGTTCATCATCAGAGTCCGTTGAACTGTCGCATTCCTCTGAACAGTTATTATCTATCTCTAACGTATTATCCTGCATGTGTTCCTAATATTTTACAAATAAGCGATTACATTGTAGGTAATTTCGAATTGATTTACCTCCGTTTCTTCCTGATGTTGACTTTCAGTTTCATCTCTAAAAAACTCAATTCGCTGCATTTCTAACTTGGTGTCCATGCCAATGCTTAAAGTAGGAGATTCTGGTGCCTCTCCGCCTGAAGACGAAGGTAAGGAATCGTCTTGCTTTAATATTTCGTAGGTGTTCTGTAAAATGGGTAATGAAAAATAAAAGGGGCCAATTTGTGGGATTTTCCGTTTTCGTTGCTTACATAAATCTCCACATCTTGGGTGGACCACCCTTCGTATTCTTCTTTTACGTCCACCAGACTGTTATCAGTTTCTGCGTACAGTTCATCTTGGGCACCTTCAACTTCATTTTCACTGAGGATGCTTTCTTCATCCACATCAAGAAAAATGTGAGCATTGCGTGTATGCAAGATGAATTGTTGCCAGTCCTTGAGTTCGCTTTCAATCGAACAATATATACACTTCAAGTGAAATTGTGTGTAATCGGTATTCGTTAATACGCTTCCGCATATTTCCATTTTTAGCGGTTTGTAAGAAACCTAGCAAATCAGAATTCTTTATTTACGTCAATACGTGTAGAATACGTTTGATGCAGCTGCTTTTGTCACAGTGCTGTACAACAATCCGAACATAAATCGATTAATTAGCTTATCGATAACAGTGGCGCATTTTTCACGGCAAAGCGTTTTATTTTAAACGAGTGCATTTAAAAGATTTAATCTTATGTTTATTTATTTAACTTTATAATTTCAGCTAGTTGTTTTCTCTGACACTACAGTGTCAGTATGTTTCTGTGCGTGATTTCGGACAATGTTATGAGTCCGCTTCATATGTGAGTTTAAACCAACAAATTGTGAGAATCTAGCTTCACAAAGTTTACAAGCAAACTTCTTAATTTCCGAGTGTATTTGACGGTGCCTAATGAGCGAATGGCAACTGGTAAATCCCTTGCCGCATGTTGTGCATATCTTATCACGTATGTTCAAATGGCTCTTAATATGATCCGACAAATCCACCTTCTTTAGAAAATCCTTTGGGCACATGGTGCACTTAAATGCTCGAATCTTGGTGTGTATGGCAGTGACATGTAGCTTCAGTTGTGATCTCAGTCTAAAGGCCTTACCGCATAGCTCGCATAGAATATTATTGCCGGTGTGAGTACGAATATGCAGGCGAAGATCCGAGTTTACCGCAAAACTCCTGTCGCAATGATTACACTTGTGTGTTTTTCCTATATGAAAACGTTGCATATGCGTTGCAAGCTCACCGCGTCCCACAAAACTACGCTCACACGATGCACACTTAAAGGGTAGCTCACCAATGTTGTGCACCTTGCACATGTGCGCTTGAAGCACATGATCCGAGGAAGTTTCCTGATGGCACAATTCACAAATTAACTTTTGCTTAAACATTTTGGGTGGCAAAAAGGCACATTCTTTCAAATAAAACTGTTCCGCTTCATTGGCCGTTTTAATTGCATGCTTTGTGCTCTTATAGTACCATTGTCGCAGGCACTGTACGGCCAGATAGATGTCATCGCAGTTGACGCCACCATTTGGCACTTTAGTTTCGGCTGTCATTGCCATATAAGCTTGCTTACGAGCGGTCATGCTTGAAAAATCCTTGTGCTTGCTGTCGTAGAGTTGGGGAAAGTTGGCATACAACTGTATAAAGTCTGTGGTGAGCTTATTCCTTTTAGAAAAGTTCAACTGCAATTCAAAACATTTTTAGAAATATTTAAGGACCGTTAACTTTGGATACTACCTGAATTATTGAATTTTTAAATGAGTGCATGGGATCTTGACATTCTTTAAGAAAGCCACAGCGTGTATAGTGATTAAAGGCCACTGAATTTGCCTTTTGGCTGCCATTCAACACACGCTTCTCCACTAAATGATATTGTATGTGCAACTTTTTGATGGCTGTCTTCAGTGTATGTTCCGAGAATATGACAGATGTGTTGGCTTCGAGTTCGGATATTAGCTGTTTATATGCGGCTTTACATGCAGTCGGTTCTTTGTATCTGTTATGGTCAGGATTCCATAGGCAGGGCTGATTTTGATAGGACTCTATAAACTGTAAGGTGCGTGGATCTCGTCGAAAAAACGAAGGATTGAACTAAACGATCAGCAATATTAATGCATATTTAACACTCAAAAGCTAAAGTTTGTTTACCTTATATGTAGGCGAATTCGAAGTTGTTTTCTGTAGCTCACCCTCGTCTGATTGAGCATTGGGTTCACTTGAAGTATCGCTTAAGCTGGTTTCCGACAGCGCAGAGGAGGGTCTGGACATACTTTTTACCTCTGAAACGGTCTTCAATTCAGTGTCCAATTCCTGCTCGTCCATGGGCAAGTCCTTCACACTGCTTTCTGTGTCAGCAATTGGCTCTATACCCAAACCGCTTATGTTATCCTTTGAGCTTAATCCGTGTGTATTCCGAAAGTGCAGCACGAATTCCTGCCACTTGTCGATCTCCATGTCAATGGTGCAATGCGAGCAGCGCATTAGAAAACTTTCCAAATCGCCAGCTCTGCTCATAATAAATCCACAAGTTTCCATTTTAATTTGCAATATTTGTTTGACATTTAATTAAAAATAAATAAACAATCCAAACGCAATCGGCTGGCAATCAGCTGTTTGGCAGGACTGCCCACTTTTTTGACACGTTAACACCTGGCAACTCTGGTGCATTTAGTAGTTTTGTTTACATGCCAACCGTACGGCAGCTGGCTCTAGTAATGTTCAAGCCAAAACAATCGCAATGGAGAAGTACAAAAGTCGCCTTGGCTACACATTCTATATGCTAACATTTTTCATATGCGGGTCTGTGCTCTTTCTAATTGGCTTCTTTCCGGCCTCTTACTCCGTTGCCGAGCGGGAATCGAGCGTGCCCATTGACCGGCCAACAACATTGCATGGTGAAAAGTAAGTTGGTTATCAGTAGTTATTTGATTTAGTAATGGGTTGCCACATGTGCTAAATTATGACAAACGACTTGCAGACTGGTGCCACCGCCGGCTAACTACGATTCGTTCATACTCTTCCTAATCGATGCCCTACGCAATGATTTTCCCAATGAATCCACAATGCCTGTGGTCCATGAACGGGCCTGTTTGAAGCTGACTCTGCACGTGGATATACCCACGGTAACGATGCCACGGCTGAAGAGCATCACCACCGGCACACTGTCCAATTTTATAGACATTGCACTCAATGTGGGCCACACCGAGCAGGTGGAGGATTCGCTATTGCATCGTTTAAAGCAGAAAAAAACTGTGGTTTCATTTGCTGGCGACCACACCTGGGTGCATCTGTTTCCCAGCGAATTTACGCGTGTTGCCGCCAACAATGATTCGTTTTACGTTAATGATTTCTACGAGGGAGATCGGAATGTCACAAACGTGCTAGAAGCAGAGCTGGAGAAAACAGACTGGACGCTACTTATATTGCACTATCTGGGCTTGGATCACATTGGCCACGTCGAGGGCAATGCCAGTCCAAGGGTCAAAACCAAACTAAAAGAAATGGATGACGCTGTCAAAAAGATACTGGATCATAAGGCAAGCTATTTAAGCTGTATTTACAGATCATAATGTAGGCCAATGCAAATGTTTGTTTCGATTTTTATAGAATATGCAGAATTATTTGCTCATGCTGACCGGTGATCATGGCATGGCTGATGGCGGTGGCCACGGCGGCAATACGCCCGCCGAGACTACAGTTCCACTCTATATATACAACAAGAACTGCAGTAAGTACACGTAAGTAAAAGTAAAGCTAAGCCTGAATTCTATGCTAATATTGATATATTTTAGAGCTAGCACAAAACGTTACAATCAAATTGATTTGACGCCGACGCTGGCGCTGCTGCTGTCCATTGAGATACCGACCATGTCCATTGGCTGCCTCATACCGGAGATGCTGCAAACATTAACGCTGGAGCAGCAAATGTACGCTTATTTCTATAATGCGCATCATCTGCTTAACAAGGCGCGCGTCAAGTTTGGACACGAACATGTCCGGCGGAGTGGTAAAGTACAGCAATATGACCATGCTATCGGATATTAAATTCTCCATATCTGTTGCCAGACTACTATCATTGGTATCAGAATGCCACGCTGCTGCACAAAAAGCTGCTGCAGCCGCTGCGCATCGGCGATGGCAGCAGTGCCAGCAAGGTGCACTATCAGAATGCCAAGCTGAATTATTTACGCGTGGCCCGTGAGATTTCCGGCCAGCTGTCCGAGTCGCTGGTGAAATTTGATTACGGTTTTATAGCCGTGGGATTGGCGCTCACAACTGCAGTACGTGTTGACAACTTTACTGCTTTTAGTTCATATTATAAAAAAAGCTTTTCTTTTTCTTTGCAGAGCTCCTTGCATCTTATATTGAGCGTTTTATTTCTGGATATTGCCTCGGAGCAACTGCGTCTGCATACACTGAAAGTGGTTCAACTGCTGTTCTCACTAGTCATTGGTATCATATTGAATGTATCTAGTCATTTGCTGGACATAGTGCTCACCAGCTCCAAGCTGCAAAGCCTGCTCTTGCTATTGCCCATTGTTGCCTCCATTTATCTGACTATCGATGTCTCCCAAGCCCTGCTAAAGATTGCACTGCCGCCACTCTACTCGCGTCGCGTGAAGCTATCTATACCGCTGCCGCTGCCGCTATTGCTATGCTTTGCAATACGCATTCTAACGCTTGGCTCGTCGTCGTTTATTGAATTTGAATATAAGACCTGGTACTATCTGGGCAATACGCTCCTTTTGTTGACCGCACTCAAGACACTGCGTCGCCGGATCACGAAGGCAAACGTGGAGCTGGATGGACGTCATTTGCATAAGATCGCCTCGTCTTGCCTGTGGCGGCAGCGCAGGATTTTTGTGGTCCTCATTCTACTCACGCTGATGCGCTATCTGCACAGATTGACGGCCATAAAGAGCACCCTGATGTTGTTCTCTTTGTTTTTGTATTGGGCACGCTTGCGCAAGTTCAACAACACATGGCAGGACGTGTTTAAGGGCATCGGCTTCCTGCTGGTCTACTGTTTTCGTGGCCTGAACGGTCAGGTGCATTTCTTCGACATACCAGAGCACATGGCGTAAGTTTGAATAATTATTTTACATTTTATCGAATGCTTACTTTTTATACTCTGTCGCAGCTCACGTTTTCTGTTGCCCGTGCTGGTGCTCTTCTGGTGCTGTGTGGCTCTTGTCTTTGTCCTGGGTTACCGCACAGCGCTGCCGCAGCAGGAAACCGGTCGCAGTTTGCTAGATGAGCAACCGAGGAGTAATCTGGTGAAGCTACTGCAAACCAATTTGACGTGCTCGTTGATGCTGGTCGCGCTGCTCTACAAGGTTCAGAATATTGTGCTATTGCCCACGATGCTCATCACGCTGGACGAGACCTACAAGCTGTGCGATGCGTATGGCACAACGGCGCGCAAATTCTCGGTGCGCGTGGTGCATGTTTATAAGATCATTATGACCATATTTGTGGCCAGAATGTTTTACTTCTATCAGGGCAACTCGAACAGTTTGTCGACGATTGACCTGAATCCCGGCTACATTGGCCAGACCAGCTATAACCCAGTGATTGTTGGCCTCCTCGTTACATTGAACACGTACAGCGCCGAAATACATTCCTTCCTTTATCTAATCGTGCACACGCTGCGTGCCGATCTGCGCAGCGTGGGCATCATTCAGCTGCAGCCGCCGTATGCGGGGGCAGCCGATACGCTGATCATGCCGCTGTACGCTGCGTTGGTATTGCTGCCGGCAGCCTTTTATTTGTGCCTGATGCTCGGCTTTCGCTATCATCTGTTTATCTATTCGGTGTTCTCGCCCAAAGTCCTTTACGATTGTTATACTGTATTGGTATTCTATTTGGTATTCCTATCAACGAGTTTGTACTTTAAATTGTTTAAACATGACGCTTAAATAAGAAATAATTTAAAAGCTTTTAAAAGAAACTTAATCCCTAATGGTTCTACATGGTATTAGTTGCTTTCCACACGAAGGGCGTAGTGTATATCGTCGGCGCTAACGTTGAGCAGTATCTTTTGGTATAGATCGTTTCGCGAATGCTCGCTGATGATCAAGCGTTCGGCGCCCAGTTTGGAGCACAGATGCAGAGCGCGTCCCGGTGCTGGCAGTGCCACGCCCATAAATGCAGCAATTGTCTCAATCTGCGTGTAAACGCCCATAAATGTTGTCTCCTCCACACCGGTGCGGGTGACCTCCGCCGCGACGGCCTGCAGAAAGATCTGCTCCAGACGCGAGCAATTCTTGATGGCCTGCACCTTGGCACTGGCTATCATCTCGCCCAGTGCCTGCTGCACATGCAGCATATTCACGCATTTGGCCTGCGCTGCGTCCGCCTGCTGCTCCCCGGTGTCCGCTATTTCGGTTGCCCGACGACAAATGTCCAGCGCTCGACGCGCATCTCCCGAAACGGCGGCCACTTTGCGTGCAACGAGCTGCACGGCCTCGCCTTTGAATGCCTCCGAGCCGGCCAGACGTGCGGTCACAATCTCCTGCAACTGTTTGTGTGTGTAGGGCTGGAAAGTGAGACGCGTGAGGCCGAGACGTGATGTTACCTTGCCTGCAAAAGTGCACAGATATTAGCAATTGTTGGTAATGCCGCTAATTTAGTTGCGGTACTTACCCATCAGCAAGCGTTCGGGCAGATCCATTGTGTTCGCAATGGTGACCACGACAAGTCTGGCCGCCGATTTGGTTGGCCAGTCGAGCAGATTGTAAACGACATCCTGCCGCCGGTTGCACAGTATATCCAACTCGTCCACGAGGAGCACCGTGGTCACACGACGCGGCGCCGGCGTTGTGAAACGTTTCTCCAGCAGCGTATGTGCATGCTCCCAGGATACGGTTTTGCCCGTCAACTGCTTGTAGATCTGCACATAGGCCTGGCGTGGTTCTGTCAGACGCATGCCATTTATCTCCAGGAAATCAAAGGCCGGCAGCTCATCCTGGGCAACCAGACGTTGCAGGGTGCGAATGACGCCAGTGACGGTGGCCGTTTTGCCTGTACCCGGCACACCCGATACATACATACAGCCGCCGCATTGATCCTGAATTTTGCCCTCGAGAAAACTGTAAATATTATCAAATTCCTTTTCGCGACATGGCAAACTTTTGGGCACCACCGAAACATGAAGCTGTTCGCGGGCCAACTGCAGCTGCGACTTGTGTCTCTCATCCACGGGCTGGTGACGCTGCTCCATGCTGGGACTCAGCTCGCCGGCGCGTATCTTCTTTAGCTTCTGCGACGGCGTTAACGGTGCAACGGTCTCCTTGGGCTTGGTGCCCGTGGTGCTCATGCGACGTGAACGCGTTGGTGTCTTTTGGCTGCTTTTCTTGGGCGTGTAACTTGCATCTGTTGCTGCTTCGTCCGTGAGTTTGGAACGACTGCGCGTTGGTGTCGAGATGACATCGTTGTCTTTAAATATACGCTGCTCCACAATGTTGGACAGCTGAATGCTACGCCTGGGAGTGCCTTCGGCTGCAACAAAGAAAAAATATAAATATATTTCATTTCGAAAGGAATGATCAAATGACCTACCCAAGCGTGTGGTGGCTGATTTGAGGATGCTTTTGCGTCGCGTGGAGGGTGTATGTTCGGTGCCCACATTCTCCAGCAGCTCTTTGGACTTCTTGGTGGGTGTATGATAGATATCGCCATTGGTGACACCCAGACGCTTTCGTCGCTGCTTACTGGGCGTTTCGCCGGCCGCAAATTCTAAGGGATCGCGCTCGTCAACATCATCGACCGATTCGAGACGCACAGATTTCCTGCGCTCCGAGATGCGCAGTTTGATTTTCATGTCATTGGAGGGCGTTTTGGGATCCGGCGTCTGCTGCACAATCGAATAGTTGAGGCAATCCGAATCGGCTGTGGTATCGGCGCCCTTGTCCAGGCTTAGATTCAGATTGCGACGGGCGGCCGATGCTCGGGACTTTGGTGTCACTACTTTGGGATTCTTTTCCATCAGCGGTGAGGCGGTCAGATAATTGGCATTGATCTCTGCCTCAACGCCGCCAGCTGTCGCTCCTGCTGCTGCTCCACTCAGACTCTTCTTCTTTTCTGACAGTCGCACCACACTACGACCACCTACAATTTTGATGGGCGACACTTTGTTCTCGGAGTTGAAATAGTTGACGTCAACAAATTCGACGGGCGCTTCATTGCCCGTTGTTGTGGAGAGGCGTCGGCGAGAGATTGATTTGCGAGCCGACGATGAGCTGCCTTCTCTGGCCGAGTTCCTTTTGCGAGTGGAATCCATGCCATCGAGCTGTATCTCGAGCGGAATGAGACGATAGGCGTTCCTCACCTTCAGGAACTTATAGCGGGACACGAACATGGGACAATTATTGGGCACTCTGTTTTTTTTGATGATTTCCCCGGCACTCTGCCTGGTAGTGCCCTCCAGCACGAGACACTTGCGGAATATGGAGCCCAGAGCCACGTCGTTGTCGTAGGGACGATGCTCCTCGATGATCTCAACGTCAAAGTCAATGGACAGGTTGTCCTCATCGAAATACTTATGCGGAATGGCCTGGGGGCGGGAGTACCACTGGACAATTGCACGGCAGGATTCGCGTGAGGTCATCTCCCGCAGTTCGTAGAGATTTAGGATCTTGGCGATGTCACAGCCCTCCACGGTGTCGGGTTCGGCTGCATCCGCGTTGGCCACCAATATGTAATCGCCCACAGATAGTGTTAACGGACCGTAAACGCACTTTTTATAAAAATATACGTTTCTGTGCTCCAATTGCTTGACGAACGCCTTCTGATCGTGACTGCCGATCCAAATGACCTGCTGCCCACCGATTATTGCATTTTCGTTATTTTCCATCACGAAATATGTGTGTGTGTAGACAAATATATAAATATTCTTAGTCAGCTATTAGAGAAATGGGTTGTGCTCTACTTTTTTGCTGCTCTTCTTTCGGGTACACAAAATACAACAATACAATCAGCAGTTTGCCGCGCTGAGTGCTCGTTTTGGCGCTAAAATAAATTCCAATCGGTTGCTGCGATAGCTGCAATACGATGTATCTATTTATTAGATGTAGCCCTGGCATATCACTTGTCCAACACTGAATAATTAATGAATCATCCTGAAGGAGGTGCTAATGGGAGCTCAATTAAAGGATTTTTTATCGAAAGAACCGTTTGATGAATTAGCCATAAAATGTTTTATGTGCGACAGCTTCTATTATACGACAGACGAATTTCAAAAACACTTGGTACAGATACATGCGGAGATCAAAGAAGAAGGGGAAACATTTGAAAAGCCGCTGTCAAGTCGAAAGTGTCAGTTAAACAACCATATCTTTTTGGGGCTTTGTGAAGTTACGGTAAGTATTTATGTAAATGTATGACATATTTTAAAATAGAGTATGTTGAAATATAGAATTCCCAACTGGCAGCTAAAACCGTTAATAATATCAAAAACTGCGAAAAGATGGAGGATAAACTAGAATATCCCATAACTGAATTATTTGTAAATTCTTTTAAACAAGCAACTGCAGTTTCTTTAAAAACCCGCGAGCTGTGCAATTTAAAAAGACTATTAAAAAAACGCGCCAATCAGGATGAAACGCTCAAAAAAGCGAAAAGTTTTATGTGTGAAAATTGTGGACTCATTTTTAAGGCGCACGGTGAATTATGGCATCATATACGCATAGCACACTATAAACTGCGTCCGTTCCAATGCGACAAGTGCCCAAAAAGCTATGCACGCAGGACCCATCTCAGTGACCATATGCGTTCCCATTCGCAACGTCGCGATTTCGTTTGCAGCCTTTGCGATATGGCGTTTCGACGCTCCCAGGAACTGACCCGCCACAAGCGACGTCATCAGACGACCAAGAACTATAGCTGCTTGCATTGCGATGCCAAGTTTCGGCAGCATTCAGGACTTTATCACCACGTTAAGATTAAACACGGCGCGAGCAATGTAAAACTGTATAACGCAGCTTCATGAAGATAGTAGCTTGAACTTTGATGTACTCTAAAATATGCTTTAAATTTATTATAAGCACTGATTCAAAAAAATGCTAATGCAATATTATTACGAATTACAAATTGTATTGTTAATAAAAGAGTTTTATATGCTTAAATTGAGTTCTTAAAATTCCCGAATATATTCTAAATTAGAGACAATGTGCCATTAAAAGATAATGGCCCATTTTGCAAAATAATTTGCTAAGTCAAAAACAAATATATTGCTTTTTAAAACATAAAAATTAAAGTTCTTAACAACACTACAAATATGTCTTTTCAAACCCATCTCTATCCAAAACTAGTTCCAGTTGGAGACTGCGGAACGGACCCAGTTCACACGTGCAAATGTGGTAATGGAATTGTTTTCAAATGCTATTGGCCACAACTTGAATTATTTATTAACTGAAGCCTGACGAGATGTCTGCGGCAATAGCCAACAGTCGAAATAGCAAACCCACTGAGCCCCACAAGTCATGGAAAAAGATCAACGAGGAACGGAAAGCGCTCAAACGTCAGCGCAAACAGGACAAGGCGATAAAAGAGTTGCTGAGAGCACAAGAAGTTGAAGCAGCTGAAAAGGAGGCCACTGATGCAACAAATGCAGCTAAGGCCAAGCCAAATCCATCCACAGTGAGCATAGCAGTGCCGGGCTCTATACTGGAGAACGCGCAATCCGCCGAGTTGCGTACGTACGTTGCCGGCCAAATAGCACGGGCTGCCTGCATATTTCGTGTCAACGAGGTGATTGTTTTTGATGACGTTGGAGTTGCGACGGCGCGCGAAACGAAGCGCAGCTATGAACAGGACGCAGATGGCAATGGAACAGGCACAGTGCGCAGCAGTTCGCTGCAATTGGCGCGCATCTTACAATATCTGGAGTGTCCACAATATTTGCGCAAGTACTTTTTTCCGCTGCACAAGGATCTAAAGTACTCCGGCCTGCTTAATCCCTTGGACACACCACATCATCTGAGGCAGCAAAGCAAGTTTCGATATCGTGAGGGCGTCGTCTGCGACAAACAGGCCAAAGATGGACACAGCTATGCGAATGTGGGTCTACTGAACGATGTGCTCATCGACAAGGCGCTTGAACCAGGTGTGCGGGTCACAGTTAAAATGGAGCCGCCGAGCGGTAGGTGACGCAACTCTTAATCTAAAAAATCGAACTAACAAATCACATTTCTGCTTTAAATTTAGAAACAAGTCGGAAACAACGGGGGAAATTGGTCAGTCCGGATGAGCCGCGTCGTGAGACGGGCGTCTACTGGGGTTATCAGGTGCGCATTGCACATTCCCTCTCTGAAATATTTACGAAATCGCCATACGAAGGCGGCTACGATGTGACGCTCGGTACTTCTGATCGCGGCACCAGCGTGCATGATGTACCCAGCAAATCCTACGAATACAATCACATTCTCATTGTGTTTGGCGGCCTGCAGGGACTCGAAGAGGCACTAGCCAACGATGAAAAGCTGACTGTGGACGAGCCCGAGATGCTTTTCGATCACTATGTAAATGTACTCCCCAAGCAAGGCTCACGTACCATACGCACCGAGGAAGCGTTGCTCATAGCATTGGCCGCTCTACAGGAAAAGCTGCAGCCGCAGCATGCGGATGTGGAGAGTGATTTGAGTGATCTTCTGCCGCGCAGCGAGGACACAGGCAACACCATGACCCGCGATATGCTTGTTAGCAAGAAAAAGAAGAGGAAACTTGAGGAGAAGCTTTCAGAAAATGAATCACCAGTAACAAAAGAACCAATTGCACCTACACCGCCAGTACCACTGCATACAAATCCGTTTAACGATCGTACAGCAGCAGCTGCTGACACGGAGGCTGATTTCGAGGTGGTGCCTGCAACAGTGGCCGCTGCAATTACCGCCAGGAACGCAGCCAGCGACACGGATCTGAGTCGTTTCGATTGACTTGTTGCAATTTTAATAAATAGTTTTATGGTTTCTTTTTGTCTCCATATTATTCGAAAAAAAAATTGCGCGTAGTCTGTACTTAATTTAATTTACATGTTTTAATATTTGCGCCAAATCGAAAATACGCCCTTTGCCTATCTCGGAACAGTTGGTAACTATAACGATGATTTACTTCAAATATCGTTATTTGTCGATAACATGGAAAATACATTATTGTGTTATTCGATTTTTGCCATCGATATGTATTTAGCATTCTTAGCGATATTAGCAGGTCTAAACAAAACCGGCTTGTGTTTTTTTTAGAAATAATTGGTAAATATCATTGAAAAGTAAGGTGAAAAGAGTTCATTTGTTCACCAAAGCAGAATTTTAGTCGGAACGCAAGTGACATTGATTCAAATTTGTGTAAATTCGTGTGAAAACTACAATCTGTTTACACATGACGTGTCACCAGTGTCCACAAAAATACTAATGGGTTCTATTTGTAGAGTTTCAGTATCAAAATGATTACCGACGTGCAATTGGCTATATTTTCCAACGTTTTGGGAGTATTTCTGTTTCTGCTCGTTGTTGCTTACCACTACATCAACGCCAATACGGGAAAGTAAGTACAACATGATTGAAACCATGCACAAATTATTGACCTGATAAATAATTCAATTTATTCTTCAATTGCAGGTCGAGCACCAAAACTAAATGATCTTTAAGGTTTCCGCAGATTAATTAATACAACTATCTTATAAAGCAAACTTCATGTAATAAAATGGTAACATAAATCTTAGTCCATCTCATTAAGCGCCTCTTTCATTGCCTGCACATCAAGCAGTGCCTTGCCAGCCCCGGTTTCCTTGCGAGTACTGAAGGTTCGTTGCGTGGACTGACCAAAGCTGAAAGCCTTAATGTATGGTAATTTACTCTCGTTGGACGACGGCTCATTTACGGCATCCACATCCATAGCGTTTGATTGTTTCTTCTTGCGATTGTTGGCTTTGGTGGCCTTTTCTTGATCGAATCGATAGTTGGCCGGAAACTTGTGCACTGTAATGCAATGATCTTTACGCTCACTAGCCGTATAGAACTTCACGGGGCACTCTTCAATGTAACAAGCAAACAGGGGTTTGTCACCGCGTTCTACGCTTGCCGCAAAGTAGAAGTCATGCTGTTCGGTGATGTGCAGATCCAACAGGTGTGCAGTGGGTAAATGGCGCCTACATTGAATGCAGCTGTAGTTCTGCGATTGTGTCGTCTTTGCATCTACGTGATTTCTGTGTGTGGGAGCTTTTGTTTCTTTCGCTTCTACAATCTCATCATAGTCGATGAGAACGCCAAGTTTCTTGAATGGCGGCAAAATTGATAAAGTTGTGTTAGCATTTGTTGATTCTACGTATCCAGCAGTCAGCTCATTTAATATTTGTTTTAGTTGCCCCTTTGTAAGCAACAGGCCAGAGGATGTTTCCGCATCCATTTCGCACTTGCTTTTGATATAAATCGATTGTCGCTAATTGTCGATATATTAATTATTACCAATTATTTTAAATTACATTAAACATTTGTATTATTGTTTAAAGCATGGACAATTTATACGCAAAAATGGAAAACCAACTTATACTTCGTACCAGAATCCGCGAAACTCGATTAACGATATATCGATACTCGATATTTATTTGTTGTCATTGCTAAAAGATATGCGCTGCGAGTGGTAGCTAAATGTACACCCCATAAGTGGACACGTTAAAAAAATAAATAAGTGATGTCAACCTCTAACAGAACTGGAAGTCCAAGAGAATGTTTTGATATTGAAAGAGTGGCGGAACTATTTGATGGCAGCCTACTTGATGATGATGATGTGCACATGGAAAATTATCTGGAATCCTATGAGGAAATCATGAAGTCAGTCAATATCCATTAATAGACATCAATTTATAGCTCTGCTTGTTTTAGATTCTTTTTGCTAATGGGCAGCGTGTTCACCTTTGTTAGCAGCGATGTGCGCAACAAACTGGACATTCTCTACGAACTCCGGCATGGAGACAACGCGGAGGAAAAACACTTTGACAGCATTAAAACAATGCTCCTTTACGAAAAGGGTGCCAGCCTGCTAAATAGAAAAGGCTATGTGTCTGGCAGTCGGACTTTACTGCGATTACATCGTGGTTTGGGTAGAATTGTTAAACTATGAGATAAAATCTTGTCGTTATCTTATATTCTCCTTGCTTGCAGAGTTCGTGTATGAGTTTTTGAATCGTCTTCAAGACGTGGCAGATGACGAAAAAGCGCACAATGTTTGCAAGTCAGCGTACAACGACACGCTGGCCAAGCATCACTCATTCCTTATACGCAAAGGTGCCCAAATGGCAATGTTTGCGATACCCACACGCGGCGAGCTTCTCAAGCGCGTCTGCCAGGATACGGACGTGTCGGGAGCCGTTGAGAAGCTACCTGAGATGTTGCAACATATGCGAGAAGTTTACGATCGCACGGATCTACTATATACGCGTGAAGATCTTCACGGTCTGCCCTAGAGTTTAACAAAACAATAGCTAATTTTTTTCTGTTTAGAATTGTGGATGTGTTAGCCTATTTATTTAATTTCTGCATTCCAAAGTTTCTTTCACTGTTTGTATTAATTGCCCTGTCCACCGTTTGTTCTCGTTGTTGTCTTATTAAAGCTTATCATCGACTCATTTACATATATTTATCGTACACAATTCTACCAAATATTGTTGTTGACAACTTATCAGTGACGAAATTTATTATAATAAAGCAGTTAATGTCGACCCGATTAGATTGTACAATCTCAAACATCTGTCTGTGATCGTTGTTCCGAAACCAAACATAGCTATTATGTTTATCACTTAAGCCAAAAAGCCGAATTACCGCAAAATCCCGAAGATTTAAAACGTCTAAGTACGACAAATTCGGCTGCAATCTGCACTTAATGGCTGTACAAATGGCCGACAATTCCCTTTTCAATTACGCTATTGATAACGCATTTGACTATGTCTTTAGTCTACAAACCTCCAAACCATTTCATTGGCCAACTTTATCAGCTATTTTTGTTGTGCCAAGTGCAAAAAACCTTAAAATGTATTGTTATGACGACCTGGCTGGTACTTCAGACAAACACAAAAATTAGTTATAAGAGGTGGAATCGGCGTTTTGTGACACATTTGAAAATCGTTAGCCGTACATGTTAGTAAAGCTTTATTAATGGCGCTATGAATACGCATTCAGACATAAAACGCGAAACAAATCCGTTTCTAGAGGCAAACATTTTGTCAAAGTGGTTTTTTGTGTGAGTGCATCATAAAAAGACGGAATTCAATAATCGTTTACTTAAATGTGGGAAATTTAAAATAGTGATTGAAGAGTAAAGCCCACCTAAGACTCATATCTCTTGTCTGCCTCGATAAGGTCGTCTATTGTGTAAAATATATTATTGCGGCGCATCCGCATAATTTGCCTGTTCATTGGCACGTTGCTCTAGTTTAAAGACCTGTCACCAAATCAATGTTAAGCTCTGGCGATATGATTATAAATGAATCCAATACTTTAGATGGATGCGTCATGTGTTCCGCAAAGGGGGCCGAGAGGAGCTATCCGAAAGTGAACTGTACGAAAATCTCTCCTGCTTCGATAGCGAAAAGCTGACCGAGGACTTGCAGCAGCCCTGGATACGTGAATCCCAACGCAAGCGACCAAGTTTGCTGCATCTTATATTCACATTTTATGGATGCCAGTTTGTGCCCATTTGCGTAATATACTCAGCGCTGGAAATTGTTACACAGTAAGTCTAACTAATGTTAGGAGCTTTAATATAATATACAATTTGGACTATCTAAAACTTTTCTGAAAGATATTATTTATACCCTGAACCTATTGAAAGTGCACATGATCAGCATCCGATTTAGGCATGTCCGTCGGTCTGTTTTCAGTTTTCAGTTTCTAAATATTGATCCAAAAACTTTCGGCTACAGCCAAGCCCCAAATATTACAAAAAATTAACATTTTTCCGAATATTTTAAGTTGTTGTTCGGCAACGTTCTTACCTGTTAAGTTGTCAAAAACTTGAAGCTGTTCCATTATTAAATTTCCATAGTTTTCAGGTTGACATTTATGTAACGATATCTCGCAGAAAGGTTCAGGTTATCTCCTCGTCCCAACTGGATCAATCCAACTTGTTATACGTTCCGCGCCTTGCAGCACAGAAGTAAATGCGCCTTCAAATTTACTTTGTCCCTTATATTTTTCCAAAATGTGACAATTATTATCTTTGTTTACACAGCTGCTTTCAGCCACTTTTGCTTGGCGGTTTGATCTCCTACTTTGCCGAGGGGCAAACCAATATCACTAAGGAGAGCGCGTACTTGTACGCAATGGGAATTGTGCTCTGCTCGCTGGTCACCTCACTGGTGTTTCATCCGTTTATGTTTTATGTATTTGCGGTGGGTACGCGAATACGTCTGGCCTGCGCTGGACTGATATACCGCAAGTGTCTGCGTGCTGCGATAAACGGAACTGAAGGCCTAGGCGCTTTGGCCATATCAGTGATGTCCATCGATTTGTCGCAGTTCGATTTGACATTTTATTTCTTTCACGATCTATGGAAGGGTCCCGTGGAGGCGATCATCTTTGGATATATTATGTATAGTCAAATTGGCTGGACGGCACTTATAGGAATCGCCTTTATCATAATACTGATTCCGCTGCAGGCTTGGGCTGCCAAGGCGGCAGCTCGATTCCGCACAAGATCTGCAGAACAGCGAGATCGGCGTGTCAAGCTGATGAACGAGATTATCGGTGCCATGCAGGTGATCAAAATGTATGCCTGGGAGCAGTCCTTTGCGAAACTAATAGCCACGGTCCGCAAGCTCGAAGTAAACGCGATACGCGGCTCCATGAGCATCTACGCGGCGCTGCAGTGCACCAACATGATATCGAAAGTGTCCCTGTTTCTTAGCCTCATTGCTTATGTGTACACAGGCGATGTGGTCACCGCACGGAAGGTGTTTATACTTTCATCCTACTACAGTCTCTTGAATGATTCATTACTCCACTTCTGGCCACTAGCCATCACCACCTGGGCACAGACTGTGGTCAGCGCCAGGCGTGTTGTCGAGTTCTTGCAGCAGGACGAGTCACCCGCTGGCCAAGACTGCTCCAACTGTCGTGACAATCCGACGTTGCAACTGGATTCGGATGTGGCAAGTGGAAAACAGTTTGCTGTGGGTCGTCTCCATTGTGTGAGGAGTGCTGTTACGTCGCTCAGTTTCAGCAATGTCAGCGCGAGCTGGAACAAGCCAAGCACCCAACAGGCACGTCGTGCACACATTCAGGGCATCAGCTTTGAGCTCCAAGCAACTCAAATGGTTGGCATTGTGGGAAACGTTGGCTCTGGAAAGAGTACTCTCTTGAATGCCATCTTGGGCGAAGTGGAGCTATTGCAGGGCCGTATTGAATTGCACGGCAAGCTGAGCTATGCACCGCAAGAGCCGTGGATCTTTCAGGCAAGTATTCGCGAAAATATAGTCTTTGTGGAGCCATACGATGAGCAGCGTTATCGGGCTGTGGTGCACGCCTGCCAGCTGGACTGTGACCTGGCGCTGCTGCCCAACGGCGATGCCACTGTGGTGGGTGAGCGGGGTATCAGTTTAAGCGGCGGCCAGAAGGCAAGGATAAGTCTGGCCCGAGCTGTATACCGACAGGCGGATGTCTACTTATTTGATGATCCGTTAGCTGCCGTGGATGCGAAAGTAGGTAAACTCCTCATGGACAAGTGCTTTAATCGGTTTTTGGCGGATAAACTCAGAATATTGGTGACACATCATGTGCAGCTGCTGCAGCAGGTGGATCATTTGCTGCTGCTCGAATCGGGCAATCTAATACAACAGGGCACCTATGCACAGTTGCGGGATGTTATTGAGAAACACGCAGCGCCGGATTTGGATGCCATTGAGGCTGATAAGCAGCTAGTGAAGCGTGTGCTTAGCCAAGTGGACAGAAGCTCCAAGTTGTCCCAGGATCCGGAAAAACCTGCGGATGAGCAACAACATAAGGAGAATGCATTCGCGGAACGGCAGCAACAAGGCGCCGTTAGCTATAACACTTACAGGGATTATTTCCGGGCTCTTGGCTCTCCCACTTGGGTCTGTTTAATACTTGCGCTCTTTGTACTCGCCCGAGTTTGTCAAGCGCTTATGGACATATTTATATCACGATGGGCTACTTGGGAGGAGAATCGGGAATATGAAACAGCCGAACAATTTGAAGAGACGCGTGAACGCATGGTCATTTGGTATTCGGTGCTCCTGCTGTGCACCCTTGCGTTGTATTTGCTGCGCACATTTGGATTCTTTCTGTTATGCTTGCGCATATCACTGCGTCTACACAATCTTCTCTTTGATGGGATCATACGTGCCCGCATGTTCTTCTTCAATGCAAATTCATCGGGACGAGTGCTGAATCGCTTTTCCAGCGACATGGAGAACGTCGATGTGGCGCTACCACAGGCCATGATGGACTCCCTGCAGGTTAGTCAAACTGTTAATTAATCTGTGTTTTTAGCATGTCTTAATAATTACTTGTTCTTTTTTAGTTTTTTGTGGACGTGGTGGCAGTGTTGGTTATTGTGGCTATTGCCAACTATTGGCTACTGATTCCAGCGGCTATAATGGTGATTCTGATGTACCTTTGCCGATCTTTTTATATAGGAGCTAGTCGCAGCCTAAAACGTATTGAAAGCTTGAGTAAGTCGAGATATCGCAGAAGAATATTTAAGTTTATCTTACCAAAAACTCTTTCTATCAGCTCGCAGTCCAGTTTACACGCATGCCAATCAAACTTTTCAAGGTCTGACTACTATTCGAGCGTTGGAAGCTATGCCACAACTGGAGCACACTTTCCATGGACACCAAAATATAAACTCGTCGGCGCTATTTCTTTATACGAGCGCTAATCGCGCATTTTCTTTTTGGACGGATCTCATTTGTGTAGTTTACATACTGGCCGTTACATTTAGTTTCCTGGTGATTAATCAGAGCTTCTACAGCGGCGATGTCGGCCTGGCTATCACTCAGTCCATGACACTCGTCATTATGTGTCAGTGGGGTATGCGGCAAACCGCGGAGCTGGAGAATAAAATGACCAGCGTCGAGCGTGTGTTGGAGTATGCACAAACGCCTTCCGAGCCACCTCTGGAGACAGTGAAAGAAATAAATCTAGCTGCTGATTGGCCACAAAGGGGTCATCTTCGTTTCAGTGAGCTGCGCATGCGATACTCCCCGGACTCTCAGGACATATTGAAAGGCTTGAATTTTGAAACACGGCCCATGGAGAAGATTGGCATTGTGGGACGCACGGGCGCCGGAAAGTCTTCCATAATTCAAGCTATGTTTAGATTAGCGGTTAACGATGGGCTAATCGAGATCGATGGCCAAGACATTGCCCAGCTTGGTCTGCACGACCTGCGTAGTCGCATCTCAATCATACCACAGGAATCCGTGCTTTTTTCTGGCACTTTGCGTTTCAATCTCGATCCGTTTGGCGAGAAGAGCGACAAGCAGCTTTGGGATGCGTTGCAGGATGTAAAGCTGAAGAAATACGTTTTCAATTTAGAGGGGGGACTCTCTTGCCATATGCAAGATGGAGGTTCCAACTTTAGCATGGGCCAGCGGCAACTGGTTTGCTTAGCTCGTGCCATTTTGCGCAACAATCGAATACTCATCATGGACGAGGCAACCGCCAATGTGGATGCCGAGTAAGTAACCTGGGACACCTTGTTAAGTTCCTTTGACTTCACATTTTCTTTTGCAGCACCGACAAACTAATACAGGAGACAATCCAAACTAAATTTGCCCAGTGCACGGTGTTAACTATTGCGCATCGCCTTCATACGGTCATGGACAATGACAGCGTTCTAGTTATAGACGCAGGTAAAATAATCGAATTCGGAGCGCCACATAAGCTACTGCAGCAGGAGGATAGTGCGTTACTTAAGCTTGTTAATCAAAATGATAAAGTCACAGTTCAACATCTCAAGAAAATTGCCGCAGACAGTTACGCGCGCAAGAACAAATAAACTGAAATGAGTTTTAAACAGTTATTCTTTACAACGTTGCATTCAAACTGTACGCTTATCGATAAACTAATGCTTACTTACAAGTGCTGACTGCTATGCGTGTACGTAAAACACAATCAAGCAGTTGTAATTTAAAGAAGATTTTAATTTAGCATCAATCGTAGAATAGTACTTTGATTATATCTGCATGAGCCAGTGCTTCCATTCTGATGTCCAGCCGTAAGCCGCCGGCAGCATTTAACGGCGTTGCACGACAATGATTACCGCAAATTCGACCGCCTGCTGAGCGGTGGGCGTTGCCAAACAATTGAGTTGTGGCACAAACTACGTCATCACTTTTTTTTACTGGCAGAGGAGGCAAGTGGCCACCAAGCTCGGTGGGTGGTTTGTAATTATGGACATGCGCCACCCATTCCGTCACATTTCAGTACATTAGGCGCTTGGCAACGAGCATTGAAATTGTACCAACAAAAAACCGAAACTCACCGAGAGTTGGCACTTATGTGGCCGGAAGCCGGTGGGCGGAACTAGAGCGCGTCCAGACAGACACAGACGAGGGCCAACTGCGTGTGGGTCGGTGGGCGTTCCAAAGAAGACGGTTCCCAAATTGCTAGCCACGAGATGACAATGATGTGCTTTTAGTTTTGCAAACATCTTTTTTTTTATTATTCCAAGATTTTTTCATTTTTTTTTTATTTTTTTGCCAACTCACCAAATAAAATACATACGTATTTATACATACAACGTATGCTGTGTGAGTGTGTGCAGGCAGGGAGTATTTCCGTCTCATTCTCTCTCTCTTTGCCTTCCTGTGGGGGGTGTTGCCAGTTCCGAATGCTGTGGCATAAATTGTCCGTCGGTTTTTTAGTCGCCACATCCACACACTGATTGCTTTTGCGCCCAGTGCTCAGCGGGTAGCCGGTAAAACTTGACTGTCGACAGGAATATCAATTACTTAACAGAAACTCTCTCATCTTATCTGAGCTGTTTTATCAATTATCTGACTTCTGCACGTGTCCTTTGGACAGGGGATTGCAGTCTATAAAAATTTTCATTGGGCACGTAGATTCGATGGCTGGCCTCGTAACTCATCTTAAACGATCTCTCTCCGGACAGGACCCCACACAGCGCTCAAGCAACCCAGCGATTCGGATATTGTTGAAAATACGTGCACACGACCAAATTTGCTTTATTATGCGGTCATGATCATCCGACCTATGCGGTAGGGCGGAAGTGATTTTGGATAACGGCTCAGTGACAAATGTTGCCATGCCAATTATGCAAAAGCGAGAGAGAGAGTCAAGAGATCGGAATTCTGCGTGTGCGGCTTAAATAAGCAAGTCTTCTTAGTAAAACTTGAACAAATTCCGTATTACTTATATCAAATATATCAAAAATGTTTGATCCGACCACTATATCATAAATATATAATAATTGGATAACAATTCAACATTTCTGTTTTTAATCGATATACAAATATCGAATTTTAATCATTTGAGTCCTGAATTGCGCTCTTTTGTTTCAACGCCAAATAACGGAACTCTTCCTTGCATAACCTTTAAATTTCTCAAACATTGATCATTTGTTTAATCCACTAGCTCGTCATTTGTGACTAGGTCACAAAATAAAATATTTGGATTTAATTAGCTTGCACGAATATCTGACAGCTTTGATGAATGGCTTCCTTCGTGACCAAACTCGAAATTGATAAGAAGTGCAGCGGCCAGCTGTTAAATGTTTTAAATATTTTCTAACCACAGTAATGATTTTCTATTATTATTATTGAATTATTAATCTGGGCACATGCAGTCGGCACTTTGTTTGTTTCAATGCCCTTTGAAATTGATAAAATGGATAAAGCGGGTATATTAAAGATGTCTGTACCTATATATATGTATGTAACAAGCAAATACTGATATCCCCGATGCGGGGATATCCGATAGAAAATCTAACATACAAACTAACTTCGCTTACTTGATCTTTCTCTCTCTCATTTTCTCTGCCTGATCGTTTTCAAAACTTAATTGGCTGGCTATAGGGTATCTCATAGCCGAGCCCCTCTTCTAGAGCACTCCAACTTCTCTCGTTTTATTGTTATTTATACAAAAAAAGAACAACAAACGTTTGTCCATAGCAATAATTTTATTCAAATTGTTTGTGGAAATGTCAACCGTCGGTCACTTTATGGGGGCGTTCAGCGTGAGTGTGGGCGTGGCATTGTATAGGTGCAACGGCGGCAGTCGGATAATAATGAACATGCATTGTAAATAATGTATTAAGACATTAAATCGCTCATTGAGGCAATTTACATTCATTATTATTACGAGCTCATCGTACGTGCCCATAAGCCATGGGAATTGGAATATATATACATATATATATAAACATGATGAACGAAAAGAGTGGAGAGTGGCGAAGGAAACGGAGACGGAGACAGACGGACCCAAAAGCGGCATTCTCAATTTCATATTTGTTGGGAAATTAATAAAATCATAAAAATGTAATTAATTAATTCACAAGACAGAAGCAAAAAAAAAAAGAATAAAGAAATAATGCATTACCGCCGGTAGCCGCCAGTCTGCGGGTCTGTCTTTGGGCCGTGGATTGGAGGGTCGTCTGATTACGGATTCAGGTGCGTGAGTGCATTTTTTCGGTTTTCAACAGAATTTCAACGGGGACCGTGACAAGCCTTGGGTGCCTTGAATCGAGGGGATGGGAGCGGGAGGAGGGGGGTGGGGGTGGGGATCGCAACTGACTGTCGATTGACAGATCGCAGGCACAATACCAACTAAAGTGGACAGCAATGCGATTATACGATTGTCAGGGCGGCCCCTTCATTTGCCATTTGTTGCTGATTTACCCCCGCCCCCCTGCGCTTCAATTTGCATGCCACTACTGCACAGTGATTTCTTCAGTGGCAACTAAGTCGGTATTGGAACGAACTCTTTGATATGGATATGGATTTGGGCCTAGGCAGCAACTAACAAAATTAGCTTCAACAGATGATTCGCTTTATACAGTGGATAACATCATATGGAATATATAATATATATATATATATATATAACATAATATTCGATTGTTCTTTTTTGCAACTTCAAAAGTGAATTAAATGTATTAAACTAAAAGTAAAAAAATTTTTTAAAAATATAATATTTAAGTTTGTATATCGCAGGAATGAAGTTTGCAACTGTATAGAATACATATATAAAAGCACAGACTTAAACATTGCAAACTGGCAAATGGAGGGCGTGTCCACGCCTTATGACAAATTATGACAGCCGAGCATTTCGCATATGATTTATGAGCCGCTGCATTCAACTATGACCCCCTTTTTTTTGGTGGACTATGCTAACAGATTTCCTGTTGCCGCGATTCCAAAATGTTTGTATATTTTAAATTGAGGGTAGAAGAAGAGGAAGTCAGCAGCTTCCTTACTGTTCACATTCTTCGTTTACTTTACTGAATTCTATTCACACATCCATTAGCTTATATTAATTGCGTTGCTTACAAGGGGATTTTATTTTTTGTATATTTTAATGGTTTTAAAGTGATTTTTAACGTGGTACTACATAAAGCCCAGCATAATTAATGGCAATATAATTTACAACAAAAGCAAATCCTGTGCCTGCCACTATGCCAATGAAATGTTTAGGCTGCAGCGCACTTCAAATGCGCTACAATTTATTTGCAACAGTCACAAAACATGAAATGCAATGAAACTTTCACTTTGAATACAAAAATTGATTATACAAGAATTTTGTGAGTTTTACCCACAAATTGTTTGGTTTGTTTGTTTTGTTGTTTATTTCGGTAATAGCTCACTCAGCGGCCACCACAGCCGAACCGAATAGTTTCTCGATGAACGGCAGCAGTGTCACTTTGTTCATTTGCCGCAGATTCAGAGTCAGTTACGGAAACAGAGGGAAAAGAGCAGCAATTTTTCGCAGCCGGCTTCAAATTGCCTGCAAAGTGTTACAATAATAAAAACTCATGCTTGGAGGCGTGTCCCAACATAAAACTGCTAACGAAACGAGCCGGAGGACTGAATACAAGGATACAAGGGTGCCGGTAACAGGCTTTCCCCCCGCACCCTACCCCGTGCGCCCGGTCACATTTACAGGGTGGTTGTTTCTGTTTCGAGATATTATTTTTTTTGTTGGTCTACAAACAAAAGTCAATTGTCGTAGCCAATAAGTCGCTAATGCAATTAACAATTCACACACACACACACACTGAATCTGTGGGCTGAGCGGAGTTCCCCCTTCGTTTGGGCATTAGAAAACTAATAACTCACCATGTGTGCGCCCTTCTCGTCCTGGTCCAGGATCTGAAGAGGCGTGACACGTGAGACACCTGGAGTGATTGTTTGATGTGCTCTCTCTCCCTCTCTCCTTCTCTCTCTGTTTGCGACAATTTGGTGCGTTAAATTACAAAAAATTAGTCACACTGCGAACTGGAAAAAGAGTCCTGAATTTGGTTCGAGATTTGCCTTTAGGGCTTCCGTGTCGAATCGCCCAAATTGGCAGTTTAATTGTTCCAATTGACACCAAAAACTTGTTGGCCCCTTGAGTGGCCCACAATAAATGGTCAATGCGAGCTGACTCTGTCACATTGGAGGCGTGGCAACTTGGCCAGCAATTTATTGTGGCGATTAGCTGTAAATTATTAGCTGCTTAACAGCTTAGCTGCTATTCGGTTAGCTCGAGCATTAAACAACATCGCTTAATTTCAATTGTGGTTTATTTACAAAAAATCTTAAGCCAAAAATTATTGTAGGGGGCCAGAATTTGTTTATGTACATACAACGATAGCCGAGCAGAAAATGTTAACAAAAAGCAGCTTTTCACTGCTGCTTTCTCAATAAATACTGCGTGCCAGGGTTAGCGAGGCGGCGGGACTGGGCGCCAGAGCACCAATTGCTGGCATGCCGACTCCCATGGCCACGCCCACGCCGACAGAGGAGGCGGCGGAGCTGGCGTTGAACTTCTCAAAGCCACTAATCGCTTCCGTTGTTAGCTTCTTGCGCAGATCCGGTTTGGGCCCGCTCAGGCACATTTTCTCCAGCTGCTGGTGCTGCGAGCGCACCGCAAACCGATTCACATGCACGGGAATGGGCACCACAATCTTGGTGCCGCTGGCACCGCCGTTCCGGCCCAAGCCGTGCGAGGTTAGTCCGGCCTTGACCCGTTTCCATTTGGCTCGGCGATTTTGAAACCAAATTTTCACCTAAGTAAATGCGAGCAGAGTTCGGAGATAAAGATTGGATTTGAGATTTGGAATCAGTTAGTTGTTTTTTTTTTACCTGCACTTCACTCAGTTTCAGACTTGTGGCGATTTGACTGCGCTCGGTCAGGCTAAGATACTTTTTGGCATGGAACTCGCGCTCCAGCTCGAGCAGCTGCTCCGATGTGAACGCCGTGCGGCGCCGTCGCGATTTCGAGCTGCTGCTGCTGCCGCCGCCCTGCGACTCCTTGCCGCCGGCCTCATGACGGGAGTGACCGCCATCGTCATCACTGCAATCCTCGCTGTCTGAGTTTGTGTAAGCTGTAAATTTCAGAAGTGTCGTTTCAAATTCGGTATTCAAAAAGAAACATAAGTAATATTTAAATAACGCTTCTTTATTTTTACTATTTTGTCCAATACTTATCCGCAATTGTATATGACAAAGTGTATATATATATAGATATTCGAATTCAGTAACTTTCTCTTCTGCTTAAGATTTTTATTAAAAATGTGCAAATATAGATTGTATATATCTCTGATCATGATCTACAGCCGAGTTGATTTATCCATAATCAATAAAATTAGGAAACAAACTAAAAGTCTTCAAATCTATTTTATATCGATTGAAATTATTTCAATGAATATTTCATCAAGATATAGATATAGAAACATAGAAGTTATTAAATTTAAATTTAAACAATTTTCACAAGCAGTGCAAACGCAAGCAGTGCAGGCATATGCTTATGTTTAAAATCTGTTCTTCGGGAGTTCACCACTAGAACTTGTTTCTTACTTGTCGGCTCGATCAATTATCCTTCAAGGGTAAATCAATGATTAAAACATAGATTCTGGTATATGTATAAATAAAATTGACTATAATTAAGTTTGCGAACATCCTGTGCGCTCGCATTCAATTTGCCCATTAACACAGACCTCAACAACTTGTGAATCGCAATTCAGCTTCTGGCGTAAATGGACTGTGTCATAACTGTTTCAAGCATATTTATTTATAACTGGATACATGTGTGGCCACACTTGACTTGGCCGGCATCAACAACAAGACAACAAGACAACACTTGAAACTTAATACGTGTTCGTATTTCGTGCTGAATGCGAATGTTAAACGTTCCACCAAGGGTAAGGGTAGCAGTAAGGTTGAGGGGGTGAGGTTGAGGGTGAGGGTCAGGGGGAAGTGTGACGATGAGCAAGTTGGTTGGCCCGTTCATCCCCTTTGGGATGCCTGATTATTTTGGTTAACGCTTAAGCGCTTTTTTAACACTTACACGCTTCAATTGTGACTTTTGCCAGCGCTGTCACTGATTTATATTTGTGTCCTCATCATCCTGATGATGATGCCCATCGTTCTGAGTGTGCACACCCCCAACACAACATGAACTCCGGTTATGAATACATTATATGGCAATTCGTTTCGCCGAATTGATTTAAAGTGCGCTCGGCCAACATTGTCTGCGGCAAAAGGAGACCCTTGCCAGAATGTCATAAGGACTCATTAAAATGCGGTTTACTAAAAGTTTTCTTTTTCTTTACGTTTTCCATTTCAATGACTAAATCGTTACGTTTGTCAAAATGTCAGCTCCATTTTGATGTCATTGTTATATACATTGGCTCCCTCTCTCTGTCTCCCTCTTTCTCTCTCTTTCTTTGTTGTCTCTCTTCTAAGCAAGAGTTGAGAACTTCAGAACTTTGATTGACACCAAACATTGGGTCGTAATGCGTTTTATGCTAATTTTGACTATGACTTGACGGCGTCATTTTAATTACCATGACAAAACCACTTTACACAGACGACTCCAAGAAGAAGGAGAGCTCTTAATATATGAGGATGTTTATGCCTCGGCGTAAATAAGAGAGTTGACGCTCTGATTGGTTGTGGAACTGAGTAAGTAAAATGTAAAGTTGAGAGAGAGCTTGAAAAGATTTAATTACAGTAAAAACTCGGTAATCGGAACTAAATGAAACCAGGGTAGTTGAAATGAAAGCGTTAAATTCAATTTATATTAAAAAATCTATTTTTTGCATATAATTGTTATATTTAACTGCACTTTTAACTCATCCTCATCATCCCCTTAGGAAATGCTAGTTTTGAATGATTATTTAACAACCTGATTCTTAAATTCATCTAATCATCTAGTTTTCAATTTATTTTTACAGTTTACAAACTCGATAAATTGTTTGTATCGAGTTTTTACTGTATCTGCATGTTTTTTAAATATATATTTTATTGTTCTATTAAAAAACATTTTTACTTAAGTTCTGAATTTGTCCTAATGCTTTTTAGCCATTTATGTAGCAATTAACTATTTTTTGTGCACCTACCTCCGTTCCGGCTCTTGTCCAGCTCGGCGCTGTAGTTTTGCGGGGACATCGTTAGGCTGATGTCGCTGCATGAATCGCCGCTGCACTCGTAGTCCTCGTCCATGCCCACATCGACCGCTGGCTCTGTGGGACTGTGCGACTTGGTGGGCGATGATTGCTGGGGCGACGGTTCATGGATCGGCGCCGGTGGCAGCGGCTGATGTTGGCTGTCCTCCTGTCCACGGTTAGCGGCCATGTGCTGCAATCGCGCATGCACGCTCAGATTGTGCACATAGTCCTGGTTCATAAGCTCTGCGAGGCGGCGATAGCTCAGCTCCGATGGCGTTGTGGCAGTTGCTGCGGCAGCAGCAGCGGCAGCAGCTGCGGCATTGAAGGGCAGGAAACGGTTGTCCAGCGGATGCGGCAATGGCAGACGATGAGCCAGCTCGGCAGCATCATTGGGCTTGGTCGGACTAAGGCTAAGGCTATCCAAGGCATGCGTCGGTTGCGGCGTCAGCGGCGCCAATTGTGGCTGCGACTCTTTGCCGGTAAACGGTGGGCCCAGGTAACAGCCGCCGGCAATTAGATGTGTTAGCCGCTCGTGATTCTGTGCAAAGTAGCCGTGCAGCCAGGGATTGTAGAGTGGAAACTGCGTCAGGCCCAGCGCCGAGCTGGCCACCATTGCCCGTGCATTCATTTCCCGATCGCGATCCTGTTCCGGCTCGATTTCCTGCTCGACATTGTTGGAGGCAACAACGGCAGGTGTTTGATTCGCAATTAAGCTCTCAATGGAGAACGGTTTCGGAAACGGTTTACTGGCCAATTTGGTGCTGCTCTCTACCGGCGGCAGCAGCGCCGTGTGCTCGTTTTGCATCATCAACTGTTAATTCGGTTAGAACTTGCCCAATCTTCCGAACGCGACACGTGTGCGCGCAGCGTTGACGCAGTGAACCGTTCAAAGAACTGCGCGCAAATGAAAGCCCAAAACAGAAACATGCACAACACAACGACGCCTCGCACCCAATGCTGTCGAACGAAAACCACCACCACAGCGCACACAAGCCAGCGCGAGCGAGAGAGGGCGCGCGGGAGAGAGCGAGCAAGAGCTAGCTCCGCCTCGTTAACAGCCAATATGGCGCGCTGTGTTAGAGCGCAGAGCGTCTCTGATTGGTCGACCGTTAATTGCTGTCAAACCGGTTGAGATTGTTCGTTTTCTATTTGTGTTGGGGTTGTTCTTGGAGCTCCTAACAGAAACACCTAGAGAGAGAGAGAGAGAGAGAGAGAGAGAGGGGGAGATAGAGAGGGAGAGCTCCCTAATTGCTTTCTGCTGGAATCATGGCGTAATCAAAATCAGACTCGGACTAACCATGGACGGAGACATTAATGTGTCGTCTTTACCGCAGTTCTTCTTTATCGATATAGTTAGCAGCTGCTGAGCCAAAGATATGGCATATATAAAAGCATATTAGACGTTTATTTGATTGCCAAAAAACATAATCTATCGATTCGAGAGTATCATCTAGTAAGAATTTCATATATATGTATATACATTTATATATTTTATATATACTCTCTTATATTTACATATATCTTATAATTAAGTCTGGTTAATCGGTCATAAAATATCAACTTGGGCGTCAAAATATTTGTTATGCCAGCCACGCCTTCACACTGTAGCTAATTTGCATAAACAGCTGCATAAATTGGTCATAATTGACCAAATTTTTGGCAATCAAAAATATTGTATACGTTTGCTCAAACGCTAGCTTTTGTAACAATTTAAATGACGTTTGATCACGTTTGAGCATTCGAATTATTTTACGAGCGCTTTAAATTGCAATACCAGTGAATCGGTCGTGTTGAGTTTCTTTTGTTTGAGATGGGCATAAATTACAATATAATTATGCGCCTTGTCGGCAAATATTGTTAGATTGACAAAAAGCTTGTCATTTCTTTTTGGCGCTGTGTCAATTATATTATATACTCATGTTGTACATATGGATGTGTGTGGATGCTCACGTATAGATTTTTGTTTTTGTTTTGCCAGTCCCCTTTGCGGGAAACAGACAAATTAACGAAATCCAACGAAGCGTATCATGCGCTCAAATAAATCAGGGCGCTGTTGACACCCGGGATGTGGCCTAACCAAGACGGCAATAGCGGCCCCCAGATACAGATGCAGAAATACAACAGAACGGCGCGCACAAATCGAAATTATTTACTGACAAATTGTTGCGAATGCTTCGCATAGTTGAGACTCGTTTGCAGTGCCTAAAAATGCGCACAAAATAAAATAAAATAATACAATTACAACTGCAGCGAGTCATGAGTGCATCAATATCAATATGATGACAACCAAATAGTTTAACAGAAACTTGTTTACATTGTCTATACTTGCCAGCCCCTAAATTATATCGTTCAACTAATACAAATTTAATAATCATTAAGTTTTTTTTTCTCTTTTTCTGAAACGCGAACATGTGTTCGCTGGTAACCGCAACACATAACGAAAAGCTGTCCAATGTTTACCCAACAATTGTCACGCCCACTTTACAATTTGCGGGCAGGACCCTGCTCGGCCACAGCAACTGCCGGTCATAATTGTGTCATTTTAACCCTTTCTACCTGGCGTAAACCTCACCAAACTTTGTTGCCTTCTTTGTAAACCTGTAATTATGCCTAGCATATCAATTGTTTATACAATTTAATTGGAAAGTAATTACAGTTACCTAGGTGCTTGTTATGTTCAGGCATGGTTTATTTAGTAATTAATAGGTTTTATTTAATTATGACTATCAGTTCATTGTGTACTTTAACACATACACAATGTAACCTAGTATTTGAAAGAGCGCGTTGAATGCCATAGCAGGCACCTTGCAACAGCTTACTCCGCCTTTCGATTTTTCTCGTTTTGTGTGTAATCGATTTCTTACCACAGAGAATGTCAATGTTGTTGCCACTTGACTGCCCATCAAACTCTGTCCACCAGGTGGCAACACTTCTTTTCACTAAAAACGTTTTGCGATTCCGTGCTGCTGCCGCTTTAAACAGGTAAATGATTATTAAATTAGGCAAGCATCACGCCTTTAAAGTATAACTTGAAAGTTCTATACGAAAAAGCAAGTTTTATACTGTAATATTTTATGTATATTGTTGTTACACATTCCATAGTTTTAGAAAATTTATTCCCGAAAAATCGATGGCAGATGACCGTCGCCGGCTCGTTATAACACCATAAATTAATAATTTTTTCTCTTATGATAGGTAAACATGCCCGAGCTCACTGAAATCAAAAACGAGGCTCCTTCGACCTCTGCTGAGGCGAAGCAGTCCGAGGATGTGGATGTGCGCGTCGAGGACGATGGCAGCGAAAGTGATTCGGATGTGATACCCGAATTGGAGGAAACTGAAACCGGTACCACACAGCTGGGTGGTGGTGCTACAGGTTTGCCCATCGATGTTGTCTCGAAGGCAAAGCAGTCGCGCGGTGAGAAGAAGGCGCGCAAAATCATGCTTAAGCTTGGTTTGAAGCAAATCCAGGGTGTCAACCGCGTCACCATCCGCAAGTCCAAAAACATTTTGTTCGTCATCAATAATCCGGATGTGTACAAGAACCCTCACAGCGATACATACATTGTCTTTGGTGAGGCCAAGATTGAAGACTTGTCGCAGCAAGCTCAAGTGGCTGCCGCCGAAAAGTTCAAGGCACCAGAAGCTGCTGGCGCTGCTGATAGCGTGGGTGCCACCACTTCAGTGGCTCCAATTGCAGAGGAGGATGAGGAAGAGGTTGACGACTCGGGCGTCGATGAAAAGGACATTGAGCTGGTTGTAGCGCAGGCGAATACGACGCGTGCCAAGGCCGTTAAGGCACTTAAGAACAACAACAATGACATCGTAAATGCCATTATGGAGTTAACTATGCTCTAAGGCGCTACGCAGGAACATCGTTGCTTTCGTTGATTACCCGCCTTTCGATAAACTACAAACAAACCCAAATCCCAAATGTTATTGTGCATGCGTCTCTGCATGATTCACACCAGTCGAACATTTAACAGCTTAACAAAAGAAGAATAAAGTGACGTGCTTTTAAAAATCGAAACTATTTACTTTTCACTTATACAGTATCCATTGTGATAGTAGGTTGATTATCATTTGTGTCCACTTTCCATTGATTTATGTATCAAGTGGCGGCTAATTTTTTTTAATATTTAGTTACTGATGGACAACAATGATTTAAAAAATATAGACTACTTTGGGATAAACAGAGCCCAGTTAAGTACACGTTACGTCATCGACTATAGATCGGGGGTATTGTGGCACAGCATGGGTTAATTTTTAGACTAGAATAGATGCTTTTACTGGTTGGTGGGTGCTGCCTCTGCCTTCAGTACACGAGCTTGGCTACGTGACTGCAGGCGTATATCCGCTGGCGTCTGCATCCAGGGCTCGCCATCAGCTTGCATAGGTACCATTCCATTCACTCGCAGCTGCAATGTAATAAATAAAACGTTAAAGCTTAGCACAAATATGCTAGTGATTACCCACCCTTATCTGCTTGGCTTGGCCAATGCGCACGGGCTTGCTAATGTTGCACTGCAGCTGGGCAATGTGGAACGAGGAGACTATGCCAAACACCTCCATCATGCCATCCGAGATGGAGTTTACAATACGCTCCTCGCCATTGGAATTGCTGAGCTCGCATAGTTTGCAGCCAGCGCCCCATGAGTCAATGTTTAGAAACACCAGCGCTTGGAGGTCAGGCAGTTCGACTAGTTTATTATCTAGATGGAGTTCGAGTTTCTTGTCAATGCGTTCGCAGTCCGGCTGCATCACCTGCTGTGTGCCAAATGTAAAATACAGCAACTGTAAGGAAGCAAACGGAAAGACATTAATGGAAAAATTTTTTTTCTAATTTTGTGTTATTTTTCACCTTGTTAAATATTCGACTGCTGAGCAGATAGAATCGAGATTCACGCGTTTTGTGAAAATTGTAAGTAATATACGCATCCACACCGACGCTAAAATAGTTGTAGACGTGTATGGTCTTTGTAGGATGTCGTTGTATGGGAAGGCGGGAGTGCAGCCTCTCAATTTGTAGATCATATCGGTCAAGATTCACGGATCTTGCGTGCCTAATGCTACGCAGTATCTGCAGTGGATCGAGGACAGATGGAGGCTCAGCTCCCCAGCCCAGCACGCGTGACAAATCGTTTCCAGTGCCCAGTGGCATAATTGCCACTGAGGGCTGAGGCTTTATATTGAGTGTATAGATGGTGTTGAGCACCCAGCCAATCGTGCCATCTCCGCCCGCTACCAATATGCGACAAGGGCGTGGGCATGTTTTGGCCGCCCACTGCAGCGCGTCCTGCGGACCACGCGTGCCAAGTTCCATGACTTGCATTGGATGCAAATAACCACGCAGCAGCGACAACACATTTGAGCCCGTACTGCTACCAGATTTTGTGTTGGCAATCACAATTAACGGCTCCCAGTTCTCAATGTCGGGCGGCTTGATGCCTGCGAGGTGTAAGCGCACAGATTCTCGAGTTCTGGCTGCAACAATGCTGTAAGGCGGATATATCATGTCCCGAAATTCGCCAAAGTCACACTCCGCCTTGGCATCAACGTTTTTGTAACAAGTATCGTGGTAGCAGCGTTGACACCAGGCACATCTCCAACCAAAGAGACCCGGACCAGAGCTGCTACTGTGATGATCCAACTCTGCCTCCTGGCCACACTCTGCACAACTGAAGTTCATTGGCAAATTGCCGCGCACCCACAAATGGCGCACTGTATCAGCGTTTCGTAACCATTTGTCTTTACAGCGATATCGACCGTCTGCCTGCCGCTGACAAGTCGGCTCCGAGTGAGTGCAAAGGCCGCAACAGTCGCAGAAAAGACCAGCAGATGGTGTTAACAATATCTCACACACATTGCAAAAGCAGGCCTGTTAAGAGTAATGAGAGAAGTAGTCATGACTGGGATAACTGATTATTCTCTTTAGAGAAGCTGCGCACCTGTTCAATTATTTTTATTGATTTCCAGCTGTGACGCGTTTTGCCCGATATGCAAATGACAACATCTTCGACAAGAATGCTGCGGCAGAATATGAAGAGCACGCTTAGCGCTACAAGGGAACCAATGAGCGCCTCTACACTCAACTCAATGCTGGCGATATCCATATCTGTATATGCACTGTGTACCTTAATTACAGCAAGTATTCAAAGGTTTTTACATTTTTCATGTTTTTGTTTTACTCTTAATAGTTTCCCAGCTAATTAGCGCCAGTGCTGCAAAATACATGAGCGCAGCTGACCAAACTATATTCGAGATGGTCCAAGTCTGGGTCCGATTCCCGATTGTTCTCAGGTGGCTTAAACCTTTTGAGCGCAGTAATTCATTATATCGCCCATTTGGGTTGTTTTATCTTTTCTTTTTGCTTAAATAACAAATTGGTTAAAGTATTTAAAAAAAAAGATTATTTTTTAAGAAATGAAGTACACAATACATATTAAAATTGCCAATAGTTTTACAAAGGGATTAGTAAATATATATAAGCTATAAATATAAATGCACAGTACATCTTGCATTCTATTTATGACTGTTTACATTTTGTTGACGATTCCCGAAATAGATACAGAATTCATTTCGATATATATTGTACCTTCTTTTATCGCAGAGTGGCTGTCTGCTTTTTAGTGTTGCGAAATACCGTTGGAGTCGCCGCACGTGGAAGCACACATTTTTTAAAAACATTTTTTCTCGTAGCGAAACGTGCGTGGTAAAGACTGAAAAATGGGACGCAAAGCGGAATATAGTGAAAAACAAAAGAAGGGACCGGGTCGCAAGGCACGTAAACAGGGGCCACCCAAGTTTCCCAAGAAATCCTTCGGTATTGTTAGAATGCTTATGCCGTCGACCAACTATTAAAATGTTTATTTGCAGCACCGCTCGACGATGAGGACAAGAGATTAACACACCGTCAAAAACAACGCGTGGCCAAGCGGGAACAGAAGAAGGTGGTGCAGAAATCAAAACTGAAAGAAAAGCGGTCGCAAGTGCCCCGCAGGCAAAAAGAGTATAACAGCGACAGCGAGCCTGAAGAGAAGCAACAAGCGGAATCATCAGATGAGGAAGTGCCACAGCTTGTGCCAGTCAAAAAACAAAAATCTAATGGTATCACTGATGATAATAACGAATGGCTAAAGATCAAATCAGTAAAGCAACAAAAAACGACGAAAAAACAGACTAAGAAAAATCTGGATGAGGACCAAGAGTCTGAAAATGAGTTCGAAGCAAGTTCAGATGGCGAAGCAGAAGAGGACGAGAATGAAGAGTCAGGTGAAGAAGATGAGTCTATGGATGACGATGATGATAATGAAGCTCAAGTTGGTAAATTGGACGATCTCTTCGATGATGACGAGGACGAAGCCGAAGAAGAACAAGAAACTGGCAGTGAAAATGATGATGATGATGACGATGACGATGATGATGATGAGGAATCCGAAAATGATGATGACGATAAGTTGCCCATCGAGCGCGCCAATAAAAAACTAAAGAAACGCCAGGAAAAGGATGCCATACTGTCTCATGAGGAGATGCAAATGTCTGTTGATCACGCTGAAGTGTTCCATTTGCCTGAACCCGGTGAAGATGCCGAAAAGGAGTTATCGTTGCAGGATGTGCAGCAGCGCATTAAGGATATCACACACGTGCTGTCGGACTTTGGCAAGTATCGGCAGGACGGACGCTCACGAAGCGAGTATGTGGATCAGCTGCGTCAGGATCTGTGCTTGTACTACAGCTATAACGAGTTTCTTATGTCCAAATTGATGGATATATTTAAATTAAGCGATCTGATGGAGTATCTGGAGGCGTCAGAAGTAAGCTATCAAAAGTTATATGTTTATAACTTTGTGAGAAAGATTATCATAACAACCATTAATTCTCCTTTTTTTTAGGTAGCGCGGCCACTGACCATACGCACGAATTCGCTGAAGACACGTCGTCGTGACCTAGCTGGCGCATTAATTAACCGTGGCGTTAACCTAGACCCACTGGGCAAGTGGACAAACGTAGGCCTTGTAATTTTCAACTCGACGGTGCCACTGGGCGCCACGCCCGAGTATCTGGCTGGGCATTATATGATTCAGGGCGCCTCATCGATGCTGCCAGTCATTGCACTGGCTCCGCAAGAGAATGAACGGATACTGGACATGTGCTCCGCACCAGGCGGCAAGGGATCGCATATAGCTGCCGTTATGAAGAACACGGGCGTGCTGTTTGCCAACGATGCTAATCGAGACCGTATTAAGGCCGTTGTGGCCAACTTTCATCGTTTGGGTATTGTGAACGCGGTTGTCAGCTGTGAGGATGCAACCAAGTTCCGCAATATAATGACCGGCTTTGATAGAGTTCTGCTCGATGCGCCCTGCACGGGCACTGGCGTTGTCTCCAAGGATCCGAGTGTCAAGACGACTAAATCAGAAATCGATGTGCAGCGCTGTTATAATTTGCAACGCAAACTTTTGCTCACTGCCATTGATTGCGTGGATGCGAAGTCCTCCAGTGGCGGTTATATTGTGTACTCCACTTGCTCCGTACTGCCCGAAGAGAACGAGTGGGTCATTGATTACGCTCTCAAGAAGCGCAATGTTAAGTTGGTGCCACTGGGCATTGATTTTGGTGAGCCTGGTTTTACCAAGTTCCGTCAGCATCGTTACCATCCCAGCTTAAATTTGAGCAAGCGATTTTATCCCCATACAAACAATATGGATGGCTTCTTTGTAGCCAAGCTGAAAAAGTTCTCCAACACCATACCCATAACAAAGGAGCAACAGGAAGCGGACGAGAAGCAGCTGGATGAAGCAATTGCAGCAGATCAGCCTGAGTCCAATACAGCTGCTGACAACGAGGAGGAGCCGATAGCAACTGATGCACCACGCAAAACGCTTGGCAAACGTGCTGGAAAGCCCAGCCTAACCGATGTAGAACAAGATCTGAAAAAGAAGAAGCTTGAACAGAGCAAAACAAAATATGTGGCTAAGGTGTTTGAGAAGCCAATTAAAGTGCCAAACAAGGCCAAGAAAGAGCAGACATCACCTGTTGCCCAGGAAGCACCAGCCAATGGCAATAAAAAAGAGAAAATCCATAAAAATGATCAGCCAACCGAGCAACCCAAAAAGAACGGACACAGTGCAAGCAGCAATGCGAAACCGCAGCCCAAACCGGCAAAAAAACTGTCCCAATCGAAACGAGTGGATCTGGATGAGGTGCCATTGCTCGAGGGGAAGCCTATTAAAAAGAAAAACAATCTTAAACATAAGTCGAAGCAAGTGGGACAGTTGAAGAAATCGAAGGCGCCAATGGATAGAAAGCAAAAGTTAAGAAAATAACCATAAATCCATTAGTTTATAAAGATTTATACAAATATATTGTTGGATTTGTTTTTAAGCTCAAATTGAAAAAGCTATTCATAGAGAAACAAATTACAAATATTTTTTGTTTTTTACAATAAGAACTAAAACTTTGGATTATAAATGTATTTATAGCCAACATTGCATAATGATTATGTATTTTATTGAAATGTAAATAAAATACTTAAAATTACAGATAAAAAAGGTGCGAATGTTGCAGTCGGATGTAACCGACAGCACAATACTCGTTCACAATTGAATAACAGCTAAAGAAAAACAGTCGAAATTTATCTTGATCTTTTTTTTGGATTATTTGATTATTTCTCAACTGCGAGAAATTAAGGGAGTTCCTCAGAAAACTGTTTGCCAAATTCGACAAAAATGTCAAGGGGTAACATCACGATTTTTGTCAAAATCTCGAAAATTTAAAAATTCAAAATTTTTAATGGATATCGATTTAATAGACTTTGAAGAGTATAACGATATATATTTTTCTCAAATCGTAATACAATTGGCCAAAATTCAGGATTTAAAGCTTACAAGAACTAAAATTTGCATATCTCGGGTAAATAATGACTCACACGGATAAGGACCATCAAATGACATTAAAAAATTCTGATTCCAAATTTTGACCAAATTTGGCAAAAATGACAAGGGGTAACATCACGATTTTTGTCAAAATCTCGACAACGAATTTTCAAACCAAATTGGTTCCTAGATGACCTCCATATCTCTGGTAATTATACCAAAGGTATAGTCCTGGTGAACCTAAAGAGCAAAAATACGCTCAAGAAATATGTATGTAGGTATTTTCAAACTAAAATGGTTCCTAGACGACCTCCATATCTCTGGTAATCATACCAAAGGTATAGTCCTGGTGAACCTAAAGAGCTGCATCCTTGCAACATGCGCAAGGATACGCTCAAGAAATATGTATGCTTCTTTTTCAGCTGCCCCATCCCTTTCACACCTTTCCTCCAGAAACTGCTGCTGCTGTAGCGTTGAATTTAGCATTGAGGGTTGAGTCTGTATTGTCTGAATTTTCACTAGAAATCTTGCACATCGGTGGCCCAAAAATGTTACCTTAGAAGTATGCAATGAAATTTTGCACATTTTTAAATTTTAAATTTTTTTGTCCACCTTCTGACGATTCTGTTCGCTTGGTGCTTCAGCTCGATTTTGCATTAAGAATCTTGCACATCGGCGGCCCAAAAATGTTACCTTAGAAGTATGCAATGAAATTTTGCACATTTTTTAATTTTTAAATTTTTCTGTTCACCTTCTGACGATTCTGTTCGCTTGGTGTTTCAGCTCGATTTTGCATTAAGAATCTTGCACATCAGCGGCCCAAAAATGACCTTAGAAGTATGCAATGAAATTTTGCGCATTTTTTATTTTTTCTGTCCACCTTCTAACGATTCTGTTGGCCTGGTGTTTCAGCTCGATTTTTAAGAGATTTTGCCGACCGACTACATAAAAATTGCCCAGATAGATTGTCCTAACCGCAATAAAAGAGAATTTGTGTATTTTTTTTAAATGTATTTATTGCATTTCTCTTTACATTATGTTAATGTTCTTATATTTATTTTGTATGTGTATTACACCAAATTTTTATTATTTCATATTATTTTCATTTCAAACAAGCTTATTGCAATACTTAAATATATTGTTCTTATAAATATTATATTTTAAATTTTTTTCGTTGGCACTTCAATGTTGTTGCTCGCACGGTGCGTTGACAGACTCTTCACCAATCTGAAAATATACAAAATAAAACATGTAATGGTAAATTTTTACATAAAAAAAGCTTACATATGTATTTATTTGTATATAAAGGAGGTGACCAGCTATCTATCCACCAAATGTGGCAACTCTAGCATAAAAAATGTAGGAGACACAGGCATTTACGGCGGGGCGGGGGCATTTGGGGCGTTATAAGTCGCGTTTCAATTCTCTAGCATCAATAGCCGCGAAAATAATTGCGTTCATACGAACAGACGGACAGCAAGACGGGCATTGCACAAAACCAATATACTCATTTCAGTTCGCAAACGAGTATACAAATAAAAATATATATATACTTAAAATCCCAAATTCAGCTCTGATTGTTGCAGCACAATCATTAAACGCGAAAAAGCTGAAACAAAATTAAAGCTCGTTGATAAGTGTCCGGCCTTGGATGGATTGAATCTTAAATCTTCTGTCCAGTATGAGAAGTGAGCCACAAATGGAAAGTTTTATTTTCGGTTTGCTGTGCTTTGGGCCTCTTTTGGCGCAATCACAATTGGATATTAATGTGGCCACAGTGCAAAAGATGCACTCAACCATGGATCGACGTGTGTCACCCTGCGTCAATTTCTGGGCATACGCCTGTGGCAGTTGGTCATCCAGCTACATGGACAACTTTGAGGTCGCCCAGGAAAGCTATGCCAATGCAATGACCTCGGTGCTCCAAGATTATCGTCTGATGAGTGAACGGGTGAAGGCACCATGCTTGTTAAAGCAAATGCGGGATTATTTTACCGCCTGTGCGGCGAGTCGAGATGCGGAGGTTCAGCTGCCAGAGAAGCTATTCTCTGGCCAATTCGAATGGACACGAACAACGGCCAGGCTGCGCAAGTACGGTCTGAATAGCGTATTCTTCGATGAGGCGGCAGATGTGGCATTCAACGATTCTCTGCGCTATGTTGTCCAGCTGAAAATGCCCGAAGTTGGAAGGAATCATTTTGTGAGTAAATGATTTGTTATGCTTAATAAGATAAATTAAAAATTGTTTAAAAAATTTTTTGAAAAATTATTAATTATTTTTAAAATCAAGTATCAAAGTTTGTCTGCTCAATATTTAAAGGAGGTCGTCAGAAAACTGACTGCTCTAAAAAAATTGAATTAATCAGCTTTTAGATATATGCAATCCAAGGAAATCCATATCTCAAATAAATATGATTTTAATTTAATTATTTTATGGAATAATTACATTTATTTAATATATCTGTTGCGGGTATACACGAATATATATTCCGATTTTCAAGGCTCAAGTTATGCGGACAGACAAAAAATATTATATAATTTTTGATTGCATCATAATTATGATTAATTTTAGGCAATGCCGCCTGATGTTCGCCAATTAGATATGCAACTGCGTGAATTGTTCCAAAAATATGGTAATGCAGAGCCTCTATTCGAATCCTGGACGCTGGGACAGCTGAAGCAGGAAATACCCCAAATCGACTGGCAAATTTACTTCGAAGAACTGCTGGAAATGGAGCCAAGCGATGTCGAGCTCCGTCTGGAGGTCAGCGATGTGGACTATTTACGCGAACTGGGCGGATTGCTGCAGAGGAGCAATCCGATCAGGCTGGAGCGATATCTACGCGTGCGGCTAGCCAATTTCGCGCGGGAATCCTATACGAATTCAGAGCACGTTTCCAGGGAACACGCTTGCATACATCAAATGCGAGCGCTTCTGCCACTAGCCATGAATTATATCTACGACCGGTATGTGTACGGGACGCGGGCACAGGACACGCGCCAGCTGCAGGACATCTTTGCCAGATTATGTGGCGTATTCGGCAAATACCTGGAGTGGAATCGATTGGAGCTTACCGTAGAACAGCTAAATTATGTGCACGCCAAGCTGGCGAATATGCAACTGAAGCTGGGCAACTTGCCAGACCCAGGAACACCTGATCACTTCTATGACAGTCATTATGCCAGTGCCCGATTTTCGCCTACCGATTATCAGCATAATCTGTGGGAGGCGCTGCGTTTGCGAACGCGTCTTCAGCATGCGCCGTTGCTGCAACTGGGAGCCACGTTGCAGCTGAATCGCTACTATGTGAACGATGATGTGTTCAAGGCTCGCGATGCGCCTTACTTTGAGCATGAGCGCAACACGCTGACGGTGCCGCTAATCTTTATGCAGTGGCCGTTCTACGATCATCGACAACATGCGATTTTTCGATACAGTCTGATGGGTTTCATTCTAGCACACGAGCTGAGCCATGCCTTCGAGCACGAGGGCATACTCTTCGATGCCGCCGGCAATGAGTCGCCAATTGGACTGCGCATACGTCAACAGCCCAGATTCCAGAGGGCCCTGCAATGCGTGCAGCAGACACCAACAGCAACAGCATCGCTGAAGGAGCGTCTGGCGGATGTGAATGGTCTGCAGCTGGCGTATGATGCATTTTTCGGAATGGTTCAAGACTCAACACGGTTCGTGCATCCGCTGAATGCGATTGACAGCGAGCTGTTCCACTTGAACTTTGCACAGTTCTTTTGTGGCCGTTTACCAACGGCCATTGGCCACGATATGGACGATGTGCGAGTCAATGAGGCTGAGAAGAATTTGCATCAATTTGCCATTGATTTCAAGTGTCGGCAACGGTTCCATTCCATCGGCTGTGAAATGTGGCGTCCAGCCGGAAATTAAATGACGTTGTTATACCCTGTATTTATAAAACTAAACTAGATGATTTTTTTTCTCACTTTTTCCAATTATCAATTTTGTTTGTTTCTGAATTAATTATATCTCAGAGTGCTCTTGGAAAATATCTGATAGATTCCAGACATTGTTATACCCTACACTATTTTTTGCACACTTTTTATTTAATCAATCAATTTCTGAAATATTTACAAATTTAATTAAAAAATTTTGTAACTATACTTAAAAAATGCGTTTTATTTATAAAAAAAAATATGCCTATAGACACGATTTTAGCACAGTTGCCTTTATGTTTTCGCAGTAATAAGTAATCGACAAAAAGTATTTAACGGCCCATTCAATTTAATTGTCAATTGCAGTTATCGGATATAGTCAACGACATCGTCACATTCAGCGCCAATTGAATGCAAATGCAAATGGATAAACAAACCAGTCAGAATGAATGAATAAATTGAAATCGAAAGCGACCGGGTGACCGAGATACTCTGCTTCAATGCGATAATACATTATTTTTATTTTGCATCCAAGTTAACAACCTTTATCATAAAACTTAGCTGCGCCATCTATGAAAACATTTTGCAACTATTCAGCGGCAACGCTTATCAGTTTTATTTTTTTGTGCTGCGCATGATCGTTATTTGTTTTGATCGTGGCCTAAGCCTTTCACAAATCATCATCATAACATTAATTGTGAAATAAGAAATTAGTTTCACAATTAAAGGCAATGTTTTATAGACGCGAAATGAACATAAATTAAATTTTAATTAAAACAATCGAAATATGTTCGGTGCTTTGCTAAAGTCTATGCAAAGTACTTGCAAAGTATTCTGTAATAAGACACAAAACCAATATACTCGTGTGTCACATTGAAGAGAGTATAGAAATGCCGGTCTCAGCTAAGCGAAAGCTCTCTAACTCTCGGCAGCACTTGGACACTGACTGAGAGACACCTAATCAGGTTGTCATAGCCACAAGTTGTTGCCAGTGCTGTTCAACGTGTCGTATCCTGTGTTGTTTGTGGGCGTCGTCGTGTGTGTGTGGGTGTGTGTGTGTGGGTGGGTTTTTCTCCCACACCGAAAGCAAGACGCTGCTCGGCGAAAGCTCTCGTCCGCAGTTCGTCGCTGTCATTTGCCGTTGTTAGACGTGAGTTTCGTACGACCTCGGATTGTTTTCATTATCTTAATAATGAATTTAGTCGTTGTTGTCGCAGCCTCCGTAACCTTTATGAATTAATAGATTTGAAACGCGATTTACGTTACCTCCAAAACGAAAAACGTAACCCTTAATCAATCTCACAGAGCTTTTTATTATTGCTTTTGTGCTACTTCTGGATTTTTTTTGGAAATTAGAGCACATAAATATTTGACATATTTCTACTTATGTTATCTGCAATAAAAAGAACTGTTTGCATGCGATCAAAAGTTCAGTGTTCAGTGAGTTTTGAGTGATTGTGTGAGTTAAGCAATAAAAATTTATTAAAGGCGATAAACATTTAAACAGTGAAATTCGGAGATGCGAGCCAGTGACTAGTTGAGTGAGACACTAATTTAAACATTTGTTCCACCCATGACACGTTCCTGACTTTTGACTTTTGCGACTGGTTCTACACTTGAATAAAACAGAACGAAAAAAAAATAATAATAAATAAATGAACTGAGTATGCTGAATACAGTTTGCATTCACACAACGGGCAAATAAACAAGCCATAAAAATGATATTTTCTTAACCGAGTAAGTTCGAGATCCAAAGCAGCTCGCCCATTGGCACACAATGAGACTTTTAAATTGAAGAATTAACGTCTGATTATACTCATCAGATCAACAATTTAAAGGCACAAAAGAGCAACAAATTGCTGATTTACTGTATTTATTCATTTTCTTTTTTTTTTATATACAGTTCGCTCGTTTTCCATTTCTTTGAAAGTCAAATCCAAATTAATAATGCCTAATTTAATATGCTTTGGCACAAAGTAATACATAAGCATATATTAATAAATATATAAGGCATTCCTACGCGTTTGTCAGCAGTGAATCTTTATTATTTTTACTTTTTTTTGTTATTCTTATTGACCAAAGATAAACAATGTAACATTTCCACTGCGTTCATTCGCCTCCAGAGCTGAAAATAAACATTATATAAAAAGCAAGAAAGAGTAAAAACAAGTACAGAAAATGAAATTAAAAATGCAAGTTAGATAAAATTAAAAATAAATTGATAATCGCGAGTATTGTCGAATTTTAGTTGCCCTATAAGCACTCACTATATAAGTAAAATTTAAATATTTTCAATATTTTATCTTGACACTTTTTAGGCAACTTTATCGATTTTATAGCTATAGCCAACCAGATGTGAGGGTATAAAAAAAAAACAAAACAAATGTAGCGCCAACTTATTGTCTATAGCTCTAGAATTTGAATTGTTAGGTAAATAAAAATTTTTAATTATACTTAAGTGGTGGGGGAAAACAGTTCACAAAGATTGCCAAATGGATTTTTGAATGCGAGTGCAAAATAGTTCAAGACTTTTGTTAACTCGAATCCACTTTGTTTTGAAGAGCAATCAGCACACTCGCTTCAAATGCAGTTCTCCCATGCCACGCCCCAATTAGCCTAATTGCTTTCGATAGTGCTCCAGTGAAATATGAGATGCGTTTCAAAGTATTTAAACAGCGCCGACTTCAGCTTATAAATTTGTGTTCAAGAATTTACATATTGTTTTTCGGATCTCAAATTTGATGAGAGCTTTTGCAGCTTCCTTTGAAATTTATATAATAATTGCAAATTTTTGCTTTTCGCTCCGAACTGAAAGAATTTAATTTCTAACTTGTTTGAAGTTCAAGTTAAGGATTTGTTTTTCCGTCACATATTAAATGAAGTCGCAAGCTGCTGTTGTGGGAAATTGCACATACGCCCGGTGGACCACGCCGAACCAATTGTTGAGTCGCAACAATATTTTTTGCTCTTGGTTTGTAAGCTTGTGGCCATAAAAATCACCCCATGCACATGAATACTAAACGTTTTTGTGTGTGTGTTTGTGTGTTTTGTTTTGTTTTGGCTTTGGTTTGTTTGTCTTTTGTATGTCGACTTAAGCAAGGCAATTGGCAATGTGGATTGCATTGTGACCGGAAAACAGGCGTTCGCACAATCGAACAGTTGGACGGCTGGACAGTCGCCTGTCCGACAGACAGACAAACAAGCTATTTGTTTGCTTTCCGGCATCCGCAAATATCGATCATAGCGCCTGACTGCATCTGGTTTCGATTTGCGCCCATCCAGCTCCAATTTCAATTGGGTTTTGGTCTCGCTTTATTCAACCGCAAATTGTGTGTGTGGCCTTTGCGCTCTTAACGTGGCTTTTATCACGTTGAGGCTGGCATATGCCCAATAAGCAGCTCATAGGCCGATAATGGCCACAAAAAGACATATAATTGATAGGGTCTCGTGATAGCACAAATAAAATTCGCGTTTTCTTTATCATAATACCCTAATACTATATATATATATATGTCTGTATCTGTTCCACATGTGTGCAATGCCAATAAAAATGATGGCTATTATTTTCATTTATTTTGACACTTCATAAATCATTTACAGATCGCCTCCAGCAGCCCGGTAAATATATAAATATAACGCTTACGAGTCGTTTCGGCCATCAGGAGAACATTAGCAATATTTACACAAAACGCAGCTGTTTATTTGCATTCGGCTTCAACTGTTAATTGTGCGCATTAGCGGCCAAATTAGCCGCTTTAATGGAATGGCAACCACAGCGCCGCCAACCAACAAAATAAAAAACATAATCTAACGCACCCGTCCAAATATTGCGCTTGTTTGCCCTACGGAATCATAAATAAATCGCAGCTCGCCAAATATTTAAGCACGGCATGCGCCACTTACTGGCATTTGGAACGATTGGTACGCCGGACCGAACCGAACCGAATGCGGCACAATTGGTTATCCGGAAATGCACGAATACCGAACTAAATAATTCGTTTGCTATTTTTGGCCTTAGTTCTTCAACCAAGATCAAAGTCAATGGGCAATTGCAACTGATGCATGACTTAATTTATAATATTATATTTGCGTAGTTTTTGGGATCATTCAGTTCGCAATGATAAGTCAAACAATTAAGAATTATCTGAACGAGTGTTCCCGACTACAAGTTTCCGTGTAGAAAAGGTTAGAAAAACTTATAGATTAATAGTTTTTATGTAGAAGAACAAAAAATTTCCTATAAAAACCGAATCAGTCTTTCCAAAGCAGTTTAAAATTTTGATAAAATAACCCCAATTTTAACCAAATTCCATATTTGAATGCAGAATTGAAATTATGAAGAAAAACAGATTTCTTAAAAAAATTGCCTTTCGAAAGAAAAATTTCCGATACAAACATAACATATAAGAACCAAAAATTGTATATACAATTTTTAATGCACAATTAATTTAATAGCCCAAACATGGAGAAAGCCCGATTTACTGTCCAAATCGGTTTAGTTTTTGCTAAAGATATGGTAGTTGAAAACTTCAAACCATGTCCACACAAAAATATTTGATTAAAATGTAACATAGATGTGCACCCGGAATAATGTATTCATGTGTATCTTCTGTTTGACAGTAAGAAACTGTTTGTGCGCGCGCTTTCCTGTTATTTATTCATTAACAAATAACTTGACTTGTCTTTGTGTTAATCACCGTAGCTAGCGGAAATTTCGTATTTGTTTTACTCAGCTGCCGTTGTTTTGGCAACAGCTTCCACTCAGGTTGTCAACGAAAGTGTTCTGAATTAATTTCCACACCCCCCATAAAGTATATTGCATATCAAAACTACCTAGCTGCAAAAAGGTGCGAATATTACCTAGCTGCGCTTAAACAGTTATTTAATTCGTTTAAGAATAATTTAATATTAAATATTATTTTTACATGAATTAATAAAAAGCAAAAAAAGGTGATTAATGACTCACAATTAATTTCTATACTCCCATCGGAACTTGTAAGGCCGGTCAGGTATTATATGGGCTGTAGTTTTCATGATATATATGTATATATGTACATATTTATATATGTATATATGTGCTAAAAGGTATACAATTAGACATATCCAATTTGTAATCGGAGTGTATGGCAGGCATAGTAACCCCGCCCCAGGTGTAGAGGCCATAAAGATTATTGTTTATTTGTCTGCATATTATCTGCATATACAGACAACGCCACGTGATTTAAGCATGTATTATTTGTACAGATTTTTATAATTTCCATATATACATATGCATATATATATATTCAAATCAAATAGCACAACTCAGCGGCATATCTATCTAGAGATGTTTTTCCTTTACTTATACTACGTGTACATAAATGTATATATATACAGTACTATCTCGATAGCCCGAACAATTAAACCCCAGATTGTGTCCGTGAAATCAACGAAAAATATAGAAATTTCCTCTTTAGTTTATTAAGTATTTAACTTTATCACGTTTAATCACATTTCTGTCAAGATTTGTCATACAACTATAGTTCAAACAACCATAACTTTGTCAAAACTGAACCGATTTTCACGTTTGATGGCATTTTAGTCATGGTTTGTCCCTAAGATTGATTCTACATTCAAAATTTATTCATGTTTGAAAATAATTTTTTTTTTGATTTTTTGGTCAAAAAAGCGTGTACTCCCCCCTTATTCATTTTCGAAAAAATTTTTTTTTCAAAATTTAGATTTGCGAATTTCTGTTTTTAATCGATTGGAATTATCATAATTAGCATAAAAAACAACATTTAAGGTGATTTTGAGGTGATCAAATTTTTTGTCAAAAATCATGTCAAAATCGAAAAAAAATTTGACATGCACAGCTCTCAAATTCGTAGCTCCCATAATTCAATCTCCCATAACTTTGTCAAAACTGAACCGATTTTCATGTTTGATGGCATTTTGGTCATGGTTTGTCCTACAGATTGATTCTACATTCAAAATTGTTTAATTTTCGAAAATAATTTTTTTTTGATTTTTTTGGTCAAAAAAGCGTGTACCCCCCCCTTATTCATTTTCGAAAAAATTTTTTTTCAAAATTTAGAATTGCGAATTTCTGTTTTTAATCGATTGGAATTATCATAATAAGCTTAAAAAACAACATTTATGGTGATTTTGAGGTGGTAAAATTTTTTGTCAAAAATCATGTCAAAATCGACAAAAATTTTGACATGTAAAGCTCTCCGATCCATAGCTCCCATAATTCAATCTCCCATAACTTTGTCAAAACTGAACCGATTTTCATGTTTGATGGCATTTTGGTCATGGTTTGTCCTTTAGATTGATTCTACATTCAAAATTTATTCATGTTTGAAAATAATTTTTTTTTTGATTTTTTGGTCAAAAAAGCGTGTACTCCCCCCTTATTCATTTTCGAAAAAATTTTTTTTTCAAAATTTAGATTTGCGAATTTCTGTTTTTAATCGATTGGAATTATCATAATTAGCATAAAAAACAACATTTAAGGTGATTTTGAGGTGATCAAATTTTTTGTCAAAAATCATGTCAAAATCGAAAAAAAATTTGACATGCACAGCTCTCAAATTCGTAGCTCCCATAATTCAATCTCCCATAACTTTGTCAAAACTGAACCGATTTTCATGTTTGATGGCATTTTGGTCATGGTTTGTCCTACAGATTGATTCTACATTCAAAATTGTTTAATTTTCGAAAATAATTTTTTTTTGATTTTTTTGGTCAAAAAAGCGTGTACCCCCCCCTTATTCATTTTCGAAAAAATTTTTTTTTCAAAATTTAGAATTGCGAATTTCTGTTTTTAATCGATTGGAATTATCATAATAAGCTTAAAAAACAACATTTATGGTGATTTTGAGGTGGTAAAATTTTTTGTCAAAAATCATGTCAAAATCGACAAAAATTTTGACATGTAAAGCTCTCCGATCCATAGCTCCCATAATTCAATCTCCCATAACTTTGTCAAAACTGAACCGATTTTCATGTTTGATGGCATTTTGGTCATGGTTTGTCCTTTAGATTGATTCTACATTCAAAATTTATTCATGTTTGAAAATATTTTTTTTTTGATTTTTTGGTCAAAAAAGCGTGTACCCCCCCCTTATGCATTTTCGAAAAAATTTTTTTTTCAAAATTTAGAATTGCGAATTTTTGTTTTTAATCGATTGGAATTATCATAATAAGCATAAAAAACAACATTTTTGGTGATTTTGAGGTGGTCAAATTTTTTGTCAAAAATCATGTCAAAATCGACAAAAATTTTGACATGTAAAGCTCTCGGATCCATAGCTCCCATAATTCAATCTCCCATAACTTTGTCAAAACTGAACCGATTTTCATGTTTGATGGCATTTTGGTCATGGTTTGTCCTTTAGATTGATTCTACATTCAAAATTTATTCATGTTTGAAAATATTTTTTTTTTGATTTTTTGTTCAAAAAAGCGTGTACCCCCCCTTATGCATTTTCGAAAAATTTTTTTTTCAAAATTTAGAATTGCGAATTTTTGTTTTTAATCGATTGGAATTATCATAATAAGCATAAAAAACAAAATTTTTGGTGATTTTGAGGTGGTCAAATTTTTTGTCAAAAATCATGTCAAAATCGACAAAAATTTTGACATTTAAAGCTCTCGGATCCATAGCTCCCATAATTCAATCACCCATAACTTTGTCAAAACTGAACCGATTTTCACGTTTGATGGCATTTTGGTCATGGTTTGTCCTTTAGATTGATTCTACATTCAAAATTAGTATACAATAGAAAATAATGCAAGTGTCCAAAATACCGAGGCTCCACTGTAGTACGTACATGTGTTCCCAGATATAGATATGTATATGCCGACTGGGGGCCTTGCGGGTGCGGGCTAAGTTTTTTTTCGGTTTTTTGAGGCTTGCATAGTGCGTGAATAAGTCGGTTACTTGATGTTATCAGATAAGCAGATATCACCGAGTAGTTCTTCTTTCACATTTTCAGCTCGTCAACATATTTGCGCAACTTGTGTCTGAAGTGAGCCGTTAAATTGCGCAGCGCAGCAGAGCAGCAGGCATGCGAAAGCGTGTCGCGGGTTCAACGCTGTCCACACTCGCGAATACACACACCGATGACGTCCTGCTGACATGTTCACCGTCGGCGACCAGCGATATAGCGAGAGTCGTAAAAAGTGCGTGGTATAAATTGTTGCACTCTCAACGGGCGACAACAACAACAAATGTAAAACAGTGCAACAGTCCCGGCTGATTACAGGCTAAAACAAAAAAAAGAACAAAATACACGAAACATTAATTACACAGTAGCAACGCACATCGTAAGCAACTAAATATCGCAGCTAACGGTATGGCCGAGGACGAGCTGCAAGCGCTCGTGGAGCGCCTGGATGGCGCCTCGGCAGAGAACATCGCGAATGCAATTGCAAACTTCTCGCTGGACATGCTAGAACGCGCCAGCACACTAATTGGCACCCAACAGCCGCACAGCGGTGCTCTGCTCATCAATCGCACCCTGGCCGAGCAATGCAAGCAACTGGCCGAGATGGAGGATACCCAATACTCAAACCAGCATTCGATGCACACACCGACAGACCAACACAGCAGCAGTAGCAGGACAGCAGTGGACAGACCGGTGAGTGTAAGTTGAGAGTAAACTAAGGATTTTGTAATTTAAAGCGTTGAATTAACTGGTTTGTTACTTATAAACAGTGTATTAGATTTGTGGATTTGTGAAATGTTCGGCAATGTGTCGCCATCTAGCGAATCGCAAATGATTTGCTACGCTCAAGACACAAACCTCGGTTTTATAAATTTTGGTAAAGTTATTAGATAAGACACTTGAAAAACTAAACGGTTTGTGTCAATGATGTGCACAATATAGTTACATTTTTTTAGCTTTGCATACTCGCATATTATTATTATTAATAATATTATTTTGAGTTATTTTTTGTAGTCAATACAAATCAAATACTACAACTATTTAAAATTTAAAATATGGGTTTTTTTTTCGTCGATTGCGCCCAACAAATTAAAGGTGTGACATCAACAAAAGCCCATCTGACGTGTTTGATAAGGCGAATTTAAGTTTAAATCAAAGCGTTGTATTTGACTGATTATGACCCATTGATGATGCAAAAGTTGTTTTTTTGATATATTTGCTGTTTTATAGCTTGATAAACAAATACCAAGTCATATACACAGATTATTTATGGCAAGCCATATCATAAAAAGTTCGCGTCGACAAGTTGTTTACATTTTTTGATAGTCGCATTTCTTTGAATGAACGTATCTAGAACTTTTAATTAAGAACTTGAAAAGTACATTTGGAAAAGAAACTTTTATCGAATTTCAGTTTAATGGCATTTTGTTTGTTTTATCTCTTATTTAAATTAAGTTTCATTTAATTTCAAAGACTAAAAATGTTATTTTTTTAGGCATTGCATTGTCCCATTTCCTTTGATTCGGTTCTCTGTTGGCCCCGTACCAGCGCCAATAGCTGGGCCGTTTTACCTTGTTTCGAGGAGTTCAAGGGAGTTCATTACGATACAACAGGTAAGAATGGGTATATAAGTCAAAGTAATCAATAAATCATCAAATTTGTATTCTCGTTAATAGAGAACGCAACTCGATTTTGTCATGCGAACGGTACGTGGAATCATTACTCCAATTATAGCAGCTGCCATCAGCAATCGGGCTCCGTGCCCGTTGTTCCCGATTTCTCAGCCAGCGTCGAACTGCCGTCGATTATTTATGCTTGCGGTTATTTTATAAGTTTTGCAACTTTGGTGGTGGCGCTTATAATATTTCTAAGCTTTAAGTGAGTGGCTTTCAACTGATATTTCGAATTCAATTAACTTATTTACGATGCAGAGATTTGCGCTGCCTGAGAAATACAATACATGCGAATCTATTCTTAACCTACATCACATCGGCGCTCCTATGGATATTGACATTGTTTTTACAAGTGGTTCGTAGTCCTTTTTGAAATATTCGAAACAAGCTTAATTTGGTTTTCGAAATACACCACAGATAACCACGGAATCTAGTCAGGCTGGCTGCATAACGCTGGTCATTATGTTTCAATACTTTTACCTGACCAATTTCTTTTGGATGTTCGTTGAGGGTAAGCTTTAAAATCAGATATCTTTTATATAACAGATTGTTATTTTCCTTATAATTTTCAGGTCTGTATCTGTACACGTTGGTGGTGCAAACATTCTCCGGCGAGAACATAAGCTTCGTAATCTATGCATTGATTGGCTGGGGCTGTCCGGCGATCTGTATTTTAGTCTGGTCCATTGCCAAGGCATTTGCCTCACATCTGGAGAACGAGCATTTCAATGGTGTAAGTGCATCATCATCAGTTTTGGCCTCTGCAATTGTTAATCCCTTTTTTGTGTGTGTAGCTGGAAATTGAATGCGCCTGGATGCGTGAATCTCACATTGATTGGATATTCAAGGGGCCAGCTTCATTGGCGATCCTAATTAATTTAGTATTTCTTATACGCATTATGTGGGTACGTTGAGATACAGATACTTTTCGTTCTTTTCATTTAATCAATGGTTCATCTGCAGGTACTCATCACCAAATTGCGTTCGGCTCATACGCTAGAAACCCGGCAGTATTATAAGGCATCCAAGGCTTTGCTAGTGTTAATACCCCTATTTGGTATTACGTATCTGCTGGTGTTAACCGGTCCCGAACAGGGCATCAGTCGTAATCTCTTTGAGGCAGTGCGCGCTTTTCTAATCAGTACGCAGGTAGAAAATATTAATCCGATTATATACTATATATACTATACTAAAACTGTGTCCATTATTAGGGATTTTTCGTGGCGCTTTTCTACTGCTTTCTAAACTCGGAGGTGCGCCAAACGCTGCGACACCGCTTTATTAGATGGCGGGAGAGTCGAAATATTCATCGCAACAACTCGCTTAAGAACCGCAGGTGCGTTTATTACTTGAATGTTCGTCTAGAATGGGTGTATCAGTTCATAAATACATTTAAGCATTTATATCTGGGCTTTTGATGTTACTGTTGTTGTTGTTATTGTTGTTGTTGTCTCATGTCATATATTTTACGCATTGTATTGCATTTTATTAATTTCCATTTCAGACATCGCACATCCAAAGACTACTCACAGCGGTCGCGTACTGAAAGTCTACGGTGCGTATACGCAATGCTCCTCTTCCTCTTATAGCATCCTTCGCCTTTTTCACATTTCGTTTCAACTAACTTTACTAAGTACTGCATGGAACAATACTATTTGCTATATATATATTTTTTTTAAAGTTATTTTCTTGTATTTGTTTTATTTATACGTACTTTATTTTTATCATTTTTGTAGACTGACTTCATCAAGTCCTGTGCCCGCCGGACATTTTGAATGATCAAAATGTAAACGCCATCGAGATTTCCTTTCCTGTGTATATATATATATTTGTGTATTAAGTATTATATTGTTTAGAATATAAAAGTATTACCTTTTGTAAATAATAACAAACAGATACAAATTTATTTAACTGCAAAGTCTCTCATTACCATCTCATTCTCTTGCAGTACCGAGGAGTGTGTTATCTGTTTGCGACCATCTCTCCATACACGTGTTGGTTCATTGAAACGCTACCACAGCATTGATCTAACCGATTTCGTTTAGACAAAAAACTTAGTATATCGTTTAACAAATATTTCTCTCAAAAATTATACAAACTAAATAGATTTGATATTCATATAGGAACCAAACTCTTTTATAATAAAAAAATTTGATCTTTTGTGATTTAAAAATAACTATTATTAAACTAGACAAAGATAGAACACAAAGAATAACAACTAAAAAAGACCAAATGTAAGTATAACGAAATTTTAGATTTATTGCTTAGACTCGACTTGAAGTTTATTTTTATTGAAAGTGACTTGAAGTTACAGCAAAATGTTTAAAACTAACGTATTTTTGATATTTAGTTGCAAAATCTCTTTTAAGTACAAAATAAATGTAAACATAATTTGTTTTGGGTCAACAAAGATTAGGATTATTCACAATGCAGCTTCATTAACAGACATAAAATTGTACACAATTAGCTGAATAAGCTGTTTCTTTTATGCCAAATAACGATTATGCGCTGTCAACTAGTTGCACTGCGTTCAGCTTTACTATAATTAATATTAAAATTAGCTATTAGTCTGCTAGTTTATGTCAATTTCGTGCCAATGCGTGCAAAATTTTTAATTACGATTAATTATGTGTGTATATTATACCTAGGTTTTTGATGTATTTGTTCATATTTCATTTGTTTTTCTTTGCTTCCTATTAATTTATTTTCCATAAGGTCACATTGTTTGTATCACTGATAATGTAATTTCAAATAATCCTAATATATATAAAAAAAAAACAAAACAGAACATTAAACAATTTGCTGTCACACAATATGCATTTGTATACAAAACAGTATCATGTTCATTCTTTTTTGCGAATAAAGCTTTTAAAATATCAAAAAGTTCGTGCTTATCTTGTCTATCAGATTAATTATCTAAACTAAGTATGCCTTATAAAGTATATACCTGTTGTGTGCATGAGTTTATGAAATCTACGAATTTCCTATATTAGCTAAAACTATCACTGTCACTCTTTTCAAATAATTTCTCAATTGCCAAAATGCTTTTTCATGTTTTTGTTGTTGTTGTGGTATTTACGTATATATGTGTGTGTGCGTATGTTTAGGAGAATTCAACATAAGAATTAACTATATAAAAAAATGAAATTCGTGATTACGCATGGCTGGTCTGCCAGAAACCACTTGGTCGCAAAATGTCTTTGAAAAAAGTCGCCTCGTCAGTTTGCTTCGTATTCATTTGCATTGGTTTAGTGGACGCTTAATATGTATTGTAGTAATAGTAATAAAAAATAACAATTACACTATTAACTAATTAACGCACAAAGTGGGGGAGGGCGGGATCTGCGCCTCTTGACTTATAGATAATATCAAATACATTCGCCGGGATTCTGTGCACAGTATTTCGGAAATAGCGCCTCAGCCTTGATACCCAACTCAACCAGGCGATTTCTAAAAATTGAGATTCGCCGAAACACATCTGGCGGCACAACGTCATAGTCATGTTCATCATTCGGATCTGACCACAGCCGCTCGGCCAGCGCAGCTGCACGCGGCCATAATCGATTATCCAATTGATTTTCGTCCACCTGTTCCGTCCACAAGCAGGCCTCACCGCCCAGTATCTGTTTAAGCAAAGATTTCTTAATGATTTTCTTGAAATTGGCTGACAAAGATATTCACCTGTTTTCGCCGCTTCTTATCCAGACGCATGCGCTCCCAAGGACGATGCTTATAAACATTTTGCCATGTGCGATACGGTGAACAGGCGGCATCGCCAGTTGCACGCCAGCTGCCAAAACCGCAATCCAAATACCAAGCATCCACATGCGAAAATATAATATTGTAGCCATTGTCGAGGAGGTCGTAGTTCTCCTGCCAGGTGCTTCCGCCCCAGACCTGCACCACGAATTGACTGTTTGGAAGACACTTGGTGTTTGTCAGCGCACTGGACCAGACAACGACATATCTGGGCGCCACATTGTCATTGGCCAGTTTCAGTCTGCGTTTGACAATCGGTTAAAACTTGTTGATAGAGTCCAAATATATGCGTGCTGATTTACCTGGCATTCGATTGCAGCATAAAATCGCACCACAGGCCGCGAAGATCGGTGTCATTAAAGTACTGAGCCCAGCAGTCCAGGTTAACCTCGTCGCCACCCAAATGGAATATATCCGTGGGTCCAGTAAGCTTCAGAAACTCTTCGTAAAGTCGCTGCAGTATGAGGTAGGTGTGGTTATTCTTCGGATTAAGCTGGCCGCAAGGCGGCTCGCCGCAGTAAAAGCTCCAAGGCTGCTGATTAATGCACAGTGAGAGTTCACCAAGGCCACGATTGGGTCCCCATTCCCAGCCATTACCCGCATGCGCAGGCGCATCGATTTCTAAAAGCACTTGTACGCCAAAAATCTTGGCAAATTCGGCCACCTCGCGCACATCCTGTTCGCTGTATGTTTCGCTATCCGAATAGGCGCCGTGCTCAGCTAGCTCTGGATAATATCGCGAAATGTACGGAAAACTCTGCGCATCGGTTATATGCCAATGAAAGCGATTCAGCTTGGCCAAGCCCATCGCCGAAATGGTGCGCTTAATTGATTCCACTGAGAAGAAATGCCGTGAAGTGTCCAGCATGAGACCACGATATCGAAATTTAGGCACATCGCTGATCAACGAGCTGGCGTAAGTGCGCAGCAACCGCTCCTCATCGTCGTACCAAATGAGCTGCTGCAGCGTGGAGAGTCCGTGACGTGCTCCAAAAAATGTGTGCGCCGTGATGTGAACCACAGCACGCCGATGCTCAACTGAGAAATGGGGGGAAAGCTTGTGAATTATACAATTGAAAGCAATTGAGATATTTGCGCTGCTTACAAGATGTGATCAGTTGATAGCTTTCGTCGTTTTCCAAATTGAAATTCAGTTCACCCGACTCGTGCACAGAAATCTTCACCAGTAAACTATCCAAATCGCCGGCACGATGTGATCCAAAAGAGGCACTAAAGAGTGACTTAGATAATGGGCTTTCGGCCGCATCTAAATCACTATTTCGGTGTCGCGATCTAAACGTAGGCTCGCTGACGGATGACGCCTCGTCCGTATGCGATGCGTACTCCAATCGCTGTATTTGTCGCAATTCCTTGACAAACCAATCAAACGACAACTTGAGCTGTCTGCTCACATCGCGATGCGGCGTATCTAAACGCAGTTGTACATCCTCCACGGAGAAGCGTAGTGTGTGCGCGCTGACCAGCGACTTGGAGGTGGGATGTGGCCAAATGTTGATGTCTCCACACATCATGGAGCAGCTGATGAAAGAGACACGCTTCGCGTTGCCGCCATTCTTGCGATATTTTACGCGCACGCATCTGTCATTTTCGCACTTGTATGTCCATGAGTTCTCCAAGGGTCTAAAAAGTGAGTTGAATCAAATTAAGCCAAATCAAATATGTTAATTTGTGGAATATGCTTACATGGAATCAGCATTGCGATCCTTTTGAAAATGTGGACGCAGCAGTGTTTCACTGTACGCTTGTGTCTTGATCACGCCTTGATTCCAATACAGCACGGTCAGTATGAAAATCGCGCCGGAGAGTAGCACTAGCAAAGCACGGCGCAGCGAGACGGCCAATGACATCTTAAAGAGGTAACGTAGGCTGCAAAGGTAATCAAAAAAACAATTATTTAAAAATTGTGCTTAAAGCAATTAAACAGATAATTATCATAGATGAACATCGTATTGTCATCGTTTAATGGTAAAACTTGTAATTAACGTTAGTAATTTGATTAATAAAACTGAAAACAAATTGGTCTTGGAATCGATAAAATCAAAGTAAACTCATTTCATTTTCTTGGCCTTAACTTGTTGGCTTTGGCGTTTACGGCACATAAAACTCATGTTTGTCTTTCATATTGAATCTGACACGCAACGGATAAAACTGAAACTAGCATTGAATTTGCCATTGTTTACCGTTTTGTGCGACGCATAATATGGATTGGATGTGGATATGGTTGTTACGACTTGCACAATATAAAAAGGGTCACGTTTTATTTTTTTAAACAGTTTCAGAATTTTAGATCAATTCGATGAACCATATTTTAGTTGATAAGTGAATACGTCAGATTCGATTGAAATTGCGTCAATAAAACAAACGTCAGCAACACGCCTGCTTTCTATTTATTTAATATTATAATCATAAAGTAGGGTGTGTGTCGGCGCCCTGGCAAAATATTTGTACAATTTATACAGCATATATATATAAAATATTAATCATTAAATGATTTTCACTATACAATATCGTATTACACCAAGTCCCTTTGTTTATTTCTTGCTTACAAATCAGCAAATTTAATAAGTCAACAATAAAACTAAACGCACGCCCTAAACAAATATACCCCACCTGCGGGAAGGGAAAGTAATGCTTAAATAACAGTTGAGTAAAAGTAAAATGTTTTTGAATAGAGACAGATGTCTGCAACAAATTTGTTGTTTAATTCCACAGGACATGAATTTGGGTAAAAACAAAGTTGAGAAACAAGTGCACCTTTTCTGTTGGCCTTGTCATTACTGTTGTTGATGGTGTGCGCATAATAAATCAAGAGGCCTACATAGTTAATGCATTAGAAAAGGCTTGCAACCTTTCAGTGGCTGACTCATTAGTTGTCGCACTAAAACTAATTGTGGCACAATTCCAGTGACAGCCGAGCCTTGGCTCTGACCCGTCTGCTATCCTTAATGCTCCTTACCTGCAGCGCGTGCGCAATGAGGAGCTCAGCGAGCAAAAGCGCCGAAAACTATCCATCATCGCGGAGTGCAAAACTATATATATATAGTATAGTAAAGCTAGCTCATCATAGTTCTCCAACTGTGACCAACTGTTGAAACTCTTTTGTATTTATTTATCTATAATCTATAATTAAACCACATATACATCCTAAACTATTATTTATAAACAAAAACCACCACAGCACGTGCTTTTTATTGGGGCCGCGCTCGACTCGACTCGAGTCGAGGTGTAAGTAACAACTATGAGCTCGATTCGAGCGAATTTTTCAGGCATTCAAGATTTTTACTGGCGCCCAAAAAAAAAATGGCGTGCCACTATTTACATATGTTCTTAAACCACCTGCCAGCGTTGCTGAGCTGCTGGACTCAAATACAGTCGAGGGACCGAATATTGTGCGCACATGCGGCGTATGAGTAATATATTCAAATACATTAAATTGGTCATAGTAATATAAAGGAAAAAGCTTTCATAGGCTACAAAATAAATATTTTTTCCAAAATTTTTATAACGAATTAAACAATGTTCAATAATCAGTGCATCGACTGTTGCTTAGAGTCGCATTATTATTTATGGTCGCATGCCGTGAAAAACGACAGTTGGCGACAAGTGTTGTTCAAATGGTAGGCAGGTTGCCACAACAACAACAACAACAGCAACAACAGCAACAATCATGCACACAACAAAAGCAGTTGGTGCTCAATTTGATGTGAAACGTGCAGGAACCACACACATGCCACACACACACACACAAAAAGGAAGCTCAATACAAATGGCCGCCTTTATTATGGCCGTTGAAAAGGGAAAACCGCTTATAAAGCAACAGTAAAATGGCGGCACAAATTGTAACAGGCGCACAGCAGCAACAGCAGCAACAGCAAACAGCAAAACGAAGTAGTTGCTGCTGGCCGAACCAGCAGCCGAAGCTGATTCGTTAGTCGGTTGCCTAACAACTTCGTCGTGGCACATAACAAAAGGATAAGCCAAGTCAGGCTGACTGGCCTGCCGCTAGCCAGCAAGTCAAGCCGGGACTCAGTTGCAACAGCGCAACGCATTTGCCAAGACGCACACAGCACAATAAAAAGAATAAAAAGCGCGCCGCGACAAAAGCACAAAAAAAATGTTTATATGTATAATCAGTGAAAATAGAAATAGTAACACTTGTACAAGTTGTTGTTGGTAGCGGGTTTACCTTGGCCATCGATCGCAGGTGGCTAGTTGTTCGCGCTGTTCGCGTGCCATGCTGACGTGCACATACATATAGCGTACACACACGAGGATAGCACTAAGTGGGCAGGGCCGTTGTCCTTGGTTTAGTCTAGCGCTTGCAGCGGCAGGCAACGGTAATACCGACGTGCGTCAGTTGAAGCCTTACACAGGTGTGTTACTCCTGTTTGTTTGTGTGTGTGTGTTCTTGTTAAATTTGTGTTCTAATTGTTATGCAATCGTCTAGAGCTTTAAGTCATAAGTGAAAAATGTCTTTGAAACGTTATGCAATAATCGCGGCGGTCAGTCAGCAACAGCAACAGCAGCAGCAACAACAACAGCAACAGCAGCCACGAATTGCAACAGCAACAGTGATATCAACAGCAATGACAACGACAGCAACTGTCTCAACAATAGATCCAACCTCTCTGCCCGGCAGCGAGGAGGACTTTCTGCATTCCCAGGAGCTTGCCGGCAGCTCCTCCAAGCCCATCTACTACAATGGCGGCATGGGCCTCTACAATCAACAGCGCGCCACTGGAGGTGGAATATCGTTGCTAAACGGCGTCGTCGGCGGCTCCGGCAACAGCAACGGTGCAGCTGGCGGCATCGGTGGCCCGCAAACCTACGCGCACGTTGTCAATGGCAGCGTCAATCTACTGCTCGGCGGGTGAGTGCGTCCGAGGAGCTGCCAACGTAGCCAAAGTAGCTTCTCTATTCATTTGCATATTATTCATTTAAAAGCGAGGCAAAACTACTAAAAGCAACGATTTTTAAACATATCTATGTATATATATATGATATATATCTAGATGATCACTGCCATCACGTTCTTACAGTAAATCTTATTCATAAAATGGAAATTAAAATTATTGAACAGGTTTATGTCAAGTTTGTGTAATCACAATAAACATTTCTTACAGATTTTATAAATGTAAGAAATGTTAAAATATTTGTTCTGTTGGTTTTTTTTCATATCGCAAAAAATGTGCATTTGACAAAAACAAAATTTTTTAATTCCCCTCGAATAGAAAAATATAAAAGTGTATTGGAATTTTGGCATCATCTTGTAATCTTTCATAATTAAAACTAAGTGAATACCGAAAATTCTAATGAAAATAATTAGATCTGCTGTTTTATTTAAAGCAAGTGCCAATTTTGCCACAAACATGGTGCCCAAAACGAACAAAATGCAAATGCAAAATGTAAATACGAAAACAAAAATGTTGGGTATAGTGTAATTGTAGTATTTACATATAAAAGTCATTTCGATTCGTTATTATCCTGTATATTTTCGGCTAATCTGTATAAAATTTCATTAATACATTTCTTCTTCTTTTACTGCTAAATAGATCATGCACAAAATGTTTATGCTTTTAATTTATGAGTCCACTGCAATTTAATAGCATAAACAAAAAAGTAACAGTCGGGTATAACCGATAAAGCAATACTTGTTTAAAGTTATATTTATCCGAATGTATACCAATAGGAAGGAATGGTTTAGTTATTATTTTTGGAAATACAAAGCAATCTATATATCTAGATTAAAATAAAAAATTATTTGGCAAATATTTAAATTTTCAACACTTTAGCCAAGACAGACGTTAGACAAAGCCAATATGCTCTTTTCTCGTCGTGAACGAGTATAATAATTCATACAAGTCTGCGAAGGACTTAAGATATTAAGATGTATTTGTATCCATTTAATACTGTCGTGACGTAGTAATAATAATATTCATAATTGGTCCCCCCTTTTGTTGTTGTTTTCTGTCTCTGTCAGTAAAAAAGCGCCATTGTCCGCTTATTTAAATTACTTTTTTGTGTAACACGAGCTGAAACGAGTGAGCACTGGCAATAAGTAGCCTAAAATATAAATTGGTTAAAATATAAAAGCTGAAACTGACAACAACTTTTTATGTCTGTTAACGGGATGGGCACCGAACACCGTAACTTTATTTTAACTACATTTTTATCGATTGTCTATTTTATGTCAATGAAATTGAAACAACAACAAAAAAAAGACGAGAAACACAAAAATAGCTGCACAAGTTGCTGTTAGGTTCTATCTACTCCTCCAACTATGCCGAACGGTTGGGTCTTTAATGAATGAACTGTTGACATGCGAGAAATTGCGTGAGGCGCAACGGAAAATGTACGAATCGGCCCGGGGGAAGTGGAAATCAGAAAGGCACTGAAAACAAGTCAAAGGACAAAGGCCAAGTGGCGCATTATGTTGCAGTTAAAGTGGATTAAGTGACGTCATTGATTTGTGTGACGTGTAACAGATTTTAGAAACAGATAAACGAGGTTACTGTGCTACACAACTAGAACCTTATAAGATTACACAGGGGGGAAATTGTATCAATTTAACAATAGCATGCTATGAAAATATTAGGCCGATTAAACTATGCTCAACATTTATTCGATTAGCTAAACTAATTTTTCACTTTCATTAAAGATATATTTTCGAATCTAATGTGAGAAAATCAATAATGATATCAAAAATTGTGAGATGATTACAATTTATAATTTTATTTCAAATCTTTCGTTGTTATTCAGCTTTTTGTAGTGTAATACTTTCATATTTTTCATAACATCGCTTAGAAATTCGAAAAATATTCGTAAGCTATACCAATTATTTTATTATTTATTTTATTATTATTCTTTTTTTTATAATATTAACCGTAATTCACTCTTTATAAAAGCTAATACAAATAGGACATTTGGGAAATATTTTCCGATAGCCTCATTTATTTCTTATTTCTTATTCTGGCACTCGTATTATAACAGGGTATTCTCTACTTGATACAGCCCAACAAAATGATTTATCTATGTGTTATTGTTGTTTTGTAGGTCCATGCTGTGCCTGGTGACGACAATTTTATGCGTGGTTTGCTATTGTTGTCATCGCAATATTAAAAAGCGCACCGAGGCCGCTTACAGGCAGCAGCAGCATCAATGGCTGGAAAATGATCCCAACATGGAAATTTACAGCGTTGAACAGGTAATATTTTGGTTTAAGTACCAATAACATGTGTATTAATGATTAAAATACATCAGCAGAGGGAGAGGTGGGAGCATAGGCACAGAGTAGTGAAAGAAAGAGAAAGTAAGTGAGTGAGAGAGAATAAGAAAGATATAGAGAGAAAGTGTTACGACAGCGAGTAAGATAGAGATAAGGAAGAGAGAGAGAGAGGCAGAGAGAGAGAGAGAGAGAGGCAGAGATAGAGAGAGAGAGAGAGAGAGAGAGAGAGAGAGAGAGAATATAGATAGAGAGAGTAAGAGTGAAGGAAGGAAAAAAAGGAAAGAGAGAGAGCAAGTGAAAGAAAAAGACAGAGAAAGAGAGAAAGTAAGAGAGAGAAAGCGAGAAAGAGAGTGTAGGAAAAGCGAAACGCTGTAAATGAGAGGGAGTAATTGAGTGGAGACACTTACCTATAAAAAAATATTCAAATATAACTTTTAAATAACACACAAATCACTGAAAACACACAAGTCTGCTTTCATTACTGGACAATTCACATAAGGCCCCAAGACTACAGACAGCATTTGCTTAAATAACCTTTGCGTGTTTTGACAACTGCTTTTATAAAGATGCCTAAAAGGCAATTGAAGTGTTGCCTAGTAATAAATTTATTTGCTGTATATCTGTCTACCTAATTCTGTCGTTATGCTAAATACAGCTAAAGAGATAAGAAATTATTTTATTGTCAGATGCTACTAGCACGAACCTTTTCGTAATACTCTAACAGAGGGCATCCAAAGAACTTAAATGCGGTTCATAACTGGGAACCACAACATTTAATACTATGCGCCAGATTAGAAATCTCAGTCGGTAATGAATATTAATGCAGAGCATTTAACAGGTACGACAAAAAAAAAATATATATATATATACATATAAGAAAGAAAAGAGAAATAAATAAATATAACTGACCAAGGGCCAAAAACACAAGAAGCCGCAATTGCCGCAGTTGTTGCTGGGATTCGCATTAGTGCAGCCGCCTCCTTAGAAATGCTGAAATGGACATTAGACTCTGCTTTGCTGTATGCCTAAATAAGTTGTTGTTGTTGTTGTTGTTGGGCCCTTTGTGCACCCCACTTACATTTACACAGCGCTCATTGTTGTTTGTTGGCCCTGTGGGAAAAGCCGCCGCCTCCGGCGACAGCAGCGTAAATCAACGTTAGCCAGCTCCGTGTCACCCAACGTTGTCAACGGGAGTAAGCGGATTTGCCGGTAGTCAAGTTAGGAGGAAGTACTTTATGTATCGGAGTTTCACAAATAAATAAATTTATGATGTGTGTGCAATTTAAACTTTTTTATTTGTGCAGCAATAATTTCCATTTTTTTTCGGAATAAACACAAATATAGTTTTTGTTAGTCGTTCAAGATTACTCTAGTCGGGAGCATCCGATTCGGAGATACAAGCCAAAGAATAAGTGGGTTATAGTTTTTTTTTAAATCCAAAATACCAATTTGGGATCTCTAGCTCTTATAGTTTCGAAGATATGCTCAAAATGATATGCCGATAAATATCGATCATAGGCTAACATTTTAGATATACAATCTTTGAGATCAAAGCGTTCATTAAGACGGTTGGGTAGTTAATGGGATCTGAGATAGGGATGCTAATCGGTATAACGATATCGATTTTATATCGATAAAGAGATGCGATACAAAAACGTTGAGTCTTATATTATATTTGAGTATTAAATATTATTTTAATATTAATATATAATTTTTCGTTTAACAAAACTCTTGTTCTTTTTAGTGCTATGAGAGTTCGGGTCTTTTTCTGGGCGATTCAACGGACGGTCTGGCTGCGCTGCCCGCATTGCATCACGAACCGCCGCCGTCGTATGATGCTGTCGTTTTGCACGAACAACAAATGCTGCAGCAGCAGCAGCAACAGCTCGAGGAGCAACTGCAACTGCAACAGCAGCAGCTAATGTTGCAGCGGGTCTCGCCGCCGCCTGGATATCGGTCCTCGCTGGATATAAGCAACGTGCATCAAGTGATGCCACTTTCGAGTGCCGATGGCAGTGCCGAAGCAATAGCGGCGAGCAGCAGCTGCAGCAGCAGTGCCGCTGTTGGTGCTGCTGCTGGTGTTGGTGTTGGAGGTGTTTTGGTTAACAAACAACTGCAACGCGCTTTAAATGCTCAATCCTGTTGTTCGCTGCAGCGCGCCGAGGTGGAGAACATGTGGAATGCGGCCGCGGCGGCAGTGGCCGCACGGAATGGCCACTGCCAGGAACTGGAAACGTACATGTCGTCGTCGCCATCGCCAACCCTGCCGCTGGCGCTGCAGGCGCGGAAGCATGCACAGGCCGCGATGCGGCTAAACAGCTTCGGACGACGCTACTTGCAGTATAGTCAACAGCATCAGCAGCAGCATGACCACTACAGACGCGGTTGTCCACTGTGCGGCAAGTTCCGTTACGCGGCCGAGGACGAAGCGTTCACAACGTCCGTCGATAGCGTCCTGGAACAGTGCGATGCCAATGACAATGTGACAAATACAGAACAACAGCAACAGCAACAGCAGCAGCAGCAGTTGGAGCATGCAAATCCAAATAAAATTGACAGAAAAATTGATGCCGATGCTGATACAGCAAATGGAAATGTGGCGGACACAACAAGCAAAGCTGCATCAGCAACTGATGACATAGATGAAAACGACAATGCAGCAGCAGCAGCAGCAATGTCAATAACAGAAACTGAAACCGAAACAGCAACAGCAAGAGCTGTTGAAGTTGCACCCACAGCCACCGATGCCGACGACCTGGATATTAACAACATTAACGAGAACGGCATTATCAGTCTGGACATGAGCAAAATCATTGACATATCGGGCCTGCCAACATACGAGGGCGCCCAGAAACTTGAATCCAGTGGCTATGTGTGAAACTCAAATTAAATTCAATTAAATATCAGTCGACAAGTTCAAAGTTTAAGATACGAAAAAACAAAAACAAAAACGTAAATTAAATATATCACATATGTGCTTTATCTAATAAGAGTAATCAGTTTGTGCTGTGTTGTTGTTGTTGTTTTAAGTTGATTTTCCTGATTTACAAAATATCCAAAAACCTTACAACTTGTTCCTTATGCAATCTTGTTCATAAGATTTCATAATGCATTCCCACAGCAAATAATGCACACAGACAAAATGTATTTTTAAGATTGCAACAAAAACTAAATGTTTGCTGTCATCGAGTGGCAAGCATAAACAAAAAAAAGAAAAAAAAATATATCAATAAAAATGTACTTGAACCACTGAACCAACAATTCATCAAATTGAGATTGAGAGCATTTTGCAGCACCTTCACCGCAATACTTTAGCTTTTTACGCCCATCAAAGCTTAGCTGATTGATTTTGCATTAAATATAACGAATGAGTTGACTAAAAGTGACATGCCAACTAACAAGGGGCAGCCGTAAAACGGCTAACCGTAAAAGAAACCCGACTAACAAGCGGCAACGGTATTACGGTTAACCGTAAAAGAAACCCCTATTCGTGAAATGATATACAATGTGCGAAAGGCACACACACACACACTCAGACACACACACAAGCACACTTTTTGTTTGACCCAATCGCACGTTATGTCCAGAACTTGACGCAGAACTAAAGCCAACAACACATGCTAACAAACGGTAATAAGTAACTTGTTAGTAGCTATCATTATCTGGCACATTTTGCTTATAATAGACTGCTGCGAAAAGGGTTCAACCTTGAGTCGGAACGAGATGGTCAACAGCTGTGCTCGTGTAATAATAAGCCATAAGTGAAATTATGCATGCTTTAAATGCCATCCTATTCTCAAATTCAGTTTCAACCAAGTTTCGCACTTTTATAGCAAAAACTCAACTAGCACAAATAAGGTTATCCTGCATTTGTCTGTGCTAAAATTAGGTTACAGACAGACGGTGTCCGTCCGTCTGTTTTCGGGGTTTGCTTTGGGGTTTATCGTTCGCATTATGATCTCATGACCCAATTGCAGACAATGTGACCGGCTTTAGACAGATTATCCGTCGCATACATGGCGTATGCGTGACCCAAATGCTATTCAAGTTGCCTAATAATATGCAGCCCCGGCATATGTCCTAATAGCTAAAATCGCACAGCGATAATTATTAAATAATTTATTGCTAAGCACCTTGTGCACATACCGTCGGAATAACAGCATTTCGATTAATAAAATCGTACACACATTAAAAAATTCTTTATTCCCATGTTATTTCTTTTATTTATTTTTAAATAAATTGTTTTCTTTTTATTTCTCGCCAAACGTGGCCTTTGACCAATAAAACTTGTTGAAAATTCACACCACACTCAGTTGGAACCCGTGTGGCTTATAATTGCAACTGAAAATGATGCGTTTCGTTTGTGGCACAACAAGTGAGGCATCCACACAACAAATAGAGGCTACATCACCGAGAAAATGAGAGAAAGAGCGAGAGAGTGCGAGAGAAAGAGCAATGCTAAAACGCCAACTAGACAAAATGTAGCGTATACTGAGGCCTCTATATAACAAAAAAAAAAAATTGACGATGCTTTGACGGAGACGTAGGCGGAGGCGCAACTAACTGCGCAGCGGCATCGACAACCATTTGACCCCTTGCTGTTGTTGGGGTTGACTTTTCATCATCATTGTATAGAAGAGGTGTTTCTTTCGTTTATTAATATCAATCGACTAAAAGAGATGATAATAAGATGCCTTTTCGTTTCTGTCTTTCACACAAATCATGAGCTAAAATTTAATTTACAATGTGTTCGTGTGTGCATTTAAGAGACAGCAGCATACCCTGCATAATATAGGCACGTGCTTAAAAATAGCAAATGGGGTTTGTGTTTAACAATGTGAACCCGCTACCGGGAGAAGCGCACAGCGCCAAATTAAGTGTCTAATTGAGTGTAAATAAGAGAGAGAATTTTATAAAGGTACGACGAATAATGGCCAAGCAAATATATTAAACATATTTTGCTCTTTAAATCTAATAATTCATTTCTTAAATCTAAAATATGCGGGCAACGATGATTAACAGATGAATATATGCATACATATATAAGCACATATAAGCATATCACTCAAGTTGTTCAAATCAGTTGATATGATGACAACACAATTTGCACTATTTAGATTATCAATCTTTTGGGAACTTGGTCTTGCTAGAAACAAATTAACCGAATTGACGCGAGTGAATGTAACAATAATAACAAGTATTGTTGCTTGGGTGACGCAAGTGAAAAAGGAAACAACGAACACTGAAAGTAAATTTGCAATATGCCAAAACGACACGTTGGCCCAGACTTAAGCAAACGATCAAAATCTAGATAAGCAATGTGAATTTAGAATTTACGATACTTACCCACACCGCAATTTGAAATGCTCTTTTCATGTCCTGATTTTGCTTCTTTGACACCGTTGTCTATGCTTCAGCTAAGCTGCAATCCCAAAAGCGTAGGTTTTGTTTTTGTAGTAGTGGCAGGCTGTGGTGGCGGCGCGACAGGTTAAGAGTGTGACGGCAGATGGTTGAAAGTAGCTGGTCATACGGGAAACGTTTTCTGCTTGTTGCTTTTGTGCGTATATGTGGGACTCTCACCGAATAACATATTTTACAATTACATTTTCATTGATTCTTATTGTTATTTACACAAATTTGTCTGCGCGTAACTCATTTTAGCAACATTAACAGCTTTATATGCAGCTGTGGGCACCCAAAAACTAGTACATTTGCTAAAAATCTGTTATGTTAATATTAGTGTGACCGTACAACAAAATTACTGTCAAAAAGCTATCGAAAACAAGGCTATCGATTACCGACGATTGTTGATTAGCCAAATAAAAACCGTTTCGTCTCCTGCCACAATTTATTTTTCAAAATTTACTTATAAAATCAGGAAACGTGAGCTGAACAACAGTGTATTAAATTTATGTCTATTCAATAATTTAGGATAGTTAAACTTGTCGGCTGTGATAAGAACAAGTTTAACTTTTTTTTTACGAATAATCAGCAATTTGAAAATTGCTTAGACCTGTTTAATAAGATGAGTTTAACAAGTGCAAACAGACGCTTGCATTTAAATAAAATACTAAATAAATATGTACAATAAATCGTTGATTAGATGTTACTTATTTAAATAGTTGTCCATGTAGGCAAGCTCTTCGTCTTGGCCACTATCGTTTTGACGGACAGCCATAGCAGTTTCCACAAGATAATAAAGGCATTTATATTTATCACGCTCCTCACGGCTCAAAGCTGTAATTTATCTCATTGTTATATGAATTTTATTGCTACTGCAACATTGCATACCTGGACGTGGAGGGGTGTGCGCCTGGAGCTGTGACTTATCATTGTCTGTTACGGCTACCGCTTCTTCCTGCTGAGGAGCGCCCGGTAACTCATCATCTGCTTTGGAGCTCGTCACAATGGTTGCCTCGGCACCCAACATGTGATCCAGTATTTGCTGGTTGCCTGTATTCAACAAATTAAATCATTGTACTAAGTAAGATGTATTAGGACATACATACCGTCGCTCTTAAAGATCTGCGTTGGCACTGGATCACAGTTAGAAGCATTACCGATGGCATTAGCTTTCGTAGTGGTTACTTCTTCGGTGCTGAAAACGGTCCTGCATAGCATTAGCATTATTTATCCGATAGTAATGCTTAGTTCGCAGTACTTACTTGATGACACTCTGCCAGTCATCAGAGGTCTCGAAGCGCACTTCTTCCTCACTGACCTGCTCGCAGGATTCGTAATCATGGCCGCTTTCCTCACCTTCAGATCTGTGAATGAAAATATGGATACTTAATAGGACTGCAACAAACTGGATCCTGTCAAGCTTATAAGCTAAAACTAAAGCATTAAGCTACCTAAGCGCAGCCACAAAATCATTGCAATCATTCTGTTTAGAAAATACTTCTGCTTTAGACAGATACAGTTTCTGATCCCCTTGTTCACGGTCCAGTTTGGCAACTTTATCTGGCATAATCTCAGTGTTCTTCAGATCACTTTGGCGCTTGCGTCCGCGCTTCCTCGGCTTATCCTCATCGAATTCAGGTGGCATCTGGCCATAAGGGCTACATGATAACATGGAATTGCTGGTGCCGCTACAGCTGCTGCTGCTGCTGCTACTGCTGCTGGTGTTACCATCGCCTACGGCTGCCTTGCGTGACTGATAGCTTTGTATTTTATCAATAATCATGGCTTGCAACGAGGCATGCAGCCTCTGAAAGCCCAGCGGATTGTTTGCTATTGCTTGTTGCCAACTTGAAGGAAGGGGTTTTTGGGCAGGGAGATGAATTGGGGGCTTATGCATTTAACTAACATACACGATAATAACTAATACAAGCTGACCGCATTACCTGTAAATTACGTTCTCATCAAATTCGGGCTCCATTTTAACCATTTGGCCATTGGGTGTACGGACATATTGATCGAAATTAGTGAGCACATTTGCAATCCCATCATGCATTTCAGCGGCGCTGTGAACCTCCTCGGTAGCGCCAACCACCTTAAAGCAAGAAAACAAATTGTAAATACGATTCTCTCTCTCTCTATATATATATTATAATATAAATATTTTACCACTTCCGATGCAGGACTGCCTGTGATTGGATTTGGAGTGCTGGTAGAATTCATGCCCATGGATCCAGATGAGTTTGGGCTTATCTTTTTGCCACGGCGCGAGATGGTAAAATGCAAAGGATCGTTGCCCTCGCGACGTATCATCTCTGGAAGAATGCGCCGGCGGGCATTTATGAACCAATTGCATACTTGGAGCACGGTTAGATTTGCTTCCTGGGAAAGCGCAAACTTCTCCGCATCACTGGGGTACGCATTGTAGCGATGCTCGTAGAGCCAACGCTTCAATATTTTCACAGAGTGCTTTGGCAAGTTGCCGCGCCGTTTCCGGAGCGAGCCATTGACATCAATATGCGTTTCCACTAGCATATCATGAAAGTTTTGTATTTCCTGAACCGCCTGCTCAGAGTCTTGGTCCTCTTCGACAATCTCATCGGCAGATAAAGTGCCCAGCACTGCCATTGTGTCCTGCTGCAGATGGTCCTGGTCGATGCTAGACTCCGAATTGTAGCGGTCCCGTACCGAAACGCCTAAACTCAACTATCAGTATGTGTTCGCTTATATTGTGATTCTGATCTAAGACTGACCTTCACTTTCCAGTAGATTTGTTTGTACATCAGCCTCGTGCATCATGTCTTGAATATTTTGGCGCACTTGGCGATCCAACACCAAATCAACTTCATACTGTTCCGGTGAAATCATGATATAGCACACGGTGACGGTGACACGGCACAGGAAAAAAGAAGGACAAGCACAGGATGACTTGCAACTCGAAAAAAAAACGTTTCTCCTCAAAAAAAAATATTTAAAATAAATTTCTACTATATATTTTCTAGTTTCAGTACATCCGTGTTCACAGCACCGGCTTTGAAATTAGACTAACTTTGATTAGACGACATTTTCCAGCTGCCACAAATTTAACATGGCCTCCTACTGGCGATTTATTTATTTTGAAATTTGTCGCCTTAATTATTGCCCGATATCGAAATACTGCGTTATCATTTATCGACAGCTCCTAGTATAAGACTTCTTCACAGACGTGACAGTATAACATGTCAAATTGACATTGCGAAGAAGAATTTTTGACAAATCGCTTAATACGCGCGCTTAATTTGCACAAAGTAAACACTTGAGTTTAAATGATGGAATATTTTACGATGAAGTTTAACTAATTTATTTAGCAGGCGTCTAACCTCTCCATGGCAGCTGTACTTGAGTCTCCTGTGTGGCTGCGTTTCTGCATAGAATATTACTTCGTTTGTGCGTGCTCTTGTTGATCTAATTTGTTAAACACTTGCTATCGGTGCGATGAACTATTGATCAGATTTATAAATGCACCAACAGCCCCGTTACAATTTCGCGAGTAATATAAATAGCAATGTTTTATTTTGCTGCAGTTTTAATTATGTATTTTTTTTTACATAAGATGTATACACTGTCGCGAGCATAAACTCGTACACGCAGCTAACTTCACGCGAGTGTTAAATGTGCGCACGGCTAACTTCACGGGAGTCAAAAACGTAAACAAATCGTAAATGGTAAACAATGGATGGGACCGACGAAATGGTTTGCGTGTTGGACGAGCAGCTATTGTCAAACATAAACAACAGTGGCAATAAGAATAAAAATGTCCATCAAATGGATGAGGAAAATATAGATATGGAGCTTAAAACTCCAGTCGAGAGTCACTCTGATCCACTCCAGGAAACAGCGTCAATGTCATCTAACTTTCCGTGGCTTTTCAATGATGAAGACATTTTGCTTGATGATGAACAGTTGGTTGAGGTGGTTCTGAAGCCCGGCAAAGGGCGTGGAAAACGTAGGCGACTTTCTGGCAGCAACACCACTATTAACTCTTGTAATGGTCGCATTTGGAACATGGAAAGTGATAAACAGACTACGGTAAATGAGGAAATTATGTTGCCTAAGCAGCAAGCCTGCGGTAAAGGGCCAGCGAGATCCGTTTCCAATGCTGTCGAGTCCTGGATGCTACTATTTGACGACGAAATGCTGCGCATGCTGCTACGCCAAGTTAACGAACAGATACGCCACCGACGCATTAAAAATGCCACAGAGCGACCCGTAGATCTCACAGAGCTTCGCTCCTGGCTGGGCTTAAATTATTTGTGTGGCGTATTTCGTAATGCACAACACAATGGACCGCTGGGTAAACAATTATCAAATTTTAACTATTTATATATACTTTATCCTGTCGCTTTAAACAGAGGAGCTTTGGACACTGGAGCTGGGTAATGCAATATTTCGTGCTACAATGTCTCTCGCACGCTTCGAGCTTATCACGAATTGTCTCAGTAGTCAGAGTATTAGCAGCTGGAACGATGCTCTGCGCCTCTGGCAAAAGTTGCTCATTAACTGTCGCTCATATTACGGACCGAGCGGTTGGCTTTGTGTCGATGATCAGCCCGCCTTTAACGATATGGATTTGGCCCTATGCTGTGATGCCAAGACGCTTTATATGTCCAATGCGTTGCTTAGTAAACGGGAGGCAACGCCCAACAAGGAGCTCATGCAGCTCATCTGCGATTACAAAACCACAGGTCGCAATATAACGCTGAGCTCACGCTATGCTTGCGTGAGACATTGCGAGCAGCTGCTACAGCATAATTTAAGTAGTATTTGCACACTAGAACCCACGTCCCAGGATTATCCCAAAGCCTGGTTGGGCGGCAAACTGTTAAGCGGCTCCATGAAATTGACCCAGCAATCTGGCGGCGCGTTGCTGACCTGTGGCTTAAACAGCCAATTGAATGCACTGCAAACACATCAGCGCACCTTCGAAATCTGCCATAAATTTCATGAGCATTCCAACAGATACAGCACCGCTTTTGCTCTTCCGGCGCGCGGCGTTACGGAAACTGAGCCCGATTCATTTCTGCCACTGCTGCATTTAATGCTCAATATAGCCGCTGTGAATGCCTGGGTATTACTCCGTCTGTCGCCAAAAGGTGACGTCAACATTGAGCAACGTGACTTCCAGCGTCAGTTGGGACTCTTTTTAACCCAGCAGCGTTTACAACGGCGGCTGCATCGTCGTTCTACGAGCACAACACTTGTGATGCGTCTGCAAATCTGTGAAATTCTGGGTCAATCCAGTCAGCGGCTGCTGAGTGAAGCGTCCAGCGATGCCAAACAATCAAATGGCGTAGGTGTTATCAGTTTGGCACGCGCCATGCTGCCCGAAGAAGTCACTTTGGTCAGTCGCTATGGTGATAAGCATCGTCGCTGCAAGCCCTGCGCTCGCAACAAGCGCGAGAATAAAGCACGAACTCGCTGCCAACAGTGCCAGGCGCATCGATGTGGCAATCATCTTATTTCACGCTGCTACGAGTGCATGGGGCTTGCGATATCGCAGCTACCCGATGGTAACATTAAGGATACCTAAATGGATAAAAAAAATTAGATCATTAAAATATATGCATTTTAAAATATCTTGATTGATTTTGGCTATCATTTCTTCCAGGTCATCTTGAATGTTTTAGGCGATCCTTCAATATTCTCTTTTATCACACAAACTTGAACAGGATAAAAACTGTGGTACTTTAAGATAAAGTAATAACATTTATTAATGCGGTAAAGGTAGAAGTGCATATTGCTCTAACGAATGCAACAGGACCTCTGCTGTTGCATTTTCTTTTTTGTGCTCTATCTCAATTGCAACGGCGACAACGAATTGAAAAACAAAGTGCCTCTAAAATTTGTACTGGAAAGATTTTGTCTTGTACTTGGCGGCTGAATTACGATTGCCAGCTGATGGTGTCTCAAACGGATCGCTTTGATCAAGGAACAGACTAAGGAACTGTTCGTTTTGTAATTCATTTAATGGCATTTCAAGTTCGCTACATGACTTGACAATTTCGGCGCAGGCACGCAGATCCTTGCGTAAATCTGTAAATTACAAACATTAGTAATGCTAATAACAAAAATTGATAAATTCATACATTGATAGTTGAAGAGCAAACTTAGGCAATTAGCGCACGCATTTCGTTGATTGTGTTGCAAAAATACCTCAATTAGGCGATGCACAGCGTCGACATTGTGGCGACTTAGGAATGAGGAGCAGAGTGGACTGGCTCTAAAAATATATCATGATGAGATTGTGCAATTTATATAAATAAATAGTGTTTAAGTACCGACGATCTACCAGTTGCTGCAGCTCCTTATAGTGTTCGAATAGTTCACCTGCAGATTTCTGATCACAGAACCAATCACTTGCAAAGCATTGTTTCCACACGCAGGCGACCACAAATATATCTTTGTGCTCGCGATGGATAGCGCGTGCGACCTCCATTAGGGAGACAAGTACTGCTTCACTTTTCTGGGCGAGAGTCTCCTCAACAATGGTGCGAAAGGCGACACGAATCATCCGTCTGCCCTCTTCTGTATTGAGGCTTCCACCATAGCCTCGATGAAGTGTCATTAGGGCCACATCCGAGTTGCCATTGTGCCACAAAGCAATAGCCTTAAATGGCGCCAAATCTGAGTACATGCTGGCAAATGGATGCTTCAACTGACGACAGGTCTCTGCTAACGATTCCAGCTGCTGCATCCGGCCCAATGAGCTCAAATACTTTAGGCAGGAGATAAACACCTCGTTGCAAGGCAATTGCTGCCAGCGCACGCATTGCCGTATCAAATACAGAAAATCAACCTTGTTCTTGATCTCCAGCGTGGCTAGCAGCAAGTTATCCAGCTGCGGTTGCGACAAAGAACGTATATCGAGGCCCAGCTGCGGTGAGCGTAGCGCTTTCAAGTCGCTCATCATCCCTTTGGACATGAGACCCACGTTCTGTCCAAATGTGGTTCCGTAGTTGGCCTCCTCGGCAGCGGGTTTCATCAGATTTTCACGCAGCTCCTCCCACTTTTGTGTCTTACGGTTGGCCAGCTCATTGGCAAAGCAATCAATGGCATCCATCTGTGTAGAGGATTTGCGCTGCTGCCGTTGCGACGCTCCCGGCCACAGAAATGCGGTGAGGTAGTTTTGGAAACGTTGCAAGCCCTTGGGTGAGCCAGGTGCTACCGTTGTTGTGCCAGTGCTGGTCAGGCGCGTTAACATGGCCATTTCTGAAGAAACACCACTGGCTCTAAAGGAGACCAGGCACAGACAACACACCTCCGATTGTATAATTGTATTTTCTGTATTTGTTTTTTTTCTTTTCGCCCGCAGTTATACCTTTACATTTATCGACAAAATATCGACTATCGATAACTTTGTTTATACGCCATGCAGATATAGCATTTATGTTAAAAACACGAAATATAATTATTTTTTTTAAAATGATATACATATGTGGCACAATAGCCTTAAAAATCAGAAAAATTTATTATTATACGCTTTTGCCCCATTTTAACACATTTGTTTAAATAATCACTTTCTGTAAAATTATAATCGTCTTTACTTTATGGTTATCTTTATTAAAATGTTATTCAAACATGTACTAACTGTAATTTTACGCTTAATTTATTTAAGATAGATACACCGGTCACTCAGCAGACCAAACGATAGGATATATATCTACCAGCTGTCTCGGAGGAGCGTATAATTTTTACCACTTGGCCACGCTTTAGACCAAAGTAGCGGGCCACCGGATCACCCGCCTGAATCCGCATCAACATGTTTTCCTTCAGCTTGTACCTACTAAGTAACTCCTGTTTATCTTCCGCTGTCATTACCACATGCTCCGGCACCAACTCGTGCTCCGTTATGTTAATAAGCAGCTCCGACTCCAGAAACTGTTCTAGAATGTACTTCGGCGCCATGTCGACCAGCGATTGCTTGGCTGAGGGCGTCATGCCGCCTTGCACCACGACTATGGCTCTATGAATGTTCTCCTCTTGCATTCGAGTACAGTAAGTCTTGATGGTTTTTATGCCAATTTTCGGTTCCTCGGGGAAAAACACAAACATTTGGTCCGTGGGATCGTCATTGTGGGCAACCAAAACGATCAAGTCCGACCGCGCGGGGCGCTTGTCACTGGGTTTGTCGCCAAACATTTCCTTGAACTGCTCCAGCGTCTGATCCAATTCATCCTGAGTCACAAGGTAACCTCGATCATGGCTCAGCTGCATTATAGTCTTGCGAATTCGCCATAATTTGTATGTCTCTGCCTCATCATCCATTATTCCTCAGGTGTTTTATTAATTTTCACTAAATCAGCGGAACACGCCGTACCAAAACCAGGGTTGGTTGATTTCACAATGACCAATGGCGATAGCTATTATATCGATATCGAGCGAAATGGGAGTGTTGCTTAACGTTTAAGGCGTCAGCTGTATCAACACCTTACACATCATTGCCACCCTGCTTTTGCGCGCAATTCAGTGGATTTTTAAATGTTATAAAATGTTATCTTGTAAATGCAACTTTCAGTTATCATGTCGCGTAATATTCTGTAGCAGTTCACTGCCCTGTCGTCTATGCTCATATATAGTGACAACATAATGAAATTTTTTTAATATTTTACGTGCTATTTTCAATTATCTTCATATGAAAATACATACAAATAGTACTTCAATACCTATTACTGCGATACCCATTGTATTCTGCAAGCTTGAGTAAGTTTTTTGGACGCTCAACAAGAGATGTCATCATTAGCTATATTTTTTATAAAAATGAATATGCATATAAATTATATACATCTAAGTATACTCCATATGTTAGATATAAAGTTTGTATAGGGTATCTTTTGACAGTTACAGTGTCACACACATTGCTTTGTTGACGAGGGGTTAATACAATAATATGTATTATCATCGTATGACTTTCATATTAGGCTCCTGTGCTCACGTCCACGTTGCGTCTGTCGCCAATGTCACCGCCAATGACTGACAGTTTATCTAATAGAAAATTTTCTGCACGTTGTGTTTCTAAAACACATAGTTTCCCCTAATAACAAATTGTGCGGAAAATATGAATATGAATGAGCATGAATATTGCATTTAATAAGAAAAATCGCTAAAATTAAATACAAAAAAAGAAAAACGAAAGAAAATGCATTGAAGCCACTTTGACCATATGGTTGCTAACGCATAGCAAACAATAAATATGTATGTATGTCTACACATAAAAAGGTTTGCAAAAAGATGCAAATCTAATAAAAATCCACTTTGTGAAAGTATGAAAAATGACGATGAATTTTATTATAAATGCAAAAAATATTGTGGGCAACGAGATAAAAGGGCTGCTAAACTCACCCTGCGGCCGCGACGTCATCATCGTCATCTTCTTCATCAGCTTCAGCGACGCTGGACAGCATCAGTAAATCTGATCAAAATCATTGATGCGCAAAGCATGAGGAAGTAGCTGCAACAAAACGTGGAACGTGGTGCATCTTTCAGTCGCGTAAAGTTTAAGCTAAGCTGTTGATAACATTGATGATAATAGCGGGGAGTGGGCGGGGAACGGCAGGGAGAAAGATAACCGCAGTGATAATGGGTGAAGCCACAGTCAGGTAAACGCCAGCTAGTTTCCAAGGATAGAGAAGCACGCAGTTCAGGTGCGTGAGCTGCATTAAGAAAATTTTGCTCCAGATGAAATTTGTTTTTATACCCTATACAACAAATAAAACGAATGAACAAGACTTTATAACCAACTTCGAGTTTTCACAACTTTAAAAATCTAAAAAAAAGTGCGATTTAAGCACTTTATGGGTGATTAATCGAATAATAAAAGTGATTAAATTTTGAAAGCTGGTATAGGGTATTTTAGAGTCGATCACATTAGAATTTAGAGTTTCTTTCATTTTTGTTTTAACTTTAGCAGGTGATGAGCACAGAATAATTCCGCAGGATAAAGTGTAGCTGGCAACGGCGCAAGGAATGCATAATTATTAGCATGATGCGGTCGTCGTCTGTGGCCATTGACATTGAGCCAGGCAAATTATGGCAAATGTCGCCGTATCGCAAAAGAAAAAGGAAAAAAGAATAGTAAAGAAATCAACATAATCTAAGCGTTGCATTGCTCAAGTTGCAACTCCACCCACCCCATTTATACAGATTTGGAACTGGCACGCAATTATTTGTATAGGAATTTAAATTGAATGTCAGTCTGTTTGTCTACATAGAAAAAACAGACAGACACTCCCACACATTGCTGACTGTTGGAGAACAGCCAGTCCAAGTCATCTGCGGGTCTCCTTCGTGTATGTTAGTATATGTATATGTATGTGTGCACATACATACATATGTATGTCTGTATGTATGCATTTGGAGAAGAGGTTTTTCTGCTCGCCTGCTGTAAAATTCCAAATTTGTTTTATTTGATTTCTGTGCTGGTGCTCTCGGTCGTTTTCTTGCTCGTCGCCGCTGCTTGCTGCATATTTCCCTTTTTATGCAAAATACAATGCTATAAATGCCACGCCTACCCACCTACGTTGCGCCAGCTGCCTCTGGGCCGCTTTTATTTGAATATCGTGTCACATGTCGCACGCAGTTAGTTGGCGCTGCCGTTTGTTGTTATTGTAATTGTTGTAAATGTCGCCAGCGACAATATCACATTTGCATATTTTTGTGCAAACACACGGCGTCCCCCTTCTCCTCCCTCCCCCACTCTCCAACACACCATGTGTGTGTGTGTGCCTTTTTACTTAATTTTATTTGTATTGGATTTGCGCTGATGTCTCCTTGAAGCCCACTTCTCGTAGCTGCTGCTGCTGCTGCTGCTGCGTTTTGGAATTTGCAATTTTCACAATAAATTTTAATTCAATTTACTGTTAAGTTCACACAACTAAGCGGACGCGGAAGTGCACATTCTGGCATGACAATCGTCCTCCGGCAGCGCGAACTCGACAGATGCATCCTGCAGCTGGAATTGAAATTCGAGCTGGATAGCTAGTTATCTAGATACAAGCTACAGTATGAGCTGCAATTAAGGTTTCTTAAATTCTTAAAGAAAGCACTATTATATGTAGTACAATGAAATGTTGTTTGTAAATGTTAACTGCGACACTCATATATATCGATATATCGGTTACACCTACTGTATACCCATCACTAAAAAGCTAGAGGACAAGCTGCAATTAAGGTTTCTTATATTCATAAAGAAAGAACAGTTATATTTAATATAATGAAATGTTATTTTTAAATGTATCGATACATCGCTTACATCTATTTTATACCCATCGCTAATCTATACAGAGATCTGCACTCCAAAGCCACAGTTCAAAGTATTAAAATTTGTGTTTTTTTAGGAATACGCATAATAATAAAATAAGTATAAAATCTATTTTACGATGAAGCATTTTTTTCAAAATGTTAAGGTCGTCTTTACCTTGTAATCACTGTACTGTCGCTGTGCAAATTGTCGAGTCTGCTGGCTTTGTAACTATCTCTGGGTCCACTGAGTTGATGCAGTTTATGCGGCACAACGCCCCAAAGTATGCAATAATTTGCGCATATTATGATAATGGCCGTCGCGCATGTGCAGCAATTTTGATTTTGATTGTGTTCAAGCTCACTGATTAGTTTAAAGTGAATTGAATGTGTGCGGAGATACTACACACAACAACATACAACTACACGCATTTGAGTTTCTTATCAAAATTTCTGTTTATTTTGCCCATAATAACAAAGCCCAAATGGCGAATCCTGGACAGGATTCTCAACCAGGTCAACCGCCGCTGGTGTGAGTATGTTCGTATTATAGTTTAAACACACATTAAATTTGTTCTTTCTCACCTGACAGGCAATCCAGGTCGTCGTTTTACTACTACAATCCATATGCGAAACGCACTATTGAAGTGCCCCTAAAGTAAGCATTGTGTGGGGCTTAAAACAGTTTCGATTGTAATTCGTTCGACTTCTGTCCCCAATCCCCCTATTCAACCAGCAACTTTGATGCGTTCATCTCACTGTTGAAGTGCGTTATAGGAACTGGCATTCTGGCTATGCCCCTGGCAATTAATTACTCCGGCATTGTGGCCGGCTTGCTGCTCTCGGTGTTGCTTATGATACTGCTTACCTACTGCATCCATTTGCTGGTGTGTATATGCTGCCGCTGTCCACGGCCAACGCACGGCCCAATTGAAATTATTTGCATTCAGCTTTCCCGCACAGATCTCTGGGATGACCGAGTGCTGTCGCCGAATTCATGTACCGCAGGTATCCATGCCGGAAGCAGTACAGATTGCCTATATGTTGGGACCTGGTCGCGTTCATTGCTTCGCTCGCGCGGCTGGTGTTATGACAAGTTGTGTGTTGGTTTTTGGCCAATTTGGTCTTTGCTGCGTTTATATTGTATTTGTCTCTAAGAATTTTAAGGAAATTGGCGATTATCATTTTAAGGACTATAACGAACGGTACTATATCCTCGGTGTCTGTGTGCTGCAATTACCATTCTTTATGATACGAAAGCTTAAGTATCTGGTGCCGCTCAATCTCATCTCAAACATTCTGCTGTATGCGGGATTCTTGTGCATCCTGTACTATCTGTTCCAGGGACTGCCCAGCATACAGGAACGCGAATTGTTTAAACCACCTGCGGAATGGATGATGTTCTTCGGTATTGCTGCTTTCTCGCTTACAGCTGTAGGCTCGGTGCGTATAATAAATTCCCTAAATGCCATTTTGTTAAACATTAAAAAAACTTTAAACAGATGCTTGTCGTGGAGGCCAATATGGCGCACCCAGAAAGCTATCTGGGCGTGTTTGGAATACTCAATCTGGCCGTAATCTTCATACTGTGTTCAAACATATTCTTCGGAATCATGGGCTATTGGCGCTATGGAGAGCAGGTGCACGCTAGCATTACGCTCAATATTCCGCAGAATGAGATGTGAGTAGTTCAGATCGATAACGTACAAAGTTTGTATTTATACCCTGAACTTATTGAAACTGCGAGAAAAAAAGAGTAAAATGGTTGTGTGATAATCTATGTAATTATCAGATGGGGGCATCACACGATATACATATAATCGTCGATTTATTTTAAATGATCGATAACTCTTTGACAGCTCGCAGCTGTGTTCAGGGTATCTGCTAGTCGGACGCTCCCGACTAGAGCACTCTCACTTGTTTATCACACTCTTTACGCATGCTCTTCTCAGCCTCTCACAATTCATCAAGATATCCATTGCGGCTGGCATATTCCTTAGCTATCCACTTAACGGGTTTGTTGTCATTACGGTTATCTTCAGTGATTATGGATCGGAGCCCGCTCAGCGTAAGTTTCGTACTCTATTGGAAATAATAGTACGCATCTGTTTTCTGATATTGAGCGGTAGGTGGTGACGTCTTCGAATTGTTTGATTTGATCAATGTTTATTTTGCAGGCATTGTGGCTGCTGTGGTGCCCAATTTGGCCGCTTTAACCGAACTGGAAGGGGCATTTTCTCTGTGCAATTTGAACCTGATGTGTCCGGCGCTGATAGACATGCTGGTCAACTATGATCGCGGCTATGGTAGATTGCGCTGGAAACTGATACGCGACATTGCGCTAATAATTATCGGAATTATCTTCGGTGTTGTCGGCTGCACAGTGGCCATACAGCAGCTAGTTGCTGACTTTCGGGTGACGGTGCACCACATCAAATAATGAGAGCTAGTTATTTAGCTGGACTTAAACATGTCTTCATGTTTGCAGGATTACTTTTTTGTTGTTGTCTGCGCGGCTTTGTTGGGCTTTAATTAATTGCAAAGCAATTGCAGCTAAGCCACCTATCTAAGCCAATACTATTGCCTTTGGGTAGAACGGACTAAATTTGTAGCCTTAAATGTTGCCGTATTTTTGTATAGATATACTCTATACACAAAGGAGTATATAGGAAAGGCCAGGGTATTAAGGAAAATACTAGTATATATTCCTTATCAGCGCTAAAAAACTAGTCGATAAACTTAAAAGAAAATTTGTAAAATTTTACATTTCGTATAAATCAAATAATTTATGAAAGAAACCGTTTTCCGCGGCAAAAGTTTTGAATCAAATCGAGCTTCTCTAGGCAAACATTTTGGAATATTTCTAATATAGAAATCTTTCTAAATATGAAATTTAAACAGTAAATTAAATAGTATTGTTTATTATTGATAATAATATTGTATTAAGCAGTATTTTATAATCTTTTGTAATATGAAATTGATGTTGAAAGCATTATTCTTGTCTTTTAAATGAAACTGAAGAAATGAAAAATGAGAACGGTTGCAACAGAGTATTTTCAAGTCGAACACATCCGACTCTTGTATGGTGTATCGATTGTTGGTGGCATTAATTAGGCACTGCCTCGGCGCACGTAAGCTGATCAACTGCGCAAATCATTTTAAATGAAACGAGCTGTAATCAAATGCAGTCAGTCCAGAGCTATCCTCCAGCCACAACAATTGCGCCGAGTCCTTTGCGATTCTAAAATTGAATTCTTTGCCTCAACGGAGCCCAACTACAAAACTCGCTGGCAAAGTTGGTAGCTGTTGTGGCCCCAGCACAATAAACTAAAAGACAAATACAAATACAAATACAAATACAAATGCAGCGAGACGTCCTGCCGTTCTATTCCTGGCAAGTACAGCAAATATATAAATAGGCACAGGAAAAGCAACTGCCGACGCCGACTGTTGACTGTGGCAGTGTAAATAGCACAGCGAGCAGAATACAATAAAAAAATAGAATAAAAAAAATAAAATAATAAAACAAAAAGAAAGCAAGTACGAAAAAAAAGTAAAGCAGCTCCTCAAGGAACTGCATGCCGACGACGACGACGACGACGATTGCGACCACTGCAGCAACACACACAAAACACAATTTCCATTCTTCAAATAGGAATACAAAAATAAAAAAAAATATATAAGAAAACAAAAATAAGAAATCTTGCAACTGCCTGCGACAGCATCCAGCAATGGGCGGAGTGCAACAAAGGCCGGGGCTGTTGTCCTCGGGCATGATTTTTGCAGACATGTTGCTTAAAACTTAATTTACAATCGCTTGCAGTGGGTCTCGAGCCAGTGGAAATCAGCGCCAAACCAAAATGAGATCCAGCCTAGGCCAGGACTCAGTGGCTAGGATAACGTCAACTGCGACTGGGACACAAAAAAATTTGCTAGCGGCGCCCGTTACAAATAATTTTCGTATAAAATTCCGTGAGGCTTTTGCCCAAAAAAAAAAATAAAGAATAAATGTGGCAAGAAGGTTCCTTTTTTGCCTAGTTTGTCAGTACAGCATCATGTTAGTGTCATTATCAAACAATTGCGCTCTGTAAAGTCAGGCAAAGAATCCCAGACAGCCAGCTCCAAACGTCTACGTCTCCGGATCTCACATGGACCGTCGCAAAGTTGTCGCTGTCGCACATGACGGCTCGCAAACAATGCGTGCCAAAACTCCCTCCTCCGCCACTCTTCTCTGCTGAAGTCCCACAGTTGTCTGCGCAAATTGAAAAATTCCAATTTTAATACAATTATTCGAGAAAAAAAACCAAAAGCAAAAATAAAATATAAATATAATAATAATAAATAATGTACACAAATTACACATTACGCATTAATGTTATTTTTGTACGCTTTTTTCACCACAAAATCAAAAAAAATTTATTTTTAAATATTTATATTTTGAACGTAGAATCAGTCTATAAGATAAATCATGACCAAAATGCCATCAAATGTGAAAATCGGTTCACGTTTCATAAAGTTATGGGAGTTTGAAATACGGGAACTTTTTTTGGAAATTCACAAGGGGGGGTACATGGTTTTTTGACCAAAAAATTCAAAAAAAATTATTTTCGAAAACGAATATATTTTGAATGTAGAATCAATCTATAGGAAAAATAATGACCAAAATGCCATCAAACATGAAAATCGGGTCACTTTTGACAAAGTTATGGGAGTTTGAAATACGGGAACTATAGTTCCGAAAGCTTTACACGTCAAAATTTTTTGTCGATTTTGACATGATTTTTGACCAAAAATTTGACCACCTCAAAATCATGTTTAATGTTGTTTTTTATGCTAACTATGACAAATACAATCGATTAAAAACAAAATATCGCGATTTTAAATTTTGAAAAAAATTTTTTTTTGGAAATTCACAAGGGGGGGGGTACATGGTTTTTTGACCAAAAAATTCAAAAAAATTATTTTTGAAAACGAATATATTTTGAATGTAGAATCAATCTATAGGAAAAATAATGACCAAAATGCCATCAAACATGAAAATCGGGTCACTTTTGACAAAGTTATGGGAGTTTGAAATACGGGAACTATAGTTCCGAAAGCTTTAAATGTCAAAATTTTTGTCGATTTTGGCATGATTTTTGACCAAAAATTTGACCACCTCAAAATCATGTTTTATGTTGTTTTTTATGCTAACTATGACAAATACAATCGATTAAAAACAAAATATCGCGATTTTAAATTTTGAAAAAAATTTTTTTTTGGAAATTCACAAGGGGGGTACATGGTTTTTTGACCAAAAAATTCAAAAAAATTATTTTTGAAAACGAATATATTTTGAATGTAGAATCAATCTATAGGAAAAATAATGACCAAAAATGCCATCAAACATGAAAATCGGGTCACTTTTGACAAAGTTATGGGAGTTTGAAATACGGGAACTATAGTTCCGAAAGCTTTACACGTCAAAATTTTTTGTCGATTTTGACATGATTTTTGACCAAAAATTTGACCACCTCAAAATCATGTTTAATGTTGTTTTTTATGCTAACTATGACAAATACAATCGATTAAAAACAAAATATCGCGATTTTAAATTTTGAAAAAAAATTTTTTTTTGAAATTCACAAGGGGGGGGTACATGCTCTTTTTTCCCAAAAATTCAAAAAAAAATTATTTTCGAAAATGAATATATTTTGAATGTAGAATCAATCTATAGGACAAATCATGACCAAAATGCTATGAAACATGAAAATCGGTTTAGTTTTGACAAAGTTATGGGAGTTTGAATTATGGGAGTTATGGATCCGAGAGCTTTACATGTCAAAATTTTTGTCGATTTTGGCATGATTCTTGACCAAAAATTTGACCACCTCAAAATCACCATAAATGTTGTTTTTTATGCTTATTATGATAATTCCAATCGATTGAAAACAAAAATTCGCAATTCTAAAGTTAGGAAAAACAAATTTTTCGAAAATGTGTAAGGGGGAGTACATGATTTTTGACCAAAAAATGCCAAAAAAATTTTATTTTTAAAAATTCATATATTTTGAATGTAGAATTAATCTATAGAATAAATCATGACGAAAATGCCTTCAAACTTGATAATCGGTTTAGTTTTGACAAAGTAAGGTGAGTTTAAAAACTGAGTCTTATACACATGTATAAATTAGTGTCAATTTGGTCATCACGCCTCCATTGGGCACACAGTCGAACTTTTAACACTTTAAAAAACGGGGTTAGACACGAGTATGTATTCTAAATTTCAACACGGTATATACTCTTTTCACTTTGTGAGCGAGTGTGAAGAAGAAGAACTAAACAGAAATTAAATATTTAAGGAGGAGCAAACTTCTTGTCAGCTCTGCCAACGCTTCTTCCATACGCCCTTTCATTACAACTAAATCAGTATTTATATATGTGGTTACCTGATGCTTTGTCAACTGACTTTGGCACGTTTAATTTTTGCCATCCAACTTTTATTTACTTGGGTTGCGATGCCACCACGTTTCCCTCGATTCCTGTCAAATAGTCGTCGTCGTCGTATTTGGCTTGGCCACACATACTTTGGCTGTGGGGATTTGTCTTTTGGTTTAGAAACTGGCAAGTGAAAGCGCCTAAATGCGGCTGTGGATGTGTTTTGCATGCTGAAAAAAAAAAACAAAAAATAAAATAGAGAGGAAAATCTAAATTGAAAGCGCCGCAGAAAATTGTCACAGCCTAGAGAGAATCTTGGAGTTATCTCAAGTATTTACTTATTTATTTCTTATTCAATGAAATTTACTACAGAATTTTCCAAGCAGCAGAATAAAAGTTTCCACTGCCCCAAGTCACATACTGCTCCTCTTCTTCTTTTTAGTTTTTCTTTATTTTTTTTTGGGCTGGACATGTGCATTTTGAATTGTGGAGGCCACTGACATGGACTAATGCTGGTATGCAAGCCGGAATCGCTGGATTTGCTTCCAAGTCATTCATCTTGACGAGCTTGTCTCTGGCATTTGCCTTTGTTTTGCGGCATGTGAATTGTAGATTTTTGCAACCAAAACGATATCGGTGGAGGGGGGGATAATGCAAATAGAGAATGGACAGGATGCGGCGATTTGGCTCCGACATTTGCCGGACAACTGGTCAACAATGCAGTGCCAGTGCATAAGTTGGCATTATGCAACAAATATGTGTGCAGAGTGTAATAGATACAAAGCAAGGGACAATCTTCGCCAAATCGCTGTGGCTTTGATTGTAACTTTAAAACAGTTTGCAAATCATTTTACCTATTTACCAAACGTTATTTTTTAAACATATTTGCATACGAATCTTAAAGATATATAAGTGTGTATATTGTTGCAAAAACTGTAGACAATCAGCAACAAAGAGCAAAATTAACTGGGCATGCAACTAATTAAGTGTGTGAATTCCAATCAACGCAGCTCGAGGCACCTCCCCCCCTCTCTCTCTCTCAGTCTGTGTATGCGCTATCTCTTGCATGGGCTGGTTTGGTGCCTTGTCTAATGAACAAACTAATTGCAACGGCAACTGCAAAAGTAATCAAAGTGGCAGCCAGTTGCAAACCAAGTCTCTGACTCTCCACTCCAGTCTCGAGTCTCGAGCAAAACGGCAATAATAACAAAACTTTGTTGAAGAATTTTGAGAATGTTGCACAAATATGCGCAAAATGCAAGAAAATATGCTTGGACGGGACCGTTTCACATACCCAAAATGCTTATAAGCCAAACCAAAGGAGCGACCAGAGAGCGAGAGAGAGAGAGAAAAAGAGGGTGAGAGGGAGAGAAAAACTGAGCTGACTGAACTGAAGTGTTGTTGCCGCTAGCTTATATCAATAATTGCCAAAAGCAAATTGGAAAAGTTATGCGCCTGCAGTTAATGCGACCAGCGGAAATAGTCGCAGCCCATAACAGCAGCATCAGCAGCAGCCGCAGCGGAAGTGCTCCAACACACACACAGACACACACACACACACACATGCATATAAACGTACATAAGTATTAACATCTCCATTCATATTTACATAGACAGAAGCTATTCAAACTAAAATATATATATATCTATAAATATATAAACAGAACTTAAATTCATCATCCGATTATTGTAGCTATATACAGTATATATCAGCTTTTTAATTAAATTTATTTATTCATAAATAAATACGGCACACAGAAATATTAATTTTCATTTGACTTTATACACACATTATTAAGTTTTAAGTTCGTTTTTTTATTTATATAAATCCTTGTTTTTTGATCATCAATTATGTTAGTGTAATCATGGTTCGTTGTGTATCAAATGCATTCCCCTAAAAATCTTGTTATACCCTGTAACCAATGCAAGTTTTTAAAAGGGTATACTGCTTTTGTGTAAAACTATGTAACAGGCAGAATGAAAGTATCAGTATTTCTGATCAAGTTAACCTACTGAGTTGATCAAGCCATGTCCGTCAGTCCGAAAGCATTAGGAGCTTTCAACTTTTCAAATAAACCTGCCACGCGCAGCTAGAGTTTATTTGAAATGATCGATAACTTTTCCTTAAAATCGATAAACATGAACAATCAAATTTTGGATGTACGAATACCAAAATCGGTTCAAATTATGTTCTGAATTTACTATTTATTAATTTATTAATAAATTATTTAATATATTTTAAAGAAATTTCACAATTTACAATTTAGCCTTGTTTAGGGTATCAGCTGGTCGGGTGTTACCGACTAAAACACTATTACTTGTTTTGTTTCAATTCTATGGCAACTTTTTTTTATTTTTGGAAAACTTTTCCAAGCAGCAGCAGCAGCAGCAGCAGCAGTAGTTTTTGAAGCCGCTCTCGAAGTATCGACATTGGCATCAATTTGATTTTGGATGCTTTCGACTACTTTGCATTATTAAAACTGCGGCTAAACTTTTTGGGCAGCCAACTTGGAAATTGTTTGGCAATGGCAATGAAAGCAAATTTTCGGCTAAGCGGTTTATGTGGCTCATTGAATTGATATTTGCAATTAGTAAGAATTATAATGACACGATTAATCAAATTACGGAATCTACACTATAAAAAGCGCGACTTACGGCCTTTTTGCTGGTCAGTTTTACAACAATCGAGATTGAGAGATGAGAGTTTCTATATATTTGCTGGTGCTGATTTACCTGTTTGTCCGCGCTGAGGTTTGAAAATCATAGAAATCGAATTAACTGCATTCTGTAAATATTTATTTTAAAATTATAGTCGCGCTTTGTCAAAATCCAAACTAATCTGGAACTTACAATGATCGACGCTGCTCCAACTGAGTCCAGCGCGGAACCAGTGCGCGTTTGTATGCAGGAAACGGAGGTGTCCTTGCAGGAGTTGCTCGCTTTTGACTCTGGCAATGCGACAGAAGCAACTCGATGCTTCACGCATTGCCTCTACGAGCATTTGGGCCTGTTGCATGACGGCGTCTTTGTGCAGCCAGATGCTATTGGCCATCTAACGGAGCTGGGTAATCCCAGCGACGATGAATGCCATTTGCTGCGGGGCGCAAACAAATGCGAAACTGCCCAAAAGATTCATCAGTGCAAACAGCAGACCGAAAAGATTGAGGAATCAACGACTTTGTCTCGCTACGAAATTTAGGCTTCGAATAGTTTACTTAATTTTGGTGTTGGATTTTCCATATTAAATTTATTTGCTATTGAAAATGAAAATATTAAAGAAGAGAGGATTACAGATGCAGACAGAAAAATTCAATACGACTTCGTCTGGCTACAAAATGTAGGCTTTTAATAGTTTTTGTTAATTTTGGTAATGGATTTTTCCATATTAAATTTATTTGCTGTTGAAAATTTGAATGAAGCACCTGAAAATGTATTAAAGAGATAAATATAAAGAAGAGAGAATATTTTTTTTGGTAGTTGGTTGCACTTTGCCAGTTTTGAAAACAGCAGTTTGTGTTTGGCATCTATTAGAGGGGAGGATTGCATACTTTCGGGCAAAAGTTCTAATGCTCTTAACGCTCATGTCTAACCGCCCGCTTATTGATATGTTTAAGTGTGTGTGTGTGTGTGTCAGTGTGTGTGTGTGTGTGTGTTTGTGAGTGCAGGGATTTGCTGCTACTTTCGGTCCGTCGTCGACATTGCCTGTGCGCCTTTTATTCCAGCCTTATGCCTGGCACTTCGACAGCCGTCGTACAACTTTTGACATGTCTGCCTTGTAATGCGCTGAAAGTAGTTTTATGTCCAGAATTGGGAAAAAGGATGTTTTGTGCCAACTATCTTTCTGTACTTTTGTGTTTGTCTGCCAAACATAATTATACACTGAACTCATTGTAAATGGCTAAAAAGTAGTGTATAACGGTTATATGGAAATGTATGAAATAGTCAGTGGGAAGTATCTCTCCATGAATAAAGATTAGACTAGAGACTTGAAAAGTTGTACTATAAATTTTCCTAAATTTTTTTGTTTCGATATCTTGTTTTACTTATGTCGATAAAAATTAATATATTTTCTAAGTTTTGACTTTTTCAGTTTAGAAGTTATTCAAGAATTTAGTTTGAAATTAATTCTGGTTTTTATCTGGGGTATTTCATAGTCGGTCACACCCGATTAGGGCATTATTAAATGCTTTTTTTTTGGTTTGCTGCTTATGAAAATGCATTTTAAATCAACATCGCTCATCTCTCATCTCTCGGTTAACATTTATTTCGGTTACGAATTTGTGTACCCGTAAATCAAATGAATAATTTAAGTTGTTCGCCGGGCTCTGTCGATCTGTCGAGCGCGTCAAATGATTCATTTTTTGATTTATATCGACAACAACTGGCAAACCAACAACAGCAATAATATTAAGAGAGCTTTACGTAATTGCATTAAATGGCATGGAACCAAAGCCCATCACAGAAATTCAGTTCCACAATCGAAGAAAGGGGCCCTGGAAAAAAAGAACCGTTTCGCGTTCAACATCAGCGCACAAAATTCCAATTTATTTTAATTGATTTATTAATGATTGAAATGTTGCATAAATATAACGATAAAAAATGCCATTCTCTCTGTTTCATTCGCTCTCTCTCTCTCTCTCTCTCTTTCAAATAATCTAAGAGATAAGAAGTGGCTTTTAGCGTTACATGCTACTAATAATGAATACGCTTTGTCAAACAGAACGCAGCCACTTTGCGGCAGCTGAAACTAATTCCCAGACCGATTTGGGAGTCGATTCTCGTTTTGCATTGCATATTTCGCAAGTGGGTCTCAAGATTAGGCATAATTATGCAATTTCCTCTTTAACGCTTAGCCAGACAGACACAAAAGAGTTAAATTCAATAAAATTTACATTTAACCACAAAAACAACTCAAGTTTTCTCAGCCAACAAAAAATACGTTGAGAAAAACGAGGCACAAAGTTAAGATAAAAGTTGAACAAAGGGCAGGGAAGATGAGACTGAAACCATAGTCTGGCCTGGTGGGTACAGATGCAGAGACTTATGTAAATTGAAATTCAAGCGCAGAAAAACAACAGCACAAACAACAACAAAAGTGAAAACAGCAGGAAAAACTGACGGTAGTTATAAAGAATTTTCATTCATTTCAAATTACGTTGTATGAGTGTCAAAATGGCGGCGTTTGGCCGTAAGCCATAATTGAAGGCAAGGCTTATGAGCGCAAAGCGTCGGTGGGTGGCAAATGAGGTCTGCGACTGGGACCGGGGGGGCTCGGACCAATTGGCTGGCTTTCGTCGCCAGTCAACTGCTGCGGACCAAAATTCAATTTCATGCCGCGTGACACAAAGACAAAGGCAGGCTGGCTGGCAGGCAGTAGCAACAGCCGCAGACAGTTCACAGCTCCAAGTTCGCAGTTCTACCAGTTCTCCCAGTTAGTAATTTCAATTCCCCCCGCTCCCCACGGTGGGCACAGCTGGGCTAACGATGTCGTCAAGTTGGCATTCACAAATGTGCGCACTTCGCTCAAAAGAATTTCAAATTAGCCACTTTTGCTTAACAATTGGCACAGGGCGACAAATTAAAATCGTAAGGGGCAACAGCAGTTTCTCTCTCTGGCGATGTGATGTGGCACGATGGCTGCTCCAGGTGGGACTGACACAGCCGGCGACAATTTAAAGTCAAGTGCCGGGTATTGAGCAAAAATAATTGCCGCGCGAAATGCACTTGATATGCAGATAAGTGGACGGCGGACGCTTTGCGGGCTCCATTCGATCGGCCATTAGCGCCATTTACTCGAATCAACCGCCATAATCACATACACCTGGCACCATCTGGTGTCTAAAGACTAGAGCGCAGTCAAACCGAAAGCAGCCAGCTAAGTGGCTAAATTTCAATGGAAAAGCGAAATCGCAAAAACCAATTGAAAACACGGTCTACACAGCAACAGCAACAGCAACAGTTACTAAATCAAGCCGCAGTGTTAACCAAGCCAATGGTCAACTATGCGGTCTAGTTGATACTATTGACAATATCGATGAATTCGCTATATGAAATACTTTTTGATATGATAACACTTTTAATTAATTTGTGTTATTAAATAGATTAAAAAAAACAGTTTTGTGGCACTCTTTAAAGCTACAATTTAAAGCATATTGAAATTAAGTTATGAAATTATAATTTGTATACCCTAAACCTAAAAAGGGCATACTGGTTTGGTGCAAGGGTATGTAACACTAAACTATATATATGCTTGATCAAGACGTTTCTAAACTTTTCTTTTATATATTCTGCTAATCTATATGCAGAACAAGTTTATTAATTTTTTTACTATATCTTGCCCCATTTTATTTATTGATATACAAATTTGATCATTAACACATCTCGGAGTCTGTAAGGGCTAGAATCAACCAATTTTAGTATATTAAGTTTTTCGGAAAGCAAACGCAGACTTTAAATATATTTTAAATACAAAATAAAACAATTCAAAAACTGACCTTTGATTTTTACATAGATTCGAATGTGTTTTGTTGAATCCCGACTATTTTATGTGATTTAAAAGTTATTTTAGAATTAAGTTTTCATAGTGGCTGCCTTAAATGTTGGTAACAAGCCAACGCAATGTTTAGGGTATCTTATAGTCGAGTATTTTCGAATAGAGCACGCTTACTTTTACGCTTTCTGCCGGCCAGACAAATATTTCTAATTTATAACACCATATTTTTTTTTCGTTTTTTGCTGGCTTTGTCGGCAGTCAAGCAAACTTTTTGGGCCTAGCAGCTATTGCCTGTTTGCTGTCTGCTTTAAGGCGCAAAAAAAAAACCGAAACCAAAAAATAAAAAAAAAGAAGAAATTCAACCGCATCGAAGGCGCAGTAAGCGACAAGGGCAACATGGCCAAAAAGCCAAAGCCAAAGCCAAAGCTAAAGCTAAAGCCAGAGATCGATAAGCAAAAGCTGAGAAAAATGTAAATAAAAAGGCCATTGGATTGGTTAGCAACCGCAAAATCTCATCACGTTGCGCAAATACTACCGCGTGCTAGGCCGGCGTTCAAGTGTAGATTAAAAAATGGCCGCAAATAACTGTAGGCAGCGTCAAGGGGAGCGCCTCAAAGTAGGCAAGGCGTGGCAATGGATTCGCACTTCAAAATCGATTATACAGCCACGCCTCCCCATTCGCATGTGTGTGAGCGTGTGTGTGTGTGCGTGCGTGCAACTTTTGCTAAATCACGTACGGCCAATTGCCAATTTCTGATTGCCAATTGTGAATTCGCCGTTTGTGCGCGTGTTTACACGCCTAAAAGTGTGCTGGCAAGCATTTAATTGCGTAGCTTCGTTTGAACGTAGAAACAGACACTCTTCTTCTTTCCTAATTAGCTCACTATATACATATACATATATATATTTTTTTGCCATATCATGGCAGCCAAATGAACAGACAACTAACTGTAGAGTTCGCACCCCATATGGCGCATGAAATTTCAATCATTAGTCATAAGGTAGACCAGAGCTGGCGACGTGGCGAAGGGAGCCGACCGAACCGAAGACAGTACAGACGACAGCGGAATTTCTTCATTTACAGGAGCATCGTCGACGTTCCCGTCGTGTCGACATTGCTGACAGGACACCAGCAAGCGACGCGTTGCGGTTGTGGTCGCGTTTCTGCGGATAGATTTGCCACGCCAACAGAGCATCATCCGACTGGCAGCTGTTGATGTTGCCTTATGGCTGCTTTAGTTTCTGTGTGTGTGTGCGTGTGTTCGTGTGTGTGTGTGTGTGCCATGCATATTATTGCAGACATTTGCGGCCTGGCCCTACGCCTGCTTATTGTTTTAATTAAGAAATTTTCGCTTGGGGTCTATTAAAATCAGCTAAAGCCAAAGCTAAAACAGCAGCTGCCACTGCCGCTGCTGGCGACCAGTTGCAAGACATTAATTTACATGCTGTCAGCACGCTTTTGTGCAGCTTTTGGGTTGGCCTCCACTTCAGCTCCATCTCCATCTTTGTCTTGGCATTCCAGCATTAACTTCAATTGCAACTGCAACTGCCAACTTTGGCTTGCCTCAATTCGTCTTGTGGCCTCTGCTGGTTAATGAGTTATGTCAAAGGAAAACAATGTTTGTTACTTCATTTATATGCCATTATTATTTCTGTTGTGGTTGTCGTATCCATTCTCCCTCCTGTGTCTCCTTGTATATCTTAGTTTTTCTTTCAGTGAGAACAGCAGCAGCAGCAACAACAGCAACAGCAGCAACAACTATTCTTCTATTATGCTGCTTGTTATTTGCTCTGTTGCTTTTCTCCTGCTGCTCCTCCTTCTGTTCCTGCATCAACTTGTTCTATGGCTAGTGCCTCCGACTCTGTCCTGCTTATTGTTGATGGGGAAAGTTTTTGTGCGGTTGCATTGCACCATGATTATGATTGTATTTCGTCATGTCACTATTATTTGCTATTTTTCGCTTCAACTTTTGCCCCGCAGCCTTTTCATTTGTACAGCTTCTTGCACATTGAATTTAATTTACGCCAAATCAATTTAAAATTTAATTCAATGACTGATTCTTTTGCCTTTGGTTTTATTATACTTACTTTATGTTTTCGATGTTTCCTTTTATATTTTTTTGCTTTATAGCCCCGTTTCGGCATGTGGCCCATTAATGTTGCGTATACGCAGCACTTGCTAAATTGACAATTGAAATTTGCCTGTAATTAAAACTAATTAGCTACACAAATATTTGTCTTGCTAATGAATTTAATGAAATGTTATTGTTAATTTCAGGGCAGCTAAACCAACACAGCACAGAGATTGACAAGATGACTTTGTGTGGGAAAATCGCACGATACTAGTGATGTTATAACGAAACGAGAATCGATCTTTTACATCGATTAGATAGTCGTTGATTCATTCGATTCGTTGAGTTCAAATTGGAAAACATCTATGTTTCGATTATTTTCTAATATTTGTAGCGTGAAGTAAGGTAGTAAAAAATTACATATCGGTGTTAATATCGATACAAAGATGTTTAGATTATTTTTAACATCACTAACATGAAGGTCGCCATATTTAAAGATGGCGTAAACTTAAAAATAAGATCGATGTACATCGAAATATCATAAAATTAATATAGCGAGCTAAAATTGCAAAAATGTTTTGCTGTTGAACATTACAATTTAATACTGTTGGTGCTAAAATTAAATAGTATCTCGTATATATGACAGTTTCAGCAGTCAGATACAAAACTAACAAATCAAAATATCTATTAAGTCGCCGGTAAACCATACTTCCATCTCGTACTTAAATTGTGATTAAACTGTCTAACTCGTATATAGGATGTAGCAGGTAGCAGTTTCCGCACTCGCAGAGGTGGGCGTGCCAGCTGCGACATGTTGTGCACAACAAATAAAAACAGCAGAAGACAACCGACAACAACAGTTAATAGCGACAAGCACAGTTTATCAAATTAACTGCGCTTGCAGGAACACCTTTTTCCGGGCTTGAGAAGATGTTCGGGAAGGGATTCGTTGTAACGAGTTGTAAATGTGCGTGCGTCTCCCTTTTGTGTGTGTGAGTGTGAGTGTGTGTGCTGTCGTCTAATGATAAATTGCAATAAAACACTCGTGATCCAGAAAAATAGAAATGAAAGGGGGTAGCCCACGAATATGATAAATGGCGTTTTGTATTGTGCGCGTCGCGCTCTTGAGCTGTTTTGCTCTTCGTTCTGGTGTCGGCTTTTTGGCACTGGATTTCGCACTTGGCCGCCGCATAACCGCGAGCGTCTTGCTGTAACCGGAGTTACAGTTATTCAGTTTCCTGCACGCTTCACTGTTTTTCCTGGCCTGGCCAGCTGTAGATACTCGCTTTTGTCTGCCATGCTTTCGGGCTTGACTTTTCTTACAATGGAAACACGTACAATTCTCAAGCGTACGTGATGTCGAGTATTCATCAAGCATATTCGTTTGTTTGGCTGACGTTAACACTCACACACACTCACATATTCACACTCGCACTCACATACCCACACTTAGGAGGCGGGCTCGTAATGAAAACATTGTCGTAGCAGTTCATAGACGAAGCCAACTTCTGTGTCGTTGCCAGAGTGTCTGTCTGTCTGTTTGGCTGTGTAAGAAGTATTTGTTGTTGATTATTATTTTCGGTTTGTGAGATGTTTCCTCAACTTTTCCTTTTTTATTTCAGAACTTGTGCCACAGACTGACAGCCACTTTACACGCTGCTTGCGACTCGCCAATTAAAGTTCTTACTGTGGAAAATGGGAACAAATCGAATCATTCTTATTTCAAGGAGTAAATTTGTGTGCCGTTTCCGTTATTTGCTCTTAATTAACGTTATGCAAATTCACTGTCTAGAATAGACAAATAAATTAATGGTATTATAAGGAAAATGTATACACACACAAAATATTTACTTGGCTGTTAAAGGTAAGTGAGCTAACGATTAAATTCAACTTTTACTAAAATTTAATATTTCTTACAATTTACTTTTAGTAATACTATATGTAACAAAATATTGAAAACCAGCTTTAACAATCACTTCACAAATTGTTAACATTACAGAGCTGTAAACGTATTGCACTTGGTGAACTGATATATATATACAGATATATATGTTTGTATATAGTATGCTTTTAACTGTTATACACGCAACAGTTTATGGCAACAACATTGAGAGAGCTTGCCTGGGGCTTTCTCTTATACGTACTCAACTCTCTTTCGCTCTCTCTGAGTGTCGTGAATTTCGAATGCTTTTCGACATTTGAGAATTTCGATGTGCCACAACCACGTTCTGGTCGTCATATGGCGTCATTAATCATGCTTAAATATACAGGCCATATCGAAAGCAATTGTGCAATTTGGGCAACAATATTATTTCAATTACACTTGGCGGCGACCACTGCCAAAAACACGGTACACCCTGTTTTTAAGCGCTTCGTTTGTGGCCTGGCCAGGAAGTCTTAACTGACATTGCCGCGAGTCACAGGCGCTCAGCTGGCAGCTGTCAGGTTTTTCTTATTTATGTATTATTTTTTGGTTGACGTTGGTAGGTCCGAAAAAACATAACCCATATATTTAAACAAGCCTCAGTGCAGACAATGTCACACATTGGATGCACGCAGCGAGCAGGACGGCAACAGTATGAACTAAAGATGAGAGATAGTGCATACACTCCCCCTTAACTGAATATGTGCAACATATTTAAAAAGCAAAATTGAAATATTTGCTGGTTATAAAATAAAATATGTGAATTTTCGTTTTTAAATAATCCCTGTATATCAGCAAACCAGATTTATATTCCTTAAACCGATTGAGTTGAGCCAAAAAAAACAGGTTTTTTTTTGGAAGAGTTATATTGAATGTGAGCTTTCCCAAAACTTGCGTCTTTTATTTAGAAATGAATATTCTATTCGGAAAATGTATTTTTATTAAAATCGTCATAGCGCTTGAATAGATATTGCTGTTATATATATATATATATATGTATATATATCCTTTTTTTTTATAAATTATGAAACTATTCATTTGAGCGAGAGTGTATTTGCAGATGCAAATATGCAGATTGAATTCTTTTTGTAAACTAATGCAATGGTCTCTGTGTCAGAGTGTTTGTATAGTGCGAGTGTCTTTGTATCTTTCCGTGTCATTAGCATGCATGCTTGCATTGTCGCCCTGGTGTTGGCCACACACATAATTCCAGAGTGTTCCGGCTAATGTGTCCTTAATAGCGACATCATCGCATGCGAGTTTCAAATGGAATTAAGTGTGCTGAAAACGGAAGCCTGTAAAATAAAAAATTAGTGAAGCTCTGTAAAAGTGCAAAGAAATTAACGCTGCACTGTGACGAGCATTTCCACGCCTAGCTCTCCGGCCAGAGCCCGTTGCAATCCCCTTTTATCCTTATTCTCTCTGTGTGTAATATGCAAATGCGGCCTGTGCGGGCCGTGCTTTCGAGCCCGCTGCGAATACTGGCGGCATTAAAAAAACCCGTTTTATTTCATGTTTGCCCATTAGTTCAAACATTTGCTTACCACATGGTAACAGAAAAAATCTACTTTGCTCTCGAGAAACTTGACACTGGTAATCCTTTCATTTCCCCTCTCTCAACCAACAACTTATGGCCAAAAAAAGGAGCAAAAAAAGGAGCCAAAAAATAACATTCATTGTTGTTACCTAGCGATTTTAATCCGAAATGAACATCGATTGTTGCTGACCAAGAATATAAACATTTCACGGGCTGGAAGCTGTCTCCTTCTGTCTGTTAAAAACATATGTACCCAGCTTTAAAAATGTGTAATTGGTATAGGGTATAAACACAGTGGGAGAGCTGGGAGTAAGAGATATGTTTATCTATAGTAAGGGGAAGAGTAACAGAGGCAGAAAGGGAGAGAGAGAGAGAGAGAGAGAGAGAGAGAGAGAGGGAGAGAGTGCGAGAGAGGGAGAGAGAGACAGTGCGAGAGAGGAGAGAGAGAGAGAGTGCGAGAGAGGGAGAGAGAGAGAGTGCGAGAGAGGGAGAGAGAGAGAGAGGGAGGATGAGAGAGAGTGCGAGAGAGGGAGAGAGTGCGAGAGAGGGAGAGAGTGCGAGAGAGGGAGAGAGTGCGAGAGAGGGAGAGAGTGCGAGAGAGGGAGAGAGAGAGAGAGTGCGAGAGAGGGAGAGAGAGAGATAGAAAGAAAGAAAGAGAGAGAGAGAGAGAGAGAGTGAGTGCGAGAGAGGGAGAGAGTGAGTGAGTAGAGAGAGAGAGAGACAGAGGGAGAAAGAGAGAGAGAGAGTGAGTGAGAGAGAGAGAGACAGAGGGAGAAAGAGAGAGAGAGAGAGAGAGTGGTAAGAGAGATAGAGTGAGTAAGAGAGAGAGTGAGTGAGAGAGAGAGAGAGTGAGAGAGAGAGAGAGTGTGTGAGTGGAGTGAGTGAGAGAGATATAGAGGGAGAGAGAGATAGAGAGGGAGTGAGAGAGAGAGAGAGAGAGAGAGTGAGTGAAAGAGCGTGAGAGAGAGAGAGAGAGAGTGAGTGAGTGAGAGAGATAGCGGGAGAGAGAGATAGAGATAGAGATAGAGAGAGATAGAGATAGAGATAGAGATATATAGAGAGAGAGAGAGAGAGAGAGAGAGAGAGAGTGAGTGAGTGAGAGTGAGTGAGTGAGTGAGTGAGTGAGAGTGACAGAGAGAGAGAGAGAGCGAGAGAAAGAGATAGGGAGAGAGTGAGAGTGAGAGAGAGCGAGAGAAAGAGATAGGGAGAGAGTGAGAGTGAGAGAGAGAGAGAGAGATGAGAGATAAGGGGTGAGAGAGAGAGAGATAGGGAGAGAGAGGGAGAAAGAGAGATAGATATGGAGACAGGGAGAGAGACAGCGTGTAAATAAAGAAGTAAGAAGAAGTAAAAGCGAGTAAGGAAGAAAAGAAGTAAGCAAGATTCTGCAGTCATTACTTGAATTCATGAGAATCGCATAGAGCGGTCTAAATTTTGTTGACAGACAATTAACATAATTGAATTCATGACAATCGCATAGCGCAGTCTAAATTGCGTTGACAGACAATTAACATAAAACCACAAATGAAAAAAGATAACATTTTCTTGAAAAACTTCACTTTTAGCTTAAGGTTGCCTAAAGGCCGATTTATTTAAAAGAAACGATCGATATGTGGAAAAATGAAAAAATTGTAACAAATCGGTGCTGATAACATCGATATATCGATTTCGATTATTTCTTTTTTTTACATACAATTGTTATCTATTTAGTGATCTAAGCATATACCCTGTATACCGTCGGACACAAGACTATTACTATCTGACTTATTAAGTTTATGCGTGCCCAATACATTACATATGTATATATATGTACATTTGCCAGATTTTATGGCACACACACATACACAGATTCACACACAAGCCGCAGCTGACTTTAGTGAAATTTACAAGCTGTCAATAATTTATTCGCTGGCAAAACTCTACAGCAAAAGTGCCGTAAATTGGCAGTAGCTGTTTTTAGTTGTTGTTGTTGCAGCTGTTACAGTGTGTGCGTGTGTGTGTGTGAGTGCGTGGGTCTTTCTGTGTGTAGTTAGCGGTAACGGTAATTGTAGCGGCATCAATTTCGCACACATAAATATTCATATGCGGCGTTTTAACAGACAACCGATGAAGAAGCTGGCGACGCCAGAGGAGTACCTTCTAGCAAGTGGGCGTGGCCATGGCGGCGGCGGAAGCGTTTTCGTAGTATACTTTTGGGGCGCACTACAGAGGACAGGCCTTGCGTGTGTTAATTTGACGGCACAGGATTTATTTAATTTTCGTTTTAGGCATCAGACAAAAGATGGAGCCTAGGCAACGGCAACACTGTGTCTGTCTGTGCGTCTGTGAATGTGTGTGTGTGTGATTGTGTCTGCGGCCAATTTATTAAAATTAATTAGCTGCTGTTGTTCTGTTTGCATGCGGTTTTCCAACCGCAAGTAATATATGCACTTTCGGTTTGTTTTCTATGGAAATACCGAAGATAAGCAGCTGTTGGTTTAGCAACCGATATATGTACATCATTATGTTTGCCAACATCTTCACAGAAACTTCATTAATGTATGCTGCATGATAACAACAAAAATTAATCATAATGGTATTATAAACATTTACATTTTTCGAAATTTCAACAACATTTTACCCTTTACATAAATGAAATGTTTATCAAGCTGTGTAAAAGAACAACTATGTGCAAGTAAATGCCATCGAAACTATTTTTAACAATTTACTTTTTATATATATATAGAACGTTTGCAGATGCTTTCCAGATACTCCTCGGTTTACCCTGATGTAAACTGGCCAGTGACCAGTGTCCTCGAAAATTTGCTACGGCATTTGTTTATGTAATTTGCCCAAAAATGTTGTAGAAAATGGTCCACAGCAAATACAGAGAGTGTCATGTTTGGGGGGCAACAACACGATGATGAAACCGACTCGGGGGCAACCTGGGGTCGATGGGTTGGGGGCCACTGTACCGGACACAACTTGGCAGCCATATTGTGTGTTTGCCGTACAAAATTCTTGAGAACGACAACAGCAACAGTATCCATATCTGTGTGTTGTGTTCCGTCCGTGTCCCAAAAGTGGCAAAGGTCATTTCTGCTTGGCCATTAGCTGTCGTTCTATGTGTTTCTATATAGCCATGTGGCCAAAACTTCATTGCCCTTATTGGCTGTTCAAAATAATTACAATAGTTTGCTGCAAAACAAAAAAAATAAATAAAAAAATAAAATAACAAAAATAAAAACAAACTGCAAGGTGTTGTGTTAAAAGTGCCACTTTTATGAGCTGTCTGAGAGCCTTTTGTGTTATAAACAGCTTCCATAATTTGTCTAATGCATTAGAAGGCGTCATTCGCCTGGCTTGATTTTAATTTGCTTTGATGTAATGACAGCGCCAGACAGGCAGAAAACTGTGTCTAGTTTCAGGTGCTCGACAGCAGCAGACGCATTGCTATAATTACAAAAGTTTTTTAATAAATAGACAAAACACACAACAGGGGAAAAGAAAATCAACGCAAAACTTTTGACCAGGCTAACAATGACGAAGGAAAGCTCTGTTACGTTTCTTCCCCACAGCTGGTCCGTTGGTTCGCATTCCTTTGCTGCAAGCAGTTAAAGATGATTTTAAACGTTGACTTGACATTTGTCATGACGGAGAAGGAACGAACCATTCTCGACGCGGCCGATCAACTTGAGTCTGGTTTTTCCCCCATTTGGCTGATGAGCCACCACACTCTCCCAGTTTTCGCCTGCTCTATTTATGTTTGTCTGCTGCTAATAAAAAGTAATGTCTGTGGAATACTTTTGCCCGCTCTAGCTCAGTTTGCATGTTAAATGGCTCCCGTCTCGCTGCCACATTTGTCAAACGTCACTGCTCATGAGCTGTTATTATTATTATTAGCTGCAATTGCAAACGCTGTGACGCAACTCTGAAATTGCAACGTGATGCACGCTGCCAGCTGCCTGCCGCATGTGCTGCGTGACGTTGGCCACCTTATGGCCACTGCTGCTGTTTGCCAGTTGCCAACCAGCATAATTGTATGCTCTTTTTTTTTTTTGAAAAATTGCACTCCATTTTTTTGTGCAGCGCTTTGCATTTTCTATTACTTCATTAGATGCGGCAAGCGCAAACAAAATGCACTTGCTGCAGTCCTCTGCATTTGCTTGTTGGCCTGATGTGGGTCTGACAAACGCTCTTTGCGCAAAAGGAAGCTACACATTTAGTTTTCTTATTTTTTTGGTCAGGGCTGGAAAGCATACTCTATTTAGTCGAAATTAATTTTTAGCTATTATTCTTTTCAAGGTTTGCTTAATCGTTTCATATTTTACATCATAAAACAGTTTTTGAAATAATATTTATAAATTTATCAAATACTTTGTTGTATTATTATTAATATTATTTCTTTTATAGCTAGTTTCACATTAAAAAATATATATTTTTATTTTTATAAAAAAAATGTATGATTCTTTTCGGCTTTTAGCCAAATAATTCAAAATTACAAGGGAATATAATTTTTGTAACTTAATTTTGTTTTTACATTTCATTAATTTGTACATTGATTTTAACATATTGCTTAACTTTAATATAACTAAATAGCTCTTGCATCTTAGTGCTAACTAATTAAATAGAGAAATAAGAACCGGAACATAAAAATTAGAGAAATAATAAGTCTTACAAACAGTTTTAATTATTGTTTGCTTAAAGTTTTTAAATTAATTTTTTTTTTACTTTTTTTAAACTAACAAAGTGGAAATTCAGAATTGAAACGTAAATAGTTAAGATGAAAATAATTTTTGTTAAACGTTTTCTATTAAAAATTTTAAAAGGTTTTAAAATTGATTTACGATTTTTGAATTTCAAATTGAATACGAATTAACAAAGGAACTAAAAAGTCTAAAAATTTTACGAAAAATTTAAAAATGTGTTCCACACAAGAACTCGGCTTATTCTTATTTAAAATATGTGAATGCGGTAAATTAAAAATTTCAATTTCAATCCCCATCCCAACCCTGGTTGCGTAACAAAGTCATGGCGCGCCCATAAGTATACAATGATTAATGTCAAACGAGTAAACTGCGGGCACGTATGTGGCACCGCGTGGGTGGGTGGGTTGGTGGGTGGTGGAAAACAGGCACCACAAATGCAAGAGACGCTAACAAAAAAGCAGTGTAAAAAGCCGTGCAGTGGTAATGTGCGCCTTTTGCAATTGAAACTCGTCATTTGCCAGTTAATTTCAAGCGTAAACAATAAAAAACAAGCAAAACAAAAAATATATTTAAAAAAAAAATATGGGGAGCAGCTACAAAGTTTCATTGCGTTGGAGCTGAAAACTTTTTTTTTGTTATTTTTCTTGTTGTTGTCGTTTCAACGTTTTAAATTTTCATAATTCATGAGCGACTCACCCTCTCACTCGGTCCATCCCCTACATCATTTCTGGTGTTGTTTCTGACGTTTGTTTGCAACACACAAAAAACCGCGCACAACTTTTTCGAACAGAGAACCAAAAAAAAAAAACATTTACTAAAAAATGTTGAATCTCTGTTTTGCTCTGCGTTTCTAATGCCGCAAAGAGTTTATAGTTTAGACTGGCTGGCCAACACACACACACACACACACACACACATAGACAGTGGTTGGACATGTTTGTGTGGCGCTTTGTAGGCGTTACAGTTGCTTCAACGATGAAAGTTAAAGCAAAAACTTTTGTTTTATGGTCTTTTATATGAGCTGTCAAAACTCCAGCCAAGCTCGCCACTATCCCAACGCTCGTCGAGATAAATAGTCTACATGAGCGTCCAAATAGTCGCCAATGTAAGGCTTATAGTCAGTCCTTTTGGCCACCCACCACACATTGCAATCTAGCCACCCCGCCAGCATGAGCGAAAGTTTTCCCACCAAAGTTATGAGTTATGTGTGAAAGTGCCAACTTTACACGCTGTCACACAATTTGCGCAATTTCTTTTGCAATTTCGCGACGACCCAGCGGAACTGAAACTCAGAACAGCCAGACTGACAGTCGAGCTTAAAGTACAAAAATGTCTGTGCCAAATTTAAGCAAAAATATTGTGTGTATTCACGCTGCATAACTAAAAACTAATTGACAGCGAAAAGCGGCCACAGCTCGCTTTCAATATTTAAAATAGGGGAGCAGAAGCAGCAGCAGCTCCCTCAAAAAACAACAGGCGCTGACCAACAGGCGCTGACATCCCGTTAAGTACTTAACTCTGAGTGCAAACAGCAAAAACAGTAACAGAGCGGCAACAGCAACAGCAGCAACAACAGCAACAACAGCAACAGCAGCCGGGGCTGTTATGCCGAAGCAAACAGAAGCTAAAAATCACAATGGCCTCGACTCCACTGCATACAACCTCAAACACACACACACAATCACACGCACACACATACAAACGAGTAAAGATAAAAACGATATGAAAACCATCGAACATTTTCAAGTATTTCGACTTGTTGGCGGCTATTGAACCCGATGTCTAGTTTGAATAGTTTTATATATCATTTATTCATAGTTAGTATTTTCTTTGCTATATATATTGAAGTTGTACGAATTTTAAAGCAATTTTAGTTGATTGTTTAATTTTATTATAAAAACATCGAATTAAATATGAATATAAAAGTGGAAATAACTGATAATGTTAATCAAAAATGTTTGCTATTTTTCTATTGTATTTTTTATCAATCGATTGTTTTCCAACATTTTTAAACTAACTAATAAAAAATTCAGAATAGTAGAAAATTTACAAAAGTTAACTTAAAACAATATTTTTATACATTCCGCTTTATACAAATAATAAGATGTTTTTAGATTTATAAAAAGTTTTTTACGCATTTAATTGTAGATAAAATACTAATTAATGAGCATGAAAATTTTACAATAATGGAGATTTTTATTTTTTGAGAATTTTAATAATAAGGAAGTTTTTTAATTTATTAAGATTCGAATGTATTTCAAAATAATATTTATGTAAAAAATGCATACCATATTTTAAGCGCATTTATGTCAACAAAAAAAACCAAATGTTTTATTCCGAATGCGAAGCTTCTCTTCAAATAAGTAGGCTCAAAGTAGATGGCTATCAAGATATCGACCAATGGCTATTTTATTCTGATGTGGCAGCCCTAGGCAAACTAAATTGCCATCGCTGAAAATACGATAGTATATATGTGTGTGTGTGTGTGTCTGTCTGTCTGTCTGTGTGTCCATGTTGATGTGGTTGTTGCCACGTTGTTGGCGTTTTTAATACCGCACGCTTTGTCGTGTTTGACATTTTAATCGCCTTAAATTTTATGTTGAAGTGCGCAGGTGGCTTGTGCCCCGCTATTCGCACACACACACACACACACACACACACACAGACACTGGCACGGACAACGCTTTTGTCTCCTATCGTTTCCCCCCAAAACTGGGCAACAACTTTATGTTGTGCAGCGGTCCACAAGTAAAATTTCCGTTCGAATTACTTTCTAATTCTGTAATGAATTGTTTTTGCCGTCTAACGAGAGAAAATTTACATTGAGGCGGGCATCAAAAGTTGCGTATACGCCCCGCACTACAAACTGTGGGGTGGGAATATATATATTCCAGGCTGTTTATCTGTCCGAGATAAGAGCATGTAAAGTTCCATAAGCACTTTTCTTGTTATTGTTTTTGTTCCTTTCTGTTACGTTTTTTTTTGTTTTACTATATTTTTTTCTTTTTTTTTTTTTGCTATTGTTGGCATAATTGGGTATCTTTCAACGGTGGCGTGCTATTTTTGTAGCACCGCAACCACTCAGACACTTATTTATTATGGTAGTGGGCTGTTCGCATTGTATTTGTCGCATTTTGTTGTGTTTTAGTTGGGTGGTGTCCCTTTTGCGCCAAGCCACCAAGTTTGTTTAAGCAGCTGTGGTCCAGCTGTCGAAATCCCTGCATAAATTGCCGGATTAGTATTGTTAACCGAAAGTTTTGTTTTGCATTTTAAAAAGGTGGCCATTCTAAAAGCAGCAACAGCAACAACAGCAACAACAAAAACAGCATATGGCAAATAAAGTTGGCTATTTACATAGTTGAATTTAGAGAAGAACGGAAGCAGCGAGAATATTATGATGATGCTAAACTATCGATGTAACTCGCCCCAGGAGATTGTATCTTAAAACTGTAAATATTAATAACATATGATTCACCATAATATGCTCATTATATTAAAGTTTTTTACAAACATGATCACAAATGAAGTCAGAACACTGAACTCTGTAACCTGAATCTGAAAGCTGAAGTAGATGCGCCGCGGGCTTTAGCAGCATTCGATATGGTAAATAAAATATCTCTGTGTGTGTGTGTGTGTTTTCCCCACCCAACTTTTTGATTGCCGTTGCTGTTCTGACAGGTAAAAAATAAAGAAACGCCTGCGGCAATTATCGGGCGAATGCGTAAATGCGAGAACTAAATAGATGGCTGTGGGGGCTCTCTCCATGGCTTGAATAACTTGGTAATGGCACAGCGGCGTCGCCCAACAATGTGCACTAGAGGCAGCCGGAAGTACTTAAGAGCAGCGCAGAGCACTTCCTGTTTTTGTTTTGCCAATACAAAAAACGGCGTAAACTACGACGACGTTGTCGAGTTGAGTTTTGCAATGCTTCAGGTTTTAGATTCAAGTTGTTTTTCCTTCTCTTTTTTTGTTTGTGTGTTACTTTTTGCAGTTGTGAATTGCTATTGAGTAGTATTTTATGCAAGCATCTTATGTTACCTATTTGTGTTTTGTTATCGTTGCAGTTTCATGAGGCTGCTCTCGGTATCAATTCGTATCCTGAGACTTTAATTTGGCTCGCTTGTTGCGGTCTTGGTGGCACATCATTCGGATTCGGAGAGATGCTCAGTCAGCTCCTTGTTGGCGCTGCCAGCAACACACACACAAAGCATTTTAATTTCTTTTATCCTTCATTACAGCTGCTTCCCCATGGCTATTTCGTTGTGTGTTCGACGTAGTTTGCGTCCTGTGTGAGAGTGTGTTTTTTTTCTTCTCCTTCTTGCTGTGTCAGATTACATACACTCCATTAACATTTTATGCGCTTGTATTATCGCAATTAAATTTTTAATGTTTTCATTTCAAGCACATTGCATTTTCATGTAGCCCAGCGCAGAGCCACCGCCTTTGGCATTGGCAGCAGCCAAGCAATCAGCACACGCGGCACCGCAGACAAACACCGGCAATGCCACCGTGGTGCTGGGCAAAAACCACCTACAGCTGAACCACGCGCATCAACAGCCTCAACTGGATTCATTTTGTTGCCCTTGGCTAAAACAACAACAACAACAACAACAACAGCGATGCATGTTAATGCAACAACGAAGCTGCATAAATGCATGCGTGCAACTTGAGGTTCGGTGCGACGAGTGGAAACAATTGCAACAGCAAAAAGCATTTTCTGCAATAATAATTTTAATGAAAGTGTTTGCCGTAATCACACAGAGTTTTCTTTTTTTCTTTTTTGCTGATGAAACTCCTTTGCAAATTACACTCTGCGAAAAAGTCAAAAGTAAAACATTAAATATACTTCTAAGTTAATATACAAAATACAAAACAATTCTATTTCTCTAGGTGTACAACTCAGCTTTTTATTATGTTGGCCGCAAAGATGTGCTGTCTGTTTGCTATTTGAGCTGGTTTTGCTGCTTTCGCTGCTAATGCTCGATGTGACTGTAGATGACGAGTCTTTTAATTAATTTAAATTGCATTATTTATGCACTTAAAGCGGCGCCAAAGAGTCAACGCAGCAGAAGCTGTAGACAATGGACGCTCATCAGCGTCCTGGTCCCGGACAGACAGGCCATCACATGACTGAATGTCTACGCTGAAAATCTACGGTCAATGTTCGGTAACATGCATGGCTGAACCGGAAATGAAGCTTTAACGACTTTGACCGGGCTCCAACATGACCCGCACTTCCATTTAGACGGTTGCTCCGAACCGTAGACAAGTGTAATCAGCAGCAGTGGCTACCACAACGAAATTGCTAAAACGGAAGCACACACACACATAAAATAATTTCAAATAATTAAAATGTAGCCACACAGACAATTAGAATATAGCGGATTCGTGAAGTGCTTCAAATAGTTTTAGATCGTGTGTGTGTGTGTGTGTGGGTGGGTGAACAGCTCTTACAATCAATTCCAATGATAATAAATTTAATTTTTGCTGTGCACGCGACTCAGGCGATGCATCGCACCAGCAATGCTAAATTGAAACGTTCCACACGTACGCCTAAAACTATCACTATCCGGGTGTGTGACGATGGCTATGGATTAGCAGTCGGCAGGATGTGGTGTCACTCTTCGTCGCTTCGGTTTCTCCTGGCAGATGCCCATTCTATCATTTTGTTGGCAGTGCTTTGTATGCTGCTTAAACACAATTCTCGTTGCGGTGTCGAAGGCAAAAACTTTTGCTTTTTCCGTTACAAAAAGTTTGCCTTTAGAAAATTTTGCGCCTTTGTATTGGGGAAAACTGGCAACAGCAGCAATAGCACGTGTGGTCCGTCCACAAGCACCCAGCCGCCCACTCATAGAGTCTCAGTGGTAGCCATCAACACTTGCTCATGAGCCCTGAGACGTGTTCGCCATTTGCGAGCAGCTTTTTCTCGTCTTCTCCGCGGCTCACAGGCTAAACTAACCTCAATTATTTGTCATTCAATACGATTATGGCCAGGCTCCCTGGCCACTGCTGGTATTTGACAATTGCGTTCGCCGCTATTCGCGTTGCATACTGAACGCGAATGTGAATGTGGGTGTGAGTGTGAATGTGAAGTAGCCGCGAGGCCGCAGTCCTCTTTGCATGCCACACAATGCCATTGAAGACTAAGAAAACAAACTTGAGGCGCTGCGCTTTATGCCGGAATCCCAAAGCGAAGGCTGCAAACATAATCTATTATTCCATTAAAGTAATATATGTACAGTTAGCTTCCTTACCTTTTTTTTTATTATCGCTTTTCCGTTCGTTTGTCGTCTCAGCCTGTTTCTCGCCATTTGAGCTTGATTGCAGTTGGCCGCACTAACGTTCAATTAAAAGTTAGTCAGCATCTTTGTTGTAGCAATCAAATTGACTTTTTTATTGTCAAATATTTATATTTAGATATTTCCAATTTCAAAATTCAATGGACATTTTTTTAAAGAGTGACCAGCTTTTGTTTTCTTAATAATACATATGAATACAACCTTAAAGCTATCGAACACTTTTTATGGCGCCACTGGGATAGTGCAATTTGGCGATCAATAATTATTAGGGTCAAAAAAATTTATAAATAATTTGGTTTTAAGCCAATTTATTTAAGCTTTAAGCCAGCTTATTTTATCGCTTAAATTAATCCTCACTTGTCAACATCTTGAACAAATCGTTGTTCCATGATGGATGCAGCTATGTCAAATATTAATGTTAATTCATTGCGATCAATCTTAAGACATGCGATCAATCTAAATACGTATATTTAGTTCAAATTTATTATGTTTTTTGCCTTATACTCAGTTATTTATTATACTGATAGCTATCGATAGTGTATTAATTTCATAATACGATACTACATAATTCGATACTATTGTTAGCGCCATAACTATTTCCCAACTCTAGTTATTTGTGCAACTCATTAAAATGTGCGTTTAATTGTGTTTTTTTAAGTGCGTTCATAAAAGTGTTCTAATTGTGCCGTTTCAAGTGACCATTAAGTGTATATTAATGTAGGTTTATTGGCTCTGGGTGCTCCGATCTGCGAAAAGCAACATCTTTCATGTAAGTCAGACTTTCAAAGTTTTTGAACCAACTACGCACAAATATCTTCATTATGCGCCGCTTTCCTGGCTTTTCCTTGCAAACTTTGTGCACAACTTAATCATAGTCAAGTAGCGCGAACGCGCGTGATAAAATTATTATTACTATCAGAGTATTTCGCAAATATGTGTGAAATTATCGTTTCCATGTACAGATGCCAAAAGTTTACCTGCAAATCAACATTACAGTTACGCGGTCCCCGTTCAACGGTAATCGTCGTCGCTTCTTATAGGGAAGTTTGGTTTGAGGCCGTGATTATCACAACGGCAACGGCGACGGCAAAAACAACGACAAAACTTGACAGGGCCGCATTTAATGCCCAAGTATAATACGGAGATGTCAAAAACGTGATGTTGTCCCTACTATGCAGCTCAAAATTAATGTCATAAAAAATGCAGTCGCCAAGTAAAAAGTGCTGGGCATGAACTTTTAGATAGAACTTTGCATCTTATGGCGCGAGTCGCTCCATATATGAGTATGGTGTGTGTGAGTCTGTGTCTAAGTGCAGTCAAGGCAACAAATTTGACAGCCATTAATGTGGAAGTCATCATTAAAACTGCACGAGAGTTGCAAGAGATTTTGAGTTCAAGACGAAGTCGCTGCCGAATTTGATGGCTTTTGATTCATTAGAAAATCACTTCATGCCATTTAATATGCAAATTATAAGCACTAAAGTCTGCTATAACACACACACACACACACACACACACACATACATATACGAAGACGCATCTCTAATGCCGAGTGGCTGCAGCTTTTGAAGTTGCGCGCATAATTTTCTAATTAAGTTTCGTTAGCTTTTCTGCTTCTTCGTGCACTTGGTACGTTTTTGTTGTTATTGCATTGACTTTTAAGTAGCTTGGCAAGATTAACTGACTTGCCTGGCAAAGTCATGAACATGAATCTCCTCGCAAACGATGTAGGTACTGCTTTTGACTTAGGTTTTTTTCTCTCACACTCTCTCTCTTTCTGCATGCACTTTTAACAAGATTTTTATTTGAGCTCATTATGTTAAGCTGCTCAAAGGCGAAACGCAATACAATAGACAATGGACACGGAAAATGTTCGATCTTCGCCTTTTGGAAATTATATAGCAAAGCATTAAGTGATACAAATTTTAATAAAACCTTTAAAAATATATATTTATCTACATAAGGATCACTTTCTACATTTTTTTCAATGACTGTCCTTGATCCTTCTATCATGAACATTTTGAGATTAATTTTCAGATAAGTTCTGAAGAATTTGTGCAATTTGAGCTTCAATTTTGACGAAACAAATTGAAAAAGTTTTTAACATAACGAACAAAGGCGAGTTGTAATCATGAAATCAATTTTTATTAGCGGGTAAAATTTTCACATGGGTTTTATTAACAAACATGAATTTATTTTTATTGGAATTGGCTACTTTTGACAATGTTTTTATTTAAAATTGGAATGCATGCAAATTTGGTGAAATATTTTAATATGAATTTCGACAAAAATAACAAATGACAAAAATGAAGAATCAACATAGATGACAAAACATGCGGAAAAATGCATTTATTATAAAAATAAATTTTAGAACCATTTTGTGAACTATTTTTTTTAACGAAAATTTGTTTGAAATTAACGCAAGAATGAAAACCTGAAAAAATATGAATTTTTGATTAAAATCAATTTAGTTTTACATAGTTATGGTATCATACATTTCAGACCCATGCATAAATACACATTTTAGCTACATTATTTATATGAATATTTACTGAAAATTGGAAAACACTTTGCTTCACTTTGAGTATGCGCTGTTGTTGATGATGTGACGCATTCGTTTGGAGTCAAGCTGTGCTTTAATTATGTAGTCCAACAGCCATGCCCAATTGTACTTACAGTTAAAGCGGGGGTTCTTCTTTTTTTTTTTTAGAGTTTTCGCAGCTACTATATGTAGCGCTTTTTTATTGCATAGCGGCAGGCGCTCATTAATTGCAAACCGTTTGCAATGTTCGCAGCTCGTTGAACGCTGCATTTTTTGCGGCCTCTAACGAATTCATTTCATTTCCGCTGCATTCATTTGCACGTCACCAACACAGGCACACGCACACTACACACACACACACACACACATGCACATGCACATGCACAAAGACAGATAGAGAGACATTGCGGTCGCAATTTCATTGCACTGTGGCCACAAGCTCTGGCCGGTTCCACCATTTCAACATTGCTACATGGTTCGCACACAAACTCGAACTTCAACGGTCTGATGATGACATTCCCAAAACGCAAAGTCCACATAGCGCAGTGAGCGATCGTCCAAGTGCGACTCGGAATCTGTAACGGAGCTCTGTGCTCAGTGCCCGAAGTCCGGTCCGGTCCGGTCCAGTCCGGACCATTCTGGCATTTCCGTGTGCCGCTCTGCGCTGTTAGCCAGCAACTTCCGAGGGTAATTAATTCGAGTACTCGTCGTCGTCGTCGTCGTTCTCGTTGTCTGTTTTAAACGACTTACAACTCGGATTACAATTAGACAAGCTGTTCGCTTTGCGATGCTGTTTTGCGCAAATAGTTGCCGCTGCTTTTACTGTTTTTCAGTTGCAAAATGAAAATTTGCATGTTGCCAGCATAACCGCCAAGCCCACAGACTTTCGCATATATTTATGCAGCGGTTTCGCAGCTGCAACGACAACGTTTCAATGACACTTGCTGAAAATGATTTAGAAATACTCAAAAGTAATCTTAGAAAATATTAGTAAAATTAAGTCAATTTGGCATTCTTCTTTTTATGAAAGCTTTTTATTCTTATACAATAAAATAATACTTGTGCTGGATTAAAATTAAAATTATATAGGTCCACAATTGTAAAAAAAAATAAAACCAAAAATGGGTCGCATCAATCAAAAGCAAATCAGAGCACATAAAACTTCTCGCATTACCTCAAAATGAGCGCAAATAAAAAGCAACGCACAAAAGTTACCAGAAAAATTGCGAAGCTAAATCTCATTAAGGCAAGGCAGGAAATCATAAAAAAATATATATATTACCCACTTTAAAGCAATGCCCGCACTTCATCAGACTCCTCCTCGGGTGCGCGTCTCCTCTATTTGATATAAAAACAAAATGTAACTAAACACCCAAAAACACAGCCAGACATGTCCAGGGGCCAACAAAATGGCCAAAAACTTTAAATCATTCGTCACAAGGACAGCAAAATAACTGTGATCCCACTTGACGGACGGACGGACGGAGGGGGGATAGTGAAGGGGGCGGGGCGTTATGCTGTCATAAAAAATTGTCTTGAGTATTAGTTTTGGTCTGTGACAAGGTGCCAGCCGGTGCTGACATTTATTCAGTGTCCACTCACAACTGCTGCTGCTTCTTATCTGTGCGTCCAGGTTAAGGTCCTAGTTTCAAGAATTTTTCATAGTCCCCCAGGTTGTCTGTCAGCGCACAACGAAATATTATTGTTGTAACTGCCGCTGCCGCTGCTGCTGTTGCCGCTGTTTCCCCTAATGACAAACAAAAATCAACATCATATACAAAAAGGTGGACGCTGGGAATCTAATATGCAAATCCGTTTTTTATTTCATACAATTATTCTTGGCCATTGTTTTTGTATTTGGGCACCCTCAGAGAACGAAACAAAAACAAAATATTTACATGTTATATAAAAAAACAGAAGAGCAACGCTAGTTGAAGAATTAGCTAATCAACTGGTGGCTGTATATTTTAAGTCCTACGCAGTTTACTTGCAGCAGACGCAATTTACGGCAAAATCTGAGAGTTCCAATTAGGTCGACTGCATTTTATTTGAGGATATTTCATTATGTTGCGACTTCAGTTTTAAGAAAAAAAGGTGACTTCTAAGCTAAGTTTTGTAAGCCTTTCAAGAACAGTTGGCGCTTTTGTTGTGTGGAGTAGGCGGCTAAAAGGAGAGAAAGGAAGCTTTTCCCATCCATCATGCGACGGTGACATTTGCAACTGTCAAAAGTTTCGTTGCTTGTCGCCGAATTTGCACTGATTGACAGAGTGAAATGTTAGCGCATATGTTACTCGATGGTTTGAGTTGGCGAAGGAAATGTTATGCTAATGAGTTATTGTTACGTATGCAACTGAATGCATTTGTCTTTCGTACTAGTCAACCTTTACTCTTGTGTGTGCGTAATAAAAAACATGAAGACATTTTGAGCAAAATTTGCAAAATGCAAACAATAACGAAGTCGACATCAGTTGCCATAACAAATTCGACCCGGACACTACCGACATCTACAACGACATGGCATTTTGCATTTTCTCTATATATATTTTTAGGAAATTTTTGCAGTTGTCCTTTTCAATTAAGGGCCGTATATACATATATTTATGTTCATATCAAATAGAAGAATTAATTGATTTTGAGTGCACAGACGATGAAATAAAAGCAATTTGAATTGTTGTCATTGCAAACATTTGTATACCCTCAACCCATACAAAATGGGTAATTAGGGTATAATGGTTTTGTGCAAATGTATGTACAGCATGTAATATAATGTATATATAATCTGTCACAAGGAAGTGTGTTCAACAAAATAAAGTATAGGTATATTGTTGATCAGGACGTCAAGACGAATTCATTAAGCCATTTACATAAACAAAGCAATACTACTTATAGTTGGATAGTTACACACTAAATTTTGATAGTTACACTTTTCGACTATATTTTTTCTGATACCTTGCTTCGTCTTATTAACATCGATAAATATCGATTTCAAAACTTGGTTTTTTCACCATATCTCGGAGAATATATGAGCTAAACTCACCAAATTTGGTTTAATTATAGTTCTGTCTCAAATATAAATAAAAACACAATTCAATTTTTGCTTTTTTCATGGTGTTTGCTAAAGGAAGCCGCTAAATAAAGTGCACAGCATGCGATTTATATTTTCTGTCTATGTTTAATTCAGGGCATCTTCTAGTCTCATAGAGCATTCCTATTTGTATTCGTTAGGCTTTAAGTTTAACTGCACGTCAAATTTTCTGTTATAGCTTGAAGGGACTGCCCATTACCATTGAACACTTAAGCAATCCATTTCGACATCTCATGCAGTGCGTCATTATTAATCAATTGCCGTTGGGGTTTGGGTTGATTAAATAGGCGTGTTAAAGCGGCTGCCATGGACACATATTCACACATACGAACATTGCTTTGTGCTTGCGTGTGCGTGCTTTGTGTGTGTGTGTGTATATGTAGTTTTGTTGCCGACTCTAATCATTGAATCAAATCGTATTTGATTTATGATTGCCTTTGATTTGCTGCCCGCACCCCAAGACTTCCCACTGTTTAATGAATTATGCACAGAGTTAAAAAATTGCGTTCCTTGTGGGAACAAATTGTATTGTCTTTATTGTATCCTATTTGAAAAGCTCATTTCATAGTTAATTACAGAAATTAATAGTACGAATAAATGCAGAATCAATCATAAGTAAAATGCCATAAAACAATCGCCAATCGCTTCAGTTTTGACAAAGTTATAGGAGTTTGAAATATGGTAGCTATGGGTCTGAGAGCTTTACATATCAAAATTTTTTTCGATTTTGGCATGATTTTTGACCAAAAATTCGACCACCTCAAAATCAGCTTTAATGTTGTTTTTTATGCTATTTGTGACAAATACAATCGATTAAAAACAAAAATTCGCAATTCTAAATTTTGAAAAAAATTTTTTTCGAAAATTCACAAGGGGGGTACATGCTTTTTTGACAAAAATTTCAAAAAAAAATTTATTTTCAAAAATGAATATATTTTGAATGTAGAATCAATCTATAGGACAAATCATGAAAAAAATGCCATCAAACATGAAAATCGGTTCAGTTTTGACAAAGTTATAGGAGTTTGAAATATGGTAGCTATGGGTCTGAGAGCTTTACATATCAAAATTTTTTTTCGATTTTGGCATGATTTTTGACCAAAAATTCGGCTACCTCAAAATCGGCCTAAATGTTGTTTTTTATGCAAATTATGACAAATACAATCGATTAAAAACAGAAATTTGCAATTCTAAATTTTGAAAAAACTTTTTTTTCGAAAATTCACAAGGGGGGGGTACATGCTTTTTTGACAAAAATTTCAAAAAAAAATTTATTTTCAAAAATGAATATATTTTGAATGTAGAATCAATCTATAGGACAAATCATGAAAAAAATGCCATCAAACATGAAAATCGGTTCAGTTTTGACAAAGTTATAGGAGTTTGAAATATGGGAGCTATGGGTCTGAGAGCTTTACATGTCAAAATTTTTTTCGATTTTGGCATGATTTTTGACCAAAAATTCGACCACCTCAAAATCAGCTTTAATGTTGTTTTTTATGCATATTATGACAAATACAATCGATTAAAAACAGAAATTCGCAATTCTAAATTTTGAAAAAAAAATTTTTCGAAAATTCACAAGGGGGGGTACATGCTTTTTTGACCGAAAAATTAAAAAAAAATTATTTTCGAAAACGAATATATTTTGAATGTAGAATCAATCTATAGGAAAAATAATGACCAAAATGCCATCAAACATGAAAATCGGTTCAGTTTTGACAAAGTTATGGGAGTTGAAAACTTGAGCTTTTACCATATGAAAAAATGTGTGTCAATTTGCTTCAGATAACATGGGTTATCTCTAGCTAAGTAGCAGCGATAAATATTGCTTTTATACGGACTGATGGACAACCAGACTGAAGTTCCATAAACACAATATACTCTTTTCACTTCGTGAACGAGTATAATAAGATATACGTTTTTTGAAGTATTCCTTTTGCGGCTTAGGTGAGATTTAGATATTTATTCAGTTTGGGATAATCATTCATGTGTGCAAAAAGGGATCACAGTTATCATTACATTTAATAATATTAGATATCAGTTATAAGCTGCCAGCAAAATGATTTTGTATAAAGTAATAAATGCTGGAATAGTAATGCCTACATAAATGAAAGTAGGGAGTTCTATCGCTGAGCTGTTCTAATGTCTTGGCCATGTCTTGAGCTGCTGTCATGGCAGCTGCTTGTTTGTCTGCATTTCGGTGACATTTTTGCCATTAGCCAAATGTCAATGCTCAACGCCAAGTGGTAAGAAGCACTTATAATAGATGGGATTTACAATTGTCGTCAACAACAGCAAAAACAACAAAGTGAAAGCAGTCAGAAGCGCAGCCAGGACCGGGGGGAAGGAGAAGCAGAAGGACGAAGCAGCCTGTCGGCTGTCAGCTACCGGTTGCTGATTCTTAGGGGTGCGCTTAGCAACTTCATGTCTTGATTGTGGAGAAAGTTGCGCGGCGAAAGAATGGCAGTTTGATTGCTGCCTTGGGGGTAACTTGCAGTGCATCCATCTGGTCTTGGTCCATTCTTGTTGTTCTTATTGCTTGACGGCACCTGACAGTAAAATCTTCCTCAAGATAATTTGAATAATTTCACTGACCCAAGCCAATCACCCAAACTCCAAGTAGACCAGCTAGCAGAAGTCTTCACTGCCGTACTGTCTATCTGCTGCCTGGTGCTGACAAATGGTTTTTAAATCACCTGTCCAACTCGTTGCATTTCCTACAGTTCTCCCCCCTTTTTTTCTCCATACTGATTTTTGCGCTAGGACATCAGACTGGCAATTTGCTGGCTCGCATTTAAAATGAAGAGCCAAATTTTGTACGCATATCCTTACGCTGGCCGGTGCAACGCGGCGTATGCGTAACCACAATGAAAACCTTTTCCTGCTGTTGGGCATCATGACGGCGCATTATCAAGCAATAGCAGCACTATGCACGCTCTGAAACACACGCGTGGCATAAACGGCAAAGGGTACGAGTCTGCCCGATGGTTGCTGCACTTGTCGTGTGATGGATTAAACGGCTCTTAAGCTGCATCGGAGCGATAAGCGGCGTTGATGGCAAGCTATTTTTGAGCTGCCACTGGTAACTCGTTTAAATCACTCGGCTGCCACATCTCGGCTAGCACGGCAAACAGCAAACTGGCAATTAAAGTCGCTTTGAAATTGAAATGTAATTTTACCGGGATAAGTATGTCCAAGCACCAGACAGCAGCATTCAGCGAGCTTTTCATGATGAAGATGCACTACAAATTCATATGAATAATTGCCGGAAGGCAGAATTTCCGTTTGGCTTGTGAACCGTGTGAAACACTATGGAAACTAAATTCTTGAATAACTTTTAAAGTAAAAAGCATTAACTTTATGAAATTGCAAGAAAAAATCTATGTAGCGACTAAAGCAAAAGTTTGTAGTATTATCTATATGGAGTTTTTTTTTTTTAATTTGGGGTAATTGGGGGGATATATCTTTCAGATATCCGTCTGCTTTACGTGAGCATAACAAACTAAATTTTGTAGTTTTGGCTCATATAGTCTCCGAGATATGCTACGAATACCAAGTCTTGAAATCGATTTTTATCGATTTTTATAAAACAGATTAATCTTAATGATTTCTTAGCTTCATTCATGCTGACTGATGGACGGCATTTCGCAAAAGACAATTATAAAATGTTCACTCATGAAGACACAAAAAGTGAAAGTAACAATTGATAACGACTATATTCAAATAGAACTAACTGCATATTTTATAATAATTGATTTAAACTACATTCATCATTTGCATTTGGTATGTCAACTGCATGCGTTGAAATAGCAGACGAGTAATATACCCATTTATGCCAATTAACAATATAGAATCGTACACAGACAAACGCATACCATTCTAATAATATTGGCTCAATCCACTTATCATATGAAGATTTGCAAAAGGAATTTAGGCAAAATTCGAACAGGACAGCCACTTTTTAGTAGATTTTGCCTGTTACTTGTATATTGACAAACGTATACACATAAACATGCATATGAACGAAAATATCATATATCTATCACACATATATATACAAATATGTATCATATATATCTGCAAATCGGATTTGATGGTCAAGTATTTGTGGGTGGACTCCGATTATGCCATTTTCATGCTTCCTTTTTATAGTTAGTTTGTTTATGCAATTTATGAAACGATTGTTTGCATGCATATATGCGTGCTATATATATCTGTATATATGTATGTATTTGAATAGATATATATGTATGCATATTAGTTTCCAGCATACTCGTCGCTTGGCATGGGATCAAATGAAGATGCTTAATACATTTTGTGACCGCCGGCATTTGGTGGTCGCTGTTCCATGTGGATGCGTTTGAGTGGTTTAAAATTACATTTTCGGGCACCAGTTTCTGATTTATTGAGTTCCCATTAAATATTACTTGCTATGCAGCGGTTATCATATCCATTATAATTTGGCAAATGCCTTAATTAAAAAAAGAAAAATATGCAAATCAAATCAAAACAATTACGCTGAAAAACATTCAAATTGTATATTGAACTCTTAATAAATACATACAAACTAATGAGAGCCGGAAATGTAATTTTGTTAATTTAATTGATTTTTTAACAAAGTTAAATTTAAACATTTATTTTGATCACTTTAATAGTTTTATCAGCGCCAGCTTGGCCCAATTGAAATATTGGATTGATTTCATTTTCGTTCAGCTTGTACTATTTTGTAGCAGCAATTTCAGTAATTTCATTACTGCGACATTACATTAGCATTTTCCGAAATTACACAACTGTCCGGGCCGTAGCGCGATTTTCAGCTCCCTTACTGTCCGCTGTCCGGCGGAACAAAGTTTGTGCAGCTGCACATCCGTTTTGATGACGCTGCCGGCGGCAGCGCGGCCTAGGGGCATAACTAAAATTAAGAAAGATGCGCAGCGCGGACCCAAACACAAACCAAGCCGAAAGATAAACATTTGCAACAATACCCAGCAGTGGCCATCAATGGCAGAACCTCTGAATGGCAATGGCAATGGCCGATGGCATACGGTAGTCGTCGTCCACGACAATCATCGATGAATTGGACGGCAAAGTTTGCGACCGGACGCGGATGCGGACGCGGACACGGACGCGAACTCGAGCGCACGGACTTCAACTCCGATTCCAGCTAGGAGCCCAGCTCATGTTTTGTGCTTGTCTCAGCTGGTATTGGTGTTGGGTCTGCCGCGTACATAGTTCACAACAGTTGGGAAATTACTTATTTTTCAATTGTTGGGTTCTTCGAATGGCATTTGGCATTGTTGTAGCCATGCAATCTTGATTACTGTCAGTGGCAGCAGTTGTATTTAAAATTGGCCAACAACTTGTACAGCATTTGCTATGAGAAATAGCGTACACTGCGAACGACGCTCCTTTTGCTGCTTTTAACTTTTCATTTAGATTGCCAGCCGTCCATATGCCCCACCCACTCTCTACCCCCGCCTACACCACATCCATTGTTCCCCAGCCAGGAGTCACAGTGTGGCAAGTTGGCTCTTTTCATATCAGCGAAATGCTCAATGATCTGTCGATGCGGCACCTCCTGCCATAGCACGTTTAGCTCCCATAGGTCTCACTTCATTGAATTCTTCAAACATTGCGTTGTTTGTGTTTTTTTATACCCTGTACTCGACTAAGGCAGGGTATGCCAATTAATTGCATTTGATTTAAATGTGATTATAAAATTATTACTTCAACACAAATAATGTAAACTAAATTGAAGATATGCCACAAATCAGAAAATCTAATCAAAAATTTGCAACTATTTTACTGTTCATCATTCCCAACAACTATTCTCTATAAAACGTTCATGATTTTGTGTTTGATTCTGTATGTGCGCATGTTGTTGTACGGCAATAATTTGATGTTCGAGGGACATTGTCATTTGTTGCAATTGTCCAGACTGCCCCGGCAAGCGATGCTGTTATTGATAGCAACACGGGATTCGTAACAAACAAAAAAATACATTGCAATTGCTTTCATGGCATTTTCATGGGTTTATTTTTAAATTACACGACCCGCAGCCAGAGCCAATCAGGGTCTGACAAAATGACCCACAAAATAAACTGTTTTGTTGTTCCGAACGGCAAACACAAATGGACGATTTGCAATAAAGACTTTTCGCTCCGGATTGGGTTTAATACGTTTAGTAGGCGGTTTATCGGCTTAAAAATAAAACCAAAAATATATCTTTGAAATTTGATTCATGCAATAGTTAAAGTTCTGCTTACGTGTGTTAGGATCTTGTTCACACCCGCTCTCATTTACGTTTATAGAGAGTTTTTGTCTTGCCTCAGTGATCAACTGCGGCGACTTCTTGGCAAACAGTCCACTCAAGTCGGCGGCCCCAGTCTTGAAGATGCGCTTTACTCCCATCTATACGGAATATTTTATTTATTTAAAATTAGTTATTAAGGTGGTTGGATTGACTCACTTTCTCTAGCGGCACTTTTAGATCCACATCGCATTCGATCTTGAACCTGGGTATTGTTACATCAACATCGTGCATAATTGATTTAAGGGCCACTTCGTTCAATTCAAACTGTTTCAGCTTCGATTCCAGCTCGGCAAGTCCCATTAAATCTTGCGGCACAATAAACAACATATTTATGTCCGATCCCTCAAAGGGTAGCTGCAGAATGCTCGACTTAAGCTTCTTGGATTCGCCATAGCGAAATTGACCCACCTGAAAATAATTACTATATAAATATATATATATTTTTTATACACAATTGAATGGCTTGAAAATATACCTGTCGCATCATGGGTATCTGCATTCTCTGCTCTTCGCTTATTGAAAAGTCACCCAAATCAGTCTTCTCTATATAAAATCGATTCGCCCACTTGGCACGGATGTACAGAGAGTTGACCAAAAAAACGCTCGAGTCCTGGTGGAAAGATGTCGGAGTGAACAAATTTCGTACAGTCTGAAATGTGTGCTCTTGCAGCCATTTATTAATATGCTGCATGGCACCATCGGCATCGGTGAAGTTCAGGCCAGTTGCTTGTGCATTGAAGAACTCTTCGGCAGTCTCATTGAAATCGGGGCTCACATCCTGATCGTGCTTAACATAGAGTCCAGTAGCTAAGCGCATTGAGACTCCCTTTTTGTTACACACGCAATCCTTGCTCAGGAACTCCGCATGCTCTTTGGCGATATCCAGTTTCTTTGCAGTGCCCAATATCAGTCCGGAGCGCAACTCGTCCGCGCTTTTTCCGCCAGCACCCATGAAAACTAGAGTCATGGCACTGCGTGCGGCTGCCGGGGAGACGATTAAATTGCTGACAGTTGACTTCTCATTCGCGTTTATGGCACCAAAAAAGTTTCGCGCAAAGAAAATTTGATTTAGATGCACCGGCGGCAAAATGGTGCCCCCCGCTGCCATATTGATGAGACAAACAGTGGCACAGAGGCAATATATGGCTAAAAAATAGTGTTTATTTAAAATATATGTGTAGTCAATCAGTAAGTAAAATAGAGCTGCTTACCTTGTTTCCTAAACATGTTTCGTTTCTGAGTGACTGCGCTGAGCTTGGCTCATGTACTTATAAATCGCATTACAATTGCCCGATGAGTCAGTTCGAAGATCGTCATTGATTTCACTCACTCAATAGAGAAGCAATTAAGGCGTATTAAAACCTGTTTGGATAACAATCTCACTTTATTGTATTGTTAAAAATAACGCTGGGAGCGTGGGAAGTGCTTCTACTGAAACCAATATTGTTTTTATCAATTTTATAATACTAAATGTTAAGTTAAAAATATATATTTTATTTATGCATGAGTTTAAGGGACTTCAGGGTATCTTCTAGTCGAGTGCACCCGAATAGAGAACTCTTGTTTTAAATTTCACAATCGCTGTTATAATTCAAACTGAACAGCATATGAAATAGCTCGTTATATATGCATAAGGGCGTGCGTGCCTGTATATGTTAGCGCGAAAAGCGTTTTTTTTTCGTCATTATTGATCTGCAGCCATCGTCGGCATCGCTTTTGTTTGTCGGCTTGTTTTGCTGCCAATTTTTGGATTGGTAAATATTGGCGTATTGGCTGCTGCAGGAGTCGCATTATTATTTGCACGACACTAGAGGAAGTCAATGACAAAGGGCTCCCCGTTCTTGGTTACCGTCTTAGTATGTTTAATTGCGGACCGTACGCCATTTTGTTTTCTCTCTTGATAAGAATAATAAGTGATGTTAATCAGAAATGAACATCGATTTTTTATATCGGATTAGAAAATCATGTTGATAGTTATCGATGCGTCGATGTCGATGAAAAAATAGATTATCGAGTTAAAATTGGAAATATTGCGTTTTTTGATTTAGTTTAAGTCCACAAATTGTATATATATCGAAATATCGATCAAAAATATGATTGAACATAAATTTTGTTGACATCGATAAATCGATATTTGTAGTCTGTTTGTCATCACTACTTAATACCGCGCTTATTTCGAGACCATGCTTTTGTCTTGAGTGGTCGTTGGTGCCTGACTACTCTGTATTCACCTGTCGCGCTTAACATATGTTTATATATATGTGTGTGTGTATGTGTAATCAGACAGGGGTGACTACCCCTTACCGCTAACTGTTATCGTCAGCAGTTACGCGTCGCGTCGCGCATATTTTGCGCCTGATTGCGCCGGTTATGCGCCCAATGGTTCTGAATTTGTATTTCAATTTCATTTGGCACACCTTTTAAGGTCACACACTCACACGCACCGAGACTACTGCGACACGGACACACATAAAGGCTGACGCACTCAATCATGCATTTGTTCATGCACTCGGTTGGTGCAAATGAACAAATTTTACGTTTGATTGAGCTTTTTAAGTGTGATTCGTTTATGGTTTAATTTAATTGATTTGAGCAAACAAAGAACTGCTGCATAATGAGCGGGTTTCCCATTTTAATTGTCTTTCAGTGAAAGTGATGTTAAGCAAAATCGAAAAATTCAATGTATGCATATTCGTGGTGATTTTTAGTACAAATATTGATGCCAAAATCAGAAGTGTTTTCTATTTTCGATATATCGAATTTTCGATAGTTATAAATTAATTAATTTTGGAGTAACAACATCAAATTTAACAAAATTTCCAGTTAATATTGACACAAGTAACCTGCTGACTCCCAAGTAATAGTATATCAATATCAATATTTTGTATTCGACATCAATACTCATATCAATCGGCCCTAATTGCGTTTTAATGGATTGCCCTAAGGTAGGCTACACAAATATGAGCGGCAGCAAGAAACACGACCGGATATCCTTAAAATTTTCGGGTATATTAGACTCGTACAGCACAGAAGCAAACTAAATGAAACAGTTTTAAACTGGGAAGTGAATGCTGAAGCGGCTGCAACTTGCCGGCAAATTTCTTGGCCGCCCGAGGCTATCATTTTCGCTTGTGAAAGTTTCTGTGTGCTGCGGTTGTCCCGCATACCCAATCCAAACCACATGTCGATCCGCCACGTAGATACCACTTCCGCCAGCATAGACGGCTGGCGCATTGAGCAGATTCAGAGGAAACTAGTTTTGTGGTTGCGCCCCCACTGCAAAATCTTAAATGGCCCACAACGCTTCAAATTTGAGTTTGACTTGGAGCCGAAGCTCAACCGCAATAAATATGAAATTTAGTCGAAATTCTCTGAATGTTATACAATAGCATGCAAATTGCATAGAACTAAAAAAAAACCCCATCGCTATTTGGATTTTATAGATTTTGGCTGATTGTAATTTAATATAATAGTTTCTTACCCTTGTTCAGAAAATTTGCCATGTATTAGTAGCCGAAAATAATTAGATTTCCCAATAGCCCTCCAGCAAGTTCCTTTTAACAATTGAGTGCGCAATTCGGTGTCTGCGACTTCCGCCAAATCCTATTTGAGTGAATGTCGACGTGTGTATCTGCATACATTTTATTTGCTCTCAGTGCTGTGTGATTTGCAGTCTGACTTTGTCCGTTTAATTTGCGGTCCGTTTGAGGAACGACATCAAATAGCGAAGCGACAAACATCAAATGACAAATTGCAAATGTCGCAACATAATTGTCACTAAGTGTCTCAAACACGTTGTCACGCATACGCAACGTTGGTCGCAGTCACAAGTTGCAAGTTGTGGCAACAACCGAGGACAATCGAGGCTCAATAATTAATTGTTTGTCACACTTGTGTAATGTATTTTGCATTTGCAATTACTCGTTTGCTGCAACACGGATGCACTTATTTATTTATTAATTAAAACATTCATTGTTCAATCAGACCTGTGAGAATCGCTGCAGCTGTTGGCTTAGATGTTTTCCGAGCTTGCTGCATGATGCACACACACACAACACATCAGGTGTGTGCGTATGTAGCTAGTGCGGCTGCCAACTAATCAATGAAAACAACTCCCTGAGCAACTGTCAGACGCATTCATCATTTAATTAGTTTCCTTCTCCTTCGAGCGAGAATTGTCTGATTTGCGGTAAATGATTTCAATAAATTAGTGCAATTTTGCAAAATCTTCTTGTATTTGGTGAAAAACGACGAGTTCTTCTTCATCTCACGACAGTAAACTGAATCAATTGATTATTTTCCGGCGTTTTGCCATTTCCATTGCCGCTTGTTTTTGCCATGTATTTTTAAGTTTTTTTGTTTTTTTATCGAGACAAAATTGTTTGTATTTGTTTAGGCTTATGGCCAAGACGATAAAACCGTCTCAAGCGCAGACAAATGCCAAGAATAAAAAAACAATAAAGTTGTGTGTAAACACTGAATTTGATATACCCTAACATCGTTTATTCAATTAGTTTATTTATTTTTTACAAAAAAATTTTAAATAAACAATATTGAAAACAATTTGAACTAACAAAACATTAAATATTTTATTTCAAATTTATTACAAACAAATTAAGAATTCTCCTCGTATGTTGTTTACAAGGCTTACCTTATAAAAAGAAAAGTATTATTGCAAGTTTGTTCTGCTAAGCTAAGGTATACAATGCTTAGCAGGCGTAACAAAAGAATGTTGCAAGAAACAATAAAAATACAATTTTATGTCTATGACAGGGTTGAGTAGGTAAACACACACACACATGGACCAAACAGAGATAAATAGTCGAGAGTTGAGAGCACTCTGGAAATGCTAGACATTGGCTAAATTTAAACAGTACAGACACACACACACATACACAGACACTAATACACGCTCAAACGTCAAGAGAAATACGAAGAGCTAAATTTCCTGTGCCTTTTCTTCGATTTGATTTTTCATTTCCGCTGCAAATGGTGATGAAGTTATTGGAGTGAGTTCTCAAATAGTATGTGTACTACTATTTGTGTTCTGTGTGTTGATTTCTTGTGAAATATCAATACACCAAGGAGCAAGGCAAACACACACACGTGTACACAAAATCGATGCGACAATATACCTCTACAAAGACCACTCGAGAGCTCAAGTTGGACTTGTTCTGGTTGTCGTTTGTACGGTTTGCAATCGCTCGTTCGTTTGCAATAAATTTAAACAAAACCCGAAAATGAATTTGTTGGCCTGAGGACAGGGCGACAACAGTTAAGCAGAACCGCAGCTGTTTGGTCAACAGTGTCAATGACAATCATTAACACAAATCAATGGGATTAACAATATTCGGCGTCTTCTCACACATCGCACAAACAAACGCAGTTAATGGCATTGTTCAACTTTATGCCGTATCGAACAGTTAACAGCATTGCAACCGCAAACACACGCAAAACACACACACACACACATACACACAACCATATAGAGTAAATACAAATCAACATGACAGACGCAGACTTAATCCGAAAGTAGTGCAGAGTAAAATGAATGCATGACCAACAGAATGGGAGTTGGTGGTTGGTGGTGCCCAGCAAGCGAGAAATGGTTAGCACTTAATTTCCTATTTGTGCTTTTTGGATCCAAAATCTCTGGACCGGACATGTTGCCATGTTTTACAGGTGCTCGCCAGCAAAAGATTTTTCGTAGCTCATTTGAAATGTCGTCGAATTTGTGTGACATTGAGGTATGCATTTTAAAAAACTGTAAAATAACTGATTGGAAACGTTCAAATTGTCCAATTGCAATCGGTTAACATAATGGGAAGCAGATAAAAGGAAAATGAGTTAGTTCGCATCAACATTTGCGAATTTCTACTTGTTGTTAAGATCTCACTTTTGAATAATGCCATCCGGTTTTCACTTAGGTTTAATTAAACCGATTTAGTCGAGTATCAGTTGCGTCATAACTCGAAAATGTTGGTTAAAAACTAACTAAAATATCAACAACGCTCAATTGTCAAAGTTGTTGCCAAGGGACTTTGCCACTTACAAATCGCGCCGAACACGCAGTTTCCTAACCTTTGTCGGGCACGCACGAGTGCCTCGCTTAATTTTGTTGTCAACTGCTGCTCAACTTGTTTCATGGTATTAACTACCTTATATACCAATACCAAACCCAGCGCCACAAACTGGAAGCTGTGTGCTCTGCGTAGCATAATTCTCTCGAAAATGTTAAAACATGTGCAAAACTTTTGCACCGAAATTCGTTAACTGTCAAAATGTTGTGTCGAGTGTAAAGTAAATCAGGTAAAATGCCACAACATTTTCCAGACTGTAAGTGAGGCGATTCTGTGTGGACAGGTGTTGGCATGCTTTTAACTTTTCAACTGTATGCTGCATACTATAAACCGTAAATTGTTGGGTTGTTTTTTTTTTTGGCTGGTCACAGTCAAAGTTTTGTTATACATGTGTGATTTACTCGTTGGGAATTAAATAACTTGTAATTGTCAAGGCAACTGCATTGATGCATAATTAACAAAGTCAAGCAAAATGAGACAGTTTTGCTACCAGATAAACTACCACATAATTGAAGCAAAGCTATTTGCTGCACTGATAATGATCATCGTTTTGCGTCGATGAAGATGCTGATTATTCTGCTGATAATGATGACGCACGTGCGCCCACAGACTGGCACTTTATTAGTGCCGCCCGGACGTGTATAAAGTTTTCAGTTTAGATTTTGTTCCGTTACTTGTTGCCTCGGTTCGTTCCGTTCATGTTGATTTATTCATTAATGCAGCGAGTTGACCGAGGTAACATCATGTGGCCATCTATTTGATTTGATGCTTAAACAGTCGTGTTAACCAACAACCAAAATGGGGGGAAAAAACAGGAAAAACGTTCTTCTTTAATTGGACGACGTCAAATGTTTGGCTTAAATATTTAAAAAGCATTGGCATTTATTTTTATTGCCCGGCTAAACGAAGTGTAAACACTTCGTATGCAAAAATTCGAAAGCATAAAAACTTTTCAGGGGAAAGAGGAAATCGGTGTGTGTAGGCATTGCAGCGTTGACGGATGCACAAGTCGGCAAATCCGGAAATGTGGTTCACTGAATATGTTGACGGTGACAAAATGTACACCTAGCCGGAAATGCTGAACTTAGATCAAGCAGCACGGCTCAGTTTGCTCTGCCCACTGAACTGGACGGAAGTGTCGGTTGACTTGATGGTAGCTAACTGTTGGCTAAACGCTGCCTCTGCACACAACAGATGGCATCATAATCCGTTGTCATATGGAGCGGTGGCCGCAGTTACCGCAGCTTTTACCTGTCCCAACCGCAAGTTGACTGTCTGCTGTTGTTGTTGTTGTCAGCCAGCTAATAGGCCATTGTGGTTGGCTTTTAGGTTCTAAACTTCTAAACTGCGACTGATTCGCACCATTTTGCATGCTGGCACTTGCGGCTAACACGTCGTATGATTAATGCCGGTCTGACCCTAGCTGCCCGCTAGGATTGGGCAATTTTTATTTTGTTTAATTTATTATTTAAATGAATCGATATCTTAAAAATCGATTTCATATCGATATATTTTATTTATTTTTTTTATTTTATATATTTTACTTTGCATGTTTATTGCAAATATAATTTATTTAGGCTAATTCTTGACTTTCCTACTAAATTTTCTCGTTTGTTTGGTTGCCCAAGTCCCATTGTGCAATTAATGGTTACCAAAAGGCATCTTGCTTTTACTAATTAACCATTCAAGAGCATAAATGCCCTTACGGCAACTGCAAGGCTGTTGCTAGAAAAAAAAAATGAAAATAGCAAAGCATTTCACAAAGAGCGGTTATATAAAGTTAAACTTTGCTCTAACTTGTTCGTTTGGTAACTTTTAAGCGGCTTCGCGCGAAGTTATTGCTACTTATTTTTGCATCATTTTAAGTTTCATGGCGAGCGACCCAAGCTGTGTGTCAATGTAAACTGACTCCATAATTAAGCAAGCAATAAAAATGACAAAATAAAAACAGAAAATTTGTGAAACGGAAGCTAAGCGAGTTATCCTCGGATTGTTTCTATGGTAGCAACTTAGGTCATTAATTAAAATGTATCGATCAGCTTCTGACTGTGATAAATAAAGCAACTGAAACTTTCATTAACAATTATACCTAAAAAAAATAAAATAGGCAAGCCTATATAGATCAACTGGACGTCGAATACTTTAATAAGATGCAATAGAAACTTTTGAAAAGAAATAAACAACTCAAAAGTTGGATGCAAAAGGTTGTCGCTAATTACCAAACGGTCGTTTTTACTTTTTCTATTTACTTATTTCATTTATTTATATATAACTTACTTTAACTTTATAACTTGTTCCGTATCCGTAAAGTAGCAATTGTGGCTTATATATATTGCGATTATGCTGAAACCCGTCTTTATTGCTGTGTTGCGCTATTCCCGATTAAGTTTTTCACCCATTTTTATCGTTGCAACCTGAGAGGACAATTGTCGCTTGGTTAAAGCGTGGTAATTAAGATGCTTCTCCCCTCCCAGATGGGCCACAATTTTTACGTTCGATGGCCACGCCCACAGCTGCTGATGCAGCAGCAATTGACTGCTGTTCCCTGATATCGCAGTCAATCTGCGAATGACTTTCAATCACATTGTACTTAATTTCCCAAAGCGAATTTGTGTCGACATACCTATGTAAGTGTGTGTGTGTGTGTGTGTGTGTGTGTGGTCAATACGATGTGCACACAGTGCGCTTAAAATTCCACGTTTCAGCATCTCGAACTGGAAATCGAAACGAGTCGGTTGCTTTGCCTTCTGCAATAAAATTTAAAAATTGATGATTATTTTTGCTGTGGGTTTTGTGTTCGGCACTTTGGCGTATTTGTTGTTGTTGTCCTGTTTTTTTCTGGCCATGACCTCTCGTAGATATTTGTGTTTTGTGTTAGTGGGTGGCAAATTCTTAAAAAAAATGTATAAGAATTTTAAATTTCTCATCATATTCCCGATTAGTGCGGGGAACGATGCCTTGATGGAGTTGGCATCGCATTTCTCAAACGGATACGGATTCACGAAACCTCTAAAACAGAATCCAAACCCCCTTCGCTAACGTAAAAATGAAATAAAAGCTCGAATATTGCATCTTTTGTATCCATGCGCTTAAATTACGGGCAATATGTGTATGAGGCGAGGCAACGTGGCAGGGGTAGGCAAAAGGATAAAATGTTTAGAGTTGGCCAACTGAAGGGTTCGCCCGCAAGAAGTGGCCCAGCTTTAAAGCTCAAGCTGATGCTGTCATCGTCAACGCCAACAGCTCGTGTGCGTTGTGCGTTGCGTTGCCATGGCCATTGTTAGTGCTTCTCCTGCTGTGTGCGTAACAGCAGCGTTTGAAATTGCACCCAAAAGGACAATTAAGCATGAAGTATTTATGTGCCGACGCGCTTCTTAGCCAAGGAGAAGCAGCAACAGTGGCAACAACATCAGCACCAGTAGCAACATCAGCAGCAGCAGCAGTAGCAACACAAAAGTGGCAGCGATGCGTCGCCGAGCCAGAGAAATAATTTCATTATGCTTGCAACTTAATGCCAACTTACTGTTTTACAGCCTGGCAGCGGTAGCAAAAGGAGCCAGCGAGCGAGCTCTCCTTTCTCACTTCTGTTAGCACTCGGCACGCTTTTCATTACTGCCGGCCGCATGACTTTGCTTTTAGTTTTTTAGCCTTTTGCTATGGCCAGCTGAAAACGGCATCAGCCTCAGAGTCGGAGACGGAGTCGGTGTCGGGAGTAGGGGGAATCTTCTTCCTGTCATGGCTGACTTTATTATACGCGCTCAGCACTAAATTTTATTGTCAGTTCATGTCATGCTGAATTATGTAGCGCGGCGGCAGCAGCAGCAATAGCAACAACATAATCATTGTAATGCATTTTGTTTTTGCCGTTGGCGGACCCTTATTAAATGCATCACAGCCAGAAAGGGGTGGTAGGGGCAATGTCATAATCAACATTTGTCACTCGACGGTACACAACCGATTTTTATAGCAGTGCCTAGCTCCAAAGGGATATATCTCAAATTGTATTGTGCATTGACCTGAATCGAACTGCTGAAACCCCTTGCTGCCACATAATGACTAACAGCTTCACAGAGTTTGCGGCGCACAAATTTTAGCATATTTAGTAAACAATTTTAATTAAAAGCCACCACCACCACCAGCAACAACAACAACAACAACAACAACTATGCACATTAATTTGCGGCATTTGTTGGACGCGCGCCGTCAACTTTTTAATTCAATCTCAAGAAGGAAACTTGCGGCCCGACTTTGGGGAAGTCGTCTGGCCCAAAATAACAGCAGCACAACGCGGCGACCTCTGTGTACATGCAATTTAATTTGACAAATTTTGCTGCAAATAGTTTTCGGGGGCGCTGTGCAAAAGTTGTTCAAAAAGGGATAAGCAGAAAAAGCAGCGCAAGCAAAGCCTAAAAATCGTCGACTGCCAGCCAGCTCATTAAATTTAGCAATTTCTGTACACTTGCCCGGTAAAGGCAAAAGCCAAATATAAGCCAAAATCAATGTGAACACTTAAATTGTGGATGTTAGTGCTATATTTTTGCTGCTGATTTATTTATTGCACGACAGCAGAAAAGCTTGCTGAGCATTAATCTTTTAGGGCTTATTATGGATTAAGGCAAAAAGACACCGAAAGATGTTATGCTCTTCGCCCATTAAATGGGTAAGAAAAAAATATAGAAAGAAGGAAACAAAGTTATGCATATGTATCGGATAAAGTAAGGTTTTTGCAAACATATAAACACATAAGCTGCTTAATTTTATATATGTTTTATATGTTTAATTGGTTACGACTAGATTTCTATATACATAAGTATCTGTTAAAGGGTATTTCAAATCTCGGTGCATTACAAATTGCCATTGATTCGTGCTAGTGTGCAAATTATCGTTAAGCGATATAGAAAAAACATATTTCTATTTGTATATCTAAAAGGGCGATTGGACCCTGCGTAAAGCCTTGAGTTTTCTTTTGGTTACATTTTTTATTTTTATTTTATTTCATTTTTTTTTTTTTTTTGGTTGAACGTTTTGCGCTTGCTGGTCACGATTTCATAGAATTTTTATATTAGGCTTTCGTTTATGGGAAAATTATGTGCAGCGTGGCCAGGTTTGGCCACCGCTCTGTGCGATATTGACGCACACACATGCGGCGGCTGGCGCTGCAGCTGAGAAATTGTTGCCGAAAGTGGCAAAGTGACAAACCTGGTCGGTCGGCTGACTGCAACTCTCCATCGTTTCGTTTCTGCTAGTTGCCCACGTACACGGGCGCTCAATAACAGCGTTTGGGGAAGCGGCAGCGGCGGACAGAAATCCAAGCACGTAATTTTAAATGGCTTTTACTGGCAGTGAACTTAAACTTTACGCTGGCGCACATTAGCTGTGTCTGACAGTCTGAAGGAAACATTCGTCGAGTGTTAAATGCAGCTGCCAACTGCACCAACATGATAGCCACAGCCACGCCCTCTCAAATACCCATGGCCGGGCTGTTGTAGGCACTGCGACAACGTAAAATGGCCGCTAACCGCAATGTTAACTGGCGTATTAATGCCACTTTTACCCCTTATATCTCCTCGTTTTATGTGTGTGTGTGTGTGCTGCTGATGGCCCGACAAAATGACTTATTCCAACAGTTGCGGCTGCTTGACTTTGATTGCATGCATCCCAGATGAAAAGACTGAGTAGCAACCAGCTGGCTAAATAATTTGGCATGCGACACGTTATACTGCGGATATAATTAAATGCTTTTTAAGCTCTTATCCAAACATAATATTATCTCGATATTACTTAAAATGGAATTTATCAGAGCGCATTTTGAAAGCTAACATAGGAACTATCGAAAATGTTGACATGCGAAGCTGCATAGCTCCCATATTTGAAATTTACATAATTTGGTAAAAAGTGAACAGATTTTCATGTTTGGTGGCATTTTTTATCTTAATTTTTTGTATAGATATATTAAATCTACGTCTGAGGTAAGTCACTCTAACTTTTATTTTACAATCTCGACTGAGAATCGCAAATGTCAGGGAAGGTATCCGTACCCATGTAAGGACTTGGAGGGTTCTTGAGAGACCCTTCTCTAAGCACAGACAAATCAAATTTAGAGCGTAATTTGACATTTTCTTCCCAAATCGCGTTCAACAATATTTTATAAATTTAAGGTCATTTTTTGTCAGCTCTATCATTTTTTATACTAATATTTCAACTAAGAACAGAATAAACTAAAATATAAAATATCTGCATAGCAAAATTGTATAACGCACGTCGACTTTAATGTAGGCAATTATTCCATTGCATACATTTGCCGTTTGTCCGGTTTTCAATCGCAACTCGGCTCACAATCCCAAGGATCAGCAGCGGCATGTCGAGTGCATCATTTGTTATGGTACAAACGTGGCCAGACAAGACAATGCCACGGGTCAGAGACTCCAACTGGGCTAAAACTACTTGCTGTGTGTGCCGCATGCAAAGTAGACATGGCCATGAATTATGAAACGCGGGTTAAAAGCGCATGCCAAAAAAAAAGAGAAAAAAGAAAAAAACAACAAATGCAAAAGGAGACGGCGGAGATCGAAGTGTGCAGCAGCAGCTGGTGCCAGGCAATAAATAGTTACTATAATTTTGAAGCAATGATATCAAGGCGGCTTTCGACTGCCGCTGCTATCTCTTTGGATAACGTTTCGTTGTCTGTGCAACATATGCTCATCAAAAAGAAGTTAATTTCTGTACTCTGTGTGTCTGTGTGTGTGTTTGTGTTTGTCTTGTGTCGACTGACATTAAGCTGCTTGTTTGCACAACATCTCAAAGGACAATGACAAGGCGAGCCATACAGCAGCCAGCCAGCCAGTCAAGTTGTGTCCGTGCGACAACGTACATGTGTGTAATCCCAGTGCAACTTGAAGCCAAAGATGCGAGGCGATAGGCAGAGAAACGTGCGAGCGAAGTAGCAGCGGCAAAAGTAGCAGCTATAGTATAGGGACAGTCAGCTCAAGTTGGATTTTATTTTTTGTTTTTTTTTCTTTATTATTTTTTGTGTTATTCGTGTTGGCTGTGTGCAGCACTGCTTTTGTTATATGTTGCATGTATCCTTAAGGGAAGTTAATTAAATTTACTGACCATGCTATTAAGCAAACAGAGGCTGCTGTTGCAGCTCACTCCCAAAGTCTGCTTGCCATTGGTGACTGTGTGCAACAAGGATAATACTCAATTAAGCATAAAGCAGCTTGGTTCGCATGTGTTTAAGTGTAACGCGCAAATACGAGCCAGCCAAATGGCAATATCGCAGGAAGAACCCTACTGGTGGCCACGTTAAAGTTAATCGAAAAGACCCAATATCTCTAGGACATTGAACGGGAATTTAATTATGATTGGCGGCAACAACATTTTATTGAATTTAATCGGTGACAGTGGATAAAAACACAATCTTATGGCTAATGTATCTGTATCTATTAGTGAATGTAACGAAAAAGTGGCCGATTTCATTTAATGTCGGTAAATGTCGAATAATGTTAGTTCTCAAATGAATATATTCTATTTAACACAGAAGTAACTGACAGCTGAGGTCGGGTCACTCTTGTTTGGTATCAACTTAAATGCAATCAGTTCACGTTGCGAAGAAGAACTTTATTTTCATTTTTTCTTAGCACTTTAAACTTTAGTCGGGCCAAGCATCGTATATATATTTATTTGTATGTTTTGTTTATTTTATCTGTGCTTCGTTACACACCAGCACACAAGAACACACACACACAACACTCCCTCAAATTCATATGTTTGTAGTTGCAGTAGCAGTGCTTTAGATAGTTTTTACCCCCTTCGCCCCCCGCACGTAGTTATCCTTTTGGCAGTGGTACTGCCAACTGCCAAAAAACCTAAACCGAGACCCGTTCAACGAAACGAACAAAATTCTACTTACGAGTAGAATTGGCCATTTGTGCAATTGCTTTGCCTGAGTGAACTTGCCTATTTTGGCATGACGCTGGTAGCGTAGGACACACAAAAGCCTCCGCCAAAAGGGTTCTTGAAATGCTGTTATCATATGGCCAACAGTGCTACGGCTGCCCCCAAACTTCAGCTTCACATCCTCAGCTCCTCGTAGCTGGGTAAAAGTTAACTGAACGGGCGCCAGAGGGAAATGAGAATGCGAACTGATGCTGAATGCTGTTTATTTAAATGTGCTCACACACACACACACACACACACATACACATGCGCACACCTGTTTTCCATGTGTTTGTATTGAGTATTTGTCTGGCACGCCCACTACGTTGCTCGCCCATCTTTACGCTGCTTCCATGAATTATTTAGTTTGCACTGCGCTTGAGTGAAAGTTACTTGAAAATTTAATTTCAAAATTGTTGTACTTGCTTCTTTCTTTTTTTTTTTTGTGAGTACGCCCTTTGCTCCTTGGAGCAATAGTAACCAGTTTGTTGTAAAAAAACAAACTAGCAAAAAAGCAAATGCATTTTTTTGTAAATAAATAACAACGCCAAATGAGATAAAAATGAAAGAAATCAGTTTGTACGGAAGTTGGCAAATTTATTTACGAAAATCAATGAACGCAGCATTGAAGTTTTTGACGTTAAGTGCATAGACGAGTAAATGGATTTACGTTCGCAGGTAATTTGGCCTGTGCATAAAATGCCAAAGCCAAGCAGATGATAATCCAATTGCCCCCAAACATGCAGCTTCTTTGTGCCAAATGAGTGCAGCTCGCAAAAAAAAGAAAAAAATATAAAAAAAAAATAAACTGCTACATATTCTAGGCTCGTGTTTGGGTTGAAAAGAAGGCAGTGCAGCAGCGACGAACCAACGGTTCCAACGGCTAAAGACCAAAACCCGGCAAGGACATCAAGGAACGTCAGCTTTTGTGTATTAAAATTCAATTTTGAAGCGACGCATGTTGTAAAGCGTGTTTGTATTTGGGCTGGCCAAACAGGCAGACAAAGGCAACAAGTAAACAGACAACAAACAGGCAGACGAGCCAAAGCAAAAGATTTCACAAAGTTAAATGCAACGCAGAAGCTTAAATGCTCTTTCATGTAATATAAATCAGATAAGCAGCTAATTACGATCTTAGTTACCACGTTAATTGGCGTGATTAAAAAAAATAAAATTAATAAAAAAAAAATGTATATAAAATTTGTACAAAGTCGTTTGACAAAGGCGTGCCCATTTATATACGAGTCTGCTTGTTCGAAGGATATTCAGTAAATTTAAAAACAAAAATTTCTTGATTTAAGCGTCCTTATGTTGGTCGAAATTGCGACTTACATTGCAATTTCAAGCAAGACAAATGCTATCACAGCCAACAGTAGCGCATTTTAAGGACACGACCCGCTCCCATTTTGTATTTTGCGTTTTGAGCTGAAATTCAATTAAAATCCCATAGCTGATGCGGCTGCACTAAGCATAATGAGTTGTCGTTGAACTGAACCTTAATTTGAGAGTTGTGGACTACTAGCAGGACCCAGGGCACACATATGTATATGGGTGAACATCAAAGGGATAGGTAAACCGATTTTGAACAGCCGCTAACAGATATTCCGCCACTAATTTGAGTGCCTTGCGTGCGGTTTAATAATATGCCTGCAGCGTTATGTTAGCTGCTTATATTTCACAAGGTTTCTGCAATGAGACTTCTCGCATCAAAGCTGTGCATCATTTGAGATTTTAAATATCGCTGATAGGTTTCAGATTACTCAACACTGTCAACGACACTCACACTGAATTCTCAGTGTTACTTTATGTGGTTGCCTCTTCTGTTCCACAGCCGAGCACGTAGAAATACCTTGTGCATAGTCTTCAAAGTGAATGCTGCCAAAAGATGAGAAAATATGTGTGCTAAATTATTAAAAATGTTTTTGGCAGCACATCCTTTTTAGTGAACACAGCTATTTTTCTTATGCCCCGGGCAGGATCCACTCTTTCTGCATCGTTGACGGGGCACAAATATTTTCAAATAAATTTTTTAAATCGTTTACAGACAACACATTGCAAAACCCATAAGAACGTAGTCCGCCTGCGTCCTGTGTGCAGTCCAGAGCATCGAGTCAGGTGAAGGTCAAATGGAATTCCTTCGGCGACTACAACGGCATCTGTCGCTCGCAAAAGTTGCAACATTTTTCAGCCGCTTAAATGCTAAGCGAACACTTAGCGGCTATTTTGCTAATTTTTCTGCATGCTGTGCGGTGTTCCAACAGCTGCGGTCCCTAAACGGGGTGGGCCAAAGACTTGTTTTTAGAGATGCTAGCAAAAATCGGTAATTGAAGCTGTGAAGTTTTTCTACTATTAATGCTTTAAAACTTACACATATCCCTAGTTTAATCTCCATAATACGTAAACCGATACATCAAAAAAAAAAAAACTCAATAATTCATAAAAAAAAAAACTGCTAGTTCTTTGAAACAAATCTGGTTAATTCGTACAATATTTATATATTTAAGCCCCCTCATCAATTTGCACTATATTTGCGATTAAATAAACATTAATCCTCTCAAAAACGAAATTCATTTTCAAAAGCCTTAAAAGCCTTAATTGCTGTATTTTAAATATATTTAATTATAATAGATTTATGTGCAGGTTATCACGTTGCCATCTCTAGTTAAGCTAGCGACTGCTGTTGGCAAACTTTGGAAAAGAAGTTAACCTTAAAGTTTTTACAGCAAGATGCGCGCAGCACCTGTAAAGTTGTTTCAGCTTGAAAAAAAATATACTTTGAAATGTTTGCAGCTAAAAACACAACTGCTTTTCCATTGCCTGGTCAGATGGGTAATCCACGTGACGTGTTTAATTTTTAAGTGTAGTTTTTAATTAGAGAGACTCCCCTTAACAGCACATTTGCCAAGTTAAGCAACCGTAGGTGCTTTTGCTTTAATCAAGCAATCTACAGAACATGAAAAAAAAGGCAACTCTTGGCAAAGCATCAAATTTGTAATTGCGTGTAACAAAGTTATGGGCCCTTAGTTGTCCAGCCTCATCCTCACTTGTTGGCTTTCGGACGGGTCCTTTCTAAGCATTGTCGAGCCTGTGCCAAGATATTTTAAACCAGTTCAAACAAGGTTACAAACAAGCCATAAACAAAAAACCCAGTTGAAGCAACGAAACATGAAAGAAGAGACACAAACAAGCGTAAAGCAGCAGTTGAAGCTAAAAAGCAACAAAGAAATGTGTTTATAAAAGGCAAACAAGGTGTGTACTCAAATAGCTAAGGAAATGTGAATGGAATAACATAAACCAAGCCAATGTCGACCTGGAACGGAACTGACACTAGTTGGACAATCCTTGCACGTATCGCAGAACAACTTTCACAGTGTAAGTTTAGCACTGGCAACGGCTTAAATAATACAATGAAACCGTGCTAGGTTTATCTCACTTACTTATTATCTAAAACAAAGTTCATTTTTGCAAATTAATGTCAATTTTCTTGAATTGTTTTTTGTTTTGAGAATGTAACAAGCTGAAAAGTGTTGACATTTCGATTATACCATTATTAAGCATATTAATTGAGATGGGTTTGTAAAGATTTCTAAATTTTTTTACTCAGAATCAATAAGAGGTTCCGGCAACTGATTTTGACTAAATTTGCCAGTCCGCTAACAGAAGGTCCAAAGTCACAGTCATTTTTGGTTTATTACGGGGAATATCTCCGCAAAGTGTAGCATATCTTATGAACCAGATGATTTATTACATATGGTGTAATGTTTTATGATTTTACGATTGATATATTACTCGATCATAGCAAAATTTCATTTATTTTGCTTGCGCCTTTTGCACACCTCGTTTTTTTTCGCCACTAGCGCGCTTATTTATAGTTAGTTACCATCAAGTTGTGCACACGTTTAGCTAATGCAATTAATTTGCAGAATTGCACACACCCGCAATCTACATTGTGCAGTGTTTTTTTTTTCGTTCAGTCGCTGCGTTCTTTTTTAACGTATCGTCTGTTTATATTTATGCCGCTTTTAGTGCAAAAGAGTGTGTGCTTGAATACGGCCCAGACATTGTTGTTGTGTCTGCCGTGCCAGTCGTTTGTCGCCTGTTTCTTGTTTTTTTTGTTGCTGTTATTTGTTATTGCGATCGCTCGACGCCTGTTGTTGATTTTAAATCTGTACCTTGGTAATGGTTATAATAGACCATTTGGGTGGGCGAGTGGGTGCATTTTTTGGAGTCTGTTCAACTTTAGTAGGCACTTTAGCAAATTGACTGCGCCAATTGAGTGCATTACCAATTACGACTCCAACGCAACCAGCACATTTATGCCAAATAAGTAAGATTACTTCAGTCGGGAGGATTCGACTAGAAGATACCCTGAACACGCATTAAAATGAACGTCTCAAGAAGCGCTCTTTACTTAGCGGCTGCGCTTGCTACTTAAAGATGATATTGAAATCTATTTACAAACCACAGCAACAGTCTATAGTATATTTGGGGAAAGTGGGGGGAGGTATCCAAAATCCTTTATATTTAAAAAAAATTTGTATCTTAAGCTCTTCTAACCTTGGAAATATTCTATGAAAACCAAGCCATGAAATATCTTTTTATTACAATTAATATTATTGAAAAAATAAACATTAATTGCAAAATGTAGATCCCTCATTCTTGTGGTTTCTGAGATAGCATTCTGCATTCATAAAGACGAACGGACAGACTGTCACGTCTAAATCAATTCAGTGTGATGCACTGATCGAGACATTTACAACAAACCATAAAATTCATTTTTTACTCATAAAAGGGTTTTGGTTAAAAAAGATTAATGGACTTATATATAAAAAGCTATAGCTGACATTTCGAAGAGAAGATTATGATTATGGTGAATTCATTGATTTAGGAAGTACATCAAGAAATAACTTGATAAATTCAATTTTATTCTCACCAATTTAACTGTTTAATGAAGCAGTGCACAATGATTAAAGTGACTTTCAGCTAAAGCAACTTATTTGCTATTCCTGATTATTTAAGTCCAAGTACCCGCTCCTAATTCAAGTTGAGCAAACGCAACCACGAAGTCGTTAAAAGAGTTTTATGTTATTTTTATGGTGATGACAATTGCGTTTGCGTTTGTTTGCCCTTCCTGTTATTCTTGCTTACTCAACATGCATTTATGCACACCTCCACCTAAAAACCATCCACACACGCACACACATCCCTTCGTTTATGGGCGCCCCCTGCCCCTCAATGTTACCTGCCAACGTTTCGCAACTTTATTCAAGTATATTCGTTCGGTTTAAGTCGCCATCACACACACACACACACACACACACTCGCACACAATCTGCTTCTTGATTTATCTATCTTTTGTCTTGGCGCAAGCCAGCCCGAGCTCTGTAAATGCAAGTGTCAAATTATTGGCTGTAGCGAAATCCATACAAATTCGATACACTTCAAGTGCACTTGCCGCCAGTTGCCAAAATGCAATCCGGGTCGCGCGCCTGCTGCTCGCTGTGCACCTGCGGCCGTCGGTTTGATTCGTTTGCAATGAAATTTGATTTGCCCTTTTTGCCTTCGATCTCAACTAGCAAAACGTCTCTTCGCACTGGGTGAGTCATTTGCCCAATCGAAAATCAGCAGTGGGCAAGCACGAAGCACACGCTTTGGCGTTTATTTATGTGCGAAAATCTTGAATATCAGGGCTTAAAATTTAACGTTTCTGTAATTATGTTATGGGCTAACAATCATGCTGTTTGATTTGACTGCACAAGATACTTTCTTAACTTATAAATATATTATAAAAAAATGATTAAAATTAAAAAAAGCTTTCAGACATTGTAACACCTTTCAAAATCGATTGTTAAATTATTGAATAATGATAAAAAAAATCACAAAAAATTGAAAGAATTTTTAAAAATTTTTGTAAAACAAAAAGTTAATCCATAGAACATTATTTAAAGTAGTTGGGTATAGTTGGGTTTTGTAAACTATACAATTCGACTGTGAACTAGCGTTATATTTAATGATTAACCCCATTTCCGAGTTTGTAATGGCTGTAACTGTACTCTTTGCATCAAAAACGTTTTCCTAATTTCTTGTTTTCATAGGTTTGCTCTCATGTTCTAGGATCGAATGCTCTGTGTGTGGGGGTTTTTCGTGAAAAGCCCAGACACGAGTTCGTACATATGTAACTTAAGCTCAGTATGTGCCATTTTCTGTGGGCTCGTCTGCAGTTGATGTCATTGTCATTGACAGTTGCTGGCTGTATGTTATCTTATAGCTCTGTGTGTGTGTGTGTGTGTGTGTGTGTGCCTGGGTGTTTTACCAGTGTGCCAGTTCTTGTTCTGCCAGTTGCCACAAGCAACACCCTCTTACAACCCTCTCACATTATTGTTATCCATTTGGCCCTGAGTTTGATTTAGACTTTAACTAAAGCGTTCCATAAACGTTATGTTACAAATAATATGGCCAATCTGTGTGCTTTCTAATTTGTGAATTGCATAATTTATTTCCGTATTTTTTCGTATAAATATATCTGCTGTGCTCGTTTTTAAATGCATACAAAAATCTACACCGACTGGAAAAAGTCTGCTTGTAATTTAAACAAAGGGAGCTTAGAGTTTGTTGCGTAATGAACTTGTGCTTACACTCACACACACACACACTCACAGCAGCTACTTCGTAGCTGTTTTACCTTTACTCCTTTTTTGCAGCCCTGCCAACGCTAGTAAATTTTTTGGGGGGTGGCAGGCAAAATAAGTTAACATGTGGCGCTGAGCCATTTTGACATGCTACAAATGTAAAGAAGACCAGGATACACAACCGAACGAACATGTGTGGCATGCGTACAAGTATGTGCTGAAGAAAACTGAAAACTTTTCAAAAAGTCATATTCCCTGCGCACCACTCACAAAGTGGTTTGAACTTTGGAAACAATTTTGATAAAGATGCAGCGGGCAACCTGAAAATGCGGCTGCACTGAGTGTTGTCAGCTTTTGGGGTACACTAAAAATTTGTGATTGAAAAGCGAATCTACTACATTGTTAAATAGAGAAACATGGTAATTATTGTAATCAATAATCGTTTTAATTGAAACCGATTATAAATATATATATTGTATGTAAAGTGAATTCTATACAGAGTTAGTTAGTTGGTTAGGCTTCTGCCAGTGCATTCACCCAAGGCGCAATCGCATTGTGGAGTGGGTGGCACTGTGTCTGGTAGTCATGTACGCAATTAGAAGTTGTGCTGCTGGCGTAAAGTTAAGATGCAGCAGGGTAGCAACAACAGCAACAAAATTAAGGATATGAAAACTTTTTCTCGTTCCTTTTGCCCAGCAACAACAAATCTTTTAAACCGGGCGAAAATGAAGTCTGGCTAGAGCTGTGAGGGGGTCAGGGCCAAAATGAGAATCGATCGGTAAAAACTTGGTCTTTATTCGGCTATCGGCACAGACTGGACGTTTATGTGGGGCACACGAGAGCTGCACTTCTTTCATTAGAAGGGTCAAAAGAAAATTATAGAAAATATTCTTGCTGAAGTGTGGTTCCTTTGTGTACAAGTTGAAAACATGTTTTCATTTTATTTTGGTGAATTAAAAATTGTAATTGTTGGCCATATTTGCTGTAGATAACTGTTAAAATTACTGCAAATTACTTGCCAACAAGAGACATTCAGTTGGTAATATTTAATTATGAAAACAGTCATGAAAATTTATATGCGTGTTTTAAATTATAATTTAAATTTATGCTCGATCTTCTTGTGCGGTTTGTCGAAACTGCATACATTGCAATGTTATCGTTATTCTTATTGCTGTTGTTATTGTTGCTGACCATTGCTTCCAGGCTAATGATGTGAACTGTTTGTTCAGTGCCGCCTGCAATCACAAATGTTAAATATATGCATCCACCTCTCTCTCTGTCTCTATTTCGCATTACCCAGACAAAGTCAACATCATTAATATGCATCCAAATTTTATTTGTTTTTCTTGCTGTTTTAACAGCGAACTGCGCCAGCCATAACTCGTTCTTCCGATTCCATTCCATTCCATTCCTTTTTTTTCCATAAATAAATATCAATTTTAGTCATTTTTATATTTTTCTATATTTTTTTCACAGAAATTCTCATCAAAATATCAAGTTACGTACAATATAGTTGTCATACGTTGAAAATGCCTTCAGTTTATACTTATACAAGAATAAAATAACGTTTCTAATTATGCTGTCTTTTCTTCATATGGTTTTTGGTTTGTTTTTTTGTTTTTGTTTGCTGCTGTTGTTGTATAACAAATATATACTAAATACAAGAATCTCGTGTTCTCATTTTCTATGGAGCTTTTACCTAATAAATTTGCCATGTTCATATTTTAATGGATTTTGACTTAATTATGCTTTTATATTATTTTCTAAATGTTTTCTTTTCATACAAAATTAATATATGGAGATTGACAAAAAGCCGCAACAAACAAGCCATTATAATAATGATAATGATCAATAATAATAATTTTTTTATATATATTTCATAGAATATTTTATGACGGCAAAATATGCTAATTGAATTAAATTCTATAAAAATTGCAGTTAAATTATTTAAACGCTTAGTTGTTCACTCCACAAATGCTTAGTTTACAATAAATAAATTAAAGCAATTACTTGTTTTTGTATTTGTTAGTAACTTTTTAACTCAACACGTTGCAGTAGCACTGACGGCAAAAAAAAGGGATTTGCGTTAAGAATAAGCGTAAAAATACGCAAACATCAATGCACACCAATAATAATAAACACTGACAATTAGATTTTTGCTATTTGCTATTAGCTAAGTATTCGTATTTGTTTTAACGTTTTGGTTTTCTTTTTTTTTTTGTTTTCCATGTTTTATACACAAGCGGTCAAGTAGTCATTGTTTAAATTTGATAGCATTGTTGCCATGCCTTTTTTTTTCTTTTTTTGATTTTTATTATTTACATACATATTTATTTAAAATGTATTTTTAGTTTACCTGTGCTGAAACTTGTGATTTTTGATATCAATTACGCGCCTTAAGTGTACAATTCAATGTAATTAAATATATTTCGGAATGCAGAATCTCACTTACATTTCACAAAAATGAGTAAACTAAAATTATAAAAATTTATATAAATCACCATTTGCTGCTGACCCGAAATACTTACATTCGCTTTTGATGCGCAAATTAAGTATGGCCTGGGTGGATCTAATTCTCAAGATCATCCCATCCAGCCTGTTCCTATAAACTTAAACGTAAATTACAAAACGCTTGCCTTAATGTAGATGCTTTGCATGCTTATCCAATTCTTCAGATTTTAGTTCTTATTTCCTTAATGCATACACAACTTTTGAATATGTAGTTTGACGTACACTGTTTGTTTTACAAATACATACACTTATTGTGTTTTTTTAATAGGTATTTGTTTTTTTTTTGTTTTTGATTTTCCATTGGAGTATATTTAACATTATGCTAATTCATTTCACTAAACTATACACAAAATGTTTCCGATAATGCGCTTATATTGCTATATAAAACGTTTATATTTTTTAATTACATATGATCTGTATAGCCTTATATTTTTCTGCCACTTAGTTATACCCTAAATAAATGCCTATTTTATGCTGTTTTTGTTTTTTGCATAAATCATATTAAATAAAAACTGCCAAGCACTATGCAAACGAAAATTGAAAGAAAAATGGATTCTGTATATTTTAATGTTTTTCCAAGTGTATTAATGCATATTGCTAATCTGTACATTTATAGAAAATGCTCAGATCTTTCTTCTTGTGTCGAATTTTGTGTTCATAATCAAATTGTTTAACTGTTCAATACACACATGTTTGAGTGTGTGTGTGTGTGTTATTTTTTTTTACTTTGTTAGTACTCTCTAGACTCACATTCAGCGTTTCTTAAAATTCGTACATTTTTAACATTACGGTTAACTTACGTATGGATAGTAGTAGACAATATTTTTTTTTTTTGTTTTTTTTTTTTATATATATTTATTAGCCTTTGCCAAATGATTCAGTAAATAACTTTTACAAGCGCGCATACTTAACCTGAATGTCAAATGGATCAATCTCAATCAGTTTGCTAGGGGTTCATTTTTGTTTTTTGTTTTAAATGGGCTCAGCAATATTCTGAGTTTTGAAATAATGGATTTATTTTGAGTTTGTTTACATTTTACTTAATATTTTTAATTTTTTTACTTTTGTTGCAATTGTTGCATAAACGCGGAACACCTCGTTGACCAGTCTTTTATTGTGTTTTCATGCTTACCGAATTAATATAATAATTAAGATTTGCTTTGTTTTTAAAATACATGTGTTGTTTTTTTTTGTTTTTTTTTTTGTTTTTTGTTTACGATATCAATTTTGGATTGTAAAATACATACGTACTTATTTGTTATTTTTATATTTAGGCCCCCATGCATTATAATCTAAATGGTTTTTGTTGGATTTAGTTTTTATCGTAAAGGATTTTCTATACAAAATATTCCATTTGGGTTTGGTTTTTTCTTTTGTTTTTTTTTATCTTTCTCAAAAGTTCCATTAAACTGATTGATTGAAGTATTTTTGACACATCGTACACATTTTTGTTCTGTTGGGTTTTAATAATATTTATAGCTTTGTTTTCGTCATCATAACCATTGTTCAGTGCATTTTCTTGGATTTGTTCGCATGGAAGCCAAAAATGATACTGGAGAATTAAAGCCAGTTGAATTGTACGCCTTAATCGATAATATGATCTTAATGGGAACTTTTAGTTTATAACTTCTTATTTTCATATATGAGACTATATATATAATTTTAACATTGAAATGACACAAAGCACAAGCCACACACAAACCTTCAATAAAGAGTGATCAAATACACCTCACAATCATTGAGAGAATTATGCTAGAAAAAAGGCAAATTGATGAGTATGTGTGTGTATACTATTATGATTGTGTGCCCATTACAGTTTTCACAAACTCTAACCGTAGTTCGCCCGGATGGCGATGTGTGTGCTGCGTTTGTTGCTACAGTTATTTCTTGTTCTCTGGATCACAGAATTTTTCATCACACAAACCATAATGCTCGAATGTATATATACATGCTCGATCATGTTGTATACCTTGATGTCGTGTTCTTTTGTCGTGCATTAGCAGAAAAAAAATCAATTTTAATTGAAATATACGAAAGCATTTTTTTACATAGTATTTATTTGTTTAAAAATATTTAAAAATAATCAAATAATAAACAAAATGAAAAGGTTCATTAAATTTAAGGCAGCACATAAAAACTAACAAAAACATTAGCACACAGTGTGGAAAGTAAAAAACATTGCTACACATATTCCAGAAACCATTTTCGGTGCCATTCCACAAGATTTTTTTGTATTTTTTTGTTTAGGAAATTTAGTAAATACTTGTTGTGACCTGCTGAGAATAAGCAGAATGTGTTTTTGGAATACATCTAAAAAATTTTAATTATAAAACAAACTTTAAATTAAATATGCTATTTGTTTTTAAATTAATGAGGCACATTAAGAAGAATTTGTAAAAAATTTGTCAAAAATATGATAAAATTAGCATAAAGATTTGTTCAAATAAAAAAATTTCTCGTAATACTTTTTATCACTAAACCAAAGTGTGCGTTATAAATACAATTACATTAACAAAAATGTTTCTTGAAATTATCAGTTTGTAGAGCCAAAAAAAATTGTATTTATTAGGCATTTCGAATTAATCAACATACAGACTACATACATATAAATCAACCTATACAACAATTATATTACAAATTTAAAGTATATATTTAAATTAATGTAAGAAAATATAAGCATTTGATTTATTGTTTAAAACATATTTTGCACTTGTGTTTGTTGTATTTTGTAGTTGTACCTACGCCAGTACCATGCATATTCTTAATTAACTTTAAATCTTTGTATATGTATGAATGTTAACATTTTGTAGTTTTTTTTTATTTTTTAGTATATATCATAACATTTTGTCGCATTTTTGTTTTGGCAGTGTTTACAATATTTGTTGTTTCGCTACAATCAAAACAAAAATATCTATATATAAATAAATAAATATATATATACATTTATATATAAATATATAATTATTTATTTATTTGCAATGTGCTAAATAAGTTGACTCATGACTGCTGTTTTCCTATGTTTTCCCTTTATACTTTACTAAAAAAAATAATAATTATTTTGCTTTGGTAAATATTTGTCAACTTTTTTTTAAATGCATGTGGAAATTTAATTGGCTTACACTTAAACAATAAAAGGCAATTTAACAAAATAATATTGCAAGCAAAACGATCAAAATAAAAAAAACCAAAAAAAAACTGTGAAACGATAAACAATGACAGCAACGGGAACATAAGTTTCGATCGAATCCTAAACTTCTCAAGTTTTTCCATTTTTTGATTTTCATTTTTTTGTTTTGTTGCTTGTGCTGTTGTGTGATGTGTAAATTTTTGTGCAATTAGCGCTGTGCCAGTTAAATTCATCGCTTTTACTGTTTTTCTGTTTGGTGAGATGGCACACTGTTGCTGTTCGTTCTGCTCACTGTGATTTAGATTTCGCCTCACATGTGACGCTTCATGTGCAGGGCCAGATGATCGGAGCGTGAGAAGCAGCGATCGCAGCTGCGGCACTTGAAGGGCTTGGCTCCAGTGTGCTTGCGATAGTGGCGGGTTAGCTCATCGCTCCTAGCGAATCGCCACTCGCAGCCGTCCCAGGAGCACTTGTACGGCTTCTCACCTGCAATGACACGGGTTTATAACGAAGATTTAATGAAATTGTATAAAAATGGCAAGGCACCGCTTATTAAATAAGTTGCTCTGCAAGAAATTGCATGAAATGTTGTTGCACCATAAGTTTTTGCAATTTTTTCTGGCGCTATACAACACAAAAAACTGTAACACATAAATATGCGTACCAAGGGACGCAACGGAAGAGCTGCTTGGTAAAGGATACGGAGGATAGAGCGCTATTTTTTATACACGTTCAAGAAGTAAAATGGGTGTATTAGTTTTGTTCGTATTGTGTGTCCGTTTAAAAACATGTTTTTTCGCAATTGAATCTTGAAATATATACTAAAATTTAATCAAGAAATTCACGCTTAAACAAATTTAAACGTCGAAAGTACTCGAATCCATTCCATATTTGTCATATTTGATTTTGGATTTAGAACATGTTTTTTCATTAAAATTACTAATTTATAGTTTTAGTCGATTGCTTTGTTAGTCGACTGTGAATGAGTGTTGCGCGGCAGGTAACACCCGACTACAATGTTCTTAGTTGTTTTATTTAACGGTAGCGAAATGAAAAAAGTTTTTGCTACGCTTAGCTTGTGCTCGGTTATGAATTTAGTGCAGTGCCGCAAATGTGAATAAAAAATTATGCATTTTTTTAATTCGTAAATTAAACTCGATTACACATAAACATTCAAACTTTTCTGTTACTACAGAATCCTTACTGTTATTAACAGCATATAGTATTCCCAGTTTAAATATTTATATGATTAAATGATAATAATCCTTCCACCGTCTGAGTAAAGTTTACAACAAAACAAAACCCAAGCTTGATAAATATGAAAATAAATAAATTGCAAAACCTGAAGACAATTAAAAATGGAAACCAAAAAAATATAAAATTGAAAAAGGAATAGCATTGGGCATCGAAATTTACGTTGAGATCATTGGAGTCAGTGAAACGGTTTGCCAAATCGCCAATCCCTTTGCCAACAGTTTTCATGCGTGCCAAAAGCCTCAATGGATGCAGCAAAAACAGTAGCCAATGCACCGAAACCAAAGGGCCACTGCCAGTAACAGAATCGTAATAGTGGCAGGCAGGCAGGCAGTCAAAAAAAAAAAATGAAAAAAAAAGGAAAAGGAAATGCAGAAGTTGTAATTTCACACAAAAGTATAAAACCTAAAAATGCACAAAGAGTGGAACACAGAACACAGTACAAAGTTGTGCCAGAAAAAATGGCAAAATTATTTGAGTTTAAAAGACAAACAGCAGCCAAGGCAGGAAATTGCCGCCGTTGCCTTCCTCTCGCTGCCACTGTGGTGGAGAAAAGCAGTGGAAAATGGAGCCAGATAACCGGCAAAGTAGACGACAGCCAAGAAAAATACATAAAGCTGAGTGGAAAACTTTGTAACGCACACCACAGCAGCTTAACATGTATATATAAACACACACACACACAGACACACAGCTTAAAACTTAATGCATGCGGAAATGTGTGATATTTCCGTGCTCAATTTCACATTATGCACTTGCGGCCAACTTGCTTTCTTGACGAAACAAACGAGTTACCGGCCAGCAAACACTGCTCTCTCTTAATTTCCATTATGTTTACAATTCCACCCAGTGCTAAAGTGTACCACATACAGATATTTTCTGCCAGTGTATGGGGTGGCCTGCCACTTACACTTTGGCATGTTGTCAGAATTGTGAGCGAGAAATCGAAGCAACGGCTATAAATACAAAAAAAAAACGGTGCCCGAAAAAAACACAAACACCCACAACGAGTGTGTGTGTCTTTGTGTGTGTGGCACGCTGTTAAAATGCTTTGACTTTTATCATCATTTTTTTTTTGGCTATAGCCTTCGTAAATCAGCGTCAAGTGCATAAAGCGCAGGAAATACAGATACATATTCGACCCGAGAGTCTTGTTTGACGTTAAAACCACATACAAATGTAAAACTACTTTGGTAATTTAATGAAACTTAATCAAGTCGAAACCAAATCAGAAACTCTGCTAAAATAAGAGTGCCTTTAAGTAGCTTTCACCTTTCCTCACATTTTAAAACGCCCTTCACAATATTTATTGGTATTGCCTAAGTGTTAAAGTATTCATTAACTATTTTTCTTTTAAATAAGCTTTTTTTGTATTTTCTATAGCTTCATTGTTAATTTATTGTGGCAAACGTAGTTAAAACTTAACCCCAGCTATTTGTCTATATACGTATTCTGCTGCCGTCTTTCTCATATTGTTAGGTTCGGTTTTAGCGCAGCGCATTTATAAATTGTTTAAGGCAAGGGATTGCAATTGCAGGCAACAGCAGTGGCAGTCGCAGCAGCAGCAGCAGCAGCAGCAGCAGCAGCAGCAGCAGCAGTGGTGGAGCCAGTTAATATTTTATAAATTTTGCTGGCGTTGGGGTTTTAATGTCAGCAGCCAATAGAAAGAATGCCCTGGCGAGACATGCAACGAACGAGGTGAAAGACGGTTTCCTTTCACTGCACGCTATTCTTTGGCTTTTCTTTTATGGACTGTGCGCCTTCTCGGCTTTTGCACTCAACATAATTTTTATGGTCTGCTTGCGTCTATCCGCTTGATTGCACTAGTAATCTTTTCTTAACGGCAGCACCTGACTCCGCCCACCCGCCATTGCCATTGCCAGGATGCGTCAGGATGCCCACAAGACTGTTGTTTTATAGCCGCAGCGTTTAACTAATTGAAATCTTTTGCGCGCTGGTTGGCAACTTATATGCGTAGCATTTTAATTGATAATCAATTGTAAAGTATTCAGCAATTCAGCTTTAAATAAAGAATAAAGCTGATAATTAATGTCTGTCCAACTGACTTCGTGTCTGGCCCGCACCTAAATAATAGTTAATCATTAATTCTGCTTGCGACAAAATTAGGGCAAAATTGTGCCCAAAAACGTAATTAATTTTTCCTTTTTTAATTTCGACTTATTTAAGGTGGGTCCCTTTGGTGACATTAAAATAATTACATTAGAGAGAAAAATTTGAAATTTTCAAAGCAAGCTGCGATTTACTGTTTCTCTATGCTCTAATCTCTTATCGCTTAAAAACACCTTTGCTTTTGATTAAATCCTCTACTTTGTCCATGCGTGTAATATATTACACAATGATTATCAGCACTTAATTTTGAGACACCTTTGAACCTTTCAACTTGTGCAGCAACAATTTAACATTTTATGCAACAACGCGCAGGCAGAAACGACGAAAATCAAAGGCCATTTATAGGTCGAAAAATTTTAACAACTCGAGATTGGGATCAATTAGGCAGGCCATGCCCACTTACCGGTTGACCCGCATTCGAAAAGGGCTTCGCTTGTTGACGCGATTCACGAAGGCAAAAGTTGAACTTTTGAAGATAAACTGAGCGCCGTCGCTTCATATTCAACAAACTTGTAAAGGTTTTTTAATAAAACAGCAAGCTGTTTGTTCTTGTTGCGCAAACAGTTTGGTAAACAAGTAGCTTAACTTTAGTCGAAAATTGGCAGCCTTTACATATAACTGTATTATTTACAAACACAGTCAACAATAATTTAAAGAGCTGCCAAAGTATTTCAACTAGTTTTTGTTACTGTTTAAATGCAAAGTTTTGTCTTCTGAAATTAACATAATATGACATATTTCTATCATATATATTATGTATAAATGTACAGTGAATATCGCTTATATGCAACGACTTTAATGCATTTTCGCTGCTGCATATAAGCGGTATTTACTGTGTGTGTGTAAAATGTACAATTTTGGTTTTATAGTTTATGGGTTAAGTGCATGCTGCCGAAACTTTTGTTAAACGCATAATCAGACAAGCACATACCACACATAAATGCGTTTACGTATGTGTGTGTGTACGTGTGTGTGTGTGTATGTGTGATGTGGCACAAATCAATAGCTGAATTCGACATGTTCCCCATTCTATGATGCTTAAATCTCTGATGCTGAATGTGGCAGCAATAAAATTACATTTTATTTCTGGATTTTATCTATGTGGCGATGTATGTGAGTGTGTGTGTGTGTGTGTGTGTGTCTGTACGTGTAACCAATAATTCATTTTTGAATTATGCGATTTTTATTGAAATTTCAAGCCTCGTCTACTGTCAACCAAGGATGTTTTTGGTTGCCCGCCCGCTGCACTTGACTTCGAATACTTTTTGGGGCAACGGCAGCGGCAGCGGCAGCGGCTGTCGGGACATTGGGACAATGGCAGGCAAACAATGCAACGTGTCACTTGTGGCCTGTTCAGAGTTCTCGTATTCAATTCGCCGACACGATGCGTTGCTCCCGTTATTTTTGTTGTTGCAAGAGTCTGATTTATTAACGGAGGCAAGAAATCCGAGACTGAGTGCCCAACTTTTTGTTTTTGCCCAGGATTGGGTTTGATTTTAAACCTGCAGACAACCTAATGATTACACTCGTGAAGTAAGTGAAATGAGTATATTGGGTTTGCGGAATGTATGAATGACATTTTTTAGTTACATGAAAATTTAAATATTATTACATGCTTTTTTGACCAAAAAATTAAAAAAAAAATTATTTTCGAAAACGAATAAATTTTGAATGTAGAATCAATCTATAGGACAAATCATGACCAAAATGCCATCAAACATGAAAATCGGTTAAGATTTGACAAAGTTATGGCAGCTTGAAGTATGGGAGCTATGGATCCGAGAGCTTTACATGTCAAAATTTTTTGTCGATTTTGGCATGATTTTTGACCAAAAATTTGACCCCCTCAGAATCATCTCAAATGTTGTTTTTTATGCTAATTATGACAAATACAATCGATTAAAAACGGAAACTCGCAATTCTAAATTTTGAAAAAAAATTTTTTTCCAAAATTCACAAGGGGGAGTACATGCTTTTTTGACCAAAAAATTCAAAAAAAAATTATTTTCGAAAATGAATATATTTTGAATGTAGAATCAATCTATAGGAAAAATCATGACCAAAATGCCATCAAACATGAAAATCGGTTAAGATTTGACAAAGTTATGGCAGCTTGAAGTATGGGAGCTATGGATCCGAGAGCTTTACATGTCAAAATTTTTGTCGATTTTGGCATGATTTTTGACCAAAAATTTGACCCCCTCAGAATCACCTCAAATGTTGTTTTTTATGCTAATTATGACAAAATACAATCGATTAAAAACGGAAACTCGCAATTCTAAATTTTGAAAAAAAATTTTTTCCAAAATTCACAAGGGGGAGTACATGCTTTTTTGACCAAAAATTCAAAAAAAAATTATTTTCGAAAATGAATATATTTTGAATGTAGAATCAATCTATAGGACAAATCATGACCAAAATGCCATCAAACATGAAAATCGGTTAAGATTTGACAAAGTTATGGCAGCTTGAAGTATGGGAGCTATGGATCCGAGAGCTTTACATGTCAAAATTTTTGTCGATTTTGGCATGATTTTTGACCAAAAATTTGACCCCCTCAGAATCACCTCAAATGTTGTTTTTTATGCTAATTATGACAAATACAATCGATTAAAAACGGAAACTCGCAATTCTAAATTTTGAAAAAATTTTTTTTCCAAAATTCACAAGGGGGAGTACATGCTTTTTTGACCAAAAAATTCAAAAAAAAATTATTTTCGAAAATGAATATATTTTGAATGTAGAATCAATCTATAGGACAAATCATGATCAAAATGCCATCAAACGTTAAAATCGGTTCATTTTTGACAAAGTTATTGGGGTTTGATATATGGGAGCTATGGAATCTTTTGTTTAAGAACGTGAACGAGTATAACGCAGTCGGTATCGCCTGACTGCAATGTTCTTGTTTTTTTTTTGGCTTTTTGTATACTTCTTGAACGAGTATTGGGCTGTCGGTTAGACCTCTCACTTTTATTTGTGAATTGTGAAATGTTCAATTCCATTTAATTTTATTTTGTGCGTTTCTAATTATGATTTTTTCAAAATATATTTATTGATTTATATTGGTAAATGTCAAACGCAATATTCGGTTATGGATCATGTTTGGGAACATAGGGTAGTATAGTATAGCCATCTCACCTGTGTGGGTTCTTTGGTGCGCCTTTAGATGTGAACTCTTCGTGTAGACCTTTTTGCAGCCCAGAAATTGGCACTTGTGTATTCGACGTTTGGCGTCCGGACTGTGATCGCTGTGATGCTGGCGCGGATGATGATTTTTGGTAGAAGCTGTGGAATTAAGTGGGGGGTTTTTTTTTGTTGTTTTGTTTTAAGAGTTGCCTAAAAACTATGGGAAGCAATCAATACGCACCACTTGTTGATTTTTCAGGAAGTGACGTCACCACGGCAACTATTTGTGGCGTCTGCTGATGCTGCTGCTGCTGCTGTTGTTGTTGTTGTTGTTGTTGTTGCTGTTGTGCTGGCGATTGTTGTTGCATTGCTGTTGTATTGCCAGAATTCGTAGTGCTGCTATTGTTAGTGTTAGTAGTATTGTTGGCGGCGGCGCTAAGCACAGCTGCGACATTAGCGTTGCCATTATTTTGCATTTGTATGACACGTGCCAGGCTAATGCCAGCGGCGCCAGGTGTTCCATTTGCTGTGGTCAGCCGCACAATGGTGCTGCGCGGAATGTTGTTGTGTGTGCTCGACGATTGATCAACGCTGATGTTGTTGCTGCTACTGTTGTTGTTGTTGTTGTTACTTGTGTTGCCGCTGCTGCTAGCGGAGCTATTGCTGCTAGTTTTGTTAGTTAGCACCTGCGGCGATATGCTTAAATGTTGCACAGCCAACTGTTGCTGCTGCTGTTGCAGCTGCAACGTTGTGGCCTGTGTCAGTGAGGAATTCTTGTTGCCGGCCGTTTGGCTATTAAAGTGCAGAATGGCGGTCGCGGGTGTAGAATTGGCTGCTGCTGGAGTTTGCTGCTGCTGCTGCTGCTGGCGTTGCTGCTGTTTAAGCAGCGCCGCCAGTTCGCTGGCATCGATGTGCTGCGGCCGCTGGTGCTGCTGATGCGGCGGCTGTGCATAGTTATGGCTGCGAAGATTTGACTCAGGCGACGACGGCGGCGTTAACGGAGGCAGCACAAAATCGTGCACATGGCCCAAATGATAATGCCGCTGCGTCTTGGCCTGCACCACGCGAACTTTAATTGCCGGCGCATTGCTGTTGCTTGAGCTAAGTGTGATGGTGTTGCAGCCACTATTGCTGCTGCTACTGCTGCTGCTGATGCTAACGCTGCTATTGATGCTGTTGCAGTTACTATTGCTGGTGGGTGTCGTATTGCCGGCGCTGCTGATGCTCGGATTTGGCGATATGGCTGACGGTGGCGCTGCAAATAGCACGCTCAACTTCTCATCACAAGTTAAACCATGTGTTGCCTCCTCGTCGTCCTCGTCGATGCGCTCCTGCTTTACCAACACCGCACAGCTGAGCGCCTGTGAGCCATTGCTGTCCCACGATATGCCCGAACAGTTTGACGATACAGATGAGGTTGTTGATATTGTGTCTAGGCTCTCCTTAATTTTCAGCTCCTCCAGCAGACGTGCCGGCGTCGCGAATATATCCCAGGCTGTATCCAAATCTGTGTGCATCTTCTTATAGCTTTGAAGCTTGGGCTCGTCACGCAAATAACGCTCCAGTTCGTAGCAGGTCTGCAAAATACAACAAAACATTCCAATATTAAAACGATATCAAAAGACCAAAACCATAGAATTGGTTTTCTATGTCACTTATACAAAGCTCTTTTCGCCGTAACTCAAGTATTTTCCAGATCATTAATTTGGTAATTTAGTGACAAATATAAACATTTATTGTAAACTATGTTTTACTTTCCGTCGCAATTGCATGCAATAATTTTTACTGTAGATTTATAAGCATTGCATACTTTTAGACACACGTTTCTTCTGTAATGCCCAGCGTAAATTAAGTTCTCACAGGGGCTATAAAATATATACGATACGGTACGAAATAAGAGAGCGAAATAGAGTGAAAGAGAAAAAGTTAAGGCAGTGAGAGAGAAACTGACAGATTGAAACGAACAATATAAAATAAACACCTACTGAAAAAACCAAAAATCTGCAGGCAATACTTGAATTCATGAGAATCGCATAGAGAGGTCTAAATTGCCTTGCTAAACAATTACCATAAAACCACAAGACAACAAATGAGTAAACTTAAATGTAATAAACCCATGCTGAAAACACAAAAAATCTGCAGGCAATACGTGAATTCATGAGAATCGCATAGAGGGGTCTAACATAAAGCCACAAGACTACAGAAAACTCATCAATTTCAATAAGGCAACCTGTCATTCAGAAGTGTCCAAATGTGCTACAAAGTTATGTTTCCATATCCCATTCTTGAATTAATGCGGAGCCAAAAAGGTACATCGACAGACACTAAAAAGTACCACAAATTGCACACATGACCATCATTATGGTGTGTTTTTGGTTTTGCGGAAAAAGGGCAACCCTTTTCTTGTTCACAAATCTTATTAAGTGCAACGCAAGAGCGTAAAATCAATGACCTGGAATAAATAGCAGAGCCGCAGGATTTGGCACATACGGAAGTGGGAGCTCCGAAATTCCGCATTTGCTTAGGTTAGCGCTTTTGCTTCGCATTCCCGCCATGCATGATCGGTAAATCACTTTAAGTGTTATTTCAAGAAAATAATTGCAACACATAAATTTCTTAACCCTTTCAAGTCGCCAAACAAGAGTTGCATGTGCGATTTACGAACGGGGCAACAACAACATAAAACTATAAATGGTTTATGAATCAGCATTACGGCGTTGGCGTTTCAACACGTTCCATTGGGGATGAAAACGAGCGGAGAAAGAGTCCATGATTAATGTGCGGCTGCTGCACTTAGTTTCCATTTCCTGACCAGCAGCAACACTTCACTCAGACAATGCAGCAGCGCTATCTCTGTGCAAAAATCTAAATAAAATGTAACATGCATGCCGGAATTTGATATATTGTTTAAACTCTCCCAGCCAAAAACAAATGCAAATGCCAGCTGAGCTGAGTTTGAGTCTGAGACTGAGACATAGGATGTGTGGGCTAAGGATGATATCAGAAATAGCATTTTGAGTTATGCGCTCCGCTGGCAACGGCGTCGCTAACAAATCACCTGCCCAATAGAGAGCAGAACAAAGATTAGGACGCGACTTTCAAATTGGCCATGGCGGCGAGCCAACGAGAAATACGAGTAGACAGCGAAGCGCAATTGGCCACGGGCGAGTCACACGGGTAAATGAGAGAGTATCACCTTGGGCCGGTGTGATTGATGTTTGCTGGCTGCAAAGTTCAAACATTTGCCAATAGATAACAAACACGTGTCCTTTAATAGTATTGAAACTGGTAAGCAATTAAGTTGTATTAGTTTTCAATGCAAAAATGTTGAAGTATGAAATCACAAAAAGTAAATCAATCTATTTTGTTAATGTTAGTTTGAAGACAGCTGTAATTATGGCGGGTAAAAGTAATATGTGGAGAGTTGGAACTGTGGAAAACTCATATATATGCTTAGCCGCGAAAGCTGGTAATCTCACAGATGAGTTGCCCCCAAAAAGAACTTTTCGTCTAGGCGTAAAAACTTTTTGCGGTGCTCATTTGTATTTAATAGAAATTTATTTGCGCCGTTGATGGGTTGTTGCTTTGCTATCTGTCTGTGAGTGGGGGGAGGGGAAATACTTTTGCACACTTTTTGCTGGCAATTTATGTGCCAAGTGCAGAACAAGGGTGCGAGGAATATGTTAGAGCCAAATGGCTTAATCTATGGCGCAAGTTGGCTGCATGAAAAAAAATCGTAATTTCCTTTGCGTCCATTTCACCGTAGGTTTTTCTGTCACCATACATTTTCTCTCTGTGCGTTCTGTTTTTTGTTTTTCGCTCTTAAATTGTGGTTTTCATTTCCGTTTCGAGCTTTGTTTGCCAGCTTGAGACGCTGTGCACGACAACTTTTTTGTGTTCCTAGTTATCCTCGTTGCCAAAGTGAATAAAATTATATTAATAAATTAATAGATAGACGTGACAATTATATCTCTCTCTAAGTTTGAATGATTTAGACAGACCAAGTTTTTGCCAGTCTGAATAAAGTCGCGGAAATAGTTTTACTTAACTGATTTCTGAAACCGATACCAAACTTTTAAACAAAAACATCAACTTTGCATCGTTTGCATTTTCTAATATTTATCGGTTTGTATTTCTTATTATTTGGTTATAGATTCCACTTCCTAATTTAATTACATAAAACACACACATTTTGCGAATTGGGTTATTCAAGTGGTTTTGTGGCATTATCATTTGTGTATGTTCATTAATTTAACTTTTACATCAATGAAACTAATGATACTAAGAAAATAAATTTAAGCAAACTGAATGGAACAAATGTTTGCACAAACCGAAACCCTCGATTGCCACACAAGCTTTTATTTAGACTCGAGGCGCTTGGGATGAAATTAAATTGAATTTGGCCCACAGCAAATAGAGTTTGCCATTTGGTAACAGATTGGGGATAGGGATTGAATTGGAGAAGAGTCGGTCTGAGCAGGCTCAAATGTTTTCAATGCTAATGTTTAATAAAAGCATGCGATTAAATTTAATTATCAGCATGTTTATTAAAATGTACAAAATGTGATAGAAAGTAAGGCTGAGTAAGGCACAATTGGGAGAGATTTTAAGTATTTGCTAGCGCACACACACACACACATATGTACACACACACAGCATTCTAATGTTTACCTAGGCTGTCACACGCCCCACGGGACGCTACGCCCAAAACCATACTGAGTCAGAGATAGAGTCGGGCGTAACATATTTAATTATGTGTGTAATTGAAAAAGACGCTGCGGCAGTTAAGAGGCACGTCGAAGACAAAAATCTTGTTAAGGCCATTATGCGGCACATGTCCTGAGCGCATGCTGTCTTTCCTTGAGCTCTCCGGGATTGTGTTTGCGTATATTCGGTGCGTGTTTGTGTATTAGAAATATATTAACAGACGCCAGCGAGCGTCATCAAACCCTGCGGTTTTTACATCCTGCGAGCAATAGCTGCTAACTTGCCGAAAAGTATGCTATGCTTTATACAACCGTTCACCATATACAGTACGTAATCGCTAATCGCAGCTAAAGGAAAGCATGATTGTGAAAAATGATATAAGTGCACGCCTGAAATATACTATTTACTATATACTAAACTAATTCAGTTATTTCAAGACTGCAATTCTTTATTTTTTCAAAATTGTGTTTATAGCGGATTTCCGTTATCGAGGTTTTACTGTATGTTGTTTTCTGCATTATGTCATTTGATGAGCCACTATTCCAGTGAGGCTTCGCTTAATAAGCCCCCTGGGATGTCTTTCGACATTTCCTTTTAATTCTTTTTTCGCTTTACTCTTTTGGGCTTGTCAATTTACAAATTTTAATGAACGAAATGTAATCAAATTATACCCACAATTAAGCTCGTCGTGACTGAGCACTTTAACCCACACAGAAATTGATAAAGTTTGTGCCATTTTTGGATTACTGCAACAATTGTTTTCACTTTTTGCTAAACGTCTCAATCCAAGTGCAGCAGAAGGTGTAACAAAAAAAAACAAAATACCAGCAAGTCGGTTAGCTTGGCAATTACACTAAGCCAAAGACAAACGAGAAAATAGCTCAGATAATTGAATTATTGGCATTATCAGTGCTTTGCACACAAGTGCATTCATGCATTTATACACCGTACCCCCTCCCCCTCCCCCCGTATTCAGTGGCAGCCACATTACAGCTTGTAATGCGTTGATTTACTTCTTGGTTGGTTCTTGTCTGGACCTTGATGACGCGCCCCCTGCTGATGATGCTATGTTATTGTTGTTTTTGCTGCTGTTGCAATTGTTGTTTGTTTCTGGGGGAGGGCGCAAAGTGCACTTAAAGTGCCACAACATCAGCAGAAGAAGCAGCAGCAACAACAACTGGCAGCCAACTTAAGTGTCTGAAACAAAAAGCGTTGCATAATTTCAGGCATTATGCTAATTTAAAAAGTTGCCGACTGCTCAAGCAGCAACAGCGGCAGGAACCTTTCACATAAGTAGTTTGAAACAAGAAAACAGCTGCGAGCAACTGAGAAATGAGAAACGACGTTGATCACTTTCGCTCAGGAATGGAATTTGCTTCTTAAGCAATTGAGAAGCACTTCAATGCGAAAAAGTGTCGCAGTAGCAGCGCCCCAAAAAGTATGCTACACACACAGAAACAACAACAGCAACAACAAAACAACCAAAAACATCAGCAGACACTCCAGGGTTGCTTAGCAACTAGGGGAAGGTTGGCAGCTTGACGCAACTAATGCGTCGTACGCGCCGTTGAATTTAAATGAGGAATTAATGCGTACATTATTTCTGGTCGCCTCTCGGCTGGCAGCAGCAGCAGCATCACCCCTCGCAACAGCAACCCCAAATACCGTCAAGCTCCTCCTTCGGCCGGCGGTCTCTGCTGCTTTTACTTTTGTTGACTATACAAACAGTTTTGCCACTTGCCATATGCACTCAGCGTTCGCAGTGTTCGCATTTCGGCGCCGTTCGATTCCATGGCGGCATTTTAGTTCCACAGTTTACGAATACTCGAATCTGCCGCAACGTCCTGGCCATTAGCTTTGAACCTGATGGCGTTGGTGCGCCTTACGCAAATTCCAATGTTCTTGCCTGTTTATTTTTTTTCTGTTTTCTTTTTTCTTTCTTTTTTTTTTACGCTTCGTTTTGTCGTTTTGTGGCATGTTGCCGCCTTGTTTCCGTTGCCGTGGTTGCTGCTGCTGCTGTTGTTTCTTAGCCAAATGACACTTTGCGCAAATGATGATTCAGACAATGATAATAAATAAATTTAACGCTGTTGCAGGGCGCGAGGTTTGTTATAGGAAGGAACCTTGAACTAGTCGAATTTTTCTTTATTTTTTTTTTTTGGTTTTTTGCTGTAACTTAGCTAATGCTTATTGGCAACCTATCATATACTCTACGTGACACATACACATTTAACTTGCTGATATATCCTAATAGGAGCTTTTAGTACAGAACAGCCTCTTCGTAAATTTCCTTGATTCAACATAACGGAGTGGTTCAAATTATCTTATTGTTGTGACTTGGTTTTTCTTCTTGAATTAAGTTTGAAAGTCATCCACAAATGAAATAAAAAAGGTTGAAGCCTGCTCATTAAAGAGAAAAACTGCAAGTGTTGTTGTTTTCACCTAATTATCTTGCAAGGTGGAACATCTACACAATGTTTATTATGGCCATTGGTTGCCTTTTGTCATCAGCGCCCTTTTTCCCCCATGTCAGCAAAAGTGTTTATGTGCCATTTTGTGGCTTACAAACGATATGGCTTATGATATTGACCCAAAGCATATTTATATATTATTTAATGACACATTTTGTCGTATCACCCTGAAAACGATTGTCAGCAGCGGTAAATAGCAAATTTGTATACAAAACAGGGTTTAGACCTTTAAGGCAGTTTTGTTGGTTGTAACGACCCGAAAGTTGGCCCATTGCTTCATACAAAGCAAAGGATTGGGATGAGTTCAATAAGTTAATTTTTGGTTAAGCAAAAGCAAAAGTCGTTTACTGGTACTGTGAAAAAAGTGGAAAAATTAGACTTGAATGCCGAAGAAGTTCCAGTTGTAACCAAGAATAGGCTGTATGAAAATAATAGTAACAATCATAATAACAATGGCGAGACAAAGTGACAAAAACTACGCATGTAATGATACCAGGGGCAAAACATATTATAAAACAACAACATAATACAGCCTATTGTCCAGTGAACACGAATATCGGACATGAAAGTCGGCACAAATAGTCTCTCCTTTGATTGGCCGCCCATCCAATTTATATTCGGAGTTGACCCAATTGTAGGCAGAAACGGCAGCTTATCCTAGTGCTTGTTCGTTGACTAAAATATGATTGTATTTTACACATTGTGACATGACTTAATGTGTACATCGATACTCTCTTATTACCCGTATCGTAAAAAGGCAGTCAATTTATGCTAAGAACATCCCCAGTTTTTATATAAAATAAAACAAAAATGCCTATAAACGAGTTAAAAATTCATGGCAAAAACAGATTAAAGCCCAAATTCATTCTAATGGCAAATTTGATGACCAACTTCATTTTAATATAAATAAAATTCAAATTTAATCTGATCAGTGACTGATTAAGTATATATAGTAAATATTATAAAATTTCCAGCATTATTGAAGATGTAATTTGTAATAATGTAATGAATTTTATAAAGCATTTGTGCTAATGCTGTTCGCTTTTTACACACTTCTTGAAACATGAGAAACATTTTTTCCAAAAACTGTCTTTTTGTCATAGCAAGTTGTCGGGTTTCAGTGACTAAATTGGCAAATGATTGACCAGCTCGCAACACAGAGTTTTTGCTAATCGCCGCATTTGCATCATAATTTGCAATTCGATTGCGCCTCTGATTGACTTTGTCGTGCATCATTGGCCACACTTCAGTCCGACGGTGTCTGTGGATCGCATCAGTAGCGAGGGAAGCGAAAAAACACTTTAGCAGGCTACTTCTGCATTTTAATCCATTCTGGTGGCGACATAAAGATTTAATGAATCGTAAAGCTGAGTAATTGTTGAAAAAGTGCCGACAGGCTACAGCAGCAACAGTTGGCTGCTGCCAAGGCAATGAATTGTGTGCGATGTGTGCCAGCGGTGGTGATGGTTGTGTTGCCATTGGGTGTGAGATTTACCTGCACGTCAGTTGAAGGCAGGCAGAATCAGTCAAGAAGCATTATTGCTGTTGTTGCTGTTGCCTCTAGCAATGTTTTGCCCGGGTGCAAGTGCTTCGAAAGTATCAACTTGCAGTTTTCAGATTTATTTACGGCTCTGACTAAAGCCTTAACTAGAACTTAATTCCCAAGACAACCAAGGAAGAGAAGCCGTAAAAAAGCGTGTGAGCCAATTGTCACAATAAACTCAACGTTCAACCAGACGCAGCAAATCAAATGCAACTGGTGATAATGTACGAGAGAGTACAAGTTACTCGACGGTCAATGCTCCTGCTGCTCTCAGCTTTAAAACTAGCTAATAATTTGTTCTAGGCAGGTGTTAATTAAATATGGGTAAATGGGGTTGAATGGTTTTGTGATCCGTCCATCCGTCTGTATGAACTTAAAAGCTATAGATAAAGCTCTTGTCTTTAGATTCTGCTAAGTTATACGCAGGTCAAATTTTAAAAATCGATACGGAAAATTGCATAAAGATGAAAATTAAAAAATTAAATTTCCATTTCACTAACCACTGGGTATCTCCAAGTCGTTCGCTCGCAAATAGAGCGTTCTTGTTGTTAATTGAAAGTTCAAATTCAAAGCTCGTTACGTCAAATGCCTCAAATGAATGAATAATGCACTGTTTATTGCCATGCATTGAGCATTTCAGCTTACAGCAATAAAAGTGCAATCGAAATCACCTTTCAACTCTCGAGCTGCCAAAAAGTAAACAGCAACACCAATTTGTACGTTCGGCTTCTATATAAATATGAGTGTGTGTGGAGTATACTAAAATTTGCAATACTAGTTGGTAGTCAACTGTCTGTGCCTATTCACAACTGGCCAAGCTTTACATGCATTTTGCATTCATTTTGACAACAACTGCTAGCAAAATCAACTGGTATAAGCCTCTTAGCAGCACCAACTGGCAAGGTGGCCAGCCAATTTCCTTTCGAATTGTGTTGCTGTGTGTTTTGTGGTCATTAAAACTGAATTGAAAATGCGATTTTGAGCCTGTTTTCTGGCACTTGAGCGGCAACAATGCTAATTTGATTCGACGGTTCAACCAGCTTCACCTTTGTAAAGTGCTACTACTCTATTACTTAGGTATAATTACTCTGAATGAAGGCAGCCAATCACAGGACAATGATGTTCGAGTTGTACTGCAACTCGGTGAACTCAAGTGATCAATATTGATTTACATGTGTAATGTGCCTAAAGTGAAGAACAAGGCTAACAATTGTTCTGGCAAACCATTTTGCAATTGTTTGTACAATTTAAATGCTGTTCTAATTGTACATTTTATATATTTTATAGCACTTTTAGCTTTGTTTTTACTTATTATTTTTTGAACAAAGGATTGAACTTGTGTTTTGCAACAGTTCAGTCGTCTGCTCTTCACGCTGTGCTGGCCATTTGTTCCATTACAGTTTCTACTAAAAAGCAAACAACAGAAATTGCATCCTGGGGCAAAAAACAGACGAAAATTGGCAACAGTTATTGAGTTATTATTGGGCTGATTCTGCCATGTTGATTTGACCCCAATCAAACGTGTATCTGTTGCCTGTTGTGGCTAGCGCTATTTGCCATTAGCCATCGTCATCGGCTCGTATTACACAATTCCACTGCATACGTTGCGGCGCACAGGAAATGTCAAGGAATCGGGCCAGAAACTGACCAATATTCAACGGTATTTGCTGCTGTTTTTCATATTTTATGCTTGAAATTATATAATGCTTTATGCTAATTGAAGTTAAACTTTAAGTTGGGGCTTAATGAAAAAACAACACAAATTATTCTGACTGTGCCTCAGTTTTGGGTCAATATCAAAATATTTGGTATGCACAGTCAGTGGCCAAAGGCGCAAAAATATAAAAAGTAAATATACATGCATAAACGAAAAGGCAGCTGGAAAAGCTAAGCCAAAAAAACTGAAAGGAATTCCGATGCCCGCAGCCCGAAGCCAAAAGCCAACTCAGAAAACAGAACACAGAACAGAGAGCAGAGACCTAACCGTCCATGCACCACAATGTTGAAAAGGAAGTTGCTTAATTAAAAGCGGATATTAGCAATTACAAGCCGCAGAACGAACGGCAGAGATACACAGCAGAGTCCGAGTTCTCTCCAGTTCCATACCAATAAAAACGGAAGTTAACCGAATGGCATTGAGTGGCAGCTCTTTGGCCCAAAATTGAAAAGGAAGCAGCGATAAACTGTGGGGAAATTAAAAACGCGTACGTTTCGGATACACAACGCAGCCAAAAGAGATGTGAATTTCGCGCCCAAATAAAACGTTATTAACTATTTGGGCGCTGCATTAAATGAATGCTATTAAGTTCCAGACAAATCGACGCCATCGATATCAGTGAAAAACAAAAACAAGTTCCGAATTATATTTGATTTTTTTATGTAGGTTTCTTTAAGTTGTTTCAACTTAATTAAATAGTTTCTCCTTGTTTATTCCTTTTCCTTTTTTCATTATTAATTCATATATTTTTATTTGTTTTACATACTTTATAATAGGTTGCCATGATTTATATATGCCCACCACTGACTGACGATGTATTTGGCAACTTTTGCTCTCAGCCAAATGTTTCAACTGTTTTACTTTTGGTTAAACATTTCCTTCACCACCGGCGCCGCAAAACCGTCGCGTAAATTTTCCATTTTTGTTGTTGTTGCTCTTGTTGGGCTTAGATTTTCCACTCGCAAAATTACCTTTTTGCGTTGCACCGCTGTCATGTGGTTGTTATTGCTGTTGTTGTTGTTGTTGTTGTTGTTGCTGTAGTTGTCGCCGCACTTAATTTATATGGCATTCACATTCGTTACACATGGGAAACGCTAGCTCGGCATTGGCTGGAAATTGTATAAATTTTTGGCACTCGCCTGCATGTGAAGTCGACGCTAACCAACAACAGCAACAAGAACAACAATGACAAAGGCGACGCTGCGGTTTATTTTCCCACAGCAACAACAACAGTTGCATAGATCGTGGGTGAGCTTACCGCTAACAATGAAATTTGTTCCAATGCCAACAGCATGGCAAAAAGGTAATTATCATAAAATTGTCCACCTGGAGGAGAGGCTACATGTGCGCTGCTGCAACCATCTGTGTCACCACTGCGATTTTACCTCAGCAACAGTTACGCACATTTGATTCGCAATTGCCATTTCGGTCAGTGTAACAAAAATGTTTGTTTTATTTGCAACAAACGGGGAAAAAATACAAATTGTTGTTTCTAATATATATTTGTACATTCAATAGAACCCTTTTCATATTCAAAAGTTACAGGGTATAACAATTAAATGAAACAGATCACAAAACTTTTACTTGGTTACAAAACAAAAACAAGTGAGACTGCTCTAGTCGTGAGATAGATAGTCGACTAGGAGATACCCTGAACCCAGCTGCAAACTGTTGTTAGAAATCTTTATTCGAAAAACTAGAAATCTTTTACACAACTAGACAGACGGACATGGCTAAATTAACTTGGCTGTTGATGCTGACCAAAAATATATTTACTCTGTGTATTAAGAGATACCCATAATACCCTTTTGCCCATTTTGAATGGGTTCAGGGTATTAAAACAATCAGCGAAATGGCAAATTGCACACTTCTGCACACATAAACAAACACAAAACAGCTCGTAATGAAACATGCCCACCTAACTGTGGTTTCTGCTGCTTTTGTTCGTCTCATTTTTTGTTGTTTTTTTTTGGACTAAAAAAACGCAAATTGTTGAATTTAATTTTCGTTTTGGGCGTATTCCAACTTCATCAACTCAAATAAAACAGAAGCCGCCCGCAGTTGCCAAAATGGTTTCGGTTGCCTGCACGTTACCGTTACGTGAAAGCCAGACAAGTTAGCAGGACTACGACAACAAAACATGATATGCAATTACACAGTCGCTGCCTCTGCGGAGCCTGTTCTATGGCTGGTCACGCATAACTGAATGAGTTGGTGACACATAATTTTTGCATTCCCACATTAGCACAGAAATGTGGATCACGTACATATAAATGAGCTAAATTTTGTATGGGAATATTGATAAGATGATAAGTGCGTCATGCTTAAATTGACAAACGTGTTGGCATCAAGATATATATATATCCTATTGCCATCTTTTTTGGGCTTTTCGAAGTTATTGAGTTAAGAATATGAATATAAATATTAAGATAAATTTCGCTGTTAGTTATATTGTCTTTGGTCGATTGTCAACACCTGTCAGCTCATTAGAACACCTACACGGTTTTTTGTTTTTCTTTGCTGTTTGATTATTTTTACTGCTTATGTGAACACATTATTTATGGCCATCGATCAATTCAATAATTCCTTTTCAACAGCACGCTGACATCCATCAAAGTTCCTTGCTGGTTTTTGCCACCGGCGGCAACATATACAAATAGGTTATAAGGGCGGGGAAAAATACCGTAAAGGGAAAATCGTCTGACGCCGTTTGCATGAACAGCTGCACAGTTTGGTTGCCCATTTTTTTTTTGTTGTTGTTGTAGTCCTACCGCTTCTTCATCTTTGTTTTTCAGTCAACCTTTTTATTTTTTCATACGGTGCCACCTTTTATATGTCATCGTATCTATACATGTGTGTGTGTGTGTGTTTTTGGGCGTATGTTCAGATGTGTGCGTTGCCGGTTTTATTGTGTCCCCATTATTTATATTTTTTGTAGCGCCATGTGCGAATTATTGTAAGCGATTTGTTGCAAATTTAAAGTATTAAAAGGCTTTTACACTGTTAAATTGTTGCGCTCAAGCAAAAATTGCTAAGAAATCATACAAATTCAAACACTTGATTGTATATAAAAAACTTAATTTGTATTTTCAGGCAAATACATCACAAAATACATCAAGTGCATTCACTAAATATTATTTTTTGTTGGATGTGTTGAAAAACTTCCCAAAGGGTGAGTGATTATCCATTTGTCTCTTTTTTTATATTAATTATTATTAATATTAATAATATATTGCTTTTGTTGAGCATTTTGCAAAGTAGATTTACATTTAAAAATACATTTTTACTACTAACGATTTCCTATTTAGCTGACAAAACATTTAGCTGGCCGAACAATCAAAAAAAAATACCCCCAGGTAAGTTTTTAGCATTTTATAATTATAAATTTATTTACATCTATATTATTTTTTTTTACTTTTTTTTAACCTTTGTTGACACTCGTTTAAACAACTATTTCCAACAAACAATAAATTATAAGCTTCCATAAAAAATTCGAAAACTTTGTAATTAACGAAGGTTTGTCAATGAAAAGGGTATCCACAAAACTGTATTTTCGTGCTTGATTACGCGCATAAAAATGAATATAAATTCAGCCAAAAATTTGTCTGTGTACAGCTGCTGTTGTTGGCTGTGTCGCTGGCATGCTGGCCAATATGTTTCATGACATCAAATATGCAATAAATCTAACTGTTAAATCAACAATAAGAATTGCTGCAACCTGCAACTGCAACTGCGTATAAAACAATCTGCAGTTTCGCAATTGAAATTTGGTATTTGTGTGCATGTTTCGTGTGGAGCAGCCCTAATCTGATTTACCATAAAATACGAATAGGATTGCTTGATTTTTGGGATCGTGGCGTTGCCAACTGACAAACCGTTTGAAAAAGATAGATCTTATTTTGTACAATGCTTTTATTTGTTGATATTTTCATATAGTTGCAACTATATTTGTACGTATCACATGTTAAAATAAATATGAAAGTTTTGTTATTTTGTGAGCAGTTTATTTTGGTTCGTTTTACAAAGTAAACGAACATTGAGATTTTATGCAAATTCTCTTGCATGGAACGATAATTAAAATTGACAATTCCAGCATCTTGTTTTTACAACATTATAAAGTTTAATTTTCTATTCCCCATTGTTATTAATTCCTGTCATCGTTGTTGTTTACCAATTCAAAGCAGAGTTACTTGTTTGGCATGTTAAAGCACATCGACAAAAAGTCAGATCCCCACCAAACTAAAACAAAATGGGTTGCCATAGCGCTTGCTGTCTGTCTGTTTGTCTGTCCCTCCTAACTGCCTGGCTGGATACGCATTCATGTGGCCAATTGCGAACAATGCAAAAAGTGCCAATTGGCGGGGCAAGGTGGATAAGGATAAGGTGCGGCGCCCACTTGCAATTCTCGCAAGATGCTCTTGTCTCTCACTCGCTCTCTGACTGACTGACTTGCTGTGTTTGTCTTAGGTGTTGTCGGCGATTTACAGTTTGTCTGGTTTTGTTTTGTTCGGCTTAAGTGGGCTGCAGTATTAAGCTGAGTGTGCAACTCGAAAGGCAGACACAACTATAAAAACAGTAAATAAACAAACAGAGAGCAGTAAAAAAACACACGAAATGGATTCTTCTTAGATAGAGAATAAACGCTCTGCCAAATGGTAAAGAGAGACAAATAAATAATAATTTTAAAAACTATAAAAATGTTTTGTTTCACGAAATTACACACAAAAGTATGCTAAAAACGAAATGCGACCGCCCCAAATAATAATTGCCCTTTCGAAACTGTGCAAACACATTTGAGAGCCATTTAGGAATAATTTACTACTTAAAACGCGAGTTACTTGACATTCATTTGCAGCAATATTTAAATTATTCCATTTTATAATTTAAATTTTTTATGGTTGCCACTAGGTCACCTTCATGTAAAGGAATATGAACTACTGTTTTTAGCCAAAATATTTTGTGTTATCTTATCTACTAAAATATAAACAAACAACAAAAAATTCATAAAAATGTTGTCTACCATTGAAATTGCGGATCTGAGCTTTAGTTGGTTGTCCATACAAAAGCTAAACAAGCAGAACAGCAGCAGCAACACACCGGCGGAAACATTTTGTTGGGTGCGCGCTGCCTCTCAGTTCGTAATAAAATAACCATCGTGTCTAATGCTAATTTACTGTGTTTGTATGGCTGTTCAGACGCTGTTCTCTATCTCTCTCTCTTTCTTTAGAGAAGCCCTTTTGCCTTAATGGCCTAGCTAGCGCCACCTTTTTGACTGCCTGGCTGAAATAAATTGGAAAATTTATAAGGTCCACATTAAAGGTCTGCCTGGAGCATTGCCCCGGTAGCCCCAGAAACTTAATTTGCGTTCAAAATGAGTTACAAATTTGCAATGCTGCTCACCTTAATTTTTTGGGTGCGTAGAATGTGTGGTAATTTATTTTATGTTTACTCTTTATTGTTTTCTGCTAAGAACGAAAGTGGCGGCTAGACGCAATGTTAGTATTATTCGTACATATTTTAAATTGTTGTATAAATTAAATTAAAAATTCGTTAATGTTTTCAGAATTTATTATATATTGATTAAGTTCTAAGGTTAGTTAAAAAATTCGATGTGAAACACTTTTATTGTTAATTCAAATGCATAAATAATTAGTGATCAGTTTTTATGGTAATGTTATCAAAAGAAAATTATGCAGCTTAATTCAAATTTCCAATAAGCCAAGTGGAAATTAATTAGCGAATAACTATTTCAGCTTTAGTGGGTGGTAATCAACAAAACTTTTCGAGTTTAAAAGCTCGTGGCCATGTTATTTTTATTTCAGCTTGAAGACACTGACACGGACGGATTCCCCTCTCCGTGTCCTGTTCACAGCCTGACATGGACAATGACAATTAATCAGGCGATAACGAGATGTAAATGCAAAGCATTGAATATTTTTCCAAACCTTTGCCATGCCTGTTTTTCGTGAAAGACTCTGCCTAGAAGAGGAAGCAGAAATGCTGAAGCCCTTCTGGCGCAGTGCAGTTTATTTGAAAATTAAATTTACGCCAAATTTGCGCAGACAGCTGGCTGCGTTTTCTTTTCTCAACTACCCCGGAACTTTTGCACAGAGGCAACTTCATGAATTGGATTACAGTGCGGGCTCTCTCGCTACGTTTACCAAGTCGCAAGCCATGTTTTGCCCGCTGGCAAGTTACGCTGCATAGTTTTTTAAGTAGCTGCGTAAATTTTGGTGCGCTCAGATTTGTGGGTGGGCCCCCAAAAATTTTTAACAAAAATTGCCGCCGGCAGCAGATTCAAGCATTTAATGCAGCAGCCGCTACGGGGAATTTTATAGTCAAAGGGGCGAGGGGGAGGGACGGACCGGATAGAGATTCCATCCTTATTTGAGTGTAAGAAACAAAACGGTTTAAGTGCTTTGGAAATGTTGACGCCGATGGTGAAGATGATGTTGTTGCACGCGCCATCTAATTATCTACACAATATAAATTTGTTTTCGCGCAAAGTACTTATTTTAAGTTTGATTTTGTCAGAATGGAATTTTGGCCCGCGGATAGGTTATCAAATTAATAAATTTACCCAACAGACAATGGTTTGAGTCTAAACCAATTTTAAGCTGGTAATGTAATTCATTTTATAAACATCCATTAGAAAAATTGTAGATACATATAAAACTCAACACAGACATATATGTATCTTTATATATACCACACAATTGTATTCCATATTGTACAAGGCGTGAAAAGCCGCAGCATATATGAAAATATTTAAGCATTGGCCAAAAACAATTTGCCAAAAGCCGCTTAAATGCTGCAAGCCTGTAGTCACGAGGCGCTACAAAAACAAAACCAAAAAAGAAAGAAAAGCATACCTAACAGGGCAGCATGCAAAGCCTATTAGACGCTTACATATACAAAGGCGCGGTCCTAAAAACATGGCGCCATATTAAATTTCGCTTTTTCTGCGAAAGTATTTGTTTATGTCCTTTTCGTCTGCACTGCGACGCCATTTTGCGCACATACATAAATATGCGGCGAGCACAACACAAAACTCTCAGATCCTGTGCTAAATTAAGCCATGAAACAACATTTGCCGGAATAGAAGCGTCCAGCGGCAAACAAATTGTTACAGCAGCCGAAGACAGACCACTTTAAAGCCGTAGACAAGAACTTGGCCATCATCTTGGACGGAGGAGGTTGTCATGGCAAATAAGTATATCTGAATTTATGTTTTGCGCCAGCTTATCACAACGGACTTTTGACAGCTTTTTGGCAGACAGACTCTCGCACAATTGTGACCTATATCATGGGCAATCATTGAGCCGATATCTGTGGCGCATTGATTTATTTATGTCTGATTTTGTCTGCTACCAACCAACGGGGGCACCGCTTAAGTAATAAATTTAGCAAAAATCCCACTTGAAGAGATTTCATAATAATAAAAATAATGAATTTGTTTTGCTTGATTTAACAGCTTGATTTAGATTTATTAACCTGACAGACAGAAATTAGACAAAGTCAGACATTATTAATATCTAATTTGGTATTTTAAACGATTTTGGTATGGAATCAGGGGAGCTTGTGTCTTAGTCTTCTTGATTTTAAAATAGGAAAACTCATGAACTGACTTAAATTGTTATACAAGTCACAAGTTAAAACAGGTCCTTAACCAAAAACATACTCGCGATGTGGAAGGAACAATGAAAATCGATTATAAACGATGGCTGTACACATAATAACCAGCTACAACAACACTTTCGAACAAGTTATAAAAAAGACAAACAACTTAAAGAGGAAGACAACAGAACACAAAAAAACAGGACAAAACTAAGAATGAAAGCAGTCAACCAGACAGAAAGCAAAAGAAAGCAAACCCGAGTCAAAGTTGAGTGTGTCGAGCGGCCAAACAAATGGGTAAAAGTGTGGAAATATTTTCACAGCCTGTTATAAACACATAAAAAATATGTCCATGTAGAAAATTCAACCTTTATTTTTATATTTTTTTATTGTATTTGTTTCGCTAAGTAGACAACTCTTATAAAACTTTGCTGGCAAACAACACATTCAGCTAAATTTTATTTCTTCTATTCTGACCAAGTAGACGAGTTTTGTTTAGTCATCGGAATTATGTTACAATGTTGTAATATTGTTAGTAAAAAAGAGTTAAAACATAAACAATATATAACATTAATAGAATTAAGATCATAAAATAATGAAATAATGAAAAACAAATTTAGATTTTTAATGCATATTCGGTTAATGTTGATTTGACCAAAATCAACAGTTTATTTGATCTAAGCATTCCCGTCTGTTCTCGTTTTTTTCTGCTCACTAAAATTGAAAAAGTTTCGCACTATGCTCACTAAACCATAATCTAAGCAAAGTTTGCTTAGCTGCGTTTAAAGTTTGGCAAACTTCGCAGCAAAGTTGGGGTCAAGTTTTGCGTCATAGCAGCTCATCGAGCGCACTTTTAAGCCATGCGCCAATCTGATTAAGGTTACGCTAATTGTTTGCGCTGTGACGGCCTACAAAACAAAAAAAAAAGCGATCTTCTACATTTTTTTTAACTCTGCATCTGCTCTCAGCATTTCTTGTACGCTGTGTTTACCGGCACATCCAGCATCCAGAGCAAGATGAATGAGTTTTGGTTGAATGGACGATGCCGCAGCAGTGCAAAAAAGCGCAGCGTAAAAGCTTCAGCCGCCCCAATCCTCGCCGGCATAGAAAAGAGCATCCCCCCTGAGAGAGATGTGCTTTCGCTCTGTGTATATGTGCCGCCTTTTCTAATGTACATAAATTCCAACATTTGCTCATTTTAATGGGCATATTTTTGTCATTTCACAAAAGTTTTCGCAAATGCAAAGAGGAAACGCAGCATTCAGAGTCACAGTAAGCGTATATGTATGTATATATGTGTATGTATGTATGTGTGTGTGCGTGTGTGAATGTGAGCATACTTAAAAATTTTTTAGAGCGCAGGGATTTGCCATAAGCACAACCATGCAGGAGCCCACGGGTACCCCAACATTTAAATACTTTGGATGGGGGGCTGGGAGGTGAGCCACACAACAAGGGTTGACTTGTGGCTGGGTGTGTGTGTGTGTGTGTGTGCCACAGAAAGCGCTGCAAAACCTCTTCAAGGCATATACATATATGTATATAGAGACACAAGCAGGCCTCGGACAGACAAACACACTGAGAGAGGCTGAGTCAGACAGATAGGACAGCAGCAGCAAAACGAGACTGGGCTGGCAGTCGGTCGGTCTCTATACAGTTTTCCACTGCTTTGTCTGCTGTGTGCTCTGTGTATGTGGCCTGGGTGCGGCTGCGGATGCCTTTATATCAAAATGTGGTTTTTATTTCAGTGCATTTTGCATTTAACGGAATTCGTCGGCTGCCTTTAAAGGCCATAATGAAGATAGATTAAATATATATCTTAAAGATATTATGATTGCAGTCGTTGATACACGACTGCCAAATTTCATGATTGACTATTTTGAATTTGGGGCATACTAGTCGTATGCGTAATAAGGTGCCAGGCTTATTTTTTAATATCCTGCAGCAGCAGCAAACTTAATGCAGATCGGAGCCGTATTGCAGCAAAGCTGTTGGGTGCAATGAACGCACAATCGAGCACACAGCTGGGAGGGGCATTCAGGTCTGCTGTAGGGTGGGATGGGCGCTGGAACGTGGCATATAAATACAAATACAAAAACAAAAACAAAAAAAAACAGACAGTTACAGGCCGGCGCGGATCACAGTCGCATGAAGTTTATTTGAAAAGTTGCAACCGCAGCCAGTTGGCAGCTCGTCGACTGATGATTTGCTGTTGTTGTTGTTGTTGTAGAAGCATATTTGTTTGTTGTTGCTATTGCTGCAGCTGTTGTTGCAACTGTATTTGTTGTGGCTTTTTTGCATTGCTACTGTAGTCAGGCGTAATCATTGTAAGGGCATTACAACAAGTTTTCATTCAGCTTTTGCTGCCTTTGTAAATAGTAGTTGTTAATGTGTCCGTCTGTCTGTACAACTGTGTTGTCTGCCATCAAATTGTGTATTAACCAGCCGGATAGTGCGAACATAATTCACAACTACACTGGTAATTTTTAGGTAATTGATTGCCAGAACCAAAACATTATTTCCTTGCCGCACAGCGAAAGTAGGCATCATAAATTTTGCATTGAGATTTGTTGCAGCAGTCACAATATGAAATTATTCACCATTAACTGCAACAAATCAGTGAGAATAATAAATGTTTGAGATAAGCAATTTATTATATTCTTCTTGTGTTAAATTTTTGATTAACTTTAGTCAAAAGTTTTAACAAAAAGTAAAATTACAAAAATGTATTAAAGGCAGATTTCCTTCCAAAATGATATTAGTGATTTGGGAGCACTGGGTTAGAAATTTTTTAAAAACAAAAACAGTTATTTATGGCCTGTTTAAATGTACTTATTTACTTACTATTATTTCTTCTATGACAAGGAATTGTATGTGGATTGTGCTTCTTCTTCTGGGTATAAAAATCAGAAATTTTTGACAATAACAGCAATAGGAACTCTCAATTATTTGTTATATTGATGGAATTGAAATGAAATGAAAAAGTACTTTGAGTTCATTAAACTTCTTAAACAGATATGGCTGCTCATAGGACGCCCACGCCAAATGAGTTATAGAGACATAGAAAGAGATGGCCTGCCGCACACGCATACACGCACATAAGATCCACTTGGCACTCGACTCTTTGGCTTCACGAGGCTCTTAAGCATTCTAGACATGATTTCTAGCTCGCGGCAAATTGTTGTTGTTGTTGTTGTTGACGACTGTCTGAAAAGAGGCAGCGCCAGCGGTCGTATTGAGGTATTCGCCTCGGCACGTATTTAAGCTGCCGCCATATCGGGTGAGCAACTTCCCTCCTTCGCACACTTTTCGAAGACGTTTTTAAGCAGAGAGCATTTAAATTAAACAGGGGCCAACAATGACTGGGCTTTGTCTCTATATCAAGATATGCGTTTTGTATACATAAATAAGTGTATAACTTTGACTGCATCGACATTGGTATCTCTCATTTTATTTCTATATAATTATCTTGCACTCCCTCCCCCACCCTTAAACTCGTAGCCGTTTTGAATTTTAAATACTGAAGAAGCACAAAAGGATACAACATTAATTTGTGCTGTAAAAATTTTAAATTTATTCCTAATTTTAACAAATAAGAGACTAAATCGTAATCACTGCATGAATTGCTATATAGCTGGAATAAATGTTATATACCCGAAACAAGACTTTAATCTGCATTTTTCAAACTAAATATTTAATGAATTGTGTGCTGCATAGTGCTTTAACATAAATGAACGGTTATGAAATGCAATAATATTATTAATTATTTATTTACATTTCCGGTCGCCTTGACCATTACACGAAATTGCGCGTATTAATAATGCGCTGTGTGTTTACAAATAGGATTACACATCGGCCCACGCAACACCAATAATATTCCAGTTGCAATTCCAATTGCAATTGCAACTATTAATTATGCAAGCCGGGTATCAAAGAGAGGCTATGCTTTAAAAAGTCGCACCTAAAAATACTTTTATAAAAACGAAACATTTTTATGAGCGCATTTGAAGCGATTTCATGGATTTAAGTCAACGAATTAAAAAAATCACTTTATGATACAACAGCAGATATAAATATATATTTTTTAAAATAAGCATCCCGATGCGTTGGTACTTAACCCATCTCCTGTTGATTGATGGCGTCAAAGCGTTTATGGTATGCATGCAGAATGCGTTCGATGCAATTTCGAGTGGCGCGTTTCCATTCAAGTGAACCGATGTGTGTTCAATATAAAAAAAATGCGTTACACCCCGTCTTCTTCTTCTGCCACCTTGAACGCTCAACATAACAAATATGTACTTTCAAAATGTATTTGCATTGGGAGCCTTTTACTTTGGCACTCAGAGAGTTGAAATATTTGTGGCGCCGCGCAAACAAATATAAAATATGATGATGGATGGGTCAGGTTGGGTGGCTCCTTCTATGTGGGCAAAATGAAATTTAATATGATATATATTTTGTTGTGAAGAACAAAATCAGAGAAAAAACAACATTATTAACATGGTTTGACTTTATAAAAAACTATAATATTGTTTATTTAAACATAATTTGAAGCACTCTTTAAATAATTTGATATTTTTATACCCTGACCTCATTGAAAGTGGGTTAATGTGGGATTAATGGTTTTCTGCAAATTAATATATTGTAAACAGATTTATTGTTCTTGTTAAGTTCTGAGAATTTCATTCTTTCAGGTTTATTATTATTCAAGAAATAATTATATTTTTTCAACACAATCAATTTTAAATGAGAACCAAGTGTAAATCCTTCTTAAAACAATTTATGTTGTTTTTAAAAGTGAGTAATTTTGTTTTTTAACTAGCATCATTATGTATCAAAGAATTGTGCGTTAAACACTTGAGACGTCTGTGCAACAAATTGAAATACATGCACGCACAGAAACAGAAATTGTAAAGCATTATAATGCAATTCGTAATTATATAGTGCGCATACCAATGGCAGCAGCGGCAGCTTCAGATCGGCATACATTATAAATAGCCCAAGCGAGAGAGCGGATATCCTTCTTAACAAGAAGCACCGAATCTAAAGATGACGTACTCGAGATGCTGCTGCAACTTATTAACAGCGCACGAGACAAGTGGACGGCTGTTGCTTATTCTGTTGATGATGACAAAAGCCCAGCACAATGCAATTACCATCGGGCCAAGCAATTGTCCAGCTGCAAACTCTGCTCTTTGCGTGCAGTCTGAAAATGACTCTCGGCATTTTGGCATTCTCAGGCTCCAAAAAAAAAAAAAAAAAAACATCTTATAGGTTGCCGTACCAGACACAGTCTCCACAGAGACAACACACAATGCGAAGAGGCCTGAAATATTTTTGCAATTATCATTCCAATTTCGCACGCAGCTACAGAAACGGAAATTTTAATTTCCCTTGGCTTGCGTGCTGCTTCAAGTTCGCATCACAAATGGGCATAGTAAATGTTCCACTGCATATAATAATAATAATGATAATCATAATGCTGTTTAAATGGAGTTTGCATTTATAAATGGTTTTTTTTATGTATGCGCTGCTGCAAACGGCTGACGATTGGTGTCATTGCCCCTTGAAATGGGTTTGTGGGCCATGCATGAAAATGGAAGTGCATGTGGAGTGCAGCAGCCGCCAACGAAAGAATGCCACGGCACGCTACACCCACTCCCCGCAACTCTTGTCTTAATCAAATCAACACACTTGACAATGGGGCGTGAAAAATCTCACGGCCCGCATCAATTTTCATTTTCTGGGTCGCCGTTGTCGTCAGGTAAAACAAACAGCCACAAAATGAGTAAATACTGGCATCGTCCTGAGTGCGGCGCCGTGCTGTGCGGTGTGTTAGACAAGATATATGAGGGGGGCACCGCGTGTTTTCGAAAGTCTGGGCTGCATAAAAAATTCAGCAACTAATTTGTGCTGGGGACAAGCAGACAAAGAGACCCAAAAAAGCAAGAACAAGTGCCCTAGTCGAGAGTGTTCGACCAGGAGATCCCCTGTGAACGTAATTTATGTATATTTTATTTATTTACATAAAACTAGCTTAAAATTCAAATCCTAACTCAAAGATAAAAAATGTATTTAGTTATTAGCATTTGCATATATTTTCACATTATATTCGATATTTATCAACTAGTTATCGATCACTTTACTTCTTCATTGTTGTCTTTTTCAATCTCTGGCTGGGTCGACACTATTAATGCTGATCAAAGAAATAATTGACTTGAAATCGTTCGACGATTGTTTTTCTTTCTGTTACAAACATTTGTACAACTTTATTACGCTCTCTTTTAATTTTTAATGGGAACAGCGCATAACAAATGAACTGAGTTCAGCAGCTAATTGTATGACAAACGGCATACACAAAATAGAAACAGTGATGTTTGTGTTGTTGTTTGTGTTGCGAATGTTGCAAATGTTGCTTGTGGACATCTTTTTATCAACTGCCACATTCTCGTATCGTACCAAATTGGGGGAGAGGGGAGAGCACGGCATAAATATTAACTAGCTGCAGTGGCAAACGAATGATATATGAGTATAAATGAGCACAGGAAGCAGCGGCGATACCTTTTCTGACCTGTGACATGCGTTAGATGCCCATAACAAATTTGCATATAAATTAAATATCTTTCTTCTTATTTTAAATATATTTCTTCATGCATAAAATTGGCATTTTTGCACTTTTCCCCAAACAAAGAACAAAGTCTAAGCCGGGGGCGTTTCAAATTGTGAAAAGTTCCAACCCATATATTCAACAGAATGGAAAGCTCGGTTCATAACATATAAATAGCCAAGAAAAGAAAAACATTTGGCATTTCTACCTTTAATATATAAATGAACAATTTTATAAAAATAGATGATTTTCTGTGTCAGGTTTCTGATTAACCAACCAAATTATTTGCAAAGTATTTCACGCTGAATAAACATTTTCAATGGCTTAAAAAAAAGCAATTAAAAATGAGTTTTTTTTTATTAATACGTTTAAGCTTTTCGTTTTTGCGGCCAATACAATAGACAATCAATACTTTAAGATAAAAACACACATTTTCAGGCACTTAAAATACGCTGCACAGGTGGAAAAATGGTGGCCGATATGAAAACGGCAGAGCCCCAGGCGAGCATAGCGGAAACTGACGTGAGTTGACATTACATGCATTAGAAGCTATTAGAACGGTATGAAGATATGCTCCCTGAGTCCCTGTATGCTCCCTACAGTGTCTGCTGTGCAGGATCAAACAGCATCCAGCACCCAGCGCTGATGATGGTTGCTGTAATCATGGGGGCATAGATAGCAAAGCATGTGAAAAGTGAACGGAAGAGCGGCAGAGTCAGCCGAGAGACAGAGACAGAGACAGACGGCCACATGTGGAGAGGTTGTCAGACGAGTTGGAAAAAGTTGCCACGGCGCGCACTTTGCCGTGTCATTGAACGTTGTAATAGCTTTAGCTTGGTGGTGTATCCGAGGGCTTTTACATCTACCGAAGGATGCTGCCACATCTGTATGGGTAACTCTTTAGTGTGTGTGTGTGTGTGGGTGGAATTTAAATAAATTAATACGCTGTATTAGACACATATTAGCACTAGGAGCACACCAGCAACGCTCCCCTGGCTTGAAAAAGTTCTTTCCTTACTAAAAATCATCCAAAAGTAAAAGGTGAAAGTTCAGGTGCACCATACTCTAGAGTGTTAGTTATGGCTGAGCGCGCGCTGAAGTGCGGTTCAGGAATTTTTAATGGCACATATGCGAGAGGGCCAGATAACTGACAGGGACGTGCTGGCACCTCCTACTAAAATTCAATAACAAATGCATATTTAAGAACGCCGCGCAACGTATGGAAATGTACACCAACACACACACACACACACACGTTGCTATTTGCAGCAAAATTTTAATGGCTTGCCTTGAGGGAAATTGAAAGGGTGGGTTGCCAAGACATTAGAAATCGAACATTTTTAATAGAGCTATAAATCACATTCAAAGTCTGTGTTACCGTGAATATGTGTCCGCTTTACAAAAACATAGATAAACACTTAAATAAGCGGGCAACATAACAAAATTTTGTTTTGGGTCAACTTAATACAAAAGGATATTTACACTTAAGTTATGACGCAAAGGCAATTTATGAGTGTTGCGTAAAAGTTACACACAAAACTAATGCAACCAAATTGTAATTGTAAATTATAAATATAACTTGATGGTTTTTAAGTAATCATTTTATTATCAAGGGTCAAAGTGAAGAAGCAACAAATAATTTATATTCATTTGACTTTATTAAGATTGATCGCAGAAATAAATTAGTCCTTCTTTTTATACCTTGAACACATTAAAAATTGGTAGATAGGGTATAATGGTTTTGTGTAAAGGCATGTAACAGGCAGTGGGAAGTAAATACATTCCTGGTACATACTGTTTTTCTTATGATCGATATTTATCGGTTTCATCCCGTTTTAAGCATATCTCCAAAACCATCTGAGTTTGTATCAATGCAAGGCGATTGAAAGGTACTTAACGACAGGGTATCTCCCTTTATTGAATATTCTTTTCTGCTTTCAAAATGCAATTTCTTTCGTGGATTACCAAGTCAGCTCATCAGTTTTGAATATCAGCAGTTTATTATGCAATATATTATGGAATAAACAGGCCTGCCGCCTCCATTATTTATATGCATGGAGTTGCAATTATGAAATCATATCTGCTTCTTGCTGCCAAAGCATAAAATCTGCATTGAGATAAATATGCACAAGGAGCAAACCAATCACCGATAAATTCTGTGTGACAACAAGCTAAAGAGGAGGGCAAACCACGAAAAGAAATCAATTTCCTGTGACGTTCCACCCACCACCGCAATGTGAAGTTCAGACTGTGACTGCGATTATCCTCCTGTTTTTCTTATGCTATATTGCCGCCTTTGGGTTTCGTCCTTTTGACTCGTTTCGCAAATAAAGTTGCCGAGCCACTCAAGGCTACGATAAGAACGGTGCAAAACTTGAATATGTTCCGTACAATATATTTAAATGTGTGCTTTTCACTTCCTATTACCAAGGTAAACAAAAATTTTATTACCTTTTTATGAGCTCGTCGGAGTCACAATGTCGCTCAGCCAGTTTGCAGTCCTGACTGAGCAAACCCGAAACCAGCGAGAGAGCTGTACCCATCCAAGACACAACTATGCATAGACCATAAAAAAATTGGGTAGTAAAAACGCAAAGTGCAGAGTGTAGCAAAAGCGAATCCCTCGGCGATGGGATACAGTTGAATGAATTCCGTTTGAACTGGGTAAATTCAATTTGCAATGACATCATTCGAAAACATACAACACAATCCAAGTACAGGACAGCAGTAGTAGTAAAGTTAGGTAATTCCCTCGAAGTGTCTCTTTTCCTCACTGATGGATGCAAATTAATCAGTTTAAGTCATGTTGTAGCGTCTATTGCTTTCATGGAAAAACAAACGGCATTCCTAAACAAATGGATATGCTCATCCAAAGATATTATATCTGCTATCTCATACTTAAAGCACACACTCAACTGCCTTTGAAAATTCTTATATAACCATGCTGCCAATATACCACATATAAGGCATACGAAATTGCTTCCAGTCGCGCGTCAGACAAACATTTTAATTTTGGAATTATCAAGGCTAAATAAATTTGCACATTTTTTTTGTTTGTATGTTTATACACTTTGCAATAGTCTGTATGTCTATTCTTCTCAAAATATATATATTTTTTCCCAACAGTGCGCAAGTTATTTACTTTCAAAGCGAATTCTGGGCCTATCGTCTGTCTCTGTCTGATTAAAAAATCAGCCACTTGAGTTCAGAAGCCAGCGGCGCTGTAAAAGTTTCGAAAATGTGGCAGTGTGTGGCTTTATATACACCAATATCTATATATGTATCTATATATGAATGCTTTTTTATACACTGAATGTATTGAAAATGGATAAAACAGGGTATAATGTTGTCGTGCCAATCTGTGAAACTGGCAGAAGGTAGCATAAAGCACCAAAAGAGGCGATTTAGGAAAAAAAACTAAACCAATCCAAAATTTTAATTTATTTTAAATATTTATTGAGATCAGTTCAGAAATACAGAAGTTGCTAAAGAAAACGTGTGAAAAAATAAAATTCAGCAGCAAGCACAAGCAGTGCAATTAAAAGCAGTGCACTTACAAGCAGTGCATATTGTGTAGTATAAAGTTAATTCCATACAAGTTATTCAAATAATTTTTTAAGCGCAGCCGCTAAGTAAAGTGCACAGCATGCGTCATGTGTTTATGTGTGATTTACTGTTTGTATGTATAAAATGCTCAAATGTTTTTAACAACAGCTCGCAGTTGAGTGCAGGTCATCTCCTAGTCGGGCATCCACCGTCTATAGCACTTTTACTTGTTATCTTTAGCTCGCCATTAGTGGGCCTCAAGGCCAGGCAAACATTGCGTTTGTTTTTCAACAGAGAGTAAGAATAGGCTACCTTAATTAACCGTATAGTTTATGCCAATATTTAATCGTGGTGACACGCGACACACAAGAAGATTTCATTTTTAAACTATTGCAAATTTGCCCAGCAATAAATACCACTTTTAATTTAATTAACACAAACACATGCTAATTTTTTTTGCTTATTTATGGATGTGTGTAAGTAAAGTAAAATTGCTAAAATTTTTAAATGAGTCAGCTATTCAATTAGGACTTTCATTCACAAATAGACTAAATATCACATGTAAATATATAGACCTTTTCCGCGAACTAAAACCTTACTCACGTCCCAGACACCCATTGAATCATCCACATCATTATCATAATTTCCATCAGCTGTTTTCTGAAGTGCATCTACTACGGCCTACAATTGTTGTGTGAATTTAGAATACAATTGATAGGGGCTATACAATGAGTCAACAAATTGCTGCAGTCATATTCCCATGCAAAAGTTCAAGTATATACAAGCACATATATATATATATATTTATATGTATGCACACTTAATTAGTGAGCTGTTTTGTCTATGTTTTTTACTCAAGCAGCATTGCCTACTTCATCTAAACAAACAAAAGCACGCTGTCTGTCAGCTGTCAATGGTTTGTTGATCTGTTTGCTGTTTTCGTAACTGACTTGCATCATTAAGTAAGCATTTAGTTTTTATTGTACAAAAACTGATAAACCCATATCTTGAGTTTACTCGAATATCTGCAATATATCAGATACACAACTCGTTAACCGTGGAATGTGCTGGCCACAGAAATATCATCATGACATCATATATGAATAAGAGCATATATATGTACATCTGTATAGACACTTTGTCTAACAGTTAATGCTATTCATGCCAATGCTTACTTTATGCCAATACAATACAGAATGTTTAACAAAATTATGTATAAACGAAAAAAATACTAAAGCAGCAGTGCTGGAGCGATCCTCCTTCAGTTTTGATAATAACCAAATAACCAGTTGTATTAAAATTAGCATATTTCTTCAGTCAGTTCGTCAACTTGTCAGTCTGACAGTCATTCAGTCAACTGAAGGCAGGTAGTTGAAATTGAAATTCAATTTCGTTTTCTTTTCAAATTAAAATTTGTTTGTCTTGGAATTTGAATATCAAATTATGTCATTTGTTGTGCGACGCGGTTTGTTTAAAGGTATGCAAAAAAAAAAAAAAAACAAAATAAAAATAATAAATAAATATAAAAACGAAAACAAACGACTGAGCAGCCGTTAAAACAAGTTTGATGGCTATAGTCAGGAGTTTCGTCCGTGAGATACTCTTCACAGTATTACAACGCATTCAAATTTACATAAATTTATGTTGATTTTTGGTTGAATTAATATATTTACAAGTCAACAAAATGATGCATGCATTTTCTTATTGAAATTAATGTATTACTACACTTGTTATCTTTCAAGTTTATCATGATTACTTAATGCCATATACCCTGTTACATCAGTGTATGGGTATAGGGTATTTAAAATTGTTTGTAAACAAAAACTCGTTTTGCTGGAGTGCGCCAAAAGCCGGCAACTATTTAAATTTGGTTCGGCTTTGGGGCTAAATGAATGAAGCAGCTTTTGTAGATATTTTTCTTAGTATTCGTTACTCAGAATCTGTGGATGTGTGTGTGTGTGTGTGTGTGTGTGTGTGGAGCTCTACTGACTTTGTCAGTTATTAATGCATGACGTTGTTTATAAAAATGCGCTTTTATATATGCTTATATAAAAATGCTAAGCAAACTGATTAACTGAAACTGAAACCAAACCGGTTAGACTCAGGCTACGTTGAACAGTTTCAGTTCTCGTGTGTGCGCTTATTTTAAGTATTAATTTGTTTTTGTTGTTAATCGCACAGGCGTGAGAAATATTAAGGCAAAATAGAAGATTTGAAAATAATATGGCTGAGAAGACCTAAACTGATTATTTATGAAAAATAATGAAAGTTGGCAAATGAATTAAGCAAAATTGGTCAAATTGTAACCACATCAAGAGTTAAGATTCTCTAGTCGAAGATACCCAGTTTCGAATTATTTAGAATCATATACTAAAACAATGCACAAATTTTTGTGCGTTCGGCCAGCAGAATGAGTTTTTAAACAACAAAACCGGCTGCATTCAATCAAAACACAAATGCTGAACATGTTCAAAACAACCTTCTTGAGCCGCAACGCATGAAAATATTTTCTGCACAGTAGTCTGAGTGAGACGTGTAGTGAAAATGAAATGCAATTGTGGAAACCGGCTTTGCTTGCGTAATATTGTCAGCCGGCGAATGGCGAACGGTGCCTGCCCAATAGCGAATGGCAGCTGGCGGGCAGCAAAGCACAAACGCATTAGAATAAGTATTGCTTTAATAAATTGGGGACGCGGCGCGATGTTCAATAAATGAGTCATTTGAGTGTCCGCTGTGAGGTTTCTGGCCCGCCGGCAATTAACACAAATAGCCAAATGACTGCATTGTTGGGAGGTGTTTTTTTTTTTTCATTTGAATACCAGCTAAACTTAGACAAAACTATATGCGAATTGGCTAAACTTTAAAAGCTAAGCTACTAACTACAATCGTATCTATTAATTAGCAGGATAATTTACCTGTATCGAATATTTTAAATTAAATTGACATTCAATTTATGTTTAAGCAACGTAAATGGAAAACTTTTAGTGTTGGTAACATAAGAAGTAGGAAAGAAAATTGCTTCACAAAATTGTATATAAGTAGCTTAAAGTTTCAATGAAATGTTATTTCCTGCAAACACCTTCAGCAATTTTAGCTTTCATTGCAGAAAGTGCCACTGTTGACAAACGCAATCTCACACACACACACACACACACACGTTCTGTCAGCTGTAAATTTTCGGTCACATGCAATTTCTCGTGAAACCGATTGTTTTGTGATCAATGAAAAAATATAGCTTTTCTTTTGTTTACTTTTTGGTGTCGGCGGTAGAAAAACCTACGACAACATGCGACGATAGACTTAAAAAACTACTGCGTGGTGTATTTTTGCGCCTGTTTCTATACTTGCTTACGCAGTGAATAGAGTATATTGGGTTTGTGCAATTGCAATATTGTTATTCGTCCTAAATTAGAAACTATCAAGCGCAACAGGACAGAAGTTAAACTACTATAGGTTACGTATTTGATAAATTAATTGAATTATTTATTAATGACATCTAAAAGGTTGCTTAGCTGTCCATTGTGCAATAGGTTGATCGTAGGTTCAAGACCGCATCGAGGCAAATTTGTGATTATAATTTTTTACACAGTGGGAACGAGTATTGCGCTGTCGGTTAGACCCGACTACAAAGTTCTCACTTATTTTTCGTTTTTACTGTTATTGCCACTAAACGGCAAAGCATAGTTTTAGGCGTCTACTTGGCGCGCCTATATGGCGACGCACGCTTCCTGTGCCTGGCTCAGCGGCTGCGCGAAGCAACAACAAAACGACCCACAAAATAAGAATGGTAATAGTAATAACAAGAGCCAGTCAGAAAGGGCCAACGGCCGTGGCGGCAGGCGGCGCCAACATAAAAAACAAAAAATGAGAGAGAAGCAAGCGAATGTCCGTGTCGGGATTTGGAGTGGACTCTGCTGCCAACTAGTTTATGGAAAAGCACTAAACAACTTTTAGCGTTCGTTTTGCTTTTGTGTGTTTCACACATTGCGACCGACGGTGACGACGACGACGACGGCGACGACAACGAGCAGGTGTCGTCCTGGTCGATTGTTGTGTGCATATGCTCGAAACAGGCTCCTTCTCACCATTGTGCTAGCTTTTGTTCATTCGACCTCAACACTCGAAGTCTGGCCTCAAAGCCCGGCCACAGAAGTCACCAAAGAGCGACTCCCTGCTGCAGCGTTAGCCAGGAACACAACCTGATAATGATCAAGCCAACCACCCGTTAAAGTTGTGTGCCTATTGTTTTTATGCATCGTGTGTGTGTGTGTGTGTTTTTGTTGCTGTTGCTGTTGCTTTTGTAATTGCTGCTGAATTGACGGGGTGCGGCGAAGGTGGCGCCATTTTTGGCCAGCAATTTGCAAATTGTTTTCGTGTCCAGGAGGCAGAGAGAGAACTGGTTGTAAATTCTCTTTAAAGCTATGCCCTATTACATTAGTGCTACCTCTCTGTCTATGCATGTAAAGACGTATCTACTACTGCTGCCACATACACATACATGCATATATGTTTCTGCAAAGTTTATTTGTTGCATAGCCGCAGGCATTGCGGCATTGCTCAAAATGAAAATGAAAAAAAATACTTTAATGCAGCGCCTGTTTTGTTGTAATTGTTTGCCGCTTCTACTGTCTGAGGTCGACTAAAGCTATTCAAATTAAAATTTAATTGTCCGTGATGGTCTTTACAATTGCAGCGCTCTGCTTTTGTTAATGCGTTACCAAAGGCGTTTCAGCAAAATCAGTCGACGAAATAAAACTGCAACTGCAATTTCACGTCTGCACAGAGACCGATTTCTGAACGAAATATCAGCTCAAAAGGGAGATAAATAAAATGTAACTTAATTTTCAAATATGATTACTAACAAGATTGCCATTAAATTTTGTGGTTTTACTTTTCAAGTTTTCTGGTCTTCTTCGTACAGTTCCAATACAAACGAAAAGTTGTTTCCCACGCGTTTTTGGAATGTTTTTTGCTGCTTTGAATTGCTATTGCATTTTCATCACATCGATATAAACAGATTCATAAGGGCAGTGAACTTTTTTCATAAATTGTTGTTGGTAATAAAAAAAGATCTCTCCCACCTTGCCATACAAATTAAGGCTACTTGACAGTTGTATATTGCAGGCGATCTTATCATGCTTATCTTATTTATCAGTGCTTCAACTTTACACAGCATCCTTCTCCGTTTGGATAATGTGAAGACATACCTGCAATAAATGGAAAAAGCAAAAATTTAATTGAATCAATTAGTAAAATGAAGAGCAAAGTTTTATAAAAATATAGAACAAACTTTTAATCAAACCTTTTGTTTAAATTGCCTCCACTTATAATTATTATACTTATAATTGACTAATTTGTGGACCCATGTCAAAACAGACATTCTTGAGTTACATTTTATATGTAATTAGACAGCAAAGTTGTTTTCACTGCTGACGTTTTCAAACTTGACCCACTACAAATTAGAACTTGTTAATAACTTTTGGTTGAAATTTTAATATTTAAGATTTAAATACAGATTTCACCTTAAATAAAAGATTATTACTCGTCGAAGATTCTTCAGACGGACAGCAAAATGGACATTGCACAATATCAATATAATCTTTAAAATAAAGACGTTGACTTGCTCTATGTTGATTTAAACTTGGTCAATTGCTAGCTTTAATAAATATAGTTCTTTATTTTCTTCCCTCCATTATCACTACACCGCCTTTGGCAGTTTTCATTACTTGAGTACGAACAAAAAAGTTGCAGAATTTACCAAAGCCATAAAAGTAATAAAATTAGTAGCAACAACGTCGAAAGTAAAACACAATAAAGCATTTAAAGCAATTTCTTTACAAGTATTAAAATACAAATAAAATTTCTTCTCAAGTCTGAACTATTATTTGACATGAATTATGATTTTGATTTATTGAAATCTGAGAGAAAAGTTCGTTGTTTGGACACTAATTCTTCCCCCCAACTTGCGGCTAAATAAAGTTTTTTTTGAAACTGTTTCTAAAGTCGACGCTCTCAAGTGATAATAAGCAGAGCACATTTGATGTTTTTAATTAAGTACTTTTGCAACATTCAAAAATCAACACACACGTTCGCATGGCAAAGGAAAGGACACACACACGTCTGCGCCGGAGATGGCGACGTGTTTGACAACTGCAAGGAGATAAGTACCGGCAAAAACACAATGACATTTTCGAGGGCTGTCGACACTTTTTTGTAGATGCCATCTCTGTTGATGCTTAGCAGCACCATTTACTCATTTCATTGCACTTAATCATGTCTAACAGCTTCTGCCGCGACTCTCAACTATAATGAGTTGCACTTTGACGTCCTTCGAGTGTCGCCCGAGTGCTAAAGCGACAACAAAACTGATAAGCACATGCGCAAAAGCTGTTGATGAAACACAAACAAAACGACGGCGAGATGAAAAGAAACAATCTGAGGTCTCATATACCCCAAGAACTTGGCTTCCTTTTACGTTTTTTAATTGTGTTTAACTTAAGGTCTCATATAACCAAAGAACTTGGCTTCTTTTTACGTTTTAAATTATTTTCAAATTGATGCTACCATATAGAACCAAAGAAAATATATATTATCTTTTAAGACATTGAAAAATTGATCATAATTTAAGATGCATCATTTAGTTACTAAATTTGAACAAATTTTCAAAAACATATTTCCAAGGACTCAAAAAGCAAACACACAATCACCCCCTGAAATATCTTCCAAATAGACACATCATAGTAATGACATATGTTTTAAGTTAACTGGGCAAATAAATATGTAAAAAAGTGCAAAGCGGCGACAAAGGCTAAACATGAGTCAGTCCCGAGAATCAAGCGGTGAGTCAGACAGCAGGGTCACTAGTATACACAAAGGACTCGTATAAAACAGTGACACACTCAGAGGGTAATACGAATTTACATACGCTTTTACATGCGCCAGATTGTGCGACTTACATATATCCTATACTGACTGCAAAAAAACTGTTAGTCTAAAATGCATTATTATGCAAAGTGCATTATTAATAGTATCGCAGAGGTATTGTATTGTATCTGAAACTGTACCATTCAGTATTCAGAATACCAAAAGGGGTTCCAACATAATTAATGCGCTTAATTAAGCAAAATGGTAGACAATAACTTACTTATACTTAAAATAATATTACGTTTTATTACGATATTTTTGGTGTACGTGGTACGTGTATTTTTTATCACCTTGAACAACAACAACAACAACTGCTGCTGCCATACGTGAGGCTTTGAAGCGTTTTTAATAAATTTTGTGCTGTGACTCACGTTGGGGGTGTTAGTGTATTGGGGGTGTGTTTTGTGCGTGCCAGGGCCTACCCTTGCGTCTTGGTGGCTTTCAACGGGGACTGTTGCATGTTGCTGGCGCTGCTATTACCGCTGCGGCGGCACCCGAAGCGCTCAGTAAAACCGGCACATAGTCATAAAGGGTATTTTCACTAAATGCTTACTAAGGTGGGGCACACACACACACTCAAACACACACACACACATAGTAAGCAAAGTCTGTTGTCTGTTTGCATAAATGCCAATGTCGAGGGAGGGTTAGGCGCCACACCCACCATGGAACCCGTTTGTAGGCAGCACCACAAACATTTTTAGCTATGGTGGCCACAATAAATTTTCATTTGTTTACCGTGTGTAATTAGAAAATTAAAACCCAGTTTATATGCCACCACCACCACCAGCAAAACAGCAAGCAACGCTGGCAGACACAACAGCAACATGGCCATTAACAAAGCAAACATCAGTGGCCGGCCAACGGCTCACCAATTGACCAGCAGAACCAAAAGCAATAGCAACTTAGGGTTGCCCCCGTTTAATGATATTTTCATGTGTGGCATTGTTGTTGTGTTGCTGCTGCTGCTGGGGTTGCTTTAAATATTAAATAAAATTTGTGCGACAGTTGCCAAAACCGTGTATAAATTGTTAAGCGCGAATTTCAATATCTATAATTTTTGTGTGTGTTTTTTTTTTTTGCATTTTGCACGCTGGGCTTCTCAGCACACATTTTTGGCGGATAACAATTTGTAGCTCCCTTGGCTCGCACCGGAAAAGAAGATCGTGTAAACCACATAAATGTAAATTTTACAGCTCGCTGCTTTTATGGCGCCCTTGTCAGAGACAGCAACAAAAAAAAAAGAAAAGGGGGGAAATGGAAAAGTGGAAATTTTTATGCGTAAACACGTCGCAGAGAAAACCGCAGCAGCGTTTCGCCTGCAGGAAAAAAACAAAAACTCATAAAATTGCATTCAAATTTTACGAAAACTCTGCGACAGCAGCAAATATGAAATGCAATGAATATTGAAAAAGGCAACTGCCTGACATTTGTAATAGTTCCCGCAATTTTTGTTATATTGTTAGGTTTCCAAGTAAATTGTAAAAAAGAGATACATTGGAACGCTTTAGGCGAGAGTCAACGGTTCGGAGATACCCTTTCAACAAATCCACCCATGCATTCTTAAAAAATACAATTTATATTAATTTGACTATTTGGGCTTTGTTTGTGTCGGGAATCATCGGTTAGCAGATACCCACGCAATCATTAAAACTATTTAGCATATGTTAAGTTTATATTTGTAAAACAAACAAATGCGCGCGTATCATAAAGATATAAATAAACAAATTACCTCCAAGTCGCAAAAACACAACAATTGCAACTGCCTTCAGTTTAAATTAAAGGAGAAAAAAACAAAACCAAAAATATATTGAGGTTGTGGAGTGTATGTCTGTCGTAAAAAGGCGCAAGTATTTGCGGTATAACACCTTTGAGTGTGATTGCGCTTGAACATTCTCAACCAACAAATCTGCGCCTTGTGCTTTCCTTTTATATATGCTCTTTTGACTTTTGAAGCGTATCTTTAGGGTGTAATTTTCTGGGTGCTTTGCGGGATATACACAATAAATAAGATTTTATAGAAGCTTAAAATGGTTTACGTTATGTGTATGTGTGTGTGTGTGTGCGTGTGCTAAACATGTATTTTAATTCTTTTATAAAATCTTTTTCTTAACGAGCAGCTGCGTTTTTTATGTTTGAAGCATACTTCAAATGCTCGATAGTAACAGAAACGTAAACAATTTTGCTACTTGGTCGATAACTCTATATGAAACGGGCATTAAAACTAATGTTTTTTTTATTTTCAAATTCTGTGACATAAATTTGGTGTTTAAAAACTTTATGAATTGCTTTTATTGCAATGCGAGACAAACTCCACAGTTTCAAATTAATTTTTATTATTAATTTTTCGGCTTGCTCAAAAAACCGCTACCAAATTTTTTGACTCTAACTCTAAATTTGTGAAAAATGTGTATTGTGTATCTTATACGGACCGCAAGACAGACATTGCACAATATAAAATCTTGATTAAGAATGTCATTATATACATTATGTTATGCTAAATAACAATTATACAAAATGACCCATTGAAATGTGACTGAGAATACATTTTATTAATAATCAACTTCTTTGGAAAGACAACACCTTTCGTTAAGTTATCATCGGAAGATTAACACAAAGCAGCCTTCTGAAGTTCGACGAAGATTGTGATTTAAACCACGTAAAGCAAAAAAGCAGAAATTCATATATGGCTATAACAACTTGGCCACTAATGCTGATCGGCAGTGTTGCTTAATAACAGGCAAAACATACAATAAAATCGTTGAAAACAAAACACAAAGCATGAAAACTGTGTCAATGAACTTAAAAACCGCATCGAGTTTTTCTCATAGCTCGCGGCAAACTGAAAAACTTTAATAAAAATCCAACCAAGGTCTATTAAATGCACGACGCTTTTGGCCTGGCAACAAACAATAAAAACAACAACAACAACAACAGAAAACAACTGTAGCTATGACATTTAAAAGTTGAAGGTTAATTCTATAATAAATTATATATAGAAACGAAACCGAATCGACAACACAGCACCACCGGTTCCACACCTATCCTGCCTGACCCATCTTTGGATCTATTAAGAACATGACACATAGCTGAGCACGTACCTGCGACATTCTCAACAACAACAACAATTCGCCAGCTGGGAACAACTCAACTGCTGCAACATGAGCCGAGCTGGGCCGAGTCAAGTTGATTGCTATGCACACGACTGGACAAAAAAAAACAGACACGCCCATACAAAGCCAAACACACAACAATAAGCGGATAAGCAATAAGAATGTTAATATACAACAACAACAAAAACAAGTGATGTTTGCATACCAAACGTATTAGTAATAAATACAACACTTTTGAATGAAAATAAACCTAAAACAAAATTGAAGGTATGTTTATATTTTTTAATTGAGCAATATGAATACTCCACAGCTCCACTGTAAAATATATATTCAAACAGAAAACAATCAATAAGCAACAAAAAATGTAATGCATATAAACGAGCACATCACATACTATTATATAGTCAGCATATGGTAATAACAAAAGAATAAAGTCGGCGGCACGTGGCGCAGCATAAACTCCTCGTAGCAATTTATGCCACTTCACGTTAACAAATATTTGTGGCTACTTTCTGTTGTTGCTGCTGCTGCTGCTGCTGATGTGGCACAGACAGAACTGTCGTTGCAACAGTTGCGTAAACAATGGACCGATGGAAAAAAGGACTGCAGAGGCTTCGACTCTTTGTTATCGTGATGCATTCAGCTCGTTTTAAATACTTTTCAACATTGGAGACTTGTAGCTTACTAAACATATTAAAGACTTGCTTAATATTTTAATATTATCAAACTCAATTTTTTTTGAAGCTTTCTGTTTCAATTCCCATCACAGACTTAATAATTAATCAAAAACAGTATAAATTCATAAATCTTAAAAAATGTAAAACTTTCTGAATTTAAGTTTTGTTCCGCTTAGCCCCTGGCAAATGTCTGCGCTTAGCTATCAGCGTCACCGTAGCCATCAGATGATGCAAGTTATGCAAATGTGTGTGTGTGTGTGTGTGTGTTTGTGCAGCTGTGCAACAGAGAAGCTGCGCATAAATAATTCATGTGGCGGCCGCATTGCAAGTGGTGGTCAAAAAAGATTGCGCCCGTCCCTCCGCGCTTGTCTAACAAACAGACCTTCACAGTTGAATGCAGACCAACAGCGAACAGAAGAAGAAGAGTGGCGGGGGGACCACTATGATTTAAAACATGCACGAATGGCGCCTTCGGTTCAAATTCGAGCTGCCGGGCCAAAATGCTTTGAGCGTGTGAAATTGTTGTTATTGTTTAAGTTCTCTGCTTTCTAGAAAGTCGGATGACTTTCAATTAGTTGCAATAAAAATTGCATGATTTAGTTAGTAATTTTTGAATGCTTCGCGCATCCGCCGTACGAAACGAAAATTGCTCTTTTGTTTGTGCTGGTTGACAAAACAGAAAACTGAATTTGGGTCTTCCGCTGCGCAGACTGGAAACAAACAAAACTAAAAGCGTAAAGAAAATAAAACTAGTAAGATTGCTTTCTATCACGAGAGCTAGACTAAAAGATACCGTGTATTTATATATCTAAAAAGCAAATTAAAACAAAATAGTAACTTGTGTCATTCTTAAATATTATTTTAATTTCAATATTTTTTCAATTATAAAGGCAAAATAAAAACTTCTGAATTATTTTTCTTAACCTTATAATACTGCTTCAAAAATTATAACGAATGCAGGGTATCAAAAAGAGCGACAACCCAGACGGAGGCCGTAAATGTGCAATTATGTTGTTTATTTTTAGTCTAAAAATGCAGCGCCGACAACAGCAATCATTTTGTTTAGCATGGAAACGAGTTCGCCACTCGAGTTACTGACAATTGCATAAGCAGCAATAACACAAAACTTAAAAAAAACAGGTTAGCTACGCTAGAAACCTAAATTCCAGATATTTTCTGTTGAGCTTCGATTAATTTGCACCCGTCTCGGTCTTGTATAGCCCCCTTAGGCGGCAGTTATCTATTTACTAAACCTCATTAAATGTAAACATCAGCATCGCTTCCATCGCTTGCCTATTTACAGTGTTTATGAATGGAAACTCTTAAATCGTTTTACAACAAGCGAATAAGAGAAACAGAATTGAAAATCAAATGTGATTCATGTGCATTCCACAAGCAGACAACTGGCAATTAAAGAAAAACTGATCGAGTCGAAGTACAAAGGCAAACTATTTAATGGGTATTACAAAATGTTTTATCATATTGTGAATTATTTTCAAGTTTTCACAGAACATAATAAATATTGAATGCAGGGTATACAAAAGTCGCACATGCGCAATATGTTTTCACATATGTTGTTATTACAGCCACAATTTGCCGGCATAGTTCAATGAACGCAAAAATGAATGCAGCCAGTTGCTCGCGGCTGTTGCTGTTGCTGTTGTTGCAGCTACTGTTTTTGCGGTTGTTGTTCTAATGAAAGTTAGATAAAAAGCAAGCACAATGCTGCGCGCACTGCGCTCTCACTCTCACATTGAGATTTATAAACTGGCATACAGAATTCGCGATAAAAAAGACTACGACGGGTGACTGCATCAAAACACAAGTGAGAATGTTCTAGTGGGGAGCAAACGACTAGCAGATACGCTGAAAAGAGTTACGATTTTGGTATTTTATGTAAGTTTAGTTAGTTATTAATTCTTTATTTATTTTTATTTATTTCCAAATTCTATGATGAGTGACTGATTAGAAATAACATATATGAAATTGTGTAGTAAATTAAAAAAATTAAAGTAGTAAATTATTGCAATATAATATATATTTTTCTATACAAAAACAAAATTGGGGTGTGAATTTTTTTTTTTGTAAAATGCATAAAATTTTCGCACCCAATTAATAATATGGTTCGAAGTGTTAAATTGCAAATCGTTGCCATTATATTTTCCATCTCCATATTTAAATGAGGTATATAAACGCTGTCGAGTATATTACCGCTTAATTTGGCGACTATTATATAGAAAAATTTAAGACCTTCAACTCTGGTAAACTTAACCTACGTATAATATAATTCAACTCCAGTGCACTGTCTACTTAGCTGCCATATCGAGCTGATGTATACTGAATTTGCTGGGCTAAGTGCCAAAGTGCAAAGGGACAGTAAATTGCATTCGACTCGAAAATAATTTAATTCGAAAGGAAAAGCATTGAAAAAGGAACCGCAGCAATGAATCGGCTGCCAACAGCTGCAGTTTTTCTGCTTGTGTTGATTATGGGACCACTGGGAGCAGGCGTACATATTGATGAGCATCATCTGTAGACTGCTCGGCAGCGTTAGCGGCACTAAAGTATCTCGCACTTAACGCAGATGCTTACTCAGTGCATATATACTCAAAGTCTGTTAGCAATGGGTGAAATCTAATTTTTGAATTAGTGACCTAAACTAAAACGAAAAAACCCCACAAAGTGCAGTAACTAATACTTCCTTTTGAACTTCTGACATTGACAGCTTAATGTGCATCTTGCAAAATGCATTTTGTAGCGCTGAAGCTGAAAAAATTCTGTAGTCGAGAATGCTTGAATAAGGAAAAAAAAAGAACCTAACATAAAATAGGTTTGTCGTTTTTAAACTCGTTTAAGAGTGGAATGGAGTATATTGGGTTTGTATTTGAAATTGGGTATATATACAGATAGATTACCAATCGATAAAATCAATATATCTTAAAGATACATAAATTTAATTTCAAAAAATTGGTATGTTAAACGTAAAAGTTTTAAACCTAGTCACTCAATTTGGCAAATAGATTTCTGATGTTCTTCTCTGAAAATCAAGTCAAACATTTTTTTCGCCCAAAAATTACAAAAATTTTTCATGTTTTTATTATAAATTTTAAATATATTTTTATTTTTATTTTTTGTTTTAAAATTCACAACATACTACTACAGAGTATCTCATTGTTGAACACTCTCAAGGTGCCATTTTAGTTTTCTGTTGCAAATACTAAAAATCAAAAAACTGTTTAAAGTACAGCTAACAACAAACTAAATGCAATACGACAAAACCTTTGAGGTAGCAGCAGCAGCTTCATTGCGACTGCTGTTGTCGTTGTTTCTCAGTCTACAACAAGGAGGGGGGACAACAGCAGCAGCAATATTTGCGGTCGCCATCCCCATCATCATATTTCGTTTCAGTTGGGGTCTTATCGTGACTGTATTTGTTGGTATGCTTAAATCGATTTAACGCCGTTATAGTCTAGTCGGTTGGCATCGTCGCTCAAGTGTCAATTTGTTGTTGTTGCCATAGCTTAAAAGGGCACTCTACTCCTCGATGCATATCAATAAGGGTTACAACAACAACAGCAACAACAATAATTTCTTGGGTTTTGCTATTCTTTTGATATTCTAGATTTATCGCATTCAATTGGTCAATCTTGTGGTTGTTGCTTCGCTGTTTCCCCTTCGGATTCATTAATTTGTACAAATTAATTGTTACTCGTGCAGTTCTTGATGCACACTCCGAAGGGCCATTCATTCATTTTCGGTTTCTGCGAGCCAAATTGAAAATCGTGCACTCCTCGCTAGACCGCCCGCCCCCCCTCAAGGGGGCTGCCACTAATGACAACTAATAATTGCTTGCAATTTCTTTAATTCCACTTGAGTTTAATTACTGAACAAAACTGGACTATTGCTTTATTTGTCTTGGGCTTTATTTTGTTGTGCCTTCTGGGTATACACACAATGTTATTCGGTTTAAGTTACGCACTATATATATATACATATATATTTTTGTGTTTATGTTTCTGGCAACAGTTTGTTTGCGAATATTTCACACTTTGGCATGCTATATATTTTTTCTTGCAGCAGAAATGTATGTCAGGGATAGTATGTCATTCCAAATTGTTTTAATCAACGATTTTTCAATTGTTGAACAGATGGGAAACTTAAAAATAAAACAGTGTTTTATTATTAATAATTTTATTAACGGAGGTCAAATTCAAAATAAAAGTGCTTCACAAAGTAAAAAAGAGTATATTGCATTAGTGCAATGTTCGTTCGTCTGTCCGTATGAACGCAATATTAAGCTAAAGAATTGAAATATGAAATATATTTGAATAATTTGAATTTATCTCTATATTTTCCCTTCTTTTAAAATTAAAAAATATTTTTAGCTTATGCAAAAATAATAATTAAGACAGTTTTCAGCTTTATAAACAAGTATTGCGCAGTCGGTTACGCCCGTCAGCAATGTTCTTAGTTATTTAAACACGTATATAAATATATATATATATATATAATTTTTTTATTCTACGTACAATGCGAGCTAACTGATTGGCTGAATGAATGCTTGCTGAAATAAATGACTGAGCAGCGTACAAATTAAATTATGCCATGACGCGACTCACATACACTGTGAAATTTTTCGGGTTCCCTTCCCCAGACCCTTTGCAAGTGTTGTCGACAGCTGAAAGCTAATTGAATTTCTCACTGTCGCTTGCAATTTGCATTATTACATTTCATAAAAGAGTGTGCGTGTGTGTGTGCTTGAATGTATTTATATATATATTTAGTACAAAGTTTTTGCTCATTCAAGCGGAAATGAGATAATGAACGGACAACTACAACTACTATCAACCAGCTGGCCAAGTGCTTAGCTAGTTAGTCGATGACCGAGTGACCCACGCAACGCATACAGAATTAGCCAGTTCAATTTTCAATTTTAGTGGATGGAGCGTAACTAAATACGATAAAATCATTGTTTAGTGCACAGTTTAGGTTATACCTAAAAATACCGGGTGAACAGCAGGGCTAAAACAAAGGTGAAGCCAAGATAGGGCAGGCAGAAGACCTGAAATAATTAAAAACCACAAGCGTTGGGCATATTCTGAAGTTGCCTTATGTCAAGCCACAAGCAAAAGAAAAACCACACACGGCACACACACAAGACTACAAAAGCTGACAGGAAGCGAGATAAGTAAATGTGTGTGTGTGCGGTGCATAAGGGTACAAGAATAACCCACACCAAGTAAAGAAAAGAATATATATAAAATACATATGAGAAAAAAAGCCTGGCAACAGTCAAGGTAAAAGGCACTTGGAAGTTGGCATATCTTCCCGGCAAGAATTACAAAAAAGGGTTAATAAACAAGAAACAGGCGCAACAGGACGACGACTACACACAAAGAAACCCACACAGAGAGCTGTGTAGTGTTTATTTATGACACAAGAAGCTTCATCATAATCAGCGCCTGACACTTGTGGAGAGCAGCCTAGGCGCAGCGTCTGAAGAGCAAATCGTGGGCTGAGTTTTGCTGCATTGCTGCTGCTGCTGCACGTGCAACTTCAACGTATGCCCTGAAGTGCCTTAATTGAAGTGATGCTCAGGCGACAAACTGTGCCCAGACCCCTGCCCCTGCCCCTGCCCAAGAAGCGCATTCACTGGATGAGCCCTAAAATACACTCATGCAACGTTAACCCGGCTCCGAATTAATTAAGACCGTAACTTACCTCAAAAGGAGCAGCGCAACGTCAAAAGGGCCAACAATGACGACACCAGCCGGGGGGCTTTTAGAATTGAATACATTTTCTGTGCCTCTGCCAAAGTAGATTACAGCGTTTCTTATATTCTCAGACCTCTTCCACAACTGACTTCAACTGACCGCTCTCAATCGAATTAGAATTTTATTTTGAGTATTTGAGCACACTCGAGTGTTTCCATATTCTTTAAGATTTTTATGTTTCCGCCACAATTCTCAAGTGAAAAATCCAAATTTAATGTGAAGCAACTCAAACAGCAATTGAACAATTCTGACTCATGTCTTAAAGCAAGAATACTTCCTTATTCTCGCCTTTAGCAGAATTTTTAAGTCCCACTAATTGCTGAATTTAAACTCAACTATTGGCTGGCATTAGTTGCATGGAAAGTTATTTTTGTGGCAACTTGGTGTTTTAAAAGAAATTCAATGCTGAAATAAAAATTGAATTTGATGTTGCCCAAAGCCATCTTCTTGAGCATACAAAAACCAACACAGAAGTAATCAATTCAGAGAGAAATGGGAGGGAGAAGGGGGCCGGCAACAAAACGTCAATAACGATGTTGGAACATAAAGAACACAAATAAATCAGAACGTTGCGTGAAAAGTGGAAAGTGGAAAGCAGCAGTACGATCATAAAGACAAGTATCAAGGGTGGGAACCGTTAGCTTTGGATGTCCTCTTGTGCCTTGATTTGTAAAGAAAAATGTTCACGGCCTTATGCCTGAATAAATGTGTCTACATATAAAGCAAAGTCAAGCGCGTTTCCTACAAGCCTTCAATAATTTGAGCAACAAAAAAAAGAAATGTTTGTGTACAAATTTATGACACCACCCCAAACGAACCGAAAATAGCACGAGTCAAAAGTAGACTGCGAAAATAAGAAAATTCATCAGCGAAATCACTGAGCATTAACAAAACGAAATTGTCAAAAAGAAGGAGCGCCACAGTAGCGGAAGCAGGGATAACTAAATTGCGTAAATTTGTCTCAAACGAACGAAAGGCAAAAACCAAAAAAATACTTCCCTACTAACACATTTTTGAATAGAGTTAACCGCAACTAATATGTGTAAAATTCAACATGCAACATCTGGTGCTGCTAATAACATATTCAAATTATGACGAAAGGGCTTAAGATTTTGGCCACTCGGAGACAATAATTTGCATTTGCATGTCGTTAATCAACCCTCATGTTTGGTTCGCTTTTTGGTTGTTTTGGCAACGCAAACGCAAAACTTTCCGGTCGACAGGCGATTAAAAGCAGCAGCCGCAAAGGAGGGCGACAGTAAAAATCTTCGTCTCTGCATAAGGAATGGAAACTAGGGATTTGATTAAGGCAACGGGCAATTGGGGGGGGACTGGGAATGACAGACAGGAAAATAAAAGGCCAAAAACATGCCTTTTGACAGCTGCCGAAACTTTTGCATGACATATATCATTGTCGCAGCCCCCAATGAACGACAGCAGCGGCAACAACAACAACATTCAAATTGGCAACAAGGAGTTAAACCCTCCGCTCAATGGTTAAGCTAAGAAGACCTCTACATTATATACATTATATATAACTTAAAGTTGGCATCATTTTGTATTTTATATTATGAGACTTGGGCCCATTTACTTAAGTATAAATCAAAAGTGGCTCAAATATTTTGTTATTAAAATAATTTAAAACTGTGAGAGCTATAAAAAATTTAAGAATTCAAAAACCTCTTCTCTGTTGCATTAAATTACTTCAAGTTTTTGAGTTTCTTGTAGATTTTGATCGCAGCTGCTCTGCGTTTGTATGCGTGTGTGTGGGTGTATGTGTGCATCTGTTAATGTATGTGTGAATGCAAACGAAAATTACATTTAATAGGAAGAGCCTAAAGTGGGTTTGTTCGTTGCGGTCTGTTGTCTTTTTGTGTGGGAAGCGCTTTTTAGCATTTTGAGTCAAATTGCATTTAACGCGTGGTTTTCGAAAAAAAAATAAATTAAAGCAATTACCACTCTTTTTACGTTTTCACCTACAAATTCAAAGTTAATCAGTTTCGGCTGATGTTAATATAAAATAATAATGGGCCAAAATATAATAATATGCTTAGATTTTGTCATATTTTAAGTGACACAATTTGTTGCTGCTCTCGCGACGTCACAGACCCTCACATTTACTTTGCGGTACTTAATGCCTAACACTTTGTCATTTATGTGTCAAAATCATGCCGGCGTGAAATGGCGATGCCAAAACATATAACACAACAAACCAGAAAAGCCAAAGAGATGGGTAAAAACAAGTAAGAGGGAAGATCGACTAGAAGATACCCTAAACCCATTTGCATGCATACGTCCATATAGAATACAGACAGAGGGACAGGGCTAAATCGACTCTGCTAGTGATACTGATTAAGAACATATATACTTAATGGGGTCGTAGATGCCTTCTTCTACCTGCAAATAACCAGAATACCCTTTTTACGGGGTATAAAAAACCTAAGCAACTGATTCCACAGATATGCTGAAGGCTACGCATGCAGCAACGGGAAGTTGGAAGTCGCTGTGATGACAGCTATGAAGAAATTGCAATGCCTAATGCGCGTTGGCATACCTGAGGCGTAGCATCACCTGCCAGTTGTGCTGGGAACCAGTTGCAGTTTGTCGACGCTGACAACAAAGCTGGACTTAACAGCCAATGTAGGCCAGTAGTAGTAGTACCTACAGCTACAACAAGCAATCCCCTCGAGTAGCGAAAACAGAGGCAACGGTCGAGACATCAGACTGTCAGTTATCAATTGAAAACTAAGTGTACTAACAGTGATCAGTGATCTTAAAAGTAAATAGTAGAACAATTATAAGGAATTCTAATCTTGTTGAATCAACAATTCAATGCCCGACTGATAAAATAAATATCGTCGAGTCTTTCTTTAAACAATGCAAATAGATAACTAAGTCAATGTCTTAACTAACGAATATTTTCGACTTAACGTTTCGTAACTACGGTACTCTTGTTGCAAATATATACTTTCAGTTGGTTACTTATTCTTTTGCTTCGCTGCGGCGGCATTGACCAACTTTAGTCCACCTTAATTAAATCAAGTGCTTATCGCTGGCCCAAGTTTTCTTGCACATATACATAACAGTATCTTATCAGGCGAGCTGAGTGCAAACTTTGTTATGTCATCGCCGTTAGTTTGCTTGCTTGCTTGTGTGTTGATATTGTTTGGTTTGCTTCTTTCGTTTTCGTTTAGTTGCTTGGCATTGTTTATTTTGAGTTGCCGTCAACGCAATATTTTTATAGATGGTCAACAAACTTAACTAATATCAATTAATTAAAAGCGAAAGTATCTCGGCAGCGTTGCAGCCTCTAGCTAGCAGCAAGGGGGTAACGAAGAGTCCAAAGATGAAAGCATTAAATATTAAATTGCAATGACTGGAGATGCGTACGGCATTAAACATTTATGAGTTTTTGCCCAGCTTAGCTTGGCTCATTTGAAATGCAACCGAAAATTGATGTCGCAGCGTGTCGCAGCGCATTAGGTAATGGCCAACGTTGTATGGACCGTTTTCTTCACTTAATGGGGGAGAACGGCAAGTAATATACTCATTCCGAACCCTCAACACGCGCGCACCCATTTGCAAGATATTCATGTGTGCGCCACAGTCACGTCACAGCTCCTTTTTATGTTGTTGCAACCAAAAATTATGAGCCATCTATGGAGAAGTAAAAGCATTTTAGCTGACTGCTTATAATCGTGTCTCAACCTGTCTCTTTTCACATTTCATTTTACAGAAGGAGCAATCATCATATTTACCAAGTTATTTGAATGCGTAGGCATCTAACGAAAATTGTTGACAACTCTGGCCAACCATGAAAACTCAGCCAAGCCAATTTTGGCTTCTGAAAATGATTTTCTTTATTTAACAACGTTTAATATATGTTTTATGTCCTTGAACAAATGTTTAGGAAAATAGCATTAAATGAAAACCAAAAAAATATTGTTGCAGTTGAGAAATAATTACTTTGAACAAAGCTAAAAAGTGTGAATATAAAATTCAGAGCAAATAAAATCAAGTAAATACGTTGCATTCAGGCATAAAAGACAGCTTTTTTTGGACAATTAATGTTTTTTTTCTAATCGATCTATTATCGATCTAAGTACCAAATTTGGGGAGTTGGTACGTTCGGCGGGGACTTTTCCAGTAATAATATATATCAATTGTAGATTGGAAAAGATTAGCGGCTTTATCTGTATCGACACGTTATCGATATATCAATTTTAATTGGAAAGAAACACATTTTATCGATTAGCGGCTTGAGCTGTATCGACATGTTATCGATTTTACAGCCTGTCACAAAGCTTGTCACAAAAATCTTAACACCTTATCTGAAGCAAGTTGTTGCAAGTTTCTATCTTTAGATAAATAGCTTATTCATACTGACAATAAACGAGTATAAAAACCGGGATAAGCGAATCGAAGGCGACCTTCGAAATTGCGTTTGCTGTGCGCCAGTTGCTTACTTTACTTAAATTTATATTAAAAGTATGATTAAAGCCAAATAGGTATTGGAACATAATAAGGCCAAAAGGTAATTGAAGGCCACAGCCAACAAATTGAGAAGTATTTCAGCGGCAACAACAACAACGACTACGATGACAATGACAGTGAGAAGCACCACCCAAGAAGGAACAACAGTTACAGTTACCGAAAAATGACTACGCAGCAAAAAATGGCGGCTGTTTAAACAGAAATCGTGTTGGGAGCGGTTTGGGGCAACAACGGACGGTGGCGCAAGGCAAAAAACGCGCCAAAAAAAAAAAAGGAAAAAGAAGAAAAATAGGAACTGCAGCGACACGAGCTGTTAGTTGCTGCCATCATCACAACGTTTCCGCGGGAGTGATGTCGTTGGGCTGTTGAGTGCTCCTGCTCTGGCAAAGCTCTTCACTCCATAAAGTGTCCTTGTTTTCCTGTTGTTATTTTACGTTACGTAAACTGCGTAAATTGTGTGCATTTTATTATGCCACACTTCGCGCTGCCACGCATCTTCCTTCAGCATTCTCTGCCATACTTAACTCTTTATCAAACATTTGCCACACCCGTCCTTCATTCTCGCTGTTGTCAACTTGCTGTAAATGTCTTTATAATGTGCGAATCGTTCTTGAATGAGTCTTATGTGAGAAACCTCAGTATTCACCTTAAAATTGTAAATGTGTACTTATTTCATTTTCGTTTTTCTTGAAATGAATGAAGCTGCACTGCAAATAAAGTTTATTTATTGTTTAATCTACTCTTGTATGATTGAAGCGATCTCAGATCAAGATTCGGATTTATAACTTTTGTCAATATTTTGCTAAATTTAATTAATATAGATAATAAGACAAGCTAATACATGCTAAAACAAATTTAAATATTTTTTTAAGATTAAGCGAGGGTGTTTAATCATTTATTTTCCGAAAGCAGCCACTAAGTAAATTCCGCAGCATGCGTTATAAATTTGTATGTCTGTTGATGTGTGATAGCGGAATCAAATATCTGCTGCTAAGTCGGGAGCATTTTATCCCATTTAAATATATATCTAGCACGTTTTATCAAAAGCTCATCGTTTAACGTAAGCTATAAATCTTTAATTTTGGATCAAAGGCCAAGGAGTAACATCCCAAATCGAGCACAATCCATAAAAGCGTTCTTCTTGTTATTTGTTTTGGGTTTTCACATCGAAAACTATCGGCGCCAATGACCGCCCACGTCCTGACAAGTTGCCAGGTGTGTCTGTAACTCTTGTTATTGCATCATCATCATCATCGTCATCATCATTATCACCCGCCTGCAGTTACGGCAGGCCAATCAAAATCCTGTTTTGTTAGTGCTGTTGGCAATCGTCGTTGCAGCCGTGCACAATGTTGATGCTGTTGTTGCTTCAGCCGCAATATGTTGTAATTAACCCGTTTATCATGCAAATAAATCATAATCTTAATGTCTCTCAGGGGGCGATGAGGGTGTAATAGTGAGATGGGAATAAAGAAGGAACAAAGGAAGGTAGAAGTGGGCGGCAGGTATACCAAAATATTCTTGATTTGTAATACAATAATACAATAAAAATAAGAAAATGGGTGCTTATATCCAATTTTGATTGGTAAACGCGAACTTAAAAAAGGAAAATTCAGATCTTTAGTTTATGTTATCTCTGAGTGATGCCGAGATGTATCCTCAACAGCAATTGTTAAGCTAAAGTTTCGATCTTTTACATTTTGCGGTTTGTTGTGCGAGTGAAAATGCAACGCTTTCAAAGCAAACATGAACAAATGCGACCTGTGTTTTAATTAGCTAAACACAAATTGAAGTGACACGTTTTCCTAAATTTGAACAGACAATAAGATGAGTCGAGCCGGGCCAGAAGAGACTTACAACCAGTAACACTTAACATAAACACGAAAAATGCAATCTAAGTAAACCTAACTGCGAGTGAGAAAAGTCAACATTAACTACTGTTTGAACATGGCTTACAAAATATGTGGGCCCGTTAACAGTGTCCGACGTTCCCTTTGGTCGCAAACGAATGTTTAACCAAACATTTAACTAGCCAAACTTTCAATTTCCCAGCAGCTGCTGTGATTTATCTGTCTATAAAATATAATAAAAATCCCTCACAGCTATCGAAGCAACTGTGACTCTCAAATTCAGTTGAAAATCGAAAAATAATTTTAAAAACTAAAAATTCCGTATCACTATGCGCGAGGGATATTCACAAAAGCCAAACAAGGTATTGATACTGTCCCTCTTCACACTTGCTATTGTCCTAAAATCAACCATCCTTTTCATGGAATTAATGATGTGAGCTTACCCAAAGCAAAACGATGGATATCAAGTAAGGAGAAAGCGGGATTTACCTGCAAATAAAGAATGGATAAAATGTTAGTCAGTGTTTTTTTCGATTTGCTGTGTTTTCTATATTTTCAAAAAGTAAACATGTTAAGTTATGTAAAATAAATTAAATTAAAATAAAACTAAAATTTTTATCACAACTCACATGATAAAGGTCGCATTGACGAACCAGAGGAGGTTAAGAATCAAAAAAGGGTTGCCTGGCGGGTGCAATCGGAGTAAATGATATCTTATTAAAGTTCAAATCAAAACAAAGAGCTTGAAATAAAAGCGGACAGTGACGTATTGATTGAAACTCAAGGTAAATGAGGGGTCTGGTTCAAAGTTAAAATGTCATCGTGGCATTATTTCACATTTTTGAACGAATTCTGATTAAATTTAATGGTCTGGCGATGAGTAGTAACAATTTAAATGACGATCGCATCGATTTTAAGTAATTGTCAAAAGTTTTCCTATTTCTTTTCAATATCCGTTTTGACCATTAATAACGGTTTGTGGTTCAAGCTAAAGAATAACTCCTCTTGTGTTCATAAAATTGTTTGTAACCCTTGAACTTATATTTAGTTAGTATATTTGGTAAATAAGACATAAAAGCCAAATAGCCAACTTCTTATGGTTGTGAATGTGATTAATGAAAGATGTTAACGGTATTTTTTGTAAGTAAGAAATTAAATCACTTAAGTTGTAGCATTCATTAGCTGACACACACAGTGAGTCAAAAGCTAGCCTCACAGATTGAATATAACCTTTAACTGAACTTATTGGATGGCAGTGAAGCATCATTAATTACGAAAACCAATAAAAGTATTAACAGCCGTCCTGGCCCAAAATAAGTTGTCAGCATTATTTACAGTTAAGCTTTAAAAACAAACTCAACGAAAACTAAGAAAGCAAGTGCTGTGCTCAAGTATTGATGAATTTTTGTGTTAATGAATTGGCTTTACGACTGAACTTTGGACTAGAGAATCCTAATCGGAAAAGCAAAAATAGAGCAAACACACCACTCACGTGTCAGTTAGTTGAATGGCAGGCACTAGAAGAAGAAGAAGAAGAAAGGCATCCCACTTGATTTGATGTTAATGTACGCATAGGATTGCTACACAGCCGAACACAGAAATCTAAAAAGCAATCTGTATTAAAGCAGCTTAGTCATTAATCATTATCATATAAACATCAATTGGCGTTTAAACTGCGGAGTGTAAAGCGGCAGCACGAAACAGCAACAGCGAACACGACGAGTCCAGTGTAGAACGCCTTGCCCAATGTTGTTGATTGGCCATTGACTTCGGCAGTTGAGTCGACTGCCGGGCCGACGCATTGAAAAATTTCAAGTTGGATTTTTTCTGTAAGAAACTTGTTTTTATTTTTCCAAAACAAAAAAAGACTTATCTGAAAAACAGCAACATTGAACCAGTATAATTTTCCTTTTAACTATATATTTTATTAAAAGAACACTCTGACGAATAACGCATTTATCATTATCGCGCACACACATATATGTGGGTCGCTTATTCATACTCAATGTTTTATTTAAAGTTATTTCTCTCCATTGAAATAGCCAGTACGGAACAGACTGGTTATCTTACTCTTTTAGCAAAACAAAAAAGAAAACAAAAGTATTTGTTATATCGCAAAGTTGTTGTTTATTCACAAGAAACCATGACTTTGCCTTGTTGTATCGTCGTCCCTTGCAACCATTAATCACTTCCCGGCCTCATCTTCATCTTTGACTTAATGTAACTCAAACTCTCGGTTATATTTATATCGATGTTTGTGTTTGCATTGATACACATACTCTGTTTTTATTAATATATTTATATGCTAAATAAAACTATTCTAACTCTTAAAGGATAACTTCTGGTATTGCTATAAAACATAGGAGTGTTACTGCTCTCTCAGAATTTTCAATTTCTTCAATGCAATTTGAGGGAACTAAAAGCATGGAGTCGAATTGATGCACTTAGACGCAACATCTCGCACGAATAAAAGGTTCAGGGACCGAGAACAGACAACTGGAGAGACACTGTGGCGTGTGTAAATTGATTTTATGGCACGCCCAGCTAACAGTGTGAAATAACACAAGAGTCGCCATGATTGGGGGGGAAAGACAATCCCAAAATATGTGGGGAACATCGAACATCGGAGGGGTGCCACTGTTTTCTGCTTTCAGAAAATACATTCCCAGGCCGGGCCCAGCACAAATACTTATGCTTCAAGTTTGAAGTGTTATATGAGTCTGAAATGCTGTTTGAATGGCTGATTAACATATGGCGAGGGCAACAACACACAGTCAGTTGCTTAGTTTGTGTTCTATGCATTCAAAAATGTTATTTAAAACCAAGTATATATATTTAAATAACAAAGCAAACCCTACTTTAAATAATTTAGTATATCAATATAATATATATATATATATATATGTATCGACAGCCCGACCGAGTTGAGACTGAATCACAGCATATCTGAATCACAGCTCAAAGAGTCATCGCCATTAATACTTGCTTATCACAGCTGCTTGCATATCAAACAACACAACAGGAAGTTATATTTATAAGAATCCTGCGCGCATTTTTAATCTCCTTTCTCTGATGGACCACGCCCAGCTCATTTATGTGACCATGCTCATAGGCATATATAAACAACCAGTGAAAATAATAATAAAAAAACAGAAAAAAAAGTTTGTGACTGCAAGGGGAAAGTAAAATCGTATCGCCAGCATTTTGTGGCCTTTGGCAGCCACCATATGTGAACAGCCGTTTCTAGTTTGCATTCGATGTGGGCCTATTGTGTAAGCGGGTCCGTCCGCAGAGCAAATTGTTTTTCCAAAAATGTTGTTTATGAGTTTACAAATTTGAAAATAAATGCACAACATTGTAATATATTTGTATCCGGTGGAAATTGTGAAAAAATATTGAAAATGTGCAGCCATTAGGAAGCAACATCAAACCTATAAATTCAGTCGCATAGAACAGCATTGCTAGAAATTATCGATAAATCGCCCCGGTATCGATGCGTTGATATATCGAGAAAAAAATAATAGAGTTAAAACTGGAAAATGATGCTGTTTTTAACATCGAAACACTAATGTTTCGATATATTTTTTTAAATTAAATTGAAAACCGATTTACTAATAAGATCGATATACATCAAATTATCGTAAAGAAGAATACCGAGTTAAAATTTAAAAAACAATCGATTAACATCGATATATGAATGCTTCGATTCGTTTTATTAGATATTTCTATTGTTGTTGTATTGTAGCTAAGCCAATTTACTTCATTTTCAGTCGGTACTTTCAGCAGGTGTAACTGAAAATTAAAGCCCTGATACATAAACCCTTTAACAACTGTCAACTGCTTTAATATTGAGCCACTGTTCCAGGCCACATCGCACAAATAAAGTAGCTCTCCACACTCCAATTCCACTGACATACATTTTTCGTTTGCTATTTTTTTTTTCCTGTTTTGCTTTCGCAGCTCGGCACCCTAACGAATAAGGACTGTCAAAAAAGGCAGGGGAGGGGGGGTGCCACCAACGCGACGTCTAAACATGAAAAACAACCCCCGCAAATTCCCTTCCTCAATCGCCCGCAAAACCGGGCTACGAGCTATGTTACTCGTTTAGCATTCTAAGTACGACGTATTCACTTTTTCATAAATAATGTACGCGATTTGTATATATGTACATAAATATATACATATATATATATGTATATATATATGTTTATATATATATAATTGTGTATGTGTATGTGTGCGTGTGCATTTTGAGTTTGTTTTATGATGCAAATTAAACAAAATGGCAAGTGTGCAAAATTTAAAATACAAATTTCTACTTTTTTTTCTGTAAAATTGTTGGAAGGGAGAGTTCGTAAAAAACAATTGTTTTTTTTAAGAGGGTTGTTCCGTAATTTATTTTTTTTTTTTTTTTGGTTTGGTTTGGTTTGACAAACATTTGCACAAGACGCTTGCACAAGTGTTGTTTTCGCAGAGAAATGAAAAACCATTTGTATTTATTTACAATTTACATAAAAAATAAAACAATAACTGTGCAATTGGCTGTACCATAATAAAATTGCCTATTTATTTACTCTTTTTTTCTTATTTTGTTTTTCTATCTGTCTCTTTCGCTTAAATGATTCGCAAATACATTTGCCTGTGAAATCGGTGGTGCTTCCAAAATGGGTAAATTTGTCGTAAACCCAAATAGGAGCATATGGTAATTAGAAAGGATTAGTTGTTGCCACAACAATGCAAATGAATTGTGAGGCAACCCGCTGTCAAATTTGCGGTAATTAAGTTGTATAAAACGCGACAAAATGAATTTAAAGCAAGTGAGAACTCTGCAGACCCGATTATTTTAAGACCGAAAACTGAAGGGTGTATCTAAAGAGTACTTAAAACAGATTGGTACTTTAGGCCAAAGTACTACAATCAGGAAATTGCCTCCAGATTGGCAAAACAAATTAACGTTTAACAAACCACAAAGTATCCAATTCTTAGCAACAGAAAAAACAAAAACACACACAGCTGTAATTAATAAGAAACATATCACCTTATTACCAGAACCCAACACTAAATGAACATGCGTACAAACACGAAACACAAATTTGACGATGAATGCTGACGGCTGAGAGAAATGTTTCCCACAGAAGAACAGACACTTAAGAGACGTACGCACCTTCTCAGCATCTGTATTTGTCTAAAAGAAAGTGACTAATGTGGCTAAATGCGCCGCGAAATGAGGTCTAGGAGCTGCCAGCTTGATTAATGACTCTAATAAATACAAGTTTATCAGCTAGCAGCAACCGATGCATACATAATTGTGGAAGCAATTAGGATTGCAAATAATTCAAACTTACGGCACAAAATCTAAACAAATGTTTCGGCAGGAAATCACAGCCACGCATAATCCTAGACGCTTCAAGATGAATCTGTTGTTGCCTTATATTTTGAAACGAAAAATTATACTTGAAATACGGTACGTAACTGAGCGCCAGAAGTTGGTGAAAGTTGAAGCAACTAGAGCTCAAATCTGTGGAAATTTTAAGGTCTGCGGGATTTAGAAGTACCCTAACTGAACTTGATCTGTGGTCTTAGGTTCCGTTTTACTTTATAGAGTTGGTTGCTAATCATGGTGAACAAAAATATTAAAATCTGCATATTTTATTTTCCCTAAATTCAGAATTATTATAATAGATTAGTTAAAGTTGAATGATTTAATAGTATAAATGATTAAAGGCTCCACAAATTTACTGGTTTTTTTACAAGTTGCCAGTATATTCAAATATGGGCAATGAAGTTTAGTTTATTGTTTTATTTGTGCAAGGGATTAAACGTATTCGAGTCTCCACACATTTATATAAACATATTTTAGCATATTATGCTGCCGCGTTCACAGAACCTGCCTGGGTAGCAGCTATAACTATAAAGGACATACACACGTGAACAGACTTATATAGTGTGTATGTGAGTGCGCACATTTGATGATTAATTGCAGCCAAGATGATAAATGATTGGGGGTAATAGGAGTAGCAACGGCAAGCGCCACTCAGTGAAGACGATGCCAGCTACTCGCATGCAAGGTTTCAAACTGGCTCCGGATCTGGGTTGCCTCTAAGAGGTATTCGCAGTGGGGGTTGTGTCCCGGCGGAGACTCGAATGCTGAGTTCAGCTGCCTGGCTAGTATTTAAGGTATACTACAGTCGCCGTCGCAGTCGCATGGCCCTCACGTTTTGAACCACGTTGGGAATATTTTTAGAAATTGCACGTATTTCGGATTGCTTTTTCTTTGCTCTTCTTGGTTTGGGCTACCTCTGATATTTTTCAAAATAAAAAGAAGGAACAAAAAACAAATTTGACTCGTATTCGCTGGAAATCCAAGGACTGCTAGACGGCCAAAAGGAATACGTTGGCAACGTGTAAGTCAATGATGTGGGTTTTGTAGTTGTTTTTGCCTCTGGCTTATTATCTTTATGCGTATGTGTGTGTGTGTGTGTGTGTGTGTGTGCGTGTGTCTGTCACATAATATGTGGGCATCTGTCTTCATGAATTTACCGATTCCAATGCCCAAAACTTATTCTCTTATTTTGTGTTCTTCCTGGTTTTTTTGTATTTCATATATTTTTTTCTTGTTACTTTTTTTTCTTTTTTATTGGTACGTGCTATTTGGAGTTTGTAACCTCTCTGGCGTGAATGTTGAACGTTAACTGCTGATTGCGTATTGTGTGTAAGGGTGGTGCATTGTCAGTTTGATTTCACCACTTGTCTACCCTCGAATAGAAAATACCACAATATTGGATTATTTTCCACTTTTTCCTATCTGTATGAATTTATATTAGATTATGGCTTCATATTTTATAAAATTCCTACATTATTCTTAACTTTTATCTCACTTTTAAGTGCTCAGAAATTTTATGTATTAAATTATTTATTTATATATGCACCATTTTTTGATTATTAAAACAAATGGAAGCAATCGAAGGGCGGAAAAAAACATATATATTTTTCCGCATATTTATTAAAATTGCAAAGTATTGTGATAATATATATTCCAAATGCTTTTTAATTGAATTTCAAAACACTTACCTGATATATATCCAAAATTACCTGATTGCTGTAATTTAATCCCCCCAAACAGTTAACAGTAAAAAGTTTGCAATCATTTAAATAAAATATAATAGGCCCAACAACTTTTCTAACGATAGCTTTTGCTGCTTCAGTTTCTGAGAAGAAACTTTGTTAAAACACCAATAAAAAGCGATAATAAATTAATTGCGATGATCATAGATCATTTGAAATCGACTTGTTTTGCATATGGCATACACGAACTTCAAAGGTCGGAAATCAGATCTTATATAAATCGGTCTAAATCGAGTTAAATTTTAATAATTAATCTTATCTAGTTTAAAATTTATAACTCGTTTTTAATTTTCACTGCGTAGAAATTATATCAAACATTTTAAATATTGAAGCAAGATTTTTCCAAGATATATACATACATAATCTATAGATTCATATTTGAAAGCAGAGAATATTTTTGGCAATTGTTGGAATGTGTTCTTAGCATATTTCTACGCAGAGAATTGTTTAAAAATAGTCTCGATTTTAATGAGGCATATGCAAATAATTTAAATAAATAAACGCCACAATGATCGAATAAAATGTTTAAACAATGTTGCGAATGTGTAAACAATTCGATATGCTGTTCAAATATTATAGCATTACAGCTTAACTCGCATCTGGGATATATAATGCGGTGTGAAGTGCCGGGGGCATTAAACAGTAAGTGCCTTATCTTTTCGCATGCCAATGAATTATGACTTACGATTGACATGGCTCAAAAATAGCCAACCAATCGGTTTTATGCGTCACATGCTGCTGATAAGGCAGCCGACTCGAAAATTTTTTTTTTTTTTATAAATGTAAACAAAAATAATAAAATAAACCAAGTTGGCAAATCAGCTGGTGTTTCTGATAAGTCAACTTTTTTGCTGATCATTTTTTATCGCAGCGCGCATAAAATAACAAGTAGGAGTGTTCTAGGCGGGACAATCCGAATAGGTGATACCCTGAACTCTACTTCGCTTTAACTTTTCTATCTTATAGTTTCTGTGGTTTGGTCTTGGGGTGATTTGATGCTGACTAAGAATATATATTCTTTAGGATCACATAACATGAATTTGCACAAAACGATTATACCCTACTTAACCATTTTAATGCGTTAAGGGTATAAAAAAAGAGAAAATAAATTCGCATATGAACACAAGTATTCAAATGTACACACACATAGAATTTTTTTGTATATATTTATATCATTTAATATTTGCCAAATGCTTTTTGCAAAATGCTTCTGTACATATAAATATATGTATGTGTATTAATGTTTGTATATATATAAAATGTTTTCACACACATTTATATATATATTTGCTCAGATGATAACCGACAGTGTCGGCGACTGTTTATTTATGACCGCATCTATTATTATTATTATATTTTTTTTTTGTGCATTTTATAGAAATATATTAATGAAGAAAATACATATATATATACATATAATACATTTGATTTTGTACATAGTATTTCAATGCATCGAGTGAAGATAGTATAAATCTTCTTTGATCCTTCGTAATTAACAGTGTAACTGGCTCAACCACAGAATGAAGCAAGAAATTCGAGGCTTTTATTCCTATATTTGGGATTTCTTTGTTACTATTTGTTGATTTAAGCCCACCCACAAGTCAGAACAATTGCTCAACATATAAGTCCCTGGCACAAATGCGCTTAAAGCCAGCCAAAGATAAAATAGCGCCACCAAAAGTAATTTATTTGAGTATATAAATAAATTCCTAACTAAATGTTGCTTTGACGTCAATTATAGAAATAAAACGAAAAAGGCACGTTCATATTTAGCTATATATTTAACATAAACTGAATAACAACCACGCAAGAGTAGATTTCATTTGGCCAACATATAATATCATAAATATGTAAATGCTAAAAGTGCACATTTTTATATATATTATATGTAAAAGTATCACTCACCTGTTGCCATTGATCCTCTATCGATGGCTGCGATGAGTAATATCCAGTTGTGCATATGCGCTCCAATTCGTTGAATATATTCCCGCTCGGTAGTATATCCATCTCGAGATCGTCGTCCTCGGCAGAAAAAAACTCTAAGGTCTCCGTGATGAAGCCGTTTTGTTTTTTCTTAGTGGGTATTTGAAACGATATTATTATTTAATATCGCGTTGGCCTTTTTTTGGGATTTAGTGTCGTCAATTGACGTCAAATTGTTGTTGCAATTATTTGATTCACCCTCGAAACTAGTATATAATTTTATAATTTTGATTTAAATATTTGATTTGATTAAAGATATTGATGCAATTAATTTGGCTTTGACTTGAGCTACACTGGACAGCATCGTAACACATGCACACATAAAGATATATATAGATATATAGATAAACAGACAGCTGTTAAATTCTCTTACACTTATTATTTATATATTATATAATATGATTCTATTAAATTTTAGTTTTACGTTTCTTATTTGATTATTCTTTCAGCACATTTATATACGTATAACTTTTCTAAAATTTTATTTGGGCACACTTTTTTTTATATTTTGTTTGTGCTATTTATTTTATATACTTTTTAATTGCACATAATTTTTTATTGGTGTTCCGCAAACGCTGTTGCTTTGAGCTGCAATATAAAAAAATGCAAATATTAAATAATATAATTTATGACAAAAAAATAACTAAATCATAAAGATAGGGTAAAGAAATAAATTATTATAAAATCCATTGAGATTATAATATCTGAAGTTTGTCTTTCTTATGAAAATCAAAATTAAAGGGCTTATAGACTGTATGTTCACGTTATCTAAGAACCCACAAAAAGCCTATTAAATGTAAAATTTATTGAAAATACATTTCTCTTTGTAAATTTTATTGCATATCCATGGCCCTTCGACTTAACTTTTCAAACATGTTCAACAGTTTTCACTATCAAAAAAAAACAAAAACAAAAAAAAATTGTAGGTCAGTAACCCCATTGACTGTCATAAGCAATGCATACACTGAGAGACGCACTCAGTTGAATAGACAGACACAACCAGTTGTGTTGGGACTGTTTTGTTACGGCTCAAATTATTAGTGTTGTCGTCAACAGTACGGAGACGGAGCCGTGGCCCGGACTGAAACCGTGATAGCTATCTGCTGTGTATTAGCCTGGATTGCGTTGAGTCGTTTCGGGTTTGGTTTCGAGTTCGGGTTCGAGTTCGACCGCTTCGATATATGTTGTAGTTTACATTAATTTCTAAGCTCTTTGTTCGTCCCTCCCCTGTTAGGCAACGAAATACGGCAACACTCAGGGTCCCCCCGGTCGTTGTCGAGTTTTTACTACCTGTTTTCGTTGGCTCTTTTATAACGTATTTCTCTCTTTTTTACTCGTGTTAACTGAAAAAGAACCAACTCGCCGTTGACGCGACCATCGACCGTGCGCTTTTGACTTGAATTTAGTACAGTTTTGTGTTTTTATTTTGTGTCGGGTTTTTGTTTTGTTTTGCTTTCAACTGCAGCAGCACATGGCATACAACATCGTATGTGTTTGGGCCTCGTTTTTGGGTTTGTTTTGGAACATTCGAGCTAAGCAATACATTTTCACGTGTTAAAAACCTGCATTAATGCTTTCTATCAAATATTAAGAATTGCGAAAACATAATCCGGTTATATATTTCATTCAAAAATTCAAAGGTTTAGTGTTTTATTCTTAATTCCTGTATTTGAATCAGGGAAATGATCGCAGCCACAATAACAATTGCTTTTGGTGCAACTCCATAAAACATAACGAAAATTTAAATTATCATGCGGCTGCCCACGCGTTAGCAACAAAGTTTTGCCCACATCAACTTGGGCGCAGAGTCTCACAATAAGTTTTCCACAGCTCACAAACGCAACAACAATTACACACACACACACACACATACAAATAGTGATGCTCGAATACCCTTCAATCAGCAACTTAACACGAAAAAAAACAAAACAAAAAAAAAACACGCGGCGCAACGGAGGCGGGAACACGCTCACGTCCGCTTGCAGCCTACGTGCGTTTTAATGTATTTCTCTGTGTTGCTGTTACGGCTGCCACGCCGGAGCATCAATGGAGTCAACCTTGGACCCACTTAAGCTAACTTGGCTTATTGTCAAAACAGCTCCTGCCCAAATCCTTCAAGTCTTATTGGTGTGTCAAATATATAGTTAAAATTTGGAAAACTCTTTCTTCATTTTAGATTAAACATTTACTCTAGCCATACCAGATCAGATCAGATCACATCAGATCAGATCCGATTAGATTAGATTTTCTGAACCTGAACTTGATTTCTATTGCCCAATTGCTTGTGGATTCCCCTGTTTCCCATTTGATTCGCTTTGCATTCCATTTTGTTTCGCTTTCGCTCTTTCCCAAGTAACTCTTTCACATTGTTCGCGCTGCGTAATATTTCCTACTCAGCCCATTTAAACCCTGCGGCAGCCTTCTGCTCAGTTCTCTCCCCCTCACAACATTCATATCAACACTTTGTTCATTTCACACGTGAATTGCTTTAAAAAACAAAAAAAAATAAATCGAAAGGAAGGAAATTTTCATTGCCTGCCTATTTTTATGCTTGTTGCCGACTGCCAGTTGGCTTGTTTATATTTCGTTATGAGTGGGATTTTTCCACAGACATACCATCAAATTCATTACTTTTGGTTATTAAAAACAATAACAAAATTGTTGCGATTACCGTTGCTACGAAATGTTTCTTCTGTCATTGAATATAACGCACAATTTTGGGATAAATTTTATTTTTCAATTCAATGCAAGCATATCTGGGGAATCAATTTGGACATATTTGTTTGTCAATCACAAAATTTGACATAAATGTTGATTACAAATGCAGATAAGGTTATTGAAAATTTAAATAATTGTCTTATTTCCCCCAAATGTCGCGCTATGGTGGCAATCAATGCTAAAACTATTCGGCTTAATGAAAACACACACAAAGAAAAAGCAAAACAAACTATACACACACAGATGTATCTGTATTTATGTGTTTGTCTTTTGTGTATCTTAGCGGCGCGTCATTTATTTTTAGTTGGCAAATTGTGTGTGTTTATAAACAAAAGGTTATTTATGTTCTCAATTTTTATTTTCGGTACAGTGAAATAAATATTAATAAAGACCACGCGTTAATTTAAACGAAAGTCGCCTGCAAGTCATTAATTTTTTTTCTTCTTCTTTTTGAAAACGTACTCGAAGAGTCCGCAGAGAGTTGCACATGTGGTGTCTTCATCAATTGGGGATGAATTTTATTATATTTATTGATGTTGTTTTTGGTTGCTTGAAATAGTTTTCCAAAACCATTTTAACTCCGCTCACAATTGACGAAACTGTAATTTTATAAGCAAGTGCAAATTACTGGAGACGGGGACGGGGGGGTGCAATATTGGTGTCAGTATTCCGTATCGCATATAGCTGCGCACTTGTAGTACCAGGAACCTGTGATTTTATATGTTATTTACTTTTGATTGAATGTAAAAAGAAACCGCCCGCAAGTTGAGCCCAACAACACAAGCAAAGTTCGATTTAATCATAAAACAAATGTGGCACTTGTTTTCCCAGATATACCACAGTGAGGCATTCTATATAAGTGTATATATAACAGCAGATTTCATACATATAAACACATTTATTTTACTGCGCTTCAATAACCCTACAAAAATTGAAAAAAAAAAACAAAATAAATAATAATAATAATGCACTGCTGGATGCATGATTCAACCGCATTTTATATATTTTCTGCCTTAGCTACGTGATTTAATATTAGAGAATTTCTGAGTAGCTCATGCAAATTACAAAACAAAAACAAAACAAACAAAAACATTTTTTCCTGAAATAAAATACTAATGAAACAACAACAACAACCAGGGCTCGAGAAGTTAGTTATGGTTGTGTATGACAAATGATTGAACGCCTGGGGTCTGGGGCGCTTAATATTTTTAGCGTCTATCCGCTGAGTCACACACACTGTGCGGTAGTGTGGGAGGCTGCTGGCAACACTGGTTTTTAATTGTAAAGGGATGCAAACACTAATATGCATGGGGGCCATGCTCGGTTCTTTGACCAGTGAATGGGATTTAAATTTTGTGCTCATTTCATTTTTGGTTGAGATTTTGTTTTGCGTACCTCTTGAAGCTGTTGTTGTTGTAGTCCCGGCTGCTGCAACACTTGTTACTTTGACGCACTTTAGAGCAAAACTTGTTTGCACACACACACACTGAGGCACACACACACATCAAGATGACGGAGACTTTACAGCGAATGCCGACAAACAACAAGAAACTAAGCGAATCGTTGTTTCCACTGAAGACTTTTTAAGCGAACAGATGCTGATTCAAATTTTGTTAGAATTGATATTGCAATAATCATTTATTCAATTTTATGGCGATAAGCGATTATCTATTTACACTGTTTTACAGGTGTTGTTTCATGGACTTAACAATTGCTTCTGTTGTTGTCAGTTTTATCAAAAAATTTTGCCGTCCACTTTTCTCTTATCAAAACTTTGTTAACACCAAACGAACGCGGTGTTACGCATTAACTACCATGATTAGTATAAAGCACACACACACACACGCACACTGGCAAATTCCCGATCTTCTTCTAGTTAAAGCTTGCAGCAGCACAAGCGCATTTGGAATTTGTATGATTTGGCTGCTGGATGAGGAAAAGACGGTGCTGCTAATGCTGCTGTTGTTTCTGATAACTGCGCTTGCGACTCCGACGCACGCTGAACCGCTAACGTAACCGGTAAAAACAAGACTGTTGCTGCTGTTACTCTCAGAGAGGCACAAGTGCAAGTTAAGCGATGTTTAACAGCGGCATGTTACGCGCCGAGAGCGCAACTGTTACTTAACAGTGCCCATTTCATGCTCAGAGAGCTCAATCGTATTCTGTCTCTTTACTGCGGCGTCTGAGATGAATTCCCCACAACAGCGAATTCAATGGCGGACGTAATCGTCAGAAATAAATTCCAAAAGTGTGAATATAAGCAAAGTGGTGAAAATGATAACAGTCAGTGCATGCATATGTTACTGCTAAAAAAAGAATAGACGTGCTTGCTTAACAAATAACAAATATATATTTTTGTTTAATTTTTGCTTATATATATAAATAACATATGTTTAACATAAACAACCAAGTCGATTTAGCCATGTGCAAAATTTCATTTATATGATGTATTAAGAAATTCTTTAAACTTAACTAAAACATTTTAAATTGTTGATTAAAGTAACAATAGTAATCAGTAAATTTGAAACGAACAACTGTATAAAATCAGTAATTTATCAACACACATATTGTCGCGGCAGCTGGCAGTTGGCTTAATTGCAAATAAACTAGCAAAAATATATACAAATGCAATCGAGATTAGGGCAAGTTAAGGTGCGTTGGCAATTGGATATCTTGTTGTTGTGCCCACCAATTAGCCGACACTGCGGAAGTCGCACAAATCCGTAAATGGCACAAATTATGACATGCCAATGCCTGAAACCGAGAGCCATGTAAGGCATACAAAATCAAAGTAGGCGTGCAGAAAACTGTCTTTAAGTGAAGTTGTGCAGTCGGGTAACTAGAACTTATAAGGCGAGGGTGGTTTAAAGAACATCAATTTCGTTATTTGTAATAGCTTCGATAATCGCCTGTCGCTTAACCCATGTCCTTATCATTTGATGGTATATCAAGTTTCCATGATGTAACATTATTTTGATAATTTGAATTTTGGTCCAAGTTCAATTCCAATCAGCAAATTCAGTTATGCAGTTATGGAATGTGTTGCATGTTGCAATAATTAGTTTTTGTTTGACATTGACACTTGCTGTAGAATAAGTCAAACTAAATTTTCATCCTTTCCAAAATTTTTGGATTCGTATTCTTCAAACTAATTTGACGATAATATATTATTGTTGTTGTTTTCTTAGACTTCTGCTTCGTCAGTATTGTATACCAGAGACTAAATATAAAACGCTTGATTAACCGTTATGCAATTATGTGAGTCACAACTGGATATTAAGCACTTACAACATGGATAATGTACTATATCACCTGTATTTAACTGAATTTAGTAACTCGAATTAAAGTTCCGAAATATTCTTTTGACTTCCTTAAGCAATAAATAAAGATGAAATGAGTTTTTTTTAATAAATTGACAAAAGAATATTTCGCTAATAATCCAGGATATCTACAATTTTTTTTAGTTTTTTTAATGTATATTTATTTATTTTTTATTACAAAACTGTTTATGCGAGTCAAGCGAAAATATTTTGATGTATTCATGGAAACAGTTTATGCATGCTAAGTAACAGACAAATCGTCGGAAACTTGTGCATGCCACGAACTTTACGCAGCAGGCGGGGCTTTGAGTTAAGAACGGGGCACGTTAAGGCCATACCATTCAATTTATTAATAATTTACGTGGTAATATTTTTGGACCGAAAAACAAAGCAACGGCCAAAACGGAATAGATGAAAACATAATACTACATCCAAGTGGCAGGTGGAAAAGTGGCTGAGGCAACACAGAAAAGCAATGGCAACAAGACGCATATAAATTGGAAACTACTTGTGGAATATCAAACGAGCATGATTATTATGCATCTCACACTAATCATTATGTCTATGAGCGCAAAAAGAGGACGTGAAAGAGACAGAGAAGAAGAGAGAGAGAGGAAGAGGCAAATAGGCTTGGCGTGAATGCCAACATAGCTGTTTATGTATTTATGTTGCTTGAACGTAAAGTTTTTATATAAATGCGTGTAATAAACATATGTTCATAAGTTTAGGTGTAAGAAGAAGTATTTAATTGCCATATTTATAAGTTGCCAAATTTATAAGGTAAAACAAATTTAAACTTCAACTTGGTTTTGGCTCAGTGATCCATTTACTACAGCAAATGGCTCCATCTTAATATCTTTGAAGCAGTTAACTAAATGAATATAAACTAAGATTCATGACTGCATCTTCAATAGCGCCAGACAGACAAACAGACAACAAGACGGACATTGCACAAACCATCACTGCTACACGGGGTAAGAATCTAGTGAAGATAGCATACAGTATATATTATGTAGTATATAGCATATATAGTATGTAGTTGGGTAAACCTATATCTGCTTTAACATAAAATTTATTTAAATAATTAATCATTGTCCTGATTATGTATGTATATACTTTATGGGGTCAAATATGCTTCCATTATCGGCTCGAATATATTTAAATTGTTCCTTCTTACTTACAACTGCATATTTTACTAATCAGATAAACTATCAAATGAGTGAGTGTTTGTATTTAGTTCAAACAATATCTTTCGATCTTTATAAAAGTCCGTCTGATCGATTTTTCCAGTTTATACACACATCGTCTGTCCTTCACAGTGTTAACTGAATTTTTGCTTGTGGCACGTTTAACTACAATCAACTTGCAACAACATAATGTGAGTAAACATCATTTGAACGAGGGACGGTTTTATTCAATTAGCCCGTTGATGCTGCACACGTCCGCATGCAAACTGGCCCATAATGCACTCTAGTCACAATAACAGCATTACACAATATTTTAAAACCTTTTGCACTCTGTTAATGGCCATTAATTTATTACATTTGCAGCACTCTCGTTTAAAGTGCACTTTCGTCGTTATTTCTGTGCTAGTGATAACCATGCGGCCCGTTACTGAAAGGCTGCCAATGGCATACACTCAATGTATGTGTTTGATATCTATCTTCACTTTCGCATGCGTATATATAAATATAAAATGCGCATATTAGGCAACTGAATAAAGAGGATTCGGATTGCCAGACAGTGTTTGTCTTAGCCGAAAGGCCATAGCAGCCAGTTTATAACTTAATCGTATACTTGAAATAAAATAAAAATAATAAAATCTGCATATATTTTTCTTTTATCAATCTTACCAGATTGTAGCCATATTTCTATATGAGTTCCCTTTAGTGACTAAACTCTGATTTTTATAGATTTAAAACGTATGTTTCAAAAACTTCGCACTCATCAACAATAGTTTTATATATATTATAAGCTAAGTTTACTTACTGTACAAATCGTATTTGTGCAGAACAAATTAAGACAACTTTATAGCTGCGCATCGCTTTGAAAGTCCCGTTAATCGTAGTCATAGATAGTCAGCCATATAACACTTTTCTTTACTTATTAACTATCCACATGTCCAACAAAACAAAATAAACGAAAGCTATGCCAAAAGTTTTTGCCGATGATTAAGTCAGCTGGCAGGAGTAGCGGCAAACGGTACTTTAATCATGTGAATGAAAACGCGTTCTTGCTAACAAGATACTGTTAGGCAGGTGAAATGAGATCCTTTGTATCAAAACCGGCACATGTACTTTGCTGTTCACTATTTATTTATTATGGTTTTTTTTTTTGTTGTTTGCACTCTTACAATACATTTTATGGCACATGGCGCAGGCGAACTAACGGTAAGAGCGAATTGCAGAGAGGAGCGCACACTACCAAAGCCGGCACAAATAGTTGGAGAATAAAAATTTATACAAATGCGAATGGCGTCGATGGCTTTTAAATTGAAAGCAGCAGCTCACCGGATGTTGTAAATTGTACTCGGAAAATGGCGTTGCCTAATTTTCAGAGCACTTCAAACAATTAACTATATAAAAACTACCGGCTTTTACACATACACACACATATGTATATACACACACATCGTCGAGCTGTGTTATTTGATTGCGGCGCCTGTTGGTATGCAACACTGCGTTTACAAGACACTCGCTCGTTGTGTGTGTGCGTGTGAGTGTGTGCGTGTTTGCCTGTTTGTATGTTGTTGTTTAACCGAACAAGTGCAACACACAGCGCAATGACCCGACCCGACGTATTCAAGAGTTGGCTCGTTTCTGTTTAGTTCAAACCTTGGTCGATACCTGATGACGACAGAGAAAAACGAGACGAGCCAATCGACGAATGTTGTCCACAGATGCCGATGACGTTACTCGTTAAAATCTTGTTGGCTCGCGTTGGCCATTTATGGTCGCTCTCTCTCTCTATCTCTCTCTCTCACAGATTTGCGGAAGCTTAACTCACCGCAAAATGTTCGAAATGAGCAGCTAAATAACGAGTTCCTTCCGTAATTGCAAACGGGCAGCGGCGCGTCTCTTTCGACTGTTTCGAATTAGGAGCTGTTAATTTGCACATGTTTACTCTTTCAAATAATCCTGTATAACAGTCTGGCTTACTTCATTTAGTCTCTCTCTCTCTCGCTCTCTCTTGTTCTCTTAAAAGTGTGCGAGTTTTTATGGTACACACAGTGAGTGGAGATGACGTCACCTGCTTGTTGACGCGCACGCCGGCAGTGTAAACAAAACATAAAATATATGAATGGGTGAGTGAATTGTGCGGATAAAACAATAACGACGAGTATGTGTGTGTGTGTGTGAGTGTGTGTGTGTGTGTAAATTCGGCCCTTGATGAATGAACATACTGCAAATTTACGCTTGTTGCAGTCCTTTTTTTTTAATGTTACCGTATTACAGCATTCAAAAATTATGCCGCACTTCATCAATCGTAATCATGATTGCGTAAATTTACCTGTGTGTCCGTTTTTGATCAGCAAACAAGAATTAAATTTATCTCTAATTATCTGAAGGTTAATTCGCAATGCAATTTTCTTTTTGTTGCATACTATGAAATCGAAATAATAGATATAAACTTTTTTTTTGGTTGAGAACAAAGTTTTGTGGGTGGGTTTGGTAAAGTTCATGAAGAGCAGAAAACGTATTGACGGCAATTGACAGGCAAGTCAAGTCAGCGTTGGCATCGCATTTAATTTGAATTCTTTGTATTTGAGGCACAAAGCCGAACGCATATTACCAACATGAACTTGAGTTTTAAGACAAGAATCTGGTTGAAGAATTTCTATTTTCGAATTTGTCATGTTTTCGCCTTACAGCGTCTAAGTCTATAAAATATATTATAAGAATGGGGATAGCCCGGCCAACTGGCTGGCGATGTGCAAATATGCGAAAGCCAAACGTCAGAGCAACCCTTTTTTGGTGGAAAGTTTTTAGCGCTTATCTTAAGTCGCGCTGACAGGCAGCAGTCAGGACAAGGAAATACATAGAAGTACAAGTTGAAGATGAGACTAAAGCTGGGACCGAGCCTGGACCGGACCGTCGACAAAGGACACACACAGCAGTCGGGCAAACGTCAAGCAATAGAAATTGCTGCGGGTAAAAAATGTAAAAAAAATAATAAAAAAATTAAAGAACACGCTTGACTCTTTCCTTGGGACACACTGGTTGACAGTGAGTGATTTGACCGTACCCTCATTTGCGTGCAGCCAGCAGGCGGCGACACAGTGAAACTACGCAGAATGAAGCAGCACCAAATGGATTAATGTGCAAGGATGCGGCTCCGGATGGCAGAAAGACATCCGAGAAAATTACGTCAACTCTACGCACTGGGCAGGCATGAAAATCTATCAACTGCTGCGAGGCTGGCAGAGCTGTAAGCGAAGCTCATTTACGCACTGCACTCGAGTTACACACAGAGCAGCCAGAAACAAAGCAAAACTTTCCCGAGCTATTTGCTGCGCCCAAATGACAGCGCAATGTAATAATGAAAAACTTTTTCTTTGTCAATTTGATGAGTATGAAATTTTTCAACAAAAATAAAAGTAAAAAAAAGAAAAAAAAAAGGGAAAAAGAGGACCACTTTTCTGTTGTGCAAGCTGGAAATGTGAAACTAGCAAGTGTGGAAGCAAATGAACCCACCAAGTGGTTGCTAAAGAGCCAAACAATTTTTCCAACTGATACGTAATACATCATGTTGACTTGCGATATCCTTAATTTTTAAATTTTATATCAAATTTAAATAATTTAAACGAACTGTTACATGTGAAAATGAATGCATTTTTAGCATCAGCGATTTTTGTTCCTTATACTGTGCTATGTCCGTCTTGCTGTACCTTTGTCAAAACTGAACCGATTTTCGTGTTTGATGGCATTTTGGTCATGATTTTTCCTATAGATTGATTCTACATTCAAAATATATCCGTTTTCGAAAATAATTTTTTTTTGAATTTTTTGGTCAAAAAAGCATGTACCCCCCCTTGTGAAATTCCAAAAAAAATTTTTTTTTCAAAATTTAGAATCGCGAATTTTTGTTTTTAATCGATTGTATTTGTCATAGCTAGCATAAAAAACAACATTAAACATGATTTTGAGGTGGTCAAATTTTTGGTCAAAAATCATGCCAAAGTCGACAAAAATTTTGACATGTGAAGCTCTCGGATCCATAGCTCCCATAATTCAAATTCTTATAACTTTGTCAAAACTGAACCGATTTTCATGTTTGATGGCATTTTGGTCATGATTTTTCCTATAGATTGATTCTACATTCAAAACATATTCGTTTTCGAAAATAATTTTTTTTTGAATTTTTCGGTCAAAAACAAGCCCCCCCCTTGTGAATTTTCAAAAAAATTTTTTTTCAAAATTTAGAATCGCGAATTTTTGTTTTAAATCGATTGTATTTGTCACGAATAGCATAAAAAACAACATTAAACATGATTTTGAGGTGGTCAAATTTTTGGTCAAAAATCATGCCAAAATCGACACAAATTTTGACATGTAAAGCTCTCGGATCCATAGCTCCCATAATTCAAACTCTCATAACTTTGTCAAAACTGAGCCGATTTTCATGTTTGATGGCATTTTGGTCATGATTTTTCCTATAGATTGATTCTACATTCAAAATATATTCGTTTTCGAAAATAATTTTTTTTTGAATTTTTCGGTCAAAAAAGCATGTACGCCCCCTTGTGAATTTCCAAAAAAATTTTTTTTCAAAATTTAGAATCGCGAATTTTTGTTTTTAATCGATTGTATTTGTCATAGCTAGCATTAAAAACAACATTAAAAGTGATTTTGAGGTGGTCGAATTTTTGGTCAAAAATCATGCCAAGGTCGACAGAAATTTTGACATGTAAAGCTCTCGGATCCACAGCTCCCATAATTCAAACTTCCATAACTTTGTCAAAACTGAACCGATTTTCATGTTTGATGGCATTTTGGTCATGATTTTCCTATATAGATTGATTCTACATTCAAAATATATTCGTTTTCGAAAATAATTTTTTTTTGAATTTTTCGGTCAAAAAAGCATGTACCCCCCCTTGTGAATTTCAAAAAAAAATTTTTTTTCAAAATTTAGAATCGCGAATTTTTGTTTTTAATCGATTGTATTTGTCATAGTTAGCATAAAAAACAACATTAAACATGATTTTGAGGTGGTCAAATTTTTGGTCAAAAATCATGCCAAAGTCGACAAAAATTTTGACATGTAAAGCTCTCGGATCCATAGCTCCCATAATTCAAACTCCCATAACTTTGTCAAAACTGAACCGATTTTCATGTTTGATGGCATTTTGGTCATGATTTGTCCTATAGATTGATTCATACATTCAAAATTTATTCGTTTTTGAAAATAATTTTATTTTTCAATTTTTGGCCTGTGAATGAGTATTGCGTATTCTAAAATCAGCTCAGCTTTATTAGACCTGACTTAATAGCCGCAATAACTTATATTTGCCCTATATTTTCTCTTATTAATTGAGACAACTTTATTATTACCCGTACACTCATACAGGGCACAAAAAGGGTACTTTAAAGAGTCATTCAGCAAATGTGTCGACCTGGCTGCCGCCTTTACAATTGTGGCTGTTCCCTTTGTTTGTGATCCGTGAGGCTGCCCGGCACTAATCACATGTTCTACATTTTTACTTTGTGCCTTTTGGTGGCTGTTGCTTTTGGGGTCACGGTGCTGCGTGTGTGCGGGGGAAAGCAGGGGAGGTGGAAGACTACAATGGCGGTGAAGTCAAGAAGAATTGTGGAATTCATAAGCTATGTGCGTTACGCCGCCGCCGCCACCAACGTTAAAGGCGCTTTGTACAAAAAGAATTTCTGCTGCGTCAAAGGCGATTCCGAAGCCTTCTGCTACGGCAACTCTCCCTCTCGGTGCGGACTGACTGGCATGCCATTAACCCGCTAGCAAAAAGTGAAAAATCGCTCAAATTATTGTTACAAGCTACCAAGCTGTGGCCAACAACAACGACAACAGCCAGCAACGGTAACCAACCGGGAAATTACAACAACAATGTCCAACCGTTTGAGCTTTGGCACGCATTGCTTTGAGTACCGGTTAGCATAGCTCCAACAGCCACAAGCGAAATTTTCTGCGAGCTGCTTTTCACAAGCACACAATGTATGCATATGTCTGTATATGTGTGCGCATGTGTGTGCGTGTGTGTGTGTCGATGTGTCTATGTGTCTATGTGTGTAGTATTAAGAAATATTTACAGCTCTCCTGTGTGGCATGACCTTCTCTATATACATGCAACGAGGAACGAAAATTGTCCGTGCATGTTTTACTTCTACAAGCCGGAATGTTTTTTAGATGAGTCAGTTTAGATTTTGAATTCTTTGTGTCATTTACGCAATTTTGAAATTACTTGAATTTATATGAATTTTATTTTCTTATTTAATTTGCCGCTTAAAAAAAGTTATACTTTGATCTTTAATAAACTGAATTTAACTTGAGTATGTTTGGTATATATTTTTTTTATATATTCAAAATCTGTCCTGAAACCCAGTTCGACAATCCGTTCTTCTGTCTGCTTTTACGAATTAGATACTTGAAATTTTCAGAAATAAACTAGAGCCATCAAATATCGTTCAATAAGTTTTTATAAAGCATACTCAGATATTTCGACTTTTCAATTATCAGCTTTAACTATGTCAATTTGCTTTTGTACTGAAATATTTTTAAATTTTTAACTAAGCATGCTTTAAGTTTGCTAAGCGCATCTGGCGACGCGACTTTAAGTTTTTGTAATTCACACCAGAAACTTTTCAAGCCACTTAAACACAAGTCGGACCATAAGACAACAAAAGCCGCACCGTGTATGGTTATTCCTGCCTACATTTTGCAAGTATTTAATAAACTTATTTTTCGGAAAATTCGTTGTCCACATTTTCCTGATTGCTCGCTAAACAGTAACGTGTTAAAGACGCAAATCTAGATTTGAATAGATAGAAATCTAGAATTGAGACGATTAAGCAGATGATTGAGTTGAATAGTATTTATTTTATTTTATGTAACAATTATTATCGATGCCGATTAACAGATCCTTGTTTGCACTCAAGCGTTAGTAATCCAATAAATTGAACTGCTCATTCGATTGCCTACCACAAAAAGTGCTCTTTTTAATACTCTTTTTTACATGCTGCGTTTTTTCAGTTATCACACAAAAACTAGTTGGTCAAAATCTTTCACCTGTGCATTCGTATATACATATATTCACTTTCGCACACACACACGCCTCTCAGAAGCTTACACCTCGCTTCAAGCTGTCAACAATAGCTGGCCCAAATCAACCGCAAGATTAGCAGGCATTTTGGCCACACACACTACCAACAACGTCTAACTGTAACTAACTGAGCAGTTATTGGCCGTCTGTGACTTTGATTGCAATAAAACGAAGCCCTTTTGTTTACTAAAAGCAATTGCATATGATGGAGCAACCAATTACCAGCTGCCATACACTGCACCAATTTGGAATATTAAACAATGTACACTGATAGCACACAGTATCAGTTACTCAATACCTTTGTATTGAACTATTGAAATAGCAGAATCCTTTCAGACAAGATAATTGTGATGAAATAACTAAGAATGTTTTAGTTAGTGTAATTACCAAAAGTGTGCTCTATTATTGTAATTTTCTTATGAAACAATATATTTTCTTAAAAATTTATTTGTTTCTTTATTCGTTTATATTTAGAATAACTATGTTGTTTGTTTTTTGGTTAGTGTCACCCAAGTGACCCCTTTTTTTGGGCTGCTTTGTGGCAGAAATCAACACCACTTTCTTAATTAAACAATAAAATGTACCTAAAGGCATCATTCTTTGGCCCGCATAACTGACATGTTAAACAACCATTACACACACACATTTGCACCATGATGTTAATTAAATTTTAATAAGCACCGACGCCCAGTTGCCATAGCATTCGTTGTTGTTGTTGTTGTTGTTGTCCCCGTATAAGTCAGCAATTACAATTATGCTTTGATGACCGTATGACCAGCACTCATTAAATTTTAATTTGTTGAAATAATAATTGGTAAAGCCAGCCATATCTATCTACTAAAAGCAGTCGCCCAATTGGACAGACATTTGCCGACTGTCCGCATATAAAGCATTAACATTAACACCCCGGAGACATGACTAAGCCCGGCGCAACACACAAAATTAACCTCTTCAATTGACCATTCGTTTGTGTAAAATGAGTCTGTGTATCTCGGTTTGAATAAATACGTTTGTGTGCTGACCTTCATGACGTCAAATGAATGAGTGAGTGAGTGTGCGAGTGAGTAAAGGATGAGTAGTCACTTGGTGCAATAACAATAATAGGTGCCCGCATACCCTATAATCAATTGACGTCAAAGAATAAGAACTAAAATATTAAAGAATCATGATTTGAAAGAAAGATTTGCTTATATTTTAACTATTCTTGAATACTTCTGTTTAAATAATAATTGTAAATATTCAAAAGAGCAGATGACAAACTTTGTCTAAATTAATTTACCACAATTTTAATTAATGATCTGACCTAAAAATTGTGTGTGCATAGTTCCAATTATTTATAATTTATTGCTCAGCTCAGCTTCTCAGTTTTTTTTTGTCACTTCTGATCTTGGGTCAAAAGTCAACAGAAAATAAAGTAAGTCGATCTCAATTATTTCAAGTTGAAGTGGCAAAGCGGCAAAAGGATTTTTCAGTCAACGTCGTTAGAATTGCCAACAACTTGAGCCGCTCAAGTGTCAAGGGCCCAAAGGAGGCAATGGGCCCAATTTAATTAATTTATGACACAATTTCTCTCTATTTTCAACATCGATGGGGACCGAAAGGGTGAACTGAGACAGAAATGCAAACACATGTGGCCCATTGCCAGTTTGGTTATTATTCATTAACAGGAAAGCCACAAACTTTGCTCCTCACTTTTCTTCTGAGTGGCTCTTGATTGCTTGCTGGCTGGTTTCATCAATAAAGGGGCCAATAAGGGGGTTCGGTTGTGCTTAAGTTTTTGGTTGCGCTGTTTAATTGTATTATTTATTGAATAAAAGTCGCAGTAATTGACAGCAATAAGTCGTTTAACATCTACTTTAGATTCCTCAATCTCCCACCCAAAATATATATTTTATATATATTTAAAATGCATAAACTGGAGTATGTTTAATGGCCATTTTCGCTTTGATGTTCGCGGTTCATGGTTCCATGCTTAAAGCAATTTATGTTTGTTTCAAATGTTTGCCAACTGGGGGTATAATATAGGGGGTATATAGAGTTACTGCCCGACCGACCTATAACATTGTAAATATGAATTCTAGTGAATGTCGGCGAAAATAACTTGTATTTCATAGCCGTGGCGTGCTTCAAATTTTACAGCAAATAAACATTACGCATGGCCGCGTCTTTTTCTCCCCCTCCCTCTCTCCCTCTTTCTATATGTGTTTGAAGAGTTGCTCTTTGTTTTATGCACAGTATTTTTACAGTTTTTTACAGTTTGTTTGACATAAATTACAGTGACAGCCAACAGCAGCACACAAATTTACATTCTTAGCAAAAAAAGAGAGGAAATATGTTTTGCATTCTTATTGAGTTTCCTCTTCAGTTTTTGCTAAATTCAATATGGTTTTTAACGCGTTCGGTTTGCACGTATCAGTGATTAACTAACTTTATAGTGATGTGAATCGAAAAGGGTATATTCTAATAACAACTAGCAGTCTAATAACAATATATAGCACATTTATATATGTCGTAATGAGCTTCGATTTTTTATATCGAAAAAGAAAATCGTGTTGATAATCATCGACGCGTCAATATATCGAAAAAAAGAATGATTATAGTGGGTAAAATTCGGAAAAAAGGTTGTTAACTTCGATAAATAATGTAAATACTGTGTTATTTTTCCGACTAAAATGCCCAAATATTCTAATAATAATTTTTTGATGTATCTCGGAGTTTATCGTGGGTAAAATTTTTAAATAAAAACTTTGTTAACTTTGATAATTTCCGTACATTTTGTGTTATTTGTTGTGAATTCAGTTTAAGCTCAAATGCCCGGTTTAATATAATAAAAATATCGTAATAAATATAATCGAGTTAGCATTAGAAAAATCTCTGATTTTTAAATTCATATTTTGTAAATTTGACCCATTTTGATAAAGAATTATTTGTTTGCGAGACCATCAATTGCTGATGATGATGATGATGATTTCTTGTAGGATTCACACGTGATATCATCTGACTAATAGTTTCAAGCCAAATGCAATCCGAACAAAATCAAATGCAAAGCTGACTTTTTGCTACAACAATATTGCTGCAGTTACTTTGTGTATTTGTTTCTGTTCCATTGCCATTTGGGCTGGCAAGTAAATTACAAGCGCCCGCTCAACTCGCCTTTGACATACGTGACTCCTCAGAATTCAGCTGATTTGCCGCTGATTCTTGTGTAAGTCGCTTTTTTATGACCTCTAGCCGAAGAAATGTGCGTATAAATTGTTGCCTCGGCTGAAGAGTCGTTTTTGAGTGGCGCTGCCTGCGTAAATCATATTTACAGTGGTACAATAATTGAATTAGGCGGCCCTAAACGCCAGCAATCTCTCCCTGCGTCAACAGTTTCTTCCATTCCATTCTTACTCACAACAAATAAAATTTAATTAAGCACAAATGGCCTTTTGACCTTTTATGAGCAACGCATTTTTTGCGTTCGAATGATGGGGCCTTCATTTTTTTTTTAATTTTGAACACTTCATTTCAAAATGTGCAATTACAGAATTTGAAACATAAAGATTTACTTAACACATTCGATATTTTAACTAAATACAGTTCTTTTCAATAAATAGGTAAAGGATAATTTCCAACAAAAAATATCATATATAACATCGACATTAGTAACAGTCTTTTCAATCATCTGTAGACTATGTTGAGTTAGGGAATTATGTGGTTATTGCATAGACTAAGACATTTCACACCCGTCAGCTTCTGCTAGCCATCAAGATAAACTGGTTTTGTGCAAAAATCTTTGGGACAACGGCCTAAAATGTGGTCGAGAAGTTCTAAATAACATCGCAGTCAATGGTTGTAGTATCGGCTAAATAAATTTGTATCATATTAAGCATTGACAAAAACCGACAAGTAATTGGTAAATACACCGACTATCCGATTTCACATCGGTCAGCTTCTGCTGGGTATCAGAAACAATTGAAAAGTTTCGTTTGCTGGTAGATGGCGCTTTGTAGTGTTGCTACGGCACAATTAACTTCTGTATTAAATTTTACACAGAAATTGATTTTTATACGTTGAACATGTTTTGGAATGGGTATATTGGTTTTGTGCAAATGTGTGTGACAGGCAATTACATAAATATTCTTCATCCCTCAACCATTGATACTTCTAATAACAAGTCAATAATATATTTTTTCAATACTTTAGCTTATGTAATAAACCTAGACAAAAATTTATCTCAAGACATGGTTTTCCTTGTTTATCTCGGATACTATAAGAGCTAGAAGATAGGATATTTCCTAGTCGGAAGTAGCCCTGATTAATAAAATTTGTACTACTTTTATAAGTCATGTACCGAATTGAATGAGCACAGGGCTTAAAAGCAACAAAACGGTATATATAAATGCCCTTTTTCACCACTGATGGGTACGGGGTATAATAAAAATGATGAGCACGTGCTGCCCTTCGCCAAACATCATGATAAGAGAGGCGCAAACAATTTGACAATTTAATGTGGCGACATCAGAACCTGCAACCGCAAACTGGCCGCGAGACGCGCTGACAACATTAGCAGAGTGGAGAACACAGCGAGCGAGGGAGCGGAGTCTATAATTATAATTCCATTACCATTACCATTACGGACGGGCGAAGGAGGCGCGAGTGTAGGCCAGCATCGGCGCAGGACTCCTTCAAAGGAGCAAAACGAAATTAACTGAGTGCGATTTGAAAGGTGCAGCCAGAGACTCTGCAGATCCTGTGTAGTCATGTCAAAGACAATTGAAGTGCCGTAATTGCTAAAACAACAACAACAGGACACAGCGAACAAGCTAATTATGGCCACTTGAGCAAGGATAATGCGGGCCGCAGTTCCGATGCGCCGCTAATGCGCGCGCGTCAAGGAGCAGGTGAATCAGTTGCCCTCAGTCGAATGCGGAAGTATGCATTACTCGTTTGATTTGACGAATTGACGAATTTAGCTACAGTTTGTCCAATCTATCTCGTTCTTTTGTGTGTCTTCTCTCTTCTGTATCTTTTTGTGTGCAGCTGAAGTTATTTTAAATTAGTTTAGTAGCCCTTAGCTATTGCATGTGTGCATTATATTGATTTCAAGCTTAAAACACGCTTTTCTTGATTTTTCCTGCTAAATCAAATAGCCAATCAATCAGTTAGCCCGCCCGACTGTGGCGTCTATTGCATTACTCATGCCTGGAAGAACTCATTAACTCAACGGGCGACTTATGTTTTTCTTTTAGTTAAAGATACCAGCGCAGAGATATTGATGTCCATGTCGTATAGCTATAAGACTGTAGTAACCTGTACCGAGTGGCCACTGTAAAGCTGTTAACTCGGCCTTTATGACTACACAGTCGCCTACTGCTTTTAGTTATGCTCAGCGAAGTTAACAAGAAGTCTGGGCTAAAGCCAAGGGCCAACACATTTAATTGGAGCCAGTATCAATTTTAATTTAATTTTTTGTTTTTTTTTGTTTTTTTGCAGAGTCAACTGACAAGTTCACACACTAGAATTGACTAAATTTCCGCTTGTAAAGTTTTGTTTTTTTTTGTGGGAACAATCAATTAACAATAAAACCTAATTATGTAAATGTCACAGTTTTTTTTTTATTTTGGCCACATTTGAACGATATTTCTGGAGCGCTACTGTTTTGTTTCACTTTAGCTATTCATCGATCCGCAGATTGGCTATTTTAATGATCGCGCACAAGAAAAGCAGGAAAACATTTTTAAATTTTTATTGCCTCACATTTGGTTTTTTAACCTGTTGTCGAGCGTTTTAAATGAGAACATAACTGCTTCTGTTGCCGGTGGCTGCCAATTAACCCTCTCCGCATTGTTGTTCTTGTTAGGTTTGCTGCGTTTTACGGTTTAATTGTGCGCACAGCGGTCAGAGTTGGCCACAAGAAACAGAGAAATCAATCTCGAAATGTGTTGACAACCCAGCCGCCGCCGCTGCCGCCACATCGCACAAAGATCTCGAGTTAAGGTTCAGTCCGGGTGCATTTAAGTAAACCATTAAGAAATTACCCATAAAAAATTGCTTTATTTAACAAGGGCAACCCGACTGAATACAAAAAAAAAAAAGAAGCGAGCACACAAAACACGCCAAGCGGGATGCACACAAATGTCAAACGAAAGAGGAGAAAACCTAAAAATGTCAAATCTTTAATGATGTCAAAGTTGAATGGTGATGTCACAGCTTAGAAAGCGGAAGACGACTAGACTTTCATATTTGTTAACTAATAACTAAATAAAACTAGATGAAATAATTTTTTAGTTTTTTTTTTTTTATAAAAAGAGCAGTTTTACAAAGTTTATAATTAAAATGATTATATTATTTTTATTGATTTTCTAAGGTTGAAAAAAGGAGCAAAATAAATCCTATTCAATATATCTGAACATGTTCAAATATCTAAATATTTACTTATAATACAGATAAGCTTTTTGTTTATTATAAAATCTTAATCGGAGTTTCAAAAACAAATGATTAACAAAATATGCATATAGATAAGAAATACAGTACGAACTCGGCAAGTGCCATATGCAATTCCTCCATTTTCTAAACTCTATAAAAGACAGCAATTTATCTTATATATATCTTTCTTATATTATAGTTCTTAATGGGATTTATAGTGCTCAGAAAACCAATTTTTCCGCTAAAAATTATTTTTTTTATTTTTACTATTCTAATATTATTTATCGTTTTTCAACTTAAAAAAAAAATCGTTTTTCAATCATGAATTTTTCATTGCTTCTTGCAACCACCTTTGTTCTGATTATCGAGTGCCTACTGTGTAAGCCAAGCAACTCTGTGCGTCTTCAAAACATTCGGAGCTGCTAATCGCGTAAAACATAACACCATTACCGCCATAAAAATATCTGTCGCATTGATTGCTTTCGCATGCAATCCACTGCAAGATATGTCGCGGGCTGCTGCTCTCATCTGCGCTCATCTTGTCTCCGATTCTCGGACAATATTTTGATTTATACCGAAAACAAACATGCGCTAACCGCAAAAACCGAAACACAAATCAAATGCTAACAGCGCGACGAAACATTGCAATAGTTGAGTTTATACGGAGACGTGCTCCTTGAACAGGTTCAGTTCTTTTAGCTAACACAGGTATCTGTATCTGTAGCTGTATCTGTATCTATATCTGAGCGGTACAAAAACCACAAAACGAGCGCGAAATCCAAATGCACAGCAAAGAGAACGGCGCGCGCGTTTTTTGTCGCGTCAAACTCAACGTAGCTGTTACAAAAAACGCCTCGGATCGGAAATCGAGAGATCGATTTGAAGATGGATACGATCCTGCTGCTGCTGCTGTTGCTGCTGTTCCTGCTGATGCTCGGCCTACCTCATTTATATTTCGAACGCGACCGTATAAAAATATTCTGTTGGCCCGATGTGGCCTGGCCCAAAAGTGTCGCCCCCGGCTTATGATCGCGGCGATCACCGGCCAACGATCGATATGTGCGTTCACAACGCGAACCGTCCAGCGTGGCAATCTCGGTTTGTCCAAAGATACTTTTTGCAAAGCATCCAGCCAGGCATCCAGGCTGTCAGTCATAGTCATGCCTGATCATTCCGAAGTGGGACAATCAGGCTCAGAGCCGAAGCCTGCCTTGGCTGGGGAGCAGATTTTTAAAGAAGGCCTTCACACTGTGCTGCATTCCTGGCCACCAGTTTTCTTGTGCGAATCCTCAACGCCTTTTAGCATTGTTTATGAAGTGCAATGCCCCTCCCGCTTCAAGCCCTGCACGTGATACAATTATGGCAGCTATTTTTTTTCTTTCTTTTTTGTTTTTAGTTTATTTATTTTTTGCTTTTGCTAATTTCCAGCCTCCCATTTCACCAGTATATGTCTCCCGTTTTTGCAAAACATACGTTTTTCGCATATTTAACTCAATTTTTCTGTAGGTTTATGCTTTGCGTTATGGGCTTATATCCAGTTTGTATCTGAAAGCAAGGTTGTTGTAAAGTTTCATTCTTCAGCCGATTGCATTTGTAATGTTTTTCAAAAGTGTTTATGTTTATAGGTAGATAATAAAAGTAACACACCTTATTAATAGCTTGTAAATAAAAATGTACTTAAAGTATCTGTGGATACATTTGCGGATACAAATTTATAAAATGTGGCAATTAAAAACAAAAATCTATTAACTTTATTTAAGTTCACTTTTTAGCATACGTAGACTACGTTTTTTCCATCAACTTATCGATAATTTGATCGATAATTATCGATTTTTTACCCTGTTCTTTTAGTTTAATATGTAACAACTCCTAGTTTTAAAGGAATTATTAAACTGTGTTTGTGTTTATGTTTATATATAAATACTTAGTGTATCTGCTAGTCGGGCTTATCTAATTAGTTAGTTTGTTCTTTACTTCTTAACACTTTTCATTTGACTGTTTTGTAATAAGCGCTATAAAATTGTGGCTAACAAAGATTGGCTAATTTATTCAGGAGTTTTTACAGTACAAAAACAAAAAAACATCCTGTCTCTGCCTATTCTGGGAAACTAAAACAACAGACTCCTCGGGCTGTTTTCATACAATGCAAGGCAGTTCACACCTCTGACTCGGGTAGTTTTCGAGTCCCCTGATCTTTATTCTCTGCTTATAAATTCAGCTCACAATGCGGCCGCAGCAAACTGTGTGTGTGCCACAACACACTACTGCAACTGGCAACAATTTCAGTGTCATTGTCACCTCACCAAGTGAGCAAACTTTATACAGTGGGTCGAAATAATGTAAAAAATGTTTTTTGATTATACAAATCTTTGTTTTACACTTTTTATTTGTTTTCAAAGATATTTTCTTTATTGATTTAAGGATGATTTAATTTGTTGATTTTTTTTATTGCAAATTTGTTTTTTAAAAATCTTTCTACAAATTTATTGAAAATTGATTTTTAACTAGCCGGAAAATTCACACCGAGTGGGAAATAAGGGTTTAATATTCCATATAGTATTTAAATATTTTAATTAAAATGATGATTTCATTTTATGGCTTGCATTTAATATCAGTTATTCGTTTGTGTTAATCGATTTTGGCCGCAAAACTAGGCTCTCGTTCCACAGTGTAGGAGCCATCCCCATCCATGGGAGATGTGCGCAGTCGCGGCAGAAGCGGCCACCGCAGGCGATCGATAGTTATGGTCGTGTCAGACATCTTGTAATTTTGTGCTTTGCAATGAATTGTTGTTCCTGTTGTTGGCAACTTGTTGACACTTCATTGGCGCGCAAGTTAATTAAAGAGCGCCCGACCGACGTGGCGATCGCGTAGCGCAGAGACCACCGCGAAGCCCATTGAAAACCAACATAAATATGCACTTGATTTTATGCCTTCGATTCTGCAAAATATTTCCGCAAAAATGCTCCAGTTAAGGACAACATAGTAAACAAATGCAATTCAACACGGCGCACTTTTGATTCATTAAAAGAAAGAAATGTGATCAATAGATCAAATTGATGCTGATCAAGAACTATGTATGCTACGACAATGTGATCAGATCGAGTTATATAGTAATTGATGCTTTAAATGAATCCTTTGTCACTAAATTTGAATCAAAAATTTTTTGGAATCGGAAAGTTTCTCCAAAGCAAACTTTCCCAACGATATAAAATTGTTGATATTTTCGATCCAGATTGGTATAATTCCTTAATAAACAGATTTTTCAATAATTACATATAGACAGTTCACTCGTATTTTATTTCGATTAATTAGTTATCACGAATAGGTAATCTAGCATAAACACAATAATTGTTTTAAACTGGGACTCTTACGGAACTAAAAAGTGAATGCAATCAATTCGATTTAGTTGACTACTTCAACGCTGCAATCTTCCTCGATATCGGCCACTTCCAGTTTTGGCCTTGGCAGTGTGGCCGCCGCATCTTCGGAGCATGCATGGCTGCTGTTGCTCTCGCTGGAACTGGAACTGGAACTAGAACTGATGCACTCCAGATTATCACGCTTAGCCGTGCACTCCTCCAAGCTCGCTGGCAATTCGCTGCTGTGCCGCAAACGTTTTTCCGGCTTTTTCAATAGCTCCTCAATGGAATACGGATTTCGTTTGCGACTATTGTGACTATTATTTAACGTATCCGTCATGCTCGTAGCCGTAGCCGAGCTCAATGAAATCGCCACCGGCGACGACTTTCCCGAATCACAATCACTCAACGGATCGCCCATCGCACCGGGCTTGGTCAGATCAATGGAGCTCTCTGATTTTGTAAACCCGCCACCGCCAGCGGCAACAGCAGCAACAGCCGCCATGCTGGCAGCACCGTGTGGCATGAAGGCGCCACTGTACGGTAAAATCGGACCGCCCGTTGCCGCTGCCTGCGCGGCCTGCATGTGGGCCTGGGTATAATACAGGAGCGAGGGATTCCACAGCCAGTGCTTGTGTAGGGCCGAGTAGCTTAGATCCAAGCCGCCCAATTGGCTGGACACGGCACTGGCCAGCTCGTGACTGTGACTGTGACTGTGGCTGTGGCTGTGACTGGTTCCGTGACTGGGCGGCAACTTGGTGGGCGCCGGCTTCAAAGGCAGCCCATCGCTCAGCAGTGACGGCGTCGGCGACGTCTTGATAAAGTGTGTGGGAGGCATGCTTGATACTGTTGAACTGGGCGGCGAACCCGGACACGGACCCGGACCCGGGGCAGGTGTTACGCGCGTAGCTGCCGCCGCTGCTGCTGCCGCTGCATTATTGGCGCTGGCGTACAACAGCGTCGGCGTCGCGTAGCCGCTGGGCGCAGCGCTGCCAGAAATTTGATGTGCCGCCGCCACGGCAGCTGCTGCGGCAGCGGCAGCGGCAGCGTTCTGTTGACTAGAGGTCATCTCGTCCGTCCACAGACCGCTGTTGCGCAGAATGCGATTAATCGAGCTGATCGAGGGCACCGAGCTGGGATCACAGACGCGTTGCTGTTGCAACTGTTCGCGGATTTCCCAGGCGAACATGCCGCTGTTCTCCTCCTTTAAGCGTATGATTTTCTTTACCACTGTGGGCGTGGCCACTTGCTGTTGAACAAAAAAAAGGAAAGTGTGCCTTAGAAATCATACAAAAAATCACCCTAAATAATAAATGCCGTGAAATTCAATTGTGCGATGCATGCACCTGCAAAAACTACTTTTTTTTGGCCAACACCCACTGCTGACCAGGCTTTGATGTTATTTTAATAGATATATATCAACTCGATTTTTTATATGTTAATTTGCATAGCAATTTTAATAGCTGCCCCCCACTGCCACTGCCCCTGCTCGTGCTCCCGCTCCTGCCCCGCTTAACGTTCACGTGTGACGCGGCAATTCATTAAAAATTCATAAATGCTTGAATATTTCATAGTCGCCCCTAAGAGAGTCCACATTTACATCACAGATCTTATCGAAGCATGCACACGAAGGCGCTTTGTATGACCGCTCAAATAGCCCCTGCCCCCCTTTTGTTACTGTTACTGTTACTCCCTTCGGTTCATGATTTCGCCCCCTTGCGGGTGACACGTCTTTATTGACATAATGTAGGTGTTAAATGCACGTTTTGTTCAAGCATATACAGTTATTGAATCAACCGCGTTGAGGTACTCGCGTCACTTGCAGGTACTCGCGTCATTAATGACAACTACTGTTTTTTTTTGTACCCTAAACCCATTTGAAATGATTAAAAAGAGGGTGTAACAGGCAGAAGGACCCTCTATAGTATACATATTCGCGATCAGCAATTAGTCTTTCGATATCAGAGACTACAAAAGCTAGAAAGGTGATCTAGAACTTATTCGGTTTTTATACTAAACACAGATCAAGCTTGTTTCAAAAGATCGATAACTCGATAACTTTTTCAGTCGGTAAGAGCTGTAAAGCGGAAGCTAAAGGAACGACGGTTCGAGTCTCGGTGTGAAATCTTTCGTTAATAATTATTAATTAAATTTGTTATCTAAGTTTTGAACCAACTCATTGCTCATCAAGTGCAGAGAGTTTGTGTGTGTTGCTTCAGGGTATCTACTAGTCGAGCTTGTTTTCCTTTTGTTTCAGTTACTGCCCTCGGCATGCACCTGAACACTTGTTTAACATGAAGCTTATGTTAATATGTTTCCAATACGCGCACTGTGCTCTGTGATTCGCTCCGTAATTATTATCACCGGGAGCCGATGATAGTGAAGGCTTCACAGTAGCAGCAGGTTGCTGATTAGCCGTGTGAACTTGAGCAACTGACCAAATGTGCAGTAGCCCGATTCCCGATGGTAACAAAAGCGTGCTAACTGTTTATCAGTGGCAGCAAATGAGATTGATTTGTTGCGCTCTGCCCACGGGTGAACTCAACCCAAACAGTCCATAAAAGCTATCACCCAAAAAAGAACATGTAAACTAGCTGCTTTATCTGCTTTATACTTTATGGATTTACTGCTCTGCGTTTGATTTTTATATATGTATATATAATCGTTTGTTGATTTCACGGCGCACACATATGCTTAAGTCCCACGAAGCCCAACCCCAATCCCCAATCCCGAAACGCATATCAACTCACCTTCGTTTTGCTGCCACCAATTGATCCCGGCCGTATGGAACCTGTCTCATAAAAACGCGTCAAAATTTTCGAAACGCAGCCTACAAAGCAGAAAATCCTTTAGTTGATTTGCATAAAGTCCTCTCTTTGATTGCCGCACACACTTACCATGCGAAACCAATAGTTGTCTGGATATGTCGCAGGGGCGAACGCCGCGCAGCGCCAAATCGACAATGCGTCGACGCACCCAGTCGGGCAATGGACGTCCGTTGACAAAGACCCCGCCCAGCTGATTGACACCCGCCTGACCTGCGAATGAAAACATTCAGATTCGTTATTGAGTTTATTAGTTTTAAACAAATCATAGTTCCAAACTGGTTATCAACCAAACCGGTTCGCGTTCAAAACTAAACTATTATCACTTGATCAAAAAAAGAACAGACGAAAACATAACACTATACAAATCAAATGCAATAGGAACCCGGTAAATGCAACTAAACAGTAGTTGCTGCGTTAATTAAAGTTGCTGCAACTAGTGAAAACATTTTACAATTTATTTCTTCTTTTTTTATTTTTAAGATAAATTTTATTTATTTTGTTGGATTATAATTTTCTTTAATTCACTAAATGCAAATTTCAAATAATTGTCGTTTTATTGCTATATCCTAAAATTTAAATAATTTCTGAATATTTAATTTTAACGGCTGCATTATTCACTTTATTAGTTTTTAATGCTTAAACAATCGAACATTGCGGCTATTAAATACGCATTTTATATGCACTTTGAAGCCATAGATAAAAAATTTATTTAATTATTATTGACAACGAAAACTTTTGTTGTAAGCTCACAATTCATATTGTAAATTAACTAAACAAAAGGAGAGCCATTTTAAAACAGATCGTAAAGCTTTGCTCTAACTAAAATTCAACGTACATTTCTTTGATAAAAACCTATGCTAGCAATCATTCAAATAATCCTCTGCTCTCTAAACTAGATGTACATTCAGACCTGTTATCGTAATCAATCGTATTTTCTTTTTTTATTTTTTTCGCTGGCTCACTTTTTCACCTTCGGCCGTAACCAACTTCTCCTCCGGGCGGTATTTCTGGGTTTAATGAAGTGCGAATTTTATGTTTGCTGTTTCTTTTATGGAGCGCAAAAGAGTTGCGCCCGAAGGGCTGCGACTACTTTTGAGCTGTTTCGATTATCACAAGCCAAATAAGTATTTCAAGTTTTTGGTTTTGTTGTTGTGATCGTATTGAAGCAGTTACAGCTCATTAGGTAACTAACAAAACTCACCTGTATGTGGCATAGTTCCAATTTTTTTGTTTTGTTTTGATAACTATTTAAAGTGAGTAGCGTTAAGCCAGCAAGCTTTGCAATATAAGTTGATGGGTTTTGGCTTTAAGGTTTTCGCTTAATCGTCGAATTCTAATCAAAGTTCAGCCAAGAATCCAACCATAAAAACGTTATTGTCTGCTGCAGTTGATGGATCGTTGCTTGCTTGCTGCAGTCGATCTTCGGGCCAAGTTAGTGGCTCTGTTGTGGTTTACGGCTTCCAGGAAATCTCGGCGCACGCTTGTCAACGTCGAAATCAGATCGGTGAACAACTAGTAAGGAAAATACATAAAACTTAATTATTTCATATGACTAGCAGTCAGGCCCTTAAAGACAATGGGTGTATTAAGTAGTACTACTTGGTTTAAATTATTCGGCGTTTCGAGGGTTTTAATGTTCAACGGGTTTTAATGTGCTGTGTGTGTGTGCCCGAAATGCACACTGTTTGTGTTTTTGTGCTGTATCTCAAATTAGCTGCTTATCGGGCACATTCTTGGCGCAGCGTGAACTGGCCTATTATTATTAGAGCCCGGTTACAACACACATTGGCCGCATTGCATGTTTGGCTAACTGCCGCCGAGCCTAGAAATATGCAAATGTTTCGGCAACTGGTCAACAATTAAAATAAATTTTGGCCAATTGCTCATTTGGTTCAAAAACGTTCCAAAAATATGCAAATGTTGTTTAGCTCGACGACAGCAGGTGACCCCTTGACCCCTGCTGCGGTTTCCGCTTCCTGTCATTAGAATGAATGGGCCGCCAGTTTATAAAAGTGTGTGCTCTTTGGTTAACCTGTCGCCACTCTGTCAAAGGCATGAAAATGCGCGCCGAAGAACCGTATAAATCAAAATGTGTAACTAACCCTTAGCTCTATCTCTCTCTTTCTCTCTCCCTCTCTAACTCTCATTATAGTCTTGCACTTTGTCATGGCCATGTTATTATGGAATTCACATTAGATTTAATTGCCCAAAGTCCTTTGGATTTGACTTTTCGGCTACTTTTCAGCTCGTAAAATTCCAAATGCGTGTGTGGAGAGCAGCGCTGCTCTTCAAAGGCAACAAATTAAGTTGTTTTTGTATTTTTCTGTTTGTTACTGTTTAGTTTTTTTTTGTTTTAGTTTAGTTTTGGAGCTACTCGTGGCAGCCGTTAAGGCCGTTAAGTGCCACTGACTTATGCCCACATTAAGCAGCGATAAGCATTTATTTGCCAGCTAAACTCTTTTTTTTTTTGTTATCGAAAAGAAAGGGTTACTTTTACTTGGATTAATTTGCGTGATTTACTTTTCGTTTACATATCCCGAAACAACTGAAAGTAGTTTAAACTGTAGCCAATTATTTTTTGTACTAATTATCCGATTGTAAAATATACTAAATTTAATAATCATGATTATGAAACATTTTACATTTGCTTAATTGATTACATTCAAGATAAAACCGCTTTAGTTTAGTCAAAGACTTATTCATATATATATATATATAGATTTGTCAAGCGTAACACACATAAAAATTAATAGAAATTAGTCGAAACAACCAATAATTTAAATGCGTACGATTGCCGAAAGTGGAACCGACAGGTTCGCCGAGCTTCTGTTTCGGTATTGAAAACCCGTAGGAATGATTTCTGAATTAATTTGAACATTTGAATATGTAATAGGCTTATGCTTATTTAGTGCAACAAACTACACATTGATAAAACTCAAAACTCAAAAAAAAAAAAAAACAAAGCGAATGTATCAAAAAAAAATCACCGCTTGGCTATATTGCTACTATATAGAAATGAAACGCAGCCAGAAACAACAATATCAAGATCAATATCGATTGGGTCTGTTGGCCACGCTTAAATAAGTTGTTAGGCGGCTTGTTTGGTAGAAAGCTTTCAAAATCAATAGGCCATAATGGGAGTCGGCATCATTTAGAATTAATTAGCATATGATTTTTAATTTTGTCGCTTGTCTCGTGGGAAAAAGGTGGCAGCGTCAGCCTCGTTTTTATGAGTTGTTATCAGAGACCGGCGGAAACTCTAATTCAATACTACGACTTTTTTTCGCGAGCTTTGCAATGCAAATGGTTTTGTCCACATAAAATTAAGGCAATATCCGTTGTGAACTCATTTATTCATTTGTTTTCAATGGAGCCGAAATGTTTGACTACATTAAAAGCCGTTATATTACCGTTCATTAGCTTAAAAACACTGATTGATTTGATCAAGAGTTTTTCCAATGCCAATATGGTAACTTCCTATATCCTGTCAACTCTCACCTTTGAGCACTCCTTTTGATTTATGTCGCCAACTTGTAATCAATTAAAGGATTCACTTGGACACACTTTTAACAATCAGCACAACACATTAGTTTTGCCTTCGGCAAATGTCCTTTGCGGGACATTAGTTTGCAAGAAATGAAACTGTAGAACGGTTGTTGGCCGATCGCGACGCGGCTCCACCTATTCGCTCGACCGTCAAAATTTCAACTAATGCATGCGATTCGCGCCGGCAACGCACAAAGCATCAATGATCCGATCTGATGTTCCCCGTGTCCGGTGCCCTGCTGCGTTACATCCAGCCAACTCTGGACAACTACCGCCACCCGAAAAAATAACGCACACTCACAAATGTTCACGGCCTCTCAACGGCCGCAAGGCGGACGAAACGTTTTTCTGGTGTAACCGGTTTCACGGCAACAGCAGCAACAGCAACAGCAACTAACAACCGTTTGCAGCAGCAACAACAACAACACCACCAGTGACAGCCCCAGTTGAGTGCCGCACGGCCAATCAACGGCCGCGTTACGATGCGCATGTGTTGCGCTCGCATTAGGCGCCCTCTGATTGGTCGCTGCCCTTAAAGGTAACTGCAAAACCGCACCGTGGAACTATCCACATCCTGCAACAATTGAGTTGGCGAAATGAACAAATATGAAATTTGTGTTTAATAAAAAAACATAAATAAACTCAATTTTCATTTAGCCTTTTTTTTTTTAAATTAGTTATTTGTTACTTCAGAAGAACTTAAAAACTTCGACTTTTCTTTCTTTTTTCTATTTAGTATTGTAGTATATTGAAGTCAAATAATATTTATTTGTTCTAAATTGAATTTTTGCCATTGTAACGTAATGTTAAAGCGTTGCGGCAGCCGTATCCGTAGCCGTTGCCGTTGCCGTTGCAGTCGCGTTCCGGCCAATCGGCAGCGTCAACGCGGCACGCGAACATTACTTCATACCCACCACAATGTGTGGCTGTGTTATAGCCCTCGAAATGTATGTGTGTGTGTGTGTGTGTTCAGGCAAGTTTGCCACAGCAAAGCAACAACAAGAAACGGTTACAGGCGTGCGCCGATCCTAGCCACGCTGTGCCAGCCTGCCTGCCCGCCTTCTTGCCTCTCACTCTGCGCTCTTCTCGCTCCGGTCGTCGCCGGAAGCTTCTCTGGAGTGGGTAAATTGCGTATTTGGGTGGCGGCATTAAGAAACGCTTTGGTGGCGTAAGCGTTAATTGAATATGACAATTGTCGACCGGCATTTCAATTGAAATTGAATTTTAAATGGCCAAAGCTGTAAACGAAAGATAAAACTGTCACATTGGCAACACAGTTGTTGTTGTTGTGAACTGTTGTCTATTCAATGAATTGAATGAATGGTATTATGTCATCACTATGAAATCAATATATATATAATATATATATTAAATGTTAGTACCTTTGTTACCAATTCGGGGCCGTTAAAGTGCGTAACCCTTGTGGCTGCGTGTCAAATGTAAAACTACCTGGCGCCATAAAAAAAAAACATCTATTTTGAAACATGCAATGTGCTTAGCACTAGAATGGAATTGTGGGAGAGTTGTGACAGAAAAACCCGTCACCGAAACTTCTGCAAGGTAGAGATAAAACTGTCAAAAGAGCACAGGGCCCGAGTCGAGTGGCTCACACAATGGCTTTTGGCACTGCTGCTGATGTTGCTGTTGTTGTTGTTGTTGTTTTTGCTGTTGCTCATTCTCAGCTTTGGCAGCACCAACCAGCAGCTGTCCCGTCTTTTCTCATTCAACCAAGCGCGTGGTAATAAGATCAAGCGAGTCAGCCATGCGTGTGGAAGCGACGCCCAACGACGAGTCCCTAGTTAACACACCAACCATGCACCACCCACCGCCCATCACCCACTTTGCTTGTACGGCACACACAGACAGACAGACAGACAGACAGCGCGATTATATGACCATGAGCTTTTCAAGTGGCTGCAATTACCCAAACCCAGCCCAAAACACGCCCCAATTAAAGTTGACACACAAATCTGTGTGGGAAGTTCAATTTATAATCCACACACACAAAAAAAAAGAGCAACCGGAAGTGGAAGTCAGTTGAGGGCTGGTCGCCTTGCCAAAAAGGCGTCAAATCGGCTTAACTTTTTCCAATTGACTTCGTTTCTCAACGCATTGCATTTATGGGCGATCTATATCTCCGATATAACATTCGCTTTTATTGTAATTGAAATTAAAGCAACTACCAAATGCCGGCTTGCGTATTTGTATAACTTAGACTGACACGTGCCCTAAACGTATTAGCCAACTTTAGCGGGGTGTTTGGGTGAATAACTGTGAATGTATCTTATTGTAGGTATTTTGTGCTTGCAGTGAAGTACTTAACTTCATAGATACTTCAGACTTTTGAAATTCTTTTTAATTAATACTATTTAGAATGAACTTTGATTGAAATTGTTTCAGAACTTTGTTTAATCTTTTTAGCTTTAAAAACATATTGATTATTTTTTTGTTTATTATTGACTCCCAAACACACATTTAATATCTTTTATGATCGGAGACGCGCCCTTCGGCGCTCCACTCATTAAAATTATTATTTTCAAAATTGGCAAGCTCGTGTCTGAAGACAGGTAGTCTACCAAAATGACTTCGAGGCAGATTTCATGGTCATTAATAAGCAACTGTGTGCGCTGTTGTCGCTTCTGCTTCTGCTTCTTAGCTGTGGCTGCGCCGCAGGCAACAGCTACTGGCCAAGAATTTGTAAATTGGTCGTCGCAAAAAGTTTGCACTTATTGCGTGGGTGCCTCGGAGCGGTCAATCAAATTAGCTGGCCACTGCTCAGGTTGGGAATTTTTTGCGATCGTCACAAAAATTTCGAGAGCCCAGTCAGACGCAATATATATACAATTTTCAAATTGTAGGGGCGGTCTAATTGAGGGTTCGATTTTATGTTGGACGTTGCAATCAGCAGATGCAATGAACAGCATTTTGGTCGAAACGAAAGCCGACAACGAAGACGACGACGACAACAAAGACGATTTTTGTGCGGGCCAAATTGGCGCAGGTTACGCATGTGCCCGAAATCATGAACACGAGGTTACCTCTCCCTTGTTGTAGTTGTAGCTTGTAGTTGTAGTTGTAGCTAACACGCGACGTTCTTTTGATGGATGCAGCACGTTGCAGCAGGCATTCATCTGGGTGCACCTTGCAAGGAAGGAACGAAGGGACTCAGAGACACGCGCCCAAAGCCAGGCAGAACAAACCGACTATCATTGGAACAATTAGGCAATCGGCAGAATACACTTGCCGCCGACGACTTGCGATAAGATAAAAAAGAATTGCTGCGGGGATCTGCAACCAACCTCTGTTTACGTTTTAGGAGTTGTGCGTTTACCAAAAATTCTATTTTTATGTTGTTGTCCGCCTACACGCGATTTTCGAGTGCACCATAAAAACGTGACCGTCGTCTCCATTTCGATCTACTCCAAATAGCCAATTAATAAAAACGTAATTTCCACAGAGTTTTTGCTGGCGACACCTGCTCGGGTGGGACGGATGGGTCAGCGAATCTAGATAAGAAAATGAACAATTACAAAGGACTTTGACAGAACGGCGTCGGCAAAATTGTAACATTTTCTCACATTAAAGGACACAAAAAGGGAACGCACCAATGAGCACACAAAATGGCCGACACAGCCAAAAGGGCGAGTTTAAACAAAGTTTGCGTGTTGCAAAGGGTCCTCTGCGATAAATTAAATGTCTGACATAATTATGTCTTAATTGAAAAGTTGAAGAGCGAACGAGAACTCCTTAAAGAGGCATTTCGAAAATAACCTCAATTGTTTCTATCGCAAAACAGGATACTTTCATAAAACCGTTATCGACTCGCGCTATCCAGTTTTGAGTTATTTTCGCTTTTCTTTCAATCGAAAAACTAGTAGAAACTGCAATAAATAAACAACTTTTGGCTTTTGCTTAGGATGCTGCAAGCAGCAGCAATCAACTAACTTGGCTAGTTTTAAAGTTTTAAAGGCGCGAACGCCTGTTCAAATCGCTGAGTACATCAAAGAAACGAATTCAATTTTACGCTTGTCTATGACCAGACAGACACTCAGACACTCGGAAAGCTCGCTTGCTGCCACATTCGGTGAAGAATCGTTTTGTGCAACCATCAAGGTGTTAAAATAATCGTAAAACTTTGCCCTTTCTGGACGGCGTTGTAAAATTGAAAAAGCATTTGCCTCCTGCGTCGCTTTGGCTAAATGCAATATTTTTACGAGCCGAAGCCTCGCCTCCTCGGAATGCGAAACACAATGAACCAATATTCCGTTTGGGTTACTATCAGTTCGTTACCCTCTTTGGCGGCAGAAAGCAACAGAGTCAAATACAGTAGCTCGACTAATTGAAAAATAAAAGTTATACGACTGGGTCTGGCCACTAACTGTGCCTCTGAACAACCCAAATCGAAGTTGTAAAAAAATATATATATATTTTTCTTCTAAATAAAAGTAATTGAAAGTGTGGCATAAAATTTTCAAAAAAAATGGCTACAATTGAAAGCCGAACTTCAGTTAACGCTATCCATCCCATCGCGTTATTGTATCAGTTTTCGTCTGTATGCATTAAACTAATATGCCAGTCTGCACACCTTTGCAGACACGTTAAAGATGTGTAAAAAAATGAAACGGCTTCAGACATAATCGCATCAAGCTAAAGTGAGGTTCGCTGCCAGCCGCTGTATTTTGTTACTCCCGAAAATCACTTCTGGTTTTTGCTGAGATCAGCAGATAGGTGGATCGACTTGTTTCACAATCTTGACACAAGCAGCTGCGCTGCACTCGTAATTTGCAGTTGCCCTGCCTCCGACGTCGTCGTGTGTTGGGCTGCACTTGCAGAAGGTCCTTTGTTGCTCGACTCATGTCGAGCGCCTATCAGTGAGCATTTGTGAGGTGTGCAATCAGCCCGGCCGATCTGTAAAATGTTGCAAATTTGTTCGTGGATCGCGAGCCTTAGGCTGTATGCACAAGAAGGGTTAGGGTTGCTGCTGGCTTCCTTCCCTATGTGACCTAAAAGTGCTTAACAACAAACTTACAAGATGCATTAAGGACGAAAGGGACCTTCTGGAATGCATGCTTAGACCCCATTTTCGTCAGTTGCAATAAATTACCCATTTAAATGACTGAACAGCTCGTTGTCAACACACAAAAGGATTTACGAAATTTGAAAAATTCCAAATTTATAGCCTTATAAACATAATCAAAATCGCATCAAAACAAAAGCCAAAACACGCACGCGACATGCTGCGCTGAATGATGATGATGATGACAACAGAATAAACTGGAAAATGAAAAGGATCGCAGCCTGGACCGCAGTCAATCAGGATCAGCCACCCTGGAAACAAACATTTTTATGGTTCTTTCCTTGGTTTGCGGTTTACGCTTCGCTAAATTTGGGAAGGTGAGGTGAGGATAGGCACAGATTGGCATTATTAGAATGCGCATATGCCGCTGACATCCCCCTAAGTTGTGTGTGTTGTTTTTAGATTTTCGGTTTCCATTGTTATTGTTGTTGGCAACGTTACGTCTCATTTAATCGCATCGAATGTTGTTGACACAAGCGCTATCATTTCCATGATTTGGTTGTAATTGATGCGTCCAAGTGCAAAATTTTCGTGGCAGGTGTCGTCACCGACAATCTGACAGATTATGATTATAAAGCAATGCAGGAGCAGCGGAAACTTTAATGTTCGCACATTTGCAGCTCATCAATTTTCATTTATCCCCTGCCAAGTGCAAGTTCATTCAACTTGGTTGTCGTTTGTTGGACCATGTTTAACGCCATGTTGTTGACTTAATCGCGATCAATTTGTTTTGGAGCCAGCTCCTACAGCTTAAACGCTTGTCGCCCAAAACATTGTGCAGCCCGCCGACCACCGCATTATTAAGCCATAAAATTGAAAACTAAATATAATTACATAAACGTTGCCCTCAACGCCCCAAGCGCATTTCGCGTGTACGATCCCAAAATGCCAGCCAGATTTTTGGGGCACACGCTGCATGCTGCATGCTGCATGCTGCCTGCTGCTTGCTGCTTGCTGCTTGCTGCTTGCATTGTTGTGATACCAGCCATGCTCGTTACATTTAATGACCAGAGCAAAATTTAGCAGAACGTTTTTAAGCAGTCGACCAGACGAGCCTGGTTGCTGCCCATGGCGCAATCTGAACATAATGAGAGACAGGCCGCATCGGCCGCGCATATACTGTCATCGCCATCAACATTAGCCTTGCATTATCATTACCAAAAATTTGCATACAATTGTCGATTCCTAATTGAAAGTACTCGTCTCGCTGTTTTTGTTAATAGTTGCAACAATTCTAATAAGTAATTCATAATGAAAATCCCCATATTGATTCGAACTGTTACTTACTTGTGCCCAACTTCATTATATATTACTTATTCACTAGCTTAGGAAAAACAGTATCAATTTCAAATTTGTAACTGTAATCTTTGTAATTCAACTTAACTAAAACTCTCTGTGTATATATAGATATGGAAAGTTTTTTTTATTGTTTTTATCACAGCAATAAGCACTCGTGTATTCTCAATTATATTAATTTATATTTGTTCGTCTCTCGTTGATCAACGTTCAAATACCTCTTGCATTTCGACTTCGGTGGGTTTTTTGTGTCGTCCGCCACTCCGAAATTGCTCCTCGATCTCAAGCAGTGTGCGTCGTCGTGTCTCCGGCAACACCCAATAGATAAAGATCATGGCCAAGAACGACATAATGGCAAAGAATAGAAAACAGTTGTTCGTGCCAACATTCGCTTCCATATCCGGGTACACCTTGATGCACAGAAAGGCAAAGAACATGCCCACAGCTACGGTTAGGCCCGAAGCTGGACCGCGCACTTTCTGAGGGAACAGCTCGGAGATCATGAAAAACGGCAAGGTGTACAAGCCAATCGTGCTGAGGACAATGAAGCTGACGATAGCAACGACTGGCAGATAGGGCACGCTCCGGAGAGCGTCTACCCAGCCATAGCTGGCCAGCAGGAGCATGGAGGCAGTCATGCCCACTGTTGAGATAATGCCAGCACGACGACGACCCCACTTTTCGAGGATATAGCCCATGGGGCAGGTTGTCACCACTCGCGCCGTGCCAATGAGCACAGCGCACGTGAACGGATCAATGGACACGCCCGCTTTGGTGGATATTTGCACCGCATAAACGATGACAACAAAAATGCCCGAAAGCTGCTGAAAGGCAAACAAACCCATCAGTATTAGCAGCGGCTTGTGGACCTCCGGCAATTTCAGGCAGCTCAAAAACGAGGGCTTCCTCTCGCCAACGCGCAGCTGCAGCGACTTTTGCAGAACATTAAATTCCTCCAATACCTCCGGATGTGTTATGTGCGCTATATTTCGATGGAAAAACATAATAATAATATATTTCATTTAAATTTCAAAAAAATGTATACTCACGTGACTTGTCGAGTCCTCGGAAGAAATTGAGTGACTTTTTTGCCTCCTCCACACGATTCTTGGATAGCAACCAGCTATGCGACTCGGGCAGTGGCAGCAGACAAAGCAGCGCAGTTATCTGATAGCCACAGCAGATGAGCGCAATTAGGCGAAAATCATTTCGAATGAAATACCCGATGCTATAGAGGATTGTAATGCCCAATGCTACCGATATTGAGGTGCCAAGGATGAGACTGCCGCGTAACTTGGGCAAACTTATCTCCGCCGCATAAACCCCAGAAGGTGCACTGGCTAGTCCCATCGCAATACCTAAAAATTAATGGATAAATAAATAAAAGTCTCTTAAAAAGTCAACAATTATATACACACAGTATTAGGAATTTCTGTACATAAATACTGTATATTAGAGGTCTGCCTGCCTTCTTTCACAAGTTAAGTTCAATAGAACTAATTGGAATGGAATTGAACTGAATTGAGTGGGTAAAAAAATGTATACCAATTTAAGTGTATTTAAACTCGTTCACAAAGTGAAACAGTCTGTCCGTCTGTCCGTATGAACAAAATTTTGTTCGCCGCTATTCAAGCTAAAGACTTGAAATTTTGGATATATACTCGTGTGTATCCGCGTCAGATAGTGTTAAGGATTTTTGAATGCACCCATTTGGGGCGTGGCAAATCGATAATACCTAAAATCGCAAATCGATAAAGTCCACAATTTTAAAGCTAGAGTCACCAAATTAAGTACGTAGATAGCTGGTGATCGCCCCTAAGGATTTGGACCTTGACATCCTGGCCACGCCCTCTGTAACGCCCCCCAACGCGCCCGGTATAAAAAACCGGATATGCCTATATCTCGCGCAATTTTTGAGCTAGAGTAACTAAATTCTGCATATACATTGTAGGAATACTCTCCCAAGCATCACATTTTTATTGGGCACATCCGCTCCCGCTCCTATAATCGCGAAAACCGATATTCCTGAAAGATCGGATCGATAAATGTAGCATATTTGCACAATTTGAAAACTTGAGTCACCAAATTTGGTGTGCTGATAGCTGGTGATATAACTTAAAGATTGAGATCTTGATATCCCGTCCACGCCCAGTAAACAATTCCCACCCCCACTTAAAAAATCGGATATGCCTGTATCTCCCGCAGCTTTTAAGCTAGATTTACAAAATTTGGAATAAATGTTGATGAAATGCTCCCCCAAACATCAGAAAAAATGTTTGACCATGCCCCCTCCCGCCTCGTACTCGCGCAAACCGATATACATGGCAGCTCCAATCGATAACCCGTGTAGATTTGCCACAATTTTTAAAATAGAGCCACCAAATTTGGTATGTAGATTGCTGATGACCACCCCTAAAGATTACTACCTTGATATCCCGGCCACGCCCATTTGAACGCCCCCAGCACCACCGCCCGCAGCAAATGCCAATATCTCCCACAGTTTTTAAGCTAGCGTTACCAAATTTGGTGGGTAGATATCTGGTAACCTCCTTTAAATATCGGTACAAAATTTCGGCGACGCTGCCCCCCATCTCCATACCCCACTGTGTCGTGGAAATTTTGAACCGATATTTAAAGGAGGTTACCAGATATCTATCTACCCTACAAATTTGGTAACTCTAGCTTAAAAACTATAGAAGATATAGGTATTTCTGACGTTTCTGGGCGTGGCGGGTATACCGAAGTCACAATCTTTTTGGGAGGTCGTCAGCTATCTACATACTAAATTTCGTAGATCTATCTTAAAAATAGGGGGAAATCTTCACGTGCTATCGATTGGAGCTGCCATATATATCGGGGTTTGCGAAGACGGGGGCGGGAGTGGGCGTGGAATGTTTTCTGTGATGTTTGGGGGAGCATTCCATCAAAATTTATCCCAAATTTGGGGACTAGCTCAAAAACTGTGGGGGATATAGGTATATCCAGCTTTTAAGGGCGCCGGCTCTGGGGGCGTTATAGTAGGCGTGGCCGGGATGTCAACCTTTAGGGGAGATCACCAGCTATCTACATGGCAAATTTGGTGACTCTAACTTTGAATTTGTGCAAATTTGCAACACTTATCGATTCGAGCTTTCAGGTATATCGGTTTTAGCAATTATAGGGGCGGGAGGAGGCGTAGTCGAAAATATTTGTCTGTGATGTTTGGAGGAGTATTCCTGCAATGTATATGCAAAATTTGGCGATTTTAGCTCAAAATATCCGACTTTTAAGGGTGGGGGCGTGGCCCGGATATCAAGGTCGCAATTTTTTGGGGAGGTTATCAGCTTTCTACATACCAAGTTTGGTGACATTCGCTTAAAAATAGTGGACTAAATCGATTTGCGATTTAAGGTGTTATCGGTTTGCCACGCCCCCAGTGGGGGATGGATGGATGGACGGACGGACATACGGATGGACGGACTTACGGACATACGGAAATACGGATGGACTGACGGACGGACAGACGGATGGACGGACGAACAGACGGATAGACGGACGGACGGACGAACAGAAGGACGGACAGACGGATGGACGGACGAACAGACGGACGGACAGACGGATGAACGGACGAACAGACGGATAGACGGACGGACGGACGGACGGACGAACAGACGGATAGACGGACGGACGGACGAACAGACGGATGGACGGATGGACAGACGGGCAATGCACGAAACCAATATACTCTTTCACTTCGTGAACGAGTATAAAAAGTCCACACTGGCACATCATGGATAGAGATAGAGATAAACACTCTCATTCGCTCTCCCACTATTCTGATCTTTCTATTATTTATAAAAGCTTCTCAAGCTTTAATTAATTACTTACCAATAATAAAACGCGACACGAGCAGGCTGCCAGTAAAAGTATTCAAAGCTTGTCGCACTTGGTGTGGCAAGCAGGGTCCAGGCTGTGATACTCAGGATATTCAGCACGTAGAGAGTACGTTTGCGTCCAATCCTGTCCAGTAGCATGCCCGACAGCAGTCCGCCCAGCGGACAGGCTAAGGTGTTTATGCTTGCAAACCAGGATGCCTGTGTGGTATTCAAATAGACCGGTTCCGTTTCGTCTTTCAGCTGGCTCAGCGCAATCGTCGGAATAGCTAGGCCCAAACCACTCGATATAACGCCCATATTCGCCAATATAACCATCAATGCCTGGCGACGAACCGCGCGCGGTTGTTCGCCCAGTGGCAATCTCTTCAGAGGCCGATCCAAATCGGAAACGATTTGGGGCCGTTTGTAGTTTGTCTTCTTGTCGCTGCCATTGAACAGCTGCTGCTGCTGTTCCTCGACGTCATCGCACATTTTGCCACCACGCCTCCTTAAAAAAACGTTGATATCATTTTTTGTTTATATTCGCGTTTTACGACCCGCTATCATAAAGTGTTGGGTGTTGTCAAGGTAGAAACAATCGCGCAATTTCGTTGATAGTAATATAGAAATAAAATCCGGATATCAGTAAATTAAGTACGTTTAACTTTATATGGAAAATCAACAAACAACAACTAGAAAAGAGTATAAACTTATTGTTCAGGAACCGAATATTATGAACTGGTTTTAAAAGTGTTCTTGTCAATGTTCAAACCAAAGATTATTCCAAAATTAGATATATTGTTAATTTGCATATGCTTGAAAAGCTCTAGAACCTATAGTTGTTGTGGTGTCCCAATAAAAAGTAATAAAAAAACCGATAAATGTATATAGTAAGAAATTATCGATCATTTGAAATATATGGTACACGAACTCAAACGAAACAAGTTAATGTGTAAAAACTGATCAAAATTAAAAAGAGTTCTTGGAAACAAAAACTTTAAAATGCGCGTGGTCTGTTTAGCGCGAGATGATGTCCCCTTTAGATGTTACGCGCTAAATGTTATTCCATGACGAATTTATTATTGCCTTTAATGTGTCTGAGTCATGGAAATGCAACATCCTAACTGATAAAACCGAGGCACAGCTTTAATAGTTTGCACTTTAATCTTTCGGACAGTTCTGTGCTCTATTTTAAGAACATGACTGCAAGTTGACATAAGTGCATTAGTAAGTGCAGAGTTTGGTGCAGGGTATCTGCTAGTCGCGATATCTCAAGTAGATGATCTGGCGTGTTTTATTCTTAGTCCGATTTGCAAGTGTCTCACTTGAAAATCGTTCAAGGTGAAACAATCCGATTGAGCATTTATTGATAACAAATTGTATACGTTGCTCCAGTGATAGGATCCGACGAGAAGATACCCTGTAGCTAAGTCTGACAGGTTATTGTTTATTTATACGAAAACCTATACTAAAAACAAGCTAATTTAAAAGTTTATAGATCTGACATCCTAATACATTAGTAAATATGTATTCTTGTGCTTTTTTATATATACCCATATAACATTATACCCTTCTTCCTATTTAATATGGTACAAGGTATTAAAATTATATTAATTCCATTCAGAGCGGTGCTTTTACTGCTGGAAACCAGCTTCAGTTCCGAGTTGTTGTTTGTAAATTATGCGCATGCAAATAAGACAACAATTTGAGGCCTAATCAACTGAATAAACAATATAAAATAATAAACTTGCGTACACTATATTCTCTTGTGGATTCAATAATCAAACCGACTGAAATGTCATAATAATGTCATAAGCTAAAGTCACAGAAGAAATCATTTGAGTTCACCTCTGAACGAAGCCTTTAAACCAGAAGCAATCCACGTGCCAAAAAATATTTCACAGCGGTTGTCAAAAATCTTCGAAAACTGGTTCCACCGAATTAAGACACGAGTTAGTAAACCGGCTAATGTAAACCGGACGGGTGAAGAACCTAAACCACGATGCACGATGCTCACCTGTTTTATCTATTTTCGAAAAATGCGCAGACGCAAACGCTGCCTTTTAGAATAGGTTTTGCTTAGACACAGGTCCAACTGGTCAATCCGACAACGACGAGAGGCTCCGAACAACTAAAATCTGCCTGCCGCATGAAACGTTTCTCCAACAGCAACAAGTTAGAAGAGAAGACTCAACTCGACAGTGTGTGGCCTTAAGATACCCAGCAAAAAAGGTCTAGATTGTCGGCAGTAGCACAAAGCAGCACAATTTCTGATTACAAACATGTTTAGAACGTAAACAATGGAGCGAAGGAAAAGTGTGGGGGAAAAATAAATAGATTACGTTTATTTATATAAATACGTATAAATGTATATTTTTCCGCTCTATTACTCACATTAAAAACTCTGACGTACAGGGTATATAACGCATTGATTTTGTCAAAGAGTTAGCTAATCTCTTCCTTTTCTCTCCCTCTCCACATATCGCTCTTCCGTTTGCTCTCGCTCTCGGTGCGGCAGGCGATAAAGCGGTACACATCAGCAGCCAATGGATTTTTATATGTCATGATCGTTTTAATCGACGACAAAACGTTTTTTATCAAAAACAAATGTTCAATTGATAATTAAATGCTAGTCTTTAGCTCACGGCTATCAGTTATATATATATATATGTTTTTTTTTAAATGATTTGCTTATCAAGTGATTTTAAGGCGCGACTCTCACAGATAATTCAAATTATACGCTCATATATATAAAATAGGCACATAAGGCACAGTTTATAACGCGTTGTTATACAGTAAATTGTGTTATCTATTTGGTGTTAGTTCAACTAATATTATTTTCGTGATTTTATCTCTTTCCGTCAAGGCTGGCAAACAAAATCAAATCAGAATAAACGAAGATGTACTTATCTCTTACAATTTTAAATAAAATTCGCGTAAACTACACATTTTTGTGTAAATTATTTATATAGCTTAAAGGTATAGTAAAATCCGCAAGGTCTGTGCTTGTAAATTACTCTAAGCTAATAGTTGTATTAAATAATAATGATTAAAATATAGTTATTATAATTTAAGAATTCATGAATTGAATGAAACGATTGCTGTAGCAACCAGCAATAGTCAGTTCACACTAGTTCATAATATTACCGAATAAGTAATTTAATAGTGCTCAACACCATAGCTAGTGAAATTTTTGGCTGCAAATTACCTTTTTGTTGTCTAGAGAATTCTATTCCGTTGAAGTCTGTCGCAACCAGAAATCACGGCCAACTCACCTACACATAAAGAACGAAACCAATTAAGCACAGTTTACAACTGCTTTTGGTTACAGTTAAAAAGACAAAAATAAAGCAGAAGGTAAAAATGTGCTCTAGCCACGAATTCAGCATTTTACAAAATACCAAAATAGCAAAAAAGGACAAATAGAATTAACGAAGCAGAACCTTTTAATTAAATCTAAACAAAATGTTTAGTCAATTTAAAAAACCGTTAGCAGACCGAGTGTCATAGCAGCGAGCATGAGTCAGTACTCTCCAATTTGCAATACTGTTTTAAGCAGTGTCGCAAACGTTATTATCGAATAGTCACTTTTGTTTTGGTCATTAGACAACACTATCAAATTGAGTAAATATTGGTTAAAATTTCCTTTTGGAGCCGTGAGCGTTGTTTTCCTCCAAAGTCTGTGGAGAACCGGGAACGCGTAAACAACACAAGGGCAGCGAACGCGCGTGTGAATAGCACACACAAACAACCCCAACCAGGCGAACACATGGAAAGCATTTCAATTGTTGCCCTGTGAAAGTAAACATCAAAACAAGAGACACGCACCTTACCGAGAGAGAGAGAGAGGGAAAGAGAGTGCGTCGGACGCTGCAACGACGACGGCAAAGTGTTCAATTAATAGCTAAGCCTTTAAAATGTTGATTTGTTAAGTGTGTCAGATTCGTCAAATTCGCGTAGAACCCCAGTTTTATTTAATAGAATATCCCCTTTATGTGATATTGTGTCAGTGTGTGCGAAGTGTTATACTCATAAAACAACATAGAAACCAAAAAAAAAAAGAAGAAATACTCACTTCCATAATTCGACTCATTGCGTCTCGCGAGCGTGCGCTGTTGTGTATCAAAACTAATACCTGCGTGTGGTTTTCCCGTTTTTTGCTCTCTGTTTTTGTCAGTCAGCATCCTGCGTGCAATCTAAATCTAAAAACAAAAAAACAATGCAAATCAGTTATTAATAATTTTAGAGTAGAAAATCAGCGTACGCTGTCAATAATAAATTCGAAATTCTATAGTAATATAATCATCAAAATGGAACGGCGCCCGTGCTTCGAGTGAGGCGACCTAAATGTGCACCAAAAACAGAAATTGTTTCGTTTAATGTCACGCTTTTTGCCAGGACATTCGTCACTCAAATGATATATCAGCTCACCACCAGCAACCTCTCAACGTGTTATATACAGTGATTATCTCCTCGCTGCAATCATATCTCCCCAAAAGCAAATATCTAAAACAATAAAATACAAAAAATAATAACCGAAATTGCAATACGATCGAAACATAAAAAATGACGACAGACTTTTTGTTTCCCAAAATAGCGGATTGCTCCTATGTATCCTGTTACTGGTTAGTAATGAAATAAGAAAACAAACATCATTTCATCATTTCATCAATTCAACAGAAATCGTATCAAGTTTGCTTGTTTTTAATACCATCCGCAACATTAGTTTCTAGCAATTAGGTTTTTGTGTTTCGATTGTGTGCGTGCTTTGCTTTTCTGAGTTAACTGAATTTGGGCATTTCGTTAGTGATTTTTATTTGGCTTTAGCCTGTTTCGTGGTTAAGGCTCGTTGAAATTCTTGCTTCGCATTTTTATTTACTCATTACTCGGCATCCCCCGCTCTTATACTACTTATCCTTTGACTCCTTCTATGGCTATATGCTCGGTTCTGCCTGTTGAGGCGCCGCCAAGCACTTAAATTGGGTCAAATGGTCATGTCTGCCAACAAAAGCAGTGTCCATATACTAATATATATATATATACATATATATATATAAATATATGTATGTATAAATGGGTTGAGTGGGCTGTGGCAGGATTTCGGTTGTTTCGTTTTTATTACCGCATGCAAAAAGCGCGTTTTGAATATAAAAAGGCTACCACAACAACAAGAAAAGCGAAAGTGATTAAATACACACATACACACACGCACACACACACATACACAGCATTGAGTATATCTGTATGTGTATGTGTCATGCCACAATTAAAAATTGTAAGTGCAAGAATCTCAATTCTGGCATATCACTAAAAGTTATGGCAGCCTGGCAGGGAAATATATATATTTAAGGATATTCATAAATGTATATATATATTTAGCATCAAATTAACATTAATTAATTAATTTCTTTCAAATCTCGAAGTGCACTAAGTGCTCCACATCATATTCTACATATTCTAATGTGAAATTTGCAATAATAAAATACAGACATTCACATTCGCGCTCTCCCACTATTTTGTTCTTTCTCTCTTTGCGCTCTCACTTCGCCTTCTCTTCCGCCCCGCTCTCTTGTTCTTTTGCAAATGTTTGTAAATTAAACAAAATGCCAGGCTAAGGATTTCAAATGAATCAGCTGCAATTAATGTGATTGTTCTATCAAAAGCTTATATTAAATGGCCATTTTTTAAATCAATATAAACAAGCGTTTTTTTAACACTTGACATTTTAGTAGCTGTTGATGTGCCAAGTTTATGTTTCTTATAGCTGCTTCTACTTTCCTTTGATTTCTATGGCGCGCTGTCATGCAACACACATGCGATACGTCTTAGTAAAAATCAATTATTATAATTTCTGACTTTAACATGCTCTATCATATATATATATATACATATATATATATGTATATATCTGAAATTAAGTAACCTTCGCGTGCCTGCTGCAAAAGAAGCTAATCTGGCTTTAAAGCCGTTGTTGAATACTAATGTGTCCTAATTATTACTTTCGGCAATAAAATTTTAAAAAAGATCAGCGTCGGATTTACAAGAATATAACAACCTACATTTGGTCACCCTAGGTCTTATAGGCGCCAAGTTATATTAAGAAAACCATGCATTCAAATCGATTTTTATCGATATTCATGAAATATGACAAAATATCGAAAAACAAAGAAAAAAAGGATGTTCTACGTATGAGTTAGGAGAACTTATAGGTGAAAATTCTAGCTTTTGTAGCTTCTGAGATCGCTACGTTCATACAGATGAATATATATACTTCATGGAGATGCTTCCTCCTTACCCACTTTCATTCGTTCAGGCTATAAAAAAATAATATACACCAATATTATTTACACAGTTAACGAATTAGTTATAATTCGATTTCAGTGAGGAGAACGTTTGGAAATTATGTGAACAAGTGAAACGGACGCGTCCCGAGGAGTTGGCCAAATGCTACGCAGTCTTCGTGTCGAACGAAGGACGAACTGTTCCGCTCTGGCGTCAAAAAGCGGGACGCGGCGATGATCAAGTTGTGATATGGGTAAATTGTCTTAACTAAACATTATTTATATACTCTTGAAGATTTACAAATAAATTGTTTTATGAACAGGACTATCATGTATTCTTTATGCACAATCCCTTGCCGAACCGCTGTTTGGTGTTCGATTTGGATACAACACTACCGTTTCCCACATATTTTCATAAATATGTGACAGAGACTTTTCGATCTGATCTAGCACTACGACCGGAGCATCACAGGTAAAGAACTTATATATATAATAGCTATGCATACAGAAGTATTAATTTACTTATATTTTCTAGATTCTTCAGAGTTATACCCGCAGATACATATCTAATTGAGTTCTCATCGGATCGCAGGCACATGCGCAGACCAGATGGTAGCTGGATTAAGCCACCACCTTCATATCCGCCCATTCTTTCGAATAGTGAGTAACTCTCTAAAGTGAACAACAAATTTCAACTAAATGTTTTTTCTTGTTGCAGCCAACATGCACTGTTTGGGTGACTTTATTTGCATGAGTGCTGGCAAAGGTCCTGGCGCCGTCTACAGCCTCTCCGAGTTCGTGCAAAACTTTTACAAGTCGCCGCATGTGGTGGCGCAGCACAACAAGTAAATTATCAATAACTTCATAAATAACAACAATATGTACTAACAGCAACAAAAAGAAAAGAAAAAGCAAAATTAAATTAAAATGTTTGTGTTCTTGCAAAAGTCGGCAACACAAACGATGTGCATTAAATTACAAGACAGTTAATTAAAAATTTCATACATATTATATATATACTTATATACATAAACAATACTTATATACAATAATGTATTTTTATATTCAGGTTAAAGTTAAACAAAAGTGAAACCTGTAAGTAAAACAGCCGCATTTTGCGACTCCTTAAACATCCTCTGTATTTGAATTCGATTCTACACAAATTTAATTATAGTTATATATATTCATAATTGTATGTATGTGCATTCGTGAAAGCCGAAACAAAAATAACCCCTTAAGCTGAAATTTATACTCGTTATTTTCTTCCAAACTTTTATGACTTTCGACCAACAAATCAAAAACGAAAAAAAGAAAAAAATAAAACGCACCAATTACTATTAAAATATAACCATTAACATACATATAAATTCATATATTTAGATTAAAAATACATAAACAATTGACTATTTGCATCTTATGCTTAATACATCTATAACTAAATTCGGCTTAGCTTCAAGAAAAAGAAAAATATTAAAAAAAAAACAAATAAACAAAATACAACGCATTGATAAATCTCTACTTACTTCGAACTAACTAAAGTCGTGCTTGTTAACTTGTTTTATCACTCTCATGTCGCATACCAATAATGTAATTTAAATTTGTACAACGACAACTCTCATCTTAGCTAGTTTATTGACAATTTGTAGACAACAACGGAACACGACAGCTAAAATCATCAATCCGAGATAACTTAGATTATGATTTTCATTGTTGTTTTTATATACTTATAATTGTTATTATGTATCGTATACTTATTTAATACTTGTGACACGAAGAGACTGATTCATTATTCGCTCCACAGTACTAGCAAAGGGCAGGCGGTTCTACGGGCCGTACCGAGCCACCCCCAATTTCCAACAAAAGCACACCTGTATTTCGGCAAATAACATATTTATCGTTTTTTTTTTTTACTAATTCAAAAAAATTAGTTTCCAAACCTTTGCTTCGCAAGTTCAACTTCTCAGCAGTTTAACATTTGATTAGTTAATGATATTCAAATTTTTTTTATAATGAAATTTATACTCAATTTTGTAAGACTTAAAGTAAAATATAATAAATAATGCAATTTACATATATAAATGTTAATGTATAATACATTAAATGCTGTGCAGTCTCAAAGTTAAACCTACACTTTTAATTAAATAACTTTAAACGACAAATTTATAAACAAAACTATTTAAAGTCAAAAGCGTCACTTGACGCTTGCAAAACAAATCTAACAAATGCTCTATGTATAAGTAACATAAGCAACGCTTCCAGTTTGGTTAACTATGCATTCAACTCTTGTTCTTCTCTGATCAAATTTCAATCTCAATTTTGTACAGCTTTTTAATTTAAACAATTAAGACAAGGCCACAAGAAAACCATAATGGAAGAATGCATGGAAATTTATGAATGAATAATAATAAAATGAATGGTCTTCTGGTCCTAAGCATATGTTTAATAATTTGTTCTCTTCCAGGTTTTCGTATCCAATAAAATAAAAATAAATAACATACATAAAATTGTAATATTGGGCAAACAACATGGCAAGCATGAAATATTGTAAACATGTACATACTATAAGCAACTAATTACGGCGCCAGTGTTTAATGTATGCGTCTTTTTACTCTTTTTTATATACACGCATAATGTTGTAAGGTAAAAATTAAGAGGCCGATGAATGTACACAAATGATTTTTGATCATATCAAAATCACAATTATTTATTTATTGAATTTATTTAAATTGTTTGCGCTCGGCAAACTACTTGTATTAAGCAACAATAAGCTGAAATGAGCCTAATTACAATATATAAGAACAAAACATACACACGTACATATATATATCTACCGATATAGGTATAACATTCTTGCCATATAAAAATTATCCAAACTATCTTCCACAATTGGTCAGAACCCGAATAGCTAAAATTAATGCTGTTGTTGGATTAAATTCAATGGCTAAAAGAGCGCAATTGCTGCAGAAGAAACTATTGCTATCGTATTTACCAGAAATTAAACAGGTAAAAAGTTTCTGCTTGGATTCAAGCCTATACCAAACCCAAATCACGTTTATTTTGAATTATCGATATCCTTTCTCATTTTCTCTATCAGAGTTTTGACCGATTTCCAACAAATTTCGGAAATTGTCCCATATTACAAAAAAACCCCCATTTCAGGAGCTACATAATTCCGTTTTGAGATCAAAATGGAAGAATGCATGCTGAATCGGGTGATTAGCGCTTAAAGTGTGGAAGATAATGGTTTGCACATTAACATTAAAACTTTGAAGGCTTTCGCTTCAACAAATTCGTCACAAAATTCATTTATACAGGCCGCTATGCTGACTCAACAGCCCGACATATATTGCACAAAATCAAAATACTCTCTCAGATTGTGTTAATAGAGTATAAAAGGCGGCAATGCTCACGCTGTAGTGGTTTCAATAACTTTGCTTGGTATGTGTGTACGAATTGTAATGAAAGGCATTAGAAACATGTCCACTGTTTTGTTTTGAAAACGAATACCGCAATTTTCAATATTTAAATAAAGTTGTTTAAACTATGCTTTACGGGCTTTAGCCTTTGTTAAACTATTTATCTTATAAAATGATCTATCAAACCAAATATCAATTTTACTATCGTATTGTTATTCTAAAATGTTTTTGTAACTCCGTAGTAATTATACAAAAATACATACGAGTCAATGAAATAAAATTGTGCTTTCTTATATTTAAAATGTGACGCGCAAAACAACAATTTATATAAAATACAAAATTAAATCTTTCTCAATCTTATTTATTTTTATTAATTTGCAAAAAAAAAATATTCAAAATGTTTTCTATCATTGTTTAATAAGCAAGGACGATATGGCTCAATCAATTTGATTTTTCATCGTTACAAGGATTTGTAATTACAAAAGAAATTTTGAATTTAGTGGAATTGTATTATTAATTGTGTGAATAATAACATGGGCCATCGGCGACTTCGTCTTGTTGACTAGAAATTCAAAGACAGAAGTAAATTTTTCGAATAATTTGATTTACTGATTGATTACGCACGTAGCAAATGAAATTTATGTATAACAGGAAACTTTTGTTCTAAAGCAGTACAAGAGGTGGGGTTTGAGAACCATCAAATGGAACAGAACAACATGGCTCCCAATTGCAATTGCTTTCCGATAACTGTCATCAGCTCCATTTTAATTAATATTTAAACAATTCAAATTTAATTGAATGCAGGTAATTAAAAGGCATTTGCAATCTTTGCTCCTGAGCACATGAGCACAAATGCCCCTCAGTTTAGGGTATTTTCTGTTTGCCTCTGTCAAGTGCAGCCGTATTGGCCACTTCAAAAGCGCTTCTTCACGCGCGAACATTGCAGACTATTAAATTAGTTAACATGGCGAGTGCATTTTAATACTTATAAACATATCTTATCAATTATCTTAGAATTTATTTGGATAAGATTTTGTTTTTGAACACGGAAGACAAAAAAGAGTGCATATTTTATGATAGGGTTAAAATAAAAAAGTGCAGAATGTATGCATGCATGAAACATTTTTTTCTTTTGAAGATGCTTTTAACTTAACACCGATTTATATATTTTAAATTTTTTTGTACGACCGATTTTTTATTTTTTAAACAAAGTTTTCCAGAAATCTTAAATTGGAAAGTGCAAAAGATACAGCAAGTTTTTGAATTAAGCATTTAAACAATTAAATTTAGTTGCTTAATGCTAAGCATATTCATTTTTAAAGCAATTAGATTCTTTAATTATTGAAATCTTTAGTGGATGCTTTAGTTTAATTTGAACTGCAGGTGAAATTCTTTCTGACAATGTGTCTGCTACTTTGTGGTAGGTTAAGTGCCAAATTGAGATAATGAAAGCAAACTTTCAAACACACACGCCAATGCACGCCCCGCACACACGACGACCCACTGCAATTCATAACAATGACAGATGATTGATCAAAAAAAGTTTGTCCTATCAATAACTTATTAGATAACACTTGCGCCGTCTGCAACACTCGAACTGCTGTGCACTTCAGAGCAATTCGACATGAGAGCCAAATGCTTCATATAAAAGGCAGTGCATAGGCAATGTGAACGGTACAGTGAACATTTGAACGTTAGTTAGTACAAAGTTAACAAAAAAAAAGGAGGAAATTCGTGATGAAAGTGCTGTTAGTTATAGCCCTGCTGTCGTTGGCAGCGTTGGCCAACGCCAGGAAACCATTCTCCGCGCGCTACGATAACTTTAAAGTGTATAGAGCCTTTGTCAAGGATAACGTGCAGTTGGAGGAGTTTAAAAAAATTCATCAGCGCATTCAGGTAGGTGCAGTGCAAAAACTAGGACAAAGGGTAAAAAAGCAATTACTGTTTCAATTGTTTTTTGCAACTTTTAGGTGCATATCCTGCATGAAATTGGCGGATCGAATCGCAGCTACGATGTGATTGTGGGCCCCTTATTCCAAAGAGCCTTTGAGGCTGTGCTGCACGATTTGGAGGTGGACTACAAGATAGTTGTTGAGGATTTGCAGGTGTAAGGATCAAACTCAGGCAATAATTATTTAAGGATTAAGATTAATTGAAAATGATTTTTAGTTTGCTGGACGATTCGACGTCCGATCCAGATGCGCCAATGGACTGGGAAACTTATCATCCCCTCGATAAAATCTACGAATGGGTGGACGATCTGTGCGACGAGCACGATTATCTCGAGTGCAAGGTCATAGGTCACTCCTACGAGGGCAGGCCCATCAAGAGCGTTAAGTTGTCAAAGCGTGAGGGCAACAAGGCCATTTTCCTGGAGGGCAACATTCATGCCATGGAATGGATATCCTCGGCCACAGTTACCTATATTCTGAACCAATTGATTAACTCGAATGACGCCGATGTGCAGCGCCTGACAGAAGAGTACGATTGGATTGTGGTGCCGATGGTGAATCCGGATGGTTTTGTCTACACGCACGAGGTGGAGCGTTTGTGGCGCAAGAATCGTCGCCCGAATGGCTATTCGAACTCGTCGGGTCCCTGCTACGGCATCGATATGAATCGCAACTTTGACTATCATTGGAGCGGCGCCGGCTGGAATATTGAGGATCCCTGCGATCATTGGTTTGGCGGCGATGAGCCGAACACTGAGCAAGAAATTCTGGCGCTGCAGGACTTTGTTAGCTCCTTCGAGGATGGCTACATACGCGCCTACATGGCCTTCCATGCCTACGGCCAGTACGTCCTGCTGCCCTACGGACACTCGAACACCGAATTCCCGCCCAACTACGATCAAATGATGCGCATTGCGGCCGCCTTTGCGGATGGCGCTGTGGATGCATATGGCTCTGTTTTCACCTACGGCGCTAGCGGCTTATTGAACTGTAAGTGTTGGATGCTGCTGTTGTCATCTAAAAAAGTTATTTAACTGTGTTTTTGTTTTTTTTTTAGATGTTGTGTCTGGCGCTGCCAAGGACTGGGCATACGGTGTTAAGGACATTCCATTCACCTGCACCGTTGAGTTGCGTGATAAGGGCACCTTTGGTTTCTTCCTGCCATCGAATCAAATCACGGAAGTTGGCGTCGAGGTCACCGAGGGTCTGAAATCGCTCGTTGATAAAGCAGCCGATGAGGGCATTTTCGATTAAACCCGCTCGAGTGGACACTTTCAGCACTCTCACGATAGCAAACGGTTTTAGATTGTAAAAGCAGCGTTTGAAATTAATAATGAATAATAGAAAAATATATGCGTATAGTTAAATGAGCATTCAAATTGCCTTAAATGGCGTATGCGTAATATTTACAATGGCTATGCACTGCTTTGCTTTAAGCAGTGCACCGGCCTCTAACTGATTGCTTGCTATAAGCAGTTGTATTTCCGGTGAATTCTTGTGCTGTGTAGTAAGCAGTGCAAATAGCGCCTGCTTGCTTTTTAACTTAATCTTGCACACTTTCTTCAGTCTGAGTTCTGGGTAAAAACATTTACAGAAACTTTTAATGTAAATCTGTTTACAGTTTGGTAACCGACTATTTAACAGTCTGTTATTTAAATATTGGACTGTAAATGTGCGGTGCGATTAGTAAACAAAGAAACATTTAAAATCATTTTAGTTTTAAATATCTTTGGGAATTGTTTCTTATTTAAAATAATACTTATGCATTGCTTTAATCAAAACACAAATATATTTGTGTTTTTTAATTAAATATTATAGGTAATATAAATATACTTTAATCATTTCAATAAATATTTCTTATCTCACCAATGCTTATAGTCACGAAAGCTACAATCTCTCGATAACAAACAATGTAATATAGATTACATCATTTCTCAAGTGATTTTTGCTCGTATTTGTGCTCACTTATCTTTCACACCCTCTTATTGGCTCACTTATTACAGCGCACACGCTTGTAAACATCGAGCTGCAATTAAGCCACAAACTTAAGTGCATAGCTTGTCTGAATTACACGTACTTATGCCGCTTCGGTCAAGCTAATTTACTTTTGTAGCTGTGGCTACACAACTATGCCAAAAGTCCGGCTCCTTATCTGACTCATTAGCATTGGGTCTTAAGCTGAGTCCGTCACGACAGGTAAGCTAAAGTTGAGTTTCATTGATTTCATTTGCCTGGTCACGTGTCGCGCATTTGCGCCAAAAAGAACAACGAAAATTAAAACAAAGCTGACGAATATTAAATACACTAGCAGATAAACTAGAACTATACTTTAACTGTATTTTAAGAAGGTTTCAAGTAGTATTTTTTGAAATAATACAAATAATCAATAAGCTATAGAATTATTATAGCAACTACAAGTTTAAGAAGTAGTTATTTATTCAATTGATCCATCAATTCAGTGCATGCCGTAAATGTAGGGTATTTAAACACGCAAATTATGCATATTGCTGCACACTAAATATGATGTGGCAATGAGCATAACAGTTTCACGCAGCTTTCGCTTTTCTTTTATGTTAATTTCGGGCACATGTAGAAGAAATGGGTGTCCTTTTATTGCCAATAACCTATGCCATTTAAACTGGTTTTTGTTATTGTTTTGCCTGGCTGCGCCCACAGGACGCATACGAAAAGGCTGCCGGGCGAATGGCTGTGGGTATCAAGTTAATTGAAAATTTGTCGGAAGTTAAAAAAGGAAGCCGCTTAGATGCGGCATTAAGATGCCAGCTTAAAGATGCCAGCCTACACATTACTTTTCCCGACTTTTCTTTTGGTTTGCATATTTGATTACAAGGCTCTAGGAGTAGGTATTTCGAACGCACAGTGCTTTGAGAGCGACACTTATCAGGTGTCAAAGGACGAGACTGTGATACGAGTGCAGCGTGTATTGAGGCAGCACATTTCAGGCATTGCCTTCAGCATTTTCAGCATCTCTTTTTATGGAGCCAGAAGGCTAAATGTGTGGCACACGGCAGGGATATACACGTGTGTGCAGCTTGCATATTTGCAGCATTTGCATGTCAAAGCTCTGGAAAATCATTGAAACGTAAATTATGTGCCGATATTAAAGTCGATCCTCCTATAGTGGCATGCCTCATTATGTGTGTATGTGTGTGTGTGGATAAGTAAAATGTATTTTGCAGCAGCGCATGTGAAGTTTTTCAAGTGCATTCAAACAATCTCCCGCCACTCCTTTGAGCACTCTGTCATAAATAGCGCTACATGGCTGGCAGGATAAAGCGAGGCTCAGGTTTTGCGCATGGCAGGCTGCAAGGATGCAAGGATGCAACTCGGGTAACTGCATCGGACACGTGAAACCATCATCAATCTACAGCCAACGACAGTTTTAACGACTTCTTGCGGATTACTTCAAACAAAATAACCACTTTGTAGTCGCTGCAATTTAATGTTGCCCCCGGTTGCTGTTGATGGCCCTGGACTTCCTGGCCACCGCCAAGACTGCGGCTGCGGCTACGGCTACGGCTATGGCTACGGCAATGGCTACGGCATTTGGCTTTGGGTATTTGCTGCATTTGGATAAAAGTTTTGCTGCGTGCCGCAAAAAGTTGCCGGCAAATGGCAGCCAAAGTGCGAACGTTAACAAAAATTTGCAGAACACATGCAAAACTTAAACATCAATTTTTATTATTGTTGCCGCCGAGTGGCACGCACTTAGTTGCCGCCACTGCCGACAGGTGAAATACCGAACGATATGCTGCACAAATTGATTGCGGCCAAAAGCCAAACAGTATCAGATAAGGAAATCGATACGGCTAAGAATCAGTTTAGAACAAATGGCAAACTATAATTTATGAAATCTTTGCCAAAGCAGAGAACTGCGATGTCATTCAAATCTTGTAGATTTATCTAAAGTCTTAACAGATACTTTTACGATAATTGGAAATCTTGATAATAATCGAACTTAAGCCAGACATGCTTAATTTAATTAAACAACAAAGTTAGCTAAACACCAAAAGGCGTGGAAAAAAAGTTGTTTAAAAAAATTCAACCCTTAAAACCGTTGAGCAGCTGTTGCTGTTGCTTTAACCGTTGCATTGCTTTTGGCCATAACAGAGCGCAGAGCGCGTGAAAACCAAAACGTTGAATCCCTACAAAATGTTGCCCAACGGCTGTGGCCAGTTGTTGTTTTTTGTTTTCCCCCAGGAGAAGCAGCAGCAACAGCAGCAACAGCAACAGCAGCAGCAACAGCAGCAGGCAGCAGATGCGACAAAGCTTCATTAAAATTAACAAAACTTAATTGCAGCTTTCGTGGCACGTAGCATGTTGCAAATGTGCTTTGCAATCTGTTTGATGGCCCCTACAATCCGCACAGCGAGCTGAGCGAGAGTCGCGTAGGGAGAGACGCACCTGCCGCCGATCGCATGGCAGGCTGCCAAATTTGATGTATTGCGTTCGGGACTGGCTGGCAGGATAGTCTTGTGATCCTGTGAGCAGTCGCAGATTGCAGCTGCAAAAGGATTAGTGGACGCGTGCGTTCAGCTGCAAACAGTAGAAGAATCCAGGACATGACATAAGCAGGTAACAGGCAGGCAAACGGCAACAGGCTAAAGTCAAAACGGGCCATTTGCAACGTCACCGAAATGAAGTTGAAACCTTGCGTGCAACTGTTATTGACAACTCGGTTGGCTCAGCCCCCCCGCCCGACACCCTCTAAATGTGCCATGCTGCAGGCATAGAACTTTCCTCGGCTCAACGTAACCCATTTGGCCTGTCAATGGCTTGTAACTTGGCAAAACTGTTTAGGCCAACTTGGAGCCGAACTTTGGCACATGGCATGTCAAAAATTACGTTAAGCGCTTTAGTGCCTTTGACATTTGCATGCAATGACTGCAGCTGCTCTGGACGGGCCAAAAACAATATCCAGAAACTGCAATTACCGCCCGCCGCCCCCTAAATCCCCGTAAACTGTCCACTAACGTGTAACAAAGGTCGTTGTTCCGTCAATTGCCCAATGGAAATTCAATTTGCAGTCAACGTTCCATCACCTGACCCAAAGCTCTCGATATTTGGCTCCAAAAAATAAGTTAACTTACAGATGCCGCAGATTGAATGCCCTTTGCAGACATTTGTGGCTAATAATAGATTTGTTGAAGATGTTTTTATACAAGAAAACAAGTTTTTGAACAACAAGAACTTAACTTTTTGGCAGCAGCTGTGTGATGAATTGAACAAGCAATTTGTGCAAAAATATAATATTAAATATATATTTGTTGCACAACTCGTATTGCAATTATGATACCCACTGCAAGGGCATAAAAATGTCCAAAATTGAACAACAATTTTGGCCAAGTTCGCAATTAATTGCAGACGGCCAACAAATGCCGACAGCGGGCGGTGTCATATTCATAAATTGTGGCCAGCCGGTGCGGCATGAGGCTTGTGGCCAACTAGTTGACCATATGGAGAAAGAGACCAATGGAGAGAGAGAGAGACAGAGAGATAGAAAAGAGAGAGAGAGAGTGTGTGTGTAAGTATACTGCGTGTGGCTTGTGGTAACGGGAACAGCAGGAGGCGTGCGTCAGTTGTTTGAAGTGTGCCCCCGATAAATGAGGCCAGTTGTGTGCATTGACAGGCGGCGCGAATTTGCAGCGATCCAATTTCAAAACAAAAGGTTTCTGATTACATGCGTTATTTAAAGCGCAAACGCAGCCAAGTGCATAATGATTAAAAGGCCACACAGAAATCGAGCGGCAGGCTGTCCGTCTGTCAGTCTGACGGTCTCTGTCAGTTGTTCATATTTTGGCATAATATGCGCATTAATGCGCACTGCAATTCAATAATAATAGCCAGCAGTTAACGCTCGAGTGCGCGCATTTTAATGCACAACAACTCAAACAAGCTGCAGATAAAAGATAAAAGTAAGATAGCTCATACGCCCCGTTATCCCCCTCCCCCCACCCGGCATCACAGGGGCAGATGTTTCCTTGCAACGTTTGCTACATTATTTCCTGTACGCTGCGTGACCAATTCCAAGTGGCGCAAATGCTCGGGGTCCTGGCTAACTGCTGGCAGGACTCAGGAGTTGAAACTCTCTCAGGCGGCCATTACATAAATGCGCTTTTAATAATAGCATACACCCTGCAATAACGTATCCCTCTCTCTCTGTCTGTCTGTCTCTCGTGTGTGTGTGTGTCCAGAGTATATTTGCATTGGCCATAATTGAGAATGAGTCTGCGTTTAAGCCAGTGTAATTTAGATTGCAGCTACAGATACAGATACTACACTGTCGAGCTACAGATACGAAGCTCCGAGCCACAGTAGCGTATGCCAATTAAACCAAAACTTCAGAAAAGTGCAGATGGTTTATGTTTTTGTTTAATTATACCCTTTAAAAAAGCTCGGCAAAAAATTGATAAAAATAAAAAATTGAAATAATAGATGTCTGTTTCTATATGTTAAGTATTTTATAAAAAACAAAATTACCTACAAAATATACAAGCAAAGCTGCCGAATATAAAATACCCTTGAAGACATGATGTATGCTACATAAAAATGTTTAAAAAAGAAAACAATATTTATGGCATTAAAATTGCTTTTAACTAGCAACGGGTTTTAATCGTTCGTCTGAATGAACGCAATATTTATCGGTGCTATTAAGCTAGAGACTTGATATTTTGGATATATACTCGTGATAACCAATATTATCTGATACAATTTGATACACATTTTGGAATATGTAGAAGACTCAAATTTTTCACTGCCATAACTTTGTCAAAACTGAACCGATTTTCATGCTCGATGTCATTTTCGTCATGATTTGTCACAAAGATTAATCCTACATTCAAAATATATTCATTTTTGAAAATACAATTTTTTTTGAATTTTTTGGTCAAAAAAGCGTGTACCCCCCCCTTATGTATTTTCGAAAAATTTTTTTTTTCAAAATTTAGAATTGCGAGTTTCCGATTTTAATCGATTGTATTTGTCATAATTAGCATAAAAAACAACATTTAAGGTGATTTTGAGGTGGTCAAATTTTTGGTCAAAAATCATGCCAAAATCGATAAAAATTTTGACATGTGAGACTCTCGGATCCATAGATCCCATATTTCAAACCCCCATAACTTTGTCAAAACTGAACCGATTTTCATGGTCGATGTCATTTTCGTCATGATTTGTCACAAAGATTAGTCCTACATTCAAAATATATTCATTTTTGAAAATAAATTTTTTTTGAATTTTTTGGTCAAAAAAGCGTGTACCCCCCCCTTATGTATTTTCGAAAAATTTTTTTTTTCAAAATTTAGAATTGCGAGTTTCCGATTTTAATCGATTGTATTTGTCATAATTAGCATAAAAAACAACATTTAAGGTGATTTTGAGGTGGTCAAATTTTTGGTCAAAAATCATGCCAAAATCGATAAAAATTTTGACATGTGAGACTCTCGGATCCATAGATCCCATATTTCAAACCCCCATAACTTTGTCAAAACTGAACCGATTTTCATGGTCGATGTCATTTTCGTCATGATTTGTCACAAAGATTAGTCCTACATTCAAAATATATTCATTTTTGAAAATAAATTTTTTTTGAATTTTTTGGTCAAAAAAGCGTGTACCCCCCCCTTATGTATTTTCGAAAAATTTTTTTTTTCAAAATTTAGAATTGCGAGTTTCCGATTTTAATCGATTGTATTTGTCATAATTAGCATAAAAAACAACATTTAAGGTGATTTTGAGGTGGTCAAATTTTTGGTCAAAAATCATGCCAAAATCGATAAAAATTTTGACATGTGAGACTCTCGGATCCATAGATCCCATATTTCAAACCCCCATAACTTTGTCAAAACTGAACCGATTTTCATGCTCGATGTCATTTTCGTCATGATTTGTCACAAAGATTAATCCTACATTCAAAATATATTCATTTTTGAAAATAAAATTTTTTTGAATTTTTTGGTAAAAAAAAGCGTGTACCCCCCCCTTATGTATTTTCGAAAAAATTTTTTTTTCAAAATTTAGAATTGCGAGTTTTCGTTTTTAATCGATTGTATTTGTCATAATTAGCATAAAAAACAACATTTAAGGTGATTTTGAGGTGGTCAAATTTTTGGTCAAAAATCATGCCAAAATCGATAAAAATTTTGACATGTAAAGCTCTCGGATCCATAGATCCCATATTTCAAACCCCCATAACTTTGTCAAAACTGAACCGATTTTCATGCTCGATGTCATTTTTGTTATGATTTGTCACAAAGATTAATCCTACATTCAAAATATATTCATTTTTGAAAATAAAATTTTTTTGAATTTTTTGGTAAAAAAAGCATGTAGAATTGTAAGACTTCCGGATCCATAGCTCCCATATTTCAATCTCCCAAAAACTTAACCGATTTTGATTGATTCTGCATTTTTATGTGCACAAATAATGCCAGGCTACACATTTTAGTTGTGAACTGTGCACGAGTTTTTCGCTCTCGGTTTCACCCGACTGCAATGTTCTTGCTTGTTTTTTCTTTCGTGTGCCAATTGCCGTCAATCAAAGCAGCAGTTCTTCAATTAATGGCCATTAAATTGGCATTAAATATGCAGACGCAGTGCATTTCATATGCTCAGCACAGATTGGAAAAGGGCCAGCAGCACCTACAAATAGCCCCTATAAAGCGTTGACTATTTTTTAATTAAATTCCAATGCACGTTGTCACTGATGATGCTGATGTTGATTTCGCTCTGACGGTTTCATGTAAATTTCACATAAATATTTAAGTATTTGCCACATGCTCATTTTGAACAGCACCTGCAGGACAGCGCGGCTGTCCTTTTTTTTGCCCCCTTTTACCACGCCTGCTGCAAAATCAAATAACGCAAGAGTCTCGCGACCAACGTGCTTGGTCTCTGCGCTCTGCCCTCTGACCTCTGACCTCGGCGCCCTGCCCCCGCTGCTACGTACCACGTGTGCCGACGTCTGTTCTTTTGCATAAGCAAATACGCGCAGTCCGAAAAAAACACGTGAGTTTTCTCGTGTTGTTTCTGCTGGCAGTGTCTCTGCATGGTTAACGACTCCTCCAGAGCGACAACTGCCCTCCAGGTGTTGAGCTGCTGATGATTATTTTACATCCACACACAGATCCTCGGACCAGTTACATTTTCACGTATCCAGTTCATGGTTCAATGACAAGCAACTTTGAGTGGACACAACAAACACACACGAAAACACACTCACAAAAACACACTAGAGCAGCCGTTAGTCGTTTGCTGTTAGCTCTTACCTGGTGCCAGCTATTTGTCTGCGGTTTGTCGCTGTTGGCACGCCCACACACACACACATACGCCCTTTTTGGGTACTACCCATCAGCAGTTTTTGTCCAACAATTTAATTAAGCACAATTTCTGTCTGTTGTTCAACGTCGAGGCATGGATTATGTTTTTGTTACTTAACACTCGGCAATGTGAGCCAAAAGGTTTTTGTGCCTGGTTTTTGGCCAACAATATCATAAAAGTGACAACAATTTGGTTAAGCCGCCAAAAAACAAGTTTACATAGTAAAATAAGAGTTTATCAAAAAAGAAAATTAAGGTTTTAAATTTGTATTTGATTGAGTTTCATTTGAAGCCAACTATTTGAAGTTATTATACGCATTTTAAATATGAAATATGAATATGAACATGAAATTGAACATATATTCAAAAATAAAAACAATTAATTTTAATTGGCATTAATTACACATATTTAATAAATATATCAAATTATGGAAACTCAACTCTTGTTGAACTTTTTTAACAAACAACCTTAGAACAAGTCACAAAAACAAACAATATTAATTAAAATATCATTAAAATGACAAGAAAAACATGTCTCGAAAAAAATGTATTTGCAATTATTTCATAGTTTGCTTAACGGATTAAATACAAAAATGCCAAATGGCTTTTTATTTAAATTGCAATAATGCAAATATTCATATTTTTTACAAGGGCAAATTTAATTTTATTTTACTTTATGGATTTTAAAACATGTTTTGACTCAGTGGTTTTTGTTTTTTATTTCATTTTTTTTCTATTTGCCCCCTGTTTTCACTGACTCAGGTTCAGTTTATACTTTATTTTTGCAGAGCTCGAACTGAAGTCCTTTGGCACCCCAATAAAATATTCGCTTGGCCGTTTTTATCTTGCTTAACGAAGTGGAACTTGCGTGCGGCAAGTCATAAAAAATAACAAGTACGAGATCAAAAGTTGAGAGTACTTGACTTGGAAGATACCCTTTTTAATATTATATTATTCAATGCTGAATAATTACTTTAAAATATCGCCTCTCTATGTGATTTTCATGAATTCAAGTTAAGCTTTCCGAATTTGACTTTAGTTTAAACAAAAAACTTAAGAGAAAATCAAATTACATAAAATAAAATATTGATATTAAGGCTATGAGAATCAGAAAGAACGGCGATCGGCGTTCGACAGATAAAAATGAAATTACTACAAAAACTGAGCAACATAAATTTGATTTCAAAATAACATGGTAGAAATGAGCCTATCAACTAAGTAAGTTCTCTCTAAAGATAACAGAGAAAATTATACATATTTTTTTGCGGTTGCCTGCTGTCTGGTACAAACTTGATCACACCCATAATTAAAAATTTGATAGATGCAGGGTATACAAAAATACAAAAATTACGTTAATTTTCGTTGAGTTTTATGTACGCCTGACAATGGCCCTTACTACAAGCTGTAAAGTCAAGGGTCAGTCGGGACGCAGCCCTAAATGAGTAGTTAATTTCATGGCATTTGGGCCGAAAAGTCTAAACTCATTAAACCATTTTAAATGGCAGTCAGCAATGAAATGGCAGAGCTTACAACAGATTTACAGGGCTTGCAAAGTGTTGCGCCGCACACTCGACCATAATTTAGCTGTTGTGTGGGTGGTGGTATGTTTTGGGTGGGCGTCGGCGTGGGTGTGGCACCGCCTGTCAACGTTTAAATTGCGGTTGCAACGAACAAAAATGAATAAGTGGGCATTTCGGATGCAACATTTTAAATGATTTCCATGTTGCCGCTGCCACTGCCACTGCTGCATGCAGCCCGCTACCGCATGCAATTTGCCGAGCAGAACGACAGGAATACAGGGACTCCGGACAGGACGAAGGATACAATGCCAGCCACGTTGACCAATCCTGCAAATGAACAACGTCCACTGGCCGTTCAATGTCCACACTTTTCACATTTGTGCTGTTCATATTTCATTCTCAATGACGCTGACAGGACAATGCGGTAAGCGAGCCGTATGCGGCAACTCCTGACTACGTGCCCCAATCTATCAGTGTAACTGTGTGTTTTTGTGTGTGTGCGAGTCGTTTGCATGTTGCAGCTGCGTGTGTGTGTGTGTGTGGGTGACGCTTGCTTACACTGATTCCAACTGATGAAGTTGCCATTTTATGTGCGGTCGCCGGGCCGCATTGTTTATCGCCAACAGCAGACGCAAACAGTTGAACGGGCCACGCCCATACGCCCATACGTCCCACTATTGTTGCTGCATTAATCAAAAGTTCAGTGTCAACAAAAGTGATTTTTCGTGTGCGCAACAATTTTTCGTTCATAATTAAAAATAAATAAATAAAAATCAAGCGAGTGCAAAAACAAGTAGGAACATTGTAATCGGGTGTAGCCGACTGTGCCATACTCGTTCAGGCAGATGCGATTTGAAATAGATTTGAACGAATTGAAAACTTCAAAGAATCAGAAAATTTGAAGAGGTTGCAATAGCTAATGCTTTAGTTATTTAGCGGTATAAGTAAAACCCGACGAACAAACCTAATATTCTCTGATCACTTCGTGAACAAGTAAAAAAGACGAGGTAGAAAACAGAGAAAGAACCCCTCACAACAAACAAATGAATGAATGAATGAATGAATGAATGCATGCAAAAGTATAACAGTGGAGACGACGCATATGTTATTGGCAAACGGAAGCAAGACTCCAGCTTATTGTGTGCCTCCGACTGCCTGCTTGCCTGGCTGGCAGCTGACAGTTCCTTATCCTCACACATTTCTTTTTCGAGCTGCAAATCGAACGGATATGCGCAGGAAACCTCAAACAGACACACACACAAACACACAAACACACATACACATGCAGCTTGTCCTCAATTTCGATTCATCTTTTGGGCTTGGCATTTGTTTCCTTTAGCTGTAACTGAGCAGCAGGTGATATACCTAACGATTTCCGGTTTATGATTTGACTTTATTCCTCTCCATCTCGACTATCATTTAAAGGGTATTTGCATCAGCAGCTGCTGCTGCTACTGCTCATACTTTTCATATTTGCAGCTCTGGCTACGTACCATACATCATGCCAATCAAATTACACACACACACACACACACACACAATCATTGCTGGAGAGTTATTAATTGAAGCCATTGACCCGAACGCCCTTTTCAGATTTATGAGGCCCAATTGTTAATAACTCTAATGGCACTTGAGAGCTATTGCTGTAACTGTAACTGTTACTGTGGCTGTGGCAAAGGTAATAAGAAAAGTTTAACTTTATGATTTCTTGCTTAGCAGCGAGTGGCAGCAAGAAAGAGAAATTGTAACAACAACAGGCTGTGTGCGCGGCTTATGCGGCGTATGCTTGTTTTGTTGTTATTCTTTGGTTATGGGCACAATAAAAGCATAAAGTGACAACAAAGCGGCAAACAACAAAATAAATAAATCACAACAAAAGCAGGCAGACAGACACACACACACGCACACGCACACACACCCACCCAAGGCTTACACACACGAAAATAGCACGCACAGCAAAGTCGCAAAAAAAAAATGAAAAGAAAACAAAGAAATTTGAAAAGTTTGCTAGAAAATACCCTGTTGTCAGCTTTCTAAATTCAAAAAATCTTAATAAATATAAAAATAATAGATTTAAATAAATTAAAGCTAAAATCCGTCATTTACTAATTAATAGTTATTTATCTATTTATTATAAATTTAAATAAATAAAGTATGTGAAAAATTCTCATTTTTAATATTTTGTATAATAATATAGCTCCGTATGGATAATAAGCGAATAATAATCAGTGATCATGATTCAGCATATATTCAATATTCACCTAATATACTTTACACACTTTTGTATTATTTATATTAACGAAATTTCATATATTTATTTATAATTTGGTATTATTTTTAAATGCTGAATATACTTTCACAGCAGCCTACTTTTAAGCATCTCAATGTACAAATACGCTTTGCAAGTGTTTTCTGTACAGGGTACGCTTTGTCTGCTTTTTTATTCATTTTATCGTTGACTGGGTATAAATGGCACCAACAATAACAAGCATAGCAAAACTTTTAGTTGTCCTCAGCTTTTGTTCTTGCGCGTCCTTTTGCCTTCCACACGCGATTCATATTTTGCCAAGGCAGGCGCCTTCATATGCTAGACAGCTTATTGTTAAAGTACGGTGTGTAGTCTGATTGTTGTTGTTCTTCTTGTTGTTGTTGTTGTTGCTTATGTTGTTACAGGTTTTTGTTGTTGCTGCTGGCATTTATTGTACGCCAGTTTGACACAATGCACAACAAGGTGGGCGTGGACAGGTCCTGAGCCGTAGTTGCCCGAAAAACGGAAACTTTGTCATTGTTAGGTTGTTTTGTGGGTCTCTCAACGGCAGCTACCGCTGTTACCGCTGCTGCCGCTGCTGCCGCTGCTGCTGTTAAGCATTTCCGGCTTTTATTGTTCTTAAGCTTGGCCCACCACTAAACGCTTCATCATTGCCGCACAGTTTTCATTTCCTTTTTTTTTTTGTTTTTTTGTGCCCGCTTTCAGTTTGTTTTTGCTTTCATTTGCGTTAGAGTTGGGTTCCATCGAACTGGTGTCGTTGCACGTTGAAATATTTATGTAGCTGCTTGTTAATTTATAATGTGCCCCCAAACAAAATAAATAAAAAGGCGTCCTGCTCAATGGAGTTTTCGCTCCAAGACATGGAAATAGCCATGGCCACTTGTGCATGTCCTGCTCATTATAGTCGGGCGTCCCCCAGTCCCCCATTCCTCTAAAGCATTTTTGCATGTTTCACAGCAAATCACCTTAGGACCAAAAACATCACGAATTTCTCACAAAAGTTTGCATAAATTCGGGAAAATTTACGAGCTGCGAGCTGTGTAAAGTTTTTTTTTTTGTTGTTGCTCCCTTTATTTATTTTTTGCTCCTCTGTTATACGAAATTTACGATACAATAAATTTTGTCAAACATTTGAAGTTGTTAAGAAGCCAACACCCAAAGGAGTTTCTCTTTTTGTGGATTTCTTGTTTTTATCGGTTGTTTTGTTTTACCGGTTTGATAAGCCATTAGTCAAAATGACAAACGCTTTAGGTTGATTTAAATTGGAAAGATTTACAATCGGGATTGAATATAAGTACCTCGACTTGTAAGCGTTCTAGACCTTAAATTGTATTGGCTCAAATCAATCGAAATGTGTGGGAGGTAAAAGCAATTGATGCGATAGTACCCAGTAATAAGTTTAAATCGAATATAACCTAAATTTACATTTTCTTTTAATTTATTTGTATTTCAAGTGAAACTTTAGAATTAATTTTCTCTTTTGAACAGTATTTATGCATATATGAATATAAAAAACACTGGTTGAAAAAATTGTTCAATTTCGAATATGAATTAATGCATATATTGATTGCATGTGCCTAAAGGTATTCGATAGTTTCCTATGAAAAGCCCTGATATTGGCATTTACAATAAAATTGGAAAACACACACACGCAGCCACTGTAGTTATTTATCAGCATATAACACATATAAATTGCTATTATATTTTTGTAAAGGACGCTTTTAGCTCGCTGATGCATATAAAATTTAAAAGCCGCTTTTGCGCAAATTTTGCCTAAAGCGGCGAATCGCGCACGGGGCCTCAAAATCGCATTTGGGCATTTTGAAGGGCCGCCAGAATTTTTCGCATTTTGCATTCAATGTTTACCCGAGACATTTTCTTTTTTGTGACATTTTTTTTCTGTTTTTATCCCCTAGTATTTTTTTTGTTTGCTTTCTTTTTGTTGTGTGTGTGTGTGTTTTTTTGTTTTACTGTTGCCCGCAGTCGGCAGCCAACCATTTTTGCACTAGCCCCATTTAGTATTTTTTTTGGTTTGTGTTCTTTTCTCTTTTTTAAGGGAATGGAAATTTTTTGTCACATGTGCAACGGTTTCATATCCTGCACTGGGGCAATTAAGTTCGTAATCTGAGCGACATCTGTGCTGCATTCGATGTTCCAACAACAACAACAACAACAATAAAAACACGAACAACAGCGCAGATTTTTCTGTGTGGCATTTTTTTTCAATATTTCGCCGACTATTTCATTTTTGTGCGTTGAATCAGTTTTGTATGTTTTTCTGTTTTTCTTTTGATGGTAGAGGAGGTAAATTGCAGCGTTGTTTACAGCTTGTTATTAACGCTTTCGCATGCGAATGAGCTTTTTTTGGGGGCTGAAAGTGCTCTGCGAGCTGCGTGATTTAAATGGAGAGCTGTAAATTTGCTAATAGCTCAACCGTTCGTTGCGCAATTGGCTTCAGCCAGTGGGTCAATTATATTTAAGCCTAGCAAGATTATAGGGGATCTGATCTGATATCCATGACCTGGAGTTAAATGTAAGCCAAAAAAACAAGTAAAAACTTTTTTGTTATTATTGTTTTTTGTCCAACTTAAGAGAAGGTCATGCGAAAATGTTTGCCAAATTTGGTAACTCTAGCTGTAAATGTTAGCCCCAATCACCACCACTTGACTACCTTTAAAAATATAAAAATAAATATAAATCAAATATGAATAAAGTCAATCGCGATTTTCATCAAATTTGGTGACAGCAGCTTGAAAATTGTGGAATATTCAGCTTTTATCGATTTGCGATTTTCCTTAACCATTATATATTCAATTCTAGCCAAGAATAAATTTTTCTAACTTTTTGAACGCATATAAAAATTATTCTGAATTCTTGAATTGTTAATTAATTATTTTTGTATAATTATATTAGTATATATACAGAAAAGCTGAAGCTGAACTATCATTTAATAAAATTCTCGTTCTGCGTTTGTCTGTCAGCTGCGAGACGATGATTGATGCGTAAAGTGCTGCTTGACTTCACTTGACTTTCATATAGCAGATTAAGTGCAGTCGGAGTGCAACTGAATACTGCAGATTGATATCCTGTGCGTTGCGCTCAAAAGCAAGCAGCTGCATTCTGAGCCAACCAGCAGACAGGCAGCTTTGCATTTGCATTGTTAACTACGCGCCTAGACACGCACGCAAACATGCATATACCTACACACAGTGTACGTGTACGTGTGTGTGTCTGTGTGTTAACAAAAGTCGTCCTGCTGTTGCGTTCCATAGCTGTCTTTCACCTTGTCCATTAACTGCTGTTGAAAATCTGTTGGCCGAACAGCCGAATACTCGACAGCTGCTTGGATTTTTAGAGAAGCCAGCCTCGAAAAACATCCTTTTGATGCTACCCTGCATTCAGTAAAGTTTCTTTAAACGGGTAGCATCAGTTGCGGCAAGTGCATGTAACAGGTAGCAATTAATAATCATAATTATAATAAAAAAAGAAGCAAAACAGAACGATTTTATTTATTTAATGAGTCAAAACTACTTCAAAATACACTAAAAAATATTAAAAAGTATCTGAAGCAATTTGAATTATTTTAAAAAAGAACTACAAAAAAGGAACTAAAAGTAAAGCTTTTTCAAAAAAATTTTGAAACTAGAAGACAATTATTTCTTTATAAAAAGAAACTTTGTTTTTAAAAATTCCGATCAAAAAATGGGTAATTTTCTGATGCTTAAAACTTTAAAGCGAAAAAAAACATACTATATATAAGCGTAATATAAAAGTACTTTAAATACAGTTACAGGGTATTTGCTACTTTCAATTGGCATACCCTAACTATTTTTGAGCGATATATATGCCTAGGATGTGCGTTGTAGATGCAGCTGTCGTTCCGGCTCTGAATACACACAGACACACAGATACACACACACACACACCTACACACATACAGAAGCCAAAGACCACACATAGCTGAAGTCTGTGCCATAGCTAAAGGATTTTTATGGTTTTTCAATTGGTTCACGTGCTCTTGTTGTTGTGTTTTCGGCATTTTGTTTTTGTTTTTGTTGTTGTTGTTATTATTGTTGTTGTTGTTGTTTTTTTTTATCACAGCAAAGGCAGCTGGCAGGCGTTGGCAGCGTTTCGCATTCGCGTGAGGCATTCATTAGGGGAACGCAGCATGAAATTCTGGCTAACAGCAAAACTCGATGCCACTAGCTGGTTGCCAGGCTGGCTGCGTTGGTGTTGGTGTTGGCAACAAAAGCATAAAAACAAATACACACACACACACAGACACACAGACACAGACACATGCAGAGCAGCTCGACTGGACGCAGCCATGCAGCAACAGCCTTGAGTGATAACATCATCATGTGTTCTCTCTCTGTACGCGCGTGTGTATGTGTGTGTGTGTGTGTGCGTGAGCAGCGAAGCATGCGGGCAACATGCCATGCCAAGGAGCAACCGTTGAAGCCCAGAAACTGCAACAGCAACAACAGCAGCAGCGGCGACACCGAAACCTTGGCAACCAAAAAACCCGCAGACGAAGAAAACGGCAACACGACAATGGGACAAAAGGTGGAGCGAAACAGGCAGCGGCGGCTAAGATTAAATCAGGTAGGAAATTTTCGTTTTAGTCGTAAAAATTTTTTGCACCTGCCGTTAGCGAGCAGCCGGTTAGCCTCAGCTGTTGTTGTTATTGTTGCTGTTATTGCTGCTGCTGTTGTTGTTGTCATCCAGATGATTAGTGCGCAGCCTTCAAGCTGCGACTGCGCCGATACTTTTTTGGTTAACTGTTGCCGGCGCATCGCGTGTGTTTTGCTTTCATTCTTTTGTGGAACCGGTCCGTGCAGCATTTTGCAGCTTGTTGCAAGGCGTTGCTAAAAACCAAATTGGTGAACAAACTGTGTGCACGTGTTCCACTGTGCGCGTGTGTGCAACTGCTGGCTGCTGCATGTTTATGCAAAGAATCAACAGTCTTTGGGCGTTATACCCTCATCAAAACAAGCTCACTAAACAGCCGAGAACAGCTCGGCGAAAACACACCTGCGCTAATTTGGGCGCACCTTTTGCCAGGGCATTGATTGTTATTTTAATTGCGTCGGGCGGTACAAATATTTGAATTTCAAATTAAAACAAAAGATGCGCTAAAGAAATTAAATATGTTTCAATTATTTTTGAAACTTTTTCTAAAATATAATAAATATAAAATATTTTATATAAATATATACAGAATTAAATTAAATTTCTACTAACATTTTATTTAAAAAAAGTATAAAGAACTGTTGATCATATTTCGTTAATGATGAGCAATATCTGGGAAATCCTTTATTTTTTATTCACTCTCAATTCTTTTCTTGAATTGCAGTTTTTTTTATTTTTCAATACTTTTAAGCCTTCATATTTTAGTATATTCTCTGAACTTGTTTGACTACTTCTAATTCAAATACAACAACATTTTAAAGGCTTTTTGATAACGAAATGTAATTAAAAAGCTTGCTTCGTGTGCATTTTCCAGACAATAAAACTAAATGCATAAATATTTATATTTTTTTTTAAAGTCGTAATCCTTGTTGAGCCACATATGCTGGCTGTCTATTGTGAATACATATAAAGGTGGCTTCTAAAACACTCAAATGCGAAAGTACTCGCAACCTCGAAGTGAAGCGTTAATGGCTTAAATGCAACGACAATAACAGAAACAGCAACAGCAGCAGCGGCAGCCACAGGCAAGGTTTACTTCCAGGCCATTAGCTTAATATGGTCTGACCATAACGTGAACCGCATAAGGCAGAGAGACAACGCCATAAAAACCAGCAATAACAATAACAATATTATCAGAGAGCGGCAGCAAAAGCAACAACCATGACAGCCAGGCGACAATGAAATGGAAAAAAGCACGCAGCGAGCAATGCAAATGGAAGCAAGTTGCAAGTTGCAAGTGGCGAGTTGCCAGTTGCCCGAGTTGCGAGTTGCCGAGTTGAAAGGGCAGAGCCACCACCGCTGTTCCAGCAGCAGCAGCAGCAGCAGCAGCAACGCCGACACGCCCATGTGTAGGGGTTAGTGTTCTAGGGGGTATCTTTGGGTATGGGGAATTGCCGGATGCGCTGTTAGCCGCACGAGTTGTCTGCATTAATGCAATGTGCAACAAGCTAGAACACCGCGCCACAAATTGACAACAAAACAAAGGGCAGCAAAAATTACAACAACAACAACAACAACAAAAACAACTACAAATGAAAAATAAAAATTCTAAATGGCATACAGCGCTCAAAATATATGCAAACACAAGCAATAATAACAGCAACAACAACAACAACAACAAAAACAACTCATGTGGCTGGCTCTGGCAGTTGATTATAAGCCCATTGATGTTGCTGACCCTCAACGAACCCCCTTCCCCGCGTCAATCCCTCGACACCAGGCCAACGGTCGCTGCATTAAAAAATAAAAGCGAAAATATTGCAAATTGCGAAACACAGCGCAGACAAAATGGCAACAAAGGATGGCCAAGAGAGCGTGGGGGGGGGGGCGGGGGTGGTCATGTGTAACGGGGCAGTGTGCAAGGCGGCTACCAAACTGTTGCAGTGGCCAGCACGAAACGACCATCATCAATGGCGGAGTGCGCAGCGAAGCGCACCACCCGAATGGGCTGGTTCGGTGCCTGCTCCTTGGCGGTTTATAGGTGCGCGCACCCATCACATGGCAACAAAATGTGCCGGTTTTTGGCATATTTCATTCTGACCCAACACAAATGCTGAAAATTCAACACCAGCAGCTATGCCGCTAAATAAACTTCATTCAGTATGTTGCAACTTTTTTTTTACCCCTTTGTTCTTTTTATACATTTTTTGTTTTTCTGTGCGTTTAGTTGTTTTAGCTTTTAGTTTTAGCCAAATGACTTTCAGTTTCCGGGCTCTATTCAAAGTTGCACTTTGCAAAAGTCGACAATTTTTGGCAATGCACGTGAAAAATAGTGTACAAAAAAAATGAAACATAAAATGAATTTAGTTTCCATAGAAAGAGAAAAACTAGTCTGTGGAAATGTGTTCTTTGGCCTCAGAGTATATTTTCTCTAGTTACAATAAAAGCCAAGCCAATATTATTTTTAAAATTAAATAAAACAAACATTTACACTTTTATATAAAATATATACAAAAGTTGCCTTTTTGTGACTACTCTTAGGGCTATAAAAGGACATTGCATATTCGTATTTAAATAATGTAAAAACTCACCTGGTTGGTCACTTGAGCGTCTGCTCACAAGGACTGGCATCTGCTGTTGTTGTTTGTTGATTCACCGCAGGCGCGCCATGTGCTATGTCGCCATGACCAAGGATATATTCACACACACACACACACACACACACGCGCGCTGCAAAGAAAGCAAGGTAAAAATAAAAGGATAAGTTTGTCAAAGAATTTAAAATCTTAAGTAAATTGATTAAACATAACTGAACAACAACAATTATTATCAATTACCAATAGTTATGCCGCTCATAAACCCGACTTCAGTTACCATAGCACTGAAGAGCGAGCGAACAATGTTGAAGTGCTCTTAATTTTGCACTCTCACACTCCGAAGCTCTCACTCACTCGCACACTCCTACTTGGGCACTGACTCTCTCTTAGCATTCGTTTCGTTCCTGCCGAAACGGCCAGGCAACCTGTTCGGTTCTGTTCTGCTGCTGTTGCTTGTTGCATGCTCTTCAATTATGAACCACAGAGTCGCGCTCTCGCTCTCTTTGGACGACGTCGCGTCGCTGCTTCGGCAGCGGCTGGCTTGCCTATATAAAGGACGCAGCTGGTGCGCTGCGCTTTAGTCCTACGACAAACGTCGCGCCGACTGCTTCGTACGAAACGAACTGCAGCCAATCAAGTGAAAGTCAGACAAACTTTTTTGGTTAAGAAATAAAGTCGAAAGCCGAGTGTGTTTGTGTACGTGTGTGTGCGTCGTTTAAAGCCGCTTAAAAAAGGGGCAGACAACAAAACGTGTGGCAAGAAGCAGAGCGCGAATCACGCATAATTCAAATATTGTTGGCGCCGAATTTTCAAAGGTGTTCGACTGCGGTCCGTGATGAAACGTGGGCCAACATTTGCATAAATTTCCAATGCCACGAAAATACTAAAACTGTGCCAACAAGCAAGCTCGCATTGAATTAGCATATAAACTGAACTTAAATACAAAAACTTTTGCTGCGCTTCAACGAAATGTGGCGCCCAATACTCGTGATCGTTGCGCTGGCGGTGGCAGGCGCGCGTGGCGCCACCGGCGTCATTAGCGATGTGAACAACATGTTGCGCGACGCAAAGGCAACCAGCTCAGCTCCAATTGCGGCTGCAACACGGGCCCCATCCAGCGTGGAGCTGCTGCGCTTTGTCAACGACGACGACGACGACAACGATGAATCCGACAACGAGCTGGAGCTGCTCTCGAATGGCGGTCGCGTGGGCAAGGACCTCGATGAGCAGGATAATCTGAAGCTGGGCGATCAGGTGCGTTTGCTGACAAAGCAATTGAATGCCCTGATGACGCGCCGGCGCGAGGATTACGAATTGCTGGAACATAATTTACGCAAATCCCTGCGGCTTACCACGGATGCGGCCAGCGTTGATGCGGATATGCGCAGCGAATTGGATCAATTGAGGTGAGTTCCAAATTGATGGCATAATTTTTATTTTTACTTTTTATTTTATTGTTTTTTTTTTTGTGTGCTGGCCCCGAACATTCGCACAACTTGCAGCTTGCAACTTGTGCCGTTACTTGGCCAAACTTTAAGCTGAAGTTGTTCAACAAAACTTTTCCGACTCGTAATGCTGTCTGTCACAGGCAGGCTGGGCGCACAGCGCGCATTAATTTAGTGGGCGTGTCTGCACTAATTTTTATAGCCGCACATGTGCGGGAGCTCTGCGAGAGGGCTTGTAGCCAATTTGGCAGCGCCTCGAATTAGGCAACACTTTTGCGCCCGTTGAATTTCATTCCCTTTTTCACTACTATTGCAACGAGTATTTTAATTTTATTAGAAATTTTGTCTCGTAGTGTATATTGATTCTTGATCATCCATTCTTCTTATTGTGATTATTTTGTAATATATTATATATTTTTTCTTCGTAACACGTACATTTTTATGTACGAACATTTAGACCGAATTTTGAAATTATACTTTTTACAACGCTATTAAATTTAAGTAAAGAGCCACATAAAAATCAAAAGTGCCCTTAAATATATTATCGAGCCAATCTGCTATTTCATGTTGGCAAGGGTATTAAATGTTCGGCCAACAGTTGGTTGCTGTTTTGGCGTGTGCTTTGTTTGTATTTGTTGTTGGCACAACGCAAGTTAATTTAAACAAATACGAAACCGTCCAAAATCCAGTTCCTTAAGCAGCTTAACATTGATAAGAAATCGCTGGGCGGCAGCACGTAGATGATTTCTGATTTCTGGCCTAGGCCAAGCCCCAACTTTGGTATTCTTTTTATTATGTTTGTTGTCTTTGCAGACTGGCTGACTAATAATGATTGTCTCATCGACACACATACTCACACACACACATACTCGTACACACACCGCTGTTGATCTAGAGCAAAGGACAACAAGAATGGCGTTCACTTAATTTACTGTTCAAATAGCTTTGGTTAGTTTTGTTGCTTTTTTTGTTGTTTTTGTTGTTTGTTTGCTCATGTCGTGAACGTCGTAAACTTTGTCACTGACACCGTAAATAATTCAACACACGCGTGTGCTGCCACACACACACACACACACACTAGACATAAGCAGGAACTCGCCAGGGTCAGTCAAACGTCATGTGAACTGTGGTTTATGTGACTCCTCCCCCTTCCCCACCAAGTCGTTAGTTGATTGTGGCAGGAGACAGCCCGCCCAAAATGTAGGGATATATGGGCTTATTTGTTGGGCTGGTGGATTGGGGCTTCTCCTCTGATCCATTAAACTGGCAGCCATTTGATGCTGCTGATTTGGTCTAAATTTGATGGTGCATTCAGCGTATTTTCCATTGCCGCTTCCATTTGATAATTAAAATGTGCGCACAACTCGCATCGTTCTCCGTCAGCAACATTGCATTTTGCATCGCTACGGGACATGTTTTTCCTGTGTATTTTCAATTTGCCTCATGTCATTGACAGCATTTCCAATTTTTACTTAAAAACCTGCGTTCTTTTCTGTTTTCCTTTTTTTTTTTTGTATATTCTTATTTTGCTTTCAACGTTGTTTACAAAAGGCGTAAAAAAAAGAAAATAAAAAAATAGAACAACAAAAATACGTTTGCAGCCATGCGAAAAATTGTGCAATTTTTTGGTTGTTGCTTTTGTGCTGCGCCTGTGTAGGGCATTCAATTGTTTACTCTGTGTGCAACGCTTTCTATTCCTTTTTTTTTTATTTTGTAAGTTGTATTATCAAATGTTTAGATAAAGTGAGCTTTGGAATGAAAACAGCCATTGAAATGCAAATGTGTGCATAATGTTGTGTAACAAATTGCGGTGCACAAAATTTAAATGTGCGGCGAAAACGGTTCAACATTTGAATAAAATGTTATAGCTAACATTTTATTATGAAATGAATTTCAAAGACTTTATTTTAGAAGAACTAGTTGAATAATTGCTGCTAGTTTACAGCTTCTCTCAAAATATATTTCTTTATGTTCATTTTTAGTATCTTCAAATTTAAAAAATTTTTTTTATATGAATATTAAGTAACAAAATTTTAACGCAAGCCCTTAAGCTATATATACATAAATAAAATATTGCCTTTGCCATTTAAAAATCAAAGAAACTCGCAACTTATTTATATAATGAATACGTAAATCAAAGCAAAGTACAGCCCGATAGTCATTAAATATTTAATCTGATTTTCAATGAAATAAATGGGTATCTGATAAATGGCACTCAATTCCCACAAAACTTTTACAACCATTCCAACAAGCAGAACTATCAAACGTATTTTTGAAATGAGCTAATAATTGCCAACACTTAAGAAACATATCGCAGATTTGTTAATTAAAACAAGCACACACATAAGAGATTAGAACTAGCCAACTTTTTGCCCGCTCAAATAAGCTGCAACTGAGCGTGAAGCAAATATATAGAATAAAATTGAAAAACCCGTAAAACTTCTCAAGTCGTCAAATTTACAGCACACAAATGCACGCGAGCATAAGTCAGCCACACGCAAATTGAAATATTACGTATACGCAACATCGCCAACCAAAATGCTGTAGAAAGAAAAAGTTTTTTATGAAAATTTCATGTAGCTTTGCTCTTTTGACAGTGAAAAATAAAACAGCAGCAAAAGCGGCAGCAGCAGCTGTAGACCAAAACACACACAAAAAAAAACAAAGTTTTCTATAAGATGGAGTGGGGGCAGCAGGACTTGAAAGACTCTTTCCCCCCGCCGCTCTGTCACTCTCGCTCGGTTGCCTTCAGCTGTGCCGACTGACTACTTTAATTGTCTGAAATGCCACAAAAATGCGCTCAAGTTTTGAGGTTGGCGCCAGGCAACTGCCACGAGTGCTACAACATTTTCATTTTCCTACTGTTTTTCGCTAAACAAAATTTATTTTGCTACACTTAAACAATATTTTCTCGCACTTGTTGTTTCTTGTTCTTGTTGGGTTCTCGTTTGTGGCGAAAAACTTTTCACTTTTTTGCATTTGTTGAATTGCAGTTGACTCTAACTGTGATTTGTGTGCGTGTGTGTGTGTGTGTGTGTGTGAAATTGTTTTGGCAGTTATTTGCAGAGTTGTGTGAGTGCTCTGCCGATGAGCGAATTTATTGTGCAGCTTCAAGCAACGCCATTAAACGTGCTTAATTGAAAAACTGCAGGAAAATAATGTTGCTTTTCCATGTAAGCCTCACGCCCAAATCCCATTAACGCGTTGCTTTTGGCCACACTGGCAATTAAGCCGTCCGCTTGTCAATTTAAATTAGATTCTGGCAACGCGGCAACACGCCGCAGCATGCCGCACCGCACTGCGCCGCAGTGCACGTTGCCCGTTTCAAAGTCAATTAAAATGTTACGCATACGCCGTGTGTTCGCGCTGCATATTCATGCCTGGCTAATTAAACAAGCCAACTACAAAATACGTTTGCGTCGCTTATAAAATATATTAGCATATTTTTTCTTTCTGTTTAATTTTTTGCTTATTTTTTAATTGCAGACGTGAAATGCAAACGCTGCGCGCCTCGCACAGCGGCAACAAGGAGCGCCTCACTGTCGAGTGGCTGCAGCAATCGATTTCGGAGATACGCAAACAGCTGGTGGAGCTGCAGCGCACCGCCGGCAGTGTGGCGAAGGATGTGCGCCATGGGGGCGCCGCCTACGAGGATCTGGCCACCATTCGCAACGATTATCAGCAACTGAAACTGGAGCTGGCCGCACAGCGCGAACGGCAACAGCAAACGGAGGTCATTGTTCAAGAGCTGCGCGAAGAGCTGCTGCAACAGGAGCAGGAATACAAACACGATGTGAACATGCGGCAGCTGAATGCGAATGCAATTGCCAAGGAGCAATCGTCGGCCAGCATTGAGGAGGATAGCAGCAGCAGCAGCAGTCGGGAAGCCAGCCAAGAGGTGAGTACAGAAGCACTGTTGTGTCCTGGCAGGCGGGCAACTTTATGCTAATGATCAGATAAGCACGCAGCACACACAGCCACACACACACCCGCTCAGGTGGTGTGCTTCAGGTTTTTATGGCTTTGAAATTTCTTTTTGTTGTTGCTGCTTTAAGTGCGCCCATAAAGCGGCGGCGGCCACCCCCATTGCCATTATCTGGCCATTTTATGCCTTATTTTATACCTGACTGCCATACCCATTGTTTTTGGGTCTCTCGGTTTTTAGTAGGCGCCATCTGAGCCACGATGTGCTAACGAGCCGAGTGCCCAAGCCTTGTGTGTGTGTGTGTGTGTGAGTACCCGAGTGTGTGTGTGTCCTTACTTTTTAATGGCGCCTCATATGCTGCTTAAATTACTCATACGCACCGCAGGACGTCAACATATTTAATATTTAATGCTAACGCGTCGCCCCGGGCAGCCACTTAAACTGGGACTGTTGTCCCAATTCTAACCCCTCGTCCTCCCCTCGCATGTCTGTTCCTGTCTCCTAGCCTAACTGAATCATTAACATTAAGGTCAGGCAAATCGCAGACAGCGCCGACTGAGCAACAACATGAGCCAACAACTTTTAATTATAATTAAAGTCAATAAAGTGCGCAAGGCAAAAGTGAAAGTTAAATTAAATGTTCAAGGGCATACGGCGCAATGAGATACCCTCTAGTCAATTAGCGGAAACTGCAAATGGTAACAAAACATGCGATGTGATCTGGGAAATGTGATGTTTCTCTGAGAATAAAAACGATATCAGTGTTGGTAAGCGGTACAAGTAAATTTCGGTAAATATGCAACACATAAGTCAACACTACAGCAAACATGGCTTTTATAAGAAATGATTATTTATGCATCAAGTATTTAGCAATTTAGCATTAAACAAGATTAATTGCATACAACGAAAAAACATTAAAGCTTTAAACACGCTTTTTAGCTCTGAATCTCTTTAATAATAAAAAACTTAAAGTTGTTTAATTTTCGATAAGCTGAAAGTCAAATTTGTTAGCCTGGTATATCAAATTCCTGGCAAATGAAACCCTTTTTTTTGTGTTATGAACCTTGCAAACAAACTACAGAGATAATTCAGGGCAACCAACAGGTAAACCCACAAAGTGTGTTGCGAGGGGCGGACGAAATGCGGGCGCTGCAAAAAATACCAAAAAAAAAAAGAAAAAAGAAAAGAAAATCAACAAAAATATGCGAACAAATTGGAACGTTGTGTGCTTCATTAAAAGGATTATGCGATACCCATATGCATGCGGTTGCCACAGAAAATATGTCAGTGGAGTAACAAAAAAAAGATAATAAAAAAACTGGTTTAAAGCCACCTGTTTTTTGGTTCCCTTTTTTATTTGGCAACTCGGTTGATATTTATTGTCAAGAAGCTGCTTACCCATTTGCTTTGAAGTTGTTGAACTGGTCTCAGAAAAGATGCTTAGTTAAAAATTTGCTTGCTTAGGGTAGTGGGGCTACCATCCTGCTCTCTCCCCCCTCTGCTCATTGTGCTAGCTGATTGAAAAGTGAACTCCGCTGAACACACAAAGCAATTACATTCACAAGCAGCCACTAAAAATGTTGACCACAAATTGCTTTAAAATAAATAAATAAAAAAAAAGGGCAAACGAAACCAATAAAACCGATGGAAACGATAAAACGTGCAGTCAGGCGGTTAAGCGGCTTTCACAAGAGAGGCACTCGAATCTGTTGGAGTGCAGGGCGATAACACACACACACACACACACACTCGCATACGCATACACACATTCAAAATACACACATTAATGTAATGTTAAAGGGCACGCCTTGTACTTTTTGTATATAGAATAAAATTGCTGAAAATTGCAAACAAAAAGCAGGAAATCACCTTTTAATCGCCCTCAGCATTTCAGTGGCCAAGCAGCAGCAGAGAGAAAATATGAGTGGAAAGAGAGCACAAAAGTGAGAGAGGGGTAACACTTGAAATTGGTATACAACGCCAGCTGCGCCGTCAGAGCCCTGTGACGGCTGCTGTCTTTTGTCTTGCCAACATTCGGTCCCCGCCAGACCCTCTGTCCAGGTTCCCCTATCTTGGCCAGCAACAGCAGCAGATGCTCTTGAGTGCCTTGATAATCAGTTTAGTATATGTATTTGTTGTATTTTTTTTTTTGCTGTTTGTGCGCTGGTGTGCGTTTATGATGCGCGCGATGCTTCAGCACAATTTGATCCTTTTCATTATATTTTCGGTTTTGTCTGTTGTTTTTCTTGTTGGTATTTTTTTAATGCACATTTCCCACCAAAGTTCACTTCTGACAGCGGCACCCGAGCAGGGACCAAGAACAGTTAACCAAAAAATAAATAAAAATAAAAATAAACGCAAGAAACCTGTTCTTGTTGTTGTGGGTACCTCTAGCCAAAAACAATAAAAGCAAAATGGCAAAAGCAATTTTTAAAAATTATTATTGTAAAAGCGCAGCAAAGCAGAAATTAGGTTAAATTAGAACAAAGCGCATGGCACAACAATAAAATTGCACAGGTGGCTGCGAAAATATAAAAATATACAAGAATATAAAATCATAAAAAAAAAAAAATACACAATGTGTATATGTGTGTTTGTCTGGTTAAATTAAATCAGCTGTTCTTAATTTGATTAAAATTTCTATAACAAAAAAAGTGAGTAAAAAAGTTACACAAAAATGTAGCGCAAAAAATTCCCAAGGGAATTAGATGAGAAAAAGCATGGAAAATGAATTTAATCCGTGGTTAGCGTTTTATTAAAAATTTAATACTGTTGTAATGCTGTTTCATATAAAATGGAAAGCATTGAGTTTGTAATTGGATTAACAACTAGATCAGAGCTGGTTAGATTGAGATATTCGAGTAAAATTAGTAAAGAAGCAATTTTAATTTCATTAAATTTAATGATTAATTTAAAGAAATTGGAATACATTTTCTAATTCAGCTATAATAATAAAACAATAAAAATATCAACAGACAACAAATTCAAGTTTAAAGCAAGGACAATATTTATTTGGGTATCAGGTCCGGCACGGGTTGTGGGTAATTGCCAATCAGGCTGACAGCTATCAGACGCTGACTATAAAAGCCTTTTCGGGTTGCTTTTGTCTATATACGTGTGAATGTATTTATGTATTTGTTTAGTTGATGCTGGCTAGCACTTAGCCGAATTGCCTGGTGCTAATTGAACTCGAATCGATGGCAAGACCTTTCAACAGACCAGACCTCCTCAAAATGGAAGCAGCTGTCAGTGACAAGCTGCCAGACCCGAGTCTTGACTCCGGGTCATGCCCAAAAAAGAACGAAAAGAAGAAAAAAAATGATGTTCTAATTGCAAATTGTGCAGATTTATAACAAAGCGGAATCCTGCATGAAATCATACATGATAACAAACAGCAGAAGGCGCACACGGACTCACAAGGACTCGAGAAGTTAAAGGCTGGCATAAAACAAATCGCATGATGGAAGCTGTCACTAGCAACAGTTGAACGCAAATATTTATCATTGGTTATTGATGCGACTGTTGCCAGGAGTCGAGCTGCTCTAACAAAAGCAGCTGCATGGGCTAGTGGCCATATATGAGTGTTGTACACACATATCGTACATATGAGAAACTTGCTGTTAAATTAGCCCGGCAAACAAATGTGGGACAGACACACAAAAGCAGGCACAGAATCAGCAGCCATAGGCAAGACAAAAGGATCCGGTTTCAGGCGCAAAACAGAGCAAACAAAAAATTTTTGTTTTTTTTTTGTTAAATTTATACCTTAGCTGTGGGTAATATTGTGAAGGAAGGTGTAATACATTATGGGCAGCATTTTCGGGCTTGTAATGTATATATATTTATTTTCGACCAGCATCAGTTAACTATAGCTAAAATCAAAAGCGTTGTAAATATATTAAAATGAGAACTACAAATATGATTATTTAAACTCGATTTACTAAAAACAAAAGCTATAGCATGAACAATTGTTTTTAAAAATATTTATTATTTTTATTTTATTTTAAAAGCAAGGATTATAGTTATAAACTATAAACCTAATTTTTTTATTTAATTTATAAAAAGTGTTTTTTTTTCATTTTGATTCTAACTTGTAGGCTTTGAAAAGTAGTAAAATCATAATATTTATTTCTATACATTTTCTTCTACCATATATATTTTTCATATATACAACAAAAAAATTCCACTTTTTTCTTACATTTTGTATTTGCTTGCCGGGGTATCTACTCTTCGTCTAAGCAAATTTGTATTTCTTTTTCAACTGTTTTCTCTTTTTTTCTCTTTTTTTTTGGTATTTTTGGCTTGTTTTCTGATGTATCCCAAACGAGTGGGCTCCAGCGTTTTGCCTTATTTATGTTGATATTTGTGCTGGCTTTTGTTTTATGTTACTTTCCTGGCCTCAGACTCCGCTGTAGCTCGGTTGCGGCTGGCAATTTGTTTGATTGTTGGAGTGCTTGTGTTTTCTGGTTCCCATATATACAAGTTTTGTCTGCTTCTTCTTGTGCAGTGCTCGTAGTTGATATTTATTTTATGAGAAAAATTATCTTTATTGAAACTTGGCATACACTTGAGATTCATATGCCTGTGTGCGGTAGCACGTCATGTTTCTATTATTCGGAGGCGGGATCTTTAGGAGCCCCAAGCGGCACAGCATGTTAACATGTTGCCGCACAGATATATATATATATTTATATATATTTGTGTTTGGCTTGCTTGAACTTTTGTTTTCAAGTGTTTTCTGTTTGGTTTACTTAAAGAACTCTGCGAGTTTTGTGCAAAACTCTTTTGATTAAACAGCTTTTTTTAAGCGCTGAGCGGCAATGTTTTGTGCATATTTAGTTTCAAATTATGCACACGTTTGCCACTTGGCTAAGTAAAACAAAAAAAAAAATATATGGCTGCCAATGTTGGCACCTAAATGCGCATTAACTTAATGGCATTTTGTGGCACAAACGCGAACGTACACACACACACACTAATAGTAGGAGTGTGTACGCGTGTGTGTGCAACTTTTTGAGGAGCACACAAAAGTCCTATTAAATTTTTACGACAGTTCAGCGTGAAGCAGCAGCAGCAGCCAGCTTAGCTTTTTCCTATTTGCAACGCAAACACACCCGGCACACCCGCACACACACACCCGCACACACACACACACCCCCGGCTATATAGCTGACTGGTTGTTGCATAGCTGACGCTAATAGGAAATCCTTGTTAGCCTTCACTTGAGCACAACATGTAAAATTTTACTTTAATCCTGCGACCCAAGCGGTTTATGCAGTTTATATGGGTATGTCTGTGTGTGTGTGTGTGAGTGTGTGTGAGTGTGGCTTTGGAAATTAATTAGCCTAGCGGCTGCTCTTTTCGCCTGATTAGCATTTCTTAATTGTTATAGCAGACACGCAGACACACACACACACACACACACACACACACACACACACACACACACCCTCCCATAAAATATTTATGCTTCAATTTCGATTTCAATTAGCGCCGCTGTCACTTGCCACAAAATGTCTTTAACATTATTTTTGGCCGCGGCTTTTGACTGTTTGTTAATTGCCAAACATCAGGGGGAGGGGAGATGTGAAGCGGGAGCTAACACATAAATCACATTTAATTATATTGTTGACGTTGTTTCGCCGTAAATCGTGCAGCACCGTTTTGATAGTCCTACCCGACTTTCCGCATTGTTTAGCTGTATATATATACCGTGAATATATATAATATGTATAGAGTGTATATAACTACTGAATGGCATGGTATATCTATTCGACTTGTTGTCGAACGTGGCGTATTAGCAATATTCGTGACCTTTCGCATAAAACAGCAATGAAGCTTTATTTTGCCAAAAGCGAAGACTTTGCCAAGTGGCTTCCCTCGTCCCCGCATTTCACAGTTAGACGTGCGCTTGGGCAAAACAAACACAAACAGCAGCTAAAAACTCCCCGTTTCGATTGGCAGCACAAGTTTCACGTAGTCACAAAACTCATATTTTAGCAGGCGATATAAATAATTGAATTCCTAACCATCGAAAAGGCAAAAATTTATTGAAAAATTTAAGAATATATATAAAAATACATTTGTGGATAGCTGCTATATCAATCGAGTCCGAATCATTTCTTTATAATGCAAATGAAAAATGATTTCAAGTTTTTCGTCCATCAATTAATTTAAATGCGTAAAAGTTATATTTTTAAAGTTACGTTTTAATGAAGCTCTCTGTTGCTATTGTGAATATAACAAGCAAAAACGCAAATTGAAAACTTTTGATTTATAAGCTTATAATCGTCTTTTTCTTTTACTCTCTTTCTCTAGTTGTCTTTTTTTTTTTTGCTGCCATAACTTTGATTTTTGTTTTCCCATTTCTGTGTCGCATAATTAAACAGCGCGCAAAAATATTATTTTACCGAGTTTCACTGCTTTTTGTGTTCTTCAGTTTCTATTCGTAATATTACTTTTCATTAGCGGTACATTTTCTCTGCCCTCGCATTTGCGAGTTTTCTTATTAGGCAATTACGGGAGCCGTTTGAATGCGAGAAGAGCAAGAGACAAAGACTCTGATAAAATACGTAATTTTATTATTTTCCATTTTAATGAAGGCAAAAACGTGTGTACGCTCGTCTATTTGTATCATTTTTCAATGCTGGCAGCGCGTATTCATTACATTTGCATTCACAAATCACGAATGTGACCCAAATGGCATTACCTTGGTTAACGCTTGTCACTCACTCAAATTATATTACTGTACTCTATACTATATATAGCTAGGATTACATATAAGGGAACTTAAGGGAGCCCTGTCGTGGCGAGTGCTGAACCAGTAGACATCCTTTAGTCTAAATGGATTTTTGTTATATAAACGAATCACTGATAAATCGCATTTTATATATACTTTTGTTTTCTATATTCAAGGAAAATTTTAATTTCATAGCACGGAGTCTTAAAAAATCCTTTTCAAAATATTAAAGAAAAACTATTATAAAAAATAACACATTTTCAACAGGATATAGGGTAGAAAGCGCATAAATGAACTTACGTGGCACTAACATAGAATCTGTCAAGTTGCCCGAACTTAATGTTCATGTTCATGTGTGTGTGTGGTTCATGTGTGTGGGCGTGCCTGCATACACACGCAAACACACACACACACACGGACATAGTCAACACCAGGGACTTAAGCGCGTTGCTGTCGCTGACATTATTGTTGCACACGCCTTTCATCCTTGCATGTCCTCCGACTGTATGTGTGTTTGTGTGTGTGAGTGTGTGTGGGTTTGCGACTAAGTTGTTTGGTGCGGTGCGTTATGAAATGCATTTATTATAAATGGATTTAGGATTCAATTCCCAGCACATAATCCTGTGCACATGCATATTACAAGTGCGCTAAGACAACGACAACAAACCAAACAAGTTTAAAATGCTCGAGCTGGGAGAGCTTAACTAAGAGATACCCTCTACATAGCAATGCTAAGAAAAGGAATATAGGGAAGATATATGTTAATATCAAACATGGGTTTTCTTGATATGTTCGAATGAGTCTTGACAGAAAATCGATAATAATCGGTTTTTTGGCAACAGTAAATGTTATCAATTATTCTATTAAAATCCCAACAAGTTATTGATGCTGATCCAGACTATATAACTTATTCACATCTATGTTACTTTATTTTAATATATTCCCAAAAGTCTCATATACCCTTTTTCCGAATGGATGCAGGGATTAAAGCTCTGCTATTCGCAGCTCGTAGCATACATTTGTGCGCACCAAACTAATCCCCAAACACATTTTCCACTTGCATTTCCACTTGCAGTCGCAATCGGTGTCGAGCAGCGAACTGGCGGATCACAGACGCCGCCACTGCCGCTTCCAGCAGCAGCAGATACACAGCCTGCAGCTGGCACAGCGCAGCCTGCGCAGGCAGATGAACGAGCTGAAGTACCATCACATTGACGAACGGGTGCGCAGCATTGAGCTGGAGCAGCATCGCATCGCCAACGCTAATTTCAATTTGAGCCGGCAAATTGCGACGCTGGACAAGCTGCACACATCGATGCTGGAGCTGCTGGAGGACGTCGAGGGACTGCAAAGTAAAATGGACAAGAACATACCGGAACTGCGCCACGAGATATCCAAGCTGGAGTTTGCCAATGCGCAAATTAGCTCCGAGCAGAATTTGGTACGCGAGGAGGGTAAAAACTCGGCGCGCTCGCTGCAGGCGATGGCCGTCAGCGTCAGTGCCCTGCAGGACGAACGCGAGGGAGTCAAAAGGCTAGTCAGCACCGTCGACCAGCTGCAAACCAATGTGGATCGCATTCAATCGCTTGTCAACAACGAACTGCATAATAAGGTAAGCACGTTAAAGATATTGTTATTTCACACTGGTCTCTAATGAGACAACTAGTTGAAAAATAATTTCATAATTGCTTGCATCGCTTAGTTACCGTTGGTTTTCTCTACTTTTAAGGAAGTAGCGTGCAATTCTGGATTTGCCAACATTTTTAACATATTTTTTTATTATTTTCAACTCACAGCTTTCACACCTCAACAAGCCGCACAAGCGCCCGCATCACCAGAAGCTGCAGTCACAGGAGCTGACAGATCTCAGAACGGACAACGAGCTGGCCGAGACGCTGGTGGCGGAACTGGAAAACGTTGAGGCGCAGTATGAGGCGATTGTGAACAAGCTGCCGCAGGACTGCGGCGAGCTGTCAACGCCAGTGGATGGCCTCCATTTAATAGCGCCCGCCGGCCAACATCATCCGCTGATGACCCACTGCAACGCGGACGGTTGGACGACCGTCCAGCGTCGCTTCGATGGCAGTGCCGACTTCAATCGCTCCTGGGCGGACTATGCCCGTGGTTTCGGCACGCCGGGCGGCGAGTACTGGATTGGCAACGAGCAGCTGCACCATCTGACGCTGAACAATTGCACCCAGCTGCGCGTTCAAATGCAGGACATCTACGACAACAATTGGGTGGCCGAGTATAAGCATTTCTATATATCGTCGCGCGCGGACGGATATAGGCTGCACATTGGGGAGTACAGTGGGAACGCGTCGGATGCGCTGAATTATCAGCAGGGCATGCAGTTCTCGGCCATTGACGATGATCGCGATATATCACAGACGCACTGTGCTGCTAACTATGAGGGTGGCTGGTGGTTCTCTCATTGCCAGCACGCCAATCTCAATGGGCGCTATAATCTTGGGCTGACTTGGTTTGATGCCGGCCGCAACGAATGGATTGCGGTCAGGTCAAGCCAAATGCTGGTCAAGCGGCGGCCCAGCGATGAGTGTGCGCCGAGCAATGGCAATGAGGCGCCTACAGTGGCAACAATTGAAGCAAAAGCAACCGCAACAAGAACGGCAGCCACGACAACAACAACAAAAACAACAAACATAAACACAGTCGTGCCAAGCACACGGCCAACCACTGTGGTGCAGTTCGTTGCCGCTGCGCATGCGTAAGCAAGCAGCTGCCCCAAGCAGCTAACAGCTACAGTGAACCACCAGAGCCATGCCTACTATAGTTTGGAGTGCGTGCGTGTGAAACGCGCAAAAAAAAAATTAAATAAAATATATGTGTAAAAATTACTATAGAGAAACTCCCTGAAGCAAGCGAGTAGATGAAGAGAAAGAGAGATAGAGAGAGACATGCGGCAGTAGTTGTTGTCCGTGTTTCTTTTGTAAATAGCTAACTTTTGTCTAAGTTGTAGTTAATACTATTTCAATGGAGCTTACTAGCCTCGTCAAACAAAAATAAACAAAAAAATAATAAAAAAAAAAGAAAGAAAACAGAAAAAATGCTTAACAATAGAGTACACTAGGCGTATGCGTAATGTAGTTAATCCTCAAGCAACTTGTCCATGGAAATATGAAAATATGCAATCCGTACATATTTGTTTTGTCTTTCAGCAGATCTCATAGAGGCATAAGTTCACGCAGCTCAAACTTCAAACACATATCTTTCAACTATCCCCTCAAAAGAAATTTAAAAAACAAAAAAGTAAATAAATTATTAAATTTCCCCTCTTATTGGGCATATCATGAGCAAAACAAATAAGTGCGTGTATGTCTGCAGTTATTTCCATAATAACGTTAGCTCTAAGTTAAGCCAGTCTCTAGCGTAGGCATCTCAGACAAATAATAAATATACTTAAATGTCAAACAGCCACACACACAAAGTGCGCAAGAAAAAAAGATAAAAAAAAGTTTAATTTATTAGTTTCTCAGCAAGTGTGTGTGCTGCTGTGCTCTAGTGTTAAATTTAAGCGTCCATATCAAGTAAATTGTGTAGGCTTGAAACAGTCATTAAGTATAGTCCTAATGGTAATTAACAGTTGGTATTTGTCATTGTTGTATTATAAATGTTATCAGACATCCGACCCTATCCAGCGCTTGCTAATTGTACTAAAATTTTCCAGCTTAAATTCTCATTTTCACTTATGCAACATCCAACGTATATGCCAAAGATAAAAAAAGAGCAAAAGAAAACGCAAGAATAAAAAAACAACAACAATATGAAAGAAAAAAAATACTTGAAACAAACTATTTTCTGCAGTTTTGCATATACCAAAAAATACAAATAAATAAATAATATATAATAATAATAATTAAAGTTGCTGCTAATTTAAGTCATTAAATGGTCAAGCAAGAACTATATATACCAAAATATATATAAAAAAAAAATATATATATATACCATTAGTATATATGTACTTGTATACATTAATTTTATGTACGTTACATATTAAGCGACTCAAAGGAAAAAAGGCCATAGCCAGCGTATTTTACAATAAATGAATTGATGTGAAATTTTTTCCCCAGCAACGGTTTTTCTTTACGGCATTCGGCAGCTGCATAAATATCTTATCGCCCAGTGACTAGCATAATATTTGCTTCAGCAACATTCGATAGAATAAAATAAAAAGTGAAAAACAAGCCAAAATAGCTACTGTCGGACTGACGAAGATTAAATACTCTATCCGATGTGTAAGTTAAATAACTGATCCTTACAATATGAGTAAACAAACATTAACATAAATATATGAAAGAAAAGTAAAATTGTCGATTGAGAAAACAATTATCTTTGAATTTGACAGTTTTTTTTATAACCCGGTCAATTCGATACTTTTTAGATTATTTTTTGAAAACATTGTTTAATCTCAATAAAAAAATATATAGCAAACCAGATGCAAATTAAATTTAGAACGCTTCAAGACACCAAAACACTCGTCAATAGGATTACCTATTTATAAAAAATACGTACTTTAAAATAAAGAAATTTATGTCGGTAGTGCTGCGCTCGATGTCGGAAAAGAAATTATAATACCCTCTGTAATGGAGTATCAAAAAATAAAAAATAAAAAATAAAAAAGCGCAATGTAAATCTTGGCATATGAGCTACATGACAACGCACTGCTGCGGCTCTTCGAGTGTTGCCAATGACAACAACAACAGTCCGAGCCAAGCTGAATGCGCAGATTTATGGCTTCATAACACACGCGCACACACAGGGGATTCGTTTGAAGCGAAGCGAGAAATGCAGCCACAGGGTAACAAAAGCAAGCAAAAAACAACGGAAAAACGAAAAATGCAAGTGGGAAATTTGAAATCCAAAGCCGGGAGAACAATGGCTGCAGCTGCTGCTCTTGTCGCTTTTGTTTTTGGTTTTGTTTTTTAAGCTAGCTTACAGTCCGTTAGGCTAAACAGTAAAGTCAAAACAATCACTGCTTTTAAGCAAGCCGAAATAGCATTAGTAATTAACTCTTAACCTTAAATTATAGAGTGAACAATGTGCGCTGATAAGTATGCTATGAATTTATATATTTAGTTTTCTTATATAAAGCAGTGCAGCAAGCAGTTCAGCGCATCATTTCAAAGTTTCGATTGCAAAGTGTAAGCTGCTTGATATATCTGTCTGTCTCTCTGACAGTCTGTCCATGCGTGCCAGCCCCCGAGCATAAGACATTTTCACACCAGAGCTGCACCGAATCCTTCAAGCAAAAGCTCAGCTGCAATTTATCAAGCATGAGAGCACACACTTTAATAATGGAAGAGTGCACATTTTTTATGCTACTATACCCCAGACTGCTGCTGCTACCCCAATTCGTCTGCCTTCTGCTGAGTCAAGACTCTAATATTGAATATTTTTCAGCATTGACTTTTGACTGGTTGAGCAATAGAACTCTTTTGGGCGGGGCGTGGCGTGGTGGGTGTTAAAGTGTCATTCTAGATTGAGGCGCTGATCCTTATTTATGCATTTATTTTGTTGACACTTCTCCTACCATAACTTCAGGCTAATGCAAGGCTGCCAACCAAGAAATAACAAAATAAAAATTGAATATCAATTTTTAGTTTATTTATTTTCTTATTTTATTTCACTTTATTTTTGCTTATTTTTGTAGCTTGACATTTATTTGCTGTCTGCAAAAACAAAAAAAAAGCAAATCGCATTTGGCATTCGACAGAGACTCTTGAGGCTATCCACACACACACACACACACACACACACAAAATGTGGCATTGCTACACACCATATATACATATATATATATATTATTTTTAGCTTTACTTAGGTCAGTCAACAGTTTACACCGCTTCTGCACCATTTAACCTAAGAACATCTTTGCGTATAAAGTCAAATTTAGTGTGAACTGCCCTCCTAAAAAATAAAATAAAAAATAAAATCAAAAGGAAATGACCCCAAACCCAAACTCACCTTCCGTTTCCTTACTTTTTCATTTCACTTTATATATAAGTATTTTTTTATATTTACAAAGGCCACCGCTTAAATAAGTAAAAGGAGCAAAAACAAACAAAAAAAAAAAAAGCTGCTGTTGCTGTTGCTGCTATTGGTACACACATTTAAAATGCAAATCTATTCATGGTTCTGTGGTCGTAAGCGCCAAGGACTCCGAAGTCCGCTGCGTTCGCACTTCCGGCAATTAACAATAAGCTACGCGCAAACCAACAGAATTTTTTTTCTTTTTCTAAATAGCTACTTGAATTTGGAAGCCATGTTAAGAACGTGAAATATATCATTTTGCCAGCTTTGAAGCTGAAATGTTATACACAATTGTGATATAAATTGGAAAGCTACGTTAAAATTCGAGTAAATTTATGTTTTGGAATGCAATTTAATCAAATTTATGAATTTTAAATTTTATTGATCGAGCAGAAATTTGTGTTAGCGATGATAAAGAAAATAATGTTTATACAGCTTTAATTGTGAAAAATCATCATCGTGTTTACGTCTCTCTGTTTATCAAAATCATATCCGACAATAAAGCCATATGGACAAAAATATATGTATTATTTTGGGTAAAGCGTTTTTCGTTCTGTCTATGAAATCAACTATGTATAAATATAAACACATATGAGTACATAATGCCCATCAAATTCTGTTCAGCTTCAGACAAAAACCAAAAAGCATAACCAAAAATTCCAAAAGCTTTTCATACACAACAATTCAAGTGAACTCAGTCAAAACTTGGCTGAAAATAAGTGTGTGTGGGATGCACAATTTCAGCTGAATTATTTATGCGATTTTCAGCAAATTTTTATGCAAGCAACTCATGCGTATGCGCAATTAATATGCACGCAAGTCTTTTACCACAATTATCGTCGGTATACTTTAATACTTTGTAATCAATGAGTTTCCTGCTTCAAATGCCATTTTAATTATCAGTTCAAATTTCGGTCGTAAATTTGAAAATTGTAATTAAATTTGCATTTTACACGCATTTAACAAGACCGGCCATAAAAAGCTGGCAACAATTTAATTAAAAAACATAATACTGCTCGGCATAGAAGCTCAGCTTAACCCCAAAAGCCAACAAGGGACGTTACAAAAGTACAGCACAAAAAAAAGTTACAAAAATAAAAATAAGAAAAATAACTATAAACTTTTACGATTCTAATGTGGCGCAGGAATGACACAAAGAGCCGCAGGCAAAAAGCAAACGCTTGTTAGCCTTTCCTTTTAATCAGCTGGCAACGCAAGGTAGATTTTTTTATTTTACTTTTTTTCGTTTTGTTGTGTCTTTTTTCTAAGTCCTTCTGACAGCGTGTGTGGTGCGCGGAGACCGTGCCCACATCGTGTAGCGTCATGCTAAAAGGGAATATGCTAATTTTAATTAGCCAAAAATTTACATATGCTACGCACACTAGTCAAACAAAACCCACACACGCTGATACGCGTTAAGTACTTAAGCAGATATCCACTCGCAGGACATTTGCCAATGTTTTGACAGCGTAAGAACAAAGTTTTCACATGTCACCGCTATTTGGCCAATTATCGTTATTATTATTATTGGCCGCCAAGCACGCTCATGACCTAATCCCACAGAATCGAGTAAATTAAATTAATTTTAAATATTTCAAATATATTAACACAATTAAAATGTTAATTTCGTTTTTTGGCTTAATTTAAAAGCTTTTTAGCACCAATTTAAATTTGTTATTTGCATCACGTTGACCCTATTTAACTAATCGCTGCACACATTTTTCTGAATGCGGCCCAATAAAACATAATACAAAATTAAATTGTAGGCAAATAAATTGCAACAAGCGCATCCTTTGATATTAAAATATATGTAAACTTATATTAAAAGTGCTAAAAATATAAATGAATAATTAAAAGTAAATTGAATCGAAAAATTAAGCAACCATTTAAATCAAAAAGGGTTTAAATGCAGCTGAAAAAATAATTACATAGTTAAATATTTAATTAGGGGTTTTATTATAATAAAAGCAGCTATAAATACATATTTAGTTTTAAAGGTTTTCAAGTGTTGCAGAGAAAAGTAGCATAAAATCTTGAATCTTGAAATATATAAAAAAAAAACAACATAATTCCCATATTTATATAAACCACCAATGTACGAACATGTCAAGATCAAAAACAATTGTAATTAGGTCAAAGTTCGCTTTTGAGTGCTTTAATCACAAAGCAGAAGAAAAAACTGCTCACAATAAGCCAGCTTATACAAAAAGCTAAAGTAATAACGACTTGAATCTAAAGAGACCAAAAATCGCTTCGGTCGAGAAAGACCTTAAGGAAGGTGGGTGGGTGAGAGACGTTGCCTGCATTCAACCACCCCTCCTCGACTGCAAATTGTGTGCGCCCTTATTTTTCGGCTTGAGCTCTGTGTAAACGCTGCTAAAAGTCACATTGCATTCGAATGCAAAAGGCACAAAGTGTACGAACCCCAAAAGCCTTATTGTTTTCTGGTTTTTATCTACTGCAAGCCGTTATTTCACTTTGCTCTCAGCGACTGAGGCTAAAGGAAGGCGATTATTGTCGCAAAGTTGGTTGACAACTTGCATCAAGCTGAAGGCAAAACTTGCCAACCCAACTTATGCAAGGGCCAAGAAAACAAAACAAGAAAAAGAAGCAAAAGAAAAAGGAAAAAATGGCAGCAAAGTAGACGAAATGAAGCTGCAGGCTTCAGGCTGGGTAATAAGGCATCAAGCAAGAAGTGTACTGAAAATAAACAGTCGCATAGTCGGATAGCTGGATAGTCGGATAGTTGGATGGTTGGCCAAGAGCTGAAAGCTGTCCAGTTTGTTAGCTGTCTGGACTGTGCGTATATTGTGTCTGCGCCAACTCAAAGTTTGCCATGCTATAAAGAGTTTCCATTTATTTGCCCTTGCGGAGGGTAATTAAATTTTATCACGAAATTTGTCAAGCACATCTTTGACACCATAAAGTGAATATATATCTCCTATGAAACTTTATTTAGATTCTCTTTTTACTGAAAAATTCACATATTTCAGTCATATGGATCTTTCCTTCTCTTTAAGATATATAAACAAAGATCTACAGTTATGTGTTGTTGCATATTTATAACATAAAACATTCGATAAAAACATAATATTTTTACCAAAAACTAGTTTTTTTTAACCTTTATTCCAATCAAGTTTAGCAACTGCGAGCCAAATTTCTTCTATTAAAATATCTTTATATCAATACTTAAGTAATATCAATACTTTATCCTCCTAATTCCTACTGTGATATAGCGGTAAGAGTATTAAATCTTCGGCATTTCAGTAACAGTATTGTTTTATATTTATAATTTTTTTTTATAAGGCTTTATTTAAGCCGAATAATTTCAGTAGCTTTGTTGAGGCTTTAGAACTTAATGCGCCCGCCGGTAGCGGGTCAACGACAGCGAGCACGGCCCAAAGTCGGTCGACGGAAATTGTATATCCGTTAGAAAATTATCAATTTATGGTAAAATGAGCACTGATTGCAATGCAACGATATGCTGCCATGCGATAGGAATTGAAAAGTGCCTGCGCTTTGTGGTATTGCTAAATTGAAAATGAATCGAAATGAAAACCAAACCAAACCAAACCGATGCGATGCGATGCGAAGCGAAGAGCAGGAATGTGGCAGCCAAGGCGACAGTCAACAAGCAGCTGGCAAACGGGGCCATAATGAGCAAGTCAATACCATGGACAGCACAGCACGGCACAGCACACTCATATAGTATACACGCCCACACATATACACATACCAACACACCAACACACCCACACACCCACACACAGCAGCCACAGCAATCGATGTGGTCCTGGGCGTACTCGAGTCCATGCGACTTGCCGGCTTGCGTCTTGCGTCATGCAGCGTGCGATAAAAAGCAGATTGCAATTTGTTTTACTGATTTCCATGCTTTTGGCTTTATTTGCACGACGGAAACTTTCATTAACATCAAACAGATACAGCTGAAGGCACGGCAAGAACAAAAAAGAAGACATCGAAGGAAAAGGAACGAATATTCAAGCAGGTCCCGCTGAGCAGCCGCTGCTTGTAACATACACTTTCAGTAATGAGTATGATGTTCTTGCAAATGGCATGATTAAGTGGCATCGGACATTGTTCATTAATGCAATTAGTTATAATTAATAAAGCTGAAGCACAATGTAAATTTCAGTATACTCAAACTGCATCTCGAATGAGCCGAAGCTAATGACCCAGAGTGGCAACCAGCTATAATAGTTTAAAGAAACAAGTAGTTGATTAAAGCGAAAGGAATTGCGGTAAACTTAAGTTTTTTGGTCGGATTTAAATGAATGCTGAAAGCATTCTCAGTGAGTTTAACTTTAATGATATGATAGGATAATGATACATTTAAATGTATATAAAAAAATAATTAATTTTAATTTTTATTTTAAACCAACTCATTACTCATCAAGTGAAGCAGACTGATCAAACCGAAGCAGACCATCATATCTAATAATTTGAGTTGAAATAATTAATCTATTAAACATAAACTTATTTCACAAAAACTTTCCTGCAGCATAAATGTTTTTTTGTTCTCTGTTCTTGAACCGACTATGATGCATATTTTAGTTAGTGCCATTGCAGCATTGCCAGACGCAGACAGATACCGAAAATACATCTAATTGGCCACAAGTTGATGTGCAAACATTTGCCACCTCGAAATTTGTGTAGGCAAACAGTTAACGGAATTTAAACAATTTCTTAAAATATGCAAACCGAGTGCAACCAATTACTACGGCAAATAATGGCCAGAAATGAGTTTTAAGTATGTACCTCACACTCGTTTGAGCAAACCGCAGGCATGCAGTGAGTGCTCTAATTCACATTTATATTCAGTTTGAGCATAACAAAAGTCCTCGCACAAAACACTAAATTTATGAGGCCTCCGCTGACCCCCCTTGACCCCTCATCGCTAGACCAATGACCGGCGACCCGACGACTATGAAAGAAAGATGTCGAAATTGTGTAACTTTGTTTTGTAAGTAATTTTAACAAATTTGCGAGACATTTGTGGCCCTTTGTGCAAATATTTAACCTATTTGGGACACTGGTTCTTGTTCAGGCCTCCCCACATTATTCTGCCTCTGTTTTGGCTTTTGTTGTATTGTGTGTGTCTGTGTGTGTGAGTTGTTTGTTTTGACTTTTTGCGGCCAAAAGGCCAATTAACTTAAATAATTAGCCAAAGTTTCTACAGTTGCGATAAAGTTGTTGTCCAAATTGGTCCTCGTTCCGGTTGAGCCGGCATTTCAGCACTAATGGCCACAAATTTCAATAAAATTTCATTGTTCAACTGAGTTATTGTACCGAAAAGTGTTGCCAATTTCAACTGAGAAATCATTGAAGCAGTTCAGATTTTTTTTAGAAAAACCAAGTACACTTAGCGATTCAAAAAATAAATATGATATAATTAAAACAAAGGAAGCAATTCATCAAATATGCCTCAAAAACAAAAGGAAAAAGAGGAATCGGTCAAGGACAAAAAGGATAAATCAAGTGCTATATATCGTACTATATATTGGGTAATTGTGTTTATTGTTTTGGGCATGTTAATTATTGGTATGCACTTTCTATTCGCAGCAGATTTTGGCCAATGCTCAACATACGACGTTAGATGTTACTAATTTAATAGCGTAATCAACTGTAGGTATATCTTAAACATATTAATAACTTATCTTGTTTTCATTACATTATTCCTAGCTACGTTCGCAATGGAAAATTATGCAAGGCAGACGAGGAATCGAAAAAAATACTGTTTATATTTAATATCTGCTATTAGTTTAGCTATTGCTCCTTTGTTAATTTTATTTATATTCATGGATCACAAAGCTAAGTGCACAGATTATGAAGTCATTTGCTCTATGGACTACGTAATAACCATATATTTTCTTGAATTAACTTTATAAATTAATAGCTATAAATCCACAGGAATAATTCAATGGAATTCTCTGAACTATGCTTACAAATAATATAATATAAACTAAGAATAGTTTTCGTACTTTTACTTCAAGGAATGGTTGATAATTAATACGTATACGCCAAGTGAAAATACTAATGTTAATTTTCAGCTTATTTCCATTACTGCATTGTGTTCAGCTGAATGCATAAACCAACTTTTAAAACCAAGCTTGCTGACTGAGAAAACTCTGCCGCCATTTTAAGATAAAATGCTCAATGTTTACTTATAATTAAGATATTTAGGCTGAATGCTGCCAAAAGTTAAACCCACACGAGAATCTGTTTAAACAGAGGAAAGTTTTACTTAGTCGTCTCTTCAATAAGCCGGCGAAGACATACGAATGTGCATTTTACATATATTCTCGTTCTGATTTGTAACAATTACATCAAAAAGCTGCAAACTGTGCCTTTTGGCAGTTAGCTGACATTTTTTGCATACATTTTTAAAGCATGTTGTTTTTCGTCGACGTTAACGTATGTTATTGCATATTTCATTGGGTTAGCTTAACTGTAGATGCAAAAAATAAAAGCTATTGACCTACTCTTCACATATTGAATGTTTAAAAAGCAGCTATTGAACTCTATTGAAACGCAGCTCTCTTTTTCAAATTTGCAACGTGTATTCATTAATAGCCCAATAAATGCAGCTTACAGCTGAATGAGTGCGAAGGACGCGCGTCAAAGCTATATATAAATATATACACAGATTTAACATGAGGATTATACTCACAACAAACTGCAGGCGCTAATTAGGGCTTTTACTTGGATTTAAATATATAGCGTGTGCACTTCAAATGCTCTATTTATTGAAATATATATGGGCAAATAATATTAGTGGCATTTTACAGGCTTTAATATCTTTGAACTTTGTATAGAGTGTGTCGTAGCCATGCACTCGTAGAGCAAAATTATTGGTTGTTTTCGCTGCTTCTGTTTTGTGTGTTTTTGTGCCCTGAACAACAATAATGCTTTCACAGTCAACGCGTGAGTCACTTGTGGCCAAAAGTTTATTCACACACACACACACACACACACACACTGGCTTATAAAGTTGTATATGCAAACAACAAACTGCATACTAATGATGTCTCTGTTGTGGTCTGCACTTTTGCGCTGTTAGCCTGCATAATTGGACCCGCTTGTGTGTATGTGTATGTGTGTGTTTGTGGGCGTGTGTTTCTGTGTGGTGGTTGCTGTTTATCTTTCTTTGGATGATGATTTAAAATACAACAGCCCACAAGCTACATAGCTTTTCTTCTCAAATAAACATGTGAGTTCAACATTAGCTTTGATATATGTACAAAAAAGAATTGTTTCTATAAAATCAATTTGTTTTTTGCAAAGCAGAGTCTATTTTCGTCAGATAATTACAAAAAAATATGACAAATAATTACCTTTTGACATACGAAAATTAAATTTATCTTTAATTGAAGCTTTTATGTGCTCGTTAATTATTTTACATTAATTTCACAAAGTTATTTATGATTATTCGATTTAATTCTGACTATTAATTAATAAATAAACAATTTGACATTTTTTGGTTTTTTTTTTTGTTTGAAGTAGTTTTTTCAGCTCTTGAGCTTGCAAACACTCTAGTAACAAACTAAAAGATATTTTGTGTATATACAATATCCGAGTTGAACTCAATCTGATTCAAAATGGCACACATTTCGGCATATGTATGTGTCTCAATTTTTTAAACACCAATAACTTTGTCAAAAGTTCCTAAATATCGATTCTACAATCAAAAGATATCAATTTTCAAAAAATCGACATAAATGTTGACAAGTAAAGCTCTCGGATCCACAGCTCCCATAATTCAAACACCCATAACTTTGTCAAAACTGAACCGATTTTCATGCTCGATGTCATTTTTGTCATGATTTGTCACAAAGATTAATCCTACATTCAAAATACATCCATTTTTGAAAATAAAATTTTTTGGAATTTTTTGGTAAAAAAAGCGTGTACCCCCCCCTTATGTATTTTCGAAAAAATTTTTTTTCAAAATTTTAAATTGCGAGTTTCCGTTTTTAATCAATTGTATTTGTCATAATTAGCATAAAAAACAACATTAAAGGTGATTTTGAGGTGGTCAAATTTTTGGTCAAAAATCATGTCAAAATCGATAAAAATTTTGACATGTAAGACTCTCGGATCCATAGATCCCATAATTCAAACCCCCATAACTTTGTCAAAACTGAACCGATTTTCATGCTCGATGTCATTTTCGTCATGATTTGTCACAAAGATTAATCCTACATTCAAAATATATTCATTTTTGAAAATAAATTTTTTTTGAATTAATTGGTAAAAAAAGCGTGTACCCCCCCCCTTATGTATTTTCGAAAAATTTTTTTTTCAAAATTTAGAATTGCGAGTTTTTGTTTTTAATCGATTCTATTTGTCATAATTAGCATAAAAAACAACATTTAAGGTGATTTTGAGGTGGTCAAATTTTTGGTCAAAAATCATGTCAAAATCGATAAAAATTTTGACATGTAAGACTCTCGGATCCATAGATCCCATATTTCAAACCCCCATAACTTTGTCAAAACTGATCCGATTTTCAAGCTTGATGTCATTTTTGTCATGATTTGTCTCAAAGATTAATTGTACATTCAAAATCCATCCATTTTTGAAAATAAATTTTTTTTGAATTTTTTGGTATTTTTTTTCGGCCAGTGTCATTCGTTGCAGATTCAAGGTCATTGCTTAGCATTGAGTGCCTCCAACTTGATAGGAAAGCCAAGTCAGGGATGAACTGATGAAAATATATTTGTGTTTTTATAACAAACTCTCATTGTTATTTCTTAGCTGTTGCTGACACTTTGGTGCACAGCAGGTAAAAAAATAAATAAACTTTGAAAATTTCTAACGTAGATTTATTGCCAATGCCTGAAGTTTGACATGAGCTGGAATTGCGGTTGTGGCCCACAAACAAACACATACGAGCGTACTTAACAAAAAACTCAATTTTGATTGTAGAGATGTGTAAATGTTTTTATAATTTTGGCAGTACTTAATTTGTTACAAAAGGTATTTTGAGGTTTGGAGACGGCAATTGGTCCTAATTAATATGAAATATGTATTTTATTTTATAAAGTTGTTGACTAAGACTTGGGCGTTTTCCGCGATTCTGGTTTATTAATCTTGAGGTTTATTAAAGGTCACAAAAAGTAGAATCAATATAATGTTCTTTGATGTATAAGAAAGAACTTAGCCATGGACACAACAGAAAATATTGTAAGTGTTAGGGATATTTTTGTTATTCGTGCTCGGGAAAGCAATTAAAACTACTCAGACATTTCAAATCAAATTGTAATCTTGCTCCAGAAACATAAACATTCACATTCAATTGCACTAAACATGGTATCTGCCTGCTGCCAATCACAAATGCATCTGCAAATAATTGCAGGAAGTTTAACCAGTAATTTCTTCCGATCCAGCACACCCCCATTCCTGTCACGCTATAACTGTTAATAATTATGGGCGCATAGTAGTGCAGATAACTAATTTGCCCGCCCGCCTGCCAGCACACACTGCGTATGAGTAATACGAGCTCATCAGCATTTACATAATTGAACTTTCCGCCTGTCGCAGACAGCTATATTTAGTATACACTAATAATACAGTTTCGATCAGCATGGATACGCCTTAAATACAATGAACACCATCTGAGCAGCATAGCACAGCAACAAAGCTAAGTAGCTTAAGAATTCGATATGCGGCGCAGTTGTTGTGCAAAGTAAGGATAATATATATATACATATATGTGCACGGCGAATTCCATTGTACCTTTGACTGTGGCAAAGCGCAAATAGTTGTTGTTGTTGCCACCGCAGCATGCTAATTAGCAACAAGTGAATGAGTAAAATTAAATTAAGACTTACAGCATTTAAATGCCAACATGCAAGATACTTGTTCGAACAAAACTTCAGCTTAAAAACATACTATATGTTCCTTTTTTTTGTTTGAATCACTTTACATTGTCTTGTTGCAGAGCTCTTGGCTAATTTGTTGTAATTTAACAGTATATTGACCTAATTGTGTGATGTTGCTCTATTCTTTCTCTCTCCGCCTTTTCTCTTTCTCTCTCTATCTGCTAAACTTGTCCTCAACTTGAGTCCATTTGGCAAGTTAAGCCGAGGCCACTTTGCAACTTGAAGCAATAGAAAAAGAAACTGCTGACTAACGGATTTAGTTGACTTTGTAGCTGTGAGCAGTCTGTGTATCTGACTAAAGCCTTTGATTTGGGTTTCATTTGCTGCTCAATTGCCAGCTTGGAATCCAGTTGAACACGTGCCCGGCTTCGGTTTGATTACTCGTTGTTGTCTTTTATAGTTGTACCCAAAGTGAAAAGAGCATATTAAGCCAGAGACTTGAAACTAAAACTATTTATATATACTCGTTTATACTCCCGTTAGATAAAGTGTAAAGAAAAATGGTAAATCAATCAAAATGATATATCTTGATATTCTTACAATAATATATATGTAATAATACTGTGAACGAGTATTGAGCAGTCGGTTAGCCCTAACTGCAAAGTTTAGACTTGTTTTTCCTACAGTTGAAATGTATTTAAAATCAACACGTTTTAAACAAAAGGCGTTGACGTGCACCAAAAGACAAACAAAACATTAAGTATGTAATATTGCGTGTATTTTGCTGCCCTTACAATGGGTATTAGGATACTCTCATGTTTATGTTCATATATTCTTCCCCTACTTAGCATAATCCTATTCATTCACTCCTTGGTTACTTTAACACCAAGAGATAAAAACGTTTAAGGCAGAGCAATTAAATTATTCCACATAATAGAACTAAGCTTAAATATATTCAATAAATATTCCTGGAATTCATATTATTCGTATTAGGGTATTAAAACTTTCATGTTCGATTGTTTGTTTTTCACTTCTTTTTTTTTATACATTGTGACGAAAATACAGCAACACGTGCTGTGGTATGTAAATACAGCACACTTTCGCACACACATACACACACACATGCTCACATGTTTTACAGATATGCACACACACACATAACCTTGTGTCTGTGTGTGTTTACTTTGGTATCTGTTTGCGCTTCCGTCTGTCAGCTACAATTGTTGTTCTTGTTTATTTTCATCGTCGTTGTAATGATTGTCACCACGTCCCTCTCGTCCGCACGTGTTTCCTCGACGATATTTGCATTGGCGTTGCATTATTCCCGGAACTGTTATGTTTTTGCGCATGCAAATGAAAATACTTTAAACGTGCTTAAAAAAAAACACAATTTAGAGTGCGAAAGACCGAGAATACGTAATTTATAGCATATTAAAATGCAGACATATGTGGACTTTCCCAAATAACTGTTTTTAAATTTTAAATCATAGCAATAATATTGAGTAAAGCTTAAAAAATAAACAATAAACGATAATTGAGAATTTATGTATCTTTTCTATTAAACGAGGCGAATAAAAATATGTGATATACTTTAAATGAATATTGACAGAAAATATGAAATGTGACCATAACATGAATTAATAATAATAAATACAGCAACAAGACAGAAAATTCAATACAATGAGAAACATATGTGAATATTTAATGTTAAAGTTAAGAAACGAATCAAAAAATGAATAAAATAAGAAAAACATATTTATTTATATTTTAACAGGTGAAAAATATAACTTCATCTTTCTGAATAATCATTTTAAATGCTTTTTAACAACACTTTGTATGTACTTTTTAGTTTAAAATATTTTCGACATAAAACAATTTTGCAAATATTCCATCAAATTAGCAAGCTCAAAGATAGAAAGAGAGAGAGAATACACATCATACATAAACTACAAAGCTGCCCGCATATGGCCAATTATTGAGTTAACTCTACGAAAGCTGCAGTAAGTTTCTGGCACTCATAACTCAAAAGCACATGGCTTAAGTTAAATCCGTCAAAGAGGGGGGCAGCTGAGTGCAGGGCAACTAAGAATAAAGCCACGGAGTGGGCGACAGACAAATTAAAGTCCACTCAAGCACAAACGCAACTAGTGCAGTTGGGATATCACATGCACATGTTGCTGCGGCTGCTGTGGTCAACATAATAAAACATGGTGCAGAGACTCGAGTCCTCCAGCCAATTGTGGCAAGCAATACATTTGTCCGGATCGGAACTAAGAAATTTGTAAAGTGCATGAATGCAAAATGAACTGTGACTACATTAAATTTCAGTTCATTTTCTTTTGTTGCCCTGACATACCCAAACTACCCAACATCCCACACACACACAAGTGCCACACACAAAAAAAAAAGAATGTAAAATAAAATCACAAACTACTCGAAAACTCGCTGACGCAAATAAAAAAAATGTATCTATTCGATTGCGATTGAGATACAAATGCATTGTTTGCCGGTCAATGCTGTGGTTGTTGTGTTATTAATTTTTTTTTCAATCGTTATATTTTTTTCGCAAGCGTTAAAGCCACAAATTGGGTTATAAATGGAACAGTTGCAAATTGATGTCAGGCAATAAGTTTGCACTGCCAGCGATTTGATAAGAATTCAACAACAACAGTCCTGCACTAAGCTCCGCAATTTGTTAAGCTTTAATAGAACCTAAAGCAATCCACTCGCTGACAATATAAACAAAACTTTAAAGCTTAAAATTTGATGCATTAATGTTTTCTGTTTTCAGTTGTTAATGGCAACATTTGAAGCGTCTACAAAATTAATTTATTTAAAACCAATTATTTGACTACCAGTAAGCTAGATTAAAGCTGACAATAAGCTGGACACACAATAAGGTTATGACTATATACATAAATGAATAATGTTCAATGACAACAATGATTTTCCCTGTGATAAACAATATCTTGCAAAACTCAAAACTGTTTACCAGACATACATACACTTCTAAGATGTTCGACGTTCCGCTTCTAAACTTTTAGCCAAAAATGTTATTTGCATTGTTGATTCAATATAAGTTCCAAAAATTAATTACAGGCATATTTACATAATATATATACAAATACAAAAGATGTCAATATTAAATAAAGAAAAGATTAAAGAAAGGTAAACAACAGTATTCCATACATAAATGTAAATAAATTTTATATTATATATATTTTCAAATATCATCGAAAATACTTTCAGATGCATATTGGCGCTCCTATAGTTGCCTGAATGGATTTAGTTTATGGCAGCTAATTTCATGCATAAAAGTTTATTCTATTGTTGAAATTTTCGGCAATCTTGCACTTAGTGCACTTCAGGCTATAGTTTCAAAAATGATACCGCACAAACTTTTGCCAGAGCGCGCTGGCAGGTTGGCGGAGGTACGGGGTGGAACGCCGAAAGCACTTAAAATGTTTCTCTCATATTTCGATTATTTACAAAACGATTCAAAAATGTTCTCCGCTTGGCTGCCTTTGGGCGTTGATTCGAACAATTGGCATCTGCGGCAGGGGCAAGTGGGCGTGCTTGTGGCCTGCTATTGACAATGATTATGTGTTCTGCGTGTGGCTTCTCGATTGAGCAGCGAAGTTGGATATTGTATTGTTCCCATTGCCAAGTTAATCGAAAGCCCAATTAGTCGACTCACCCAGACTCCAATGCACAAATCCTCCCACACCCCCTCTCTACTCCACCTATTCATACTGAATGCCGTAGAGCCAGGCAAATACAATTAGGCGGCTACTGTTAAATTAGCAGCTAAATAAGCACCAAAATGTAGTTAAGCCGAAAACACGCACAAAAGCAAAACCCGATAAATTAAGCACTGGCATTGGAACAAAAGTTTGTCTTGTTTGATTGTTCGGGCCGGGAATTACTTCAGCTCAATCGCACAGAACTTAACTTGGAGCAAATAGGATTGCGCAAAATTTCTGTGAAATCGCATAGACAAATGAAAGCAATTGGCGAATGGTTAAGCTACAACTTAAATAGTCATTCAAGGCCAAACAAGAGGCCAAAGTTCAAAAGCGTTTTACCTGTAATACAAAAAAACAAAAAAAAAATCTTTATATATATACATATAAAAGGGAAATGGGAATATATAAATGTATATATATACTACTTGTCTTATTCTTTATATAGCATTTTATCATCGACATATTTATAAAGGTTATTTTTTGCAACCAGCCGCAGAGAAATATGGCATTGTCTTTTTAGTATGCTAAAATGAGACAAGGCTTAAGTACTAAAGGATATATAAGCAAATAAATAAGCAAAAGAATTTTGAAAGTATTCGTTATAAAGAGCTTTTACAAGTTTTAATAAGCACACAATATCTAATCTTAATATGATTTGGCACTAAATCAGTTATATTAATCGTTTTCTAAAGGAACCACTTTCAGCTAGTCTCATTGGTATTCTTAATAGCCAGACACAGACGCTGTGTAAGCTAAATCCGGGACATAGACAGAAGGCGTTTACAATGAAACATTATATACATCCAACCACATCTTTTCCACACATTTTGACATAACATATGCATAAATGTGTGCGTGTACATATATTTTATGCACGACAAAGCCTTAACGCAGACAGTTAACAGAGCATATATATAATAGATATATATATGCGGGCGCCGTATATGAAAATGGCTTACACGTTTCGCAAGAACGACAGCTGCACATCACGTTTTGCAGTGCTCGTATATCATATGTGAATCGTTGAGAATCCTGTAGCGTAATTACTTAAATATGGTATAGCCAGCCAGTTATATCATATCTGAATATATATATAAGGCATGCATCTTACCTAAAAGATGCAATAAACGTTGGCATCTGCAAGAAGCCATCTCAGAAATGGGGTAGCAGATAATTAACACAAAATGCATGCACAACAATTTCAGTTGCAACAAAAACTTAACAGCAAATAAGTAACAGTACAATAGCAGCACTTTTAAATTATAAGTACCTGAGTATTATCTGAGAGACAGATATAAAATACTTGCATGTTAAGTAAAGACTACACTAAGAGAAAAACTAATGAACAAATGTTTGAAATATTTAAAGCTGGATAATAATATATTTATAATTAATTGTATAATTAAAATACATTGTAATAGTTTTGATCAGATCAATTAAACCATTTTTATTTACCATATTTCAAAAAAAAAAAATTCTCATAAAATTGTTGAATTTTATCGTAGCATTTTTCAGAAACAGTAGCTAAATTTAATCTATAAAATTTCACATATATATTGCTAATGATGTTAAATATAAATTGGCTTAAATACGTGAGAAGTGTCTTTAAAATAATATATTTAAAACATTTAGCTTAAGTTCAAAACCGTCTCATGCATAACTAATTACGTACGTTTCTGAGTGTGTGTGTGTGTTTGTAGATTTATATATACTTCCTTTTTTGGCTGTTAAATTCCATTATCACATGATGCAAACAGCATTTGTCAGAACGTGCGCACATTTGCGATCCTTTTAACACTTTAATGACATTAATTTAAATGAATGGCACACACAGAGCAGCAACCCAGCACAACAAACAGCTCTATAGATAGAAGAGAAAACAAAAAGCAAGCAAGCAAAAGAAAAAAGAAATACTTGAAACAACCAACTGCCAGGGCAAATCAGAAGCAATTTGTTGCTCCATGCGAAATCTATATATAGTTATATATCCGTATATACGTACATTGTCAATGCATTTGTGTATATATACAACCATGGCCTTATATAAATTTCAAGTCAAGCTGCCCCAGGTTGGGTTTAATGCGTATAACGAAGTGCTTTTGACATTCGAATAAAGAAGCTTAAATACTCTTTTTTACAAACAAAAAAGAAGTGAATTAAACTGCATCTAACATAGTCGACTAAACTAAAACAAATTATATATAATACTAGAGCGCAATAGCAAATATAAATATATAATACCAATAATCCAACTGTCGAGATTTTATTTTACAAAAATTTATTTTTAAAAATACCTAATAATATATTATCAAAAAAAAAGAAAATATTGCAATCCAATGAAAATAACTTTTATCAGGGTATACAAAATGCATTATATGTCTCTGCAATGTGAGAAGGCAGTCGATAGGTAGCAGGACTGCAGCCAGAACAGGACATGGGCGAGAACTGCCAAGTGGCTGGCCAGTTGGCAGTTGGCTGTCTTTTAAGATTTTCAGTCGAGTTGCGCTGGATGCGTTTGCCAGTCAAAGGCAGTCAACAGATGCCTCGTTATATAAAACTGTAATGGGATTGTGAAAATTGCCAGCTTTGATATGTTCTGAGCTGTGTGTGCAACAGCGTTTGAATAGCAATCAATATTAATGGTGGATTTATGGATATGTGTGAAAAACTGTGTCTAAATTTAATTAACGTAAATTATACATATTTGTTGTAGATTTGTTGTTGTTATTGTTTGAAAATAAATTAAGTGTAAATATTTAAGCCAATTTGTATTTAAAATGGGACACAATTTATTCCACGGCCTTTCGAGCACGACAAATCAACAATAATAAACAAATGCCGCTCATGCAAAAATATTCATGCAATTAGGCAATAAGTAAACAGGGCGACGATCCCAAAGACCCCAAAGCCTAGCAAAAGGCTTGACAACACGGCGTATGCGGGATGGCAACGCGAGACAGAATATTTAGAAATGTACAGCAAATAACATGAAATAGGGAGAGCATACTATTAAAATGTCCATCGATTGCTCAATATAGTTTGAAATAAATGAAATAAAAGAATGTGACTTTTAGTAAGTTTATATGAAATGAATAGAAATGAATTTATAAACTAATTTTGATAATTAATTGTAGCCTTGTCTATTCGTGCATTTTCTATTTAATATTGCAAGCAAATTCAAAGCTTGCTTAAATATTTATTTATAGAGCAACATGTATGTCGCTACGTATTTTGCGTTTTGAGTCCAATTTTGCCATCTCTTTGTGCGTGTGACACAATATAATTCCAAATTTTATGCAGAATCAAATTAATGCCATGGTGGCACTATTGTTTGGCGCTTCGCGCAATATTGTGCGACATTCAGCGCGGGAAAATTAAATTAGGCGCCATCATGATTTGCCATTGTTGGCTTATGCGCAAGTGGCAGTCAAGTCAACAAATAAAACAATAAAACATAAAAAAGGTAAAAAAAAATAATTACCCTGACCAAGTTTTGCATTATTATGTGAGGATTTTTCATGTTGCAGCTGCAATTCGCAGCGCAAACGTAGCAGAAGAGTGCACAATAATAATAATAATAAAGTAAAAAACAGAAAAAAAGCAAATACAAGAACTAAAGAATAAGCATAAAAACCAGTCGCAATGAAAATTCATTTATTGTAGCAAAAGCTTCTGGTTACTGCGGCGCTTGTTTCCGCTGCAGTTGAAGCGCCGGATGTGATTTTCATTTTTATTTCCGGCAATTAGCACTCGAATTGAGAGTGCAAACTCTTAACGCAGCCACTGAAGTGTGCTCCAGCTTAAATGCATTTAAATGCAGAATTACAACTGCGTTTCCATACTCTTACCAAATGATTATTATTATAATTATGTTGGTCATCTGTCGGTTTCTAACTAAACTAATCTCTCATATTTGAAGCATGTACTGAGCGGTAATATCAACAAAATATATGAGCATACTTTTTGGGGCAGATTAGCGAAATATTCATTCATTTCAAAGCAGCCGTCTATATAGTATAGGATATTTCATCGTCATTATACTTAAAAATGAAACTTTTTTACTTTTTATTTTTGTTTTCTTACATAATTTAAATGCACTGCTAGCACTTAATGGTCGCAAGAGCAAACTCTTCAAATTTCACAGTAATTTAAAGTTTCAGTCTGCATTTCCGCTGGCAGCGACCATTTTGTTGCTGCCCTGCCACTAACTGTCGGGGCTTTCGCAAACGAACCTGACCGAATTTATGTTTCCGTTGCGGTCTGCAGCCACTTCGACACTGTCTCTGTCACATCCGTTTGTATTAGAATAAGTTCATTGCAATTTTAGCATAAAAATCGTTTGCCTTAAATACCAGAAAGTGTGCTCCAAAAGCTTAAGTTTTTAATAATAGTATGTTTCATATATATTAATTATATGATATAAGAATATATACCTAAATAAATATGTAACACTATGCACAGATTCAAAATATGTAAAAAAAAATTTTTTTAATTACAGCTTTTACCAAATTTGTTTTATTCTTTCTTAATTCATAAAAGTTGAATATATTTAGATAGTGAAAGTTAAGTTGTTAAAATAAAAATGTATAAATTAATTTAAAAACTTTTTTAATATGCTTCACAATTTACAGTGAGCTGGTTCAAACAAAATTTAAAAGTGCATTAGAGTCAAAAAAATATGTAACCAAAATTTAAATGGTTGAAATTATAATTTCTAAATTGCTTTTAAATGTGTTCCACTGTTCAGTGAACCGGATTAAATTAAGCTTTAAGTAGCTGAGGCATAAATATTGTTGAAGTTGAAATACTAGAACAATTTATAAGTTTTTAAAAAGAAAATTTTTTTAGCAAAATTTTTGCTGCGATATAAATTTCAGGAATGGGTTGGGCATATTTTGATTCGCGTGGGGCCTGTCAAGCGTAGCCCACGCTTGGCACATTTATGTTGACCAAAATTGATGTTTGATGTCGCAGCAAAGTTCGTTATAATTAAGGCAGCTGATAACGTAGATACGCCAGCATCTTGGCACTGCATAGAGGTACAGTTAGTTTGGTTAACTAGTGAAGCAAGTCGAGTATATTTATCAAGTAGCCGCAGACCAGCAATTTGTTGCTTGTTACGAACCGTTGGCTGGTTGCTTGGTTGCCCGTTTGGGCCGTGAACAGCAAAGAGTGAACTCAAAAACCAGCTGGCAGCTGATTTATGGTGTCAGCCAGCAAAATGGGAGCTTGGTCTGGCCCGAACTGGTCTGGTCGGGCCTGGTCTGGTCTGGTCTGGTCTCTTCTGGGCACATAAAATATTAAAGGCAACTGAAAATTAACAGTCAAATGCTATCGAGTCTTGAATTACTCAAGTCAGCTTAAATGAAACTAGGCAAAAACATAAGATGTGCAACTGAAAACCAATGTAAACTAAAACCAAAGCTGTCTCCCTTAATTGTAGCGACATGCGTTTTAAGCCGCAAAACCATTTCAGTTACGAGTTTACACTTTTGCACTTTATTTTGCAGTCCTTGGCAACAGCGACGAAGCAATCGAGGCCATCAAAATGAAAGTAAGGCGCCAAAGGATTTAACTCACTTACATTGCTTCTACTTCGTCCGCTTCTTTAGCTTCTGCTTCTTCCCTTTTGCTACACTTCTCGCAGCTTACGAAGATGTTGGCATTGTTATTGTTGCTGCATGTGGTATTTCAAAGCATTTTACATGGCATTAGATCTATATGAGTCTGCTTTACGAGCTAAGCGAATCAACTGAATGTGCCAGCTGTGGTGGAGCATCAGCTTCGACTCTGTAACAAATATCCCTTGGGCATACGGCGCGTATGTGTAATGCGCTTAGTGTATTGGGCGCCAAAGTAATATCACAATGTAAATCGAAATGATATCCTAATGCAGAGACTTTCTGACTCCAATCAAGCACAAATCATTGCCGCATATTTATGTCAATTTCAATAAATATCACCAAAGACACCAAATATCGATTTATTAGGATATTTGTGAAACAACATTTAACGTTATTAAATGTAATTGATTATTAAATGCAAAATCTGTAAAATTAATTGCAAAATAAATTATTCCTATTTATCCAATTTGATAATTAGCAAAATAAACAGAATTTACCACGTTGCCATAAATATGTATATATTTATTTAATGTTTAAATTTTGAAACAATTTTTGTTAATTTGTATGTTGATTTTGTTTTTAATGTTCTTTAAATGTTGTATCATTATTTGTGTGCTATTTGAATACTTCTATTATTTAAATTCATGAATATCGAAAATTGTATGCAAAAAAAATTCCCATTCAAAGCTAAATAAATAAAAAAAAAAGCCCTGTCAGAAATTTTGGTATGTATTAGTTGTGCACAGTCTGCTGCCTTGTAAAACTGAAGATAGTGCACACGTGTGCTCAGAATTCAAGTGACAATTGAATGAGGCAACTGCAGCTGGAGGCGCAGCAATTGTTGGTGCGGCAAGGGTGGGGTGGAGTTGAGCAGGGTGGAACAGGGGCAGACAATGCAGTCGTCTGACAGATGCTTGACAGAATTCAAGCTGGCATACCAAAATATTACTTATGGCCGGACAGTAAAATGTCCTTTCTGTAGTCACACAAACACACTCACACACACACACTCACACACACAAACACAAATCCTATCTGTGGAAGCACGAAGTTGTGCAAAAATTGTCAATATGACAAAACATTGTACGTTGTACGCATTGTCAAAAGAAACGTGCTCAAGCAAGTTATTGACATGAAAAATGCTCGTGTACATATTTTTGAGTTTTGATTTCAGATTTACGAGACACACAATAACACACACACACACACACACACACACACACACAAACACAGGCATCGATTTTGCTGAATTTACGGAATTTATAACAATTTTGGCAATAATAAAACACAATTTGTTAGCATATTATTTGATGTAAATAATTGCCAAAATCATATAGCAAAAAATCTACAAAATAAATCAAATTACATGGATTTGACGAGCAACAAAAAAATTCTATATATAGAAGGAAAAAAAGCATTTTTAAATTCAGCCCTTTTATAAATTGAAAGATCACCAACTTTGCTATTTGTTGATGTATTTTGTTGTGACAATTGTTTTCCAATTTTCTTGTAGCCATAAAAAGAGAACTTGTCACTTTATTCCCGTGTGTATTTTATCATTTGCTGCTTTGATGTAAACAGACGAAACAACAAAGAAGAATAACAAAAAAAAAATAACAATCAACAACAAAATGCCGAAATATTAAAATTGAAATTTCTTTTCTAAAAACGCAAAACAACAGCGACTGGAAAATAAAACCAAACAAATCCCCAAAGTGAGTGCCGCAGCGACTGGGCTCTGTCGCAGGGCTCATGAGTCGGTGCAAACGGAATAATATTTACCCAACGTGATTTTGTTTACCTATCTTTTCAAGCCCAACTGCGTTCCCGGCCACCTGCAGACTGCTGTTACAGTTACTCGGCCCAGTCCGGTGGCTCCCCTAAAAATAACCAGAGACGCACACACACACACACACACAAATTTATATGGCCACAAATTGTTTGTATTTTGTTATTAGTTTTCTCTGTTTATTTCGCCTTTTTGCATTTGCTCTGTTTTATTTTCATTTCATTTTTATATCTCATTGTACTCATTGTGTTTTTTGATGAGCTCTAGTTAATCCAGCTGTCGCAAGCTTTAAGCTTGTTTGAAAAAAAGTATCTTTAAGATACTTTCCAGCCATGTTATGCCATGCATTAAATGTTGAAACCAAGTTGCAACTTAAAAATTTCTTGACTTAATTTTAGTTTTCTGAAGTTCTTGCAGCTGCTCAAAAGACACAACACAGAAAGAGAGAAAAGAGAGAGATAGAGAGAGAAAGAATATAACAAAAACGAACTTGCAAAGGGCAAACTTGCAACAGGCAAAAACAAAGGCAAAAGACTTTATTTAATTAAAAACTTGACGCACACATGCAAAACGCTCTCGTATAAAGAAAATATGTTACATCTTGCATGGACATGGCCCAAAAGTTTTTGGTAAACTTCAAATGTATGTTGGATTTTTCATTAGCACTTCTTAATTAGCCCCGACTTTGACACATGCCACCCACCCATGCACACACACACACAATCACACTAATACAATCACAACTTTTTTACGACACAACATAATGGCAAAGAAAGCTGCTCAAATGCAAAATGTCTAACCATAAAACTTAGCATAAAGTTGTCCAATTTGGCTTTGTCTACGGCAATTGTATCCAGGGTGCAATCGCTTTTGATGTCATGAGCACTCCATTCTGTGTGCGCTTTATTGTCCGCTCCGTAAATCTCTATTACATCTTAGGTGTACTTCGGGGTGTACTAATTTAATACTCCCAACATGAAAATGACACGCTCAGCGTCCAACATTCCCCGCTTTTTCGTTTCCCTAATGAAAGCAAGTTGGTTGGCAGAGAATTCTTGAAAATGCAACCAGTATCAATTTATCAGCTAATTCAGTTGAATTCTGTGGTTTACTTTGGGTAATTGTTTGTTTATATTTATTTATTTATTTGTTTTTTTTTTTTAAATTTACACCAAAGAGAAAAATAAATACCAATTAAAATGAAATGTCAAGCAGATATTTTTCCAAGAAATGTAAAAATAAAATGAACGTTGCTTAGCTTTTTTAAGCTCATAGAAAGCAACTTATGCTCTAATAATACCTTGTTTTATAATAATAGGAAAATTAAAAAGTAGCTTTGAAATTAAATACAATTTTACAAAAATACAAAAAAAAACTATTTATTTCTTTTTGCGATGTTTTATCATTTACATATACCAAAATTTTTTCATAAAATTTAGGAAACAAAAAAAGGCAGATTAGGAGAAAAGTTGCCAAATTGTGAAACATTTTTCATTCGTACAACAAATATCGAAACAAAATCAACTATTTTGTCTGTCATAAGCTCAAATTAGTACAGCTTTTCGTTCTAAATTTCCAGAAATTGGTAACTATAAAATCCGCTTAGAGTATACCAGAACGTATAATACCACTTGCATATGCCGTGCCATACAAACTTTCCTACAGATTGTGACAACGTTCGATATTTCTATCCAATTATCAGTTAATGCTGATTAAGAATAGCCATATTCCTGCTACCTACCCATATAAATATATGGTATAGATTCGAAAATACATTTGATATATTTGTATCTAATTTTAACAGGGTAATTCCATTCTCAAATAAGAGAAATCCTTACAAAAACACAAGTTTCATAAATTTCGACATGTTATGTTTGTTCATTTCCATTTGCCAACTTTACATTTTGCTTATAACACAAATCAAATTATTTTTTCTTTAAAATTGAGTACAATAAAATCTCTTGTTTATACACACGATTTGCGTACCCACAAAAGCGCACACACAAACACACACACACACACAGACTCATTCGCTTACCTACTGATTACATTTTATTTTTATATTTCTTGCATTGTTCGATTGAAAATGTTTAAAAAGGGTATAATGGTTTAATAGAAATGTATGTAACAGTCAGACAGTCATAATCAAGGTCAAGGTCGAGATTTCCTCTCTATGCACTATAATGTTTCATTATTTTCCATAGAATTTTCTTGTATAAAATTAGTTAAGTAGCTTTTCAAGAATTAGTTATTGAGCTGGGCTTAGGGTATAGCCTAGTCAAGCATACTCTTGTTTTTGTTTCTGGCGTGTAAATATGGGATTTTGATTGTACTCAATTTGGGTTGGCAACAGCTGTCGGCTCGGCTGGCGCAGCGCGTTTTGTAATTTAGTCACATATATTTTATTTGTTAATTTTAATGTTTAAATTACGCATTTTTGTGTAATACGCTTGATTTATGCGCGCTTCGCGTTGCTCCCCTAAAAAATATGCATCATGCTAATTAATAAAGCGACGGACTTAAAACTTAAATCCTTTATGCACATATGGCAGCCGGTATTTATCACTCCCAGGGACACACTCACCTGACCTTTTTATCGTATATAGTATACCTACATTCCACACACACACACACACACACACACACACACACACCCTGTTTTATGCTAGACTGTTTGCCGTTGGCTTTTGGAGCACATTTTGAATTTATGCACATTTCGTGGCATTAATTATGCGCTTTTGAGTTGTTGTTCTTGTTGAGCGTTGTTAGTGTTGCTGTAGCAGCATGTTGTTTGTTGTTTATTGTTGACATTAATAAACGCGCAATTAATGAAATTGCAAACGTGCAGCAACATAATTAATTATTTGCATTAATTATGAATGCTTTTAAAATTATACAAATGTTAAAAATATTTTGACTTTAAATATAACTGTGTTTTTTTTACAACAAAAGTAACAAACTGTTAAAACCAGATGGTGCGGCAGTAAAAAAAATAGCCAACAAATGAAGCATTGTATATTTTAATAAATTTTAATACGTTTTTATGTATGAAAACCAACTGACCAGATACTTCAGCAGGGCTTTTGTGCATTTGAATTGCATAGATAACTTAATAACCTGCATTTTGTGTGCACTGAAAGGCACTTTTGTAAAAAAGACTTGAACAGAAACCCCCACCCCTTGAGCACCTCGTTGCGGGCCGGCTGCGTGGAAATGGCAACTCGAGGAACTGCTAAAAACTTATTAAATTTGCTATTTTCTCTTCAACAATTAGCACACGTACCTGAGGCTGTGCTGGCTTTATATCCGCTGCCCAGTTAATGAAAACTTTTGAATGGGAACTTGAATAAGTAATAAAGCACTTGGCCCGTAGAAAAACCCGGCTAACTGATGATGGGCCGATGCCCAAGCGGGCGGTGGATACTTCAAATCGCATTGCTGTCGGGCTCTCTCGGGCTGGCTATTTGCAAAATGCTTGACCAACTTTTGAACTTTCGAGTAACTTTTGATGGCATTCGCAATTGTTTGTTGTTTCGTCGAGTGTTGAGAGTTTGCCCCATGTCGCCAACGTTGTTCTCTTTATTGTTGTTGTTGTTGTCGTTGCTGTTGACTCACATAAGTGATTTAATCGGACCACAACTGACTCTTTAAACAGCACGAAAAAAATGCAAATGCAAATATAATGTAAACAAATAATTAAAGTCTACCCCATGCCTAACTCCAAAGCACTTTCACTTATTCACTTTATTCTAACAATTTTTATACAACTTTTTGTTGTCTTATTAAAAAATCTTTTTATGCAAATGTAATTCAAAAAAGTTTCAATAACACAGCTACACTCGTTCACAATGTTAAAAGAGCATATTGGGTTTGTACAATGATCGACAATTGAATCTAGAGAATTAAGACTTGGAATATATACTCGCAAGAGATTTTGGTTACTAATTGAGTTAGTTTAACCAGTAAGCAAAAATTCACAAGCGTTTTAGCTTTAAGCTAAGCTTCTTCCATTTGGTTAACTTTATTAAATAAACAATTGTGATCGAAATTACTGATGAATAAATTAATAAATACACGGCTGGCTCCCTGTTCTATCCTGTCTGCATATAATTTTGAAGCCTGTCTATCGAGTCGGCTCAGTGGGTGAACCGCACTGTCTGTCGTCTGTCAGTGTTGCAAACTCAATCAAAATATGCACAATTCACACAAAATTGATTTTGATTTGAGGCTGGCCGTCAAGTCCCACTAACTGGCAGCATAACAGCAGCAGGTCAGCTTCTGTGATAAATGCTTCAGACTTAGAGACTCGTTGCTGCATCGACCCTTGGCCACAAGTTACATTTGTAAGCGTTTCGAAAGCCCACAAATCTGGACCCTCATCAGTGCCCCAATCGCCCCCAAGGCGCACAGTGCTCTGTGTGTGGCCAGACGATGCTGTTCAAGTGCAGCCACAGCAGTAATAGAAAATTCAATTTGTCGCAACATATGTATGAGTAATTAGAATTGCTTTAACTGCTGCCCAAAGAAAATAGCATGAAATCAAGCTATAAATAATTTTAAATTTTAATTATTCAATGCACACCAAAAATGCTCAAACAATTGTATAAAACACATGAAAAATATTGCTAATTGTTTTTCAATTATTTATATGGGGTCGTCATGTTATATCGTACAACAGAGTATATATAGTCAAACCAGCTCGGAACATTGCTGCTTGTGTTACTCGAGTATTAAATTTGCATAAAACAAACAATACATGTTGGCTACATGGAGCATCAGTATTTCCAATTTTCAAACGATACACGCATAGACTGTAATTAGAATTTGCATATGATTATGCCAGAGCTGAAACTGAGTTGAACAATTGTATTCTGAATCGGTATCTGTGAGTGTGCAGCCAGTTCATAAATATATTAACATTAATTATGTGGCATTGCAAGGCTAGTTGAAATTTATAACCAAATTTTAAAGAAATATCTGAAATTTAAAACCAATTAAATTAAACACACATTTAAATTTTGACTTTCAGTTAAGGTAAGGTATTATGTACAATAAATGCATATTTAATTTAAAATGCAGTTTCATGTTAAAGCAAAGAGTAATTGATTATATGCAATCGATACAACAGAAAGGGGAACGGAAATTACATTTTACATTTTTAAAGAAGATGAGTTTATAAAACCGAATTATTAAAATTCATTCTTTGCTCTCCGAAGAATTTCAAAAAAATATAAATGTAGTTTCCTGATGCTAAATAAAATAGATAAACGCTTGCAAGGGTATTTAAACAACGGTTTCGACAAACAACCCGTTCAACTCGTACACGATGACTGTGGTATGCGACCGAAAACCCCAACGCTGTCAATCAAAGTCAACGCAAGTTTATTGCACTTGTAAAAAAAAAAACAACAACAAAAACACAATGGAAGAAAAACATAGCTCGTGGCAGCGGCAAAAGAAAAGCAATACACACACTTATATATGTAATCGTACCGTATCTGTATCTATATCTCGTGTGTGACCACAGAGTTATTTGTTTGCACATAAAAATGCTCAGGCAGTGCTCCAGAGAATCGAATTGCAAAGTGAAAAAGCAACATCCCCCAACTTATTCAGGATAGCGAACAACAACTACTTACGAGCTCGCATGCAAATGGCATGCAGTAGCATGCAGGAGGCGCCTCAGAGTATGCTATAGAATATTTTAAATTGTTTTCAACAAGGAATTTTAATATCAAAAACATGGCCACCAAGCTAGAAGCGTATACACCCACACACATACACACATACAATTGCAAACACAGACAGACAGTACATAAATAGTGACTGACAGGATACGTGCAGAGAGCGAGCAATCAATTTGCGCTTCATCAAAGTTTTCTGTGCATATTCAGCACATAATGCAAAAAAGTGAAAAAACAAAATTAGTTGCCGCTTATTGAAAAAACTCGACAACATGAAACCAAGCCAATGAACTGACAACACCCTGTGCGCCTCTATATATGCGTGCGTGTGTGTGTGTGTGTACGTGTGTACGTGTGTGCTAATTGAAATTAATTAAGTACGCATGCTTTTAATGAAAGTCATGCCTGATTACTTTGACTTCACATTGGGAAAGCAAAAGCTTTTGAAAAACAATTTCACCAGCAATACGACCGTAGTTCGCCAATAAATTATGAATGTTCAATTTGAGTATACTTAAATATAATGAATTAGTTAAATATATGTTAATTAGTTTAAGAACAAAGTAAATATTTCAAGGATTAAAAGGATGGTTTAATTATATAAGATAAAATAGCTTGTTAAGCCACAAATCAAAGTAGCAAAATGCAAAAGCCAAACAAACAAAAAAAAAAACAAAAACCAACAACGTTTTGTTGGCGCAAACAAATTGCGGAACTTTAGCGTATGCTTATTATATGCTCTTTCGGTTGCCAAGTATTTGGCTAAAGGCAACATCAAACGCTGCTGCCAAACTGAAATAATTATTTATTAAAGCGTAAGTCCAAAGGCCAAACACAACGAATAACTCAAAGTGCTTCGCTCTCGCACTAAGCTAATTAGCTAGTCACTGGAGCGGCACATGAGCAAACAACTCATTTGTGCAGAAAACTTTTCGCCATCGACTTGGGGAATTATTTTTTTCTCTCTTCGTTTTGTACTTAATTTTAAACCAAACTAAACTGAACTAACTGGACAGCTAAATACATTTATTTGGCTGCAGTCACAAAGAACGTGACAATTTTAATAAACCTACCAAAAATGGGAGGTAGGCTTTAGTCGTAATCCCAAATTGATGAAGGTTCATGTTCAATGCCAAGCAAGCAATTATTATTAACTATGCTCCAGGGTGCCAGAGCTCAGCACTTGCCATTGACACTGAGCCCCACAGGCGGCAACAACAACAACAACAACAGCAGCAGCAGAAACAGGAATATAAAAGCTGTACGTGTCTGGCATACAGTTGGCCGTGGACTTAGCGCGCGAATTCCGGAACGCAACTAGTGGCAAAAAACAGAAAAGAAGAAGAAAGAAAAGATTTTTGGTAAGTACTCAACATGAGCTAACGTACTGAAATTGCAGTTCCACCAAAAACCACGCACACAGTGCACCTAAAAACTTCATAGTGGACTTGCCACACAATCAAAGTACATTACACATACGCAGCGTAGGCAGCGCAGAAATTGAATGCCCGTTGCCGGGCAACTGTCTCGAAATGGGGGCATGGAATAAAGGTGTATCCGGTTGTCAGTTGCCAAATCGTAATTGCTACTAATGACTCATTATTGCTGGACAGCAGCGTGGCACTGCATGTTGCAAGCAATTTGAGCGTATGCAAAATCAAATGCGCAAAATTGCTGCATTTTAGACGCGAACTTCGAAAGGCAATTTAAACATTTAAAAATTGTCCAGCAAATAGCTGAAGCACTCATTCATAAAATATTTAAAATATATATTAAAAATAAAAAAATAAAAAGGAAAATATAAAAAGTAAAATAAAACACCCCAAAGCGGATGGGAATGCTACAAATATTTGCATAAATAAGTCAGCAGTCACCGGATGAGGAAGCCGACGGCGAGCACCATTCAGTTACCTGCATTACCTCCCTTTATCTCTGTCTCTCCCTCTCTCTCTCTCTCTGGCAGCAGCAGCAGTTTCCTTTCTTTTATTTAGCAGCTACGGCTGCCCCGATATTGAATAGGCGAAGCGGAAAATTTTAAATCGCCTGCGCAGCAAAAGGAAAATATTGCAATATAGAAAAGCAGCCTGCGAATTGCATGCTTTATGGTCTAAAGCTCATATACCAAACAGACTTGTTGAAGATGGGCGTAAAATATATTGTTAAATAAACATAATTTTAATTTCCTAATTGGTATTTACGAGAATGATTTAAAATACATTTAAATGCAACCAAAGTGTAAATAAATTTGCTCAACGTTATTTTAAAAATTTAAATTAATGAAAAATTGATATAGACTATTTATAAAAAAATATTATAAAGCTAAAAAATGGCTTAACTTTATTTTAAGCCTTGTCAATTTTTGCATATTTCTATATATTCTTTCTATATAATCTTTAATTGATAAAAACCTGCCATAGTTGCAGCTGCATTTACATATAGAATGCCTTACCTTACCTAATTATTATTAAGCTCATCTTAAGTTAAAAGCTAATATATCTCGTTTAGTAGCTTTAGAGTATTTCCCATCAGATTAATCTCTTACTTAAGTGCTATCATAAGTCGCGTTATTTAATGACAATTGACAAATTAAATTTCTCTCCGTTGATTTGTATGCAAATGTCGAGTTCGGAACTCATCTTTAAGCTAATTATAGCATGCCAAAAAAGTGCTCAAACACAAAATATCACTTAGGCATTTATATCAAAAAAAAAAAGGAAAAAAGTAACTCACAAAACGTTTTTATTAAATTTATCTCTCTCGCAGGACATTGCCACACACATACAGAGGCATACACTACATATAGAATACATAAATTAAACGATATATCATGCTGACATCTTAAATATTGTTAAAAACTGTCACGTTTACATTTTCGTTGCTTACTCATTCAGTTTGTGTTATATAAGTATCATACCTTGAACCACCAACAGCCCCGCTGCCAAGCATCCCCCCCACATCTCTTATCCTTGCACTGAGTCTGCGGATTTCTGGACTGACAGTTAATGGACCATAAGAAATTCAATTAGAGACGTTCTCTTGTTTTTGTTGGCACTGCGGCACAGGAGCTCGCTTTTGTAAGTGTGTATGTGTGTGTGTGTGTGTTTGTACTTGTTTGCCATGCGCTATTCTTCTTGTGGCATTATTTTTTTATTAATGATACTTTACGCTGTTGTCTGCGGCAACGGCGGCAATACAAAGCCAAATATAAAAGGCCGCGCCAGAAGCAGCCGCAATTGTTTGACTGTCAGTTCTCTGTCACTGTGCGCAGTATCTGCACGTCTGTCTGTCTGCCTGTCTGCCCGTCTGTCTGCCTGTCTGACTATCTGTTTGTTTGGCCGCAGCTTATGAATGCTGGCAAAATTTTACAATAACAAAATGCTGGAAATGCGGCACCCGGAAATATGCAGCAAAAATTTGTATAGTCATTTACGGCCTGGCCAGAAGCGAACCCGCCAAGATACGGCTAATTAAAGCGGCTTAAAAGCAACTTCTATAGCTAGACCTAAATCAGCCAATTGACAGTCGCAAGCGTTTTAATTAGGCCAAAAGTAAAGCCAAGAGCAGCAGAGCACACAATGCTAGCACAAAACATGGCCGAAACAAAAATGCTAAAAACCAAATTTGTTGTCTCAGCCGTCTGTGTGTCAAACTGTAACAGACTTTTTGCGGATGTGGGGACCTGTCTGACTAACTGTTTGCCTGTTTGCCTGTTTGCTTATTTGCTTTCGTGATTGTGTTAGCGGTTTCTTCGCTGACAGCGGCCGCTGTCGCTTGTCGGTCGACATTACCATCGACAATGGCTTTGCTTTTGCTTTTACTTTTGCTTTTGCATTTGCCTTTTTGGCTTCATTAGGGCTGTCAAACGAACGAACACCTTTTGCCGCCGCCGCCTGTTTGTGCGTGCGGCGGCTCATTTGCATAACAGCCTCCACGTTAATCAAGTGCTATCGTTATAATCAGCACATTTGTCTTTAAACTTTATGGCGGCACTATCTGTGCGCTCTCGGAGCAACAACTAAAATGTTTGTGTGACAGCCCATTTAGGGAAAACAAAAAGGTAAACATTAAATCACGCATACGCCGCAGCTGCCAGCGTATTTGTGCGCCACTTGGCTAAGTAAGCCTTATTAACGTCTACGTCAGCTTAGTCGAGTGCTGCAATTATTGCCATTTTTTAGCAGCTGCAACTAGCGAACGCTTTCGATTGCTTGGCAAATACCAACAAATCGATCAATTGTCGCGCTGCTGTTGAAAGGCACGCAACAGAAGTCTGCAACGTTTTGATAGCTACAAATTGATTTTTCTGCTGCGATGTCAATGCAATGGAATACAACAAACGGGCAGCCACATCAATTTATAATGTGCTCGCTCTCAAATGTATGCTATAAATTCTTTCACACGCACACAAACAACATTTGCCATCAGAAACTGGCATTTCAATTATAGGTCAACCAAAATAAAACTGCTTAACGTTGCCTTTGGCCAGCTTAAAGTTACTTATAATTGCATTTATCGTTTCTTATTTCACACACACATATTGATTAAATATATACTATACTTTTCGGTTTTTCCCAATTACGGCTGCTCAGTGTGCTGTATTAATTCAAGCAGTCGAACTATCAACTCGAAGCCAAGATTTCTTCATTGTTCCCATTTTTTACGTGTCGCTACACAAATGTCAAACAAAATAAGTAGAAAATAGTAATAACCCCCCCCAAAAAAAAAAAAAAACTCGTTAGATTTGTTCAGTCAGCTGGCACATTTCATATTGTACTTCAATTAAACAAAATGTTCGTTTCAATGGGCAGCGCCAAAATCTTGCCCAGCTTGGGTACAAAGGAAACGGTGGAAACTGTTGATGCTGATCGATTTTGTGAACTCTTTTAACATTATTTATTTAATATTTTTCGACATCAATGTTTGAACATTTTGACAATCAGCGTGAGCTTATTAAATGAATACATTAAGACTACTTAGATAAAATTGGATTTATATATAAATTTTCACTAATTTTTATAAACTACTGAGAACTTAAGTGAAGCTTGCTTTAAGCTTTACTGCATCACTTCAATTTTATAGGAGAAAAGCACTCTCATTAAGTAAAAACATACTTTATGATTTTAATATGTAAATTAATAGAAATTCTCTTTAATACGTGAAAATATGTTACTGATCTGAAATTTTAAACAAACTTTTACTCCATTTACAGCGCAGAGGATAAGCTTTAAAAACTTTTAGTGTTATTTTTTAGTGCTTAAAGCAAAACGTGAGCTGCACGCATAACTTTATTACCCCAAACTATTTCAATTTGCATCGCAAATTATGCGCGACGCAAAATGCCTTTGTTTGAAGCCAACGTGTGTGTTTATATATGTTAATTATATTTGAATTTTGCATTTTCAAATTAATGCAATTAACGTATGGAAAGCTAATTAAGTTAAGTTCTTGGCATCTTTTTGGAAGTGCACAAATTTTCTAAACTACTCGTGTACGGAAATTCTCGAATTGCTGACCACAAGTGCTGAATGAGGCTGTCAAAAAGGCAAAAGTTAAGTTTAAATATCAAATATAAATTACATTTGTGCAAAGTTCCACTGAAACAAGTATTCAAACAAAAATAAAAAAAATAAATAAATAAAATAAAACAAAAAATTATTTGTACGTTTATTCCTTGAAGTGCACTCAAAGTAAATGAAAAATCAATTTAGGCGTCAGACCATAATGAAAATACTGTTTAAAAGCGATTTAGTTTTGTGTAAATTATGAAAAAATATAAATTCGCAAACCTTTGTCAATTCTACCTGCACTTGATTAAAAGTAAAGTTGAAGCAAAATGCAACTGTCTTTTTGAAATTAATGAATGAATTGCCAAGTTGAATTCATGGCATATTTTCAAGAGTTCACAAATTTTATATAAAAGTTATTCTCGAATTTCCGACCACAACTGCTTCAACTGTATATGAACATTTGAATGAGGCTGCGAAAAGACCAAAGGTTGAGTTTAAATATAAATATGAGTACATTTTAGCAAAGTTCGAGTTCCAAAAAAAAACGCTTTAAAACAAAAATGCTTCAATGCTTCGTTCGTTGATTGTTTGAAGTGCACTCACAATGCTGGCCAGCACTTTGGCAACTGCTTTTGTTAAGTTGTAAAATGTCCAGAAAAAAATGGGTTTTAAAATAAACGAAACATAAAGTAAAATCAAGTGCCTGAAGCAGATAGCTTACGAGCTGTAAAGTTGTTATGAAATACAAAATTGAACTGATTGTCGAATCTGATTGTTTAGATTAATAGCATTTGTGTGTTATAGCTTTAGCTACATGATCAGTAATGATAACATGTTCAGAACAGTTGGACTCTATGAGAAAAAGTAGTTCATAACGTTTGTAGTAGAGAGCCGTATTGTTATTTAAATTGGATGTGGAATCTAAAAAGCCTGTTGTTTTTCAGTTTCTGGTCAAATGAACTGCAGCATTTAAAATATGCCTTTGTGCGGGTAAGTGTGTGTGTGTGTGTGCGTGCGTGTGTGTGTGTAATTGCAATGCAACTTGCTCGTACATTCGTGCTGCACCTGACCAGAGCCAAAACCATGGCCGGCATTGCAACGTTAACGAAGCACACAGCAGCCGCAAAGCAAGAATCAATTGAAATCAGCATATGACCGGGTTTTTCCCCATCATATGGGTCGCCCATATCGCACCACGCCCCCTCAGCTGCACAGAAATCATTGCATTTCTCATTCATTCATTTGGAATGCTGCCTCTTGCAGTGCTTGTGGTAATTTTTGCAATTACCCGAATGGATATACAGCTGGATATGTGTGTGTATGTGTGTGTTTTTAAAGGGATGGGGAGGCGGGGGAGGGGTGCGATGCGTTGGGCATTTGGGGTAAATGGGGCATGCGGCTAATGCGCACTTAAATATTTCATTTTGTGACGTTGGCGCAAGTGCACCATAAACTGGTCCACGACAACAGTGGCAGTAATAACAATGACAGCCAACAATGGCAACAAATAAGCCGAAAAATAAACAGGAAGACGGCTAAACAAATAACAGTAAATAACAACAGCCACAGCCAACAGTTTGTATGTGTATATATGTGCGTATCATACACACACGAACTCACACACACACACGGAGACACAAAAGCAAATGGCGCACTAATCGTCTGCGCATTTGCTGCCTGCCTTTTTGCCTAGGAGCAAACTTTGCATGCATGGCCACTTGCCACACCACGGGGCGTCTGAGCATTGTCCTATTCGTGTCTTGCCCCGAAATGGGTCAATGGAACTTTATTTTGTTGCCTGCAACAGCAACTGTAGCAGCAGACACAAATCGCCGGCGCAGCCGCCATGGAAACGTTGCAACAAATAAATTTCAAATGCTGTCACATAAATTTTCACTTTTTATATGTTTTGCCTCCGCTCTCTCCACCCCGCACACACATACACACACACACAGAAACATACTATTTCGCTATTACTTCTTGTGTTTGCTGTGCTGGTCAATGCTGTAGCTAAAAATTAAATTTGACTGCACATTGTTAATAGGTCTGCAATGTGGCCATAAAGTGGTCATAAATAAGCCCGGCGCAGGCAGCAGACGATAAAACGGGCAACCAACCCCACCCCATGCCCCTTTATGTACGTTGCATGCCACACACATTTCGTATTGGCCTATAACAGTTAATTACGGCCAATCACTTGGCCCAAAAATTTTACTAAACTTGTCGCCTGCCTTTTGCCCGCCAACTAGTTGCATAAGAACTTTTTGGGCGGCTTCTCACTCGAGGCGCTTATTAAATTTATTTGCCATGCAACATGAATGCCTTTTGGAGGCTCTTTCGGGGTGCCACAAGTTTGGCCCGAGAAACTTTTCATTGACACACTCGGAGAGTGTAATGCAGAGTGCATTAGAATTTTGCCAGCACTTGTGTGCTGCGAACAAATTTGAATTCATAATGAATATATATATTACATATTTATATTATTAAATTTAAAAATTTAATAAGGACTAAAAAAATATCAGAAATACTTTTTAATTGCTTTGAAAATTTACTTAATAGATTAAAAACATAATAGATAAATTATATATTAAATCTTCAACGGTATCAAATTGTTGTTTTCCTAAAATTCGTTTTCGTTTTTTTTAACCTATTTGATTAAGTTTAAGTAAATCAGATAATTTTTTACCATACCATTCTTAAAAAAATCTTTTATATTACTTTCAAGTGAACTATATATATATATAGCAATTGCATACGAACTTTTGTATCCTATTTGAGGGCAGGATTTTAATAAGCATGCCGAAAGCGTACTGAATTTCCTTTCAACCTGGGGCAGAGTCATGTTCATTACAGCTATTGTTGCCTGTGAAAAAACTTTAAGATGCGCTCACAGTGGCCGGGTTGCATGCAAAAATCAATAAGCCAAATGACAGACTGTATTTGCCGCAGGGTGTGCATATAGCACACACCCACAAGCCCGCACATGTTGTTTTAGGCTCTGGAGCAACATGCAACATCAGCACATGTGGCAACATCAGCGAAAGTTGGCAAACTGTATCATTATTTGTGCAATTTGTACTTTGTATTTACTAACTGGAGCACGGAGCACACACAGACACACCCCCCACACACACACACATACAGCTTACAACATTCAGTGCTTTTCTTAGCTCACTCGCAACTTGATATTTTGCTTTCTGTTCTAATTATATGGACTTGACAGCTGCATTTGCATACGCGTTGCACAAGTTCATGACAAACTCTAATTTTGTGGTCTTTGCACATTTTGTGCAATAACCTAATTAAATCAGATGATGTGACTATGCATTTATAGCCAGTATATAGCATATATTACCTGTATATTACAAATAATTAAACGCAATAATATGCAAATAGTTGTTTTAATGATGCTCGGTTAAATAAAGTACGCATATTGTCAACTGTTTACAGATTGCATTTTAATCAAGTTTGGCACAGTGGTCAAAGAACACCATACTGTTGAATTAAAATTAAGTGAGAAGAAATTTTAAATTTTAAAACCAAAGCAGAACTAGGTAACGCAACTATTCAAGGAATTTGTTAATTTGCTTTTAGTTCAGCATAAATTTGGGTAAATTGGCTTATATATCTATATATAATTACCATAATTTATTTTGTATTTATTTTAACTATTTCATGTTTTATATATTTTACTTTTGAGTAAATTAATGTCTAATTTTCCGCTGGTTTTATTAAAATTAAATTCAATTACCCATCAAATATTTGGCTATTATTTGCAATTTATTTATTTACAGAGAAAACAGAAAATAAATCGAATTACAAGAGAAATTAAAATTAATTGTGTGTATTGTGGAATTGTGGCTAAGCCGCGAAAAGTTAGCTGCATATTGTAGTTAAATCAAAATTAGTTTTACGGTTTTTGTGGTCGCCACCAAAAAAATGGCAAATAAAACTGAAATAAATGTGTAATTTGACAAAAAAAAAGCGGACTTGAAAATAAATATTGCATGACTAGCAAATATTTGCATTTTATAAAAAAAATGGCAATAAAATTAACAAATGCTTTTTAAGCAGCTCATAAACGCCAGCAACTGTTGGAGAACTTTACGAAATTCACAACAGCAGCTAAAATGGCCACTTGTCACAGTTTCTCAATGGAGCTCAACAAGTTTTGCATATATTTAACACGCGTTTGCGTCATATTATGAATATTACGTGTATTTTAAATAAAACTACGGAAGGGAAATGCGACAGATTATCATGCAAATTTTTCGTAGTTTCGCTTCGCCACCACACGCACGCACGCACACACACACACAGACATCGCAGGGACTAACACACAGACACGGAAATATAAACATTTGCCGCCTTTTAGCAGCATAATTTTCAGAGACACAAAGCCAGAGCGCGACGTGTTTATGTTTCGGATGCGTTGCGAAATGACATCCTGTCACATTTCCCGTGCACAAATATATGTGTATGTGTGTGTGTTTGTGTGTGTGTATGTGAGTGTCGCCATCTGTCGGCATCCTGCGTAACATACGAAAAGCCGTGTGAGCATCTCCGTATTGTGTATGTGTGTGTGTCTGTGTGTTCAGTGCGTGACTCTCAACTCAAGCAGCGAAAACTCAACGACAGGCTGCCAGATTGACAGACCGACTCACTGACTGACTGACTGATTGAGGGCCGCTTTAAAGCCACGTCACACCGGCAGCCGGCAACCGGCGGCAGCTGCTCGACAATCTGTCCAAAATATAAAGGCACGTTTTATTTAAATTTCACGCATTTACGATAAGCGACTGGTAAAAAAGAAATAAAAAAAAAGTACAAAAAAAACAGCAACAACAACAAAAAAAAACATGAAAACGAAAACGTTAACAGGCTCAAATGAACAAATTCCATTATTTCGCATAAATATGTTACACACATGCGCAGCTTTTGACTTTTATGCGCCTTTAATACGACAAATATTGAAATTAACATTATTTTTTATGCTTTTGATTCCTTAAGTAGGCACTTTCGCTGCTGTCATAAAAACCCAAATGCCAGGTTAAGTCAGTCGCTATTTATATAGCCCCTAAGTAATTACAATAAAAACAGGAAAGACGATGTTTTTTGCAGAATGAACAGGAAATACCCTTGCGGACTTTTGACAGAAACATCAAATACTAAAAAAAATAGCAAACTTTTTGACAGACAGATATGTCATAAATATTAAATATTATATGCATATTTTTTCATATATGTTGACATAGCTAAAATACCCTCGACAAGGGCAAAAGTGGGTTAACTCTATAATAATAACAGTATATAAAGTATATGTTATATTGTCTGAAAATATATTGTAGGAGTTGCATTTTTTTTTAAATTCATACAAACAAAATGGCAAATCAATAAGAGAAAACCAACTTTGCGAACTTTGGGCCCTGGCAGCCATAGCTTAATAATTTCAAAGTTAGCCTTTAGGCCTAACCCTTAAGTTCGTTAAATGGAGATAACAAATCTTTATCAAAAACGAATCTTTATGCAAATCACATAAGTTTTGACTAAGTTAAAAGAGCTTGAAGATGCAAAATTCTTTGAAATTTAGTTGAGAAGTTGACAATTTAATTTAGTAAAAAAAAATAGGGTATCAGCACAGCGAGCAAACTACGTAGTTTCAAAAATTTCTTTATTTATAATTTGTTTAGCTAAGACAGAAAATTAATATTGTTTTCCAAAAGTACTCAAATTAAGCTGTCTCAAATGTGCAGCTAATGGTCTTAACAGTTAACTTCTTCGTGGCTTGACATGCAAAATGTTACCTTCGCTCTCTTCATGTGTTCAAAGAGAAATGCAGAACCACGAACGTTCAAGAGAGCGTTAAAAATGCCATGCGTCATATTCGCTTCTCTTTGACTCATTCGTGTGGCTTAAGAGTAGAACAGTTACATGTTATATATTATTTGCATACAATATTCATGTGTTGCTCTGTTTAATGCCGTATTGAGGACTTATCGCCAATTTGACTAAGTACGGCCATTCTATGGGTATTATAAGCTGAAAAGCTTACACATTTGCCAAACCTCAAAAACCGACAATTGGCTGGCATATCAAATACGCTTCCTGGCAGCACTCTGCAATTTAGTTGAAATGTTGTTGGCTATTATGTCGCATATTAATTGCAGACCATTGAAGAGCAGCAAACCATGAGATGAATTAATTCATATAATTCAATTACAATAATTGAGCTTCGGTAGGATTATTAAATGGCATTATTGTTAAATTTAGAATATATTACAATTGCCAACTTACACCTTTTGTATTTTATTTCTACAGCGTAAAAGAGCATTGAGAACAGAACTTTTTTTTCGGCAAATATATATGTATGTATGTGGCCATGAGTACTTTTTATTAGCGGTGTACAGTTATAGCGCAAAAAATGTCTGCTATTTTAACTATTTTCATAAAAGTGCACTTACTTGTTTAATACGGCAACATTAATTGGCCTTGACTGCAATTATAATATGCAAATCAAAGTAAATATTAAGAAGACGAGATTCTATCGCGGATTATTTCATTTTATTATTTCATTCACAACGGTTGTTACTTCTTTTGCGTAAGCTGCAAAGCTACAAATGAGAGCAGAGAGAGCACGCCTTAACCGGCACTTAATTAGCAAAACACTTTTATTCACACGCGCAAACATTACGACTGATCAGAAGGGCCGACGCGCACAGACTAATTTGCCTATTCGGCTCGTGCTCACTTTAAGACATTTACATCCCACGTCTTCGCCGCTTGCTCAATGCACACCAAAGGTAACGGGATCGAAAGCATTACAACCAATGGCATGAACGCAGCCAACATACGATTTACTTCTCCCCCTCATACCATCCACAATGCTCTCTCTATGCTAGTAGCAGCAGGCTGCAGCAGTCCACTCATGCAATGGGATCAAAAGCATCACGAGAATGTCGTCGTACACAATAGATAAATGACTTCCACAATAATACCATCCACTGTGTACACTCTTCTTGGTAACTCCATCTCTTTTTCTCTCAACGCGCTGATCTATGAAATGAAGCCTACATGTCTTTTTCGTTTTTTCTTTCTTCCTTCTTTATCTCCCTCAGATTATAGCTTCTTAAGCTCACAATTGAAGAGTTATGTTAAGTTTTAAAAGCTTTCGGTAGGTTTCAAGCTGCACAAAATAATCAAACAACTTAATATGTTATGTTTAGTAGCCTGATTTTGATCAAATGTTACGATTTTAAAAAAGCTGAAATAAACAATTTATTACACTTTACAAGGCCACTAAACAGTTCTGAGGTCACGCACACAGGTACGAATCCGCGTTGGCAAACCGGAAGCGGAAGCGGAAAATGCCATTTCATAAGATTTGCACTTGACAACCGAAATGTGCAGCTTACTTATTGTACTTATATAAGTGCTTGTTTCTGCGGTTTATATATCCACACAAACACACACAGACCCACACACACACACCCGCACACATAGACAGATATGAAACGTGCAATATAATATTTTTCTATAAGCTGCAAAACATGACCACAAGTGTGTGTAATTGCGTGGCCTGCGGAGGCCAGAAGGGAAAGTAGACGGAAGTAGGGCCAATATAAAAATGGCAGCCGAGCAACGGAGGGCAACACGCACTCACGTTCATAACTGTAATGCAATTTCAAGTAAAACTTTATTTAATTGAGTATTTCGGTGTTAAGGTTGTCGTCAGACCAGACACATACATATACCCAACCACACTCACACACACACACGCACACAGTTAAACAAGTTTTGTGTGAACTGTTGAAGCTTTACAAAACTTTGTGCGTCATTTTGGCGCAAGCTGCTTTTGCGGTTGTTCATTGTATAGAAGAATTTAAATAGAATTGAGCCAGAGCTGACAAGAATTTGTGTCACACAATTGCATCAGCTAAAAGCGGTTTTTTCCAGAGAATATTTGCTGGATTTTAGGAGCGTAGTTACCCAAAATCGTATTTGTGGGTATTAAAAGACGAAGTATTAATTTTGAAATATATATTTATGCTTACTTGTATTGAAGTTAAATGTTCTTGAAATTTAAAGAAAGCCCCCAAAATAATTTTGTAACCCGATCTTAATTCGATTAAAAAAGTTTTTTTCTCTTTGAATGGCAAACAAATAATTTTATATTCAAATAAATAAATATTACAAAAACATTATTTAGTTACACTAAAGAGTAGCTTTAAAAGGTTTAACTGTGGTTCTAGTAAGTTCAAAGACGCAAGTTAGAGTGTAAATTATGGACTCTTTATCAAAAATATTGATTATGCGAGAAATATTGTTTAGAAATGCATCGGGGCAGCTGGAAATAGATTGCTTTGCCAATTGAATTCTGAGTGGAAATGTATTTCAGCGAATTTGGTAAATTGCTAAAATGTAATGCACTTGCAAGCCGGGTTGTATAAATTCGTATGTGCGGCAAGTGAACTTGCCACAGCCATAAAAAATGTTAAACAATAAATAAGAAGCAAAAAGCGCGCACAGAACGATGGAAAAGGGCTCACATGAGTTTATTATGCGCTACAAGGCATTATCTGGCAGCTAACAGGGCTAAGACATGTATGTGTGAGTGTAAGTGTCTGTGTGTGTGTGTGTGTGTTTCGTTAGAGTGTGTGTCTGCGCACTGAAGCATCATTTTATTTATGCCCATAATGCTGCGCAATGAATAATTATGCAAATGGGTCAACTAGCGGTCAAGCCGACTGCCAACTGACCAAAGGATTTTGGCTTTAACCGGCAGCAAGTGGCATGCCGCAAACGGTAGCACCCTGCTGTTGCTGCCACTGCAGCAGTTACAAATTACAAGCTTACACAATTTGCCAAGCACTTAAGCCAACAAATGCAGCTTGGCCAAAATATGACCGTTAATGCTTAACGTTTAATTCGGTGCAAAATGGAAAGCGCAGCAAAAAAAAATTGTTTAAGTGTCGCTGGCAGTCGTAGATTTGGCCAAAGTTTGCCTCATTGTTTTGGCCAGTAAAGTAAGGTCCAGCTAAAATAATTAACAACTTCTTGCCTCTTGGCCAAATTCACAAAAAAACAACGAAAAAAAAAAACAAAAATTGAGAATCACCAAAAATGAAAATAAAAAGATTTTCAAGCTTTTTTCGCGCCTTTTGTCGCCCAAGTTGGCAAGTCCAAGTTTTTCCGCGCAAACTTTGTTGCCTTTTGATAGAAACTTCAACTTTTTCGCCTGTCGCACTTTGATATTTGAGATCTTTAGCTTCAGCTGTCTGGCAGCTCATGAAAACTTGCGCCCGAAAGTATCTACGCAAAACGCACAGTCGTTTACAGTTTTTTTTTTTAGAATACCCTGTAAACATAAGAGAGAATTAGTTGAGAGAATTTAAAAAATTTAACAACTTGAAATTAATTTAACCGTAAAGCTAAACTAGTGAAATTTGTTTGTGTATTTCTCTACTATAAATATCTGGATTCTTTTATGTGTTTAATCTTTCTTTTATAACTATTATAAATACAGGGTATTCACCAATTGTAAATCCCCGTTTTATATTTTGAATTCGTGAACTTGAAACTTGGACTTAAGCTTTAGCCAGTAATGCGTTCATTTTGAATTGCAATCAAAACAAAGTTTAAAGGATCAGCTCTTTAAATTATATATATATATCTATATATATATATATATATAGAAAAAAAACTTATATATATCTCTCTGTATCTATATATATATATCAGCTGCATAAAATATATCACGAAGCAGCTGGTGCTTCTAGCGAATAAATCAATATCGCATTAACTGCTTAGTCGGGCAAAACTTTTTTGCCTAAATATCCCAAAGCACATAAATAACGAAATGTCAAAAAGTTTTTGTCCAACATTTCTTTAGCCAAATTAAACTGCCTGCACAGTCAACTGCAAATGTTGCGGCCATTTCGTATATTGGACATAAGAAATTCCTTCTACGAATTTGCTGGTCTAAGGGTTGTATCTTTTTTTCTGTATTGCTAAATTAATTAACAGGTTTATGAAAGATTAAGGCCATAAAAAGATTATTTTTTTGTTTGGTTAACTTGATTTTACTTGTCTTCAGTTACTTATTCAAAGGGTATTGATGAAAACATTTGTGACTTTTCTATAAATATATGATTTTTGTTTTTTGGTAGAAAAAAGGGATTTATATTTTAAATTTATTGAGTGAAGTCTTATCAACTTGTTGCCTTTGTTTTTGTATATGGGGAGCAAAACTTTTTAAATATTTCAATTAAATATATGAATATTTTATTATGATTTTTTCATTTTGATAAAGGTCAGAAGTGAAACGCGTAAGCGCTCAAAGGCATCTCCGACCCCATTCAGCAACTTAACAAGTTAAACTTAAGTAGCTTAACGATGGAAGCCAATTTAAACAGAACATGACAAAACATAATACTTTTTTTTACCAAAAAATCTAATAAATTAAGTTTTCAAAACTGAATGTAATTTAAATGTGTAATCAATATTTATGACAAATCATGAAAAAAATGACATCAAGCCTGAAAATCGGTTAAGTTTTGACAAAGTTATGGGGGTTTGAATTATGGGATCTATGGATCCGAGAGTCTTACATGTCAAAATTTTTATCGATTTTGACATGATTTTTGACCAAAAATTTGACCACCTCAAAATCACCTTAAATGTTGTTTTTTATGCTAATTATGACAAATAAAATCGATTAAAAACAAAAATTCGTAATTCTAAATTTTGAAAAAAAATTTTTTCGAAAATACACAAGGGGGGGTACACGCTTTTTTACCAAAAAATTTTATTTTCAAAAATGAATATATTTTGAATGTAGGATTAATCTTTGTGACAAATCATGAAAAAAATGACATCGAGCTTGAAAATCGGTTCAGTTTTGACAAAGTTATGGGGGTTTGAATTATGGGATCTATGGATCCGAGAGTCTTACATGTCAAAATTTTTATCGATTTTGACATGATTTTTGACCAAAAATTTGACCACCTCAAAATCACCTTAAATGTTGTTTTTTATGCTAATTATGACAAATAAAATCGATTAAAAACAAAAATTCGTAATTCTAAATTTTGAAAAAAAAATTTTTTCGAAAATATACAAGGGGGGGGTACACGCTTTTTTACCAAAAAATTCCAAAAAATTTTATTTTCAAAAATGAATATATTTTGAATGTAGGATTAATCTTTGTGACAAATCATGAAAAAAATGACATCGAGCTTGAAAATCGGTTAAGTTTTGACAAAGTTACGGGAATCTGATAACATGGGTTATCGCAAATATATATACAAAATCTTAAGTCTTTAGCTCAATAGCTGACTTCGTGAGCGAGTTAAATAAAATACCTAATTGCCACATTCAATCTTCGCTTGCAATTCGAAATCGAATATAAGAGCCAGGATAATAGTTTGCTTCATCTCAGTTGATGACGCTGTTATTGGCATTGAATAAAGGGAAGCTCATCGCATTATTTTAGATTACTTGTAATTAACTTGGACTGAAAACTTTTGCGATCTGTTCTGAACGCAGCCAAAGAAAAGTTCTCTTTGGTGCATTAGCATAGATAATAAAATAAAAATAAATTTCAAATTAATTAAAGGAAGCTCGATGGCATAATAGTGCAATTTCCTGCGACTTTAACTTGATTAATGAATTGCATTGAACGGAAGACGTCAACTTCGAGTGCATATAGAAGAAACTTTTAATTAGAATGCCAAATGATTAATTATCTCAAAAGTGAAGCAGTTTGTTCCTGTCGTAAACACACAAAGGCGAAAAACTTATGTTTTGAATATAAATCACAATTATCTGCAGTAGATTCAATAACACAATAACAATTATGGATTCAAATTTATATACATCAGCTTATGCACTATTCATATTGGTTTGCCTGGACACGAATTTAATCCAGAACTTCTCCTTTGGCAGCATTTGAAAGCCCAAAATGCTGTCCATCATATTCTTGACAGTTTTCTCGGCTGGCCGCAATTCAAACTTGATAAGCATATGATAAATTATAGATTTAACCTCCATAAGTGCCATACGGTTACCTGCAAATAAAGTGGAATAATTTATATAAAGAAATCAATTTATATATATCTACAAATTTATATATATACCAATGCAATTACGTGGTCCCACGCCAAACGGTAAATACGAGAACTGTTTAATTGTATGCTTATTTTCCTCAGCAAACCTTTCCGGTCGAAACTTTTCGGGTTCCGGAAAATGTTCCGAATCGTAATGTAAACCTATAATGGGTATAAACACTCGATCACCCTTTTTGAGCGAGACAACAACATTATCGTCCTCATCACACAAATCCATATCGTTTTCACAGTGGCGATCTGTTCGCGATGCTGGCGGCCATTTGCGCAATACTTCCGATACGACCATATCCATATACTTCATGTGGATCAGTGTATCATAGTCCAGTGGCTGTCCAGCCAATTGCTGTTCCACATCTTTGATTTCTTTATACAATTCGCTTTGCACGTACGGATTCATGCACAGTTCATAGGTGAGAAAGCAGAGGGCTGTGGACACCGTCTCGTAGCCCGCAAAGAAGAAGAGCAGGCACTGTGCCAGCAGATCATCGTCCTCAAACTTTTTGCCAGATTCTGCACCATCTTCTGTCTTGCGCTGAGCCTCCATCAGCAGGTGTATCATATCGGGTCGTATAATTTTATGCTCCTCGCGATATTTAATGGCATCAAACACCAGAGATCTAAAATAGTTAATGCTCGTCTCATCCAATACGCTAATGCGTAGCGCCTATTTAAAAGAATTAAGAGAATTTTTGTAAATATTGTAGGGAATATTGTGTATACAGACCTTCATTAACTTTGGCAGAAATGTGAAAAGTACAGCTTTGACAATTGCCACACTTTTGATATTGGTCACAACCTGGCCAATTTTAAAGAATTTATTGTCTTTCTCTTCAAACGAGTTGACTTTGATGCCAAACGCAGCCGAGGCTATAACATCATTCGCAAAGCGTGTAAAATAATCCTTCATTTCAATTTCCAAACCATCGCCAGACTCCAGTTTAAGCTGCTGTTCAATGTACGCCACGCCCACCTCACTGCAGGCATTGATCAGTTCGTACATGGATCGCATTTTACTGCCGGTGAATGTCGGCGTTAATATGTTTCGCATTTGCCGCCACTCGCGATTCTTGAGCCTGACCAGACTCTTCGATAGCAGCGTTTCGATTTGTTCCGAACCGACGTGGTTCATGAAATTATCGAAATGCTTAACGCCCACATCCTTGATCAGCTTCAGATTGCGCAGAACAAAAATGGGATCGCGCAGAAAATACAGCCCATAGACTTTGGTGTGCGCAAATTCCGTGTGCTGTTCGATTTGCCGGCGCAAATGCGGAGTACCCCCAAATAATTCCTTAAAACCGATATTGCCCAGCAGCGGCGTCGGCTTCTCGTGGGCCACACGCCGTTCCTCAAAAGTCCGAAACTTGGCCACGGACCATTTGTAGAGCAGTGCGAATAAAACGATTACGAGCGTAAAGCCAATTAAAAGCATGTTGCTATTTTTAAATGAATAATATGCGTATTGTTTTTTAATTTTTTTATTGTTGCTTTTTTTTTTTGTTCAAGTGCGCGTCTCAAGAGCACGATCGTAACTAAAGTGTGAATAACAATATTGCAGCTCTTATAGTACTATTAAAATGTCTCTCTCTCTTTATCTGTATGACGCTTTACCCCCTCTGTCTGCCTCTTGATACTACAATACCTCTCTCGCTCTCTCTCTCTTTATTTTGCTCTATCATGTTAATAATCTATCAAAATATTTTATATTGCATTTATCTGTCTCTCGATACTACAATCTGTATCTCTCTTTCTCTCTCTCTCTCTCTCTCTCTCTCTCTCTTTTACTCTATGATTTTTTGTTTGTATTTTATTTGTTTATATTTAAGTGCATATTTAATTTATCAACCGGTTTGTAACGCTCTCATTTCATAGACAAGATATTTGTATTCGATTTTTGAATTATTTAAATGTTAAAAATATTATAATATAAGAAGAATAAAAACATAAAAATTTGTATAATCATGTTCAATATAAGTTATGATTTAATTAGAGAAGATTTAAACGGTGACAATCATGAACACATTCTTTCGGGCCATATTTTGATCGTTACTTAATGGGTGACAATTTAACAACGCCTGAACTCGAAGGGTATAATGGAGAACAAAAAGAATAATAAAATTTCATTCATATCTCTTTCAGTATAAACCGTTGGTACATTTTTTATGGGTATCAATTGTTTATTGTTTTATCGTAAGATATGATATCACCAGGAAAACCAAAAGTCAATTTTGTTTTAGCTAGTGTTATAAGGCAATACAGTATTATAAATAAATAGATATGCATAACACGTAATAAGTAACTGTTGAGTAACATAGAAATTTACTATTTATTTTTATATTTATTAACAAATAAAGAAAACCATTTGAAGTCCATTACATTCATCGCATAAGTCTTATCAATTGCTGGGACTTCAATTTGTCATAATCTAATCAAATTTTATTATGGACAATGCATATATAATTTGGCATAGCAACTGTTATAATTATAAGCAAATTATTATTATGTTAATCTTAAGTTATAACTTAACTTAGGGAGCTTTTCTGGGCACCAGCTTAATCCAAAACTTTTCCTTGGGCTGCATTTGAAAGCCATTTAAGCTCTGCATCATATTTTTAACCGTTTTCTTTGCTGGCATCAACTGAAATTTGCTCACTAAATGGTATATAATTGATTTAACCTCCATTACAGCCATTCTATTGCCTGAAATTAATTAATTCATATATTATAATTGTATTAAAATTTAAATCTGACCTACCAATACAGCTGCGTGGTCCCAGACCAAAAGGCAAATACGTAAATGGTTTTATGTTTCCTTTATTTTGGTCCAAAAAGCGTTCGGGCTTAAATAGTTCGGGTTCCGGAAAGTTGTCAGGATCACGTTGCAGTGCTATAATTGGTATAACAATAATGTCACCCTTTCTGAACTTGACCAGCAATTCATTATTCTCATCGAACATATCAATGTCCTTGCCGCAGACACGATCCAAGCTAAATGCAGGCGGCCACAGACGCAACAGTTCAGATATAACCAAATCCATATATTTCATCTTGTTCAACATAATATAGTTGACTGGTTTGCCCTGCAGCTCCTGTTCTACCAATGCAATCTCCTCATATAGTTTCGATTGTACCTCGGGATTCTTGCAGAGTTCATAGGTGAGAAAGCAGAGACTGGCGGACATTACCTCAAAGCCAACAAAGAAAAACAACAAGCACTGTGCCAATAAATCCTCATCGTTAAACTCCGCATGTTCCGTCGAATTCTCTGGAGTGCGATTTTCCAGCTGCTGCTGCTGAAATTGGCGTTTGGCCTCCATCAGCAAATGTATCATATCGGGTCGAATAATATTGTGTTCCGTGCGATATTTCATGGCATCGAATACCAGACTGTTGAAAAAATTGATTTTTTTTGGGTTAAACAGTTTTACGCCCAAAGCCTGCAAAATATCAAGGAATATAGTTGAAATATTTTTATAATATATCTATATCTATATCTATATCTATATCTATTTCTATATCTATATCTATATCTATATCTATATCTATATCTATATCTATATCTATATCTATATCTATATCTACATATATCTATATCTATATCAGATAATCTTTATCTCTCTATTTACCTTCATAACCATTGGCATCATTCCATATAGAATAACCTTGATCATAGCCAGAGGCGAAAAACGTGCCAAAGACTTTGCCAGTGTATAGAATTGATTTCGGGTATCCACAAACGAGTTAACTTTTATCCCAAATGCAGCTGATGCTATAACATCATTCGCAAAGCGTCCAAAGTAATCCTTCATTTCCAGTTCAATCTCTGTGGCGTTGGCCATTCGCAACTCCTCCTCAATGTACCGCACACCCTCCACGCTGCACTCGTTGATCAGCTCGAACATGGCCTTCAGTTTACTGCCAGTGAAAGCCGGAGTCAAAGTGTTGCGCATTTCCCTCCATTTGTCGTCCTTGAGTGCTGTCAGGCTCTTCGAAAGCACCGATTCGCTCGACTCGGGTATCATTTGTCGATGGTTGGTGAAGTGCTCGAAGTCCTGAATGCCAACTCTCTTGATTAGCTCCACATCGTGCAGCACAAAGAACGGCTCCCGGACATTATAAAAGCCATGAACCTTGTGCGCTTTCAGCTTTAAGTACTTATCAACAAGTGTGCCGAGAAACGAACTGTATCCCAGCATAACTCGCACACTCAAATTTCCGATAAACGGCCTTGGTGTCTCGTAAGGAATGCCGCGTTCCTTGAACACCTGATACGGACTCATAGCAATTTTATAGAGCAACACCAGCAGCACCAATATTAGGGTAAACATTATTAGAACCATTTTGAACTGAACGAATCAAGTGCTATATTGTAACTAAAAACTAAATGCGTCTAAATTGGACAGAAGTGGTCTGATTTAATGTTGATTTCTATATATTTAATCTAATGGATGTCAGTGATAAATAAAAGATAATTGCAAAATGTAATCATTAGAATATATGAAACTAATTAAAGGGTATAACCAAATCTATTACATATTATGCCTATTCATATTGATATCTCTTTCGAAAAGATTTCAAACAGAAACAGTTCCAAGTTCATATTTAAAAATATTATTATAAAATGTATATTTTAAAAACAAAAAATTTTTAATTTTAGATATGTGTTTTTTTCATAATTTTTTTATACAAACGTTTAATTATGAATGAATTTCATATAAATTTTTTAGTTTCATAAACTAGAACCTAAATATACCAAAAATTACAAAACTTTAAGAAATAAAGATTTGAAACTATCTAAAATATTATTTTCCATAATCAATATTCTGTCAGAGGCTTTTACAACTGAAAAGATTTCTGTAGAGTATCTAAAAATCGATTTTCATTATTATGCGAAATTTTTGATAAATTTTATCAAACATTATTATGAAAATAAGGTTTGAATTTAACTAATCAGCTAACTGGTGAAATTTGCTGATTGCAGCGTAAATAAATGTATGCAAATAAACTCAATAAATGCATTAGCACAAAACAATTACAATTATCAATGCAACAAAATTACTTACCTGCTATCAAATATGATATAATATAAATATTAACAAATCTACACTAATTACATATTTACCAATTTATGATAAAATTCAGAGGCCAAAATATATTCAAAAAATATGTTAAACTGAATTAAACTACAATGAAAATAGTAATAACAATAAATACTGCAAATCAAATGCAAAAATATATATATTGAATATATATATATATAAATATATATATATATATATCCTGATGCAGCTGTTTAGTTTTTGGTAATCGATGAAGGCTCAAGTAAAATGCAAATACATTTTTTCAAAGGCAATCAAATCAAAAAAAAAATGCAAATCATGTAAGTAATTTTGCCAATTGGAAAAATAAAAAAAAAAAGTTAATTTGCTCAAGTTGGAAAGTGCCCGACTTGTAGATACTCTGAATCTAGCCTCTAGCTGTTCAACGCATAGACAGAACCTGATCAAAAATATATATACCTTATGACCATTTTACCCTCTTTAGCCATTATCAATGGGAAATTAAATCAAATATTGCGCCTGGGAGCCGTTGCAAGGCGTTCGCGTGAGTCAAGCAAAAATTATGATAATTATAGCATACCTCCAGTTTGGGTCTATAAAAGTCGATTGTATTCGCTCTGCGACAAACAGTTAAATATTGTACAGTGTGCAATATGTTTGAGGACATGCAGTTAATTTATATGAATGTTAGGATATTGCGATTCTGGGCGCTGCTCTATGAAAACAATGTGAAACGCCACATCTGCCTCACGCTGAGCATCATCCATGTTGTCACCCAACTGCTGTACATATTCACCACCGACGAGGGCATCACCGGGATCATACGCAACTCCTATATGCTAGTCCTCTGGATCAACACGGTATTGCGTGCCTTTTTCTTGCTATTCGACCAGCACAGATATTTGAGGCTGATCAGTGCTCTAAGACAATACTACCATCAGCTGAGGCGCCTGAACGATGGCTATATAAACCAACTTTTGGAGGAAGTAAATCGCCAGGGTCGCCTTATGGCACGCGGCAATCTCTTCTTCGGGCTGCTCACCTGCATTGGATTTGGTCTGTATCCGCTTAGCTCCAGCGAACGAGGTTAGTTTTGGGTTAGTCAAATTGCTAAAAGTGTCTGTTAAACTTGAAATTAATCAGACAAACTTTTAGTTTCGATTCGCTTAACTTAATTAAAGTCTTAAAATCTTAAAATCTTAAAAGACTATCATGCTTTTAAAAATATATTAAACTATGTGCTTATTTTGTTAAAAATAATTCAACACGGAGAGTTTTCTTAAATTTTAAACAATTAAAAAAATTTTAAACAACAAAGCTTTCAGTGCTTTTAAGCTATAATAAATTATAAAAGCTATATAAAATAAAAAAAGGTTTTATTAAAATCTCTCGGTTTTAAGTATATATAAAAAGGAATAAACGCCAGCTAGAGAAAATGTGATTTTATAATTTAAAATTCAATATAAAATAATTGAATAAAAGTAATTAATTACTAATAATAAATACAAGCAGCTTACTAGAAACTTTACTTGTTTTTAGAAACGATTCACAACTCGAATTAAGATTTTAAATTTGTAATTAATTAAATTTTTTAAAATATTTTAATATATTACTTGTTCTTTTGTTTTTAAATACTTTTTGCTGCCTTTAACTTCGTTCACCTGATATCAGTTTAAAGCTTTGGTGTCACTTTCAGCTGATATCATAGGGCCTGAGAATTGTAATCACTTTGTGTACTTGCAGTATTGCCCTTTGGCTGCAAGCTGCCGGGGATAGACGAGTATGCGACACCCTACTATGAAATCTGGTATGTTTTTCACATGTTCATCACCCCAATGGGCTGCTGTATGTACATACCCTACACCAGTCTGTGTGTGGCCTTAATCATGTTCGGGATTGTGATGTGCAAGGCGCTGCAGTATCGATTGCGCTGCCTCAACCACAGGCTGGTTACCCAGCAGCAGGTGGCTCAGGAAATAATTGAATGCATTATCTATCATCAGCGGATCATTGAGTAAGTTTTATCAGACAGTCGCGGTTTATCAGACAACCAGGCTGTAAACGTGAACTCTGTTTAGATATATACAGGCCATCAACAGTCTGACAACATATATATTTCTTGTGGAGTTTTTGGCCTTTGGCGCGCTGCTCTGCGCTCTGCTCTTTATGCTGATGTTTGTAAGTGCAACTGAACGGATCGGCTATAGTCGGTGATACAGTTTTGTTTCCAGGTGACCACCACAGCACACGTGGCCATTGTGAGTGCGTATATCAACATGATACTCGCACAGATATTTGCGCTCTATTGGTATGCCAATGAGCTGAGGGAACAGGTGATGCACAGGTGAATTGGGCTCCAATTGAACTGCTTTAAAGTTGGCTTTAATATGTTGCAGAATTTGGCCGTTGCGGTGGCGGCCTATGAGACCGAGTGGTTTGAATTTGAATTAGGCGTACGCAAAAACATATTATTTATGATATTACGTGCACAGCGACCAGCATCGGTTAGAATTAACTGGACCTGAAAATTATAATACCTATAGATAATTTTTTCAACTTTATTGCAGGTGCTCCTCGGAAATATACGGCCAATTACGTTGGAGCTATTTCAAAATTTACTTAATACAACGTACACGTTTTTTACAGTACTTAAACGAATTTACGGTTAAGGTTTGGTAAAATTACGTATACGAAACAAATTTTTGGTTAAAGTTTGGTAAAATTACGTATACGACACAAGCGCCCACAATATTAAAAATATTTCATTATAATAATTATTGGTATTATTATTATAGGTATCATTATTATTATTATTAGAATAGCAATCACTTTTCCAATGCATAGCGCCTGTTTAAGAAAATTGGAAACATGTAATTGAATATTTTATAAAAATTTTTTCCATTCATACTGACCTTCATAAGACATGGCACAAGTAGCAAAGTTTTTGCCTTTACAATTGCCACGCTTTTGATAAAGGTATAAATCTTGAAAATGATAAAGAATTTATTCTCTCTTAAAAATTCGAATGGATTTTTTGTCTATCTCCACGCCCACCTTGCTGCAGCAATTAATTCGTTCGGACACTGATCGCATTTTGTTGCTGACAAATGTGGGCGTTAATGTATTCTGCAATTCCTGCCACTCGCGATTCTTGAGCTGGTCCAAACCCTTTTTCAACAGTGTTTCATCTTGCTCGGATTCCTTTCGCCTGCGCAAATTCGGTACAGCTTCCGATAATTTGTTTCCGATATTGTCCAGCAGCGATTGAGACTTCTCATCGGGCTCATCGCGTTCCTTAACCGTTCGATACTTGGCCACATACCACTTGTAGGCCCATACGGTCAATGCAATCACAATCGTTAAACTTATTAAAACCATAATTACAATATTTGGGTTTCTTTTTTTTTTTTTGTGTTCAACTGCGCGTTTCAAGAACTCGATCGTAACTGAACTGTCCATAAAAATACTGCAGCTCTTATATTATATTATACAAGCAGCAACGTTATCGAGCACTTAAAAAAAGTAAAAATGCGTCGTGAAAACTGGACAAAGTTTAAAAAAAAACAGAAAAGAAAACTTCGTCGGGTACGAAAAACAACAGAAAAGTTTTTTAAAAATTAAAAACACTCAGAATGTCGATTTATTAGTATAATGAATATATGATAGGTATAATGAATATATATATGATTAGTTTAATGAATATAAGCAACAATAAAAATATAATAAATATACATTTTTTTTGTAAATTTACCATTGGGCGTAGCCAAAGACTCTAAAGACTATCTGACGGGGTATACACGAGTACTTACCCACAGTTTCAAGTTTCTAGCTTCAAAAGCATAAAGCCAATATAGTCGATTCATAGTCGATGTATAGTGACATAATATACTATTTATACATTGCTGACACTAAAATTGATCATAATCTAATCTATCAAGGTTAGTTAGAGACACTGCACTTTAATGACAGCTAAACTTAATGCGATTTTTATTGTATTTAGGGCTTTTCTGAACATGATTTAAATTCTTTTTATTGAAATTGAAAATTCTCTAGACAGACGGATATACAGATGGCAAATAATGCCGACCAAGAATATATATAATTATGTGCATTTTTAAGATCAGAGATATTTTATTCAGCTTGTTTCATATATAATTATTCCTACTATTAATAATTAATAATTTACATTAAGCAACACTTAATTTCTATAGCACAAAAGCCAAATTAAAAATGAGATTAAAACACCCTATAAGGGCCTAAAATATTTATTTGAAACCTTTTTATTTGAAAAAAATCAAACAACAAAGTCATAAAATAAATAATATTAACAAATATTTCAATGTTGCATAAATAAATAGCTGAAATGCGTGCAACAATTAATGTACATTGCTTTTAATAAAATAAATAAAATCACAAAAGCTCTGATTTAATTAAATAAATGGCGTAAAAAATGGAATTTTATATTAAAAAAAAATATATATTTAAAAAAAACCTGTCATTCGGTAGATTGTCTGCTCCTTTGTAGAATGTTTTTATTGTATTTAATTTTATAAAAATGGTTATGCATCATTTGCGGTTGCCGCGCGTTTCACGCTGCGTTTGCGTTTTTTTGCTGCCCCCGCCCTCAAGGACCACAAATAAAAAAATAAAAAAAAACTGTTGAAGGTGTGGCAAGAGCGCGATAAAAAATTATTTGCTGGAGTTGTCAACGTCAAACGCGATGCTGAATTGTCGACAAGCTTTGCACCACTGACTTTGAGTGGCATGGGCTGCAGCAAGAGGCATCTGTAGGTGCCACAAAAAGCGAATATAAATAAAAAATGCTGTCAGCACTTTTTACAGTAACAACAACAACATTCAAATACATTTTCATTTAAAGGCACTGTGCAACTTAATTAACAAACTAATTCAACCTAAAGTTAAATTAACAGTTTTTTCAACATTTCATAAAATTGATTTTGCTCTAGAAACCTATATTAAATTTGATTAATTTTAATCACAAAAATATTTATAATATTCGATTTTAATTTTTGTGATCATGTTGTTCAGTGTTTATCAAGTCAATCTAAAGTTTTGTGACGCGTTTCAATTGAATTTTATTTTTCTTAAGCATTTAGTTCGTTAACAAAAACCTTTTGGAGAAGACTCTTAGTAGAAACCAAAGCCGGTCAATCCACTGTTATCGTATATCTCGTTGATAGAGCACAGATTGATGAATTCCGGATTGCGTCCGGTGCGGCATTCGGTTGCCGGCCTATCGCCGCTCTGATAAACCGGCGCATTCACATCGTTGCCCCTCACAAAATTACAGGTCATATACTGGTGCGTGCTGAGGACCCAATTGCCAACACTGTTGCTGGTGTTGCGCGTCTGGCGCAGGATGCCGCAGCCGACGTGGGTGGTGCTGTCCCTGACCAGTTGCGTGAAGTAGGCAATGCACTTGCTAATCCGTAAATGAAAAATTCTTCGCAAGTCAATCAGGGGCAGCTACGGGGATCAGTGGGGCTGCGGCAGCTGCCGGACTTACCTGTTAATGGGCGGACTGTATGCGATAATATCGCGCATGCTGCACTCTTTGTACTCGGCAAACATTTGCTCCAGCGTGGCCAGGATAACCTCATCCTCGGTATGGTATTCGACGGGTGCATCTGTTGCGCCCGCATCATTGCCACCGCTGGGCGCACCCTGCCAGCCCCCCTCGGCCACCATCTGTGCGACGTTGCGAAACTGATCGCTGTTGCGGCAGTGATCATTGACCAGCGCACAACGTTTCACATTCAGCTCCGCAAAGCTGGCCAGCTCCGGGTCCCATTGCAACGTGGCCATTCGTTTCGCCGGACTGAAGCCCATCAGGTTGCCACCCGCAATCCGATCGCGATACTCGTTCAGCTCGTTGAGAATCATGTTGCGCCTCACCGTTCCGATGCGCACCACGTGTGCATCCGGGCTGCAGCTCTCCGCCAGCTCCTGCGGATTGTGCATTTAGCCGGAAAATGAAAAAGGCGATTGAGTTCAGCTGCAACTTACGCCAAAATTGTTGCACGCAATATGCCTCTCGGGCCCCGGACAGAGCACAGGATCACAGTAGTCAAAGGCCAATATGCAGATTGGCCAGAGCCACAGCTGCCACAGTGCAGCCAACAGCCAGCAGTTAGTGGACAACATTTCGCTTACGCAGCCAATTTGGTCAGCACTGGGACCAGCGCACACTCTCTTATAGATTTCGCCCACAAATCGATTTGTCGCCAAGCGTTGCTATCTGCCCACTCGCCCAATTGGCCACGACCACTACGCATTGGCCATGGTCGGCCAATTATTGAAGAAAAAACATCGTGGAAACAAAATGTATGTACAAACATTTACCCTATGCATCAGCATTATTTTCCCTGCTTACCCGCGATTTTGCTCTGCTTTACTTTTATTCTCGTTCATCAAGTGAAAGAGTATATTTTGTTTGGCCAAAAAAGTTTGTACTCAAGCTCTCGTATTCATAGCTCCCATATTTCAAACTTCCACAACTTTGTCAAAACTGAACCGATTTTCATGTTTGATGGCATTTTAGTCATGGTTTGTCCTATACATTGATTCTACATTCAAAATTTATTCATTTTTGAAAATATTTTTTTTGGGTTTTTTGGTCAAAAAGCGTGTACCCCCCTTGTGAATTTCCAAAAAAAAATTTTTTTCAAAATTTAGAATCGCGAATTTCTGTTTTTAATCGATTGGAATTATCATAATTAGCATAAAAAACAAAATTTAAGGTGATTTTGAGGTGGTCAAATTTTTTGTCAAAAATCATGTCAAAATCGACAAAAAATTTGACATGTAAAGCTCTCAGATCCATATCTCCCATACTTCAATCTCCCATAACTTTGTCAAAACTGAACCGATTTTCATGTTTGATGGCATTTTGGTCATGGTTTGTCCTATACATTGATTCTACATTCAAAATTTATTCATTTTTGAAAATATTTTTTTTTGGATTTTTTTGTCAAAAAAGCGTGTACCCCCCCCTTGTGAATTTCCAAAAAAATTTTTTTTTCAAAATTTAGAATCGCGAATTTCTGTTTTTAATCGATTGGAATTATCATAATTAGCATAAAAAACAACATTTAAGGTGATTTTGAGGTGGTCAAATTTTTTGTCGAAAATCATGTCAAAATCGACAAAAAATTTTACATGTAAAGCTCTCGGATCCAGAGCACCCATAATTCAATGTCCCATAACTTTGTCAAAACTGAACCGATTTTCATGTTTGATGGCATTTTGGTCATGGTTTGTCCTTTAGATTCATTTCTTCATTCATTTATTCACTATATTAATTTTTAAAAATAAAAGTTTTTTGAATTTTTGGTAAAGGTGTTGAAATTTTTATAAAGACAGATCGCAGGGTATCTCCTAGTCGGGCGGTCCCAAGTAGAGCTTCTCTCGCTTGTTTCTTATATAACATACATTTTCTTACCCTTGGTGTTCTCTTTATGGTTCTCTTTATTACGTTTTTTAATTTACATATTATTTTTTATACAGTTCTGTATTTTTTTTGTTTCCGCTTCATCTTTGTCTTTTTCTTATTTTCCACGATTTTCACGCTGCTTTCCAGTTAGTAAACAGTTTTACTTTCATTAATCCTCCTCAATTGCGATCTGTTCGTCGACTTCTTCTTCTTCTGTTGCTGTGACAGCTTTTCTTGGTGGCGGCACATAATTGTAATCAACCGGCTCCTGATCGCTGCACAAAAACTTATATATGGGATGTCTGCCGGAGGTGCAACGACTCGCGGGCACATCGCTCACCTCAAAGGGCAGCATTCCATTGACATTGGCACGCGACAGATTGCAGACCAAGGTAACGGCACCATCTGTGCCTGAAGCATTATAGGAAAACCGCAGAGCGCAGCCAATGCGATCACCATGATCCTGTATCATCGGCATATAGTGACCCACGCACGTACTGTGAATGCATTCAAAATATTCGAATTAATGGTATTGATAAAAGACATGCAATTAAATATAATGAAATTAAATGGATTTTAGAATCGTAATAAGCCAAACTAAAAACAATAATAAAGAGTTAACTTTTACATAAAGTTTGTTAAATTATAAATAAATGGTAAACTTATAATTAAACTTCTATAATAGTCTCTCAAAATTCATTTAAATTTTTTGATTTTTGTCAAGATACTGATTAGAACTAATATTAAATTCTGTGAATACAGTTACAACAGATAACTATTATTGCAAGATTTCTAATTTTTTTGTAATGTAAAATCGATATTATCGATTTTATCAATGTATCATAGATATATTGTAAATATGATAAAAGCCGCAACAATTCAATTATCAATAAGTTTTTAAAAGTAAATCGAAGAAGTTATTAAAATATTGCGATTGATTGAGTAAATAGAATTATCGCTGATCGATAGCATCGATAGTTGCGATTATCAACTATCCAAAACAAAAGGTTTGAACTTTTCCTAAAAACCGTTCTGGCACTTGCAAGATTATCTAAGTTATATACCTTGAAAAATTAGTGTAATATCTTGGTACTCACCCCTCGGCAATTGGCACCAATTGGAAATGTTTATTCATACGACAGCCTTGGATATCATTAAACCATGCAGGTACAAGGTGGTTAGAAACTTCTTGGGCAATTACTCTTTCACTGCGCAATGAGGTGGCCGATATTTCGACAGTTGGCACAAAATTGTATACTTTTGAGTTTGAACAGAACTTCGCCTGGCGATCACAGTGGCGGGCCAACAGTTCTGCGGTTGTGGCCAAATAATCATCCCAATGTGTGGTCGGCATGCGGGCTGCTGCCTGTGTGTTAAACAGGCCGCTGCTCAGCAAATTGCGCATTATATTGAAATGCTGAAGTATGCTCAATCTTAGCTGACCATTGACTGGAATTAATTTATGTACCACGGGGCCGCAGCTTTTATGGAATCCCTAAAAGCGCGTCAACAATTAAATCGCATTGCATACAGGGCAGCCATTCAAAATACCTTTATATTTGCGCAGGTCACATGTTTGGTGTCTTGCGGGCAATATTCTTGAAACTCACATTGATTAGCAGCCACATAGATCAGCAGCTGCAGCAGCAGCAACAGTTGCAACAACAAATTGTGTGGCATTTTCTTTCTTTTTTTTAGTTTCAAATCTGCTTCTTGCACCAACGTGGCGACAATCAATATATATATTAGCTAAGACCCTATGGGTTTATAGCAATTTATTGGCTTGTCGAGGGCGTTGCCAAAGGATTTACTATCAATTCGATTCGCTTAGCTGCAACGCTTTAATTTTAATGTACAATAATTAAATAATAAAAAGTGAAAAGAAAATTGTCATCAAACATTGCCCAGAATTCAGTTCAGTTGGATTGGATTATTTTTTTTAGCCCAAATATAGCACGATCATGTTTTATAACAATATTTCGATGTATAAGGTTTTGGTAAATCGGGTTTTAAATAGACAAAAGAATTAATACCCTTAAAAATAATATTTGAACATATTTCATGTTTTTAAATGAACAATCATTCTGAGAACTTTGTAATGCTTCTTAAATTTGGTTCATCCATATCGGATAACAATATTATAAAGCTCTCATAAACACAAACGACAGAAAATATTGTTTTTATACATATCCATCGTTCATAAAATTTAGTACAGCTTTAAATCCGTTGGTGATCATAAAAAAATGTATTTTTTTTAAATGCAATTAACTAAACGTTGATTAACTAAAAATATTAATTAACTGCTTATTGTAATAACTAAATAATTAAGTCCAGCAGAGTTTCTAGTTCAATGAAAATACACAGAAATATGCATAACAATTTACATAATTATGTGCACTTCCCCTTTTTTATTATGTTTTGTTTTTCTTGTTTTTTTTTTTTTTGCTTTTTTTGACAGATATATATATTTGTTTTTCATTCTCTTATGGTAATAATATAAATTAAAATTAAGTTTGACTTAATGTATGTACATCACAATTGTGTGCGATTGACTAAAGGAATTTTTTCGTCTTTTTTTAAATAAATGAATACAAATAGATGGATGGCTCTTTCACTTTGGTAGTTTTTCGTTTTAGCCCAATAATGCCCAAATATAAATTAAATTATTAAACATTTAAACAATATGGCTAATATAACTGAGCAAGCATAAAGCATACGTATGTCGAATTCTGAATAATTTGTGACGCGTAAAATGCTGCAATTCTCCGGACAATTGGCACAGGCTGATTGCTTATTGTGCATAGTTGGGATTGTAGGGCATCTGCTTCTCATAGCCACCGGGCGGCATAACGCTCGGTCCGGGGTTGGCCATAGCCATGTCATAAGTCGGTGGATTCATGTTGGCCGCACCAACGCCCGGTTGCTGCATGGGCGGATATGCTACAACGTGCGGTGGCATGCTGCAATTAGACAGAAGATAGTTAGTGGATGGTCTTTTGAATATGTGGCCAGTATACACTCAGAGAAAAATATTCTTCATAAGTTGCTATTATCATTCTGAATTTTTCATTATTGTGAAATACTTAAAAAATAAAAAGAATTTTGATTTAATATAAACACATTTCGAATATATCAAATTTCTTAAAACGCAGAACTGCCTATTTTCTCTGAGTGTAGCGGTAACTTACCCAGGCATCGGTTCTTGCACTCCAGGCATGGGCATTGGCATTTGCACGCTCACATTGCTAAAAGGGATGCGGAATAACGAGAGAGAGATTTATATAGAATGAACTTTCATTGCGTTTTCTATGCTATTCAATGCTTACGCCGTGGTCTGTGGTGGATATGGTGTTCCGTAGTTATTAGGCTGATAGGTTGTGGCTGGTATTTGCGTAACGGTATAGCCGCCGGGCGCTGTGTGCGTGGCCGATGTAACCACAACGGGTGCTGCAATTGAAAAGAAATCAAATCAAATTAAACACCATTCGTTTAATTAGCTGATAAGCAATTGGAGTAAAGGTTCGATCATTTTGCGTGTATTTTTTACCAACGCCTTCGTTTATTATATAGCCCACATTTGCTGCAGCCTGCGCGCGACGTTTCATATACACCACAACTGCGACAATCACAAAAATAATTAGTCCCACGCTTAAACCGATCACAACTTCTGCGACCATTTTGAATAAATTGACTTTGTTAGAATGGACAAACGTTGCAATGAGAACTGCGTTTAACAAACTGTTGAGTACACTCGGTACAATCATGATGAGACTCGAAACACTCATATTTATAAAAATTGATAAGCAGGGCCCATGTATGGATTTGAATACCCTGTATCTAGTAGAAATGGCAATGACAATAAATAAAAAACTACTTCTAAATATAAAAAAATGTATTTATAATAATAATAAATAAACTCAATTTAAACATATTATAAATTTAATTTTATTTTTAAATAATTTAACTAACGCTACAAATTATAGTTTCTGCTTTTGTTTTCGCGAATTTTCAGTTTGAATATAAAAATAAGCTGTGTATCTGCTAGTCGGTTATTCTCGCTAAGCGATTAAATTGTTTATCTCAACTTTCCAGTTGATTATGCCATAAACACTTATAAATAAGGTAAATACACTTGATATCACATTGTTTCACTTGGCTCTTAATAGTAATAGCAATAACAGAATTGAAAACAGAAAAATATTGTGAAATATATTTTACCCCTATTTGCGATGCGTTTCTTTTTATTTTTGTTGTAAAAGTATGCTGCTATACAACAAGATATCTGAAGTGTTACGCCAACACAAAAAAAAACAATACCAATCACATAAGGCTCCATTGGGGAACTGGCCAAAAGAGAAGCACAGTCTATAAAAACCAAAAAACAACTAATTTGAAATTTAATTGCTGGCAGTCTGCGAATTGGGCTTTATGCACAATGTATGACTAATATCACTGATAAGCAATTTGGCGATTGGCTATAGCAGATAACAGTCTTAACAAGGTGGGGGGTTTACCATATTTTTGTGGAAGAAGCCTACAACTTTCTGACTGACGATAAAACTAATATTTTAAGAAGTATTTTCACTGGAAACGGATCATATATAAAGACTGGTTTCATTTCATTTAATAAAATACACGATAACAATTTGCAATATCAGCGCAATGACAAATCAAATAAAACCAATTACAAAGCGGTCAATGAAATTGCCATTGAAAGAACTTTGTTTTTAAGACCTAAAAGTATACTAAAATTATATTAAATGCTTAGCAGCTTATTGATCGCAATATTTGGCAGTTATCAATTTGAGATAAGCAATCAGAAATACGCAACGTAAACTATGGTAAATAAACTTGCCACACCAGCAATATAATACTCTATTATTTCATTAATTGCACACATATACAAAAATATTAAAAGCAATCAATGTAGTTATTTTTTAATTTTATAACTAAGATAAACAGTGTTTTGTGGGCCAAAAGTTAATTTGTTAATTTAGCTAAGATTGCAATTGACTATAAAAATCGCAGCAATGAATAGTAGAGGGTACATGAAGTGTAATTTCTGCTTATCTTTTAACCGTTATCATTTACAATTAAAAGAAAAACACTGCTTCCACTTCTTCTTTGACAAACCTGCGCCCTTCATTAGCTCCGCGCGACGGTTGCGTCCGCGTGTCACGAATGCCGCACACGAGGTTAAAAAAATATGGAAAACGTGAAAAACAATATCCAATAGAGGCCGTCGTTATCCATAGTTGATTTGAGAAGAATAAAAACAAAATGAAAATAACCGATACGCACAGCGCAGCTAACCCGCAACGACTAACAAAATGCATAAACGAACTAAACGAAAACAAATTAGACAAGTCATTCAATGAATTGCGAATTCTCAACTGAATAATATATGGGCTATCTCAAGAATCATAAAGATAACTAAACAGTTAGAAAAAGAAGATTGCACACTTATCATTACACACTTGGTAAATAAGAAGTATTTAATTTTATATATTATTCAAATACGAGGATATATTTCGTAGGTTGCTTAATATCAGAATAAAGTTATTTTATTTGAAACCATCTTCGTACTCAAAACTGATCAAGCAGAAAAAGCAAAAACTTACATAGATCAGCCAAAGTCTTAACGCGTCGCTGGCCACGCTTATAATGCACAAAATAGCTGATCGAGCAAAAGATCAGACTGTAGCTGATCATCTTAAAAAGCATTTTGAGCATGCCTATAAACACAGTTGCGTGAAGATGATAATTGTGACTATGCGAGTCAACTTCCAGCGTATTGTTGTTCATTTTAAGGCACCCTAACACAAACTAAACTGGACAAACTCGAGAACACTTCATGAAATCCATAAAGCCAATCTATAAAATTAATAAAATTGTAATACAAAATTATTTGCCATTGTGTCAATGAATTGTGTGATGGAAAACCATTTGGAAATAATTATCATTGAATAAAGCCAGCTTTTAATAATGCTAAGTAAGCAAATGGCATTGAAATTGGAATTGGAATTATTATTAGTTAAGAGGTTTCGTTCCTTTCCTCTTCTTTCTTTACTTACACATTTAAAAAATTTAATAAAACATCGAAATTTTAATAAACAGATTAATAAATATATATATTTTGTTTATGATTAAGTTATCACTTTCACACTTTGCAATTTCTTTTGATTTTTCAACACTGGTGTTTCGTTCACATCGCGTTCTATAAACCAGGCGTACAAAATGACCAAAGCACTGAGTAAAAATAATGCCAGCATTTCGTAAACTACGTATTTCCAATTTAGATGCATTCGTTCGGTCATAAATGACCAATATTCCATTTCAAAAATAGTTGCATTCATGCTGAAAGCGCAACTCGAACTCTTCCGATTCACCCAACCGACATTGTAAATATATATAAATATAAAGAGAGAAACTCACACTCAAAATGCTTTAATTAAGATATTGCAATTCAATTAATTCATTTACGTAATTAATACTATAATTAGCTGAAGTCTAGAAACCATTATTTGTATTGTGAACATCGTGAAAATTCGTTTCGCTTTAACAAAGTTATGAAATCAAAAAAGCTTGGATTAGGGAACTTTACATAAAATCTTTTTTAAAGGAAAGGAACAATACAATTTTATATTTAAATACAGAAATAACTTAAAGGTCACACAATGATGAAATTGGTTTAAAAACTTTAAAATAAAATAAATAAACTCAATTACTTTAAAAAGAATTAAAAAATACATGTTTAACAAACAGTGTATTCAATATTCAAACTACAGTCATTTAAAACATCCTCTTCTCTACAACAACGAACTCCATGTCATAAAAATTGACTTATAAAACTTGTATAACTTTTTAATAAAAAACTGAACGTGCTCGAGGAAAACAAGCTGATGATAATAATTAAGTTCAGTTTAAGGAGAACTATTACACTTTTTATACAAACATTAAATGTTAAAAAAAAAAAAGCAGAAATGTATTTGTAGCTCACTTTTAGGCAGAGGCAAATAAATTGCCCAATGTTATTTAACATTTTTTTTTTGGGTTAAATGACAGCCAATTTATTTCGATCTTAATTTCCCGGGTTTTATTTAATATCAATTAAAATTTAATAATTATATATTATATTATATTATATTGATTTATTAACTATATAATATATTGACGATATTGTGAAAAACCCACATACATTTTATAAATGTAAACTGGTTTTTCACCATTTAGTGCATACATATATTTTCCATTTAATAATGATAGAATTGACTAACTCAAATGAAACTCAAAATTGTATAAAAATAAATATTTACAATTATAATATCCGACTTGCTCCGGTTCTTCCTTGCGCTGCCTGCAACAGTGGAGACAACATTTTATGCAGTAAGCAGAAGTCACTAAAACAAGCACGCAAACGCCGATTGCAAAAAATATTCTAAAGCCCGAATAGTCGGGAAAATGTTTATGAATTTCATGATTTGGGTCCAAATAAGTGTCGTACACGATATTATTTGATAGATGAACCCGATTTAGAACCTGATGTGAATCCGTCATTTTGTAGGATCTATAAACACTTAAATACACGTTTTACTAACACGACGCGACAAATGCAACTGAGACAAAATCTAGCTAAAAGCCCACTAATAAAAAGCTAACCGGCATTTACTATAAAATAGGAAATTCCCATGATGCAGGCCCATGTATCAAACGGGAAATTCTTTCTTTTTACTATATGACTTTGCTTTTTACATAATGGAAAAAACTACAATAATAATATAATAATAAAAAGGAATCTTTGCAGCCAAATCAGTGGGATTGCAAAGGTATGAAAAATCTTGAACACAATAATTATTGTTTAGAAACGAATATAATATAATAGGAATTGTCATTTTATTTACAAAAAGTACTTAACTTTTATAGGTTTATTTTTAAGTAATGTTAAATACATTAAAATAAGGGCTTGAATAATAATATTTATAAAAATTGCGGCAGCACTAAAATTTCAATGATTTTTTAAAATATGTTGATTTAGTCGCTTTACCATAAAACTTAAATATAAATTATTTCGAATGTAAATTCCATGCCAAAACATTGTTTCAGCATAGAAGTTTGTTTTACATGCTTTGGCAGCTTTCAAAAAAGTTGTTTGCATTTGTTATCGCATATTATGCACACTCATGTTTGTATATATATTTTTGTTATATATAAACAAACAAAGTTGTTAATTGCAACACTCAAACAGCTCGCATATATTACAGCTACTACCCGAACCACCAGAATTAATAGACAAAAGCCCATCGTTCGCAATATCCAAAGCCAAAGCAGTTGCTTCCAATGCTGTAAAATTGATAATCATCAGTTGATCAATCGCTTTAATATTTTCAATTCTACTTCTCCACTGACAACTTTGTTGACAATATAAAACGAAAAGAAGCTTTTTTTATTTTTTTTTGCACATGTGCGAAACATAAAAGTGCACTGAATAATAAATAAGCTGATGACATCATTGTGAAAATCCAAAAACCTTCGCCTATTTATTGAAACCGGTTTTCGTATAGAAAAACGATAAACATTGCAAAAAAAAAACTATTCACTGTTCAGTGTATTATTAAACTATATAAAATATTTACAATTGTTTGCTCCATTTGGTGGCACTGGTTCTGCTTGTTGTTGTTTGTTGTTGTTGTTACACCAACTCGCACAACAACAGGTACCAAGAATATAAGCTGCTATGAAGGAAATACAGCCTATGAAAACGGCAATTCCCAGATACTCTGGATGATCCTTGGCATCCTTTGAATTATTTTCATTAAAATAGGTATATGATGCGTAAACACTATCCGATACATCATTTATATCAGACATAATTGATCTATGCACTCTGAAACTAAAAGCTTTAGACTAACACGAAGCGAGAAATGCAACTGAGAAAAGCTTTTATTGCAATGCGAGCGAACCAGCGAACCATTAATGAGTAATCATACATGTATGCACTTTGATCACAGTTATAAGAAAACCTGGTTCAATATCATAAAACAATTTAAATATTATTTACAAAAAATTATTTTACAAAATTAATTGGCATTGTATATTCTCACTTTTTTTTGTTTGCATTTTGCGTTTCTTTTTACTTCCATGAATGATTTTATTTTCTAATTTTAATCTGTCGCAGAGAATACATAATCCCGCTCAGCTGTGGTTTTAATTTAAATAAACTGAAATTATCCATTAAATATTTATTCAATGAGTTTAGCCCATTTCACTTACCGGCCTGTCGAAAGAGCTGAACATACATTTTGGCCACAAAGCAGCATCGAATGAAATGAATAGTTGCGAGAATGAAACCGACTATCAGTATTAGCACGGCCAACGGCAGAAATGCCAGCCAATCCATTCTTCACTCAAACAAATCACATTATCTGCATCCGTTCAGCTCACAACGGAATCACAAATGCAAATGATTTACAGCGAAACAACTGCAATGCGATTTACCACTGGGCTGAGCCACGTAAAAAGAAAAAAGAAAAGCGAAAAGAAAACCATCTGCTGATAAGGGAAACAATGCTACAAAATAAATGCGAAAATCAAAAACAGTTGCTTAAACAGCACCGAGGATATGCATAAGGACCTGTTGCGCTGTCCTCAATAAATTGTAGCACGCTTTTCAGCGGCAAAATGAAGGGCGCATACATATAGATACATTTTTTTAGATATTCTGTGTGTGTGTGTGTTTGTGCGTATCTTGGATAACTGGCATAGCTGTCATTTGAAGAGCTTGTCATCGGCAGCCCGCGTTCAGGTAGATTACGGAAAAATCGCCTTCAACTATAATCAGTTACGAGTTCTCATTATTTGCCATTGGTAAACAAACAGTTGCGACATGCAACTCAAGACTTACGCAAGCAACAGCTACAACAAAGTCTGGCTATAAGTAAAAATAAACATATAACAAATAAATAAATCAGAAAGTAGCTCTTGGCAACAGCGAATAACGAGCATATTAATACCCTTCGCTTTTATGTTTCACTTTAAGTGCAACAGTTTTTTTTTCTCCTAATTGAAAATGGTTTTCAAACATAAAAACTTAATATAAAGTTTTATTTTCACCCAATATATAATCAATAAATATCAAATTAAACCCTCTTTTTATACCCTTAACCCATTGAAAATGGAATGACATGAAAATGTATGTAACAGGCAGAAGGAGGCATCTCCGAACACAAAATATATATATATTCTTGATCAGCACGACTAGCTGAGTTAATTTAGCCATGACTGTCTGTCCGTCTGTCTGTCCGTCTGTGTGAACGCAGCGATCTCGGAAGCTACTAAAGCTAGAAAGCTGATCTTGGTCTCATTCAGTTCGTATATATCATACGCAGAACAAATTTATCATTTTTTTCGATAACTTGCTCCGTTTCATTAATATCGATAAAAATCGATAAAAACCTTTGGTTTTCATAAACGTTTTATTTTTTGCATGCATGAAACTGATTTCCATTTGATTTAGTAATTTGTTTATTTGTCGTTCTTCATATCACTTCTCATCTCATCTTCATCACTTTTACAGATTAAAAAAAAAATCGCAGCACTACTTTTAATTAGTCCAATATTTCAATTAAAAAGTAGCTTTTCTATAAAATAATTTAATATCTTATGTCGAATGTCTAGTTTATAAACATTATATATCAACTCTATAGCTAAACATTAGAAACGAAGTAACCGTTTCGCTGTTTACGCTTTCGGATATGGTGCCGTATGATGACCGTCAAAATGACCACAAGGACTATGACGCAGAGGCAGAGCAGGACGATTGTTGAGATTTCCAGATCCCTATCGGTGGGCTCGTGTGCCATTTTTGTTTCAAACGATGTATTTATTTAAATATTTCTTTTGCAAACTATAAATTCCAATTTGATGCATTTGATCCAGCCGAACTCTATTTGCGGGCTACGCGTTCTGTATTCCTTCCAAGTTTAACGGTAAATAAATGGCCAGCGCAGGTTAATCGCTTGTTTTAAAGAACTCGATTGCTAACTGGGCTTGAAGAATGAGAACACCGTTTATCAGATAAGATACGGCAAGCTAAGTAGACGCTTGCGACGTCACGGCTTATACAAAATTTAAAACAAACTGATTGTGAAACCTTTTGTTAACTCAACACGCAGTTGACTGTAAAAATCCTAAAGTGGACGAATAATTTACAACAGCGTTTTGCGTCAATGGTTCGACGATTATACTATGCGAAACGTTTTTTTGTTTTTTTGGGTTTTTTGGCCAACTTTCAGAAAATAAGATTCCCTAACGGTGTCTGGTTAAACGAAGTGAAGCCTTGTATCGCCAGCGATAATCATTATTTATGAGGATTACCACAAACATCGCGGTGGCGTCTACTGACGTCAATTAGTGATTAACATAAGTATTTTTTTTATTAAATTACAGCTATCGCGATGTGCGCCACTCTAAAAAACACGAAATCAAATAATCAGCAATTAAGAAGGGGGAAGCACAATTTAAGGGTGACCGGGATCGCCCGACTAGGATATATCCTGAACCCAGCGGCGAACTATTTAAACCCAAAAATCGGAAGCACACACAAACAATGTTGCTTTTAAAATTTAAGAAAAAGGATCAAGAATCGTTTAAAATAAAGACTCTACTTTCGAAAAGTTCAAGCCTTTATGGGGTCGGATATGCTTCTCATTGTCCGTTGCCTATAAATGCACAAAACCATTATACCCTTTAACCATTATCAATAGGTAATTAGGGTATAAACATAAAAGGTTATATGAAAGTCAAGAGTTATAAATAAATAACACCAAATATTCTAAGACAAAGTCGAATAAGACATATTAGTAATAAATGAATGAACGTCAGAGAATAACAAGTTTACTCAGTAGGGAGTAAACGACTCGCGAATACCCTGTACGCAGCTACAAAGTTTGAAATTTAAATTTGAGTTTTTGGTATTTTTTAATGTTTATCCAAAATCCAAAAGTAAAATGCACATATTTAAAGAGTAAGTGTATTATTCTTAATCCTGTGCATTTAAATAAAAATATGAATAAATACATAAAATTTAAGGTTTACCAGATTAGATGCCCCATCAATTTTTTAACTGTGTCATTTGTTTACTGCTATTCAGATGTTATCCTTATAACTGGACTGACGTATGTTATAATCAACGAGAATCAACAGAACGTGTCAAAACTCATATAAATATAATGCGAAATTGGGCAGCAAAGTCGTAAATGTCGGCAATTACACTTCATAATCTGAATAGCAATATAAATAACAATAATTATGTATGTCACTCAAAAATCACGCGATAAGATTTCAAAATACATTCTATATTTAGTTCACAGACATAAAAAACAAAAGCAGACGCTATCTTCGAGCATCTTATCATTGTTCAGAAAACGTGATTTTCATTCAATAAAAATTATAGTTTGATCCTTTGCTTACCGCCAACGATCTGCGTGGCAGCCTCCAAACGCACGCGACGCACTTTAATAATCCGCAAAATAGTTAGTAACACGATAACACAAAATAATACCAGAAACGGTATCCAAATTGCACAATATATATAAACCATGCTGAAGAACTCTTCACCGAACACGTTAAAATGTAGCGTGGACCTTTAAAAGGTTCGAAAGACTCGCGACAACAAATTATTATTTTACATATGCTTGAAAATCAAATGTAATTTTATATAACAAAAATTATCAGAAAACACCAAAAATTCAATATCTATTAACTGTACATGTAGATAACACTACAATAAAACGCTTGTTAAATATTTAATTATAAAGTCAATACTCTATAATAGTTTGGGCATTTGGAAAGTGATATGCGATGTGTGACTATGTTTTCCATTTGTATCAAAAAGAAACCTTTTGACAAACTAAAGATCGATATAGAAACCCAGGTTTAGTTTTATGAAAAAATAAGGTCTAAAAAAGTAGACTTTCATTTTGAAAAATATTTAGTTTGATTAAAAATCAGTTCTGTTTTGGCTTATTATGTTATTTTTTTCACTATTTTTAGCCTCGATATACAGTCAAAAAGTGGAATATATGAAATCGAAGCAATTTAAGATTAAACTTAAACTAAGTCACGCTTATCAGCCCATATTTTTTGCGTTTTACAATTGAAGCAGAACAAATGGCTTACAAATAAATCGTATTATTATATGAAAATCAAATAGCAAATTGCTAAATACTATTTTTTAACTTGAAGGAGGGTTCGAATCCCAGCTTTTATATTATGATATAGTTAGGAAATTTCAAATTTATAATAGGGCAACCAAAGACGACACAAAAAAGTGCATTGGCACAGTCAGGTGACAGGGTAGCAGTCGAACAAAGCCTTCAGATAAGATAGAACACAGTAATTAGATAATTATTAGTCATCTACATGGTGATAGCAAAATGGGCATACATATAAATATATAAATATATGTATATATCATATCTAGTATATAAAACATAAATCCATTAAAATGCAAAGAGTCATACGGTCTTGTTTACGAATAAGCGTGTTAAAGAAAATACGAAAAATTTCTAAGAAATCGTGTCAAATAATGTACAATACATTAAACAGAATTGGAAAAAGAGTATAAAGGAATTAAATGAATTGCAAATTATGTAGAAAATTGATGAGCAATATGCGAAATTCTCGCAAAGAGATAATATAATTAATAATGAAATTATTAAACATGAATATACGATATGGATTACACATACATATGTGTGTTGCTGATTGTGCTTGTATATGTGTACTTCCCCCTTGAAGTGTCCGGCAGCAGTGCGTCATCAGACACCAATGAGATTAAAATAACAAAAAGAAAAGTAAAAACAACTGCACTTACTTGATAGTACAGTGCCGCGACGTTGGCTGGTGCAACAATAGCCACAGCAGCTCATTATGAGGAACGTCAATAGAAAGAACATAAAAATACCCCAGAAATCCATGGCGAAATCGTCGCAGTCGTCCAGATCTCCCCAATCAGCCACTGTCTTGTGAAAGTAGATATGTTATATATTTAACTGAATACATAGGTAAATACAAACTCACGTTTAGGGCTTTTCTGTGCGAACACAACAAATATTATTTAAATAATTAAACAGTGACTTCCACTTGTTGCAATTGCTTTGCCAACAAGTTATCACAACTTTATTGTTCACACACGTGTTGGCTTACAAAGGTCGCAGGGCTCAAAAATTCAGCCAGTTACTTAATTAAATCAAACCAATTAATGCGTCTTATCTTATCCGTTGACCAGTATTTTCACTAATCTTAACTTTTAACTTGGCAGCGATGCTCTGCTTAAAACATCAGATGACAATGAGATGTTTCACAGCACTTAACGGCGGCGCTGTGTTTAGTGAGCACAAAAACAGCTATTGCATATCGATAGCCTATCGGTACAGCGTTGTACACATACAACTCATACAGAGCTGGTTAAACTGAATTGTAGGGGTATGTTAGCATTTCTTATAGTAATAAATCGTATTTAATGGATTATTAATGCCACGACAATACGCTGTCACGGAATCAAGTTAATTTTGTTCATTTAATCGATAGCCAACACCGAGTTTAGTGTTTGTTAGCAGTACTACACACTTATACATACTGCTTTGCAATTTTTATCATGGCGATTTCTTTTTGACATTTGACTACAACTGGGTGCACGTGTTTTTCGGGCAAAGCTCTGTGCTAAATTATAGTAAAATCAAAGTAATTTCAACATAAAATTTCCATACAGAAAAACACAATTTTTCTAACAATTGAATTTTCTTTGGCCATTGCGTGTGTACGTATTACAGATGAATCCAGAGAAGCTGAAGAAGTTGCAGGCGCAGGTGCGCATTGGCGGCAAGGGCACCCCACGCCGCAAGAAGAAGATTGTGCACTCGACCCCGGCAACCGATGACAAGAAGTTGCAGTCATCGCTGAAAAAACTGTCGGTCAACACCATACCCGGCATTGAGGAAGTGAACATCATCAAGAATGACGGCACCGTCATTCACTTCAACAACCCAAAGGCGCAGGCATCTCTGCCCACGAACACGTTCGCCATCACCGGCCATGGCGAGAACAAGACGATCTCGGAAATGCTGCCCGGCATTCTGACACAGTTGGGTCCCCAGGACATCAATCAACTGAAGAAGATCGCCTCGGAGATTGCCAGCAAGAGCAGTGCTGCTGGTGGAGCTGCCGCTGCCGGCGCCGCTTCTGCTGCGGACGCTGGTGATGATGATGTGCCCGATCTGGTCGAGAACTTTGAGGAGGTGGCTATTGCCGGTGCTAATGCTGAGCAGGCCAAGAAATCTGGTGAAGTTGCGGCATCTGCCTAAACCACAACCGAAAACCCAAACACACACAATAACACACACACACACACACACATACAAACGAACAGAAGTAGAAGCAAGTGGACGAAAACATACAACTACTTCTTTCAAATGGGGGTCATGCTACACATAACAAAAAATACTATACAAAATAAATGGCATCCAAGTGAGCGCTGAGAACAGAACACACATAAAATATAATAATTATATATATGAATATATTAAGGGTATTTTCAAAAGTTAAAAACAAAACAAATTATAAGTTATAGTTGGAAGCGTTGAAAGCAAGCAAAACAAATATGTACAACAACAGAAATATGTATTTCCAAGCGATTAAAGCACGTTTCCACTACACAAAAAAAAACAACCATGTTTCCAATACATCAAAGCAACCGTTTCCACTAACACCGAAATGACGCATTCTCCTCGTTTTACCTCCCACAAAACAACAACCATACATACACCTTACATATACATTTATAAACTACATATAAAAAAAACAAATTCATAGATTTACAGTTTTGATCTTGTAACAAAGATGTGCATATGCAAAGTGATGGAAAACGACGAGAAACACTCCAGAAAAAAGTCATTGCCAGTTGTGTGCGCGGGGGAGCAACAACCATTTGAGAGCGTGTTTAAATATATACATACAAATATATATTTATAGCATTAGCATTACCTTTTTCCCTCTTCATATATATATGTGCTTATATAGATATGTGTTAATGCGTTTCTGTTTAATTGACGACCCATTTTAAACAATCCCAAACAACTTATAAACTGATTTGTCTCCCCACAAACAACTACCCAAAACTTTGAACCACATACACACACACACATACGGACATACACAAGGCATAACAGTAAGAAGCTAAACTTTTTGGCTGAAATTACCGAGAACATGAAAAAATTGTACCAAAATTGTTGAAAACATTTTTATAATTTGTAAACTATTTTTTTAGACTATCATACACATTAAAAGAACTGTAAAAATACAAAAAATTTCTTCATAAGGGACTTATTTCCGGCTTGCATAACTAAAGCAAACACAGGCACGCATTTTTACAGCTGCGTATGTGTGTGTGTGTGCGCTTAAGCATTAAGCATGCCTAGCAACGCCTTTGCTTTGCAGCGTGGGAGAGAGAGAGAGGGCGCGCACGGGCTGATGGGTAGTAAGAAGCAGCAGCACTAGCGGGGCAGACACAAAAGAAACGAACAAGACAAAAACTTGTTGACATTGAATTATTTGCAAATGTTTGGAAGCTTAAAGAACTTCGATTTAAAATCAGTTAAAATTAATCGACACATGTATTCTAATGGAAGCAATGGAACAAATTCATTTGTACACGCTTGGAAATGTTTTGCGCGCTATCAGGAAAAATATGAAAACACAACTCAAAGGTGAAAACTATATTTGCGCACATTAAAACATACATACAGATATGTGTATTTACAGTGGGTCGCAGCTGATTGAACACAGCCCTAAAACATTTTGATAATCGTATATATTTTAAAGGAAAAGTGATATAAACCAAATTTAAACGCAGCAATGTCAATAAGAACGTATGTAAAGTTTTATAAAAATACGCAATAGTGACGCAATAAAATATTATACAATATTTTGACGTGAAAAACGTTACGTTAGATTTTGAACATTTTAAATCAATAATAGTTTGAAGCTTTTAAAAAAATAAACAATTTTTCTTTTTAATTTCTTCGTTCAAAGTTATTCTCCTTAAACATGCAGTGTGGCCTGGGTTCTATAGGCTTCGAACCAATGTATATACATTTCGGCCTGTGTGTGTAGTAAATTTTGCGGTTCTTCAGAACATATAAATTTTGGCATGAGTCAGACCGTCCAGTTATTACAAAATACACACGTTTTAAAATGTTCAAGAACTTTCTACCAAATTTTAATTGCGGTTAACTTATTATTTTTATAATAAGAAAAAAAAGTACCGCACAAGCTGTTTAATAATCATGCATACGCATTAAAATAAGCCACAATTAAATTTATTTATGTACGTGATATAAATAACAATTTGTAGTTTTTTTTATCTATGTAGGTAAACCACTTCCCCTATTGTGATAAATTTAAATATGCCGCTTGATTTGATAATGCTTGCTTGCCACAAACAATTGTTATCGATAATTTTAGCACAACGTTGCCACTGTATGGGGGCGTATGATGCAGTGGCAACGCCACAAAATTTTACGTGGCTTGGACGGACGTGAAAACAAATCGTAGGCATTTACTAATTATGTACATTTTAATGTAATATTAGTGAATGTGGCTCAGGCGATATTGAATGTGCACAGTGCAAATACACAAAAAAGCAATTAAAACAAAGCGCTGCATGAACTGTAAGTAAACCGTTAAATGTAAAACTTGGCGGGGGGCTTTTTCTACAGTAAGCAGCGAATCCCGCTGCAACAGGAGCTGTGTGGATCAAAACAACCCTTTCACTTTTTATTTGCAATTGGATTTTAGGGCGCATCAGCAATTACAATTGCAATTGCAATTGCAGCTGATTTTTGCGTTCAGTTTTGTTATTCAATGGTCGCCAGTTTCCCATATAAAACAACTTAAAAAGCACAATAAAAGAAAAGGCGCAAGCAGAAATTGTTGTGTTTTGGCTTTGTCATACACAAATACAAACGTACCTACGTATGGCTGCTAAAAATAAATTATTTTAGAATTTTTATTATTATTTTGAAAACAGCAAACAAAGCGCAACAATGTTTGAGCTTTTTTTGTGTACGTCAACAACAATGGATTGCATAAACGCGGTAAAGAGAGAGAAAAAAGAATAACCAAAACAAACAAACAAGCGTCTTAATCGTTGCCAAATTACAAACACACATACACATACATACGTAGTATAAGCGGAGCCCCCGCTGCGCTGCCATCTTCGTGCTTCAACAGCTGTTTACCAATTGGCCGCAGCAGCTGCTGCTGCTTGTTCGACGACAGCATCGTCACTCTGTCTGCGGCGACCACAGTAACGGTTATTTCGCATTCGAATTAAATTACAGGCGCTTCGTCGCTCTCTCCCGCTTGCGCTCAACTGGTGCGCGCTCTGCAAGAATTGCAATTTCGCAAGAAACGTTCCCATTCGGATGAGACTCTCAATTACAGTTCTTCCTTTTCCGCACGCATTTCATCATCCATTTAACGGCATTTCATCAGCTCTCAGTATAAAAGCATAGCTACGCGCGCTTCTTCTCTTATTTCATCAGCGAAATGCAATCAAAGCACACCTCGATCCAAACTTATCTAAGGCAAATGGGCGTAGGATAGGTTAGGATATAATAAATAAATAATTCCCAGGTAAATATTTACTAATTTTCTTTATTCTTACAGAAATAAACTGCACGTACACAACACACACAACCAAACAGTCGGGCAATGATTCCAAGGATATAGAGTACGTCAGGCTTAGTTAGACACCCAACATGAACAATAAGCAGACGGCACCAACGCCGCCTTTAAATGGTGTGGGCGTGGGCATCAAAAGCGCCCGCAGCAACATATTCACCGTGGATGGAGTGCCCACCCAGCAGCTGCAACAGCTGAGCATCGACTACTCGAGCATTTGGGGCAAGGATGTCCATGTGGCGCCAACAGAGCAGCAGCTGCAGCTGCTCAAGCGGCGTCTGCTCGATCGCATCGCCGACAGCTGCGGCGAGACCATCTACGAAATAGGCGTAGGCGAGGGTGAGTAGCAATCAATTATTCATCATGATTAACACACGATAAATCGAGAATCCGATACAGATTAGAAAATTGTTAAAAGTAGAAACGATCATCGCATGGGAGATCTGGGAAGATCCGCTTTAGAGATAACCATAAGCATTGCTAAACGGGAATTATGTTCATTACCCTGTAAAGGACTCATAACGATGTTGACTTTAATGTAGTTTTATTGATCGGAATAATCGTAGCTTAAACTAGCAACAATTTTGATGCAGAACACACTATTCTCCCTAATCTAGTCTAGTATATATGAAATTATAATAATACCGCCATTTAAAATCTCATCCAAATTTGCTTTACACAGATGGCCGGGATAGTGGTCTGAATGCAGAGCAATTCGAGGCTTCGGTGCAGACGCTCCACGAACTGGTAGCCGGCATCGATGCGGATCTGGTCAGTCTACGGGTGCGTTCCGTGGAGAAGGGCAAGACGGCTCAGTTTCTCATACGCAAGCATATCGATACAACGGACTTTATGGAGATACGGTAAGATTTGATCGTAGATGCGCTGCAGCCACAATTAATACATTCTCTATCATCTTTCGGCAGTGTTGCGGTGGTGGGCAATGTGGATGCTGGCAAATCTACGCTGCTGGGCGTTCTGACACACGGTGAACTGGACAATGGGCGTGGCCATGCCAGACAGCGTCTGTTTAGGCACAAGCACGAAATCGAAAGCGGACGCACCAGCTCCGTGGGCAATGACATACTCGGCTTTGATGGTGTCGGCAATGTGGTTAACAAGCCGGATCATGGACACCTCGACTGGGTGAAAATCTGCGAGAAGTCCGCCAAGGTGATCACCTTCATAGATCTGGCGGGGCACGAGCGTTACCTGAAGACTACAGTGTTTGGCATGACGGGACATGCGCCCGACTTTGGCATGCTGATGGTGGGTATATCCAAATAATATATATATGTATCTAACGATGTAATTGGAATACTTATAGATTGGCGCCAATGCGGGCATCATTGGCATGACCAAGGAGCATCTGGGCCTGGCCCTGGCACTGGCGGTGCCCGTCTTTGTGGTGGTCACCAAAATCGATATGTGCCCGCCAAATGTGCTGCAGGATAATATGAAGCTGCTCTTCAAGATGCTTAAATCGCAGGGCTGCCGCAAGGTGCCCGTCGTGGTGCGCAGCCCGGATGATGTGGTGCTGAGTGCCACGAATTTTGTCAGCGAACGCCTCTGCCCCATCTTCCAGGTGTCCAATGTGAATGGCGACAATCTGGGTCTGCTCAAAATGTTCCTCAATCTGCTGAGCACACGCATGGCCGGTTCGGAGAATTTGCCGCCCGAGTTTCAAATTGACGATGTCTATTCGGTGCCCGGCGTGGGCACCGTCGTCTCGGGCACCTGCCTCCAGGGCACCATCCGGCTGAACGATGTGCTCATGCTGGGCCCGAATGCGGTCGGCACCTTTGTGCCCATTACCATCAAGAGCATCCATCGCAAACGCATGAACGTGGAGCGCGTTCGTTGCGGCCAAACGGCCAGCTTTGCGCTGAAGAAGATCAAGCGAACGTATCTGCGCAAGGGCATGGTTATGGTGTCGCCGGAGCTGAAGCCGCAGGCATGCTGGGAATTCGAGGGCGAAATCCTTGTGCTTCACCATCCGACAACGATCTCGGCCCGCTACCAGGCCATGGTGCACTGCGGCAGTATACGCCAAACCGCATCGATTGTGCGCATGTCCTGCGATTGCCTCCGCACCGGCGACAAGGCGCGCGTCAAGTTCCGTTTCATCAAGCAGCCGGAGTACATACGCGCCGGCCAGCGTCTGGTCTTTCGCGAGGGTCGCACCAAGGCCGTCGGCAACATACTGCAACCCATGCCACATGCGGCCGCCTCACCGTATCGCCCCAAGCCGGCCAAGATGCAGTCGCGCGCCCACAACGGCACCGGCAGCAACAGCAGCAACAACCAGCAGCGTCACAACGGCGGCCAGGGATCATCCTCAACGGCGGGGTCATCTGCCGGCTGCAGCAAGGATGGCGGCGAGGAGGGCAAGCAGCAGAACGGCGGCGAGCGGCGCGAGGGTAGTCGGCGCGGCGGCAAGCGGAAACGCAACAATCGCACGCAGCCAAACGGCAGCTCGGCGGCGCCCCAAAACGGAGCCGGTGGCCCCATGGAGCCCACGCCGGAGTCCACGCAAAACTAGACACCCTTTTAATAACGGCAATCCTTTTAAAAAAAAAAATAAGATAAATTTGTTTATTTTGTATTCAAAATTCGCTAGTTGTTAAGCTCCAAAAGTATTTTTGGCGAAACGGTTGTGCTTCAATGTAAGACATGCGGCACCCGTGGATATATTTGAGAGAAATTGAGAATCGTGTAAAGAGTAACTATTTTGCTACAGGTGACACGCGGTACGATGACTTTGTATGCTGTGCGTGAATTGTGTGTAAATTTGCTAAGAAATCAATAAATTGTCTATTTTGTTCTCGTCCAATTTAAAGAGTTAGAACACAGCCAAACATTTGGTAAACACAGCATCCAACAATTACCAAAATGGGATTTGTTTAATTTTTAAAATTACGCAGAATGAAAAATTTTTGATTTTTGCACTTGTAATTTCATTTGTCTAATTCTTTTCTTTTAAAAATACATAAATATAGTTGCGTTGAGACGTTTTTTACATAATAAATTTACAGTTTGACCAAGTCGAGTGCAGATTTTAAATTTAACTAAACTATATTTATGCCCTAATGGCAGAAACGACGTTAGAATGAGGTGTCAATCCACTGTTATTGAAATACATGAAACTGCTCTTGAAATTTAGTTTGTATTTCTAAACTTGTTTTTAAAATTTACATTAATTTTGTTATTTATGTGTCCGAAGCTGTGTGGCATTCTAAATTAGAACAATGTAATTATTTCTTTTTATTCTTCAGCTCCTTTTTGACGCCTTCCAGCTCCTGACGCACATTGTTCCTAAACATGTTCACAAACGATCTGAAAAGAGAAAGATTCCATTAGTGAATTTTATGCAGGTGTGATGATTCCACAGGTTTTGTGACGTCACAATACTCTATTCTTTTTAATAATTATAGAGAGACTAACTTGAATCGCTCCGGCGTCATCTCGTGCAGTCCCTGCTCCCTGGCCAAGCTCTTTGTGCGGTACATCAGTGAGACGACCAATTGGGCGGCTCTGCGCATTGGATAACTATCAGCCATGCGCTGAATTAGCTGCTCGTTGTTTGCAAAATAGCGCAGCAGAAGTCTTAGCACCATGTTGCGTGTGTGTGTGTTATTGTGTCTGTGTGTGGCTTAGAACTCTGTATCCTTGTATTTACGTATAAGCTGCTGCTTGAGCTTCAGCTGGCTGCGCAACAGTTCAAGCCGCTGCAGCTGCTCCTCCTTGTTGTAATCGATTCCCGGCAGCTGTCTAATTTGTTCGCGTGCTGATTCGAAGCGTTTTTGCAGCTCAAAAATCTGCAAAGTTCCATTTTATTATGGCACAAAATGTATTTAGCTGTTGGCGCTCACCTTGTGATTGCAGTCCTGCGACTCGCGCAGCTTCACCGCGTTCTCAAGGGGATCTTTTTCCACGCTGTAGGCGAGAAAAACATTGCTTGTTATATAAGTCTAATATTATTTTTTGTGTTTTTGTTTTTAGCTAATTTGGAACTAATTTTAATTTATATGCTGCGCAGTTGGCAAGGCAATGTGTATCAGAAACCACTTACCAGCGCACAATATCGTAGATGATCGGCAGAATTTCAATGTCCAGCTGATCAACTGTTAGAGGCCCGCCACTGCCGACGCCGTTCGATGTTTGCGTCTCCTGTGAAACGGTTGTTGTCGATGCCGTCGCTGTTGACGCAGACTGCGTTGTTATTGCTGCTGATGTTGTCGTTGTGATGGGCTCGAATGGTGAATTTGATGTTTGCACCAGGCCGTCGGCGGTTAACGTTGGTTTTCTATCCTCTATTTGATTAATGGGCGATAATTCCATTATAAATTCGGCGTTTTTCTCGCAATATTTTGTTGTTGTTGTCTTGTGCGCCGTGTTGCTGTTGCAGTTATCGATATATACATGAAAGTTATCGCATGGCGGTCAGTGCTGTAAAGTGCTGAAAATGAAAATCATGGTATTCGCGCCGTATTCAAAATATTTGAACGATCTTCGCAACAGCTATAGTCAACTGTGTTAATTTTACTATTGATGAGGCATTTGTGCCATATTTTTACCCCTAAAACGGAACTTATCATTAAAATGTATACTATTGGAGTATTATTTATTAAGTTTAGCTCTGCACGTGTCCAAGCTTACAGATCCCAATTTATTTATTTATTTGATAGACACCATAAAAATGATTACCGGCTATATAAAGGAATAAAAAAGCCTATAGTGTGCTAATTTTTATAAATTAGCAACGAATTTTTTTTGACAGCCGCTAATTGAAGCCACTAAAAATTGTTCATGGCAAATTAATTAAGACCAAAGTCGGCAAACATTTTTTTATCCGCTGCAATCAATAAAAAAAAGTCCGATCTGTATCCACACACATTAATGCAAAAAGTTTTTTATTGCAATTGCGTCTTTGACTTTCAATGTGCAAAATAAATTAATTTCACTTGAAACCTTGCTATTGATGGCAATTTAAAAACAATTGAACCATATTTCACTCGCCATCTCTCATTGCCACCAATTGAAGAAATTTGCAAAGAAAGCATTAAAAAAGTCAACTTCAGACCTATAAAACAACATTTTTCTTTTTAACTGTCATACGTATTGATTGAACGCAATGTTTCAGCATTAACCAGCAATTTCGGCGACTTTTCAAAGTTGCTTTTGTCAATTAAATTTTTAATTAACACAAGGCGACTTATGAATGAAACCAGAACAAGACAGCAATAATACAAAAATGTCAAAGCCCAACAAATAATTAGTGTTAATTAGCTGAAGGCTTGAATTGGATAACGTTCATTAATTTTTGCTTGTGTTCTACATAATTTAAAATATCAATCAAATATATACCGTTAGACTTTTTGTTGACGTTTAGGCGCAGCCAACTTAACGCCCGATCGTCGACAATCAAATGCATTTGCGCATCATAAGTATATGCGCTTTGACATATAAATAAAAAAATCTGTTGCTGAGCGAGAAACGTGTTGGCTCCCACGCAAAAATTACTCGGAGACAGGTGCAGCGGTTGCCGCTCTTTTAGTGGCTGCTCTTAAGCGCAACGTTCGCTCAACTGCTCTTTGCTGATATTACGCATTGTTGCTGTAATCCGCAGGCAAATGCATGTCAGCTTCCACACAGCTCGATTTTATTTTATATGTTTATATGTTATATTATGTTGTTTTATAGTGCTCCCACTGATATCTGGGGAGACGACAACTTCTGCTGCTGCCTCTTTTTCATGTGCGTGGCGATAACAATTTCGTCTGTTTTTGTTTTCTTCTGCATTCCACAGGCATTTGCATATGCACAGCTTGTGTGCGTGTGCAAAGAGCACCAACGCGGTGTCAATATACTCTTTGGGCTGAAGAGAGCTTCAGTCAGCTGGCATATGTACATGAGAGCATGAGCTAAAATTTATATTAGCGTGTGACGTGCGCTCACCAAAATCAGTACGTTTGCTTCCATCGGCTAAAACACAAGTTTTGTGCGAGTCAACAACTATAACAACAACAACAACAACAACAAAACCCATAATAACAACAACGATAACAACAAGCAGAAATTACACGTCCGCGTATTTTGTTTATCGCAAAAGAAAATTTTGATTTGCAGGCAAAGCGACGCCGCAGTCCAAAACGCCGTGTTTGCGCTTTTTTGCAGGCTCTCCCAGTTTTCCTGTGTTTTACGTGTGCGTGCCAAAATACGTCATCGACGCGCGCAGCAAAAGTGCGAACAACCCAAACAACAACAACAACAGCGACACTAGCCGTCGGCAGCCATTGAAAGCTTCTGAGTGGACAGCTCACACACACACGGATACATCAGGGCAAATAAAAGCATACACATAAACGTCTATCGAATTGAATTCAATTGCAACTAGACAACGCGCGTAATCAACATAAATCGAGGAAAGTTTTGCTCTATTTGAAATAATTAATTTGTTATTGTGTCGCGCGAGACGACATTCACAGTGAAACGCAACAGCAGCAGCCACAAGTCCAGCGCGCAGCACGTGTGTGCGAGTGAGCCAACAATAGTGTGTCAGTATTGAATTGAGCGAAGTGCGCGGGTGTAAGTGAAATAAAACGTTTGATAAATGCAAAGAAGCACAAAGAAATAAAATTAAAAAAAAATACAAACAAAAGAGACGACTGCAGCTGTAATCAAAATAACAGCAGATAAGAAAACGTGCAAAACAGCTGAGAAGAGTGCAGCAGTGCAGCAACAACAAGTCCCTTTGAAAATTAAAACAACAACAAATTTTATTGTTGAACGCAGCGCTCGCACATTGTTGTCAATTAGGAAAGCAGCAAACGTCAGCGTAAGCAGCGCAGTGGCAGCAGCATCCAACTGAGAATCAACTTGATCAACAATCAGCAGCAGTCGCAGTCGCAGTCGCAATCTCTCATCGTTTGGTTTTTTTTTTCCATTTCTTCTCTGCCGCTGATCATCGTTGTCGTCGTCGGTTCGTGTTCGGTTTGCGTTTGAGGCTTGGGGCTTTAATTCGGAAACTGAAACTGAAACTGTATCTGTAGTTTCCCGCTAACGGCGAATATTCACACAACTCATTGATATTTTAACCTCGTGTCCGTGTTGGTTGCCGCTCGACCAAGGTTCTGGCCACACAAAATGCTTGTCTCTTTGGGCTTTTCGAAGCCTCGCTTCGTCGGATTAAAAGTGCTCCTATAGCGCCAAATCGAAAATAAACCGGCAAAAAACGGAAAAAAATTAATAATCAAATAAAAAGTATTCAAATTGGCAGCAACCAAAAATATAACAAAGTTAATGAACCTCTGTGAACAAATAGCAAAAGATAATAAATCAAAATCGAAAAATTTTCTAATTGCGCGCAATCAAAAAAAAAACCGATCAATAAAATAAACAAACAAATTTTCGTTTGTTAACTCGATGCAAATTTTAATAATTAGCGCTGCAGCTCGAAAACCCGTTTCGAAACACTAAAAAAACCTGCGTGTGTAAAACCTAAAAAAAGGCTCTAATTAAAAACTTAATACAAGCAACAACAAAAAAGTATATTCATATATATATATATATGACAATTTACACATACTCAAACAAACAACAAACCTGAAGGCTTTCAAAACTTTATCAGCTTCGAGCACCCATACTACAAAACCAACACAGACACAAAGAGCCAGAGAGACAGCCGACGGCTTCTATAAATAACACGCATACAACGACAACATCAGCTACTCTCTCGTCTATGTGAGCAGCGATTAAACTTGAAGCGGCAAAAACAACAAAATCGAAAAGGCAAAAATAAAATATTAGCAAAGCTCTGCAGCGATTTTCACACGCAGCGGCTAAACAGAATTAATCTGTAACGCGTCTGGAATAGTTGTGCCTCAGGGTGTCTCAAGCAAAAGCTAACGGAAAAATTTATAAAAATAAATCTATATAAAATATATGTAAAAAATATATTAAAAAAAATATAATCGTGTGTGTTAACTAAAAAAGCGAGCAAGTGTTGTAAAATCAACCATCAATTAAATGCAAAATTTCTTTGTTAAATTTTGAAAAGAACTCTGCCTTATTGTAAAATCTACAACTGGAATAATGTGCGCCTTGTGACAGTGTCCTAAAAACCTTACGTCAACCAACAAGCAAAGAATTTTTTTTGTAAAAAGAAAAAAGAACAACTAACAGAAATAAAACTGACAATACAAAATCTATAAGCGAAAACATACAAGTGCTAAATTAGAATGTCAAATATCTGACAGAGTGCCACACAGTTAAAGCGAGAGCGAAAAATTTGTACAATTCACGCAACGGTTTTAAAACAATATTGTAAGAATGTTCGCATCAATCTGACAGCGGCTTAAAACCCCCCTGAAAAAAGGAGCCAAGCGAAATCCACAATAAAATTCACAACAGTTTCAAGCGAACTTGAATCGAAAACAAAGCGTGCATAAAAACGCTGAAGAAAAAAGGAGCTGCGTTCGAGCTTGAATAAAAAAAAGTTAAAGCTACTTTTCTAACTTTTGTGCATTAAGGAGTATAAATATTTAACGATAAATGGAGAAATCTGAAATACGACTGCAACGCATGTCAAATGAATATCAGTCGCAATCGAGCTATATGTATCTGCGGAACAAAATGCTGTTAAAAATTGAAAACACTCTACTGCGCAGCCATCGTCAGCGTGAAACAACTGGGATCAAGAAACTATATAATTCGTTTTTTGTGCTCTTTTAATTTCGTCAAGGCACCCCCCGCCCGCCCCAAGAACGCACAACGAATTTTTTTTAAATCAATTCAAAGCAAATATAGTTACAAATAAAATTTGTTAAAACAATAAAAAAAAACAAAAAAAAAACTATAGATATTATTTGGTTGTTAGTTGTTATCAAAAATCCAAGTGCTGTGCTAAGAACAAGAAATTATTTCTTCATAAAACTTTAAAATAAAACACAAAATGTTAAAAACTTAAAAAACTTATTTCTACTTCGAATAAACTTCATTTTTATTTGTTGCTTACAATAAAAAATCAAAAAAAAAAAAAAAATATTTAATTTTAAGGCGGCTGCAAAAACTTGACAAAATTGCCCGCGAAAACTCGTGTTGGGTGACACCCTAGAAAACACCGTGTTTCTTTAAAAAGAAAAACTCAAAGCGTGCGTATTAACGGTAATTGTGAAAATAAAAACAACATTCGTAAATTCAACTTATTCATCTTTAATATCGGATTATATTAATAAAATAAATAAATAATAAATTGTGAGAAGTAAAGGACAGAATTGAAAAAAGGAAATTTTCGTTTTTATACCGAATGGCGCTTTCGTTTCTATCGCATAATTCCGGCGTGTTGGATTTACAAAGCATATTTGATCCACAATATTCATTGCAACAGCAGCAGCATCAGCAACAATTGCAAGTTCATTTACCATCACATCAACAACAACAACAACAACAAACATCGCGCACTTCAACGAAATTTGATTTAAGCATTTTTAACGATTTCGACCAAATGGAATTCAATAACAATTCGAATCGAAATCATAATCAGTATCAGACTAATACTAATAATAATAACAATCACAATACCAATAATAACAACATTCATACGCACCAAACCAACGGTGAAAATCTTAATCAGGTAAGCCAAAAAAAAGATTGCGTAGAATTTGAAAAATAAAGATATGGGTTTCAAGGTTTAAAAAATGTGTATAAATTTGAAAATACCCATTTCCTGATTAAATCAAAAGATATAAGCTGAAACCAAAAATTAAATCTAAATTCAACTTTAAGCGTTCTGGAAAATAGAAGTAATATTAAACTGTAGCATTTGAAGCAAAGAATTTGGTGACCCTTGATATCTTAAAGTCTGTAATATAGTCTGTAACAGATTAAAAAAAGGTTTTTAAAAGATAAAACCTGTTTTTAACCTTAAAAAATAGCACTTGCCAAAACTTAAAAGTGTGCTTGGCTTTTTGCTTGCCCTACAAATGGAATATTTTGTGTATTCAAGTGTATTTTTTATTTATTCCGCATGAAATGCAACGCCTTAAGAAAATACACTACATCTAACATATATGAGTTATTCGTTAACATATTTCAATATTTCTTTGTTCTGCTAGCCTTAATTGCAAATAAATACTTCAAAATTAGAATATATCATAGGAAAGGTAACTTGACAAACAAGTGCTTACATTATTTGCGAAAATGTTACGTAACTAAATCAACTTGTCAGGCTTTAGTGTGTCTTAATTGGCAAATATCTTTTTGAGGGCTAGATACTCTCTAAAATATGATAAAAGCTATCGACTTTCTTTCGTCTCTTCTGGTTTTTATTATTTACACGGTTCGCTTATCTTTTAAGAACGAAAACAGAAAAAAAGAACCATTCAGTCGGCGACATAAACAAATGAAATCTCAAGTGCTTAACCCGTATATAGAGCGAATTGCAATGCATCGATTACAGTAATGTGTGACTTTCTGATTTTCTTTTTACTCTCACTGAAAATATAAAAAAATGCAGTTGATGTACAGTGTACACACACACACATACACACACAAGCACATAGAGAGAGACAGCAGCGAGAATTCAGCATTTGATAGGCAGAAAAATTCTCTCAAGTCCATTTAGTAGAGCATTTATTATCAGCAAGGTTTAGGACCCCTATACCATTTTAGGTAGCCGCGAGTGATAATGCGCTGCGACTGGCGATCTCTAGACGTTTCAATTGAACAACGTGCCAGAGAAATTTCAAACAAAAAAAATATTTAGTTTTTAAAAAGTGAATCAAAGGCCGAGTGCTTGAAATGTGCGCCCAGATTTTAAAGAGTTGAGTAGATATCAGTTGATATATAAGAAAATTCATGTTTTTCCTTTCTTTCGTAGGTCCAAAATCGACATTTTATTAGCGGCTATCATCATCAGCATATTGGATCGGATTATGAGCAAGTGATTAACTTTGTTGATTCACCACCGAATTCTGAGGAATCTTGGACAGGTAAGAAGAAGCATTTGAGAACAAGACCTCATTAGAAGGCCTATCCAAGCGATATCCATACACATTGTATTTAAAACTCATAATTGCCCGATAACACATTATCAAAAAACTCATCGTATTCATCAAAGCAACGTTAACGCATTCGTTAATGGCTAATCGATACGTTTCGATTCGTTTCGGTTCGTCTCACTGCAGACGGACAGTCCAAGGATTCACCGGGACCGCAAATAATCGACGTACGGACAATTTATTCAGACAGTGGCTCACGCAAAAGACGAATGGATTGGGACTCATTGGATATCGGTCAAAGTGAAAATTCACCGACAACACAACAATCACCCGAGATACCCAATAAAGTTGCACATCAGGAGAAAGATAAACACAAACGCGAAAAGCATTCAGGTAAATCATTTATAAAATTACGATTCGTTTAAGTTTTATGGAACATTTGTAAAACGACTTGATTTAAAACGCAAAAAAAACAAAGATTTTTCAAAAGAGAAGGATTAGTTGAAGTCTGAAGATTAAGAACTAATGCTTTACTATATTTAATATTTTATCATTTGAGCACGTTTCCCAGTTTTTGAAATTACCTTTCAATTGCAATACAAAAATCTATGACCAAAATGTATTATCCATGCCGTAGTTTCTGGCCAAATTGTATAGTCTGTCAAATTGTCGAAAAAAATTAACAACAATTCGTAACCGGTTTTTGGTATTTGCGTCTGCGCAACGTGAGATATGATGGCGATCTTAATTAGCGGGCGTCTATATACGAATGGCTCTAATAAGAATGATATTTTTGAAACATCTGCAGCAGGTGTGTTTTACTCTTTATAATCTCTATAGAGCTTGGCTTGGACCCTCAGGTCATGATCTTATCTAAATGTGTCATGCACTTGTAACTACTTAGATGCCAAGGCGAATGTGTTAATCATTTTATAAACCAACAAATATATTTGCTAATTAATCAATATCTATCTCAGTTGTTGTTGTGTGTGTGTGTGTGTGTGCATTTGTGTGTGCTAGTCATAAAATTGATTTTTATTGTCCATATCGTGAGCTAACATTTAATACGTAATTTTTTCTTGTACCCCATATAATGTGTAACAGCGCTCAAAAAAGTAAGAAATATATTAGAGAATTTTTTAAAATTTAAAAAAATAGAAGGAAGTAATATTAAAAACTAAAAAGTTGAAAGAATTCTTCATATGTGATAAGATTATTATCAATAGCTCTCTTTGTTGAGTATTTAGCATTAACAAACCAAACGCATCTTTGGAACAAAGCTTATAGAAACTCAATTTTTTTATTATTTTTATTTTATATTAGCCCAGTTTGTAATTAACTTAGCACATATGTGCAAGACATGGTGTTAATTCATTGAGCACTGTAAGAATAGAGCAAGCAATCAAAATATATAATTATATAGCTTCCATAAAGTCTAAATTTAAAGAATGACAGCCTTCGAAATTTTCCAATGCAGCGGCAAACACGCCCCCTTTTTCCAACAGAAAATCAGGAAGAAATTAATTGATTTAAATAAAGTGAGAAATTATTTTTCGAGAATTCAGCTGTAAAATTAAATTTTTTTTTTACTGAAATCACGCAAAGCCCAGCGTCAATTGCCATTGGCCTAATTACAGCGTCAGCTTCGACTACGACTACAACTAAAACAATGCTGATACAGATATGTAGACAATGTATCTGCCATATAATTTAAACTCTGTTTTTTTTTTTGAAAACTAAGCTAGAGGCGGCCTATCGCTCTACTCGTGATGGCTTATCAAGAAATGTGAAATCAACACGACAATTGCCGGCAGATAAGGCAACCAAATTGTCGACGTTTTGTAAAACCCGCAATTAAAGCAATTTAGTTTTCGTTAGAACAACAGAAATTTGTTCAACATTTTTCACTCGTCTCATTAGTTTTTAGGAAAAGTTTTTTTTTAGCAATTAGCCGGGATAGAAAATGCTTAATTAATTTTTTCTAACAGCAAATAATAATTACGGCTCTAGTGAATATACATAGTAAATGCCATTTGGCTTATATAACTAAATTCGCCAAATGGGTTTCCATTTGTTTTGCAGTCCGAAATTCTACAGTGACCTAGCCTAGCCTCAATTTCTATTATTTGGGGCTGGTTCGGGTTGTGCTCTTGAAATTGTATGAACTGACATTTAAGCAATTACTGTAAAACAATTTCCTCTTATATTGTTGACAAATTAACAAGCCGTGTGAACAGCCAAACGCTAGATACATATATATCAAAATATTTGCTAAATCGACTTTTGTATACTCTATAGACAAAATATATTACCTAAGAAAATGTCGACAAAAACTGTTGTTGAATATTACAAAATGTACAATTTATTGAAATATTTATAATATATTTTATATATAGTTTCGTCTTTAAAATTGTAAATCCTGACAAATATTTATTAGCTTGAGTGTAATTTCAGTTCAGCTACATATTTTGCTTAAGATAAACATATCTGCCTGGCCACATTGATTGTAGAGTATATTCTAATCATAGCGCAGATAGGCAATATCGTGACAAAACGTGCTTCAGCCAAAACAAAATTATCAAGCACAAAAAATTATTTATGTGCGTCACTAGACTCTCTATTAATTGACCCAAATTTAGCATTATGGATCTTGTTTGCGTTTAAACCAATATAAATTCATATGCATATTTTTTGCCTAGTTTTATAAGATCTGTAAATTCGTTGAGAATTTGGCTATGTTTATGAGCCATCTTTTATAGAGCCAAACCTGAGCAAAGTTTGTTAAAGAAAGTTTACATTTTTCACAATTGTGTTTTAATTGAGTTCCAACACATGAATGTTAAATATGCGGAAATATAAAGAGATAGAGAGTGTAAAAAGTGATATATTCAGTAATTAGCATTATATTAGGTATTATTATTTTAATAATAATAATTGCATCTTAATTTGGTACAATTTCAGTAATTCATAGTTTATTTTTAACGCTTCAATTGATAGAAAAAAGTCAATTGACGTCACAAAAAATATAAATGCGAAAAATTTCTAGATTACATTTCTCAAAATTTATTGCAATTCGTTTCTCTGATTATCTATGAAAATTAACCAACTAATAAATCATATTTGTCTTTTTTTCTTTTTTACTTACAGGTCGCAGCAGCTGGAGCGACGACATAGGTTTTGATCTGAACGCCGAGTTTAATAGCAACTCATACTTGAACAAGTGAGTGTTATATATATTAATGGATATATTAAATGGTAATCGCTCCATATATTTTGCAGTGAAAACTTTTTATCGTTCTCCCCAAGCCTGACGGCACTGAAACAAGAGCCGCAAACCGAGCAGCTCAAAGCGAATACAAAGCTACCCTTGGACAGTGTCAGCGGCAACGGCAACAGCAACAGCAACAACAACATCAGCTCCGTTGCATTGGTTAACATTGGCAAGATCGATAAATCGCCATTGGGCGAGGCCAATCATTCACCGCAGCGCACGGGACAGGCACAAGAATCGGCTGGCGCCGCAGCAGCAACAGGTGGCAAGCATGAGTTGAACGCAGGCATCGTTTGTGGCTGCGGCTCGCCGCAAGGATCGCCCGCCGCCGCAACGGATTTTGAACTAAATGGAAATGCAGCAACAGCTGATAAAACCAAGGCTGCAACGGGCAACGAGGCCTATGCGCGTAAGTAGAATTTCAAGCGATAATGGATGTAGAATATATATAAATATGTATATCTAAAAACAAATTGCTTAAATTGTAAAATTGCAGTACGCTCTGGACTGCAACAGCAGCTGAGCGTTGTCGAGGCAGCCAAAATTGAGCCCAGCTCGTCCGCTGGTTCATCCCACGCAGAGGATCATAAGTAAGTAAATGATATAACCCTAGTATTTTATTTAATATAAAATTATAAATAATAAAAGAGTTAAAGTTGAGAGAAAACATTTGAGACATATGTAACCGGGTAACATCTCCTAGTAAATTTATGAATCAGAATAAAGAAGATAAGTTCACTCTTAGGCAAACTAATTTTATGAATGCTTCCTTTCATATATCTAAATATAAGCCTGAAAAGCAAGCAATGTTTCTTATCTTAGATTCACATAACTGATATCCCTTAATACATACAACATTATCTTCAATAAAAGTAAAAGGTAACTAGTTTTAGGAATCATAAAAGAAAAATAAGGCAAAAATCCGTTTAATGTTCTCAATCGGTTATGCTTAAATTGTTTTAATTTTGAAAATTTTTCTTGAACTTAAAAAACACAAAAAAGTATACTTTGCATCCTAACATATAGGCTGGGATTAATTTTATTTATATATTTTCAAAATACACCAGTAGATAGTGAACAAAATTTTATAGTATTAACAAGATAAAGCCCATCTAGTATTATTTTTCCCATTTAAAAAAAAATAAAGTAAAAAAAATTTTTTTTTTGTTTTCAGTCTGCATTTTATATGTCATATTCTATATAAATATATAAATGTCAAAATTTTACTTGATTTCTTTGCAGATTTCAGTACATTTTGGCAGCGGCCACCTCAATTGCGACAAAGAACAATGAGGAGACTTTGACCTATCTTAATCAGGGTCAAAGCTATGAGATCAAATTGAAGAAAATTGGTGATTTATCTTTCTATCGTGATAAGATTTTGAAGGTGAGTCAAATGTCGCCGCAACACAGTAGATAAGTATTTGGATATATAAATGAAAAGTGTCTGCAAGCCTTAAATGTCAGATCAGTTGTCAACCGAACCTTGTCTTCCTCTCTTTCTCTTTCTCTCGCTTACACTTGCTCAAGTCATGCGTTGAGTTCAAACTAATTTGCGAAAAAAAACGAACAAAAAAATTTCGTTTAAATTGACAAAGTTATTGTTATGGTTGTTTCTATTAAGACTATAAACTGAGTGCTCGTTGACAGACAATATATGCTTGTTGTTGTTGTTGTGGGGCAGCGCAGTCGACGGCGACTGATGGCAGTTATGCGCCTCTGCCTGCTGTATATTGAAATGTTAAAGTTATGCCTGTGTGCATGTTAATTGATTTTAATATGCCCCAATTAAACTTAATTTATACGCAAAACAACTTGAGGCATGCGCAGGCGCTGTGTCTCATGAAGCAATCAGGCAAACTCAAATAATTTAAAGACAGTTGTTTATTTATTTATTTTTTATGTGTTTTTTTTTATATATGTAAGCTGATTTTCAATTGCGGCTTTCAGCTTTTTGTGACAGATATCATAAAAAACATAAAGAGATTAAACTTTATTTTTTTTACTTTTGCAACAATTGTTTGAAAAACTTTATCTGAGGTCATTTATGAATCCTAATTAAAATCGGAAATTCCAATTTCATTAAAGTATGGGGCAACATTCCACTCCTTTTTAATCTATGAATAATCTATAAGCTTTTTGTTATAACAATTTTTATCCTTTATCTTTGCCCAGAGCGTTATCAAAATCTGTTTCCACGAGCGGCGTTTGCAGTTTATGGAACGCGAACAGATGCAGCAATGGCAGGCGTCGCGTCCAGGTGATCGCATCATTGAGGTGGATGTACCGTTATCATATGGCCTGTGCCATGTATCGCAGCCATTGAGTTCGAATGCGTTGAACACTGTCGAAATATTTTGGGATCCATTGAAGGAGGTCGGTGTTTATATCAAGGTCAATTGCATTTCAACCGAGTTTACACCAAAGAAGCACGGTGGAGAAAAGGGTGTACCATTTCGACTACAAATTGAAACCTATATAGAAAACTCAACAACAAACAGCAGCAACAGCAGCTCGAGCAGCAGCAGCAACAGTAGCAGCAGCAGCAGCAACAGCAGCAACAGCAACGGTGCCACTGGCAATAACAATAGCAACAACAACAACAGCAACAACACGAGCAATACAACTAGCAACAACAACAACAACAATTCAGCAGCCAACACATCGCCGTGCACAACGGACAATCGAGCAGTCCTCGGCAATGCCAGCAGCGGCTCTATCGCCGGCCTGGCCGCACTCAATGGCAAACAAGCGGTGCACGCAGCTGCCTGTCAGATTAAGGTAAGTCCCCCAATTTGTGGCAACAACAATAAGCTAATTTTTGCAACTCTTTCCACTCCTGGCAGGTTTTTAAGCTGAAAGGCGCTGATCGCAAGCATAAACAGGACCGCGAAAAGATACAAAAGCGTCCGCAATCTGAGCAGGATAAGTTTCAGCCCAGCTACGAGTGCACCATTATGAATGAGATATCACTGGATCTGGTAACCCCAGCAACCACTACAGGCTGTTACAGTCCCGAATAGTAAGTATTTTATACATATTGAAAACAAATGTGTATTTTAAATAGTTTGTCTAAAAATCATATTGCTATTATTTCCGATTTTAATGGACATAAAACATAAAATTTTGTTTTTGATATTTTCATATCCCTTTTTTATAGTTTTAGTTTTTATAGTTATCAAAGGGATTTTTTCAACAGCTATTTCTTAAATGATTTTCTTTTACAAACATAAAAAATTGTTTATTTTATTGGTAAAAAGACTGCCTAAGGTCAATATCTTTAAATATTTGCGTTACACGATCAATTGATCGATCAGTTTATAGGCCTGGCTTAATTAAATACAATTATTTTGTTGTTCTCAACTCAATCGGTCCAAATCCAGCGATCTATCAATTGGCGGTCACTCTCAAATGATTTTGCACAATTCCCCATCATACAATGTATATATATATATATTTTTTTTTGGGCTACAAAGTTTTTATTTATGGGGCTGTATAAGTCGCCCTCAACGAATTTGCATTTGATTTATTCTAGGTTCTATTCTGTGAGTTATGAAACACAGTCTTACAGATAAAAACTAGGCACTAAACGACGCTACTAGTTGCTTAAAGTAAGATCTATTTGCATAGCTCATGCACAGATATATATCAGGCACAGACACAACTTTTTTTATATGGCTTTAAATCATTTCCATATATACATTTTTGTTTACTCAATTCAATGAGTACTCTACAATGGTATTTTTATTTCATTTTTATTTATTTTTCTTGCTGGGAACATGTTTTGCGAACTATTGATTACTGAGAAATATAAATTGATTTGGAGCGGAATCAAGTTTTTGCTGTGCTCCGTCATTTTCTCCCTCTCTTAATATTCGAACAGGATCTCAGAGCATTTCTCTGGCTATATTAAGAGAACTCTTATATAATTTTTAGATTCCCGATATTTGTTTACAGATCGATAAGTTTCAACGAACCGGTCTCGTTTCGCTTGCAAATCGATTAAATTACATACACTTGTAGTTATTTACAGTGTAGAAAAGTATAGTTTTCAACCAGTTTAAATGCCCTGTATGAGCATTATTTCGAAGGTATATTCAATTTAATTTTAATTAAATTTGTCTGCAAACTGCATGCATATTTCCTAAAAGAATAATTTAAAACAGTTAGTAATTTAAAACATTATATTTTAAAATTATTTGATAATCATATCAAAATAATTTACAATATTTAAATGCATTTAAATGCAACCTGACAACAGGGTATACCTTAGTCGTTTATTTGCGGTTTTAACATAAGAATTCTTGTTTAAACTAGTTATCAACTTGTGAAAGGTCATTCGTTTTAAGAGGAATTTTATAGGGTTTTTATTTTTATGTTTTATATGCAAAAGCTAAAAAAAAGTAGTCCATATGGCGTCTTACAAGTATAAATCAGCTTTTTGGGTGTATCTGCTAATTGAATTGGTCAAGTGTGTAAAAATTTTCCATCATAATGTTTTTGCTTTTGCAAAAGAAAATGATTAATCACGCTTCGCTGACTGCAGAGATTTCGATTAGGGTAAATCAACCACAGCAAAACATATCGGATATCAATGCATGTATATATATGTATACATATATCTATATGCAATGCATATTAAAACCAGCCTAAAAGTAAATGCCAATACTGTCAGAGAGCAAAAAGCATAAAGTGTACAAGAAAGAGAGGCAGATTCGAAAGAGAACTGCCTGTTTTTATACTCTTGAAAAGGGTATTAACATTTTTTCATGCATTATGTTACAATACATATATATATACATCTTGATATAGCGTATGTTTTGATATATGCAACAAATTTGGCAGTATAAATCAACACAAGATTTTTTAAATATTTTTCTTTAAAAGCAAATCCGAATATGTTTGCTAGGGTATTTTATATTCGCCAATGCGCGTTTGACTAAATTTTCTTGTTGTATCTATAGTATACATATAAAAATGTATATGTGTTTTTGTATGTGTGAAATCTGTTTATCTGTTGGCTTGTTTTGCTGTTGGCCCGTTCAGCATTCGTGAACATGCGCTTGTATCTGAAGGATCACGCCTATCGTTGCCGCAACAAATATTATCAACATCGAATTTGTAATATATTATGAAAAGAATAATAACATATTTTTATTTTATTATTATGTTTTTGCAATTACAGTATGAAACTGTGGCCAAATTCGCCGGTGCATATACCAAAATATGATGGAATGCTGCCATTTGCCAGCAGCGCTTCACCGGCGGCCAGCAGCAGCCCCATCGCGATCAATTCAGTGACATCAACAAATTCGCCAACATTGAAACTAATGGATGCCACAAACATGGTGTCGCCGCAGCATGTGCCAGCGGATATGGATGATTATGTATGCTATACACTCAGACAAACACGCAGACAAGTCGCATAATTGAATTGTTTTCTTTATTTATTTATCTTTTTTGCATCGCTTTGTTCGCTTGTAGCAGAATCAGAACATAATGCCAGAATCAACGCCAGCACAAGTGACACAATGGCTGACAAATAATCGTCTGACGGCCTACCTCACCACATTTGCCCATTTTTCGGGCGCGGACATTATGCGGTGAGAGAAAGAGCTTTCTATATTCTCTGAATTTCGTGAAAAAAGCTCAATTCCTTATTCTCACATTTTCTATATTTAGCATGTCTAAGGAGGATCTTATACAAATCTGTGGACTCGCCGATGGCATACGCATGTTTAACATTCTGCGCGCCAAGTAAGTTCGACTATCGTCGCACACGTGCTGCAATGACACTAACTGAAAATAAATTGTTGATATTGCACTAATTTTGCGAGTGTTTAGAAGTTCTTGATTCAGAAGTGCTAAAATCTCAAAACTGAATAAATAGATTCAATGTAGATAAAAGCTTTACTTAATACTTGAATCTAAAAATTCACATTTTAAGAAAAGAAAAGAAAGAGCTTTAAGCGTTTGAATATCTAAAAGCTTTTTAACTTTTAAGCGAGCTTTAAAGTAAAAATTAAACAGTCAGAACATTTCGTTCCAAGTTGACAACTGACTGACTTTTAAGCGGTTTGTGCAAGTTAATGCCAATATATAAATCGCACTTCTAGCCAATGTAATTGCATTAATAATTAATATAAACACTTGCTAATTTTGTACACCTTTTTTCAGAACAATTACACCACGCCTGACGCTCTACGCCAGCATGGATGGCTGCAGCTACAACGCCATCTACTTACTGTCCAATACGGCCAAGGAGTTGCAGCAGAAGGTCTACAAGCTGCCCGGTTTCTATGAGTTCATGGCCAAGGGCGGCTCTGCTGGCAATTTGGAGAATGGCGGCGTGGCAGCTGCAGCGGCAGCTGCTGCCGCGGCCCTCTACAACAATTGGGGCATGCATTCAAAGTACTCGGGCAGCGGCTCGAATATATTCAACGATGTCAACAAGTGTTGTGTGTACATTTCGGGTCCGTCGGGCATTAATGTCAGCGTCACCGATGAGGTTCTCAACAATGAGGTCAAGGACGGCAGTCTCTATGCTCTGGATGTGCAGGGCGGCAAAGTTATATTGAAATTGATCAACAAGCAGGACAACAATTGAATCGCTGCTTAGCTTAACGTGTTAGTTGTAGAAGTGCCTTCGTTTATTGCCTGAAGGAAAAGTATAGTTTTTAGCATTTATAACTAACTTTATTAAAATGAACGAATAACCCACGCGTATTATTGCTATTCCCACACACATACACCTGTAAACAGATATTTGCTTTCATTTCTATATAAGTTTCAATTTGTATGAGATTTCGCGCAGCAATTTTGAACAAGTAGCCACAATTTTTAGTACCACCTTATCACACCTATAATTTCCCATTCTATTTTAAATGTTTTGTTACATTTCTATTCTTAAAATTTTCATTTCTTTTCAAGATTTATATTTTTGCATAGCATTTTGCATTTTTATTTTCTTATGCTGCATGCGTTATGTTGTAAGCTTTATTATTTTTACCCCTACGTTTAAAACGTTTATACATTTGTTTAATATATATATATCTAACAACACACATATATATATAGCAAATTTGCAAGCAATTGAAGTAGAAAAAAAAAACAAAAGCCAAAAAAAAAATTTTAAACAAAAAAAATATATTTAGCATACACATTAAAAGTCGATAATTACCACATCAAAGTACAGTACCACGATATCGAACATTGAACAACAAATGTCGGATGAGAGTTCAGCTAACAACCAAACAACATCTATTGTTTTAACAAAGCTTATTCATTGTATGTGATAGAAGGAGCAATAAAGTGTTATCCACGAGTGGACTGTCAAAAAACAATTTACGTCTCAAATATTTTTTGGGTAAAACAAAATGGTTTAACAACCTTTTTGAAAAGAACACAAACAAAAAATCCAGAAAAAAATATTTTCAAAAATGAATAAATTTTGTATGTAGAATCAATCTGTAGGACAAACCATGACCAAAATGCCATCAAACATGAAAATCGGTTCAGTTTTGACAAAGTTATGGGAGTTTGAAATACAGGAGCTATGGATCTGAGAGCTGTGCATGTCAAATTTTTTGTCGATTTTGACATGATTTTTGACAAAAAATTTGATCACCTCAAAATCACCTTAAATGTTGTTTTTTATGCTAATTATGATAATTACAATCGATTAAAAACAGAAATTCGCGATTCTAAAATTTTGAAAAAATTTTTTTTTCGAAAATGAATAAGGGGGGGGGTACACGCTTTTTGACCAAAAAATCAAAAAAAAATTATTTACCAAAATGAATAAATTTTGAATGTAGAATCAATCTATAGGACAAACCATGACCAAAATGCCATCAAACATGAAAATCGGTTCAGTTTTGACAAAGTTATGGGAGATTGAATTATGGGAGCTACGGATCCGAGAGCTTTACATGTCAAATTTTTTGTCGATTTTTACATGATTTTTGACAAAAAATTTGATCACCTCAAAATCACCTTAAATGTTGTTTTTTATGCTAATTATGATAATTACAATCGATTAAAAACAGAAATTCGCGATTCTAAATTTTGAAAAAATTTTTTTTTCGAAAATGAATAAGGGGGGGGGGTACACGCTTTTTTGACCAAAAAAACCAAAAAAAAATTATTTTGGAAAATGAATAAATTTTGAATGTAGAATCAATCTATAGGACAAACCGAGACCAAAATGCCATCAAACATGAAAATCGGTTCAGTTTTGACAAAGTTATGGGACATTGAATTATGGGTGCTATGAATCTGAGAGCTGTGCATGTCAAATTTTTTGTCGATTTTGACATGATTTTTGACAAAAAATTTGATCACCCTCAAAATATCACCTTAAATGTTGTTTTTTATGCTAATTATGATAATTCCAATCGATTAAAAACAGAAATTCGCAATTCTAAATTTTGAAAAAAAAATTTTTTCGAAAATGAATAAGGGGGGGGGTACACGCTTTTTTGACCAAAAAAACCAAAAAAAAATTATTTTGGAAAATGAATAAATTTTGAATGTAGAATCAATCTATAGGACAAACCATGACCAAAATGCCATCAAACATGAAAATCGGTTCAGTTTTGACAAAGTTATGGGAGATTGAATTATGGGAGCTACGGATCCGAGAGCTTTACATGTCAAATTTTTTGTCGATTTTGACATGATTTTTGACAAAAAATTTGATCACCTCAAAATCACCTTAAATGTTGTTTTTTATGCTAATTATGATAATTACAATCGATTAAAAACAGAAATTCGCGATTCTAAATTTTGAAAAAAAAATTTTTCGAAAATGAATAAGGGGGGGTACACGCTTTTTTGACCAAAAAACCAAAAAAAAATTATTTTCGAAAATTAAAAATTTTAAATTTTGAATGTAGAATCAATCTGTAGGACAAACCATGACCAAAATGCCATCAAACATGAAAATCGGTTCAGTTTTGACAAAGTTATGGGAGATTGAATTATGGGAGCTACGGATCTGAGAGCTTTACATGTCAAATTTTTTGTCGATTTTGACATGATTTTTGACAAAAAATTTGATCACCTCAAAATCACCTTAAATGTTGTTTTTTATGCTAATTATGATAATTACAATCGATTAAAAACAGAAATTCGCGATTCTAAATTTTGAAAAAAATTTTTTTTCGAAAATGAATAAGGGGGGTACACGCTTTTTTGACCAAAAAAACCAAAAACAAATTATTTTGGAAAATGAATAAATTTTAAATGTAGAATCAATCTATAGGACAAACCATGACCAAAATGCCATCAAACATGAAAATCGGTTCAGTTTTGACAAAGTTATGGGACATTGAATTATGGGAGCTATGGATCTGAGAGCTGTGCATGTCAAATTTTTTGTCGATTTTGACATGATTTTTGACCAAAAATTTGACCACCTCAAAATCACCTTAAATGTTGTTTTTTATGCTAATTATGATAATTCCAATCGATAGAAAACAGAAATTCGCAATTCTAAATTTTGAAAAAAAAATTTTTCGAAAATTGGTATTTGGGGTATTTTTTGACCAAAAAAAACAAAAAAAAATTATAATTATATTATAAATTAATATGTACATATAGTATAGTATAGTGGTTGTTATATACTATATATAGTATTTTTTATCTATAAAGGTGTGACCATATTAGCAACAGAGATGACAGTTATTTGCTCTCTACATATGTTGGTGTGCAATATCAAGCCTTTCAACACTGGGGAAGTCCCCACAATTTTTGCAGCTATAGAAATTAGTTTTTGTTTTACATTTTTACGGAGTAATTATTCAAAATTAGAAAAGTGCAACAGTGAAATATGAAATTCTTGACAGTAATTTTAGTATTGCTGCTCTGCGTGCTGGGTAAATGATGAATTTATATTATATACATTGGCTTGAATAGATACAAAATTGCAATGCAATTTGTTGACGTAGGCATTAAAGGCGATTGTCAAATAACCAAGCACATGGTGGAGAATACAAATCGCATATTCATCTATCGCGATAGCAACGGTGCCTATCAGCTGCTGCGGACCGAGCTGGTGTCCAGCGGCGTGAGTCTCTACATGTTCTGCGACGCAACGGATGTGGTGGAAATCCAGTGCCAAGACAATGGAAAATTTGTGGAGCCTCTGCCCATGAGCTGTAACTCGCCCATGCGGCCAAAGGTAATGCAAAGCCGCGACGCCAACTGCCCCGAGACGCTGTTTGTGGTGGGCTATTTGATTGAGGGACAACAACTGGAGCTGTTCCGCTCCTGCTATGATGCCAAAAATGGGCGTGTTTTGTATTCGCAAAGCGATGTCTATTTCAAAAGTTTTTGTAAGAAAAATTCACCCATATCCTCGGCTTTAAACGAAACCCTTTCATACAGTTGCCAAGCGACCTTTTGTGGATTTCGAAACGGATCAGGTAGTCACACCCGCGGAGGCGGCTGCCTATATGAAGCATAATATCTATGATGCGTTTAAATGCGTTTTCGGTGACTCGCAGAATTATTTAAATAGTCCCAGGGAGCTGGTTATCAACCGTGGCCATTTGGTTGCCTGCGCTGACTTTCTGTTTTGCGATCAAATGTCCAGCACATTTCGCTATATCAATATAGTGCCGCAGATTAAGAGCATCAATGATGGAAACTGGGAGAAAATCGAACGCTGGGTGCGCAGCCAAGTGCCCGCTCAGAGTCCGTTTCGGATTAAAACTGGCGGAATTGATGTGCTCACGCTGCAGGATAACAATGGCGTCTATCGCAGCGCCTGTCTGTCCGGTCCAAAGCTGCCGGTGCCTTTGTGGATCTATAAGGTTGTTCGCGACACCAATGGCAAAGGACTCTATGTGTTTCTCTCGTTCAACAGCAGGTTCGAAAGGGATCGACCGAAAGTCCTTGCCAGCTGCCAGCCGGTATCATGTCCTCTTAGCCTGCCCGATAATGCCGTCGATGGTTTCATATTTTGCTGTGATCCCAACAAATTTCCATACTAGCACAAATATTTACTGGTCACTTTGGGCAACTGTAGGTAAGTAGAAATATCAAATATCGTTAAACCATGAATTTTCTATAATATTGATAACAATTAAAGCTTTTATTCATCATCAAAATTCAAAATTTCTTCTAAAAGTTAACCCCTTAAAAATAGTTGTTTAAGTTGTATTACAAGTAGAAGTTTCTGTAAATACATTTATTTTCAGATTTTTCAATATCACTTAATCAAGCTGATTTTCTTACATAATATCTTTTTGTCACATTTCACATTTATTGAAATTTAATTTTTGTGTGCACAGTATTAAACACATTTTTGCTTGAGAGCAAAATGTCCTTTGCCCATAACAAAAGCGCCATAAATAATTTAGTATATTTACTTAACGGTTCCCAGCTCATTAGTCAATAGCCAACGATTAGCTTGAGTTGCATACACTGTGCAAAATTATTCACTGCCTTAAATTATTATTTAATTTATTTAACAAATATATGCAATTTTTAAACAAGAATATAGTATGATATAAAAAAGTATTATTTAATTAATTTTAAAAATATATAAAAATATTATATTACCTTTTTATATTTTTAAATAAATTTTAATATATATTTTACTTTTCACTCACTTTTATATACACTAAGCGAATAGCGTATCATAAAATGTAGCACATTTAATAACAATTAAAATGGCTAACGAGTTTTTAATTGATTGGCAGCAGCCTTTAAAGGCTTTGGCCATCTCAAGACCCATAACAGTTATAGCTGAAGCTTACCACGCAATGCGGTTCAACTTTGATAGGTCGGTGGAGGTGTTCTACAAGAGACAGAAACAACTGCTGGATTACTATTCGATCTGGCCGCAGCAAGTGCGTTGGAAACGTGTGTTGCATACGCTTAATTTCTGGCATCTGATGGCTTTTTGGATGCTGCTCTTTAATCTGGCATTGATTCTGTATATTGTCGTGAATATCAACGATATGAATGAAGTGGTCAAGAGTTTCTTTTTGCTGGCAACAGGACTTGCGTATGTAGGCAAGGTAAACTTTTTTTTAAAAAAAAAAATCCAACAGTAACTTCAGTATCTGTTAATTCTGCCATTTACAGACAATGTCTTTTAAGCTTAATAATGAAGCATTTTTCAAGCTGTTTGCCAATCTGCACGATGCAGAATTTCGCCCAAAAGGGATTGAGGAGCAGCGCGTCTTTCTGCTCGCCTGGAAACTAAGTCGCACCGTGCGCAACTCCTATGGAACTCTCTCGATAATTGCACTGGCCATGATGCTGCTAGCTCAGTATATGATCGATAGCACCGAACTGCCATTGGCTACCTATGATCCGTTTAATGGTTCGCCCGGCAGCTTTTGGTTCTGGTTTATGTACACGTATCAGTGCATTGCCCTCTCCATGGGTTGCTTCATGAATATATGCTTTGATTCGCTGTGCTGTTCCCTATTCATCTTCGTCAGCTGCCAATTGGATCTGCTCGCATTGCGACTCCAGCAAATTGGTCGCAATTCCGATGTCGAAGCAGCGAATGCACATCAGATGGAGCTGCAGCTAAAGAACTGCATTATCTACTATATGAAAATTGTCCAACTGGCTACAGATATTGAGGCTCTGGTCTATAAGCCCATTTCCTTGCAAATATTCTCATCCGTGCTGGTTTTAACGGCCAATTTTTATGCGTTGTCCCAGGTAAGTTTTGAGAAAAGCAAAAAGATTTATCCAAATTTTTTTTAAAAGTTTAATGAAAGATTTGTATCTGAATATATAACCATCATAGTTAAATAATTATAATTTTATTCAAAAAATTATGATTTAAAAATTCGATATGCTTTAGATTACTTTAAAACGTAATATAACCTTTCAGTTATCCGATGAAATACCGATGTTCCTCAATATATTCATCTACCAAAACTGTATGCTCATACAGATATTTATATTGTGCTACTTTGCGGGGTAAGCTTTTAACAATAGAATAGATAGAGATAGATTAGATTGATAGATGTTTTTTACCTCAGCGAGATCACACAGCGCAGCTTGGGATTGTCCCATGAACTGTACAAATCGAATTGGGTGGGTTCGCAGCGCTCCAATCGACGTTTGGTGCTGATGCTGATGCAACGTCTGGACTCCGCCATACGCATCAGGACGATTAATGCCAACCAAGCCTTTGATTTGGCCCTGTTCAGTTCGGTAAGTTTGGTTGCAGTTTTGTGCACTGTATAGTTGACTGAATGCCATAACAGGCGCCTAATTAGAGCTCATTATAATGCAAGGTCTTCCGTCAGTCGCGGGCTATTTAAGGCCCTGGCAAGGTAGAATTTCTAATATAGTTAAATTCAAGTCTCATCATGAATCAAGCGTCGCACCGTGAAATGACCGCGCTTTTCTACAAGTATCAAGTGTGGTATTTCAATATCTTGGGCATATGGAGACCGCGGCCGAGTGCCACAGGACAGCAGCGTTTGTGGCATCAGTTGCGATCCTGGCTCTTCTTTGGCATTGTGTCCGTAATGCTGCTGCTCTTTGCCATACGTGTGGTGTCCAACATTGATCAGCTGAGTCTGATACTGCAGGTGTTCTTCATGTTCGCCACCGAGGTGTCCTGCATGTCCAAGCTGCTGAGCATCAAGCTGAACAATCAAAGTCATGCCCAACTTATCGAAGAGATGCATTCCTTTTGCTTTCGGCCAAGTTCTGTGCAGGAATCATTCATATATACCCGTGGTGCTAAGCGTACCGTCAAGTGGCGTAATTTGTATGCTTGCAGTTCTGTGCTGGCGGCCACCTTGATTCTGATCAGCCAGTGGTTTGTGGACGACAACGCCCTGCCGCTGACCATGTACGAGCCGTGCAATTTAGCCAGCTCCAGCTGCTTCTTTGGCCTCTATTTGTATCAGGTGGTGTCGCTGAATACCACCTGCTGGTTTAATATTGCCTTCGACTCGATGTCCGGATCGTTGCTGTTCTTTTTGGAGACACAGCTGGCCATGCTGGCGGCACGATTGGAGAAATTGGGTGCCGCTCAAACTCCGTTGGATGATCAGCAAATTGCGTTGGAATTGCGCGATTGCTGCATCCATTATGGACACATTGTGCAGCTCAAGGATATGGTGGATAGTTTCATTCGAGTGCCCGGCTCGGTGCAGATGCTCTGCTCAGTTTTGGTGCTTGTCTCGAATTTTTATGCCATATCCATACGTACGCGGGAGACTGCTTTTATGATTATGATGGCCTCGTATCAGTTTGTGATGCTCTTGCAAATTTTCATTCTGTGCTATGCAGCTGACGAGATGACCTATCAAAGTGACCGGCTTTCCCATGCCTTATACAGTTCAGAGTGGATCACCTGGAATACGAAAAATCGCAAATTGAGCTTGTTAATGATGCTACGTTTTAATTCGCCGTTGCGCATGCACACCTTAAATCACTCACAGAGCTTTAGCTCTTTGACTTTTGCATCTGTAGGAGGCGTGTAACAAGTATTTACCGATCTTATTAACATTTTGTTTCCTTTACAGATTGTGAACTGCTCCTACAGCTACTTTGCTTTGCTCAAACGGGTTAACAGTTAAATTTGCCGCCAAAAATTTACTTAAGCCCACAACTTTTCACCGCATGTGTTGGCAGCACAATTCACTGAAGTATTACTTTTGGTAAAATTTAGCACATTTTTGTAGATTTGCAATAAAAGCCCTAGAAAAAAATATCTGTTTACTCAATTGGGATACGGTAGTGTATCGATAACATTTCGCTTGTATTTTACAACACTAATCATGTCATATCGTTCAGCTGACGCTCGTTTTTGCGCATCGTGCTATGTGTAAAAAGTTAAAATGTCGGAAAATTCGAAAATAAATAACATTGAGAATGGGCCTAGCTGCCTGCATTGCAGAGTGTACAATTCAAAACAGCAATATCAGGAAATATTTGATGAAGTGGGCATCGAAATTGAACTCGCCGATCTGCTGGCCAAATATTTCCAAATTGTCGTCAAACCCGATGCTCAAAAATCGCAGCTGCTATGCCAGGAATGTGTGAATACGCTAATACGTTTCTTCGATATAGACGAGTTGCAACGCGAACAAGATGCCGCAAACGCTGCAAAAAAGAAAACAATTAACGAGCCGGAACTTCTTGTAGAACCGCCGACGCCGCCGGCATCCGCAGTCATCGCCAAAAAAGATGCCAAGCCTGCCAAAAAACTGCCGCCAAAAGCGACAACAGCAGCACCAAAAAAGTTGGCAGCTCCTGTTCAACCGGAGAAACCAAAGCCGACTGCAGTTGTCGCTGCACCCGAACCCGTTGCCGTACGCATAACCAGATCCAGAACCGCGGCGCCAAAGCGTTTGCCCATTAAAGTGAAGCAAGTGATCAAAGCAAGTGGAACGCCCAGTACACCCATAGAACAGGAGCAGATAAGCGAGCTAATTCGTGACATCCTAGACGATGAGGAGGCGCCAGCCGATGATAAGTTTGCCGAGGCAGCGGCCACAGTGCGTCAGCTGGAGAAGCAAACGGCTGCAGAGCAAGAACAGCAGGAACAGCAGGAGGAAGAGCAGGACAACAATGATGAACTTGAATTTTTGCTTGAACAGGACGGTGAGTACACATACACATCCTGGCACTCATCAAGTAAATGCATTTGCCTATTTCTTAGATGGCTCCTCGGATTCGGGTGTGCGTCATTTCAAAGTGGAGCGTAAAATCAAATCTTCCACATCGCGGTCACAAAATGAAAGTCAAAGCGAGGATGAATCATTCAAAGTGGAGCCTTTCAATTTTGTGCTGATTAAAGAATGTGAGTTAGCCAAACAATAATGCATACCACAATTCCACTAATTTTGCCATAATCCACAGCTGATAATATTGGTGATTTGTACGAGTACTTGGCGACTGTGGTGAAGACTTGCTTTGAAACTTTGCAATTCGATTGGTCCGTTGTTTGCCACCATTGCTCGCTAAAGTGTACCAAATATGAGCACTTCCTTAATCACATTATAAAACGCCATCATTCGCCGGATGATCACTACAAATGCCCGATTGAGGGCTGCAGCGCTGAGCTGCAGGGACGCAAATCTTTGGCTATGCATTTGGTGGTGCTGCATGCTCCCGTGGCTGAGTAAGAGAATGCGATGAATTCCAAAAGGTTTCTATTAATTAAATTTACTTTTAGAATACCCATTTATGGCTCCTGTCCCGAGTGCAATATGACCTTCTCCAACATATTGCAGTACAACAAGCATTCCTGCGCCCACGTTATCAAGAAACGTCGCGGCATTCGCCTGTATTGCGAAATGTGCGGTCTGGAGTTTCCCTCCTGGAAGCGGCAAGTTTCGATAGGCTCTCACCAGCTGCTGCTTTAGCTAATCTTTTTAATTCAATTGCAGCTTTAATTTCCACAATCAATTTCATTTGGAGCGGCATAGGCCGCGCGCCTGCTTTGTGTGCAACTATGCGGACACCAACATCGATGAGCTGTTCCACCATCTGCACTACGCACACGAACCCGAGGGCACGCTCTTCTGTGATCTGTGAGTCTTGTGGTTGTATGCCCAGTCGGTGATAATCATGTTATACCTTTTGTACTTGCAGCTGTGATCGCACATTCCGTGATCCGGCCGTCTTTATGGACCACAATAAGTCGCACGCCAATGTTAGCAGCACCACCTACAGCTGTACCGAGTGCAGCTCGAACTTTGAGACACGTGGTCGCCTCAATAGTCATCTGGTGAGTGGGATAATAGTATTTGAGTTACTATATGTTGTAGCTAACATAGAAACAGAGTATTTGTATTATATATTATCTTGCCCAAATCCAAAACCAATCAAAAATGTAAATGTTTTTTGATTTTTAAGATAAATGAACCAGTTTATTATATATTCTGATCACGCTTCTAACATATAACAAAAAGGCTAATATATAGATATTTATTTCTCAAAGGCTATTTAAACATATGTAGGTATTTAATTTGTCTTACTAATGATCGATTATTTCCTGTTGCAGCGTTCTGCTCATGGCAGCGTCATCAGCTGCGAGCTGTGCAACCGCGAGTTTGCCACAGAGTCCACATACAACATACACATGAAGACCCATTTGATCATTGAGCGCGAGGTGCATGTGTGCAACAATTGCGGGCTGCTCAGCGAGAGCAATGAGAAGATGATGGTAAGTTGGTGGATTACCTAAATGTATGCATATAAATGAAACAGGTAAATCTTAAATAAATCTATTCTATTCCTGCAGGCTCATGTCGAGAACGAGGATGCGGCCTGCTTTGGCATGGACATCTATGTGGAACTGCTGCGCGATGCGTATGTCTGCGAATATTGCTCGGCGTACTTTAAGCAGAAAAGCGATTTGCGCGCCCATCGTGATACGAACGTGCATAAGGATGGTTTCTTCTATTGTCAGCCCTGTGGCAAGGAGTTTGGCGACATGAAACTCTATCGTCATCATTTGCGCAACTTTCAGCAACAGCGCACGGATGTGGCGCATCGCAAGCTAGAGATATGCTTGTACTACATGTGTGATTATGAGGTTCGACTAAGATTTATTTGGCTTTTATCTCATATTCTTAATACCTATTATCTATGCATAGGATTGCACTGAAGCTTATATTAACTGGAATTCTCTGTACACACATAAGCGCCGTTCGCACGATAGCCAGGAGAAGCACGAGCCCAAGACCAAAGATAACGAATGGATCTGTCAGTTCTGTCAGAAGGTGTGTCGCTCCAAAATGTCGCTCTCGGTGCATGTGGCGCGCAGTCACAATAACAGTGTGTATTCAAAACTAGAATTATTTAATACAGAATTCTTCTATAATTACTCCACTCGTTTTGCAGATAATGTGATTTGCCCGCTTTGCAAAGCCTCCTATAAGGATAATGAAGCGCTTAAAAGCCATCACGCCTATTGGCATGAACCGATTGAATGTCCGATTTGCCTGAAGGTGGTTAAGAATCGAAGAAATTTCGATACCCACATGAATGTGGTGCACTCGAACAATAAGCGTTACTCGTGCAGTGTCTGCCAAAAAGGCTTCTATCACAAAAGCGAAATGGAGGCGCATCAGCGGGTAAGTTGATATAATAAAATATGATATAATAACTTAATCGAATAAATATACCATCAGCTGCATGGCCAATCCTTTAGCTGCGATAAGTGCAGCTTCACCACGCGGAACAAGAAATCGCTGTCAGTGCACGTGCTGGGACAGCACTACAAACGCTTCGCGTTCGAATGCAAAAGCTGCAACAAGCGTTTTGGACGTCGCCAGGGATTATCGAATCATATGCAGCGTGTGCACGGCTCCAGATATACCTGTCAGGATTTCTTTGACGGCGGCTGCAACAAAACCTTTGGCTCAACGGCGCAGCTCAATAGGCATGTGCGTAAGTCGCACAATGCCAGCATTTTACTCGAAGATGATCTGGCCAAGGCCGATGAGGTTGACGATCTGCTCGAGGAGGACTCGACCAGCGATGGGCCGTCCACATCAAAAAAACGCTGCATACGCATCAACGACAGTACACAGATTGAGTTCATTGGCGACGCCGCTGTTGCCGAGGATAACGAGAGCCTGGCCGGTTCCGATATATTTGAGGAATTTCAGGAGATCAAGGGCGAAATAGAGGCGCCACCAAAAAAGAAGCAACGTCAAAGTTAGAATAGAATAGAAACAAGTGCGATTTTATTTGATTGTTTGCTTTTTATTTGTATTTCGCTAAAGCAGTTTTATTAATTATTTTGATTTCAATTGATTTAAGTAGTTGCTACCCATAATTTTGAACACAAAATATGTCAGTAAACGGACATACATAATGTATGTATGTATTCGAATATTATGTATAACTATAGCTTTTTGATTTTTCAACTTAAGATCAATCACTTTCACTACATTTCGCTACATTCTACGCGTTTGCTTTAAATTCATTTGCACTTGTCAATCATGGTCTCCTTAATTTCGTCTCCATGTTCACATTATTTTCTTCAATCTTTCGCATATTCTTTCCAGAACTGTATACTCATCATTTCTTCGCATATTCTTTCATGTACTGTATACTGTTATTTACATGCATGTTTTGCTTTAGAGTTAAGTAACTAGTCGCTTTAGCCGTGTTCGCCTGTATCTCTGCTTGAACACTTGTATCGCAATAACTATATAAGCTAGCATAATGAAATTTTTTGGTATGTCGACGCTTTCTATACCCTACACAGCTCGAGTTTCTCGTATTTTCTATATGCATCTAAATAAAGTAACGAAATGAAATTTACTTTTCTAAAAATCAATTGTGTTGTGGCTAAAACTTGCTTTACTGGGTATCTGTAAGTCTTGTATTATATATTTATATATGTACATAAATTTACGGCAGCAAATTTGATTTATTTTTAAAGCGTTTTGCAGATTGGTCATTAAAATTGTTGAAGAAATAAATTCAAAATGTTTGTGAATGTGAATGATTTGTTTTATGATGCTCTAGAACCTTGGTACAGCGTAACTGCCAGTCGAGCAGCACACATCTTATAAAGTAGTTTTAATTATAAAGATATTACATATCGACTAATTTCAATTGCAATTAACTAGCCAGAATCTGGCGGAAGCAAATTTGATTTATTAAGCGTTGTAGTTTGGTCATTTAAACTTTGTAGATTGAGTGCGGAGCTTACCTGGAAAATCAATAACGAAAAAAAAAACACATTTCTATAAAATGTTTTAGCAACAATTAGTTTCTTACTCACTGGGCTAATTGGTGTTATAACAATGGCGGTGCGTGTGGTGCAGTGTAACAGCGCCGTGTCCTCGGTGGACTCATCACAGTCACCATCCGCATCCGCATCCACGTCGGCCCCAATGTCGCTATCAATTTCCCACGATGGAAAATGGTCCATTTCGCCCTCACAGTTCAGATCCTCCTCCTCAAAATCCTCATACTCATCAATGAGTATAACTGTAGGCAATACATATATTTAAAAAACAATTTTAATCATTTATTATAAATTCCTAATTGGAATTATTGAAAATATTGAATGAGTGACCAATTGGTTTTTTGCTTAAAAAAGGAAAAATATGATAAAAAAAGCTGATTATTTAAATTGGTTCATGTGATATGTGCATTTATTTAGAATAACAAAAATGAATCTTTGGCGTGGTGTAGAAACTGTTGTTCGAGAGTTCAGGCACGGCCTGGCTTACTTGAACTATCTGGCGGCGTTGGCTTCGCACCGGAATCCAAGGATTGTGCGCCCTCATCTGGTATATTGATGCGTTGCTCGTGTTTGCTATATGGCTCCGATGTGGATCTATGCAGGCTGTTCAAAATAAACCTCTACGTAAGATATATGCTTGGTTATACCCTTAGAGAGTTTTATACCTTTGCAGAGTCTATTATAATTTTGTCACGATTGATTCCATAAGGAATATACATATATATTTTGATAAGCATCTGAACTAATTTATTTTGTTTTTATTGGAAAAGTTTTCTGAAGAAGTTTTTTATTTCCATTATTTTTTTTTATTTTTTCCATTTCAATATTAATACTTAAACATACTTCTGTTTATATGTCTGACTTACATTATATATATATCTGCAAGGGTATTGAATATTCGGCGTGCCAAATAAAACAGTATTTTATAGGTCAGCACTTACCTTAAAGTAACGCGTTTTTTAGTTCTACTCTCTAAATCAGTCATAAATACATCATTGTGCTGTTGCTTCTCAGGCGTTAGCTGATATGAGTTAAGCACGGAAGACTACGAATATATATTATATAATCGATAGATAGAAGTTGTTAGCATTATATTGCTTATATATATACCTTTGTATTGGTCGCTGTATGCTGTGTATGGGGCATGGGTGTTTGTGTGGCGATCGCATCTGTTGTTGTTGTCACCGTCTGTGTGGAGGTCAGCGCCGTCTCACTGCCATCGAGACGATCCGCAGATGCAGCGCCAGCTGCCGACGTTGTCGCCGTCGGCACCAGCTCGGGATGTACGCTAAGCGTTGCGGTCCGCTTCCAAACATCGATCATGTTCTGATTGTGATGCAGACTGTGACTGTGACTAGGGCTAATGGAATGTATTTTGGGTTTGGGATTTGCTGGCAACGGAAGCGCTAAAAATCTATCACGATCCTCCATATAGGCCTTGATCAGAATATCAAGTTTCTCCTCAATATCTACAACCTGTAAACATTTCACACATTTGTATATATTCAAATTGGGTAGTTGCTAAATCGTTGCTCACCTGTCGCTCGACTTTAACCACACGCGAGGCTAAGCTGATTTTCGAGGCGTAGACATCCTTGGCCTTGGAGCCCTGTTTGCCCAAGATCTGATCTAGTCTGTGGGCCAAGAAATGCAAAAGGGAATGCGATGTATAATAATTATTTGAAATTTGAAATTTAACAATCAAATCCCCTTTGAATCTATGACATTCTTTACAAATATTAAGTATACGTACCGCAAGTGCAGCATTTTCACGCGACCTAGCAAATCCACGTGACCTGAAAACAAGTTCAGATAAATTTGTGAAATGCCTTATCAAAAAAAAAGAAGAAGAAGGTAAGCTAACCCGCCGCATACTGTTCCATGACATCCTTGACATCGTATGGCTTCAGTGCCTCCTTAAACTTGCGACGTGCCACAAAATACTTGAGCTGCAACAGAATTTATTTTAAATAAAACGAAACAAAATGATAGGGTATTCAATCGAGAGTTGATCGTACCTTGCGTATGAAGCGTATGGCGATCTTGTGCCGGTTTGTCAGCTGCGTGCAACGCGGCTCCTCATCCTCATCTGCGGGCAATTTGTGAATCAGAGAGATTGACTTGTGCGTTAGGTTTTGGTTGCTTGCTTCGCGCGCGTGGTTAAGCGGCAATGTTTGTTTTTGTATTTTTGGTTTTTTGTTTTTTTAAATACATTAATCAAGTCAATCCAACAACACAGAATTAACACATACAAGTAGCGTTTTACACACACATATATAGATATGCATATATAGTATAAATATATAGATCGTACAATAAGTATACAGATATTAGGTTAGTTACATTTAAATATATATATATATATAAATCACAATATATAGTTAAGGTTTTAAGTTTGGAGGTGTTTCATTTTAGTTGTTTTTTTTTTTGGTGAGTCAGGGAGAAAGAAGCGTTGAGTAAGCATTGAAAGCAAGCGTTATGTGTGTGGCCATGTAGCATAGGTGAGCAGTTTGTGGGGGGAGTTATTTACAGTTGTAACTCCCTAAGTTAGTATGATGCGTACAGTGACTACAGAGCTAACAAAATGCAAAATTTGATCTAAGTTCTACGGCAGTCTAGAGAGCGCATGCTATAACCAAACCTAGCCAATCTATATAGATACACACTTCCTCGTTGCCAGGGCATACTGAAAGTCTAGCCAGGACACAAGCTGCAAGTTGCAAGTTCTAGTACGCACTTGCCACATAGAATGCGCCGTGTGGCTCCCGTTCGCCGCCCCCGTTGCCGTCGCCGTTGCCGCCGCTCTGCAATGTGCCCGTTTCCAGAAAATGCGAGGCAGCCGCAAAAAATCGACCCGTTCGTCCTCGACCCGGACTCGGAGTGGGATTGTCATCGGCCGGCTCCGTAACCTGACCCGCCTCCAGGTCCTGTGCGGGCGACACGCGCGGATTGCGCAGCGAAAATGTTGAGCCAAAAAAATCGCCTTGCAAAAAGCCGCAGAGCACCACGGGTATGGTCAGCGTATTGGAGCTAGCGACGGTCTTCGGCTTAGGGGCAGCTGCTGCTTGTGTTCGCTCTTGCGACTGGGGCAGTGTGCCCAGACTGGCGCTATGAATGCAATTCGCCAGCTGTGCTGGTGACGGAACTGGCCTTGCTGTGTGTGTGAGTGTGTGTGTGTGTGTGTGTGAGTGTAAGTGTGTGTGTGTGTGTTTGTGTGAGAAAGCGCATTAGTTTCGGCTTGGTTGACCCTCAAGGCTTAAACCATAATTCATCCTAAAAAAGTTTCGTTTTTTATTGTAATTTTTGTTTGTTTTGTTTTCGTAAGAACCAATCAACAACAACATCAAATTCAAATTCAAATTCAATTTAAAATGCAACCACAACATTGACACAACCACAACACTCAATATAAGGTAATAATAAGATTTAAGTATCTTATTGGTTATAAGGTGTATTTGGTATTGTATGGAACCTGGGCGGGACCTTGTAGACTTACCGTCTGAATTTTTTATATTTTTTAAGCAAGTTGTTTCAGCAACTGAATCTTCGCTAAAACTCGGATTCATGGATTTGCCATTTTGTACTACCTCTGAAAATGTCAAACCAGATGTTAAAGTTGTTTTTTTTTTATTTTTGTTTTTTTTTAATAATTTTGTTTGTGTGCCAATCAGTCAATCAATCAATCAATCAATCAATCAATGCAGAGACACGGTAGTCTATATGGGTCGCACAAAACGGTTACAAAAATTTGTAAAATCAACACACCAAAAGTTACAAAAGATATTAATTTGTTTTTTTTTTACGTGGTCACGTTTCAACTTTTAACATTCTTTAGCAAAAAAAAATTATTCTTTTTTTATTTATTTATTTGTACGCTTTAAATTTTGTATTTAGTGGGTGCGCAGAGAAAAAAACATTCAGCGAAAAAACACTAATGAAAAAAATAACTACATTTGACATTATAAAAATTGTTAGTGTTGTGGATGGCTTATGATACTACTATTAGACATAAGTTATTATTATTGCATAAAGTTATTTGTTAAAAGGATATGTTAAGAAGTTTAAAGTTGTATTATTATTATTATTATATAGTATTGTTATCTATGACTTTCCGTTCTCATTTCTAATTTGTTGAGTACTTCTCAGTTTCATTTCTAACATTTTGTAAGTTCCTCATTTTTTTCCTTCAATCTCGCAATAAAAACTATGGGGTTTCCAATTAGTCTCCTATGCCAATTTACTTATAATTGGTTGATTTATTTTCAGAATTATTCGTTAAGTAAAATTTATGGGCGTTAATATTGTTTCAGTCAGATGATAAACGATTTAAATGATTTCAGGCAAGTATATATATTTATATACAAATGGTAAAAATATTTTTATAAGATTATCGCGTGCTTAATAAAAATATGGTTTAACTTATTTTTCTCATCCGCATAATTAACTAACGAATACTATTTTATATACATTTTTAATTTTTTTAAAAGTCAAGAAAACTAATTCAAATGCCAGAATTAACATGATCAAAATCTGTTCAAAATTATATATGGAAAAACTGATCAACTCTAGATTAATAAGTACATTTAAATTGCTTTAACGATTTAAGCTAAGAATTTTTTATTTTTAGAAATTTTATTTGCTGCGTTCCCAGTTAATAAAATTTAAATGCGAAAAATTGTATGCCAAAAGCGAAAAGCTGATGAAAATGCAAAAAGCCCGCAGTGCAGTAAATATTTCATTATCATTTGTGTAAATTGATTTTATCTGATGCGTTGCGCAGCGCAAATAGCAAATGGGAAATCGTTGTGAATTTGGCTCGGTGGAGTGAGATAAGTTAATATAGAATGAGTTTGGCACAGATTGAGGGTACGAGTAAAACATGCATGGGGCCAAGACAAATAGAAAACGATAACTTGTTATTGTTTGTATTTGTTATTTTTTTTTCTCATTTGTGTGCGTGTGTGTGTGTGTGTGTGTTTGTTTTTGAATGTGTGCAAACAGAAATTGTAATAAGTAGAACTGTATTGGAAATTCATAACAACTGTTGAGGCAATCTTCAAACAGAACTCAGCCATCATCATCAAATGCAAAATGGCTCGGAAACAGATTGTCGTGGAACTTACCCAGGTTCTCCACCGATGCGTTAATGTCGCGTATGGTGCGCGTATATCGCGTGGAGGCGCGCGATGAGCCCGGCGGCTTGGACATGGTGGTGCCATCCGGTCCGGGCGTTTGGATCGTTTGGCTCTTGTGACGCCTTATCGTCGGCAGGCGGGCCACAAAGGATGTGTTGTGCTTAAAGCTGGATGAGGCCCGTCTGTGGAAAACAATATTTGTATCAATATTTGTGCAGTCGGCAAACATCAATAGTTAAGAGTGAAGATAAAGAGATTGAAGGGATTTCAATAAACGAGCTAAAGTTGAGCGTAGTACATAGAGCTAAAAGATAGTTGCATTACGAGTGTGTGTGTGTGTGTGCATGTGTGTGTGTGTGTGTGTCTGAGGTGTGAGTGGGTGTGTTGTGTGAAAGAAAGTTTGCTTAGGCTGAAATTGTGATATTGTTTTGCTACATATTACATGTGGCAGGTGCGAGTGAAGCTCCAATGACAGCAGCTGAAAATCAGAATTCAACTGTAGATTAATCCTACAACAAGTTACTTGAAAGAAAGCTTTAAATAGTGTCTTAAGATAAGCTTAAGCTCAAAACTTCAGCCTTAAGTTAAATGTGATGACACTTGAACTTTAGATTAATCTTGTATTTTAATGCTGGGAAGAAGTTATATTATATTTAATATAACATTTTAGTTTTAGATTAAGTTTAAAGTATATTAATTCTTAGGATTGTTTGTAGAATTTCTAAAGTTTGTAGCCTTTGCTATGATGTTTAAGATCTTACTTTCAGCTGATGTCATTGCAACTTTAAATACACTTAAAGATTATATTAGATGCAAAATGTGCATTTGCTTAATATAATGTGTATAAATATTTGTGTTAGTTTTATCGGTGTTTGTTTGTGCATATTGCTTGCTATAACTATTTTAAATAAAAGAGAGACAGAAAAAAGAGAAATAAATGCGAATAAAAAACCATTTAAATTGCTTGATTGAACTCACATGTTAATTATAGTACACATTTTATGCATTTACGTGTGTGTGTTCGAATATTTTTTTATTGATTTTTTTTTGTTTGTTTTTGATCACACAGCAGCGGCACAATGAAAATCAATTTGTATCACATTGATTAATTTACTTGTATAATCGATGAAAACATAAATTAAACAATTGCAAAACAGAATTTAGCATAGGTTATTGTTTTACAATAATTTAGTTTTTTGTTAACGCTTTTCAATTGTTATTCTAATACATATTCTAATTTATATATATATGTAAGTATATATATATAGTTTCGAAAATAGCCAACAAATTGGGTTCGATAGATAGAGTATGAATGTTGAATAGTAAGAACATAGTGGACAGAGATAGTTATAGATAGGGTGCGTTTTATAGAAGCTGCGAATTATAATTACTCGATTAATGTGTATTGGATTTTCTTTTTTATGTTTTTTTTTTTGAAATGTACTTAGGAGCATTTGATGCATTTGATGTTTATGGCTTGGTGCTTGATAAGCAAGATACCCTATAAAAACAAAACATGAATAGCATTTGCATTTGAAATCATTTTGCTTTGAATTTGTTTTGTGAGTATTTTTTTTGTTGTTGTTTCTTTTATCACTTTTACCTATATTCGGTTATGTTTTTTAATAATCGCTCCCAGTTTTCTGAACTGAAAAGTTTATATAAAAATTATTATGAAAGAAAATGATAGAGGTACGTAAAAAATGTTCAAATTAAGTATGCTGAAACTGAAATTGTTAATCAAGAGACGGATAGGATATTTTGTATAGTTGTTGTTGTAGTTGGTCTGGTTTGTTCTTATGGTTTATGTGGGCTCGTGTGTATTATAATATATGCTTTTGATAGTATGTACAAACTACACATGCTTTTTGCTCATTGGGTGTAGTGGATTGTACAGACGAAAAGTTTGTTTTTAGGTATTCGCAGCACAGAAAGTGCGCCTCTCTCTGTGATTCTCAAAAAATTAGGCTGCGGTCTTTGTCACACTATTTTATACAACTCGGTGTTATTGTTGTATAAAAGGGTGTTTGTGTTTGTGTGTGTGTATTGTGTGTAATGTGTGTATCTGTACATCAAGGCTGCATGAAATAACTCTTAAAAAGTACAAATAAGAAACGCCCATTCGAACAATCGGAATAAAAGTGAAAATAATATACCCAAGCAGAAAACAATGCTCGTAAATTTGTAATCAATTCGAGATCGGTTATTAAAATTGAAATTTAATTTAATTTGGCTTGCAATTCGTTTAGTTAAGAGTTATTTCATGCATCCGTATGCATTTAATTGCAATTGTTTTTAACTAGTATTTAAACGCTTGGACCACTAATCAGTCGCTGCTAATCCCAGAGTAAATGTTGTATTCGAATGTGGCATTCGATTGGCGAACGGTGACACGTGGACTACTTACGATGCGGGCGGACTTGGCAGCGCCACCTGATGTATCTTCCAGGTGGCCACGGAAACGGAATGCTCATCGGCCGCATAGCAGCGCCAAACGGCCTGAATGAGCGTCGCCGCTGGCTGGCGACGCCGTATCATGTGCTTTTGGCGCTGCTGCTGCTGCACCTTCAACGCAAAACCGCTGCCCAAAATGCCCTGCAACACAAAAGAGATGCAGTTCAGGTTCATGTTGAATCCGGTCGCCGGATGCATAAATAAACCAAACAAAAAAAAATATATAAAAAATAAATAAATAAAATAAAACTTACCGCAGGCAGCGCAAAGAATGAAATGCCCAAAAGGGCACAACACGAGGCAATCAATTTTCCCTGCCAGGTGATGGGCACCATATCGCCATAGCCAACGGTGCAGAGCGTAATCTGGGTCAAAGTTGAATAATTCAAATGAAATACAAGTTGAGTTTTCGGTGTGGTTGCTATTGTTGTTGTTGTTGTTGTTGTTGTTGTTAACATACCACGCCCCACCACAGCGCCTGGGCAAAATTGCTGAACTTATCGTTGACGTCCTTCTCCCACATGTAAACTAGGAATGATGCAAAGATGAGACCTAAAAATCCAATATACATGGTTGTGATGAGCTCCTGCAAAAACCAAATCCACAGATATACAACAAGCTCAATTTAAGTGCATATCTAGGAATATTATGTCAACCTGTCTGTGTGCGTATACAACCGAACCGAGCAGTTTCCAGGTGCCGCCGCGTCGATCCATGCGCACCATGCGGAGTATCTGAAAGAAACGCAAACCACGCAATGCGCTCGTCGCAAATACCTGGCCAGAGGTGCCCATGCCTAATACTACAATTGAGGCTAAAATGGTGATAATATCTAAATGGGAAAATACTTGGTAAGTTGTTCACATTAATTAAGTCGATGCTCAAATCTCACCTATAATACAAAATGGTTGCTTTATAAACTTAAGTCGACCCAGTGTGCCCTGGTAGCGGGAGCGACAGCCCGATGACCAAAGGCGCGCACCAAACTCCATGGTAAACCAGATGACAACTATGATCTCCATGCGAAACAATATATATACAGCATCCTCCTCATATTCCTTGATGGTGGAAAACACGCTCAATGCGAGGCATGTGAACACCATCAGAAATCTGGAAAACAATTAAAATATTACAGCTGCTTAATAAAAAGCATAAATAGGGCGAACAAATTTTCATTCAAAATAGCTAAGTTCAAAATAAAAAATTAATTAAATTAATTAAAAAATTAATTATTTACGAAAATCTGAATATATTATTTTAAGAAGTACTGTTTCTTTTGTCAAATCAAATCAAGGTGTCTATTAAATTTAGGGAAATTGTACAAGCATTTGTATAACTGTGTATATATAAATATAAATAGTTATTATAAATTATATATTTTTATATTCTGTGTTTAGTCTGACACACAATCCTACTTAAATATTCTAAAATTCTCTGTTCTAAGTTTTTAACAAAAATAGGATGTGAGAATAATTTGAAATGTTGCTAATATTTTATATGAACTCGATTTTTGTAAATTGTAAAAAGTATATTCGGCGAATATAAAGATATATGAACAGGGCCTGACGAATATAGTAGTTTAATTTATTTGAAAACGCAACAAATAACTTATATTGATTTATCCCTATTTATAAAAATGTCTAAATTGTTATTGAAGTATTCATCCAGCAGAGATTATTATGAAATCAATTTGTTCTTCTATTCTATTTGTTATTTTATTTATGATTTATTTTTGTACTTACACCATCACATGATAGAATATTGCATGCAGGCCGCGCGGTCGCTCCAGAAAATTGTAGAGGCGGCTTTGCATCCGCCGGTAGCGCGCATCGCGGCGATGTGTGCCGCGATTATAGTTCAGCGGCTTCCCTAGGAGTGACATTCGCGGTTGCAGAAATTTTTGCGATTTATTTGGTGCCGCCGGTCTACATTTCCTATAAAAAACAAACGAAACAACACAAACACATTACAATTAATATCGCTTTAAAACAATTAAGTTAACTGTTATCGCACCCCTTGAAACCTCTTATATCATAAAAAGCATAGACATCGTTTTCGGGATCCATTCTAAGTACATGGAACCTCTTAAAATTTAGACACTTCACTAAAACAACAAACAATAATAGAGCTGATAAGAGAGCCCAGTTAGTTCGGCTAAACGACGTGTTTCGCGTTTGGCGTACAAATCACAACTCGATCGTTTGTTGAGCGGTTCGAGCGTTAAAACCTTCCCAGCTATAGACTTTCCAAAAACCTCCATGTGTAAATTTTATTAATTATATACATAAACTGTTTTGTTGTTTTTGTTATATTTTTTTTTCTACACACCTTGCATTTTTATGATCACCTATGTCTACGTAAACCTTTATTTGATTTGATTATATTTTATATTTTATTTTATTCCGTTGCCCCTGCAATTTTGTCATAAAATTTTGCGACGACTTCATTTTTGGCATTTGCGTTTATGCTTATGTTTTTCGCACATTCTGTTTTTTTCTCCTCTTTTTTAATTCTTGGGAGCGTGTCATCGTGTGGGCGTTCAGACAGCTCCTTGGTTTAGTCACGATCTTTATAGGTTTTTGGAATTTTTTGTTTGTTTCGTTTTTGGGCCGCAACGTGCCGTAAGTTTGACGTACGTCATTAACGTACCTTTTGGCAGATAGTGAATGCAAATATGGGTGGGTGCTGCTTTTGGGGGTGTGTGTGTGTTTTTAATTGGAAAATAATAGTGCCAATGGAAAATTTTATGCTTACATCAATGTGCTGTATTTTGGGTTCTTACATGCTAATAAATGCATAGTTTGTTAACTCAGCTCTGAGCCTTAGGCAGGCGCTCGCTGCATTGACCCAGATTTTTGAAAACTAGTTTGCATGAAAATTTATACGCGTGGGTTTTTTTTGTTGCCTACAGACAGGTCATCTGTCAGGTCTCATTGCCAGCGTTGGAACCCAGCAAAAAAACAGGTCATGAAAAATGAATATAGAATCTTTTGAAACATTTTGAAAAGCGAGACTTTGATTGATTATATTGAAAATCAAACTTATTTTTTATAATTTTCAGAAATAATATTTCTTTTATTTAAATCAATTTTTAGAAATTCACAAATATTTTTTTGCTTTATTATTAAAACTCTAAATTGAATTCGATTGAATTTTTCTTAAATTTTTAATTATTGATGTGTACGGCTTTATCTTAAATTGCGGCATAATGTTGATAATCTTTTAAAAACAATAATAATAAATAAAGCCAAGCCATAAACAAAGCAAACCAATTGACAGTTAATTAAGCACTTAGATGAGTTTTATAAGCTCAGATACATTTATGTAAAACAAGTCTTGGGTTAATAAATAAGAATAAAATATTTTCGATTTTGTAATTTTAGTTATTATTATCATATTTTATACAGTTCTAAAGTTCATATAATATACATACATATATTCGCCAATAATATAAATTGAGTTAAGGCAAAAGTTCTGAACATTTCTGTTCTTATATTCATTTTTATAATTAGCTTTATATTTATTATTATTATTTTTTTTAAATATATTAGTATGTAGTGATCCTATTCATCTCATTTTCCATTGGCTAACATTGCGCAAATTTACAACATTTTTGGGCCATAGAAAAAAGTAAAGTAGAACTAATTTCGTCTAATTTTACGGTTTTCCTTTGTTGTCTATGGGGTAATTAATTGTCGAAGCGTATATACAAAATCACATGTGCAGTTTTTCCAGTTAAAAAAGCTTCATAAAATGAACAATGCACTCACCCCCAACCATAAATGGTTAATATATTTATGCTAATAGTGTGTGGGATACACAGAACAAGTTTCAGTTTTAAACGGTTCCCACTCTTTTATAAACAATACAAATAATATATACTAGATATGTGCGCAAGTAACACTTGAGAGAATGACGGAAGCTTTGTTATATATATATTGGCAATAAATCAACAAATCGTCGCTCTTCATAATTCAAAGCTTTTAAACAATTTATAGACAGGAATCCCCACACAACTGCAATTCTAAAGTGTCATGTCATAAAAGAACAGGGCATCTGATCGTCAGGCATGTTTTCATCGCAAACTTCATAGACACTGTTTTGCATTACTCATACAAACAGTATCTTATCTTAAAAACAACTAAAAATAAAGCGCAGTTTCGGCAGTTTTTTTTTCCCCCTTAGATCATTAAAAATCGAAATAGTTCAGCAAAAATATTAATTTTTTTTCTCAATTTTAATGTAATGCTTTTTTAGTCTGTAGCTGGCTTAGGTTAGAATATAATTAAAATATATGTATTTCATTATTATGGGTGTATATGTATGTGTGTGTGTGTGTGTGTGTGCACGTTTCGACCGTTTAAACGTATATACAGTAATTGGTTGGAAGGCGGTAATAGTAAAAATATTTCTTTATAATATGTACGATAGATTTATGTATTACAATATGCACATACGATATATATATGAACATATATATATATATATATATGTGTGTGGTTGGTTTTTGTATCCGTCAGTTTGCATGATACAAGATCACATGTTGTTGTTGCTGTTAGCACCTCCCGCTCTCCATATAGCATCGTTGCAGTGTTCCAATTATATCCACAGATTAATCGCGTGCTTACTTCTTGGCATCTATAATGATCTCATCGCCCGACTGAATGTTATAGCTATACAGCTGTTTGTTCGGATAGCGCATTTCCTCGGGCCCAAACTCCTTGTAGTCCTGATCCAGATAATAGAGACGCATTTTGTTTGGCGCCAAATTGATCAGCTTTTCCAGCTTGACCTTCAGGTCGTTCACCGTTAGATAAATGTCCACGAAACGGCTTTCGCTCACTTCGTTGTAGCTGAAGATGACTTTAACACGCTTCTCGGGCTTCAGATTGACATTGACCAACGGATCGAGTTGGCCGTGCACCGCCAGCAATTCCGCATAGCGTGGCGGCTGCTCGCACTCCGGCTTGTCCATGTAGTGCCGGACAAAGGCGCGTTCCGCATCCACTCGCTCATCCACGCTGATCTTGCCGCCGCCATTCAACATCGACACATTCGGCAGCCGGGCGATGAGCAGCTGGCGGCGCTCGTGCTCCGTGCACTCGAGCGTCTCCCACAGGGGCCAGTGTTTGACGCGCAGATTCTGCAGTTGGCCGTACTTGGCCAGCTCGTCGATGTCCTCCCAGCTGTTCAGCTGGGCACAGCTCAGATTGAGCAGCTTGAGGCAGGGAAAGTATTTGTGGGATTCGCTGGCGCTGGCCGAGTCCAGTTCGGCGGTGGCGGTTGCCTGCAGCGATTTGATGGGGCATTCGGCCAGCACCAACGCCTCCAGGCTGGGGAAGAGTCTGCCCAGGCGGCAGATCTCCTGCCAGTGCTCAATGGGATTGCCGGTGAAGTGGAGCGTCTTCAACGCTGGATGTGCCTGGGTCAGTTTACGTTTGCCCTGGCACAGGCAACAGCAGTTCTCACCCTCTCCCTCCCCCTCCGCCTCCGTCTCGGTATTCGAACCCGCTTCTGTTTGTGGCACGCATTGGCAACTGTTGCAATTCTTCGACTCCTGCGCCGCATCCAGCAGCACGGCCGTGTAGTTGTTCAGGCTGAGGTGCAGCTCCTGCAACACCGGCAGATTCTGCAGCAGCGCATCCACACACATCCAGTCCAGGTAGGTGCCATTCAGCACCAGATTCTTGAGGTTGACCGTTGGCGCCGCCAACAGCGCACTCGGCGTGCTCATCAGCTGATTCTTGCTCAGATTCAAGAACTCGATCCGTGGCATATGCTTCAGTATGTTGAACACCTCCTGCCAGTCGCGCAGCTTGTTCTGCGCCAGATCCAGCTCACGCACACGCTGGCATTTGTCCCGTATGCTCTCGAAATCGCCGGCGCAATCGATGTCGCAGTCGTTCAGCACCAGCAGGGCGGGCACACTGGTCAGTGGCGAGAGCCGCGGTATGAATATCGAGAATTCCATCCGCCCGCCACATTTGGTAACCGTAAAATCATTGGGCAGATCGGAGCGCTTGTGCAGCTCCGGCTGATTGGCGTTCTCGAATTCGCATTCGGCGAAATATTTGCGCTCAAGCGCCTCCAGCAATGAGGGCATTTCGCTCGGTCGCTCGCTCGCTCGCTCGCTTACGCTGTCGCGCTCCCTCTCTCTCTCTCTCTCTCTCTCTTTCTCACTTAAGCGCTGTCTCAGCGGCCAATGAATTATGTAAATTTTGACGTTTCACTTTTGTTTTTTGTTTTGTTTTTGTTTTATCTCTTTTGTTTTTGTTGCTGCGTTGCGCGCTGACTGCGTTTGGCAGCGCTTTGAAGCTTTGCCTTAAGTGCTAAAGCTTTAAATGTTCTTGTTCTTCCAGTTGCTGTTCTTGTTCTTCCTGTTGCTGCTGCTTCTGCTGCTTTGGTTGTCGCAGCCTCTATCGTTTACTTCTCCTGCGCTGCTGTTCCTCTGCTGCTGCGCTGCTGCTTATTGATTTTTTTTAGAGAACTTAAGTTGCGTTTTACATTGAATTCGTTGTTGTTGTTGTTGCGTGATGCAATTTTTGTGCTTTATTATTTTTGCGCAGTTTTTTTTTTAAATGTTGTTGCTGTTGTTATTGCATTGGTCGTTTAAAACAAATTGCTGCGCACGTTGGTTTTAAGTCTTCGTTGTTATTGTAATTGCGCACTAATTTAACAAAATTTGTTATTGCCGAAACAAAGAAAAACACAACAAACTGCGTGTGTATTTGTGTGTGTGGGGGCCACTTGCCAGTCTACCTGCTGCCCCGCTACGTCTCTCTCGCTCTCTCTTGGCTTATTTCTCTCTTTGTCTAAGTCTGTGTTTTTATTAATATTCCAGTCAATGGCGTTTACTACGACAAAAAGCCAGGCCAAAGCTAAGTAGCTCTATGTTTTTGTTGCTTTTTTTTGTTTTTCGTTGTTATTGTTTGGCTTTTCTAATTGTTGTTGCTGCTGCTGTTGCTGGTGGTGATTTTTATGGTGTCTCTGTCCGTTCGCAACGCCACCAAACGCTCAACTAAACCACAACACACAAGAACGAACTCGCGCCTCCGTGTTGTATATATTCTTCTGGCCCGTTTTGCCAGTTGCTCTGCTCGTCGTGTGCTTTTATTTTTGTTGCTGTTGCTGTTGTCGTTGTTGTTGCGTTTTGTGTGTAGGTCGCCGTCATGCGCACAGGGGCGGATTTGTGTAAAGCTTTTCTGTTGTTTCTGTTCAATTTACGTTTTTTGGAGCTTCGTTGAAAGTTAATTACTTTTGATAGTTAATTCCGAAATTAAACAGTGCAATAAGTTCTCATCTGATGTAAAACCACCAGCACTTTGCTAATTACGGCGCTGCCGCCCCTGCAGCTTCAATCAGATAAGAACTTATCTCAAATAATTTTGATGCCACCAAAAAGAGCACAATATAATAATATTTTTTTTTATTACGCATATCGCATAGGTTGTTAAGTTTTTTTTTTTTCTTATAAAATATTTTTGTGTGCGCCCCACATTTGGGCGCCCTAAAAACGGTCCCATCGTTAATGTAAATGTCTGGCAGCGACCTTGCGACGTAAATAAATATACATACGTTCAATTACGAAATTGTTTTAGCTAGAGCAAATACAAATATTGCTTTGCTGCTTTCGCTTTTCTTGTTTTTGGGGCAAGCCAAAATAGAATATGTAGAATTATAGATAGATTTATAAAAACACATTTACAATGACCTTGTGCCTTGTGCAGTTGGCAGCGGCCCTAGCATAACAGAAATATCATCAAGTTGGGCGCCCTGTTGTGTGCCAAATGCGCCACCGTTGGCATTTGTCTGGAAAACCAGTTATAAAGTCAACGGTCATGCCACAGTAAATACGCGTTACAAGCAACAACCCCGAAATAAGGCATAGCAAACTTTTATGATGATTGGCACCATTCAATTGCACGCTGAGGGATGGTTGCAGATGTAGAAGTATTTTTTAATTTCCATAGCCTTGCTTCGCATATGCTGTTACATTCGCAATAAGCGCTGCCGTTGTCGTAACATCTCAGTGGGGTTCACTTTGTTGACAGCTTAAAAGGTGCGCAATAAATGAGCGAGTTTTTTTGAGCGTGTGTCGGTGCGGGGGGAACTGGGACAGCCAGAGAGCTGGAGAGCGCAACAACGCGAGAGCACGCGTCGTGAGCGCGCCAATTTACAAAGCTCTCGCACACAGCTGTGCCTTGTTGACGTCGTGACCAGCAGCAGCAGCGTCACATACAAAAACGCAAACATATGTTTGTTTGCATTTGCTGCTTATATTGAAACTGCGCAGCATGTTGAAAGCTCTAACGCTCAGCTGATTGTGTTTGCATTGCATTACAGTCGTGAGCTTTTCGCTCCCACTCACTCTCGCTCGCTCGCAGCTTTTACGTGTGCAGCAACAACAGCAACAACAACGGCGTACAAAACGAACTGAAAACAGATGGCGGCACTGTGACAATGAGGCATTGCCACGCCAGGGCAGGGCGGGGGGCTTTGTACTCCATGGCAGTCGGTGTTGTCGGGGGCGTTACAAATTTGATTTGCACAAAGCATAACGTTTGACGCCTTTACCGTTTTTTATGACCCAAAAGTCAATTTGCTGCTGCGAATATTGAACATCGTGAGATAGAAGATAGCATAGAGCATTTCAGTATGCAAAGGATAGATGGAAATATTTTTACACGAATACCATCATGTGTTCTTGGCTGCACTTGGTCAAACTGTCTGACGAGGGTTCCAATCAATTTACATATGTAGATTTGATTATTGCTGTCAGTGCGACTCGTGCTCCAAAGAATTTTAAAATAAATGTACGAGTAGTGCTTGTGTGCTATTTGTTGGATCAATAGAGGAAAAATAGCAAATAATGCGAATGCGAATTGTAACAGATGCTTGTTTTGTACATGGCAATCGTATAATATATACATTTTTATGTGTTTTTGTTATATTTTTTGTAGTGCATTTTATATTTTCAAAAATCAAAGAGCTTAATCCAACTTATTACGTTTTGGTCTATACAATCTTTAGAGATAAACTGAAATATAAAAAAGTTGTAAACTTCTCTTGTGAAAAAGTTTTTGAGTTGACGAAGGCATGCGACTCTGAAATCGAGCAAGCTTCGATTCGGCATTGTTACGTCATTATATAATTTGTACGAAATTTTAAAATACATTTTCGTAATTTTTTTTTTCAATTATTTTCAAAAATGAATTGAATTTAAATGTAGATCTAAAGGTCAAACCAAGATCAAAATGGCATGTGTTATAATATTCATAATACTTGATTTTACAAATGCCTAATATATTAGTATTTGTTTCCGACCAGAATCTGTTTTATGAAATATTATTATAGCCTACATCTAATCGATTTGTCTAATGTATGACTCATTTTTAAACTAAGGGTCAAAACAATTTCAAAACTTTAATAATAAAAAAGTTTTGCTTCTATTCCATTCAGCATCCTCTTGACTTATACACACATTAATGTCTCACTTAAAACTGAAATAAAAACCACGTTAAAATCACCAAAAATTTTGATAGCAATTTTGTCTCGTTATTCGCATCAATTATGTCTTTGTTGGTGCTGTTCGACGACCCGCATCGCTCATGTCTCAGACATTTGAAGGCGTCACACATTCTTATTGCCATCAACGTGTATATATGAGTATATTCTCATATATATATACATATATGTATATGTATATGTATATGTATATTTGTAGTCTAAAATTATCCATGGAAGTCGCAACACTTTGCGTATTATTCTAAAATGCGATTTTGTTATGGTTTGACCGGCGTTTGTTTTGAGAGGCACAAAGAAAACAACAAATAATCCATTTGTCAATAGAATTTACAATTTTACTTAATATATGCGATATGGCCTTTTTAACTACCACTCATATATCATTATTGAGTTTTTTTTTCGTTTTGCTATATTTCATTTTTTTCGATAATTTGTGGGTTTGAATTTATTTCCATGAATATTGATTTGGGCCCAGATTTTTATGTGTGTTTGGGTCTGGAAGAATATTGTAATTAGAAATTTTGCCATTCTATATTTGTGGGGTTTATTTAATGAACGCAATTTTATGGCCAATTTGTGTTTACAAATTTTTATGCAGAAACGTACATACATATGAGTATAAAAATGTATATATATGTATTTATATTTATATCAAAGTTAAGAAAAAGCACAAAATGAATTTGTTGGAAATTTTGTACAAATCAATTACGTCAATAAATACGCCGAAGATAAGTTGCATAGTTCGTGTTATTGTCGATCGTAAAGTTCTGTTTAAATTTGGTTTTATAAAATGGATATTTTGACTTTTTGTGCCCGACGGTATTTAACGACTTGTTGGGGGATGGCACAACGTTAACGGCACTACATAAACAATGCCGTTTTATGTAAAGCAATTTTCTTGTCTCAAAGATTTCTGCTGCAAAAAGTCTAGACAGTGTTTTCTTCTTTGCTTTTAAATTATTACACGCTTCTTCTTCGTCTCTTTTTTTAAATAGTCAACAACATGCGTTACGTGTATTTGAGTTTGATTGCAGCTGTGGAAGAGGGGCGAGGGGGGTGCGTGGCTGTTTCTGTCTTCTGCTTTGTCTGGCCGCAGCTGAACAAGTGGTTAACCTTGCGTATGCGTAATATTTATATCTTGCATGTTCATTATGCCACAATTTTCGGTCTCATTTCAAATGAAGTTGATATACTACTCTATCAATATAAAAGATTTATTTCCGTGACCTATTTGCCAGCTTGAGGGAGAAACATAAATATTTCGCTTTAGCTCATAAATTTGTAGCCAATAAATATGTTCAAAAGAAATCACAAAATCCTATTTTTTTGATTTTATTCTTGTTTGTGACAAATTGGCAAATTGACAAATTGCATCAATGACAATAACTGGACGTTATGGCTGACTGACTGATTGATTGACTGGCTGTCCAAATGATAGTGCCGCTGTCGCTGACAGCCCTCATTAGTCGCCATAATATTTACACACGACCAGATAAAGCGATTTCAATTAAAATGGCAATTTTTTTTTTTTGTAATACCCTATGAAACGCAAATTGTTTAAAATGCTTGTTAATTGTTTGTGCAAATGTGCAGAAATATGAGATTGTTATTATTATCGTATATTTAAGTGATATATATACCTATTCTTACGACCTCACTTTCTATAGGGTATGTAGGTTGTTATGCACATACAATTATACATATAATATTTTTACAAACACTCCCCAAAATATACACAAATAAATAATAATAAATATTCTTAAGTGACTTAAGATACTTTAGATATCTAAAATCGGACTATAGGGTATTTTCTAGTCAAACGCTCAATTTTGTTGTTTTCATTTTTTCTTGTTTCCCGCCTCTTATTGCCTCTTTTTTCACGCTTCAAATACTTTTGTTGCTGTTGGGACCATCAACGTTAATTTAATATGCGACATTTGCACTTTTCGGTCAGCGCCAGCGAAAACCAAACCAGCAGCGATAACCCCACACTGAAGGTCTGGTTCAGCCGCATATTGTTGTCTGTCACAATCGCCGGATCAGTAACCATTTGTGGGTCGGTGTTTGGTGTCTGCGCCCTCTCTTCTTTGCCCATGCCAGCCGTGCCACAGTTGCCTGCTCTTGTTATTATTAATATTATTTTGCAGCGAAAGTTCAATTAAATTGATGCATTTCGTGCTTGGCTCATAAAGATTGAAATTGCAGCAGTTTTATGGCATTAAAAACTTAAAGCTAAGTTTTAAGCGTATAAAAACTTTAGTTCTGTAAAAATGTGATTTAACGTGATTTTTTTTGATTGGATTAATTTGGTTGAACTGTAATTGTTATATTTTATATAGAATTTTCAAGACACCAATATTTTTACTGTATTACAGCTTTTAGCTAGTGTCACTATAATTATAAAGCTTTACAGCAATATAATTTATTATGACGAAGCTGTCAATTTTATCGTTGTCAGTTATCTGAGTGCTTACGTTATCTCAAGTTTATCTCAAGTTTAGATTTAAAGTAGCTATAAAGATTAAACAGCCAATGAGTCAGTTGATTGCTGTTAGCTGATTAGTGGTATCGTGTTTCACTAAAAATAAGTGCGATTCACAAACGTTCAAGATAATGGGATTATGGTCTACAACATATAATAGAGTGTTTTGGTTGGTTATAATCGGGCTGATTGTGCTTTAAGTTCTGGTATCTGAAGCAAAGGTCTGTTGAATTATTAAGTGAGCAGTGACAAACGCCCACAGAGGCCTTCATTTCAATTGCACTTTCTCAAACATTCGTCAGGGCAATTGCAGTTTGCAGTGCATTCGAGCTCATTATATGCAATTAGTGGCTTCTCTTTTGCTTTGCCAGGACAACCAATAACTGGCCCGGTCAAGTCAACTTGCTAAGTGAATTATTTATACCAAGTTCAGGCAAAGGCATAAAATACTATATATATTCCATAAATGTACTCAGATATATATATATATATATGAGTAACTATATCAGTATATAAAACACTACTGTAGTCTGTTGAAGTTGTCTCACGGCGCAATTAATTTGCTGGCAATAATGAAATCTAGGGCAAAATGTTGGCAAAAGGAAATCGTTGACAGTTGGCATACAAGCCGTATTCTTCTTTTGTCTGCGTATATATTTCTTTTTTTGCTTTTAACAAGTGAGAATACCAACAGATACCCTCTTTAAGGAATCAACCCAGACAGGTTTGGAGAATGTTCAAAACGCTCGTTAAGCGCTTTTTGGATATCTTTTTGCAATAAAACAGACAAAGCTAAATTTAATTTTATTATTGTAACAACTTTTGCTCTTATTTAAGAATTTCAACGATTATAGGAAACATTTAAGTAAATTCATTTTTTTTCCATTTATTGAAATCAACATTTGCAGAATCCTAGCATACCCGTTCCAGTTATATTTCAGGCACAGGGTACTGTTGTTGTTCGCTGTCCTGAACACTTTGTGCACGGTTCCACAGCTCCAGATTGGAAATGAAATCATTTTTCAGTTGCAGATTGCAGTAACACGTATGCAAAGTGTTTCTTGGCCTAGATGTGCCCAAAAGGACTCAAACGTTACCAGATTGTTGGCCAGGTGGTGCAGCGAGTGGTGAAAGGGTTCTGTCGATGTAACGGTATATCAATTGCTGGAAATCACACTTCTATGCACTGTTTGCTTTTTTGGGCCATGTTTTAATCAAAGTAAAATATCTGGCAAAATAAAACGACTTATTTCGTCCTTGGTAGTCCTTCAGACAGTGCACGCTCGAGGGCGCACAGTAGACAAGATTTGTGTGTCTGCATTTTACATGTGTCTTTGGTTAAGGAATGTATAAACTGCAAAACCTGTTAAGTGGACTGGCAAACACTCACACGCAGACACAGAAACGAAGCCCTCAAATCAAGAACGACAGCAGAAATCTTGAGTTTTGGTGTTCATATTTTGGTCGACATTTTTCAATCAAAATATTAAGCTCAGAATGGAGCATAAATCAGTTGCCACAGCAATAAGAGCAGAATTTTAACTGATTTCTTTTTATTGAAATTCTTTCCATAGCAGACAGATTATCAGAAAAAGTTAATTTATGCTTTAAATTTAACTCTGGTCTAGGATACAAAATTTGCAACAATTTCAAGTCAATATTTTGCTAGGAGCGTTCGAATGTTAAATAGAAAGCTCTGATTTTGGTTCTTTTTGGGTCTCCGTAAATGTATAGATAAATGCTTTTAGGCTTTGAGTAAACAAATACTTCTACTCCATGGCTTTAAAGTAACCAGGAATGTTAAGATAACATCGTGATGAAAATTGGGAATGTTTTGGCAAACAAACAATATTAAAACCTCAATTTTAAGAGGGAAAAGAGAGACCTTGCAACAAACCAATTTACGAAATTATATTTTTAATCAGTTAGCATAAAAAACAACATTAGAAATAAATTTGGGGGTTACCTAAAATTGAACTGATTTTCACGTTTGATGGCATTACCGTCCTATAGATTATTTTTTATTTTAATTTTTTGGTAAAAAAAGCATTACATGTTTTATTTTGTATATTTTCAGATTGGTGAAGACTCTCCCAACGCAAAGTGCGAGCAACAACATTGAAGTGCCGACGAAAAATAATATTAAGAATGCATTTATTTAAGCAATACCAAAAAACAATTGTTAAATATATAAAAGTCGTATATTTCAGGTGTTAGTGTTGAATTTAAGTCAATTGTAAATGTATAAACGAATTTTAGGTATATTTATATAATACAGTATAAGAACATTATTTAAGAATTGCAATAAGCTTGTTTGAAATGAAAATAATATAATAAAAATATGGTGTAAGAGCAGTACGCATACAAAATATATATAAGAACATAAAAAGGATGTAAAGAGAAATGAAATAAATATCTTTTAAAAATATACACAAATCCTCTTTTATTGTTGTTAGGAGAATCTTTCTGGGCAATTTGTGTGGAGTCGGTTGGCAAATTCTCTTAAAAATCGAGCCGACACACCAGGCGAACAGAATCGTCAGAAAGTGGACAGAAAAATTTAAAAATGTGCAAAATTTCATTGCATACTTCTAAGGTAACATTTTTGGGCCGCCGATGTGCAAGATTCTTAATGCAAAATCGAGCTGAAGCACCAAGCGACCAGAATCGTCAGAAGGTGGACAGAAAAATTAAAAAATTTAAAAATGTGCAAAATTTCATTGCATACTTCTAAGGTAACATTTTTGGGCCGCCGATGTGCAAGAATCTTAGTGCAAAATCGAGCTGAAACACCAGGCCAACAATATCGTCAGAAGGTGGACAGAAAAATTAAAAAATTTGAAAATGTTCAAAATTTCATTGCATACTTCTAAGGTAACATTTTTGGGCCGCCGATGTGCAAGATTCTTAATGCAAAATCGAGCTGAAGCACCAAGCGACCAGAATCGTCAGAAGGTGGACAGAAAAATTAAAAAATTTAAAAATGTGCAAAATTTCATTGCATACTTCTAAGGTAACATTTTTGGGCCACCGATGTGCAAGATTTCTAGTGAAAATTCAGAATCAGAAAATACGGACTCAGCCCTCAATGCTAAATTCGACGCAACAGCAGCAGCAGTTTCTGGAGAAAAGGTGTGAAAGGGATGGGGCAGCTGAAAAAGAAGCATACATATTTCTTGAGCATATCCTTGCGCATTTTTCAAGGATGCAGCTCTATAGGTTCACTAGGACAATACCTTTGGTATAATTACCAGAGATATGGGGTCATCTAGGAACCAATTTAGTTTGAAAATTTGTTGTCCAAGGATCTGCTGACTCGGCCATATCCTTGCAGATTTTTGGGGCATCTAAGATATTGGAGATATGCAAATTTTAGTACTTGTATGAGCTTTAACTGCCTGTATTTTGGCCAATTGTAGTCCGATTTGAGAAAAATATATATCGTTATACTCTTAAAAGACTTTAGAATCGATCTCCATTCAAAATTTTGAATTTTAAAATTTTCGAGATTTTGACAAAAATTACAGTTTTTGTTACCCCTTGTGTTTTTTGTAAATTTTGGAATGCGAGTTTTAGCTGTTATTATAGGCTTTAAATGACTATATCTTGGCCATTTGTAGTCCGATTCAGGAAAGATCTATATCTTTTTACTCTTGAAAGTCCATAGAATCAATATCTATTCAAAGTTTTGAATTTTACAATTTTTGCGATTTTGACAAAAATCGTGATGTTACCCCTTGTGTTTTTTGTCAATTTTGGAATGCGAGTTTTAGGCTTTAAATGACTATATCTTGGCCATTTGTAGTCCGATTCAGGAAAGATCTATATCTTTTTACTCTTGAAAGTCCATAGAATCAATATCTATTAAAAGTTTTGAATTTTAAAATTTTCGCGATTTTGACAAAATTGTGATGTTACCCCTTGTGTTTTTTGTCAATTTTGGAATGCGAGTTTTAGCTGTTATTATAGGCTTTAAATGACTATATCTTGGCCATTTGTAGTCCGATTCAGGAAAGATCTATATCTTTTTACTCTTGAAAGTCCATAGAATCAATATCGATTAAAAGTTTTGAATTTTAAAATTTTCGCGATTTTGACAAAATTGTGATGTTACCCCTTGTGTTTTTTGTCAATTTTGGAATGCGAGTTTTAGCTGTTATTATAGGCTTTAAATGACTATATCTTGGCCATTTGTAGTCCGATTCAGGAAAGATCTATATCTTTTTACTCTTGAAAGTCCATAGAATCAATATCTATTCAAAGTTTTGAATTTTAAAATTTTCGCGATTTTGACAAAAATCGTGATGTTACCCCTTGTGTTTTTTGTCGATTTTGGAATGCGAGTTTTAGCTGTTATTAAAGGCTTTAAATGACTATATCTTGGCCATTTGTAGTCCGATTCAGGAAAAATATATATCTTTTTACTCTTGAAAGTCCATAGAATCAATATCTATTAAAAGTTTTGAATTTTAAAATTTTCGAGATTTTGACAAAAATCGTGATGTTACCCCTTGTGATTTTTGTCGAATTTGGTCAAAATTTTGAATCAGAATTTTTTAATGTAATTTGAAGGTCCTTATCCGTACGAGTCAAAAAAGGTATTATTTTCGAAGATATGACCTTTTTTGCCCGAAATATGCCAATTTTAGTACTTGTATGAGCTTTAAATGCCTGTATTTTGGCCAATTGTAGTCCGATTTGAGAAAAATATGTATCGTTATACTCTTAAAAGAATCGATATCCATTTAAAATTTTGAATTTCAAAATTTTCGAGATTATGACAAAAATCGTGATGTTACCCCTTGTGATTTTTGTCAAATTTGGTCAAAATTTGGAATCAAAAGTTTTTAATGCCATTTGATGGTCCTTATCCTAGTATTTTACGGTCAATTTCAAAGTTCTCACTTCTTTAGAATTTGAATTGTTAGCTTATAAGTTGAAATATATTTTGTGTTCAATTCAAACATATAATTTTTTTTTTTAGTCCTATGGAGAATTATAAAAATATTTTATTTTATTATTCAATGTAAGTATAGATTTTCTGCTAGTTAAAATATTTTATTTAATTCTTGTTGACGTTCGGCTTGGATTCAATATCAACCCTGCTTTAATAATTCCCATAATAATAGGAGCCAACAAAATATTTGCTTAATTTAGACGACTGATTCTGAATAGTGCACCCAGCTATAAATGAAGATTAGCGAGCTATAGGAATTCTGACGCTAATAACCGTAACCAAACACGCTAAATAGTTATTACTTTTATTTTTTCGCTTTTGCTGCTTATCAATTGGGCATATCAATTACAACTGTACTGGACAATGAATAAATGTAGATGTTGTTCTCACATTGTCATTGCTCGATGTGCCGTTTAATGGTTCACATTTTCCATTGTGGTGGCTCGCTGATTAGCAGCTTGACAGGCGGATGGGGGGAGAGGAAGGTGGGTGGGTGATGTCGTGTTGATGGCGTGCCACAAAGTTATCAATGCCGCTCCAATGAATCACTTTAAGTGCGCTAATTTTCTTGTCTACCCATTTTCCATTATCTGGCTTTCGCTGAACTTGAAACCGTTCCAGAACTTTATATTATTTGCATATTCGTTGAGGCAGCCGGACAATTTGTTTATTCAAATTGTTAAGATCTCGGTGCTACGGATTTTCTCTGCTGTTCTTTGCTTTTGTTGTTGTTGGTTTCTGTGATGCTCTTCATCAATCAAATGTTTGTATTGGGGGTGGCATTTGGTGGCACAAAGCAATTGCACATTCATTGTAATTTGTTTGAACAGCTGTCGGCCAAAATAAAATGCAAACAGCAAGTGAATTGAAGAACGATAGAGGAAGCGACTCGGGGCTGGCGGCCTTTGTTTGCCGACAGATTATTTGGATGTTGCTTTCGGCTTTAAAGCGACACGCAAATGGCCAAGGATAATTACGTAAGTGGCTGCGGTTGAGGTGACTGTCCAGCAACGTGTGCACTAACTGCCAAATGACACGGGCTTTAAGTGACTATCAACTGTTTGCAGAAGTGCTTAGAATGAGTATACAATAGTATAACCAATTAGTTGGCTTTTACCTTTAAGTGAGATAAGCCTCATTTACTCGAAATAGACTTAAACTTTGTGCTTCCTAAGTAAAATTCAGTTGAGATCAGTGAATCAAACTTAGTTTTCAAAATACCTAACTTCACATTATAAATAAATCATTTAGTCTATGACTTATATTTAATATCTATTAAAGCCTAAAACTTTCAAAGCCGTTAAAAGCATCATATATAAGACATAGCAAAGATGACTTTTGAACTTCGATAAACTTTGACTTTCACATTTTCGCACAGTTTATTGCTGTTGCAGTTATTCTAAATGGCAATAGGTAAAGCACTTTTAGCTAATGTCATTTGCAGTTAGTTGTGCTGAACCTAATCCACATTAAACGCCTGATGCGCAACATGAAGGTGGCCCATCAAAAAGTGGCACACACACACACACACACACACACATACAATGCACACACATAAAACGGAAATAACACAGCGGCAGGCATAATTATAATTATCATGAAATTGAGTTACGTTGTCAGCTGTGCCCGAGCACCACGGGGCGTATGAGTAATAACAACTAAAAACACTGGTATAAATGCACGCCAACTTAAACTGTTATTTAGATATTTATGTACATTTATTACTATTATTAATGTTGATAATATTATATGAACAGAAACATATTCATGTATTTAGTGTTAGTTTCACACATAAATCTAATTGCATCATTTGGCTAAAAAGCACTTTAATAAATGGCTCTTTTATTTTAAACAACTCCACAAACTATTTAAGCTCCTTAAGAATTGCACCTAAGTAGCTGAAAAGTAAAAATACCTTTTTCTGCTGCATATTTTTTTATTTTTATATATATTTTTTGGTTTTTCTTATTTTTACTTCAGAACTTTGGGCAAGAAATTCTTGTGCTTTAAAATCTCACATAGCTTTGGCAGCTAAAAGGAAATTCTTGAGCCATCAGCTTTAGTCTTCAACTGCGCGATTTTATTTTGTATAATTTCGTGTCGAACATGTGAGTTAACTCTAATTAAAAGCTGAACTGACATTTTCCGTCATTGTAAAAGCCAAGCGTCGACTAATTAATGCGTGAGTGCCTGGCGCGCGTAAGGCGAGGTCTTAATTAACATAGTTGACAACTTCATTATTATAGTAGTAATGAGATTAAAATTTCACGATTTTCGTGGCAAACTTTTTATAATTTTAATATTATATCATACTTTTTAGGGCAACTATTTATTTTGAATAAGGAATTCAAGGATTTTATTGACAAATTGTGGTGATTTTTATTTTTAATAATAAAATAGTTTTGAAGCTTGACCTAAATATTTCTTTTCCCATTCAGTACTTGTGTATATGATGGTCAAGAGAATTGTGGGGAATAATTGATTGAAACTATTTCTTGGTTAACTTGGCCACTGAAAATGGTTTCATCTTCTTTCTTCGAAAGTAATTTCTAGAAGACTTTGATTTGTTCTTTTGTAGCAATTCTTAAATGTCGCGTGACATGTCATTTAAAAATCGTAAATATAATTAGGGCTTCCACATGAACAAACAACTGTTACTTTCCCTATGCTTTCCACTTCTGTTACCGCCCCTTGTTCAATTTGGCATTAGTTGGACGCATTTGCATGTTGACGTTTTAAGTTTTGTATTTGCCTGACGCAAACAATTGCCACAAGTAATTGCGATTGTGGTGGCCGCATTTGAGGGCACGTAAACGATAATTAATGGAAATGTCAAGCATAATAACAGCTAAGATTGCCGAACTGTTATCAAGCGCAAATATGCCGCCATCAATTGTGTCAATCAAGCGGATCAAGGGGCCCATTTTTGCCATTTATGATATGCAGACGTCAAAGGGCAATGGTTAAACGTAAGTTGACGTAGGCTAACACACATATCGGCAGGGTGGCATGCAACATGTTGCAAGCCGGCAATTAGGTGCTTCTATGACTTCTTAGCCAAGTAAGTACCGTGTGCTTGGCGAAAGTACGACGCGTTGTCATTTCTTGTGGCATTCTACTTAATTGCACAGGTGTGTGTGTGTGTGCGCGTGTGTGTGTGTGTGTGTGTGTAGGTTCGTGCAACTCGCGCGCAACGTTGCGTATGAGCAACTTTTGAATAATTAACTGACTTCAATGGTACTCGTTGGGTTCTTTGTTGCTCTCGCTGCCTTCCTCAGTCTCTCTCTCTCTCTCTCTCTCTCTGCCTAGTTGTGTCTCGCTTGCTTTATCTTAGTGCCCTGTCTATGCCTGCCACTTGATGTGGAACGTAATAAAGTAAAAGTGCGCTTCAAGAATATTTGATATGCATAAATTAAAATGCAACCGCTGCACACACAAACCACCAATCTTCCCTTTGTAGCTACCAACCACCCCTTTTGATATGCTGCGCCTTCCTTGTCACGGCGGCCATTTTGCAATGTTCCTAATGGAAGCTGTCGTGTGTGTGTGTGTGTATGTGTGTGTATTGGCTGTTGTGTATTGGCATGTGTGTGTGTGTGTGTGTATTGGTGTGTAACTGTAGCTTATAAAATATTCGCTGAGTGTATAACATCCATTTATTATTGCCTTTTTTGGCTTTTGACACTTTCTCAATAACTTCGGCAACAAAACTGCATTTTCATTAACACACACACACACACACACACACACACACACAGAAGCTTTACAGTTTACATTTTGAGCAGCTTAAAGCCTTTGCAAGTTTAAAAAATTTTAAATTCATTGCAGAAAACAGTTTTATGGCCAACAACAACGAAACTGTGGCGAAAGAGATTTTGGAAAATTATTTTGTAAAATTTTTAAAACAATATACAGAATAACAGTTATGTTTGGAATCATCAAGTTACAATAACTACATCTTTAGTAAGCTAGAAGACCAAATTATTACAAACATATAGAATTTCGGTCGATTTTTACATGGAATCTACATATATGATTTAATGGTTGTAAGATTTTGAATATAAATGATGAGAATCTTCTTCTTCTTCTGTTCGTGACGAAAGCAATTTATGTAAATCTGTTTGGACAAAAAACCCCAGCCAAAAGTCATACGAAAAAGTTATCAAAGTTGTTCCCCATATGCAATTGCATTTAAATATTTACAACAAGTTTTGGCACTTGGGTGGGACACATGCAACAGCTGTTGCCAAACTCGTGCCCCAATCTGCTGTTGCTGCAAGTTTAATGAACCCCGAAAAGCTGCACTCTCAGCCAATGTCGCACTGCTGACCCATTGACAATGGCTCTGATACTTCTTCTCTTTTTTCTCCCTCTCTAATTTAATTTTTTTAGCTTGTTGCTTGTTGCACGCTGTCAGTGTCGCAGCTCGCACTTAAAACATATATAGAATAGAGGGAGAGAAAATGGAATCGATATTATTGATTTATAAATGGCTAACACTTGCCGGCCTTAAATATTGCCAATATATACATATGCATGTGCATATTTCGACTGCAAATGCGAGCAGTTTGTCATTACGACTGATTGGCCAATCAGTTAGCACTGGCGTTGGCCGTCGCATGTAAATATTTACAATTATCCAGTCAATATGTATCTATATCTCTACATGTATATATATCTATCAGTCTGTCTGTCTGCAATTTGGCTGCTTTAGCGAATATCACTTTGATGGCATCATTACAGAATACTGAGGAAGGCAGTCATTAAACCGCTGCTCATCAAAAGGAAACAATCAATGTTTTAGCAAATATATTTGTAATATCTTCTGTGTATATGCGCATATAAATCTGGCAGTCGGAAAGGCTATGTATCTTTGGGTAAAGTTAGTTGGCGTGAATAATTTCCACTAAATACAATAAAACCATTTAGCTCGAGGCATTAAAAATTTGCATAGAAATGAAAGTCTCGCAACCGGAACTGTGCCACAAAATAATAAAAAAAAAAAAAAATAAAAAGAAAATACAGTTGATGAGCTTCTGTTTTGTGGTTTCTGCTAGGGCTATGGCGAGAGGTTGGTTTGGTTTTGCCCGCCCGCGGATGTAAATAATAAAAAGCACATTAAACAGCATTTTCTTTCATTTCGAAACGAAAACGAAACAATTCCCAGTAGCACTCGTACTAGAGCACATAAACACAACCAAATACAAATACACACACACGTACACACACACACAGAGATACCACCCGAAAAGTATGCTTTAGTTTACTGCAAGCGTCGACGGCGACGTTTTGACACTTGGGCAGCCGCATTACTTAGAGAGCTGCGGCCACGGCCCACTTACGGAAATGCACTTTGCACTTAAATGGACATTAGATTTTTCCATGCCGTTTATTATAACTTTAGATTTTTTACGAGCACTCAAAAGTATGCAGCATTTAAATAAAGGAGATTATGATTGATTTTACTTTTTACGCATTTAGGGATTATTATGCAAAAGATCAAGGATTAAAAATTAGAAAAATTTTAATTTAAAACTTCATTAATGTTATAATTAAAAATTTAATTAATGTTTTAACTAAAAAAAAAAAATACTTTAAGGATATTTTTACATTTGTTAAATATTTTATAATTATTGTTTTAGCAATCTTGTAATAACATTCATATTTAATAGTTTAAAACAGTTTTTGAAATTGAAAAAGAAAAAAATATTGTAATCTATATTTTTTAATGAATATATGATTTTAGAAAAGTACGAACTATCTGGCTAATGTTTAAATTATAAATGCCTGCCGAAAATGAAAACTGTTGCAATCCCTAGAGCATAAAAGCTTCGTTATTGCCCAATTACTTGGGACTTTCTCATGTTTTGTTTTTTTTTTTGTTTTTTGTATTTATTTTTGTTTTCCATTTTATTTTTGTTACTTTATACTGTGTTTTTCGTGTTTTGCGGCCGGAATGAACGGTGCCGTTGTTTCACCCGTCTCTGGCTTAAATGTGGCAGCTGCTACTTGGGGCCACTTGCAGCACTGGCTGCCACTTTTTTTTATGCCATTCATTTTCATGTCCAATTTCGCATTTGGCGCACGCTGAGCCTAAAAGACTGCACTTGAAAATTTTATAGGCGCTGCAGTAGTTTTCCCCACCACGCCCTGGAGTACTGGCCGGAAAGTCTCGAGCGCCTGGGCGCCTGAGTTACTGCCAACTTGGCTGACTGCGTTGCGGCTTTTATGATGACCAATTTTATGATGAGTGGCGTGTGCCCTGTCTCGGCCCGTTGTGCTGCTGCCGCATGTGGCACATACAGGCTTCGCCTCCGACTCAAATGAAATGTGAAATGTAATCCGGTGCCTGCCAAGTGCCATGTTTATTTGCCTGCCAGGGAGTCAGAGACCCGGCCAACAGGCTGGCCACCATTCGGGCCAATGTGCCAATTGAGTTTAATTCGTTGAATGCCTTTTGACAGATTTTAAAATTAACTGGTGGCACACTCGACTGCACTAGCGAACTAAATGACTCGTGGCCAGTGCCTCTTGATTCCAAGCACACAGCAACAACAACAGCAACAATATTAATGCCATCTCAAGCCCGTATGCATGTATGTATGTGATTGAAGGCATTTCACATTGAGCCGAGACCTAATGACATTAGCTGAATGCGGCATTAACTAGATGACAACATAGACGACAGTCAACTAGAAATGCGTTAAATATTTGCTGATTGGCTGTGATTGCTGGCACTTAATCCATTTTTAATCACTTATTGAGATGGTAGAAACAAGGGGAACATATTGGAAAATTCTAACGGGGTGCACAAAACAAAAACTTCTGTTTAAGTTTTAAATTATTTAAGTTTTAACGAGTATTCAACTTTTGCTTATACTTTTGTTTAATATATGCAAAAACATATTGCTATATTTGAAATTATTTTAATTTCATTTTAAAAGCTCTAAGTCATATTAAATACGTGAAAATAACGGACAGTTTTCAAAACAAAAGAAACATATTTTTAAGTAAATATTTTTTAAATTAATAATTACTTCTAGTCAACCAGTCAGATGCTTTAGCAACCGTTTTAAGATGTGTTTGCTAGCGAACTGTTATATCAACATTATTTTAAGCTCTTATCCAACAGAAGCGCAACTATACCAAAGATTATGCTAAGCTCTTAGCTGCTTTTTCAGCTTGTATAACTGGTGGCTGGTAGATTGACCAGCTGGAATGTTTGCTCTTGCAGATGAGAGGATTTTATTGTACGAATTCATTTGTGAAATTTGATTATGCACACTTGCTTGTGTGTGTGTAGAAATGTGATTTGTGTATTTGCGTATTCTACCGCACACACATATGTTGGGAGCAGATCCCTGCCAACTCGGTTCACAAACTTTGCTTGTGGCTCTATAAATTTTTAAGCAGCCCCCGTTTGGTATTCTAATCATTGATTTGCCGCAACTTTGTCAAAAACTTAAGCTAAGCCGATTAAAGTCAACATTATACGGGTTATTTACTAGTTTGTATTTTTCACGGCTAGTGGGTTTTCCATGCAAAACAGCTGCTGAATTCGGCTTTTCGAAATGAACTCTTTTAAGCTGTTTTTGCATTTTTATGGCTGACTCGAAGAACTATCGATTGCAGGCACCTTAAGATGTTGCTGTTATTTAAAAATGCGACATTAAAATGCAATTATTGCATGTAATTAGTAATTCAAGCAACGTTTTAATCTGGCTCTTATGCAATTTATATGGGTTTTCATTTTAGGAGTGCTTCATTTGAAATTTACGACATTTTAATGAGCATCATATGACGAAAATTTCTAGTTTAATTAACAATTAAAATGAACAGCTAATTGCAAAGAATTTTCTATGGTTTCCCGACAATTGAATGCGCTTGCGAATGAATTTTTAAAGACTTGAACAACATTGAAACAACCACAAGTTTTGAATGGTCCTGAAGTTTGCAATCTACAAATTTAATTTAACTTTGTTTAACTTTAATGTAAGCCATTTTGTGTTTAAATATACCTTAGATATCGGTTCATTAATCACGTCGAATCGAATCTTACGTCAGTGCAATAAATCTCTCCCTAACATATTGGACCAATATATTTTTCTTAATTCCCAGCTAAATTGAGCATATGATATTATTTTTCCACTTTTGGCAATGCAAACAGGCAATTACAAATTTGTTGGGTAAATTTATGCGTGCCAATTCTCTCAACAAGTTGGCAGCGCAAATGGCGATTATTCTTATTGACAACACAAGTTGGCAGCGTTTAAATATATATTTATTTATCTATTTCCAAATTGTTTTTAACACTGTAATAAAAGTACACATATGTTAATTTATATATGAATAAAAATATATAATATTATTTTTTATATGTTATTTAACACATAATGAAAAAAAATATAGATTTTTCCTAACATAAAAGTTGAATGTAATTTTAACCTTTGTCTATAGCGAACAATAAGACATCAAAAAAGCATTTTTATGGCTCGCTTTTGGCACATTTTTATTGTCTTGATAAAAGAATATTTTGTTTGTTACATTTTTCGTGTATTTCAAAAAGCGAAACAAAAGCGCGCAAATAAAAAAAAAGCACAAAGTTCGAGTTTGTTAAAGGTTGCTGCACTGTTAAGCATGAAATTCTCGTTGGCAGCAACTTATTTATGAGTTCGCTATGAAAATTGAATGAGAAGTTTCAAGTGCACTGTGATATGACATAAGAGCTGCAAATACCTGATCTTAACTCGTCTGTTGTTTCCACATATATTCACACAATTTTCCAACTGAGGTGGCCGCTCAACGCTTCAATTGTGCCTAGTTGAGCTCAAAATTGCTCTTAAAATTCAAATTCAATTTACTTGGATATCTTAAACCTAAAACGTATATTTGTCTAATGCTAATTTGGCCAGTCATTATTGTTGCTGCTGCTGCTATTTCTGCTGTAGTTTCTGATTAGAGCCCAAACATTGCACAATTTCAGTCAACACTCGCTGCGGTTGCCACATTAGCATAATCCGCTGACTTATCTCGACTCGGGTCGTTCATTTGCATAAGCCTCACACTGTTAACTGGCTTCGCTCTAAACGGATGCTGTAAGCATCAAAAGCACTCTAATGCAGCCCCTTAATAGTTTTTTGATACCCTATAAAGGCTGCTGGAGTTTCAAGACGCTTGCATAAATAAATAAATAAATTTATCTTAATTTTGTTATTATTATTTTAAGTGGATTTGATTTAAAAACTATAAAAAAGGTAGAAAAATCTTATTTCAAGGTGTATTTTTAACTACCTTTTTAATGCGCTTCAACATGCAGTCTGTTACACTTAAAATATTATAAAGAGGCCAAGTCTCAAGAGGAAACGAAAAGGAAATGAAGTCAAGTGCAGATCTGCGTGTTTGCGTACTTGCGATATCCGACAATGAATTTTAATGAGTGCCGCAATATGAAATTGCGGCAGGTTGACTAAAAATAGCGAATAGCAGTTGAGCAGGCGGCCGAGAAACATGGCTGGAAAAAACAAGAAAGCCGCATTTTCAATGGTTTACTAAATATGTAAATGAATGAAACCAAGCCAAAAATGTTGCGCCCCTGGGGGCGTGGGGGCAACGAGTGCAGCGTGAATTTCCTTTGAACTATTTTCGTCGGAATATTGAGTGCAGTTTTTCTTTTCATTTTGGAATGCAGTCAGCTGAAGGTGGGCACTAACAAATGGCATTGTGCACCCCATGCACCCCCCACCCCCTCCATATCGTTAGATGGTACAAGTGCAGCTAACAATGCACTCGAGCCTTGTCGCTGACACTTGACACAGCCGCAACAAAAACAACAACCGCAACTAATAACTAACAGGCGTTGGCGCTGCTGAAAATAGTATAACAAACACTCGAACAATGCTAAAGTGGGTTCTCTCTGTGTGTGTTAACCACTGCATTGTGTTGTGCATGTAATGCAATAAAAGCAACAACAACTACAACAATTAAGGCAGCGGCAATAACTGTGACCATATTGCGTATACGTCATGTGTTGCCGCAGCCAAAAGGCAACTTTTTCATTTCCTGCGCAAATTTATTTTAATTGCAACCAGCTAACACACACCAACACATGCTCACCACACACCCAAAACACCCTCTTGCAGCCCCTATAACATTTGATTTCTGTGTCATTTTTAATTAATTTTGAATGCATTTTGTTGTAAACTTAATGAAACGCAGCTCATTAAAACTATAGCGTATTAGCGTAAGTAAATATGCAAGGTTTTTTTTTTTATGGATTTCTCTATTTACTTTTATAATTGTTTGTTGCTTTTAAATTGTTTGTCTGGCTTAATTCACTTTCATTGTTATGTGCGTTAATTATACGTTCTATTTGCCGATTTACGCGTGCGAAAATTATTTATAACTTTTGGTTGGAGTTTTTTTGTAACATTAATTAGCTATAACGTATTTATATAAACTGTTGATTCGCTTTGCCAATTTACGACACGAAAAATTTTGACAGGATGATTGATGAGTAAAACTTGGTTTTAATAAACGAGGAAAATAAAAATTAAAGTTAAGCAATTAAAAATCAATTCCTTTTAAAGAATTAATAAAAATAAAGAAGCTGTAAAAGCTAAAATATTAGTTTTGTTAAACAGCTTACAAGCAGATTAAATTTATTTATTAAATGTTGAATAGAATCAGTAAAAAATACATTAAAGTTGTAAGAGACGTTAAGCCCCTTTAAATCCCAACTAACTGCTTGCACTTACAACATTTAACCTTTAAGAACATGGAAGAGCTTAAATGTCTTGCAATAAATCGTATAAAGCTTTCCCACCATTCATATATCGATCTAACTATATTTATTGTCACCTCCTGCCATTTGAGTTGACAAAGTTTTTTTATTTCTTAAAGTTCAGTTGGAGTTTGCCTTAATAATCAAGGGAATCTGTGGCATTTTTGTTGGCTATTTTATTGTATTGTAATAAATGCGTTGAAATGTTTCATTATATGCCATATCTGATTGTCGTTTATTTATATAATGGACAGGCGCTATCGCTGGAATCACGCGTCAACAATGCATATATCATATATCGCATTAAGAACTCGCACAACAAGCGGCCGACAGTAATAAAAGTTTCGTGCCACGCTAAACAATACGCATAAATCACTTAACACTTTGCCCATAATCGAAGGGGCCAAATAAAATAGAGACCAAAAATGAAGAAAAACAGAATAAAAATAAACGCCCATGCCACCACTTAGGTGGCGTAGCATCAAAAAGGCATAAATTTAACCCACTGAGATATATAATTTCATTTAGTATTTACATTTGATGCACAGCTCGCTAATTAACTAATATGCAAAGTAAACAAATTTTTTAATTACATTCGTACGTTTGCTTTAGTTTTTTTCCCCTGTTTTATTCTAGCGCTAATTGCCTGCAAATGAAAAGGTGGGTGTGTGTGCCCCTCAGCGGAATAGCCTGAAATTGATGGGTTTTTGCGTTTTTAGTTCCCGGCCAGGTCAACTAAAGGCTATGGGCCAAATGGCCAAAGGCTAGTTTATGTCGGCGTCAGCTTGAGACTGCGAGCAAAAGTCGACAGAACGTAAATTTCACTTTAGTTTCAGACTATCGATTCCACGTTTAACACAGAGTGGTTTTGAAAGGGTTTAGCGGGGGTAAAGAAAGTAAAAAAAATGTATATATGTTGATGCCATAGCTCGACACTGATTTGGCATAAGCGATAAAACGGGGAAAGGTCTTTTGTGCCGGGTCAGGCCAAGCATAACAGTTTAAATGCGAAGGGGTCTATTAAAAAACAAAATGGAGTACATGGCTGTACACACATTAAGCTGCACACACACACCCACACACACACACACTCACACACACATACAGCTTCCTACTACTTACACGTACAAAAGCCAACATGCAATTTATGAACAGGTTTTTGCTGGCGGGCCAAAATGCTCGCTTGAACCGCACGAAATGTTGCAAGCCGAACCGAGTCGAGCCAACCTGCCACAAACAACGCAAAAAAAGAGCAACTGAAGAATACTTTGAGTACTCGCAAGATAAGGTAAAACAAAAACAACAAAAATACATATACAAAAAATGAGATGGGCGTAGCGCAGGTGAGTAGCCATAAGCCCAGGTCTGTGTGTGTGAGTGTGGGTGTGTGCGGGTGTGTGTGTGGGTGTGTATGAGCGGCGAGCAAATTGCAAGGGCTACTCTTGGGAGCTGGCGAAGTTGTGCCACCAGTGGTAGTTTGTATACCCTGCACTATTTGGTCGAGCAGGTGTATATAGTATGCGGAAAGACTCTAATGAGATCAAGTATTATAAATTATATTCTAATTTATAGTCTAAAATAAAATGTTTATTTAAAACTATGCATTTATATAAATATTATTTAACGGTAATATAGATTGGCTTATTTTAAGATGTCATATTAGTTTACCTGTATATATATATGTTTATAAAAAAAGGGATGCATGTTTTATGAAATTTTTGAGTTTTGATTATTATAATTTTTTGGCTTAATTTATTGTATTAAAATAAAATCTACAAGCTCATGCGATAGGAAATTATCGATAGTAGGAATAGTATTCTATAGTAATAGTCTACCTACGCTCTATCTCTACAAGCGTAGTTATATATATATATATATATAAAATCTATAGTCATGCCTCTAAATAATCAAAGTATCTTACATTGAGGCTTATTTTGGTTTACGTCCGATCAAAAGGAAATAACGTTTCGATATATACAATAAATTAATCTGAAAAATTAGATTTAATATGGAAATATTTAGCTATATATAATTTGTTCAAATATTAATTAAGTAATTCTAAGAAACAACATTTTATATATGATTTTTAAGTAATAATATAATTTGATATTCAAAAGATAAACCTTAAAAAATAGTATATCATATTAGATAAATTATATTGTGACTTTGTTTTATTTGAATCTTAAAATAAGTAGATAGATAATAATTTTTTGTAATATTTCATTCAACGTTATTTTTTATTTTTAAAACAGATAAACTCCAAGTCGAGCATACCCCCACAAAATTTAGCTTGTGCGCTTGTTGCTCTTGTTTGCTATGGATTAAATTTATAAAAATTGAAAGTATTCAAGCGGGCGACGTGTGAGGCAGTGTATGGGCGTTTTACAGTGAGTCCACGAAGTATACGGCCAATGCGTGGACTGAAACTTTTCCATTGCATTCGTGCGCCATAAGCCGTGAAAGTTTTATGCAAATGTTTTATGCTAAAATATGTGCCAGGTCGCCACTCGGACGCTGGACGGACTTTAAATGGGCGGAGTGGGCTGGTCACCGGGCTGAACAATAGAGCACAATGAAAGTGAAGTCCAGGGCACCTGGCACCATCCGCCCGGCGAGGTCAGAGAGCAGCGGCATGTTGTGATATATTGGCGCACGAGGCGTCGAGTGCAATTTGCAGTGTAACATTTATTAGAGAATCAACCCTTTGGCTCCCCTTTTAGCCAATCACCCCGGGCATACTTGTGGAAGCCGTCATAAAAATTCAGCGAAAGTTATTTTGTGCAATTTTTCGTTTCGTGGTTTTTTCAGGTGTTTGTCCGATTTTATGGTGGCCAGTACAACAAAAGGTATGTGTGGTATTCGGAGTTCTTTTTTCCCTACCCTATGATATACTTTGGGTGTAGTTTCCAGTTTCATTTTCAATTACAGTGGCAACTAAAAATGTAATTACGAAAGTGTTGCTCATTTGGACAAACAGCAGAAGGAGCCGTTGCAACCTTTTCAATTTCATCATGAAAATGGAAAGCGGACATATTTCCCTTCACCACTTTTTGCCATGTAAGTTATAATTTTGAGTGAACTAAGTATTTTTTGTTGCTACTGTTTTTGTTGCGTATACTTTTTGTGGCCTTAAATTGATTTTAAAATTTTTAATATTTTTGGAGCATAAATTTTGTTTTAAACATAAAACATCTGAAAATATTTATATGAAAGTTAAATGTGCCATTCGCAATATTTTTCATTACCTAAATAAATACAGCACAGAATATATTTCATTTTCAATTAATTGTGTATTTTTCATTATACAAATAATAAAATATCAAATAACTAATAATAAAGAAAACATTAATTCAAATATATTGTAATAAAAATTAGTGATATTATTTTTTTATCGAATATCATAAAAACATAAAAGAAAGTAATGCTAATGATTGTGTACATTAATCTAAGGACTGCAAGCTTATAGCTTGACCTTGCCACATTTGGAACTATTACGAATCATTTTGATTGCCTTGTTGAATGGTTGAGTAATATATACCCCAAAGGGTTTTTCCCCTAATGGGGAAACGCAATCAAATGCCATGTGTCAACAGCTATTGAGTGTTGCTCCCATCTGCATGTTAACTTCTGCTGAAACTTATTCCCCCCTGCATCGCTTATTTTGGCTCGCCCGGCCGCGACCTACAACAGTAGAAAATAATTTGTCGTGTACTTCATATTTTTGCTTGGGCTCGTAAAGTCAACAGGAAAAATATAAAAAGTAAATGAGGGGGGTAGAAAAGCAAAAACTGAAAAAGTCAGCGCCATTTCATGCTACAGGCCAATAAAAATGGGCTATGTGCCCGGGTTGGGTGTGGGTATTTTGCGACCCAATTCCAGACGTGCCTTATCGCAGAGGTCTATAGCTCAACAACTCTCTCTTTCTCACTCTTTCTCTGTATTACTATGTAAATACACGTGTGTGTGTGTGAAGAGAACATCATAATTATGCACACTAATTTAATAATAATATTGCCAAAGCAACAAAAAAGAAAAACTATTAAGGATATTTGGATATATAGCAGTATTTAGGTCTGCGTTAGCATATTAATTATATGTATTTTTTTTCGTTGTTGTTGTTGTTGGGAGTTTGTAAAGGATTTTCCCAGGTTTAGTTGCAAATTGTACGCGATTTTCGTGCCAGCCGCCTTTGGCACGCATATTTAATCAATTATACAAATTGCCAGCACGTAAATTGTAGTTCACAGAAATTTGTAGATATTTATCGAGCAGGGCAGCGCCGCGGAGTGCTCGGGGTGCGCAAGGGTCTGTCTGAAGGCGCATTGAAAAGCTGGTTTCAATCTGATTAAATTCAACATAAATTGTGTGCGCGAGCGCTTATCAAGACGAACGTATCTGAAATGTGCGCAAAATTTTTACAAATATGCCAAAAACACAAACACACACACACACACATACACAATTACACTCTTACAAAGTGTGCTGCCTTAATGGCATTCAACGCTTTGCACGTAAATTAAAAATAAAAGGCAGGCGCGCATAATTTTCAATTTTCATGCAACGTTAAAAGCGCTGAAAAATGATATTGAAAAACGAAACTTAACGATGGCCCCATAGCGACAGCATCAGCAGCAGCAGCAGGTGGGGCAGCGGTTGCGCAGTGACAGGACGGGAAAGTGGGTAGCGAAAAATGTGAAGTTAAAAGTTTGCTAGTTACACTCAAGAAAACTTTTTGTGCTCAGCACGAGAAATGTGCTTTAAAGGCAACAAATAGCTCAAAGCTAGTTCGTCCTTGTAACAATTTGTTGTGCAGATTGATGCCATGTTCTCAACTATATTTGAATCACATATAAATGAAAATAATTTTATTCAAGTGAAGAATATTATTTGCATTTCAAATTTCAAGGAAGGATAATGCTAATACAACCCAAAACTTCCTTCTCTCCAAGCTGTCGAAAATGATTCCCAACAAAAAAAAAAGTGTAAACACATTTTTGTACAAGTGTACAATAATATATAAGTATTCAGTATATAAAGTCGCCAGTACAGGCAATTCGGGCATAAAAAAGGGGTTTGGCCGCAAAAGCCGCAGGACACGACAGGACTTCGGCAAGGAAGCGTCTTCAAAAGTTTTGGGCTTCAAGCTAGCTTTGAAGTTGCGTCCCTGAGTTGAGGCTAAACTAATAACTTCAGACAAATTAACTTATACACAGACACAGCCACACACACACACACACATACACACACACACACACACACACACATATATACAAACTTGGGGGCTGGCATGCAAATTGCTAAAATACCAAAGTGTTATTTGCTTGAGTGCCAGTGTTGCCTTCGTGACGTCATTGTCAATGGATTTGTTACGCATACGCCGCATGTGCACCAACAATTTAGTTGGCCTCATTTGTAGAACGTGTTTTTTTTTTTGGTTTTCCTTTCCTTTTTTTCTGTTACTGTTACTGTCAACAGAAAACTTTACACAGACTTGCGTTCAATTTGGCGTTCAGTTTTTGTTGCTGCCATTGAATGTCATAAAAATGTGTTTGAGGTAAGGTAACAATAACAAATAAACATGCGCCCAATCACCTGTGTGTGTGTGTGAGTGTGAGTGTGTGTTCGTGTGTGGTGGACAGCCTCGTTTAGTCACACATGCAAATGGCAAGCCGACACATAAAAGCCAAACGCGGCTAGACAAACCAACTATGCGATACCAGCACTTGGCCCATAAATGATTTTGGTTTTTTTTTATATATATTTTTTTAAATGTTTTATACATACACCTTTGCAACACTTAGTGTTGCCAAAATAAAAAAAAAAGTTTGACATTTTAAGATTTTTTTTTATATATATTCAATATATAGTTATTATGTAAATATTTATAAATTTATTTCATTTTATTATAATAACATGATAATTATTATAATTTCTTTTAATATACATTATTAAAATTAATAATTAAGACATATAAAAAAATTTAAATTTTATATCATTATAATAATTAGCAATTAGTTTGTATTTTTGCTGCTAATTAAAACATTCAGAAAACATTGGCCACCTTTGCCATTGAGTTAGGATCAGGAAATATGAATGATGTTGAACCCTTTTAAACTCGACATGAAACCGGTCACAACCCCTTTGCAACTTGTGTGTACGGGTATCTCAGCGAGCATTATAAAACAAAAAGAACAAAAAACCATATAATCCATCGGATTGAAGTTTAAATACCCTTGCAGACAGACATATTACAAATGCGCGATTCATCCCATAATGCGACCGAGTTGTCAAACAAAAAATTTCACATTTTAATGAGCAAAATTAAACAAAAAATAAAATATCGAAATATAAGAAAAATAAAACTATGTTTAAAGGGTTTTTTTTTATGAGAATCAACTTTTGATCAATAGTTTCTATGGTAGCCATATAAAATAGTTGTCCGATTTTTGTAGGAGTTATGGAGGATTTATGTAGGACGCTCAATGGACAATTTTGATAAAAGAAATTCTAAAAAATCAACATTTTCTCTGGCAAGTATATGATAAGGGGATTCAATTCGGCTGACAGGCCGTTAATACTGATCAGGAATATTTATGCTTTAAGCAGTAAATATATATTTTCTATGTTACATTTTGTAACAAAACTTTTATATCCTATAAAAGGCTATGAAGAGTAAACAAATATAAGGTGCTATATTGGGGCTGGCTTGAGTGTTTAAGGGCGTGTGTGTGTGTGTGTGTGTGTGTGTGTGTGTGACTTCGTGTGTCTCTGTGTTTGCTTGTGTGTGTGTCTGTGCTATTCATTTACGAAAAGCTGGCAAAAAGTTGTGGCCATAAGCTCAAGCAGCAGACGCAACAGCCACAACAGACGCTGTGTGGGCGGCGGATAAGGCTGGCAAGCCGAGGCAAAATGAAAGAGGTGCAAAAGCAGCGGGGGCAAGAGCAGAATAAGCAGATGCCAACGCCAGAGCCGACAGCGTTGGCAGCGATTTCTTTTACATATTTTTTTTTTTAAAGTCTAACGCGCTTATTTACACATTTTGCCATATGTGGCACTGCACAATTTACATATGTGTATGTGTGTCAGTGTCACCATGTGTGTGTGTGTGTGAGTGTGTTGGGTTTGTGTGTGTGTGTTATTGTGTCAGAGCTTTACAATTTTGCAGAATTTCAAATTGCTACGTTTAATACTTTTGGTTTGACGCCATTTTGTACACTTGGCTGCATGGCACACATCCTGTTGCCAGCAACAACAATTAAAAGAGCTCTCCTTTTAGCTCCGTTGGCAACCACCGCTGTCCCACCCACTAAGTCACAATAAGCGCCGGTGGCTTAACACCGCTCCAACTTGCCAGTTGCTTAAGCATCTTACACACACACTCTCACACTCACACACACAACACACAAAGAAAAGGAGGAAAAAAACTGGCGAAAAGAACCCCGAAAGGAATCATCATTATAATGCCGTCACATGTATGGGTTCGCCTAGGTCCCTGTATTTGTGTGTGTGTGTGTGTGTGCTTGTGCTGTGCATTGCTTATAAGTCGCCACACACAAAAGGCGACAAGTCTATTTCCCTCCTGTGCCAGTTTCCTTTCGCCTTTCGCCTGCTTAGTTATATACTTACCCATAAGTATATTTTTGTATAATTGACAGCCGCTCCTAAATGCTTTGTGTTTTGAACGTAGCACGGCACTAACTTCCACTCTTAATACCCTGCTATCATGTGAACGTATTTGTATTTAGTAAAAGCTAACTGTGAAATTAGTTAGCTCTGACATTTAGCTTGAAACGCGTTCATAAACAAATTCTACATTCAGCAGGAAACTAATAGAAAAATATTTAGAGTTTAGGCTAATAATGTTTTATATCTACATGTTTGTCTTAAATATTATTCTTATCTCTATTTTAGCAAAAATTAAAAATAATTTTACTAATATTTCAACTGAATTCATATTTAAGCAAAAATGTTTGTTTACATGAAAAAAAAACACAAAATAATTTAAATATTTTTTAAAAAGGAATCTATTTTGTTGTGGGAGGAAAAGCAAATTAAATTATATAGAATATCATCATAGGATTTCATAGGATTTTGTTTAGCATCTCTACAAGTAAATAAAAAAGAAATACTATTCAAACAATTCAAAATATACTCTTTATCCATATAAATAAAACAATGTTACAAAAATCAATATATATCAAAAATGAATTATAGAATCATTTTAAAAATAAGTTGATATCGTCACATTGTACATTTATCTTAGAGTTGACTCCTGAGTATCTATTAGTCGCGCCCGCACAACTAGAATAATTTTTTTTTTCGATTTTCATAGCTTTTTGGGGCATATTTCACTTTTAAAAAGGCACCCAAAAAACATTTAACTTGAGGCCGCCTTCTGTTAAATGGCGCGTAAAATTTCACACTCAATTTGTGTGCTCTTATGCGTGTGTGTGTGTGTGTGTGTGTGTGGTCTTTTTTATATTTGTTTAAAAGGTACGCATTTGCTTTTTTGGTTTTTGCTGTTTAAAATACTTGAGGCTTAATAATTTGGAATTTATGTGCATACTTTTTATTTTATGTATTTTATTTTATCTCTTAAATGCATTGTTTGGGCCATCTAATTATAGCTTTCATAAATGTTAAAAATATTGCAATATTTCTATTTTTATATAATCTTTTGGTTAAATAAAACCATAAATTTCAATTTTGAACCTGCACAGAAGCGCATTTGTATGAAAGCAAATTTAAATTCAAGGCAACAAACATTTTCGTTTCAGTTTTGGCACAGTTGCGAATAAAACCCTTTGCAGCTTAAATATTATTCTTTAGACCGAAATATATGAAATTGTATAAAAATAATGCTGGCATTCAAGAAACGCATCATTGCGTGCTGTTTCTGGAAAGGAGACGGTTTAGCAGGAAAAGCAATTCTGTGAAAAGACCTGCACAGAATTCTGACTAAACACAATTGAAACTGTTATAAGAACAGTTTTAATTAAATCTACCTTAAATAATACAAACACTGAACATTTATAGTTATGCACTGATTGCATTTTAATTAATTTCAATTCAAGCAGAAGAAGAACTAATTGCTGTCCCAAGAAAGAAATGTATACACTGTTAAAATCTGATGCTCGAACTGACCTTTATTAACTTATAAATAGCTTTAGGGCTGCTTACAGCGACAATAATGCGGCCAGTGCTTTGCTGCCATATATTTATAATAGGTCTACTTAGTAATTTAACGCTGTTTTCCTTCAATTATTTGCGTACTTTCTAAGTATTCAGCCCAATTAGCAGCCCACGTGGGTTGCTATGCTGCGCTATATAAAAAAAAAACCATTATTTTTTATCAATTAGTGAAAAACAATTTACAACTGAAAAAACATTTATAGTTAATTAAAATAAAATCAATTTTGATTTATTTTGTTCATCGAAGTTTTTTTTATTTACAGCTTTATTTATTGCGCTTCAATTATTATGAAATTGTTTTTATATGAAACAGTTCGAAACCGCAGTTTTTTAGTTATCAACACGATTAACTCATAAAAAAGTTAAACGGCAATAAAAAGGATTTAAAGCAATTGGTATTTTAGGATTTTTCAATAAATCACTTTGCAAATATTTTTGTTAAGCAGCTTTAGGCACTCATTAAACCAACTTTGGTTTAAAGTTTGTTGAACTTTTTAAAGCAGCCAAAATGAACAGCCAACAAATTAAAGTTGAAGCGAATAAAACGATTTTAACCTCTTTCATATGGAAAGATTAGGTTTTACTTATTCAACAACTTGAACATTTGGCCAACTATGTTAGTTCATGGCGCTTTGGAAAATAATTGAAAATGTTTTGCCAAGTTTGTTAGAGCAAATCCTTGGCCTGAGCTCATATGACGGCGCATTATTTTTGTTGTTGCCAGGACAATAAATCCCCTAAACAATCCTGATTGCATTTCATTTAGTAATGTCAAATGCCAATTTCGAATTCGCGCTGTGCTAAATTTATATCTGGGGAAAAAGTGGGGAATATACATATAACCAGAGAGATTACGGTACATCCTGCGGCTGCAGGCGCCTGCTGCGAACAATTTGTAGGAATAGAACATTTTGTGGCATTAGCAACTGTTTGCACTCAGCTCAAAACAAAGAAAAAACAAACAAGGGTGATCTAGTTGGATGCGTTTGACTATGTGATACTCTGCTCAAAGCAGAAACGTACTTTGAAAGCTGAACTGATGCAAGTTGGGGCGACTCTTTTATCGATTCTTAAAAGTATCTTTTAAGTAACATCTCTATTTTTATCCAATTTTATATCGATAATATCTTATTCGATATATATAATTTGTATAAAATTATTAGGAAATACAAAACAATGATTTAAATTTGTACTTTAATTTTTTTTTAACATTTACAGGGTATAATAAACACAAAATCTAACATATCCGAGTGTTCCATTAAAACACAGCAAGATGCAATTTGTAGTCCCCATTTCAAATTCGAAAAAAGAAACCAAAATGAAAAGTTTTTCTTCTTTTTTTGTTGTTGTTTTTTTTTGTAGACAAATGTTGTAATTGATTTACAAATGCAAATGTTTTGCACACGTGTTTCAAGGCAACTACAGCTGACATAGCAACTACCTGACCCCTCAAGCCTTGTTCCCCACCCCTCACCCCTCACTACCACATGCACTAAAAACTGTTTTAGTGCCCCCTTGGCAACTAGCTGTCATTGTAGTGGAGCTATACAATTTCAGCCACGTACAAAATTTGCAGCTTATCTTTGGAGCAGGCCTTTTTATCAACCAAAGCAGGGGCTGGGGGACAGAAGCTTTAAATTTGCTTTTGTTTGTTGGCATTGTTGTTGTTGTTGTTGTTGCTGATGCTCTTTAAAGCGGCCAAGTGTAAGTAGAGCATATAAAATTTGTCGAAGTTGGGGCTAATTGAAATCCCAGCAGAATCCTAGTCTTTAAATTTTCAATTAGCTGTAATTCTAAGAACGAGATTCTGATTACAAAAGCCGCTTTCATGTTCCCCTTTCTTAATATTATTTTTATGATAATTCTTAAACAATGGACCATAATTTGTTCCCTAAACAAAATGTTTATGCGTGTAAATAAGAGAAAAATAATAATGTAAATAATATCTTAGTTGACAGCTTATTTTCAAATAATTTTGTTCAATTTTTATATTTAAAAACTACTTTTTAAAATCCCATTGAAATAAAACGATCTCTTTTGCCAAAAAAAATTAATGCAAGATAAATTTGTGAGAATATTTCAAAAATTAATCTACAAACGAACTATTTTTAGTGCTTTTTCGAAAACAGCCAAATCATGGTCGAGGTCAAACACATTGTAAAATTATGTAATTATTAGAATATAATCAATTTAAATTTAAATTTCTTTCGATGCGTTTTATTATATTTGTCTGCTTGGAAAATTAGTAAACAAAAGAAAGTTTTTAAATACTTTCGCTTGAATTTTTTAAAGCATTTTAACATTTTATGATTATTGTTGAGCTAATCATAGAATTTGTATTTCGACACACATATATTTGTTTTAGTTTTAATATCCGCTGTAAATTGGTTTGTCAGCCAGCGACACTCTGAGCGATATCCAACGAGGGAGTTCTCGGAGAGGCGGCGTGACGGAAACACATTCCGGTGTGAGGGCCCAGCACGTACAGCAGATGGAAATGGAGCTGGAAATGGCAAAGCTGTAATCAGCAGCCTTGCTCAGTCCCACAGTCACGCTCTCCCTCTCCCCCTCTCTCTCGCTCTTACCGTATTTCATTTTGTCTCTATTTCTGTTGGTCTCTTTGCACGCTTTTTGACAGTTAATCAGCTGGCGCTAAATAATTTTTTGATCAAATTTTTTGGGAACTTGTCTCCGAGTCTGGCGTTCCTCTTGACTATTCATGTATGCATGTGTGTGTGTGTGTGCGTGTGTGTGCGTACGTGTGCTTGGCACCAACTTGCGAATTCTTACGAATTTTTAATGATACAATTTCGCTTATATATTTATGAAAGATCTTTTCTGTTGCTGGTTTAAACACATGTTTGTTATTTTGCGCTCTGACTGCAGTTAAGAAGTGAAAGATATTTAAATAAAATATATAAATACAGTTGTGATACACAGCTAAACATATGGGCGTATATTTATCTGATTTTAAATAACATACACTATAAAACAAACATTTTGATTTTGTTTATACACAAGCGGAGAATCTTTAAATTTTGTTTGAATTTAACACCTGGGAATATGACGCTTTTCAAATTGAAATGTAAATTGAAAATTGAAAATCAAAACCTGATTATTCTTATATTCAAATTTAATGAAATTGAAATTGAATAGGAAATTCCAATTCGAAATCTGTCAAGAATTAATTGCTTTCCTAGGCACTTAATTCGTTGAAGTAAATTCGATTTGTGTATTGTTAATAACGATAGAACTTGGTTTTTTTAACCCTCCCTTTTTTCCCGATTCCAAATTTCTAGACAATTTATTCTAAAAGAAGGTATCAAGATCCGAATATGATCATTATATTGTATATACTATAAATAACTATTTATGTGAAAAGATATCATTTATAAAATTTAATTATTTACAATTTTAAGTAATTTTTAATTAGATCATGTTGTTTAGTGCTTAAAACGTCTGCAGACGTCTGGGCTACGGCAATAAGCGCCAGAAATTTGTATATTCAATATAGAAAATCGGACGATTATTTCCGCCGCCAATGAGCGAAACATTTGTTCGAAAAATCTTGTTTCACGCAAACATTTTCGCAACACGATTTTCTAAATAATTATTAAATATTTGTGCACTGTTTGCAAGTCGATTAATAAAATTGAAATATATGAAAAAATGGTTAAAGCTTTTGTTAAACAATATGATAATAAAAAATTTAACTGTAAATTGTCGCACCTTTCTGCTGAGCTGCTTCCAATAACAGCAAAATAATTTTTATATTTTATTTGTATTTGCCGTTGCCGTTTTTCTGTTGATTATTTTGGTTGTTGAAGCGTCTTTGCGCCGGCTTTTATTATTTGCTGTGGCTGTTGTTGTTTCTGATGCTTCAGCTGTTATTTTTCTTGTTGATTGTACGCTTTGGTAAAGCCAATTTATGCTTGTAATCAGCGCTTATTTTTGCACTCACACAGACACACACAAACACGCGCGCGCCGCTTTTGCATTTGTTTTGTATTTCGTTAATTTGTTGTTGTTAATTTTCAACGCGTGCCATCAAAATTTCAGTTGAGAACTTTCTTCTTATTAATTTTTGTTGTTTATTTCTTGTTTTTTTTTTATCACGCACGCCGCTTCGACGTACATATGAATGCGTAGTAACTGTAACTGCCGACGTAGAACAGCAACATCAGCAGCAGCCGCGTTTTGCCGAGCATGTGAACAGAACAGCGTCGTCTGTGATACTTGTGCGAAAAATTTGCTACAAAAGATGCCGCCAATACTTGACGTTTGCGCTCGAACACCGTCGCACTCAACGTGTGCGTTGCGACGGTGTGAGTGAGTGGCCAGTTTGTGTTGCTTGTGGGTGGCAGTGGCTGTGCATACGTCATCGATTTGGTTCGCTGCCGAACATGTTGCGGCTCGGTCTAAATTGCGCTCAAACATTATTTAGTTGTTACGACTCACTCGTTCTTGTTGTTTGGCGCTCGCGCAAACTGTTGCCGTTTTGCGAGAATGTATGTGTGTGTGTGTTGTTGGGGTTTGAGCGGCATGCGTTTATTTGCCTTGGTTTCAGTTTTCGTGCATGGCATGTGAAATTGCTTGAGTAGGTTGGTAGGTCACTGCCTCGTTTCTATGTGTGTGCGCGTTTGGCGCTCCTTTCCTAGCTGTGCTGATGTGTATGTGTGTGTGTGTGTGTGCTCGTAGTTGTTGCTGTTTGTCTATGTCTGTGCCTTAGCTTAAGTTCATTAACGGCGGTTGCTTCGCGCAACAGTTCACGGCATGCGCTGCCTCAACTGCGACAGCAAACATAACCTCCCTCTACCTACAACTGTACACATTTACATGACCGTTAGTTAGTTGTACGAGATACTCACACAATTTCGGGACTATTTGCCTGTAGCTAAATCAATGAATGGAACCAAATTTGCACAAATGTTAGTTCTCCCATTTGGGTGCGGTCACCCCCCCGCTCACCGCGTGCCATCCCATTCCTGTTTATACAAATCTGCGGCCATAGCGCTGATGGATATTATTTGCACGTGCTTGTGTGTGGATTCTATTCGATGGGAAATCATATAAATAAAACGGGCTTTAACCCACAGAGAGAAGAGAAAAGTAATAAGCGAAAAGAAAAGGGTTTATTTTGATGGTTTTGTATTGATTCGTAAAGTAAATGAAATCGCAAAGACGGATTTAACTTTGAACTTTCTTTTAACAACCGAATCAATGTTAGAATTTTGGCTTTTTCGCTTCTTTTTTTATCAGTTTTATACGGTTAATCTAGGGATTGTTTTCAATGTTTGCAAAGAAAAGCTATAAAATAAATTTAATGAGTCGTAATTTTTATTTTAGATTCTTGCTGTAAAATTGTTAGAAATAGAAGCTTTATCAATAAATCTTACAAGAAATAAAATATATTAAATTAACATGTAAAAAAATTGTTTTAACAAAGAAAATTAAAAAAAAAAAAATAAAATAAAAATAATAAAAATAATAATTAATAATGTTTCAAAAGTGTAGTACTTTAAGAAACTCTGTAGCCAGCTATAAAGTGCGTAAGAAAAAATAAGTTTTTCTAAAAAATTTTAAATAAAATAATAAATGAATAACATGTATATATAATCTTATATTTCATTGACATACTCAATTTTTTAAATATTTTAAATAGAATTTCCAATTGTGAAAGAGCTTACCAAATATAATTAATATGCGTAGCAGTTGGATGTAATTCTGTCGCTGGGGTGCATGTTGTGTTTGTGTGTTTCTGTGTATCTGTGTGTGTGTGAAAATGTACAGCTATTTGGTGGGTATTTTTATGGCTATATGTCTGTGTCTATTGCCGTTTGGCGCTAATTAAGCCCGTTTTCCAACTGGCCACACGCACATTTCGTATGGCCAGAGCTGCCAACTCGCTTGGGGGACTCATTAACGCCAAATCCCAAATTAATTGGGTATTAGACACAATGCATTACGAGCTAAGCGAAAAGTGTTGCCATTGTCGCCGCTGACCCTGGTCCGCTCAGCTATAAAATGCGCCAATGGGGCGTGGCAGCAGGCGTCCATAAAATCCAAGCATATATATAATAATAAAAACAAAAAAACAAATAGAAAAAGAAGTAAAGCCCAGCCAAAAACGGCTGCCAACTCGCTTATTGATTCTCGGACAGCCGAATCTCTGAAAACCCACCCAAGGGCCATTGGCCCATAAAAATATTAATGCAGTAAAAACAGAAATAATTTATAAGCATGAGATACCGGTTTCTATATATATATATATTTATATGTAAGTTAATGTATACTATATGTGTATATATTAAACATTTAAGCATATTTTTGTTTATTGAGGCACATTTTGTGCATTGTTTTTGCCGTCTCTTTATTTTATTTTATATATGTATGCATCAAAGTCAGCAAATTCGAGTTTGACTACTTTTCTGTTTGTATTTCAAAACTGCAGACACCAAAACAAACACAAAAGCGAAAGTGGCAAGGGGTGTGGCATGGGGATATATACCCATACAGAGACATAAATTGGCATTTTGTCCAGCCGAAGCAGAAAATATTTTTTTTGTTTATTATGGGGTCGCCATCTATTTGTCTGTTTGCCAAGGCTCAAAGCTGTTTTTTTTGTCTCAGATTTATGCAGCAAAGTTTCAGCCACAATTCATATGCTCTAATTAAATGCAAATTGAAATTCTACATAAAATTTCATTTTGTCCCAACATAAGTTCTTAAAAAATGCAAAACAAAAATAAATTAAAATAAATTTCTAAAAAAAGGTTTTCTTCAAATATAACTTTTGTGACTTTTTGGAGCAGAAAACTATTTTCAATGGAATGTGGAATGTGTTTTTATATTTATTTGCAAATATAACAATAAATAAGTAAGTTAAATTATATAAATATAAATATTTTTTATTTTACTTTTTCAAATAAATTTAATTAAATTTTTCTTATTAATGTATATCCTTTTAGTAGGAAACGAAGATACCATATGACTATATTCACATTAAAAGAAAACCATAAATTAATTTGTATTTCTATTAGATTTGCAAGCATATTTATTCCATTTCCCCATTTCCATAATATTTTTTTTCAAAGCTCCTCGCTTAGCTGATATGCTTTTTGGCAAAAAATATGCTATAGATAAGTCGTAGGTATTTGGATAACCCGCAGGCTTCTAAGCAAACAATGAGTAGTCGTCAGTAAGTAGTTTATCCAAGTGCCCCACATAACGCCACTCCTGCCCACACCCACCCACACCCACCCCCCACCTGCAGTGCCATATCCGATGATTCTGCCTGCTGTTTTCATTGTTTTGCGTAGCATGCACAATTTTTGTGTACAAGTAAATGTACTTAGGACATGCTACCGATTTATTTGACTTCTTTCACAAAACTACACACACACAGACATATAGAAGGTTGTATGTGTGTGTGGTGCAAATTAACCCAGTCACGTACTTCACTTAGGCGGGCCTAATCAAATAAACGCGTCAAATTAAACAACAGCCGCAAAAACAACAACAACAGTAACAACAGCAACTGGCGACAAGTAAATATATGAGTTTGACACCTCGATTCCAGATTGTGCAGACATACAAATACTAGACGAGAGAGAGTGAAAAGAGAGAGAGAGTTATACATATACAGTATACAACTAGGCTCAACGCTCAACAGTATGCTAGCATTCACGTTACGTATGTATACCCTGTAAGATTACAAGCGACTTTAAAGGGTTACTTGGTAAATTTAACTGTAGTGGAATGGCAGTTCGCAGTTCTCTAGGAAACTAACATAGTTCGCTTATAATTATTTTCATTAAGTAAAAAAGTGAATTAATAACATTTTGACTAACTGATTCGCTTTCTCTCTCTCGCTCTGACTGTTCTCGCTTTTGACAGTTCTATAATTGCGTATTGAATGAAAAAAAGAGTTTTTGTTTAAATTGATTACACGGTATTTTTCATAGTTTGGCAAACTCTTTTGCCCTTTCGGAGCTAACCCTTTCGTTGTTTTTTTTTGCACGAAACGCTTCTCTGATAAGTTCTTTCAGCTGACGTCATATTAATTATGTGCCACACGTAAAACGCGATTGGCCTATAGCCCAGATTCGATCGGGAGGCAAAATTGAGTGGCGCTGCTTGAGTGTGTTTGCGTCGAGTGGCAGTTTGTCTGTGGGGCGCACTTGAGCGCCTTCTGGCATCAGTCACGTCAGTTGCGCCCTGAGCTGTGGCAACGTGCGTTGCCAACTTGTTTACATTTTGTTGTTGCTGTTGTTGGTGTTGCTGTTGCTGCTACTACTGCTGCTGTTGCTGTTTTTTAACATTTTTGTTTACTAGACGGGCAGCACGTGCTGACAGAGCGCCCCATCCGTTGCGCCCCCAACCCCCATGCGCTTGTTCTTTGTATGATACTTTTTGTTTTTGATACCCTGTACAAAACTGAAAGTGGGTAGTTATGGGTATACAACTAATGTAATAGACAAAGAATAGTATCTCTAACATTATCATATAAGTATAAGTATAAGACTATATATTGAACATTATATAGAAACTAGTTTTTCTTTCTTCTTCTTTTATAAAATTAAAATTATTATTATTAAGAAATCTGTAAACATCATTTTATATTATTTTTAATATCTACAACTGAAAAACTATCTGTGTACAGGATATCTTCTAGTCAGTCATTTCTCATACACAGCGCACTGCGCCTTGTTCATCCTGTTGTTGGTGCTTTGGGTATGCGGCAGTACCTGGAGCATGCATATTTAATATAGCCATAAGCTGTGGAGGATGTTGTCCGTTGTCTCGGAGCTTGTCTCAAGCCGCCACTAATCGCAATTGCTGAAAGGGGCAGCGCACATCATTATTTTTAGCTTCTCTCTTTGGCCGTTTACTTTTATGCTTTTTCTTCCTGTAGTTCTAATTAATTATTTATATGCTTTCGCTTATTCCCAAACTGCGGCATGTTGATTTCAATTTCGAAGGCAATGCAAATAACTCGAAAATTTTGTAATTTTCAATTTAGTGCCTCGGATGGGTCACGTGGCATGTGGGGCAGGTGGCATAATCAACAAGTCTCTTAGTTGCAACAAAAGGCAGCTTAGTTTCTGGCTCAAGTGCTGACTTTCGGTTTTTGTGGTCGGCCAAATTGAGCCAAATTGATTTGATTGTTTTCTAGCAAAATCATTTTGCAACTGAGGATTAAAAACAATTTAGTTAAAAGTCGAAGAATAAATGCTCTTACGGCTTGGAATGTTAGGGGTCTAAAATATTTGATATTATTTCATAATGAGTACTAAATTGATTAAAGAATAAATAAACAAAATTTATTAAATTTTATAAAATTTCAAAAAATTTACGGAAATTTTAGATTTTAAAGACAGCCAATTTATTTTTATTAATATTATTATTTATTTGAGGAACAGAGAATTTTAAAGGCATGTACTACAAAAAACTGTTTATTGATTTCAGGCAAGGTCCGTCCGTCTGTCGACACATACAGAGCTCTTTGTTCGCCATTGAAACATGAGAATCCAAATATGGCAAATATATATATATATATATATCCGCAGGGGAAATTGATGAAAACGTATTTTGTAGAGCTCTCAACAAATTCGACAAGTTGTTTGCTAGCGAAGCTCTGTTTACAATCAGTGCACATATTTCAGAATTGGGCATTGAGAATTAGAACTTGCCTGAAGCTAAATCAAGTTCTTATAATAAAAATGTATTTATAAATTTATTTACTTTTTTTAAATTTAAATTTAAAATGTTTTTAGACTTTAGTTTTTCTGTTGTGATTTTCTGATACAAAGCAGCTCCAAACAAGATTGATAAAATATATATATATTATGTAGGTTAGTGTTCTCCGCTGTTTAAAAGCCAAATCATGCCAAAGTGTTGTTGTTGTTGCTGCTAAAACTGTCTTAATTGAAGCTGACATGGCAGATAGTTGATTTATGCGCCATTTTCTGTTTTGCGTTGAAATCCTAGCCGCGACTTCATAATGAGTTTGACAAAAAACAGAAACCTCTTTAATTTGGGCTTAAATAAAATACTTTGTTTATTTGTTTATTGCACAGAAAATGTTTCGCTTATTGTCTAAACAGTGACAAAACACACCCAGTTTTGTGAGTTTGTCCGCTCATTCGATCATTATTTTGGTTTATATTTGCTTAATATGAGAAAAGTACGTCAGTATGTGTGTGTGTGTGTGTTTCTCTTGGTTTGTCATTTGTTGACACGCCCCCGTGTTGCGCGTTACGCCCATTTGGGCATTATTAGACAAAAGGATGCCGCGTACGCCGCTTGGCCTTGACGGGATACTCGTAGCCCTCAAAATCATCGTCCAACTCATCCTGTTCATGATAATGATGACTGTGACTGCTGCGATGATGCTTCTTCGGCTCCTTGTGCTCCTTGACCGGCACCGGAATGGGCAGCGGCACTTTCTTTATGACTGTCTTAGTGTGCACATGCGTGTGATGCTTCACCGGCACGTGGATGCGTATCCTATGAAAATGCGAATGGAAATACCGTTAGAGTCTGTGAATGTGAGTCTGAGTGTGCATGTGAATCAAACTCGGGAATGGAAGCGGAAATGTGTTTGGGAATGAGATTGTGTTTGCGTTTGAGTATGCGTTTGAGCTGGTGGGTGGACTACTGTGTGGACATGTCGTTAAAGGCGTGGCCGTTACACTTACTTAAGCTTCTCGTTTGATGGATGGCCGCTTGTCAGGGCAAGCATCATGCACGTGATAAACAGCAAACTTAATGCCTGTAAGGAATGAATAAAACAAAATCAAGTGCAAGCACGAGAAAAAAAAAGAAATATAAAAAAACACACATTAGAACTTGATTTTGGTATACGCATTTCCTGATGCATAGCGTCTTCGATGTCAATTAGGCTTATTAGCTTGGCTCTAAACAAAATATTAAAATTTGTGAACTTAAAATTAAAACGCAAAATAGAAAAATTATAATTCCCGATATAGTTGATCAATTAAAAAATTTGACTCTTTTATATTTTATATATTTATAGAAAATAAATAAAATGCAGAAATAAATGCTAAATTTTGAATTTTATAATCGTACAAATAAGGTTCTTCATTTTTTAATTTAAACTTATAGTTTTGGCCCACCTTTCTGCATATTTTCGGTTGGTTTTCTAGCACATTTTTAGTGTCAATGAAAAACATTTTTAAAATTTTTGTAATTTGTCAATTTAATAATTAAAAAATACTTAGGCTTACAGTCTAAATTCGAATACTTTTTATATTTTTATTAACTAATAAATATACCCTTAATATTAAAAATGCAGTGTTCAATTGACCCACAAAACGGTTTTATAAAATTAAAATTAAATTAATTTTCAAGCTCAGGGCTTAAAAACAGATTGTGTTTATATTACATTTACAATTTAAAATTTATATTTTATTTCACATATGGCATCTTTGCATATCAGATATATATATATATATATATTTAAAAAACAAAATGTAAGCTTATGTTTTCTGTCACACACACTTGCATTCTGACAAGAGTCCCCATTGGCCCATTTTCATTCGTACAGGGTATCACACAACATATTCTTCTTCTTCTGCTTCTTTTACTCTTGGCAAATGTGTGATAAAAAAAATTTTAGCGTCTATAAACAAAACCATATAATTAGCATAATGTCGGTTGCCATTTTGATGTTTATGTCTATATCAGGCGCGAGCAAATCTGATTTTGATTACAGCTGCCGTTGCCACCACTTGTCTGTGGGCGTGGCACTCAGCTTAAATGCCAAACATAGCGCTAATTATTGCAAAAAATAGTACATCGCATTTCCCAAATCACTTGTCCAAATGCTTGCTTTAAGCTGCAGCTAATAAAACTTCTCAATTGTTATCATTTTGGCCAACAGAAAAGAATTTCAATTTGATGCTATTGCTGAAATCGAACTTGGCAATGCCCCGAGGCGTATTCAATTAGCAGTTTGTTGAGAAGCATACAGCAAAATGAAATTGAAAATTGGGAAATTGCTTTTAAATGTTTTGCTCATCACTTTCCAACTCATTAAATAACATGTTGAACTGTTCTCGGCCATGTGGCCAAACTTTGCACTCTTGGCTAAAATAGCCAAAACAACAGCTGCCTCAAGGAGACTTTTAATAGAGAAGCCAAATGTTATCCATGCAAGTAATTTAAATATTTTGCTAGCTTTTTCGTGCCAGACAATTGGTATTAAAGTGCGCAGAGATTCGATTGAGATATAGATGAATCATGTTTGGCTTTGCAAATTAAATTAAGTAACGGTATTTTTAAATGGCAATTAAACGATAATAAAGATTTAATTATATTGCGGCTGAAATGCGCTGTGATTCAATAAAGAAATATAATTAAAATTTAATTTTAAATAATTTTTATAAAAAAAAATTCAAGCAAAATTTAATTTCTACTAACAGTTCAGAATTTAAAAAATTTGTGTGTATCTATTTTAACGTGAAGCACAGGCAAACACTATGGCAACATTTATTAAAAGGACCAAATTCATTTTGGCTGGACACTTGAGAGCTCTTTGGGGACTCTAGATTATCGCTTGATTAAATAGGGAAACTGTTCACAAAGAGAGTATAATATATATCTAAAAAAATACGTGCAAAGTTTTTTATGTGCTTTTTTGTATATATATATATATTGAATTCGTAAATCTGTATTCACAAAATTTCTGTTCATTACACGCGTGATTGAAGTCAATAAATTTGTGGGCCAACAAAAAAGTTTTGTATCATTAATTATATTTTTGCGGTCTTCATTTGAATGTACTTTCTAAGCGGGCTTTTTGTGTATTTATTTCTTTTTTTTATTGATGTTGATTTAATTTTTGCATAATTTGTGTGTCCAATGCGTTCGACGAACTCGCCAGCTTGTTTTAAGCAATCATTGAAGAGAGCGCCAGGGGAGAGATAATTTTTTAATTGCCACCAGTGACCAAAAGGGAATGTTAAATATATATCCGCGGTGTATTTTTTTTAATTGGATAAACTTTATTGTTTGCTGTTGTTTTTTACACTTTCGATATTGTTTACATTTATATTTTCATTTGAATTAACGTTTAATTAACACTTACTCCTTTGGGCAAATGCATATTGACACGCCGAACTGAACACGTTGTCGCCTGAATTTAATTAGCTGTTTTATATATATATTTATTTTTTTTGCAAATGTTTGTTAATCTATAGTTTTGATATTCGATTAATTATTTGAGTGTTGCAGCGCGTGTTTTTATTTTTTTTTATTTTTTCTGGTAGCGCACCAGCAGCGTCTAAAGTAGAAATGAAATTGCACTGGGAACTGGCGCTGGTCTCCGTTTAAATATAAAAAAAATCAAAGAAAAAAATAAATTGGTGCTACAGTGAAACGTGCCACAGCACGAAATGTTCGGCCGAAGTCGTGAGAGTGAGAGTGCAACAGAGCGTGGGGCGGCATTGGAGCGAATGAGCAGGCAACAGTGCAACAACGGCAGCAACAAAAACAACAACAACAACAACACAAGCTGCCGAGTTGGAAGTAAGTAAAATAAAAACATAATCAACACACACCGGCTGCAAAACTTGACCAGCTTTTGACGAGTGTAACAGCAAGCAAGAGGTGCCGCGATGGGTGAAGAGGTGTGGGGGGTGCTGTAGTACCGGGGCACAGATTGGTGGCTTTTGTATTTGCAAAGTGCGACAACAAGCTCGAAGGCTAGCGTTGCGGCAAGTGCTTCAAAGCGTGGCACGAACATGTAAGCAGCTGCCTGCCTAAACGACTTTTGACAGCGCTACAAACTTTGGGAAATTATTAAGTTGTTCCAGCCAAAACTAGGAGCTAAAATGAATTTGTTTAACTAAAAAATTAAAAACATTGTATTTGCAAAAATGCACAAATATCTTTAATGTAGAGCTTTATATGTTAAAATATTTTCTGAATTTTGCATGATTTCTGACCAAAAATTTGACTCCCAGAATCAGTTTAAATGAATCAATCTATAGAGCAAATTATGACTTAAATGGCATCAAATGTGGAAATCGGTTGAGTTTTGACAAAGTTAGCGATTTTTAAGATATGGAATCTGTGGATTTGTGAGCTTTATGTGACAAAATTTTTTGGCATGATTTTCAACAAAAAATTCAACCACCTCAAAATCGGCTTAAATGTTGTGTCTTATGGTAATTATTACAATCTCATATAATATAAATCTATAGACTGTTTAAAGTCAGCAATCATTTTAAAAAAGTTTTCAAAATGTATAAATTTTAATAGTTTAATAAACTTTTCTAATTTTATTGTGATTGTCAATAAGCCGCAGCAGCTGTTGTGTAGTGTGCTCAGCTCTTGACTGATAGTGAAAATACGACTCGTCTAACAACAGTTAAAACAACAATTACAACAACAATGTAACAATGCAACAACAAACGAAACAAACGCACAACGGCAATCACATTAGCAAGACAATCTCGAAAATACGCGCACAATGTGTAAAAGGCGCACAGAGAGCACTGGGAACCGCCTCAAATACATGCCAACCACATTTGTGAAAAGCCGCCAAACATGTACGAATGGGGTGGGGTGTAGAGAGGGGAAGCGGGAGATAGGGGAGGGTGGTTGATCAGAGTGGGGGTCGGCAACTAGCAACGCCAAAGTCAAAAGCGTAATTGAAGCTTGTGCCTCAGCTAAACGCAAACGATTATGTCTGCTGGCTGTTCATGGCGAGCCGCAGACAACAGTCAAACGCCAACAACAACAACCACAATGACGACGACAACAACAGTTGGCAGCAGGTTCAACTTGCCACAAGGATTATGCAGCCTGAAGCTGCTTCCTGGTTGCCTAAAAGCCCGCAACCGAAACTGTAACCGTAACGTTAACCAAAAACCAAAAACCAAAAAACGAAACTAAAACTGAAACTCGAACCGAAAGCCGAACAAAATATTTGATTTGGCTCTTAACGAAGTCATCATAAATTGAGCTGACTGGCACGTTGAAATATGTCGCCATTTGAAAAGACCACCCCCCCACTCAACTCTCTCTTCTTTCCGCCACTTGAATTGACAGTTTTTGACTGTGGCAATTTAAATGTGCAACGAGGCAGCGACAACGTCATGATATTGCAATTGAGTTGATTGGCATTGCCATTCTGGCCAGCGGGTTATTTCATCTAATCGGTAATCGATCTAATGCAGGAAGCGGCCAACACGCTAAAGGCCTAATGAGCTTAGGTATTTCACCATTAAATAAATCTGGGAAAGGATTTGATTACTTAAATCAAATAATGTCTCGAAAATATTTAAAGAGAAAGCTGCGAATTTATAGAAACTTTATTGAATAATCGAATTAAAACTGATTTTCTGCGAATTTATAAAAAATTTGTTGAATAATCGAATTGAAGCTGATTTTCAGCTGAAAGCTTAATGCTTTTCATATTTTAATATTCTTCCCATTTGTATATTTAAGACTTTCACATAAAGTTTTTAAGTATTTAAGTTTTACCCTTGAAAACTTTAGTCTGTGCTTTTATTTGTATCATAAAATAAATTAATTTTGCTTCGAGAACAAAGCTCAGAAAGCACTCGAAATCCACAAAAAATTATTGCACAGCTTTAAACTTTAATTTACATAATTGTTAATTATAAATTGTTGAAAGTAGCTTCTACTTTCTGTTATTTAACTTAACTTTATTAAAAATGGTGTAAATAAGAAGTGCAGTAAAATAAATTTAAAAATTGTACACTTTAAATAAGGTTTATCAAGCATCCGTCAAGCAGAGAAATAAATTAAACTGACTTAAAGAAAAATTTAAATATTTTATTAAATATTGTATAACAATGAAAATTAATATATTTACAACTTTAATCATATTTAATCACATTGAGCTCTCTTAAGGCTTTCCCTTATATAAACTTCAAGATATTGAGCTTTTTTAAAGCTTTAAGCGGCAGACATAAATATTAAAGCTTTGATGTATATCTAAAGCTTTAAATATTCAAAACTTTTGTTCTAATAAAGCTCTCAAGGCGTCTGACAGATCTAATTTAATGCATTTAAATTCATTTAAATCTTAAAGCTCTTTTTCGCTCCGCTCATTTCGATCCGGTTCACCTGTATTTAATGACTTTAAGCTAAAATTAACTGGTCGCTGATAAAAGTATATCAAATGCAGTTGATAAATCACCCAAGAAAGCGTGTCTTCGACAGGTTTTGTGACGCATTTTCCAGTTACCCAATTGCATAACAGCTAAAAACAATAACTGTTGTGGCTAAAACGACATTTGCAGTTGGTCAGCAGCTCATCCATTTGTTAACTGGACAGCCACAAAATAAAATAAAACAAAAAAAATTTCCGCACAAATTAACAGTTGGAAAAACGAAAAAAAAGAAACGAAAGCGAAGCGTTTTCACTTTTCTATGCCTATGATATAACATTTGAAATATATATAATTACTGTTAATATTTATATATATATTTCTTCTTATACACAAACATATATCATTTTCCTGAATGATTTATTGGCCAGGCCAATTGGCCTGCAATTGCAAAGTTTTCGTTGTACATTTTTGTTTTTTGGTATCGCTGGCAATTAAATATTATGATATAATCCAAGCAGTCCCGTAATAAAGTCAAAATATTAATGTCTGAGAAAACAAATTGCGACTGGTTGGGTACGGTGAAGAGTACGAATACGGGTTGGAGTACGGCGAGTTTGGAATTATGGAAATGTTGCCAAGTGTCAAAATAAAAATTCATATATTTAATTGAACAGCGCAGAGCATTGCACCAAAATCGTTTGTTGGCCGGGTCATTAGCAGCAAATTAAGTGAATGTGACAACGACGGCAGCAGCAACAATAAGAAAATAAACAACGAACGGAAACAAAACAACAGCAACAACAACAACAGTAATAACAGTGAACAATGAACATTGGCAACAACTTGGCTGAAAGCCTTTCAATCAATTTGTACGTCAATATTTGTGCAATAAAAACTGGCGCAAGGCCAAGGGATACGCTCGCTCAATCAATTGGCCCAGCGAAATGGCCGATTCGTTAAGGCCGCATTTGGCTAACCTGTTGGCCAAGCGGCGCCACAAAGAAATAACGCAGGAAAATACCGAAATGAAAGCCTTTCGCTTTTCAGCGAGTGTCGCTTTAAAAGTTATGGAAAGTGACACAAAGGATGTGAAAAATGGCTAATTTATAAATATAAAAATTTGTATATTAAATATTTGTTGTTAAAAATTGTTATTGAATTTTTTTATTTTTAAAAGTATCAAAAAAAAAAAATAGTTTCAATGTGTGCAAAAGTTATAGAGTAAAAATTTGCCAATTTTTATTAACGAATATTCGTAATTAATTGTTGCTTTAAAAATAAATATATTTAAATTATTACTATTTTCTTATTTAAAAATTATACTTAGATTTTTGAAACTTTTTGATGTCTTATCTTTTTGACTTTAAACTAAAACTGATAAAGCCACCCCAACACACACACACACACATGCATGGTGAGTGTGTGCAATGAGCGTGTCGAAAAAGGATTATCGAATTGTAAGTCCCGGAAACCAATACATCAGCCTGTTGTCTTCATTTCCTTTACCAATAAATTTTCACTTAACTATGTCAGTCGCGAGAGGCATGCAACATTCAATAGTTGCCGCATGGGGCACCAGCTTGTTGTCTCAGTGTTCATGTCGCGTGGAGTTCAAACCGGGTATTGTTTGTTGCTGCTGTTGTTGTTGTTGTTGTTGCTGATTTCGGTGTGTGACACAATTTTCCCGTTTGGCTCGTAAATTCAATTGACGGAAGCGCGTTAAAGTTGCAACAGCTGTGTTGCAACAAAATGTTGCACGACCCGAAAAATTTGTCGTTTATTTATGTATTATGCATTTGCATATTGAGCAGCGCCAATCAACTCCGCCAACACTAAAACATTTTGCTTGTAATTTATGAACGTGTTAAAGACGCATTCATGTCCTGGTCAAAATGTGGCTGCCCGCAGTCCCTCCTCTTGCCGTGCGCCGTGGCAAGGCCAGTGGGTAAAACTGGTTTCTTGCTGAGCCAAGTGGCAAGTGGCAAGACATTTGGCAAGTTCAGCAAACTTTTGCTATTGCCACAACAGTACAACACTAGAGCGCACTGGGCACTTGCCTTGATGGCCATAAATCCAAAGCTCTCTTGGCCATAAAACGTGCTGCATATAGCAGAAAATCTTCTAAGCCCCACCCCCACCGACCCCCTGCGACGCCTTCGTGTGTCAGCTTCGACACCTGCGTAAAGCAACTTGGACTAAACTGAAACTAAACATTTTTTTTTTGTTGTTTTATCTTTTTCTGCTGCTCCACTTGTGCTGTCTGAAATGTACACCAACACACACGCACACACTCTCGGCCACAAATGAACTCAATGCCACTTAGATTTATGGCCAGTCTCCGACTGTATCTGTGTGTGTGTGTGCGTGTTTGTGTGTGGTTGTGTTGTGGTTTTGCTGCGTATGTCCATTTGTGGCAAGGTCATTCTGATGAAGTCAGCCAACAATAGTTTTATGCCACTCTGTTTACCTTTAAACCTCAACACAACCCATTCTTAGATAAACTTTGATTTTGCCATTTTCATTGGCCAACATAAAGATGACGATAATTATGGGGCACTTATGTTGAATGTAGATTTTAAATTTTGATTGCCTATTTTGATTATTTTCAACACATATTTATTTTATTTGCTGTAAGCGATAAAATAAATACTATAGCAGCAATTTATGATAGTGTATACAATTCAGTTATCCCAGCGTTCTTTCATTTTAAAAACACTCAAAGTTTTCTGTTGTTGTAATCCTGATTTGGTTTAAATACAGTTTTTTTTTTGAGAAGATTTTTTTAAGAAAATCAAGCACACTAATTTGACTAATGTACATTTCAGATAAATTAAAGCTGATTCTTTTAATTTACCTATTAAACAAATTATACCCTTTATTTATTCAAAATGCAGCGATTTCTTTGTGTGTTAGGGTCTTTTATGTGAGTATACAGGGTATCTGAGCACAGCTTTTCAAACAATGCCCTAGCTGCAATTATACACCCATAAAACTTTTACCTAAATCAATATCTTAACACTGGCAGCTAATCTTTTATATTTAAACTTCAATATTGAATAATATGATAATATTTTCAGTTTCAACCGGGAAAGCTTATACAACTTAAAGTTGATTTGACAGCTAAACTTACCTCTTAATTTGAAATTCGAAATAAATTTCACTCATATTTTGCATAAGTTTTTATTGAATACCACTCAAATTACGATTATTTTAACACAATTTTGACATAGCTTAATGTGATTTATTTCGTTTAAATATTTTTATTGATTCGAGTTATTTTAATCACGTCAAATTGAAGTTTTTGTTTTTGTTGACCCCGCCACATCAAGCCGTGAATTGTTGTGTTTTGACTTTTCAGCATTCAACAATGAAATGAAAATAGCCCAAAAGCATTTTGCGCTGTGTTCCATTTAAGCAGTGTATTGTATTTCCTGAATGCCAGGCGGGCAATCAATTGGCCAGTCGAAGCAGTCGGCAGTTAATGCGAGGATCCGTTAATATAGTTGTTTATGCACATATTAAAGAGCGGACATTAAACAATGCCGTTGGCCACCGCAAGCTGAATGCCATTATTATTAAATAATTGAATATGTAAAACAAAAGCGTTTTTATCCAACACCCCTCCCCCCACCGTCGCGGCACCACCCCTTGCAGCCGACTGGAAAACTGCATTATTGAAACTGATTAAGACAAACAACACAAAAAAAACAGCAAAAGAAGAGATGGAGGAGAGAAACTGAAATGGCCTCTTCTTCTTCGTTTCTTTTTTAGTTCCTTCATTTTGGTTTCTTTGTATAATTCAGATTACACTTTATTATTAAGAATGAATTGAATTATTTAGTTTTATTTTGTTTTGTTTTGTTTTTCATTTTTTTTTTGTTTCACTTTAGTTGCTTGCGTTTTATCATTCTTAAAAGTTGTGTTCAACTTTCTTTGAATTTTCTTGTTGTGTTTTGTGATTGGTTTTTAATCATAATAATAATCGTTATAATCATAATAATAATAATCATAATAATGCAGTATGACATAATAAATATATATATGTATGCTTGTTTGTTGTTTGCTTTCATATACATATATATATATATATGTATATATAAGGTATATATATGTATTCTGTATAGAGACACTGTTTATATAATTCGATTTACCTAAAAAACAATTTACAAATATATAAAAAACGAATTCATCTAGTTAAACTAAATTTATGTAAGCATATAAAAAACGATTTATACGTTATAATATATACTTAAATATATATATATATATTTTTTCCTTTTATTGTTAATGCTCTCTTATGTTTCTTTGCTTGTTTTACTTCTCGTTCTTTGTTTTCTGTGAGTTTTGCTTGATGTTTTTTATTTTATTTTAATTTTTTTTTATACCCTGCAACCCATAAAGTGGGCAAAAAAAGGGGGTATAAAAAGTTGCTGCTGCCAAACTATTAGGTTTTCTTCTGAACAATATGTTTAGAACTGCGCAATAAATATTAAATTGTGTTCATGTGCTTGATGTACCTGTGTTTTATTTATGTACGCGTCTAAAAAAGCATTTAAAAAAACATTAAAATCGAAACCCGCAGCAATTTTGTTTAAAAACACAACGAAATATGTATAACATGCAGGTGAAATACAAATATACCAAAAATAGACAGCCGAACGCTGCAAAAACAAACAAACAAACAAAATGTAAAGTAAAAAAAGAACGAAACAAAACAATAAAAAAGGAAATTGAAACAAATGTTACGCATACGCCGCATTGTGCAGGAAACACGTTGAGCTGTTGTGCCTGTGTGTTGAGTGTGTGTGTGTTGAAAAAATGCAAGGATATTTTTTGTTGCTATAATACAAAGTGTTGACAACTTGCTAACAGCAAAATTTATGCGCTGTACGTTTCGAGTACCGTCTGCACTGCCTATCGTGTACGCGATGTGTGTTTCAGTACAGTGGATATCGTTTGCCTATTTACATAGCATTTAACTGTGACTGTAGGCAGCGCACACTGTACACAAGACTTTCTGCCATTCGTATGTATTGCTTTAGGTTTTTGTATTAAAGCTAAACTTGATTCCTTCTCATCATTTATAACTGTCAGCTGCAGTTGCTGGGCCGCTGCCTAAATGTGTGTGTTTTTGTGTGTGTGTGTGTGTATGTAATGTGCAATAGTCGTACTACGACTACACTTAACCATAGATCATAATGAATGAATTTATTCAGCTGCTTTCATATAATTTTTTTTGTATATAATTTCAGTTTTTACTCATTTTATTTTCTATTGTTTATAGGGGGAGTTTCTTTGTTGTTGTTGTTGTTTTTCTTTAATTTTTTTTCATTCACTTGTTTTTATATTGTAAATATTGTAACATAATAATATGCCATTATATGCTAAATTTAAATTTAGATTTACTCGTGTTTTTTTTGTTGTTTTCCATTTCTGTTTTTTGTTTTCTTTTGTTTATTAAAAATTTAACCATTTTCTTTGCACTAAAAACTTAGCATAAAAATTTAACAATATATATATATATATATATATATTTTATTTCTTGTATATATATTATATATAGATACTTTTTGTTTTTATTTTTTTCCTTTACTCAACTCAACATTTTCTTTCATTAAATTATGCTTTTCTTGTTGTTATTCTTTAGCTAAGCATTCACTGCTTCGTCTCCAGTTTCATTGAAGGTTTAATTTTAACAATGTTTCTCTTTTTGTTTATTAATCTTTGCTTTTCTTGCCGGGCTATCGCATAATGTTTGCCATTTAAAAGCTGCTCCCTTGCTTTGTATAAATTACAACTAAATTTTATTCGCTATATATATCTATGTATATGTGTGTATGTATATATGTGGTGTATATATATAAAGTATTTAATTTTAGGTTGTTGTTTTTTTTTTATATTTTAAGGCCAAAAATGTTTAACTTAAATTTGATTTTTTTGTGTTTGCTGTAAACTAAACGAAAGCAGCTAAAAAACTCGAGACGCCTGGGATAAAAAAGTTGAAAGCCAAAAAGAAGTTAATTAAATTGTGGAATTGCAATTGGTAATTTATTATGTATATATTTAATGTTCGCTTTTTGTTTTTGTTGTTTTTGCATACATTTAATTATAATTTGTATAATTAGTTTATTTAATAATATGCCTGCCTGTTGGGGTAAGGGTTCTTTTGTATTGTGTTTTTGTTTTTTTGTTGTTTGCCTGTCTACCAAAAATTGTGTTTGCTAATTGCAATTTAGTATAAAAAGTTTTTATTTTAGTTGTTTTGTATTCATTGTTTTTTTTTTTGTGGTAGGAAGCGTGGGAAGGGAGGGCATTTAAGACACACCAATTATCACCTACTATCCAATGTGTGGTTGTTTAACGCTAGTTTAACTAATGTAATGTATGTGTGTGTGTGTGTGTGTGTAAATGTTTGTATGTGTGTGTGTGTGTGTGTTATGTAACGTCTTTGTGTAGTCAGTCGTTTATTTTGAAAACAAAACTTAAAAGGGAAAAACAGAAACACAAAATATTAAAACCAAATTTTTTTGTCTTTAAATGTTTTTTTTGTTTTTGGGGAGGGAGTTGGGTGAGTGGGTGTGAGTGGGGCGGGGGGAGCTGTCCGGGTTGTGGCGTGCGGTCCATCAGTCTGTTTGGTATTTTTCGTATTTTTTATATTTATATATATATATATATATATTTATATTTATTTTTTTCTGTAAGTTTTGCTTAAAACAATAAACTTGTAACTTGATATTACGTGTAGGCTCATCGTATATAATTTTTCCTCTCCTTAATTTCCATTTATTTTATCGTTTATTACAATGTTCTTCCTTTTCGTTTTTTATATGTATTGTATTGTATATCAAAAGTGTTTGTTTTTTTTTTTGTTTTGTTTTTGTGTTAGCTAAACTATTAAAGTCTGTTAATGCTTATGTTTTTTATTTTTAAATCTACTAAACCTTGGAACCGGAATTTGGGATTTGCTACCATGCTAAAAATATATATATATATGATCGAACGAAAATAAGATTTCAAAATCTGTTGTTTGTTGTTTTTTTTAACAGAATATTTTTGCAAAGTTCTGTTGTTGTTGTATGTGCTGTAAGTTTTTGTTGTTGTTGTTGTTGTTGTTTCTTTAAAGATTAACGTAAATATAATTGTAAATATTTTGTAATTGCATTAATCATAATTATATAAGAACACATTTTTCCGAGATATTCGATTTTTGTTTTGTTTTTGCTTACAAAAATTTGCATTATGTATACGTAGAATCATATAAAAATGATAATATTTAAGACATAATTTTATGTATATATTATTATTATATATATTTATATATATATATATTTGAAATAATATATATATTGTATATATAATACACATGTTTAGTTTACAACAAAAGGCAGAGACAACCTAGAGAGGGTTAGCGGTGTGTTTTGAGGGGGGCTGGGGGGTAGGTCGCGCTGGGGTAGGTACAATACAATAAAATCAAGCTGAGCTCAGTTTGAAAGAAATATACGCAAAATTTTGGTATAATAAACAAGAAAACTATGTTCTTTTCTTTTCTTTTCACGTTTTTAGTTTTTGTTTTTTTTTTAAGTACTTGGCTAAGGGGCTTGGCTATTTAGCAGTGTTGTAAAACGTATCTAACTGAAAACTGTTCTGTTTATTTTGTTTTATTTTGCTTTCTGTTTGAAAACTTTTGCTAAAATGCATTTTGACTTTTCATATTCTCATTTTTTATATTTTGTTTTTGTATATTTTGTCTATGAAGCGAAATATTAACTGAGTTACGTTTTATTTTTTTAATATTTTATTTACGGTTCTTTACTCATTTATTTAGCCTGCATGTGTTTTTTGTTTTTGTTTTTCTTGTCTAGAAAAAAGTATATATAATATTTTTGAAATATTTTTTTCATTTTTGTAGCTTGCTTGCTTTATGTAATTTTAAGTGAGTCCTCGGCCAGGATCACATCCTTGGTTGTATGCTAGCTTAAATCATGATAAAGTTTGTTTTTCTTAATTGTTGTTGCTTGTTGTTGTTGTTGTTTTCAATGTGTGATTATTATTGTTGTTGTTGCCGCTTCAGTCCTCCAGCTGCAGTTGCTGCTCAGGTGATGTTGCAGTTGCCGTTGCCGTTCCGGTTGCGGTTGCTGTTGCCAATATTTCGAGCGGACAGCCAGCAGCAACATCTGCGACAGAACCAGTTGATGTGTCCATAAAAAGCGGCTCTGGTTATGTCAGATCCTGTTGCGAATCTATTGAGAATAGCTCCTTATACAGCGCTGGGAATACAACATTCGGATGCTGTAGCTTAAATTTGCTCAACGCTTCCATGTGCAAAATTGAAATATCGCTGTAAAAACAAATTCAAATTGATAAAAAAAAGGATATATATTTGAATGTGAGTTGAGCTAACCGGAAATTGGGTATATTATTGAGGAGCGTGTCCAGCACGGTTACATCGCCTTTGAGCGGCGCATGATTCGTTTCCAGCTCCTGCCGTATTGCATTCATGCTCAGATTAAAAAGCCTCTGTATTTCCGTATTGCCGCGCACTCCATTGCGTTCTATTTTATAAAATTCAATTGGAAATTATTTAAATAATATTTTATAAATAGATTTGAGCTCACCTGGCCAGAGCAGCACTAGACTCTGATATAGCGCCAGTTCGGTTTCAGTCAGTTTTAGTTCGGCTATCGATTTAGCCGTTTGGAAGATGCGCGACACCAGACGCATCTCATCCGAGTCGGATGTGTAGAATGCCTCCTGCGGCAGCATCACATCGCCATACAGCACAGCGTTCTGTGAGAGATCTAGCAATCTGGACATGCGAACAATCGCCAGCTCAAAAGAGCCCGTCTTCAGCAATAATATCTAAAAAAAAGAAAAAAAAAAAATTGATGACAATTGGTTTTCTCTTATCTGATCCGGTATGATTTGCAGCTTACCTGATCATCCTGACTGAGCCGCATAAAGCCGGGTATTAACTTTGCAAATTCGATTATATTCTGGATCATTTGTGTCAGCTTCTCGGCGCAGTCCAGCCAGAGCTCTTCCTGACCCAGATTTTTGTAATAGAGTATGCGTGATAGATCCTGCAGTTACAAAATATATTCAGATTTTAATATGTCTCTTATGAAAAAGTGCTGCTCACAAAGACAAAACTTAAACTTAATTAAAATTTACAAAAATTTTAGCTCCCATAATTCAATCTCCCATAACTTTTTCAAAACTGAACCGATTTTCATGTTTGATAGCATTTTGGTCATGATTTGTCCTTTAGATTGATTCTACATTCAAAATTTATTCATTTTGGAAAATAATTTTTTTTTGATTTTTTTTGTCAAAAAAGCGTGTACCCCCCCCTTATTCATTTTCGAAAAAATTTTTTTTCAAAATTTAGAATTGCGAATTTCTGTTTTTAATCGATTGGAATTATCATAATTAGCATAAAAAACAACATTTAAGGTGATTTTGAGGTGATCAAATTTTTGGTCAAAAATCATGCCAAAATTGACAAAAAATTTGACATGTAAAGCTCTCGGATCCAGAGCACCCATAATTCAATCTCCCATAACTTTGTCAAAACTGAACCGATTTTCATGTTTGATGGCATTTTGGTCATGATTTGTCCTATAGATTGATTCTACATTCAAAATTTATTCATTTTGGAAAATAATTTTTTTTTGATTTTTTGGACATGTATAGGGGTCCATATTTGAATCTCTCATTGCTATGTCAAAAATTAACCGATTTTCACGATAAAATGCATTCTAGTTGTGATTGATCCTAAATTTTACATTTTATGCATTAGAGTATTGCGTACTCCCGATCGAAAACGTTCGGAAGCCTATCTAGATTTTATTTGATAATTTCAAGTTTTAATAAATAAACGCACCTGAGGCTTCCGGAACATGTCGTTCACAGATTCCAGTTTGGTATTTGTGTTTGCATGCGCTTCCGCCAGGGTTTTGATCAGCACATCGTTGATGTCGCCATCCGCTGTAAATGGGAATTATCAGAAGAATTATTATAGAAATTTATACTTTTAATGAATGTGATCTCATGCTACAAACCATGACTAATAAATTCGGGATCGATCATTGTACTGCGCGGCTCGTATGTGGTGCTGTCGACATAATCGGCCGATATATCATATTGCATGGTCTGCTGGGGCGTCACCGATGCCGAATAGCCGTAGGGACTGCCGTAGCCGACCTCGTTGTTGGAATAGCCGCCGCTGTAGCTGTGTAAAGAGGGCAGAGACCCATAAATACAAGTAGAGTATCCAATATTTGGGGAGCTTAATATATATATCAATACTGCACCTGTTGTAGTTATTGTGCTGCAGCTGATCGCTGCTAGAGGGCGTCTGCGTATCGTAAACGGAACTATCCGGTGCCGCATCGCTCTGGGCGCGCATCTGGGCCCGATGGAAGCGCACCTCATCCTCCACTTTCTCGCGTTGCTTTTTCGACATTCTGCCAAATTTCACAGCTGTCACATGAAATGAAAAGCAAGCAAAAGAAAAACGAATACACAATGAAAATGTATCTTCAAGTTCGATTTTGTATCTGTATGTCTGTGGTTTGCCTGCATCATACCATCACGACTCATTCCCAATTTTAGGCACTTTTGCAGTCTACAGTATTGACAGCGATTCCGATTAACGCGATCCACCACGCATTGCTTGTTGCGCGGACACTGATAGTTCACCACGGAGCTCTGCGATCGCCGGAAGAATCCCTTGCAGCCCTCGCAGGTGATAACGCCGTAATGCACGCCCGATGATTTATCGCCACAGACTTTGCATGGAATTATTTCAATTTGAGCTGCAAGAAACAGAAATTTTACAACAATCAGTTAAGAAGTCTTTTTACAACATTTTCTATATATATAGTATGTAAGAGTTCTTTGTAAGAGCATTAAGCTCTGTTTAAAGGCGGTTTGAAAAAGGTTTAAAGCCGGGTTTGCATAGCAAATCAATAGATAGTATAATAAACATGACGAAATTATGTAATAAAGTAATTACAAAAATATATTATACTAATTATAACAGTTGCTTAAGCAATGAGTATCCGACGAACTCATACTCTGTACCGATCTGCTTTGTAAGTTATCAAAACCTGGAAATTAAGATACTTCACGAATGCCCGTTCGAAATAAATTTAAATATTCAAAAATTTTAATAAGCTTATGTTTCGTAAATTATGGGCTACATTTGCATGAGAATAACTTGGAAAGTTCTTAATTTGGAATGTCCAAAGTCAAGTTAGTGTTTATACCACATTTCATAGCGGTGATTTATTAATCAATGTGTAATTTTTAAATCATGAAACTAATTCCCCAAATTAGTTTAAATTTCTTTTCTACGTTTTGTTTAGTTAATTAAACAAATACACCGCCAGCATTGAATGCAATTCCAAAATGAATCTTGACGATTTTTATGGCGGCGTAAGTTAATTTTTGTCACAAAATCACAATGCTGAAAAATTCCTTTTAATCGCAGACAACAATTTTAGCCGCTGAATTCGATGAGGGCGTTGTCATTGGCGCCGATTCGCGGACCAGCTGTCGAACTTATGTCTCGAATCGATCGGCCGATAAGCTGACACGAATAACGGACCATATATATTGCTGTCGCAGTGGGTCCGCTTCCCAGACGCAATCTCTCGCCGACTCGGTGTCCTTTATGATGGCCAACAACGAACTCTGCCTGGGCAAATCCACGCTGGTTCGGGACGCAGCGCTCGAGTTCCGCAACAAGATCTATCCGGCGCGTAAATTTATTATTGCCAGCGTTATTGTCGCCGGCTGGGATAAATTTAAGGGCGGTCAGGTGTACAGTGTGCCCATCAGCGGGCTTGTGATACGTGAGCCGTGTGCTGTTTCCGGTTCCGGTGCGTCCTACATTCACGGTTACATCTCGGCCAACTTTCAGCCCGGCATGAGTCGCGATGCGACCGTCAAGATGGCCAAGAACGCCATCAAACTGGCCATGCAGCACGATTGCAGCTCCGGGGGCGTGGTGCGAATTGGTGTGATTACCGCTTTTGGCATGGAATCCTTTGTGTGCTGCACCGAGGATCCCGAACTAGTCAAGCTAACCAATACAGCTTTGTGGAATCTCCAATTTGGCAATTGGTAAAATGTGTACAATTTTACATTTTATTATTTGATCGTTGTTTCTATAATATTATTATTTTAAAACAGAATTTTAGACACAATTCTGCAGACAGTTGTTTGGCACGTGAATATCGATTTCTTGATTTTCGATTACACCCGACTATTTAATGACATTTTTAAAAGAAAACCCTATTTAAATCCACAGATGTATTATTATTATTAATTCGTCAAGTTTACCAATTAAATTCACAGTTGTATATTATTTATTAATCCAACATCTTGCTCTTGCCTAAAAATGTTTTAAAACCTACTTTTATCATTGATTTGAATCAGCAAATTGAAATTACTTTTCAGATCTGTTACATTTTTTATGATCTCAATTTATTGATAAATTTTTGTGTATGTTTTGAATATTCAAATTTATTTTGTTTCAGACTTTTGCGATATATTTTTTAGAAATTTTGAATAATTAGAAAATCGTCTTTAAAATGTTCTAAGGTATATTTTCCATTTGAATGTTAGACAGATTCTATTCACACTATTCAATTTTATTTGCAAGTATCAAGAAATTTGATAAGTTTGCTCGTTAAATATTTTAAAACTATTGTTTTCTTCTTCTTTTTTTAAATTTAAAATATTATTATATTATTACTTTGTTGGGAAAATCCGTAAAACTTGGGTACAGTTGCCTCTCATCAATGTATTTCATTTACATTGATGCAAAATAAATTATTAAATGATTTAATTTGGTAAACATTGCGTTAAAATTGCTTTGTAACATTTTTCCGTTCATTTCAATTGTGCGGCAAAATTTTGTTCCGCCTGCCGCTGTTTGTTGCCGGGCCAATTCAGAGCCCATTAACTGTAACCATACGGCCTTTTGGCCCATACTGAGAGTAATGCAAATTGAACCGAATTTGCTACAAAGCACCCATTAGGGATATTACTTCGGTTTAGTAGGTTGCCCATTGTCGTGGCTCAACAATGCCAGCTAGCCGAAGAAGAAGAACAAGTATGTATGACGCAATAAGAGTTTCTACACTGAGAAAAATAAATGTAATTGAAATTAAATTGCAAAATTTTAAGTCATTTAGAAAGTATTAAAAGATTATTTGAATTATTGTTCTAAATATTTTTGCAGAGTATTATTTAAGCAAAAAAATAATATAATTTAATTATTTTGCTACATTTTGAAACACTTTTCAATAATTCAAGTTCTTTTAAAATTTAGTTTTTATATTTAATTTTGAATTTTAGTTAAATGCTTCACTAGCACTCTTATTTTTTTGCCAGTGTAGCTTGGGAGTACCTTAAGCCACTTGTTCTGCCTAGACAATAGGAGACAAGCTGCTTCAGTTCAAGTAAATTGCGTGTGTGTGTGTGTGTGTGACAGACAGCGACAGCTGTTGGGATTCCCTCGCAGCATGCAACAATCCTTTTCAACGCTGATGATGTAATTTCTTTAACGGCAAACAAAGAGAGCAATAGACGCGCATAAAACCGATGATCAACTGCAGCCAAAAACATACGCACACACACGCACACTTGCACACACGCACACATAAGCATAAAAGAGAACTGGTTCTAGGCAACGCTTTGATGCTGAGACTGGGCCATGCCGCGTTGATTACAATTGCCGCCCCCGCACAGTTCGCCCCGCGCACTTGCCGCAACCGCACCGTCTCGCACCGAGTATTGTGTAATCTAGCGCTTTGCGTATTTACCCACGAGGATGAAAGATGCGCGCTGAACCGAAAGCGGACAAACACAGACGCAGCAGCAGCGCAGCGGCAGCCAGAAATGTGCCAAGCCGCTGACGTCGCTTTGTTGTTGCTGCTGCTGCTGCATTGGGAGAAATGTGTGACAGTTGATGAGCGTCAGCGCAAATGAGTAAGAGACGTCTGTGTGCATGTGTGTGTGCGTGTGTGTGTGTGTTTGACTGACTGAAATGTTTTTCAAGTGTCAATGAACTTTTCCAACACGGCAGTATCACACACCATAATACAAATCATACAACACTCACACACACACACACTCGCACACGACCATCCAACTCATTCTCATTCTCGTGAGAGCGCGCGATGCGAATGAAAAGACAAAAACACACATTGAAAGGAAAGTGCTGCTCTTTGGCGGCGCTCTTTATTCTTCACAATTTTAAGCGCGCATTCAAGTTGGCTCGCTCGCTCGCTCTCTTAAGCGCATGTGTTGCGCGCTCTTGCGACGCCGCTCTTTGCCGGCCAATGCAATTTGCAGCCGAAGGCAACGGCTCAATGCAACAGACGCTTTTTTTTCTTTTGGTTTGTTTGTTTTTTCTTCTTCTTCGTTTTTTTTTTTGTAATTTTCAAATGTGTGTCGTCACCAGCGGGCTGACTGCGACTGTTGTCGGCAACTGTTCGCAGAGGGGGTGTTTTGGGGACGATGACAGCCTCGTTGCTGAGGTTGTTGTTTTTTCGTGTTATTATTTTTGAGCATCGCTTAAAGCGCTTTAAAGTTGTAATGTTCTCAGGCATTACGAAATGCTTGGCAAAGCTTTGCGAGTTGTTAGCCAAATATGTGAACATACACACGTACACACACACACACACACACACACACATGTGTGTCATGTAAATCTTTATGACAGTAAATTCTTATCTTTATCGGCTTTGCTTGAGCTGTAAATGTCTGTGCGTGCTTTTAAAGACGGATAAGAAGAACGGAATTATGCACATGCAAGCATACATATGTAAGTATGTATATATGTATATGTAGTATACATATATAAGATGTTTCACCGTTATGAAGCCTTTTTTATTAAGCTGCTTGAACTCACGTTTTAACTAAAAGAATTAAAGCTTAAAAGCTTCAGTTTTAAAGTTTTATAGTAATTATAGAAATAAATTATAAATTTAAAATAAATTTTTTAAACTAAAGTCATGAATAGTATATGTTTACATTAAGAATAAAATAATAAAGTAGAAAAGAAGAAAAATGTAAATTAAGTTGTTATAGTTCTTAACTCAATTGTTTAGCAAAGTTTGTTTTAAATTAATTCAACAAAAATAATAATAGAAAATCTAAGAATTGAGAACAAACTAGTTTATACAATTACATACTTGAAATTAACAGAGACTTCCATTTTACTACCATAATTGAGGAATGCTTTTGCAGAATATTCTTTTTAATTTTACAAATTTCTACATCGACCTAATTCCCTTTTCTCCAAGTGTATGTTAATACGCACTTGCATATCGGCACCGAATGGAAAATGATGTTGCCAAATATTTGTTCAATTAAATAGGTAAAAGTACTTACACTCAAAACCATGTCTGTGTTCCTTATTGTTTTACAGAATGTTATTTACTGTGGCACAATGAAAAGCAAATAGCTCGCTGACACACTTTTAAAATGTGACAAATATTTGCCAAAAATTATTTGTCAATACGAAATGTCTGCATATACGTATGTACGAACATATGTGACTATATCGGTCTGATAACTTTATATTTCACAAGCCAATAAACCAAATGTAGAAAGTGTAGCTCAATTTCAAGCATGGTAAATGAGGAATAACAATAAAAATACTTTTAAAATTTATGAAACTTGGCTTAAATCCGTTGACAATATCTAAATCAAACAAATCATTAACAATTTGTGTCAATAGCATGTGGAATTGATTAAAAATTAAATTTTTAGATATAATTTCCAAATTAATCATCGTTAAGTATAGAAATATAATACACTTCTACATATGATAGTTAAACATTGATATCCGGATTTTAATAGCTCTATTTTCCTTTATAATATTTCATATTTCATAGACTTATTAAAACCGCTCATATAATTTGTTCGTAATTTATTCTGCCTGTTTTCATAACATATTTCACTCTTTAATTATGTGCTTAAACAGCCCCTCTAAAAAAAAACCCATTGATTATTCCATGTGTTCGTTTTTCACAATGAAATTAACGCATAAATTCATAAACTGCCTGAAAAAAGAGAGGGAAAAACATTAAAATAACGCATACGCACCATATGCGCTGGCAGCAAAACAAGTAACAGTTAATTAATTGCTGCTGTTGCTATAAAAACAAAAAAACGATAAATGCACAAACAGAATAAAAGAAGAAAAAAAACGTGCCGCAAGTGCAACCCGCAATTTGCCAACAGTTTTCCACGGGCGATAATTTAAACGCTGTGCAAAAATGCACAATAAAATAAAATTCTGAATGGGCTGAAAAAACAAAAAAAATAAAAATAAAAGATGCAGAAAAAAAGCAACACACAAACAAGAAAACGCGAAAATATTTTTGCATATGCAATTTATTTTGCATGCCTGCGGGATTTCTGGTTGCCCCTTTCCGCTGGGTGCAGCAATAACCAGAAGTCAAAATTAATATGTTCTTCTTTATTGCAAATGCAGCCACAAAAAAATAAAAACAGAATTGAACAAAAAAAAACCGCCAAACGTACAACGAAAATTAATATGCAGCGACATGTGCGAACAAAAAGTGCACACAGCGAAAGAGATAAAAATAAATAAAGAAAAAAAACAGCGTAGAACTGCATATGATTTGCAGTTTTGGGTGCTGCTGCTGCAGCCGCAACGCCAGCGCGCCATCAAATAAAATAATAATAATAATAGGAATAATAACAACGGCAATAACAACAATACGAATACAAAGCTACATAATAGTAGCAGCACCTCAGACAGGCCACAAAGCTGCGAGCTGGGAGAGCAACAGAGAAGTAGCGCCAGAAGAAGTCGCAGTCGCAGCGCTGCTGCTGCTACTGTTGTTATTGCTGTTTTTGCTGCCTATTGCACAAGTTATCACGAAGCAATTCGCTCGGGTGCCGCGGCACGAGCGCAACATTCGCATTCGCAAAAGCAGCTTCGTAAGTGGGTCAGCGAGCTGTGGGGTCAATGCACCGCCTGCCTCTGACAGCCTGAACTCGACTGCTGCGAGAGCGCCGTGGGGAGAGCTCATAATAATAAAGAAAAACAGCGCCAACTCACAACTCTGCACGAACACAACACACACAAACACACACATACAGAGTTAAGCAAGCATAGAGAGCGCGGCAAGCAGACAGCTTTTTATGACTGCTCTTTGCTTAAGCGCGCGCTCTTTGCTGCCACGCTCTCTTTGCATCGTGTTTCTGTTCTTTGCGCCCAACTTAACGTGCACACGTTAAAATAAAAATTACAAAAACAAAAAAAAATTTAAAAACTGGTTTGCCAGCAGCTTTCACAAGTGAAAAGGGAGGGGGTAGGGGGCTGGGTGGCAGCAGGCAAGCCGGCTGACGGCAACAAATACATGCACATATATAAAACAAAATGCCGTTAGAGAGCGGCATTGGCATGTTGTTGTTGTTGGCGTCGCTACGTAATGTTGGCGCTTTCTTTTTGCTCACGCGCATTTGCATATTTACATGTGTGCGTGCCAGTGTGTGTGTGTGTGTGTTTGGTCGAGGAAGACGCCGTTAGAATTTCTAAAGAGCATCAAATTCATTCACGCTGCTTCGCGCTGCCACGCTGCCCGTTGCCCGCTGCCCGCAGCTCATGCCTAATACAGTAATAATAATAATATAATTTTAATTTACGCTCAGCTATGCCAAAGTCACAGGCCTAACGGTGCTTGCCAGTCAATGGCCTTTTTTTTTCTTCTTGCCTTTTTCAGCATTTCTCAGTTATTTTGGCTGGCGTTTTTTGTAATGTTTACATTTCGCACTGTGCTCCCCGCTTGCCCGCCCCGGCTGCGCAGCTCCCGCTCAGCTGCCCGCTACGTGCCTTTGGCAGTTCTTTTTGTTGCCAACAAAGATCTGGCTCATACTTGCACACATACACATACATACATACACTCACGCACAGAAGAAAGAAATTTATATGTTCTTTTTTGGCCAAAAGTTGATTGACCCACGAAATTCCCGCAACAGCCCGTCGTCAGCAAACGAAAACGAAGAACGCAATCGACAATTTCACAAATGATGTAATTTGTAAGCCTCGCATCTTAACTGATCTTTTCAGCTTGCAGCACATGGTTTTAACTGTTTAACTGTTCATGTTTTGATATTTGGGCGCAATTTGGCGTGCACATTATAACTGTTGATTGCCCCGAGCAATGCTTAAATTTAAAACTTGGTTTTTTGTTTGTTTACTAGAAGATGAGTGTACCACATGACGTATGCTTCAAAAAATCACGTATACGTCGCACGTGACAATGAAAACTGAGCAAAGCGCTGTGTGTGTGTGTGTGTGTGTGTGTGGGCTGAGAAACATTTTCGTCACATGATTCATTTGTCAGAAATTTCTCTGTAATTTAAGCATACAAATTGAAACTTAAATTTTGCATTTCCTTTTTTTTCGTAGCGGTTAAATAAATATTTATTCATTTGCGTTTTGCAAACTTAAATGAAAGCTGCTTAAACTTTTAACTAGTTTTGAAAGTGTATTGAAATGTTTTAATCTCGATATTTTCTTAACAATATTTTCCCAAATAAGTTATTGAATGGGCTGCCATAAAAATATAAATTCGGTAAATTAATTGTTTTGATTAGTAATTCAATAAGAAGAATTCGATTTTGAATTCTAGGTGAGTGTAGCATTAATGTAATTTACAAAGATTACGGCATTCAATACCTGGTCACATTGAATCTATTCAAATCTCTGCAAAAATTGAAATAAATAAATTAAGAAATACTTGCACGCTTCTTATAATGAAAATGAATCCCTCTTCCATCCGCATCACAATCTAAATATAATCCTATATAATATATAATAATCACCTTAAAGGCATTACAAATATATGTACATTGAATATTATTAAATATATTTGTGCCATTTTTCGACAAAGATTTGAAATATTCAAATTCTCAAGGAAAATTCTCTCAAAACTTTTCCAGCTAAATGACATCACTGAAAAGCGCAAGAACTTTTCGGAACGAAATAGTTGCCAGCCCGCACAAAGAGAAGTATCACAAATAACAAAAATAAAAACAATACTGGAAAAACCCTAAGGCTATTCTAATGCAAAACGAATGTGACAAAGGCACATGCTTAGCATAGTACAAAGTGCACAGGCCCACAGATAAGTGCGTATGTGTGTGTGTGTGTGTGTGTGTATGTGAGTATTATGGGCATGTATCCCCTAAATGACAGAAAAATAAGTAGGCCTATGCATTATTTATGCACGGCTTCAAATGCAACAGAGTCGACATAAATGAAACTGAACTCGACTCAAAAACAAACGACAAAAATAAAAAAAAAAGATACCTTGACAACCTCAAAAGCCACACACAAAGCCACGTAAGTTGATTCTTTTTAGCGTTTCTTTGCGCAACTTGCAGCAACAACAACAGCAACAATTGTAGACAACAACAGTATTTGCACTTAAATAGCCAATTATTTATGGTGTTTAAGCGTTGTTTTTGTTTTGCTAGAACTCTGTACACAATTTGGCCAAAAACGCAAACGAGATTTTTTATGTATTTGCTTTTTTTTCTTTTTTTCAAGTTCTCAGCAATCCATCCACAGCTTCGACTAACTAACTAACTAAAGTGAGTAACTAACTAAGTGACTTGTTGTTTGTTTCTTTTGCGAGAAAAATTCTTAAAGAAAATGCAATCTGCGGCGGTCCAAAGTGGAAAAACGGGTTTTTCCAGCCAGCGCCTAATTGATAGCGATTTTTTTTTCTTTTATTTTTTGTTATTTGTATTTTTATTATTTTTATTTTTTTTGTATTTTTTTTTGGACAGACAGAACGAATGAAGGCTCGACGCGGCGTATGCGCAATTTTGTGTGTGTGTGTGTGTGTGTGTGTGTGTGTGTGTGTGTGTGTGTGTGTGTGTGTGTGTGTGTGTGTGTGTGTGTGTGTGTGTGTGTGTGTGTGCAGCTATAACAATGAATGCCACAGCTAACTGCAACAGCATCAATTGTTGTTGTTACTGCTGCAACAGTAACAAAACAAAAATTCTGAACTCTCATCCGCCCCGTTGGCTGACGCCGGCGTCAACGTTGACGTCGACGTCGACGTCACTGTCGCCGTTCTATGCAAATCGTAATCACAAAAAATCGAGTCGCGGAGCCCAAAAAGCTACACAACTACACATGAAACATAGTATATATGTATGTGTGCATATATATAGTATATACAACATGCATATATATATATATATATATATATATATATATATATATATATGTATGCAGCAACAACAACAATGGCTTCTATAAAATACGCCAACTAAAAGGCATTCATTTTGTTTTTCCACTGTTGCTGCTGCTGCTGTTCTTGTTGCTGTTGTTGTTGTTGTTGTTGTCGTTGCCATCGCTTCCATCATGCAACTGTGCGCACTAATATCCGTCCTTGGCTCGTCTGTTCAACTTTGTCCCAGTTTTTCGCATTTGTTGGCGGCGCTCGTTCGCCTCTAACTTGTCGGCGAGTTGCATTTTTGTGTGTGCAGCGCACACAAACTACCAAACAGACATAGACACATACACACACAAGCACACACACACAGCCATACTCACAGCTCTAACAAATATATTCGTCTATTCATTTGGCGCGACTCGCATTACCCAGTCGGAAACCAATGCGGTTACCCCGGTAACGTGTTCGGTTTAGCTGTGCTCGTAAAATCTATTTCTTTTCTTGGAACTAGCTTATTTAGTTAATGGTTAAATTGAATAACTTTTGAGGGGCCACTACATGATAAACTACTACCTTAAGATGTACTTCTGGCATGCCTTAGCCGAAAAGTAAAGCTTCTATATCCTGCAGAATAGAACCTGTTTGGCAGGTATTTTTGTGTGTCTTGTCATGTCATATTACAAAGAATTCCAACTTCAAATTAATTCTTATTAATAATACCTATAAACTGCATGATCATGTCTAGTTGCTAACTTATTGCTGAAGTAACGTGTTCTGTAATGCATGCACAATTTGTTTAGTTTTAATCGTCACATCTGAAACAGCTGTCAAAATCCATTTTGAAAACTTTGCCCATAACAAATTATGTACACTGAATATCAATGCGCTAGAATCTGGTCCAGCTGGGTGGCTGTGCAGGCCGAAGCTGCATTGTGGGGCATATGCAATCTTTTATTTGCTACCCATACACACATCCATAGGTATCTCTGTGTATGTGTGTGTGTGTGTGTGACAAGCTCACGCACATTAAATACTATGCGAGAGTTGCATAGATAAGATACGCAGCAGCAGCTGCTGCTGTGGCTGTTTCTGCTGTTGTTGTTGTTGTTGTTGTTACTTTTGTTGTTGCTGTAGCTGCATCGCTGTGTTGCACTATGAGCGGCCCCGTGGGGGCCACTGATGCATTGCATTTTGTCTGGCCAGATAATTGCTAGAATAATATTATTGCATACACAAACAGATATATCAATTTTGTAGCTTTTATAATTATATATATTTTTTTGTGTATTTCTTATATCCAAAAATTGTTTATGATGTGTTGTTTTAGACAAGGTAATGTGATGGCGATATGTCTCTCTCTCTCTCTTTCTTTTTTTCCATCTCTCTATCTCTCTTCTTAATAATTTATCGTTTTTCTGTTTCTCAACATTAGTTTTAATGCTATATTGAAAGTTTTCCAATTCTTCTTTGTGACTTATCCGTAAACGTTTAACTGGTTACTTTATTTCTTTTGATATTCAATTAAGAACTGTCTCATATTGAAGTTTACTTTTTAATTAAAGCAACTCATCTTTTTTCTTTCTCTATCTCTCTATTTCTAATTTTTCTTTTACTCTCTTTACAAGTGTACTTCTGTGTCATTTTGCTTTGTGTTGTATTCGCAAATGTTTTACTGCCTGCTTAACTTAAATAAATTTTTAAACTTTTCTGAATATTACCCAAAGTATTGGGAATAGAATAATAGTTTATATAGCAGTATTCAATCGACTTTTGTTACACACTGAAATATGTGTGTGTAATCTCGTAACTCTCATTTCTTTGCTGGTCTGGGCAATAGCATTGAAGTTGTGGCCTTATGACACACATTTGTGGTTATCTCCCATTATACTAAATAATTCACATATATAAACATGCACTTTTTCAATATACACATACAACTACTGCAACTATATAAATTGCCCCGAACAGATAAGTGCAATTGAAAATTCTTTAGTCTGTCTGTCCGACTGTCTACTATCATTAAGCAAAGTCTGAAGCACTCGAAGATCGAACAGTGTCGCCAATTCAATGAAAATCATTGATATTATCATTAGACTGTTGTATTTCTAATTATAGTCCGTGGACAGATCATCGTTTGAAGCGAACTGCAAACTCACGCGAAATATTTCAACTTAAAGTGAATTGTTCAGATAACCCCTGTATAAGGTATAAGCTATAAACGCCTTCTATATAAAACTAACTGCGTATCTATGCGTGTTGTTGCTTATCTTTACAAGTGCCTCAAAGCATTAGAACAATATATCAGCAAGTTCAATGACCTTTTCACACTGAAAACTAACAGTACTTTCTTAAAGTGTTTACTGTGAAGGGTATCTTGACTAATTGGGCGATTTTGCAATACAAATAATGGGTATTCTTCATGAATGAACATTTATATTATAGAAATGTTAATTACTAATTTTTTATTATCTATTTTATTTTTTATATATTTTATTTTAGTTCTTTTAGGGTATACAGGGTATGCAATAGAATTTAATTTTGTGATATGCTTAAAAGCTTATCTTTTTATTGTAATTGGGCTTTCGTAATGTCTAGCCGCAAAACTTAATGCAAATTTCCATAATTATCGTGAAAGCCAAAACACAGAAGCGAAAATAATAAAACCTAATGTGGTTTCAGCATTGTTTCTGGGACAAAAGCGAATGAACTCGCCCGAAATAATAATAATAAAACAACAAAAAAAAAAGGAATACCCCAAAACAAGAACAATAACACGAAAATCGCTCTACTTGTTTGCAAACAAGTCGAAGTTTTAAAAAAAATATTTGCCTGTGCCATATATTCATTGGAATTTCCATGCCGAAACGAAAAGAATAACTAAATATTTATGTTTCATGAGGGTAAAATAGTGGTCCGCGAGAGAGAGACAGAGACAGAGAGAGAGATAGATGTGTCCAGTTCTCCCCAGAGGCAAAGGCAACATATTACAAGCAGCTGTCAGACGAATTGAAATATTCACTTGTTCTATTTGAATATGGAGTGTTCAACCGCCCCGCACCGCCCTGCCCCGCCCTCAAAGTGTTTATCGCTTAACATGCGTATGGCGTGTAAATAAAAATCAAATTAGCCGATTAACTGCCAACGAATGTTGGCCAAAAGGCAAATAGCTAACGGCAAAGTCAAGTGGTTTCTAGAGCTTTTGTAAAAACAATTAAAGCCGAAAAAAAGCAACGGCAACAACAAACAGCAAATGGAAATTCACGCAATACGATTGTCAAATGCCAAGCAGAAACAATGGGCCAAGTGCACTGAACGAAAAAACGAGCCGATTATGGTAAAATTTATTAGATTTAATTAATATAAATTGAAAGTATTTTTCTACAGTTATTATACAGTTATTAAAATGAAGAATCAAGATCGCAGTAAAATTGTAAAAAAAATGTTATTTAAGAATTGAGTAAATTTTTAAATTAACGAATTTCAAGATAATAATTTATGTCTTAGAAGATGCAATTTATTAATGCGATTTTTTAAATTTCAATTTTTAAAATTTTGTTATTTAAATTTTTTCAATAAATTTCGGTTTTAGTACTAATTACATTAATTAGTTGGCTGCATTATTTTCAATCGCAGTCTATAAATTTATGCGTAAATAATAATTTGAGCAGTCGCCGCTGCTGCTGTAGGCGCAGGCGGCGGCGTCGTCAAGCCATAGAAAGCATTGTCTAAGTGTGCGTGTGTGTGTGTGTGTGTGAAAGCGAATTCGAGTGCTGTCGCCTCCGTGCTACCCCGCTCACTTTCTGTTCACTCGCATGTTGTAATGTGCGTTGCGATGACGTCGACACGTCAACGCTCCCGCATAACAACGAGAGACGCTCACCAGACAAACACAAACACGAACACAAACACGAACACAAACACGAACACAAACACGAATACGAAGACGAACACATACAAACGTCGACGCACGCAGCTCACGCACTCTCTTTCACGCGCGCTCTCTTCTCGCCTCTCTCTCATACGTTCTTTCTGTGTGCTTTCTTGGCTGCGTTTGTGTGTGTGTGTATGTACGTGTGTGTGTGTGCGAGTGCGTGTGGATCTTTTCGGGTGAATGACCGCCGAAAATTAAATTTTTTGTCGATTTTAGACTTTTACTATGTTGACGTTGATGATGATTGTGTGCTGTGCGTTGTTGCCTGCCCGTAGACGAAGCTCTCACACACACACACACACAAACTGAGAGTAAGAGAGAGAGAGATATATACAGCTATAATGCGCTGCTTTATAGTTTATAGTGTGAGCTGCGCTGCGGCGTTCGCACTATCGCGCGCGTACATTTTATGAATGTGCGGGGTGGTGGGTGGCGGTTGGGCAGCAGGGAACGACCTGCAAGCTTTGTACGTGTGCGTGTGTGTGTATGTGTGTGTGTGCCTAGACTACACAATCAGCAAACGCAACGCAAGCATTTCACTCAACAACAACAACAACAATTACGAAAACGTTGAACGACAACTTTTTCATGCGCTCTTTTAATTTTTTTTCTTTAAATTTTTTTTTTTTGATTTGCTGCAAGGGCCCGCCTGGCCCGATCACCAGCCACTTTCGACAACAAGTCTTTCGCTTTTTTCTCTTCTTTTTTTTTTGTTAATTTTTGCCGCTTTCTGTTTACGCCGCATTTCTTTCACTTTGTACCGTACTATCTTTTTTCTGTTTCACATTTTATTGTCGTCGCACTCTTTTCTTTTTTTTTTGGATTTTTTATTTTTATGAAGTACCGAGTGCCAAAAGCCGAGCGACCAGTTGCCTGTTGCCTTTTTGGCAAAACGCAAGACAACTCAAAGTGAAAATTTCAATAAAACAAAGTTGCCAACGCTTTTGTTGTTGCTGTTGTTGTTTCTGTTGCTGCTGTTGCTGCGGTTGCTGTCGCGGAAGTCATAAAGTCAAATTGCATGCATATTTTGTCGAGTCTTGCGGCCGCTGCAGGGCCCTGTCCCACTCCCTGTCCCTGTCACCTTACTGGCCTTCTCCCTAACCAAAACCCCTGCCACTCCCCCCTCCCCCCTTACAAATAGTGTGCGCACGCAATTCACGCAGCAACCAAAAATTGTTTTAAGTAACCGATTTTTGTGGTTTTTAATTGCTCGACTTTTATTTTTGAGTTGGTTGGTGGGGGGAGGCAAACAAAGTGAAAAGCGTAAAGCGTCATTTCGTACTAACCGACTGACTTTATACATTATAAATGATATATATACCATATACTTTAACACATATCATTTAATTGCTCTCGAAAATATTGATTTTACAAATAAATTATTAATATGTGAAAATTACTCCTTTGATGATATATTGATGATCAGAATGATTCAGCAAATATGTTCATAAAAAATGAATTTATAAAGAATATTTAACTCATAAAAAGCACAACAAAAAAATTGGTAACTAAACTTTTCAAAATATATTTAATAGTCTATACAATTTTCTATAATTTATGTCGAAACTCAAGTTTTAATAAAACGAAACAGGCAAACCCTACTTAATATAAAGGCACAAATATAGGGTATTTTCTAGAGATTAAATTAATTTTTTATAACTAGAAAACCGTGAATAAATTAAGTTATAATCTTTAAGCAAATTTCATATATTTAGTTTACATATGTTTAATCCTTAAACAAGACAAATTTAATGCATTTTGTAAGTTTTTTCCAACTCCCCCGTCTCAGAACATATGTTTATGATATATGGCTAACAAACAGCAATTTATATAAGCTTTATGGAACTTGTTTCCGTCTGGTTTATAGTTTAGCATACGCTTAAATAAGGACATCAAAAGTCTAATAATAGTTTTTAGGGTCAGCGCACGCAATAATTTCGCTTTGATTGACCCGGGGTTGGGCTTGGGGGAAAGGTGCCTTGGGGTTGAAATTACCATTTCTTGGCCATTTGCCTGGCCGAAAAGAAAAGGTTTCTCACTCGTTAAACATCCACCGAGATTGGGGGCCTGGCGATTTAGATTTATGACGGTCGTCCTGGTGTTGATATCCCCACACCCACACCCGCCACCATCCGCCCCCACAAAACGTACGCATTAACCATCACAAAAAAAAAAAACAAAAACAAAAAGCCTGACAAATGCTCATTATTCATTTTGGGCCGCTGACCCCGACGCTGAGGTCAAAGAACGCAAAGTTCTGCGCACGGGGGAACTGATAAGAGACGCAAAGCGGGGCGAGGCGGTTACAGATTTGTGGGCAATAGTTGCAGCAATTATATTATTTATAAATATATATATATACAATATGCATAATGTTGTAGATATGGCGAATGCATTGGGTATTAAAAGCATTGAGCCAAAAATAAATTCAATTTGCCAACGCAATCGAAAGCATCGTGTAAAATACAATAAAAAATCATCAAAACGAAGAAAAGAAAAATTGCCAACATTTATTTTTTGTTGTTGTTGTTATTTTACACACAATACGTAGCTATAAAAATATAAAAAAATATATGTGTATATAGCAATTCATATATTTATATAAATGATATATATATAAAGTCGAAACAAAAAGGAAAAGAAACGAATTCATTTTGTTGGCATTACAATATCGCTTTTTATTGCTGGCGCGCGAATTTTAATTTGTGTGTGTATTTGCACCTATTGCACATATAGCTGTGTGTGTGTGTTTGTGTGTGTGTGATGTATCTGTGAGTCAGCATTGGAAAAAGGGTCTCTTTTATTTTTTTTGGGGGGCTTATTGGAGGTGACTAGTCAGCAAACTGATTGCCATGGCGAATTAGTTTAATTGTTAATGCAAACACACACTGAAAGAAATGGGGAGAGCGAGCCAGAGCGAGACAACAAGTGTTTCGTAATGTTTATTTGATTGTTAGTGTGTTGCGTCTTTGTTCATTTACGAATTTCATGGATTTCCCTACAATAATTCCGCTTGAGAAACTCAAGTCGCGCCACTCTCGCAGTCTCAAGTGACTTTCACTGCCAACAGCGGACGCGGCAGCAGCTTAATTTATTTCGGCACTGGCCAATCAGCTAACCAACCAGCCAGCCCAGCGACCAGCTAACCGACTAACTGACCGACTGACTAACTAACACAAAAAGCTGTCAAAAACCTGCTCAATATGCATAGGATATTAAAAAATTATATCATTATGATTGTGGGTGCAATTTGTTTTTATTTTTTGTTTCTTTTACTTTTTACTTTATTCGTGCATTTTCAGGTTGATTTGCAAAATTTGGTTAGTTTCTCTAAGATGAATTCATTCATTATTAGTCAAGTAAAATCGTCAGGCAACAAGTGTCCTTGCAAATCGTTTAACTAAACTAACCAACTTTAAAGAAATCAGCAATTGTTATGAAACTGGTTTACAAACAGCAAGGTTAAAGTTTCGGTTAATAATTATATTGTCTTTTAAAATTGTTGGAGCGTAAAGTTTTCACCCAATAAGAGAGGGTTATTGATGTTACAAATATTTGTACTTATGTCTTGTCTATGATTAAATAAATACATTTTAATGATGTGCCTATAATGTCACAAGTTGTTATGAACTTTTGGGTAGTACATCAAAAACGTTGCAGTCGGATGTAACCGACACCGGGGTACTTGTTCAAAGCAGCTCACAGATAAAAGCTGTTCAAAATAAAATTAAATTTTAAAATTTTATTTTTATTTTAGAAAAATATCGATGTTTTTAAAAATGTGTGGAAGTACTCAAAATTGTTCTGACTGATATTTCGAGAAGCTTATCAGAAAAGTGTCTGATTTTTGCGAATTAGACACCTCAAGGTATATGGAGTATCGAAGAATTTAGAGTACCATCTTTAAAGAAGGTCCTCAGGAATATCAAAGTGATTTTATGATTTACCATGCCCCAAAAAGTCTTAAATATCGCACTCTTCAGACAGATGAACAGCCACCAAGGCAGGCACGGTATAAACCCAATATGCTCTTTTCGTTTTGTGAACGATGAACATGTTTTCTAAGATGTAATTTAGCCTTTTTATGTGCTGCACATAAAATATGTAAAGCATTAAAACAGATATTCACGAGCCCATTAAACCAATATGTCGTCAGCTTATTCGACATATTCATGTTTTTCCTCAATTTTAGGACTCTGTCTTTGAGATTTTAGACATATCCAACTGTTTATTGCTCACAGAATATATGAGTATGTCGCTGTACGCTCTTCTACCGAAATCCGCTAACCAACCTGAAAATCTGATTAAATCACCTTCGCGAAATCAATTGAAAATTAAATTTTTTTTTCCATTTCATTAAATTGAATTATTAATTCTTTTTGTTTTTCGAATTTATAATGAATTAAATTATGAAATATAAAATTTAAACTTGAGAACTGCTACAATTTGAGAAATAGTTGAAAAAGCCCTAAATTTACCTAGCAATGAGTAAGTGGGCGAAATGTTAACAGTTTATAGAAATGAACAAGACGTGCCTAAATGTTAAATATTGTTGAACATATACACTATATATGTATTCAATATATGAACTTTAGGTTGATGATTCACACAGTGAGTGCAAACTAATAAAAGAATTGTATTACCCCCAAAAAGGCTTATTTCACATTATATAATTAAACTGAATTTACTAAATATAGTAAATTAATATATTTTAGTGATGAACGCGCTGTTACCTTTAATTGAACCGCTTGAATTGTTTTGTCCCGCTGGCGATTGGACGTTGCTTTGACCCAGGTTATTTGCGTGTGCTTCCAGTTTTGAAGTGACGCTGCTCCACATGTCAAACATACGTTGCGTATACATAATTAAAAAACGTCTGAGCGCTTGCCACCACAATTCTTATTATTGTTTATTGTTTGAATGTTAATTAGATTTGAATATAAATGTTGCAGAGAACACGCCGCCACACACACGCCAAACGCAACAGCGAACAGCTACATAGCCAGCTGTGTGTGTATGTATGTGTGTGTGTGTGTGTGTGTGTGCCACAAACTTAATTGTATTTCTTTAATATAAAATTTTTTGTATTATTGCTGTTGTAAAGTAAACGCTTTTTTATAACAAAATTTGTTTATAGAGCTGCACTTTTTCTTCTTTTTTTTGTAAGAGTTGCCCGGAAACAGGGTGTGTGAGGATTTTACAAATTAAATTTTGTTTTTTTTTTTTGTATTTTATTGCACTTTTAAGAGTTGTTTCTTTGCTTTATATGTGAATTACTAATATCACAGTGGGGGGGCAGGGGGCGTGTTTTATTTAGCGCTGCTTTTTTGCTCTGCTGTTTGCCAATCTTTAATGTTTATATAGATATATAATTTTTATATATGTGTTGTATATAACTATTAACTATATATATGTATGTATATATATATATATATATTTATATATATGGTTTGTGTGTATATATAGTTCTAACGCTGTTTTCAGGCCTGTAGGTACTAAAACTTGTGTGTGTTTGTTTTTGTTTTATTTTCTTTCTGTCAATTTTTATCTGGTTAATGCTTGAATTTTCATTATGCTATTTAATTATTTAATAAGACACTTGTTCGCGTATATTTTTAGATAGAAATGTTTTTTGTTTAAGCTTTAAAGCAACTTGCTTAATTTCTTTTTAAGATTATTAATTTTTGTATTTAATAAGTTTTGTGTTTGAGCTTTTTTTCTTAGCCCTTTTGAAGCACATGCAAATTTTGATGGCTGCGCAATTTTAAGTTGTTGTTGTTGCCTTTTGAAGTTTTGGGCTGTTGTTGTTGTTGCTGTTGTTGTTGTTGCTGTTGATTTTTTAACACTTTCACTGCGACTTTGTTGTTGCTGCTGCTGCGTTTGCTGTGATTTTTATGATGTTGTTTGCTGCTGTTGTTGCTGTTGTTGCTGCTGCTGCTGTTGTTGTTATGCTCATTGTTTTGTCGATTTCTCTGTTTTGTTTGATTCCAAATCAAAATTTCCAAAAATACGAAAATTTCACGACAATTAATTCCGGAAGACATTTAGGCGCATTCTTCAAAACAGCATTTCAAATGAATTTCGTTTATTCTTTTTTTAATTAACTATTTGCTGTTTATTTATAATAATTTTTTATATAATTATATTTTAAACGTTTTTTTTGCTATTGTTGCATTTTGTTTATTTAAACACTTTGATGTATAAAATGGTTTGGCCCGTTATATAAATGCTTTTGCTGCGTGTTGTTAGCCATGGCCAATGCATGGCATTCAGCATGTTGTTAATTTAGTGGGCGTGGCAATTAGCCTGCAATTTAATTTTTTTTTAATGATTTTATCAAATTACACTTGCTGCTGCCGCCTGTGTGTGTGTGTGTGTGTGTGATTGATTTTCCAATAATTGAATTTGCCTTTAAACATCAAACAAGCGACAAAGGATATAAAAACTGGGCCGCAACTCCCCCAACCCCAATGAAAAGAAGAAAAAAAAACAAGCAACAACAACAACAACAATGTGAACAACAACTCCAACGAAGCAAATGCATGAGAATGTAACATGAACATGAAAAATCGATATAGAAACGAGATTTAAGGGTGCTAGACAGCCCACGCTGTAGGGGGTGAACGCATGGGAGGGGGAGGGGAGGGTGCCGCCGGCTAGTCATAATATAGCAGGGCCTGTGGGTGGGGTTGGGGGCGGTGTTGGCAACACTGTCAGACAGGCGCGCCCGCCTGCAGAAACGAACATGAAATGCAGTTTACGAAGTGCCAGCAACAACAACAACAACAACAACAGGCACATAAATCTCACAACGAAAGCTCTGCGTGTGTGTGTGTAAGAGAGTGGGAGAGCAAGCCATGTGCGTGCGTGTGTGTGTGTGTGTGTGTGCACGCTTGTAAACACTGAAAAAAGTTCTATGACCCAAAGCTTCAGCGTTTGCCGGCAAAAGCAAATGAATATAAAATACATTTTTACTATTTTTTTTTTTTTTTTGGTGAGGGTGAGCTGCTTAGTGAGGGGGGTGGGGGGATTGGCAGGAGGGTGGTGCGTTTATAGTTTAGGGTTGGAGCCATGTGGGGTTAGTTAATGGGGGGAACTTCAAATGCGGAAGCAGTGGCAGAGGCAAAGGCAGAGCGCAGCGCAGACATGCAAATACGTCACCAGCAATTTGTTGTTGTTGTTGTTGTTGGCGTCGTCACCAAAGCGACAACAACAGAAATTGTGCCAGCAGCGACAATAGCAGCAACAACTGTAACTAAAGCAGCGCCAGCATTTTATTTATTTTTATTTGTTGTTTTTGTTTTTGTTCCCCATTACTATTGTTGTAATGGGAGAAATTTACATATAGAAGCGAGCAGCGAGCAGAACGCCAGCGTCGCAGTCGGAAACAGTGGGCAGCGCTGAGCGCAGCGTCAAATAAACTGAAAAGAAAATGAAAATGAATAGCAACAACAACAAAAACAACAACAAGCGAAGCAAAGGCATGAAATTCAAAAATTCTCTCACAGCGAGCGCACACGAACACGACAACGAACTTACTAACGGTACTAAGCCGGTCAAGCCCGAAAAAGGGAGGCAACAACAACAGCAACAACAGCAACAACAACAACTAAGAACTGACGACAAAGTTACATGCTGACTGCTAACTGCGCTGCTTGCGTCGCTGCCCCGCTGTCGCAGTACGTTGACGCCGAAAAAGACCAATGACCTATGCTAGAGCTCTGCACACACACACACACACACACAAGCACACACACACATACATATGCATAGCCTAGCATAGGCGCTGTCGCTGCTAGGCTTTTATTTTATGTTGCTTTTTTTTGTCTGTTTCTTTCATTCTGCTTCTCGCCCTCGCCCCCCTTTTCGTTTGGCTTGGGTCCGGGGTGGCTCTGGCACACTTATAGACGACACATAGAGTGTGTGCTTAGCAATGTTGTTCTACTAACGGTAATGCAAACAGTTGACGCTGTGCTAAAGGTGCGAGCGAGAGAGCTGGAGTAGGCAGCAGAGTGGGCGTAGGCAGAGAGCAGAGAACGGAGACAGCGACAGCGCTGCTTTTAGGTGCTCTGAACTCAGCTGAACTGAACTGAACTAAACTAAACTGAACTGAACTGAAGCAGGCGACCAACTGGGTGACTTACTGTGCAGTCGAGTTAACTGTAACTGTTTACTGCTGTCGCAGCTCTCTTGGCTTTTGGCTGGCCAAGAAACTGTCGACTATTATAAGCATATAACTCAAAAAACAAAAAACAGAAACAAGACAACAACAATGACTGATAATCATAACTGGGCAACAATTTGCATTGTTTTTATTTGCATTTGGCTCGCCCGAGGGGCGGGGTTGACAAGACAATGTGGCCACATTATGAAAGATTATTGCTGCGAACTTTTAACTGTCAGTTTTGGCTGATTGTAATGGCAACAGTTGCAGCAGAGGACACAGATTTGCAAACAATTGGCAACACAAATATGGCAGTATTCAAAAAAACTCCATAAGTTCAGGCTTGTCTTATATCAAAGAATACATTTTTCAGAGCAGAAATAAGCAACAACCAAAGATAATTTAAAATTTAAAAAAATTGACCTATACTTCCTATCTGAATCAGAATTAGGTTTCATATAAATCTGAGCCACAAAATTGACTGATCAAATAACAAAAATTACATCTTTCAGGAATTCAAATTCATCAATAAGAAATATCGGTAATTTTAATTCGTCAAAAATTTTAAATTCATCTGGTATTTAAACACATTTTAGTAGAAAAAAAAAAATATTGAAAAATTCTATTCATGGTTTCTTCAATAATTTCTGTGCATAATAATACAGTGACTTCAGTTTTCTAATTTATGAATCTTGTTACAACAAGAATTTATCTCTGTAATGAAAGCGTCTCAATTTACGGGCAACCACTTTTTTTTTTTATTAATCAAATTTATTCTTTGTTAAAGTATAGTTCATAAAAAATTGAAAAATGCTCATTGCACGACTTTTGGGCTTGAATTTGTTTAGAGCAATTAAAAGATACGGGTTCGTCTGAATGTTATTTGAATGGGTACGAGAATTCAGATTAAGAGTTGAAGAATGTGTCAGTGTTGGAATTATGAGTAAGCCAATTTATCGGCTGTATAACTATATAATGACTATAATTGCTCAGAGGAGATAATTAATACCAAGAGTTTAACAATCGCATAATTTAAATATATCTAGAGTTAGCTTAAAACAAGCTTTAAACTGGGTGGAATGTTAAAGTCAACAAATTTTGATAGCAGAACATCATAATTATACTGCTATTTTCTTTTTGTAGAAATTCGATTAAAATAATCATCCCTATGCAGTTTTGAAATATTGAAATTCTGTAAGCATAATTATGATAAGCATGAGAGCAACAATTTTTTGTATACATTTTCTAATTAACGGAAAACTCTAATGCCCATAAATCTTATTTTGATATTTTTAAGAAATTTTTTATATATTCTAGATTTCAAAATGAAACCCAAATGGAATATGCATACTTTTTAGCCAAGTCGAGTACAACAAAGAACAACAACAATTGGTTAACAAACAAAATCCTTGCGAATATATTTTGACAACTTTCAAAAATTTATAAAATGCATTTAAAGCAAATATGAAAATTTGTTGAATGATGATTTCTTTCGACTAGCTCTCAAACTGTAAATTATCCATTCTGTCGGCGCGGGAATTATCCAATAGTTTATCCATTATTCGTGTGATAAATATCTTATAATTTGTGTAATCCAATAAATATATATCTGGTTGGATATATCCTTTATGGCTTAATGCACACACAGCCACACATAGGCGCGCGCACACACACACACACACACACACTCACAGCCTTTTTTATTATTATCGGAGTGGGGGCGAGTGGGTGGCTTTTTCAAGTGTGTGTGGGTGTGTGTGCGTGTATTTTTTGGGGCGGAGGGGGTTTGCATTCTCAGCTGCTCCAAAAATTTTATATTTTCTTTTTGGTGGTTGTTGTTTTTGGAGTCTGTACCAATAAATTACGTCACTTGCACTTCCGTTTTTGTTGTTGTTGTTGTTGTCGCATCACGAGACGACAAAACGTTGTTGCAGTTGCAGTTGCATATGCTGCAGTTAGGCACGATTTGGAATTTGAATGCACTCTTTTTTTTTAACTTTAATGCTTCTGGTTGTATTTATTATTTATTTTCTGTTGGTTGATTTTTGAGCTGAAACCGAACAACTTCACAGATGCCAACAGCAAATTAGCCAGGCATGTTGCAATATTTGAATATGTTGCTCTTGTTGCTGTTGCTTTTGTTGCTGTTGTTGTTGTTGTCGTTGCATTTGTAATTTTCTATTGCTGCAGACGCAGCGCAACACACAGATCGAGAGACACACGCACTGGCGGCACTGAGGAGAGCGAGAGACGCGCGTAATAGTTGAAAAAACGCATACACCGAGATACACACACACACACACGCACGCACGAAGAAATCATATACAATAAGTATAAACAACAACAACAAATAATTAATAATAAAGATACAACGCGCAACGCATCGTTACCGCCGCCGCGATACGCTCAATACGAAGTGTAGCTGAAGACTGCCTCAAAATGTTATCGAGTTCGTTGTCCAAGTGGCGCGCCGCATTGCGGCCTCAGAGTGTGGCAGCAACTCACACACACACACACACACACACACACACACAGACCTCACATCACAAAGAGAGCGAACGCGCGCGCCAAAGAGCGCGGCAGCCACGTTGCGCTCAGCAAAGCAAACCAAAGCAAAGCAAAGCAAATTCCCCCGCCCACACTCCAACTCCCCACATTACGAAAGCCAACCAGCCAAAGCACGACAACGACAACGGCGACGGCGACGGCGACCGCGCTGGCTGCGCTGCCTGCTGAGTGGGTATATGTGTCTCTGTGCCGATGACTTCTTCAATTTTTTTCAACATTACGCTTTGTGCCGTTCATTCGCTATGGCAACCGCGCGCTCCACTGGCGCTTTTCTATGTGCATGCGTGTGTGTGTGTGTGGGGGGAGAGAGCATATGCTTTAGTATGCGTGTAAGAGTGAGCAGCGCGCGCTTTTTACTAATCAGCTGTTGGCGATGCTCTTACAAAAAAGAGAGTAGAGAGAGAGAGAGAGGCAACAAAGCTTTACTGCAAGCGGAAAAAGCTGTGTGCCATATTACTATTACAGCATTTGTTGTTTTTATAGCGCTTTTTGTTTTTGTCTTTGATGTTGTTGCTGATTTTCGTTCATTTCCTTTTTGTACTGCGCTTCTCTGCCACAGCTACTGTCATTTCCATTTGAAATTCCCAATTAGCAGGTCAATTGCTTTTTAGGCCAAACTGTGTGCATTGCAGTCGACTTTATCCCTCTCTGTCGCTCTCTCTCTCTCTTTCACTTTGCCTCTCTGTCTGTCTGGACTAGTCTGCGTGGCTGCCTTTTATGTCCATTTCTTCCTTTGCTGTTGTCCATCCTGTGTGTTGTTTGTGTGCCGCATTTAATTACACTTTTAGCTTACTTTCCTCAACGACTCACTTATGCATGAAAATTGTTTCTAATGGCTCTGCAAATTGCGCATAAATGCATTTTTTATAGCCAAATACTTGCAGCCCTCCCTGCCCCCTCGAAACATATGCCGCCCTTCTCAGCATTAAATAGTAGTCCACTTTTGGCAAGTATCTTTTATGTAGTTGTATTTTTGTCGGCTAGTCAATATTAAAAAATAGAAACAAAAATTAAATAAAAATAAACAATTTTTATTTTTTTTTATTTATACTAATTAAGCATCTTAAGAAAATGAAGAATTTGTGTATTTGTATTTTGTTAGTGGTAAATAAACCTATTCGAATAACTAAAAGAAAACACGCAAAAGTTTAATAAAATTCGAGCTAATAAATTTAAAGCCAAGGATCCTGTTTTAAGATTAAATCCATATTAATATTAAATTTAAATATATAAAATCAATTATAACTCTGCTTCTTTTTACCAATTAGCTTAAATGTAATATTAACAAAAAAAAAATGAAAACCAAAAATTGAAAAAAGAAGAAAACCGTAAGCGGAGCAACTGCCAAGGTAAACCGGAGTCAAAGTTCAGCAAACAAAAACAAGATATTAATAGAAAAAATTTATAATATTGAAACTTTTTTAAGGAAACAAAATTGCAAAAAGTTCAAAAAAACTTTAAAATTAAGTTAACTTATGCATGGAAAAAAAATCAAAGATGTTGCAAGAGACTTTCGGTTTGCCAAATTCGAAACGCAGCAAAGCAACAAAAATTTCATAGCTTAAAGTTAATAAATTAATATTTTTTTTGAACTAATTTATGTCTTGTTATTGTTGTAGTGCATACAATTAACTCTGCCGCAACGCGAACACACAAAGATACAAATGTATCTGTATCTGTTAAGTATTTGCATGTGTTATGGGACAGCATAAAACTCTGCATAAACGAAACAAATATATGAAATGAGCAAAATAAAAATAAAAAAAACTAAAACTCCATATTACGAAATCACCAACAACTATAAAGATTGGCAAAAAATCGGAGAAAAAAACGTCGATATGATAATGAAACTGCTACGGTCGATTGGAAAGAAACCTCATGCGGCGCTGGCTAATGGACAGGTCCGAGTTACAGGGCCTTTTGAAACGGGGAGGGGAGGCGAGGGGAGCCGGCAGATTCATGCATGAAATGCAAACTATGTTTAGCTGAAATTATAATGAACCCATAGCCAAATCATATACAATGGGGGACATCTATGCCGTCATGCGATATAGCCATATACCTATATATATTTTTGTGTATATATAGACATATATTTATATTCGCAAAAGTGATAGTGCGCTGTTGGCCTGAACCTCTCGTAACTTGTTATCGTCTTGAGCTTTGTCTTGTGTAATGCGTTTTGCTTCTTTTTTTTTGTGCGGATTTTTGGGTACCAATGGCCAACTTCAGGGTCGCATCTTGTGGATACAGGCAAGAGTTAAGCTAGTTTAGCCACGAAGTTAGTTAGTTAACATTAAGCATGTGCATGATATGTGAAAACACCAAATTTATTTGTTTTTATTGTTATTTTTTTCGCCAAATTTAATATCATTATTAATGTGGCTGATGAGCTACATTTGCAAAAAATTATACACACATATATTTCTTTATATATATTTCCAAAAAAATTTCAGAGTCTGTCATAAACGTTTAGAGATTAAATGATGCAGCAAATTTATTTAGTTATTTAACTGTTTTTTGATATTCGAGAAGAATCTTTTTTTAGAAATATTTCGAAAGCAAAGTATTCTGTAAAATCTTTTATAAAGTTTTTTTTAAATACATTTGCTATTTAATCCTTTTGATCAAATACTTACGAAAACCTTTCATCAAAGCTTAACAATTTAAGATTCTTGTTGCCATTCAATTTTTGATTGTATATAAAGATAAATTAAATATCAACCAGTTTATTATACGCTTCGTATCTTTGTTTTTTACTATCATCATGGTCATGGCTCTTACTGTTTAAGTTTTTATCGGATTCAAAGATATAAAAATGATCGACCACCCATTTATGGCTTATTGGTTCCCCAATACAAATCAGATTTGAGTGTTTGGAGAGTTGGCCATCAATTTGAGCTAAATAAACGCCGTTAGTTTCGTTATCGATCAACGATTAACGATCAACGAAATGCAACTCATCAATCATCGAATGACATAAGCGACCAGTTTAAAGGCTAATGAGCCACAAAGTCAGACCAAAGCAAACGCCTCGAGCTGTGGCATATCAACAAAACCCAGTCAAATGTAGATCAATCTTTGTTCGGGCAGACAGAGAACCTTAAGAATGAACCCTTTTTTTATACATACATCGTTTTTGCTTTTCGACAGTTACCAACTCCGCCCATGCGCCCAAGGCGACTGCGACTCATTTGTAGCGATCAAAACTGACAATTGCGACTGCCTCAAGCGGGCAAATCAATTTCAAGCTTAGCCAAAAGCATTATACAGATACCGTCTGGGATTTAGTACAGCTTCCCCATTTCCCCCCCCGTTTTGCCAGCTCATTAATATTGTGAAGAATTGCGAGCTGCCGTTGCTCAGAATTCTATTGTGATCGTGTGTGTGTGTGAGTGAGTGTGAGTATGTGTGTGTGTTTGCTCAGACTTCATTCAACTAACTGTATAGTTTGTAGCTGAGGCTTTTACCGCTAAGGTTCGTGCTACGGTAAAAACTATGAGCCAAGAATGTTGTGTGTGTGTGCTGTGCTTTGCAGTGTGTGTGTGTGTGGAACGAAGCGGGCGATGAACAAGTGCCCAGAACTGTGACTTGACTGCCAAAGCAGACTGTAAGTCTAAAAGGGGGCAGGTGGCGGCTACACTAAAAAAAGTTTATCTCGAATTCAGTACTATTTAAATTAAAAACAAAGGGGTTTCTTGTTTTCATGATAAAACAAATTTTTCTAAAAATAATATACAAATTTATAATTTAATTAAGTATTTTAATATCATTAAAAAAGTTATTTTTTAAACAATTTATTATTTAATAGTAAAAATAATAATAAGTAAACAATAGCAATTAACAAATAGTTAAACTAAAACTAAATTTTAGTTTACATTTTTCGAAAAAAGTTACAAAAACATCAAAAATACTAACATGTATTTTTTTTACAATTAAAATAAAAATGTTATATTATTTCTATTTATAATAAGGTTAAATAAACACGTTTTTATATAAAGTAAAGAAATGAATATGTTGACAATATTTTTAACCAAAAATCTTAGCACAGATTATAAAAGATGTATCCTTAGAAATATTCATGTACATATGTGTATCTATATTTTTATTGAAAGCTTATTCATTTTTTTTTTAGTGTATGTGGTGTGTGGCTCATTTGTGCCGCAAGTGAGTCAAAGAGCCGTAAAGCGAATGTGTCGAAGCAGCAAGAATCGCACAAACTAACAGAACCTAATGATAAAGAACACTAGCCCGCACCACTCCCCCCGTCCCGCTACCCCACTCCCCCCGTATCCCTCTGACGACTGTTCGCCAGCAACTTTGCGGCTTATTTAGTATGTCAAAACATGTTTTTTATTCTATTTGTTTGTCTTTTTTCACTGCTGCAATCGACGATGTCTATGGAAAGTGGGACACAGCCGCAGTCGAGCTGTGGTTGTAGTTGTGGTTGTAGTTGTAGTTGTTGTTGTTGTTCTTGTTGTTGTTGTTGTTGTAGTTGTGGCTGTGGCTTGAGCTATGCCTCTGGCTGTGGCTGCCACAAGAGGTGAATAGCCAATAAATCGACGCTAGTAAATTGAAATTCTTTAGCATGAGGTGTGTGTATTAGCAACACACGCACATACACCTGTTACTGTTGTTGTTGTTGTTATTGTTGTTGTCTTCACCAGTTGCTGCTGCCAGAAGACATCAACGGGGACAGTGTCAGCCTGTTAATTGTGGTCCGAGACGGCTGCTGCTTGCGCAATGCCATCATTTGCATGCCACAGATGCCAGTCTCCCACTCTTAGGTACAGTGAATACCAAGTGCAAAGCGACATTAAGCCGAAAGGCTTAAAAGAAATATTCGATTAAATTGAGTGTGGTCCTTCATTTTATAATAGTTATTCAGAGTATATTCAACAACTCATGTTGATATTCAGTATACTTTTATTTAATGTTGTAAACCAAAGTACACAAAGTTAAGTAAAAAACTGCTTTTGAAGGAATTAATACCTTTCTTACTTCAAGCTAATTTTTATATATAACATAAAACAGATAAGTTATAATTTTTTATTACGGGAGATCGATGTTAAGCACTTTTTCGCAATAGATATTTTCAATAGAATAATTTCTGTCCGACTATAAAGCGTATATCGATGTTATCGTTTTATGTTATCGTTAATCGACAACAGTTTATATATATTTTTAGCATTAGCATACAATCTGCACTCATCTGGTATATCCCAAGCAGAGCTTACTGCACTTATAAATATGTATATATATGTGTATATATGTTTACTGACCTGTCATAGCTCCGTTGCTGCTGCTGCTGTCTCTGTCCCGTTCTCTCTCCCTCTCCCTCTCTCTGTCTCTGTCTCTATCGCGTGTTGCTGCCACAGTTGTGGTTGCTGTTGTTGTTGTTGCTGTCGATGTGGTTGCTACTGATGCTGCTGTTGCCGTTGCCGTTGCTGTTGCTGCTGTTCTTGATGCTGTTGCTGTTCCTGTTGCTTTTGTGGCTGTCGCTGGTTTCTGTGTGGCCAGCGGAGGCGGCTGCGTTCGTTCTGTGGGCGTGGCCAGCTTGCGATTGTTGCCGTTGCTGCTGCTGCTGTTGTTGCTGCTCGTCTCACTGCTGGCAATGTGCTTGCAAACGCTGCTAATGTTGCTCAGGCTGCTAAAGCTGCTCAGGCTGCTAAAGCTGCCCGAGCGAGCCAGCGCCGGTGGTTCCGACATGAATTTTGTTTGCTGTTGCTGCTGTTGCTGCTGCTGCTGTGGTGCTGCTAGCGCCAAGCGCTTGGGTGCCGGCTCTGCCAGCTGCGCCTCCACCAACTGCTGCTGCTGCAGCTGCGCCTCCTCCAGCTCTCCTCTGGCTATGATCGTGGCATCATCTTCGAAGCACACGTCCAGCAACGTCGTCCCTCCGCCCGTCTGCAGTCCCGCAATATCCTTCAGATCTATCCAGCTGGCGCCTAGCTTATCCGCATCGCTCAGCGGCAAGCTGAGCACCCGCGTATCCCCCTCGTCGACAAAGTGAATCGCCTGCGTGGGCTCAATCTTCACAATGATGGGCTGGCTGGCCAAGATCTGAGCGGGCGGTAAATTGCATCTATTGTTGTTGTTGCTGTTGCTGTTGTTGCTGCTGCTGCTGCTATTGTTGCTGCTGCCCAGCAGACTGGCCATGTGCTTATCGTCGTCCTCGTCAATGGCTTCCAGTTCGCTGAGCTGCTGTTCGATTTGCAGGTACGTTGTTGTTGTTGTTGTTGCACTTGTCGCTGTTGCATTACCGCTGTTGTTGCCCTCATCGCCGCCAATTGTGGCGCTGGCCAGGGTACGGATGGTCGTCACTGGCAACTTGAGCACCGTGCACTTGTCCGTCTGCTGATATTGATGCTGCTGCTGCGGTCGCACGTATGTTGCTGTTGCTGCTGTTGCTGCCGCTGCACCAGTTGCTGTTGCGGTTGCATCCGTTAGAAACGCCAGCGGCGGCGATGTGGCTTTATTAGAGGTGCTCACGCTGCGCGTGGGCGCACCCGTTGACCGTGCCACAATGGTGGTGGCCGCCGGTAGCGGTATTATCGATATTGAGGGCACTTTGCTGCGCAGATTGGCGACCGCCGCTGCTGTGGCAGCATCAGCAGCAAGATACCCTGACGCTGCTGTTGTTGCTGTCGTTGCTGTTGTTGTTATTGTTGTTGTTGTGACTGTTGCTGTTGTTGCTGCAGTCGCTCGGTTGCTGCCAACGGGCGGTGCCTGCTGTATCAGCAGGAGATCTCTTGGCCTATCCGTTGTGAGGGCCGTTTCTGAGACAATGCGGTGTATGAAGCCACAGCAACAGTTGCTGCTGTTGTTTGTGTGTGCGTGTCCGGGTTAAGGCTCTGGCTGCTTTGTGCCTATTATCGAATATCTTTGCAGAGTTCAATAATATTGATCACCATTTTCCAGCACATATTAAAATATTTTTGAACACTTTTAACTTATTCTATAACTTGTTTGCGCTTGTTATTTATTTTGAGAATTTTTCAACACATGCACCTGCAAAAATTCCAGCTCAAACTTTGAATATTTTTGTAATACTATTATGTTAGTGTTTTTTCAGCACTGTTTTCAGTTTTTGCTATTGGTTCGATGATTGTTTTTGAATGTTTTAGTAATACATTTTTATTTTTACCGTTTTCCAACACTTGTTTTAACACTGTAAGCAGCTGCAACAATTGCTGATTGCTGTTGCTAGTTGCTGTTAGCTATTGCCTTATTTTTGTGCGTTTGTTTTAGAATATTTGTTAAGATTGTTTTTGTGACAATTTTCCAACACTATGCATATTTTTGAATACATTTTATTTTTTTTGGTTTTGTATTTTTTCTAATTTTGTAACACACACTTTTTGGTTTTCGTAAATTTTTTCCTAATAATTTATTTTTTGTTTAGGGATTAGTGTAGAAGCACAACATCGAAATAAATTGAGAAAAATCAGCCTTACAAAAGTGCACTTAAAATCGTTTACAATATAAGTCACACATCTAATTTTGAATTGCTTTAAATTTGTATTTAATATACTTATTAATAATGTGAATATATATATATAATTATATGTTTAACTGGGGTGTAGATACACCTGTGCATCTGCTGCTGCCTGTTGTTGTTGTTGTTGTTGGAATGTGCGTCGTATACTTGATTTCGCTGCTGTTCCTTTTGCTTATTGTGGTTGTTTTTGTGTTTTTTTAGTTTGATTTCCAATTCGTTTTTTTTTTTGTTTTAGTTTAATTTATATATTTTGCACAGTAAATCAGTCGCCTTGGTGTTTTGTATTGTTGTTGTTTTCTTGTTGCTGTTGCTGTCAAAATGCATTTCCATTAATTAAATACGTCACAATATGTTAAGGTTCTGAAGCAGTTATCCTGCCCCAACTTCCACTCCTGCTGCACCTGTGCCTGCGCCTGGACTATTGTGTTGCTGCTGCGGTTGCTGCTGCTGCAATTGCTGCTCCTGCTGCTGCTCGTGTGTATCTGTGGCCGTAACTGGCAAATGCTGCTGTTATTGCTGTTGTTATTGTTGCTGTGGTTGTTGCTGTTGTTGTTGTTTTTGTTGCTGTTGTCGTATCCTGGCGCTGCACATGCATCGAGCTGCTGCTGTTGCTGTTGTTGTTGCTGTTGCTGCTGCTGCCGCTGGATGGCTGCAAGGCGCCATTGGAATTTGACGTCAAAATACAAGTGACTGGAAGTGTGTCGCTGTTGCTGCCGCTGCCGGCGTCGCTGCTGCTGCTGTTGCTGCTACCAGATTTCCACATAGCGGCACGCAACCCTAGCGCCAGTTGATGCCAACATTGCAATTGCCACCACCAACCCCCGCCAGCAAGTACAACAACCAGCAGCTGTGGCTTTAATAATCGATTTTTCAGCGCACACACATGTAAATCAATACACACACACACTCACATTCACATACACACACACACACTGGTAAATGCAACGCTTTCGCTTTTAAGTTTTTCTTTTAGTATTTTTTACATTTATTTCAATTTTATTTTGTATTTTAAATATTTTATATTCTATATATAATTAAATGGGCTTGTGTTTAATTTAATTTATTTATTATTTATTTTGATTTCCGCTGCAGCTGCAGGCGCGTGCACAAATGAATTTTCCACAGGTTTTCCATTGTTTACACATTTTCACGCACTTTGCTGTCAAGTTCATCAATTTTTCACAACTTGAATGATTTAAATACAATTTGTATTCAAATTCTGCATTTGAATTTGAATTAATTCGTTTTCGTTTTACACATTTGTATTTTTATATATTTATTTTATTTCGTGTTCGTCGATTGGGCCGCGTATCCTTTTCGATGCGTCCTTTGCAGGAATGTGTCCCAAATTCAAGTGCGCCACAAACACATTTCACGCCGCACTTTCCGTTTCGCCACTCAGCTGCTTGGAAAAAGGACTTCTAATGGGAAAAATCGCAATGCCAGGCTGAATATATATATATATACATGTGTGTGTGTGCGCGCGCGTGTTCGTGTGTGTGTGTGTGTGTATGTGTTATATGCAGGCCAAAAATGGGACTCGCTGCGCTGCAAAATAGGGTTAGTAGGCATAATGCCAAGTGCATAGCCAGGAAAAACTGGAAAAGCGCGCGCGACATTGTTGCGCAGCTTTTCCTACCCTTAAGCAAAGTTTCCTTCCAACTGCCTGTGCGTGTGTATTGGTGCTTCCAAGGGAAATTCTTTTGGTGGTGATTTTTGAGGGAAAATTTAAATTGGGGTTGAAATTTTCGATATTGCGCGCTCAAATTTGAACAAAAGTTTGAGACTTAAACAGTGCGAAACTTATGTAAATCGGCTTGAATAGAAGATAACCCTTAATAAGTGGATAAAATGCTTTAAGTTCGTTAAGTCGATAAATTTTGTATTTGAAAAGGATAATTGTTTTTGTAACTGCATTAAATTGATTTTATAAATGGTTCGAGAACATTTATCAAAGCAAATGTTAAAATTTTAAACTAAATATATTTTATAAATATTTTAAGGGTATTAATAAATTATTGCATGAGTATTTAATGTATACAATAGATACAAGATATCGTTAAAAATTATTCACTTACTTAAAAAATAATATATTTTGTAGAAAAATACTTTATTTTTCATTTGTGTTCGTTTAGAAAATTATTGTTATTCGAATAAACAAAGTTCCAAAAGAATATACAACTGATTATATATATGACCCTAATAAACAAGAAACCATGTACTGTAAAAGATCATCAATTACAATTAGCTAAATTCAAGCGCTTATAAAAATCCAAGCAATTTAATTTCTAACTTCCAGAAGCCAATAAACTCAGGAGAAAGAAATTTAAAACAGCTGGAATAAAAAAAGTGGAAGCGAATCTATAAAATTGCTGGCAAACAGTTAGAGCCACAAAAGCACAACAGCTGTGAGCCCCGTTAGGGAATTGACCAATCGGCCATTACGCAACACAAAACTGAACTAATCGCCCTTTAACTGGGCCCTGTTGATCATCAGCTTTGACGCATCATTAGCCAGATTATCGGCGCGTCTTCTTTTTGGACTTCTTTCATAATTCATGTTTTCCGTTGCTTAAATCATGTTAGATTTATTCTGTGCTCGCCAATGAGAGGAGGGGGGAAAGGGGGCCAACTTGCGCAAGCGGGCATCGGGTCTATCAAGCGCTAACTGGTTCTAGCTGTAAGCCTTCAATTTGGCTCAGACTCGCTGCTTGCTGCTTGCAACTTGGAAGCGCCGTTGGTTCTAACATCGAAATGTGTGCCTCACCGTTGTAACGATCGTTTGCCGCCGCCCCCCTCCCCTTCTTCCATCCGTTCGTCTTATATTTTTCTTCTATTTTGTTTGTTTTTTTCTTTTTTGCCGCCTGCTGTTGGACATGTTGCCAACTACTATTGCAGTAGTTGGTCTTAGAGCGATTCTAACCTGTTTCTGTTTGCACAGACGCGCGAAGGGGGAGGGGAGGGAGGGGATGCAGGGAAAAACTTGAAGACTCACACACAGGGTAAAAGTCCCGTATGAAAGTCCCAGTTATTCAAGAGGAAAAACCTGTTACACGCAAGTGGAACTGGCATCGATTGTGGCCAAGAACAAATCACAGAAAAGAAATGAAACACGACCAGCAAGTGCGAGCGAGAGGGCAGCTATAACAGCTACCACAACTGAAACACGTTAGTACCGTTGTGTCGGATTCTTTGTTGCGCAACTGTGTTGCAAGATTAGCTGAACGAGACGGCAGCGGCGACTGGTTTATTGCAACGTCGCGACGTCGTCGACGTCGATGAGGCAACTCTGCTCAGAGTTGCTGCTGGGCGCAGGCGCAACCGCCCCCCTACCTCATTTATATAAACTGTTGTTTTTTTTTTTGTTTTTAGCGGCATAAAGATGTTGCAACATCTGCAGCTAGAATCGGAAATGCGGCGCAGAAAACAAAAAAAAAAAAACAAAGAAAAAAACTTTAGATAAATGGAAAACCTTGCCCAGGCAATTGCGTGCGTTGAAGCTTGACTGCGTTTTGCATTCAAGCAATTTTTTTGAAACTCATATTGAGAACCGTTGCCCCATTGCTTTTTAAGAATAATTAATTCTTTTCGTTTGTTTACTTTTTTATGAATAGCCATTTAACTAGTCAAGGCTAAAACTTAATGCTAACAAAACAAACAAAAAATTATCACCAGAATTATTTGTGATTTGCAGCGAAACTTTTGTGTCTTTAAATGCCTGACTTTAGTTAATAAAATAATTATATTTAAGTGCAGCTATTGCATAATATATAAACAAACAACCTTGCAGTTTTGGAAATCATTTGAAATTTAATTGAATTTGACTTCTCATTATCTAAAATTATTATTTTATTTTAATAAAAAAAATGTTGCTTTTCAAAGTATTTTTGATATAGAGTTTTATTTAAAAAGATGCAAGAATTATTATTACTGGTTAAATAATATTAAAAAATATTATCATAAAATAATGAAAATGGTGCCCTTACAAATCCCTGTTAAAATAGCTTTAATAATGCGAATAGTTTCAATATTTTTTTATCATCATTTTTAATTATAGCTCGCAAAAAATCAAATTCTACCAACTAAATTATTGCTTAATCAGATGGACGTGCCATCTTAACTCAATCATCAATATGGAATCAACGTGTAATACATAATTGAATAATGGAAATGTGAAGGTTTAACGTCTTAACCATGGCTAATTTAAATTAACTTTCAGGATTTGCTATGGTATTATGCAACACAATATTACAAATTCCGCTCAAATATGTTTTAATTATAATTTTTGTACAATATATATATTAAAGGGGTATCTCACACTCACCTCGTATAGTGCTGGGCATGTTATATGGGCTCTTTAATATCATGTAAAAACACGTCACACACACAAACACACACACACGCACAGTTATTACAGTCCAATTTAACTTAATGTCAAGAGCTTAGCTGTTATTGAGCCGCGATTAATTCCAGTTTTGATACCATTTCGGGGGCACATGTCAAATATCGATAACGATAGCGCCTAATTGGTTCAAACGAGAACGAGAACGAGACCGGGAAACAGGTTAACGGCGAACACGAGTCGCGAGACGCGAGCAAACAGTTTTCAAACGGTATATTTGCCGACAATAACAGCAACAACAACAACGAGTGGCCCAAGAACGAGTGCGTATCGCTGATTGGCTGCGAGCGACGAGTGAAATAAGAAAACACAAACACACCGAATACACTGGACACGCTGGACTGGACGTGTGGACAAGCGTTTGCACACTAAATGGCCAGGCAGGCGCATTGCCTGGCATCCGAATCCGCATCGGAATCGAGCTCGGGCGTCGAATTCATCTGCCAGCCAGCACCACCCCTAACCCCCGCAATCACCAATCAACGGGCACTCGAAACCTGTGCGGAAGGTGGGCCCAAACATGCCGAACAACGACAACGACAAACGCGCGCATCGGCGGCGCGACCAGCGATCAGCGTCAGTTGCATTTCGGAGAAAGGAGAAAGGAGTTCGCCGGCAGCAACAGCAGCAACAGAAGCAACAGCAGCCGAGCTCAGACTCTGTCTCAATATCAGTCACGCTGCACACCCGCCACACCCTCGCCGCCCTCTTGGCCACCTTACACATACACTACCTTACACAAAAGCCGAATTCTTGCTAATTAAATGCTTGATCATCGCTCAAAAATACACCCCAGCAACGCGAGAGTTAACGAGAGTCATTCGCGTATTTCATCAGAGCCAGATATGATCGGGATGAACGCGTGACACGACACGTCGTGCTCGTGTATGTTTGAAGAAGCAAATTTTTACTGCTCCATTGAATTTTTATTCAAGTCAGAAGTGCAATTATTTTTAAGTAAATTTGTATTCAATTTCAGTAAAAATAATACTCGATAATTGGGGTTTTCTCATGATGTTGGTTCTTTAGATATTTTTCTAAAACATAAAAGTATAAATAATATATAAAATAATTATAAATAAAATAATTTATAAATTACATAACTTGGCCATCAAATTTTCGTGTCGTGTCACGACTTTTCCATGCACAACGCTACTTCCAGTTCAAAGCAACAACTGAGTCTGGCTCGGAGTCGGAGTCGGAGGCAGCGTTGTACCTGGAACCCGTGACGTTGCTTTGGGGGTCGCGTCATCGAAGCTGTGCGCACAGCAGGCTCCAGCTGCAGCAATACACACACACACACACACACACACACACACACACATACACACACAGAAGCATACAAAAAAAAGCGCACCTTTAACTTTAATCGTTAAATAAACAGGAAGACTTCTACCGCAAACACACACACACACACATACAGTGAGAGAAAACTTATCACAAGTCAGCAGCGGTGGAGAAAAAAAATGAAATAAAACAGGTTGAGAAGTACCGCTAAGCGGGAAGAAGCAGCAACAACGGCAACGGCAGCGCCAGCAACAAGCCCCACAAGCAAAAAGGTCAACGAACGTTCTTAGCGAAGAAGAATGGAATCAAAACACAAAAACACGAAAAACTGAGCGCCCCAGCCAGAAAGAGAGAGCACGCCAAAAGAGAGTGCGAGAGCAGCGATTGGTGGGTGAGTGCGCAAAAGAGCGCAAAGAAAGTGCGCGCAGAGAAAGCACAGAGGGAAACGATCGTCAAGCAGTTTAAGAGAAAGCGCACAAAAAAAGAGACTATGACAAAGACTAAACAAAGAGAAAGATAGAGAGAATCAGGGAGTGAGAGAGATAGGTAAAGTTAAACAGTCAAAATTTATGCGGTATGCATTTTGAAAAGTATTTTTATGAAAATAACCTGAACACAATGTATTTTTAGCAAGAATTTCTGAACAAAAGTGCATTAAAAGCTGCAGTCGCAGTATGCGAGAGAAGGAGCGGGCTAAAGTGATCGAGAGAGAGAGAAAGGGCGTAAATATACATTGTAACTGTCTCAAGAAAGCCAAAAGAAACTGAAATTCTTGTTATATTGCTCAATATTTGGCAATACGCACGCACACAATTAAAACGCCACACACACTCGAACACACGCACACACACAGTGCCATGCAAAAGCCATTGAATGTAGCGGTATATTGACGAAATTTCTGAGGCGAGCAACGAGCAAAGCTCATTGACCTCCAGCAGCCGTCAACTTCGTCGTCGTCGCTGCCGTTGTAACTGTGTAATGAGCTTTTGTAGGCGCGCGAGGGGACAGCAACCGCTGCAGGGGCTAGAAGTCTGTTTTGTGTATTTATTTTTTTTTGTTTTTCGGTTTTTTTTTTTGTATTTGATATCTTCCGTTCGAGCTTTGAGCAATTAGACAGATTTTTATGTCTTCCTGTGCAGCTGTAAAAGTTGACTTAATGTAATAAAAAGAAAATGAAATAAGACCTGCTTATGCAATTGGCCAGTGTATGGGCTGGGGGCTCTATTCATCTCGCCTTTAACTGATAAGCCGCATACAAATATTGTTATTGGCCAAACGCAAAATCTGGCCGACACTTCAGAGTTTTCGCAAGCGCTTAAGCAAATAGTTGCGGACTCTGTTTGCTGCCGCAGCTTCGAATTGCCTGCAACATTGATCCTGTTGCACTGTGCTCAGCTGTCAGCGTGTGTGTGTGTGTATGTGTTAAATATGCCCGCGCTCAACGCTGATTGGTCAAAGGTTTCCCTAGGCAAACGGCTGCCATTGGCTGCTGCTGTTCTGCTTTCCTTTTCAGCGTCCTTTCGTTTAGTGTCCTCTTTGGCTTGCCTGTTGCTTGCCCTTACACTCTTCGTTAAGAGAGTTGTCGAGACTGGTGTAAGACTTTGGCTTTGGATTTTAAAGAGCACAATAATCACTGAAAGATCCTTTTCCTTAAAAATCTAATGATCACAAGTTTTTAAATATATTAATTTCTATATATTATTATCTTATCTTTGGCAATGCATAGTTTATAAGTAAAATAGCATAGTATATAAAAAATCTTAAAAGTTGCTTTTAATATTAATATTAATTTTATTATTTAATATTATATTATAAGAAATTATCTTAACAATTTTCTTTCGACATTATTAACATACAATTTAGTTAATTTAAAATTGATAGCATTTTTATTTAAAAGCATATACAAAAGTCGGTGTGGGGCAAATAATAATTTTCCAATATACTTGCGCACATGCACTAACTCTTGTGACAGTTACGATTATTTTCATTCATACTACAGAGACACATAATATTTATTTGCGACAGGACGAACCATTTTTTGGGTATAAATAGGGCCAGTCCAATATCAAAGTTCCTAGTTACATTCTCATTGCGAAAAACAACGCAAGTCCTGTTAAATTTACAAAGTGTGTTAGTTAATTGGTAAATATAAAAAGTTAAATAATAATTTAAAGTGCTGTGAAGTACAATGTGAAGCGAACTCTGACAAAAAGTGAACTATATATTAAAGTGTCATAAGCAAATAATTTGCCGTATTTTATATATAAACTAATTTTAAGTAAAGGTTTTTGCGGAATTTTAATAGTAACGGTATGTAACGTTTTCAAATTTAATAAAACCAGTACAAAATTTGTATCGAAAAAAAATGTATTCACTTTTTATTTCCACAGCTGAAACTCCCATTTTCTATTAAAAATTATTATATATAAAATTTAGCAGATGAAAATCAAAATTTTCCACTCATTATATAATAAATGTTAAATGCTTCATTAAAATCACAAATGTTAAAAATCAACATTTGCTATGTTGTAGAAAATGTTCAATTATTGATATTTTTATTTAAAATTCAAAATCTTTTCAAGTGTTTAGTGTAGTTTTATGAAAGCAATTTCCATTTTTTATACACAATATTTTATTTGTTTTTAATTAATTGTGAATGCATGACAAAATGCAGTTCAATCAGTTTTGAATAGGTTCAACTGAGCGGATGAGTTGCAGGTGCGCGTTTTGGATGCACCAGATACACGTATTTAGTATATAGTATAGGAACAATGCATGCGATCGCCACGATAGCCATTAAATTGACAGCATTTTGAAACAATAGAATGGAATACCAGCATAAACAATTAAAGAGCTCTCAACATTTAAACGGAATTTTGTTGTCGAATGTTCCATGTTCGTTTGGGCCACAATTACAACTGTTGTTAAAATCTCTGTTAACACACGAAGCGCGTTTCTGCTCATCTGCTACAAATTGATGTCATTATAATTATTATAAATAAGTATATCTACTTGTTTTTTTGTGCACATATAAAAGTCGCTTGCGACGAGCAATCGAACAACACAGTTCGAAAATTCTCAAACGCGTCAAATTGTCCAAATATTTGTGCAGTCATAATTAAACCCTTTTTGCATCAACAACGACCACAACGACGGCGACGACGACGACGACCTGTGGCTCAATGAGGTTAATAGAAAACGCTAACAAATACCCTAACAAGCCAACTCCTGCACAGCGTGGTAAGCTTTTGGCTATTTTCACAGCTGGCCACGTTTCCCAACGAAAACCCATTCATAGTGTCGTTAGTCCTTCCATAAGTCGGTTCATTTTTACAACAAAAAATGATGAAATTCGCCCTGAGAAATTCGGGGCGATTACCTATCGTATTTCTTTCTTATCGATGTTGTGAGAAATATAAAAGTGTCAGAACACAAACAGCTGATATTGCCACAAAGGTGAGCGGCAATATTCAAATATAAATGGAAATAATAATTATTTGGCAATTTGTAATATTAAAAATTGAGCAAAAGGTCTTGTTGGAGGATAAGTTAACTTAAAATTTTAAATTTGTAAATGTAAAAACTGTTCCGCATAACGATTGCTTACAAGCAGAGCCGAAAAATCATATATATCTGCTAAAAGTTGATCCATTTCACGATGGTGATTTCCATAGAATTTTCTATATATATCACAAGTCGGTCGACCGTTATCCCGACAATTTCAATGCCAATTCAAATATGGTTCTAGAAATAAGCTTCCATACGTAGAGAATTAAAATTAAATCATTTCAATGGCAAAATGAAAGAAATTTTAAGTTTGAGTCATATTTATTTTTTATAATCACTTATCAAGCAATATAATTTAAATATATGCTGGCTTTTAATGCTGCACTTCAATCCAATTCTTGCATACAGCTTACACAAGTGATTTTTTGTTTTTTCCATTGTTTTTTTTTTTTTAATTGAAGCTGCTTCCTTGTTGTGTTTTATTATTGCAAAAGGCATTTAAGTACGCGAACTATTCTTATCTAGATCATTGTATTAGACTAATTCGAAACCGAATGAAACTCACATAATATTAAAATTATAAAAAGAAAATAAAAAACCAAAAAAAAAAAACAGAAAAGAAAATCCAACCCCTGCACACCGTTGCTATTTCTTGGCTATTTTCAAAGCTGGCAACGTTTCGCACACAAAACCGATTCGTCGTCTCGTTTGTCGTTCTATGGGCCGCTTCATTTCCAATTAGAATGAAGCCCCACAACGTCGGAAGCTAACGTTCAAGTTTTTTACAATTTCAGTCAGCGGTCGACGTTCCCATTTGCCATTTGAATTTGACACACAAAAGTTAACTAAATCTACACACTTCTGACAGATAATGGCGCACATGTAGCCCCGATTACCGCAGTCCGAGCAACAGTTATCCAAAAGTCGCCCAGTCAAAGCTGAAAAAGGATTAGGTGGCACAGCTAATACCCAACGATATTTACAGCTGCAAACAGTTTACACAAACGTACACACACACGCACACACACACACACACACTCCTACACTCACATTAAAAACAACAACGCCATGGACTTTAAGGAGTATCGCCAACGGGGTAAGTTTAGACCATAAAACGCACAGCAGCAGCTCAGATACATTTGTTGCTATACTCAGATACATTTGTATCTTGCAGGCTTAATTTGATTTGCACGCTTTATGCGCGCGCGCGTGTGTGTGTGTACGGGTGTGTGTGTGTGTGTGTGTGTGTGTATCTTTCCAGTGCTAAAAGGATTTGGGCCTTATCACAGCATATTTGCACAATTCAATCGAATATATCTTGGCTCGTTTATCTTGATTTAATAGACTTTCATTTAGTTTCAGTTTATTGCTGAAAGCTTTTCTCAAAGCGAAACAATGCAAAATTATTGTCTAAATCAGAACTTAAACTTTGGACAATACTTTTGGCTTTCCAGCAATATTTTTTAAATTCTTTAAATAAATTCAATAAAACTTAAAAACTAATCAGTTCACTTTTCTTTTAAAAAGCTTTGAGATAGTTTATATTCGTAAATAATGTTTTTTTTAAATCATTATTTTTTATTTGTATAACTTTGTTCGTATATAGAAGAATATGTCTTAGTTTTGAATTAATTAAATAGATACATTTTTTAAATTTATATTTAAAATAAAATTATATTTCTTACTGCAGACATTTTATTTAGAACTTAGATAAGATATTTTAATGGATTCAAAATTTATTAAAGACATTTACAAAATATATGTTTTCGGCTACTTTTCTAAATGCATTGCAAGCATTTATTTTATGTTTACTTTTTTCTTCAGAATTGCTAAAAATTTGTTCGGTTTTTTTTACACAGGCAAGGAAATGGTTGACTATATAGCTGACTATTTGGAGAACATACGCGAGCGTCGCGTCTTTCCGGACGTGAGTCCCGGCTATATGCGCCAGCTGCTGCCGGAGTCGGCGCCCGTCGAGGGTGAGCCCTGGCCGAAGATCTTTGGCGATGTGGAGCACATCGTTATGTCCGGCGTGACCCACTGGCAGTCGCCGCACATGCACGGCTATTTTCCGGCACTGAACTCGATGCCATCGCTGCTGGGCGATATGCTGGCCGATGCCATCAACTGTTTGGGCTTCACCTGGGCCAGCTCGCCGGCGTGCACAGAACTGGAGATTGTCGTGATGAACTGGCTGGGCAAGATGATTGGGCTTCCGGATGAGTTTCTCCATTTGAGCAACAACTGCAAGGGCGGCGGCGTGCTGCAGACAACGGCCAGCGAGGCGACACTGGTCTGTCTGCTGGCAGGACGAACGCGGGCCATCCAGCGATTCCATGAGCACAATCCCGGGTATCAGGATGCGGAAATAAACGCACGCCTGGTCGCCTACTGCTCGGACCAGGCGCACTCGAGCGTCGAGAAGGCGGCGCTGATTGGTAAGTCCTGTGACGCAATTGTAAGCCGCTTACCGATGTTAAATGTGAAAAATCCCCAACCTCTAAACGCTGCATTCTCCCCCCGCAGGACTCGTGCGTATGCGCTACATTGAGGCTGACGAGCAGCTGGCCATGCGGGGCAAACTGTTGCGCGAGGCCATCGAGCACGACATTAAGCAGGGCCTGGTGCCATTCTGGGTGAGTCCTGGCCTTGTTTGTCTCTGTCTGCCTTGTCAAAACTAATTGGCCGCCGTCGTCAGCGCAATTAGGCGCTGAATGGGATTTGTGGCCAGCAGCAGCTGTGTCTCTGTGTCTCTGCGTCGCTCCATCTGATATCCTGATTCCCATCGGAGCTAATTAATATACGTCACAACTTCAACGTCATTGCGCGGCACCAAGCTCCATTTTATAAAATACTTCAAGCTAAAATCGTAGCTTAACCATTGCCAGGGGAAAACCCCCTGTTTATAGCATTCGTTAATTCTTAACCTAAACTTGCTTAAATTGTTTTGTTTTTTAATTTTCATTTTTTTTCCTTCAAAAATGTTTTTTAAATTTTTTTCATTATTTTTTTTTTTCTACAGCAATCTTAGGCGTAAGCTTTGTCGGTTCCTTAAAGGATGATTTCTTAATTACATTAGACTGACTTATTCATAAATTTGCTTGTTTATAATTTAACGTTCGATTTTAAAGTTTATCTTCATCAACTATTCTCTCAACAGTTTGCAGCATTAAAAATAATAACAAAAGTTGATCAACTTATTCCTTTTTTTAGGTTTGTGCCACACTCGGCACAACCGGCAGTTGCAGCTTTGACAACCTTGACGAAGTGCGTAATTAACTATATCTATATATATGCATATAAATATTTAAAAAAAAAAAATAATTCGCAGATTGGCATCGTTTGTCGTGAGTTTAACTTGTGGCTGCATGTGGATGCGGCTTATGCGGGCAGTGCCTTCATCTGTCCCGAGTTTCGCACCTGGCTGCGCGGCATCGAGCGCGCCGATTCGATTGCCTTCAATCCCTCCAAGTGGCTGATGGTGCACTTTGATGCCACCGCGATGTGGGTGCGCGACAGCACCGCGGTGCATCGCACCTTCAACGTGGAGCCGCTCTATCTGCAGCACGAGAATTCCGGTGTGGCCGTCGATTTTATGCACTGGCAAATTCCGCTCAGTCGACGATTTCGGGCGCTCAAAGTGTGGTTTGTGCTGCGCTCGTTTGGCATCAAGGGCCTGCAGCGGCACATTCGGGAGGGGGTGCGCCTGGCGCAGAAATTTGAGGCTCTGGTGCTGGCCGATCATCGGTTCGAGCTGCCGGCCAAGCGTCATCTGGGCCTGGTCGTCTTTCGGATACGCGGCGACAACGAGATCACCGAACGGCTGCTGAAGCGCCTAAACTATCGGGGCAATCAGCACTGTGTGCCGTCCTCGCTGAAGGGGCAATATGTGATCCGTTTTACGATTACCTCGACGCACACAACGCTCGACGACATTGTCAAGGACTGGATGGAAATCAGGCAGGTGGCCTCCCTGGTGCTGGACGAGATGAACATCACGATATCGAATCGCGTCTATCTGAAGGGTAAACACTGGGCGCTACCCAATTTATGATTGAACCTGCCACGCTTTCGTTTCGTTTTAATTCGTTGCGTTTTCTGTTTTATTTTATTTTAGTTTTGTATTTACTTGTTGTCATTTATATAAAACACTTTGATCCACCCAAATGTATGATTTTCGTTTCAAACAGATACAAAAGTATCTCAATGTAGCTATCAGTGAATGAATGAGATTGTTTTTGATCCGCAAGTTACTTAAGTATCTGTGAGTGTGTTTGTGTACAGGTAAGAATTTGTTTGAGTCAAATGTGTCGCCGAGTAACGGAAGAAATAGAATCTCAAATACAAAAGTATCTACACAAGAAGAGAGTATCTGTTGAAAGTATCTTTTATCTGTAGGATAACGATTTTTCAATTTCATTTGATTTAAAACTGATTATATAATAATATTGTTAACTGGACTCTTGTATCATAGATACCAAGGAGAAGAGCGAAGCATTCGGCTCCAGTCTGCTGTTGTCGAATTCGCCATTGTCGCCGAAGGTGGTGAACGGTTCCTTTGCGGCCATTTTCGATGCCGACGAGTTTCTGGCCAAGACCTATGCGGGCATACGCATAGCGGTAAATCCGCCAAGCTGCAATTGCAACGGTGCACAAAGCCAAATAACATTTGAATGCCTTTCAGCACCAGGAATCGCCATCGACGCGTCGCCGTGTGCGTGGAATTCTGATGTCGGGCAAACAGTTCTCGCTGGACTCGCACATGGATGTGGCCGTGGTGCGCACCACACTGGACGGCAACAATGCGGATGAGAGGAACGGAGCCGGCCGCGAGGCCGGACAGACAGGACAGGTGGCAAGCCAGGCGAGCATACGCGAGGATGTGGACAGCGAGGAGACCGCCGCGGAAGGTATGAAGCCCAGGTAGCGTAGTCGCCAGTTTAGTTCTATTGCCAGTCCACGCTTGAAGGCTTCAATGATTAATCTGTTGCTTTGTCGCACTCACACTGATATGCATTTGCCATTCCCGTCCAGAAACTGAGCTGCTGCTGCTGTGCCGACGACGCGGGAGTAGCCAGACGAGCACCGCTTCCCATTCGAGCCACAGTCACAGTCACAGTCACAATCACAATCACAACCACAATCGCATTCACAATCTCAGTCTCAATCTCACTCTTAATGCCACGCCCGCCAATCACTTTCGCCCCATCGCATTGTACACGGCCCAGTCGCGATCACCGTCCGAGGTGGACAGCCCTTCTATTCCGGTCACGCTCTGTAATATCTACCATGGCAAGCGATTTCTGGAGCCGGTCAGCAGCCTCATCGACAACAGTTCCTTTACCAGCAGCATTAATCACATGCCCACGCCCGTAACAACGCCCACGGATCCGGATGATCACCCGGTTAGCTTCGAGGACAACGACTGGCCAGCGAGAACCTTTGGCCAACTGCTGCTGGAACGCTATGCCAATTCCTCATCGCAATCGGACGCCTCATCGACGGACAGCAGCTGTCTCAGTCTGCCCGGAGCGACCACGCCCACACCGAGTCGACCCAGCAGCCTCAACGATCTGGCCTCGCCGCTGCTCGGTTCCTTTGCATCCCAATCGCAGCCGCTGCATTCAGCTTTGGGCGCATCGAGGTTCAGTGATTCGGATGCGACTATTTGCTCGGCTGCCTCATCGCTGGAGTCCCTATAATAAATCAAATATATATTAATACAAATAATTATATGAATAGTATATTTATGAATATGTAGAAAGAAAAAGAAACAATCCTTCACTGCTGTGCAATCAATAATGTTACCTACTATATTATCGACTCGAGTCTTGAAATTTAAACCCGTATAAGAACTATTTCCCGTCCCATGTAATATATATATCTAAAGAGTTGAGTTCATTTAAAGCTTCAATCGGAACCAGCTCAACAACAACAATGAACTAATACACGACTACTATAATATCTATATAAACACATATATACCCGATTCCCATAAAATCATATATATATACACTTCTATCTCTATCCATATCGTATTTGAATGTATGTGTACATTTGTTTTACTCCTTAATGTGATTAAAATTTGAGCGTTAATGATAAAAATTTATGAATCAGTTTTTGTTTTAAGCTACGATTCCGCTATATTCTATCGGATGCTGCCCAGTTCTGTGCATATGTTTTAAATGTCATTTCATAGAGTTGTTCTTTTTAACCGAAAGTATGCAGGCAGTATCCCTGAAAGTATGCAACGAAACCTTTTGACCGATGTAGTCGAGTGAGTAAAATAAAAGTATGCAACACGCTAACCTTAAATGATTTTTAAAGATACATTTAAATTTAAAGTTTATTGTAAGCGGGTTACAGTATTTTATTTTTTTCGCATTACATATGCACAGCTTAAAAATATTCCTTAGATATTATTGGTTGGATAGCCGTTTCGGTACAAATCGCTGTCGCTGCTTGCAACACAAGCCAACAGGGATGGACAGGCTATCCAGGCTAAGCCCACAGGTGACTCGACCCATGTATACTTCATTATGCTCTCCTGCCAACCAAGGCACTGAAACGAAAAGAAATATTGTATTGATCAATTGCCCAAATTTGTTGGGATCACTTTTGAAAGAATTTGAATTTGAAATTTCGTATAGCATACTAGATTTGACTCCTCCCAACAGCTGATCCTTGTGATCGACAAACCAAGTACCTTTGTTGTTGTTGGCGTCATCGTTGTTGCCTAAAGGGAATTATAGATAATATTTTCCTTGTCGTATATAGATTTATCAATCAGGCCTATGTAAACCAATGCTTTCGTGGCGAACTTGTACTTTATCTGAATAACAATGGTTGGCATAAGTAGGAGAACAAAATGATAAAACAGTATAAATGTGGCCATTAGATAATTGGTGATCCGCAGCTCCGCAAAGCGACCGCCGTTGAGTGTCTGCGCGTGGTACATGGTATACTAAATAAACAGAAATAAAGACGATAAAGCATATCACATATCGCATAGCTTAACTGTGTGCAACAGATACTCACTGTCAGAATAATAGCACCGACAATTATGAGGTACAGGATAAACGAGTGCGAAGTTAGCGTCACCTCGTTCAGCATAAACAGAAAAGACAATCCAATGAAGACGATAAAGCCCGCTACTGCTAAATTATCCAAATTCTGGGTCAGATCGCGCTGCAGATGCGTCTTATTAGATTCACCTCGAAGTGCTTTCTGCGTTCACTTACCGCTATCACAATGCTCAACAGTATGCAGATGATTATCGTCAGCACGCAAATGACAAACCACAAGATTAGATCCGGCCACAAAGGTCCTGCAACCAGCGCAAACATACCAATGATCCCGAATTCCACCTAAAGTGATGACTAAAAAACCTCAGTTCACGTTGCTCTCAATTTGACACCACTTACGATCAGTACTGTCAGAAGCCAACGTAACCAAAGCTTGGCTAGCCAGTCCTGACGGAGCATGAATATAACGATCATTATCAGCGACAGCACGAAGAATATAAAGCTGAGCCAGCTACATTTGATAAACATACGAGCGAGATCATACCTGCATGTTGTCGCAGGATACTCTCAGATGCTGGGTATTTAACTGTTAGTATTATTAGCACTCACACTATATTCACGATCAGCCATTGCACAAACGCGAGCAGCAGCCAACCAAGGGAAATCAGGTATACAAAGCTGATGAATTTTCTACGATCTCGTAAGTAGGAATCGCCGGCCACTTCCATTGACACGTTACCTAATATTTTTTAAAACTACAAAATTTAATAATAATGTAAGATAATAACATACATTTTTGTTAACTAATAAATGTTCAGTCCTTTAGAGGCATGTGCCTCAAGGCATGTTTGATTTGAACGGTCGAAAGTTACAGATACATTTCTTTCTGAGATACATTTGAGTTTGGGCGACAGCCGAGATTAGCTTCGACGGCGTGGAATCAGAGGATATTTAATACATTATTAGCTAGCTTCGTTTTCTACTTGTGTTTTGAATGGAGATCGTGCGTTGCAATCTGAAATTTGAGCTGCAAGTAGAAAGTGAGCAGAAACATGACAGTAAAATCAAAGAAGAGTATAATCGAGGCCAGAAGATAATCGTTGACCCGCATTTCCGCAAAGCGACCGCCGTTGATTGTCTGCGCGTGGTACATGACAAACTGAACGAATCAAAGAAGAAGTAAACATATTACAATCCTGTGAATGGCCGAGTAACTTGTACTCACCGTCAGGACGATGGTGTTGATAAAGATTTGAAACAGGATGTAGGAGTGCAGAGAATGTGTCAGCATGTGCAACACAATCAGGAAGATGGACATGATTAGAAAGACAAAGGATATCACAAACAATATAACCACATCCAGCGTCAGATCGTGCTAAGATTATGCATTAGTGATGTGTACCACTCGACAGGATAATAGATAACGTCACCTACCGGTATTAGGGAGCCCAACAGTATGAAAACGAACAGCATAAATACACAAATGAAAAACCATATAAGTAATTCCGGCCACACTGTTTTAACGATCAGCGCGAATATCCCAATGATGGCGAACTCAACCTGAAATCGATCAATTAATGGAGCAGAGTACAGGAAAATTCAAGTTACTTACGATCACAAAAGCGAGCACAATATTCAGGCCAACGACAAAGCGCACTTGCTCGAAGAAAATGAAGATCAGGACAAGGACTATTGACAACGTAAAGAATATGACACTGATCCATTCATATTTGATAAACGGATAACCGACTTTGTCCCTGCAGTTAAGGGATATACACAGTTAGGTCCTGGTTAGACACGCCCAATTAACTTACACCAGGCTGATGAGCAGCCATTGGCCCAGCGCCAACAGCATCCAACAGAAGGTAAGCAGATAAACAAGTCCAGCGAATCGGCGACGAGATCGTTGATAGTTCCCCACACGATCATCCATTTTCCATCCATTTACAAAGAATTTATGCGTCGTACCGATACGACGAAAAACAAATATAAATAAAACAAAAAAAATATAAAATTTATTAAAATAATAAATATTTACTAACAATAGCAAATAGCTGGAAATGTTGAGCATGTGATTCAAGGCATATTTGATAAGATCTTTTGTGGCTTGAATTCTAAAAGAAACTAAACTATATATAAACAAGTGTGAATGTTGCACAATACTCGTTCACAGTAGAACAGCTAAAGAAAAACAGTCGAAATTAATCTTGATCTTATTTTTTGGATTATTTGACTATTTCTTAGCTACGAGAAATTAGCCAAACGCTAGCTCTAAAATTGAGGTACATTTTTGTTGTCTAAACCCCTATATGTACGCCCAAAGAAGTCAAAAATGTCGACTTATCGTAAAAGCAAATACACAAATAGCAAACGACATAAAAACAACAATAAATGGATGTCGATTCTAAAGACTTTTAAGGGTATATCGCTATATATTTCTCTCAAATCGGACTACAATTGGCCAAAATACAGACATTTAAAGCTCATAGAAGTGCTACAATTTCCATATCTCGGACAAAAAAAGGTCATATATTCGAATATAATACCTTTTTAAACTCGTACGGATAAGGACCATCAAATGACATTAAAAAATTCGGATTCCAAATTTTAACCAAATTTTACAAAAATCACAAGGGGTAACATCACGATTTTTGTCAAAATCACGAAAATTTTAAAATTCAAAACTTTGAATAGATATTGATTCTATGGACTTTCAAGAGTAAAAAGATATAGATCTTTCCTGAATCGGACTACAAATGGCCAAGATATAGTCATTTAAAGCCTATAATAACAGCTAAAACTCGCATTCCAAAATTGACAAAAAACACAAGGGGTAACATCACGATTTTTGTCAAAATCGCGAAAATTTTAAAATTCAAAACTTTGAATGGATATTGATTCTATGGAGTTTCAAGAGTAAAAAGATATAGATCTTTTCTGAATCGGACTACAAATGGCCAAGATATAGTCATTTAAAGCCTATAATAACAGCTAAAACTCGCATTCCAAAATTGACAAAAAACACAAGGGGTAACATCACAATTTTTGTCAAAATCTCGAAAATTTTAAAATTCAAAACTTTGAATAGATATTGATTCTATAGACTTTCAAGAGTAAAAAGATATAGATCTTTTCTGAATCGGACTACAAATGGCCAAGATATAGTCATTTAAAGCCTATAATAACAGCTAAAACTCGCATTCCAAAATTGACAAAAAACACAAGGGGTAACATCACGATTTTTGTCAAAATCTCGAAAAATTTTAAATTCAAAACTTTGAATAGATATTGATTCTATGGACTTTCAAGAGTAAAAAGATATAGATCTTTCCTAAATCGGACTACAAATGGCCAAGATATAGTCATTTAAAGCCTATAATAACAGCTAAAACTCGCATTCCAAAATTGACAAAAAACACAAGGGGTAACATCACGATATTTGTCAAAATCGCGAAAATTTTAAAATTCAAAACTTTGAATAGATATTGATTCTATGGACTTTCAAGAGTAAAAAGATATAGATCTTTCCTGAATCGGACTACAAATGGCCAAGATATAGTCATTTAAAGCCTATAATAACAGCTAAAACTCGCATTCCAAAATTGACAAAAAACACAAGGGGTAACATCACGATTTTTGTCAAAATCGCGAAAATTTTAAAATTTAAAACTTTGAATAGATATTGATTCTATGGACTTTCAAGAGTAAAAAGATATAGATCTTTCCTGAATCGGACTACAAATGGCCAAGATATAGTCATTTAAAGCCTATAATAACAGTTAAAACTCGCATTCCAAAATTGACAAAAAACACAAGGGGTAACATCACGATTTTTGTCAAAATCTCGAAAATTTTAAAACTCAAAATTTTAAACGGATATTGATTCTATAGACTTTTAAGAGTATAACTATATATATTTTTTTCTCAAATCGGACTACAATTGGCCAAAATACAGGCATTTAAAGCTCATACAAGTACTAAAATTTGCATATCTCCAATATCTTAGATGCCCCAAAACTCTGCAAGGATATGGCCGACTCAGCAGATCCTTGGACAACAAATTTTCAAACCAAATTGGTTCCTAGATGACCCCATATCTCTGGTAATTATACCAAAGGTATAGTCCTGGTGAACCTATAGAGCTGCATCCTTGAAAAATGCGCAAGGATATGCTCAAGAAATATGTATGCTTCTTTTTCAGCTGCCCCATCCCTTTCACACCTTTCCTCCAGAAACTGCTGCTGCTGTTGCGTCGAATTTAGCATTGAGGGCTGAGTCCGTATTGTCTGATTCTGAATTTTCACTAGAAATCTTGCACATCGGCGGCCCAAAAATGTTACCTTAGAAGTGTGCAATAAAATTTTGCACATTTTTAAATTTTTAAATTTTTCTGTCCACTTTCTGACGATTCTGTTCGCTTGGTGCTTCAGCTCGATTTTGCATTAAGATTCTTGCACATCGGCGGCCCAAAAATGTTACCTTAGAAGTATGCAATGAAATTTTGCACATTTTTAAATTTTTTAATTTTTCTGTCCACCTTCTGACGATTCTGTTCGCTTGGTGCTTCAGCTCGATTTTGCATTAAGATTTTGCACATCGGCGGCCCAAAAATGTTACCTTAGAAGTATGCAATGAAATTTTGCACATTTTTAAATTTTTAAATTTTTCTGTCCACCTTCTAACGATTCTGTTGGCCTGGTGTTTCAGCTCGATTTTGCATTAAGATTCTTGCACATCGGCGGCCCAAAAATGTTACCTTAGAAGTATGCAATGAAATTTTGCACATTTTTAAATTTTTAAATTTTTCGGTCCACCTTCTAACGATTCTGTTGGCCTGGTGTTTCAGCTCGATTTTGCATTAAGATTTTGCACATCGGCGGCCCAAAAATGTTACCTTAGAAGTATGCAATGAAATTTTGCACATTTTTAAATTTTTTAATTTTGTTGTCCACCTTCTGACGATTCTGTTCGCTTGGTGCTTCAGCTTGATTTTGCGTTAAGAATCTTGCACATCGGCGGCCCAAAAATGTTACCTTAGAAGTATGCAATGAAATTTTGCACATTTTTAAATTTTTTAATTTTTCTGTCCGCTTTCTGACGATTCTGTTCGCTTGGTGCTTCAGCTTGATTTTGCATTAAGAATCTTGCGCATCGGCGGGCAAAAAATGTTACCTTAGAAGTATGCAATGAAATTTTGCACATTTTTAAATTTTTCTGTCCACCTTCTGATGATTATGTTCGCCTGCTGTTTTAGCTCGATTTTTAAGAAAATTTGCCAACCGACTCCACACAAATTGCCCAGAAAGATTCTCCTAACAACAATAAAAGAGGGTTTGTGTATATTTTTAAAAGATATTTATTTCATTTCTCTTTACATCCTTTTAATGTTCTTATATTTATTTTGTATGCGTACTGCTCTTACACCATATTTTTATTATTTCATATTATTTTCATTTCAAACAAGCTTACTGCAATTCTTAAATATATACATATATTTATATATAATATAAATTCGTTGATACATTTAAAAATGACTTAAATTCAACACCTGAAATCTACGACTTTTATATATTTAACAATTGTGTTTGGGGTATTGCTTAAAAAAATGAATACTTAATAATATTTTTCGTCGGCACTTCAATGTTGTTTCTCGCACTTTGCGTTGGGAGACTCTTCATCAATCTGAAAATATATAGAATAAAACATGTAATGATCGGCCTACAATTGGCCAAAATACCGGCATTTAAAGCTTATACAAGAACTAAAATTTGCATATCTCGGGCAAAAAAGGTCGTATCTTCGAATGTTATACCTTCTCAGACTCGTACAAATAAGGACCATCAAATGACATTAAAAAATTCTGATTCCAAAATTTGACCAAATTTGACAAAAATCACAAGGGGTAACATCACGATTTTTGTCAAAATATCGAAATTTTTAAAATTCAAAATTTTAAATGCATATCGATTCTATAGACATTTAAGAGTATAACGATATATAGTTTTCTTAAATCGGACCACAATTGACCAAAATACAGGCATTTAAAGCTTATACAAGTACTAAAATTAGCATATCTCGGGCAAAAAAGGTCATATCTTCGAATATAATACATTTTTAGACTCGGATGGATAAGGACCATCAAATGACATTAAAAAATTCTGATTTAAAATTTTGACCAAATTTGACAAAAATCACAAGGGGTAACATCACGATTTTTGTCAAAATATCGAAATTTTTAAAATTCAAAATTTTAAATGGATATCGATATTATAGACTTTCAAGAGTATAACGACTTTAATTTTTCCTAAAACGGACTACAATTGGTGAAAATATAGGCATTTAAAGCTTATACAAGAACTAAAACTTGCATATCTCGGGCAAAAAAGGTCATATCTTCGAATGTTATACCTTTTACCTTTAGCTTTTTAGAGGGCGTGGCCGGGATACCAATCTTTTTGAGGGGTCACCGGCTACATACATACCAAGTTTGGTGACTTTAGCTTTAAAATCATGGATTTAATCGATATTCGATTTTAGGTGTTATCGGTTTCCCACGCCCCCAATAGGCGCAGCCCAAAATCTTTAACACATTATCTGCCGCGGGTACACATCCAAAATTTCAAGTCTCTTGCTTCAGTAGCGGCGATAATAATCACTTCGTGAACGAGTATAAAAAACAACATAATATTATATAATAACATAATATTTTTAAGAATCCAGATAAATGCTAATTCATTAGTTAATTATTCACTGTTACTGTTATGGCTATCCTGTATAAGTTACAATTCGATCGATTTCCAATATGACCTTGACAGAGTTGGCTTTTCCTTATGTGATTTTATTTCGATTTAAAGTACAATTAGTTTCTGTTCAAATTAGCTAGTTGCACAAAAAAAAAAAGGATTCATCAATGGATCAAGCTGAGAATGACGAGGTGGCTGCTGGAGTCATGCTAAAGAAAACCTACATAGTGACAATTATAATGCTTCTTATTGGCCAGGCTCAGGCCATCGTTATGACGGAAATGTGAGCGTACTTACATATATATTATTCTGATCTTTATTTTATTTATGTTAACATTCAGTGCTGTCATCAAGAATTATCTAGCAGAGCACTACTATGTGAGTCTGGTGAATTTTTTCATAAGTTTTATATCGATACAGCTGTATGTGTTCTTTTATCATCATATTGAGCAAATGACAATGTGGAAACGCCTCTTGGCCGGACTTTGGACGGTAAGCGTAGCTTTACAGACGATGCAGAAATGCCTTCTTGATCCTTTTATAGTTCGAGGTAAACACCATATCGATCATGAAGCCAGCCAAACAGGCGCCATACACCTCACTTGGAATCTCTTTGGTGCTAACATTTCTCATCATGGCCATAAGTGTGATCTACGGCAACAAGGCAGTAGCCCACCGCCGTGGACTCTTCGTTAATATGCCTTCAATTCTCGCTGCGCAACACTTTTTTTTAATCTGCTCTCCAATCACAGGTTTCACGCCACAATGTTATTCGCTGGAGCGAACGTCTATTTGTGTTAACCTGCTTTGGCATCATTGTCTCCTCCGAGATGAGGCGCATCACCATCGAGTTTCCCACGCTTTTCATCTACAGCATGATGTCGAACATTGTAAGGATATACATTTCATTGAACACTATATCAAAAAATGGCATTCGCAAACGAATTAACCGGTTTCAGCCAGTGTCATCATTTTTTTCTTTTAGGTATCAAGCATTCGATTAATCGATTCCTTTTTCTGCAGTTTGTGATTGTATTTGCTGCCTCGATACGCAAACCAAACTTCTATCATTTGGATGGGATTGCTGATTACATCCTTATTGGCCAGCTTTACTATTTGAACTTTTATGCACTCTACATGGGAATCGTATGGACGTCTGCAGCCGGCATTCAGTGGATTCGACAGTCGCGTCACTGAAATTGGCTTTCCACTTGTAATTCAAATTCTGCCGGACCGCAGAGTTGCCAAATTCAAATCGTCATTTAACATTAGCGTCTCGGCCAGGCGCATGCGCCAAATGTCAACATCTGCTCCGCACGGTCACAGGCAAAAATACACACACACCTACACAGGAAATGTGCCTCGTGATTCGTGATGTTTCCGATAGTCGCCTGGTAATCAAAATCTGAAACGTTTTGCTGCCTGCTGCGGATGGGGTCTGTTTTTGGGGTTTCCGTCACAATCGTCGCCGTTCTGCTCGTAAACATTTGAGTTGTTTCCTTTTTTTTTTTAGTTCTTGATATATCGGGCTTAATGCCAGGTTACCCGCGAGAACGTCCTCGGCATAATCGTCGCTTGCATCGCTTGAAAATCGATACAATTTTTCATTTTAGAGCGCACAGACGCATATACACACGATATTTTTAAAAGGAATAAGTTATTGTAAATAATATTTTATGTAAAGTTTTCTACAAAATGCCCGCGAATCTTCTTGATAAATGTACGTTGGATTACGAGTACAATAATAACGATATTATATCAATTACATGCCATTTTATATAAGTGTAAATACAAAAGAATATATATATGTACGTGTGCTTGTATATATATATATATATATAGCCATATAAAAAATGTGCCTGTGCTAGTTGTGTATGTGTGCGTTTATGTGTTCAATACATGTGCCAGTTGCCTTTTAACTAAGCTTGGCTAAAACGAAAATAATTTAAATACAGTTTATGCTGTGAACAAGGAAAACACCGTATACACACAGAGCCGCCCTTAACAACCACACACACACACACACACATATACACACACACACACCCAACAACAACTAACATGCGCGTTCTTTGTTTTTAATGACAACAGACGGTTGGCATTGATTGTTGTTATTTTTGTTACAATACATATATGTGAAAAGTTTTTTAACATTTAGGATTAATGTATATGTATATGTATATGTATATATACATATGTATGTAAATATATATAACAATCTGTTTTATATTTGACGTTTTAGACACAGCTTTCTCATTGTGTTATCTTTTAGTTTTAAGCATTAAATTTTGTTGTTGCGTTTAAGGCCAATACAAAGCCATCAGCTCCTTTGGGGCAGTGGCCATTTCAGAGCTGTTCGTTGTTGTTGCTGTTGTTGCGTTGTGGCATGAGAGTTCCTTAATTGGGCACTTGGGTGACGGCTTTCGTGGCATGATCGTTGCTGCTGCTGCTGCTTGAAGGCAAAGCGCACACTGAAATTGGCAGGAAAACAAAAATGTGATTAGACTTAAAAATCCATTTAGAAAGAGGGCTCTCTGGAGCCTCTCACACAAGTATTTACAGTTATGATATAGTGTCTAGTCTTAAACTGAACTAAGCACTTTTTTTTTATCAAAAGTTCGTTTATTATCTATCCAAACAAACAGTTAATTAGCACATAGAACACACGCAACAAATTGTTTTTACCTTTTTGCTTAGACTACATTTGTTCATTTTTTTTTTGATTTTTTTTTTTGATTTTACACAACACATGTGTGTCTGTGAGTGTGTGTATTTATGTTGCATGTGGTTGTAGTTGCCTTAGAGATATGCGTAATTTATAAGCTCAGCAAGTTTCCTTGCTGCATTTTGCTTGATTTTGTTTGACTTTGTTTATCAATTGTAAAGCGACACTGCAAGTAAAATAAAAATTGGTCATTGTTGAAAAGTTGGCAATCGATTTGAGTTAGTTGTGCACGCGTTAAACCATGCGTCTACCAATTGGACACGTTAAAAAGCCAAGACGAAACTTTAACCATAACCTAAACCAAAAACCGTATTAAAATGTTTAAAATAAAACGTTCAAGAACATGTTACAAATGTGTGAAATCGTTTCAAAATCAAATTATTGAATATATAGCTCAAGTTTCGACTGAAACTTAAAAGGGATCAATGCAAAGTTTCATCTGATCAAGTGTTCAAAGACTCTTTGGGGTCGTGCTGATGTCTGCTTCAATGAGTTGCGCCAGGATATCAAAAATTCAGCATTGTGTTTTATGGCGTTGTTATAAAAAAGCTATGTGTTCTTTTCATATTATGTGTGTGTGTGTGTGTGTGTGTGCGTGTACTTATGACTAAACTTAGAACTATGTCAAGCACAGTGCAAGCATAAGGAAATAATCAGTAAGTTTTCATAACATTAACTATTTCATTGGGCAATATTGAAAGCGTGCAATTAAGTTCAATTAATTTCATTATTGAGTACTTGTAACCAATATTTAATTTTGGACCCAAAGCCAAACAATATTAAGCAGAGCGCCCCAAAAGCGAATGCGTAAACAGTTTAATCAGTCCGAGTGGACTTACCTATTATGATGATGAGCAAGACCACAGCGATGACGCCCAGAATGATCATCATTTTCATGTTGGCCCACCATTGCTTGCGCTTCAGTTTGCCCGCCTGCTGCTCGAACTGTGAGGCGCCCTGCTCCAGCTGATCGGCGCGTTCGCCCAGCTCGGATAGTTTCTGATCACGCTCGAGCACCTTCTCGACGTTGACGCGCATTATGCCCACGACTTCGTCCACTTTGGCCTGTGTCTGCTGCAGGCGCTTCTGGGCGGCATTGTTGTTGCTGTTGTTCACGTCATTGTTGTGGTTGTAGGAGGACGAGGCATTCGGCGGCGGCGGAAGTATGGGAAAACTATATAATATTATATATGTGGCGGAAAAGAAGCAAAGCGCGCACGAAATGCAAGCCCAGACCAAAGTGAATGCATTCATTCATGCAATGACATCACACGCCAAGAACTTGGACCTGAGGGCTTGCATTTGTGCGTCGCGCATTTCAATTCAATTGGCAGCAGCCCCGACTCCTGGGAGTCACACTTACTCATTATTGGATCCGGAAGGTGCGGGCGCCTCGTTGTTCTCCATCTTTGTGATTGCTTAAATGTATACTAGCTGCAATAAATAATGCAGATATTATAGAGCATTCTTTGTTAAAATCAGTGTGTTTAGCGAATGCCAGACTGTGATATACCCTCTAGTTTGAATACTTTGAACTGGTTTCCAATACTAAAATCAAGACTTATAACCCTTAAGCCGTAAGCCTTATATTAATGTGTGAGAATCACATAGAAGGGCGACATATACAATAGCGAATAGCAATGGGTGGCAATAGAAAGCAGCGGTTGAGCGACTGAAGAAATCAAATCCAAGTAAATTCCAAGAGCATGAGTAACATATGTATAAATATATATTTTTATGATAAGCAGCCACTTTATCCAAATTAGGAATATATATATAAATAATTATGGTGTTGGAGAAATCTGCTTGAGCCTGTTATAATTGTTCACTCAATGGAAACATGATTTTACCCCACTTTAAATGGGCACAGGGTATCACCACTTATTGTATACATTGGAAATTTTACGAGATTCTCAAGATACAAATCAACTAATTGCCGCGCACACACACACATAAAGAAAGGGGTGCACACAGTGAATAGCTGCGTTTAATAAAGTAAAACACAGAGGCACACATTAAAGGTGAAAAACAGTACAATGGCAAGTACAAGTACATCTTATCTATGCAATATTGCCCAGTACGAAATGATTCATACAATTCCCGTCTAACACAAAAATAGAGATGAGCGATAGCGCCCAAAAATTGTGATTGGTTAAACTGCTCACTGAGCAGAGTTCACAGCGATATGTTGTAAATATTAGTGATAATTACACTAGTGTTCTGCACTCTGTTGTCAATTACACGTTGATTCCCCTTTGACACAAACACATGCACTAAGCTGGCCATCTAAACTGTGACGCTTCACTGTGACGCAGCAAAACAGTGACAAAAGAGCCAGCGCTAGCAGCACCACCGCAAAGAAAAAACTTGTTGCTCGTCGAATTTTGCAGCCGCCTGCCAACGCACAATATTTACACTGCGTTGTCGGCCTCGCCCTATTTAACGAAAACACACTCACCTGGGAAATGTTTATTGTGCGTTTGTTGTGCCGTTTGTCTATTTCGGCTTTTCTTTTATTTGGATTTTTCTTTTGATTTTGATTACAAATAGTAAGGCAACGTTGTGTTTTTGTTGGACAATTTTTAAAGGCTGTTGTGGAAAAAAATGGTGCTTGTTTCTGTTAACTTACATGCATGTTATTAACATTACTCAAAACTGCATACGCATTTTTGCGTTGTGTTGCGTTGCCACCTAGCAAGTGGCAACGCTGCCGTCAACAGTGTGGCAACGTAACTATTAATATTTTTTGGGCGCCTAATTTAAATGAGTTTATTGTTTTTGCAGCAATAATCACCGAACGGAACATGGAAAATGCATAATTCGCTGGCCTCCAGATTGCTAGTGCGACTTTTGTTGCTGTTTGCGCTGGTCACTGTGATTTCAATTGCCATTCTCTCAAAATGGGGCTTCGACGAGCTGACTGCCCAAACGGACAAGGACTCGCATGCCAATCCCAGCGAGACAAATGGCTACAATTCAGCGCTGAGTGCACGGGATGCGCAAATAGAGCGACTCAGGCACGAGGTGCTCACTCTACGTGCCCAGCTCTTGCTGCTACAGAATAATCATAGCGGCAACAATGGATTGCCAGCCAAGCAAGCCAGCAATAGCAGCAGCAGCAGCAACAGCAACAACACTCAGCAGCACCAAACGGACACCACCATTGCGTCGCTAACGCACCACTACGACTGCAGCAGCTACATACGCAAACAGGTGGGCGCTGCCGAGATTCTGCACGGGCTGCCGCTGAACAATGAGTACGAGATGATGCCCTTTAATCATTTCACGTTCACGCGCGTCTACCCCATTGATCTGGGTCTGGGCAAGCGTGTGGTGGAGAAGCCAATTGGCTACAGGCGGCGTGATCTCCTAGAGGCGGTCAACAAGGCCCTGGAGAGTCTCAATCGCAATCACACGGCGCGTGCCCGTGCCAAAGGTCTAACGGTTAACGAGCTGGGCCGTTACACACTGGACGACTTCGTCGAGGGCATTTACCGCACGGAGCCGACAACGGGCAGCCAATACGAGCTGTACTTCCAGAGCATCAAACACCAGACGAACGTGGTGCGCAAGGCGCTAATCATGCGGCCCTTTGCACCGCTGCAGACGGTCCAGCTGGCCGAGGTGGCCGCCAGTCCCATCATACACACCATCCTACCGCTCGCCGGTCGCCTGCACAGCTTCCGCAGCTTTCTGCAGATGTTTGCCCAGCTGGCGGATCGACGCCTGCAACTGATCGTCGTCTACTTCGGCGAGCCGGGACTTAGCCAGGCGCGTCAGATTGCAGCGGGCGTGGAGCGCGTTCAGCTGTTGGCTCTAAACGAGACATTTAGTAGAGGTGGGTAAATGGACTGCACAGCTGATAGATGCTCTGTTCAAAATGAATCCACTTGCAGCCAAGGCGCTGCGTCTGGGCGCCGAGCACGTGCAGCCGCAGGCAGGCAAGGATACGCAGGATGCGCTGCTCTTCATGTGCGATGTGGACATTGTGTTCAATGCCAAATTTCTGGAACGCTGTCGCTGGAATGCCGCGCCAGGGAAAAAGGTATCTGCTCGGAATGTAAAACGAAATCTGGACTAACTGGCTTCCTATTTTCTAGGTCTATTATCCTGTTGTGTTCAGCCTGTACAATCCGCACGTGGTGTACACGCTGCAGGGCAAGCCGCTGCCCAGCGAGGAGGACCAGCTGCTCATCTCGAGGGACACGGGCTTCTGGCGCGACTTCGGCTACGGGATGACGTGCCAATATCGCTCCGATTTCCTGCAAGTGCGCGGCTTCGATGAGGAGATCGTCGGCTGGGGCGGCGAGGATGTGATGCTCTATCGCAAATACGTGAGATCCAAAATCAAAATAATACGTGCCACCGATCCGGGCATCTTTCATCGCTGGCACACAAAGGTGAGGCAGACACCTTTATATATACATATAAATATATATAAATACATTTATTCTCTTGCAGATCTGCACCGGTTCGCTAAGTGCTGATCAGTATCGTGCCTGTATTCGATCGCGTGCTCTGAACGAGGCTTCCCACGCACAGCTCGGCTTTCTGGCATTTCGGGACGAGATCGCCGCCGCGGGCGCCATATCCTCGGTGCCAGCGGCGCACTCGTGATACCTTATTGGAATTGGCCTCTGCTTTCGATACTCAGCCACAATGTGACAATAACTTGTATTTAGCCAATCGTTGAACTAGCATAATTGTTAAATCTGTTTGTTTGCCGCTACTCGAGAGCCTAGATATATATTTATATTATACACACATATAAATATATATATATTTAAATTAATTTAACTTAACTACTTGTAATCGTCAACGTAATCGTTTGACAAATTGTTCTTCCATGAAGCAAACTAGATGCAATCTTCGACAGAAACAAAAATATATATATAAAAACAAAATAAAACTCACAAAACCCAACAAGAGACACAATCTAAAAACATATTTAGCATATTGTATCATAAACTGAACTTATATAAAACTGCGTCTGCTCGCATTAGATAAATAAAATTAAATGGTTTAATTAAACTTGTCGCCGCTGTAAATTTATAGATGTGCCCGTGCTGACTTCAATATGCTCGAACTGTGAGTGCCAACGACCTCCATTTGGGGTTCACTGCGCATGCAGACGATGTTGATGATAAACAAGAAGAAGAAGAAGACGATGATGACGCGGCCAAAACAGCCACAGGAGCAATGCGGCCTTGCGTAAAGTTCATATGATATTTTTTACCATAGTATGTGCTGCTCTAGCAGAGGGTATTTCAGCTAAAACATGCTGATTGTATATCAGCTGATAAATGTCTTTGATTGTCTGCTAACAGTCGCTCTTCTATGCGATTTTCATGACAAGCACTTGTTTGATATAAATATTAATATAAGAAGTATGTTGATATACTTCTAGGTAATCTAATCTAATCTTTTCTAGTAGAGTAATATGTTGATATACTTATCGAGGAATTATGCATGAGGTTTACAGACAACGGATAATGGACAATTAACTACCGATTAGCTTTTTGTAAATTTTAAAAAGCTATATAAATTGTTAGCTATTAATAGAGAATTTATCTGTCTGATATGCACATATTTGCAAAATTGGTTCCATCTGGCGTCTTTTTAAGCTCGCTAAATGCCAAAGTTAAGCCCTTTTCATGGTCACGGTTGTGGATTATGTAAGCGCCGAAAAATTAATTTGTTAGGCGCAATTAGCAATGTTAATTTCACGCCTTTAATCCAAGATTTATCCAGCGTAGTCTGAGTCAGAATTTAAGGAATTCGCTTGACTATTACGCAATGCGAGAAGATGGATTAATTAGCCAAACGAAAAAAGCGATCTGAGAACAACAAATAATGACGGGGTTCGCCCCGGCTAAAAAAAAAAAAGGCATCCTCCTGTCATTCTCCGAATGCCAAACTGACCATGAAAACCACGAAAACCGCTTCACATTCAGATTGCCACTCAGGCAGGCTTTGGCCCACGCCCAAGGTGTTGCAGGTGGAGTGACAAAACGGTGCCCCAAAGCAAATGCCAACACCTCAACCACGAATACCAGAGCTCACATTCGCCCCACACACCCCCCGCCAGCAAGCGCCATATCGCGCTTCAGTGCGTCTCTCTGCGAGTCTTTCGGTCTCGAACTCGGTTCTAGCAAAACGCGCGCCAACGAACTTGCCAACTATTTCACATAAATACCGGTGCCCCAAACCTGAGCAGCACATTCGTGATTTCAGTTCTGTTGCCAGCGACACGTCAAGTGATATTTCATCTAATTAAAAATAAAAAAACGCGACCAGGATTTTAGAACCCAGATCTCCAAACAGTTAATACAATTTAAAAGGGGCACAACACGTGCCTGCAAAAATATTTGTGGAAGTGAACTCGAGTGAATTAAAACAAATTCAAAATGCATTTGCTGCAATTGGTGAGTTTTAGAAAATAGTTAAAGAACTGCAGGAATTATGTTTTAAAATTTAATAAATTTCAAAATATATTAGTGATCTTTTAATATTTTAATTTTTAAAAAAACAATATTTTCTGATAAATTAAATTTTATGGCTATACTTTTTATTTTAATATAAAGAGCTCCGTGAATTTAAGGCCTGCTTTGAGTATTAAATAATTCACAATTTAGATAAAATTGAATTTTAAACTTCACTTAAAAAATATTCAAAAACCATATTAATGAAAATATCAAAACATGCGCAAATATAAATTTAAATATCATATCTTCTTTTCTTTTCTATCCACTTTTTCAATGTTGTTGAAATGAAAAACGATTAATGATATTTTTAAATAATTGTTCTTTTCAATATTATTTGCATTTGTATACAAAATATTAAAAAAAACGTATTAATTTAGGCAGAATGTTATGTAAAATATAAAAAAGGCTTATTAAATTTGTTTAATTCGACATTTAATTCTAAAAATATTGACCTTGGATATGCCAGAGACTTTTTTAAAACGAAGAAATAAAAATAGCTATTATTTCAGACTGTATTAAGTCCAAATTTGAATATAATATTAGTGCGTTTTTAGAGTTCAGGACGTTTTAAAATAATGATAATGATCACATTCGCAGAAAATGTTACTTTTGAGTACTAAATATACCTGGATAGAAAACTCTGTATAACTATATTGCTGACCTACCCTTTCCCACTAGAACTCATTAAAATAGCTCTTGTTTAATGATGTAATAATATTCTGGCAATTTTAATATATATTATGTAAATAGTAAATTATGCATAGTTCACTCTCAAAATTGCTGATGGCAACGCCCGTTGACCGACGACCATTAGATTTATAGAAATATGTTTCGGCTTTAAAAACCAAAAAAAAAAGCAAAAAACGAATAATAATAAAATAGTAATTATTCCAATAAAGTGTGCACACACTCAGCGACAAGTCACGAACTCGAGATCCACAGATTGGCCAGTCGGTGGGTTTTTGGCCATATAGCCAACCCCAAGCGGAAGTTGTTCCTGATGCTTGACTAACAAAGCGTAGCGGACCACCTCGCCAACATATATTCATAATGAACTCTGTGTGCGGGGTGCGGGGGGTGGAGTGGGGGTGGTTTGGAGACAGCTCTACATATGAGGAGTAACCCCCGCAGCGAACTTTATGATTCCAGCCATGAATGAAAACAAAAATGATGTCAATGCTATTTTATGCATATGAATTTGAGGTTTCGGTTTTGCTTAAATTATTTGTTATTCTTTTTATTACGTTTATTAATGTTATATTTTGGTGTGTGTGTGTGTGTGTGTTTAAATTCGAGCACTTGAGGTGTTGGCCACCATTGAAGCCCTAATCTATGCTCCATTATTGCATAATCTCGTGTCGCGGTAGCCACTCGGTCGACCATTGATCATATTTCACGCTCGCTGGCGCCGAGTGTCCATTTTTTTAATGACGATAATGACGCCGATGATTTCTACATATGGCTTTGTATTTCGAGCAGTACTTTCGTCAATTATGATTGGAGGCTGTACGTGCGGCTGTCCGTCTAACTGAGGGCTTTGGCCCAGTTGGTCGCTGGACTGTGAAATCTATCCATAAACATTCGGCTAATGATCACGCAACTCAAACCGCTCTCAACTCTCGTCTTTTTGCAGCTGCTCTGCCTGACCGTTGTCTGTGTCCAGGGCGCTTTGCGTGGACCCGAGCCGCGCAGTGCTACGCCCACAGGCGCCGATAAGCAGTTGACAGCTGGCTCCGCCGGTGTCCTGGACTCCGTGCTGCGCGGCACCAGCAAAAGTCGCCAGTCGCGCTGCGTTCGCTGCTACGAGGATCGTTATTACAGCAGCGGCAGCGGCGCTGATCGCTATGGCGGCGATCGCTATGGCGGCTACTCGAGTCGCGCCGGCGACGATCCGCGCAGTTCCTGGTATTACTCGTACGATCGGTACGATGATCGGGGCAGCGGCAGCAGCGGTCGGGATCGCGATCGCGACTATGACAGATATTACAGTCGCGATGATCGCTATTCGCCGCGCACCTACGATCGCTACGAGGGGCGTGGCTACGATGATTACTACCGAAGGGGCTCCAGCTACGATCGCGGCTCGGGCTCGGGCTACGGCTACTCCGGCTACGACAGCAGGGATCGCTACTACGGCGATCGTTACAGTGACAGTTCGCGGGGTGAGCCCAACAATGTTTATAAGATGTTTTCAGATTTTACAGCTATTTATTTTCAGATCGTTATTATGATCGCTCACGTACCAGCTATGACAGATACGATCCGTATGATCGCTACTATTCAAGGTATGATTTTCGCAACTATCGTCCTTGGGATGAGACCTACAGGTATCGCTATCTGTCTACTATTATAATTATTGTATAAATTTTCGTTTGTTTTTGTGTGTTTTTGTACAAATGTTGTAAATTCTAACGCTCTTGCTCTTTACTTACATACAACACAACAACAACAACAACAACGCCAATAACACAAAACACCACAAACAACATGAACTCTGGATACTCTACGCCAAATCGAATACGGAACTAAATGCACCACTTCACCCACTTCCTGTCCTGTCCTGTTCTGTCCTTGCAAACAAATTAACTGCACCCACGCACCCACCCAACCAACCAACCACCCACCCACCCACCATTCACGCTGCATCTTCCCCCGTTGCGCCAGGGGTCAGTCGGGCTTCGATAATTCGGGGCGTGGCTATTACTTTGCCGGGGATGACGACGATCGTCGCTCCATGCCACAATCGCTATACGATCGCGAACGCGCCCAGCCGCTTGCCCCCGCCTCGCCCTGCGGCCACCTGATCAGCAACTGCCCTTACGGTGATCGCGGCGGCACAAAGGTCTCCTCCTCGGCCATTGACAGCGACGGCTATCGCGGCGGCCACACCACCGTCATGGGCCAGCCCAACGGCCAGGGCAGCTGGACGTATCTGGGCGATCAGGATAAGCAGAGTTCGCGCGGTGGCAGCAGCAGCGGCGGCGGCGGTGGCAGCGGCGGTGGCAGCAGCAGTGCTGCGGGTGCGGCTGGCAGTGGCAGCGCAGGTGGCAGCGGCGGTGGGATGGGTCGGGACAGAGAGCGTGATGCGCAGAGGTAAGTTGCAGTGGGTGCTGCTGCCGGCGGCGAGGCCACATCCAAATCACACGAACTTCACCCGAACCACCCTTGGAAACAGAATCTGTTTAGTGTAGCACGTGCGGAATTGTCAAAATCATTAAGATAGGCTCGCTCTCTTGTCGCCCCTTATAGCTCTTCCTATGGTGGCCGACCACGACCTTTAGGCGGCAGTTACCTATTCGATCGGGACAGCAACGCGGTTCCGGAGAGTCCAAGCGATGCCGCTAACTCAAATGATGGTGATGGTGGTAATGGAAGCGCCCACATGCCGGCCGCTGCGGCCCAAACGGCGCCCAAGCCGGCCGAGTCTCCAATGGCCAACGGCCAGGAGGAGAAGCCAGCGCAGTGAGAAAGGCGGAGACGCAGCCGTAGCCGCAGCCGCAGCAGCCGCCTTGTAGGCGTGACTCTAACTTAATATCTCTATTTATGTGTTTAATTTGTAAGCGAACATTATGAATAATTATGCCCACGACTTCCATTTTGCTCAATAAACAATTCAAAAGATTCTCAAAAGCCCCACCAAAAATATTGGAATAAAAGACAGCAAGTGCATTAATAATATTGAAAGTACAGTTTATTATATTTATTGAATATTATTGTTTGTTGTCAGCGATGAACTTACAAAACTTATGAAATACTTTTAAGCGAAGCCCAGTTAAGAAGCAAAATGTATATCGATTAATTCTTAAAACTCAAGTTTATACTTGAAAATAGAGTTTTGAGTAAAGAAATAATAAAAATTTAATGTATCAAATGAAAATAACGCAAAAAGGAAATACAACTTTTTAATACCAAAAGAAATTGAAAAATACCAAAAGATAATTGAAATCAAAAGGAAAATATGTAACAAAAAATTAAAAAATGTGGAAATCAAAAACAAAGTTAAATAAAAATATAACAAATTAATGTAAAAACTAAATAAATGCTAACACAAAAATAAATATAGAAAACAATCAATTATAAACTGTAAGAAATGAGAACTAAAGTAAAAACACGAATAATAAAATCTAAAAAAAAAAATGAATATACAAATAAAAATGCAAAAAACTCAATAAATAAAGGCATAAAGAGAAAAAATTGGGAAAAAATGTAAAATTTTACCGAAATAAAACTTAACTAATGGGTAAAAAAAGACACTTAAAACAAACAAAAAATAAAAGAAACAAAAATTTAAGTTTCTATTGTTTTTAGATTATCAATAGGTGTGAAAAACAAGATATACAACGGAAGAAAATTATTTTAATAATTAAAAAATGAAAAAAAATCAAAAAAATTCAAAAATAAAAAGTTATAACTTATTTAATTAAATTAAAATAAATGATAAGCAAATTGTCCTATGTGCTTATTAAGATAAATGAATGAAAAATAGCTGAAAGCTTGATGTTGAAATCGAATGAAAAATAAAAAATAATAATCACAAACAAACTTTTTATGTATAAAACGGAATTTATAAATGTAAAATAAAATAAAGATAAAACAAAATAAATAAAATGAAACTAGATATAATAAATAATAAAAAGTAAACTAACAAAAAATTATATCAATATGAATTCAACTAAAAGTTTCTACAAAATTATTTAAAACTTAATATAAAACAAACAAGATTAAAAATCAATTTAAATATTATATTTGAATTAAAAGCCAATTAAATTAAAAATATTAAGTATTTCTTTTCAACTGAATTAAAATAGGAACCAAAAAACTTTAATGAATAAATTAAAAATTTTAAATCAAAAACTTACCAATTGAAAACTTTTGAATAACCAAACGAAAATGGAAGAACCAATAATTGCAAAATAACCATAATATTGTAAATGAAACGTTTTTCAAATTAAAATTGGAGAGTAAAAACTTATCAACTCAAATTGGTACAAAAAAAAAAATAATAGAAACCCTAATTTCATTTAAAAGTATAAGGATTTCATATCAATAACAAATGAATAACAAATTTTCTTTTTTTTAACAAAAACGCGCCTGCTATTGGCAATATACGTCATTAAAAATTTCGCGATTTTACATGTTTTTTTTTTCGTTTTCTTATAATAAAATTACATTTTTTTTGTGGAAATTTTTAACAAGGATATTGTTAAACCAACAAATTTATAGCTTTGATAACGAAAGTTAACGTAAAAACAGCAACAAAACCGAAGAGAAAAATTAAACCAAAAAGGCACAAAAAACTAAAATGAATTTTGTTAATGGTTTATGCCATTGAGTGGAAGATATTGTCGCAATGCCTCTAATATATCTAATATAAGAAATGTAGTAGAAGTTCCAGAGTTTGTCTTTAAACGAGTTTTGTGTCAGCTAATTCACAAAAGTTCTTACTGATGAAGCTGATGTACATTTAGTATATAAACAAATATACATTGCGTTAGATATTTATGGAGTTGTTAAATGTTCTATTCGGATCATTGAATTTTTTATTTTTATGTTGTCCTGCTTTGAAGTTGAGTTGTTTAAGTAGTTTGCTTTTTATCTTCAAGCAATTTGAGTTTTTAAATTTTCGTGATTTGGAGTTAATCTTTTATGTTTTTCCCTTTTTGGAAATTTACAGAATAATTTTTCGTTGTTATTCTTCTATCTTCCAGCAAGTTTCAAGCGTGTCAAGCTAGAGACAAAATTTAAGTTACTATTATTCAGAGCAAAAGCTTTATCTCTTAGCATACTTACAATTATTCAAAGAGTATTCAACTGGTTAACACTTTGTGCAAAACTGTACTTTTTGATGATTAGCTTGTTGAGCCGCCACCAAAAATTGATGGCGGCTCAGCTGTTTTTATTCTTTTTTTAATTTTATTAAATTCAAGACTTCTTCGGATCTTGTTGTACTTCACTTTGCTGAACTCCAAACCAAACTGTGCTCCAGTGTTGATCATTCGGAGTATTTATAGCTGGGCGAAAAACCACCACCGAAATACGAACGTTCCGTTGAACAATTGAAAATACTTTCGCATGAAATGAAAATGTGCGCTCAGAACGCAGGCGTGCCCCGGTTTGCCGGTGGTCTGCGTGCCGTTGGGTCATAACAACAGAGGAGGGTTCAAGATATACGGGAATGCATTAATATGGTTGTGTTTATGCTGGTATGCCAGTGCCCCGATCCCTCGAGTCGTTAAACGAATGGTGGCGCTGGTGGTGGTGGTGGGTAAAAATGCCACCACCACAAGACACAGACACAAGATCTATGAGAAGTTTTTGAATGGTTTATGTGCGGGGTGCGGCTGCTGACTGGGAAACAACCAGTTGATATTCATGTAGTTGAGTGCATAATAAGCACAGTCAAGATTTATACGAATTAGTTATCCCTAAAATGCGCACTCCTTTCTCCCCTACTTTCTCACGCTCAAGACAGCAAATCGAGAATCGTCAAGGGGCGAGTTTTGGCGAGTTTTTTTACTTTGGTTTCTGGGGTTGGGATTGCTGCGCCTGCGTCAGACATTTGGCTACTGGTGGGCAGCCGTGGCTGACTATTATGCTGGTTGCGTTTCGACCAGCTACTGTCATGTCAAATGCGGGCCGCAAGGGGCGGGGGTGTGCGGTGTGAGACAGCTGCCTACAACTCATCGATACTCAGGTACTGCAGTACTAGCCTATTAAACATATTTGTTAGTGATAAGCTTCCCCCGGCATTTACTTTTGGTGATAACAAAGTTAGCCCTGATAACAAGCCAAGCTAAATTTGAAATCGTCCAAAAATTAGTTCTGACCTGACTATTCGACTATTCGGCGGTTGAAATCATGTCGCTTGGTTAAGTTTCTGTTATTTCTGTTTTGTTTTATTTTATTTTTTTTTTTGATAATGTTTCGTTGCACGTTTCGGCCGAAGTTGAAATACGTTTGGTTCGTAGTGTTATTTATTTATTTGTATATACTCCTCGACCACTCAATTCTGCAAGTGAGTTTTTCAATTGATTCTTAATTAATTCCCTACAATTGCCTCATTACTCGCAATATGGAAAAACTCGCTTTCCCCACGGCATTGCGACACTCTATGGCAACATATTGACAGAAAAATATGAAGAATATTTTACGTGCTTAATGAAATGAAAAATTAATTCAAATGAAATGAAGCAGTATGCTTTTTATATGAAAAAAATGGAAAAAGATAAAACGAAGGCAGAGGCAAAAGCAAAAAAAAAAGCACGTGTACAATATTTTACAACAGCGAACGCTTCACAGTGTGCAGACTGCTATAAAAAATATGTGCATTTCCAACGATGCTTTTCAACTTTATTTTAATTAAATTTATTTTACGCAATTATTTGATACCCCTTTAATTAAAACTGTTCCTTTCAAAAAAAGTGTTTACATAGCTATTGACAGTGTGTTGTGAATGTGAATGTAAAAAATCCACTTAAGCACAATAGCAAAATTTTAGCCAAAGCAATTAAAATAATAAATATAAAAAAAATATATATTATAAAATAAAGAAATTCTAAGGAAAGACCTGAAACTTGAAATAGATACTCGTTATAGTCCGTGTTATCTGATACAAGTTGACATAAATTTTGACAAATGTATAAGACTCAATTATTGAAACTTTGTCAAATCTGAACCGATTTTCATGGTTGATGGCATTTTGGACATGGTTTGTCCTATAGATTGATTCTACATTCAAAATTTATTCATTTTTGAAAATAATTTTTTTTTGATTTTGTTGTCAAAAAAGCGTGTACCCCCCCCTTGTGAATTTACAAAAAAAATTTTTTTTCAAAATTTTAAATCGCGAATTTCTGTTTTTAATCGATTGGAATTATCATAATTAGCATAAAAAACAACATTTAAGGTGATTTTGAGGTGGTCAAATTTTTTGTCAAAAACCATGTCAAAATCGACAAAAATTTTGACAAGTAAAGTTCTCGGATCCATAGCTCCCATAATTCAATCTCCCATAACTTTGTCAAAGCTGAACCGATTTTCATGTTTGATGGCATTTTGGTCATGGTTTGTCCTATAGATTGATTCTACATTCAAAATTTATTCATTTTTGAAAATAATTTTTTTTTGATTTTTTTGTCAAAAAAGCGTGTACCCCCCCCTTGTGAATTTACAAAAAAAATTTTTTTTCAAAATTTTAAATCGCGAATTTCTGTTTTTAATCGATTGGAATTATCATAATTAGCATAAAAAACAACATTTAAGGTGATTTTGAGGTGGTCAAATTTTTTGTCAAAAACCATGTCAAAATCGACAAAAATTTTGACAAGTAAAGTTCTCGGATCCATAGCTCCCATAATTCAATCTCCCATAACTTTGTCAAAGCTGAACCGATTTTCATGTTTGATGGCATTTTGGTCATGGTTTGTCCTATAGATTGATTCTACATTCAAAATTTATTCATTTTTGAAAATAATTTTTTTTTGATTTTTTTGTCAAAAAAGCGTGTACCCCCCCCTTGTGAATTTCCAAAAAAAAATTTTTTTCAAAATTTTAAATCGCGAATTTCTGTTTTTAATCGATTGGAATTATCATAATTAGCATAAAAAACAACATTTAAGGTGATTTTGAGGTGGTCAAATTTTTTGTCAAAAACCATGTCAAAATCGACAAAAATTTTGACAAGTAAAGTTCTCGGATCCATAGCTCCCATAATTCAATCTCCCATAACTTTGTCAAAACTGAACCGATTTTCATGTTTGATGGCATTTTGGTCATGGTTTGTCCTATAGATTGATTCTACATTCAAAATTTATTCATTTTTGAAAATAATTTTTTTTTGATTTTTTTGTCAAAAAAGCGTGTACCCCCCCCTTGTGAATTTCCAAAAAAAATTTTTTTTCAAAATTTTAAATCGCGAATTTCTGTTTTTAATCGATTGGAATTATCATAATTAGCATAAAAAACAACATTTAAGGTGATTTTGAGGTGATCAAATTTTTTGTCAAAAACCATGTCAAAATCGACAAAAATTTTGACAAGTAAAGTTCTCGGATCCATAGCTCCCATAATTCAATCTCCCATAACTTTGTCAAAGCTGAACCGATTTTCATGTTTGATGGCATTTTGGTCATGGTTTGTCCTATAGATTGATTCTACATTCAAAATTTATTCATTTTTGAAAATAATTTTTTTTTGATTTTTTTGTCAAAAAAGCGTGTACCCCCCCCTTGTGAATTTACAAAAAAAATTTTTTTTCAAAATTTTAAATCGCGAATTTCTGTTTTTAATCGATTGGAATTATCATAATTAGCATAAAAAACAACATTTAAGGTGATTTTGAGGTGGTCAAATTTTTTGTCAAAAACCATGTCAAAATCGACAAAAATTTTGACAAGTAAAGTTCTCGGATCCATAGCTCCCATAATTCAATCTCCCATAACTTTGTCAAAGCTGAACCGATTTTCATGTTTGATGGCATTTTGGTCATGGTTTGTCCTATAGATTGATTCTACATTCAAAATTTATTCATTTTTGAAAATAATTTTTTTTTGATTTTTTTGTCAAAAAAGCGTGTACCCCCCCCTTGTGAATTTCCAAAAAAAATTTTTTTTCAAAATTTTAAATCGCGAATTTCTGTTTTTAATCGATTGGAATTATCATAATTAGCATAAAAAACAACATTTAAGGTGATTTTGAGGTGGTCAAATTTTTTGTCAAAAACCATGTCAAAATCGACAAAAATTTTGACAAGTAAAGTTCTCGGATCCATAGCTCCCATAATTCAATCTCCCATAACTTTGTCAAAACTGAACCGATTTTCATGTTTGATGGCATTTTGGTCATGGTTTGTCCTATAGATTGATTCTACATTCAAAATTTATTCATTTTTGAAAATAATTTTTTTTTGATTTTTTTGTCAAAAAAGCGTGTACCCCCCCCCTTGTGAATTTCCAAAAAAAATTTTTTTTCAAAATTTTAAATCGCGAATTTCTGTTTTTAATCGATTGGAATTATCATAATTAGCATAAAAAACAACATTTAAGGTGATTTTGAGGTGATCAAATTTTTTGTCAAAAATCATGCCAAAATTGACAAAAATTTTGACATGTAAACATTTCAGATCTATGGGTCCCTTATTTCAAACCCCCATAACTTTGTCAAAACTGAACCGATTTTCATGCCTGATGTCATTTTGTTCATGATTTATCCAATAGATTGATTCTACATTCAAAATATATGCATTTTTAAAAAAAATTTTTTGCATTTTTTGACGAAAAAGCATGTACCCTCCTCCGCCCTCTCCATTACTCATTTCCAAAAATTTCGAATTACGAATTTTTGGTCTATTCTAATAGTCTTAATTAGTATAAACACTTTAAATTACTAAATTACATAAAAACCGCTTTCGTCCCAATGTGACGCTTGGCAATGATAAACACAACAAATTAATTTGGTCCAAAAAATTTTATACACAAGTGGATATATGTATAATTATTTTTCTTTTGGACAGCCTAGACAAATGTATTATTATTTTTTTTAAATACATTTTTTATTTTTCATTTTGCGTTCATTTTCATTTAAAAATAGCTTAAATTTATAATGCCACGAAATGACTCAAACACACACACACACACACGCACACACACACGCACATATACACACACAGTTAGCGGGACACTTCAATTGAGAAACAAACCATACAATTTATAAAGTTGAATCATATTAAAGTGAAGTGCGTTTACATGCCCCACACACGCCCACCCAACGACTTACTCATACACCCACACACCCACACACACATAAACACAGCAGTTGGAAAAGCAGCGTCGACGTTAACGTTGGCTGCGCAGTCGACGTTTGCCGCCTGGCGATGACGCGTTGACAGCGTCGTCCATGGCGCCAGTTTCATGCGAAACGTACGTTGATTAACTTGTTGCATACGCGTCGCCAAAGTCCTGCCCCAGACTTTTGTTGTGGAGTCGCGGTTTTGTGCGAGTGTGAGTGCGTTGGCTGCCTTTATCATTTGCGTATTGCGGGCGCCAGTAATAATCCGTCCTGGCTTTCGATGTGTCTCGCTAGCTGCGGCAGACCAGACCGACCGTGTGTGCACAAACAACAAACAAACACTCGCAGAAATAATTCACAATTTAATGGAAATTCGCGTTAAGATTCAATAAAAAAGAAATACTTTTTTTCTAAAGATACCAATGTGATTGGCTAAACAATTAAAAGAATATATGAACAAGAAAAGCTCATTTATATTGAAATTTCGGCTACGTACGTTTGTCACTTTCGGCTAGTGTCATTTTTTTGTCTTTGAAAGTTTTTCTTTGTGCTGATTGTTTACTGATATTTACGAGCAGTTTGAACTTTTCTCAAGTATTTTGGGTCAATTGTTTTTACGTGTGTAGCTGAATAGTTTAGTTTTCGCTGGCCAAGAATGCCGAGGCCGGGACCGCCGTCGATGATGACACTGAAAGACGCGCGCGTTTTGTTCTGAGCTGTGTTAACGCCCCCGACCCTTGGCCCACCCAGTCGCTGCCCCGCCAGCAGCGCCAGTTACCCCCGTTCCGCGGTGTGTTATCGTTAATCGATGGCCGCCCATCAACAAAACTGAAAGCAAACAAGCAACAGGAGCCGCTTTGGGGTTGGCTGCGCAGCGACGACGGCGTCAACGTCGACGTCGACGTTGAAAATAAATAAATAGCGCAGCGTTGGCGACGGGCGACTGGCGCTGGCGACTCCTGAACAGCATGACACTTGTAGTCACGAGCGGGCAGCTTGGCGCACAAGTCGCATAACTGTAATTCACACCTGGAAGCCGTCGCTGGCAACAGGCAGCAGGACACCAAACGTTAAAGTGCTCTCCAATCGAGGCTCGCCGCGCTCGCTGCTCGGTATTCGGTTTTCAGGCTGCGTGCGCCACTCAAGGTCGAGTGTTTTCGGTTCGGTCTAATAAAATAATTAAATTAAAAATACTTTTATACGAAAAAGAAAAAACCAACCAGATATCAACTATATATACACACATATTCATTTTTATGTATATGAATAAATAATTCTTTAAAAATGCTGTCAGCGCCAGAGAATCGTTTTCAATATGTTTACTTCACGCTCTCCGGTCTGGTGGCCAGCACCATGCTGATACTCTTCTATATCTCCATGCGCACAACCATTGTGAGTGCCTAGCTGTGTGTGTGTGTGTGTGTGTGTGTGTGTATTTCGGTTAATTCCTGCGGTTTTGCCTTTTGCAGAATGAACGCCTGCGCGATGATCTCAAGCTGATGCAGCGTCAGCTCACCTATGTGAAGCCAAATCCGCATTGGAACTACAACAACAGCTGGCGACGCATCGGAAACTCAACACTGAGGCACGAAATTTACGCCGCGTACTTTGATTCGCGCACGGATATTATAAGTAAGTGCCTTAATTCTCTGAAAATTAGTTGCATTCAAAATTCAAAACAAAAAGTTTTTTTCTGATCAGCCATTTACGGAACAGAAGTTCACGTTCTGTCCCCAATTTTGGGCTTAGCCAAACTTGATTCTAAATCAGATTCTTTTATTTAATGAGATGACTCACATTCCACATTAATTGCCTTGGGATAGCTAAAAACCAGAATAAATGTGCTAATTTTTGGCCAGTTCTTTCGCCGTTTGCCAAAAATAAACTTTCTAGCTGTCATTTAAAGATATTTCTTAAACAAGTTAACTAAAGCTGTTATAATATTCTTTTTCTCTGTTTTTACCTGCCTAAACCGCCGGTCGAAATATAAGTAGCAAAACAAAAAAAATTAAATATTCTTAAAAAATTTACGATTTAAAATAAATACTTAGAAACAATGTTGCAAATATTTTTGGCAATTTATTGATAAAGAAATGGGTATTATTTTGAATCTTTTTTTTTTAAAGTATATTTATATTTTTGTGATAGTCCGTTCTTGGGAATGCAAGCAAATAATACCTGAGCCTTCTCCCCAATCCTCAAGCTACCTTTAAATTATAAATTTAGAATATGGATAATATATCGCTTATTATTATTTTTGATCCTGCACAGGCAACGTGGTGCTGGATGAGCATCAGTTGACCGTCGGTTCATTGCGCATTTTTGCCATTTTGCCGGAGCGACTGCGCGACTCGCAGGTGAGTTGCATCGTGCGCTATGCGGACTTCAGCAGTCATGAGATCGTTGCCGAGGAGGCGGGCGCCATGCACGATGTTCACAATAATAGTTTTGCGGCTTGGAGCATTATGTGTCCGTTGAATGTGCCGAAAGCGTCGCCGGTGCAGCTGCCACAAGCGGTGGCACTTAGCTACGCGTCGAATCGACTGAGTCACCTCAGTCCCAGCTATGTGCAAATCAGGTGAGCTCATGAAAATGGAATTGGTTTATAGACATTTGAATGCATGTTTTAATCCTGCCCCAGTTATCCGCGGAATATGTCGGAGCTGTTCGTGAAATCGCGACCGAAAATTTCGGTGTGCGTGGGTCCGTTGCAAGAGAACTACTCGAATGTGCTGCGGCTGGTGGAGTTCGTGGAGATGTATCGATTGCAGGGCGCGACGCACTTCTATTTCTACTACGTGGAGGCCAGTGAGGAGGTGCGACGCGTGCTGGGCCACTACCAGCGCCAGGGACTGGCCGATGTGTTCGAGTGGAATGTGCAGTCGCATCTGGAGGATGTCCACTATGCGGGCATCGTGGCGCAGTTCAACGATTGCGTCTATCGGGCCAATGTGGTGGACAATCATCGGTATGCGGCCGTGGTGGATTTGGACGAGGTGCTGATGCCCCTCAAGCACAACTCCCTGGCGGACTATCTGCGGCAGTGCGACGAGGGACGCACCTCCGGCTTCGTCTTTCGCAACGTGTTCTTCTACCGGCGCGACAGCAACGACACCTTCAATGCGCCCGCCCACATCACGAACCGCCTGCTCTACACCCAGTCGAAGGTGCGACGGACGCTGGAGGTGCTGCCGGCGTACATCCGGAGCAAGGTGGTGGTCAACACGCGCGCCATTGTCGAGATGGGCAACCATCAGGTGTACCGCTCGGCGCCGGGCTTTGTGGATCACATCGTACACCAGACGGTGGGCCTGCTCTTCCACTATCGCGACAAGTGCATCAACTGCAAAATGGTCCTCATCGTCGACTACACGGCGCGACGCTTTGGCTCGCTGCTCTTCGATCGCGTCGACGCCACTTGCCTGGCGGTCTTCATGGAGCGACGCGGCATCTGTTCGCTGGCGTAGCCTCAGCTGTAGCTGGTTATTGCTGACTGCGCCTTATCGGCTCGGGGTTAACGCCCACCAAATGAGCTCGCTGAGCTCGGCACATTTTCAGAGTTTTGAGAGTTACGAGAGTCCAATGTGGCCAGTCTTGTGCTATCCACTGTGGCTTTAACAACTGCAAAAATGCTTAAGTTCTGTTCGCTGCGACGCGGGGGACAGACGGCGAAGCCGCCCCCGCTGCCCGCCAAACGTGTGTCCAAAAGTGTATGGAAAATATTTGTTAATTTTCTGTATTTAGTTCCTAAGTGAAATGTGTGCTTTTGTTTAACCAATAAATTGTGCTTTAAGTTTAGTATAAATATATATTGAAGAGTGTGTATTTAAATGATTCGTCTTGCAGTCCTCGCTGCGCCTGCAGGATGTCGCTTTGAGCGATGCGCAGCTGTTAAATGTGCTCAAGGCGCAGCGTGCGCGAGGTCCTTTAATATTGGCGCTCAGCAGGTGAGCAACAATTAACAGCGACTACAAGAACGAGAGCAACATTTTCTTAATTTAATGTAGCTCAACCACAACAACAACAACAGCTGCGGTTAATAAAACGGAACTTGTGGCTTGCCAACACTGCGGCACGCCATATTTAAATCGCAAAGTTGAAACACTGCAAAATGGCGTCGCAACAGCAGCTGAAGTGGAAGCGGAAGCAGCAACAACAGCAGGTGAGCAGCCAGCAGCGACTTAACATGGCGTTAACAGAAGCTGTTATTGTTGCTTGCAATGTTTACTTTGTGTGTGTGTAACATTTAGTTAGCTTTGCATGAATTTTGTCTCAATGAAAAATATATGTTGCTTTTGACATTATCAAATATTTATATCCGATATTTTTTAAGCTTGAACAAAAATTGAATTTATATAATTATAAAATTCTTGGTTTTTCTATTGGTTTTTCCTTTATCTCTTTTATAACCCACCCTTTCACTAAAGATAATATATTCCGTATCGCTTGTATATACTACAAAGTCTGCTGTAGCTATTATATAGTATTTATTATAAGTACAATTCAAGAAATTTCAAATGATTATTTTTGCTTTAATGAAGTTCAAGTAACAAATCAGCTTTAGCCCGTTACGAGGAACTTTTATCCTGCTGCTGTCTTTGAGTGTCCTGTTCATCCACTTGACAGGCTCTCGAAATGCAGCTTCTGTGACAACTTCTGCCTGCCCATTGATATTACGAGTGAGCTCATTATTCACAATGCCATGACAACTCAAGAACCAGCCTCGCCCTCTCATCCCTTATACTTATTGTCAATAATGTCATAAAAGTTGTCGCTAGCCGTTCTGGCTCTTCTTCTTCTTCTTGCCCTAATCCCATGTGCTCATGGCGCACATTTCAGCGCATAAACGAAAACAAACCATTAAAAAATATACAATAAAAGCTGAAAAACTGAGAAGCTATGCAGCAGTCGCACTGTGGCAACAATAATTGTCGTCTGTCTATTTGCTGTCTGACGCCGGCAGTGGAACTGAGAGAGCTCTGACCCCGCGACCCCTTTCCTATATACAAGCTATATGCATAGGCACGGGCGGTACTGTCACAGGGCCTAGCAGCAGGCGAGAGAAAGGGGTAGGGGCACGCCCTAGCCGCTGCCTGTTGGAGCTTGACGACGCGCCGCTGGCATTATTATGAATTGAAGGGGAAGTGGAAAGTGAGGGGGTGAGGCAAGTGGACAGCGCCCAAAGCCGGCAACAGGCAAATTAATATACCCTCTGTATTAGGCTGCTCTATGCATGACATTTATGGCTATATATTTCATTCTTAATCCGTTCCGAAAAATTTTTATTTTTGTTTTTTATAAGATTTAGGGATTTATATTTAAGTATTTACAAACTTAGTATTTCGGAACTTTTATATTTGTTGAAAATATTAAATCAAGTATTATAAATAAACTAAATGGAAAATAGTGAAGAGACAGACTTATTTAGTATACCTTTAGCTGGTATTCCATAGCCTGTCATACCCGATAGTTTCATAAAACTGCTTAAATGCGAGGGTGAGCTGTGTAGTTGTTTCGCAGAACTGTTCAGGAAACCAGGCCGATTGTAAAATGTAATCTACTTCCGTTCTGACTCGGTTCTTTGGCATGGCAATCGTAGGTATATAATAAAGTGTTATATAAGCAATAGTATGTTCAATATTTCTAAAAACTTTCTTATCTGAGTAACTTTTTATATGATTGCCAGTCTGGCGAACCATAAAATGTAAATAGAAAGATAAAACTCAAGTGTACATCAAATCAAATAAAACATATCAATTGAATATTGTATTAGCCCGACAACTTCTCGTACAGCCCACGGATGTACTGTCGATGCCACCCGCTATATGCCATCGTTGTGGCCACTCCAGAGCCCGTGCCCTAAGCCAGATGTGCACATGTACGAGTACTTGAATCCACACTCGTATGAGTACTCGGACGAGTGTGAGTACTCGTAACTTGTACGTTTGCTGTTTGTTTGGGTTCTTTTGTTTTGCATGATTCTGGACAGGCACATGATGTGTAGAGACACAACATGCTCGCCTCCTGCTTCTCCACGTTCAGCTCCGCACCCCTTTTATTTTCCCCCTCCTGTGTGTGTGTGCATCTGTGTGTGAATTTATGCATACAAATTGGAAAATATCGGATCTGTGGTTCGTGCCCGCCAAGCGCAGAGCGTAGAGCGTCAACGCAAACAAAACAAAAACAAATCGTCAACAAGTCACGCCAAAGCCAGAGCCAAAGCCGGCTACAGAGCAGCTCCCAGAGACCGAGGCAAGCACCCACCACTCGCCGCCGTCGACGCAGTCAGCGCTGGCAGCAACAAGTCAACGTCAAACTAATCAAAAGCCACAGTGGTGTCACAGTTCAAAATCAGCTGCGAACTGTAGCCAATGAGCAAACAAACATTTTGTTAAACAGTGGAACCAAATTTAAAAGATGTCGGTTGAAAATAAAAAAGATATTTATGCAATTTTTTAAGCATTTTCAGAAAATATTTAATTAAAAAAAAAGATAATAGTCAAAATGACTATTTTAAATATGGAAAAATAATATGGTTTTTACTAAATAAAATAATATTTTATTTTTGTATATAACTAATTCAATAAAAATAATAACAATAATTATTGATTAATGTTTTACAACGAAAAAACTTCTAAGAAACCACTTAACAAACATTAAATAATTAGAATTATCTCGAAATGCAGATAAGATTAATGGTATATAAGATTTGCCTATCGTTTGCGTACCACTGTGCAGCTGCTCTGTCGCTGCCAGCGTGCGCGTCGCTGTCGCCAAATACGCCGTTGTTTTGTGCTATACGATACCGTGGGCCCCAGCTATTTAGTTACTACAGAAGTTTTGCCAAGTCAAGTTGTCGGCGTGAGTGCGAGTGCGAATACGTTTGTGAGTGTATTATTTTGCACTCAACAACAACAACAACAGCCACAACAAATAGCATCACAGAATGCGAACGCTGCGATCAGCATCCCAACAGCAACAACAACGGCAACCAGTAATAAAAGTTAAGACGCGCGCGTGAAAATTGTTAACAGCCCAACAGAGATTTTGTCTACCCGCTAACCATTCGCCGCTTACCAATTGCAAGTGTCCACGTGAGTGTGTGCGGGTGTGTTTATGTGCATGTGTGTGTGTGTTTGTTGCAGTAAACGGTTATTCTCTGGATACGAGCACAACGTGAGTTATTAATTTATTTTTATGCCCCTTGCCATTAATTAACCTTATCAAATTAGACCGCAAAATGCGCACGCAAAGTTCAGAGTTGAGTTTTTTTTCTTTTAGCTATATTCCACTATGCCAATCTGTGCTTAACCTAGACAAATCCCAACTGTGCTACAATAGCACAGAATGTGTTATACGCCCAAAGCGAAGAAACGCAACGAGACCTTCGCTTCATTAAATATTTAAATCTAAGTGCGATAAGCACTTATAAAGAAATATATACTATTTATAAGGTTTTCGATTGAAGGTATCAAAGCTTATATATATGTGTATAAATAGATACCAAAATGTTAGTTAATTAAGCTCGAATATGATATGATAATCGTTTATAAAAATAAGCCAACAAAAACCAACCAAAAATGGCACAAGATATGCGCTCTAAATTGTGTGTTGTGTCTGTCTCTCCATTGGACCTAGATAAATATGTGTGTGTGTGTGTCTGATTTTAATACGTTTTAAATTATACTGTACCGGGTTGTTCGAGGCGACTTTTGGTCATAGTTCAATTAATTTTTTAATGACCGGATGCATGGGGCATGGCATGCAAATGAATTTTAGACCAGCGATTGGGCTTTTTATTAAATTTATTACACACATTTTTTTATTTATTAATATTTCATATTATTTAATTTCACCTGTCAAAAGTGAAAACTTTCGATAAATCGTGCAATTCGCGCATATTAATTATACGCACTGTGCGCACTGTAAATTTCTTGGTGCTTTGTATTATTTATTATTCTGCCTTTGTTTACGGTGCCAACAACAACAACAAAGACATGGCACAAATTTTTGATAAGACAGCCGGCATAAGTTAAAGTTTTACTTTTCGCGCATATACAAATGTACACACATACCTATATGTATGTATATGTATATATAGTATATGTAGTCCACGAAAATGAACTGCCTTTAGAATTTATTGTCTATAAAAAAGCGTGTGCGATAGCAACAAAGGCGCTTAATTTTGTTTAGAACAACCGAAAAGACAATTGATCAGCATCGACAAATTGTTTATACTTGAGTCAGGCTTAATTAACGAAGAAAAACGTGGTAAAAATAGAAATTAAAAAAAGAGTAGCTGCCTTTTATAGATATCATTATAATCAAAATGCGCTAATGGTTAACAATTTTTGTAAACAATATTATCCAATAAATTTCTTTGAGATTTCTACCGCTATCCAATTATGTTGTTAATTGGCTTTAAAATATTGTCAGTCCTTTCGAAATAAATCATTTTTTCAACCATCGATTAATTGATTAAATAAAAACAAAAATGGATATTTCAAAGAAAAACATTTTTGGGCTTGAAGAAGACGACAAAACTAAGCTTTTTTTATAAAAAGATTTTTGATAAAGATTTTCTCTTATATAATTATCCAAATTACTGTTGGACGCTCTATTCAAGTTGCCTATAAATGAACAAACAAACGATTTATCACCCAACTTATTTCATAAATAAGACCATTAGACCATTTTAAAATTTTGTGACATATTAAAATATACCCACTCTCTTTAAAACCCACAACATAGATAATTAGCATAGCCAAATAATAACTATCGAATTTTTGGGAAAAACACTTAAGTGTGGGCGCTAGCAAGGCCAATTAATTGTAATTATATTAGGTATAAATGGAGGCATTTCCAGAGACGCTCAAATTGAGTTGGGTATTGAATTACATGTGCCGCATGCAACTTAATCATTCATTCATGCTTCACACCCAATTTATGTGGCTACGGTACTTAATTAAAACGACACTTGGCCAAGACATCAAGCTAAGAGCCCCCCAGGTAACCAGAAACCACAACAATGTCGGAATGTCGGCGACAGTAAAAGTGCCACTGGGCTCTTGAATGTTTCATTATTTGAATGCCATTGACCGCTGATTTATATCATGCGGGGATAAAACCCGAGTCGCTTTGAGTCACTTTTGGGTAGAGAATACCTGAACAAATATGTTGATTTCTGGGAAATGTTACAGCTGCTTCGCTTTGTTAAAATTTACAACTTCAGACCGATTACTATTATCGATTAGAAGCGTTTGAGTATACCTATCTAAGTAAATTGACGTTTCCTTTCACACACGCTTATATCTCGACTTGGCCTGAAAACAAATAACAAAGCACTGCTCATCAAAGTTAAGCACTTGGCAGCAAGTTATGTGGTTCAAGGTAAAAAAAGAAATCGAGCAAAAAGAAATGTGGGAAAATATTCTTTTTGTTACTGAAACTGATAGCAAATGCAGATATAACATTAACTTTTAAAATGTATTATCGCCTTTCTTTGTGATTCTCATAAGCTAAAGTACTATTTAAAATTTTATATATTATATTTTAAGCATGTATATTTATTTTATTTAATTTAATTATTCTTTTTTAAAAATTTAAGTGTATTAATAAAAATAATACACACATTTACACAAACTGATGTGTTAAAACTATCTGCTAGTCGAGCACTCTCGACTGGAGCACCCCTCACTGTATTCGTTCGTTGTGGCTATCTATAAGTATAAGTTTTTGTTATTTCAGATATTTTTTTCGCTTTTTTGTGGGTAGCGCCGCAGATCTGACAGCTGACTTTTATTTGATATTTTTTGGCTTTTGTGTTTCCAGTTTTTGTTTTCACATTTTGCTGTTTATTTCGGCTGCCAAAAACTGCAAAATGTCGCATAAACAATGTGCTTAAAAGTGTTTTGAATTTTGGCAAATGATTCAGAATCGGCAGATAAATGCGTTGTTTGCATTGGCATGGATTTAAATATAAGTTGAACGCGAAAGAAATTCAAAATGCAATTAACAATAATTTGTTTATCTATTGAACAAACGATTATTCAAATTCCAAATTCTGGGCGTTACCCAAACGCCCATTTTTATATTTTGCTTTACTTTTTATGTTTTTCAAAATGTTTTCCTCCAACAATTATTTTTGTAAGCATTTTGCTATGAGCTAAGCAATTCAGTCTTTTTTGTTCAACGCAAATGCTTGATTAAATATTGATAAAAGTCCAGATTGTGTGTATAAAAGTTCAACAGACTGGACAAACACACAGACATAAATATATGTAGATACTGTCTAGCCTTGTGTTTAACGTGTGTTTCTATTACTATTATTATTTCTTTTTTCATGTCTGATAAGTTAACATTTTGATTTTGTGCTTTTATTTTATTTATGCACATGATTTCATTGCTAAGCAAACACAAAAACCATTTCAAATCAGAGAAAACCGATAAGTTACCCCGCGTAATTGCCATTCGGCAAAAGTTCTATGCCTGATTAATGAGCGCTAATTGTATTTCTAAGCAGTGAGCGGTTTGACCGGCTTCTGCGCTAAAATTGGCAAAAACACTTCCAGCTGATGAGCGAATGAAATTGAAAGCTGCTTCCAGCTGTCAAGAGATTGGCAAAATGCCAAAACATTCTATTTGCTTGTACCAGGTGCTCAGCAAAGCAGCCAGGCTTCGTTTTAACAGCACAACTTGCAATAAAATCGAACTTTTTGTCGAGTTGGTAGAACAGCGAAAATTGTATACACTTACAAAAGTAAAATAAAAAATTAGTTTCTATAAGAAATTAAATATTTGAGGAGTTTTACAAAACAAATTATAGGAAGAAATATTCAAATTGGCATTTTTGGAGTTATATTCAATTATCTTTTTGTAACAAATTTAATATTATTACCTACTACTTTTATTATTTATAAATTTAAGACTGATAATTTTCAAAATTTTATTACTCAACCAATATTTTAATTGAGAGTGCAACTAATTAGAGTTTGGCTTAAATAATCTCAAAGCTTCTTTAAATATAAGCTTTTTTTGGCCATAAACATTTGAAACCAGTTATGCCCTTCGTTAGGGTATCGCTCGAAAAGACAAGCTTCCTATTGGTGAATGCGATTGATTTGAGCTAACAGGAAATCGGTCGCAAAGAGAGCGGCAAAGCGAAAGAACGACTGAGCACGCGAGAGTGTGGAAAAGAGAGAGGTAGCGAATGAGACAATAATTAGCTTTTTGTTGAGCACAAAACCACAACAGCCGCAGCAGCAACAACAATAACAACAGTGACAACAACAACAATAGGTAGTTAACAACTTTAGCAAAATTATCATCGCAGTTTTAGTTTTGTTTTTTTTTTGCTTTTGTTGTTGTTATTGTTGTGGCCGGCTTGCTGTCTGTAGAGGAAACGTTGCCAGGTGACAAAGTGTTGTTCTCTGTTGTTATTATTGTAGCTATTGTTGTTGTTGTTGTTGTCGGTTGTTGTCGCTGACGTGTTGTGTGAAGCTTGCGAAGCTTCAGTTGCCATTAGAACTTCGACTTTGACGTTGGGCGATCGCGAGCGCGTTCCGAAAAAAATAAAACGAATAACAAAAACAAAAATAAAAAAGCAATTACACTGCGCTACACAATACCGTTGTTAGTATACGAAAGTGCTTCTATTTATAGCATAGCTAAAAGCGTGTATATTTGTGTCTGCGTGTGTGTGTGTGTGTGTTTAGTTTCTGTTTGCTTGTAACTGTAAAAACTTAAGACCACATTTCTGACTGACGCAATGAGCCAAAGTTTGCGACCTTAATGTGTTTGTTTATTTGCACAGATTATATGGCAAAGTGTGCCTAGGGGGGCGGTAATGAGTTCATGGTCGAAGGTAGCCTTCGACAAAACTAAGCAAAACTTTTGGGTTTTTCGAAATTGCAATTTAGCGTCAAGTTTAACACTCAGGCGCCAACGCGCTGAGATCATTGTTCGATTTTTAGCCACTTCACAATTTATTATGCTAACTTCGCATTCTCTCTTTGACTGCAAGATAAGACAAGCAACTAAACAGTTAGCAGAGCTTTGCTAACGGGCAAACATCTCCTTTTGCATAAAAACTATTTCTGAAGCTTTTTCTATCGAAGAAAAGAAGATCTAAGAATTCGCCATTTATTTTTTTTTTAGTAAAAATATAAATGTTTTTTATTTGAATTTATTATATATGTGCATAGAATTATTTTAAGCTTTCATTGTTTTTCGAGCTAGTTGGTCACACTGTGCGGCCAAAAAGCACACCCAGCCAACAGTCGTTGACCGGCAACGGGCCCCCCGATCCCAATTGGGCGCACTCGCATATCGTGTTGTATTTGGGATATGGGATTCAGAGATTTGAATGCAGATTCAACGTTTCAGTTGGCGCACGTACGCGATGCACTGAGGAACGCGGCAAACAGAGAGAAAAAGACAGACGACAGACGACAGTGGACTGCGGACGGTGGACTGTGGACGGTGAACCGAAGACCGTCTTTGAAATAAACCGACGATTTTGCAATTAATTGAGTACTAAATGCGCCGCTTTGGTTCTTAGTTGTGTTTTCCTCTTTCTTTTTTTTTTCGTTCACAATTGCTTTTGTAATTTGCCGCCTTACGTTGACCTCACAGCGGACGCAGGCAGCGCAGCTGACGCTGGCGCAACTGTGACGTCAGCGTCGACGTCGTTGTTGGTGGGTGGCTGCACAAATGAGCAGCGCGCAAGCCATAAATTAATTTACTAAATATTTTGTTTGCATTACAACGGTGTATCGGTGTGTGTGTGTGAGTGCGTGTGTGTGCTATGTAAAAAACAAATAAGGTGAGCGAGTGAGTGTGAGGGAGAGAGCTAGCGAGAAGCAAAGCATGCAGCATGTTGCCCAAATAAATTACGCATACGTAAACAGAGATTCAACAACAACAACAACAACAACTGCAGCACCAAAAGTGTAGGCAAATAAAGTGGCAGCAACAACAACAAACAACAGCAAAACAAATACTTAAAAGCAACGTTTAAAATCTATGCTAATTAGCAACAAAAACAGCAAACAGGGCAACAACAACAACAACAACAACAACAACAAGAACAAAGACAAAGAAAATACAAAATCAATAGGCTTTATTGACTGTTAAAAAGCCTCTGCAAATTTTTTAAAAAACATGCTACTTTGTTAAATTTAAATTAATTTCTTTTACATATTTATGATTTTGATTTTAAGGTTTACTCTGACATAAACCTTTAGATAATCAAATATTTTCTTGTAAATCATAATTTTTTATTATCATACCACTCGAAAATCAACGATTGATTACATAGATTACTTTGTGTGCATAGCAATATATAAGTGTGTTTAATTTTTCAAAACAAATAAACTTTAAAATGCGCAAATTCTCCAACCGAAATATTCGCAAAGTCTCAATTTGCAATGAATTCAATTTAGATATTCTTGATTGCGTATACAATCTAACAATCTTTTGCATAAAGTGCAGCGATTGTTAACATATCGGAATTTCCGTCCCCTAATTTCAACACAGAAACCCCATTTCAATTCGAAGAAATGAACAGAGCCGCGTCTTTATCAGCATTGCGCATACAAAAATTGAAAGATAACTATTGCAATTAGTTGTTGTTGTTGCTGTTGTTGTTATCGACATTGCGTAATTATAAGATAAAATATATAATAGTTTCAGTTAGTGCTAAAATTTGATTTAAACGTGTTTTTATAGACCGTTAACGATACGGCTTAATAGAATTTAATATGATAATGCTTTAGGCAATTCAGAAACCACAAAAACCAAAAAGGTGGCCACAAAAGCAACGGAAGCGAAACCAAATCAAATAAACTGAATAAGTGTCGGTAGAAGGAGAAGAATAGAATAGACAGAGTGAGAGAGAAGGTGTTTCTTACATTTTATGTGTCTGTCTGTCTAGCTGGAGGAAATTGCCGTTTTAATAGGTTTTTAATTAGGCAGCAAGTGTTAAGTGTGCTTTTTAGTTCTTCTTCTTATTTCTTCTTCTTACAATTGCTAGTTTTCGCTATGAATTATCTATTCCCACTTGAGTCTTGTCCCACTGTGCCCAGCTGAGTTGCATAATCTGAATGCCCTCCCTCCTCCCGCACCACACTGCATTCATTTGCATCACGTGCACATTTCACACTTGTCAGCTCTAATCTCCCTTTCCGTTCCCAACCTGCGTCCGATCCAACGTGACGTCGTCTGGCACCTGACAGGAATGGAGGAGGCCTCAGAGATCTATTTGCGCCCCATGATGAGCATGACGAATAGGAAGAAGGAGAAGCGTTCGTTCTACTCAAAAGAAAGCAGAAAGAAATTGAAATCCATTAAGTACTTTTAAAAATAAATCAACGACTACTAACCGCATGGCCCAGTAGAAGATATATATGTATATACATATACATATCTCTATATCTATATTTGTATATACTATACACCTATATGAGCCGGCACACTTTGTCAGTCGGGAAAAAGTGCTTCAATTTCAACTCGTAAAAATTATTCAAGTGTACACACAACAGAGACCAGAGACAAGAGAATCAGAGATCGCAGACCAAAGACCACAGAATTGAAGCGAAGCTAAAAACAAAAACCAAAAAATACAAATCGAATGAAATTACGCACGAAAAATATTTTAAAATGCCATAAGTTAAACACACACACACACACACTTGACTGCAGTCGCACAGACAGTGTGTAATTGTGTATGTTGTGTGTGATTTAAATGCGTTGTAAGCGATTTGTTTTGGGCATACACGTTGGTTGAGGTGGCCAGTGGGAGGGTGCGGAGTGAGACGATGGGCGGGTCAAAGTAGCTAAATTGATTCAGGAAATAAACATTCTTTGTGTTCTAACTAAACAACATTTCAAATGGATTTCAATAGACAAAATATAATGGAAATCGAATAGATAATAAATTAAATTAGAGACTTACAACGGTTTCTTAAATAAATATTTACTAAATAATATTTATTATTTACTAAATGTATAAAAAATGCTAATTATATGTTGAAAACAAAATATTTATAAGAATTATATTTTTATTAATTCACAATTCAATTTACGAAAAGTTATTGTTTTCATTTGATAAAAAAGAAATACATTTCTGAAACGTAGTTTTCAAAAATTATAAGAGCATTTTGAAAAGAATTTCTCAATTAGCTGCTAATTCAAATTTCGAACGTGAAAATACTCACTGTTTTTGAATTATTGAATGGCTATTTGTAGCACATATTTTGAAAAAAATTAAAATGGTATTAAAGTGTTTGCTTTTCGTTTACGCTAAAATTGTTTTGCTTATTTAAAAGTTCAAACGTCTCAAAACTTGACTTCTTCATTTTTCTGGCATTCATTGAATAAATAAAACCATTAAAATTGCAGAAATTTGAACGTAGCCAAAAGTATAATTAAATATGACATTATTTGCAGCTGCAAAATAGAAACGCAAAAACATTTTCTAAACAACACAGTTTCGATTTGATTTTGTATATGTATATATATATAAATAGGTTTTTCTTTTTGTTTTATTTATGAAACAGTTTTGTTTGACTTTTGCGTGTGCCTCAAGTCCTGAGAACTTGACTTGACTTGGACTTGATTTTGGTATCTTTGTTTATTTATGTTTGAATAGCTGCAAAGACAACAGCGACAACAACTTTGAATACACTGCACAACACTTTTGCTCGCTGCTTGTTTGCTTTGCACTTTACACACAACTTCCCCTGCTGCCCCGCCCACCCACAGCCCCAGCAACTCCCACTACTTGGGGCAAATGTTTTGCTCTCTTTACAATTCTACAGACAGCGTCTTATGTATTTTTAAAATGATCATCAGACGAGCCTCATTATGAATTCCCCATATTGTTGTTGTTGTTGTTGCTGCTCTTGTGGGTATATTTTTTTTTAGGTTTTCTTGGTTGGTTTTTTTTTTACATTTTTATTTTCCCGTATACGTGCCTATGTGCTGCAACTGATTTGTGCGGTCCGCTTGGCAGCTGGGAGCAGCCCATGGCCCATTCCTTGGCCGCCAGTCGCCGTCAGCAGAAGAAACGGGAACGCGAGCGCGCGTTGAAAAAAAAACCGAAAGAAAATCTTGTCAGAAAAATCTCGGAAAAACGAAAATATCGGTACGCAAAGCGGGCGCGATGAGAGCGAAAGTTGAAAACTAAAACGTGAAAAAAGAACTAAATTTGTATTTTTTTACACTCTGCTTTTTTGCGGCCAACAATTACGTGAAATATATATATCTATATATATATATATAATATATGTATCTGTATCTATCAAAAATTTATGCAGCGCCGGACGCGTGTCAAACTTTTGCCGGGTGGCGGACGGTCGTCGCAGTCGCAGCCGGCGTTGACGCTGACGCTGACGCAGACGCGGACATCGCCGCTGCTTGAATGCCGGTTCGTCGTTTGCTTGATCGGCTGACGGCGCCGTATGGTTCAGTTTTTCAGTTTTAGTTGTGTTTCTGCCAGCGACGAGTGACACCGAAAAGAAGAGAGAAATCCCTAAACGACGACAAAAGACGACAATAAACGAGCAATAATAAATAAAAAAGCAACAGCAACAAGCAAAAGTCACACGAATAGAAGCAATTTTTAGATTTAGCTGATTGAAAGCGGCAAACGCGGCGTATGCGTAATAGCTAGAAACAGTGCAGCAGCAAGCAAAGCACAACAAATAAAACACACACACACACACATACATACACATAATTAGACTTAAAGTGTGTGTTCTGATTTGGGGGGGTTGCAGTTTTGCAGGCTTAGACGCGACGTAGACGATGCCAAATAATCGTAATCGTAATCGCAATCGTAATCGTAATAAGCGCAATAAAAATCAAAACGCAAATCAAAATAAACAGCAAGCGGCAGAGGAAACAGTAACTGTGGTGCAAGAGCAGCAAGAGGAGGCAGCGACAACAGCAACATCAGCAGCAGCAGCAGCAGTAGCTAATGATTATCAGGATGATAATAATGCAAGTTCTGGCAACATTTCAAATGGGTCAACAACGGCCAGCGACAGCGTCACAGTTGCTGATGAGGCAACAACTGTCATAGCCAGCAGCGAAAGCAGCCAAAAAGAGCTAGAAGATCAGTCTGTGCAAGTAGCGAAAGATCAGCTGAAAGATTTATCCGAAGATCAGCTCGAAGATCTGTCGAAGGAGAAGAGTGTCGATCAGGTGGAAGAGCATCCAAAGCAACAGCTTCTCAAAGAAGATCAGTCACAGCACTCTGAAGATCACTCTAAATTAGATCAGCCTAAGGATCAGTCTGAAGTTCAGAAAGGAGAACAGTCTGTTGATCAGCCGAAAGAGCAGCTGATTCAGCAAGATCTAGTTGAAGATCAGCAAAAGGAGCAGTTGATCGCGGTTGTGCTTGTAGATCAGACGAAAGAGAATATTGTCGATCAGTCAGTAGATCAAGATCACTCCAAAGAGCAGCTGAGCGCACAGGAAAAATCAGTCAGCGATCAGCCAAAAGAACAGCAGATCCAGCAAGATCCAGTTGAAGATCTACTGATCGCAACGAAAAAAGCTTATCTAAAAGATCTGACAAAAGATCTGACAGCAGAGAAGCTTGCCGATCAGCTAGTTGATCAATCGAAGCAGCAGCTGTCTAAACAGTCTGAACAGCCAGTGGTTCATATAGTGCCTGTGATAGTTGAGAGGGAAGAGGAAAGCTGCGCAGCAACAACACAGCAGCAATCAGTAGTCGATAGCAGCACAATGGGCGCCAAGAACTCGAAGCAGCAGCAGCAGCCGACAGAGCTGCCACAGCAGCAACAGGAGACGCCACAGCTGGCAGCCAAGCCGCCAGGCAGTCCGCGCCAGGCAAAGGTCATAGTTCATCGCATTGTGCGTGAGGGCAATGATGAAGTGGATGCACATCAGCAACAGCAGCAACCCTTGCCAGCAGCAGTGCAAGAGCTGCTGGCCAATTGCCAACAGCTGCAACAGGACGCGGCACCACGGCAACATGCCCCACAGCAACCGTTGCAACGCAGCACCAAAGTCATCATACATCAGATACGCCTTGAAACGGATGCGGAGGAGCGCGCTCGCAAAGGTAAGCCCACAATTGAGGAGATCAGCAGCACAACAGCACACAACAACAGCAACAGTAACAGCAACAACAGCGGCACATTATCACCACCGCCACGTTATCTGGTCGAATCGCCGTCGCCGAAGAACGTGCAGCACGGCAGCCAGTTCCGTAAGTTCGCGCACGACGTGAAGATTCAGGAACTGGAGCTGAGCAGCGATTGCAGCTCGGGCGAGTTTAATAGTCATGGGGCGCTGGAGTCGCCGCTGGTGTTTGAGGCGGACTCGGAAACGGAGGCGACAGCTGTGGCGCCTGTGTCCTCGCCGGATATGCCGTCCAGCAGCCGCGCCGAGCAACAGGAGCAGCTGCGCTTGAAGCGCGCCCAAAAACGAAATGCACTCGAATCGCACTTTCTGCCGCAGCTGCTCAGTCCGCGCTATCTGGACAGCATTCTGGAGGAGAACAGCGAGCCAGCAGCCGTCGGCAACGATCAGGCCTTAAGCCTCGCTCGCAACGCGGAAATAGTAAAAACGCGTCCGGCGGTGCCGCCGAAGGCGAACGAAACGTTTCCGCGCAGCCACCTCGACTTCAGTCGCCGGCACAAGCGTCGCGAGGAGCAGCCGGCTCTCATGCTGGAAACGAAGCTGCTCGATCAGCCCGCTGACCTGGAGAGCTGTACGCGACTGCAGAGCACGCTATCGCCGCAATCGGAGGACGCGGAACTCGTTTATCTGAGCTCGTCCGGCTCGAGCAGCGTCTCGGATCTAATGGAACTCGAACTGGAGGAGGCAGCTGCCCTCACCGAACGCACCCTCATCGACCTGGACACCGATGCCAGCAAGCTGATCAACCGCCCAGACGACGACCTCAGCAGCACCACAACCATGGAACCGATAAGTTCATCCAACGAAACGGAAACCGAGGGCGAGTGCGAGGTTCGTAGCGGTTGTCTAATCAACTAACCAAAAAGGGTAGTTGGGGGAGGATTAGTTCAAGGCTAAGGAGGAAATCAGCTAAACTAAGTTGGGTAGATAGGGATTTTAATTGAGGTAGTACAAATTTAATAGACAGTCAAATGATATTTCCATAAGACATGACTTACAATTTTAAAAGACATAAGAATAATTTATCGTCAATTATAGGTTCTTTACATTGATCAATCTGATCAGTAAAACATATAATATTTATAATATAGGAATTTTCCAAAAACAAGAGTATTATTATTATAAATATTAAAGTAAATTATTAAAATTCTTCAAGTACTTATCGCACCAACGGAATGAATCACATTTCTATATATAATTTAAAGTATAGAAATGTCAGATTTTATAAACAATCTATTGACACGGTTGAACCGACGCATAAAAGTAGTTTTTGTAAAAAAAAAAAAACTATTTTGCTTTCAAAGACGTCAATCAAGCACACTATTAGACTAAAATAAATGCATAATTTAAATAATTTTCAATTTTGTTTGCAACAATTGATTTAGTTTTTGTAGTCAACATAATTATGTTGTGCATCTGCTAAGTGTCTGCAAGGGTATTTCAACTTCGGCACTCTGAAGAGAATTTTTTTTTCTATTTCTAAATATTCTTAATATTTTTTTAACTAAAAAAGTTGTTTGCCTTAAAACCAATGTCAGCAATTTATAAAGCTTTTTTTGCATAATCACAGATAAGTGTTGATTAATTAAAATGTTTTTCTTTTTGTTGATGTGTTTTCTTGCAGTATTATTTTTCAGTATTTTGTTATGCATTTTCCGCATATATTTTTGCTTCCTTTTTTGTACATAAACATATTTTATGTTAGTTTTATTGCATATATTTTCGTACACAGTGCAGGGTATCCGTTTGTTAGCATCTTTAAAAATTGGGGTCAGTTGCGTGCGCAATAAACTTGAAGTAGGCCATGTTTATGCGTAATGCGCAGCAGAAACTCAGAAACTACTTATATGCATGCCTAACACTATTTTATTGAGTAACAACAAAACAAATACCAAGTAAAAGACAACAACAACAACAACGAGAACACCAACAATTGCAGGTCGAAACGGAAGTGGACACAGAAACGGAGGCAGCAGCAGCAGCAGCAGGTCAATCGAGCCGTGAGAGCACACCTGTTAACGCTCATCCCGTTGATCGAACGTCGCCGGGCAGTTCGCTATCGTCGCTGCTCAGTGCTGCGACGCCGACGCTAACGCCGACATCGACGCCAACGGTGACGCCGACAGCGACGCCCACGCCAGCAATTAATGAGCTGCCAAGAGAAGCAAATTCAACGTTGTTGGCCAACGAAATCGGTGCGAGCCAATTGGCCAACAGTTCAACTGCAACCGCTACTCTGGCGGCAACGCGCGAGGAATTCGTTCGGAACATGGAAAAAGTGCGCGAATTGATCGAAATGACGCGACGCGAGGAAAGCGCGATCGAGAACGGAAGTGGAAACGTTAACGGAAACGAAAACGGAAACGGGAATGCGTCGCGTATTCAAGCTGCTCCGGAGCAGCAGCAGCAGCAGCAGCAACAGCAGCAGCCGGAATTGCGCTGTAGGTTATCACCCACACCACCGCCTGTGCCACCGCCACCACATAGCATGCACTACTTCCCCACAGCAACCACTGACCACCCACCACCCAGCGCTGAATCGCATCCCATCCTCAGCCCGTTTCTGCTCAAGCGCCAAGAGTCAAACGATTCGCATTGTTCCGACAGCACACAGCACAGCCAATGCACAGCAATACACATGGCCTCACCACCACCAGCACCAGCACCACCCACACAACAACAACAACAGCCACCCACACCCCCACCGCGACAGCAACAACCAGCACCTAGTGCAATTTCCCAAATTTACCCAATTTCAGCAGCGGAAACGGATGCGGAACGCATCAAAAAATTGCGTCTGCTATGCACCGAAACCTTGGCCTCAATGCCCTACGGCGAGCAGATGCTTGAGGAGCTCGCCAGCGTGGCACAAAACATAAGCGCACAGCAGCAGCAACAGCAACAAGAGCAACATCAGCAACAGCAGCAGCAGCGACAGGACAACATGCCTTATCCTCTGCCCCATTTGCCGCACATCAGCGAGCTGCAGCTGTCCGTGGATCAGGTCACGGCCGGCGAGAAGGATGCTTGGCTGGGGCTGCCCACCCAGGCCGATCCGCAGCTGCTGGTGTGCCTGTCGCCAGGCCAGCGTGCATTGGCCCAGCAGCAACAGTTGCCGCCGGCGGCCGATCAGCTGCTGGACGCGCATGAGAAATTCGTGCAGCGTCGCGGCTACCACGAGCTGAGCGCCGAGCAGGTGCGCGCCATGGACAGCGTCCAACTGAAAGCGGAACAGGAGCAGATGCTCAAGACGGCGGCAAAGATGCGCGAATTGCGCAAGAGTTTAACGCCCACGTCGACGTCGCCGCCGCCGCCGCCAGTGCCTGTGAAGAGCGCCGAGACAGCGGCCAAGGCAAAGAGCCAGCAACAGCAGACAGATGACGTAAGCGAGCACATGAGCAACAGCTATCAAAAGCCAAACACAGCAGCAACATCAGCAACAGCAACAGCAGCTACAGCAGCGACATCATCATTTGAAAATAAACCAGAGCAGAAAACAACAGCAGCTGATCAGCAGATGCGGCACTCATTTGAGGAACGAACGTCCAGTCGCACAGAGCAGCAAAGCAAGCACAACAGCAACAGCAACAGCAGCAGCAGCTACATGAGCAACATCAGCAGCAAGTTTCCAGCCAGCATGGAGAGCGAATTGGCGCGTATGTTTCCCAGCATTGCCCAGCAGGGCGACATCTTTGATGAGCAGCGCAAGCGTTTCTCCAATATTGAGCAGAGCGTACAGCCAAAGCCGTCGCAGCAGCAGCAGAGCAAACGGTATTCGAACATTGAGACGAGCTCGTTTGAGTCGAAGAAGCGCATAGAAAACGGTCAGGTTGTCTACGACTACAGCAACAGCAGTCGGGAGCGGCAGCAGGAGGGCGATGCGCCCACGAGCAATGGCAAGTTTCCGCTGCAGGTGCAAAATATACCTGCAACAGCAGCAACATCAACAGCGGCAGCAACAGCAACAGCAGATGAATTGGATTGTGCACCGCCTGTGCCGCCGCCGCCGGCAGGTTTTAATATTATGTCAGCAACCAAATTAAATGGCTTGTCCAACACTTTCAACGATGACGCACAGCAGCAACAGCAACACACTGAGAGCAGGCAGCATAGTGAGCAGACAACAACAACAAAAACGACAACAACAACATCGAGCGACAGCAGCGCCACCAAGGTGAACAACGGCGGCACTTATGAGGAATTTCGGCAACGTGCCAAAGCAGCGCTCGCAGCAATTGCTCAGCCCGACAGCAACGGCAGCACACAACCTTCGGCGAATCACTTGGATAATGAAAAGCTATTCAAGGACTTTGATGCCTTGTCCCAGCAGCTCAATGCCGAGCTGCAAACGGGCCGTGAGCAGCGACAGCAGCGCGACAAATCCGCCTCGCTCTACGATCTCAGTCGCCTGAGCAACGGCAGCAACATCAACAACAACAACAATAGCTGCCAGCAGCAGTTGGAGCAGCTGAAGCGCCAGCGTCACGCACATATGCAGGAATTGGAGCGCGAGATCGAGCGCTCCTCGAGAGCACGCCAGGAGCGGCTATCATCCGTTCCGCGCGTCCTCGAAATACCCATCGAACGGGAGTCGCGACGCGCCGAATCGCTGTGCAATTTGAGCGAGCCGCCAATACCGCGGCCGCACAGCTCCGCGGAACATTATCGTGTGCCGCAGGACGATTGGTCGCGGTATGCCAGCGATCTGGGCAACTCGGAGAACATTGCGCGACCGTTTGCGCGCGAGGTGGAGATCTGCTATCAGCGGCAGGGCAGCCAACGGCAGCCGCACGCAATACGCGCACCTCGGCTATCGGCCAGCACCAACGATCTGTCCACTGGCTACGACAGCTTCAATGCGTACGGCGGCGGGCGACGGCATGCACCAATGCTGCAGCAGGCGCCGGCGCAGCAGCGGCCGCACTACGCCAGCTGCTACTCGATGATCGAACGGGACCCGAATCCCACGTACATCAGCACCACCTCGAGGCGAGGCGTCTCGCCGGCGCCCACTCCGCCACAAGTCGGCCAGCCGCCGGCGTACGACAGGCAGCAGAGACGCGCCTCGCTGCCGCGCGAGCTGCACGAGCAGCAGCTCAAGTATATACTGAGCAAGGAGGAGGAGCTGAAGCTGGAGTTTGAGCGGCTGCAGCAGGAGCGTCGCCGTCTCATGGACGAGATGCAGCGGGCGCCGACGGTGCTGCAGGCGCCGCCGCCGCGTCGCGAGAGCTACCGGCCGGCGCCGAAGCTGCCGACGCTGAGCGAGGACGAGGTGTTCCGCCAGCAGATGGCAGAGGAGTGGATGAACAAGGTGGCCGAGCGCGAGGAGCGGCGACAGCACAAGATCATCAAGATATCCAAGATCGAGGACGAGCAGCAGCACGCCACCGAGGAGCAGGCGAACATCAGCGATGAGTTCCTCAATCGCGTCAAAGAGCGCCGGCACAAGCTGGCGATGCCGGCGGACAGCGACTGGGAGAGCGGCGCCGAGTCGCAGCCGGTGGCGGGCAGGCCGACGACGGGCAGCGAATCGGAGGCGGATGTGGAGGCGGCGCCCGTGCGCATCCTGGAGGGCCAGGCCGAGGCGAACCTGCGCGAGCTGCCGCGCCATTTGCGCGAGTTCGCCAAATTCTCCAGTCGCGAGCAGCTCGACGGCGGCCAGGGCCATGTGGAGCGGCACGAGCAGCAGGAGCGCAGCGAGACAGCGACGGAGAATGCGCAGAGCAGCGCCAGCAAGAAGTCGACCATTGTGAAGACGTACAAGGTGTCCCGGTTGCCGCCTTCTGTGCAGGGTGAGTGTGCCGTCGGCAAGCCAACGGCGACAACGTCTGCCAATCGTTATCGTTATCGATCGAACACCGCGAGACTCGTTAGTCATAATGTGCAATTAGGCAACGCTTCTGTAACTAGCGCCCGCCGCTCGCAAACGCCTGACACTGGTTGTGGTTCCGCTTCCAAAGGTTCCTGTTCCCCTCACAGCTCCAGCTCCGAGTCCACCTCCCACTCCTTTCCACCCACCTCAACCCACCCACCAGCACCCATTCCCACACAGCAAACCGATAGCAACAATAATTCAACCGATTCATCCTCAAACTCGATAGCCGGCAGCATCTTGAGCACCGCTCTGCTCCTTGGCCTGTCCGTTCTGACGGCCTGGAACAAGTTCGGCTAAACATACACTCTCGATACACTCTGAAAAAAATACGTGCCCTAGATATTGACATGCCCTAAAAAGCAGTTAATTTCATTCATCTTTGGAACTTGTTCGCATAACTAGTTCTTTCACCTTTTACACCCAAATGTAAAAATATTTTCCGAGAATTACGCATTTTATTCCGAAACGAAAATGGCAGCTTTCCAATAAATTTTCTTATTTACAATTTCGTTAAATTTTTTTTTCTAATAAATATGTAATTTTCAATTATCTGACAAAAAGAAATATTTCAAATTTCAATAAATTCAATTGCATTAAGCAGATAAATATATATTAATGAAAAATTTAAAATTTTGTTTGAAAAACAAACTCAAATTAAAAGCACACAAATAAAATCTAGATAAACAGATTTTTTTCGAGTGTATCGATATTCAATATTCATTGGTGAATGGTCATTTTGCATATTCACTCACTCCACAAACAATATATTTTAAATATGTGTTTACTGTTGTTGTAGCAACCGTCTCTCTCTCTCTCACTCTCTATCACTCTCTGTCTCTCTGTGTGTGTCGCTCTTTTGTATATCAAATTTCTCTCTATCGCCGCCCTCACACAGACAATGATAAAACAGCAACCAACAACAACAGCAACAACAACAACAACAATGAAAACACCAACAGCTGTTCTAGCAGCAGCCACAACAACTACAACAAGAACCACAGTACAACAGAAAGAACTTCAACCATGAGTAGCCATATAGAAAACGAATCCAGATCCAAATCGAGCCTTGGCCGAGCAACACCAGCATCGCCTTCGCCTTCGCCATCGTCTTCGCCATTTATGGGCAATTTTCATAGAAATTTCGATGAGCTGTTCGCCAGTTCGCCCTTTCGCTCGAAAATCTTCGAGGAGTTTGATAAATATTGGCGCAATTTTGAGCATAAAACCACGTCCGACAGATTCTGAATATATATATATTACTCGATATACTCGATATGCACGCCCAGAAACCTTTGTTAATGGAACCGCAAGAAACGCTTAAAACTATTAATTATATTTCCCCGTGCCTCCCCCTGAACAGCCATCCAGCAGCATGCAGCCTACTTATAACTAAATACAAAATTGAAATTATGTTTTTGTCCTAGGCAAAATGTTTAATAAACGAAAAAAAAAACAAAAGAAAACTATATTTGTTAAAATTACATAATTGTTTTTTTAATTAATACAAATAAATCCAATATAGTGTTGTTGAATGTTTAATAAATGATAAATAAATTAACAAACTCAATTGTTATTTAGTCTTTATTATTTTCTACGCATGCCCCATGTACATATATATATCTCAACATAAATCCATTGATCTGTTGATTTGATCTAGCTGTAATTTGTGTCACAGAGAGATGTGTTTTTTTTGTGCTAGCGCTTTTAAACGATGCATTGCTTGATCAACTGACTAATTCTGTGAATGTCCTAGATAAATACATTGATCGAACGTAACTAATAATCAATAATCATGCATCAATTATACAACAACGATATTTAATAGATAATAAGTTAAGCTAAGTTTATTATTATATAAAATTTGTGGCTTCTTTTTAAATTATTTGAGCTTTGAAAGAATACCAAAAACTCTCCATTTAGTGGACTTTTTTCGAAATTACAATATACAATATTTAGTTAATTTTATTGTAAATACGAAAAAGTTTAAGCCCCCTTTTGTATTCGTTTTTTGAATTTTAGCTTCTACAAAATAATGATCATGTATCTAAAATTCATCAAAAGCTTCGTGTTTCTTTTCATATACATAATTTCTCTCTGTGTTGCTTTCTCTCTTATTTATACTAGAACATGTTTCTCACGCCATACTCTTCTCAAAAATTTAAGTGTCACATTGAGCTAGAATAATAATTTTAAATGACAAAAATTTATGAGATTCAGATGCAAAGAATTTCACACAAAAATTTTAAAAATGGTTCTAAACATGTGAAATTTAGCAGAAAATTAAAAATTGATGCCACTTATTTCGTATAAATTTATTGTGTATTATATAGTATCTATAACGAATCTATAAACAATTCTCATTAGCATCAGTCGCGTACATGCTCATAACAATAAATTTAAGTTGTTTTTCGCTGATTGCATTTTCATTTTGCAACTCTGCGCTCAAATGTCCCGCTAGAAAGATGCCAATTTAAATTACAGACCCCTTAAGCTATGAGTGTCCCAATAACCTCCCCCCATTCCCGCTGCGACTGTCCCCTTTCGAGGCGGCTTATCTGGGGCGCTGCAAGCAATTGCATTCGAGGGCGCGACGGGGGGCTGACAAATAGACGCTCAAATCGCGATTAAACGGAAATTTTAATTAATTCCATTCAATTGGCATGACAAGGGGCAAAAATGGGTGAGGGAAGACGAATAGACGATTCGTTTGTTTATGTTGCAAAGAGACAATTGAGCACAGGGTCCCGTAGACTAAGTGCAGCATGTGGCATGCGTCTAGAAGAGAGCCCAAATGAGAAACTAAACGAATGCCAACAATTTTGATAGCCACAGCAATTAAAAGCGACCGACCGAGGCAGCAGCAACAACAGCAACATCAACATCAACAACAACATCAACATCAACAATATCAACAACAGCAGACAGCGACGCCAACTTCAACGTCAACGTCAACGTCGACGCCGACGCCAGCGATGGCAGCAAAGCAGCGTTTGCGGCCACAGAAACAGACGCGTTTTCTGCTGTCGCCGCAGCAGCTGCAGCAGCAGCGCCAGCGACGCAGCTGGTCCGAGAGCGATCTGCTCAAGGAAATTGACAATGAGCTGCAGCTGGCCAAGGGCTTTCTCTATGCCAACGGTCGGTCCAAATGCCCCCCATTTTGTGTATATCCCACTACCCCCACCAACCTCAAAAGGCCCTCAACCCGTGTGTTTATGTCTGCCCTCTAAATGTCCGTTTTTGTTTTTGTTCACTTGGAAATGAGCGCAGCTCCCAGCTAATTGGCCAAATTTGTAGTGTAAATATGGTTCATTTACAAATACAGTGAAAGCTCTCGTAAGCGAATTACATTTTTTTGTATGCTAAAGAAAACACTAAAAGCAAACAGGAAACATTGACCGCGATACTATATTCCATTTATATTTATTAATGATTAAATTAATTAAATGGAAAGGCATTCGATGCTTCATTCGCCTTTGTTTTAAGACATTTATCCAAATTATATTACAAATTAAAAAAAATATATCGCCTTATAAAGTCGGTCGTCAATAGAGCCTTCACTGTATGTAGACGCGCTCGTATTTCTATTCGTTTAATATTCAAACTCACACTCACAAACTCATTTGTTTTAATTATGCAATTTTTATTTATAAATTTCTTTTTGCACCTGCAGCCAAAAAGTATGCAATGATTTTTGCTACAAATATTTAATAGAAAAATTGTGTATACGACATGGGCAACGCGCGAGCGATTTTGGTCATTTTGTTAATGTGTGTGCCTGTGAAAATGTATCTTTATCTCGGCGTGTCGACCAAATTTATGACCCACTTCATGAACACGATCATCGACTCATTCACTCATTCACTCTTTTACTCTCCCGCCCACATTCGCTCTCTGTCGCTCTTTTTGCTCTTTGCGCTCATGTGTAAAATAGTTTTTGGTTTTTTTTGGCTATCTTTACCACTTGCCGCGCCGCCACCTGCCTTCCTGTCTCTGTTTATGAAAGTATCAACATTTTGTTTATGCTGCGGCCCAAACGGCAAATGAAAAGTCAAATTTGTTGAGGGAACGAACATTTAACGAATTTGTTGTTCTGCTGTGCGCGCTCACACAAAATTGAGTTTCGTTTCGATTTCTTTTCATTTCCGAGCATTTTTAAAAGAAAATCTAAGCGACTTGTACAAGATTTTCGCCTAGCGTAGTCGTCGTCGTGTTTAAGTCGTGTGCGCAACGCGAAGGCGCGTGAAAAATTAAACAAAAAAAATTATATATATACATAAACATATATATATATAAATATATATATACACGCATAGTATATATTAATATCGGTGGTAGCAGTAGAGGCAGAAGCAGCGACTGAGGCAGCGGCAGCATTTCTACATTTCCACTTGCACACATCACAAAAATTGAGTTCGAGCAAAATATGGGGCAGGGTTAGTCGAGCGTTTTTCCAAGCATTTTGCTCAGCGCGCTTTTCATGTTTGTTGTGCAGTGCCCCCCACTAAAAACAAAAAAGAAAGAAATAAATAGAAAACGTGCAAAGTGTTTTTTATATGAAGTGAAGTGCAGCTTATTGCAAGTGTTACTCGTTATTTTTTTCTTTTTAAATATCGTTTTATAATTCATATGCAACATTTTTGCAGAGCACACACAAAACACAACAATGTTTGCGCCTAAATTCAAAGCACGCGCACCAACTGGCTCAGGTAAAACGCAACGTGTGTATATATATATCTATCTGATCTATCTAGATATTGCATCTGATGGATGCAGCACTCTGTGTGGGCGGTCGTGCAGTGCATCTGAAAAGTGTGACACCTGCTCCGCTTACCTGGCAAACATGACGTTTTCAATGGGTTTTCTTGAAAAGCTTGACGAATTCTTTGACGCTCTTTCAGATTGAAATTATAGAATGTGTTTGTGTGCGTGTGTGTGTGTGTGTGTGTGGCAAAAGACTGATATAATTATAAATGTTACGCTTCACTGATCAATTATTAAAATTTCAATTAAATTTCATATCATGAACCCATAGAAAATGGGTAAAAAGGCAGAACGAAGCGTCTCCCTTATGTATTTTCGAAAAAATTTTTTTTTCAAAATTTAGAATTGCGAGTTTCCGTTTTTAATCGATTGTATTTGTCATAATTAGCATAAAAAACAACATTTAAGGTGATTTTGAGGTGGTCAAATTTTTGGTCAAAAATCATGCCAAAATCGATAAAAATTTTGACATGTAAAGCTCTCGGATCCATAGATCCCATATTTCAAACCCCCATAACTTTGTCAAAACTGAACCGATTTTCATGATCGATGTCATTTTCGTCATGATTTGTCACAAAGATTAATCCTACATTCAAAATATATTCATTTTTGGAAATAAGATTTTCATGAATTTAGACTCCTCCATGTCTTGCGCAGATCAGTTTTGCACTCAAAGAACCGTTTTTAATAGTTGAGGCCAAGCGCAGCTTCTGAGCAAAGTGTGCCGCTTGCTGCGTGCGGTTGTTTTCGTGTGTGGTTTTAACTTTGTATGCAGGAATGCATTGGGACTTGATTAAGGGTATATCCTATTCGGGCACTACAAACTAGAGCCTTCTCATTGATTATTAATAGTTTTGTCATTTAAATCTTAAACAGGAGAAAAATATGTTAGAACAAATGTATGCAGACAAAAATATGAAAAATCTACAGTATGAATGAAATTTTTTCGTTGAATGAAAATATCTACAATGTACTTATATTATATTTTATTTATTTTTCAATGTAGAAATACTTAGTGTATATAAGTATTCAGTATTCATGACTTTTCGGGTAGTACTTTTTCAATTTTAATAGCTCCTATTTAATTTCTTAAGTCATTACTCTGTCCTTAACAAGATTAAATTATTTCATAGATAATAATCTTTTCATTTTATTCAGATTGACAGCAATATCAACTTGATTAATTTATTTGTATTTATTCAGAGGGAAATTCCAATCAACTTTCTTAACGTTGAACATTTTGCTATTTTTTGAAATTTATTGGCACTTATTTATAGATCATTTTCATTTCAGTTATTTTTCGACTTTTCACTCTGATGTTGATGATCTTGTTTTGTATATTTCATGCTTTGCTTTTCTTTTTTTTTGTGCTGTTGTCTAGAATTGAACTTGATTTTTGCCTTCACACATGTTTATTTTAAATATTTCATATTAGTTCATGTTAATTGCCCGAAAAAAAACAAATTCCAAACTGGAACTGGAGGTGCGCACGGTTTTTCCAATTCAATGCTTCTTCTTGCTGTTCTTAACTTTGTGCTAAATATATAAAATGACGTACAATCCAAAAATTTGTTGGCCAAGCAATATTTATTACAAATATATATTGTTGTTGCTATTCTCGCTCAACGCCCACAACCGCCCGCCTGCCTTTTACAGTATCCATTAAAAATGGAAAATAAACACAAAGCAAATCCAGATGGCAAAACTAAATGAAAAATCACAGTACATACTACTTGCCAAATAAATGTCTCAAACAGTTTGACGAGCTCTGTGACGATCCTACACGCAGTCCCAGCGATCTATGAATGCGTTTAACGCTATAAACACCTTATGGGATTTGCGTTATTGTTGTTGCTTTAGTTTTTATTGTGATTGAGCGTGGGCGCAGCTAATCTATCAAAATGCGTACATAGCCTTTTGGCTATTTGATTGGCGTCACGATGGAAAAATCGTTTATGTTGATTCCCAAGCATTAATTCAAAGTTCAGTTATGAAAACATTATGCTTGTGTGAGTTTTTTTTAAACTTTTTTGGGTCGTAAAGGCGCCTTTATTTATTTAAAGCATTAGTTTGTGCGCTGTTATTTTTAAATCTACGCCCGCGTTGATTTTCTTTTTTAATTTTTGCAGAAAAAGTAGGAGAAAAATATATTTATATTTTTTTGTGGCGACTTTTAGTGACTGAACATAATTTATAGTTATTATAAATTCAGTTGAACTTGGGAAGCATTGAAATTGTGGATATATTTGCGTGAATGAAAGAATGAAGAAATGATTTAAATAGAATTAATTTCATTAAGTTTGCGTATATATACAATATATATACATATATCGGTATATCTGACGTTGCGACATCATTTGTTCAGCATAGGTGTTAAAAATATAACTCAAGATTGATTATAAAACTTAACAATTAATTTTAAACATTTAGAAGGATTAAAGAATTCGAGTACAAAATATATAAATAAATGTTTTTGAAGTCTTAAGCACATACATGAAGTTTTAGGTAGTATTTTAAGGGAAAACTCAAACTTGACCCTTGCAACCTGCCTAAAGTGCCCAACCCTTGATCAGGTTTGGCATTTTAATTCTTTTAAACATCAAACTCGTGCCGCTTTCTAAAGGGTCCCACACTGATCTGTCTATTGTGCAGCACTCCATAAATACTTTACTCACTTAATAATGGGATACCAAATAAATCAATGCGAGAACGGTTCTTAATTTGCTAGCAAACAGCAACAACAACAACAACAACAATGCGGCGCACCTACCACAGGCTGGGTCACAGCGCTTCGACGACTGTCAGGTCGCGGCACTACACGCCCTCATTCGATAGCTGGCCCAAGCCCCAAAGCCCAATCGCTATCCCAATCCCATTATAAATGGGCGCACGCACAGGTTGCTGTCAATCCAACGGACAGCCTCAGTTTCTAATGCAAGGCCACAAGACAATAGCGCTAAAAATATAGTTGTAGTCGTTTTTGTATACCCTACAGAAACAATGCAGGCAGGGTAATATCGAACTTATCTAAATGCAGCATGCATATTTTTTCTTAATAGATCAATTATCTGCTTGATTTATAATATCAATTATATTATTGTTTTATAAGACAATTAAAACTTAATATAATGTTTCCCAATTATAAATATATATAAAATTTAAATTAAATCGCATCTAAAAAATTTTATTATTTAAAAGTTATAAATTGGTTTCCTATATATTTTAGAGCTGTTACTGGGTAACTGCTAGTCGAACACTCGCGTTTTCTCCTTAATTAATTTCGCTATTAAAAACTTTTAAAATAATAAGCTAGTTAAAATAAAAACTGCACTCACTGCATATAGAAAGTTGTTGTTGTAATTCTAAAATTTTAAATGCCCATTCAAAATTCCATTTAAATTTTGCAAATCAATAAATTTCACATAAATGCGACGAGCTGCGAGTCAATTTCCAAAGTAAATGCGCTTCTTCACGAACGAGCGCGGGCGCTCCTTGAAAACACACCCAGCAGAAACGGCAACAGAAGCAGCAGCGGCGGCAGCAGCAGTTAAAAGCCCGAGACCCCCCACCGCACCCCGGCTCTAAAGACCTATGGCCTAGGCTACTTTTATGAGCATTGTTTTTATTGGCTAAAAAAAATTTCCGTTTGATTTATTCTAAAGCGCAGAAACATTACCCTAAAAAGATAGAACCGGAAGTGCCAAGCCAAGCCAGAACTATCCAACGCACATTTGTCTTTTGTTTGGTTTTGTTTTTATATTTTGTTTCTGCTGTTTTGTTCTTGTTTTCAAAAGCGTCGAAAAGAGTTTTTGACGTTTAGAGCACACACACACACACAAAACCTAAAAACCCAAACCCCAAATGAAATCATTTTGATTGACTCTTTAGCTGGCTCTTTTATACAATATTGGGGAGTAGTCTTTATGCAGTGGGTATTGGTTATTCAGTATTCAGAGTATGGTATATTTAGTCGCTTACACATCCGTTCCATTTCGCATTGCACGCATAATTGGCGTTCCACCAAAAACAAAATATAAAAACTTTGCTTTTGTCTCGGAACGGTCTCGTTTAAATAAAATATATCCGATCTGCCGATTTGCCGCTGGGCACACTACGAAGTGCGCGCTTCATCGAGCACGGAGCGCGCAGAGCGCTCCCATATATTTGATTGCAGTGTAATTGATCTTCTATTTAAAATCGGCCGAATACACTGGCAAACGGTTCGTTGTGGGGTTGGGTTTAGTTAGGGGCAAGAGGGCTGCAGTTCTCTGCAGTTTGCCCGACTGCGACTGGGTGTGTTTGTTACTCATTTAGCAGTCGCTTGTGATTTGCGCCTTTTGTTTTTGTGCCTTTTTTCTAGTTGTTGTTGTTTTCCAGCGCTTTCCCAAAAAGAAAATCAGAAATCAAACCGAGTTGGTCTGCTCGACGCCGGCGGGTCACGCAAAATTCAGTCGCTTTGAGCCGCGCGCGGAGTCAGCAACTCGATTACTCGCAACGGTTATTCGCATTCGAAATCAAAACCAAATTCAACTAGATTCCAAATATCCACAAATACTTCCTCATCCTGTCTAGGGTAAATAACGAGTGCTTGTGCAACAAAATACGAGTGTTTTGTGAGTGACTCATTTAGCGAAGTGGGTGCGAAGTGGGTGAGTGGGTGCGTGAAAGGACTGTGATTTTGATTTCGCATTTTGATGGCCATTGGCGAAGATTAAGTGCTGATTGAATTAAGACGTCAGCGCATCCACCCACAAATCAACAACAACAACAGAATTTTAGCAACAAATATTAGACTATGATCAGAGCCAAAACGAATTCTATATACGAGATACGTGTCAATGTCTAGCGGCATTCACGCCTAGGGCAGGCAATATCTCGATATTAGCGTATCTAATGCTTTAGCTGTATCTGTATTATTCTGTGTATCCGAAACTGTGTATGTGTGTGTGTGTGCAAGTGCTATTACAGGTGGCATATAAATCTGTAGAGTGGATGATTCTAAACAGCGAGGGCTGTTTCATGAGTATGATTGAACAAATAAGCTACGATGAAAACTTTGCTACGAGTAAACACAAATTTGTTAATTCTAGCTTTTTAATATACAATTTAGAAAATGTTTCAATATATTTTTTCACGAATGTGAAAAAGCTGAGTTTACATACATATGTCATAAAAACTGTTTAAATTGAAGAAATTATCAACAAATCCATAAACATTTTATTTTTTTCACTTTAAATAATACTATTTATGATAGTCAGAGTTTTAGATAAACACATTGCAGCTTTAATTGGTTTGAATAGCAGAAAGTTTTATGATTTGAAATATTTGAGATAAATATAAATATTCTAGACAACATCTTGTAAGAGTATTGAGAAGCTCTTAAAATCTATAAGCAATAAGCAAAATTTGTTGGAATACTCACTCCACTTTACTTAACAATTTAAACACCTCTTGAGAGTCTATTTTCTGTTTCTTGTGTTTCTCGTATCTTTTCAATTAAATATAATTTTATAACAGTCTGGGTTGTATCTGTATCTTTGTATCCGTGAAAGTCTTTGTAAATTCTAAACATGCGCCAAATGCTATGACTCATCCCTTTTTCAATGTGTGTGTGTGTGTTTGTGTGTGCGTATTTGTATGCGATAGTTTTTTTTGTGTGTATTTTTTGGTTTCTGTGGCCAAATTTTGAATGGCTGCCAAATGCGGCTTCCTTGGTCGTATTAATTATTGCTGTTCAACGTCGCGATGTTTGTTTGTCAATTTGTCTTCGCTCGGTTTGTTGACTGCAACATTTATTTTGGTTAACGAAAACAACAACAAAAACTATGGGAAATCTGAGCAGCAGCAGCCGTAAAACGTTGCGGCAAACGAGCATAAATTTGTTGACAAGTGTAAATGTCACCAGCAGAAAATTAAAGCGCAACAAAAAAAAAGAACTCAACTCGATTTGAACTTGCGACCCTGAAAATGTCATGTGTTGCCCACCTGCAACCCGCCCCACTGAACCACTGAACCACTGCCCCACACAGCATTTGTCTCACTCGAGCCACCCACTCATTCCCACTATCAACAGGCGTCTGGACACCCAAGAGCCAAACACCGTACGGCTCCAGCAACGAGCTAGACAACAGCTCCTCGGCGGCACCCACGCCCCCGCCGCCGCCCACACAGCCCGTGTGGACGCCGCAGCCGTCGCCAGCGTTGAGCGGACGGAAAGAGTTTCGTCCGGTGCGCTTCGAGTCGCCCACATTGCCGCGACGCTACACGGCCCAGCAGCAGCAGCAACAACAGCAGCAGCAATCGACGACGACGACGACGACACCGCCCTGGTCGTACACCAACGGCAACTGCCCAGTGCCTGCGCCACGCAGCAGCACCACCACAAACCTGAGCACGCCCACAACGCTCAACTCCAGCACTTCGGACTACGCCGAAACCGATTATTCCAATCAATTTGGCCCAGTAGCCGCCAGTGCCAGCGTCTCCGACAAGATCAAAAGTATTGACCCCCTGCAAAAAACATATTTATATGTGTGCAAAACCTTACAGAGACAATTTCTCGATAGTCAATGAAGATCAGAGTTCTAGGGTGTTTAATTATATTTAGATATTTACTGTTGGAACTTGATGGTTTTTGGGGAAAACAATTCCATCCCTAAGGATATTCTCAACACATAGTATTTAGGAGGCTTTTTGAAGTATCTTAAATAATTTGAGCTTATTAAAGGCTTAAAGTAGTTTAATATTATGTCAGGAGATTAAATAACTTTCGAGTATATATAGTATATAGTATATAGTATTTAAATATTTCATAATCTCCGAAATTTTTTTCTTAATTTCAAGTGAAATTTTCATGCTTTAAAATTTACACAAATTCGAAGTTTGAGTGTAAAAATTATAAGGAACATTTCTTGCTCATATTGAAATTTATAAAATCTCATTATTTTTTTAACCAAATTTGAATAGAAAAGATAAAGCGTATTTAAAGCAGATTCCTGATACATGTTGTTTCTTCAATAATCAATTTTTATTATTTTATAAAAATTTTTTTATCTTTGGTTAGACAGTTTTTAAAATGTGTTTTTTGTAGCATGTGAAAGTATTTTACTCGAAACACTCGTATTTTGCTGTTTAAATGTGTTTTAAATTTGTCTCTCGTTTAAATGACGAATCGGCGCTAACGATACCTAATTGCCTCATCTCAATTTTTCATTACCTGCCCTGCAATAATAAAGCATTTGAACGCTCGGCATCCACATCGGAGCTGCATAGGCCGTTCGTACGCCGCCAACAATACGACACTAGCCGTCCAGTGTATAGGCCCAATGAAGTCAGTAAGTATAAATTGTAGGGTATGCGAATCAAAATGAAGGACAAATCGCGCGCGTTGCCCAAAGTCTTTATACACTACAGTAATGAAGGCACAAAAGGGCAACTTAATGTTTTGCACTTGAAACTGTTTAACAGCTGTTAAATATTTGTTTTACACCTGTTTTATACCTGGTTTACACATGTTTTATACCCGGTTAAGACCTGTTTAATACCTGGTTTACACATGTTTTATACCCATTTTACACCTGTTTACAAGTACTTTTCCACTCCACCTCTTCTACACTGTGATACACACACTAAAAAAAAAAAGATAAACTAAATACAATCTACGGTTTACAGTCTACAAAGTCAAGCACGAGTATATGAGCGAACCGGAAACGGAAAGCGATCGTCCGCGCAAAATGGCACAGTTAGGTCGACGGCAATACGAAGGCATCGGTCCGGTGACCAACGATGGAATGCCCATCATACTCAGATCGGTAAACAATTGCGATTGTGATTTCGCTTAGGCCCGCGTCTCTCTCACACAAACACACAACAATTTTTTATTATTCCTTATGTTTGTCACGCTGCAGGAGGTCCAGGAGCCGCATCAGCATGAGTGGTATAAGCGACTCTATCAGACCATACATAAGCAGAAGAATGGCGGTAAATGTCTTACCACTTGACATCCAAGAACGAACTTGAAGCATTCTAAAATTGAAACTACCCCCAACTAAACAGCCCCCATCCCAATATCCGATAACTGACCCCTCTAATCCATCATTTTTATAATGCTTCGGTTCTACGCCTACTGAACTAGCTCTAATCGATAATACTCTCTAAACTCTTTGAATGTCTTCTATTGTATACCATGTCACGAAATACCCATCCATACGCTTTCAATCAAAACTATATTTGTCAAATCGCAAACAACAGACGATTTCGTGATACGCTACAAGTGTCCCAGAGGTGATTTACTTGAAATACATTTATTTACATATATATTTAAACGTAATCTAGTCAAAATTCAGTCTAAGCTTGCTTGAAAAGTAGCCCCAGTTCTCTCTCTGTAGCTATATTTTATTATATTTTTGCTTTATCGCTCAGCGTGTCCGCTTCGATTGTTATGATTTTTTTTTTTTGTAACTTTTATTAGATTGCATGCGAAATTGTAATTGATCATAAACTTTGGATTATATTTTCTCATAATTATTTTTGTGCCATTTAGCTCATTGGAACGCTTTAACTAAACATCGTCACTAATCTAAACTTAAGAACCAACTCATATACTAAGCTTAGATAACAACGCTCTAACATCATGTCTGCTAACACACCAAATCACAACAATAACAACAACAACAACGACACCAACAGTGATAACAACAACAACAACAAGAACAACAGCAACAACAACATCAGTGCTCGTAAATTTCTAACCACAAAATTATACATCAAAAGCATTTCTTTAGCTAATTAATTTTTGTTTTTTTTCACCCCATCGAACCACCTACAGCACGTCCCTCGTACAAGAGCAATGGTTATGTGTCAGAGCCCGAGCCCAATTACGATTCCGATTACTCAACTGTAAAATATCGTACACCGAATCCGCTACGCGTGCAGTCGGTTTCATCGGCTGTCAATGTGCGCAATCTGAGCCAGGACGATAAGTAAGAGGATATTCGTACAAAACACTTATCCTTAATACATCAAATATTTTCCATTCATTTACAGACTGTATGGTACTATGCCCAATCCGATTAAGTCGGCACAGAACGCATACAAGAATCAACCTGGTCGCATTGAGGACTATACAACTGGTCATTCGTCCGTTTCGGAGAAGGAGAAGAAGGAGGCAAGTGCCCCAACAAGCTGCGGCATTTATTCACGCACAGAACTTATCACTTTCGGTGCCCTCTCTCCCCCACCTGCATTTTTAAGCCCCCTCAACCATGTGAACTCGACCATAGCTAACGCTAAACCCATCCAATCTTTCTCATTAGCTCGCTCTACTAGTCAAAGCTTGCCTGAAATCATTTCCTTCACATTTCGCTCGATCACTCGACCATTATAACATTCCATATACGACATGATATCATAGCACGCATTTCCATAATTGTCATAAATATGTCGCGTAGCGATTATTCTAACTCACAGCAATTATTTTATTCACAATTCTAGTGGTGGGACGAAGTGATGGACATCTTTAACGGGGTATGAACGCCAATCTATATAATTCCTGTTCTAGACAATTAATTTTAGTTATAGATTTTTAAACTTTTTTTTTTTGTTTTTTTCTTCTTGATCAGTTTTAAGTCTGTTCTCTGATTTATATTGAGTTAGTCGAAATATTTTCCGTTATGTAAATATCTTACCCCGAAACTCCTTAGTATATATAAAAGTTTATCTCATCTATTTCCCCTACCCAATATTTAACGCCAAGTGGCTCAGGGAACATACACGCATACCGCGAATTATCGTAGAGTTCGTCGACGATTTGAATAATTATTCAGTAAGTTATATAGCTATATATATAATCTAGTATAGACAGACAGCAGCAGGGCATCATGGCGTCCACAAATTACAAAAAAATGGCACTTAATTTACTAATGTTTGCAACAAAAGTATAAAAAAAAATATTTTTATCGTTTCATTAAAAAAAACGTTTCTAAACTTTATTTAATATGAGTTTTTCCGTTTTATATAGAATTTGGAACAATCGAAATTATCGCCGCTATACACAGAAGGCAATTTGTCAAGGTGCGAAAAGTTATTAAAAAGTTACAATTTCGTTTATTATCAAGCATTTTTTCCTCCACAGAGCTCTGGCCAAAGAATCTGGTTATACCAGCGATTCCAATCTAGTCTTTCGCAAAAAGGAGCTGCCCGTTAGCAGTCCGCTGAGTCCGGTGGAACAGCGACAGGCCTACAAGAGTTTGCAGGCGGGTGGTGAACCGCCTTTGCTTGGCTTCCGTAAGCCAGCGCCGGAGAAACCCAAAGGTAGGAAATATCAAATATAAGTTGATCGGTAGATTTATATAGCAACTAACAACTAAAGTTAAGGCGCAGTTTATTTACTAACTCTACAACTGGTGTTGGTTCTCTATTTAAATCTAACTAGACTCCACTTTAACTGCTATCTGGCATAGACTACACACACCCACTGTAACGAAACACACAAATTGTTATCAGCAAATGCGTCGAGCGTTCCTTACAGCACTGCAGCACCGGGCACCCTCTAAAAAGTCGCTGCGTTCACGTTTAGCTAATGTCAACTGTATTTATTCCCTTTCACTCGTTTCGATGCAATTTTGAAGAAATTGTCGAAGAATTCGAATTTATTCAGATAACGCCCACGCTTACCAAAATACGCGTGAGCACCAAACCGCTAGAGGAGCCCCAGGAAGAGGATAAGCCTGCTCCACCGCAACCTCCGCCACCACCACCGCCACCTCCACCACCGCCACCACAGCAAGCAACGTCTGCAACAGCCGACAAAATGTTTTCGCATTTCTCCAAGAATTTGCCCTCCTTTATAACCCTGAGCAAGAAGCAGCAGCAACTGCAGGAGACGCCTCCCTTGCCGCCCAATCGTCGCTCTTCCTGCACGAAGAGCACTGTGCGCGTGGAGAAGGTGACCAGCAGCTGCGCCAAGTCGCGGCACGATCAATGCTTTCAGCCACCTGGGAGCAGCAATACGGTCACCCTGCGCAAGGTGGCGAATTCACGTCGGGAGCCCATTTGCCGGTCCAAGTCCGCCGGAGCGGTGTCGACGATGCTGGCCACGCTGACCGCCACCAAGGAGACGCGCAGCAAGGATGGCTGCCTGATGCGTGTGCAGCATCATCAGCAGCATCAGCATCGTCTGCGCTCTGTGAGTCCGGGTCGTCGTCCGGCCCGTCTTCTGGCGCTGCGCCACTCGAGCCGCAGTCCGGTGGCCTTTGGGCGCAGCATCTCGAAGGAGCGCAGCTTTGCTGAGGAGAAGAAGCGGCTGGAGAGCACGCTGCCTGCGAATCGCACCAACTTCGAGGCGAGCACGAACATCCTGAGGGATCCCTCGCTCAAGTCGCCGCAGGAGGTGCGCGAGGCGGTCCGTTCGTATGCCACGTGCAAGGCGCAGCACGTGCGAAGCAAATCGCTGCCGCGGTTGCGCCAGAGCACCGTCAGCACCACCACGCGGCACACCATGTGCGTGCCCCAGGTGCGGCCCCAGAATCTACTGGATTGCAGTCGCGCCCTGAAGAAGGTGCTGCCCAACTGCAGCAAGGGGAACACCGTCAAGGCCGTTGCGACGGTGCATCGCAGCGCCTCCACGGAGAGCCTGCCGCGCACCAACTCCACCTACTCCATCGACTCGATGGTGCGGCACGAGTACGTGCCCCTTGGGCCGCCCAAGACCTACGTGGGCAAGCCGAAACCGAAGCCCGCCAAGGCGCTGCCGGCGCCGCTGCAAACGAGCCGCAGCGAGGGTCACGTGCCGCGCAAACGTGCCGCCAAAAGTGGCGCAACCAAGCCGAAACCGAAACCGGTTGTCGCCCAGCAATCCTACAGCGAAACGGTGCGGGAGAAGACGCACTTCTGGAACGATTACAATGCAAAGCAGGCGGCGGCACAGAGAGAGGCGCCCCACTCGCTGGACTACAAATACTGTTCGCTGGTGGAGCCCGGTTACGGCGAGGATATCTACGACTTTACGGGTCCAGCGCCAGCCAGCTGCATTGAGGATCTCGTGTGGAAGTACGAGAAGGGCCAGCCGGCACCCAGCAGGCCAATCCAGGCGGTGACGGAGCCGGAGCCGGCGGTGGGTCAGGTGGGTCAATTGCGTCGATTTTCGCCAACGCGCGAGGTGCGAGTGCCGCAAATCCAGCAGCGGGAGGTGCGTTCGCCGTCGCGCCGACGCATCGACAGCCTGCGCTCGAGCCAGCGCCAGGACAAGGATCAGCAGCAGCAGCAGCAGGCGGTGGCCCGGGCCAGCAGCCTGAGCAGCGCCGATGAGCGCGGCAAGCGGCTGGCGAGCGGAACAGGAGCTGCTGGGGCGGCGGCGGGTCTCTATCAGTGCGGGGAGCTGGCGCACAGTGCCACATCGCTGACGCAGCTGGAGCGGCACAGTCCCAGCTGTCGGTATCGCAACAACTGCGAACGGTTCACGGAGCTGAATCGTTTCTATAGCACGTTGGAGCGCGTTGGCCAGCTGGAGCGGGCCACCTCGGCGAGCAACTTTCATCCGCTGCGCAAGGATGCCGAAATGCTGGACTTTGATGAGTGGCGCAAGGTGCGGCTGCACGAGCGCGCCGAAAAGGAGCTGCAGTATCTGGTGGGGAAACTGCAGCTGGATCAGCGCGAGCGCGATTTGCATTTTCGCTCGAAGGATGTGAGCGAGATTAAGTGGCGGCAGGACGCGGATCAGGCGCTGTTTGCCAAGCAAAAGTCCGTGGAGGATCTGCGCGAGAATTTCGAGCAACTGCAGCTGCTGCAGCAACAGCAACAGCCACAAGTGCAGCGTCACTGGCGACGCAATACGGTCGCCGATTTGGCCAGCAGCCTGGAGGCGAGGCAACCGGAGCCGGTCCCGGAGCCGGAGCAGACGGAGCGCCATTTGAGCAATGAGCTGGTCAGCACACTGTCCAAGGATCAGATCAAGAAGATCACACAGCAGCTGAACGAGATCTATGCGGGCAATCGGAAGCCCGCCGTCGAGGAGCAGTACGTGGTCACCGTAGAGAAGGGCGTCAAGCCGAGCAGCCACGCCAACACGCTGAAAGTGCGCTGCAACTCCAACATCAGCAAGGAGCAGCTGCTGGGTCCGGTGCTGCGGAAGCGCGAAGAGCAGCACCAGCAGCAGCAGCAGCTGGCGCAGACGTTGCCACGAGCCACGCGCAGCCAGTCGCCGGTGGTGGTGGCGCGGGAAACGCGCGGCGCCATCGCCGCCAAGAATGCGGAACTGACGCTGACCAAGCCGCCCGAAGTGCCGCCTAGACCGAAGCCAAAGATCCAGGAGCACCAGCCAGCGACGGCCAAGGCTGAGCCGGAGTTGAAGGAGAATCCCGTTAACCAGAAGATACAGTACTTCGAGGAGCGGCAGTTCGAGGAGCCGCCCAAGACCATATACCACGCACGCGAGGACAGCTCTCCGGATGAGGCGGAGGTGATGCGGCTCATCGAGCAGAACATGCAGGCGAGGCGCAGTCACAATCACAATAACAGTCACAATCACAATCACGGTCACAATCACGGTCACAGTCACGTGGTTCACACGGAGCTGAGCAACTCGCTAACCGATTTGAGCGGCATTTACGGCGAACGTCCCGCGGCACGCGTAAATTTTCACTTGCACAGCCCGCCCGAACGTCCGCCGGGAGGCGGCGGCACAGAGGGACAGATGGGAGACGAACAGGAGCAGGAAGAGCTGCTCAGCTACGAGCATGGTTCAGCCGATGGCAGCATTGAGCTGTATGATGCCTACTATCGATCGCGCAGCTTATCGCCGCAGTCGCAGGTGTCCGCCTGCTCGAGCTCCTATTTGCAGCGCGTCTACACCGGCGAGGTGCAGAAGATCAAGCAGAAGTTCGAGAGCATTCAGCGGGAGCAGTCAAATGAACGGCGTGATTTTTTTGGGCTTAGCTCGCTGCGGAAGGCGCGCAGCGATCCTGATTTGAAGACAGGATCAAAAGACGCCTCGGGCAACGTCACGGATGCGTTGCCCGCCCAGCGGCACAAATACGAGCTGCGTGCCGCGACGCCGTCGCCGGAGCGCGGCAGACGGCGGCAGCGCGGCCTGCTGATGCCGCACATCGACATCATTAGCAAGACGGCGGAGCTGCTGCCACCGAAGGCCAGCCCCACGCGCAGCCACAGCAGCAACAGCGTCGCCAACACGGGCCACGTCCAGAGCCTGCGCAGCCGCTACGAATCGCCAGAACCGCCGCCGGTCGTGTCCCAAAGCTACTTGTCCACATCGCTGGCCGATTTGCGTGACGTGCACGATATATCGCCGCATTTGAGCGGCGCCTGGGTGGCCCACAAGCATCCGCAGCGCACTCCGGCGCTGCCCAAGAAACCACTCCGAGCTGCCAGGCTGCGCGCCAGCTCCAGTTCGCCGCCGCGTCCGCCCAGGGATATCTTTGCCAATCAGCCGTTCGAGCCGCACAAGCATCGGCCCAAGGCGCGCTATGTGCCCGACGGTGCAGATGCTACCACCACCAACACCACCACCACCACCAACACCACCACAGCGCGACGTTGCCCGGTGAGCAGTTTGGAGCGTCTTAAGCGGCACGCCATGGCGGTCACATTTCAAGGTAACAGTTTGGCCAGTGTTGCAGTGGGTGTGTCTGTAGGGTTGCCACCTGCCTATGCTTCAGTTGCCCTAACCCCGTTGTAGTCGCTTGGTTCCCCCACCTTTGGGCTCTTTGGCTTCAAACTTGGCTTTCAATTCAATTGGTTTCAATCACATTTCGAAATTATATATCCCCATTTCTGTATTGCATTGTCATTGTTGGCGCAGATTTTGATTCGAGCGCCGCACCACCAATACCCCCACAGCCGCCACTCAAGGGCCTCGCCTCCCTGAACCACTCAGCCTACGAGCCCTACAGCCCCTACAGCAATGGTGATCAAATTGATGCGGGTACAGGTGAGTCTGCAGTTCGCCAAAGCGTTCGGCTTGCCAAATATGCCGCTTGCCCATTTGTACTAAAATTATTTGTGCTAAATATTTAATCAACTTTGATCGAAAGAGTGTATTTTACTATTATTTTAATTCAAATTTAATTATATTTAATATTTCTGTCTTACTTCTTTGTAAGCGAAATTTTGATAATAGGGTTCACTCTAAAGAAGTGCTCAAATTATCTGTTCTTAAAATTAGATCAGTTAAGAAAAGTGTGAATAAAATTTAGGTTCAATTTTTAAGAACTTTTTCCTAACCAAAAATTTCTCTCATATTACAATAAGCAGAACTAAATAGAGTTTAGAGCTTTTAAAATCCCCTCAAGTTTCAGTAGGTTCACACATCAATTTTAACTTACCCAACAAAATACTTTTACAAATCTTAAGAATTAGCCCCTTTCAAAAGTGTGTGGGCTACGCCACTGCGTGTTGTTTCATGCAATGACCTTTGTGAAATTCCATTTTATTTTCTTTACTACCGCAACAAATTTCCGCAATTGCTGCAATAACATTTGGAAAGGTGCGCCCCGTGTATTAGTTGACCAAATTAATCGATAGCGCCAATAACACAAAAAAAAGAAAGAAACAACAACAACAACAATGAACGGACAACGTTGACCCGCTTAGCACGCGCCACCTGTCCAAGGCGCAGGCCGACAGCGAAGCCGAAACCCACCCCTAAAGCCGGCACATAGGTTGCCATGGCCAAAATGTGGCGACGATGCGTCAACAAAACAAAACTTGCGCCCAGGCCCGAGTCCGTTGAGAGACGTTGGTTACCTGTCGCGGCCTCTTTTCCAATTCAGTCAGTTTCACTTTTCCGTGCCAAAAACGTCAGAGGAGCCAGCAAAGAACGCTCGACAATTTCCTAATTAAGTGCGACCAAAAAAAAAAACAACGCAACGCGCGTCAATTTCCATTTACATAATGCAGCATTGAGTGGTGCAGAAAATACTTAAATATAACGAAAAAAAAATTAATAAAAAAATAATAATAATAAAAGTAAAAAAGAGCATGATACATCAAACGCTTGCGCCGCGACGCAGCAACACCTACGCGGGCCAGCAACCCCATGGCAACAGCAACCAGAACGCCAGCAGCAGCAGTAACAACAACAACAACAACAACATTTACAGAAGACGCAGTCCCTCAGCAGCGGGCGGTGGTTTGGGACGAGTGTCTGGCAATCGCGTGCATTGGCGACAGGCGCATCAAAAGCTGCACAGCAGCTGCAATGATTTAGAGTTGACAGATGACAACATTCAGCAGCAACAGCAACAGCAGCAGCAGCAGCAGCGGCAGCATTGGTGGCGCCGAGAGCAAAGCGTGGACACCAACAACTTTGATGCGTGGCCGCAGCGTCCGTTAAGCAGCGGTGCCGACAGCAGTCACTACAACAACAACAGCAGCAACAACAACTATAGCAACAACAATTTAACGCCTGCCACGCTTCATCGCAGCGTCTGCGACATGCCCAACTGTGGCAAGTTGCTGTGGCTGCGACGCGGCTTTGATTATGAGACAGCAGCGCCGCTGGTGCCACCACTGCCACCAGCAACAACAACAACAACCGCGATGAGCTACCACATTGTGGGTCTGCCACACACGCCGTTGCCAGCGCAGCGGGAAGCGTATTTGGCCAATCGGTATGCGATAGGCGCCTCCATGCCGCTGCTCATGTGGCAGCAACAGCAGCAGCAGCAACAGCAGCAGCAGAAACAACAACAGCAGCAATGGCAGCAAAGCGGCAGTTAGTATAGCGCATATAATTCGACTGCGGCACACTAAAGAAAGTCAATTTTGCACGGTGCAGCACCCTTGCCACGCCCTCCCTTTAGAAAAACGTTCACTTTCTCATTTGATTAAACGACCTTCCTGTTTTGCGCCTTTCTCACGCTATTTCGCGTGCAAAAACAAACACGTTATCAATCGAGAGAAAGAGAGTTAAATGAGAGATAAATGAGAGATAAATCTCTCTCTCTCTCACTAGCAGCTTTTTGAAATGCAGCTCACGTTTTTGTAAGCTCGTGATAAAAAGCTGCACACAGCTGGCCGCTTTGAGCTTTTGAGGTGCAACGATCTCAAGATTCAGATCTTAAAGAGCTGGCAACAGTGGTACCACATTTTAACACAATGATGGGATTTTTAATAAATCATAATTTTTCAATTATGAAAGAGCAGCAAAAATTATGCAGTAGTCCGAAGATACGGAAATACAGAAAGATTAAAATTACTTTTAAATACGCAGAAGTTAAATAGTGTTTTTCTATAAAACAATTTAATGATCAAACAAACATTTGTGATAATGTTGTGATCTGTTAACTTAAGTTATCTCTCTAATCTGATCTCTGATCATTTCTGATCATTATTCAGCTATTGGCATCTTAATAAAACCTATTTTTTCCACACATTCTAGAAATTTAAAAATTCTTTACAAAATATTTTAAGAATACTTTTTATCAGAGCTACTTTCAACCCTACAATACTTTCATTATAGTTGATTTTATAATCCTATTCCCGATATAGAAAAATTATTTTTTTAAATTAAAAAAATGTTTTTTACATTTTTAAATAGTATTTTTTTAAGACTTTTCCTAGTCAAACACTAATCTGGAATTCGCAGTTGGATCTTAGATAACTTATCTATCGAAAACTTTCTATATATATCGTATATTCTTGATATTTAGAGCTCACAGAAATATTAAGCATATTCAACCTGAAGTATTTCCTTATAATTGCGCAGAATGCGATGTGTCATTCAATTCACGTACGCGCGTTTTTCTTATCAACAGTGCGTGTGTTAATTGCCCCACTGTGGTCAAAGGCAAGTAATTCACGCATGGGCAGAGTAGAAGAAGAAGAAGCAGCGGTAAACTCTGAATAAACGTGAGATATCAGAAGGGGGCCGCCCCGCCAAAGAAAACGGCACTCGTTGTACGGCGATAACTAAACGAATTTACGCCAACTGCTCGAATGGGGGCTTTTTGGCGCTCACTTGGCTCAGTTGCTCAGTTTCTCATTTTCTGAGTTTCATTCAGTTTCGATTTCAGTTTCGGTTTCAGTTGAGCGCAAAGCGTGCTGCAGAGCAGTTGGGTACGTGCCGCATTCAGATCGTTGTCAAAACGGGTTTAAATTCTTCTTCTTCTTCATCTGTGTGTGTTGTTGAATCGCGACTTCTCGCCGTCTTTATCAGCTGTATAACCTTCCCAGGCTATCTGATGAGTTGCCACTGATTCTAAATGATTGAATGACTAATCAACTAGCAGTGTGAGAAAAGGAGAAAAGTTTGGGCCCCAAAAACGTTAAATAGCTGATTAACCTGCTTTCAGGCGATTTCAAAATGAGTGCAGGAAAAGCAAAGGAAAAGCCGGCACAACTGGGTGTACAAGTGCATATGTAAATATGTGTGTTGTTGTGCATTTGTGTTTGTCTGTTTCGTTTCGTGTGCAGCAAAAGATGGAAATCGGCAACACTTTCAAAACGCTGCAAATTGCGGCGCCACAACAAATCAGTGAAAGTGAAAAATCTCTCAAGTGACAATTAAGCTTTTTGTTCAACAAAAGTTGTTGGTGTTGTTGTACTTTATGGTTGATAGTTTTTTTTAAGCATTTTGTTATTGTACAAACAACACAAATATTTGTGCAGTTGTTCAGCTCGAGGCCCTTCCCCTTCTGACAAATGTGTTGCCGTGAAATTGTCTTTGGACAAATACACAAAAGAAAATTTCTATTTATTTGTTGTGGATTGTAAGGGAGGGCATCTTTGATCTCTCGGCTGCTGCGCAATTCCATTAGAATTTGCTTTGTGACTGTGTTTGATTTCTAATTGAGTTTAACTGGCATTCGTATCAGTTGTTCTATTAACTCGCTCGCAAGTTCATGAGAAACGCGGTCACGTCAAATGCAAATGAATGAGAAGACTCCTAACTATGCGGCACAAGGCCAATACAAATCTATATATACAAACATATATATATATACAATTATATGCAGCTATACGTCTTGTTGGACTTGTAAATCACTTTAGTTAAATGACTTTTTGGAGGTTTATTTTCACACAAAGTATTTAAAGCATTTGTCGTTTTTAACAACTGCAAAACACAACTCAGGGCTTCTATCAGGGAACTATAATAATATTAGCTACAGTTTAAGATGTTCCGAGTAAATCGTATAATAGAAACTAAAGTTAATTTGCAAAAAGCAACAAAAATTTAAATTTTCTATGGTTTAATATTTAAGCTTTACATTTGCAAGCAAAATAATTATGATATTTGATCTTGAGGCTAAAGATATAGCCTCAAGTATGAACTCTGACTGTGATTGATTTATTTAAAGAAAATTATTTTTTGTATTTGCTTTATTTTTAATTGTCTTTACTGCTTTAAATTTAAGTTAAAACGGTTTTTTTTTTCTTTTTTTTTTTTTTGTTTTAAGTTTTGCAATAAAAGTATTGAAAACTTTTCTTTTGCAATATATTTGTTAAAAACATTTTTCTGCTAGCTTGCTTCTATTGTAGAAAATTAATATATCCAATAATATTGTATTGCAAATGCAAATAATTTTCACAAAATAATATTTATGTTGTTAATCATTTTGAATTGATTCGTAATTTAATGGTTTACGGTTTCTATACACGCTAATCTGAAGCTAATCAGCTCTAAATTAAGCCTTTCCTTGTAAGCTACTTTAAAAATGATGAATCAACAACCACTTGGGCCGTCTGTCTGACTCTGTGAGGCAACCACCCACCCGGTGAACTTGTACACACACCCCAAGCTGGCACCACTTTCGATTCAATTGGTGGCTCATTTAGCTATCAGTGGAAACTAACGAGCATTAGCATCAATTGCGGCTTATTTTCGATACAATGAGAAATGTTGATTCAATTTGAAAGCGAATGGTATTACTGTCTCCCCAGTTTATACTTGTATATGGACTTTGCTGGGTGGGTTATCTCCACCAACGGGTCTGTCTATTTGCTGCTTAGCGAGGCGTGCGCTCATCAGCAGCCCTCAAAGCGAGCGCTAGTTAACGTTGTTTATTTGCTTACCAATTGGCGGATAGAGATAGCTGTAGCTGTAGCTATAGCAGACACAGATGCAGATACAAGTACATAGACAGTTACAGATACAGCTACGGTTACAGATAAGACCTGAGACAGCGGCAGCTGCGTTGTCTAGTTTCATAACAGTGGCGACAACGTATTTTTTTTTTCCATATTTTTTGTGGTTAGCTCGTCTTACACTTGCCCTACGAGTTGCTGCCCCCCTTTGTTTATTATTTTTAGCGTCGTTTATAATAATAATTAGTCAAGTTTTTAACTACGAGCCCAGGGCAGAACCAACAACCAACACACACACACACTCGGTTAAATCTAAAACTTGGCTAACGCTTTTGGCCATTTGCTTTATATTTGTTTTAAATGCACATCTCGAATAGATATATAATCTCATAATTGTTATTACGACACAGACGTCAATGTACACTTCAAGACACCGATAAGGCATGAGTACAAGCAGAACATATCGGATGAGGAATTAGCTATACGACAAGCGGAGCATATGCAGAAATTGTATCAGGAGGAGCGCAGACGCAAGTATCTACAGGAGCTGCAGGACATGAATTCGCGACGACACACCGACAATTTTACACCCTCACAGAAGTCACCCATCGCCCTAAACCGTTACGATGACTTCCCCACAGACGTAACCCTCAAATCACTGGTGGGGCCCAAAACCGTTGCCAGGGCCCTCTACAATTTCCAGGGACAGACCTCCAAGTAAACAGTTAAATTTCTGTTTTAGTTGGGAATAGTTGTAACAAAGTTTTCGTTGATTTTGCAGGGAGCTCTCGTTCCGCAAGGGCGACACCATCTATATAAGGCGGCAGATCGATCCCAATTGGTATGAGGGCGAGCACAATGCGATGATTGGACTGCTGCCGGCTAGCTATGTCGAGGTAAGTCTCCTTTAAATTATTATTTTCATCCTTGCTCAAATTTGATTCCTTTGGCAGATTGTCAGTCGCGATGGCGCTCGCACACCCGCCAAACGTCCATCCGAGGGCCAGGCGCGTGCCAAGTACAACTTCCAGGCTCAGTCCGGCGTAGAGCTCTCCCTAAACAAGGGCGAACTGGTCACACTGACACGACGCGTCGATGGCAATTGGTTTGAGGGCAAAATAGCGAATCGTAAGGGCATTTTCCCGGTCTCCTATGTTGAGGTGAGTTTTAACTGGAGTTTTCTGGCTGTTATTGATTACTTGTTCTTTATAATCCGAAATAACTTTTCGATCTTTAATATCATAAACACTCATTTAAATATATTATCTTTTAACTCTTCACTTAGAATTTAAAGAAAACGGCAATCTTAATCATGGTTATCTAATCCATGGTTAAATTAATCTGTTAATATAATCTTCTTAATCATTGCATTTTTCCAGGTTTTGACCGACATTGGTGCCGAAGATATTGCAGCTAGAACCACAACCGTTATCAGCACCCAGAGCACCACGAATCTACGTCCGAATCTGGACACGTTGCGCACAAATATCAACAACGAGTTCAACACGCTAACCCAGAACGGGGCACATCCGCCGAATGGCATACTGAAGGAGACCCGGACGCTGCACAAGACAGACGCCCTTCATGTGGACACCAGTTCGGAGCCCCTAACGTGAGTGTGTCCCCAAATCTAATCGAAAAAAGTATTTTCAAAACTATTAATTACTTTCTTGTACATGGATGAAAATCTTAGTTATCGCGCGCTTTACAAGTACCGACCACAGAATTCCGATGAGCTGGAGATCTTTGAGGGCGATCTGGTGCATGTGCTGGAGAAGTGCGACGATGGTTGGTTCGTGGGCACCTCGCAGCGCACGGGCTGCTTTGGCACATTCCCCGGCAACTACGTGGAACGTGCCTGAAACCCAACTCGAAATAGGAAAGAGTGTTAAGAACCGTTACGATATTTGTTTTTTGCTTTGGCAGTTCCAAACGAAGAAGAAGAAGAAAGAAAAACTATAACAAGTTCAACTCTTAGCTTAATGAATTCGTATTCTATATAATCTTGAAGGCAGCCAAGGCAGAAGCAATTATTAATTATTTATATGAATTATAATTCATTATAATTTCAATTGTTGTTAAAAAAAATATCAGCTGCTTTTCTTTGCCGATGTGTTTCTCTTTTTATTTAAATAATGTACAACTATTTATTTAATTTTAAAGAAATGTTGAAATTATGTTTATTTATAAAAACAAACAAAAATATTATTAACCAGAAGTTTGAACCACACAGCCCCACACACACACACACATGCATACACACCAAATATCAGAAGCTGAACGAAAACTAAAGTTCAAGCTTTGATATTTTACTTAAAAATATATTTTTCGTTTACCTACTAATTTTAACTAGTCACAGCTAATTTCCAAAAAAAAAATAAATAAATTTGAAAAAAACACCATAAAAAAATTAATAAACAAAAAGAATAAACAAATTTTGGTTAGAGATCAACTGGGAAAGAGCCATTGAAAAATGTTTAAACACTAAGTGCCTTAAATAAAAAAAATGTTCATTGACTAAAAAACAGGGTTAATAATTATAAATCAATAAAAAGAAGTGCCCTTCTGTTGTGTCGACAATGCTAATAAATTAATATGCGATAATTATACAATTAAATAATGTATTGAATATTCAAAACTAAATTTGTAATTTGTAATTCTATGAGCGTTTATTACACAGACACCTGTTGCAAGCGAATGCGAATTAAGTAAATAAAGTAAACACCAAAAACCAATCAATTGTTTTTCAATCATATTTTAATAATAAATACAATGGTTTATTGTAGTTGGTTCAACACTAAAATTAATAATAACAGTGCAAGGCAAATGTTTACACGTGACATATATTTGAGAAATTATCGTCGTTTATTGATTTGTTCATCAAATATATATTTGATTAGGCACATTTGTTGTTGATCATATTTCTAAACTTTTAATGAGCCAACATTTTTAATATATGCAGCTATTTATTCAACTTGAATACATATAAAACTGCAAAGTCTACAACTAGTTTTTGTAAATTTTATACCTTTTCAAATATTTTTTATATCTTGATTATAAAAATTACAATTTTGTAGTTTTTATTAACGCTTAGTTTATACAAAGCTGCTCTATTGTGATTTTTAAAATTATTAATATGAGTTAAGAGCTAAAATATGATAAGTACATATTTAATAATATATTTTTCTTTTTGTAAATAACAAATCACAATTGGAACTATCGTATAAACCGTGCTACAGATATGAAATCAATATACTCAACGATTTTCCTCATATCTGTCACGCATAAACCATAAACGAAGATCACGTTTGTGCCAATTTTCGTTTTCGTTCCTGTTTCAGCTCCCGTTTGACAGCTCGCTGTTCCAACTCCTCGGTGTACTCGGCGTACATGGCCAACAGAGCTGGATAGAGCTTATGATAGTGCTGCAAATCCTCCACGGTGACCTGCATGTTGTCGAAGGCAACGGCGACGTTCTGCATATCCTCGCCGCTGGGCAGCCGCGGGCACTTGGCGTAGCGCTGCGAGAAGTGGGTCAGAATGATGTGCTTGGCCTGCATGTCCCGGCCCTGCTGTATCGCCTGCGAAATGGTGCTGTGCGTCTTGATGCGCGCCTCCTCCTCCAGGTCATCCTCCATGGTGGCCTCGTGTATTAGCACTGTTGATTCGCGTCCCAGCTCCACCAGATCCGCACAGGGCATCGTGTCGCCGCTGTAGGTGACCTTGACGGGCGCCCCCGCGTGCTGTGCCTGCAGCGTGAGGCTGATGCCAAAGGCGTTCGGGCAGTGCCGCACCAGGCAGGTGGCAATCGAGGCTATGCCGAGCTGTTCAACGCGCTCACCCGTCAGCGGCTGCTCCATCAGCTCACCGTTCGCCACGAGCGTAAAGGCATCCGCAATAGGCTCGATTTGACGGTTGTAGAACTGCAGCCAAGGCTCGATCTGACGTGGCGCCAGGAGGAGCAGCGGTGCCGCCGCCGGCTCCAATCGCTGTCGTTCGCGCAACAGTCCAATGAGTCCAATGTGATGGTCCGCGTGTAGGTGGGAGACGTAGACCGCCTGCAGCTGGCGCATCACCTGCCGCGCACGCTCCCGTCCATAGAGGCGCACGATCTGGCCGTGGGTGCCCTCGCCGCAATCGAACAACATGAAGGCCTCCTCGGCAGTCTGGATGAGAATGGAGCTCACGTTCCGCGTTTTGTTGGGTATGCACGACCCAGTACCGAGAAAGATAATCCGCGGATATCTGCTGCTGCTTTCTGTCTGCAATCCGTTCTGCGTGTCGCTCTGAAGCTGCGCGAGCAGCTCTGTGAAGCCGGGCACGGCGTGCGTCTCCTTGATGTACTCCTCGGGTGTCAGCTTGGCCTCCAGGGTGCGATCCAATCCTGCAGCATAAAGATTTGCGGTTGCATGATATGTTAAGTTTAGTTTAGTTTGTAATCCGAATCCATTTGATATGAGAGAAATGATTTGTGATGAGTGAATCCAAGGTAGCCCCCACGATCGGAACACGAATATTGCCTGAGGAGTCACTCGCGAAAAGCAAATGAAAACAAAAGAGAACTTGCAGCACAGGTGAAAAAAAAAATCCTTAAAGCACCTTCGAGTTTGAAACAATCTCAGTCATTTATACTTTAGTAGAATTAAAAACTGTGAACCGATTTTGATCCAAACCGATTCGAACCAGAAGCTCTAATATGAACCGAACATAAAGTCGTATCAGTTGCTCATAAATTCAATTGAACAAAAACTTGAACAGAAACATCTTCTTAAAAAAAAGGTTAATTTCAAAAATGTTTAGCCCAAAAATTATGTTTTAAAAAATACATACATAAATATATGAATAGATAAACTATAATAAACAAATGCCGAATCTTGACCTTAACTCAGTATATTACAAAGTTGACTTCATTTACCCCATGATCTTATTCCCCAATTAAAAAAATTCCCCCTTAATACAACCATTGGAATATTATCGAATTTTGGATAATATGAGGTGACATATAATAAACAAATCTTTTCACTTACCCTTTTTGGGCCTTAAATGGAAGTTCGTCATAGAAACGACTCCCTGTTCGGACTCCTGTTGATGTTGCACTTCCGTTTGGTCATTTGCTTTAATTTCCTCCACCTCCTCCGCCAGTTTGGTTTTCTTCAAGCTGTGACTTAGTTTGGTGCTCTGGTAGCTCTGCTGCAGCTCAGCGGATTCCGCGAGCAGTGGAAAGATGTGCGGCGCCAGCTGATGCAGCTGGTACTGAATGCGATGGGCAGCCGCGTAACCGGAGAAGGAATTCAGCTGCGAGTTGAGATAGATGTGTTTTGTGCAGGCAGAGAAATTGTGCGCCATGAAGCTGGCATAATCCGCATGAGCCGTCAACTCGGGCGGACTGAAGTGCACCACGAGCGCGACCTCAGTGAGCTCTGAGGCAGCCAGTTGTTTGTACTGTTCGGCTTGATCCTTTAGAGAGTTCAAGTAATCCTTGCTGGGTACATCGATGAAGACAAAGGAGAGCGCCGTTTCGCCGGGTTCCGTGACATCCACGGAACGCACCACTTTGCCGCAAGGCAGCGTCACATCCTGCCCGTTCTTAAGCTGACCCAGCAGCGGTCCCGGCGTCACACCCGCCTCCACACACTTGACCAGATTGAGGGCGCCGGGGCGTGGCTTTAGCTTGCATATATAGCTGAGGACGGGTTGCTGCTGTTGCTGCTCGCTGCGCAGCACCACTGGCTGCACACTGAGTATGGAATCCTCGAAAGGAGCGCCCAGCGTGCTGTCTATCGTCTGCATCTGCAGATTCTTGAGCACCACAAAGCGCCGCATGCTCTGCAGCATGGTGTCCAGCTGCGGTGGTCCATGCAGGCCCACGTTGCGAACGCCCGCATCCTGAATGGTTAAAGCCAGACCAGGTAGGCCGCCCACCGTTGTCCACGTGTTGCGCGTCACAAAGATCTGTTCGAGCCGCGACAGGCGTGTCTTGTGCTCGTGCGCCAAACGCTGTGTGCCCTCGCCGCAGTTAAAGAGGTACCGGGACTGGTCAGTGAACAGGTAAACGGCGCCGGGCGCACCATTGGCGCCTGCGCCCAGCACCTGCAGGTTCACCGAGCCGGGCACCACAGAGCCCAGCTTTTTGCGCAGTACGTTGGGCTGGCGTTCGTATTTGACCGGCGGCTTTTGCTCACCATTATCCTTTGCAGCTGTCAATATTGTGCCGCTCATCCTGAGGCGTTGTTCAGTCAGCGTGCGTAGGGTTCCATGCGGCGCGATTCGTTGCAATTTCAACATTGGCAGCCACATCGCGCGTTCAGCGTGCGTGAATCAGCTGTTTAGGCGGCTAGAGATGGCACAACTGCATACTGCGCGAGAGCCGGTCACAAGCTGACTGCTACAAGATATCTTATTGGTTTCGTGCGTGAACGCAAGGCTGGCGATACGAATATAAGAAGAATATTTCGGGAATTAAGAATTCCAGAAACAACAGTAGCTAAACATGCAGCATAGGCACAACCACTGGGAAACATGAACTCTATATCAGTGCCACAACAGTTGTTCAACCGTTGGCAGCCCTCAAATTTGCACACAGTTGTTTGGTTCGATAGCGGTATCATCAATATAACAGTGGCACAACTGTTTGCGACGCTGAACGAATATCGATAACGATAAGCAGAACGTAAATAAAGGCCTGAGCGCGCACGTGGAATTCACCGCTTTCATTTGTGTTTGGTTGCAAATCTTTTAAGAAAAAATGGTTTTCTTCACATGTAACATTTGCGGCGACTCCGTCAAAAAGCCGGCCGTAGAGAAGCACTACCAGACACGCTGCCGCGGCAAGACAAAGAACGTCTCGTGCATGGACTGCCTCAAAGACTTCTATGAAGAGGAATACGTCGCGCACACCAAATGCATCTCAGAGGCACAAAAGTACTCCAACCAGAGCTTTGTGCCCAAGGAGCCGAAGAACAAGAACGCCCAGAAGCAGGAGAGCTGGATGGACATCATACGCGCCATACTGGACAGCAGCGAGTACCAGTTGACGCCGCCGCTGCGAAACGCCTTCCAGCGGCTGCAGAGCGTGGACAATGTGCCGCGCAAGAAGGCCAAGTTCGAGAATTTCGTGGGCAACTGCATGCACATCCCGCGTCAGCAGGCATCCCAGGTATGGGACATACTCGAGCAGGAGCTAAACAAAATGAAGGAGGCCAAGCAGGCGGAACTGGCGGCGGCCAAGGCAGCCAAGGAGGCGGCCGATGCTGCGAAAAAGGAGGAGGAAGCGCCGCCCAAGAAGAAGTCCAAGCTGGAGAATGGCGCAGCAGACGCAACTGAATCGGCTGCTGTTGCTGAAGAGAGCAACGAATTCGATTGGGCTGCACAGCTGGTGAAGCTGGTGTCCAAGCAGCCCGATGGCATTTTCCAGGAGAAGCTCAAGAAGAAACTGCTGAAAAAGTACACAAAACACTTGGCCGTCTCTGAGCTGAGCGAGAAACAGGCAAAGAAATTTGACAAGCGCTTCGAAAAGCAGCTAAAAAAGTCGGATGCACTGCAGCTGGAGGGGGATCTGGTGAAGAGCATCTAGCGCACGCAGCTACATTTAAGTCTCTAGCGTAATTTAGCCAGTATGTAGACTCTAAACGTTAGACACCGATTAAATTTGTAAGAGCAAAAACAATAACTACCAGTTTAATAAATTTGCCGGATCTCCAGCAAATCCTTAAGATCAGCTTCAACTGGATTAGGTTGGATTGGCTAACCAGCAGCAGATACGACTCAAACCGTTGCCTTGACTGTCATTTATTTCACCTTGCAACTTGTTGCACGCAGCTCGACAGTCTTTATATATATTTCAGATGCTGCTTGCACTGCTGCAAATAGTCGCGTGCGACGCGGCATTGCGGCGTCTTGTGGAAGCGCTCCGGCGGGCACTTCAAGATCATCTCGTTGGCCACGCACTCCAGCACCAGGCCGGGATAAGGATGGCAATCGTACGGCCCCAGACGCTTGGCCAGCAACTGGACGCCCTTGTGGCTGAGCAGTGTCTGAGCTGGAGGGGAGTGGAGTGAGCGGGTGTCAGAATTACCGTTGGGAATACGCACCATGTTTGTCGCACTTGACGTAGGTCTGATAGAGCAGCGCCTCATCCTCAGCGTTGGCCAGATCGTTCTCCAGGTGATGTCGCACGTGAACCAGGTTTAAAGATTGACGGTTGGCGGCCAGAAATCCGGTGCTGTTGTACGTGCATTCAGCCGTACACTGCAAAAAAGAGAGAATACTTCAGTTATAAGGTTGAAATAATTGATTGATAATATTTTTCGGGTTATAATACTCTATAATTGGGAAAGATTTAATATAATAGAGAAAAAAATTTCGAAGAAAAGCTTTAACTATAAAAAGTAAATTCGATATACATATAAATATACATATATATATAATTTATATATAAAGTCGTATATACCCTACAATTAAGCTATGGTAGCAAAGCTTAATTTTTGGCATATTTATTATAATTGCATGGCGTCTAATCAGTTCCAATTAATTGACCTATTCTTCATAGAAAAATGGAATTCGCGCCGCTGCGACACTGAATTCACTGATAATACTCACGAACATAAATATCTGTTCCTGCTGCTCGTTGGTATGTTGTATCTTATCATGCCAGTCGGTTTGACAGTCGCTAAACTGCGGCGTCTCATCATGCAGATCGCAGCAGAAGTCATGCTACAAATTCATAAATTCAAATACACAAAATGATGCAGAGCGAATCAATCTCACCATGGTATCAGCTGCATAAAGATCGCAATCCTCGTCCAGCTGCGGCTTGGATAGCACCGATTCCAACAGCAACAAAGCGTAAAACAATCGCCACCACAACGCTAACATTTCCAATGCGTTCTTTTTGAAGCACTCACCAAAAATTCGGGGGCTTTTATAATCCATCCAATGGGCTGAGAAACTAATTGGGCGTAAATTTAAACGACTCTAAAAAAAAAAAAGAAATAAACAGAAATTTTTAATAACGAGCATTATTTAAGTTTTTAATTATTTTACTAAAAATTGTTGCAGCTACATTAATGAAGATTACTTTAATTATTCTTGGTTTTTTTTTTTGTTTAAATTTATCTTTTTTTTTTGGGTTTTAACGTTGGATCTATGCCGCCTATCTTATGCAGTTCCCGAGCGTTGCAGTGTTCTGCTCTAATTCCTGGAACGCAGGCGACTGCCCGGAAGATTAATGATGGCCAGGCATCCATCCATCACCGATCAAGCGGCACAGCTACTATATACGTATATATATATCATACAAATGTATGTGACAGGCGCGCCCCGCTGCCAAATATAGTTAAAGGGAAAATCACTTTGGAGTTGGAGTTGAAGTTGGACATGCGACTGATGGGAATGCATGCGGAAGCGCTGCACCAAGACGCATACCAGACCAACTGCCCCGCCCCTCACCTTACCGCCCTGCCCTGTCCTGCCCTTGCAACCAGCTGCAACTAATTAACCGAGAAATACATCATAAATAGCCCAAGCAGATGATCATTATCCCCAAAGACGATACCCATCGCTGCTGCAGACGCAGACGCTGCGTCGCTGCCACACAAGTTCCCATTTGTTTATTTTTACAGAGCAGAGCCCGGAACGGCACCTAACGGGGAGTTGGGGACAGCCAGAGGATGGCAGTCTGCGGAGCTTCACGGTGGCATGCGGCACTGGAGCACGGCCACAGCGCGGGGCAATCGAGCGGCACGTGTCCGCCTGAAGTTCAGTTCGCCGGAATTGGGACGCGCCCAACCAACAGTCGTGTGTGCCTCGATTTTGAATGCCGCTCTTTTTCGGGGTCGCCCCAAAATCTGTCTGTCTTGCGGTTGTCAACGGGACAACCACACCTTGAATATTGAGCAATCCTAGGCTGGGCGGCACGGAGGAGCGCACTCCATGAGCTTCAGTTGACTAATCATATGCTGGGGTCTTATAAACACAAGTAAACCCATTTAATGGGTTCGACTTCTGTGACATAGGCAATTCTTTCATTAGATCATCAATGGACTTAAGCATAAATGGCAAAACAATCCCATGGTTTGTTATAGAAATGATGATGATGATAAAGTTTAAGCTTTTAGATAACTAATAAATTGTTACTTTTTATGGTTAATCTAAAAATATAGCTAGATGCAATATAATATTGTAAATCAGTATGATTTAAAAATAAATATAATTTAAAAATATTGAAAATGCTCATACGTAAATTTACAGAATATATAAAATTTGCATATATCATCTGTTTCATTATGCATTAATATAGTGCAAAAATAGCAGGAAATTTAAATCAATCTAAATAAATAAATTTTGATCTCATTTTTTTTTTTTTTAATTTTTTAAAATAGGATTGAAAATCATTTATAAAATATATTTAATATACATATCTTTTTTTTTAACTTTTTTAAAATTTATATATCACTGTTTCGATGGATGTAAACTTTTTAAGCAACTATTTTTGTCAATTGCCCTTTTTTCGAAATATTGAGTTTTTAATTTAAGGTGCTACTAATATACAAAAAAAATTTTAAAAATTTTATTTTTTGCGAAAATTGTTCTTTGAATTTATTTTAAAGTAAAAGTTGTTTTTTTTTTCATTATCTCAAATTTGCTGTAAGCTATTTGCAATAATATTTCTGATCCTAATGCGTGCGGAACATTAATGTCAACAGCGACGGCACATTGTCATAAACAAGCGAATCATAAAATACAAAATCTGATGTCTATTTGGATCAGCTCATTCGCTCTCACTCTTGCTCTCACTTAACCTCTCTCATTCAATTCTTTCACCCACTCTCGCTGCCGACGATTCACTTTCGCTCGCTGCAGAGAATCTGCATTGGGTTCTATTTGAGGCTAACAGAATGCATTCGTTGTGGATGTTATTTTGCAGTTGCATGTTAAGAGCTCCTGAAGACTCCAGCACACGCGAGCCACAACACACACACACACACATACACACACTCACACAGCCAAGTACAAAACATGTGTATGTTAAGTGTAACATTCGGTCAAACCGAACCGAACTGAAGAGCATTCCACGGAGCAGAGCTGCGATTCAGTCAAGAATTTGTTGGCAGCGTGCGCGGTTCGCTTTGCTCGGCTAAAGATTCAATTCAAATTCAAATCGAAAGCTACAGAAAAAAAGGAGGCAAGAGGGCAACCAGGCGTTTGGTGTCGCCGCTCTAAGACACAGTTCCAAAAACACTATATATACACATACATATATATATATATATGTATACATAGTCTATAGACTATAGATACTCAGTTGTCTGCCGGTTCGTTATTTTTAAATCCGATATTTTTGGAAGCCAACCGAGTGGCCAAGTGTTTAGCTTACACGAGGCGCGTGTGTGTGCGTGTGTAAAAATGATGCTCGCAAAATTGTGAAACGCGCACAGGAATATATTCAAATAGGAAATTTCTTAAAATTCTATTTAAGAAATTCAAATACAAATACAAATAAATCCAAATTGAAACTTTGCACTTGCAATGAAAAGCGTTTATCAAAAATTGTGCCTGCTGCTGCTGCTGCTGGGCCTGAGTCAGGTCAACGGTCAATTTGAACATTACCTGGACAGTCTGCGGTCCAATGAGCTCTACGAATATGTCGAGGGCACCGGCAGCATCCAATATTTGGCCAAGGGCAACAGCGAGCAGGCGCTGCTCCAATTGGAGCAGCCTGTCAGCTTCTATGGCGAGAAATATGAAGAGCTCTATGTAAGTACGGGTGCATACAGTAAGTACAACTGTTAGTGGACTGCAACAAAGTGTCTCTCGAATGGGATGCTGAATGAATTTTTTGCATTCGTCCGCTGATAAGCGGCGGCGATAACGCCAGCAATTGTCTATCAATGCAAATATTTGCGTAGCTTAATAGTTTCTAGCTTCTAGGTTCCAATATGTTTGTGTGGGGGGCATTTATTAATAGCTTGGACAGACAACAGAAATCGACATTAATTTTCGGCAAAACATGACAGCCTTCGCATTTCGACAGAAAAGAATTGTGTGATCAACGACACGTTGCTGGGCCCAATACGAAATGTATCTGACAGATACAATACTGCCCCGACAGGGACAGCGCAAAACCAATTCGCACGCACTCAACCCGAATACCAGAAGAAAAATAAAACACTCGGGGGTGGTCCATGGCAATCTTAATCTTTACGCAGAGACGCTACAAAATACAGGCAACAAGTCAACCCATTGATGTTCGCGATGTCGCTGTGCCGCCTTGGCAAACACCCAAACACTTTTAGCCACCTTTTTGTTGAATACCCTTACTGAGGGTACTCTGAAATGTGTAACGCAATATGAAATATCTATAAGCTTGGTAAGATCAGCAAGGCTCATAAAATTGCGATTTAAATTTCAGTTCTAAAACGTATGTTTTTTAAATTTTGCGATTGCTTTTTGGATATTTGAATATATTGAAACGATTTTGGTTTCCTAACCAAGCTGATCGCAAGCAATTATTATAGTAAGTTTATCATTTCGATATTAAAGGAATCTCAACATTTTTGCTATCTTTATGTAAGGGTATTCAATCTTGCATTGTTTTTTTTTTTTTTTGACATTTCATTGTATATATATATAATTTTTTTTCTTGTTAAACATCTCAAAATTATGATCAGCTCTTAGCACAGCGTCGCGGCAAAAGTGTCGCCTATTTTTGTTAGTTAATTAACTGAATTTATGTGTCTGACGTCGAAAAATAGCACGCGGCACAAAATGTGTGGCATTAATATGACCATAGAAATGCATAAATATTCGAGAATTCTTTTGGCCCGAAATAACCAAAGCGCCTTTTTCCAGCTAAAACACATTATTCGGTTGAACCCAACAATGTTTATATACCCCTTTGGCGGGTTCTTTAAATAGATGTGTCCAAATATTAAGCCAGTAAAATGAAATGAAATTGGAAAATTGAGGTTGCAGCGTTGAAGTTAATTTTGAAAATGGAAATTGAGGTTAATGTATTTCAGTAAAATTATTTTAAGAATAAACAAAATTTAATAAAATAGTAAATAATTTGACTAAAAATTGGGATAAACATTCAAAAATTTTGATATTCAAAAAATTCAGCAATTTGAAAAGAGTTTTGGCAATTGCAAATATTTAGGAAATTATAAAAATGAAGGCATTTAAGAGATATTCCTGATGAATCATATTTAATCAAAAAAATACGTAAAATTTGACACAAGTCTCAGTTTCTTTAGATTAATTATGTAGGAATCAATGATGTCGTACCCAAAAATAGAATGACCTTAGGGTAAAATGGAATCTTAATACATAATTCAAATTTGTGTATAAGTAATATGTTCTTGTATTTAAAATGTCTTCCAACATTCAATAATAAAAAAGAAAGCAGACATTTTACAGATTTACCAGTATGTAATTACAAGTGCTAAGTATGGCAAATATTTCCACATTTTCCAACCCGCTGAGCCGAAGATTGAGTGCCGTCTTCTGTGCTGCTCAATGGGTGAAAATGGTTTTATGCTGCGGTTGTCAGCGAGCACCAAAACAGATGTGCCTCAGTGTGGGGGGCAGTTTACAAAACACCTGTGCTCCAATTCCAAAATTTCAAATTCCAAATTTGAAAAAAAACAAAACGATTTTTTGTTTATCTAGGCAAAATAAATGCGGTTAAAAATAAAAATGCGCAACGCTGCAAAGTTGTGCAAGTTCTAAATGAGAGTTGGAAATGGGCATAAGTATTCCAATTGGAGTGAAAGAGCAAGCAGGCGGAGACAGAGCAGGAGGAGGTCACGCAGCTGGATATCGTTGGCGGCGGCACAAATGAGTTTTTATTTGTTCTAGTACTAATTTTAGCGGCGGCTGCCGACAAGGAACTCACTTAGGCAAGTCATTAGAGGTGGCGGTCCTAAAGACAGCGAGAAAGAGATAGAGAGAGGGCGGGAGGGAGTTCGCTAATGATCATTGAGGCACGCTTGTTAATGATTTGTTGTTGTTTAGTTTCCGCCAGGCGCATTCGCCCGTTAAACGCTAAGTGGCCTGTTGGCACTTCACAAAACGGCTAATTGATGCGCCATATGCACTTCCTTTTCTGAAGCACCCACTTCAGTTCGAATCCCATCCGCATTTTAACACTTGCCTGCATTTATCTTGTTCGTTTAACAGATCAACACGAATGGCATTTTGACATTTAACGTGGACTTCACCGAGTACTTGAATCAGCCGTTTCCCCTCGAGTATCCCTCGATAGCGGCCTTCTACTCCAACGTGGACACAAGCAACAGCGACGACGATAGCTCCATTTCGCTCTTCCAGACACGCGATCCAATATCTCTGGAGCGTGCCCAGCTTCTGGTGCGCTATGCGTTCAGCGAGCGAACCGAATTTGAGGCTAGCCAACTGATTGTAGCCACGTGGCGCAACGTGGGCTACTTCAACTCGAAGACGGACCGGCTGAACACCTTCCAGGTGGCCCTCATCGCCAGCGACTCGGAAACGTTCGTGCAGTTCATCTATCCCGAGGGCGGCCTCAACTGGCTGCAGGGCGAGGGCGGTGAACAGGGCCTGCCCGATATACGCGCCCAGGCCGGTTTTATCTCCGATGACGGACGCTACTACAATCTGAATGGTTCCGGTTCGGAGAATGTAAGTTCGAAATTTCGGTAAACTAGCTAAAGTTGCAATTGCATTTTTTATACCGTAGAGTTATGTCACGTGTTTGTTAATATTTTTGGTTTTCAAATAATTTTGAGAATTCAATATTTTCAATAAACAAATAAATTAAAAATCAATATGAAGAACTGATTTTAGTGATATAACCTTTCCAAAGAATTTGTTTTGTGTTCTTCTCTAAATAACAATTCGCAATTTCATTTAAGATTGTTAATAAAAACATTTAGCTATAATCTGGCTATAATAACAATAATTAAAAAATTTTATATTTCAAATCAAAACTTATTTTTTTAAAAACTTTGACTGTATCAAACTATTTTATTTATTTTACTTTATTTTTTTATTGTTTTCAAATCTGAAGAATTTAGAATTCACTATCACTTAGCTTTATATCCTCATACTTAAAATTCAAATTTCTATTAACATTTTTATATATTTTTAATTTAATTTCTGACCCAATGAAAAAATGTTTTTATAGTTATATTATGCCTAATTATAATAATAAGCTGTTAATTTGTAGAGTATATTTTTTCAACTTACCATATATTTTTCCTGTATAATGCCAAATATCTTATTTGCGCAGGCGCGTTTCCTCAGCGAGAGCACCAATCTGGGCGTGCCCGGCGTCTGGCTTTACCAGGTTGCGCCGCTGAATCCCGGCGAGAATGTGCAGGCACCCAACAATCTGGAGACGCGCACCGAATCGCCCGCCCTCGCCCTCAGCTGCACCGGCAATGGACACCAGTGCGATAGCCACGCCCAGTGCTACGACAAGTCCGAGGGCTATTGTTGCGTCTGCGAGCCGGGCTTCTATGGCAACGGTCGCTCCTGTCTGGCCAACGATCTGCCGGTGCGCGTGACGGGCACACTCTCCGGCAGCCTGAACGGCCAGCCGCTGAGCGAGGAGGCCAAGCTGCAGTCGTATGTGGTGACCAGCGATGCGCGCAGCTACACGACCATCAATCCCCTGAGCGGAGATCAGGCGGCGCAGCTGCGTCTGGTGGTGCCGCTGTTCACCACAATCGGCTGGCTGTTCGCCAAGTCGTTCAATGGGGCGGCGAACGGCTATCAGCTGACGGGCGGCCGCTACCAGCACATCTCGCGCATGCAGTTCGAGACGGGCGAGCTGCTGCTGGTGAACCAGAGCTTCGAGGGTCTCAACTACTGGGATCAGCTGCAGGTGCAGATTGAGCTGTCGGGCGCCGTGCCGCATCTCTCGCCCAGCGCCACATTGCATCTGGCGGACTACACGGACGAGTATCGGTTTGTGCGTCCGGGTGAGCTGCAGTCGACACATTCCCATCAGCTGGAGCTGGCCGATGAGCAGCGCGTGATTGGCTTCCACGTGGATCAGCGCATTGTCTACCAGAGCTGCCTGCGCGACGACGATGCCGATCCCACGGATCTCAGCTTCCTGCAGAAGGTCTCCAAGATCGCCCTCGATTACTTTGAACGCGACGAGGCCCTGCGCACCAGCACCGTCAGCAAGGTGGGCGTCGACGCCGAGTCGAACGCCTGCACCGAGGAGAGAGTCGATTGCGGCGAGAACGCCGTCTGTGTGCCGTACGAGGACACCTACCGCTGCGACTGCCGACACGGCTATGCCGCCCAGCAGGACGAGCGCGGCGAGAATCAGTGCGTCGATTTGGACGAGTGCGCTCTGGGCACCCATCTCTGCGATACGAACGCTTTCTGCTCCAACAACGAGGGCGGCTTCAGCTGCGTCTGCGTGGATGGCTACGAGGGCAATGGATACCGGTGTCTGCGCAACAATTCGGCCGATAACATTGAGTACTCCACTCCCTCCGAGCCCACAGTGGACAGCTCACAGAGCCAGCCCACAGAGGAGCAACAGCAGCCCGAGGAGAACCATCAGACGCGGCCCGATGACTATCGCCCGGATACTCAGGACAACCAGGACAACCAAGACAACCAGGACAACCAGGGACATCATTTGGATGAGTGCTATGTAAGTGACATAATTAGTATCCAAGTAATTTAATTTATGAACTACAAAACTAAATCATGGATTTTGATTTTCTATTAATTGCATAATTTGAATCCAATCTCGAATATGAACCAAACACAATTTTTCAGTTCAAAGAAAGCTCTTGATTTTACCTAACCGATTGTGATCCGGCTTTCATTATTTGGTTTTCTAAATGACGGGAATACTTGTTAATCTCATTTAAATTTTTAATTTTGCCTGATTATTTTCCTTATCTCACTTTAAAAAAAAATATTATATTATTATTGCTATATTATCTATCTATGCTCTCCTGAGCAGGTCCAATTTTCGTATCAACCAAACTCCCAATTTGACTACACTCAAATTTAAAGCTGAATCTTGACCAGAAGTTAAAATTGTATAATGTTAATCTGTTTTTTTGTAGGGATTTCATTTCACAAAAATTAACTTGGGACTATTTAATTTCAGAATTGCTCGCCGGATGCGAACTGTTACGAGGGACGTTGCAGCTGTCGCGAGGGCTTCTCTGGGAATGGCTACAGCTGTGCGAATATCTGCGGCCACGACGAGGTCTTCGAGCACGGACGCTGCGTGCCCATTCTGCTTGACGAGCACGAGGTGGAGCCGAAATGCAATTTTATGGGTGAATGCACCTGTCCCGACGGCTACGAGCTGACCGAGAATAGCCTCTCCTGTACATATGCTGGTGGCTACGAGGTGGACAACAACGACGATCTGCTGCCCTGCGATGTGGACGCCAATTGTCACATCGATGCCAAGTGCGTCTGGTGGGAGAGCGGAATGCGTCACATTTGCACCTGCAATGCCGGCTTCAGCGGCGACGGCTATCAGTGCGATCCCATTGAAGAATCCTGCGCAATCGTAAGTAGATCGAACCCGAATTCCAAAAATGCCATTTAATTCAATTGTTTTTTCGATCTCTGTAGAAACCGGATATATGCGACGATCACGCCACCTGCAGCTACAACGATCAGCTGGGCAAGTCCGAGTGCGTCTGCCAGCGCGGCTATACGGGAGATGGCCATCGCTGCCAGCTGGCGCCGGAGTGCGAGGCGGCCGAGCAGTGCGGCGAGAATGCGTACTGCGACAATGGCGTCTGTCAGTGCAACGACGCCTTCGAGCGGGACGGCAGCGATCGCTGTGTGCCAACCGGACGCTGTGGCGCCACCTTCTGCGGCTCGCACGCCATCTGCAAGTGGGATGGCAGGTTGGGTGTTCAGTATTGCGAATGCATCGATGGTTACCAGGGCGATGCTTTGGCCGGTTGTGTTAGCATACCCATACCCTGTAATTTGCGCAATAATTGCGGCATTCACGCCACCTGTGAGCCCACCGAGTAAGTTGCGACTACCCCCATCGATTCCAAAGCTGATCTTGTTTCTCTCTCTCTCTCTCTGTCCACTCTTCCGCAGAGATCCCGCGAACTACACGTGCCAATGCAATGCTGGCTATCATGGTGACGGTTACGTGTGCATCGAGGAGCAGAACTGCCTGAACAATCCTACCCTATGCGATATGAATGCCAAATGCCACTCGACCAATTCGGGTCTCGTCTGCGTCTGCAATACGGGTGAGTTCTCCTTTGCTTAATTCTGCGTCTTCCTCTGCGGCACCCTATCCTCTGGGCAGGGTGTGCATGACTGGAAGAATACGAAGCTTAAGATCGCCAGAGTCAGCACCACATTTAGGTATCCATTGTTGCGATCCCAGGTCAGCGGATGCATAAAGAATTCACGCATTGATTCCAATGCTGTCGTCTTTCTGCGGTACTGATCCGTTCGCTGCACGTAGCGCCGCTGCGCCTGCTGTTGCAGAGTCGACCTGGTCAACTCATTCTTGATGATCGGTGCAGCCGGTTGGCTGATCACACGCATTGACCCGAGTCGGGCAACTCTCGTTAGCAATTTCGCGACAGGGCTCATCTTATTTTTATTGGTTTTTTTTTAATATGCTCCTGAAAAATTACAACAAATTTTGAAATGAAATGGAATATGATGTGTATATCTGAGCCGATTAGACAACTGATTGGGTTGACGGACAGAGTGCGAAGGCGGCGCCAACTATATCATCGTCCAATTATTTAGGATATTACATAGAATGGGCCTAATTTTTTAGGCATCATGCCAAAATTGTACAAAATTTTGACATGTAAATGTCTCAGATCTATGGGTCCCATATTTCAAACCCTCATAACTCTGTCAAAACTGAACCGATTTTCATGTCTGATGTCATTTTGTTCATGATTTGTCCTATATATTGATTCTACATTCAAATTATATGCATATTTGGAAATAAAATTTTTTTGATTTTTTGACGAAAAAGCATGTACCCCCCCTTATTCATTTTCGAAAAAATTTTTTTTCAAAATTTAAAATTGCGAATTTCTGTTTTTAATCGATTCTAATTGGTATAAAAACAACATTAAAGTTGATTTTTGGTCAAAAATCATGCCAAAATTGACAAAAATTTTGACATGTAAATGTCTCAGATCTATGGGTCCCATATTTCAAACCCCCATAACTCTGTCAAAACTGAACCGATTTTCATGTCTGATGTCATTTTGTTCATGATTTGTCCTATATATTAATTCTACATTCAAATTATATGCATTTTTGAATATAAAATTTTTTGATTTTTTGACGAAAAAGCATGTACCCCCCCTTATTAATTTTCGAAAAAATTTTTTTTTCAAAATTTAAAATTGCGAATTTCTGTTTTTAATCGATTCTAATTGTCATAATTAGCATAAAAAACAACATTAAAGTTGATTTTGGGGGTGTCAAATTTTTGGTCAAAATTCATGCCAAAATTGACAAAAATTTTGACATGTAAATGTCTCAGATCTATGGGTCCCATATTTCAAACCCCCATAACTCTGTCAAAACTGAACCGATTTTCATGTCTGATGTCATTTTGTTCATGATTTGTCCTATATATTTATTCTACATTCAAATTATATGCATATTTGGAAATAAAATTTTTTTGTTTTTTTGACGAAAAAGCTGTACCCCCCCCTTATTCATTTTCGAAAATTTTCAAAATTTAAAATTGCGAATTTCTGTTTTTAATCGATTCTAATTGTCATAATTAGCATAAAAAACAACATTAAAATTAATTTGGGGAGTGTCAAATTTTTGTAAATACCTCAAATCTATGGGTCCCATATTTCAAACTCCATAACTCTGTCAAAACTGAACCGATTTTCATGTCTGATGTCATTTTGTTCATGATTTGTCCTATATATTTATTCTACATTCAAATTATATGCATATTTGGAAATAAAATTTTTTTGATTTTTTTGACGAAAAAGCATGTACCCCCCCCTTATTCATTTTCGAAAAAATTTTTTTTCAAAATTTAAAATTGCGAATTTCTGTTTTTAATCGATTCTAATTGTCATAATTAGTATAAAAAACAACATTAAAGTTGATTTTGGGGGTGTCAAATTTTTGGTCAAAAATCATGCCAAAATTGACAAAAATTTTGACATGTAAATACCTCAAATCTATGGGTCCCATATTTCAAACCCCCATAACTCTGTCAAAACTGAACCGATTTTCATGTCTGATGTCATTTTGTTCATGATTTGTCCTATATATTTATTCTACATTCAAATTATATGCATATTTGGAAATAAAATTTTTTTGATTTTTTTGACGAAAAAGCATGTACCCCCCCCTTATTAATTTTCGAAAAAATTTTTTTTTGAAAATTTAAAATTGCGAATTTCTGTTTTTAATCGATTCTAATTGTCATAATTAGCATAAAAAACAACATTAAAAGTGATTTTGGGGGTGTCAAATTTTTGGTCAAAATTCATGCCAAAATTGACAAAAATTTTGACATGTAAATACGTCAAATCTATGGGTCCCATATTTCAAACCCCCATAACTCTGTCAAAACTGAACCGATTTTCATGTCTGATGTCATTTTGTTCATGATTTGTCCTATATATTGATTCTACATTCAAATTATATGCATATTTGGAAATAAAATTTTTTTGATTTTTTTGACGAAAAAGCATGTACCCCCCCCTTATTCATTTTCGAAAAAATTTTTTTTTCAAAATTTAAAATTGCGAATTTCTGTTTTTAATCGATTCTAATTGTCATAATTAGTATAAAAAACAACATTAAAGTTGATTTTGGGGGTGTCAAATTTTTGGTCAAAAATCATGCCAAAATTGACAAAAATTTTGACATGTAAATGTCTCAGATCTATGGGTCCCATATTTCAAACCCCCATAACTCTGTCAAAACTGAACCGATTTTCATGTCTGATGTCATTTTGTTCATGATTTGTCCTATATATTAATTCTACATTCAAATTATATGCATTTTTGAAAATAAAATTTTTTTGATTTTTTTGACGAAAAAGCATGTACCCCCCCCTTATTCATTTTCGAAAAATTTTTTTTTCAAAATTTAAAATTGCGAATTTCTGTTTTTAATCGATTCTAATTGTCATAATTAGTATAAAAAACAACATTAAAGTTGATTTTGGGGGTGTCAAATTTTTGGTCAAAAATCATGCCAAAATTGACAAAAATTTTGACATGTAAATGTCTCAGATCTATGGGTCCCATATTTCAAACCCCCATAACTCTGTCAAAACTCAACCGATTTTCATGTCTGATGTCATTTTGTTCATGTTTTTTCCTATATATTAATTCTATATTCAAATTATATGCATTTTTAAAAATAACATTTTTTTGATTTTTTTGACGAAAAAGCAAAAATAATGTACTTACTTAACTGATCATCAATTTGATATCCTGTAGGCTTCTATGGCAATGGCTCCGTTTGCTTTGAGCGCCAACAACACGACTCGAATTTCCTGATTGTCAGCCAGGGCGTGGTCATTGTGCGCGTGCCTCTGAATGGTCGCGATGTGCAGCCTATCAAGGTGGCCTCGATGGCCATTGGCTTGGACAAGGACTGTGTGGAGGGACGTGTCTACTGGGGCGACATTTCGACCAAGAAGATTATCAGCGCCAAATACGATGGCACCGATGAGCGCGTCTTCATAAGCACAGGTAAGTCAGATTGTCTGTCATCTTCCAGCTGTGCTCTAAAATGCAATTATTGCAGACATCGAATCACCCGAGGGCATTGCCATTGATGTCATCTCGCGTCGCCTGTACTGGACGGACTCGATGAAGGACACCATTGAGGTGGCCAGTTTGGATGATTCGACGCTGCGTGCCGTCATCATAAACACGCAGCTGGTGAATCCACGTGGCATTGCCGTGGATCCCTACAGAGAGTGAGTGTGGACGGAAATCGCTGGAAATGTGCGTTGACATAACTTTTGCTCGTTTTTTAGGAAACTCTACTGGTCCGACTGGGATCGCGAGAACCCAAAGATAGAGTACTCCGATCTGGATGGCAGTGGCCGCCAGCTATTGCTGGGCTCCAATGCCGTTAAGCTGCCCAACTCGCTGGTGGTGCTGGAGCACAGCGGTGAGCTGTGCTACGCGGATGCCGGCACCAAGAAGGTGGAGTGCGTCAGTGCACAGGGTCGCCAGATACGCACCATATCCCAGGAGTTGAGCTATCCCTTCGGTCTGACCTTTACGCACGATCAATTCTATTGGACCGATTGGTTAACGTATGTTTACCTTTTATATATGTATATATGTATATATATTATAATACTCGTAATACAGCAAGAAACTGGAGAGCTCGGACAATGGGGGTGAACGCCAGAAACCGATACAGCCGCCCTTCTATGGCAGCCACAAGATGTACGGCATGACCGCCGTCGAGCAGAACTGTCCGCAGTACCAGAGCCAATGCCAGATCAACAACGGCGGCTGCACCGACGCCCGCCTCTGTCTGGTGAACCGCAACGAGCCCACCGGCAGGAGCTGTCAATGCACCAGCGCCTCCACCAGCTGCACAGTGGAATCGCCCTACTCCTTTGCCCCAGTTCGGCAGTAAAAATTAAATTAACTGAAGAGAAACAAAGAAACGAAGAACAGAAAGGAAACTTATAAGAAAATGAAAATATTTTTGTATACGCATAACAGAGTTCAAACTGAGAACAGGAATCAAGAACCAAAGCAAATATTAATTAATAATTAATACAAATAAACTAACGTGTGTGCCATCTTTTGTAAAGCTACTCAATCTAATAAATACATATATACTATAAACAAATACACCTTTATAACGTAGGTACTGGATACCCAACAAAAGTTGTGCAACATTTCAGAGGGAAAAGTCTATTAAAAGGGTATTCACAAATAAAGTACGAAATTGTTAGTGGAGGTATTCATAGAAAGGTTTTTTTCAGTTTCTACACTGAACTAAGCTGAAGAAATCGAACTGAAGTAGAACTATATTGGCTAAATAAACCATTCATTAACTATAAATAATTAATTTATAGTATTTAGTTTAGTTATCCTGGCAGATTATTGTTATTAATTCTTAATGCATTTTATTAAAAAATCAAGAAGTTATAAGATATCAAATCAAAGTTAGTCAATCAAAAGTTAGCATTTAAATAAGCAGCCATTTAGATTTTCAGTTATCTAGATTTTCTTGTTTCTATTATATATAGCTATCCTTTATCAAAATTTTTTATCATAAAGAGAAAACTTAAGTTCAGAATGAAAATATAAAAATAGGTTGCATAAAATTGGTACAAATTAACGTAATATATATCAAATAAATTATATTATTATTTATATAACATATTGAAACATGCAAGTTTTAAATAGTACCCAAATTCTCCCTGTTCTCAATTTTGTTGTTGTTGTCAGTTTTCATCAACTATATATTTTGAATTTATTGTGAGTTCTCATGTCGTGTTTGTCGTGTGCCTCAAGGAGCACAATTAAATATTACAGCAAGTTTTTTTTTATAATCTAAACTTGAATATGGTCTGAATAGCATTTACATCATTAAATATAGTAAGTACATTTGGTTTTTTAGTTGGTTGTTGTTTTTGCATGTTGTTGTTTGTGGTTCTTTGATAACTAATTGCAGGCATTGCCATTTTGCTTTTTGTACATTGAGACATTTACTAGTTGCTAATTTAGTGTCTGCTAAATTTTACCTAGTACTAAGTTATTACATATATATGTATATATATATATTTCCATATATATGTATATATATTATATGTTTAGGTGTGGCTAAGCTTAGGCTTATCTAAGCATAGGTTCTTGAGACACTGGAATGCAAATATCATGTTCGAGTTCATCATTAACATGAACCTAATAAAATTCACTTAGTATAAAACGGTCTGTGCACTAGATATATGTATGTAAGGTTTATATATATATGCATATGTTTATGTATATGTCTGTGTATTTGTGTGTGTTCGTAGTAGGTACATCGTATGCTTTAGCTTTGGGCTAATTAATAAATTTCCTTGTTGCTGGGACGTGTCTGGGTTTTAGAAGTTAGATCAACTATATATATATATATATATATATATATGTACATATATAAATGGGTGCTCTCTATGAATGTATATAGCTCATTGAATTTGGTACAGTTTCGATATTATAGCTATAGGCTTAGGCTTTGAGCAAGGCCGCCAAAACCAATCTAAGTGCTTATATATAGTATATATAATCGTAAATGTTTTATCTATAATTATTTTCTGTTGTTTCGCGCTTGAATTTAAGTTCTAATAGTATTTTTTTGCAGTTCCTTGAATGCTTCTCTCTTAAAAACTATTATATACAATAACTACATAATATAGTTTTTCTTTTTTTTTTTTAACTTTTTTGTTAATTGTTTTTTTTATTTGTAAAGCATTAGAGTATACCAAAGCCTTTTCTTTCGAATTTTTATTTTCTGAAAACCGTTTTAATATTATTTTGTTTCTGATTTACAAATGAATTAAAGGAATTTTGCGCATGTGCCTGGTACAAAACATTGATAGCACCTTTCTTATAATAAAATGTGTGGAAATTATTTAAGTAAAAATTGTGCAACATATGAAACCTAAGGAAGTAGCTGTGAAAACTGTCTATGAATATTGAGAAATATTATCGAAATAAAATCCAGAAAAATGATACTACATCTACATGCCTATAACTATTGTACTATATACATAATTTCTGGTTTTTCATTACACTTTTCACTAAAAGCTGTTTAATTTATTTTTATTTTCGTTTTTGAGCCTCTTGTTTCGGGGCAGGTAATTTCAATTGAGAGATATGCTAGAAATTAATTAATCTTTATGGCTTAGATCTATTTGCAACTAACATGTCCGCACGATACTATTTACAGCTAGCTAAAGTGGTAAATACCTCCATTCATGCCAATAGTTAAACTACTTTGTTGTTCCCAAAAACACATTTTGCCTCATTTGAATAAAGCATACCGAATTTTGAATATAATTTATTGCTACTCATATACTTAGGTATAGCTAATAATAAGCATAAACGATCATCTTCAGTTAATGCTCCTACGCAATTCTCCGCTTAACTAGACAAATTATAGAGGTGTGAAGTAAAGGGCAAGGAAGGGGTGACGCCTCTACAGTGAATATTAGAATAAAGGTATTAGCTGAGACACACACACACACACACACCACAGACACTGACAGGCTGCTCTCGGGTGGGTTGGGTTCTTAGTACTTAATAATTAGAGATGAGCACGTGTCACATAAAATAAATAAAATAAAAATAAAATTAAAAAATAAAATACTTTAAAAAATCTCTCTCTGTAGGGCCACATAATTATATTTTAAAGTATAAACAAGTAACAAGAAAATATAAATAAACATGCATAACATAATTCAAATAATAACAACATTATTCTTGAAAACAATATGAATACATACATTACATTGTGTACATTGCATAATTTTCCAAATTTTAATTCAACTCTTCGTGTCACGACACGCCCTCATCTCCAGTTCATATATGTTTATGTCCATATAAATAGTTTTGGGTTTTTGGGGTTAGCAGCGCGACTTAACAATAATCACTTGTTGCCTCTAGAACTTATCTCTACGTCTGTGTGTGCTGGCCGTATTCTATATCCATTTGTTTTTCGACATCGATGAGCGGAGTCGGCGACCCCACATCAGGTTGTATCATACAATCGTGCCCTGCAGATGCTGCGGCGACGGCGCCTGCGAGGATTGCGGCAGCGAGTCCTGTGCCTGCAGCGAAGCGCCCGACGAGGTGCTCGGCCCTGGCCCCAGGTCGGCGGTATTAATTGCCAGCGATGAGCCGGCGCCCAGCATACCGCTGCCGCCAGCGCTGCCGCCGAGCGCCGATGGATTGATGCCGCCAACGCCGCCGCCGCCTAAAACGCAGGGCACGCCCAACATGGGCGTCGGCTCCTCCGGCGGCGTCACCTGCAATGAGATCTGATTCTGTCCGCCCGTTATTCGATGTAAAATCGATATTAAACGGTATTTCAATTACACAGTTACCTCCATGCCGATGCTGCCATTGAGCGATATCTTGATGGGATTACTGTGATTCGTTGCCTGCATCAGCGTCGTGAAGTGACTGATGCCGATCTCCTCCAGCGACGATTTACGCCGGCCATGGCTAACGCCCACGCTGGGCAGGCCCTGGCGAAGCGACGAGGAGCGACGCAGCAATATATCGTTATCGATCTGCAAGTACACAAAGCAGAAATATTTCCAACCAAATTGGCTGCGATTAGCGGTTTGTTTGTTAAGCAAACGAAACGGAACAAAATGTTACACAATACAAATTGGCTACAATAAATTTGTTGGCCCAAAACAGGCAACACACACACATATCGAACACATTGAACTCAAGTCCGTGCCGCACTTTTTGATGATTATATATATTATTTGCTTGATATAATTATTTGTATTTTGATTTCGTTTTTTTGTTTTTCTTGGGGTGCAACCAAGACGAGTAACGGAAACGGAAACGTGATGTGAATTTCTCCGTTGCGTGCGTGCTTTATGGTTATGAATGGTTGCTGAACTGGTTGTTGTTGTTGTTGCAGTCGATAACCTAGTTGTTGTTGTTGTTGTTGTTGGTCTGGTACTTTGTTGTTGCTGTTGTTGCGGCTGTTGAGTGCTGCGGCTTTCGAATCGCGTCAATTTCGTGAAATGGATTTGCGAGTTTTTCAAAACGAAATGCAACCAAATTTTGATGTTCTATATGAGTGTGTGTGTGTGTGTGTGTGTGTGTAAATGTGTTGTGTGGTCATTGTTGCATTTAACTAGGTGCGTTTTCATACAACAACTGTGTGGCAACTAGTATGCTCAAGTCTAAGTGTTATGTTAGCCAATTGGTAATCAGAATGATAAAGAAAATGTAAATTCGGTTCACCGAAGCTAAAAATACCCTTGCAGAATATATTTTTATATTACTCTAACTATTAAAGCTACATTTGCTGTAAAATATCTTTAGCTTGTTTCGAGTTTTTAAGAATTTCTACCTTTTGTCGACTGACTCTGTTGAATTTAAAAAGCTTTACAAAATTTTTAATGTCATTATATATAATTAATAGAAAATGTACAATAATATTGTACAATATAGAATTAAAATTTTGAACTTTCAAATCTAATCAGCTTACATACAAAATTGGTAATAAAAAGTAAAAAAAGAAGGTAAACTTTGTAATGTCTGGCATAAATTATTCAAAAACTTCCGCATCATAGTTTTCAATGCTATAGTTAATATTTTGATAACCTATCCAACACCTCAAAAATTCTAAAAAATGTCAAAATTTGAATGTTAAAATCTTTCTGCAAAGGCATACAAATGAAAAACATGTAGTTTCGTATTGCTGCTGTTAGCTGTGTATTCATGTTCAGTTGAAGAGTTGCTCTTGGCATGCTTTACATTTAATTTAAATGGCAACTCTGTCAATTGCCAAATAAATGCACAGTTATCAGCTTAGATTTGGTACAGTTGTGAACACAAAGAGGTTGATTTTTTTTTCGTGGAGTGTCGATAAACGTGAACATAAACGGGAAAGCGGAAATCGTGTGATAGATAGAAAGAGAGAGGGGGAGTGAGTGAGTGAAATAGAGTATTAGAGGGAGGGGGGATAGAGAATAATAGCCAACCCGCAATGAGTTACTCCTGCCGCGCTGTGAGCCAACCACCGTCGGACTGTCGGGTAGAGAAAGAGAATTCGATTTAATTTGCTGCATCGGGGGCGTACAGCGCTGCGTGGATCCATACCCGGCCAATGTCTGAACGCTCTGCATTTGCATTGGGTTCAAACCGGCGATGCCGGAGCCGCGACGCGAACCAGCTCCGACGGCGGTGTTGGGCATATTTGGCATTTGTGGGCCACACGTGGCGCCCAAATTGATATTCGAACAGAACGAAATGTTCGATTTGCGGCGCGAATTGTGGCGCTCGAATGTCTTTTGCGCCGAAAACGGTGAGGGGCGCACCAAATAGCTGCAAATTGAACAATGAAAACAAAACAAAACAAGGTTCATTATATTGCAAATACATCAAATTCCAAATACACAACAAAATATTTAGTGATTTATCTTAGTAAACATATCAACTAGTCACTATAAATAAGTTGAATAAATCTATCTGCGAATTAGCAAATTTTTCATTAACTTATTTTTATTTATAAAAAGGTTTAATATAACTTGCAAATATATAAGAAAATTATTTCATCTTTAAATCTGTTAATTTTCTTAAATGAATCTTTCTGTGAACTAGAAAATTTTAAATTATTAACTTTTAATTCTTTATTCAATGTGCGTTGACAAATAAATAATAATATTAACAATATCAATGCAGCTGGGTTCTTGCGAAACTATTACTATCGACTATTTTTCTAAACCATTATAAAGTTAAATTTTTTATTAATTTAATTTAATGAAGCTCTTAACTACTTTGCAGACGCATGAAAACTATCAGTTCTAAAAATTTGATTTTTGTTGTTTAAGCGTGTTGAGATAAAGCTTTATTTTTTGTATATACATTTTTAATTTAAAATTTACTATTCAAATCAACGTTATTTTTAAAATTTAAATTTAACTGTCAATAAAAAACACTTAGACTGATTTGGCAATAAGTGTGTGGCTAGTACTTACATAAGATCGCCCTCCTCCAGCTTAAGATCACAGCTTGGATTGATTATCACATAGGACAAATGATTGCGCTTCTCGCTGACATCATCATAGTCTATGGTCGGTAGATTCAAGGATTCCATTCGACTGCGAACCAGATTGGCTATTTCGGCTCTTTCGATCTGTTGGGCGTGATTATCGCGTGCCTCATCCGCCAAATTAATGGAGTACTGCAAAACATGATAATATGGCACATCGAATTAAGCAGTAAACAAAACTGGATGCCTTAAGGATTTTAATATGTTAGTTATAGTTGGATGTGTGTGTGTGTGTGTATGTGTGCAACTAATGAGACGATCTTTTTGATGTACTTAATTTCTGGCATCCAGCATGCTTCAAAGCGTTCAAGAACCACACAAGTAAATATTGCCCTAAAATCAAATCCAAAATCACCTACCTCGATGCCAACGCCTACAAAAGCAATGTGCTGGGTTGTTTTTCTTTTTTCCTCTTTGTTTTTTTTTTTTTTGTATTTGTTTGCATCATATATACTCACGGATGATCCCTTACGCTCCGAACAGCCGCCCAGGCAGTTGACCGACTTCTGGCGCGGACGGTAACTGGCCGAGGCGCCGCCACCAGATGAGGGCGGACGATATGTAACACCGCGCAGCATTTCCGTGCTATCCTTGGTGGAGTCGGGCGTGCCGGTTTCCTCATCATACTGTGCACGATTTGGGTCGGATGGTGGTCGGATGGTTTGTATGCAAATTTCAGTGAATTTTGGTTAAACACAAAATGATTTACATATTTAATTGATTTTTAATTGAAATGGCAGATTTCTCAGTTTATGCATGGAAAATTGAATACTTGTTTCGGGCTTTATGTTTATTTAATGTTAACGATGTTGCTTTTTTTTTATTTGTGATATATATAACTATTTGTTTTATTTATTGTGAGTGTGAGCAAAAGAAAGGTAACATTTAATGTGTTGTATTGCATGCCAGATAAAACGTTTTTAACTAAAAGCCAAAACATTTCAAATAATTCTTTTTTTATCGAATATTGTATGTTTTTGTAATTTAGCTCACATTTCAAATAAAACAAAATGAATTTTAATATAAAAAGCACGTAAATAAAAAACTATATTTTAAAGGTGCCTGGCAAAGCGCATGTTAAGTTCGATTAGGCAACATTCATATGGCTTAAATCTATTTCAAATACCAAGGAGCAGTGTATCGTGCTTTTGAGTAACATTTTTGCAAAAAATTTTCAGCTTAAACGCAACTCCGCTAATTTATATTGATTTTTCAATCAAGCAAAGCATTTTAATGAGCATTTCCATGCAATACCAAAGTTTTGTGGGAATTGCAAATGAAAACATTGAACACGTAAAATTAAGGGCATATTAAGGCAAAAATACCCTGACAAAATTAAGCTTTCACATAATTGGAAACAGTTTGTACACGCAGCTTAATTTGTAAATAATAAAACAAATTTAAGTTTTAAAGAATTTCATAACAAAATTTTTCAATATCTAAAAGATATTTAGTGACTGCTCAATTATATATAATATTTAAATTTTCAGAAATAAATATAAAAACTATTTGTTATATATGGAATCCAATAGAATTCCTACACATCCCATAAACAAACTGAAATTATTTTAGCAAGTCAAACTAGTCGATATATTAAAGCAAAGAGCAGACTAAAAGGCAAACAAGCTGGTTAGCAGGCGGGGTGATTGGAATAAGGATGTTGTCTGTGGCGTGTTAAAACGCCTATTGATAATGCTTTTTGTGGCCAGCTATTGTCCTGTGCAGCAGGACGCACAACAAGAAAATGCAATCAGCTAATTAAAAGACTGCATGCAAACAAACAAACAAACAAACAAAAAAAATAAATAAAAAAGAAACAACAACAAGAAGAACGAAGTCATGCAAGCGAAATCCTAACAGTACTACATAAGCCACACACACACACACGCAAACACACACACACACACACAACAAACACAAGAATGGCCATAGAAATTCTAGGGCTAATGAGGCAGGCAGGCAAAACGTGAGAGTTGTATGAGAAATGTTTTATATTTTGGTATTGTTTGTTTAGTATTATTTTTTTTTTTAAAGTTCCTTTTGACTAGTCTTTAGAATTATATGACTCACTGCGTGCGTGTGCGTTTTTCAATAGCTGGTCAAGTCCAATACAAACGCAATTCAATTAGTTTATGTACTTTTTCTTTTCAACATTTATGCAAATGTTAATGGGTCGTATGCGTAATTTTCTTTTTGGTTTTTTTTTATTATTTTTGCTCACAGAAAATCAGTTGTAGTATGGCAGAGACGCGAGTTTTTACCACTAATATGTGTGTTTATTTTACGAGAAAGGATTAGACAAAAATGAGCTAATAATGTGGAGGTGGACGAGCGAAAGGAAATTCCAACTTTCAACTGGCCATTGAATAAAATATAAAAATATATAAAATCAACTACGAAAATTGTCTTTTTTTAAGATATGTACAAAATCAATTGGGGAATTATGACAATTGATACTAAATCAGCACGCTATGCTTTTTTTTTGTAGGGTAGGGAGTTTTTTTTTGGTTTGGCTAAGCATGAGTATTTGAATAAATAAATCTAGATTTTTGTAAGCAAGTAAAAGTTACGTTAATTGAAATTTGGAAATATCTTTAGCTTTTGCCATTACGTTCATTAAGTTCAAGTAATAATTGAGAAAAAGAGAGTTTGGTATATAAAGTAGTTTTTGATTAGTATAGTATATAGTATACGAGTACTTAAAAGTAGTTATATGTATTAAATATAATATGCAAATGAAGTTTATTTATTTTGGTAAATTGGCGCAGACCCGTCTCAAATGCAGTTAGTATCGAAGCGTAAGCGTGTGATTTTCAAAACAATGATCAATTAATATATAATTAAGTAATAAGGAAAAATATAAAACCAATAAGAATTAATTTTTATGCCTGCTGATCAAATTATATAATCAAACCAATGCATAAAAGGCTAACTTAAAGTAATTCAAATTAATTTCTGCTTTTTCGTTTTTGTTTGGTGTGTACCTAATTTGTAAGGCGTATTAAACAAGGTTCGATTCAGAATCGAAATCAATCGAAATTATGTGAGCAAGAGACAGAGATTGAGAGAGCTTAAGACAGACAGAGAACGAGACAGGCTGTGTGTGTGTGTAAAGTGTAAATGTGATGTACATAGGTTAAAGGCAAAATTGGGTTAAGTTAAGTTTTGTTTGTGCGGCCAATTTGATTGACAAAATAGAATTTGTATTTTTTTTTATTTATCGGTTTTTGTTTTGTGGAGTTTCCAAAGTTGAAAGTAAACTTTTATTTTTAGAAATTGCTTTCAACCTCCATTGTTTTTTTCTGTGTGTGTTTCTGCTGCATTTGCTTTGGACTCACCGATGGACGCAATCGCACACAATGCCTGCTGAAGGCGGAGAAGGGTCCCCATCTTTCGACCGGCGAGTTACTCACATGTGAAGTATCCGCATTTGAGGTATCCTGTGTGCGATAAATACCAATCGGTATTTCGCAGGTCGTTGAGCAGAGTTTCTGATACAAACGCCCATACGTGCGTATCCACATATCATCCTTGGTAATGCGCATCTGTCAGAGCGAATGAGTGAGAGACACGAAGAGAGAGTGAATAGTCAATAACAGTCCTGTTAAATGCCACCTACCGAGGTGAGAAAACCACTGCCCGGCGCCTGATCAATGCCCAACAGCAGGCGCACAAACGTAATCACATAATCCTTGACGAACGCCTGGTAGAGGAGCGTGTCCAGCATGGAGGCACTGAAGACCGCACCGGCGGCGAACGGCAAACGGAACATGTACGAGATGTGCGAACCGCGCTCCTTCTCGCGCTGCAATTAAGTGAGCGACAAATTAACCAATGACAACTGCAGCGACATCACCACTTCGGGCCCATTGTTACCGACCTTCTCCATTTTGCTTAGATGCAGCGCGTACTTATCATGCGCCCGGAACTGCATGAACCGCATATTGGAGCTCTGCGACAACTCGGTGATGCTCTTGATGCTCGGAAAGAATCTGCGGAGATAACGAGAAAGGGAGATTTTTATAAATCTCTGAAATATTCCTAATAAATTTCATTTAGTTAAACGGTTAGAATTCTGTTAATAACAAATAATTGCAACATCTTCAATTCGTCACAGCTTAAATAAATTCAATTCGCACTCAGTTATAATTGTGAAAGTAATTACGTTTCACTATAAAGCTTATAAAAGCTTTGCATAGCTTAAAACACTTAGTTGATTGCAACTTAAAACTACTTCTGTGAGATTAATGTTCTGTTTTTAGAAAATTTAGCACTATTCTATTTATGTCTTTATTATAAAATCGTTCATATAAATGTAATTGTTCTTGTACAAACTGGTAGCTTAAGTGTCTGCACCTTAACAAACGAAATTAATAGAAGCTTAAATGTGTTTAAGTGTTTGCTTTAAGTGCAATTAGACACACCTGTATTAAATTGCCCATCCTCGATTAATAATTAATTGTTATTATAGAATAATTCAACTTACTTGAACATATTCTGCACGGCCACAATTGTATTACAGTCGGAAAGCGAATCCTCCTCGGCCGAATTGGAGAGCTCCTTGTTGACCACAACAACGCTCTCGGCGAGTGTTATTCCAGCGCGCAGCAGATCATCCAGGCAGTCAATGGAGCCGAGCATCCAATAAACCTGAAATGACAACTCTAATAAGATAAAGGAAGAGCTTCGTGGAAGAGAATGAATAGCAGTCACCAGTGGGAAATAGGAGAGTGCATCGAGAAAAGCCACATCCGGTCGACGCTCCAGCAGCAAAATGATGGGATTTAACGAGGTCTTGGAACGGAAGTGAGCACGCAACGGTATAATGAAGTTATAGATGCCATTCGAGGCATAGTCGGCGGCCAGAATGATGGTCTTGTTCTGCCACTGATACTCTTTGGCATTGCGATAGCTGCAGTGCTCACAGACCTGCCGAAAAAGATATTTCCAGTTGGGAGGGGATAAGGTGAGAATTTTTTGACATTTGCCGCTGTCACTCACCTGGGCCAGCTGCAGGCAGCAGAGGGGCTTCTTCTCCTTGAGCAGGTAGCACAGCGTCGGACTGACACCGATGAAGGGCGAAACTGGCGGAAAACCCTTTACAATGCTGCAATGTACAAAATGTGAGCGAAGCATTGGTGAAAATGAGTTCGGAGCGATTTCGATGGCCAGAATTTGGATGTTAAGCAAACAAAAAGTAGATAAGGAAAGCGTTTTTATCATGTTAGCCAAATGTTAAGTGCAGGATGTGAGCATTCAGAATATGCGACTGAGGATTTAACACACACACACAAATACAGAAAACTTTAATCTTAGGGAAACTTGCAGTATACGAACATTAAATTATCTACAAACTTGTCACTTAAGTGTAATTTCTGATACCCCGTTCACAAAGTTACATAAAGAGTACATATAATTCAACAGTCGAGTATTTCGCTGTGAACAGAGTATTAGGCCCGTCGATTGTAACCGACTGCAGTGTTCTTAAATTTTTTCTATACAGCTAAAGGAAACGTGTTTACAGAGTTGTCGCTTATAACTTAAGTGGGATTTTTACAAAGTTATCATTTGGGTTGTCAGCATGCAATTAATGTTGGGCAACATTATCAACTAACTTAATGCACAGCTGCTGCCAAATGGCTTCAGGTCGCCGAGTTTAAACGTAAGACTTTGCCCCAGACCACAGAGTTAAGACATTGACGTCTTGTGGCCATGACAGCGAAAACAGTTGCCGCAACAGCAACGGCAACGACAACAACAGCAGCAGCAGCAGCAGCAGCAGCACTGTAAATGAACAACAACAATAACAAGGACAATAATCTCAACAACAACTTGAAGCGACAACTTTTTGTACGAATGCACACTGCAAAATGAAAGGCTGACGGCAAAAGCAAATAAAACCAAAAAGATAGCAGAAGCGAAAGCAAAAGCGACAACACAAAAACAACAACAAGAAGAAGAACAACAGTATCATATTAAACATTGACAAAATTGCAATGAACGGCTAAAAAATGAAGCACAAAATGTGTCCGCAATTCAGGAACTGATGAATATTCATATGGGATTCAAAATTGATATTTAATTTTCTTATGGATATTGCTATATGGAAATTAAACATAAATTCAGTATCGCATACTTTACGTTATTATTATTATTTTCTTTTTATAACGAACCCACCTATAACATTTCTTGTTGCACACCAAATTTCTTCGTAATAGAACATTACCCGTAATACAACTTTATCTTAAGCTCTGATTTCCTTGCTTTTCAAACGCAAAATCTGTTTATTATCAAGAAAACCTGAGCTCTCTTTTCAGTGCTATTAGTCTCTCTTTAATGTAAATTCTTTTGAAATATTATGAATATATAGCATGAAATTTCCAGAAACTATTATCCAGTTAAGCTTTTCTGCTGTCAGTTTTATAGTTCTACTGAAATTAACGTTTAACTTTTTAGCTTTAATAAACGCGTTGAAAAGTTACATTTTTTCTCTTTTTATTTTAATACTATTTTAAATGTTCTGTAATGTTTTTTGTGCATTTTTTCTATCTTCGATTATTCACGTTATTTATTATTATTTTTTCAACCAAAATGTTGTCTTATAAAAAGTTTAATGAATTTAAATGTATAAGCAAAAAATTAATTATAAAATGAACTTTTATTAGAAATTATTAATAAATATACATATTATTTTTGCTCCATTTTTGTGGAGTTTTTGGGTTTCAGAACGAATGTTTTTTTTTCTATTTACCTAATATCTTGGAAAAAGAGAATTAGTTGTATAAGTAAGACAAGAGCTAACTGTTTTCGCAAGCTTAATAATTTTTTTTAGGAAAATATATTTGTCCTAAGCCTTTGCAATATGCCTTTTCTGCACTTAGAATACAGGGCATACTATATATATATATATATATATATATATATATATATATATATATGTATGTACAATAAGCATCAGAAAATCTCAAGTAGCTACGCTCCGCGTCCAAGGTAAACGTTGCAAGTCATTAAAAAGTGCCCTGCAGCAGGCAACTAGCGACTGTTGCAGGCAAACAAAACATTGCATAAGCAGCAGCAACAACAAAGCAATAGGAATAGGAACAGCAACAGCAACAACTGCAACTGCAACTGCAACTGCAACAGCAATGATAACAACTCTTCAACAATGGAACATTCCAAAATGGCAGCCCGAGTTGGTTACTTGCCCCACGCAGAGGCGCCTCGAATGCGGCAACTTACCCGGTATAGTCGGACGCCCACACCGGACGCGCCAAACGCCGCGTCTCAAGGGAGCTGCTTGAGGTGAATGCGAAAGCCGGCGGCAGCGGTGGAGGCGGCGGCGGCTGCATATGCGATTGGAGCAACTGGCCGGACACGAAGTCAGCTGCATTGCACGTTTGTGAGCTGAACGCCGCCGCTGCCGCCGCTGCGGTTGTGGTGGTGGTGGTGGTGGTAGTGGGGCTGCCGCTGCTGTCATGCGAACAACTGCAGCAGCAGCGCTGCAGCTGACGCCGTCGAGCTGCCAGCGCCGCCAGCGTGCCACCGCCCAGCCCCAGCCCCAGCCCCGCCCGCTGCCCGCTGGTGGGTAACGCGCACTCACTGTCGCAGCTGTAGCTCTTCTTCATGGCGCGCCGGCGCTGCGGAGCGGCAACAGCAACAGCAGCATTGCAGTAGGCACAGGAGGCGCCACCAACGCTGCCACCACGCTGATACGAGTCCTCCGAGGAGCTCATGATGAGCGAATACGTGCGCGACTGTGGAAAGTGCCCGCCCAAGCAACTGCGAGAGTTCTTGGAGTGTCAGTTAATCATCGTGACGTTTAAGCAGGCTCTAAGCTAAGCTAAGCTAGGGGGTTCGGTTAGGGGGGTGTTTGCGACACGACAATTAACATATACGTATCAGGGGATTAAGCGATATTTTCAGCATTGTGTGGGGAGTTCTTGGAAAAAATATCAGTACGTGAACTGGCTTTTACTATGGTCTTATCACAAGAGTATATAAATTTCATTTAAAATACAATTGTTGTATTATTGTTTAATTATTGTATTGTTTAGATAATACCAAAAACTATCGATAAATAATTCTTGAAAAAATTCCAGAAAATCATCCAAAACATATTTAAAAAATCAAATTTATAGTCGATGATCGACCTTATCAGAGACGATAGGTCTATCGATAACTTTGATTATCGATTTTTTTAAATGCTGAAACCTATCGCAATGGCTTATTTTGTAGTATCGATTTTCGATAGCCGATATCTATAATACTATCGATTCGCTATAATCGATAACAAAATTAAATACTGAAAATATCGCTATATATGTATGTATATATACATTTTAAATTTAGATTTAGCTCGCCAATTAAAAGGGTCTAGTTCTTATATACAGTACAGTTAAAACTACAGTTAAAGGAAGTACAGTTATACAGTTAGAGGATGGTTACAGATTGAGGTTAATCTATTTGTTAGCTATGTGATTTTAGATTTTGCATGGCGCATTTGAATAGTTTTGGGTGTGTACACAATACATCTAGTTGCTATACAATACAAGGTAGGAGGGGGGAAAGTGCTTCAATTGGTTAAAAATAAATAAGAGTTACATAAGTTGAGACAAACACCGTTTACGATTTGGGTACTTACGCAATCTTCTCGGAGGGCGAACGCCAGGGCATTTCGTCATCAATCTCATCGTCGCTCTCGTCACCCTCCTCGCCGTCATCGTTGCCGGCTATGCTAAACGAGGAGGAGGTGAACATATCCGGCACTGGCAATATGGAGGGTCTTCTACTGCCTGTAGCAGGGGATATAGAAATAACAACTATGGATTAGACTAATTCAGGTGAAATCGAACGTGAAGCTAATTTACCTCTACGCTGATTGAGCACATCGGGACTGAGCAGATTGGGATTGTTCGCGTAGGGCACGTCCAGGTGATTGCCCGTGGTGGTCATCGTGGCAGGTGTTACGCTCAGCGAGGTGCCCATGTTCAGACCCACTCCGAGGCCACCGCTGCCGCTGGTGCCCGCTTGAGCGTTTGCACCACTGCCGCCGGGCGTTGCTGCTGCTGTGCCGCCCATTGTCACTGGCAGCGTTGTTGTTGTTATTGTGGTCGTTGTTGTTGCCGCCGTTGGCATTTGCGTTGCGCTCACCGTGGTGTCCTTTAGATTTTGCCTCGAGTCCGATATTATCACAGCCGTTGGGTTGTCGCTGGCTACAGATTTAGCGAAAGTAAATGCAAACAATATTGTAAAATTTCTTTCAGTGTTTCTCTGCGTTCAAATTGACTGCAATGCATTAACGCAAGGAATTAAGCACAAAATTTACCGCTACTTGAACAAAGTTTCGCTTGCTTTACAAGAAAATACACAAAAATTTTTAGCCAAAACAACAAACAACTAGAATTTAAGAAGCAGCACGACGCACACATAGCGACCGAAAAAGAGTGAGAGAGAGAGAGAGAGCAGAGGGAGGCATAGCGTAAGAAAGAGCAGAGAGAGAGAGAGTAGAGAATAACGACGTGCAAGAAAATACCCAATTAAAAGTCTCTGCAATTCAAGACCCAAAACTATGCAGCTTTCACAGTTGTAGTTAACAGGGCCAGCAGACGTTTGCTAATTGAGCCAATGACATTAGCCTAAAGTTGTCAAATATTAAATTAATCCTCGATTAGTATGGAGATTAATAGCAAATAATGAAGCTTGTAGCTATTTATAGCATTCAAGCTATAGAAGCTTTAAGTCAGATAAGCTTTACTAAAAACACAAATAAAATGAGAAAGCTTTAATCCACTTTCTAAGCGAATGAGCTTTAATGTACTTTGCATACTTAATATAATAATTTATGAACTTAAGCGATTTCAAAGTTTATGGTCAAGTATGAAAATGTCAACCGAACTAATCAAAAGTTTTATAGCCACAAAGAGCAAAAGTGGATTATTTCAATTTCAGCTAATGTCATTTGAGCTGAAAATGCCAAAATATTGACTTTCAGTTAGCACTTGTAGTTCGAACTTAATTACGTTTGTTCACAGAAAAAGGCCAGACAGAAGTTGACTTTGACCTAATGACTTTGCCTCATTTGCTGACGCTTGTTACGCTTTAATTACACGAAAGGCGACAGCAACCACATAAATTCCTGCCACAACACAGAGTTTCAGACATTTTGGCAGGTTCAAGCGGCACGCAACTGTTGCTGCCACAACACCACACACGCTGCGTATACGCAATGTGGCAACAAATTGTTGCGTGCGCGTTGCGTATAATTTACCATTTTGAGAGCGACAAGGGGAATAGCAAGAGAACAACAGCAACAACAGCTATTAATAAAGGTGCGAACTAAATAGAGCTGAAAAATATTCAGAATAATATAAAAACACATAGAACGAGGTGCAATATGAGACATGCGATAATAACATAGACATAGAAAACAAGAACAAGAAGTGCAAAAAGCAAAATGAAGCAAAGACAAAAATAGCTTGTGGAAGTAACGAAAACTGCTCGATCGGAAATATATTGGCTATGTGTGTGTGTGTGTGTGTGTTTGGGTGTGTTTAGATGTGAGACCTGTCGCTAATTGCTGCCAAATAGCGGAAATGGTTATCGGGGGAAGGGGTATTCATTTCGGGTCTAAAGGCATTTTACAGGCGCTTGGCAAATTTCTAGACAAAAAACAATTATATATATAAAAAGATATAGGCATATTGAAAGAGTAAGAGATAGAGCGAGTTGTGTATGTGTATGTATATGTTATTAAAAGGTGGTTTATATAAAATGTGAATACATATTTTTGTTTTGCTAAATTTTGTTTTTTGGTTATTATTGTAAAAACTTTGGAGTTGTTTTTTTCATTCCTTAGTTCTTTTTTGAGGAGGGGTTTTAGTTTAAGTTACAGTTTTTGGAGGGGGTTTTTTTTGGAGTCACACTCACGCACAAATAGTGTTGTAAAATCACTGTCATATGTTTGTTGTTGCATTTGCGGATACGGTTGCGGTGACGGTAACGGTGACGGTTGCGGATACGGATACGGTTGCAAGTGTTGCCGCTCGGTTAGGGGCGTGCCGGCGCCAGAGTCGTATGTGGGACTGTGGGGCACACGAACACAAACAGACGGCACTGGTGCAATGGCCGCTTGATTGAAAGCGTTTGCTGTTGTTGTTGATGCTGATGCTGATAATAATGTTGATGATGTGAAAGTCGTGCTAACTGTTGTTTTTGTAGTTGTTGTTGTACTTGTTGTTGATTGTATTGTTGTTGATGTTGTTGTATTGGCTACACATACATTATACGACGATATGATATTATATATGTATATTAATATAGTATGCATGTTTATTGGTGTGCGTGTGTGTCTGCGTGCATTTCTAAATGTGTGTATGTATGTGTGTGTGTGTGTGTGTGTGTTTTGGGCTTAAGTGGGTTTAGTTCTTAGCATAAGTTTCTAAAGTGGCTCAGAAATTGGTTTTAACTGATTTGATGTTAAGCTAAATTCTATTTGGAAATTTTAAAAGATTTTTTTAGGGTATACCCTATGAAGTATCTGTATTATAAACCTTTTTATAAAAAGGGTATCGTATATTATTTCCCCTGTATTTCACTACCATTGCAAAGTTTTTTAAGAATTCCAAAGTTTTGTTATAGCATATAGAAAATATACTATAGAAAATATACTATATGCTATTACAAAACTTTGGAATTCCTTAAACCATTTCCAACCAATTCTTCAATTTCTTATGTTTTTTTATATTCTGTATTTAATTTTCAATATATTTTTTTAAATATAATTCATTAGATTTTATTATTTCATATGACTCGATTTTTGGTCTATTATTATTATTTGTTTTTAAAAAAATTTTAAAAAGAAGAAAAACTAGTTGAAAGTAGTTTAAATATCTAAAAATAGTTAAAAACTGCTGTCTAACTATATTCTATTAAAATTTTCAATATTAATATATAAATAATTTTCTTAACTCCAAATAAAAGATATAAGAAGAGAGTTTGATTAGAGCTCAAAATGTAATTATTGTAGCAAAGTTGTAAATAATGAAAAGAGAAATTAGAAAAGTTCACAGAGAGCCAGAAGAATTGTAAAAAACATAACAAAGCAGTGGGTTTTTCATTTTGATTTCAAACGTTTTTTTTTTACTATTTTTTTGTGTTAGCGGTTTAACATATTTCAGCACAAGAATGAATAAATATGAAAATAAAAACGCCAACTTTCAAGACAAAATTAATAATGTTAATTAGAGACGGGCACGCGCACACACATTTAAAGCGGTTTGTTTCAGTTTCAGTTTGTGTTTTTCTTATTTGAATTTTTGGTTGTATTTTAAGACAACTTGTCAACCGCAACGAGATTAAATAAGGAAAACAAATTAGAGGACAGACAAATAAATTAAAAACTTTTTCAAGAGCCGAATACGAACGCAACTGATGGCAGCCTCAAAAATCAAGAGCAAAAAACATGTTGCTAAATAATACAAATAAATATTTAGATATGTATTTATAAATATATTTGTTTTTCATATATATTTTGGTTTTCATTCAAAGTCATTCAAACGTGTGTTTCTTTTTGATAGTTTAAAATTTCGTTTGATGACAACCAGAACACACACACACACACACACACATTCACACACACACTCTCTCCCACACACACACACACACACATATGTAATTTATATGCAGGGTTGTACCCACCAGTTGCTGTATGTGGATGAGTGGTGGTGGCACCGCTGCTTGTGGCGCCACCATCTTTGCCGGCTGCCGCTGTTGTATCCGTAGTTTGGTTTTGATTAACGACAAATGCTGAATTCTCCTCCTTGGTAATGCTCATATAATAGCATGTGTCATCCTTTTTCATAATATGCCTGGGTCCTGGATTCAACAGAATGGTATCCTCATAGAATTCTGGCAGCTCCGCCGGACGCACGCCCACCAATGCGACACCGTACCTTTTTATTTATTTATTTTTTATTTTGGTGCGTGCAAATAAATAAATACGAAAATATGAAAATGTAAAGCAATTTTGGCATTTTACATAAATTTGTGTATGAATGGTCGCGGCATCCAAATAATTTTGAAAACTGCCAAACAAGTTGGCTTTTATTTATGCGCATCCATTCAGTACGGTCCACTTTCCCACACCTCGCTCATCATTCAAACGTCAGGCGATCCATTCAAAGCCGTTTTTGTTAACTAAAAAGCATTTTGAAGTATCTCACTTACTTGCGATGCGAATGAAAGCTGGCATACGTAAAACTTTTGCCCTCGTACTCCCCAAAGAAGCGGCTATCGCCGAGCACAATATGATAAATTTCATTGCCCGAGCATTTGCCATAGAGACGATGCCATTCCTCCGGCGATTGTTGGCCTTCCTGCGAAGTGCACACAGAAAACAAGGTTAAAAATGTTCGAGCCAAATTAAGTTTCCAGTTTCAAATTTCAATTGTTGAGATTCTCGTCTTGCCTCAACAATTTAAAGCTTCATTATGCGTCACGCCGCCCGCCCCAATAGAGAACAAAAAAAACCTAATTAGAATTCTTTACTTAACTAATGCGTCAAATTTTACGCGGCGTATGATTAATCTGGCTTGCGTGTTACGCGCGGCCCCTTAAATTGCAGCCACAGATAATGCGCATTTTATTCATTAATTCTTTTATTTTTTGTATTTTTAATTTACGCACTTGACGACCGGGAAAATTTGCATGAAACACAGTTTTGCTGTCTGAAACAATTGCGCATTTCATTTAATTAAAACTCGCACATCAAATTGACGCGACGTTCACGTACTTCCTCTGCAAATGCCATCCCAGTGCCATTTGATATTTAACAGAGTAAATAGAAACGGATGCATCGTTGATTAAATGCTCTAAATAAAATGAAGCTCAACAAATTTAGTTTAGTTTTGTGTGCAAGACAAAGGACTTTTCAGTTAAACGTATATTAAGAATAACGAAGCTGTTTACAGTTTATCTGTTTTATCCCTATTAAGATTAAAGAATTGTTGTCTTTTACTAAGGTATTTAAGTTAAGACGAAGTAAATTCTTTATGTTACACTAAACTACAAAAGTAGTTGCTGTTTAACTAGCTTTTTAATCGCATTAACTGTTTTTTAATGAAGCAACATTTTTAAGCTTATAAAAAACTTTAGAAAAATTTATAATTTGCATTAACTGATTTTAAGCTCATAAGTCTACCTCTATAGTTTTAAAACTAAGTCTTATTGCTTTGTATTTTACCAACTTTTCGTTGCTTGTAATAAGCTCTTAAGGTGCATTAACGTTTAGCTTTAAATACAAAATATATCTACTCGCAGAAAGCTAAGAAACCTGACTTCCATCGACTACAAGTAAATTGCTATTTGTGCAGCTTAAGTACTTTGTGTCCTGTTGATGAAGTTTGTTCACCTAATTTGCCAACGTAGGAACATCATAAATATGATGCGAATCATCAGGTGACACATCTGAAGCCCTGAACTATGACACATTGTGGCGACAAAACTGCTGACGCATGTAAGCTAGATGTTTTTTTTTTTTGTTAGCCATTAACAGTTGGCTGGGCATTACAGGGGATATAAATGCATAACGGTTGGAATACGTACTGGCCGCGTGACGTGTGCAGGAGTAGGGTGACCAATGTGCTGGCGCCGGGGCAGGTGCAATTGTTGGCCAGCAGCGCGTACTTGAACTCATCCTCGCAGACCACGTGCTCGGCGAACTTCACATGCAGCTTGTGCTCCGGTCTGGCCACATTGAATTTCCGCAGGATATGCAGCGCATGAACATATATATATACATCATCGATGTATAAATGGATATATATATATATAGGTAGAATTGGTTGTGTGGCACGCACAGCGCGCAAACAGTAAAAGAAATCGAATTAACTGATGCGTGACAAAGTGGCGTTCACACTCACACGCACAAAACAAGGACCCAACGACTCACCTGAATATCTGCACATATTGCGGCACATTCGGCGCAAAGTCCTTCACGGCCCAGGAGCGTAGTATGGTATGCTCATCGGCTGCCGTTTTATCCGCATAGTTGCGAGCTGCCAATATGAAGCACGCCTCCGCCTCGTTCATGCGCGCTCGCGCCAAATCGCCGTCCTTCAAACAGGAGCCCTGTCAAATGCCAAATGCAAAAAATGTCAACGCATTTCAAATCGAATGAATCACGGTTTGTCAAATATTTAACCGACCTGTATGTAGATGACGCGCTGCGCCCAAATGGGCACCTGCAATATCATTCGCATCGTTGTGTCCAACTCCATGGGACTGAGCAGCACCACATAAAAGTCCTGCAGCAGCGGGTGCGCATAGAACTCGTTCAGAAAGTCCATTATCGTGTCCGCATGCAGCGTCGTCGAGCACACAACCACATGCTTCTCGCTCTGCGCCCGATGCGAGGAGTAGCTGCCCCCCAGCTTCTGTCGCTCCATCCAGGTAAAAGCCAGTTGCTCGAACTGCATCACAAATAGTGAAAAGTTAAAAAATATGAGAGTATAGAGTATATAGAGTAGTATATATATATATATACATATATATATATATACATATATATATATACATATATATATATACATATATATATGTATATATATATATATACATATATATATATATTTCCTATACTACTCGCTGTTTTTATAGAGAAAAAAATTTATTATTTTCGGTGATGTTTTTTTCGGCGCTATAAAAGCTAAAAGCACTCCACCAATTAATGTCTTCGACTGACTTGAAGCATTTATAAACAAAAAAAAGTTTTATATGCTTTTAAAATATTTTGTTTTATAATGTGAAAAAACGATGAAAGCTATTTTCAAATAGTTTTTAAGCCTTGGATAGACTTTGCGAACATTTTCGCTATTCTATTATTTGTTTTTTTGATACTTTACAAAAAAAAAACAATAATAATAATTTTAAACAAAACTTTTTGATTGACATTGGCAAACTAAAGGAATTAACTAAACAATATTCTCTACTATTGACATATGCATACTCGTATATGTTTCACTATTTGGTTTTTCAAATTTTAAGCACTTGCAAAGAACAGAATTTTTAATTTTTAGCTAGAAAAATTATTTATTAAGCTTTGCATATGATGTATATATTTGTATATATAGAAAACAGTGTGAAATTACACTTTTAAATATATTAATTTTTGTTTGCTTCATAGTTAGACATTATATATTGACAGTGACAGCATTTTGTTTAACCCAATTGCAGTTTGAATTGCAGCACTAATATTTTTCAATTAAATTAAAGTGCTGTGCTGCCGCTCGGGCACACACAAACACACACCCATACAGTCACGCCGTAGGGCAACAATTTGGTTACAGTGTTGCCACTGCTGCTGTTGTTATTGTTATAGCTGGTCATAAATTTTGAGAACACATTGACATACAGCTTGCGCTTGTTTGACAGAAGCGCCTGCAGCCGGTCCCCAAAAAGTATGCTATGGAAAGTTGCAAGTGAGAAAATTGACGAAAAAACCAGCTTTGATTGATGCTCTTGTTTGGCCAATACTCGACAAACAGTCGGACGGCCAGACGGCCAGTTAGTTAGTTGAACAGTCAGTTATATCGGGCCATAGAACTTTTAGAGGCTACTAACAATTGCACGTTAATTGTTTTGACCGAAAAGGCAAACAAGTGCAAGTCGAATCGAGTCGAGTGGGTCATGATTCATATATATTTAGACAGATTGATGACCAGTAGTCGCCGTCGACTCATCCGTTAATAGCCAATTTGATTGATGGACACACTGGCAACATGGCTGATAAGCAGCTTAAAACTGTGTATACACGTTGAATACAAATATTTGAAGTCATCTTAAGCCGAAGCTGTTTCGAACCGTAGCCACAGATAAGCTGCCGTCGAATGGTTCGTCGTAGTCAAGGTATAAAAAAGAGAGTGTTTCGGAGAAAATAGCTGTGGGCAGTCAGGCATTAAATGCATTTACTCACCTGCGTGGGCAGCACAATCAGCGCCACACAAATCATAATAACCATATACAGTTGCGATGGCCAAATGTCCGGAACGAAATCGCCGTAGCCAACCGTCGAGAAGGTCACAACCACATAGTATGTGCTCTGAAAGAGATTCAAATGGCGATGGCCGGCGCGCTGAAAATGCTGTATGCCACAAACACTGAAAGAATGGAAAAGGGAAATGGGAAAAGTGAATAAAAGACAGGGAGAGCGAGAATCAGTATAGTTACCTGGTGAACACCAGGCACAGCAATGTGGCCGACAAAATGGTCAACTGCTGAGACAAAGCCGATTGTGATTTTTGCATGGCGCGATGCAAATCGTTCTATAAAAATGTTGCAACATCAAATTGAGAATAATGGTTAGTTGGTTACTTTAACTAGCCAATCAAAGACCACACACACACACACAGAGAGAGAAACTTACAAACATGTTTTCCAGTGAGCGCTTGGCCAGCCAGCAATTTAGAAAAATTGGTATGAAAAGATTGCGCAGTGGCGGATGCACAATCTACGGAAAGGGAAAACCCATAATCATAAAATATATCTAATTTAGATTTAAATTGTACTTACCGTTAGTGCAAAGGGTATTGTCGTTACTAATTCTAGTATAAAGTGAAATGAGAGTATTTGCTGCCATATGTTGCCCTGTGAACCAAATGAATTGATTGATATAAAAAACGGCCACCAAAAATCAGTGTCTCAATATAGATATCAAATAAATATATAATTAAAAATATTTATTCATATATAGACAAAAATGTATAAGTAAGGAATAAAACCAAAGAGATAAGTTTAGATAAGAAAGATAAGTTTTCATATATATTCACTAGTATAAGTTTGTTTTTATATATTATTTTTTCCGAAATATAGTATTCATAAAATGTTTTAATTTTTCATACAATAATAATATTTATCTATAAATTTCTATGTCGCTTACCTTATAGCCTAGATATGTAAGAACCAAAGATTGAGTTAACGAAACCATGGCTAGAAGTAGTTGTAGCACCCAGAGCACCGTGGGACGATTCACCCAGAGTATTGCATCCCAGTTAATAATTGGATTCTCCTGGAACTCCTCTTCTGTTAGCTTGGCAGAGATGATAAACTCTGTCTTATTGGCCACTTCGCAGCCATAGCTAAGTAAACAAGAAGCAATTAGAGGGGGGAAAGGGACACAATAAATCACGCATGAAGATGTTTGTTGCTCGCTTTAAGCTTACCATGTTATAAATGTTGGATTTTTATCCAATATCACACGTATTATGTAGAGAACACACGACAGTAACTTAAGGAATAAATCGGCAATTCGTATGCGTAAGCCTGAAACGAGAAAGTAGCGCATGAAAGAGAAAAATAAAAACGAAATTTGGGTCAACAAACAAATTACATGAGTTCGTTAGTTTCCCTTTTACTTAACTAGTCGGCCTTTTCCGGTCAGTTTCTAACTAATCGAGTGACTGACTTACTAACCGGGCAGAAAGCCACCACTACTCCGCCAATCCAATTGGACTGTTTACCAATCTACGTATTTACCTGCTCGACCCTATTTACCTGTACAATTATTTCCCATCCAAATCAATATTTACTCAAGTATATTGCGTCTGCTTCTTTGGCAATGCCATTCGTGTTTTTATGTTGTTGTTTTTTCTGCTGCTGCTGTTCTCATTTTTCGTATTCGTTTTCGAGTTCTTATACCTGTTTTTCCAACTGCTTCAAATGTTTTTGCGGCCTAAGAAAACTTTAATCGCTTTTGCCATTAGTTTATTTGCATTCTAAGATCTGTCTGGTTGCAACCTCAACTTCAAAGTAATTCAATTAGACGATTGTGTTTATTTTGTTAAATACAAATAAAATTGTGTTTCTCAATAGTAAGAAATTCGCAAAAATACACTTTGGTAAGCCACAAATAAATACCTGAATAGACTAACCAGTTTATTAAATTCAAATATGTAAGTATTTTATTATATATAATAAATAAATAAATTGGATATTCTCACTAAATGGTAAGTTAAATTGAGCAATTCAATTATTCAATTAATTATTTTAATACTCACTTGAACGCTGATTCTTAATGAAGTAGAGTTGCAGTCTTTCTTTGAATGTATTTTCATTCACATAGTACTCCACACGCACTCTGCAAAGATAAAAATGGGAAATTTATGTTTTAAAAATAAACTCGATTCGAAAAGCACAACAAAATCCTCTTACTGAATGCAGAGCGCATTTGGCTTTTGTGGTAAATAAATTAAGGCATTGTAAAAATCCCTTTGAATAAGTATCGATAAAATGGCAATTGAGTTGATGCCGCTGCACTTGACAATTGATGCGCTTACTTATCACATTATATGGAACATAAAGTGACAGCCGAAGTGGGTTGGACGGTACAGGTTGCCAATGGCAGCCACTCCCACTTTCCATTGCGTTTCTATTAAGAAGTGCGTGCAACGAGTGTCGGGCAAATACATATTAAAATGTCAGCTTGTGCTCTATGTGTGTGTGTGTGCAAGTGTGTGTGTTTGTGTGCTACGGCACGTTGCAGTTTCTTGACAGCGTTCACACTTGACAGCAACAACAGCAACAACCGAAGCAACACCAGCGGGAGCAGAAATTTCTTTCAAAGTGCACTCCCAATAACACTTGCTACTCGAAGGCACTTTCATCAGCCACTTTATATGCTAACCAAAACATTTAAGAACTGAGTATATGCAAAAAACCAAACTTGAAACTGAAAAAAAATTCTTTAACTTTAAGGCCAATACAATGTTGGCTTTACTATTGATTCCTATATAAAAAGAATGTTAAGGATAATTTCGTTGCTGTCTTCTTCAGCCTAAGCATTCGAGCTGCTAGTTTCAGTTTTTCTGCTACTTGATCTTCTTTCATTCCCAGTTGAATAGTTATTGCTTTATTTATTGGCACATCTGTTGCTAGTGCAATATAAACATTGAGCGTGCAACGTGGCGTATGAGCAACAAAATGAAAACATTTATCTGACAATTGCACTGCAGCTGACAACTTGAAGGCTCAAATATAGAATATACTAAAAACTACAGTAAAATGCAGCTGCAAGCCACAATATAGCTGCAAGCATCTTATATCTTGTAGATACACAAGTTTAGCATGCAAATTGCTTCAGCTTTGACCATAACTCACAGCGTTTCGAGTGCCACGCAAACAGCAAAACATTCAAGCAGACTGCGCTGACAACACTTGACCGCCGGCCCCTTGTCCTGTCTAGCGCAGCTTTTGGCCTGACGCACAGCGAGCTGATTGTCTGTCTACGACGGCTCTTGAGTAATTAAAGAAATAAAGTAGAAAGAAAAAAAACAAAACCAAAAAACAAAAGACCATTTAAATACGAAATATACGTTTCGGCCAACCTGAAGCCTTATTTTGCATTATGAACTACACGCAAGCACTGAGCAACGAGCTGTGGGATCCAGTGTATATTTATGTCAAGGTTAATGCACGCACAGATAAAGCGAGGCAAGCCGGAATAAATGACACCCGCGTGGGTGGCCAGTGGTAAGTGGCAAGTGGCAAGTGGCAATGACTGCAGTGCGTGGCACAAAATTAACACTGGCTCGCTGGTGACCAATCTGTTATGCCACAGCACTTGGTACAACCGCACAACGTGCCACTGCATACAATCAACTCTGACCTGCAGCGTGTGAACCGCCAGACGGAAATTCGCTGACGGGGTTCATTCCACTCGGCCATTGAACGCGGCAACATATTCATTTGCAGTTGCTTGTGATTTTGTGATTTTGGTGGCAGTGGCAACTTAAGCTTTGCAACATTCGCGTTGCCAATTAAAGGGCAACAAGCTGCTGGCAAAAACGGCAACACAGCTAACACATGCAACAAGGCGTCTTGAATGTCCTTTTGGGCACCCCGGGCCCCAGGAGGGAACTGAGGCAACAATGCCAAAGTTCAGCAGCAGTAATTGAACCTAGGCGACTTTGATGTTTGGCCCCGCAGCTTAAACTTAACAAACTTCCCAAAAATGTTAGCATATATTTCAACATGGTGCAATGACACCAGCAACAAACGACATTGCATTATATGTAATGTAGCCTCTTAGTAAAGCGATCGGACTATATTGATTGATAGCTGACATTTGATGACATTAAATTATGAGTTAGGGTTAGAGCAAAGCCTGAATAGTGATTGATGCTTTTTAAAGATTTTGGATTCAAACTCAATTCACTTTAAATTTGAAATACTTGGTAAAGGTTGTTGCATACATATGCATAAATACATGTCAAAATTTTTGTCAATTTTGGCATGATTTTTGACCAAAATTTTGACACCCCCAAAATCAGTTTTAATGTTGTTTTTTATACTAATTAAAAACAGAAATTCGCAATTTTAAATTTTGAAAAATTTTTTTTTTCGAAAATGAACAAGGGGGGGTACATGGTTTTTCGTCAAAAAATCAAAAAAATTTTATTTTCAAAAATGCATATAATTTGAATGTAGAATTAATATATAGCACAAATCATGAACAAAATGACATCAGACATGAAAATCGGTTCAGTTTTGACAGAGTTATGGGGGTTTGAAATATGGGACCCAGAGATCTGAGACATTTACATGTCAAAATTTTTGTCAATTTTGGCATGATTTTTGACCAAAAATTTGACACCCCCAAAATCACCTTTAATGTTGTTTTTTATACTAATTATGACTATTAGAATCGATTAAAAACAGAAATTCGCAATTTTAAATTTTGAAAAAAAATTTTTTCGAAAATGAACAAGGGGGGGTACATGGTTTTTCGTCAAAAAAATCAAAAAAATTGTATTTTCAAAAATGCATATAATTTGAATGTAGAATTAATATATAGGAAAAATCATGAACAAAATGACATCAGACATGAAAATCGGTTCAGTTTTGACAGAGTTATGGGGGTTTGAAATATGGGACCCAGAGATCTGAGACATTTACATGTCAAAATTTTTGTCAATTTTGGCATGATTTTTGACCAAAAATTTGACACCCCCAAAATCACCTTTAATGTTGTTTTTTATACTAATTATGACTATTGGAATCGATTAAAAACAGAAATTCGCAATTTTAAATTTTGAAAAAAAAATTTTTTCGTAAAAAAAAATCAAAAAAATTGTATTTTCAAAAATGCATATAATTTGAATGTAGAATTAATATATAGGAAAAATCATGAACAAAATGACATCAGACATGAAAATCGGTTCAGTTTTGACAAAGTTATGGGGGTTTGAAACATGGGACCCATACATTTTTCGACTTTTGCATGATTTTGACAACGAAATTGATTTGTAGACTTTGAAATGAGGATTAGTAGCTAATAAAAAGTAATGATAATTGCTGAGTTAGTTTATATTTTTGACAGCTTTGCTTGTATTTGAAGCTGTTAAGGCTGATTATATTTTTGGTCTGCAGTTTGTAGTTTGGAATGCGTTTTCATGCAGTTGCCTTAAAATACTTTCACTGGTTGACTTTTATCTCTGCTTTGGCTGTAATTATGCGCGCGCTGAGGCGTTTTAGCTGTAAAAGCTCTCAGCTTTTTATGGACCACAATCAATGTGAATGGCTTCGGGCAATCAACGCTTGTGCAGCTCATCGAGCACTTTACTCAAACCCGAAACACTGCTGGATAATTTTAAGCATGTGCTTTTTGTTTTATATCTTATCGAGCGTCATTTTAATGGACCAACGAGCAGCGCGAGTATCTCTTATCAGGTCAGGTCGCTTAGACGCCCTGTCGCCTTCAAGAGATACGCAATAAGTCCGTTGCGACAGACTGACGGACGTTACTCAATTGGATTCTGACACAGCGCAGGCACCCCTTTGAGATTTAACAGCTTTCTTTGAGTCGGTTTTGTTAAGCCGAACGGGGCTGAATAATAAAACCATTTTCATTGTTATGCCACGTATTTCATAGACCGTTGCGTGTTGCGCTTTGATTTTTGGGCCGAGCATCACCAATTTTGTCCCCCATGTTCCCCCCAAAACTGAGCTTTAAGAAAAATCTCGTTCAAAGTGATATTTAATCAAGTTTTGTAATCAAATCTGTGTGCTCGTAAACATGGTCCTCTCGCTAATAGAAATGTGAGCTAGCTCCCACGCTCAACGTGGTCTAGATGATCAAAAAAGGAAAATCACATTTAAAAATCAATAAAAGGTAAGAACAATATATATATATATATATATATATAGTTATATAGGTAAAAGCAAAGAGCTGGGTAGCCAGCCCTGAGGCTAAGCTTTAAATTTAATGTCAGCATTGAATTTGACGCCATAATCAAATGATGGAGCAACGAAAACACATTAACGCGCAATTTGTTGTTCCACCAGGCAAACATTATAATAAGTGCTGGGGGCAAAAAAACACACACACAAAAAAAATGTATTAAAAAAATCTTTAGTGAATTGACGCGAGGCATGAAACTCGGCACACTGAATGTTAGCACCCACACTTGATGAGCCGAACAAATGCATGCAATCATTTAGATGAGCTACATATTACGCATACAGACTGTCGCCTCTCATCAAGCGTTTCCACAAATTTGGCCAACTGTTGCCAGAAAGTTTTCAACAGCTGCCAACTTTAGTTCTCTCAATTATTTACCAATGCTTGTGCAAATATTTACATAGCATTCATCTATACGTATATGCATATTGATTCTGTCATAAAAACTTATACTATATAAACTCCATGCACTGTTTGTCGTTGTATTTGTGCATGTCCATAGAAAAGTTTTTTGGCCATTGATTTTGCTGAAATACATTTTAAAACGCTTTAAGTTTTGTATGCGAAAATCCAATTATTCAGCTGCTTTTTAAATAAACAACATATATTCCCCTATGTTTCTGTCCGAGCAAAAGTTCGACAGTTTGTGCTAACTTTCGTCGACATCCCCACCGACACATTAAAATTAATTAAATTAATTCACAACTTATCGTATTCATTAAAAGCACAAACGGAAAAGCGCTTAGCTTAGCGAGCTCTGTAAAATTGCAAACAAAAAAATTTGTTTAAGTTCGCATTTGAAATCGTATTTTAATCAAACTGAAAGCAGCTTAAAAACTGCTTAATTGAATGTCTGAAAAATGCTTTAAAGAAAAAGTATATAAAAGTAAGAATAATTAGCACATTGGCTACTTATCAAAAAAAAAACATTTTAAATGTAAAATAAAATAATTGTAAAAATAAATTTAATTTTTTCTATTTTTTTAAATAGCTAAATTGCTCTAGTTGAATTGGAAATTGGAAATGCCATTACATAATGAATTAAAGATTTTTTGTAAAAACAGAAGAAAGCCGAGAGTTTCTTCACACACTATTCATAGCTTTTGTGAAGTACGCTTTTAGTTGAAATTTGATTACTTCTGATTGCTAATGGCAATCAATTTATGATGGCTACTTAAATGCTTTTCTATTTTCTATTACATTTAGTTGACGCGTCTGGCGAATACTTTAAAAATCAATACATATCAAAAATTGAATTATCGCACAACGCTGCGTATACGTAACGCAATTTGCTCAACAGCAGCGCGAACATCGCGAACATTAGTTGCCCCGATACCCACTATGTGGGCAGCAGCTCTCTTTCAAATTCAATACATACCTGGGTATACGATCGTAGGAGTCCCATGATGATAGACAATTGTAGGACGAGTTGCGACTGTTGCTCGCCATATTGCATAATAGATGATCCATTGGCCAGTCGTTATAAATTATATATCACACGCATAGGTCACATTCACACACAATCACACACACACATCTACCCAGTTGTATGTGTATAAATATTTTAAGTTTATAACTTCTGATAAATTCTAAATACAAAAAAAATAATATGCGAGCGGTTTTTATTTTGCATGTGGTTGCGAGGCTTTCAGTTTAATTGAGTGTAAATTTTAAGTGCTATCGGTGATTGATTGGTTCGATGTGTTATGATATATAGTTATTTATTATGCAGGTGAGTTGGGTAGCTGCCATTAAAGCATTTTGAAGTTCTCGAAGTTGTTTCAGTTAGTTGCTTAGCCAGTTCTTCAATAATTGATTCAATTCGATTCTGTCTAAACGGAATATTAGATGTAGCCCAAATACACTTTAAGACAGTTGGCTGACAGTTCCGGAGTTATACTTTAATCAAAATTGATTGCCTGCCTGTAATTAAATTGTTGTTTGAACACGCAATTCAGAGCACAGTGAGACACCCACTCACACTCACACTCACACACACACTCGCAGATTTCATTATGATTTTTGTAGGTGAGCGAATGTTTTCCTGTTTGTGTGTGCGCGTGTTTATGGTCAATTGTCTGCAATTTGTACATTTAATAAATTTATTGGCGTTACAGCCTTGAATAACAAAAGCCCACACAGCTTAATTGTAAGTGCGATAGGTAATGACACTAGCTGAATGGGGAACTTAAAGCATGCGATTAATCCCTAAAAGCAATTGAGAATTCAGCAGTTAAATTCAGCAGTTAAATAGCACAAAATGCTGTTGAATATTAAAAAACACCCTTCAATAAGAACTATTTTGCTAATCAAAACTTATTCTCATAATAAAAATTAAAGGAAACTTTTATCAACACTTGATTTTATCGTTTCTTTTAAAGGTTTATGTGTGACAATATTTTCATCAGGTTTTTTTAGTCCACTTTGTGCTTTTGTCACTTTTTGTCAGAGTTGTTTTATATAATAAATTTATTCAACCCACGTTTTCAACAGCTATTGTTTTTTATGCCTTTCAACTTTTAACCGGCAATTTATTAAATTGATTTAATTGAATTAACTCATATTTTTAATTACTGATTAATGTCAATTTGCAGGCCATTTGTTAAGTTGAATTAGCCTGCCAGGCGTTTAATATTATAATGTTAAATTAATTTGCATATATTTTAATTGACATTTAATTGCGTGGGATTTTCAATTTATGCCATTAATGGGCCTAAATGTTATTAAAATACTTTACATTAAACAAAAGCTATTTTTGGGTTGCGGCTTACAAAATATGGACACAGTGAAAAAGCAGGTCACGTTCTTTTTTTCGTTCCTAACTGAGACAATTTTAAGCCTTCCTGCTGAAAGATATATGCAAAAATGTGCGTACTTATCCTTTAAATTAAGCAAATGCGAAAGATTAATAACATGGTTTTTAGAGCGCCCCCAAAAGTAAATTGTATGTTATAAATATTTGAGTAGCTTCAGAAGATGTTTTGCTGTTGTAATGTTTTTCGGTGTTAAACAGGGTGCGTAATGCAGATAATGTGGCGCCAGCCGAGATGACAATGCAAATTATTTGATTTGTCTTGATTTTTGACACTGAGTTCGCGACCACTAAGCGAATTTCGTTTATGGCTCAAATGTCAAAGTCAAAGTCATCAGACGTGATTCCCAGACCCAGCGAGCACTTAGAAACCAAAGAACAATAGCAACTAAGTGACATATTGATAAATTACTGAAGGACTGGCGAGGCAAAGCAGAGCGAGTCAAATCAAAACGCAAATGCCACAGACTGCTACCAATTTGTCCGCTTTCAGACCAGACTAACAGCAGTTGCTTAAATGGCCAAAGAACAGTTTGTGGTTTGACTCGAACATAATGGCTTTTGGCTTGCTGTTTAAGCCCCGTTTAAACCTTGAGACCTACGGCAAGACATCGTCCTCGAGGAGTGAGTGCCTTAACTCGTGCGTCTTTGTATTTAATTTAAATTTGCTGTCTCAAGCAGCTGCAATTTATGACCCAAGCAGTCTCAAATGTCCAGAGTCCTTTTCAATTAAAAAAAAAAATATTGTAACCGGCTCCGGCTGCGTTGATATTTGGCTTCAAGGACACGAATCGATTTGCAATTGCTTCATGCATATTTTACCCAAAGCTCTCTTAGCTGCCAATTAAAGGCAAATCAACAAACAAATATGTTAGACAAGGGTGCTCAAATAAATCAAAGGAAACCTATATACAGTACAAAATTCCAAAGAGAAAAAGTCAGAACATTCCATAGAACAAATTATTTGCATTGGCTTTTAAATCAGGTTTCGTATTCTTCGGAAGGCAAAACACGAAAGCAAAGCCTAATTTTATTCAATTTACATAAAATTATGCATGTTTCTAAGAATATTAATCATATTCTGCTGTGCAAAACTAATTTCTCGGTATGCAACGAGATATTATAAGGTCAAGTAGAATGAATCATACTTACAATTAGATCAAAAGTGAGTCAGAATGTTGCATTCAAACAGTCGAAAATAGTCGAATTACTATTGTCAGAAAATATATATAAATAAACATAAGCTTTTATTTTTTAATACAGTGAAAAAATCCCAGTCATTATTGATATACTGAAATATATGGTTAACAGGTTAGAGATAAATATCTATTGATTTCTACATGTTTAAGAAAGAAATATTATGCATATTAATCATGCAGCGTGTTTATAGGGTATAGAAAACAAAACCTGAATGCAATTTGCATGTTGTGTACACATTTGCTTGCGTCACTGTCATGTGCTGAATAATTGACGAATTTCCTGTGATTAATTGAAGTACTTTCTGGTTTTGATAACTTGAGCATGACATGAGTAAGGGATACACACCCAAATACATTATTTATGTTTTATGCTGTTGCCGCGTGTTTAATGGGTGTGTTATGTGTGTCACTAAATGCTCGTATTTTATGGCCATTGTTGTTTCTTTCGTCACACATGAGTGTGCGGCAATTACATTAAGTACATTTACCTTGTATATTTTACATATACCTTTACACCTTTAGCTAGGCTTAGAAGTTAGGTATACCCCAGGTAGCTGACCTAAATACATATTTTTGTAACCAGCGAACTCTATACTTTTTCCAGGTAAAGGTATTTTATTTCAATTTGACCAATTACGTTGAAGAATACGAAAATTTTATGGAAACAGTGGAAATTCTCGAGTTTAATTTGTACAACGTGGCGTATGAGTTACTTTAAAGCGGCAGTTAATTTTGGCACAAATGCTGTCTCTGTTGTGCGCTCATAGCTCATTAGGTTTATCGATTGGGCAACTGTGACACATGCAGGTACATCCTCCCACACACACACACACACTCAGACACAGCTGCCGTCTGTCAGGACAAGTGTTCAACTTTCGCCTTTAACATTTAAATTTTCAACCAAAAATTGTTGCAGTCTATTGAACTGTGGAGAACCGACGCTACCAATTCCCTGGTCTATATGATATATTCTATATGGCGCATTCACTCTAAAAAACTAGCAAACAAATCAATGAGGCTAGCATTTGATGGCTGCGCATAAAATTTAAATAATTTCAATCTGTCTCATTTCATTGTTCAGACATCGGACTTGGCGCTGGGCCTTTGTTTCGGCTGCCATTTGCATAGACAACCAACCAACAACAACAAACCAACTTTACTCGGGCGCACTATAAACCCGTGACCTTTGCAGTTGCCAGTTGCCAGTTGCCAGTTGACCGCTTGCCAACGAACCATCGAATTCTGAGAGCTCACGGAAGTTCATGCCATAAAAGACGTCACAGTTCGTGGACCCGAATTCGGGATTCTCATTTACTCTTTTCCTTTAAATTTGGCATACTCTGCACTCATTCGAATGTTTAAAGAGCTTCGGAAGAATCCAGATATTCTCAGTACTGTCCAAGCACATTCTATATGTTAATATATGGTTTTTAGTAATGCGATATAGTTTAGATAAAAAACAATTTCCTAGAATAAGATATAAATAGAATTATACGTTATAAAAAATTTACAAAAAAAAAATATATGAAATATCTTTATACATTTTAGAAATCTCTAGAAAATGTATTAAAATTTCTTGTAACTCTTCACCATTCTGCTAAAGGGTATCTGTGCGTAATTCACGCCAAAATTGCATCCTTTTTGTGTTGTTGCTACTTTTGCTTGCTTCGGGCTTTTGTTTTATGATTTGTGCATGTACTCAGCTTTATGGCAGGACTTTGTTTTATGTGCAGCACATAAATCGTGTACAGTATGATATATATATACATATAGATGTATATATAAACCTTTTTAATGTTTAAATTTACCATTTTGATGGGTATTCATTTCATGTCTTTGGCTGGACGCGTTGCTCATCGAACTGAACTGAAGTATGATGCATTTTGTTGGGAATTTTCGAAATGACCAAATTAGCATTACGAATAGTTAGCAGGAAATAAACAGAACATAACAGCACATTGGCATTTCCCACGCAAACAAAACGGGCAGCAAGAACAAGACTTAGCCAAGTTGCGTGCTTGGCAGGCAGCCAGCAAAAAAGGGACGCAGAATGAGGCAGAATGCGGCAGGCGATTGGCGGCACGCCCTGCCTGACTAAATGCGCAACAGTTTAAAGTAGGCGTCAACAGCCAGCAGGGCGCGACTCGTGTCGCAGCCAAAGGAAATACCCTGAAATAAAGAACAAAAAAAACATGAGCAAACATTGGACTTGGGGGTAGTTGCCAACTGTTGCTGCTGACTGGCCTTGCTTAGCATATAAGGTCGAGACTCTGCATTTAATCGTGCGGAAGCAATCGTCGGCTATTAAATGGGCAATTTGCACAAATGACGTCATTATAGCCATCATTCTATATTGTGGGCGAATGCCCTGAAACTGAAAAGGAGCAACAGACGCCAAAGCTGTTCACATAAATCAATGCTCTAAACTTGGCCGAAAACCGCACGCGACCTTTCAGCACAGAGAACAACAAGAAAATTGGAAGCGACATAAAAAAAATTCCAAATAATCTTCGCCTAAAACGACTGCGCAATACCCTGTTCAGTCATCATATCGTTTTGGCAAATACATTGTTTTAAAGTTTCAATTCTGTGATACTTAAACTAATATATTATTTTTTCATTTATTGTGCAGAGTATAAGAAAATGAAAGAATGCGAAAATGTGTAAAGTGCCGGCCGAACAGAAACTGAAGTGAACAGCGAATTTATCACTTGAGCAGCTTAATGGCACTTGGGCAAACAACAACGGGGCGAACACACAAAAGCGCATTACAAAGCGTTTAGCAGTCTTTGCTCCTAGTCTTTATTTCGCCCCACCCCCATCTTTATTTCGTTGCCTTTCATTTTTCTATTCTTTTTGCCGTTCTTTTGTTTCGCTCTGTCAGTTTATTGCGGCGGTTCGTGCATTTGAGCGTATGTAAAAATGAAATGGCCAACACATATCCATAGGTGAAGTGGCCGCCACGGGAGCTTAAGTGATTCTTTATGAGCCTGGGCCAAATGAAGTCATAAGTGAATCAACTGCGGAGCTAATCAGACACAACGAATCGTTTGCGTAGGTTCATTTTGAGAATGCTTTAGCTTAATGCAGTCATAAGCAGATAACGATCTAATGATGAAACTAACTGAGCTAACATATTTAAATCATCTGTAAAGTATTTCATCTCCTTGTTTAATGTCTGTATGACATGTTAGAAATCAGTTAAACATTTTTTAACGCTCGCACAAATCTATTTAATTTGCTATTGAATCGGTTTGCAAAATCATTGTAATTAAAAAATTTGTTTTTGAAATTATTCTGCTGAGTTATTCTTAACACAAAATATCCTATTATTAACTAAAAACAGTGTTTGTATTCGAGATTGTATTAGATCTGTCATTACTTGATTTCATTTAAAAGCTAAGGATTAGCTTAATCACTTCCATTCTTATCAAAACTGCGTTATACAGCTCGCAATTCTCGAAATTAAAGCATTCAGTTAAGCCACTTGAATAACATTTAGCAGCAGCTTATTAAATCTATAATGTTGTTAAGATTCTGTATTAAGACTTGTTCGTCTGTGTTTTTGTTCGAGTTAAATTTATGCTAATGCAAATGCGCATATATTTAAAATTTCTGTGTTTTTTTTTCAGGCCAGAAAGTAATTTGCAATTTGCATGTGCAAAATTTGTCGTTAACTTTATTGTTGTTTATCTACTAATGAAAATGTTTGTCATTTGTGTAGAAAGCTACAACTGAAGTTTGTGTCTCTGCCTTCGTGCGTGTGTGTGTGTGTGTGTGTGTATTGATTAGAATTATGTGCCAAATTAGCCTATTTGACATTTCAATAAGCAAATAATTGTACAAATATTTAGAGTGTGTAAGGTGTGTGTGTGTGTATTTCATGCCTGACTGCTGCGACATGTGTTTGGGTGCAGCTTTAAGGCGTGCGTGTGTGTGTGTGTGTGGCTCGTGTGTCCTTGAGTGCCCAAAATGGCGAGCTGTCAGCGTTAAAACAAAACCCAACTCTTAAAATGCCACCTCTTACCGAGATCATCTTCTTCACTCTATCGCTCTCTCTCTGTCTTTCTCTGGTTTTTATTTATCTGCTCTTGTCAGTTAATTTCCGTTCAAGTAGCCATTAAAACAATCATTGCGGCGCTTAGGCGCCCACACACACGTACACATATGTACACTCACACACACACACGCAGACGAACACACACACAAACGAAGTCGCCTTTTTATTTATGTGACAAGCTTCGGTTTTATGGGCCGCCATTAACAGCTTCAGCTTGTTGTCACAGCAGCCATTTAATAATAATAAAATGACTGAATCCAAGTAAAATAACTCAATTATATTACCCCCAGACATGGACTTTGGCCGCGGTTTGGTCGTGCTAGAATGACCACGTCGCCCACGTCCACGCCCACATCACAGGCAGCCCCTACAACTTGGCTAATTTGTGCTTTCAATGGAATTCAATTTGCTGCTTTTTCCTTCTATGTTCGATTTTGTATGTTTGTTCTGCATTTAATCAATGCTGATTTGGTATTAAAGCTAAAATCATTCGACATTTGGTAACATTTGCTTAAGCATTAATATCAATTTTGTTTATGGGTATACACTTAGAGAAAATAACCAAACGTTATTAAAATTTATAAAATTTTGATTAAAGTTTTTTCATATTTATTTTTTACTTAACATAGACGATCTTATTTTATTTAAATAATATTAAATTAGAATTCGAATTCGTTTTTCTCTAAGTGTAGTTATTACTTGACTGAGCCTGATTTTAAGTTTCGGCATACAACATGTGGCACGTGTCGTAATTTGCCTTAACACTGTCGATTTGCAAAAGTTTGTATAAGTTTTTAACTTTTAATTCAACGGAAAGTCAATTTATCAGTGAACTCGACACTTGACTCAACTTGACACTCAGTTAAGAAACGGCTTAAACTGTAACTGAAACAGCCAGCTAACTAACTAAATACCCAACTCACAAGGGTGCTTTAAAACTTTGGTAAAGTCACTTTTAGTTGCTGTGCAAGATATTATTATTAAAAGGATATAAAAAGGATATGTTTATGTTTACTGACATTAAAGACATGCGAACTTAATGGAATTTGTCTTTTCAAAATGCGGATAGATTACTTTTGTGTTTTTTATTTTTTTAGTTTTTACTCTTTAATTAAGCTACGTCATTACGAAAGATATTTTAAATTTGCATGCAATTACACAATTTAATTTATTGTATTCGAGATAGTGTTTATTCTTAGTGTTATTCTCATATATATATTTTTATATATTTCTCAAACGTAATTATCGAATGGTAAACTCAAATTAATAGACTCAGATCGATTTGATATTGTTATTGTAATTAGTCTATATTTTTAAATTCCGTTTTAGCTATTGGTTTGATTTTTGATTTTTAATGTATTGTGTTATATGTATATTATGTTTGGTTAAAAAATGTTCATTGCACTTATTTAAAATAAATGAAATATTATTATTAAAGTGGTTTATTTATTATTTATTTAAAAATATTGCTTTTTTTATAACATTTTCAATTATTTATAAAGACTTGAGATGTCAATTTTATGAAGTTTTTAATTCATTTTATATGTTGTTCTCCGAAAACCATTCACAATGAACACCTTTGAATACCTGTCACAGCCGTTAAACGGACACACACACGCACACATACACAGCTACACAGCCAAAAATTGGACAACTATTGCGCGACCCGCTGCGAAATTCATCAAAAGTTTAAGGTGCGCGCTGGTTGGCTATGGGTGGTGCCAAAGGACGAGGTTCAGGACTTGGCGATTGCTTTCGTACGCGTCGGCACAGGAATAACGACTGAGGCGAAACGATGTCGGCCCATAGAGTTGGCCACGATGAGACCAGAACTCACCACAGGCCTCTGTCGTGTGGTGGGCTAAAAACAGCTGCTTGGGCAATTGGCGCCAAAAGCCGGCAGAATGTGTTTGTTTATGTTTCAGGCCAAAACGAGAGAGCGAGAGCGAATATGTTTAAAAGAGCGAATAAAAAGGAGCTCATTGAAAGCTCATCAGTTAAGAGCGACATCAGTTAACAGCGTAAGAGTAAACGCTGTTGTTAACTGAAAGCTTTGCAAATGGCTTTAATTGCTGTCGTCAACCGATATTTAAGTAAGACGCATACTTTTGTTTGGACATACAACTGCAATTGACCAGGATATATCACACAAATAAGAAATGTAAAGTGGTTAAGTGAAAATAAAAAATTAAGTATACGCCGCATACTTTCAGCCAGAATAAAAAATTCATTTGAAATGGCTGTTAAAAACATGTAATTAAAAAAAAGTAAAAGTTCAAGTAAAAAAAACTGCCAAAACCCCGCTGTTGTTTGAAAATTATATTGAATTTGTAAAACATAAAAATTAATAGTAAAGATAAATTGAATTCCTCATATTGCGTTGTGTGGCTTGTCTCTAAATTGCACTTTCCATCCATGTGTTAAGTTACTAAATTAAAATTGTACATTGAATAAAAATAATAATAAAAAAAATAAAAGTAAAAGTATATATAAGATAAACACATATAAGTATATCTGTGTATCACAGTTCAAAAACAGCTGCCATATGCAAATTGAAGCCTTCAACTCTCGAGTGCTCCAAATTCAATGAGGCGGATGTGAAAGGAAGAGGGTTGATGTTAAGCCGAAAACTATATTTTATAGGTTCCAAGTGAACACATTTTGCCAGCTGCACAACTTTTGAATGTGCCGTATATGGGCACAGATCAAGGCTTTAATTTGTGGTTAAGGCTAGGACCCAGCATTCAACTGGCTCGATGAAGTGCATACCTGTTGTCGGCTTTATAAATGTGTGTGCATTAAGGTAACCGGGCCGAGAGATAGAGAGCATAGCCGAACAGTTTAACCTTTGGCACGGCAATGACAATGTCATCAATCATTTGGCTTGGCAGCCATCATTTCATTTTGTAGGCAATCTCGCAGGCGCTTATCCTTTGACCTAAACCCAGCCGCAAACTACGAACTCATTCAATTACCAAACCAGCAGACTTTTGGATATCGGATTCGTGGGTTTCAGTTGTGTTTGCCCTTTGTTTGCATTCAGATAAGACCCATCTAAGTTATGCCAAAACGCACTCGAGCATCTCTCAAGACGAAAATCATGAAATATTTATGCGGATGTGTGTGCTGTGTTGTGTCAGATTAAGCCCAAAAAACCGACTGATTAAAGTGCGGCAGTGCTGACAGCAGCCCCCACAGCCAACTCATTTCGATTTCAAACATGCCACGCCTCAGCTCATTTGTTAAACGGCCTTTGGGCGGTATCATATCGTTGCCAACAACCCCGATAATCAATCATAATGAAAGGTAAGGTAATATCATATGTGCGTGCGTGTGGTATTTTTAAAATCTATTTGGCCATAATTTAATTCAAGCTTAACAAACTTTTCGAGCCAATTAACATACACGTACAAGAACGTGTTCCGTCTGTTAAATAATTATGCACAGGTTAATTGACTTGGCCATTAGTCGAAAGGTAAACTTTAAGTTGGCCAAAAATTAGAAGTACCGTCTGCTTAGATGCTCCCACACTTGAGGGCCATAAATGAAAGCTGGCGAAAAGTTTTCTCCGGTTGCTACTAAGGGGAAATCAACTTGTAAACTTTTACAGCATTGCCACATATTTTATTGGCCTGTTTCCAATATTAGATTAGGGTTCAGGCAATCGATTCGTTTTAGGGAATACAATACAAGTTGCCATCCAAAACTTATTGATAACGGTTAAAATGTATTGCCTCTACTGGGATATAAGTTGGTTGGTTACAAATCATTCTATATGTTAAAGTTAATGAATTCAAATTTCGTAAAAATGTTAGTTTTAATGCACAAATTATCCTTTTTAAAAATGGCCAAATGAAATTTGTATGACTCAGTTGTCATGTCAACTTAGTCGACCTGTTCTGGAGTTTACATAGCGTAGCAAACATTCCAGTTAAGTAGTCTGTTGAATATATATCATATTATTTGTGATATTTTCATTTCCGAAAATTTTCTCTCAATAATTTTGTTAACAAACATGCAGAGACTACTCACATTTATTGTTGGTGGAATTTGCGGCTATCTATTTGCGAGGAGAGGTCGCGTGTAGATATATATAGAATGAGCCCACTCTAAATCCTTGCTGGCATAAATGGACATCGGAACGCGGCTGGCCTTCTATTTACATAACTTTGGATACGGATAGTCAAGATTTTCTTTTCTCTTTATTTAAAAAGCACAGCTTTTGAGCCAATATTCAAATTCATTTATTATTGATTTATTTTTGAAGTTCTTGGGGCCAGCCATTTAAAAATTATTTTCGTAAGTGCAAAATCAAATGAAATTTAAGTTAAATTTAATCATTTTATCTTTACAGTTACCTTAAGCAAGCGGTCTCATCATTGGCACTAGATATATATAGATATATTTCAACAAAATGACATACATATTCTCATTCGGACTCGGCCTTTTTGCTGGGCTACTGGTTTGTCGCCGATGTAGTCCATGAGGAGAAGTATTGAAAATATTCGAAATTACTCGATAAAAAAATAACAGTAAAAATAAACTGAATTTAATAAGATAGTAAAACATAAACTTCAGACTTTTTGATTCCTATGATAGCCTCAACGTTGATATTTATAAATATGTTAATTAATATATAATTTTTGAGACGTTTCCGATCTTCCAATCTTAGATTTGATTTATATAGAATTTTTCAATCCGGGAACACTACCCACTTGGGATAACCTAACCTATATGAAATCGATGAAATATGATGGACCGATCCGGTCAACTCTCTTAAAATTTAATAAACAAGTGAGAAGGATCTAGTTGATGCCGCCCGACTAGAAGATGTCCTGAACCCGCCATTTGTCTTCATAAACATTTCAACCCATATCGTTTATACACACATACACAAATTCACACACACTCATTTTACTCGGTACTATAAAAATTAAGTCCTTGCTTCCTTCTAAACTAAATGTATGTTCGTGATGAGGACTTATTAAGAGCATTAAATTTTATGTACAAATTGATTTGCAAGTCTATCGTATCTGATTTGTGGTTTTTATAGTTCTATCGATATTGGGGGCTATTCGGGAAGGTATTCAAAGGTATTTGTTCTTCTGGAGGTATCAAAGTCTGCGTCTGGTTACACAAACATAAAGCACTAAATTTGTTTCCTCTAGCTGTTATAGTCTCCGGGAGATATGGTTAGAAAAATAAAAATTAGTATAAACGAAGCACGCTATCGATAAAAACTAAAAACTTTTTCTGCGTATAATATGTCTGAACTGAATGAGACCAAGACAAGATTTCGAGCTTTTGTAATCCCGGAGGAGAACGCTGCGTTTATACAGACGGACTGACAGACGGACAGGCTAAATCAACTCAGCTCATCTTCTGCCCGTTACAAACATTTCCACAAAACCAAAACCCTTTTTACCCGTTTTCAATTGATTCAGGGTATACAAAATTTTATCAGCAAATGCATGCATTCATTTTCTACAACGTAATTCATTGTCAGATTGCACATTTTGGATGTAATCAGATTGAAATTTTTATTAAATTTTATACATATTGCATTTTGTACTTTGTGTTTGGAAACTATATTTATAGATTTTGTATCAAATTTATTTGCTTTGCCACAAGGTTTTATGGTTGACCGCAACGCTTACATAACATCAAGCCCGTTATTAGGCCCAGTGCGAATGATATAACGTGACTCATGACTGTAATTTCAGAGCTACTTGGGTGGCGTCTTCTATATGGGTATATATATTATTTATATTATTCATTTAGTATAAAGTTTATTTTACCACTTACGCAAATTACAGATTCACTATCTTCGCGTTAAGAAAATGCACAACAAATGCTTGCAATCCTTTTGAAATTAATAAATATTTGGGTATTACATTTCCATAGAAAGCAAAGTCTACTTATACAAAAATGGTTTACTGTACCTTTAAGTCTACGCTGGCTGAATTGTTGAATTATAATTAGGAATGTATTCCAACAAGATAACCAAGAACGCAACCTAACACTAATGTTATCAGCCAATCCAAATCCATTGTGGACAATTTCACAACAACTGAAAATTTCGAAAACCAAAAGAAAACCAAAAGATATAAGATACAATTCTTAAATAACTTAGTACTGAAATAATTTTGAGAGCCTGCTTGATTTGAATTCTAAACTTGTAGTCAAACTATTTGAAAACATGACTTAAAAAGCAAAGAAGAGCAGATGTAAAAAAAGGCAAAAGAGAATTTCAACACGAATAATATATACTAAAATGTTTCTGATCAATGCACTGTAAAATTTAGAGATTTTATTTTTATTTTATATTCAATAAAAATCAAAAAAATAAAAATTGATTAAAGCGAAAATTAGTTATATATCTCTTTCTACAAACTTAACAAACACCGTCCGCTGTGCCCAATCAAAAGATTTTAGTGAAATTTAAATGCTAGCCAACTCGATCCCAATAATAAGTTAATCTGCTGACGATTTCTGTCAGCTTCAGTCTTCACCTAGATTTTCTAGTAATCATATCAGAACATTTCGTAAAATTATTCAAAATTTTCTGTATTCATTTCACACAATTTGTTCTACTAAGCTTTATTTTTTTTTTTTAAACCGGCTTTCTAATGTGTGACAACAGGTGTGACAACAGGTGTGACAACAAGTGTGGATCGGGATCGTCGAGTTGCCCAAATCCTTCATGCAAGCCGCCGCCGTCACCGCGACCAACGTGTCGTCCACAACCGTCGCTCCTAACGAAGCTTAACTGTACAGCCTGCAATCGACTCTTCTTCTTTGTCGTAGGCGCCAGCATAGGTCTCTGGTATGATCATATAAAGAAGGAAGCTGAGAAGGCGGCTGCAGAGGCGAATAAGGATCCTAAACAAAGAGAAAAAGAGCGTAAGGAAAGGGAAAAGAAAGAGAAGCAAGAAAGGGAGAAGCGAGAGAAGGAGAGAAAAGCACAAGAAGCTCAAAGAAAGAAAGAGGAGGAAAAGAGGGCCAAGGAACAGAATAAGAAGTAAGAAACAAAAGCTACTTCAGGCCAAAGCCAAGAATGATTATAAAGTGCAAAAATCCGAAATCGATGCAAGTCTCGCAAATCTTTCAACCTTTCCCTATGCAGTGCACCACCACCTACACTTTTTTAAAATTCAATCGGTATTGGATTAATAAAGGAACTAGGGAAGGGGGAACAGGATAAGAAAGGAATAAAATGCGTTTGTGTCACTATGCCGTACAAATTTAAAGTTATCCAAAGTTTGTGAAAACGTTGCAGAAAGTTTCGAATAAAAAAACGACTAAGTCAAAATAGTTTCATATATATTTTCTTATATTAGACCCGTAAGTAATGTTAATTCATGTTCTATTCTTTATGGTCGATTAGGGATAAGCGAAGCAGCACAATCTGCCGTGATATTTTCTCCATTAGTTAGAAATTCGACGAATCGATTGCAATCTTGCTATTGGTCCAATCCATCCAATGATTATCTTTTCTTGAGCTCTTCGGCAATTTTATCCTTATTCCGGACGAAAAATGCACCCAAACCTACGCCGGCCATAAAGAATAGGACACGATTACATGGCAAGCAATTGAGACGCGAGACCAAAGATGGTTGCGAAGGATAACATGCTCTGCGCATCTCTATTGAATTTTATTTTAACGAACTTTTGAAAAATTTTGTTACTCTGTTGGGGTCCAACTGAATTCTTTTTGTCATCCAACAAGCTCATCGATTTCTACAACTTGACGTTTAAATTCTGGCCTTACTGATTTACGCAAAATTTATTCTTGTTTGTTATTTTTTTTTTTTTTTGGTATATTTAAATTTTATACATTATGCTGGATTTGTTCGATGGGCACTTCAAGAACACGATCCCAAGAAAATCGTTTATAAAACTAAATTCAATGCGCCTACGAATTAAATTCTCAATTGAATTAAACGCCACTTGCATTATTTGCTTGTATGCATACCCAAATATCTGAAAATGGTACATTTTTTTTGAATTCCTTGCATCTTGTGTAAGCGCATTACTTCTTCTTCTTATCGTCCTTGCCCTTGTCTTTCTTTTCGTCACTTGGAAAAGTCTTGCCATACCAAAGGCCAACCAATACGCCAGCGAAAGTAGCTGAAATGCGCTCACACCACAAATGCATCTTGGAGCTCTACTGTACCAAGTGTAACTAACACAATAATTTTGTAAAAATTTTTGCGAAAAGTTCTGAAATGTTTGCGTGTGTAGAGTAAACTGATTAAATTGGACGCTGAGTTTTCTAAATGATTAAATATGAAAAAAAAAAAAACGAGAAAGGAAGGGCCTACTTAGCACTTCAAGTGTTGCCATTACAACTTAATTTAACAATCTAAACTTTCACTTTTATCTTCGCAATGGTAATTCATAAACAGCTAATGTCAATTGACGCAATTTGACCCAAAAAGTTTGTTTAAGCCTTAAATTCCAAATTGTGGTGTCCCAAAAAAGACAAAAACAAACAAAAAATGCCCTCAATGTACTTAACTGTATCAAACTGATGCCATCAGGCATATTTCTGTCTTACATTTCTTTCCTTTCTGTGGGTCACATTATAATTTCATTTGACAATTGTGGCACGTCAAATGTCACAAGTTGCGACTGTTCGTGCCACATACTTTCACAAAGGTTTCATTTGACGGGGGAAAAGAAAAAAGATAGAAGGCACAGTTATATAAATGTTAACGGTGCTATACTCTTGCTGTATATGAATTATTACTTGCGAAAAAGTTATATATTTAGCCACAAGAATTTTCATTTATAATAAAACATAATATCAGCTAAATGTTTCGATAATATTTTTAGTTTAATTTTAAAGATATTTCTAAAAACATTACTAATAAACTTTTTCTCTTAAAAATAAAAGTAGAACTAATTCATATATTAAATATAATAATAATTTTAATTATAATTATTGTTTAAAGTGCTTGCATAACTGATCAATAATATTTTTATAATCCCGATCAGAAAAGCATTGTATAATTAAACTCTAAAAGAGTGAAGTTTCCACAACATTTTAATATATTTTATTTATTTTATTTAAGAGTATTGAAATTTCGTATAGATTTTTTACGTATGTTTCGTAACAAATCACGTTGTGATTGCACAAGTTTAACAACAGATTTTGACATATATAACATAATGAAATTATTCCTGAGTTGTATACTTATGATGTTTTATATAAGCAAATGGTGTGCTGAACGTAGGCGATTCAGCTGTGGCACTGTGAGCCACTGTGTGGCAGCTACTCTGACTGGCCCGGAGCGCAGGTGAGGCAAAACAACAATCACAGGTCGCAGGAGGCAAAAAGTTGTTCAATTGCACACAAGTAACTGAGCTGCTGGTTGTGCGTGTGTGTCTAAACAATGTGCTTATAACACACACACACAGATACACACACAGCCTGAGGCGCACAACTTAATGTTAACTCACCTTGGAATCTGGAGCGCAATCTCGTCCAGACTGTCGGATGGACTCATTGGGGTGCGCTCGAAGAGGCGCGAGGGCGCCAGCGTCAGGTGGCCAGTGGAATCGCTTACACATTTGAAGACCTTGGCGCCGCGCCGGTGGCGCTGCTGTTGACGCTGCTGTTCGACGCGTTTCTTGCGTTTGTTCTCCTCGGCGCGCTGGAGATTATGCAAGCGAAAGAAGAACATTGACATTCTGCGGGGCGGTGTTAACGAGACGGGTTGGACGGGCGGACGGGCGAACGGTTGCGGATTTTTGGGTAAGGGTACAGCAGGATGTTGTGCAACAAGAGCAGGCGAATGGGGCGGAACGAGATGCTTATTGTGATTTTATTTTGTTCGACGCAATCGAAAATTTGCAATTTTTTAAATGTAGTTTGCAGCGCGCGCAGTTGTTGTTGTTATTGTTATTGTTGTTGTTGTTGTTATCGTTTCGAAAAATTTTGCATTCCAGTCAATAGGTTAAAGCATTTTATTTATTGTTGTTGTTGCGTTGCATTTGTTGTTGTAAGCGGTTAGAAGCGGCATGAGTTATGCAAGAACGTAAAACATTTTGATTTAAGCACTATGCGATTTGTATGCAATTGTGTGTGTGTGTGTGCGCGTGTGTGTGTGTAAGTGTATGTGTGGTAGTCTGTTGCATTTTTGGGAGCTGCTGTCATATAATACATACATACAGACATACTTATAAAGAGCGCATGCAATAAGCCAAAAAGCCAAACATAAATATGGATGCAAAAACTGGGAATCCTGTAGAGTAAAGTGATCGAATTGTATATACCCTGTATAACCATTTTTATTTATTTTACTTAAATGAAGGAATATTCGTAAAAAGATTTAAAATATTATTTTTAGATATCTTTATTTTTTGAGTCATTGTAATTTTTATTACAAATGCAAATACACAGATATTTCAAATATATTCCGGTTGCTTGTAACTTATGAATTATAAATACATTTGACAGACAAGGAAACACCCCTTTTTCAAATTGTTTGTGTGCAGGGTATTGAAAACCAAATCGGAATGACATCTGCCCCTAGGGCACACTTAGAGAGCAGTACTGCAAAATCAACTTCCGGCAGCATCAATCAAATTGAAGCGCCATACAACAAGAGACAGAACTACATCAAGAGAAGAAGAGAAGGAACGAAGCAAAGCACAGAGAATGAAAGCTAGTAATAGAACGATAGATATAAAGCAAAGCTGGACAGCTGCTCGCAAGTTGTTTGCACAGACCGGAAATTGAAATATGAAGAGCATTTCGAGAGCGGTTTTGACTTCTTTAAAACGGTATGGCAAAGAATACAAAATCGGAAATGAACGGAAATGCGTGGCCAATGTCATGTTGCAATTCCTGTTTGTCATTCAAAGTGCACACACACCCACAGACACACTCGCACTCACACACAGTTAATTAGTTAGCCACAAAGCAGCTGGCAGGAAAATCAATTGGGCACAAAGCCAAAAATAAACGAAGAAAAATGGAAAATTTTGGGCATTGATTGATCTGGCTGCAATCAGGCGTTAAATACATATTAAATGCCAGCGATTCGCCTCTCATCAGCAGCAATGGGCTTCCGTTCAATTAGACAACAGATATTTTGCCTAATGACAAAGCTTTCAGCACTTAATGAGGCGAGGGGAGAGTTGTGTGTCACAAAATAAATTAATCAAAATTTACATAAATTTACTTAAGACATTGTCGCGGCGACGGCGACGGCGACAGCATCTGAACCAATGGCAATCGAAATACAATGCGGCCCCAAACTTAATTACCAATCAGTTCTCAGAAGGGACAGTCGGACAGAGCAAAAAAGACCGAGATAGAATGAAATTGTCAATACAACAATTTGAAATGGAAGAAAGGCAGAAAAAAACTGCATACATGATGCCCTAGAAAAGTTAAAGATTATCTTTCACAAGATGACATTAAAAGAGTTATCACAAATATAAATATCAAGAAATTGTATTAAATTAACTAAAAACCTTATTGATGTGCTTTTAAATACCCATTAAGTAGTCTTATGATGTCTATACGACAAATAAAATGCCACCAAGATACTTTTTGTAGCTTCAATTAAACTCGATGGCCCTATTCTCTGTCACACAGGGTATTTAAACCAACATTTTGCATCGTCATTAGCTCACTGAGAGAATCAGACACTCTGCACACTTTGTTAATTAGGTAAACTCTAACGGTCTTTAATAGCTTTATAATTTCCCAGAGTTTTTTATTGCGCACATTTTGGGGCCAGAGCTAAATGATTCAAGTGCGCAAAATGATTGTAAATTCAAGCTTAATAGATAAATAAATGAAACAACTTTAAATGATCAGTCAAAAAGTTTTCAAATTTACTTAAAGTTTTGCTGTTGTATGAGACTTATTCAAATTGAATTTGAATTAATTATGGGAAAATCTTTTAAATTCGATTTTATTTTTAGCAAAAACTTACTCCAATGTTATAAATGCCAAGCTTATCTTAATTTTGTCTCTAGATATTAATTTTGGATTTCATGGATTATATATATATTTATTTTCGCACTTTTTATTTAGAGCGTATTTCGATTTCACGCTTTCAGCTAGCTACAAACAGCTTTAAGGCGTTGTTAGTGTGTGCGAGACTCTTTATAAGATGCGATCTTACTGGATGATATTTGCTTTATTTGGTTTTGCTTTGCAGCACGAAACAAAAGGAAGGCCATGTAAGTAATTGAATAACAATCAAAGGGAAAATAGCCATCTTCTGATGTCTCTTTTAAGTTATTATTAACAAATTTATAATTCTCTTCGCAGCTGATTTATGCATGCAACCAATTGTCGTCTTTCCACGGACGATGTGTGCGCCCTTGCAAGCGGTTTGGGTTTTACAGGACGGCAGATGCAAAAAGGGTTTAACGTGCCATGGGGGCTATACGGAAAAGCAATGTCGTGAAAAGTGTTACCGTATAGCAACCAACAATAAGTGGATCCAAAAATATGAAATAAGTCGACAACCGACCACTACTACATCTATGACGCCGACCACTACTACGACTACGACTACTTACAGTAGCAGTAAAAGTATAAGAACAAGAAGACCACGAACCACCCCACCAACAGACTGAAAATATATTTTTTGAAACCGCAATAGCAATAGCGATTGTAAACTGTATAATAGAATGATGAAAAAGATTGATGTAGCAAATAAAAGTTTTGTATTACTTAAAAAAACTAATTATAATTATTATAGTGGAGTGTTCTGCTTTACTTAGTAACAATCTCTGTTTTATTAGATCAATCGTTTTATACTAGTTAGATTTATTGTTTTTTCTGCTTGCTATTTTACTTATTGTTTGAAGTATAACTAATTTACATGCTGTAAATACTTTAACAATTGCAATTTCATGGTTTTTGCAAAAGTTTCTAACGATTTCATTCAACACAAAATTTAGTTACCAAAGACAGCTCGTAGAATGAGGCATTGTTGGATAACCTGTACACTTTTAGTGTGGACTTTGCTGCTACAGATCGAGCAGAATTCGGCGAACAACCCGAATAGTACAGCAGTTCCCGATAAAACCTGGTGCCAGCCAAGAGATTTGGTCCGCGTTTTGTGCCAACCGATGCACCCAATTTGGGTACGGCATCACGACAAGTGCCAATTGACGTTTTCATGTAAAGAAGGTTTTAGCAAGGAAGACTGCAAAAAACATTGCGGTACATGATTTAAGAAGAAATCGATGCTGATAGGAACATACGACACTGTCCTATCATAACAAATTAACACACAATAACAAACCCAAGGAAAGCTTAAAATGTAACAACCAATCTAGCCACGAAGGAAACTACAGTGTTTTAGCCATGAAATAGCTGACAGTAACCAAAATATAATAATAATAAAAAAAATTTGATATTTACAAGAAACTAACAATTACGTGCTTTTTAATGCCAGTAAATTTATATGCAATGTAACAATGGTCGTAGACTTTAATTCTCGTAGCATAAAATTTTTTTCGAAAAATTAATTTGCTCCACATTTAATTTGCTTATCTCAAATTAGTTTAGCGTTTTTTATATCTCCTTTCTTTACGATTCTCATGAAAGTGAGTGAAAAAGAAAAATATGTGCCTAAGGCAAACAAAGCGAAAAAGAAAGAAACTAAAACAAGGGGAAAGTAAAAGTAAGAGTGAAAGTGGAAAATTTAGTGACAAAGATCAAGATAAAGAGAACCAATTACACGTAGAGCAGAAGCTAACAAGAGACAGTTTTCTACGACAAAAATACTAATGCTGGTTCCAAAAAATAATACTTCAATTCTAACTTTTACATGCTTCTATGAGAATTGCATAGAAAGGCGATCTGCATACAAAACAATGGCATTAGTAAACAATTATTTATTTATACAATTGACAACATTGTATAGCGGTAAACTAACAATTAAGTATGAACAATTCCAGTTTATACAAAATGCCGCCCAAATTTGATTCAAATAAATTAGAGTACATGACCATAGTACAACGTGTAAAATTAGCAAAACAGTTTAAGAAACCTAAATGCTGCTTATCAGCCGCACACAGCAGTTTTATGTTGGGTCTCTTAGTTCTATCTGTGCGCTCCGTATCTGCAGTCGAAAAAGATTTCACGCCCATTGCAAAATCGTAAAAAAAAACAAACAATGGCAACATTTTTAGCATTCCAAACGAACAATGACCGAAAAGCAAGGGAGAAAAAAAAATGAGCCCAATAATCATTAGGGTACAAAAACTTGGCCAAAAGCAAAGAATTGTGACGCGCTGGCTTTTGTCTCGCATTGGGTTGAAGTGCGTTGAAGCCCATACACAAAGGCTGATTGGGGTTGGGGGGCGTTACGAGTGCGCATATAAAGCAAAATGCCGAAATAAACACTTGTGCGAGCTCCAACTGTGCCGCCTACTGTTGTTAGCTGGCCACAAAAGGGCATATTTTCCAGCTCAGCAGAGGCGTTTAGGCCACGTTCAATGCGTGTGTGCACTAGTGTGTGTATGTATGTATATATGGGTATGTGTGCGTGTACTGGACACAGGTCATTTCATTGTTCTCATGATGAGACGTGCCGTAAAAATGGTCCCTTGCTACCCAACCGAAAAATGAAGATGCGCAATAAAAATGTAGACAATTTTTACGACACAGTACAACATGAAAATGGCCACTTTATTTCTTCATTAAAAACCCGTATTGATTGACCCGCACACCCCCACTCGAACCACAACACACACACTTAACCAATAAACTATAGGCCCCCAACAACAATTTGCTGGCCTTACGTTTATTATAGTCAGACAAAATTTTGATTTACTTGCCAAACACACGCATAGTCACGCACTCACACACACACACACTACAACACCCGCACACGTGTTATGTAAACAAATGGCAATAATAAATATTAATCAAGATGCGCATTTGCAACATTTCACAACGAACGCGGCAAAATTATTGCTGCCAAAATATAAAAAAATAATAATAAATTAAATTGCATTCATTTTTTTGTCACAATTGTTTGCTCTAGTGTGAAAAGTCTGTAATTTTTATTTTTTATATGCACTAAAGTGATAAATAAAATAATACCATTCACGTTACGTATGCTATATATAAGTTAATAATATAATACGCAATAAATATATATTCGAATTATTTGATAAAATAGTAAATGAATGCTGAAATGAATTTTAATCTTTATTTAAAGAAAGTTGTTCCACTTTGACACTTTTTTACAGGGTAACTTCTAGTGTAGCATTCCCATTTGTAGTTTTATTTTCTTTCAACTGAAAATTGAAAAGTTTATTTTGCACGCTCAGCGGATTTATTTGTTTTGTTGCTCTTTTCTATGGTTTCCACAATTTCTTCTTTGTATTGATTTGCGGCTTTTGATCTGTTTGAATTTTAATATGTCTGAGATTGACATTTTATGCCGTGTTGAATTGCTAAATATTTATGTATAAGTTTGACAAAGTATTGCCATTGAACTGTTGCAGATAATTCAAGTTTAAAGTAAATTTACTTTTGGCAATTTCTTTATAATCCATTCATAATGGCATTTATCAATTATAGAAATACTTTATATAAAATAATTTTTATGAAAAACTTGCCATATTCCATTTTCAATCGATTTTTAATAGCCATAAATAAATGGAAATTATTTCCTTGAATAAAGCTGCCATATTCAAATTCTAATAGATGTTTAATATTCATAAATAAATTGAAATTGTTTCCTTGAATTGACTATTTTGTGTATTTTATAAACGGCTAAAAGCTCTGAAATCCATTTAACATCTCAAACGATTATTGTTAAATTGTATTCGGCACATCAAGCTTCAATTTTAAGTTTAAAGTTTTAAAACGCAATTGTATTGCATTCAGTAAATAAAACTGAGTATTTTTAAGCTTTAAGTGCAACAAACTAAATTACTCTTTTATTTTATATTTTATTAATATTTTATGCCTTATTTAAGCTAGCAAAAGTTCAAGTTGCGTTGATTGCATAAGCAACAATTACGCTTTCGGTTAAACTGAACAACTAAGTTGTATACAATTTCTACATATTTAAATATTTTCACAAGCCAAACTTTCGACAAGCTAGCAAGTCATAAATATTTCATATGCCAGACATAACTGACGAATATGTAAAGTGCATTTAGAGCTGAAGTCACGATAGCTTTAAATACCATAAGAAGTTTATAAACTGGAAAACTTTGGCATAGGAAAACTTGCCAGCTAATTAAGAGACACACGTTGTGAGCGCACACTTGGGGCTAGGATAACATATGGAAGCCAAAAGGAATTATATAAAGTAAAAAAGTAAAGTGATCTAGTCGGTAACGTCCGACTACGAGATACCCTGAACCCACCAAACGGGTCGATGATTTCAAACAAAATTGGTTAGCGCGTGTATTTGAAAGTTTAGGTTCATAGCTCTTTTAATCTTGTTAATCCTGAATATATATATATTGATATTGATTGATATATATATATATTCTTTATGTGGTCGGAGATGCGTTCGTCTGCCTGTTACATACATTTGCACAAAACGTTATACCCTGTTTATCCATATTCAATGGGTTCAGGGTATAAAAATACAAAGAAAAAAAAATCTCAACTCAAACAAAGAATGGGAATAAACTGAAATATGAGCATAAGGAAGAAAAAAAATGTATATATATAATATATATATATGCGTTTTATACTTATAAGAGGTAAGCGACAACAATAAAGCAACTGTTGACTGAGCTCAGATGAGGTTGAGAAAGTTGACGAAGATGATGATGTGGCTGTTGTTGAGAATGGTAGCCAGGTCACAAAAGCAACAGCAACAGCAACAACAACAAATACATGAATAAGAACTACGACGACAATAGCTGTGTGTGTGGGTGTGTGTGTGTGTGTGCGAGTTGGTGTGTGAGTCAAAAGGATTGGCATTTTAATTTGATTTCGCATTGATAGTGAAAATTGTGACACTGTTTTACACTGTGCAAGCGGATTGCGTAATGGAAAAAAAATGCAAAAACAAAATCATAATGGAAAAAAGTATGCTGGGAGAAATAAAGAAAACTTACTTGTGAAAACCAACCAACTAACTTGTAGTTGCGTGTAATATTTATAGGACTTGCATTATTGTTGTTAGTATTATTATTATTATTATTATTGTTGTTATTGTTATTATTACTGCTGCTGTTGCTGCTCATGTTGCATACAGACTCGTAAGGAAAGTGATAGAAATAGAGAGAGTGACAGAGGGAGAGAGAGCGAGAGAGCAGCACTGCTATTTACACTATACAACACAACACAGATGCAGGCAATACACTTATAACATTAAATACATGTAGATATTATTTTTACAGCAGCTCCCAAAAAAATGTGTATTTTATATAGTTTTTTACCTGACGACGTTTTAAGTGTAGTTAAATGCTTTTAAAATTCTTTTATAGCAAAGGTTGATTAGGTTTAGTTTATTTCATATATGTTTTTTAGAGCACAGTCTAGAGTTACACTTTCAGTTGTTGCTTAGTTATTTTTTTCTTTATAATATTTTATATATTTACAGTTATATTTGGTCAATTGACACCAAATGTGAGGCTTAGTTTATGGCTTAAATACTAATTAAAGCTTTTACCAAATCGTGTACCATTTTCTGTGGTCATATGTACACTTAAATTTAATGCTAATATATAAAGTATTTAATTTATATATATATTTATATATAATTAAACTACAAAGAGCATATGTCTTTTAGGTTTCAATTTGTTAAATTATGCACAAGTCTCACATTAACGTTGCACCAGCTTAGAAGATTTAAAAACATTTTATTTATTCCGATAAATATACATATATATATATTTTTTTATTTGTTGTTAGGAGTTGGCTTTGTGTTTGGTCCGCAGTTGAGTTAAGCACACAGATTTCTACATTTATTTACACGTTATTATTATTTTTATTTTTATGATTTATTTATTTGTTTATTTTTACACAGCACATTTAAATAATTTATATTTGGTCAGTTTGTTAAGGTTTAGTTGAATATTTTTTTGGCCGGGTGGTTAGTTGTTTTTGTTTCTTAAAAATGTTTTTAATTGTTAATTGGATTGTAGTTGTTGTTTTTTTATAAAAAATTCATTGATTTCTTTGTTGGTCCTGCAAATAAATCAAAAATTTGTCTCAATTTCCATGCCACATCACAAATCGCACCATCGCATCTGACTCAATTGTGCCGCTCGACTGCATCCGACGACTGAAGTCCACTTGAAAACACTTTTCCAGTCAAATGAAATTATTGCCACATTTTGCACAATACAAAAAAAAAAAAACAATGCAATAAAAGAGAGCACTATTAAAAATGCCATAATGTCCTAAGGGCACAAAACGAGTAAGTTCCGCAAAGCATTTATCCTATAAAACTACGTGCCATTCGTCGAGCTGCACATCAAAATGACGCCCGCTGCGTCTATTGAATGCAATAAACGCCCAAAGCAGCAGCCGCCGCTCGATTTCAAGTTCGTGCATCCGAGCAGCCATTTTGCCAACTATCATGCAAAATGGCGTCCCCATGAACTAATTCAATTGCTAAGAGTTTTGATATAGTGTCGTAAAAATAATTTAATTACATTTTGCCAAAAAGAAAAGAGCCCAAAGCATTATTGGAATTATTAAAATAATATACTCGGCTGTATGTAATCAATTTATGATGAACGGTGAAGAATATGAGTAGTTACGTAAAAGAAGAATAGGTGATAGTAATGGGTAATAGTATTATTTATGAAAGAAGCAAAATAAGTTAACATAGTATAAGTAGTATAAATAGAAAATAATAAGAAAAGTATAAAAACGTATTAGAGAAAAAAGAAGTAAAATTCGTACTTAATGTATTTGTACAAAATAATAAAAATCTAGTATGAATAATGTTTGTTGGAGTAGTAGAAAAACTAATCAAAATAATAGTGGAAGTAGTAGTGGAAGAAGCAAGAGTAGAAGTAGTAACAGAAAAAAGTAGCCGGATAATAATGATCAAGTAGCAGTAAAGTTAAGAATTATGCAAAATAGTATATAAGTAGTTAGAAAAGAAGAAACAGTCGACGAATAAAGGAAAAGTAAAACAAGTTAACTTTAAATTTAATAAGCAGGAATTTGAGCATTACTTAAAAAAGCTTTCCAGCTATTTTTCGCCATTTAAAAGCCTTCGACAACCCAAAATGACTGCAATTTGCCAGCTAAAGTACACGAAAGCTTTACGAGTTTTTTTGGTCGCATAAATCCAAGACTGCTTACAGGCAACAGCTCTTGGCCAACTTTTTGCAACTATTATTCTATAATCTAACAAATGGAGTTTGCCAAATGGTAATTATGCTTAAAAGGCAGCGCACTCACAACAAATTCACATAATCCCTTTTATTCAGTTCATTAAAGTAAAGGACATGCTCTTATTTGTGCTATACTACATATTCCATTTATAGCCTGGCAATCCAACTGTCAGTTAAGCAACTAAAAATAAAATCGAGTGCACTGCCGGCCACATTTGAATAATAAATAAAAACCGGGTATATTGGGGACACTCGCAAAACAACCCCAAAAATAAACCGAAGCAAACAATACCAGATTACATTATTACATTAATTAATAATCAATTTTGTGCAACTCTCGTATAGAAACTGATCTATATATAGATATAATATGGGTAACAAACAAAAAAAATCAATAAGTGAAACACTGGGGAGATTACCCATACGTGCCATGTGACAACACACACACACACACAGGCCACGTGCTGTCAGACGTGTTGGGTTAACTGTAAACTGGAAAAAGTAGAAACTGTTAACTGAAAACTGCAGCTGCTGGACGAACTTTTCGTCCTCTGAATGATAGCAGTCAAAGCGGCAAAACTTATTATATATAGTTGACATGACAAGGCAGTCGCCACAGGATAAATGGTTCGAGTGTGCGAGGGCGTAGGGGATGGGAATGGGGGTCAGAAGAGAGTGACAGAATAAACCAGAACTCAGCGGCTTTGGCTACCTCTGACACAGACGCTGTGCGTCGACACACAATTGAGAACGCAGCTCGGCGATGCTGTTGCCGCAGCACGTTGCACGTTGCATGTGACAAAACGCGACAAGCGTTTCCTCAGTATCCATTTACGAAATTGAATTTATGACCCCGTCACACACACACAACATGCACAGCTGTTTGAACAGAACAGTACACTTATATAAACAGCACAAAAAAGAAACACAAAAAAAAAGTGCGTTGCCCACTGCGGACTGCAGTTGCATTTGAACTTTAAGTCCACAAAAAAAAAGACGAAATTGAAAAATATAATAATAGATAGAGTTAGGCAAATAATGCTGAAATGAAATGCCCTGCTTTATGCGAAAGTGTTAGTCAACTATATGAAAAGCTGTATGTAAGTCGAATTAAATATTAAAAATTTCCAAAAAGCAATAATATTAATAATTCTGTTAATAAGTTATGCTTTTGAATGAAGAGGAAACAAAAATACTTTAATAATATTAATGTTGTAATAGTGATTACATTCATCTACATTCAATGCTTCACACTTTTCAGGATATAGTCAAAATCCCCCTTGTTAGGGTATTCAAATCAAATGTCAAACTGTGTGTCCGACAATATGCACAGTAAGCAAACGACCAACTGACTGAATGTCCAACATTTTGGCATTTGGTTTACGTTTTTGATTTTTGGTTTCAATGCGCATGAAAAGTTCAAAGTCATTTTTAAAGAAACGACACGAGTATCAACCAAAACCAAAACGAAACCCAGCAAAAAAGGAGTTACGGATGCGGTCAAAATGCCACAAGGGACATGTCAGCAACCAGCGATAGAGAAATCGTGTATAGACAGAGAGCGAGAGAGAGAGAGAGAGATAGCAAGCGCAGAGATAGTCTCAGAAATCACTTCAATTTATTTTTCGATTTTGGACAGACAATGATTTGTTGTGGTCCTCATTGCTTTTCAAAGCTAAGAAAATGCTAGCTATATTTTCACGCCAAAGCCACAAAACAATTTTCAACGCACACTCACCAAAACAAATAAACAGACACACACACACATACTTATACAAATAATTGTGGCAGCTTTTGCTGTGCATGCAGAAAATATTACTTATGCGCCTTGTGTGCAATAAACTGTTAATAAAGCGAGAGACTTTCCATTCGAAAAGCAGCTCAATTTATAAATTTCCAGTTCTATCACGCAAATTTTGCTTAAACATTTGCCACATGAAGCGTGTCTAATGTGATTAGTTGACACAAATATAAAACAAAAATCGAAGCATTGATCAAAAGCAGACTTCAATTTAAAGCTGATTTATTTAAATGCATGCCCATATGTACTTTTCCGAGTGTTTATTCTAGGACTAATCTCTAAAAACAAACAAATTTAATAAATAAACGCGATTATTGGCACTTCGAAGATGTGAAAAAGTAAAGCGCAACTCAAAGACCAAAAGAAGAGAAAATAAATAAAGATGGGAATTAAATTGTATTGAATGGATTGCAAGGAATCTGGAATGTCAGCCATTGGCAGTCGAATAATTCTAAATCAAGTAAATAAAACAAAAAACCGAGAGAAAAAAGGAAAACATTAAGTTGAATGAAAATATAATCGAACTTAAGTAGCTGCGAGAAAGTAAAAAAAAAAGGAAATAAATTACGTCCAAAACACATTTGCGGATTGTAAAGGGCGATGCTTTCAAATTGGCAGAATACAGAATGAAAAAATAAAAGGAAGCTCTGATAATAATATATTTTAAAATCTCATTATGGATTATAATTCATTTAATGTGATTTGTGGCAATGTGAAATGAAAAACAAAGAAAGTCTAAAGTCTTAAGACAGGTTTTAGCTAAATTTAAGCCGGAATATTGTAATGCACATTAAATATTTATTTTAGACCCACTCGCTCTTTAATCTGGTTTGAATAGGCTTAAAAGAGGTATTTTTTTTTAATTTAACTTAACATTTTGTTTTGTAAGCCAATTCAAGCGCCTTTTAATATAATAATTATATCTTTTAAACTAGTTTCTAAATTGTTATCAAACCACCCTCAAATTCTACTTTTTCATTGCCCAAAACTTATTTTTAATATCGTTTTCTTTCCTTTACTGTAGCTAAAACTAACTTCTTTAGCACGGACACAACCGTCAAAGTTATATTCATTACGCATACGTCACGTTGCAGCACTCGAAAAGTCAATTTATTTGCTATTAGCTAGTTCAAACGATACGAGTGAGTGCTACGCCAAAAGTTTTCGCAACAATATTGAACAGATCGTCCTGCTGAATATTAATTAAAGTTCCTAATGAATTTACATGCAAACTTTTTACAATATCAAGTTATTTCAACATTTATCAGCTACCCCAACCAAGTTGCCGTCCCAGTTGCTGTACAACTCATGTAAAAGTCGCCAAACTCAACTCAAATGGCCAAGTTGCAAAATGGTCAACAGTCGAGTAACTCTATAGAGTTGTGGCGCACTGCAATTATTTATAGGAAGGCGGAACATTTTGTGGCTATTAACAGAATTTTGTAAATTTTTAGTGTGGGCTTTACGCATTCAATAAGCTGCGGTCGCAGGTTGCCGCTTTTAGTTTATGCGTTCAATTAAGTGCCAAAAACACGCACACCCACACAACTCCAACCCCAACTCCACAAAGCATACACTTTCCACACCGAAAAAGAGAAGTGTCGGGTCAGTTAGCAGCTGTGCATGAAAAGGTTTTACTGCCACCTTATTTGGGCCACAAGATGCTGGCTGCTCTTCAGCTCCAGTTACAAAAGGTTGTTTCTGCTGTTTTTGTTGATTTTGTATACCCTGTGCAATGATAAATGTTGCGAGGGTATATAGGGTATATAGAAGATAAAATAATTGGTTCCTGTGTGTGCAATATCGAGTTTAGAGGATATAAAAGATAGAAAATTCATATATTTATAAAAGTAAAATATATACTGATTTCCAGAATTTAAAAAAAAATATGTATTTGTAAGCCTTTTGTTCGAAGCAAATTTGTATCCCTTAGGGACACTGAGAAATTAATTGACTTTCTGCGTTTTAAAAGGTATTTCCAAAATTTAAATATTTTCACATATTTATATATAATAATTGTGTATCGCAAACTTTCTTACGACCGTTTGAAAAACATTATTATTTTAGTTGCTTACAGGATATCTTCTAGTCACTTATTTCTTGCTGCTCTTGTTGTTGTTGCTACTGCTGCAGTAACCGAACTTAACGCCAGTTGCAGTCGCATTATTGCATTGAAAGCGACGCTTTAATTACAGCCGCGCGTCAGCATTGCACAAAGCAACAATGCGACGTGCTGTGAGTTAAGTTTGCCCCTGTCCCTGCCCCTGCCCCTGCCCCTGGCTCTGACTGCAGCTCGTTGTGCTTCCTGGCTGGCCAGTAGAACGGCTTTTGTTGCCATGGCCAGCAACGGGACCAGCAATTAAAGTAAGTGGCGCCATTTTCATTCTACAATGCGTACTTGCCACACGTTGCAAAGCTTCAGCAGTTGCCCAAACCTGTGCCACAAGTTGTAGCTTTACATTTCTCTGAGTGACTGATGGACTCGCACATTCTCTCGCTTCCATTTTCTCTGACAAAGTGCTGCTCTGGCCTGTGGCCTCTGGAATTGTTTCCATTTTTGCATATTTCTCATAACTTTTATGCTTGAACTTCAAGTGCTTCGTTGGGAAATGTCAAGGAGGCGGCAACAGCAACACCAGAAGCATCTCGCCTCATGATAAATGAGTTTATCTTAAGGTCTTGTGTTGTAATTTGTAGCCGGAATTTTCCCACGAATTATGTTTAATGAATCGCATTTGATGCGATTCGCATGCAGCGAACCTTTAGTTAAAAATCTGCTGGACAATACAGTACTTAATATTAATTTGAACATTGAGTCCCAACTACTCAGAATTATTGAAAGGCTTTAAAGCACATCAAGTTTTTATTGTATATATACATACGTGTGATAAACATATGAAACATATTTTTGTCAATTTTGGCATGATTTCTGACCAAAAATGTTACACCCCCAAAATCACTTTTAATGTTGTTTTTTATACTAATTATGACAATTGGAATCGATTAAAAACAAAAATTCGCAATTTTAAATTTTGAAAAAACAATTTTTTCGAAAATTCCTAAGGTGGGGGTACATGCTTTTTCGTCAAAAAATCAAAAAAAATTTTATTTTCAAAAATGCATATATTTTGAATGTAGAATTAATATATAGGACAAATCATGAACAAAATGACATCAGACATGAAAATCGGTTGAGATTTGACAAAGTTATGGGGGTTTCAAATATGGGACCCATAGATCTGAGACATTTACATGTCAAAATTTTTGTCAATTTTGGCATGATTTTAGACCAAAATTTTGACCTCCTCAAAATCACCTTAAATTTTGTTTTTTATGCTAATTATGACAAATACAATCGATTAAAAACAAAAACTCGCAATTTTAAATTAAAAAAAAAAATTTTGTTCGAAAATTAACAAGGGGGGGTACATGCTTTTTCGTCAAAAAATCCAAAAAATTTTTTTTTCAAAAATGCATATATTTTGAATGTAGAATTAATATATAGGACAAATCATGAACAAAATGACATCAGACATGAAAATCGGTTTAGTTTTGACAGAGTTATGGGGGTTTGAAATAGGGGACCCATAGATTTGAGAAGCTTACATGTCAAAATTTTTGTCAATTATGGCATGATTTTTGACCAAAAATTTGACACCCCCAAAATCACTTTTCATGTTGTTTTTTATGCTAATTATGACAAATACAATCGATTAAAAACAAAAACTCGCAATTTTAAATTTTGAAAAAAATTTTTTTTCGAAAATTAACAAGGGGGGGTACATGCTTTTTCGTCAAAAAATCAAAAAAATTTTATTTTCAAAAATGCATATATTTTGAATGTAGAATTAATATATAGGACAAATCATGAACAAAATGACATCAGACATGAAAATCGGTTTAGTTTTGACAGAGTTATGGGGGTTTGAAATAGGGGACCCATAGATTTGAGAAGCTTACATGTCAAAATTTTTGTCAATTATGGCATGATTTTTGACCAAAATTTTGACCTCCTCAAAATCACCTTAAATGTTGTTTTTTATGCTAATTATGACAAATACAATCGATTAAAAACAAAAACTCGCAATTTTAAATTTTGAAAAAAAATTTTTTTCGAAAATTAAAAAAAATTCGTCAAAAAATCCAAAAAATTTTATTTTCAAAAATGCATATATTTTGAATGTAGAATTAATATATAGGACAAATCATGAACAAAATGACATCAGACATGAAAATCGGTTGAGATTTGACAAAGTTATGGGGGTTTCAAATATGGGACCCATAGATCTGAGACATTTACATGTCAAAATTTTTGTCAATTTTGGCATGATTTTAGACCAAAATTTTGACCTCCTCAAAATCACCTTAAATTTTGTTTTTTATGCTAATTATTACAAATACAATCGATTAAAAACAAAAACTCGCAACTTTAAATTTAAAAAAAAAAATTTTTTTCGAAAATTAACAAGGGGGGGGTACATGCTTTTTCGTCAAAAAGTTGAGTTTTGACAAAGTTATGGTGGTTTGAAATATCAAAATTACGTGCTCCTCTTTTCTGAAATTTCTGTGAAGACTACATTTTCAATATAATCGAATGCTATAGAAGCGAGGTAAGCACCAATTAAACCTTTAATAAAGTATGTGGCTATGCAGTTCTTCTAACTGAAAGTACTTTTTTGACTACTACCCCCATCATCTTGGTTGACATTTGTACGCACTTGAACTGTACAAGCCATCAATATGAAAGCTTATTATGAATTTTAATGCTTAAGAACACACACACAAATAAGAAATGGATATCAAATATCACAGTCACACACGCCACAGAGCACAGCAATTGAGTCAAGAGAAAAACGTAGCATACTTTCTAGCGCAAAACAAATCGGATCCAAGCTTCCCTCGATTTTTATGTTTTGTTGCTGCTGCTACTGCTCAATGTTATTTTTCGTACGTAGACCGGAAATTGAAACGCCATTGGAATATCAACGAACAAGGCGAAGGAGCAGCAGCTTGTAAAAGGGGGAGCTGGTTGCGATTAGCAAACAAGAAGCAGCATCCAAATGCCAGGCTGGGATTTGGCAGTGCCAAGAAGCGCATAAAAATGCACTGTATGCGTGTATCGGGGGGAAGAAAAGGTTGTAATAGGGGGGCGAATTGAAAGCAGACGCTGCGACAATCTAAAAAGTGGCTGCAGCAACGGTAAAAACGATATAGCGGTAAAATGGCAAAAGCGAGTTTAAATAGCAAAATCGTTACGGTCGTTGCATTGACATTCAGATACGTGCCATTTGGCATTTGCGGAGCTATCTGCAGCAGCTCAGCGAGGGGGGCTAATGAAGTTATGCGCAGCACTGCTCATTGATTCATTTTGATGGCAAAGCAAATAATAAATAATGTGCACCAATAAATTTCGAGCGATTGCTTTGCGCTAAGCGCGTCACAAGATGGGCCAATTAAGTGCAAGGGGCAAGCGCCAAAGGGAATGAAATAATAGAGAACGCTCTCTCAGTATGAGTGTGTGTGTGTGTGTGTGTGTGTGTACAAGTACTTACACAAATTAAATACACACACACACACATGCACAGTTGCAAGCACACTCACATATGCAAACACTTAAGCGGCAAAAGTTGAAACTACCTGCAGCACTTGAGAGCGAACGTCGCATAGCTCGCACTCATGACTCAGCTAATACCACTAGGGAGAGTGCTTCCGCTAACGTGGTGAGAGTGGGTAAAGAGGTCTTCTTAAAATTTTGACAAAAAGCCGACACACAAGTGCATGTCAGCTGCAGGCCAGGATTTTATGGTTGATTTATCCATAGGTGGCACGATAAACGCATTTGCCACACATCACCCGGCAAATTGTGCATTACGCATACGCCGCATTAAGCATTCACATTTCACCTCCCCATGTTTAAAAAGGCCAGGCAACACTTTAACGCGCAAACACACTCCACACACACACACTTACACACACTCGACAAACATCGCTATGTGCTTATTAAATATTTACAAATTTATGACCAAGCGAAAATTAAAGCAAGCATTTTATATGCCACACACTCAGCTGCAATTTGTATTTTCAGTCCCTTTGGTCCCTCGGGTTAGAATACCGTATACACACACAGAAAAAAAGACACGCAATGGAATTTTTATTTGCCAACACTCGTTAACAGGGTGTGAAGAGTACAATAGCATTTCTTAAAAGCAATAATGAGTTTAAAAAAACTATCGTAACCATCCCTTAATAATTCTACCATTTTATTTTTATTTCATTTAATTAAACAAAATAATATTAAAATAATACGGTACCCAAAACCTAATTTATTTCGTTTTCTTCTTAATTTTTACGCCTTTTGACCCAGTCCAAATAACTGTTTAATTTATGTAAATAATTATATTCTCTTAATTAAAATTCCGAAAATACATATACCCCTGTATACACTGCAAACAACTTTTTCAATGGCTTAACAAAGTGTATAGAAATTTCACAGCTTTAATATTTTACTTTATTTGCTTGATAAATTTGCATTTGACTGCAGGCAATAGGTAAAATAGAAGGGAGAAAAAACAGAAGTGTAATAAAATATGCACAAAAGTAAAGAGTTTATTAATACAAATATTTGTGGGACAGACCCAGGCACAACAACAACAATTTATTCACATGCATAAATTCAATCAAAGTTGTGCGAGGATACAAAAAAAAGAATGATGAGAGAACCGAAATATGGCAAGCAAATTGAATCTCTGGAGTCTGAAATGTCAGCCGCATATCGTTTGTAATAAATTCAATTTATTAGCAGCTCGACAGCTCACTCACTCGCTCATTCAGTTGGCCTCCTTGTCTTGGCCAAAATGGACGGGCCCCTAGTAGTGGCTATGGCAGCAAATGTGAAATGGAATACAATTAATATTAATTTTGTGCTTGCCTCACAGCACCAGCAGCATTTAATGCAAAAGTTTTTTGTTTTATTTTCATTTTTTTTTTTTTTTTTGTTTTTTTGCACGCCAATTAATTGTCACTTAAAAGCATTCACATGCTTTTGTCTTGCCATTTATTTGTATTTTGATTTGGTATTTGTATTATCTCACAGTTTTTGTGTGTCTCTCTGTTTTCATTTAGCAACAGCTGTCACGTAAAGTTACACGAGTGGAGGGCAATTCAGCGAATGCCTGAATGCATTACAAACTTTTAGCATGACAAAAAACTTCGCTACATAGCTTGTATCTGGGTCGAAAACATAACAGCCTAGACACAAAATGGAAAACTGGCAAAAAAGCCGCTTGGGGTAATTAACTAGATAAAAGCAAAAATCAATTTGTAAAAGGACATTTAAATTTAGCTTTTGAATACTTTTTATCTGGAGTGAAGCAAGTAAGTAAATATGTATAATGAATAATTTAATAGAATATAACTTAAAACGAAACGCATCAAAGTTTTTAAAAAATTCAAAGTTAAATTGTAGCATTTTTATCGGCTTAAGCTTATGAATGTTAAATGTTAAAATGGTAAAAAAAATACGTTTACAAAGTAAGCCTAAAAAAATTTGCTAAAACTTGTAACAAACCATACAAATTGTTAGAGAGAATTATTTCAATCGACTTAAAAAATAACTTTTAAAATATCACAAAAAAAAGAATTTATTAAAAAGATGTACAATAAATGATAAAGAAAAGAATTTTAATTTTGTATTCTGTTAACAAGAGAAAAACAAGTTAAGCATTTTACTGCTCGCTCATTCTTTGGTTGTCGTAACAACAATGTTATGCTCGAATAATCCAACGCTTAAGTCGAGCTTACAGCTAATGTCATTAAGCTTTCAACAAAAAAGTAAATAACACAAAGCCATTAACTAATTCCTACACGTCCTGTATTACCTAGGCATAGCAACAAGTCATTTAATACGTTTTAGCAAGCATATTAAGCTCAGCCAAATTTATATCCACTTTTGCACACACGCACAACAGACAGGCGACACATTTTAATGCCAATTAATCGTTTTAATTACTGAATTTCGCATCGTTTGGCCCTTGGCGGGCCCCTTTGTAATCCGCTTAATTTATGAACATGAACATACATTATTAGAAAACAAACCAGCAGCTGCAAATGTTGCCGAAATCGCGGCTTAAATGTGCTCAGCAACATGTTTACACACGCAGCTAGAGGTAAACAAAATGGGCCAAGAAAAGCCGTACAAGGAGGCTCGACAAGTGCGAGGCGCTCCATGTCAACAGTTTGGCGTGTGACAGAGTCAAGAATATGACACAATTAATTTTTGAAAATTTATGCAAGAATAATTACCAACTCAACACGAGAGAAAAGCAACGAAGAGCAACGAGAAACTTGACGCAGCAAAAAAGGAAAACAACAGCAACAACAACAAGATATACACATAATTCAAGGATAATTCAATTTATGCTGTAAAAAAATTATGATCTTAAATTATGCATGCAAACGTTGCCTCAGCTCATCTTTAAGATACTGAATAATCTACATAATATATACACGCGGAGGGGAAATCTAGGAGAGGTAGCAAAGGCGTGTGAGAAATTTTTGTCATGCAGCAATTCGCTGTTTTCACTTATGTACAAATTGAATTAAATAACATTATTTAAACAAATTTATTTAAATAATTGGCAAAGAATTCAAGAGCTTCTTAGTTAGAAACAATGTTGAAATTCTAATGCACGTCTACTTAAAAATATATAAATGAAAAAAAAGAGGAGCATAAATAATTTTATATTAAAACAATAAAAGTTGTATTGAATTTCATTATTAGGAAGCACACACAACTAAAATTCACATAATTCAGTCCACTAAATTATGGACCACTTAAGTTGGCTGACAATATTTACGATTAAGGCTAAAAGATTTATTAATTTCTTTAGTACACAATTGCTCTATGGCCATTTGTTATTAAAACTGGGTATAATTTATATCATTCGCTACGTGTTGGCTAAGCACACGGCAGATGTTTTATATTTAGTGGAGCTGACAATTGTCAATAGCCGTAAAAGGAAAAGCAAACGCAGCCAGCTTGCAATATTTGCGGCAACACTAACAGCCATGAGTTGGGCATTTTCATTGTAGGTCTCAGAGCAACAGGCTAACACACACGACACGCACACACCCTACAGCTAAAGTTGTTTTATTAGCACAGGCAGCAGGACAACCAAAATGAATTACCTAACACTGGGCAAGGCAAATGTGTTTTGCTTGTATGCGTAGCAGGCCATTCTAGCCAATAGCAACCTCCACAAAGCCAACAACTTTCAATATGAACATGTTTGGGGTAAGACGCAGAAGGCGTTTGGATATATGTATATATATATGGATAGGCGACAAAAGCAATAGCAGCAGCTGCTGCTGCTGCTGTTTTCTTTATCAATGTTGTCAAGCTACGCTGTTTGCACACCAAATGCCAGACAACAACAACAGCAACAACAACACGAATAGCAAGGACAACGATGCCATTTATTCATTGTCCGTTCTCCGTTCTCAAGTTGATTGTTTGCTTACTTTTATTATCGATTTCGTGTTGTTGTTGCCACAACGGAAATAATCGACAAAAGTTTTTAATCAACATCACACACACACACACATACACGCACAAACGCACAAACGCTTTTTATCGTTTACCTTACTTTATAAGCATTACAATCATTAAACGCCCCAAACAATAATAATTTGGTTAGGCAGGGGGGCTCGGTGGTGGGGGCTGCAACACGTCAGCAATTTTCTGTTTGGTCGCTTGGATTATGAGGGGCGCTTAATGCAAATTGGCAAAATTAATTATTAAGTAACACGAAAAAGGCATTTGAGGTTTTCTTACACGAGCTTCGATTTGTGGCCAATATGCTGGGCGTGTGCGCGTGTGTGCGGCCACAGCTGTTGGGCAATTGTGTAAAACTCTTCTTTAAAAATTAATTAAAAAATTGTTGTTCACAAATCTGGTTTCAATTGCATTCAAGCCTTTGTTCGGCGCCCTCAAAAGCAGGCAATACAAATTGCAAATATTAAGCATACGCCGTGTGCGATTCAATAAAAAAAAGTTAGGGTCAAAGCCAACAGTTTTATGGCGTAACACATACTTAAAGTTCATAAAGTGTTTTCAAATACTTTTCCAACACAAAAGTGGTCTCGGAAGTATTTCGAGTACAGTTCTTTTTTTGCGTGGCTTTGGGCAATAAGGTAAATAGAGTCTTTTTTGGAACTCTACCTTGAAATATTGCCAAAAAATTTATTTTCTATGTATGCAACAATTGAGCACAAAATATGAAATATTATTTCTCTAAGTTGAAGTAACTACTGATGTTGATCATTATTATTTTAAGTTAGCTATTAAAGTAAAACTGAAGAAATGAATAATTAAAATAATGTTAAATAATTTATCAATCAATTTTAGTCTAAATCTATATAAAAGTTAAAAATAAAACGTTTAGTAATCAAAAAAAAAATTGACCGAATAATTCAGCTTCGTTTTAATATTATCAGTTAAATAAATTATTGACAAAATAAAAAGTCACAAAAAATTGTCGAAGTTTGGGTGCAATAAAAAAGTAAGCAGCACAAATATAGGACAAGATATGGTAAGAACCTTCAATAAACTCAACTGGTTCTCAAATTGTTAATTAGTAAAGCGCGACTCTTCAGAGCCACGACTTCAATATCAGTTAAAGGCGGCCAGCACACGCGGGGCTGCATAAATTATGCAGGCTGATGCTGATGCGCATATCGATGGCATTTTTAATTGAAGTATGCAACGCACCCAAACTCACATGCAAACACACACACACACACACACACACACACACGAAAAAAAGTGAGGAACAGCAATTGAGGCATGTCAGTCGCTACTTATATGCCAAAAAGCGTAGTAAAACTTAATTAAATCAATGTGTTGTCGACTTAATTAAATGCAGCCATCGCAGTCGCTGTCAACTTGCGAACTGCCAAGAACTTTCGGTCTTTGTCGATGCGAAATTTGCATGCAAATGCATTTTTGCCGCAGCAACCAAAAATTGGTTGCATTTGCGCAGGAAACTTTAGCAAATCGAATAAAATTTCCAAAACAGATGCAAGCACTTCAGCCGCTTGTTAAATATTTAAGACGGTAAGCCAAAGGTTTAGTTTATTGTTTGTTTATGTTTTATAGAGTGCAAGCTGCGTTGACAGCCTGTCAATGTGTGCGACTGTCTGTCTGTCCATCAAATCAAATTGTTGTTTGTTTTTGTTTATGTTTTGCTGTTGCGTTGTTGATATGCAATGTGTCACAGTGTATAGACTGTGGAACAGACAGCCAGTCAGTCAGTCGGCCAGTTGCAGTTGCCTGCGCTTGTTGTCTGTCTGTCAAACTGTTTTGTCACAGCGTTTGTCATGCACTTAGCCAAGTTTACCAGCTGCCACGTTGTTTAAGTCCCAGCTCCATGAGCCCGGGCGCGCTGCCAAGCCATAAAATATTTATGATTTTATATTGCAGTCGGGCTGGTTGGCTGACTGCCTGGCAGCCGGCTGCAACTTGATTTATCGCACCGCACGTCAAAGTATTTCAACAGAAATTCAATTTTCCCATCTTGTATACTCTAGCAAAAACAGTTTACATATTTCACTTTTAAAGTGTAGATACTCCAGATCGACATTTACGTGTTGACTTAAAGCCGTGTGCTCTCAGCCTGTGAATATTGGCAATTGAAACATATGCTTCTGATATCATTATCCTTTATCCAAATCGTAAATAATATGTTATAAAATATTTAATGAATTAAAATTTATAGACATAAAAAAATCTTAACACAGTTGATTCGAAAAAACTTCGCACATATGATTGTTTTCCGTTTTAAATATAAGATAAATATTTTCTATATTTTTTTATTTTATTTATATATTACTTAGTGATTTACTAAATAGTGTACTTAATATTCGTCAAATCTATATAGAGCGATTCTTATAAATTTTGTTTGTTTTTGCTTTGTTTTCCGATAAGTGACTCTGGCAAACTGAGTGTATTAAGGACGCTGTCGCAAGTTGTTAAGTTTGCTGATAAGTTGATAAATGGATGCCAGCCGAAAATTAATAATACAAAAAACTTTCGAGTGCCGCTGAAGCAACAGTAAAAACTTTTCATGCACTCGCCAGTGGAATGAAATTGCTTCGCAAATGTGCCATAATTCTGTTTAACAATGACTTTAACTGTCTGCTGCAGTTGCAATTGCACGTAAGACTTTTCCTCTCCGGCATGTCCTTTCTTACCACCTTATATTACACTGCACAAATCTCAATTGCAGTTCTTTTTTATTGCAACTGCAATTGCCACAGTTAGGTCTTAATATTCTACTTGGCTTACTTACATTTTTCTACAGCTACCGACTGCTACAAGGCAAATATTTGCCTCACTAAGCTGTGAACTCGAACTGAACTTTTTACTGGAATGCACACAGAGCACACACACACACACAGACACAAACACACACACACTCAAACACACACACACAGACAGCAGCTTGAGGCGTTTTTCACACTTAGTTTGAGCAGTGGCAGCAACAGCAGCAGCTTACTCAAACATCTATACACTGTAAAAGTTTATATGTAATTTCTTAATTTTAAAGATTTTCACTCCAAATTTGCCAATATTTGTAATTTTCAACAAATAAAATTATTCTCCTGTTTTAAATAAATATTTTTAATGGCAGCAAAAAATAAAACTTAAAAAATACACAAAAAATTTGTTTTCCGTTTAAAGTAATTTATATTTAAAACAAATTTGAATATGGTTCTAAAATTATCACACAATTTCTTACTGTGTAAAAGAATTTTGTATATTTAAATGTATTTCTGCCATATTTTGCATAAAATAAGTTTTGGCCAAAAAGTGTGTGCAACAGCTGGGCCCAAGGGCCAATTGGGCCAGCTTTAATGCGGTCAAGTGTCCATGCAGCGCTGACTAAATAACTTTATTAGTTTCTGTGGTTTTTGACCAACTTCACCAAAAAAAGAAAAAATACATTCATATTGAATAACTGCTTTGGCATAGTTTTTGTGGTCACTGTTAATTAATTTAATGATCTTTTATTTGACTGTGCAATTTCAGCTCAAATGCTGTGCACAAATACCAAATATTTGCCGAGTTAATAAAATTCAATAAATTTTAGCCATAAATTTAAACATAGGAATTAATTTTGTGTATGCAATCAAAACCAGATGTTTACACATATATTTGCCGTATATTTTGCATATTGCTTGAAAATTTCGACATAAATTAAATGTATTTATTGCCAGCTGTTAATTAAACAGATTCTACGTGAATATATCTTGCTGAAATGAACCGTATTATTATCAATTTGAATATTCAGCCAAAAGTAGCTGCTTCACAAATTTTGAGACATTTTACACTTTTAAATAAATCTGAAGAAGTTTTCAAGTGTACTTAGTGGAAACCCAAGTAAGCAAATTTCGTGTTAAATTCCAGCAGGCCTTAAAGAGTGTTTTTAAACTCATAATTTCAGAATACATTAAAAAATATATTTTATAAATAAATTGTGTGCTGGCAATTTATAAGCTTTTAGTCGAATCAAATCCCCAGCTAATCATTTTAGCTTACAATAAAAAATATTATTGGACATGCAAGCTGGCAATTTGTATGCGCAGCTGGATGCGAACACTGGCACACATTAGGCTTGGCATAACCACAACGCATACATTAACATATGTAGATTGGCTTTGATTTGCCGCAGTCTAATCAGAAAGCATTTCAAAAATATTTAAAATACAGCCACACAAACGCAGAGCAATCAGCAAACAATTTGACAGATGCGTATATGTCAAATAATAATCATATAAAAAAATGATCGAAACTGCAAAAATAATTTATTTACTGCGGAAATCTATACACATACATATTTAAATATATATATATGTATAGTGTAGATGTGACGATATATATGTGACCTTTTTATTTATTTTTATTCATTTCCTTTCCTTTTTTATTTAAGCTTTAATTAAATGATAAATGTGAAAGCGCAGCGATGCGAAATCAGCTGCAAAATGAAATTTTAGCTCTGAAACGCGCGTGTAAATGCGGACATAAAAGGCTTTAAGGCTTGTCAAGGTGAAACTGCCACGCCCACTCGCTCGAATTAGTTTGTTCTTTTTCCTCTGGTTTTGTTTCTTTTTTTTGGGTGTGAAATATGAAGCATTGTGCGCTGGCGACGCTTTAAAGAGAGAGCAAAGCAATATAAACTGGCAGCACAGTTAATTTCATAAGGCACATAACGTATACGCCCTGTAGACCATAACCAGTTTGTGGGTGTGTGTGTGTTTGTGCTGAGCAGTCATGCATGTTTATATATAACGAGCATCGCTGCCTGTTTGTTTGTATGCTTTTTGGCTGTACGTTGGGGTCGTGTGTTCTGGGCACTTGAACTGCTTTGTTACCTGACGTCAATCGATTGATTTTGCCCAGTTTATCCCTCACTCCTTTTGCACCCCTACAATGCAAGCTTTGTTTAACTAACGTTACCCTACACATATGCATATGATACACAACAGTTTCCTAATTGGTCGACCCCACTGTGTCACACATTCATGTATGTATGTGAATATGTAGTCTCATCAATATCGAATAAATTCCTTGATTTATTATGCAATAATGAAGTACCTTTTCCTTTTTCCAATTGTGTCTTACTCCAAGTAATTTCATTCTTTTTTCAAACATATGTAAGAATATATTCACAGCTGTCAAAGTGCTCGTATTCCCATTGGGTTGATTACTGCTTTGACGCGCTGCGTTTAATTATTTAGCGCTATACGAACTGGTGAAAGTTTCTAGCTTTTTTTCGACTGGCAGAATTTGCCTGGTACTCGCCTGTCATTAACTCGTGTCGTCGGATGTCATAAAAGTGTGGCATATTATTGCATATGTCATTCGCTTTTTATGGCAACTCCGATAGCGTTTTATTGTGCACGCCAGATAAAATGTTTAATAGCTGCACCAAACGAAACCATCAGTATTCTAAATGTTCGGGTGCAATTATAATTTAAGCACTCAAAATGGTTGTCATGCAATTCAATAAATTAAACTGAGCTCTCTTTTGTGATATCTTTTCTTCTTGCTTGCTACTTTCTATCATTATTATTTTGCTTGCGATTGCTCGAATGCAATTGATTTTAAAATGATTTTGCTCTTTTAACCTTTTTTTATATTTTTTTACTAAACCTCTTAATTTCTCCTTCTCAGTCACAAAAATCGTGGTATTATATAGTTGTATTTCTTATATACAAGTTTTCCAGTCAGCATTAAATTAAATTTATTTATTCATTTTATAATATTAATTTTCTATTAAATATATTATAAGAACATCTCAAGCCGTTTATAGATAATTTAAATAACAATTTATATTTAAATAAAATTTAATTAAGTCTTAAAAACATATATAAGTAAAACATTTTAAAATCGGGATAAAGAGAATCGGTTAAACTTTAAAAAAAATCACTGCTGTTTAAATTGATAGCTCGATATTCCATTTTCTGTTTACTAATAAATATATATATTATTTATTCAATATTAATAGCTTATTCAATCAAAGCAGATAATAAATAATGCTTATAAATCCATATAATAAGGCAGTTTCTTAATGCCTTTGGCAATAGCCTACACTGAGTTCGGCAATAAAGACCACACCCACAATAGCCAAGCCAAAAAGAAACAATTTCCATAGCCATTTCAGCTCAACGTAGCGTAAAGGCTGGAAAATCTGACCGATAGCAGTTGTGTTTACCATAGGCGGCGCTTTCATTCGCAGCATATCGCGATGCGCCTGAGTTTTAAGCCAATTCTCGACACCGGAACTTTGAGCTATCATGATAAACTCATCGAATGCCAGCGCATAGATGGAATTCTTTTGCAGCACCGTTTTTATCGGGAATTCTCTGGCAATATGCATTTTTTTCGCTTTGCACAGAAACGGACGATTGTAGCTGCGCTGATAGTAGTCAATGGCATGCCAGACATACGAATATGTTGTGTACGCATAGCTTGTGTTAAGGGTGAGTAATAGTTCGACCTGATTCTTGGATGCCATAAACACAGCGTTGGGCACATATTTTCTAAAGAAGTCCACATCGTATTCGGCCTCGATGAGAAAACGAGTGTACCAATCAAAGGCAACGGGCAGGCGACTCGCATTCAGCTCCTTAAAGCTCTCGATGTGCCTGTCGTGCGGGTGTTTGGTCAGCATGCTGCTCAAATGTGCATTAAAGCAGCTGCAGAATATGAAGCCAAAAATATTCAGATGCAGAAGCAGTTGTCGCAGTGAGCAACTCGTCCAGTGGCCAATTGGCGCCGGTTGGCTAAGAAAAAACCGCAACACAGTTAAATTCAGCCACAGCTGAGAGTATCTAAACCTGAAACTCGTTTCCAGGCGGCAATATCGTTCGTTTGTGTTTGTGGCCAGCGTTTCGAGCACCGCTGACATCAAATAGATGCCCAACAGCACAGTGAGCCAAGTTAATTGGAACATTTGACGGTAGACCTGTTCAATACTCAATTCTCGGCCGCAGGGCACAACAATAAAAATGCTGCCAAAGCCCAAACTTACGGTATTCTGTGTGCCGGCATATTTCATGTGCTTCGTGTACGGCTGCGAATTGGCTACTATATCCAGTGTACCGTTATCAATCATCGACATGATTTGCGGCGTATATAAAACCTTCGATGATCTATTTAACGGCGACGCGAATTGCTTCAGGCTTATATTGCGATGCTTGGCAAAGATGTGAATTAAATGGTAGCAGAATCCGTTTAAATATTCCCGGCCCGTTTGCCGATCGCGGCTAATAAAGCTGCAGGGCGGCACAAGGGTGGATAGCATTGTGGCCGTTTTGCCTTGAAAATTGCGCCAGTGTTGCACAAAGATGCGCTCCGTGTTGTTTAGCGACAGCGGTTCGAACGTGACCTGCGGAAACGGTTGCATGCGCTGTATGCAAAATTCCATATGGCCATGCAGCACAAGCACATTATGGAAATGATGTCGTGTCGCCTGCCTGGCTATAATGTCCAGAAATGTTTCGACTTTCTGTGCAGGCTCCAAATGCAGCCAGATTACGATTCTCGCATCACGCATACCCTCAAAATTTTTGGCCAACGCGGTAAGCAATGCCATATCTCGAAATTCCCGAATGCAAACAAGTGCCAAAGCCAGACGGCTGTATTTCCACGCGATGATCTCCTTTTGTTCGTCGTAGCGCAACACTGGCCAATCTGGCGCTTGCCAGTGCTGCACAGCACAGTTGTTGTTCCGGTAATGCTGCATCAACAAGAGCAGATTAATTGGCGCCTCCGCATGCACCTTGGCCAGAAAATCATAAAGAAATGCTTGCTGGCTTCCTTCAATTGCAGTGGCAACTGGCATTTCAGCTTGTGGCCAACTGCTGCAGATTGTGGCAAGAACCAAGCCAAAAAGTAGCTCGAATGCTGCCATTAAAATCCGCTTATACTGCAGAGAGAGCTGTTGTGGAACTGAATGCCTGGCAAGTGTTTGGAAGCCATTTTAAAGGTTTATCATACATCGTTATAATTACGTTAAAAGCATTGATTTGTTTTCAGCACTTTACCTCTGACTGAAGCTGACACTTTGTGGCATTAGCTGGCAACCAAACAGAAGATAAGCATCCGATGTGAATTTAGACAGCAATAAATAAATTTGCCCAGGACATAAATATATAGCTAGGGGATTGTACGAAATGCACAGCTAACAGACATTCCTTGTATTACATTGTAGTTTAAATTGGGGGTATTTAAAAATTTGTTTAACCATTATACAAGTTATATATTTTTCGATTCGGTCACAAAACGTGATATTAACGTGATATAATTGTGGGTCTTGAATATGCTTTCGCCACTAGATTGTTACCTCCTGAAGAGCTGTTTTTAATCATTTTTTAATATAAAATGTATAAAAATACCTAAATACCTACATAATTCTAATGAGCTATCAATATGCATAGCATAACTGAATAAATATTATAACTCATGTAGACCATTCTTTACTACGAAAGGTATTTTAATAGTTTTTTGTTAGAATAAAATTCAATATTTTAATCAAATAATTACATACACATGCAATTATATGCCGGATATGAACTTCTTTTTAACAATAAAGAGTTGGAAACTATATCCAAAATAATGTCTTAGCCATATAATATCATATAATTTGTGGTTAGCAACAACCTAATCATTACACACTCAGAAACCATTCCTAGTTCTTGCTCATGCTCTTAGCCAATTATTGCCCCGATAGTCCCATCTACTTGGAATCTATTTAGATAGGCAACATTTGCCAAGCAGGTACATGTTAAATTTGTAATGTCGCCTGCTGGCGTATAAAGCTGCTAATTAACAACAGATTGCGCGGTGAAATTAAGCACAAATTACGTATACGCACTGTGCGTTTTGATATTAAAATGAGCATGAATTTAAAGTGCTACTTTGCAAAAACAAAAAGACACGCATGTATTTAAATAAATATTTAATTAAAGACACAACATGCGACGCTAATTATGGCCAACAAGCTAAGGCTATAACTAAGACCAGGCCCAGGGCCAGGCCAACTGCCACGTTACGTGGATGACAGCGGTTTTGCGTTTTCCTGTCTGCAAACGCAGATGAGAGGTTAGGGTCGGAAATGCTATGGCACAAATTGTTGTTGTTATTTTGCATTAGAAACTCAGTCGAGCTCAACTCGAAACGACATAATTCACAAAAGCGCTTTGGCAGTTAGCCGCTGCCGGAGCGGTGCCGGCGAATTGCCGAACCGAGCCCGGCCGGGCCACAAGGCTTTCCGGCTTTGCCTGAGGCCAGCGTCCGGCGAGTGTCAGTTGCAGTGGTGTCGTCTGATGATGTTGGTGTCGGTGTTGTTGCTGTTGGCAGCGACAGTTGCAATGGCAGTTTGTACAGCATTTCAAGCGCATTTAATGCGCATTATGTCAACGGCAAGAGCTGAGAGAGAAACCACAGTTGTGAGACCCAACTCTCAGCTGAGTTAACATTTGTTTACTGTTTGCGGTCATGTTGCCGTCTACACGGAAGTTCGGGGCGGCTGCCACGCCCCCACAATACAATAAAATGCAGAAAATTTGTGCACACCTCAAGCCTCATAAATGCCAAAGACAGCATACAACAACAGACTGCAAATTGCAAACAAATGGAAACATTTTTCTGTTCGGTTGGTCCGTTGGGAATTTTTGTCAATTCCATTTTATGCATAAAGTTTTGGTATTAAATAAATAATAATAATCAAATAAAGCAGCACGAAATAACTGGACAAGAAAACCAGAAATTGACAATATGCAAAGCAGTGCATTTGTTTGCCTGGGATAAGCTTAAAACTGACAGTAATTGTTTAAGGAATTCAGCAAAGAAAAACACAATTGAGAAATTACTAGTTCAACTAACTTTTACACTTTAAAAAAAGGATGTGACATACTTATATATCAACTTTTAAAATATCATACGCAAAACTGATGGATATAGCGCTAAAATGAAATGTAAAAGAACAATTTCTAAGATTCTATTTTCAATTCTATTAACGAAATATAATATAGCAATATCAAGAAAAACAAGAACTCAAGAAAATGTTTATTAAAATTCTTTTCAAACAAAAAATTATTATTCTCAATTAAAAAAAAACCGTATATATATATATTATCTGATCACTTTTTCTTCAGTGTAAGTAGTAGAACTATATTAAATCTTATGCAAACCGAAAGACTATATTTCAGTTAAACATTGGAAAACTGTCGCACAATAAAGAGAAACCAGTGCATGTTTGCCGGTAAAAGGTTTAAAAATAAAACGCAAAGAACGGTAACATTTAGTTTATGTAGCAGATGATAAAAGCTTTTCCATGCCAACACTTTACAGTAGCTGATGATGACACAAATTTTAAAATTATGTCAGAAAAATTTAAGCCTGACGTGTGCTTAAAAGGTACGAAATATAACATAAAAATTTTTGGACAAAGCTCCGCAAACACTTAGCAAAGAGTTGTGAACTGAGATACCATTTAAGAGCAATCAGCAAATTTATTTTCTGCTCACAACGGACAGCTGTGAAAATTGCGTACATAGGCTGTTCATTTAAATTTTCATTCAAATTTACACAAATTGCCCATTTGAGTAGATGTAAGTGCATTGCGATGTCAGCGCACTCAATTATTACTAATTCATGAGATAATTAAGCTGGACGAGTGCAAAATTGACAGACGTAAAAGCTTGAATAATTCAATCGATAAGGCTGTGTACTTAAACGAACTATAAATATGAAACATTTGAAACGATTTAATCAACACCTCCATTTTGGTCAAGTACTTGAGCACGTTTAAAGCATTTAGCTATTAACATATTTTGTGCTGGCCAAAACATAGGTAGCCAACAAGGACCATAAAAAACGACCCAAAATGGAAAACCAAAATAAATACATAGCACAGACTCAAACACCCTCACGCACAACATAGGCACACACACACACTCAAGCATAGAAAGTTTAACCTTTATTGATATAAAATTTACGCACGTAAGCAAACAATTTGCTGCTCCACCTAAAAAATAAGTAAGAAAGCAAGAAACAAGTGAAAAAATTGCACTCGGTTACAACTGACTGCGAAATACTCTGTTCGAAATGTAAGCGAAAATAAAAAGGAAACCAATTAAATAAAATTTATAAACATAAAAACTGTTTTACTTAGGAACTCAATTTCGAAAACTTTAAATACATAAATCAAGGAATAAAGAAAGAAATAAAGGAAGGAAGATATATAATGTCTGAATTCATACATAGATTATATATTTCTTATAGAATCGTATATAAAATATTTATATTTCTCTTTTTTTGTAAAATTCTGAAAAATTTATTTATAAGATACACAGTTAAAAACGACTGTAAGCAACACAAACTTTTTCGATTATATGTTTATCAAAATATATTTTGTTTGATCTTGAGAGCAGGCTAACACGATTTTATATATTTTACCAGTTTGATCACCCATTCGGATATAAAGAAGTTCATTGCACTTAACAAATATACTCTATTTAACTTTGTAAGCAGAGTATAATAGAAACAAATGCGAGAAGGAGGAAGATAAAAATTGCACAATTTTGTTTGTTTGAGAAGGCGACTTTAGCGGGTCTTTGGCTGCGGATGCGATTGCGGATGCGGATGTGGATGCGTCTACGGATGTGGATTCATAGACGAGTGCACACTTGAGTCGATGTTGAGGCAGCTCCACTGAGCACATGGAACACCTAGGATGAAAAAACAAATACAAACCATCGGTTTTTTCCTATTCCGTTACAATTGCTCCGTGTCTGTGTGTTGGGTGAGTGGGTGTGGGTGCGTATGTGTGTGTGTGTGTATGTGGGTGTGCGTTAACATGTGTGTTGCAATTGGCTTTTATGAGCTTCAAGTTCAAGGAGTTTGTTTCTTTATTTGCGTTTATTTGTTGGCCGTTATATTTTGTGTGTGGCAAACGATGCCCACAGGACATGCTCTGGCGTAGGATTGCGCGAGCGCGACTGCGATGCGGAAAGGCATTATAAAGGTTAACAGCAGCTTGCAATAAATTTTAACTTCCAGTCAACTTAAACGGTACGCATCCGCAACTTGAACTTTCGAACCTTTTAGCACTGCGGCAAAAGAACTCGACTTGGATTAAGTTTAGTTTTTCAAGCGGCTTGCGTTACGACTGCTGCCCAGCCTCATAAATAACGGTCACACACACACACACGCACACACACACGTACATACACATACAATGTACAGCCGCAGTTCTAAGCTGGCTTGAAAGCTGATCTCAACACAACGAAATGTCTGTGTCGACCTGTTCGCAGAGTTTGCTTATTTATTTATTTATGCGCTCATACCTTGCACAGCGCGAGCGAAAGAGACAGAGAGATGGGCAGCTGGAGAAAAAATTTTATTGCCACTTATATGTTTAGGCCGGGCTAAAACCAAATTAAATATTTAAGGCAGACAGCTAGAAGTTTGTTTCTATTGATTTATATGCAGCAAACACCAAACGCGCTTACACATAAATTATTATTATCTTTTTTTTTATTGTTAATAATACACTTGTTTTTGGCCAGATTTACAGTTACTGTAGTTAACAATTATTTTGAGACGTTTAATTGCTGTCTTTTTAATTTCTAAAGGTTGCACGAATTTATTGAAAAACTTATTTGTTCACGTTTTAAATAGAAATGGAAATTGTGCAGCGGCGTTGTGCAATAATCTATAAATTAATTTGTTGCTAATGAATTTATTTTGTTCATAACTGAAACTACAATTTATAATAGAACTAGTCTGGTTTACATTTATTTATTTAGAATTTAATTCGCTAGGCAATTTCGTTTTATATAGTTCAATTAAATTAAATTTTTCAATTAGCACTTGGCGAAATTTCCGTTACGAAAAAATTCGACGTTACTGCTCCGCAATTTTTGACATTTTGACACGAAAAATGTCACCGACCGCAGCACGAAGCAGAGAATCACGTAAACGCACGCACGCACATACACACACGAAGAATCACGCACACACACATAAGCGCTGTGTGCTCGGGAAAATTGTTTGAAGGATGAAAATGCTTGAACAGTCGGCCGCACAGACACGAGTGCAAAATCACATGTTTCATGTGCAAAGTATAAAAGCAAACTGAAACCCGATGCCAGAGCCGTTGCCTGCTGCTCGTATTGCCCAATGGCCGAACTGTTAAAACTAGCCGAGCGCATGTTATTCGCGGCGTATGCGTAACGTCGCAGGACACACACTCACACTGACAAACACACACAGTGACACACATTACAGCTAAGTTTAAAGCTTTCTGTTAACTTGAAAGAGAGAAGTGAGTGCAAAAGCTTGCTCTGTTATTTCCGGACTGTTAACGCTGTGTTAATATTAAACAGTGCTCGATATTTACATTTACCGGCAAGAGAACGGAAATATTATATTGTGTTTGTTCAACTACTTAAATCTGCATCGAAAAGGAATGATATGAAAAATGCGACCATCGAGTACATCAATAATGAATAATATAAACACGAGGGAGAATAAATGTCAACAGAAAAATATAAGTCTTATATATGAAATAATGCGAGTGGAAAAAATTACAGAAATTACTAGAACATAAAAAATTGGAGCAATTTTTATTTTAAATTAATACAATGTATTCTTTTAAGTTTCTTTTATCATTTATTATTTTTTGATGGAATCAATAAAAATTCATTTTGTAGTATGAGAAAATTTGTTATAAGCTTTCAAAATACATCAATAAATTCTGAAAATAATTTAGCCAACTTATAAATATAATTTTCCTGTGTTTAACTTTTCTTAAATTGTAAAATGTAGTAATGTCATTTCATATTTATAACCCATCTTATAAAAACATTATTTATGTCCAATTCCTTGAATGATAGAGAAACTTACTATCTAATATATACTTTTGCTTAAAATCTTAAAGTTAATAAGCTTGCTTATAATTAAACTTAGCATAAAATTCCCCTTTCTTATTAATTTTAAAATGTAATTACATATTTTAAAATAGTACAAGCTAAATAATCATGTACTATTTTAAGACCTACTTTTTTCCTTCATTTTTTAAACTCAATTTTTTACTTGTCTCTTTTCATTTAAGATTTTCAACCCAATTACCCAGATGAACTGTTTCTCACAATAATGAAATGTTGTTAACAAGCTCAAAGTCTAATTAACGTTAGACGCTGTCATATTTATGACCGCAACTCGACATTTATTTCAGTGTCATGTGGAGAAACAGACAATGTGCCAGCCGCAGAGACGACCACAAATCATTTAAGGCTCTAATTAAATTTAAAAGGCCAGCACACATATAAGCACACGCGCTTACACACGGCCACAGACACACGCCCCCATAAATTCTGCAACTGAGCAACAGGTGGCGCCACACGTATGCAAATATTATATTAATTGCCGCACGCAGACCGCAAAAAGCTAACGAAATTGCGCATACGCACTGTGGAACAGGCAAAATGTCTTTTAATACTCGTTGCCTTCAATTTATTAATACGCATAGTTAAATGTTATTTATTTAATGGAGTTTAACACATATGGCTTTTCAATAAATTGCGAAAAAATTGGGTGTAGTATTCATATACATATATATATTTGGCCACAGCCCCCGTCTCCCAACTTAGCCAAATAACAAATGTAAACAGCGATAAATGTCATAATGCCAAAGCTCAACAACACAGCGGGTGAAAGAGCAGCATGATAAAAACAAGGAAGTAGCGTTGAGTCTTTGAAATACCGAAAATTAAATACCCTAAAGAGTATTTTTTAGAATGTTATATATTTTTATACCTGATCACTTATCGGAGATGTCATGCAAAAAGTTTAAGATATTTAGGTAAATAAAGATAGATTATAATTGATTCTATAAATGCATAGATCTTACGAAGTTCTAAATGTCTTCTGTGTTTTACAAAGTTTATGACAAAAATTCGAATACTCTCTGTTAGAGTAAAGAGTGTCCAACTGTTTTGCTCCACAAATAACTGGGCCAATAAATCAATGCCATAGACGAACGCAAGGGCAACAGCTTCTTCTAGCCAACGGCTGGAGTTACGCCTGAATTCCATTTGAAATGCCAAACACAACAGCAGCAGCAGCAGCCGATGGCACACGCAGCAGGATGGCCACTCAAGCAGTCAAGGCAAACAGATAAGACAGAAAAACAGACAGGCGGACAGATAGACAGATGGAGAGAGACCAATAGGCAGGACGCACAGGACAGCAGCTGCCTCAAGTCAAGTCAAGTCAAGTCAAGTGTAACAGGACGGCATTGACAATGGCGCAGCACACTGTGCTTTAAGTGCCGAGTGTTAACATACTAATATACACTTTGCATCTTAATCGTCCTTTGCCGTTAGAGGCTGTTAGCACGCCAGCAACAGCAGCAGAGCCACAACCAGCAGCAGCAGCAATAGCAACAACAACAACACAAACAGCACGATTATATCCCTACAATAATGCTGATGTCAATGATAGCCGAGTGTGGCAAAGGATGCTTTAGGCATTACGCCTTACGACCGAGCCAAAATTTTGATTGTGGCCTAAATCTACTTCTACTGCTGCTGCTATTATTGTTTTGGTAGTTGCTGTTGCTGCCATCATTATTATTGACATATTTATGCCGTAATTGGCTGTTTATTTTGTTTTGTTATTGAAAATACTTTATGCATGAGTAATGCAAATGTGCGTGCTTCAATATCAAAGCCGTTTAGGAGGTAGTTCACATAGTCATACACAAAACTAGAAATACTTTTCTAAACATTTTATCATCGTAAAGGTATTGAAATCAAATTTTGTTTAGTTTGGAATATCAATGATCTAGTGTGCAGAGTAAATAAAAAACAGCCGGAAAATTCAATTCAAAATAGGCCGTTAAAATTATTAAATTAAATTCATAATTTTGAAATAAATAAATTATTTTTATATATTTTATTTAATTTACATAAACTTGTATTTAATTGTGAATAACTATAGCTGACTTTTTTGTATTCAGACAGCCAAAGTAAGCCATTCCATACACATTTTGAAAGATTAAATATATTTTATTGTTTTTTATTTTCTCTCTCTTTATAAAAACTTTTATTATGTCTGTTTATATTTTTTATTAACGTTTTTATCATATAAATTTCTCTTTAGGCTCCCGAATTTATTTCTTAAAACATTAGCGCCATCTGTTGCACGCGCTAACAAGCTGCACGCGCTAAAACTCTACACAAAAAGCTCTCGTAGCAAACAAAGTAACAGCAACAACAATGAAAGCACACGCAACTGGGCAACATTAGGAGGCAGCTGTCAACGAGCCGCATTGAATGAAATGGGTTTTCCTGCACACTGGCAACGCTGCAGTAGTTACCCGCTCTCTCTTTCTCTCTCCTTGTCGCTCTATACATGTCTCTTTTCCTATCGCGCGCGCTCACGCAACGAATAACAAGCACAAAGCGCAAGCAACAGAAACACGTGGCTGGCCAGCAAAGAGCGAGCGAACAGCGAGCAGTCAAAGAGAGTGAATCAAGGAGCAGCAGCGGCAGCGGCAGCGGCAGTCGACGTCGCAGTTGCAGCGCAGCGAGCAGCGCGATTAGCAGCCATTGAAAAAAAACAAAAGGATTTTAGAGCAGCGCTCGTCAACACGTGTATGTGTGTGTGCGTAAGTGTGTGTTGCGTTGTGTAAAGCGCATTTGTCTGGACGCACAGCTCATTTGGCAACCGGCGCCACACCCCAACATGCCCCAAAATGCCCCAAAACGCCCCAAAACACCACCCCAGGCAAGGTCATTTAAATATTTAAGTGCTGCAGTGGCATTTGGGTGCTCTGTCGTCTGAACTGTTGCACTTCGTCCTTCACCTGGACTGCGCTGCACCAATTTGCATTACCGAAGATAAGAACTGATTGCCGTCTACAGCATAATTGACAACAACAAATAACAACAATATGTTTTAAGGAAGGTGCGCCGCTCGTTTTTGTCCATTACAAATGTGGGCCAACTGGCAACTTGGCTCTGAACTGGCTTTGTGTTAATTAATGGCAAGCACGCAAATCGCCAGCTGTAAAATGGTACAAGAAAACACCCACACGTCCACACACACAGACACACAATCACACAAACACACACACACGAGAGGCTAAAAATTAATTTGGAAAACCTTGCGCTTTTAATTTCGTTCTATTTTTGCTGTGGCGCAATTAAGTTTTTATACTTGTTGCGCTGACATTGAGCCATTAAATGCCATTAATTATTTAATCAAATCTTATGATGCTATTTACCAACGTCGTCGTATACGTGATATTATTTGAAATGGCAACGCCTGAAAGCAGGCAACAAAATTTTTCACTCGACTTCAGAAACAGCTTTCTGTCCGCTGCGTATGTGTGGGGTGTGTGCATTGTGCGTGGGCTTAATAAATTTGTGAACGTACTTAACAGCGCTTTAAGCAAATTTCTTTAAAAGAAATTATGCCCTAAAAACGCATTAAAAGTTTTAATTTATTAAGAGCTATTAAAAAATTAGGTTATGGGAAGACTTGATATATTTAGGAATATTTTGAATAGCACAACACATATTCAGTTATCTTATGTCCCATTCATATGTCAGGAATCTCATCTGTGTAATCCTAACTCTTCATTCTGAGATTTCACTCAGTCACCCAATTTCCTGTGTCAATCACAAGCTCCAATTTAAATACAGTCTTATCTTATAGATTTCTTCATTTAAAACAAGTACATTTTTGACATCTGCTAAACAGATTTTTAAAAAAAATACCATATGTTCAATTATATCCATTCAAAGTTGAATGAAATCAATTTCAAATATATTTTGTTAAATAAAAAGATATATTACCAAAACATTCTTTTGTTTTTCACCTCAGCTGAATACAGTGTTTAAACATTAAATATGGAAATTTACTTTTTAAACACCATAAGCAAAATTAACACCGATAGAGAACGGGACATTTTTCACCGCTGTCTTGGTTTTGGCTGTCAGGTATCCGTTACTTAAGATAAACACAATGTCAAACGCTGACAGCCACATTTAAAGGCAACACATGGCGCAAACGTACGAATGCGACAGGCCACATATCATTATGATACGCATGGGCGAGCGAGCAGGTAACGTAAAATGATAGCGGCAAAAGTTGCTCATATCTGTGTGGTAAGGTGGCCACGCCCCACTGCCCTTTATTGGCGGAAAGTGCCGTCAACCACATGTCACAGGCAGTTGCCAACCAAATTAGATGCAAAATGTTCTTATGTATTTTTTTATTGCTTTTTAAATGTCTTGGAACAAGAGCAAAGCCGCAGGGAATATTCCTAAAGCTAAAGTTTTCCGATGAAAAATTATGTATATTTTATGATGCTTATGTTATGCACAATTTAGGATGCCAGCAATTAATGCCAGGCATATAGAACCTTAAAGTACGCATACGTACCGGAGCACATTAATTTTTAATGTGGCTGGGAACAGCTTACGACCAGAAAGCACTCACCTGCAAGAAGAAGAAGAAAAAAAATGGAGAAATAAAAATATATATATAAATAGAAAGTTGGGTATTTTCTCTGAATTGTGTAAAAAGGAATTGAGTTGACCAAAGGCAAACAACAGCACACATCGAGAAAAGGGGCGTGGTAAAAAGGTAAGGCCAAGGAGCTTAACTGAAGCATGTGCTGTTAATGTTTTTCAATAGCTCTTGATATACGAGTTTCGAGTGAGTGTGTGTGTTTATTCCCCACGCTGCAATGTATGAGTGTGTGTGTGCGTGTCGGGTGTGTCGGGTGTGTCGTGTGTTTTGTGTTCTTAAAGGATTTTATGCCATAGTTGTGTGCCAGGATTGTCTTGCTTAATACCATAAAGAAAACAAACACTTGTATTGGATAGAATTGCTGGTAAAAAATTTATAAAAAGGCTCTTAAATATACCTCTTGAAATTTATGAAAAAGTGGCTGGGTATATTTCTTATTGATGAAATGATGAATCTTTTATTATAAGTGCAAATAATCTTTTTAATATTTTATTTAATACACTTTCCTTTTTCTTAAAAATATTTTTAAAGTAATTTCAGTCAAGGTAAGTTTATTCCCTAAGATACGCACGCCTCAGTGTGCAGATACAGATAATAAACGAGACTATAATTAATGTTTATAACTGTAATCAATGTCTGACAGTGATGTCTCCACATGAACAGAGACACGTAGCGACCCACACAGACACAGATACCGTTAGCTGCAGCCTGACAAGCCAATTAGCTGGCGGCGCACATAATCACCAATCAAAAGGTGTCGATGCAGCAGCCACAGCAGCAGCGGCAGCAGCAGCAGGAGCCATGGGCAGGCTCACAAAAAGCGAGCATAATTGAGTTATTTACGCTAATTGCCACACACACACACAAAATGGCAGGGTAGTTCAATGTCTGACATAAATTGCCAGAGCGGTGAACCGCAAAGTTTGCACAGCGCACGTGACTGACAAACAGGCAAACAAGGCAGACTCTACGTCAGATTGACTGACTGACAGACTGACTCACTGACTAACTGACTGACTAAGTAACAGACTGAAAGACTCGAGACTCAACACGTCGTCGTCGTGCCTTGAAATTCATAATTTATACAAATATAATCGCTTGCAAAGGGGGTGGGAGGACAAGGGTAAAAAACGCTGCCAGTTTCCTGTTGCTGTACGCTGCACATCCGCTGCCCAACGAAAGAAACAGGCCAAAGTCAGCCAAGGCCAAAGCCACATTGCCAAATGCAATTACAAATATTCAATTTGCTGCACTCGTGTCAAATTGCTGAGTTCAGCACAAAAGCACGCCTCTTGTTGCACGCGGCAACTTATTTCAGTTTTCAAGGGGCAAATAGATATTGAAATTGTGGCATATAAAGAAAAAAATTGACGGGTGAAATTTTTTTAAATACTTCAAATAGCAGTAATATAAATTAATAAGTAAATACATATTGCAAATATTAATATATTGAATTTCTCATTAGCTAAGATAAAATTATAAAATAAGCGAAATTTTAAGATGCACTCAAAACAAGTTTTAAAGGATTCAGAAATTCCGAACACGAACTGTTATTTATTTCACTCAACTTATGAAGGAGGCTCGAAATGCAAATTACTTTGTAATTGCTTGTTCCTAGCTAGGTAATTCCCAAAGTGAAATTTGGCACGCGAAAGGCGTGTTTGGTTTTCTGGTGGCAATTTCCGACAAGTGAATGACTAGACACAGTTTATATGCTACAATAGAAACTTCTGCTTTAATACACTTTAAAGTTCATTAACGGATATAAAAGTTTATATTCTTGAGCATTTACAAAAAAGTTGATAAAAAGCCCCGAGGCGTTCATATGGATAAAGGTGTCATCTATTATTATATAAAGATACATGCTACAATAGAAGCTTCTGCTTTAATAAACTTTAAAGTTCGTTAGCGGATATGAAAGTTTGTATTCTTGAGCATCAACAAAAAGTTACTAAAACCCCCCGAGGCGTGGATAAAGTTGTCGTCTATTACCAATTTTTACACTCGAAAGGAGATGTGCCTAACAGCCTCATTACTAGAATTATCGACTGGCTTCCATTACCCAAAAATTTGTCAAGCAAAACTAATCTTTCTTCCTTCAAGTCGAGCACGAAGAGCACTGCTTCTGCTAGTAATAAGCCAATTACGAGTGCTTTCAAAAATATTTCATTCTTTTACTTAAAAAACAAATAAAATAGCTTAGCAATAAAGTAAATTAAAAGCAGTTACCAATTTTTTACTTAACAGTTTCAATATTATTAATTTATCAATAAAATGCTTCTTTTTTCATTTGTTCATTTTTGGTATTTATGTAGAAATCAAAATTAGAAAATATTATAAAATTGCATTAAAAATTATGAAAGATTCTTTAATCAAATTTTGCAATATTTTGCTTGAATTAATTGTAAAACGGGTTTCACATTTTGAACATACTCTAAAGAAAATGTTATGATTTGAAACTCATTTTCGCATCAGTTGGTTGTGTTAAGTCAGCGTTTACATCTACAAATGGAAGATTTAAGATATGACACACATGAGAGAGCATTTATTGACTGAATGTTACTGATGCTGGTGCTTAATCAATGAAGTGCTCATAGTTTGGAAAATTAGAATTTAATCGCAATACAACAGAAGCTTTAAATGTATAACAAATTGCTTTGTATTTACGGGGCAAAATGAAATTTAAAATTGCTCAGAAAAACTCAGTATCTATCCATTCCCACTTTATCAGAGCTCAACAATCGATACGTTTCCTTTTTGCCTGTCATCTTAAAAAATCCGCATTAATGTCAACACAAACACTCACACACACACACAAACTACCCGAATGACATTTAATTCTATCAAAATAGGTAAAATAAAAAAAATGCGAAAAATTTCGCACAGATTTACGTCAAGTGGCATTAAAGCCAGAGATTGAGCTATAATCACAGACAACAGCATAACAGGATAATAAACTTCAAGTGCTATAACGAAATTAAAGTGGCCAACGGCCTGTGACGTGCACAAAATTTATTTCAGTCGATATAAAATCCGCTTGACACTCGCCCAACATGGCGTATGCGTAATTTTCTGCTGTATTTTTGGAGCATTGCGAAACATTTGGCTGAACGCTTAAACTTTAATTTCTACGATTTTGTGCATGGAAATTAACGATTTAATATGACAAATACAAATTGTGCAAATTGAAAATATGCGAAAAAAGAAAAAAATACATATAAGGTAATCATAAACATACTCTATAAATAGCCCACATAACAAATAAAATTTAATTACCATTAAGTAGTGAATTTTAATATTTAGTATAAGTAAATATATTGATACAAAATAAATATCATTACCATAAAAAAATTTTAATTTAAAGCAATTTTTAAAGTTTGCTCAAGTTTGCCTAAGCATCTAAGCGACGCAATCAAAGAAACAGGTCTGTTTATATAAATGTATAATATATAAATGGCTTACAAGCTCGCTTCGATAAGCCCTGTATCCCCTATAAAAAGGATAACAACAGGACAGGCTCGGTCTGGCATTGTCAGCTATGCCGTGCGGAATAAAAGCAAATATTTATGTAAGCTTTTTTTCTCGATTTTATGGCTTAAACCAAAACACGCACACAATCAGCCACAGCAACTGTGCTCTCCCAGGTAGTCAACGTATCAACTCATTCCCACATCCGGCTGTCGGATGAATTCCTTGAATGGCTTGAAATAGCAGCCCTACGGACTGAGTACAATCGCAGAGGTGTGTTAAGCACAGACTTACCTTTCATCCAGACGCATGCTGCTGCGACTTATGTCACTCCAGACGGACATCGAGCGCGGTCGCTGGAAAAATGATTTGGAGAAACGCCGCACCGCTGGGAGCTGCTGCGGCGGATAGCCCGCCAGATCGTTGAGCTCCTCATTGAAGATGACATTGCGTGCGCCACGTGTGGGCGATGCTATCGATGGCATCGAATAGCTATTCGTGTTCGTTTGATTATCGTCCGACATGCCCAATGCTGTATAGCTAACTTGTAGCTTGTGTGTCATCTCTCAGATATGTCGATTTAAAGATACTCTTCATTACATTCTTCAGCTCTCATCGAATTTAACTGCACATTTTCACTCTGTTTTACATTTTTATTTTGCTGTTTTTCTTTTTCACTATTTTCAAAAATTACATTCATGCATTTCTTCCGCTGCGATCTTTGCCTAAGCATAGCTTTGTGAATACTAAAAAAATACTTTTCCAGTCAGCTGATATTGTCTTTTTTTTATTATTTTTTGTTGTCGTTTTTAATTTAAAGCGCATGTTCATTAAACACAATCAACTGGCAGCTTGGCTAATAAAAACAAACAATTGACTTGGGAGACATTCACACAGATACCCAAGTGGCAATGATTAATCGATGTGCACCGACCTCAAGTGCATTTTCCTGCTTGTTGTTGTTTTTGTTTGTCTAATCGAGGGCAACATTCAAAAGTTGAGCAAGTCAAATAGCTGCAAATCCATCAAATGGACACAACACAAATCCCAATCAATTTTTTAAGCAAACTTTAAAGAAAATTGAGAGAAGTTTAATTTCGGATTTGTCACGTCTATGCAGTATTTTTTGTTTTGTTTTTTGTGTTTGCATTTTGTGGGTCATAAACACGTCGCCAGGCAAAAATGGTGTGTTATCAAAAATTTGAAATGAAAAGCATTTTAAATGCTCATGAATTCCTAATGAATGTACGCTCTGCGTTTCTCAGGTGTTTTCGAGTGCGCCTATCCGCGCGTATTTTGCATGCCGTACATTTCATATGCATAATGAAACATAAAATAGAAAATATACAAGCCCAATGCTCACGTTTCTTTATACACACACACACATACAGATGCAGACAAGATACACGTAATAATTTCTCAGTTGCAGTTTCGCTAGCTATAGCTGGAGGAAACTCCCTAATTAAAGCGTTACCCACTTTTCAGTTGCTGTTGCTTTACTGCCGCCACCATTTCAGTTCCTGATGATGATGACGCTGTGCTTTTATACCCTGTACACTAGGGAGTTAGTAGAGTATACCTGACAAAAACTATTACAAGGAGAAGTTCACACATAGTAAAATAACTTGGACTTCACTCAAAGCAAATGAAATCCACAAGCCTTAGTTAAATTATGAGAATCTCATAGAAGGGTTTATTTTCTTAATAAAGCATAAAAAAACTGGAGATATACATATATACTGGAGATACTTACATATAGTAGAAGAAAAACAAATTTTGCTAACTAATATTTTATTTTAAAATAAAATTAAGTCAGTTTAATCAAAAATAATCTGCAGGGTATTATCTAGTCTTATTCCAACACAAAACTAAACTCTGTGCTAAGTGTTTTTACTTGAACATTCATTTTTTTCTTTTTTTTTTTTGTATTCTTTTGCACATTTTATGCCATGGCTATATAAAAAATGTTATTATACGACCACTTTTTAGCTACTTGCGTTTTATTTCCATTTTTTAAACAGACAGCAATCGAATGCCAAGAGTCGCAGCTGAGCTTAAAGAGCTAGCAAATGTTGTATAAAGCTAGCCTGAAGAAAAGTTGTTCAACTTGACAGGAAACGAGCATAAAAGTCTGCCAAACGGACCTGCATATTAAGTGGGCTTAAATTAGTCTGTCGATTAAAAATATAATCAGAAAAAAGCGCCTAAATGCGACCACGCCCCTAAGCTATTTTGACTTTGTCGCCGTGTTTCTTATTATTCTTATGCCATATTTTTTCTTGCGTTGGCGACGCCTGAAAAATAAACACACGCAAAGCACGCGATTCGCTTTCTGGTTTTTTGCTTTTCTTGGCACACGTTCATATCGTGCATTTGCCAAACAAAGGCGAAAAAGCTTAGGACATACCACTATGTGTGTATATAGATATGTATCTATATATGTATATAGCGATAGATGTCTGGGCGTGCGTGCTTGGGTTCTTGATATATGACAGATCATTATGCGGAGTCTTTATAACCTGCACACAATAAATCGTTATAAAGCTGGTATAAAAAAAATACGAAAACTGTTATCATTCCTATAAAGTTAAAAAAGATAAAAGATTATTATATTAATATAATACGAATGTCATCACTTTTCAAAGCTTGGCACCGAATATATCCTAGTCGAGCGCACTCAACACACATTCACACTTGATTTTCTTGGGTGCACGCCAAATGGAAAATGCTCAAACTGTAATCAACAACATATCAAAGTGTTTAATCATGATTGAAACTGTTGTTGTGTGGAGGATGCTAGGAGCGCAAAAAAAGGGTGACGGAGGATTGTGTACTTTCCGTTAATAGTTGGGAAACTAGCACAGCAAGGACAAAAAAACCCGACTGACCTTACTGACTGTTGAATACCCTCAACTGCAACATGAGTTATTCAATTACAACATGAACTATTCGCACCTGAACTAACGCGCCAGTTCCGTTTAACTTGAGGTGATAGGTGAGGCGGTCTTTAGAAATATTAAACATGTTTTATATTCCGTGACTTCCGTCATTTGTGTGTGACCCGTGTGCAACTATAGCTGTTACAATTCAGTTCAAAGCCGCTTTTGTCGTTATTTCTTCACGTTTTCATTTAAGCGGAAAAGGCATTCAGTTAGTTACTGGGTAAACAGAATTCTGCCAGGCCATTATGTTTGTCAGCCCGGCTCACAGAGCGGTACAACAATTGTCGGTCTACACATAAATAAGATGCTAGAAAACTGTTGGGCTACAGGCAACGAATAATAAATACACTAGCAAATGCTTTAACTATTGAAAGGATAATAAAATTTTGAATTATAATAAGACCATATTTAAAAATAAATATTTATTTAATATTTTTTCTCAACTTATTGTCCAGCTTGCTTTTCTACTTTTAGTCTAAAAACTTATCACCTAAACTTTCTTCAAAGAGATTCTTTACGAAATGCCGCAACTAATTTTTAACAACCTAATCTCTCAAATTGTGAATTATTTATGTTTTATGTTTTTTAGAGCTTCCCTTGAGCCCCTATATTCATGACACCTGCAGCAAGGGTAAACAGAGCAAAGCCCCGTCTGTCAAAGTGGAGTGTGACACGTTCAGATATTTATGTGCACGTAGCATTATAGCCAAAGTCGTATATCAAGGTCGCATAGCCGCCCTTCAGTTTGCATACAAAAATAATAAAAAACAAAAATAAAACCATATGCGCATAATCCTCAGCTGACGTACTGGCTAAGACCATATCAAAAAGTTGTTATTAAAGTGGGGGTTAAACTGGGTAAACTGAGTAAACCTTTGCCGGGTTAACCTTTTGCATGTGGAATTAGGCGGTTGCAAACCGTCTGATGGTCAACAATAAACGCATGTGTCAGTGGTTTATTACCCACATCAACGGTGCTTTGAACTTTGAGAACCGTTGTAACCTTTTGCAGTTTATTTTATTTTATATAAATGTGATGAAATGGAACCGGAAAAGGAGCTCAAGCTTGCGGCAGCCTTACATTTTAAAAAGGGCACTTTTAATATATGCATTCTGCTTTGAAGCCAATTTCATTTAGACGGGTTTCCTCTCTAATTTGAATCTTCTGATTATACTCTGGTAAAACGATTATCGATTCAGGTGTTCAAATGTAAAGCTGGTTTTTATGGAAATTTTAGACCTTTTTTTGAAACGAAAAATTGAATAATTTAATATTAGAAATTAAATGTTTATTTTACTTTTTATAAACTATCTGCGTTATCTCTTATCTTAAAGGGTATCTACTAGTCGTATATCAAATACTATATCACTCTTTTGCTTATTTCAACGCTCTTCATTTTATTTCGAGGCCGTTGCCAAGTGTTAAATTGATTTGTAGCCCTGTGAACTTTTTGTGGTTTGGCGAAAATTGAATTTTTATTTCGACTTAACTTCTTTCGCAGGTAAAATGCGCAGAATGCGGTAAATTCACACCTGTGTATCAGTGTGTCTGTGTGTGTGTGTGTCTTACAGAAAGTGAAGAATTAGCAATTCAAACAAAGCAACTTTGGTAATCTAAGAAAACTCAGTAGCTGTTTGCCTTTGGATTTTTCTCGGCTTTTTGGCCGGATTTTCGAGCCCGCCTTAAGGGTCTTGAAGCCAAAAGCGCTCTGAAAATATGCCAAAAAGGCTATAAATAACTGTTTACCATAAGGCTTTGGCATCAAAATAGAAATAAGTTTCAGGCAAGTTTCTCCAATGTTATGCATTGAGTAAAAGTTCGGCGGTAAACTTTTTACCGATTGAATGGGCTTTTGTGTCATAAATTCTTAAGGTTTTAAAGACGAAACTTTGTATATAGCATGGATGAATAATACATTTACGGATTTTCAATTTGATTACAAAAACTTAAAGCAATTTTGTCCTTGGCGAAATCCTAACTGCATAAGCTGTGAGCTATTTAAATTTTCTCAACTGTAAAATTTGACGCTGGAATCCATTTTGGCAGCAAAATTTCTAAGAGCCGCAAAGAAATAACAAAAAACTTAGCCAAGTTTTGGCAGCTCTTAAATTACATAAATGGCCTGTAATATCAACAGTGCCGGGCCGAAATCACTTAACGGTCAGCGTGCAACTGATGGAGCCAAGAAAATAACAAGAACAACCACAAAATACATATATACAAAAACAAAAAAAAACAAGAAAAAGGAAACAAAAATCTGAACAAATTCTCAAATATGTAAGACAAACAAACGAACACCCACACAGATAATGTAGGTACAAATCGTTGCTGGCAGCGGCAACTAACCCAACTATGAGAGAAGAACAAAAATAACGCAAATGAATTTATGGTTGTAACTATGAAATACTCTGTAAAATAGTCAGGCACAAAGAGTATAAGATGTTTTTTGTTACTGTATTGAACTGTAAAATACATTGCCATATCTCTTTAGGAGAATTTAAACATATTTAAGTTTTGTGTATTTAAAACATATACAAGATATATAACTTAAAAGCATATCCCTCCTTCCTTATTCCAAACAATGGGTATAAAACTACGCACAAGATATGAGTTTACGAATTACAGCGACGAGTTAAGACAGCATGTTAAGCTGTATGTTATGGACTATATATACTATATGTAAGACATTTAGCAACCACAATAAACAAACCAAAAAAAAAACAACAAGACATAGATCCACACACAAAGGAGGCGTGGCGAATAAATAAACACACACACACACACAGAGTCTCCTTTTCCGTCGCTTATCATAAAAAATATATTCCGCACGCATCAGTGACCAAAAATTAAGGAAGCTAATGTTTAGTGAGGACAGCTAATAGATGTAAAACATGGGATATGTGGACTATCATAATTACAATATCAAGTTTCGCCTAAAAATGAAAACAGAACAAATATACAAAAAGTTACGTTAGCAAAAAGTAAAGCAAACTGACTGTTTTGGGGCAAAAGGAAACTATTGAATATGTATACATATTTGTAAGTATTGCGAATACTTTGACGTGGCTTTGCTCACAGAAGAACTTAAACATAATAAATGACTACAAATTTTAAGGCAGGTTTAAATAACTACAAAGGCTGAGCTGAAAATAAAATATATGTAGCACTAATAACTTACAAAAAAGGAAACACTCAATATGAATGCTTTGACAAATACCCTTTAAACCTACTTCAATAAATGACATATCATAAATAAAATACAAGCAGCAACTGGTACAATATATTACAAAAATAGCCGGAAATCTCATAAATAAATCTCAGATAAAAGTCGCCAAGTAAGCCCACATTTAAATCAAGTTGAACAAGTCAAAAGGCATTAAAAGTTGGGCTTATCCAAAAATCGCAACAATTTCCGGCAACAGTTATGCGCCATTACACAAACAAATAGAAGTTCGACAGATATCAATCCAATTTGTGGATCAAATGGGTTTTAAGGACATTCATCAACACAACGCATAACAATTGCCACAGATCGATTGACGCAACATTAACCAGAATGCTCATAATTACTGTGGTAAAGGAAAATTGATGGGCATTTCGGTTGGATTGATTAGAGCGCTGCGTGTTGGCCCGATTAGCCAACACATTTGGCAAATATGTTTGAGGGATAAAATGTTTGAACCATAAGCCCAAAAAAAAAGTTTAATTAAAGCTGAGTTGGCTTAAGTAAACCAAACTAAAATTTTGTGTAAAGCAAACTATCATTTATTCCTTTATAGATGTGTATATGAGCAGCTTTTTGCATTTTTGATACCCTGCACATTTCTGTTGGGTAAATGTATGCAACAGCAGCAACCTCTCAATAACTACAACAAATATATAAAAATATATAAATAGCATGATAAAAAATCGGTTCAGTTTTGACAAAGTTATGAGAATTAGATATCAAGTAATGAATTCAGATGCTTTAGATACGGTCTAAGTAGTAATACAACTTAATTTTTACAAAACGAAATGTTAACTTCTGAGATAATAAATAACAAGGCTACTCAAGAATACACTTTTCAAAGCTCCTACAAAAACAAATGTTCGCTACGGCAGCTTTTACTTAAATGCAGGGTAGCGCCTACTCGAGCACTATTATCCAAAGCTTGTTCAAGTTGCGGCATAGGCGATTTGCCGAGTGTGCCACATTCATAGATTAACTCGACCTTCGGCCTGCCACCTTATTCCCACAAAGGAGAGACTCTTTTGCTCTCTCTCTCTCTCTCTCTCTCTCTCTCTCTCTCTCTCTCTCTCTTTGCCTCTCTCTCTCTCACTCTATCTATCACATTTTGTGTTCCTTTTTTTTTGGGCTTAGCTTTGGCGTATTAAATGTGTCATTCCTGCCTGTTACATTTTTTTTTTTTTGCAAAGCCTACAGAAAACTTTTGGCCGCATTTTTCTTTTTTTTTTTAGTTCTTCGTTTCTTAGCTAAGACCTGGCTTTTTGCCTGTTTAGGTATTTAGGCCCAATCGCCTGCGGGCTATTAACTAAAGTGTACTGTCGCAGATTATACAAATGTTCATATAACACTATATATATGAATATACATCAGGTCAATAGTTCCTTCATTACATTATTCATAATATCCCTATAATAAAATCGCGCATACGCCTGGGGTGTATTGTACGGGCTTTATTTTTGTTTGCTGATGTTCGACTTTTTATGTGGCCTATCTTTGAATTCTTCTGCTGAAATATGTTGATATGACCAAATATGCACACAGACACACACACATATACATTTTGACACACAGCAAAAGCTTGTGCATTGACTTTTATGGCTTATTGCATAATAAAATATAACTTTTAATATTATTTTTATGTGTGGCGCATAAATTGCGAGCGTCGCTCTTTGTTCGATACATGTATATATATAAATATATATATATATATATATATATGAGTTCTCGCCACATTGTGCGGTTTTTCAAATTTAAACCGCAAATATATATATGAATAAATGCAGTAAATAACGATTGACATTTTCATACAATATTTAGTGTAGTTGGACGCCCATAATTTTTGTTTTCCCTTAATATTTCAAACACTTAGTAAAAGGCATCGTCAATTGATCATATCTCTCGAATATATCAGTTTTACATACAATAATAAAATTATCAAAATATAAAAACTTTAGAATTGCATCTATTAAAAATTCAATTGCAGTTTTTGGCCATCGAGTTGCAAGTCATTAAAGTTCTTTCCCTATTTTATACCTATGTGCCAGAATATTTAAATGCAATCTGATTGTTTGTATTAATTAAATATTTATATATTCCATCAGATTTGTGAGCTGCCTGCTGCGAAACGGATATTTAAAGTGCCAACGACTTTGCATATTTTCGCGCAGTTTTCAATTCAGCTAAAATCGGATATATAATTAAAATTCCATGACAAACTAGTTAGTCACAAAGTTGTGATAACAACAACAGCAAAAAGTTTCAATTGTGCAAATTAAACAAATTTCAATTAAGTGAAAGAACAAAATTACAAAATTAAAGTCAAATTTAAAATAAGTTTTCCAAATTCACAAAACCGCAAATCTAATTAAATTTGTAACCCAAACTTATTCATGTTTCCCTCTGACCTAGAAGTCTCTAGGGAGGCGTGGCAGAGCTGGCAAATCTAAACAGTTAATGCGCCATTTTGTAGCAACAAAATGTGCACAGATTTATATCAGCCTAGTGGCAACGACGTCAAACAAAGGACTTAGTTGTAAGGCCCGACTCGAGGTACAAGTATAATGAGCGCAAGGCAAAGTAAACATATATTAAAGTTAATTGGAATGTAAATTTTTGCTGGGCTAATTTAATGATTCGTCGTGGTTGGTAGCAAATATAGGGAATTTGCATGGGTTCGTGACTTTTGGATACTTTATAAGCTAGTTTAATCAACTACTGCTGCAGAAGGACATGAAACCATTGAATCATTCATCAAATTTTTGATTAATAATCATGCTAAAACTGCCAAAAAGATCGATGAGTTCTATATTTCAAACCCCCATAACTCTGTCAAAACTGAACCGATTTTCATGTCTGATGTCATTTTGTTCATGATTTGTCCTATATATTAATTCTACATTCAAATTATATGCATTTTTGAAAATGAAATTTTTTTGATTTTTTTGACGAAAAAGCATGTACCCCCCCCTTGTTCATTTTCGAAAAAAATTTTTTTTCAAAATTTAAAATTGCGAATTTCTGTTTTTAATCGATTCTAATTGTCATAATTAGTATAAAAAACAACATTAAAAGTGATTTTGGGGGTGTCAAATTTTTGGTCAAAAATCATGCCAAAATTGACAAAAATTTTGACATGTAAATGTCGCAGATCTATGGGTCCCATATTTCAAACCCCCATAACTCTGTCAAAACTGAACCGATTTTCATGTCTGATGTCATTTTGTTCATGATTTGTCCTATATATTAATTCTACATTCAAATTATATGCATTTTTGAAAATAAAATTTTTTTGATTTTTTTGACGAAAAAGCATGTACCCCCCCCTTGTTCATTTTCGAAAAAAATTTTTTTTCAAAATTTAAAATTGCGAATTTCTGTTTTTAATCGATTCTAATTGTCATAATTAGTATAAAAAACAACATTAAAAGTGATATTGGGGGTGTCAAATTTTTGGTCAAAAATCATGCCAAAATTGACAAAAATTTTGACAAGTAAATGTCGCAGATCTATGGGTCCCATATTTCAAACCCCCATAACTCTGTCAAAACTGAACCGATTTTCATGTCTGATGTCATTTTGTTCATGATTTGTCCTATATTTTGGTTCTAAATTCAAAATTTATTAATTTTTAAAAAGAAAATTTTTTTGATTTTTTTGACGAAAAATGCATGGGGGCCTTATTTTAAACCTCCATTACTTTGTCAAAACTAAACCGATTTTCATGTTTGATGCCATTTTTTTATGATTCGTCCTATATACCTATAACCGATTTCTGGAGTCATAAAGGAATATAAAGCCATATTATACAAATGTAGCAAAGCTTGTAAAACATTTCATAAAACATAGAAACCAACTTTCTTCAGTAAAAGTGTCAAAACACGTGTTGCGGTAACGTGTGTGCAACAATTTATATGCTTCGAATTCGTTGTTTTTCATTTAGTTGGACAGCCAAAACCAATATGGATGGCAAAAACCAACATTGCTTTGATTAAAAAAACCGAAACAAATGGCTGACAGTATTCACAATGTGTGTGTGTGTAGTGAAGCAAAAGACATATTACAATTGCACACTAAACAACCATTCACAAAGTTACACACACATACACATACACAGCAAATGGTACCAGAGAGATGTGTCATAAAGCCTAGCTGAAAAATTGTGCATGTCACTCTGTGTGTGTTTGTGTGTGTGTAGTGAATGTTACAAGTTAGTTTACTTAGTGCCGCACGTGGACGAAACTAACGAGAAACTGTAAAAAATAACAACAAAGACAAAGAGCAAGGGAAGAGGCTGATGATATTAAAACAAAATGAAAGAACGGCACATATGCCGGGAACTGCCAACTGTGAAATGTGTCAAGGCGACATACAAACACACAAACAAGCACACACACATACACACTTAGTCAGAGGGGACCGCTATAGCCATCAGGCATTTTATGTAAATACTGAAAACTTTAACATATTTTTACAAAAATGCCGAAAAAGATGATGCAAAAGCCTTTGAAGCTTGCAAAAAAGATCAAAAAAACAGAAAATTAAAAATTTTTCTAAGCTTTCTTTTTATATGTGGGCAAAAAATATGAAAGAGAATTTCCACACAGCAGCGACCACAACAACAAATCGATTTTGTTATATATTTGTTTTTGCTTTCATGGCATTAAATTGCATTTTGCAAGGGGAACAAAAAAATAATAATAATAAAAGAGAGAAAAAAAAACAGCACAGCAAAGCAGTTGAAATTCAATAAGCGAAACGTCTGGCAGCAGGATAATGCTGATGCTGAAGCCAAAGCACTTGCAAAGGTTATTTCAAAGTCTGCGCACAAAAGTACGCTGTAAAAATTCATTAGTGTATATACATTTATAGTGTATATATAAAGTTGTTACGTTTTTTACACGCACACGCATACGCACACACTTGATTAAGCTGCCAGTTGTGTGTGTGTCGACACATGCAAATGCAGCTTCCCCCTTCGACCGTGCAACCCAACTCGATATTGCTTGAACAAATTGCACACGACTTTGCCCACGACTTTTTAGACGATTGCAGCCTTTTTTTGTTTTTTTTTTGTTGCCTCAAGGACAAGTAAAATATGTGGCACGCGCACAATTTTTTTTTCTTGATTTGTTTTCACTTGCTTATTAAGAAATCCACACAAGAATTGCGGGGGCGCTGAGCGCCATTGTGGGATGCGTTCTTCTTAAAAATTGTTATCGCTAATTTCGTTTAATGGACGCGTCCCGCAACGGAAACGGAAACGTGCACAACGCGTCGCTCGGGCGTTGCGTTTGCACGGCGACGATTGGAGGACGATGATAACGTCGCGCAACTCTGCACCTAACTGAACGGCGGCACACAAAGCACACAGCTAACTGAAGCTAGCTGACGCTGCTGCCGCTGCTTCGACGGCGACGGCGACTGCGCTGTCAACTGCTGTTGCTGCTGCTGCTGCTGCTGCTGCTGCTGTTGACTGACTTTCAATCTTGCCGTCTGTGACACTGGGCAAAGCCGAACAACTGTCATTGGGGCTTGAACGAACCAAAACGCACAAAACTTCGACTGTCCACACTGGTGTGTGTGTGCGTGTGTGTGTGTGTGTGTGTGTGTGTGTGTGTGTGTGTGCGTGTGTGTGTGCGTGTGTGCGTGTTTGTGTAGGTTATGGGTGTGCGTGCGTTACTGGCAACTTCCTTGTTGTACGATTGCTCTTTACAAGCTAAAATGGGCACTCTCTTAAATGTTGCCATAAGACAAGTTAACTAGTGCAGGACACTAGAGTTGCCATGCTACGGAATAAAATACAATACTATATATTACTAGCATAGTAACAGACTATAAAGCTATACGAATATGAGCTTAATAGAAAAACAATTAAAGAATTAATATACAAGATACACAATATGAGATCAAAGCTTTATGTTTTCTTTAATTTAAATATCTGCTTAATACCATTTCTAAGCTCTATTTTATAAAAATCAGGAAATATAGTAATAATAATAATAATAACAATTAAATTGCCATCTTTTGTCAAAAATAAAATTCTACAGAAGTAAAAAAGCTAAGATTAAGTTTCGACATTTTTATATTAGTGCAGTGTATTATTGTAATAGCAATAGATTTCATAATATCAATCATTTCGGCATTTCCTTACTTACCTCATTAGATTACAGTTTTGTACAGTTTTTTCTTAGTTTCCTATTATTTGTTTTTCTTTTACTTTATATATAAACTATATTATTCCACTATAACTATTGTCTTCGAATATTCTTAATCATTTAATTATTTATTAAACATACCAAAACTTTTATATAATTCAAACTTAGGAATGCATGCACAATTTTTTGCAGCGTACCCTAGCACGTGTTATATAATAACACACACCGACAAACACACACACACACACACCCGCTCTCTTTGGCTCTCGCTAACAGCAACCGCAAGAGCGCACGAGCTGTCGGCCGCGTAACCCAGAAAATGGCAACAAAACAAAATGGCCAAAAATTCATCATCAACAAAATTGGCGCCAAAGCAAACACGTGCTCAGCCTTTCGTTTCAATACCATTCCGTTGCGTTTCGCATGCGTAAACATTGAAGCTTTTCTGTGACGTCATCTGTGGCCTCATGACGTCAGATGTGAGCAAAGTCTACAAAGTGCTAAAATATGATGTCATATTGACTAGATGGGCGAGTGTGCGAATGGAAGAATATGTATGTGGCGCCATCTAGCGTTTGACCAAGGCAAGCACACGCAATTCACTTGAAAAAGCAATTTTATAAAACTATATTAATTTAAATTAATATTAAAAAAAAATTATATATATATCTTAAAATATTCTGAGACCTGTAATAAATATTTTTTAAACTATTTACTTAATTTTCAAGCCAAATTTGAATCGTGCATTTTAAATAATATTTAACACTTAAATATTCAAATTTGTATGCCTGCCTTTCGTGTAAACATTTGTTTTTTGAATTAGCTGTTGAAAAAAATTCGTTGTGTAAATTTAAACAGCAGCGAACAACAAATGGGACACAAATTATGTATGTGCATACGTAAACTGTAAAAGGTATCCTTTCGCAGCACTAGATGGCAATTCGAGAAAGTCCTTAAATATTCTGTGCCAGAATAAAAAAGCAACACAAAAGAATTTAAAGAAGAAAAAACACAAACCCACAAAAAGCCACACAGCAAAAAAAAAGCAAAAAATTGTAGGTGGAAATGAGACTAATGTCAATAAATTGAATGATTCTTCAAACAGCAAGCAAAATGTACAAATCCATAAGAAAAGCCAACACCGCTCACAATTATAAGCGACAAAGTACATCCGACATGTTATGGCAACTGACAGCCGCAAATTCAGCACTTGGCACTTTCACAATCCCCCCTGCAACACATGCAACATGCAAATGCCTTTACAACAACAACAACAACAATACAAAACAACAACTACAATGGCATTGCATTACAAATGGAACAGCAAACTCGGCTCGGGCCGCATCAGCGCATAAATGAACAGCGCATTCGTGTAAAAGCTTTGGAAACTCGAAGCGCTAAAAGGAAATGATTTTAAGTTGGCAGCCAAACTGCTGAAAAATCGAGCACTGCAATTTACGTTAAATAAAAAAGAAATGGCAAACCGAAGGAAAAATCTAGTTAGACTCGTTAAAAAGTCAGGCAATATGCCCTGTAAGCAGAGACTGACAGGGTTGCTTGCCGGGTGTGAAAAAATATTTGCATTAGATAACATTTTATTTTAGTTTTTCCAGCCGTGTAAAATTGAAAGTATTTGAAAATTAAGTTAAAATTTTTTGTATATTTATATATGTTGTATATCATTATTATATATAATTATAAACTATATTCATATGTTTTTGGTTTTTTATAATAACATTTTATATAATAAAAAAATGCATTTGGATTAAAGATGAACATTGAGTTTGTAATAGAAAATATTATTGATAACTCGTCGATATATCAAGAAAAAAGATTATCGATTTGAAATTGGAAAAAAAATCGTTATTGTAAATATTGTTCCATTGTTTTGAACATCACTTTTTTTAATATTATTTATAAATTTAAAAACAAAATATCCTCAAAAAATTCAAGATTTCATAATGATCACGCAAATTTTAATGAAGGCAAATAATATAAAATAAAATTACAAATTTATTAATTAAATAAATGTCTAGTTTTAGAATATCATAAGTTTTTCTGAATTTGACGCTTTTTCTGTAAAAAGAGTTTCCTTAAAGGATTTTTTCGTAAGATTTAAGTTACATGTCATCAGGCTTGTTAAGTAAGTGGCAAGTAGGTCTTAGCTCTTTTTATCCAATTCTCGGTTCAAACTTAAGTGAAATTGCCCAAAAGGCTATTGATATGCCAGGCGAATGACAATACAAGAAATGCATGAGATAAAAATCAAATCCCAGAAACAACAATGAAAACGTTAGGCGAATTAAATGAAACTAAATGCCCATACTTATGCACGAGTGCGTGTGCGTGTGTATGTTGTGTGTTGAGTGTGCGTGTGCGTTTGCCAAGTGAATTTGTAGTCAATTTCCTGCAATTTGTCGTCGGCAGCAGCAGCATCCTCAGCATGCGATGATGATGCCAAGGATGCCGATGATGCTGAGCTTCCTGTAATGATACGCAACGCACAATCAAGACAACATAATACACTTTAACACATGACGTACTAAATACACACGTATGCACATACATATGTGTATGTGTGTATACAAAAATATAAAAACAAATTAGAATGTGCGCAAAATATGGGCCAAAATGAATTTTTGGCATGCCAATGCTGTAAGCAATTTGTCGACGCTTAATGGAAACAACGGAGGGGTGATGCTGTTGAGGTGCTATATAGGAGTTGGGCGGGGGATAGGTAGAAGATGGAGGCTGTTTGGGAGTGCAGCACATCAAGCAACTGGCATTCACATGTTTTGCCGTTGCTGATAAGTGCGTGTTGTTTGGCCAAATTGAGTGTTTCGACAGTTTGACACTCCCTCCCCACCCTTTGCAGGCACCCAGCCAACCAGCCACACAGGCATTCGACTCCGACCGATTCCAATTAGAAGCCGCATTCGGTGCGTCTCGCGTTCTGACTGCTTAATCGCATTGACACGCATTAACATGTCTGTGCAGGCAACTACTTGAACAGCCTAATGTCCAGCACAGGACTTTTCACACTCCCCTTTCTGACTCCCTCTCTCTCTCTCAGTCTTCAACACGAATGTAATTAAAATGTCAGCACAAAGGCCTCGTCTTTGCAGACGCCTCACATGCCACTAACTTGGCCAACGGCCACTGAGCACCGCAAGCCATCGTCCTTTTTTGGCTTATCAATTTAGATTGCTGTCCGCAGACAAGCCTCAGAATGCAAAAACTGCAAATGGAAACGAAAATGAAAATGAAAACCAACATGAGATGAAAAACGAAAGGACAAACATAACTGTCAACCGCAAAAATATCATATGAAATAACTGTGCAGACACAGATCAGATCCCTTTTTCTAGGGACATCAGACCGCCAGACGAACCTTCAGGCTATAAGGCAAACATTTTTGATGTTCTTATTTTTCATCTTCATTTTTTTTGCATTTTTCATTTTTTCTTTTCAAATTCTGTCGACAAAGAAAAATTTTACAACATGTTTCTAAATATTTGGTACTAATGAAAGTAGAGAGTTTAGTTATTATTTGACAGCTTAGTTATTCAGAATATAAAATCCATTTGGATCAGTAGTTTGCCAAAATTAAAAATCGAGTGCATATATTCATAAATTGTGATTTTTTCTGCTGCTATTCTTTCAATTCTGTGCAATATACAAATTTCAATTTGGAAGTAAATTTCGCACTAAATTGAAATTTTGTGAAAATAAATTATTCCAGTGAATTTATATTTATCTGCTTTTCCCTTGCGGCACAATTTTACGGATTGCATTCAGTTTTCTCAGAGCTAATCGATTGTTTGCTTTTAATTAAAAGAAATTCTAGTAATAAATCATTCAACATTTGTGGTATATTATTTATATATATTTAAATAAATGACTGTATCGTTTTAAATATTGTTTAATGTAGGACAAAATTTTACTTATTGAATCTTTAGATTCATTTTAAAATGATTGTACAAAATGCCGAGGCACTTAGATTTGATTAGTTGGATAAAGAAATGTGAATGCCTGTTGAATTTCTTTAGAAAAATTTAGCATAAAGAAATTTACAAAATTCCTCTCCAATGATGTTAGTATCCGATGAGTATGAGAGTCTGAATAAAGGGATACATATGTCGAGTGAGTTTTTTTTTGTTTGAAACATAAACAAGACACTTGAATTTGTTAAAGGGTAGAAGGTTACCTTCAAATGAAAAATACTTGACAAAACCAAAGCTCTGAGTTATGAAACCACAAAACTTGTCTCCGAACTCGAAAACAGGCTAATGAAATCTCACAGAGACAGAGTGGATAACAACGCAGTTCACTTGGACAATCCATTTGGGATGTATATATTTATATATATTTATATATTCGTATTTACAAATTGGTAAACACGCAAAAGCAGCTGCTCCATTACGTTAAAAAAAAGATGGCGCGTGCTCAATTTGACCGCATATAAATATAAATAAAAAGAAACTTATTTAAAAGTTCAAACTGTTGCCAAAGTGCTTAGAGACTAAAGCCAAACTTTTTGACATACGATATTAGACAACCTGGGTTGACCCAAATTCAAAAGTTTTGACAGTTATTACACAACGTTTTATGAATTAAATTGGTCGGATCTTATTTCAACATGGATACAATATTGAATTTCAGTTACCCCATTGAAATAAACACATGCAAATTGATAAATAAAGTGCAAAAGATGTCAGCTTGCATTTTCACTCTGTATTTTTTCAGAATTTTCCGTAACACAATATCGTATGCTCAGACCCTGTTTCAGCTAAGGTTTCGCTTGCAGAACGTGCAACGTATATTCATGTACATAAACAAAAAATAAAAAGAAAGCACATCCGCCGCACTCAAAGAGGATTGATATTAAGTTATGCCAACGCAGACCCGCATACATTTACTATCTTAGACAAGCTCTGCCAGTTTGCCTTTCATTTATTAAAAACATTGCTCTACTGCGGGTGCTCGTAATAGTAAATGGTAAACGTGAAAAGACCATAGTAAATAGTAAACAATATTTCTAAGGAAAATCGGGTTTTTTTTACTTGATTTCAATTTGATTTCAGGCCGATACAACATTTTTTTTTAATATTTGTATTGAATATACCATATATTATATATTATATTTTAAGCGTATTTCCTTTTGAATTTTATTTTATATAATAAAATGCGTGTTGGCTTTGATTTTTTAATTTATAAATCATTTAAAAATATTGTTTTGCATATATTTAACATGCTTTAACAAGCTTTTGTAATTTATAATACAAAAAAAAGAAAATTTTTAATTTAATTTTTTTTTACTCAAGATAAATAATTTAAAATCTTATTTAGTTAATTTTACCCTCTTAACTTGGTAAGTGCATTACCCAGTCGCCATATTTTTTGGCGGCTTATGAAATCAGTTTTTTTTTTTCATTATTTCCCCTAGGCTGTCAATGGCGTGAACGTGGCCAACAGCTGCGTCCTTGCGCTGCCGTTTGTAAGAAATGTTACAAAATTCAAATTCATAAAAAAAACTAAATTACATAAATATAAGTTAGGCAACAGCGTTCGCACATAAATATAATATTTGACTTGAGCCGAATTTATGATATTCTATTTGATGAATTTTCACGCTGTTTTCCATTTTTTCCCTCCCCCCTGGCAGCGACAATTGTTAGGCGTCAGGCGGCACACTTTATAAACGTCAATATTTATATTTTATTTTTCTTTACTTTACTTTGCTTTTGGAGTTTTACAACACTACTTGTCAAGACTAGATGTGTAAAATTTTGTGCTCAAAAAATAAAATTTGCAAATTCAAATTAAATTTAAAAATACGGACAAACCCACCCGCAGGTGGCAAATTATTGCGGCTCGCGGGTGCGTGCACATTAAACACCAAAAACAAAACAAAACATTAAACACAGTGACTAAATCAAAACAAAATGCCAAAATCAAGCACCAATCCCTGCGGAAATCGTCCGAGCCAAGTCTGCCTGTCCTCCCCGTATACAACCACCGTGGTAACAACAACAACGTATACAACATCGCAACTAACCGCTCCCATTTCCAGCGTTTATGCCTCCCCAGTCAGCTCAACAGCTCCAATTATATTCAACATCGAAACTGCCCAATGCTCCACATTGGACACTCGCTCCGGTGTTGTTAGCTGCTCAACGCTTCACTCCCGTACTTCGGCCAATAACGCGCAAGCCTTTCCCAACTGCGTCGAGCACACCTCACTAAAGAAGCTTTTGCTAACACTGATTTGCTTGCCAACTGCAACGAACCACGCGTCAACGACAACGGCAGCAACTTTGATCCAAAGCAAATACAAACACAAATGCTCCCGCGCAAACGCAAAGTCAATAAATCTCAATCTCCGCCAGCTCTATCTAAACGTAAGACAGTCAATGTCAAGTCAAGAGCTAGCCCACCTGCCATGCCACAAAAAGTCAGTGGCAACAGATTCCAGGCACTGAGCAGCGACTCAGACGACGAGGCAGACCAGGAGGACGACAAAAGCACGGAATCAGAAACCATGTCTGTCACCTACGCTGACTCTCTCTCCAATCTTTTAGATGAATTCAAGGAGCGTACCCGAAGTCGCAAAACTTTAAACGCCCCGACAGCCACCAGTGCTTCGAACGTGGGGCCCGTGGCCCACCCTAACTCTGCTGCCACTCCAAAAAAACACTCCGGGGGACACGGAGATACGGGCCGCCCAGATCAACCCGGAAAGCCCAGGGGCGCCACCAATATCGCTACCGAGAATTAGCAATCTCCCCCTACTCCAGGAATTACTCAAAAGCGGTCAGGTTGACGCAAGCAAAGTTGAGTCCAGAACATCTGTTGGAGGAATGACCCGGCTTTACGCCCATGACTCCGACACATTCAGGGGAATCCAAAAACTCCTAGAAGAGTCAAATATTGAGTTCTACACCTACCAGCTAAAAGAAGAACGACCTCAAAAAATAGTTATAAAAGGTCTACACGACTCAACTTCGCATGCCAAGATTCGCGACGACCTTAAAGCTCTGGGCCTCGACGCCATACATATACACTGCCCTGACAACACAAAGAGAACGAACAAGCCGATCCATCTCTTCTTTGTAAACCTGGCTCCTGGTAGCAGCAAGCAACAAATAAAAAACGTTAGATATCTCGCAGGACAGAGATGTTACATAGAAGACGCCCGTAAGAAACAGGACTTAGTCCAATGCAGCCGCTGCCAGCAATTCGGGACAGCAGTACGGCCAGATACTGCCGTCAAAAACACATCTGTGTTAAATGTGGAGACCAACACAAGTCCACCGAGTGTACACGGCCAGACTCGGTCCGCGCAACCTGTGCCAACTGCGATATGGACCATCCAGCGAACTACAAGGGTTGCGAGGCCTACCAAAGTTTCGCCAAAAGACACCAGCGAAAGCAAACGGCCGAAACTAACCACCGCTTAGTAAGGGATCCAGCCAGCTCCCAGAGCGTACCTTTCAGACCCGCAACAGGTCTCTCTTATGCTCAAGTTGCAAGCGGGAATATTTATAAGCAAAGAGCGCCAGCTGAGCACCAGCGTCATCACCAGTTGGCCCACACCCAGGAGCAGCACTCATGGCAGCGACAGCTTCCTCATCAGGGACGTCAATGGTCCGACCCAGAGGAATCGCCCCCTAATTGTGGAGAGAGCCAGTCCTCCATGGATCGCGTTCTAGCAGCAATCCAAGCACTCAACGTCTCGATGCAGAGCTTTTAGTCAGGTCAGATGCAAGAGGAGAACATGCGGATGCAGATGCGTATGTTCGAGCTTCTATGCGCGCAACTTTCCAAATGAGCGCTCTCAAGATTCTTTGCTGGAACGCGGGCGGCGTTACAGCCAAAATTCATGAGCTGCAGCTATACATGCAGCTCCACAACGTGGACATCGCATTAATAAGCGAGACCCACACGACAAATTTGGAGTCTCCCCGCATCCACGGGTACACCTCCTATCCTGCCAACCACCCGTCCCCTCGACGCTGGGGAGGGGCTGCTATCCTCATTCGGAGCAGTATTTCGCACTTCCCTACAGCCCCCCTCTGTGGGTCAGACCTGCAACTAGCTACAGCGGTAGTCTCCACAGGCCTCGGAGATGTCGAGTTCGGAGCAGTCTACTGCCAGCCAGGCCTCAGTTGGACAGCCAGCGAACTCCGTCAGCGTTTCAGCTTGCTGGAGCCCAAATGCCTCGTGGGTGGTGACTGGAACGCACACCATCAACTTTGGGGAGCGAGCCGAAGCAACGCCAGAGGTCGGGAGCTCTGTCAGTTCATGCAAGACGCGCGTCTTGCGTGCCTAGCGACGGGCAGCCCTGCTAGGTTCCCACCCCAAACAGGCCCCAGACCCTCTTGTTTGGATTTCGCCATAAACAGGAACGTTCCGCACTGGACATTGAACATTGAGTCGCACCCAGACCTGAGCTCAGACCATCTGCCGCTGATCATCACCTTAAACACCACCTGCATGTGTTATCCAAGACCTGTCAGGATCATCGACAGACACACGGACATTGAAGTCTTCAGACGAAAGTTAAGCGACATGCTCCACCCGGAAATGGACATTAACTCAGCGGAAGACATTGATGACGCCTTGGAGGGATTTAACCACAAAGTGCGAGTCGCAGCTGCTGAAGCCAAACGCTCACAACCCACCCGAAGTAGACACAGAGACGGTATCTACACACTCTCGCCTGACCTACTCTTCCTTCTAAGGCAAAAGAGAAGAATGCGTGAGGCTCTGGTCTCGCACTCGGCACCCCGCCGATAAAGCTAACTGGCGCAGGGTCGCAGACGAGCTTCATCGGCAGCTACAGGACCAACGGGCAAGCTACTTTGACAATATGCTAATGAGCATGTCATCCCAACATGACTCTGAGTTCTCCTTATGGAAGGCGACACGCACAGCAAAACGGCAGCCCCTGAGACAGGCCCCACTGCGAAAAAGAAATGGAGGCTGGTGCCGTTCGGACGCAGAGCAAGCAGCCACATTCGCTTCCCATTTAGAGGAGCGTTTTACTCCTTTCAGCATTGCCACAGATGAAGAAGCCGCAGAGACTAGAGCCACAGCATTTGCCGCAGCAACACCTGACACGGGTCCTCTCCCGTTTACAAAAGACGAAGTAGTGGAGGTGATTAAGCGTCTAAAGCCAAAGAAGGCCCCTGGACACGACTCGATTTGTAACCGTACGCTAAAGGCCCTCCCACTGAATGCTGTACTATTATTGACAGTCATTCTCCAATGCCATACTGAGAGTCCAGTACTTTCCGGAAATGTGGAAAATATCTGTCGTCACGATGATCCACAAGCCTGGCAAGCCTGAGGATGACCCCGAGTCATATCGGCCGATTAGTCTGCTACCTGCCCTTTCTAAGGTCTGGGAAAGACTATTCGCTGCCAGACTCGTAAACATTGCCGAGTCCCGCCACCTTATTCCTGCCCACCAATTCGGATTCCGCACCGGGCATGCAACTACCGAGCAGCTTCATAGGGTGGTAAATCACATCCTCGAAGCTTTCGATAGAAAACAGTACTGCGTGGCTGCCTTCATTGACGTCAGGCAGGCATTTGATCGGATATGGCACCTGGGCCTCCTCGCAAAAATTAAAGTCGGACTTCCCTCGCCTTACTTTGCGCTGATCCAATCCTACTTGGAGGGTCGTTCTTTCAGGGTCAGAGTAAGAGCGAAGGTGTCTCCCACCCACCAAATACAAGCCGGAGTCCCGCAAGGGAGCGTGCCGTGCTTGGGCCCTTCCTCTTTTCATTTTTCTCCGCAGATATGCCTATCCCGGATCCCCAACCTTCCGGAACCTCGGTGCTTATGGCCTCGTACGCTGATGACGTCTGCGCGATGTTTAGCGCTAGCAGTCCAACAGTCGCTACAGACGCAGCTCAAGGCTATTTGGACCGACTTAACGACTGGGCTAGACGCTGGAATGTGGAACTTAGCCCGGAGAAAAGTGCGACCGTATGTTTTACCTTAAGACGTGGCGAGACCGCAGCCCTGAGGCTGAATGGGACCAGCCTAAATCAAGCAACGGAGTCGCGCTACTTAGGTGTCACATTGGACAAGCGGCTTACCTTCCTAAGCCACATTAAGGGAACTCTTCAGCGCTGCCGTCACAAAATGAAAAAACTAAACTGGCTACTCAATTCCCGCAGTAAACTGTCTCTAGCCTGCAAGCGTAAAATATACTCAGTTTGCGTGGCTCCTATCTGGAGATACGGCATCCAAATCTGGGGGGGGACTGGCTGCTCCTTCGCACAGAAGAAGGGTCCAAAGTTTTCAAAGCCGATCACTGCGGAGCATAGCTGGAGCTCCGTTTTATGTGCGGAATACAGTACTGCATAGGGACATGCAAGTGGACTGGGTCGAGGACCAAATTAAGAAGTTCAGTAGGGGCTACAACCACCGCCTAACCGCTCATGCAAACAGGCTCGCAAGCGAACTTCAAAACGCCCGCCCAATCAGCCGGCTGAAAAAAAGATCTTTCAGCCAATTAGTCAGCTGATTCTTTAATATTAATTCTGTCAATCAACATAGTTTTTAGCTGTGCAACTAAGCCACTAAAAACCTGGCGCTTTACTAATTATTAACGACACATATTGTTCATAAGGCAATTGAGGCCTTGCAAAGCAATAAAATACACAAAAAAAAAAAAAAAAAAAAAAAAAACTTTGCTTTTTTTATTTTGTTTTTTTAGAGTAACGCTTGGGGTTTGTTTGCAATATGATTGACACATTGAATTTAGTTGGGATATGTCCCCATACACTTGGCGTATACGCAATGCACGTAGCATGAGAGGAAATTTAATATTAAACCAATTAATTGCGCCTATGCTAAAACGTTGGTATTTTAGGCAGAAATAAATCTGTCCAGAAAGCTAAAGCAGAAAATAAATAAATTTGCTCATGTTTAATTATGCAAAAGGAATACGTGACGGCAGGAAAGGACGTTGGCAAAGGACGAAGTACGTGCAGGCTGCTGCGGGCCTTGTTAAACTTTAAATAAACCAGAGACAGTGCCAGATTCTTGATATACCAACGTGAGCTAATTGAACGCCATTTGCCGGGACAGTAATTGATGTATGACTCAGTGGAGCCTTTGGCATACCCTCGGGTTGCCGCTCAAATGTCAGCGCTGGGACCAGCCACTGCAATCTGTCGTGAGCCGGGTCAAGCACTGCCGCTCTATTCTGGCCGAAAGTGGGACATAGCACCGAGCGGCGAGTGGCGGGGGCGAAGGGAAACGTATTGTTCGGGTCCATTACCACAACTTGTCTTCAACGGCAGCTCACAATGCATTTGATTGTGGAAATTTAAAACTGTTTTCCATTAGGAAATTGCATTGGGGGCCAAAACAGGCAATACAATAGCGCCAGTCAAGAGGTCAACTTGACAGCCACGTAAATGGCGAACGGGGCCAGTGCCTAATGAAAACCCATTCAACGCGTTGGCCGCCACGCTCGAACCTGTTCTATCGATCGACAAATAAAAATATATAAAAGCAGAAACACACAAAGTTGTGCAATAAATGCCGCACAAGTTCTTAACAAAATTGCTACACTCTTTGTGCGTGTGTTGGCATGGTAAATGCCAAATACACGGAATTTTATTTGAGATACCCAGCCGTCGACTATTCATCGACAACATTAAAAATGTTTCAGTTCTGCTTCATCATCAAAAAGGACGCTAACTATAAATTATCTTCAAGGTTGAACTGAACAACTGAACAACTTTCAATCGGACTCTTAAATTAGTTTGGCTTTATTACAAACAAACATCAAATTTCAACCCTAAAAATGTATTTTTCGAACCGTTAGAAGATATTATTTTCCTTAAATTTAAAAACGAAAATTTGTAACTAAAAATAATAATTAAATTTTATATAATCTTCAGAACCAAAGATCAAAGGAAAAACTGCGTTCAAAATACTTAAAAGATAAATAAATTGGATAAATAAATTAGACTTAAAATATAATGTCTGAATAGAATAAAAGTATAGACACTTATAGGCAAGTTATCCATCTAAACATACATAGATATTATAATTTTTATCTATATATAAAGTATGTTTTAAGGTATCTCAAAATGCAATATCTTGCTTGGAATTTTACGCACTAGCTTTACCCACACTTCAGTACAGGGTATTATTAAAGTTGTAGCACTTTCCGCTAGAATTTTCCACACTCTCAATTGCTTCATTTGCTTTTACAGAGCTCTATCAATATTGGTCCAAGCTGCTTTTATTCCTTTGCCACCCTTGACAAAGTGTGTGCTATTCCAAGTGTTTGCGCTGCTTTCACGCCTTTCTTTTCTTTCTTTTTTTTGTTTTTGTATTTACACTCATTATTGAGCAATCAAGTTGCAATTCAAAGACGTCCGTCGTGTCTAGTAGCTTTTAGCGGAATGCTTAATTTCGTTTTAATTACTAGCCGCAGCTATTAACAAAACCTCGAGGTTAGCCAAAGACAAAGGGCCAAAACAAAGCGAGCTAATTATGCTAAGCCCAATTGTGCTGGCCATTAACTGGGCCGGGGCGTTACAAATTTTTGTCAATGAAATTTGGCCAAAGACCAGTTAATCACGAATTGTCTTAGAATATGCAAATTTCAAAGAGTTACAGTGCTGCTGAAAGTTTTACGAACAGCTGAAAGTGTAATTGTAACTTTATTTGTTATATATGTTGTTTATAATTAAATATTAGGTATTCTATAAAATATCTTTAACAATTTTTGTGCATAAATATGTCGTACAATCTAATACTATAATTACGTACACTAAAACAACAATGCTAAAAGCCTTGGCAACAAAAGAATATCCAATTTAAGAACCGCCACTGTTGAATACATAACTGGACTTTATAACGTTGTCAATGAAATACCAAGAAAATATGACTGTCATTAAAAAAAACTCTTTTAAAAACGCCATCACCATTTATAGACAACATTAAAAAATAATGGTGCATTTAAATAGAGATGGGGACTTTGATAACTATCGCCAATACTTTACTTTTTATTCTTGCACTAATAGTTAGTTACTATTTACTCTTCAGCTTAAATGACACCACATTCGGTTCACTGTTATATCTGTAAACATTCGGAATGATAGAATCATTCTTTTATAATATACAAATACACTTTCGCCCCATAAACCTTGGACGGACTGTGCTAGAAGGACAAACACATTACATTTCATTATTCAATTGTGGAGTCGGGTTATTAATGAGCTAATATTTTACCAATACGTACGGAAAACCCTTTTCACAATGCCGACAACACTCTGAATCCCAAGTGTCGTATTAAATTAACGCAATGGGATGATAACAAAATACACAAATGGAACTTATGAGTTATCGCAATTCCATGCCTGCTACGGCTCGTGCTTTATGCCTGGCATCTATTTTTATGTCCTGCGCTACGTCATCGGACTATTTATACCCAATTGTACCTGGTACAAATGGCAGCTGGCAGCTCATAAATAAATAATTATGTGCTTGAAACTATTGGAATTTGTAGCCGCAGCAATTTTATAAGAAATTTTTTTTTGTTCTTGGCATTGATTACAAGTTTTTGTGGGTGTGCACGCTCGTGTGTCCGGGTCCAGTAAAAAAATTATATATAAAAAAAAAAATAAAAATAAATAAAAATAAAAAGTGTAAAAAAAAGTTCAAAAATCAATCAACGTGCGAAAAAGGCAATTTGTGGCTGCCGATAAAAGAGAGTATGAGCAACAACAAAACCAACAAATACTTGAAAATTCTATTATGAGCAAAGTTCCGAGGCTTTCACCGCACTATGGAGCGTGTTAACCGCTTTATGGTATATTTTTTTAACGTTGCCAATCTGTCACTTTTAAATAAAAACACACAAATATGTTAAACACGCTGCATTAAATGTATAAAGATACAGAAACAACATTTTTGTTAAGATTAGCTTTAATAAAAAAGGCTAAAAACACAAGTAAGCAAGTCACTTTTTGTTTTAATAGGCTTAAAAAATTTGGGGAATAGATTTTATGTTTATATAAATTGTTTTTCTTTTCAAAATTGTTTAACAATTTTTTATATAATCTAACTCTTTAAAATGTTCCGTAGTTTTTTACAGTAATAATAATTATAATAATAATAATTTTTTCCCACAAAAACCAAATATGTGGCCATAGTGCAGCAGCTACAAAAAGATAAAGGTATTCAGTGTGTAGCTGTGTGTTTATTTAACGCGTGTGTGTGTGTGTGTGAGTGTGTATAGTGTGTGCGTATGTGGCACCTTAGCGAGCTGACAACTTTTTGGTAAGCGCCAAACGTAGCATGAAACATGAGTTTATCGAAGAACGGGCGAAGAAAAGGAAAAATCAAAATACAATATTAAAGTATATTTTGCTTTCTCGATTGAATTTTTCGGCGTGCCTGTGCCCAATGACGCATTTAATAGCTTTGCTTTTGCCAGTTTATTGTATTGCCTTTCAGAATCTTGACAAATTTTTATTGTGAGTAACACAAGTAAAAAGTCTGAGATAATAAATAAATAAACGTCGCGCAAATTAGCCAAACAACATTTTCAATTTTCTGTGGGCGAACCTGAGAATAATGATTCGAATATTTAATTATCGCGACACGCATGAACGAGGCTCGAGCCTTTGCAAATTTATCAATTACGTGGGAAGTTTACAGTTACAGATACGCCTACTGAGCGTCGGAGTCAACGTTGCAGTTCAGCTTTTTGTCTCTCTTCTTCTTTTTTTTTGGGTTTCTTGCCACACGGCCGCCCAGCGAAGCGGATATCCTTTTGAATTCGAAATCAAACCAAATCAAACCGAATCAGGCCAAGCCAAGTGGAACTGAAGGATACTGCGGCTGCCTGCCTGCTTGACTGACTGACTGACTGACGGACGGACAAGCTGACTTACAGGCTGCCTTCGCTGGCTGAGCAAATCGCTCACTTTTTCGGCTGACAGACTTATTGCACTGACTGTGCCGGCTCCTGAATTGTGCATGCAATAAACGCCGCCAGAACACTTGATGGCCACGATTTATGCAAATTTTATGCGAGCTATTAAAGCGCTGTGGTCCACAAATAGAAATTTCATTATACATACACACCGAAATAATCTACATTTTATGACAAGCGCCAGTGTCTCGGGCAAATGGTTACAGGAAAGCACGCTCTCTCACCTTATTGCTAACATAAATTTACAATATTTAAGTGTTTGCATAACATTTCGTGCTATACTTTAACACTTGCACTTAATTAACATAAAAGCCGCAACAAATTAACTAATTTGCCAAATTTTGTTACAGCAATTTTGTACTTTAGAGATACTCGAGATACTCGATTTATGTTATATTTTAATGTGTCACTCTTAAGTGTTAACAGTAGAACTGGCAAAGTTAAGATATAATTTTGACCTCTGTTAAGTTTTTAAAGAAAAAAGATCGCGCTTAAATTTTAACAATTTTGCCCCGTTTTAATAGGAACTTGGTCTGGCGCCTAATTTAATTAATAATTCATTTAGTTGTAACAGTGCTGTCCCGCGTTATATTTAAAAATATGTTTTTGCTACACTTGGCAACATTTTCATTTTAATATTTCAAAAACCCTTAGAAATTCTGGTTTTAATAAAATTAGCATAATTTGTCAGCTATCATTATTATCAAATTTCTAAGTAGAAATAATCATAATGTAAAGTTGTGTTAAAATTTAGTTCAAGCTAAGCGGACAAAATAAAAGTGTGTCCACTTTAAAAATTGTTGAAACTGTAATAATAATTATAAGAACTGCAGCAACAAATAATTTGCAATGCGCGCTGCTGCAAATATTATTAACACATGACATATTATTGACATATCGCATTTGAAGCAACAAAAAAAAAAGATCGATAATCCAGGCAGGGGCACACAGTCGAGACCTTGCAAAATTGCTGAATTGCAAAACAGTGTGTACATCTAAAAATAGCATTTAATGCATGTATAATGGAAAAAAAATTCGCGTACACGCACACACACACTCACCAACACCTTAGCTATGCAAATCGCAGTCCTTAACATGAGTGCGAGGGAACAAAAAAGAGATAAAGGTGTGAGCAAACTTTCAGTTCTCATCTCCATTTCCGCATCCCACTTCAATCTATTGCCTCAAAGAGCAAAAGTCCTGGTATGTACACACTTCAAATTTGTATTTCACGTTGCCTCAACATGAGACGAACTTAATTATTGCTGCCCCAAGAGTGTGTGCAACTATAAAAACAACGGTGAATGTGCAAACTTAATACACTCCTACAATAAAGGTATATACTCTCCTACATATACTTAGAAACTAGCGGAAATTAAAATGATTCATTAAAAATGAATCAGCATTTTTGGCTTTTTATTATTTGCTTATTGTAGTCTTAATTTATTCATTCTTATAGTTAGCTTTTTAAATTATAGAGAATTTTTCGCAACATATATAATTTACTAGGTTTCTTGAATCTTGAAAAACATAAACTTTTGCTCGCCTAATGTATTTTACAGTTTTGTTATAAAACACAAGCACTTTAAGCATAGGTAACCAAAAAAAACAACAAAAAGAACCCCCCACCGTGTGCACATTCTGCAAGTGAGTTCATATTATGAACAGACAGTAGAAACGAGGAGTACGTTGACTGGGGATTTGCACAGAGGGGGGAATTATGCGGGAGTTATGCAAATGATTGACGGTGCCCAGATGTGGTTAAACTTTTATGATTACACGAGTGCTCTGTGGATTTGTGGAATTAACTGCAAATGTCTGGCTTATATAATATAAAGCACATATTCGTATAGTTCCGTACATACTTGTCAGACCGAGTTGAGACATGAACAACCCGCAATAGCAGCAACAAAGTAGCTGTCAGAAGTTGCACGTTTTCGGTTTGCATCTTCGAAGTTAAATTCATACTTTATATGAGCCAAGTTTGTGTACGCCCCCTAAGTAGTGGCAACTGCTTTAGTTTTGGCTTATTTTCAATAGCCAAACTTAAAGGCGTGTAATACACGCTAATGGCTAACGCGCGGACCCACAGTTAGCAACCGTTAAAGACAATCGGGTCGACTCGGGCAACCACATTGCTGCAGTCAAGTGGAATATCTTTTACCCGTTATTTTTGTTGGTTCGCTTAAAGTACCCTTACTCAAGGTATTTTTATTTTGTGCAAAAATATGTGGTGTATTGGCGAAGACATTTTCCATTTCATTTCATATGAAGTCTTCTTCTTGCTTTTTTTAATACGTTCCAAATATCTTAAGTATAAAGCTTTCACCAACATTTAAAAATTGATTATCATTATAAATTATTAATATAAATAAATAAAATTATTTCTATTTTAATTAAACTAACCATGAATATATATATTACATTTAAATACATAAAATCACACATTTTTTTAGTTTTATTTCATAAAGGGCATTTTTGCTTCGCCACCCCGCAGATTAAACAGCTTTCTTGTTTTGGTTCCCTGTTGTTGTTTTTGCCTTTTCCCCCTTTTCCATTTTCTTTTCTTTTTTCTTATGTTTTTTTTTTTTGTTTTTCCTGCCACGCGCTTGTTTACACAAAATTGTGTTAAACGTGCGAAAAACAAGTAATTTGCCATTACTTAGCCGAAGCATCTTCTGTTTCAGTTTGAGCTTTGGCGCTCTTTCACAATTTACCTTGGCTGCGATTTTTGGAGCCTTTGTCTCGCTGGGTTATATATTTATATAGCCCTTACTTAGATATAATGAGGAAACTTTTCGCTAAATTTAGCAGAGTCTGCTGCAGCAGGGAACCCTTTTTGTTTCTGTGTGTTTTCTGCTCCTGTTGATCTCTACATATAAAAGAAAACATGTTTCTTGTTTTTTCTCGATGACCATAGCTTAATTGAGAATTTTCACTTATCTTTTGCGCTGTGCAGCAATTTTCCAAGGATGTAAACATATTTTCCAAATCATTTCAAGTGCGCACTTGGCCATGAAAAATGTGTTGTGCAACAATTTGGGCTGCTAATGAAGCCCAAGTGGAAACAATTTTTGTTGAGGCAGCAATTTGGCCACTTTGAACTCTGACCTTTATCGAAGAAAAAAGGGTTTTAGCTCAGCCTATTAATTAGACGATATGGCCCAGTATACTTGTCGCCGGATTTAACACAAGAATTTTATAACACAGCTGACAGCTGCATATAAATTAACAGATTCAACTCGTTAAAAACTCAGAAATACCCTTCAGTCATTTGGACGGGCAATTAAATTGCTGCCCCCGGGTCTTTGTACAGTTTACGTTATGCTTATGGCCATAAAATTTAGCATTTTCGGTAAGCATAAATCTTCACGCTGTCGTCAACATCGACGACACAAAACGGCACATTTCGAGTATATAAATTAAATATAATTTTTTTCGTTTTCTACATGACCGAAAACAATACGTGGCTGGCAAACCCCAAAAAGGGTACCTACAAAAGGTGCCACAAAGCCTTTAAGCCCACAAACAACAAGCATTTAAATTGCTTCAACTCTTTTCAACGAAGTGTGTATACTCTAAAGCTTTGCAAAAATCTTAAGAGAAAAAATTTGAACAGATAATTTCAAATTTATACATAAAAGATTGCAAAATAAATATAGAAAAAAAAATGGTTTAAAAATTATAAATTTCTCTAGAGAAATAAATAGAAATGCAAAGACAAAGACCAATTTACTAATAAAGAAATAATCTAGAAGATGAAAATAAATATTTCCAAGAGATTTTCTATCGAATACAAGAGAATAAATGGAAATATAATAATAATAATTATTATCTAATCAATCGACTTTATCATTTACTAAAAAACAAGTCAATTTAACTGTAAAATATAAATTTAAAAAATATAGAATTTAAATATAATTAAAAAAAATTCATAATAAAATTAACAAAATATTGTTGAAATAATAAATATTTTACTACATATGTAGAGAAAAAAAATAGAATAATTTTCCTATTTAATTTGCAAACAAAAGCTATAATTTGTATCTATAAATTAAAAACTACTTATCTATAACTTAACTTATCTATAACTTAATATGCTTGTGTTCAAGATTACTTGGTAATGTCAAAAAGTTTTATAAGAAAAAAAGCAATTACCCAAACCCAATATCCTTATGTCGTGATAAACGCTATTATTATTATAAATATATTATATACGCAATTTGCCTGCAAGCTTCATTAGCAACCAAATGGTATCAGTTTTTGTCAAGGTATCAGCATCAGGGCTCAAAGAACGTGCCGGCATTTGTGGGCTATAAGGCCAGTGGGCCGCATGGCATATGCCAAATGAGCTTTTGGATTGAGGCGGAAGTGAGACGAGGCGAGGCGAGGCGAGGCGAGGCGGCCGAAGGCAGCTGCTCAAGTGGTTGAGGCCAAGTCGCGACGTGGCATTAGAATGGCAACTGCCACGGCCACTTACGCACGTCGCAGTCAGCTGAGCAATGCGGGGAGAGGCTTATAAAAAATTAAAATATTTACGCCACATTAAATGCAAAGGGCGACCATTGGCAACAAAATATGATTTTGTGCCACGCCACGACACGCACACACAAGCACTTTATGGCCGGCACATACGCAGCGAGCGTTACCTTATGTTTCCCACGGGCACAACACGGCGTATGCGCAACTAATATTCGCAATATTTAAACAGGTTAAACAATTTAGCACGTGCCTTTATTTCGTTTGCTCCACACTATAATTCCACAGCATCTGCATGACAAATGGCAGCCGACTCTGCGACATGCTCACACGCATCGTCAGCAGATAGTGTCCGGCGGGATGAAAGGGGGGCACTAGATTGCTCGACGCCAAATTCTTCAAGTAATATACACCCGGTCGGATCGGGCAACTGAAGTAGCTGTGATTCACCACCAGCTGGCGATAGAAATTGCCAAACACCTTGTTGGTCATCGGACTCTTCAAAAATTGACAGCCGGGCAATTTGCTGATTTTGTACATAAAACGCTTTGTTTTCAGCACGCGCACAGTGATGGATATTTGGAAGTCGGTTGCCAGCTTAAGCACCCGAAAACGATAGAGTTTCTCCGAACCGGGCACTTGTTCAAAGTATTCCACAAAATCGTGATCACAACTGGTCTCTAGCGACTTTATGGTCATAACCACTTTGCCACGTTGAACAACCTGTCAAAAAAACGGTTAAGTTTTTCTAACTTGAGCACAACTCTTGGTATTACCTCTTCCTTGGCCAAGCCCATTAGGGGCCACAGATGCAGATACAGGATCAAATAACGCACACTCTTTGAACTGTTCATGTTGATTGCCCATTCAGTACTTATTCATTTTCCATTTAATTGGTGTATTTTTAAAGCTATTAAAAAATATTTAACCATAAAATATGCACACATGCGTAAAAAAATAACTTAATTTATATCATAATTAATGGCTATATAATTGTCGGCATCTGGCTATTACGGAGCTAGCCAGCACATTGCGTAAGTAATGTTTTTAAGCCAAACAATTCGATGGAAAATTTTCACAAAACTAATCAGGCATAAATTTAGAAAGCATAATCAAACAATGAAATATATTAAGATTGTATGATCTTAATATTAAATATCAAATTGAAGTGGAATTGGAATACTGTTAAGCATTAAATTTTTATTTATCTGTGAAATATCGTGAAAATAAGTTTTCAAAATAAATAATCATGGGAGAAATATATAATAGAGAATATAACAAATTAAAAAATTTGTTAGTTAATTTTATTTTTTAGTAATGCTGTAAATAGCAATAATTTCTATAGCAAATGGTGACTTGTTTTTTGCCGGATTAACGCGTACGTTGAGGCGATACTTTCCCACAGGATGTGGAAAGGACATGACATCAGAACTGAATTTATAATTAAGGTAAAAGATGCCCGGTTTCATTGGACACTTAAAGTAGGAATTGTTAACCACGATTTCATTGTAAATACGCGAGAAGACTTTGTTTATATGCGGATTGCTTAAAAAGCGACACGCGTTCTTATATTCCAACTGAAATAATATACGCTCTGTCCTTTGCAGTCTTACGTTGATCTCAAGCAGAAAACTGTCCACCAGTTGGGTGACATTAAAGCTGTATATTTGCGATTTACCAGCCACAAGTTTACAATCGTTGACAAAATGATCATCGCAATTCAATACAACTGATTCTATGCCCAATTTCAGACCATTCTTAAAGGATATCTTTAAAAGAAAGTGAAAAGCGTTTGGAAATAAAATAAGAAACTATATTTATTTTATGTAAATACCTCATTTTTGGACGCTGCTTGTGGCGAAAGCCAATGGCCCAAAAGAAACAATAAATATATTTTCGTTGTGCTCATCGCGTTGGCCGGTAGATAAATGACAAAATGACGCTTGAGTTAATCCAAAGACAATATAAACACTAAGATGAGTAACGCAGTACACCGAAATCCTACAAGGCAGCTTGATATTTTGCAAAATTGAGAACGAAACGATATCGATGCACTTGCGCTCTCACAATTTAAAGAGAGTAAAATTCTAAAAATAGAATCCACTCTCAGCTTGGCATGCTAAGTGTCGTGAGAGCATTTATGTGTTGGTCTTGGTTTCAATTTTAGAAGGCCGGCCAATTTTAATAACTTTTGATTTTCCAGCCGCGATGTACACCCTTTCCCTGAATAGGCTATGTTTACTTTTTTAGTGCTTTTTACATTTTACTTCAAAACTTTGTTATATGTAATTGTTTATCAGTATGAAGCAAAATGTTTGCTGCATATATACTGAGTTTCAATTAAACTAATACATTAAATATGTTTTATATAAACATTTTATATATGAAAAGTATAAATAAGGGTATTTTTGCCTCGATGCACCAAAACAATACACACATTGTCGAGCCAATGCATAAGTATGCGTGTCCGCAACCCATAATATGCATGAAGATCTAAAGGTTGCATATATTTTCAATACGCGACGTCACATCTTAGGTTTCGTTGCGAGTGTGCATAAGCTGATGTGACGTCACGTCGATGCGTCGAATTATGGACCATTTCCCTTTTTACTATGCTACTCCGGCAGGCAAAATTTCTAGCTACCTGCGCCTTGCTTAAGCCTGTACCCCCCTCCCCGCACACTTCTCCTATTTGTTCTCTTTATTACTCTATGGACTTCGGCATTGAATCGTGTGGCTTTTCGCTCTCGAAAAGCCACTCGGCTGGTGTGGCGTTTGAAGAGCGAAAAGCCACTTGAAAAGCCACACCAGAAATTTTTGCGCACGTTCAAATGTATGCGCGTTACTCATCTTAGTGTTTATATTGTCTTTGGTTAATCACTTCATATGCATTAGATTGTTTGACCATTAAATTGCAATTGTCTGCGTTCGATGTTTCAATATATCATTAGTTAATGTTCTTTCTACATTTATATACTAAACAAGCTAATAAGTTAGCTAATTTACTTTACAGTGTTGCCAGATAGTAAAAAAAAGAATTATATTTATATAAAAATAATTATAAAAGTAAATTAAAAATTTAAATTGATTTTTTAATATTAGAGAATATGAAATTGAAAAGAAAGTCAAAAAACCATTTTGGAATTAAACATTGAATCTTTTTCTCATTCGCTTCAAATAACCGTGTAAAATTTCGTTGAATCCGCTTTTCCCAGCAAACAATAAAGCTAATGCATATATGTAAATAAAAGCAAATAGCGAAATGAAAATTAATTTTTTTGCGGATTTTTGCATAGCACTTCTAATCATTTTTTTCCAATTTGACATCGATTGCACTTTGAAATAGAATTCAAATAAAAATCTGTGAGTATCGATTTGTTTTATGCACATGCATTGAAATTGGTTCGCCTCTCACCAGAACGAATGTAAACGGGATGAAGTACAAACAAAAGTGCTTTTTGGTACTGTTTGCAGTTCGCAATAAATAGTCGCAAGCAAAATCAGACTCATATTGATGCAATGACATTGGCTGAATTAATTTGTAAATACTAGTTTTTGGTAAAAATTAATGTGAACATTTTACAATTAATAATCTGATATGACATGGGTCAATTTTAAACTTTGTCAAAGCTAAACTGATTTTGAAATTATTTTATATTTTTATTTGTAAATTAATTAAAATCTGCAAATGCGTTTAACATTAAGCAAATAAATTATTAAATTAAAATGATTATTATATTATTTTAATTTTAATATAAATAATCTCCTCCTTGCCAAATCAGTTTAAGTTAACTGTATTGCATTCAGCAACACATTTTATTTTTACTTTTTACTTCAAGCTCCAATGCACCAATGCAAAGTTAATTTTGAATTTTTTTAATCCAAATATCTGCATGACTTGTTTAACAATTGAAGCAGTAAAAATTCAGTCAATCGGCTGTCAGAGACGCATTCATGCAAATCTATGATGATGCCATTCAATTACTGCATTTCAACTGTTCAGTCAGTCAAACCTTGATTTGGCCGTTGCCTATCGGTTGGGGTCATCGCTAAGGGTAACGCGTTCGAAAACCATGTCAGCCAGGACATTTTACCATTTGCAGCTGATAAATAATTGAAGACAAAAGTGCGCGATTATCGGGCCAAGGCGCGCCAGTACAAAAAATAACCACGCCCACACACAACGTGTGCCTTGGAGGGAAGGGGGGGCTGTCTTTGGACTCCTCCTCTCTTGGGTTTCCCCCCCTGTATGCATGTCAAGTAAAAATCAATACATCGATTTGCCGGCGAGTGTCATAAATAATGTATATAAATACGAAGGCGCTGCCCGGCCTGTTTGTGCAGTTAGCGAATGCAATTAACATTATTTTTAGCTCGCATTTAATTGCAATTAAATAAAAAGCAAAAACCGGTAAATAAAATATAATTAAAACTTAAAATGACAAATATTGAATACCCTTGCAGGTAAAAAGTAACTGCTGCGAAACTGATAAGAAACGAATCAAAATAGTTTTGGAAAGTTTCTTAAAATTTTACCAAACTTTTTTGTATGCAATTTAGGCACTTTACTTAGAAAGCCTTCTACTAAATCTAACGGTAATTTGGAAAAGAGTTGATTTGACATTAAATCGATAGTTGTTATTGTAACGAATAACTGAGTGCCTACTTACTTTATTAAGATTAGATAAGTAACATATAGTAATTGGTTTTTGTCTACGGATCGCGATGTTGTTGATTTTTTGTCGAAGTGGGAAGTGGCTGAAGTGGCCATTTTCACGTAATTGAAATCTTATTAATAATAAATAAAATATTAAAAATAAACCTATGCCTTCTACAAAGTTGATCAATTTCGGCCTAATTTTGCTAATTAAATATCTAGTATGATATTTATAGAATATCCTAAAGTATTCTACTCCAAAAACAGGTGTTCTTGAGCCAGGTGTAACTTGTCAAGTTATTCTTAAAATCTTGAATTAGCTGTCATAAAGTAACGACATAATAAGAGTCTCAATCGTTGGAAAAATTCAATAAATTATGTGTGCTGTCAGCTAACGAAAGAAAAGAAATCAACACAAAAAAAAATATATATATATATATAAATACGAATGCGTCACACATTGCAGGTCAAAATGACAAAACCCCCAACAAGGACGAAAAAAATGCGAAGCTTGCAGCAGCAGCAGCTGCTGATGTCAACTGACGACTAGGCGTATGCGCAATATATGTAATTATGATATTCTCTTGGGGTGAGTTATGTACTTGGGGGTCTCAGTCTAAGTGGTCACAGCTGGCTGTGTGCCAAAAAAAAATGTGAAATGCCAAACTTGACTCAATTAGTGTGCGGACGTTGAGCATTGGAGAATTCACTTACCTTTCGCCATCATCGTTGAAGGAGAAATCGCCCAGCAGCAGATCCCGAAAGCGATAACGAGGCTGCAAAATGCGTGACATGTTGTTGTTGTTGTTGTTGTTGCTCGAGTTGTTGTTGGTACTTATGTTGTTGTTGATGTTCGTGGTCGTTATGGTTGGCACCCGCAATTCAGTGACTGGCTCCTCGCCCCTCTCAATTTCAGTTGCTGTTTCTGTCACCGCCGCGGCTTGAAAATCACTAAAGTCCGTTACATTAATTAAACACTCGTTGCCAGCTGGTGCAGCTGATGCGGCAAAATCATTCTGCCTCCAATCATCGGGCACTACGCCAAGCCGATTCCTGCCGCGCCCCCCCGTCACGCCCAGCAGCTCATCCTCGCGCGCCGCACTGGTGCCCGTCAGCAGGTAGCCGCCGCCACTGGCCCGATTGGGCCGTGGCGAACGTAGGCGCGTCCACAGATTGGCGAATGTCTTGCACCAGGCTTACACCTTGGCGCCTGCGTGTAACTGCCCCTTGTTGCCCTTCGTTGCCCGAAATTAACTATATGCAATTCAACTTCAATTGCACTTTATTACTTTATATTGACATATCACATTGTTGGCAAGAGCAGCGTCGTTTTAACAGTTATTCGTGGATCCTACAAAGAAAAGTTCATTGAATAAGATTAATATTTAAGTATTATTCGTCCAAGTAGTTTTTTTTATTTTCGGCCCTAGAATTTACATTTATTTCATATATTTTTAAAATAAGTTCAGGTATCTTTATATAAGTTATACAGAAGCAATTACCATTTAATATATATATTAAGTGAGATTTAAAAATTGGAACACAGGAACAGAACTGTAGGCCTGCAAGGCTTTCTTGCCCTTATGAAAATCGCATAGAAAGGCGAATTTCAATATATATTAAATATATATATATTTCAATATATTAAAAATAGCGAAAATATTTTAGTAAGTAAGTCAGAGACTAAATGATAAAACTAAGTTCCACTCAAAAAGCTTGTTTTAAAAATTTCCAAATTTCAGAAACTTTACTAAAAGTCCAAACCAACATAGTAAATTATTATTAAAGTATTTTCCTGCCTCGAAACTAAAAGCTTTCCAAATTACCGTTTGGAAGGCACGCGACTAAAGCGCTTGAGTCTTGTTATACTTAATGGTTCGCCTGTTGCACGCTTTTTGTGCAACTTTATTAAGCTCTTTACCAAAAGCGTTTAATGGGCTGGATACACAAAGTAATTTAAATATACAAATTAATTACCTTTGCGATTATTTGGGCATTCGCGAATTTTCGTACAGGATATTCGAATAACCTGCGGAAATTTGCAATAATATATGCCCGGCACGCTAACGAGCGAGAATCACGCGAATATCTCTGAGAAATAACCAAAACAATAAATTCGGTTATTTTTATAACGAATCTTGACAATAGAAGGCAACAAACAGTTTATGGCAAACAAATCAACGTCAAATCAAGTTTTTTTTTATTCCAATGAAGAGACACAGACAAAAAAATACTAAACAATAAAACAGACAAAACAAACTCTCATATGAATGGGCGAACCGACAGACTGACAGCCGTAGAGATTCTGACAAAGAGGAGTCCACTTCAATGATACTCGCGCACCACGCCCCGCCCCCTTTGATTATTTGCTGTCTGCGTAATCAAATCATCTCTCAAAGCGTTGCTGAGAGGCCGAGCCAAACAAATTGCGCTGCCACTTGAAAACGTGTTTGCTTTTTCCCCTGCACCCCCCCAATCTGACCACTTGTTGTGAAAAATTTAAGCAATTACACAAACACACACACACACACATACACCTACACACACAGGCAGCATCTAGTGTCCTGGGCAGGTGCGCGTCCTGATCCTCACGAAAATAAATTTTGGTCGGTTTGCGTTTTGTACGGCACATTAATTAGATTGGCGCCTTTGAGTTCCAAAAATTTGCGTGTTTCCCGTTATTGCATTTGGCCATAAAATATTTGGGCTTAAAGCGTTTTTAATTAGTTACAGCAAATTTGCGCTAAGCTATACGCCTGTTGCGGCTGTGTCCCCCTCCCTGCCTCCCTCGCTCCCAATCAACGACACTGTTTGAAAATTACGCCTCGTTTTGTAATTAGCCAGCGGAGCCAACAGACGGCTCTGGCAGCCACTTTCAAATTAGTTTTGCAATTATATTTATAGTTTGACGCGTGGCAAAAATTCTCAGCCAGATCTTTGGCATAATCCGTGCTTTTCGGCTCTCTGTGCGCGCACAAGCGAAAATTAATCGGCGACGCCTTCAACCCGAAAATCTTTTAATTTATCAATTTCATATCGCCCACACACAGGCACACTTTTTTAGGTGATTTATTAACAACAAAAAGGTATGTTCTGATAAATAATTTGGGTCGAAATAGGGGGGCCAAAAATGTAGGCTATAGTTTTTCAAAGAATACCTAAAATTAATATACCTAAAATTAATATGCTAACAAAACTTGCATACGAAAAATTGTTTTAGAATTTTGTCTGTTTTTATGTTTAAAAATTTGTATAAAAAAAAATTTGTTTTAAATTTTCAATTAAAACTTTCTACACTAATTTGGATTCCTATCTCAGTTTCGGATTTCATAAAAAATAATTTACTCCCAAAACAATTTATAAACTTTAATATTTTTTTGTTGCTTTACAGAAACAATTTGAAAACACTTTCTAACATTTGATAGATACAAAGTACAGAAATTTCTAACCGCTTAACTAATTTCAAAATAAGTTTTGCCTTACATTAGGCAACTTTTGATTATAACGAACTGTAAAATATACAACAAAAATACATATTTCGAACTGAATCCTAAAAAAGTTATTTCAACCATAACGAAATAAAATAAAGTTGATTCAAATAAAAGTTTATTGTAACTAAAGTAAATAATTTCTGCTATTCTTTACTTTAAAGGCATTTCACATGTTTAAATCAACTAGTTATTGACTCACATTGTCATAACTTTTATCCATTTATTGAATACCTTTTCAGGACTCTAATTTGCCAAAATTCATTTAATGAACGCAACATTTGGCAACCAATTTTCATTAAATTTCGCTAATTGTAGAACAACTGAGGTCCGCCATTAATAGACGCAACACGCATTCATTTTCTAATCATTATTTATGATGCGAAACACAATAAAAAAAAATAGCGAACAGAGTGTAGACAAAAATATGAGAGTATATGTATTTAGGCCATCATTTGGCCGTCCAGCTAATGCCTTAATTATGTGTTTTAACACACAAATATATTTTGATTTATAGACTGCACGCCAAAAGGACACTCGACTCGCCGCTAGGACTCGTCTGAGCCCGGACAGATAACAAATTATTATTGTATTTCATGCGGCGCAACCATTTGGAAAACTCTGTACAAACCTATCCATTGCTCGCATTCTATATTCAGGCCAATTTTGTGTGCTTAAGAGAAGTTTCGCGTGTTAACCTTGGTTAATGGAGGAAACGGAAAAACAAAAAAGAACTTCTCTGATGTTCATATTTCGTACATATTCATCAACAATAATTGCCTGGCTGAGTTTTTGTTTCGTGTTGCTGTTGTTGTCTCTTAAGCCTTTCGCGTATCCCTTTGGCCCCAGTCCTCATCTTCTTCGTCTTCATCAACATCAACAGTTCATTGTGTGCATAAGCGAGACGAGAAACCTGCGACTATCTCTGCTCCTAATCCCCTAATGCTATGCACTTACATGGGGTATTATCATTATATAAACTGGTGTGAATCACTTCATGTACTTTTAATAGGGATTCCACTCGATAGAGGACAACGGTCATGATCAAATAGTATAAAAAGTTTTTAATATTTTAGAATGGAATTGTTCAGTTTGATCTTGATTACTTTAAACATAAAAAAAGGTCTAAAGAACCTGACTGATTATTCGAATAGTTTATCATATTAAAGCAACTCATAAAGCATATAGGAAAGAGTATTCAATATTCGTCACTTGGTTGCTGTGACACTTCCTGTTTTGTTTTACTTTCATAGAGGGCTCTGGGCTTTATTATTCTTTGTCTGACAATGTCCCGTAAGAAGTCGTCGGCTGAGGCTGCTTTGTGTGCCTTTGAGCAGAATGTTGTTTGGTTAGATTATTCAAAGGCCTCGCACAGCGGACCACAAAAGTCGCGGTGGCGCCACGCACGTTGCTGCTGCAGCTGCCCACGCTGTTGCTGTTGTTGTTGTTGCAGTTGCTGTTGTTCTTGCGGCTGCTGTTATTTTGGCGACTTGTCAAGCACTTGGAATATTTTATAAGAAAGACTTGACCCGCTTTATGCAACAACAGCAACAACAACAACAACAATGGCTAGCAAATTCGCGCCCACCGCACTACACTTCCGCGAAAATTTTCCCATTCTCCACTCCCCGTTACATCATCATCCCTTTAGCTCTTGAGCTGTTCATCTCTTTCACCTGCTGCTCCCTCAGCGGTTGATGTTTTGCATTGTTGTTGTTTTTTTGTTTTTTTTTCGTGTGTTCGTTCATTATTGTTGCCTTTTTAAGCTTCTCATCTCTACCTCGTGACTCTGACTCTCTGTCTGTTAACTGTGTTTTTTTTTCACCGTCATTCCGGCTCTTAATTAAAATTAACATTTCATAAAGTGCCAGTTGGAAAAACGCGGCTTTTCAGAGTCAACAATATAAGGAAAAAGAATAATATTAAAAATAAATGAATTAATATTTTGGACTAATGCTGTTTAAAGTCAACAGATCTCTCTGTCTCCATCACTGTCGCTCACATTGTCCGTCTCACTCTGTCTTAATTCGGCCGCCCGCGGCTGAATTAAAACTTTTGTGTCTGTCGCCCAAATTATTATCCCGATAAGCTTTAAATTATATTTAAATATTTATTTATTTAGCTTTTGTTTGCCCAACTTCTCTCCCTGTTTGCTTGTATTAGTGTGTGTGCGGCATTTTGTAATTTTTGGCCAGCCTAAAGGTCAAATAGTTTAACCTTTTTGTGTGTCAATTTAATTGAGACATTAAATATGAGAAAGGTTCCACAAGTTGTGCGCAACAAATGCCAAAATCCACATCTAGTCTGTGTTGAAAGCATTGTTTAGATTAAAGTTATCTCCGGCTTACATTTTATTCAAACACAATAAATCACATTGCAAACATACAAAAAGGAAACTAATTCCGCTCAGTGGTCAAGTCAGCTCGTAAATATCCTTTTTTGAGCCAAACTTTTCGACTAGCTTAGAACAAGCTGAATAAAAATTTAATGACTCTTCTCAGTGCAGAAATTTGTTGGGCTCTTTGCAAGAGTTTCTATCAGGAAGTTATTAAGAAGTTTTGCTTTGCATACTTTCCGGCAGTTATTAAAAATAAAATAATGAAAATAATAATAATTACTGGAATTAATATTTGCTTTTTGAATTTAAATAATGTTATAATATAATTCGCAGGAAAAAGTTGTTTAATTAATTTTGATTTAATTTATTTTATTAAATATTTGAAACAAATGAAATGGTTCAAATTAAGGGACCCTAATTAATTTGAAATGAAAAAATATTGCATTTCTGGCACTCGAATCTTAATTGGTTTTTTGGTTGGGTTCACCGAATTTCATTACGTTTATGAAGTGCTCTCAAATTGCCCCTAACTTTCGGTTAATCGATAAACTTTAATTTCCTTTAACGGCAAGTGGAGACAGCAATCAAATATTGTCGCCATCATCTGCATGCCAAATAAGTGAGTTCGATTCCCAGAGGACAACTTGGAAGGCCGACTATCGAAAACAAAAGTCAGCAGCAACAAAAATGTATTCTCTTGTTTGTATATTTTATTATATATGTATGTGCATACATATATATTTTATTTTTTTCGAGTGCCGTAATTGAATACATTATTCAGTAAGCCCAATGGGTGGGAGGAAATCTTTTACCTTTTAAGGCTCTTTAACACTTTGCTTCCAGAGATGTAAATGTTCCCGGCATATATTTATGCGCATAGTCATCAAAACTTTTGACAACGCTAAACTTTTAGCCTGATTGTTGTTGTTGTTGTTGTTGCTGCTGTTGCTGTTGCTGCTACTGCATTTGCTGCATGGACACAAAACTTTTTTACGGTACGCTTAACATTAAATTTAGTAGTTTTTGGCATTGATAGCAAATGAGATGGAGATAAATACAGGACAACAAAAACAAACACACAACACGACACGACACGACACGAATAAACGATCAGATCACTCAGGCACTGTGTGTGCAGGCATTTTGCGTGTGCTTTACTTTCTTGTTATTGCCAGCTCACTTCCACACACAAACACTAACGAACTCACACTCGAGCTCACTCACGTAGAAGAAGGGGAGCGCACACGCGACGTATGTCAAAGAATGGACAACAAACAGTTTTGGGCGCAAAAGTCACACCGACGGACACACACAAAAAAGTTTCGACAAATGCAAATACCGAAAAAACACACAACACGACGAAAGCGTATTCAATTGTTTGTGCCTTACTTTTATTTATTTACCGCTAACATTCATTTATGTTTTCTTTTCCTGAGCAACGAACCGAACGCGCGCCAGGCTAAATTTGAACTGAGACAGGAGCGAAAACAACGACAAGCGGCGTAGGTGAAGAATTGTCGTAAACGGTAAAGTTGTTGTTTTTGCTGCTGCTGCTACTGCGGTTGTTGTTGTGCTTATCAGAAACAGCTGCGCGCCAAACATTACACAGTTTAAGCGTCAAGCTTTCTCAAAAGCTTTACACTACCTACCAAATTATTAGGCAGAGTGAGTTGCTAGTAAGGTGAATGTTAAAATATAATTAAATTGTTTTATGTATTTATCTATGTATATATGTACATATGTACATACATATGTAAAACATTTAATAAAGTATATGTTTTTTATGTTTATAAAAAAAAACTATATGGGACTAATATTTAAGAACATATGTACATACATACATACATACCTATGTATGTATGTATAAATATTAGTTGAAAAAGGAATGCAACGTTTTGTTGGTCTTTTTTTCTGTGTTCCATTACTCTATAAAGAACGACGAAGCGATGTTAAAATAAACGTAGGTATAACGGAAATAATTGTCTCGCACGGTCATGAAGATGTGCAAACTAAAACACTGGCTGGAATGCATTCCATGGAGAGCGGGGTTAAGCAATGAATGAAAAGGAAAATAACAGTGCAGATCATACGCAGCAGTGCGCACGACGAAAAGAGACATAAACTTTTCGTTTATGTTTGGAGTTTGAAACGGTGTGAGGAATGCGTTGGGTGTAGCGATGCGAATATAGCTAGAATTTTTGCGTGCCAGAGTAGCACAGTAATAAAAAAAAAATAAAACTGAACTCATTAAAATTACTATTTGTTTGTTGAACTCAAACAATAAGAATCCAAATTTTTCAAAAACTAGCAACAAAACAATATTTGACCACAAAAAAAAAGGCTAAATTGGCAGCACTGGCATCGACTGCTGTCAACTTCATCAGCTATGCAATTGCAATTCAATGTCGAATTCAATTTTAAATTGCACTTTTCGACTTGACTGTCAATCAATATGTTAATCCGACACAATAAAGGCATGTTATAATTATAATAAAAAAGTATATTCTAATTTATGAATGCAACAAAAGTATAAAATAAAACCTTGGATATTTATAATAGTTATTATATAGTTTTTGGCCCAAAATATTGTCAAAATAACAGTAGTTAATAGTTCTCCGTGGTGCGAACGTAATTAACGCCCGACGGCATCGATACCTTATCGAAGCCCTTGGGGAACAGTTTGTGGGCATCCTCATCGGTAACACTCGGCAGGATCATGACCTTGGTGCCGGGCTACAATAGCAACAAAAAGTGCACAGTCAGTTTCCAAAAATCCAATAGGATTCGTTGCCAAAAACAATACTCACAGTCCAGTTGGCGGGCGTGGCGACCACCTTCAAGCGATCCGTCAGCTGCAGCGAGTCGATGGTGCGCAAGATCTCACTATAAACAAATTATAGGGTATTCAAATGTCGTTGAATCGAATGGCAAAAACTCACTCAACGTTGCGGCCCGTGGACATGGGATAGAACATGGAGAGGCGCACCTTATGATCGGGACTGATGATGAACAGTGCACGGATAGTCTTGGCCACCTCGGGATCCTTCTTCTGCTCCTCGTCGAGCATGCCCAGCGAGACGGCTAGATCGCGCGTGGGATCGGCAATGATCGGATACGGAAACTCACCGGGAATATCCAGACAGTACGATTTGATGTCATTCACCCAATCCACGTGCGAGTCCACAGCATCCACAGAATGCGCCAGGCATTTGGTGTTGCGCTTCTCAAATTCCGGCTGATGCACCGCAATCCGGCCCAGCTCTGTGGTGCAGACGGGCGTAAAATCGGCGGGATGGGAGAAGAGCACCACCCAGCTGGAATATTAATTGGCGGATATATACATTATGATATTCTATATATATTTATTTATTATTATATATTATATACTCACGAGTTGCCCTGCCATTCGTGGAAGTTGATGGGTCCCTTGGTGGTCTCCGCCTTGAAGTTTGGAATAGTCTGTCCCAGACGCATTTTAAAGTTTCTTTTTACTTGTTGCTTTTGTTTTTGAAAAGAAAAAGCTGTGAACGAAGTCAGCTCAGATCGGTCACTGAATGCAAACTCGACAGCGACGGCGGCTTTTATACGCTCAGAACCGGTGCGGCGCGACAGAGAGGGCGTGCCAGAGCAAGAGCGAGAGAGAGACCGGTCAAACCTTATCTAGCAAGTGTGTGCCTTGATAGTGCATCTTTATACGCTATATATGTATGTATATGCATATATCTCTCCATATATACACGCCTTAATATTTTTAACCACAAAAACAAAAACAGCTGCCGGTAGACATAAAGAATTTTTTTTAACCATAACAGCTTCTCATATATTACACAATACTTATTTATTTATTCTATTCACACAAAGCGTTAGTAAATTGACCCTCACAAATATACAGCTATATCTCATATTTCTCCATATACATTTTTTTTGCTTATTTTTTATACAAAAATATCAGTTTCAGGTTTATCGTTTGTAATTTCACTATTTACTAATGTAAATACCAAATGTTCTCCAACTGTTGCCAAGCTGGCAATTGGCAATAGAAACCCAAAACCAAATTACAAATGTAAACGTAAACCGAAGGATGAAAACCACAAAACTTCTACAATTAGCCAAAGCTCCACAACAGAGTGAAACAAAACAATAACAGAGAGTCCAAAAGCGAAGAGCGTAAGAACTTATATCATAGTATTAGTGCGTGCCATATGAATTCCAATACCAGCGCACATTTAGCGCTCATTTCTCATTCTCTATGCGATCTGTGTTAATTCGGGAGCGCAGAGAGCGCCGCTGCCTTTGCTAGTGTGTGTAAGTTCCAAGCGCTTACCAACACACACAAACGCATGCGAGTGCTGTGTGTTCACGTATTGACGCAACCTGTTGAGCTGCTCGAAATGTCGTGAGAGATTCACAAAGAGAGCAGTTAACTTTATAAATGTATTAGTGCTTCCCACATAAATAACCAATACTAACAAAGAATTTCGCTCATTTATTGCGCTCCATCAAATACGTGTAGGCACAATCGTATTTAATTCGTTTCCACTAGCCGGAAGGTAAACAGATGCCTTCAAGCTGCCCAACAGTTAGGATCAAGTTCATAAAAACTAAAATATATCTCAACTCTCACAAAATATCATTTAAAAGTGAAATAATTTGTTTTTCGCATGTTCATTTAGTACAGTCTGTGCCCTTGTCAAAGTGCAATTTTTTTTAGTTATTTTTTATTTTATATTCAATAACAGTCTGAAATCTACAACGCAATAATAAACGCTTCGCTTGAAATTCTCTGGTAATTTTCCATTTGATTATAGCAGGAAAAAACAAGCTACAATCTTATTTTGTATTCCTGACGTCTTTGAATTAATTCAAACAGCGCTGTAGACGATAACAAAGCTAGTTAGAGCTATGGCGGGTTGGCGGTGTCAGGGGAAGGGGCCATGTGTAATACAAACTGACCCTGATATACAATACAGGGTGTTCTTTATATGATGATAAATATGATTAACGCTTAAGTAGAATCGGGATTTATCCTCATGCTGCAGTTCTGCACTTAAAACCGAGTGTTAATACACCTATTTCTATGAAACTAACTAATACTCATAAACAATTCAGTGCGCTCACACATCTCACATCTATAGTTGAGCTTGCTAAAGAAATGCTAAAATTGAGTGTAAATTTGTATTAGTATGGGTAATTTATATGAGAGTAAAAAAATGAGCCGCAAAACTTCTATCATAGTATTAGAGCGTGCTATACAAATTCCAATATCAACGCACAATTAGCGCTCTTTTTCGCTTATTTCTCATTCGCTATACGATCTGTGTAAAGCGCAGAGAGCGGCGCAGCGTTTGTGTTTGTAAGTTCCAAGCGCCTACAACACAAACATATGTGACAGCTCACTTATTGAAGCAATCGTTGAATTTTTCGAAATGTGAGTTTGAGAGATTTACAAAGAGAGCAGTTAACTGTATAGGTGTATTAGTGAAGCCCACATAAATAACTAATACTAACAAAGAATTTCGCTCATTTATTGCGCTCCAGCATATATGTACGTGTAGGCAAACTCGGATCGATTCAGCTAACCAGCTGCGGAGTCAGATACTGTGAAGCAGTCGTCCAGTAATGATGACATTATTTGGACTCTTTAGAACGCATTTTTAAATATCCTCCATACAACTTTTAACTTTTGTTCTACTCAAATCAAAATTGTACACGTGTTCTACGAACTTGACAACATCAAATCTTTATAGTTTTCTTCTCCTTCTACATTTTAAAAATCTAAAACGCAATAGCACACGGCTACTTTGAAATTCTCTGGTAATTTTCCATCGCATTTGTGATTAGTAACTGTGTTTGTCAACAACAACCGACAACAGCCATATTTGTATGCATAGCGTTTATGAATTTATTTATCAAAGCCGCATTAGATAGCGGGGAATGGGGAACCGCAACGTGTGGAAGCACAATGCAGGGTGTTAAAAAAAGATACACAATAAAGTTAATTGTAGAGAAATCATTAAAAATAATCAAAATGTATAACAATAATCGTTAGTTACATTTAAGTTTGATAATTTTCGCGCCTTATCGATAACAATTTTAGCATCGTTCGGGGCGAATGGCAAACTCTTGACAGTCTAATAACAGAGCGCCAAACTGAAGAGTGCCATTGTATAGCACACAACAGCCACTCTAAGCAGTAACATAATTTGGCAACATTTGTGAAATCTGGTCACATTATACTCAATTCGAGGTAGAAATCTTAAACAAAAGTCATTTGTGTTTTTCAAGTGCACTGAACTTCCGCAAAGGTAACGAATTTAACGTTAAATACTCGCAGACAGTTAACCAAAATGGCATTAATAACAAAATCACAAGCAAACTAAACCCAAATCCCACATTTGCAAAGCATTTTATTTGGCCATCAGCAAATTTTTCTGTATGCATGAGTGTGTGTGCGTGCGTGTGCTTGTGTATGTGTGTGTGTGTGTGTTAACTGCGACTGGCTGCTGTTGCTGCTAGGGGAAAACAAAGAAAACTTCAAAAAAGAACGACGTAAAAACGCATTTAAAACGCATTTTGTTAGCTGTTGGAAAAATAGCAACGCGTGCTTTCTGGTAAAAAAAAAACAACGTAAAAAGTGTTAAAACTCGTTTGGTTATTGATTTTTATTGTAATATGCATTGCTGCATGTAGTTGTATTTAAGTTGTTGTTGTTGTTGCTGCTGCAGCTGCTGTTATTGTTGTTGTGCCTGCAGCTGCGCGTCGAAAACTGTAAACTGCAAACTGCTGTTATTGCTGCTGTTGTTGCTATTGCTGTCTCACTTTCATTTTGTACCCAATGTTCTCAAGTGCTTTAATTGTTGCTGTGCGTATTTTTGATCTGAAAAGTATCGAGGGGCTGGGCGGGGGAGTAATTGGAGTGAGAAGCGTGCGACACAAGTATAATTCATACACACACGCACACATACACACAGTTACATGTTGGTATATGTTGTTGTTATTTGCTGCTTTGCACCTGCATCGGGCTGCATTTGCATTACACTTCATTCCACGCTGTCCCGTTCACGCACACACATAGACATACAGTCAGCACACATTCATTCGTGTTTCTTCTGTTCTTTGCTTTTAATTGCTTTTCTCAAAAATCTCTCTCAGCAAAGAACAACAACAATAGCCCCAAAGAAAATATTACAAAATAATAAAGAACAGTTAAAGCGAAGATGGATTTTGAGCGTGCCGATAACGATAGCGAGCATAATCCGAATTTATCCTCGGATAGCAGCAGCAGCAGCAGCAACATAACAGAATCAGTAGCTGTTAATGAAATTGCAGCCAGCAGTAGCAGCAGCTCAGCTGCAGTGCTGTTATTTAACATTGAGCCAGAGCAGCCAACAACAAACACAGAGCAAGAACAAATTGAAGCTGAACATGAGCATTCTCCCACTCCTACTCTACAGCAAACACCACAGCCGACAGACGACGCACGTGTTGAGGCGGAGCAGCAGCAGCAGGAGCAGGAGCAGTTGAACGATCCGCAACAGCAGCAGCAGCAACAACAACAATTACCGTTGTTGCAGCCAGAGATTATCGACGCGAACGCAATTGCCGACACAATTGACGCGGGCGCCATTGATAACGATAACGACGCCGTCGTGGAGCGCATTGACGATTACGACGACGAGGACGACGGTGGTGACGAAGGCGACGACGATCTCGACGCGGAGGAGGAGGTGGAGGAGGAGGAGGACGACGGCGACGACGAACACGTTAACGAAGCTGTCGCCGCCGCCGCCGCCGCTGCCGAAGCAGCCAACGCTCCGCCAGAAGCTGCCATAGCAGGAGTAGCTGCAGCAGACGCAGACGCAGCAGCTGCAGCAGCAGCATCATCATCATCAGCTGGTGTGCAGCAGCGTTTGCACTCTGTGGCCGTTTTACCAAGCTATTCCACTGCCGGTCAGCGTGGTTTACGTGCCCCACTGCCACCGCTACTGCTTGCCCCGCGCAGCAATCTCAACAATCTCAACATCAGCAGCAGCAGCAGCAGCAACAACAACAATAACAACAATAATAATAATAACAATAACAGCATCAATAATAACAGTTTGTCGAGAAGCTCGCGACGCACGCGTCACTTTTACAGCAACAACGGCAGCCACTTCAGCAACGACATGTTCGCCGGCGGCCACAAAAGCAACAGCCACAGCTCGCCACGCATGGCCAGCGGAGCGGGCGGAGCAACAGGATCGGGCACAGGAGCAACAACAACAACTGCTGGACGCAACTCAAATCAGTCGCATCAGGGCGTAGATCCGCTGCGCGTGCTCTATCCCAATGTGAACGAGAACGAGACGCCGCTGCCGCGCTGCTGGAGTCCGCACGACAAGTGTCTGACGATTGGCCTGTCGCACAACAATCTGCGCGTCACCTACAAAGGTGAGTGGACAACAACAGTGCAAATATCAGTCAATAGATATCCATTAAGTTTATAGCTACTTTATCATTTTCATTATCAAACTGAGTCATCTTTATGAAAAAAAGGAAACATTTAAAAGGAAACATTAAATTCTAAAATTTAATATTTGTCCTATACAAAAGTGATTCAAAAAGGAGTATAAATATTCGAGTTTTTTCTATTTAAAGGTAAAAAACTTTCAACTTCCTTTGTTTCCTTTTTTACAAATCATGAATATCAGTTATGGGTATTTAAAGTCTGCAATGGGACTTACAACATTAAATTTGTTGCTTTAATCTATGCAATAATTTAACATAACATACTCATGTTAATAAGCTGTTAGAAATTTAATTGTATTCAATTGTTGATTTTAAAGCTTGCGCACATTTCGTTAAAAAAAATGAGTCAGCAAGCGACAAAAAAAGTTATACATTTTTCATTAATGTATATATACACATTGTGTTAGCACATATTATGGGTTATCTCTATATATGTATATAAGGAGTAAGAGTTGATACTACATATATTTTGGCTTAATATTTGTAACGTGTCAAAGCAGTTGGGAGCATACAAATTGCTCAAAATTAGCTGATAAACCCAAGAAAAAAATTGTTTTATTGTGCGACAGCTTCCTCGCAGACAGCAACAACAACAACAGTCTCCCGCACAGCTGGCTCACGAGCTGCCATTTTAGGGCAGCAGAGCAGCGCTGCTGCGTGTGAAGACCCCCTTTGACAATGTAGCTGCAGTAGTTGTCTCGCTTGCACTGACGCAACTCTATGGGCTGTTGTTTTGTTTTTTGGCGCCCACTTCTCACACGCTGATTCGCGTGTTGGCCTCGCTTGTGTGAGTGATTGGCAAACAGCTGATTGGCTGCACACGCGAGCATACGAGAATTGTTATGGTGTGGCAACCTACAGTGCAATGCCCTTGTGACGAACTGAACATTAAATAGAAACATGATTACGCCACAATTTTATTTTTGTTATTTTAAATAAAATGTGGAATATTTAAAGAGCCCAGAAAGAGCGCTGCATCATAATTGTATAATAAATATAGTATTCTTAATGAGTATTTACTGTATTCACATTTTTGGTTGATTGCAGGCATGGGTAAACAGCACAGCGAAGCAGCTGGTTCTGTGCGCACCGCATACCCGATACCCTCGTCCTGTGGCCTGTACTACTTTGAGGTGCGCATCATTTCCAAGGGCCGCAACGGTTACATGGGCATTGGACTGACCGCCCAGCAGTTTCGCATGAATCGCCTACCAGGTGTGTATTCTTTAAAATAAAATAATAATTGTTTGCACAGTTTTTCATATATTCATTATAAATAGGTGGGGACAAGCAATCGTATGGCTATCATGGCTACGACGGCAACTCGTTTAGCTCCTCGTGCAACGGGCAATCGTACGGCCCCACTTTTACCACCGGCGATGTCATTGGCTGCTGTGTGAACTTTGTGAACAACACTTGCTTCTACACCAAGAACGGCGTCGATTTGGGCATTGCATTTAGAGACTTGCCGGTGCGTTAATAAAACATAATCAATCAATTCTATTTTGTCTAACAAATTTTCTCTTCCATTTCCCAGACCAAACTCTATCCGACTGTGGGTCTGCAAACAGCTGGCGAGGAGGTGGACGCCAATTTCGGTCAAGAACCTTTTAAATTTGATAAAATTGAGGAAATGATGCGAGAGATGCGCGCCAATGTTTTGCGCAAAATCGACAAAAATGAACATCTATTGGGTACGCCCGAAAATCTAATGAATAGGTGCGAACATGTGCAAAAATTTAACAACTGTTTATGAAACTAACAAAAAATCTTTTGCAGGCTGGTCTCCACTTATTTGGTGCACAATGGTTATTGCAAGACAGCCGAGGCCTTCAATAGCTACACACAACAGCCATTCGACGAGGACTTGGCCTCCATCAGGACACGTCAAAGTGCGTATTAATTTTGTGCAAACTGAATATTGTATTGTAAATTGACAAAACTTGTGCTTGCAGAGATAATCAAGCTCATACAGACGGGCAAAATGAGCCAGGCCATTGAGAATACACTGCGCGCCTATCCGGGCCTCCTGGAGAACAATAAAAATCTTTGGTTTGCCCTAAAATGTCGTCAGTTCATTGAGATGATAAATGGCGCCGATATTGAGGTGGGTTTATTTGTCAATTTAAAAAACAAATTTTATAGAATTGATTTTACAGCACGCCAATAATAAAGTAACCGCCACCACACAGACCATACCCACAAATCAAACCTCGGTCATACAGTCGACCAAGGCGTTCAAGCACAGCAAATCCGGCGGCAGCACCAACAACCAGCCACAAAACAACACTGCGAACTCAGCTGTGATAAAACCAGGCGATAAAACAGATCCCAAAATGTTTGTATACCAATTTTTAAATTCAATTTTAAATCAATTTCTTATGCAATTTGCTTTTTGATTGCAGCATGATTATTGATGACAACTCTAACAAGTGTCCGGAGCACGATTCAAATAGCATGGATGTGGAAATGGAGCCTTGCAACAGTCACTCCAATGGTGTGTTTTTGTTTTATAGATCTATTAGCTATTATTAAATGTTTAAAAGGAATTTGAAGTTAACTTTTAAGAAATATTTAGACGCGACCTTATCCAAATCAAGCAAAGATTTTATGATTGAAAACAGTTCGACAGACGATAAATAATGTATATTTTTATTTTTGTCAACTGCTTTCAAATGTAGTCGAAAATTCATTGAAAAAGTGCATAAATAATGCTATAAATAACAACATTATAATTATGATACAGGTTTCAAACTAATTCAAAAAAGATTCAAGTTCGTTGCAAAACTGTCCTTATGGAAACTATATATTCAAGAAAAAGAAGACGCGACTTGTTCAAAAATTGTATTAAATCTTGTTGGTTCTAGAATTTATATACAGACTATATACTCACTATAAATATTTAAAGTATTTATTTGAAGTGAAAATCTGTCAATTCAAACTGAAAAAAAATTCATCGGCAATCCTGAAATTTAGGCGTGTATGATTAATTCAAAAAGAGTTTCAAAAACTTAGAGAAATATGCTTCAAGAATTATGCATATAAAATATTCAAGAAGAAGTCTTTTGTATAGTTTAAGGGTAAGAAGTGCAAAAACACATTAATTGTTTAATAACATATTTAATTACATAATATATATTTTAATTAATATACTATGCATTTACTCACCAGGCGATTCCTGTTCTAATGGCAATGCCAGCGTAGCACGTAACTCTTTAGATGCCATAGATGAGGAAATGGGTATGAAAAGTGCTAAAACAACAACCAACTTTACTTATTTATATGCCCAACAATTTACAGATGTGGATGTGTCGCCCTCATCGCGTAATTATGGACGCGTCATTGAGAAGATCTTGGAATTTGGCAAGGAGTTGTCCAGCATGGGCCAGCAGCTTGAGAAGGAGAACCTCATGACTGAAGAGGAGCGTCAAATGTTGGAGGTGCGTTAAGATTAATATTAATCATCTTTGTATATGACTAATAATTATTATTTTTAACTTTGGCAGGATGCATTTAGCTTGATTGCCTACTCAAATCCTTGGTCCAGTCCTTTGGGTTGGCTATTGTGTCCGTCGCGACGTGAAAACGTTTCCACCACGCTCAACTCAGCCATATTAGGTGGGTGCATTTCTGGCCAGCTTTTATTGTATATATATATTTATGTTAACCTTTCTCTCTTAATTTTTATAGAGTCGCTCAACTTTGAGCGCCGGCCACCGCTTGAGTATTTGGTGGCGCATGCGGCGGAGCTATTGAAAATAATTGGACAGCATTCGCTGGGCGAGGATGCTTTCATTACCATCGACGATGTGTTCCCGCAAAATTGACCCAGTTCGCCGACGCTGCTGAAGATGTTCGAGACCACGCTGACTCTGCCGCGCACCAGCGTGCTAACCGAACCGCTGGGCAGCGTTCCATCCACATCGACGGCCGCCGTTCAGACCACCAAGCGTCGGCGTCGCCGTCGCAACAAGCGTCGCCGCAAATCGTCCATGTCGAGCAACGAGGCGCCCACATCCCGAACATACGATCCCGTCATGACGGCCAGCAGTATACGCGGCGGCGGCAGTAATTCTGGCACAGCACGACGTGGTCGGCATCGGGGCGTTAGTTCCGCATCAGCAGCAACGGCGGCGGCAGCGGCAGCAGCAGCAGCAGCAGCAGCTGCATCAGCATCAGCAGCTTCATCATCGGCCATGAGCGGTGGCAGCAGCCCGGCGCTATTTGTGGATCCGCACGACTTTTTCGAGACGCTCGACTAGATTAAGATTATAAACGATCTGTAATCTGTAGTAGATTAATTCTGTTGTTACTTCACATTTTTTACATGCGCCCATGCGCCTATTTAATGCCCTTCTTTTAATTAATTCGTTTACGATTATGTCAACTAATGCTGCGAAATTCATGTTTGTGTTTTGTGGCCTTTCGGTTTATGCAAGATTTTAAAAAAACGTTTTAAAACTATTTTTATATTAATAGCCTTTCGGATATAAGCAAAAACAAAAAAACACGAAAAAGCAAACCAACAAAAAAATGTGTAATATTATCTTATGTATAATTAAAGAATATAAAAGCCGTGCTGCGCCACGCCCCCCATTTCTGAAACTAACTGGAAACATGTTTATCGCTATGTTTTACTTACTAAAGCGCTAAGATAACACCAAAATAGTTTTTATTTGAATTACCAACGCAAATCTTTAGAATATTTAAAAACTGTTCGTTCATTTAACTTTAAAAACTAGAGGTTAAAACAATTTAATGGCTTGATTCTAACGCAAACCGAAATATAGCTAACAATTACATTGTGAACAACACAAATACAACTATATTCATGAACATTATAGGCGACGTGATCCATTGCAGATCCAAGCCCATTTTATTTTGGGTGCAAAATTCAAATCAAATTTCGATGAACTTTTCATAAAAGCAAATTTTAAGTGTAATATTTCGCTGTAGTAGCATCTAAAAATTATTCGATAAGTATATACATCAGACATCGTTTAATTATATATATATATATAAATATACATATGTGTATTTCATGAAAACTAAAAGATTTTGTGTATACATTATCTACACTCTATGGGCTCTGAGATGACTCCTGCATCTTTGCAGGGTATATAAAATATCAGACATATCACTAAAATTTTCGTTTTTAAGTTGAACAATTTTATGACATTGGCAATATTTATATACATAGATTAAGTTTTTTAGCAAAATTAAATTTTTGTTTTTTTTAAATTTTAAATTTAATTTCAGTTGAGTTGATAAGCTATTCCACTATCGATAGATGATAGTTTGCATTAATTGCGATCGATACACGACTCACTTGGCAGTGTAGCGCACAGATGTTTTCGAAGGCGATCGGCCGAACATATATAAACGCTATAAAATCAGTGTTTTAACATTTTTAGGCGCGAAAAGAGGGCATTATGACATTAGCTCATTGAAAAATTATCTTAATGTTAAATTTTACAACGATTTCAGCTCGTGTAACACGAGCACACGAGAGCAGCGTACATCGCTCATTGCTTGTGGCTACTAAGTTATCGGTATCGGTAATGCCTTATAATGCGATGTTTTCTGTACATCTCTAGTTCTTCTATGTATCTCGACGCTGAATGGTGTGTTCGCGCACACTTCTGCAAAAAAAATAATTTTAAGTGCAGAAATAGGCGGAAATACTGAAGAAACTTTGCATTCGCGATTACAGCACAATTTTTGCGACGCGCCAACATTGTTTTCACGCACGGATGCATATTTGTGATGTGGATATTTTGTGATTAAAAATTTTCCCCATCTGAGGTACGCAAAAAAAAATGGTTGGAAAAAAATTTCCGCCCAACAAAGAACCGACGCCGACGTAGAGGCAGCAGACAAGTATAAATATAGCCGTCTCGCTCTACCGTCGGTCATTCGATTAGCATGTTTGAAAAGTGCCGCAACTAGCAAAAATATACCCAACCTAAAAAATAACGTGCTTCTGCATTAAAATAATTTTTATTAAAAATGGCTGAGTGCAAAAAAAATATTTTACTAAAACGCGTATATGTGTATAATAGAAAAAAGGAAGCGCAGCCATATTGCAATGCAGAGTTGCAATGCAATGTTATTTATACAGGGCTGCAAGCGGCGATTTGTGACAAGCAAAATGTATGAAAATCGCTGAAAAAGATATTAATGTAATGATTACGCAGCAGAAAATGTGTGAAGATATTATGTAGCTGTACATTAGTGGGCTTGATTGCGGCTGACATACATATATGCTATCACGGGCTACAAAATGTCCGCTGTTGAGCGCAACACGCGATAAAAATAGTGGTGACTGTAATGTGTTTTTTTTCCCGCGTTTTTTCCAGATGTATCAAACATGAATGAAGGTAATTCAGCAGGAGGGGGGCATGAAGGGCTAAGCCCGGCCCCTCCTGCTGTGTCAGACCGTGTAACATTACAATCAACGGAAAAGTCAGTTACAACGCCAAAAGCAACAGCCACAGCTAACAACAACAATAAATCAGCATCATCAACAACACAACAACAACAACACCAACGCAACATCAGCCGAAAATCAGTAAACAACAACAACAACAGCAGCAGCTGCTCAGTGCGCAGCTGCCTGTGCCGCTGTCGAACTTGTCGACAGAGGCAACGGCAGCAGCAACACCAGCAGCAGCAGCAGCAGTTACCACATACTCCTCCGCCTCCTCCTCCAATTCAGCATCAACAGCAGAAAGCTCCGTTGCAGAGTCCACATCGCCACCGCTGGCCAAGCGTCAGCGTTTAGAAGAAACGGAAACGGGAGGCGAGATCGCCGCCAGCGAAAATAACAATAGCAACATTGTTGGATCTGTTAGCGGTAATATTGTTGGCTCGTTGCTGCCAGCGTCGGTTGTGGCCAGCAGCGAATTTGGTGGCGCCAATTCAGCGGCACTGCAAGACTTGAATGCGCTCAGGAAGCGCATACTCCAACAGAAATATCAAATTTTGCGTAATCTTAAGGAAAGGTAAATAAGCCCTATAAACAGCGCTAAAATCTGATAAAAAACAATAACTTAATGTTGCTTTTCAATTGCAGACATCTTGAGAATGTGTCCGAATGCTTTTATTTACAAATCGGTGGCAGTATGATGGACTACCCCGCGTGGCGTAAGAAGACACCAACACCGCAGTTCATCAGCTACAGCAATGCGAATCGTATCGAGCAGCTGATACTCGAGGAAAAACCAAGCACATCCGCCGCCGCAGCAGCAGCCGCTGTGGCCCAAACACACAAAACAGCGCAACAGCAGCCGCCATCGGATTCGAACAGCAGCAGTAACATAAGCTCTGCAACAACAAGCACAACAACAACAACTACAGGGACAACGGGCATACAGTTGGAGTCGGATAGCAAAACACAGAAAACGGTTAGTTAAACGATTATTGACCAAGTTTAAAGATTTTCAAGAATATTTGTATTACCTAATGAAATGTAATGTAAGACAAACTATAAACCGAATTGGTTTACTTTTTAAAGAATATTCTTAAAACAAAATGTAACGAATTTTCTTTACAGAATACGCAATCTCTATTGCCATCAAAGCTTGGCAGCAATACAACTCCTGCAGCAGCAGCAACAACAGCATCATCAAGTCCAAGCAACAGTGGGACAACAACAACGACCACAGCAGCTACTGGTGCATTGCCTACAACATCGAGCAGCAGCTTAGTGGAGACGAGCGGTAATGCATTACCACCGGAGGCGGAAATAAAGATACCAGCGGTTGGTGCGACGCCGGTTGCCGTCTCCACAAAGCTACCCGCCGCCGTTGTACAGTTGACGCAGCAAGGTAAGCTTAATTCGTTCGGGATTCGATCCCTCAATCAGGTTTTATACTCTGTTTTTTTTATATTTATCTTGTATCTATTATAATTGTTATTATTTTGTGTTTTGTTGTATTTTGGTTTTTGTGTTTTTACTTTTCAAAATTATTGTATATTACTCAAAAAAAAAGAGAAACATCAAACAAAATTCAAAAATATTTATATTACAAAATATTTTGCATACATCTAAGAAGAAAATAATCTACTAAATGCTACCAACAATTCCCCCAAAAAGTAAAAAAAAAATATATATTTATTTTTAAAACGCGTCCAGCAACTGTAAAAGTACAACGCACGCCCTGCACAATTCTATAAAAGTTGTCGTCTCGCCCAAGCAAATCTAAAAAAGAAACTGTAGCAAAATACCTATAAAATGCTCTACTAATATCTGCAATAACAATAAACACGAATTTTATTTATTTGTTTACACACACACATACGCAAACACACAGAATACTAAAAATATTTACATGTATGCATATCCTATTCATATAATAACAACAACATATACATATTTTCATATCAATTTATTGTATTGCTGTATTTCATTTGTTTTACAATTCCCCCCACCTCTTTATGTTTCCATTTTTATTTTTTTTATCCCCCTTTTATTATAAAATATTTTCTCACATTTGTTACTGCCGCCTCCTATAACGCACACCTCAACTCTTTCTCTCAACTCACCATCAAATTGTTTCGTTATTATATAGGTCACATACCCGGTAGACCTCTAGGAGGTCGTCACGGTATGGTCTTCGGTCAAATACCCGCGCCTCCTGTCGTAGGAAATTCTTCCGTACCTTTGGTGCCAGGTGCTTATCGTTCGCAAGAAACTTAACTAAAAAAAAAACCAAAGAAAAATCTCATTTTCATTTCTAAGTCTACTTGTTTTTTAAAATATTGAAGTATTTTTCATAATTTTCATTTTGTTGTTGCCGCCAATTAAAAGCGTAGTGCATTTGACTTATACTATATACATTACATTCGATGTGCCTAAATTTTTATATTGTATCAAAGATTTATCTTTATCATTTCTCTAGAATTGGTGTTTTGTTTTGATTGATAAAACGCTTTAAAATAGTTTGTTTTCCCATCTTATTCGATTGAATGTAAAAATATGATTTATTTGTTTGCTAAATTATGCATAGTTTATCATATTTATCTTTCTTAAAGTTTGTCCTCTCAGTAATTTGTGCAAATATGGAAAAAGTTTTGTGAATTATTCAGAAAACACATATCTCACATTTGTAGCTTCGGCGTGCCGAAGTAAGCTTCGCCTTATATAAGGCTGGATTTCTGATTTGTATTAAAGCCATTTTTTTTGTGCACCTAAAAGCGTTTTCTTGTACGCCAACTCAATGCGCTTGAAAATCGTAGCTGTGTGCCAGAGCAAAATCTAAGTTGCAAGCGACTTTTTGAACCTCAAATGAAAGTCCAAAACGCTGAGTACATTTCAAGATTTCAAGATTATAGTAAAGATATGGAATAGCACCTAAAAGCGTTTTCTTGATTGCTTTTTAAACGCGCCTGAAAATCGTAGCTGTGTGCCAGAGCAATTGCTGCGGTTGCAAGTGACTCGATGCCAATAAATGCAGCGAGTCCATTTACACCACGCACAAGCTTATCTATCAAATAGAGTTTAATTATAATAATTCTCTCCTGCAAGCGCACTCTGTGTCACATTGAATTAAAATACCCACATGTGATGACAATTTGTAAACTTGCTAAAGCAAATTGAAGCAGCGACTTATCCATGTGATCGTGTCCTCCAGACTGATCACATTGAATACGCGCCTTACACTTGGTTAAGAATATGAAATTTCAGGGAGTTTTGCATGCGATTGACTTAGTTTTTGTGCCTATTTAAAACTTGTTCTTACTTCGTTTTATTTTTTAGCAAAACATTTAAATACATACTATATCAAGTACACACTAATTCGCAACTAATATGGTTCAATTAACTGATTGATTGATTCGAGCGTTTTGTTATTTTCATTATTAATTAACTTATTGTCGCTTCGATATGGTAGCGTGTGTTTGATGATGCACTTTTCCGGCATGCAAGTTGGCTAAGAGCTTTCTACAATAACTCGGGCCAATTTCTGACTAACATTTTGTGTTGCTTTTTTCCCGAAGGTGGCACACCGCTGGTGCCCTGCAGCAGCTCCACGGGTTCAACGGCGCTGCGACGTCCAAACTCACAGCAGAATGCAGCGGGAGCGGCGACTGGAACAGCGGGCGCAGCAGCAGCAGCATCACCGGCAACTGGCGGAGCGACGCGAACGCCACCGTACACTGGTGGCGGTGCCAGTGGTGCGGCTGCGAGTGGCGGTTCTGGTGCAGGCACAGGTGCTGGTGGCTTGACACCCTGCACGCCCGGTGGCAGCAGTGGCAGCCTGTTGAGTCCGCTGGCTAACACTGGGACGCCGAACAGTGCGCAGGAGTTTTCGTTTAAGGCCAAACAGGAGGTTTACGTGATGCAGCGTATAACCGAACTACAGCGAGAGGGATTATGGACTGAGCGGCGTTTGCCCAAGCTACAGGAGCCGAGTCGCCCCAAGGCGCACTGGGACTATCTGCTCGAGGAGATGGTCTGGCTGGCAGCTGATTTTGCGCAGGAGCGCAAATGGAAAAAGAATGCGGCCAAAAAATGCGCCAAAATGGTGCAAAAGTATTTCCAGGACAAAGCCAATGCGGCACAGCGCGCCGAGAAGGCCCAAGAGCTGCATTTAAAGCGCGTCGCCTCCTTCATAGCGCGCGAGGTGAAGAGCTTCTGGTCGAATGTGGAAAAGCTGGTCGAATATAAGCACCAAACAAAAATCGAGGAGAAACGCAAACAGGCACTCGATCAACATCTCAGCTTCATAGTCGATCAGACCGAGAAGTTCTCACAGCAGCTGGCCGAGGGAATGAACAAAAATGTGACCGACACGCCCAGTTTGAACTCCAGTCGTCTAACATCACCCAAACGCGAATCAGATGGTGAGTTTAAAAGAATATATTTTGAATATTTTTGGTATTTAGTAAGGTTTTATGTTGTAAATGATAAAAGAAAAACATTAATGTTCCTAACTAGTAAAAGAAGATTTATATTTATTTATCTAAAAATCGTAAAAGTATTAAGAAACAAACCTTACTAAAAACCTCTATGAATAGCACCTGATGAGAAACTTGAACTGAAACGTTGTTGTGGTCTATTTTTGAACACTACGATGTTACCAAAAGATGGTCGCATTTGCGAGGCATTTGTCTGATGCATTATAGCCAAAAAAATATATTTCCAATTTCATTAGCAAAAATTATAAAAAAGAACATTTCTTCCATAGATGAATTTCGGCCAGAGTCTGGCTCGGAGGATGATGAGGAGACCATTGCCAAGGCCGAGGAGGAGGCAGCTGATGTCAATGAGGAGGTCAAAGCGCTGGCCAAAGAATCTCAAATGGACTTTGATGATTTCCTCAATGATTTGCCGCCCGGCTACTTGGAGAATCGTGATAAGCTGATGCTTGAGGAGCAGAAAGGCCCGACAACCAGCAGTGGTGCTGGTGCTGATGCCGACGATGCCGGTGACGACAGTGATGATAGCGAATTTCAGGCTAAAGAAGCCAGCGATGATGACGAGAACACCATCAGCAAACAGGAAGAAGCTGAGCAGGAAGTTGATCATCAGAAGGAGATCGATGAACTTGAGGCGGACAACGATTTGACCGTTGAGCAGTTGCTGGAGAAATACAAATCGGGCAAAATTGATGAGCCGCCCAGCGCAAAGAGACGCAAAATAGCTGTGGAGACCTCAGAGCTGGACTCGGATGATGATTCAACTGCGATCGAAGATTCAACCGATGGCAGCGAAGCGGAAGTCAGCGACGAAGATGAAGATCTTTCTACCATCAAAACTGACACCGATATGGAGGAAGCTGAACAGGAGGATGGCCTCAAAAGTTTGCTGGCCGATGCCGATAGCTCGAACGTGGGCGTGGGCGGAGAAAGTGCTTCTGCAGCTGTTGGCAGCAAGGACAACAAAGATGACATGTTGAACGATGCCGCCGCTTTGGCCGAAAGCCTGCAGCCCAAGGGCAACACGCTGTCCTCAACGAATGTGGTGACGCCTGTGCCATTCCTGCTGAAGCACACGTTGCGCGAATACCAGCACATTGGTCTCGACTGGCTGGTGACGATGAACGAGCGCAAACTGAACGGCATTCTGGCCGACGAGATGGGTCTGGGCAAGACAATACAAACGATTGCGCTGCTGGCGCATTTGGCCTGCGCGAAGGGCAACTGGGGACCGCATTTGATTGTGGTGCCCTCATCTGTGATGCTTAACTGGGAAATGGAGTTCAAGAAATGGTGTCCCGGCTTCAAAATACTCACCTACTATGGCACCCAAAAGGAGCGCAAGCTGAAGCGTGTCGGCTGGACGAAACCGAACGCGTTTCACGTCTGCATCACATCCTATAAGCTGGTCGTTCAGGATCAGCAATCCTTTCGGCGCAAAAAATGGAAATATCTCATTCTAGACGAAGCGCAAAATATCAAAAACTTTAAATCACAGCGCTGGCAACTGTTGCTTAACTTCTCCACCGAAAGGTAAGAAATTATTTTAAAATAATTGCAATTAACAGCTGATTGTGGCAATGCGATTTGCGCCAGCACCAAAATCAGTAACCAAGCGACTGCTTAACTAGCTTGGCGACTACGCTTGGGTGCTAAAATTAAAACACGCTATAATGCCGTATACTAAATAAAGAGCATACTAACCCATTAGCATGCTTGTGGCCTTGTTTTGAGACAAGTTTTAACATGTTTTTTTTTAACAATTATTAAATGTATATTTTTAAACTGAGTTCCTTTATTTTTTTTTTGAGTCTTGAACATTGCCTAAAGTTTGAAAATGTAAGAAAGTTCAGTTGTATTTTAAATAACTTTAAAATATTAATATATTAATTATTTATTTAAAAAATATATACATATAAGTTCTCATACTTTAAAATTTAATAACCTTTATTTCTTCTCCATTGAAAATAGACGCCTGCTCTTGACAGGCACGCCGCTACAGAACGATCTAATGGAACTGTGGTCCCTAATGCACTTTCTTATGCCGTATGTGTTCTCCTCGCATCGTGAATTCAAGGAATGGTTCTCCAATCCCATGACTGGCATGATTGAAGGCAACATGGAGTACAATGAAACGCTAATTGCGCGACTACACAAGGTAAATATAGTCGATTATTTAGTGATCGTTTAGTATAGGAACCCTTTGGGTGAGGGGCGGCACCTAAAAGCGTTTTCTTGTACGCCAATTTAATGCGCTTGAAAATCGTAGCTGTGTGCCAGAGCAAAATCTAAGTTGCAAGCGACTTTTTGAACCTCAAATGAAAGTCCAAAACGCTGAGTACATTTCAAGATTTGAAGATTATAGTAAAGATATGGAATAGCACCTAAAAGCGTTTTCTTGATTGCTTTTTAAACGCGCCTGAAAATCGTAGCTGTGTGCCAGAGCAATTGCTGCGGTTGCAAGTGACTCGATGCCAATAAATGCAGCGAGTCCATTTACACCACGCACAAGCTTATCTATCAAATAGAGTTTAGGAAATGTCTTTAATAATAATTCTCACCTGCAAGCGCACTCTGTGTCACATTGAATTTAAATACCCACATGTGATGACAATTTGTAAACTTGCTAAAGCAAACTGAAGCAGCGACTTATCCATGTGATCGTGTCCTCCAGACTGATCACATTGAATACGCGCTTTACACGCGTTATAAAATGATATTTCCATATTGCTCAAATCGAACTACACATATTAATTGGTATTTTATATTTACACAGGTCATTCGTCCATTTCTGCTGCGTCGCCTTAAAAAGGAGGTGGAGAAGCAAATGCCAAAGAAATACGAACATGTTGTCATGTGTCGTTTGTCCAATCGTCAGCGTTATCTGTACGAAGATTTTATGAGCCGTTCAAAGTGAGTTCAAACCATATATAAAATTGAATATATATTCATTATAATGATTTACTTTTGCAGGACCCGCGAAACACTGCAGACTGGCAATTTGCTGAGTGTGATCAATGTGCTGATGCAGTTGCGCAAGGTGTGCAATCATCCGAACATGTTTGAGGTGCGACCAACGATATCACCGTTCCAAATGGAGGGCATTGCATTCCATACGCCTCGTCTAGTCAGCGACATTTTGGAGTATGATCCGTTCACGGTGAGTTTGTGGCATGTGCCACATTGCAATTGCAATCAGATGTTTAAGCATAGTTAAAATGATGATAAACTGTCACTGAACATTGCGACTCGATCTATTTTGGAGAGAGTTGCGATTCACCTAGGATGTTCGCTGTTGCGAGGCATTTGCCTGATTTTAAACCAGTTAAAATCTATCTTGGTGCTTACCTTGACATACATTAACTAACTCGATTTCATTAACTCTTGTAGCAAATCAATTTGGAGACAGTCAACCTGCTGCTGCTCCATCTGGAGCAGACACTGACCGCCTACGTTTCGCACAAGTCGCGTCTGCTGTCGCCGCCACGCAAGCTGATTGAGGAAATCGACAGTGCGCCCCAGCCGCCGCCGCGTTGTCCCAATGGCAAGTACCGTTTTCACATACGCGTGCGCAGCGCGGAGCTGGCGCAACGCATCAAGATGCAGGCGGTGCGCGTCGGCGCCAGCCCGGCAATGCGGATGGAGGGCACAAGGATTGTGCCCATGCGCAGCCTGCTGCCCAGTGGCCATGTGCTGAAACGTGTCAGCGGCACCATAAATCCGATCAACATGGCCCTGAAGCCCGTGATTATCAATAGCCTCATGTCAACGGTGAGCAGCAACAACGGAGCAGGCAATGTCGCCGGCACAGCGCTGAATGTGCTGGGCAGCAGCTCCAAGCTGTTGAGCTCGCGTTCGCCGATGAGTGCGCCAACGCCCGCTAAAGTGGCCAAGACGATGCAGGATGGCAAACCCTTTTTCTACTTGGCGCCCGCGACAAATGCCGGTGGCGCTGGAGCCCGTCTCACGTTGACCAGCAAAACAACAACAGCGACGAGCACAGCAACAACTGCAGCATCGGGAGCAACAACAGCAACAGCAACTAGCGCCAACTCAGCGGCGCAGTTGCAACTGTTGAGCAAAGAGCCGATTGTCAAAGATCTGGCGACGCATGTCAAGTTGACGGTACAGCGGCAAACCAATGGCAGGTCACAAGAGGAGGCGTCAAGTGGAACGCCCGAGCCAGCCGAAGATCCGTATCGTGTGCAGCAGCTCATACAGCAGCGCAAGGAGCAGCGTTTCGCCTCGCTCAAGCGAATGGCTGTCATTAATCGTCGACGCACCGATGCCACGCCCATTTACGGCGCTGATTGCCGTCAGGCCATCGAACACTGCATGCAAGCGACGCGCACTTTGAAGCATTCCACATGGCAGACGCGAGGCTATGCAAATTGCAATGTTGCCATGCGGCAGCAAGGCGACAACTGGTCACTGAATCGGCTCCTGAAGAGCTTTGAGCAGCGTTGCGCCGAACTGGCGCCCATCTTTGCCAACTTTGTGATCTATGTGCCGTCGGTGTGTGCGCCACGGATTCGTCGCTACGTCCAGAATTTATCATCGACGCATTGGCAGAACGAACGACAGATTGAGACGACAATAACACAATCGTTGTCGCCCAAATTGACGCTACTGCATCCGATAATCTCGGCGATGAGGACCCAGTTCCCCGATCCGCGGCTCATTCAGTACGATTGTGGCAAGCTGCAGACATTGGATCGCCTGCTGCGCCAGCTGAAGATTGACGGGCATCGTGTGCTGATCTTTACGCAGATGACCAAGATGCTGGACGTGCTGGAGGCGTTCCTCAATTATCATGGGCACATTTACCTGCGACTCGATGGCTCGACGCGTGTGGAGCAGCGGCAAATGCACATGGAGCGTTTCAATGGGGACAAGCGCATCTTTTGCTTCATTTTATCGACACGGTCGGGTGGCGTGGGCATCAATTTGACCGGCGCCGATACCGTTATCTTTTACGATTCGGACTGGAATCCGACAATGGATGCCCAGGCGCAGGATCGTTGCCATCGCATTGGGCAAACCCGAGATGTGCATATCTATCGTTTGGTCTCGGAGAAAACCATCGAGGTGAACATCCTGAAGAAGGCCAACCAGAAGCGTATGCTCAGCGACATGGCCATCGAGGGTGGCAACTTTACGACCACCTTCTTCAAGAGCTCCACCATCAAAGATCTCTTTACCATGGACCAGACGCAGGAGCAGGACGATGGACAGGAGAAGCCCGATGAAAAGGACAAGATAATTGCTGCCGAAATCGAGCCGGCGATTGAAACTGAAAAGCAATCGCTGCGCGCCTTTGAACATGCGCTCGCCGCTGCCGAAGATGAGCAGGATGTGCAGGCGACCAAAACGGCCAAAGCGGAGGCAGCCGCCGATTTGGCTGAATTCGATGAGAACATACCCATTGCAGATGAGGCCAATGCGGATGGCGGCGGTGCGCCCGTTGAACTAAGCAAGGCCGATCTGGAAATGCAAAATCTGGTTAAGCAGGTGAGTTGATTTAGATTAATTGCAAAATATGTGTAAACATGGGCAGCGCTTGCTTCCATTAGAGGAGCTACCCAGTGTGGTCCTTTAAACGAGCTTGCACTGCCCAGAGAAACTTCAACACGAAGCAGACGTTCAGACATAGTCGAAGCGATTTCCATCCACGCTCGATTATATCACTCAACGTCTGACAAAATAACTAGATGTGACATTCTTAAGAATTACTCCTAACATTTTTATGTATGATATCCTTTAGCTGTCGCCCATTGAACGCTATGCAATGCGCTTTGTGGAGGCCACCGGAGCCGCTTGGACAGCTGAGCAATTGCGCGCCGCCGAGGCGGAACTGGAGATGCAGAAACGTGAATGGGAGGCGAATCGATTGGCGGCCATGCAGAAAGAGGAGCAGCTGCTCAAACAGGAAACGGAGGCCGAGGAGCTGCTGACCTACAGTCGCAAGGATGCCAGTAATCAGGTTAATACCAAACAAGATACCAATCTAAGCAAACGAACACCGGTTGTGGGGGCATTAGGCATTAGACTAACCAAGAACAATAAGCGGGATAAACGGTTTAGGGTAGTCAGGGCCGTTTCAGGTTTAAGCAAAAGTGTTAGCAACAATAAGCAGCAAAGATCAACAGCTGCCACCAGTCCGGTGCGCACGCGTCGCAACAGCCTCAACGTGAGTGCGCCGGCGAGAAGCAGCTTGAATAGCAGCAGCACCACCACCACCAGCAACAAAAACAGTAAAATAACAGTGGCAGCAACACCCGCTAGGCGGCAAACGTTGCGCCGTTCGCTGAGCGTGGTCAACGTGGCTTCGACGCCGCTTACCAGAAAAACAACACGCACCACCGAAGGTGGCACCGCAGCGACACCCGCAACAGAGGAGCGACCGAAGCGCCAATCGGCCAGCATAGCCATGAGCAAGCTAATGAAGACTCCGGCAAAAGCGGCACCAGCAGCAGCTGCAGTTACAGCTGCAGCAAATACACCTCCGGCCAAGAACAATACACAGACACAGGCGGTCAGGCCGCGGCGCAGAGGGAGCGTCTCGCTGACGACGACGGTGTCCACGCGCCGGAAGGTGCTCGAGCGACGAATGACGATATCAGCGCCGCTGGCACTGAAGCAACCGAAGAGCAATAGTAGCGATGATGAGGAAAATAATGAGAATGAAGATGAGGATGAGGATGATGATGAGGATGAGGATAATGACGATGCAGAAAGTGTATCCGTGTGTGTAGATGATGATGAAGATGAGGAAGATGATGATGACGAGGAGGAGGAGGAGGCAGAAACAGCAGTCTCTGGCTCAGCTTCTGCGTCTGCTCAAGAGGATACCACACAAACCGAGGACGATGAGGAAATGCACGTGGAAAGACTAGAAGAGGATGATAATGAAGATGATGATGATGGTGGCGGTGGCGATATTGATGCCAACTCAGATGCCGAAGTCAATGTGGAGACCCAGTCCAGTTCAAGTTATGCCACGGCTGGAGAAGGTACCGAAAGTGTGGATGGCTGGAATGCGCACGATCAGGTGCAAGATACCACAATGACTAGCTCCACATATTACAATGTTTCCGATGAGTCCGACACAGACGAGCCCAATGATCCGCATTTGGCTACGAAAACAGACAGCAACAAAACGGAATCGGCCAAGGAATCAACGCCAGCAATGCAAAGGCAGCGCAGCAATAGCAATCGGAGTCGCGGCGGTGGCGGTGGTGGTAGCGATGATGCCATTGGACACACGCCACGAACACGTTCGCGCGGCTCCGTGAAGATCAATCTCTGGACTTTGGATGTGAGTCCAGTGCTGAGCACACAGAAATCCAGCGGCGGTGGCGCTGGCAAGAATGTTAAGCGAACGCCAGTCCAGCCGGAGGCTAAGTTAAACTTGCGGCGGCCGCAAACTGGCGCTGCCAACAGGCGTCTGCTCAAGAAAGCCGACGTAGGACAGACAGCAACTCTGAATCGCTGGATAACGAAAACGCCGCGTGTGCGTCTACGCTCAACAACACTCGCTGCCACGCCCAACAACAGCAGCAGCAACAACACTGCCCAAACAGCAGCCACAGTCCATGCCACATCGGGCGGCGGCCATTCAAATGGGGCCAGCAGCAGCGGAAGGTGATAAACGGCAGTATTAAGAAGAAGAGCTGAAGCCATGATAGACAGCTTGTCGCTAAATAAATGGACGCGAGTGTGTTGCTGCTTTAGAGATATGTATGAGTATTTAATAGACTGTAACAAGTTTCCTTCTAATCTAGTTAGGTGGCAAAATCAATAAAAGTCAGGTAGAGTGAAAGAGACAGATAAGAGATGATAGAGCCAAGCAAATAGGGCGATCGAAAGTTTAGGATAACAAATTTTGGTTAGTGTAGGTAGCGTAGTTAGGCAAGGGCAATAAAATGAGCCAAAACTCGCAAAGAGCTTTAAGTAAACTTGATTTTATTCATTGAATGCAATTAAGCACAACTTGAAGCTTTCAAAGCTCTTCTGCCACACACAATACTGATATTTTGATAAAAAGAAAATTATAAAAAAAGAAGATTATTTTATTTAAGTTAAATCTTATTGGTTGCTGCTGCCCTTCTCCCAAAATGCAACTTATATATTTAAGAAACACGTACCCAGATTGTATATATATATACACACAAATACACACACACAAATATCATCGGCAGAATATAGTTTATAGATTTTATATAGCATTTAAGCAGTGTGCGGTAAACTTTACAAAAGCAAATAAGTAACTACTAAAAAAGAAAAAAAAAAAGAACTTCACTTGTATTATTATTAATTTCGTTGTTAAATTTTCTGTTCTCAATCTAAGTCTTCAAAGAACACTCTTCTCAGCTACTGCGTCCTAGTTTATAAGTCTATTCCCCCTTAGGTAACCTTTTTTAACTTTATGGTAAATGTTAATATTTTTGCATTCAATAATTTATTTTGTATCCTTAAACGACCGAAAACAAGTTTAGCATTAACAACAATCTAAAGACTTTAAGCATACAGATTGACTAACAAATAAAACTCAAGAATCGATTCGATATGCTTTTAAAAAAGATATATATAAAAAACAATTTAAGACGTTGTGGTTTTTATTTATACGGAAAAATTTCGTGCGTGTGTTTTTAAGAGAGAAAAAATACCCCCTTTCCCCATGGAAGACAATTGCACAAAGTTTGGAAAAGAATAAGCGGAAATCAAAAGAAAACGAAAAAAAAGACAAATTCAATCATATTATTTTCTGTGTTAACGAATGTAGAATTCTGTTTTGGTGTCGCGAGAATTTCATTGAAAACAAAGTTGTAATTAATTCATGTAGTTAACATTATATATATACAATTCGTTGTATGCTCGCTCGTTCGGTTTGTTTGTTGGCCCAACACCACCGCCACCGCCGCATCCCCCCCTCCCAACCACAACTTATGCTGCTTCCCTTCCAGCATCGATTTCCGTGTTTAGAAAAGGTTCCAAAAGACTTTGCCAATTGTTCTTCAGCTCAGCAACGTACGAAATGGTTCCGGGAATAAACAAAAGCTACAACGCCAAACGCAATAAACAAAATCTAGTTAGAATACGATATTTAGTTAGCTAGTTACTTACTAAGCCAATTAAAACACCACCACCAAAACAGAGTTGCTTCATACGATACGAAAATAATATAATGGAACGTTTATTCTTTTCTTTAAACTTTGCCCTCGGCCCCACACACACACACAAACCATACCACACACACACACCACGCACGCAAATCTACAGGTCTGGATATCGCGCAATAGCATGGAACAAATGCCGGTAAGTGCAAATCAATAAAATACGCAATTAATCAAAATATATGCTAATCAATGAGTATTTTTTTCTATATAGATGTGGTGTCCGCCAACGCCGCCGCAGGATAACAATGACATCTATATTGATCATTCACTCTCGTTTATGTACGATCTGGAGCCGATTGCTGAATCTGAGTTGCCGCCGGTTTATGTGCGACGCGAATTAAAACGTTCGCGCACCGATGCCGGCTTCGATGGCAGTCGCCGGCCGAATAAGATGCGTCGCGAGGATAATTATGTTCCGCCACGTTCGCTATTCGATCGGCCGACAGCGCAGCTGGCGCGTCTGCGGCGCGAGCTCAAGAATCAACGATTCCGCGGCAGCTTTAAGCCAAACTCGATGATACCGGGCTTGAAGCCGCAGTTGCCAGCGAAGCCGCTAACCGAGCCGGAGGCGATGAGCGAATGGTGCGTGTTCGAGGACATGGCCATACTGCATGTCCTCATCAATTTGCAGGGTCTGCCCTGCAGCCTGATGCTCCTCTCGCCGGGCCAGACGCCCAATTGGGATCTGGTCTCGGAGCTGGTCAACTTCTGCTCGAAAACGTACCGTTCGGCGAGACAGTGCCGCTGGCGCTACGAGAATCACATACAGCCGCGGGAGGACTGCAAGGGTGTGGACAGTCCCAAGAAGCAGAAGAAACCAAAGCCAACGCTGCGCACCGAGTACATGAAGAGTCCGTTGCGTTATCTGCGCACCACACAGCTCTATGCCAGCGACAACAACGCCTCGTTCTATAAGGTGATGCGTCAGCGGTTCGACACGATCAAGACGGCGTATCTGAAGAAGGCGCCGCCGCCGAAGCGACAGTTCACGGCGCCCAGTTTGATGAATCCCAAGCATATCGAGGTGCTGCAGAAGTTTGGCATCACCAACTACGATCAGCATGTGTCGCCCATGAATGTGGCCCTGATGAAGGCCAACAAAATGCGCGACAAGCAGCGCAGTCAAATGCCAATGCAACAGCAACAGCAGCAACAACAGCAACAGCAGCAGCAGCAACAACCAGTGCAGCAGCAGCAACAAATGCAGCAGGTGCAGGTACAGCAACAGCAGCAACAACAACAAATGCAACAGCAACTGCCAACAGTTGCCAACGTGCAGCAGCAAACCGTGGAACTGGTGCCCAGCAACACAACAGCAACAACTGTTGCTGTGCCCGGCGGCAACACGGCTCAGCTGCAGCAGCTGCAAATTCAACATTTGAGCAATGCCACCCAACAGACGGCTATATTGTTGCATCAGCCACAACAACAACAGCAGCAGCAGCAGCAACAACAGCAGCAGCAACAGCAGCTGCGCACACAAGCAACCACCACACAACAGCTGGTGAAGACAATTGTGGGCACCACCGCCAATTTGACGGCCGGTCAGCTGCAGCAGCTGGCGCAGCAGAGCTCGGCGAATGCTGGCGCCAGTGTCCAGCTGCAGGCAGCACCGTCAACCGGACAGTCCAGCGTGAGTGTGGTGCTAACCACACCGGTGCAATCGCTGCCCATTGCCACCCACAGCAATGTGAACGCCGGCTCAACGGCACAGATCGTTTCCATCACCACGCAGACAACGCTGCCGGTGAATACGGCGCCGCAATTGGGTAGCATTGTCCAGACGCAGACGTTGCCGCAGGTGGTGTCCGTTGGACCGCTGACCACCACCACAGCCACGGGTCAGCAACAGCAGCAACAACAGCAGCAGCAACAACAACAACAGCAAACTGCAACGGGCACAGTGACCATGTTGCGTGGCCAGCGCATTGTGTCAGCTGGCTCAGCGACGGGCAACACGCTGCAGGATGTGGTGCTGCAACAGCGCACCACAGCCGGTGGCCAATCGATTGTGTCCATGCCCAGTTTGGGCCAGACTGTGACCCCCTCACAATTTCAGACGCACCTGCGTCTGGCCGCCGTTTCAGCATCGGCTGCCGCACAGACGACCCAGCTGGTCACCACCAAGGGTATACCGGTGAGCGCGCTGCAGCAGAGCGGCAAAGCGGTGCTGCCCGGCAGCCAGCAGCAGGCGGCGCACATTCAACTCTATCGCCAGCGCAATCTGAAGGTGTTGCAAGCAACGCAAACGGCACAGGTTGCTGGTGGCGGCGGCGTCAGTGGTGGTGGCGGTGGTGCGACGGCCAGCTTAAACTCAACATTGGTGCAGGCAGCGGGCGGCGCCCTGGCCACGGGCACCATCATCCAGGCGAGCAATCTGATGCAAACGTCCGCGCATGTGACCAGCCAGAAAGTGGCCGTCTCCGGGATGCCGGGCGCAACCACCGTGCAGGCGGGCAATGTGGTTAGCTCGGTGCAGATGCATGTGCCGGCGCGGACGCAGTTCATCAAGCAGATGGCAGCTGGCAAGCAGGGACTGCAGCGTCAGGTGCTAACCACCGATGGCAGCGGCGGTTCCGGTGGTGGTGCAAGCGGTTCCAGTGACATGCTGTTGGTCAAGCGGCACAACATTTTGGCCGCTCAGAAGGCGCAACAGGCAACTGGACCGCTATTTACAACCACCAGCAGCAGCGCCGTACAGCAACAGCAACAACAACAGCAGCAGCAACAGTTGCCTGTTGCTGGCGTTGGACAACAGCAGCAGCAACAACAACAGACGCAACAGGTGACACAGCAGCAGATTGCATCGCTGGTTAAGGCTTCGACAGCGGCAGCGGCCAGTGGCAGCAGCGTCAGCGCCGGCGGCGTAACGGTCTCGGCGACGGGTCCGCCCACCGTTCAAGCGGGCAGCGTTAACATGACGCTGCCACAACTGAAGCCGGGCAGCCAGATCAAGGTGACGATGCCGAATCAAATGCGACACCTGCAGATGACCCAGCAGCTGGGCATGACCCGCAAAATCAGTCGGATGACACAGCTGGTGAGCGCCTCCGGGCAGCCAACGGCCACCAATATTGTGGCAACAACAACAGGACCCCAGCAGCAGCAGCAACAACAACAGCAGCAAACGGCTGGCGGTGTCACAGTCTCGCCGGCAGGACAACAACAACAGCAGCAACAACAACAACAACAGAAGGCTGCTGGCGGCAGTTTGCAAGCGCAACTGTTGCACATACAAAACACAAAAGCGGTGACCGTGCAACAACTGCAGCAGGTGGTACGCAGCGGACAGCAGGCGGGCATTGTTCTGGGCAAGACGAGTGTGGGACGTGTCATACCCGTTTCGGTGGCCTCTCAAGCCACACAGCGTCAGACCATACAGGTGAGTCCTTGGTATTCGATTATTATACTAATCCTTTGTTAAGCCTTAGGCTTTATTCAGACAACAGACAATTAACTACAATTAAATTCACTTCGAAATATTTTATAAAATTTTAATTATTTTTATTGATGCTTTTGCAGGTGGTTTCGGCTGCCTCGGCGCAGGCTTTGGCCGCTGGCGCTCTGCGCACCAATCAAAACTTGGCCAGCGCCTTGAAGGTCAGCGGGGCGGGAGGTCAGACGCAGCAGACGCTGATTGCGGCACTGCAGCATAATCAAAGACAGAATGCCAGTCCAGTGCGATTGCAGACGACAGCCGGTGGCAATTTATTAGCCGTGGTGCAGCAGCAGCAGCAACAACAACAGCAGCAACATCAGCAGCAGCAACAACAACACACAAGTCTTACAGGACCCACAGCTGGTCCGGCTGAGGTAATGACTATAACACAGACCTCAGCTCCGCTGCCAACAGTTGCCAGCCTGCAACAACAGCAGCAGCAACAGCAACAACAACAACAACAGCAGCAACAGCAGCAGCAGCAGCAAGTTGTAGGCGTGCAACAACAGCAACCGACAACGCAACAGGTACGAACGCTGGTGAAGAAAAAGATCATGATCAGAAGCGAGAAAGAATAACATTTAGCCAATCATCGTACAAGAGTTGGTGCACGGCCGCGCAATCGGCGCAGCATCATTACACACACCACAACCACTACCACCACAACAACAGCAACAAGCACCACCACCAACACCAACACCGCAGCAAGCACAATTACAAGCATTACAACAACAACAAGCACTACCAAATGCATTGTCGCCACAATTACAACGGGTCATGTTTAGGACGCCAACAATTGCGATACAAACTGTGGAACAGAACACAACAAAATTATAGAAATCCACCCCATTTTCATCATTGTCCGTCAATCAGCAAACTCAATCAATCAATCAATCAATCAGTCAGTCAGTCAGCTAATCTATCATTGCTTAAATCGTACTTAAAAACGTTTTGTTTCGATTGGTTTTACAGCCATGAGCGGCGCCTGGCCGCCTCCGACAGGATCCTGAGCGGGATATTCGTGTTGACGTTGTGTGAAGGGCGTGGCACACAGACACACACACACCCCGCACACACACACACATAAATACACACAGCTTTCGGCTGTTATTAATTGTAATTATATAAATAAGCTTTTTAGTCGTATTTAGTTATTTAGGCAAACACACATTTTAACGCAATTCTGTAAATCGTATTCCTTAAGCTTCGCATAGCTTATAGTAATTATAAATATATATATATAGAAACTTAACTATAAATATTTAAATATAAACAAAAAAATACATATTAAATCTATCTATAGTAAACCATAAAAAAGAGAAAGAAAAAAGTATTATAATTGTAAAAAAATACACTTTTATTCTTGTTTTTAATGGAACTAAGATGTTTCCCTCTTTCATCCAGGTGTCAAAAATTGTAGATGGTCGAAAATAAATACTATTCTGTTCAGAAATGAAAATAATTTACTGTGGTAAATCTACTATTATGAAATTGGTATTTTATTTTGTTTTGAACCACCTTTGAATTTGTCGAACTGAAATCATTAAAATGTAAATTAAATAAATTTCACTTGTGTGGCTCTAAAGAATACAAACTTTTTGCAATAAATTCAAAAGTTTGTGATGTGTAACGGAGCCAAGATCCATTAGATTAAAGCTTTATGGGAAGCATGCTGCGTAAATCCAAAATAAAAACAATTCTGTATTAAAGGAAAAACAATAATTTTGGGCATTAAAGTGCTGAAAGTGTAAGTATAATGTTTATATAAATATATATTTTCGTAAAGTAATACGAAAACATATTTTTAAAATTTTAAATAGTGCCCACGTATTATATAACGCATAAATGGAGAAAACTGCTTATATAAGTTTTCGATCAATATAAGGAAGATTTTAGATTCACTATATCATATAGCTGCCATTGCAGCTTTTGATAGAACATTGAGTTCCTGTATGAGATTCCATTAAAAGCTTATCAATATCTGAGTATTAAATTATATATAGCGCTGAAAAGTAAAGTTTATGTTATCCGATAAGAATTCAGATACACCCTATTGAAATACTGTTTAGTCCAAGTTGGTTGCCATGGCAACAAACGTTGGCACAAACAACCGTAAACTTCGCAGCTGTGTTGGCATTATCCTGAATGTCAGTCCAGTCAGAGAATGTCCTTGTTTAACGTGTGCAGCTGGTGGTCGGCGCAATGTGGCGACACCGCTGGCGACTACGATGTGGCCAGTCTGTTGTGTGCCCGGTTTGGGCTCGAGGCGCAGGAGAAGGATTACATCGTTGTCGGTTCGCAGAGCGGCCAGCTGAGTATTTATTATCCGCATGGCAACGTGTTTGACGCCACGGATTTACTGCTGGAGACGCAGCTGGCGGCGCCTATATTGGGACTCTATGCGGGCAAATTTAGCGGGTAATCGCATTCGGAACAACATCCTTTTAAGGATTCGTCTATTTCCTTTCTAACTATCCACAGCAATGTGCGCAACGAGAACGCCAATCAGCTGGGCGTGCTGCTGCCCAATGCCATTGTCATCTACAACGTTCAGACGCTGAGCGGACTGGCCGAATACGGCGTACAGCTGAAGTTGCAGCCGCAGGCGGAGCACAAATTTCAGCGTGTCGCCTTCTCCATGTGCCAGGGTCATTTCGGTCAGGTCAAGGGTCGCGAGTTCTATTGTGTGGTCCATTTGGATGGCACACTGACCTTCTACGAGCAGGATGGCATCTCGTACGAGTGTCGCTTTCCCGGCCAGCGCAGTCTGCCCGCTCCGGTCGTTTACTGTGAGCGCACCGATAGCTTCTTTCGGCTGAGCGCCACCTGGCATCTGCAGTGCTTCAGCTACCAGGATCTGTCCCACTCGCTGGTCACCAAGAGCAGCTATCAGCCCATCTGGTCACAGTGCATTGGCGAGGGCATCTTGGATATGCGTGTGGTGCAGCTGAAGGAGTGAGTTTTTACTAGATATATATAGAAATAATATATATATATAACAAAATCTAGCAAATTTATTAAAATTAATTTGATCCTTTTGCAATCCCCAGGAACTGCGCCTATATCATGATTCTGGGCGAGCGCAATTTCATTTGCCTGGATGACAATGGCAAATCCAATTTTATACTCAAACTGGACTATGCGCCCAAATGTTTCCACAGCTTTGTCGTGGGCTACTACTGGGGTGAGTATGAGTTCCAGATTGCATAGTCAAGTGGTGTCAATTTTTCTCTGGCAGAGCCCGGAGCACGGCTCATCACTGCTATTGTCTCGGATGCCGCCAAGCTGCACATCTACGAGGAGGCCAACATCATTTGGGCGGCTCAGTGGCAGCAGGAGGCGCCCGTGGCCATTCAGCGCTCCAATGTCCAGGGCCTGGCGGGCAGCATTGTCACCCTGACGGCCGGCGGGCAGTTGAATGTGGGCTATCTGGGCGCGCAGCCGTATCAGTTCCAGGTGCTGCCGCTGAACATTGAGGAGCTCAGTTTTGCGGAGGCGCACAAGCAGCTGCAGCAGCTGGAGGACGAGATCAAGGAGTCGGTGGACATACGCGACATGGATGCACTCAATCAGCAGGCGGCCGATCAGGTGCGTCTCACTTTCAGCATACAGCGCGAGGTGTTCGATGATCTGGACACGCTTCTGCTGGACGTGCCGGCGGATGTGGCGGTCAAGGAGCTGCCCTCAGCAAAGGGTTTGATCAAGCTCAAGGTCAAGGTGGAGCTGGCCGAACTGCAGCTGATCATACAGACGCCGCATGGTGTACGCTGCAGCCAGGAGACGCTCAGTCTGGTGGATGTGCCGGCGAGCACCAATCGGGAGCTAACTGTGGACTTTTACTTCGCCGAACTGCTGCATGTGCACAGCACACGAATCGAGGTGTTCGCCTCCTTTGTTAGTCCACGGGTAAGCTCTACATTCACCCGACTTTGCATATTTGATCCTCCTGCATTTCTACCTGCAACAGGGTATTCCGCGTGTCCTGCAGCAGAGCGACCATCTGCCGCTGTCCATGTTCTATCGCAGCTGTCAGCCCCAGAAGGCGGCGGGCATTAAGCTGACCTACTCGATAACCAGCAAACATGTGCCGCCCAAGCTGGCCACCTTCTTCGGTGAGTTCCTGGACGCGGAGAGCGAGGCACAGGCTCTGGGCTTGCAGCTGCTCTGTCCCGGCCTCGACAAGCTCACGGAGATCATCACCGTGGTGGCGGCCAAAAATTCAAATCGTATCAGGTAGGTCCAAAAACGTCAGAAAAATCCAAATAATTTGATTTTCAAAAATGCATAGAATTTGAATCTAGAATCAATCTATAGGACAAATCATGAACAAAATGACATCAGACATGAAAATCGGTTCAGTTTTGACAGAGTTATGGGGGTTTGAAATAGGGGACCCATAGATTTGAGAAGCTTACATGTCAAAATTTTTGTCAATTTTGGCATGATTTTTGACCAAAATTTTGACCTCCTCAAAATCACCTTAAATGTTGTTTTTTATGCTAATTATGACAAATACAATCGATTAAAAACAAAAACTCGCAATTTTAAATTTTGAAAAAAATTTTTTTTCGAAAATTAACAAGGGGGGGTACATGCTTTTTCGTCAAAAAATCCAAAAAATTGTATTTTCAAAAATGCATATATTTTGAATGTAGAATTAATATATAGGACAAATCATGAACAAAATGACATCAGACATGAAAATCGGTTCAGTTTTGACAGAGTTATGGGGGTTTGAAATAGGGGACCCATAGATTTGAGAAGCTTACATGTCAAAATTTTTGTCAATTTTGGCATGATTTTTGACCAAAATTTTGACCTCCTCAAAATCACCTTAAATGTTGTTTTTTATGCTAATTATGACAAATACAATCGATTAAAAACAAAAACTCGCAATTTTAAATTTTGAAAAAATTTTTTTTCCAAAATTAACAAGGGGGGTACATGCTTTTTCGTCAAAAAATCCAAAAAATTGTATTTTCAAAAATGCATATATTTTGAATGTAGAATTAATATATAGGACAAATCATGAACAAAATGACATCAGACATGAAAATCGGTTCAGTTTTGACAGAGTTATGGGGGTTTGAAATATGGGACCCATAGATTTGAGAAGCTTACATGTCAAAATTTTTGTCAATTTTGGCATGATTTTTGACCAAAATTTTGACCTCCTCAAAATCACCTTAAATGTTGTTTTTTATGCTAATTATGACAAATACAATCGATTAAAAACAAAAACTCGCAATTTTAAATTTTGAAAAAATTTTTTTTTCGAAAATTAACAAGGGGGGGTACATGCTTTTTCGTCAAAAAATCAAAAAAATTGTATTTTCAAAAATGCATATATTTTGAATGTAGAATTAATATATAGGACAAATCATGAACAAAATGACATCAGACATGAAAATCGGTTCAGTTTTGACAGAGTTATGGGGGTTTGAAATAGGGGACCCGTAGATTTGAGAAGCTTACATGTCAAAATTTTTATCAAGCAATATAAATCTATAGGACAAATAATGACAAAAAAGCCATCAAAAGTGAAAATCGGTTGAGTTTTGACAAAGTTAGAAGTTAAAGTTTTGTCAGTTTTTGCGATTTGAAACAAGCAATTTGACGCATTCCGAATATGTTTGTACGTAGAATACAATCGGACTGTGTGGAAACGTTTGCCATGATTCTGGAGCGAATTGTGGAGACTACGCTGCGGCTGGACAGCGATGCGAGCCTGCTAAAAATGCACAAGAAGAAACCCAAACGAGGTGTCCTCAATCGCTGTGTGGAGCGCATCCTCGCCGCACCCTTCATACCCGTCCAACCCATATTGCATCGGGCCGATGTGCACCACGAGACGCAGCAGAACATACGCAAGCAAACGGTTTGTAAAATGGGGAAAGTTAGTACCAGGTAAAGGGCGGTAAGCGAACTGTTGTGGCATTTGCAGGAACAATTGGAGGCGCTATGGCAACAGTTTAAAACCCTGCAACGCCAGCTGCAGGAACAATCGGAGAGTGAGCCGAAAGAAGCCCTGACCATGCAAATCGAGGCGAACTACGACCACCTGATACTGGAAGGCGATAAGCTGGTCGAAATACGACGTGACGAGCACAGGTGAGTGGAAATTTGTCTCCACTAATTAGCCACCCACTCGGCGTGCGCACAATGGCTCACAGCTAAATGCCAACAGCAGTTGAAAACAAAAACAATATTTTTTTGTATATATTATATTCTGGTGAAATTTGTTAGCATAAATTTTCCACTTCATCATCAGAAAAAAATCAAATTTGGCTTTTAAGTTAAAGTTTTGGTATATTTGATTTAAATTTCTTTTATCACAATTTTATATATTTTTTTTCTATATTATCTGTAAATTTATTTATTACTTTGAAATTTTCTTTATATATTTTTAAAACATTTTTTGTATCGAGGGTATTTGAGAGTCGTCTTGGCTCTGATAGTTGAATTTTCTTGCTACTTTTATGCCTCATCGATTTGGCTGAGTGATTGAACTCATCTGTGAGCCACTGTGCCTCAGTGTATGTGTACTTAACATATTGACAATTTGTTGTTCATTGTCCAGGCAGCGCAGCGACCTCAACTGCGCCGTAGCGTTAGCCAAATGGATAATTCATGCATTGAACCTGGAGGAGCGTGTGGTGAACGTTGTCAGCTCGGTGCTGACTGTGCCCGTTGAGGACTGGACTGAATTGGTGAGCAGCGAATGACGCAACTCTAAAAATAATAAAAAAAGCAATTCCAAATGTGTATCCACATTTTCGTGTGTGTGCGTGTGTGTGTGTCTTCATAGAACTGGGAGGAATCAATGGCGCCTGGCATCGACATGCTGCATCATTTTGGACCGCTGATGCGCTCCAAGTCGACGTCGACTCATGGCCTGCTGGAGGGCAGCACCAGCAACAGGGACAACTTTGACTACGGTCGCTTTCGACGCCACTTTGCCACCCTCTTCGACCGCATCGTGCGCCTGGCCACATCCGCCACGGACGAGCCGACGGCCAAGCCGCCGGCATCTACAGAGCCAACAGGTGAACAGACGGCACAAAATCTGGACGATATTGGCACTATGCAGCGCATGCTGGCACCGGTGCCGGCACGTGCCGCGAAGCCCAATTTAAGCAGCTCCCTGGAGGCTGTCGAGGATGAGGACGAGGAGGAGGAATACGATGAGGACGACTTGCGTGATACCGGCTATCGCAAGGATTATGGCCCCAAAGCAGCAGCTGCAGCTGCCGCCGGCGATGAGCAGCGGCCAAAGCAGGTCGGCAAACGCTCCGATTGGATCAACGAGGACTTTGAGCTGCCCACCACTGAGGAGCTGTTCAGCGATTTGGGCATTTGGTGGTAAAACCACATAACTTAATCTCTCGCATAGTTGTAGTCCAATCCATGTGCAAACTGTCAGCGGACAGTGTTTATTGTTTGCAGGCGAAAAAGTTGTTTTTCTTGGCGATGCACTCGGAGAAAATAGCAAGAAATTTGTATTTAAATCAATTGAAAATGCTTAACGTTAAATAAATATAAAGTTCTCATCAAAATTTTTAAATTTAAAAACGCGAACCAGTTTCTCAAAAAAATGAGCCGGAAATTTAATCGAACCGAACCATTTTGTTTTTTCAATTGTTTAATTTCAGTAAAACGAAAAATGTTAACCACAAAAATTAATTTTTTCTTAAAGGCTTAATAAATGAGAATTTGCAGAAAGATTTATTACTTTCCTTATTCAAAGTAACAAAGTAACAAAAACCCTGTTTCCCTGACGAATAACCAGGTTCACGAACGGAATATAAAAGTGAATCGTTTGAACCGCGAACCGAACGGTTGCATTTTTTGTGATTGAAGAAATTATTGAATTATTAAAATGAAATATATAAAATTTTATTATAAGCAAATACGTGAAAATTATCTTTACAAGTATTTTGTACTTATAAACAAAGAACAAAATATTTAGAAAATTGAATTTTAACTTGAGAGAATTGTATGCTAATTGCACTTGTGTATAGAATGATATTTTTCTGTCAGTGTAGGCCTGGAACCGGGCTTCAGTCATGTGTGTGCGTGGACTCGTTTATGATGCATCGCTGCAGATAAAACACAGATAAAATTTATAGATAAAGCTAGACGCTTGCACGCGCATTGTTCCCGGACAGCCAGCCAGCTGCAACCAGACCGGCCCAGAGCCTGTCAGACAGCCAGACGGCGGGTCGTGTGGGCCGTGATTCCCTGTCAGCTGTGGGGTCCAAATGCCACGACATCCGAAATCCCACACATGAAGCGGTTAGTTATATGAACCGCGCTCCAGTTGTGTTCAGTTTAACCAGCCGCAGGCTCAACAATGCCACGTAAATTGGCCACAATTGAGTGAGAAATGTCGACGGAAGGTTATCTGTCTGCCAGCCCGCCTCCCCCTCAGCCTGGGCTGAGATTTCTGTGAGTTGCAGTTGCGCTGCTTTTCATCAAGTTAAAAACACATTAAAACTGATGGGTTGGTCAGATTTGAAGATATAGCTCACATTTAATTAAGATTAGCTTGTTAAATTTTTATTTAAATGACATAGAATTGGTCAAGCGTTAACATTTTTGCTTTTATGTTATTAATACGAAACTAAGTAATTTTTTTTATTTGTTGTTGAGACAGCAAATAGAATGCAGTATACCCTTTTATCGGTTTATATGCTTATTGTAGTTGTCAGTTGCAGTCAGTGCCATAAAATGCAACACCCTCAAGTTGTGCACAGTTGAACCAGCTTCCGAGGTTCATTTAAGTAAGAAATCTCGACAGAAATCTGTCCAGATCCAACGGGTTAATCATATCGCCGCTTGCAACCTGAGGCCTGGGTGGCCCTCATGAATTTATTAGAGTTGAGATCGAGACAGCGCTTTCAAATTTTAATGTGTTTTTGCGGTTTTTTAATTAATTTATATGCGTATAGGTCAATCACATGCAGAGCGCCTAATTAGCAAATAATGACATTTTTAAGGATCACAAAAGGAAGTAAACACATTTTAAGTGCTTTCGAAAAGTTTTTATTAAAATTATGTATTAAAATCAAGCATAAAACGAGATATTTAATTAGACAGTAAAATTAAAATAATTTTTGAGATTATTTTTTATATTTATATTATATATCATTTTTAAAAATTTTATCAATAAACCCTACTCAAAATGCTTTCAAAGTGAATGTAAATATTTTTTGATAATAATTTTGACATTTGAAAAAAGTCTTGTTTTATTTTTTTCTTAATTGAATTCGTTCATAAATCAATAAAGAACATTTAAACGTTTAATTAACTTGTGAACAGACATTGTAAAAATCAATTTCTGTTAATACAAAGCCATATAAATTACGGCAGATTTTTGTTTTTTTTTTGTATACATGAGATCGAGCCTCTTTGGGTTTTACCCAGAATTTTATCAATTGCTTGCGCTGCCTTGCACCACTGTGCGAGTTTGCATTTTTTGTTTACGACTCGCGTGCGATTTAAATTTTAAATATATTTAAAGATAAATTATTAACATTAAGGCAGATTAACAGCTTCATTATTTGGTCGGAAACGTGCATTAACAACAAATAACAAACCGGAGAGGTGAGAAAATTCACAACCGGAAGAAACCGAGACAAACGAAATAATTAATATCTTTGGTTTATTCAGTAATCATTGTAATTGGGATTGTATTGTTCCTTGAGGGAACACAAGGCTGGGTATTTGGGATTTGCACCTGTTTTACACTCGGAGGCTGGTTCGCCCACCTTATAGACATGAACACCCACAGCATAGGTGCTCGCATAGTTGCAGGCCATGTTGTAGATGTAGAGGAACGGATATTGGGGATTGGTAAAGCGCATCATGGCACAGCCGACATGCGTATTGCGATCCACAACAGTTTCCGCAAAGTGACCATATTTATCCCTTAAAAAATATGTATATATGAATTGAATTGAAAGATCGCTGATAATGGTATGCTCTACTTACAGGTGCCTGGCCACCCGAAACTGGGTGATGTAGCTACTGTCGATCAGTGGGTACTCGCCAAACCACAGACCCATCGAATTCTCCACAATGCTCCGGACATTCAAGGGCATATTCCGCAGTCGGTCGACGCCACACAGATTCTGGCCAACATTGCGAAAACGATACGAATTATTGCAATCGTCGTGCTCCAGATCGCATGTCTTTAAATTCAACGTGGCCAGGTATTCCAGCTCCTCATCCCACACCATTGTGGCCATACGCGAGGCCGGATAGTAGCCGGGCAAATGACCAGCGGCAATAAAATTGCGTCGCTTGTTGTGCTCGGCCAGAATAAAGTCGCGATGTGGCTTCAAATTGATCATGACCGCATCGGGTGCACAGTTCTCTCTGAATTCCTGCAGGAATAAGCAGTTATTGACGGCTGTTTCCAGTTGAAATGGGGTCAAAACTTACGCCAGTATTGTTGCAGGCCACGTGAAGGGTGCCCGCGGCGCACAGTTTGGGATCGCACCAGGACTGCTCGCTGGCCAAGACTGTTGTCAGGCTCAGCAGGCTCGGGAGCAGCAGCAGCTGCAGGTAAATAAATCCAACTGGAGTCTTTAGAGTCATGTTCCTGTCGCTGGGGTAAATGTATTGGAAATGCAAATTCTGCCTGCTTGCACTGTAATATTTATATGCAAGCGATCCGAAATCGAATTTTATTTTTGGATATACATGTATAATTTTTTTTTATTTGGCGATGCGTCGGTTAAGGCAGGTCACGCTGATGCCTTCAAATAATTGATTGCAAATTCACATTACCGGGCGCAATGTGCCAAGTGACGTCACAACATGAACGGACTTCAAATTAACCGCAACCCGCGCAAGCAACCGATTTGATAATTGGAAAATTTTTGGTGCGTAGATGATTTATGGCCATTTTACGTATTTATAATATTTGTATTATCAATTGAATTAATTGTTTTATCACTTTGCAGTTATTCACCAATTTAAATATATATCAATAAGCAGCTGTCAATAAGGCAGCGCGTTTCGCGATAAATGGAGCACGATTAACATTGTTATCGGTAGCTAGGATGTCGATAGACACGCGCGTGAAAACATGTGACGCGTGTTAAAATGTGTTAACAAAATGTGCAATATTTAAGATTATAAAATGCGTTTTATTATTCTTCGCCAAAAAGTGCGTGCAACGAAGCGTCTAAACAGTTTGTTCGCCAAATCCAAACTAAGTTAGAACTTCAATAATAAGCCTGTGTAAATAAATGGTACCTAGGTAAGTTCAAGTTTAGGTTAAGAATAGTGTATTTTAAGCACACTATGTAGTTCATTCAACTAAAGTTTGTCTTCTGGGAAAATTAACCCATTAACTTGATTCATACAAAGTTGAATGGAGTTCAAATATGATTTTAGCCGTCTGAATGTGGGCGTTGTGTGTGGCTTGGTTCAGTGACATTTAAATTCTGATTGGAAGTGCGAAGTGCATCCAATAAGCATGCTCGATTTGAGATTCCCAATACGAGTTTACAGTTCCTTTGTCGCACTGAACAGATCGGCAGCTGTTTTGCAGGCCGGATAAGAGCATAAAAGCGAATACAAATAATATTTGCATATTTGAACAAGACGTTTATGAGCTTTCGGCACATTGTTGTGCTGGGACCAACAAACGAAAGTGCTGTGCTATCAAATGTTAACCTGTCTAACCTGGACACAAACTTTTGTGAAATACCCTTGCCTAAAAATTAATCGGGTATATCTGACTGATATATTTATAATTAAAAAAGTTTTGTGTTTGAGTTTTAGAAATAGATTTTTATTTAAAATATTATTAAATATTATACAAAAATCATTTTAATCATTTTAAAAATATTCAAGCATTTTTAAAATTTCTTAAATTAAGTTTGCTTTTAAAATTTTTAATTTTTTTTAATGCATTTTCATATTTATATATAGCAAAAGTATTCTTGAAATAAGAATTTTATCTTAATCTTAAGAACGAAATTTCGAGGTTTTCTCTGAGTGCATGCATAAATTTAAGAAGTGTTACGTTACGATCTCAATTGCTTGAAGTCCGGTTCGGGTATTTTGTCGTCGAGTATTCTTCTCGTTATTTATACCTAGGCGTCGCTCATTAATTTTGGTATTATTTGGTTAAGCTCGTTAAAACAAAATTTAAATACTCACCGACTGTTTCGACTGTTTTTTGACTAGGCAGGCAGTTTTACAACAAATCAATAACTAATTAGAAATATTATTATTAAAACATGACAGAAGCTGATGTTGGGCAAAACTTGTCGATTGGGTGTATTATGACAAATAAATTGATGGCTTATATTGTTTTGTGTTATTTATTGGTTAACAAAGACTACGACTACAACTAACTACAAGACCTAAAATACAGATAGCGTTTTCTAATTTCGATGGCAGTTCTATACCTGAGTGTTATATCTAGACACTATACACTGTTTTGATCAGTAGTTTGGACTATATTGTTCACGCGTGGAGCACAGACCCGGATAGAACGGATTCTTGCCCGTTTGACAGCGTGACGCAGGTCGTCCAACTTCATAGACGGGCGCATCTAATGCGTAGATCGAAGCGTAATTACAGACTACATTATAGATATACACATAGCGATAATCGGGACGTGTAAAGCGCATGATAGAGCAGCCAATGCGCGAATTGCGATCGACCACCATTTCCGCAAAGTGGCCATAATCCTCACTGGGTTTAGATAATAAAGATTGTTAGAAATAGTTATTCGAATTTTTTTATGTATATACTTACAAGTATTTTGTAACACGAAATCTGTCTATATAGCTGCTATCGATTAGGTCATACTCGTTGAACCATAAACCCAACGATTCCTCAATCAAGCTGGTCACATTCACATTTGGATTACGATCACGCCAAATGGCGCAGAGATTCTGACCCGAATTAGCAAAGCTATACGTATTATGGCAATCATCGTGATCCAATATACAGGTGCGCACATTCAGCGATGACAAATACTGCAGCTCATCATCCCAGACCTAAGTTGAGGAATTAAAACCAGACATATTGTCAATTTGTGGCTATTAAAGATCTCCAGGTTGAGCTCACCATGGTGGTCATGCGTGCAGCGGGATAATAGCCCGGCAGTTTGCCCAGCGCTACAAAATTGCGACGTTTGTTGTGGCCATGTACAAAGGTTGCCTTATGACGAGAGATGTCCACCTCGAAGGAGTCTGGTTGGCAGCGTCTGTGAAAATGCTGCGGGCGAATCACACAGAAGTTAGACAAATCGAAATCCTCATATTTGTAATTAAATGCGCTTACGCCATTGTTGCGACAGGCAATATGCTTGACACCCCCGCCGCCACACAGATCGGGATCACACCAGCTATACTGTTTCCCAGCAACCAGTTGGAGCTGGAGCAGGAACAGCTGAAGTACAGCCACGCAAGCAGTTGCGGTTACAAATGCTGACATTTTCAACAAATTTCAATTAAAATTTTAAATATTGCTGCGAATATTAATATATATATATATATATATGTATAGAAACACCGAAATCGAGCAGACAAGAAATTGTAATTTAATAACGATAACTGTCGATGCTAAATCACATTGATTTGTGGACCGTTAGTAAAAGCAATCGCTTGAATCTAACGCTTTCAATTGAGAGTCTGGCCAATTCGCGTGGCCGTCTTTATTGAATGTTTCTGTCCGAATGAATAGCGCTGACCAGACAGACAGACTCCGAGCCAGAGACGAGAATCTGAGAATCAGAGAATCAGTCAACCCAGCTTAACGTGTGTGCTAAGTTAGTTAACTTAACTTTTTATATAGTATATGATATTTATTTGTTTATCTACACTCGAAGAAAGATGATCCAAGTTTAACAGGCGTGAAATTTAGACAACTTTGAATTGTTAGCAAAAAAGAACATTTTATTTTTAATTAGAGAGTGTAAAAATGTTGAATGCAAATTTAAAATTTGAATACTTAAATGCAGAAAATATTTAAAATTATTTTCGTAATAATTTTGAATAAATATATTTTATTTACTTAAACATAACTTGATATCAGTTAGTTTCTGTTTAAAGGATGCATTTTAATACAGTGTTTCAAATTCAGTTTAAGAGCTTTTTAAAATAATATCTTAATACCATATGCAATGTTATATTTAGTTTTAAAATATCTGAGTTTCTTTCGTCGTCGTCCCTGTCGCTACTATAAATATATTTGCACTTACCCTGATCGCATCATTCTCAACTTGTTTTTCGAGTGTATTTATTCGATTTGTATTTCTCTTGCCATTTCGTTGTGCGAACCAAGCCTTTCTAACACGTTTAGAACAAAATGACCAAAGAACAAGTTTATACAAAACAATGTTAATAAATAAACATAAATATTAATTTGAGGGAATGACCGGGAATACGAGAACCAGCCAAGCTTCAGCTTTTTTTGTTTTTTGTAGTTACCAGCTTTGTTCTTAGTTTTTGGCGACAGAGCATTCAAATTCGACTAGAATTGCATTCAAATTTATACAAATTGTTTTATACGATCCACATATTAGAGGATAAGTCCATTGAACGTTATTTGATTGCCACGAGCGCGGCGTTTATTATTGCCGGTTGGTTTGATCGTAAAATGAGCACGTTTCAATTTATGTAGCAGTAAAAGATCAATAGCTCTCTAAAGAGATCTATGGCATTATGCATATGGGAACTTCGCGTCGCCTGTCCATTGCCTAATTTGTGGGCGTCAGTTGAATTGTATGTTAACTGTATTTTAAATGTTGTTTTTGGTTCTTGATTTATTTTTATTTTGTTCGCAATGAATGATTAGTCGACATGGGTAGCAGCGAGTTTTTTGATTTGATTTTTATGGCAACCATATTCGGCATATTAGTGTCAATTCATTAGACTAAATTTAGTGGCCAGAATATGCTAATTGCAATTCGCGATAACCGTTCGCGATTCGAGCTAAAGCGGCTAATCAAAGTTTGAGCTTTTGATTTAGTGACTGTCACTAGTGCCAATTGTTTAACGTACTGCTGATTGACAACATTTGAAAAGTTCGACTAGTTTTTCGATTTACCTAAGTATGCCTTAATCAAGTCTAATAGTTTATTAATATAAAAATGTTTTACAATAGTTTAAATTGTTAACTGTTTGAATTAGCAGACGTTTTTTTTTTGCACACATTTTGAATTTGTTTATAGCAACTAATAAGTGCAAAAAAATTTAAAAATTAGCAAGTTTTTATTGTGTGAATCGAATGCCTTATCGGTATCTTACATTAATATCTATGCTGATAAGATTATAGGATTTAAATCCAATCTTAGGTTCAAAATTTCGGGGTTATTTTGTTTCTACTCTTTAATTAATAATTATTGAGATAAAGTTTTGAATGTGATAACAGAAGTAACTTTTATTATTAATATATATTTTGTATCTTGTATCTTATCTGCATAATTATTTTAATCTAGTATTTAAACTAAAATCAAACAAAATTTACTGCTTTTATTTTAATGAATTCCCATTAAATCATTACTTCTAAAGAGGTAATCTGTGGATTATATAGGTTGTTTTAGGACTCTATGTATGTTTTATTGACACATTTGTCTGTTTCGTAGAAATTTGTATATTAAAGATAATTCTTGGTAAGAAGACAGGTTTTTATATCAATTATTTTACCATAACGCATTATAAGGAAAAAATATTCTGGTTTCGACTGCAAATCCCAAAACAATTCTTTTTTTTTTAAATTTAATTTAGGCTATGAAGTAGCTTGCAAATAAAAACATATTAATATATATTCAACTCATTCTTTATAACACCACCTACAGAACAAACTTAAACGATTGTCAAAGCATTTGTTGTGTTAATTTAAATTGTTATCTAAGGCGCCGCAGCAAACATTAATAATATTTATATTATTTATTATGCATATGCGCATTGTCCATTAGCTGGGTATTCGATAATTCGATTAGATAATCACAATTAATGCCTGGGGCATTGATTGCAAGCTCACAACTTCCGTCATAATTTAGTATCGGGCGAGACAGGGCGACATGTATATATATATATAAGTACTCGATTTGTGCATAATTGCGTTTAATTGCATTTTACTGATGCTGATAATAATGATGACGATGATGATGAATGCGATAAATTCTGTGTACACTGATCATCTTTGTACGTTTTAGTGTATCGTTAGCCTGTCTTCGCCTCCGCCTTGCGTCGCATTTTAATTCATTTGAATGGAAATGTCTGTCCGCCCATCCGTCCGCCTGTAAGCGAAGAAAAAAACACAAAACAAGTTAATTTATATAATTAATAATAATATATATTGAAAAGAATTGCCATATGCCGAAATGTGTCATTCTGTGGCAACTTGTTTGAGTAGAGTTGCAAAAAAAAAAGCATAAAGAAAGAACAAGCATATTTTTGAAGCAGACATTTAAATACACTTTCATTTATAAATGAAATTTTGTATATTTGTTAAATTTAAAAAAAGTATAAATTATAAAGCTTTTAGCATTGTAATTATGTATAATTATAAATAATTTTAACTGGGTAAAATTAACAAATTATAAAATCCAACTTTTCATAGTGAACTTTAATATTTTTGTTTTTAATAAATATGGGTTATATAAAAAAATGTGCACAAATTCAATAAATCATTTGTAGCAATTAAATAAGCATATTTGTTTGTTTTTCTATTAGCAGTATTCCCTAGATTGATAGCTCCCAAGTGGATTTCTTAAATGCGTCACACATTCAGTGACAAGTTTGTCATGCTCCTCTTTCGTGAGAGTGCTAAAAACTTTGGAAGCTGTCGCCTGCGTGTCTGTTGAGTCAATTTGACTGTGGAGGGCAGCTTTCGACAGACTTACTAATAAGTACATATAAAGACAGACAGATATGCATAGACATATCCGAATGATACAGCCTGCAATCTATTCTTTCTCTCTCTCTTTGCTAATTATGCAAATGATTTCGATATCGCCTATACCAAAATAAGTTTGCAGAGAGGGCCAATTAATTTAACTAGAAATCCCCAAACCCCAAAAGAGTTTTGATAGACACAAACACGCCATCGCCATTAGAGACGACGCTGAATACTTGATTGCACATTAAATTGGATAGAACGCCACAGCAAAATAGCCATTAATTTGATCAATTCATATTCATTCATTCATTCAAACGCTCAGGTGTAATCGAATACTCACTTTCGCACGCTGCTTTAAGTAAAATTATACGCCAGCTCGTGTATATTTAATTTAATGTTTCTATATTTAATAGCTTACAATGACAGAAAGCAAGGAATTAAACAGCTCATGAACTTATTTTAGATTGACTTTTTGTATTTATTTAAATTATTTACTATTAATTATACTTGAAATACAATTGCAGTTGCCAAACAATGTTTTAACAATGGACAACTATAAAAAATTTTATTTGAATGTATTCTAATTTTTCGTTATTTTACTAATTAATTAGTTAAATTATTATTTGTTATACAGCAGTAAATTTTATTTATTTATTTTTGTATTACAAAGTTACAATTATTGTGAACTAAGCAGAGCTGAGGTCTTCAGGTTTAAGTTGATAGTTTGTGTGTGTGTGCTTTTAGTTGTTATAAAAATAAGTTAGTGTGCTATTAATTTAATAGTTTGTTTGTTTATTAAGTGGAATATTATATGCTTAGTGTGAAGTAGTAGTCGTAGTAGTAGTAGTAGTAGTAGTAGCAGTAGTAGTAGTAGTAGTAGTAGTAGTGGTAGTAGTAGTACTATCAAAATACTATCAAAAGTGGAAATTTTTTTGTTTTGTATTTAATTAAATTAACTAATGTGTCAACATAATAAAACTTATCAGGAATACACACTATATATACACTATGTGTTGTAATACAACAGTTCAACGGAAAAGCATGTATAAATATGTTAAGCCATTATCAAACACATTCATTCTATTAATATGTTATTGACAAACATCGTGTAAACATTTCGTTTCTTTAGTTCTGTTTACTGCATATGGGTGTAAATGGGGCATTTGGAATAGTAGCACTTGCCACCCCGTTCTTCATACATTTAGGTCACCGCCGAAGAGTATGCTTCAATTTATTTTAACAATTGACAGTCGCATCTGCTTGAAACACTCTCCCACACACACATACAAACACTTGTGAATGTGACGCAAAAGCGAGTCATTGGCATAAATAACGAGTGGTTGGTTAGATTTAGTGGGGTTGTGGCTGGGTTTCGCTTGTCATCGCGAACGCATAGATAGGGTTTTCCATTCGCTTTTGCGTGGGAAAAGCCGCCCGCAAAGTGCAGCCCTTGGACGGGCGCTGACGTGGGCGACTGCTGACATATGCCGCTAATGGCATCTCCTACGCACAAATGTGTTCCGGGCCAAAAGTGATTCATGCACACTCGATAAACATAGAGAGAGAGCGAGAGTTTCAAGCGTTTCAAGTGTTTCAGGACTTGTGCCGCCAACAATGATGATGCATGTCCATGTCCATATGCTCTCGCCAGAACCTCGACCCTCGACCCTCGATTCTCCCCAAACCCCAATCCTCAATTCGTCCGGCTTATCGCTGCTGCGCATCTTTATGAGTCTCTATTTGCAATTGAAGGGCCACTTGGCAGTTGGCATTGGATGTGGTTTTCGGATAACTCTCTTGGACATGGGACATGTCGCCGTTCATTTGTGCAGGGCAAACATTGCTCATGATAAATCGCTGATTTTAAGTGGCTGGCGACGTTGCCTAATGCCTATGGAGCATGGGGAATATGCCATTCGGCTGGACAACAGCAACATTTCACAATGCCAAATTTGGCGCACGTTCTGGCGCCACACCATGACAGACAGATGGACAGAGGGACGGTCAGACGGCAGACACACGCTCCAATTATATACGCACCATATTGGCAAACGGCATTTGCGCCGATATGGACAGGTTAGCGCCTGATAAGGCACGAGCACGCGTTGCCGTCGCCATCGCCATCGCCATCGTCGTTGCCGTCGCCGTCGGCGTTGTCTCTCCAGGCGACCGACACGCGGAAGCGAGCAACAAATGCGGCAACACAGTCGGTGGCCGCATCGCAGATGTCGCAACATTCAAACTCGATTCTGGCGAATACGACGTGCATCAATCAGAGTTTTCTTCAATTGTCCGGCTGCCCACTGGCTCGTTGCGCATGCGCTGCACGTGCCCCACTGTGGCAGCAACAGCAACATCAACAATTGCGTGTGTGTTGTGGGCTTTGCTCAATGGAGCGCCTGCAATTTTAGCCTCGCACAAGATTGTATTTCACTCTAAATCAACGTCGATTTACGAGCTTATTGTGTATATATTAGTGGTGCCTGCATATTCCAAGAAACGATCCGAGACGGAGGCAAATGATTGCCCCGTTCAAATTACACACAAAGTTGTGCACAACCGCAGCCAGCCCTAGACAACTTTGACAAGTATTGCTAAGCAAACAAGCATAAATTGATTGCGAGTGTGTGTGTGTGTGTGTGTAATTCAATGCCCAGTCCAAGTGTCGAACCACTTCCTTCCGTCTTCAGCCACCCTAGACGATGTGTCGTCGTCGTCTCTTGTCGCAATTGTTTTTTTGGGTTCGTGCCTGCGAATCTGATGCCGCTTGAACATAAAAACCAACAGCAACAACAACAAACAGCTAGCAACAGCATCATAAACAGCATGCAACAAAAACGGCGCATTTCAATCCAAATCTTTAAATGAGAGCTTTCTTTCTGCGTTTCCCAACAAGATCTTTAATACAATCTATTTAGTTCCTGACACCTTTGTGTTGAATTAAACGACTCGAAATTTATAAAATAATTGGAAGGTGTCAAAAAATATTTAATTTTATCATGATCCAATACAATGGAATTCCTTATCATTTATATATTCCCATATAATATGTAGAATTTCTTGCGACCAGCCAAACAACTTAAAGGAACGTTTTCCAAACATTGTTTTAAGCTTTTCATAATATCTTCTACTGAAATCAGGAAATACGCCCTACAGTATATATATTTCCATGTAAAATATCTATATCGGAAAGGGTAACTTATTGAACAAAAATTTCAATATTTACGCTAGTAACTAGTTCTGATTAGATTTTCCTTATATTTCCATTGACCGTTCCTATTAGAATTTATTTCGGTTAGAATTAAAAACACAGCATTTAAAATGTTTATATATTTTATTTTGCATCTTGCATTGTTTTTAATTTTTTTTTGTTTGTTTTTTTGTAAAGTGGTTTGTTTTTAAGCATATTTATGTCATACATTTACAGATACCATATACATACATTAATTAAACGTGATAAATTGATTATAACTTTTCGGCAAATGGCATTTAATTCATTTAATTTCTGTTTGATTTTCAAGGGTAAGTTGAACATTATAAATATTAACACAGTTTATTTTACTTGAATTTATATTTATTGGATAAAAAACTTGGGTTCTAAATTTCCTATTGACATAAATGGAAATTTTTAAAGGTTTAAGGTATTGAATTAGTTATATAATAATAAAGAGAACGAGAGAGATAGAGAGAGATAGAAGGTTAGAGAGATAGAGTAAGTTATGGGTTAATAGCCCAATTTGTTCTTTTTGTAGTCGATTTCGCAGTATTATAGTGGGATTTAAACTAAGCAAAAATACTGTTTGTGCAATTTTCATAAATGTTTAAAGCTTAAACTTTAAGCAAAACTAAAATTTATTTAACTAAAATTAGGCATAGTATAGTATAAATAAGTACACTAAGTTATCGTTAACGCGTTAAGTTATCGAGTAGTACGCATTTTATTTTAGCGATAATACACACATACAAATACATTATAAAAAAATAATCATAATAAGAACAGACACACAACATACTCTTGAGTAGTACTTAGGCCGGGGACTCAAAAATTTCATTATAGCTTATCAACTAAAATAAATAAAACTTATCGAACTAAACAAAATGGCGACAACGAATGCGTTTGATGAAATATGCATGGATAAAGGCAAGCACGAGGTGGTACGCTAACAGAGTATATAACACCAGAGATTGTTGGATTGTTGGACTTGGGGAGTGAAGGGCGGGTGGCGGTGATAATGCTTAGCTTAATACTGGTGCTGTCATGGGTGCGAATGCGCAATTTAACTACAAGTACATACAATCAAATTTCTAATCTGGAAGTGCCAAAAACACGAGCTGAAACTCGACTGATTGCGAAAGCTTTCAGTAGGTCAGCTTAAGGCTTTATAAAAAATTAAAGCACACACAAAGCTTTAAACAATCAAAGCTATATTAAAGCACTAACTATTTTTTCAGTTTCTCGCTTTAATGATGACAATTAATGCTGGATTTTGTTTTTTAAGCAGCTTCTGCAAGCTGTTTATACATATGTTGGATTAATCGAAAGCTTTATTAAAACTCTTTTTTTTAAAGAAAGCTTTGAACTTGTAGTACAACGATTAGAATTTAAAACAGTTCTTTCTTTTTTCAGCTAAATGAAATTTTTTTTAATTTAAAGCTACTTCTGCAACTTGTTTTTGAGTTGGATTAATGAAATGCTTAATCAGTTTAGTTCGTGTCTTTGGCACCTAAAGTAGACAATGTTTTTGTAATAGCCTGCATGAGAGTATGTATATGCGTGTGTGTGTGTGTGTATGTGTGCGTATAGTAACTAAATTATTATTAAATCCATGCTCAGTGCTTAATGTATTGGTGGCGGCGTGCGATCCGGCGCACGCGGCCTTAAAAATTTATTGGGCACATGTTTCTTGATGTATTCATTTTCCCGCAGCTCGTTCTGCTTGTGTCGCTGCTTCAGTTGCAGCTGATGTTGTTGCTGTTGCTGTCGCTGCTGCTGCTGCTTGCGGCGTCGCGCTTTTAAACCGCCACCGCCAATACCGCCCTTTAGGAAACTGGCATCGCCGTACAAACGGTTGCCATGGTAGTTGGCCTCGGTGGTGTTGCGACGCCAGCCGCCAGTGGGGCAATTGGTGGTTGTGCGCCAGTCGGGCAGCTGAACGCCGAGGCGCCGGCACTCGTGGGCATAGGCCGCAAAGCTGTCGCAGTGGCAACTGCCCGTTGGGCACTCGCAGACGTCCATGTGACAGGAGGCGATATAGTTGTTCGGATTAAGTCTACTATCACAGTTACCAAATACTTCCGAGACGTGCAGCGGCCGACAGTAAAAGTTTTGCTTGCGCTTGTTGCACGTCGGCTGCGCCACAATATTGTCCCTCAGACGCGAGCACGACTTGGGGCCGCCCACCTTCCATGAGTTTGCAAAGTGCCAGACCTCATCATCGCTATGCAGCCGCCCATCCCTGCCCGTCAGATCATCCCGTCCGCTGCCATTGTAATTGCCGCACAGTCCCGACAAATGCCGCTTGTATTGTGCCGGCACCGACACCTGCAGAAAGTTGTTGCCATCCCACTCGATGCTCAGGCCCAGATTGGTCCTCAGCATGATGCCGCCCTCCGCCAACCGCTCGATACTCACATTGTGGCCATGTTCATTGCCGCTGTGGTCCGCGTAGGGCAGCGTGACACGCGTGCCATTGATTTTAACACGCAGCTTCTGGCCAAGATTGATGCGCAGGCCGCGGAGTTTCAGTGTCACCGTTTTGGGCCAAGAGGAGCGTCGTGTGCCACGCCCATCGTTGGTCAGGCGTATGGAGAAGTTCTGATCATAATGATCAGCAGCCAACAGATATTTGCAGCTGCCCTGTAAATTGAGAAACAAAGCAAAACCATTTTAAAATCGATTTTTACTGAGAAAAAGTTAAAAAAGCTTATCATCGTTTTTATATCGATAAAAATCGATTTTAAGACTTGTTCTACAAATTGAGTCTATTATGTTTCCCTAAACTTCCTATTCTTCTAAACAGTATTAATTATTACTGGTTAATTTATTTTATTATTATCCCTGGAAACATAATTTTTGAATAGTTTTATAAATTTATTACGTGTATAAATTGTTCTTAATGGAATGTTTGGACAAACCCTTCTCTTTTTCATTTAAAATCGGAATTACCGCACTTAGCGGGTGGCCAATTTAACTGCAGCAGCAGCTAACTCAGCTAATGCGAATGAGTCATAAACTATGCAAATCGAACGACCCTATAAAAGTCAATTTTAAACATGTAATTTATACGTTGGTTTCATAATATCGACGAGTACAACAATTATATATATATAATGGGAATGGTTAATTTATAGATGCCCATAAATGTCAATTTGTGTTGAGCAAAGCATCGATTAATTAATAGAATATTCAAAGTATAACTTACCTGAAAACTGAAGAATTTTCCATCGAATGTCTTGAAATGCGGATCCCCGAAGACGGTGCAAGTGCCGGCAGTCTCCAAGCACTTGGGACAGCATTCGCCAGGTGGCACCTTCCACTCCTCGTTGGGGCGACACTTGACCGGCTGGCAGCGCATCTCGGAGCAGCGTATGTTGCCGGCGATGCAGCGACAGCTGCGACACGGTCCCATATTCCAGGTCTCGTTGTTCATGTAGGTAACGCCCTGGTGGGAGCACTCGCTGCGCACCTCGGCGACAATGCAACGGGGACAGCAGCCGTCCTCCTCCTGAAACTCGGGCGCACACTCCAAGATGGGGCATGTGGCACGCTGGCAAATCGAGGTGCCATTCAAACAGGTGCAATTGGTGCACCGATCCGGCGTGAACTGTGTCTTATCATAATGCAGCTTATTGTTAAACTGGCACTTGCCTGGAGAAAGCGGAAAGCGTAACCGTGTTAACAACAAGTGTTTTCCAATTTCGAGAGATTGACTCCGACTCCGACTCACCTTTGACGGCAACGAATTCGCGCTGTTCGGAGCAGCGTGGGCAGCATTCGTTGGGCAGCTGCTTCTGCTTCGTTTTGGGGCACTGCAGTATGGGGCAAGTCTTCTTCGCACAGCTCAGCCTGTTGCCGCTGCATTGGCAGACCAAACATCGATCGTCGATCGAGGCGACAACCTCTTGGCCTTCGGCAACGGTCTGGCCGTTGATCTTGCAACCTGCAAAGTGTACAAAAAACAACAACACAAATTTTCATCAGACAACGGTTTATAAAACGTATTATTTCTTCTATTTTTTTTCTGTTGTTTTGTTTTTTTTTTTATTTTGGGCGACAGCCAAGAAAATTTCCACATGTCGAAACGGGTTTCCAAACGATCTATTTGCATAGACAGAGGGCCGCGCGTACCAATTATACCCTGTACGCATAAAACTAGGTTTAATGGGGTAACATAAAGTTTTAGTTTTAATTTTAGTACACCCTCAAAACTACATCATACATCATCATTGGATTCTTAAAACACTCTTCAACTATTTATAAACAGTCAACAAAAAACATTTAAATTAAATACTATCTCAGACCTTGGATAAGATATAATAGCTAGTAAAGAAATATTATTATTCTTATAAAACTGTTTCAATCCTTTCAATCGATCTTTCCTATGGAAAGATATATAAAATGCCTTGGAACATTAAAATCAACTTTATCATAGGATAGTATAAGGTAGACCAGGCAAAACATAAAAAAAGGTTAATTTAGATACACCTTGATATATGGTATCAAGGATTTTTTTTGGGTATCTTCGACTTTTCGCTGTGCTGGCTATATGAACACTTAATAAACTATATTCTACAGGGTATCTCCAAGTCTGCCACATATTTAATGAGCGTATTAATGCTCTGTTTTGTTTTGAACGCAATGCGACATTGTCGACTTAATAGACAATTTAAAGCCCATAAATAAACAAATCGTGCAGAGCCACAAAATAGATACAAAAAAACAAAAAAAAACTTTAAAAATCGTTGACCATCTGTGCGCAGATCATTTTTGGACTATTGTCTGGCGATCTGATGAATTAAGAAGCATTATAAGTTTTATTTTTTAGTGGGGTGCTTCCAGCTAATTTTAGTGAGTGATTCCAAGTGGCTGAACTAGTTGACAGATTGGGTTAGCTACTTAGGCTACTTACCCTGACAGGTGGGACAGCATTCTCCTGGGCGTGGCGCTGTCAGCTGATTATCGTCGCACTGTGAATAACATTTCTGTGTTGTTTCGGTGACAACACTGGCGATGCACTTGTACGTCTTGCAGGGTTCATCCGGATCGCTCCATTCCGCGCCGCTCGCATACGGCACACCGCGATACATGCAGCCTATTTTTGGTTAATAATCATTTGATTTAGATTTATATAAATTTAACCCCGTTTTGGCCCACTTACCTTTGCACCGGCGACAGCAGGTGTCATTGGACTTGGAGTCTAGCAAATAGCAATCATCAATTGACGGGCAGCTATTGTCGCATTTCACAAAGCCATTCTGCAAAGACACAAAACGCACATTTGTTAGCCACATAAATTAAAGTAAGCTTAGCCATGTGAGAGATTGCTGTCAAATGTTCAACGAAGCTGAGCATGTAACCCCCTTCCGTTCCTCCTCCCCCGCTCGCTGATTGCACCTGCAGTTGTTAACGCGCTTTGCCGCTCACACAAATTGCATTTGTTCAACTAGCTTGCACTCTGACCTTCACCAGTCCGTATAATTTATGAATGCGAGCGCGTCGAAATTATATGGAATTGAGTGCACATTTTAGGGCGCGGTATGCTCCACACCACAATGGGCCATAAGCGACACCTTAGATGCGCTCCAAATGAAACTAAACCTGAACTTGTCTATTTGGGATTGGTTTTAAATAAGCTTTGGTAACTGCATTTGACTGACAAAATGTGAAAGGCTTGAAAATGAATGTCGTAATAATAAAAAATAATTTATTATAAAAAGTAAAACGTTGCAGATTAGTTATAACCGACAGTTAAATGACAAAGTTAAACTATAAAAGAAATATCCGGTTTCGAAGCAAGCTTCTAAATCTTTTTTATCAAAAAATTCCAAGAAATGGTATTTAAAAAAATTCATGCATTTTAAACAACAAACATTAAACTGACAAAATTTTGGGGAGATTTAAGTAAGGCAAACTTTGGCATGATTTAAAAACAACAAATTTTAGCCCCTCAGAATGTGTTTTAATAGTGTATTCGAACTAAATACTAAAAAGATATATTAGACTGAACAATAGTGAGATTGAGGGCATCATGCAAAGCTACTATTAAATATATCACAAACGCAAAGTATTTAAGCGTAAAAGAAGTCTTTCAGAAATAATGTAGAAAAAGTCAAAAGTAACTGTTGAAACTGGACTCAAAAAGAACTAGTGATTAATTGGTGCAGTCAAAGAAGTTATTTAAATGCAAAGAAACGTTTGGCTATGAAAAAGATTAAAGATAGACTTTAATTGGTGACAAACGGGCAACTTGAACGGCTTTATTTGTTCATTTGGCCTAGACTGCAGCAGCAGCAACAGTTGCTGCAGTTGATATGGTGCAGCTTTTTTGTTTGTTCGCCTTATTGCCTCGTGCTTGCATATTTTGCACAGTTATTATTTTTTTTTTTTGCTAACGACATGTTGACAGCGGCAAGCGGCGCATTAGAATTGATGTCGATCATAAGTCAAAAGCTTGTGGCAAGGCTTTGGCAGCTTATGCAACACTCCGATATGGCAAACGAACCGAGTAACTCAAATCAATGGGCGGCTTTAACCCTTGTGCGCAGCTGTCGTATGCATTTTGACGCCAGTGACACGTTAAAAATGTTCAAGCTGCGACGGAGACGGCGACGGAGTCTAGAGTCTAGCGCTAGAGTCTGGGGCTAATTGTAAATGTATCTATAAATCTAGATAGATGTCGTACCAAAAACAGGCAAAATATTTCACTAATTTGTATGCAGTTGCGGCTGAACAATGTATGTATGTGTGTGTGTGTGTGTGGTGTTTGTGTGTATAATTTAGTGCAAGCAAACCAGATTGGATCTCAATTTGGATGGGGCCGCCGTCGCAACGTGCAAAATTTGCAATTGTTATGAAAATTGTGTCGAGTCGAGAGGTTTTTTTATTATTATTATTATTTTTTTTTTGTTAGCGGTTCCGAGATGTTTATCAACGTATTAGTTTAATGGCAGTTGTTAGTTGGAATTTTAATGGCACCTTTAGTGCGGGCATCGTAACTCTCAGTGCCATAATGCAATAAACACTGACAGATTGAAAAGCACTTCGGCATTATAAAGCAACAACAGCGACAACTAATACAAAAAGTTGACAGCAGTTCGAAATGAAAATAGAAAGAAAGAAGGTAGGTGAATGGTCTGGGGGAGTGGGGGGACCAGGTGAGGCAAAGTTCAAATGCTCTTGAAAAGTAAGAGATCGAAGCGTCGATCGTTGCGCTCTTCACGCATTTCCAGATGCTGATTTTTTCTTTTTATGCTTTGAAATTCTTTCTTTCTAATCTGAAACCGGTATAGAAATATTTCAGACAACATGAAAGTTAAGCATCGGCAAAGTCGTCGACGTTGTCGTCGTTGTTTTTGTTGTTGTTTGATGTTGTCTAGTAGCAGCTAGCAAAGGTTGATATTAAAAAAAAAAAAAAAGAAATAAAAAAGAAAAGGCGCCACGAAGGCAGCCAAGCGTCCCGGACCCGGCAACGGACAAGCTGCTAAGTAGTGGCTGAGATGTTTTTTTTCAACTTCTTTTTTTTGTGCGCCAGCGGCAATCACGAATGCCAAAGCACATGTGTGTGTGTGTGCTGTATGTGTGTGTGTGTCTATGTGTGCCACAGTGGCAGAACCACATTTGCAAACGGCCTCCAACGACCTTGCGTTTGACAAAACATGATCAGTTTTAACACCGTCCATTCGGCAGTCTCCACATATCTCCACCAATCCCGCCTCAGTCTCCAGTTCAGTTCAGTTCAGCTCAAGCCGCTCGCTAGTCGCTCTTGCTCTTGTTGGCGTGTTGAGCAACTAAACGTTTGCTGGGCAAACTTGGCCAAGACTCGAGCGAAAAGAGTCGACGCGAGACCCATAAACTTGGCTAGCTACGCCTCATAGAATATGGTAATGACAAACTGTGATTTTATTTTTATGTTCATGTGTGTATTTTGTCACTTGTGGTCTAGTAGAACCTAACCGAACAGCTACTTGGGTTTGACGGCTTTCAGCTAAAATTGGAATTTCTTTGCACGAATAACAGTTGTATAAATTCCACAGGCAACTTATGTGGGATATCCTGTCTGTGTTAGTTAGAGGTTTTTATTTTTTCTTTGTTTTAATAGACCAATTAAGTAATGTAATTAACTTTCAGTTGTTGCTCTGAGGTTGTTTTAAAGTGTTTTATTTGTTTAGGAAACAGGTGTGTAAAACCAATTTGCAATTGATATACCAGGTGTGTCTAGGGATAGTATATATTACTTTAAGTTGTTTAACCTTTTATTAAACCATAGTTTAATTTGATTGAAAAAAAGGTGTTTTACCTAAATATTCAATATATTTAGGTATACTTTTGGGAAACAGACTCTTTATTAAATCTCCTTTAATTTTTGGGCAAAATATTGTATCTGTTATATATACTAAAATTTATTGAGGTATGAGCATAGTGTTTGTTCCAAACAATTAAGGTATTAGCTAAAGTTATATAAAGTTCAGTAGTTATATAAAGACTTTCCAAATTATTAATTTTATTATTTGTTGCCTAAAATATACGTCTGCTAATTTGCTTCAAAGCACTTCCAAATATGTTTTTTCAAATAAACAAAAGATGGCACTGCAATTTTTTTTTCGAAAATACTTTTTGTCAATCATATTTCTGATTTCTTAAGCGTCGTTTTAACTGGTCCAACTGAGTCATCTTATTATTAAAAGAGTCGTAAATAAATTTTCATGCGAATACCGAAAATGTATAACATTTTAAGCAAAGTCTTTTGTAAGTTTCCAAGAAAAATTTAATTTGCAAATATCAATCGTAAAAAATCGCATGCTCAATGAACTGACAGAACGCGTGGACAAGCAAAAAAGCCAAAAGAAAAAAAGATATATATATATATACATATGAGAAACTGAAGAAAAAACGTCTAAATCATAAGCGATTAGCAGAGCAATGCGTATTCAACATAAATTTCACATAAAAACCAAATTTGTTAACAAATTCAGGCGCGGAAACACAACAAAAAAAAACACCCCAATAGCAGATGAAAAGCAGACAATTTGTTTGATTGTCCTTCACAAAGGGGGTGGCAGACAGACAGCGTACAGGATGCGCATTTTTGTACTTAATATGCGATATATATTAAGATATTTAGGATAATAAATGTCGGCCATAAAATATCAGCGAATCACCAAAAACGTTTGCAAATATTACAAAGCGAATGTGCGCCTGAATATGAATGTGAACATGAATAGAAGTCATCATAAAGTGCGTGCTTTATGGCCAAACCGAATTATAGCTAAGCATTTGGCTGGCAATTTATTCAGCCTTAAGAGAGCTTTAAGAGTTGCGCTTTAAGAGCCGGCAAAAAAATGATTGGAAAAATGAAGCAAAAAACAAATGCGTTCAATCGATGCCATCATAAACTTTTATTGAATATACGCGCGCAGTCGCAGCAGCACTGCAGAGATAAAGAGAGAGCGAGAGGGATAGATAGAGCGGAAGAGGGCAAGCGAGACAGGTGGCTCGGTTAGAGCAGGCGCAACGCATGGCGCCATCAACTTAAAGTGAGGTGGCGCCAGCATTGTTTTTTCTGCTTCTTTTCAAAAAAAAAATTTTTTTTTTGGTTACGCCCACTTGACAAACAACAACAACAACAACAACAATAATAAAAGCCGCAGCATCAGCTCATGGCTTGAGGCTGTACAACAATCGATCGATCGAGTGACTGTTGACTGCGCCGTTGCCGTCGCGAAAGCTTCTTGGCGCTTAAACTGGAGCAGCGGCGTTTAGCAGCGCTTAGCGCAAATTAGCAACAGGCATGCACACAGCAGTCTGGCAACGCCAGCGTTAGCACGCGCTGCCGCCGCCGTCGCCGCCAACCCTTTGTGCTGTTGTCGATGCCTAATGACGACACGAGACGACGTCTTCGCGGCCTGTGCTTTGTGTATTAGCCCCCGTCGGTAGCCGTTGACGGCGACAAAAAACACGGCGCCAAGTGTTTGTCAAACGATCGGCTAACCTGTGGTTAACGTTTGTCATGTCGCAGCAAACCCGTTTGACGACCTTGCATCATAACAATTTCTGGCGAACGCCAAAGCGCAGGCGACACAACACAACAAAACAAAAATAAGAAGAAGGGGAAAAAAGAAAAGCCAAACAAATGCAAACCAACAAACATTCTGTGCTAAACAAAAGCAAACAACTAAGTACCGTTGCTTTATGTTTATGGCAAAGCAGTGTGTGGCAGCTCCCATTAGCATGCTTTGTTGTCATAATTTGAGATATGGAGCTTAAACTAATAGCGAATTATAAAGTATATTCGAAAATGCAACAACTAAACATTTTATAGGTGGATCTTAATGTCATATATTGACATGTAGAACATAGATAGCTTGATTATATTCCACTTGCTGAACTATCACTATTAAATATTATTTAAAATATCATTTGCTTATTTCAAGTTATTTTTTTAGTATTTTATATGCAATTTTACTAAAAATTAAAATTTTTTTTTTTTAAATTTGCGAAATGTACTAAAATTGTTGTGTAACAAATGCTAAGCTAGCTAAAAAAATTACGCATACGCACAGTTATCTTAAATATTTAAGTACGCTTTCATTTATATGTGTTATTGTGCCGCCCCTCCCTTTTTCTCTGTCTCTCTCTCCCTCTCTTTGTGCCCTGTCATCCTGCCTGTCTCTGTGAACATTCTTTTGGCATTGCATTTTTGGCTGGCGCAATTTAGTTGCTGTCTAATGTAAATATTTGGACGTTTGGGCATTACGAATTCATTCGCTGGCCGCGTCTGGCAGGCGTTTCTAAAATATGCGACACATGGCCACATCCACAACACATCCGTTTCGCACATATCCTGGCTGGCTGGCTGGACACTGGCGTCATTCATGCAGCGCGCCAGACAGCGTCCGCTCGAGATTTATTTAGCATTTGTATTTTATTTCAAAGAGATTGCTTGGGCTAAGTTTTATTCGGGTCAAAGGCGGTCCAGTTTTTTTTGTTCTATGTTGGCGCAGCTTCTTGGAGCCGCCTTCATGCTGAGCGTCTGTTTAGTTGCTAAAGATGCCCCTCACTTATTCCTAGTGTACTCACCTGGCATGTACACTTGAAGCATTTGGAGTTTTGTATGCCGTCGATTTGCACCTCTTCACCTTCGTTGGCGCAGGATTCCATATCACCTGTAAGCGCAAAAAAAAGAAGTTAATATTTTAGTATTGGATTAAATGCAACTCATTTTGAGGTTTTTCTAATTGCTAAACAAACTTATCGACCATAAATTCTTGGAATGGACTTTTGACAACGATGATTTCCTGTTATTTAAGAGCTGACGTTTTTTTCTACTTCAAATAACAACCAAATAACAAACAACCAAATATTTAATTTATAATCATGCGTAGCCGGAAATTGCCCACTGACTGGAGATGTTATCCAGCACGTGACCCGCAGCGCTGTTCCAACAACAAAAAAAAAAAAGAACCAAACAGGTCAATGAGATTAGGCCACTTTATCAGCATATTCTCGTAGAACTTTTTGTAGGTGTGTGTGTGTGTGTGTGTGTGTGCAACCAAACATGCCCTGCCAGATCATAAAGCAACACACCTCCTTCTCCCAGTCCCTCCAACCTCACCTCTTCGTCTACCTCTTCGCTCACCTCCTTGTGCTGAATGCATTTCGGGTTATTCTTTGTTTGGTTTACCTTTTTCTTCTGGCACCGGCGCTAAGTCAAAGTAGCAAGCGCCGCATGTTAAACATGTTCCAGAACACGGCACAGCAAAAAGAACACGCAAGCGTGTGGCAGGCGATTAAAGACTCGACTACCAAATATCCTGTACTATGACTATGGTGCTTAATACAATTCCTATTCATAAGAAAACATATGTAGATTGTAGATTTTTTACTTTTGACTTACTGTTTTAAATTCACTATAAAATATTATTATTATTATTATTTTCCACAAACATTTAAACATTTTATAAATATGTTTAAGAATTTTGTTTCAATTTCAGTTTGAAAAATTTAGGACTATAAAATATTTAGGAAAACTAAGCTTCTATATAGAAATCTTCTTCACTCGCTTGCATATTAATTTAAATAACCTCGATTAAATCCTCTAATTCAACATCATCATGCCCTTTAAGAACATCATTTCAATGTACAGGGTATTACTAAGTAACGATTTGAAACGATACAAAAATGAAACGCAACAAGGCAAACGGAAACGTCGGCACAGCGACCCCAGGCTGACTTGCTGGGCCCGTCCCGGTGCCAGGGGCTGGCTTTGTGGGACCACCTGCAATGTGCTGATAAACACACACACACACACACACACACATACACACACACTGTGTGTGTTCGTTGATAAATGAAGACGCCGGCGCTACACACACACACACACAAAAGAATACATACATTAAATTGAACACACAAAGATACAGATACAAAGATACAGATACAATTGCAGATGCAGCAGCTTTAGGGCCAACTCTGCCCTCTTTGGGCGGGTCTGCTCGTTTTTGGGCCCTACGCGACATTATCAACGTTTGTATCTTTTTGGTATTTAGCTTCTACACGATGTGCCCCTTAATGTGCTTGTTCTTCTTGTCGTTGTTGTTGTTGTTGTTGCTGTTTTCTTATTCGTTTTCCTGTTCGATTCGATTGTATCCTGCTGTGCCATTTTGGGACCACCTTCATTCATAAACAAATCCATTGGCGCTCTAATGAAGTGGAAAAATTATTGACTTATATATCCGAGTTCCCATTGAAGCTTTCTAAATGGAAGATACGCGGACGCTCAAAATGAAGATACGGTTCATGCCCTTCTCTTTTGAGTGGCCATCTAGCGGGCGACAGTTAATGAACCATGTTCAAGTAACCCGATATCGGAATTGCAATATGTATATCTAATTTATGCGATTTTTTATTTCATTTAACACACTCGAATGCCATAAAAAACCCACTCAATATGTTTAGAGAACACGAAAAACAAACGAAAAAAAATTATAAAATATATATATAAAAAAAATAAAAAAGAATTAGAAAATAAAACTAAAAACTGGCAGCGATCAAACACGCTCAGTAGCCGTCCAGCCGGACAGCTGGCGACGCTGGACGCTGGCGTCGTCTGATTAATCACAATCACAGATTAAGCGCCAGCGCGAGACAGCGACGGCAAATGTATGTGTTGGGAGCGCCAAAGCGGCACGTGTGTCCAACAACAGTGGTAACGGGAAAGGAGGAGGAGGGCTCTGGAAAGCGGTAACAGGTAACGGGGAGCCTAACGCCCGGCTCTACATCAAAATAACAACAAGAACAACATCAACTAATGCTACCCGCAATTCTCTGATCGGGGTTGTGTGTAAAGGTGAAGGTTAACAAGTTGCAGGGTGAAACTGTCGAAACAGAAAATGAATCGAGTAGAACAGATCTGTTGGCAACTGTTGGCGGTGGTGCGTCAGGTGACTAGCTTGACAATCTCAATTGATTCGACTCGACTCGAGTCGATTCTATGGAAATGATCTTGAAACTAAAAACTAGATTAAGAATGCCTTGATTATAGCTGCGATCGTCTAAAGAAAACTAAACTAGTTACAAATACGAACTACCTTATTTACTCCAATAGCAAAAACTGTGTCTGTTTTTTTTTGTTAACCAGACTGTAAGAGTTATTCGAACGTTTTGATGAATGATCATTGCATGATGATGATGGTCATGGCTATCATATAATCCAAAAGCAAACGTCTCGTTTTTAAGTCAGATTTGAGTTGTTACTCGATCAGTCTGAAGTTTCTCGCTTACTATTAACTGAATTAATTAATGTTCTTTTAATTAATGTGTCTTAGAGGAACGGTTTCAGATTCTAAATTAATAACCGAATAAAAATCTGTCCTATATGACAATATAATAAATATAAAAATATACGCAAAAATCTTTTAAAATTATATACATAGTTAAATTAATATATCTTTTGCTGATGCACTCACCTGAAAGGCCTTCTCGAACTCCAGCTGCCACAGTTTCCATTTGGATCATGGCTATCATAACAATAAATACGAGGGTACAAATTGTGTAGTTCTTGTAGTTGTTGTTGTTGTGCCTTGGTTTTTGTTTTTGGCCGTGACATTGTATGCTGTTGTTTGTTGTAGCCACTGGTTGTTTTTCTTGTTGTTGTTGTTGCAGCTGCTGGCCAATTGAAAACGTACAATATTTCCACATGGCGTTAGATTTGCAACACATTTTCGCAATTTGTTGGCGCAAGTTCACAGAAATTTGCATTCGTTTTTATTACCAGAAGAACAAAAATTTGTTGTATTCTTGGTAGCAGTTGTTGTTGTTGTTGTTGTTCTTGTTGTTATCGGCTGCTGCTCTTGAAATATTGCTGAAAAATAGTGTTAAAAAAAGATCAAGCCGGTCAGTTTAAAAATATACAGAGTAGTAATAGAGAGAACTGAAAATAGAAAAATTCTTTTTTTTTGTTGTTTTTTTTTCTATTTAGAAAATTGTTTGTTTGTGTGCAGGTGTTTCGTACAACTTGTGAATTTTTGTTGTTGTTTTGGTTTTGAGAAATTGTGAGATAAATTTTGTACGGGATAAATTAATGCAAGCTGATCGCCAGTCAGTCAGTGAGACGGTTCTGATCTAGCCAAAAGATTTGCACTTGCCGACTAAGGTCTAAACAGAAACCATTTGCTGCTAACTGATTTGTTGTTGTTGTATTTTTCGAGGTTTTCAGTTTTTCGAATTTTATGATGCCTATCAAGATGAGGCCAGGCCAGGGTAGGCCAGTCGGCACACATTTCACTATATTGGGCTCTTACTACACACAAATTCTTTGAATTATGTTGGCCTGGCCAACATCCATCCATCGATTTTGCACGTACGCACAAAAGGTAAACTTCGTTGGCCATTGGCCATTTGTTGGCTTTATATATATCTATCTATCTCTCTCTTTCTCTATCTATCGCTCTTTGTCGATATGTCTTTATGGCGGCTTTAAGGTGTTAGACAACTTGGACATTATTAGTTGCGATTTATGAGCATGTGTGTGTGTGTGGCACACACAGGTAACGCCAGCTGATAGATGTGTGTGGTGTTCTTTGTTGTACGCCGGGTCATAAAAATGTTAATGATTTTTGTGTCTGGCGCCAGGCAATATTGTAATGCTTGTTTGACTTATAATTAATTTCATCTTGTGTTGCTCTCCGCATAATTTTTTATTATTTTTATTTGTCTTGAGCAATACAACGAAAATCAAAAAAAAAAAAAAATCAGCAATAACAAACAAATGCCACATCAAATTTTGGCCAAGTTTATTGGTTATTTCGCTTCAAAGTGGCGCCAACATTTGCCGCTCCTAACACGAAAGCGGATGCTAAAATCAAACTCGAACTCGATCACAATAAACTCAATGAATCAGTCAGAAATCTCCACTAACATAATATACCCCTTTATATTTATTAGATCTAGGAATTAAGATTTAGTATTGCCCACTAGTTTCATCGATGAATCAGTCTGTTTTTGTCTACATCTAAATCTCGCACTCACACACACATATTTATATATACATCGTGCTCTCTCTCCCTTTGTGATCTATCATGACGCACCCTGCTGCTGGCTGCATTGTCATGCACCGAACGGGAGATTGTCATGCCAAAATCGGTGCTTGACCTAACAATGTTATAACAGACAGCCAATTAAAAAATTGTCACACAAACTGATAACATTCTATATACTAATAGCATTTTCAGTATATATATGTATATATATTATATGTTAATTTCTGCAATTGATAAGATTCACAGCAACGACAACGCACCTAACAGAGAACAGAACGGAACAGAACCTCATTTAAGCTGGAAACAACGTTATTTGAGTATCTGTTGCCGTTCCCATTGCTGATTAGCTGCAATTTGTCACTGCATTGCTGTTGACAAGGACAATGTACACGTATTTTATATATAGAACTACTATATATATATATATATATATATATATAGTATGTAATACCAGTGTAGACGTCCGCTATGCAATTGTTTTTATAGAACTCTTTGTATACTGTGCCATTCTGCAAGTTTAATTGGGTATATGGAACAAGGACAGCTTTTTGTCTGCTTCTGTTAGCGCAGTCTTTCATTGTAGATCTCTTTCTACGTTTAATTTAATACTTCAATTTAAATAGTTTTTGTCATGTATATTTTCTGCTAATATAATTTGAAAGGGTATTACAATTTCTCTCAACATTTTTACCGGATTTTTTTTTGTATTTTTCTAAGACATATTTGTTTTTTATAAATTTACAGAGTAATTCATTTGACGAACTGATAAAATAGCTTGGTAAAGTCTTAATAAAATAAAAAATTGGTTTTGATCATGCAAGAAGACAAAGTACTTAATTGCCTTATAAATAAAGTAGATGTAAACATGAACATGTTTTACATATATAAAAGAAAACTAGAATACTTATTGAATTAGTTTGAATGTGGGTATTCAGATTGCGACAAGATGTTAACTATTTGCTTAACTTTAGTTTTTTAATTTCCTACTATAAGGTACTTGAAAAGTTAAAAGCCTTTATTCCTGTTGTAAGATATTTTATTAATTAGATGATTTTTTTTAAAAAAAATTTTTGCGTACAAAAATCAGATTTTTAGTGTCAAAGAATAAGTCAATAAATTTATAATACTTTTTTTTAGTTAGATATGCATGAGATGTTCTAAAGTTATTTACTGTATCAAAATTTTTTAAAAATCAAACTAATTAAATATATTTAATAAGTTCTTTTATAATTATAACGTACTGCGTATCATCTGAATTGGAACGCGATTGTTAAGTAAACAAATCATTGTAACAAAATGAACTCTGGCAAATCAAAAGTCAAGCTAAAATTCAAACAGAACACTTAAAAACTACGCCATATTTTATTTTTTATTTATGCTCTTTGTACTTGGGAACTTAAGAACACACGAGGCTGGCATTGAAGTGGCAAAGCCCAACAATAGCGAGTTTGTCAAGTATCTTAACCAAAACTTCAATGAGAACCTTGTACTTATGTGCTTATCGTGTGCCCAAAAAAAAAAACAAAAAAAATAATAATGAAATAAAATATGGGAAATATTTGAATCTGAGGTTGATGTGCGCTTGAGAACACTTATCGTGAACTGAGCTCGTTTATAAATAGATATAGAGCTGGCAGCTGGGTAAAAATTAGCGAGGTTTTTAATTTAAGACAAGTTACTATAAACGCTTTTGATTTAATTGATCGCCCAGCGGCCAGTTGCATGACGACGCGTCGCGAGAGTCGTGCCAATTAAATGTGAGGGCCAACAGGGGTTGTAGAGGGTTGCCTGATTATGGGGTTTCGGTTACAGTGTGTAACTGAGACGGGTGGGAGGAATTCTAATGCCGTCAAGCTGGCGTCAACCTGGCGTTGATCTGGCAATTAAGGTAAACGACTCGCGGCCTGTCCCTTTTTATGGCCCAAAGGGGCGCAACAAATTGCTCGAACGCCTCAAAAAAAAAAAAACAAGAACAAAACAAAAAGGGTTCAAGCAGGGCACGCCGACGTCGCCTGTCTAGACCAGGTCTAATGATGTGCGGTAGGTAGCAGTCGCAGTCGCAGTCGCATGCAGCGGAACGCAGGTAGGCCCAACTGTTTTGGGTAGGTTTAGGTAGGTGCAGGCTTATCGCCCCTACTGACTCTGCCAACTGCAGTCCGACAGAATTCCACTTAAAAACTTGGCCATTAGGCGTGCTGCAACTTTTGCTGCCAATTACGCGTATGTTGTGGCTGGCATTTTAGCCAGAATTTTGGCCTGGCTGTCGCCGCCTTTAATTCAATTAACTGTGGAATTTTATTGGGATCTTAGCATTAAAGCCCAAGATCAGTCGTAAGCCAGAGGAACAGGGCACAGATGATAAACAAATGGCGCCAGCAACAGCAACAACAACAACAACCAATTTGGTAAATCATGCAAATTGCACAACAACAACAACAACAACTGATACAAAAACTACAAGACACGACTCGTATCTGGCTAACAACGCGACCGATCAACGAGCTGAGCTCTGCTCTTGGCAACTTGGCAACTAATTTCAATAGATTTGCATATTGAAGTCAGTTTGCCACAACAATGAGACGGCTAAAACGCACATTTGTCAACGTTTTGTGGGGCTCAGGGCATGGCCAAAAGGCCACAGCAACAGCAACAGCAACACAGGGCCAGAAACCGACAACGCTATTGGTACAATTTAATGCGACAAGCGGCGATTACAACTACAGCAAATGAAGACAACAACGTTGACGTTGTCGTTGTCGTTGACGTTGACGATTGCCCAAGCCACAACAATAGACAACAACAATAACAACAACAACAACAGCAGCTGCAGAAGCAGCAACAGTTAACAAAATTTATGCTCGTAGAGCCTAAAAAAGGGACAACCTCTGCCAGCCCCGCACGACTGCAATTTGAGATTGAAAACGAATGCAGGCAAACGACATAATAAAGACACAACAATACTGTAAATAATACACACACAGACAGCTATTAGCCAGAGCTCCAATACTGAGCCCTTATTGAACCTGTCTTTGGCTTTATCGCCGTCACTTTGGTGCCCAGCCCCATCTTCAAAAAATGGTATTTCAATCTGCGTCACACTCCCGACCAAAATAGAGTTACAAAAATGTGCACTAGGTATTTCATAAATCTCTTAAATGTTGGCCAAAATGTTTATAACTTGGGTTATATGCAAGTTGTTATATTATGCAACAATGAACCACTCAATCACAGTCAACATAAGTACAGTAACGTTTTTGAGTGTTTACAACATGAAGCGGCTTGAAAAAGTAAATGCAAAATATATGCAAAAAAAATATTTTCAATTATAGAAAAATATAATTGTCAATTTCAAATATAAAATGTCGTAGATAAATGTACTTTAAACAACTGCAAGTTTGAATAAAAATGTTTAATGAGTAATAATAAACTTAAACATTAAAAATGATTGATAGTTGTTAAAATTTTTTTACTAAAATGCACATAGGCAATAAATGCTTTATTATGATTTATAGCATATTATATAGATATTTTATAGTTCTTCGTTATTTGCAATTCAAATCTACGACGAGTTTAATCTTCAAATGGTCTTATTTTGATAGAATCGGTATATTGTTTAAATATAAACAAAAGTATAGTATAAAAGTATAAAGTCTTGCAAATCAATCCCAATATTAATACACTTTTATCACAAAGATTCAAACTACTTGCATAATATTTCATATTGATATCAAATATTTGTTTAAAGACTTAATAAATAATGGCATTAAGGGGCAAAAATGTAAACATAAATAAGTAATAAAAATAATAATTTTTGAAACCCACTTAAATATTAGCTTTGGTCAAAAAAAAAAAGAGCAGGACAACCTGTGTTTTAATTCTGCACAGAAAAAAAAATTTTTTATTATCTGAGCTTAACTGATTGATCACAGCTAGCTGAATCAGAATAATCTTAAGAGGGTTTCGATTGGATGTTTCCCGTTTTGGTCAGACTGGCAATTGGTGCTACATGAACTTTTACTTAGTCATGGCTATACGAGCTGCACAATTGTCGCAATCTGGTCCAGCTTTGCCATATTTGTATACTAAATTTGAATATTGCAAAAAGCCCACACACAACAACTGTCACAGACACACACACACACACATTTGTTGTTTTTATAAATATTTAAGTTACTCATGTGGTTAATTTGAAATGCTCAACATTGAAGAGCCATTGTTGAAATTCGAGTATTATTAGCAATTTTACCGCAAATTCTATAAATAGAACAGAACAATTAATTGATACACAGACAGTGTATACTGCTCATATTTATAGACCGGCACAGTTCGCGGCGGATCAGCCAGCTGACAATATTCATTTATGCGGAAGCCCAGCAAATGCGTTGCCAAAGTCAAAGTTATGGAGTTTTTTTTTTATATTATTTTCAAAAGAGTGCCACAGCTGGCACAACATTCCACACAACACACAATGAGGCAGTTGACAAGGGCCAACAAAAAAAAAATAACAAAATGAAAACGATTTTTTAAACAATTTTTGTATTTATTGTGCAATTATTTTTGGGCGAAAGTTAATCAAAATAACATATAAAAATGTTTTTTTCGAAACCGGATTTATTGATTGGAAGATGAGCACCGTCCAACAACAACAACAGCAATCGGCGTTTGTAGCTGTAAACAATTTTAGAAATACAGTGAGAAAAAAAATACTGAAGACAACAACAAATTAGCCGATATATGGGAATTCCAGCGTGTGACGCGACAAACCCGAAATTTCGCCGTTATTGTTGTTATTTGAATTTGGCGAGCCGCTTCTGGCACATTTGTTTAATGACAATGCACAAAAGCAACAGCTCTTTAAATTATGCACAAATATGCCAACTGATCGAATAGAAAAATTGTCTAGAAGCAATTTACTTGGCTTGGTGAAGATCGTATTTAAAAAAAAAACATGTTTTTCTTGTACCCTGTATGCAAAATAGTGAGGTATTGTAAAGTGAGGAAAATTCGTGCAATTGTTGAAAGAATGAAACGATAAAACGAATAAAAATGTTCACTATAAAAAGTCTATTAACAATATCAACTTCATATTATTAAAACAAATTAATCCAAAATTTATTGAATTCTTTCTTTCTTATATATTAGGCATAATAACTTGTTAACAGGGTAGCTTCAAGTTTAGCACTCTCGACTAGGTCACGCATACTTTGTAGTTGTTGTTGTCAATATTTAAGCAGCCTGTCTGTATGTGTGTGTTTGTGTGTAAATGTTTTGGGGCATATGACGTCGACATTTATAGTATGTAGATATTATTCAACAATCAAAATGGTTTTCACAGTCAAATTTATTGATTAACACGCAAATGCGAATTGTTTGCATATTTTCGTTTTGTGTTCCAAAAGACAAACAACATCAAGGCACACAATTCGACAGATACATAGCTATACAAATACTGGATAATAATGGATCGAAAAGCTAAGGGAACGGGCGTGTTCTATGTTTTGTTTTGTTTGATTTGATATTTTTATTTTATTTATTTTTTATTTTTTTGCTTCTTTTTTCTCTCGTGCTGAAATTGGATATGCCATAAAATGTTGCTTATCAGTATGCTAAGCGTGGAGTATAGAAATTCCAGTGACATGATTCAGTTGCTTGCACACTTCCGTTTTCGAGAGAAACGAGTTCAAAGTGCAGTCGCCCCTCCACCCCTTCCCTCTCTCAATTCATTTAGAGCATGTTGCAGAATATGAGACCTTGTTTATAGTTCGGTTCGTTGCCAGAGTCTTTCGTTTTTTTGTTTTTTTTATTCATTTGTTTTTGTTGTTGGTTTTTTTTGTCTTGTCTCGTGGTCTCGTGTTTAGCTGTGTGGACGACTCCACAAACAGATCCGTATCGCTTAATGTGTCTGTTAATTCACGTTGATGTGCTCATATATCTTTTGTGCTACGATTTCGATGTTCGGACTGTTCGACATGCGAGCAGCGGAGGGCGATGGGTAGAATGGTGTAGCACAGCCATCCGAGACCAGACCCAAAGCCAGAGCCAGACAAGTGACCGCCTGTGTGTGACAACGGGCAACAACCACACGACCACATTGACCACTTTGAGGTTCCATGTGAAAACGTGTTGCAGTTGTTATAGCAATTGTTGTTACTTGTCGTGTGTTGTTGTTGTTGCTGTCTAACTGCAACTTGCAACATGCAGTTTGCTCAACGTGACGTTGAACCTGCCACAAAGCTTGTCTACGTTTTCAGTTTGGACCATCATTCACTATCGACGATGAACGTGTTAATTGTACGTATTACAATAACTGAAATCTGTTAAATGAATCATATGGGCTAGCTAAATAGTCTAAAAAAAACCCCCTCATATGTGATACACAAACTCCGCTGAGAATCATGTTAAATAAATTTATGCTGCAGGTGAGAATTGAATGTTGTGGTATCTCTGCGAACAGACAGAACTATTTTATATATATACAAATTGACTGATAGGCATATACAAACTTTATTTAGTTATGATACTAACAGATGTCATAACAATTATTTATAAAACAGTAAATAAATATTATTAAATTCCTCGTTGAATACAATATTTCATTAATTCTGCGCACTCTAATACACCGTTTGTACTAACTGTTCTATAATTTTGCTTATCGTAAATTTCCCTCTAAAATTCACTCTAGTTATGAAACACTTTTAAGCTCAGTTGCCAAATAGTCTGCACTATATTTCAGGTCATGCAGTGTTCCTCGTGCGCGGAGTTTGTTTAGCTTCTTGTAAATAAACATTTATCTTGGCTCGTTACTTTAATAGCAATTGCTGTTAGTCAAGCTTGATTAAGATTACTAATACGCAGCGTGGTGCCTTGTGTGTGCATGCTGTCAGTTATTTACTGTCTGCCATTGCAGCAGCTCGCCAGACAAAATGGCGGCAACTGACACACACACACACACATACGCGCGATACGGACTGCATGTTGTGTGTGCCATTTAACTTGACAAACTCATTTGTTGCAGCAACAACAACAACAACAACAACTGCAAAAATAAACAGCAAATTCATGTGCGTTGCAAACAAGAACATTTGTTTACAATATTTATTCATTTATTTATTTGCCAACGTATTCTTATTGCCCGCTTCGACAATGTCAGCTACATTTGGCATTCAATGATAAAAAAAACAGCTAAATTGATAAATATGCAAACAATTTCAATAGATGCACTGAAAAAAATGTTTAAAAATAGTTATTAAACTACTACAACTATTTTGAAACATTTTCATACAAAAATTTACTACTTGAGTAATATAAAACAAATTAAAAACTGGGCTTGCATATTCTCGTCTAGTCAATAAACTTGTCTTTTAATATGTGCGTCATAGTTAAGCCTTAACAAATTATTGCGCACAGAAATCAGATCGGGAAACTCTTCAAGAATGTTGATGTTGTCTGCCAATTGCCATTAGTAGGCTCACAAATTATGATTATGAGACAATGATCAGATTATCAGATGCTGACGGACTGTAAAAAGGTCTTAACCTAGGCTCGACGCGACAGACGAGTGTTGTTGTTTTTGTTCTTTGCTGTTGAGGCTTTTAGCTATTTATATGTAAATGTATTAATGGGCATTTATGTATTTCTTATGCAAAATTTATGAAACTTATAAAACTAAAACATCAAAATGGAAGCAAAATTTGTGATAATCATATGTTAATATCAAAACTGCTGTCGATGCTGCTGCTACCACAGCCATAAACATATTAAATTATGTATCTATGTGCGCGTGACTATGCCCTATAAAAAATAAAAAATACAAGTAAAAAAAAATATATATATATATATGTATATGTCAGTACGTGCATATATTTTTTTTGGGTAACGAGAAATATGGGATACTTTCTTGAATATCATTGCAGAATACAAACTAATAAATTGTTGGCTTTGGTCTTTAAAATCGAAATAAATTTTTTAAAAAAGTTACAAAAGTTACAAAAAAAAAGGAAATAGCAATTCCATTGAGCAAATCGTCACAGTAATTTGTAGACCCAGCATAAGCGATTAAGTTCAACATTAAATTGTGAAATTATATGAGACTTGTACTTAGCAACAAAACGTAGTTCGTTATCAGGTTAAGAAATTGGCTGGACCAGCATAAAAGCACACAATTTATTTTTATGGAAATATAAATAAGAGTGGTGATAAAATGTATATGCTCTTGCCGTTAAATATGTAAACAAATTCATAATAAACAATAGCTCACAATTGCAAAGTTTAGTTATAATATTTTGAATATTCAATAAAAAGCGAGCTTTCACTCTTGTTGTGTGGACCGTTAACTGCAAAACTTTATGACTTTTCTGATCTAATTGGACACAAAAAACTAAAATCTCCATAAAGGACGCTAGAAACCTTTACTCAGACGCTGCGCTTGTTTTAAGCACAGCGTGGGCAGATTATATAGCTTGTCTAGTTTTTTTTTTCACAGATAAAAGTGCACCAATACAAGCACATTTAATAACACACACACGATGCAGCACGCCGCACAGTCTGCCACAATTTTTGTGTGCTATTTATAGGCTTATCTGAGCGGCGGCGGAATTTTCATTGTTTTTGTAAATATTAATTAGTTTGTGTTTGATTGCAACAAGAGCAAGAGAAAAACGAAGGCAAACAAATTAGTTCAGTTTTGCGTGTCATGGCGAAATTATCACAAGAGCGTCGTGTGTACCAAAGTATTTGTGTGGGTGTTAAAATATGTGTGTGTGCGTGTGTGTGTGTGTGTGTGCATGACGCAGACAGCGTCTGAGTGGGGGCATGGTGAAATTGCAATGCAGACACAGACGCCGCCATCGGCAACCTGCGTGATGACGCATGCTTATTCTGTGTGTGTGTATGTGTGTGCGTGTGTGTGCGTGTGTGTATAGTTGAGGCATAGAGACATATGGCGACAAAGCTGACGTCATTAGGCTGTTGGCAAATAACTACCCCCAAATATGCGGGTCTCATTTGCGCCTTGAGACGACCAAATGGCAACTGCCACTTGCCCCAGTTGCTCCAACACTTGCCACCAGCCACAACAAACTAACAACTAGCAATTACAGCTAGCAACAAAAAAAAAAACAAAAAAAAACAAAAAAAAAAACAAGAAAAGAAACACAGCTATCAGCTACCAGCTACCAGCTGTGCAGCCATCCACAACCAGAACCACGTCCACAACCACGTCTGCGTCCACATCCACGTTCGCATCCCACGCAGTCAATTAAGAGCGCGCCTTTGGTTATTGGGTTACACTTTAGCTTGCGCCAGTCAGTCAGTCAGCCATTCATTTGGGGGGTTTTTTGCAGTCAGCATTTAAAATTATTTATTAGAAGCAACAGCCGGACAGGCAGAACCAAGAGCCAAAGAGCTGCTGCAGCTAACTGATGGCCGCTGCGACACAGTTGTCGAGCCGGGGCGTATCAAATGTTTTGGTTCGTTTTGCACTGTATTTTTTTGTGTTGTTTTTATTTTTTGTTTTGACTGAGAAGCTCTGTTGCCGGCTCTTTGGCTGTGGCTCTTGTCTTTGGGTTTTGCCAGTCAAACGAGCCAAGCCGGCCCAGGCGAACGCGTTTAGAGCGGCGAACGGCGAACGGCGAACGGTGTCTGGCGCTTGGCGACAGCAATTTACCTTTAAGCGAATGCAAAAGTATGCGTAAAAAAGTAGACAACAACAGCAGCAAACAACAACAACAACAACACAATTACCCCAAGAGAGCAGCGGCTGGCCAAGTCTATAAATAAGCCAAAAGCCAAAAGAAGCGCCATAAATCATAGGAAGACACACGAGTGCCGAGTTATTATGCGATCATATTTTAATTGCCGGATTATTATTATGCTGCGGACTCTGCCGTAGACAGAGAGACATAGAGCTCCAGACCGAATGGCAGTTCCAGTGCCAGTGCCAATCCCAGTCAAAGTCCCAGTCCCAGCAGTTCGTTCGAGCACCGACTGCAAACTAGACCAAAAGCAAACAAAACACCTGCAGACCGCCTGTCTCTGATCGTGTCTATGCTGGGACAGGTGCGTGCACCAAAAAATACAACAACAAAAAAAAAACACCACAATAAAAACAAGAAAGTACATTAAACGTGCAGATAAACGAAGCCCAAATACTCTTGGATAAATTCCGTCTAGCGTAAAAGGAGGCATCTGAGTTGGAGCCTAAACAAGCGTTTTGATAAAATATTCAAATTGGCGACAGTAGCCAGAATAGAAATGTTAGCAGCTGCTGTGCAAATACGTTAACTGATCTTAAACATAATCTAGTCAAATGTCGAACACAATCAAAATTTCGGTAGTTAATTTAACGAGCGCAAAATTAGCTTGACTAGAATTTTAGCATATATATACAAAATTTAATAGCTCTCGAATACATATATATATATAAACCGATAAAATTGATTATATATTTATAAATTCAGCCTTATAGCTATTGTCTTCTGATTTAAGATATAAATCTAAAAGTTCAATCCAAAGCAGCAGTTAATTTCAACACAAAATTAACAAAATTTAATTCAAGTAAATCGTAGAAATTTGTATACTATTTAATACTTTATGCTTGATTTTCTCAACTGATCAATTCAACATATATTTTCTAGATTTTATATTTGTTTCTGTGCCGCATTACGCATTTCGTCACAAATTGAAAGTACCTAAAGTAAGGGTGTAAAAAACTAAAATGCAGTTGCAGTTGCAGTTGCAATGTTGAGCCTGCAACTGAGCAAACGAGTTGAGTTGTTGTGCGTGTGTGTGTGTGTGTGTTGGCAAAACAGGTATGGTTGCATTTTTACCATAAAGCGAACAGCAGCAACAATAACAACTACAACAACAAGAAAACAGTAAAAAGCAACACCTAGGCCCAGAGAGCCTGTCCAATTGTCGTTGTCGTCTAAGCCCGGCTGACTGTCATCCAACTCTGCCTACTGTCCAGCCAGCCAATGTGGCCTCTATATATATATATATATGTCTGTCTGTTCTGGCCAGATATGCCAGCAAATGTCTGCATTCATATTTACTCCGTAAGCCATGTTAAGCCCCCGCAGGCCACAGTCTCCAGTACCGTGTCCCATCCCTCAGTCTCTGCCCAGTTTTCAGATATTACTGGTAACTGCGTGCGCAGTTATTACCAACATTTCTTTTTTTTATTTTTTATTACATTTGTTTGTCTCTGCTTGATGTCATTTATTTCTTTTGCTGCAATTCTCTGTTACTTTGTTGGCTTTAATGAATTCATTGTAATTCCTGAAGTTTCAGAGCAACATTTTCATAAAACTTATGAGCGACAGGAAATTGTTATCTCTTTTTTGTTTGGTTATTAAATATATATCATATATATTGTGAACTCTAAGTAATTGCATTTAAAACGTGATCTTTAGTCACTTATGACAGATATTTGCAAATAGATATACGTGCATATATATATATATATATATATGGGGCATGCTAACTTTGACACATTGTCACTAATGAGATAAACAATATGATTCATGCTATATAGGTGGCAAATGAACAGTACAATTTTGACTGTGATTGAGCTGTGACTCTGAATACCTTGTAATTGTGAAATTCAAATGATATATACCATCGATTAGTTAGGTATAAATAATGTATATATGGCTTTACCTCTATCAAATACTAATCATGATAAAGAAACTATCAACGTCAACTATCAATTTGATTACAGATTAAAGTTTACACCATGAATTAACCATTTTTTTAGAAATATAAAATTGCAGCAATTTGAAAAAGTATCTTTAAACCATACCATTCAGAATATTCAGTATAAAAAATTTGTTGTCGGTGAATTTTTATAACTCTTGTTTTTCTATGCTTCAGTAAGAAGTATTTATAATATAGAGCACTAAGTCATACTTTGATCGATCTTAATTCATTGGTTTTTATTTTATTAAACTTTCTTTTTTGCTTTCCGCCAATACAACAATACTTGAATATATGAGAATCACATAGAACGGCAGTCCTACTCTCTATTTATGCAGTTCTAATTATTTCAAATAAATCCTACACATTTTTAGAGTTAAATGTTACTAGTAATATTTTTATTTGATTATGTGTGTCGCATATCAAAGCGATTTTATTTCGGAACGTGTAAAATTCTGCTCTGTAATTTTATGCTTAACTGATTGCCAGCGGAATAGCGACAACTCCTTAAAACAAACTCAACCGTAAATTTCCGCCTTATAAATTATGTGCACAAAATGTTATGTAGATTTCTTAATTGCTTTACAGTAGGTAGGTAAAAGGCAAACATATGTTTGAATAATAATTTGAGTTGCTTTGATTCTAACTCGATTCATTTCACAATTGAATACTTGACGTACATTCATAAATTCTTGAACTGAACGCAGAATGAAATACGAAAGGGGAGGGGGAAAGTAACAGAGATAGGCCGTACGTAAGAGAAGCCTTTATAAACACCCAGAGAGCCGCTGCCTCTTTATCTCCTGCTCTCTCTTACTCGCTCTCTAGTAAAATGTGATAATAGTATTCAAACAATTAAACAATTTTCGCAAAATGTTGAAACAAAGATTGAGGCAGCGGTGGGTGGGGGGTTGGCAGGTTGAGTGCGGCAGGCAGATAGCAAAACGTTTATATGTTCTCATTATAATAAAACAAAATCGCGCTCTACACGTACTTATTGTCAGGCAATAACAACAACAACAACAACAATTATAGCGCAAAAAAAAAACAAAAACAAAAGATTAATTACAAAAGAAAAGTAAAGAGGCAAAGTTTACCCGTAGAATCGACTTCTGGTTGACGGCGCGGCGTCGGCGGGCGGGGGGCAATCGAGTTGACTTTCAGCACAATTGCGGGAACGTAGACGAGGTGGCGGCGGCGGCGATGGTGGCGGTGGCAATGTGGATGGCAACGGAGCCGGAGACGAGTTGAAATTGGCGGCGGCGCAGGCAGAATCGAAAATTAATTATGCTTGACATGTTGCCGGACCGAGGAGCAGCAGCGGCGGCAACGGCGGGACGAGGTGTCGGCGGATTTGGTGCTGCTGGAGGCGGAGTCGTTGTCTACTAGCTGTTGCTCTTTATTTTGTTTTGTTATTGTTGTTGTCGATATGAATCGCATTTTCAATTGCTTTGTGCGGCTGCGGCTGCGGCTACTCTACGGCGCTGTCCACTGTCTGTTTGGCTCTTTATTTCAATTTGTTTGTTTCTCAAGGCATAACAGCAAAAACAACGACAACAACAATAACAACCGCACTCAAAACACACGCACCGCGCACGCTTTTCATTTCAATTTTTCCTATTTGCTTTTCTTTTTAATTTGGCAAATAATTAATAGCTTTCGCGCCACGTGCCACACACACACGCACACAAAGAGGCACACGCGTACGCTTCAAGAAAGTCACTGCTGGATTTCCTCAGGATGTGTACAATGACAGATTACGCATACGCCACGTTGTGCCGCAGCCGAACACAGCTGAGCTGTACTGCGCTTAACTTAGTCGCGCGTCAGTTAATTTATTGTCTATTGTTTTTGCTTTAATTCAAAATCAAAATGCAAATTCAAATGCAATTTATGTAAAACGCAATGCGCGGCGCAGCAATTTGCAATTGCCAATTGCGCGCCAATTTGTTATATTTTTATTTACGTTTTGTTTTTTTTTTGTTTTTTTGGTCAAGTACCTTTTGCTAACATTTAATATTTTTTATATTATTTGTATTAAAAATTTGTGTGCTCTTTATTTAGTATAAATTAATAAACACACACACCAAAAACAGCGCGATAACAAAGCTTGGATCAAGCTACTCGCGGGCAGCGCGGGGGGTAGAGTTCCCTTTAAATATGTATATTTTTTTTACGGACTGGTAATTATTGTGTTTTTTGCATAATTAAATTATTATTCTTTTTTTAAATCAATTTTTCTTTCTATCAAGCGATCGACGTGCGACGTAGTCGCGCACGCGAGTTTTTCCAACAGCTTGAAAATTATTTTCCTGGCTGCGCAGTCAGTTTTCCTCGCTCAGCTTCAACTCGGTTCAGCGCTTTTCCGCAATTCTCTGACCGTTCGCCGGCGCTGTTAAACGAGAACTGAACGGCACAGCGCACGAATCGAACTGAATCGAGCTGCACGCGACGAATGTGGCGAGAGAAGCAGCTGTGAAACACGAACCGAGAGCAGCGACACGAACGCAATCAAACGAGTCGTACACGAAGTGCTATCGTTGCTGTTGTTGTTGTTGTTGACAACAGCAACAGACGCAGCCGATTGGTTTTTCTTCATTTAGGGGGGCTCGCACCGTTAAGTAGTTCCAGCAATTGGTTTGGGGTCAAGTTGAACTAAAGATGCTACTGAAACGAGTAATGGGTAGAATATGTGCTAAATAGCATTTTATTATTTTAATTCAAGTAATTCTTTGTTTTAAAATTTGACAGTATAATTGTTTTAAAGCAACATTAATTAGTAAAAGAGTTGTCTATATGTCTAAATGAATGACGAACAGGGTTCACAACTCTTGCTAAAGTTAGGGTTAATCTTCACATTGCACTTTTTATCATGCTGATAGTAGAAGCAATTTTTCAATTTAAACTATCTTAAATAAATAAATTAAGTAATTTAAACTTTAAACACTTTTACTATCATTAATATTGTATTGCAACACAATTTTATTTGATGTATTTTATTCGTCTATCTATCCAACTTTAATACTTAAAAACATAACATTTTGTTGTACATAAAAACTCTTCACTTAACATTTAATTACATAAATTCTTTTTTAAGTTTCATATTCCCGAGACTAAACAAATTTTTTAACTTGTAATAGAATTACTCCTAAGGAATATAATATTTATATATATTTGCAGCCTAATCGTGTCTGTGTTCCTTAGTAATTAAGCCCATTCGAAATATCCCGTTTTTTGTTTCCTGGTTTGGTAACTGTTCAAAGTCTCTTGGTTTCGTTTTCGATATTTTTGGCTCTGCCATCAGAAATTGAAATACAATTCAACAATTGTGCGCATTCCACCGAGTGCAACAATGTGAAATTAACACCTTGTTAACAGTTGCTGTGACACAGGTGGATGGCTCATTTGCTGCCCCCTGCCCGCCCGAAAAGAAACGACGGCTAATAATGTTATCTCAATTCTCCATTTCATGCGCTTCTCAGAATTCTGCGCTGCAAATTAGAATTTTGTCAACTGGCATTTTAATATGCCTCGAACATTGTTTGCTTTGCCCTGATTTTGCCATAGTAAAGGAAATACCATAGGAAATACCTCACAGAAACAATGTAATAAACTAATCACACTGAGCGGCATTTTTGAAGATAACTGCGGCACTTGTCACATTTATAAATGGAATGCAAAAAATGTGAGGGTAATTGAAGTTTTGCTATCTATAAAGATTTATCATCAGTTTTTTCAAAAAGTTCCTATTTTTTTAGTGTGAAACGTGTGATTATTAATATTAAACACCAAATATTAGGGAATTATTAATTATTAATAAGAAATGGTGATTTTGGTGATTTTTAATTACTATTCACATAATTTGCTTATCTCTCAAATATAAAAACTTTAGGGTCTCATATTTCTTCAAATTGAAGTTGTCAAAAATTTCACATACAATCCAATAAAAAATATTAATAAATAATAAATGGAAATGCGTTTTACCAGTTTTGTAAAATCCAGCCGCTGAGCGGAAATTTGTTAGATTAAATTGTTAATTGCAAATTTTCCTTTTCAATCATTTATATAAAATTGCGATTGAGACGTGTTTTGTCGATTGCAGAAAATCCATCGGTTTGGGTGGAAACGGTAAAACGGGTACACTTTAATTTGCCCACGGGCAAAAAGTTACTGGAATTGTTGATTGCCATAACTGCTTAATTTACTCCTGGCCTGGTTTTTTATTTATTTATTTAAAAAGTATCTACAAAGAAAATAATTTTTGAGCATTTTCTGAATGACTTGACCTGAACAAATTGCAAATGCCATTTACATATACATTTGCGCAAAACATTTGGGATAATGCATTAACTAAATGCAAAAGCACATGCATTACAGCAACATTAACAACAGCAGCAACAGCTGCATTTACAGTTAAATACAGCAACTAGCACTTAGCCGCACTTGTTCAAAAGCCACAAATCTTTTATGGCATTTGTTTCAAATGCGATAATAACACTTAAGTTGCTAAATTGTTGGCTTAAACGCAAATTAAAGACAACTTTTGACTAGATAGGTGCAGGCGAGGGAGCCAGGTGTTGTGCCTGGTATAATTTATACTTAGCCAAACGCCAAATCAAATTGGCAAGCATTTGACATTTATGCTGAGAGCTAAGAGCTAAGAGCTGAGCGCTAAAGGAAAAGCGCCGGCAACGTAATCAAATGCCATGGAAAATGCAGTCGCAACTGAAGAGGGATAGGGGGAGGGCAGCAAGAGATGATTTATGCACTCATTGTATAAAGATAGCTAGACATACATAGGCATAGACCAGGCCAAACTCGAGTTGCCGCCGCAAAGAAAACTTTGCAGTTATCACGAATGTTGTGAACCTCAACAGTTGCCAGTTGTGAGTTGAAGTTGGTTTTCGTTTTCATTTTCGTTTTGGTTTTGGTTTTGGTTTTCCCAGGCGCACATTTTGTCACAAGAGGCTGCCATTATTTATGAGACTACCAAGAGAACTTGCAGGCAGCTAACAATTTGCAAATGCCGCTGACTCGCATGCAACCACAACAGCAACAATAACAACAACAACAACCACTCTGTGGCAAACCACGGCGCAGTCTATGATTTACTTTTGTATATTTAATAATTGCGCTTCATTAAATTTACCTGCTATTTGTATTCAGTACTTATTCTTCTTATTTTTATGCACATTTACAAAGTAAAACGAGTATATTGGGTTTGTGTAATGTCTGTCTGTACGAATAAAAGCGACATTAAATTTGGAATATGTATTCGATAAAACCCATATATCGCATTTTTAAAGTTTGATATACATTGTTTTTTTTTTAGTGAGTTTACTTAATACCTTCTCTGAAGATTACACAAAAATATTGATCAAAACGATAAATCTTGTCGATCTATTTTTTAACAAACAACAATAATAATTAATTTATTTTTTGACTATGAACGAGTATTGCGCGTTCGTATACGCCCGACTGCAATGTTCTTGTTTTTCGTATTTGTGTTAACTGTTCGTGTAAACAACTTTAAAGGCAATTTGGCGAAAACGTCATTGGCCCCCTACTCGTAAAGAGGCACAATTTTCCACGCCACTTGAGCGTAATTAGCCGTTGAGCTTCTAAGCGCTATGCAAATAGCAAAAAACACAAAAAAAAACTAAACGTGCTCCCACTTCACCCATCGACCCACCCATAACCCTTTTCCTGTGTGTGTTGTTGGATTTTGTTGTGATTACGTCTGTTGGGGACCGACCGCAGTCTGCAACCTTCTGGCTGCAGGCCGTTTGGGTCTATATATAAAATAGTTTGCGCAAAGCATCGATGCTATTTTGATAACTGTAAATATTTGTAATTAGCCATTATTTGCTTTATACTGTGTATCTTTGTGCTTGGCAATTTGTGTTGACTGCTTGCCTTTTTGTATTTTTAGCTGAAGCGTAGAGTTAGCCTCAGGTGTGGCTTTGGCTAAATCCCAAATCAAATAGGCACAAAACGCCCCCTGTAAAAGGCAAGTAGCTTGTTCAAGTCGGGGCTGTCTGACTAAGAGATACCCTAAAATATATAATATAAGCAGTTGCTGTTAATTAAAATCGAAACATCGATGTATCGATTTTTTGCTCGATTACTTTTGTTTCGATAGTTCTTATTGGAAGGGAGAGGTATCCAATAAGTTAAATATTCTCCATGATTTAAGTAGGGCTTACACGAACTTAAAAACCAAACTTTAGCTTTGAACGTAAATCAGCTCGACACGTATTGCGGATCAAGAATATATATACTTTGTGTATTGAAAGCCTTCTTCGGTCTGTTACATATATTTGCATAAAACCACTTTTATACCATTTTCAATGCGTTAAGGGTATACTAAAAAGCACTACAAAACCCACAATTCCCGACACGGGCTGCGTTTTTCTTGGGCATTTTCCATGAGGTCGCCATGCGCCATGACACAGACAGACAAAATAAAAAATAAAATAAAACAGTAAAGGCTTGCACAAACAAGCTGCTCGAGTTTCTAATGGCCATTGGCAAAGTTCATTTGCCTGCAAAAACAGTAAGCGATACGCCACCATTATTATTGTTATTAGTGGCTCCCCACTTGGCTCCACAAAGGCAGCCACCACTGCGTACTCCCATTCAGCTCAGATGTTGGCTAAGCAAGCACTCGCTGCGTCTGCCTGTCAGACAGAGATCAAAGCGTTGCTTGTTTACACAGGCGGCAAAGGTCTCAAGCTGTAATTACACAGGGATGTGTGTGCAACAACAACAACAACAACAAAAACAACAACAATAGACTCAACAGCAGTAACTAATAACTACATATAACAAAAGACTTGCAACTGGCTGTCAACTCGGCTAATTGAAACTGGACACACGCTGCGACGAGCAGCCTGTAAGCGCTGAGTGGGAGCAGGGAGCAGGCAGCTTTTAAGGGCGTGGCTGTGTAAACAACAACTTAGTGTTTGTTTGCGCAAATAACAATAAAGTAGCCACAGTGCGTATGAGCACGCATGCAACATTTGGTACAAATATACAAATGTACCAAAATGTACCAAATGTACGATTCAGATGGTACACTCTTTTTTTTGAAAATAGATGTATTAGCTTTATTTTATAATTTGACATCCTATTGCTGACAAAAATATACATGATTTTCAACTAAAAATTATTTTAAGAATAGTTAATATTCAGAAACAGCCATAAATGTATAATTAAATAGTCTGTGCTTACAATATTCCATATATGATCAATTGGTGCATCGATTGTATTGCGTCGATTAACGTTCTGTACAGATAATTCGAATAGTTTAGTAATTATAATTATTATACAGTTTGAGATCCAATTGCTCATGCTTTGCATGCGAAGATATGTTTATTGTTTTCTTTGGCTTTCATTTAATTTAACATATTTTTGGTTTTGCTTGCTGAAGTCGCGAGTCTGCCTTAATTGAGTGCCTAATTAAAAGGCATTGAATTACACGCGACCTCAGCATTGGCCATGGCAATTAAATCGAACAAGCGACGCATTTTCTGGCCTGTTACCGCTGTTGTGGTTGTTGTTGTTGCAGTTTTTTTTTTTTTGTTGCTGTTTTTCTTCATTTCGTGCCGTTGTCGATGCAATGTTGCTGATTATTTCGGAAATGCCAATCAGATGAAAGGCCCACAGAAAGACGTACAGCATGCGCAATCGCAATCGCAGTTCGCAATTCGCAATTCGCATACCCTTTCCCTTTGGCGAGCCCCTATCGGGCGCTTATTTGCCCTGGGTCTGCGTCAATAATGAGTCGGCTGACTTAGCTGTGACGCCCTGCAGATGTTTATGATGAAACGATTAAAGTACAAGTTTGGCCAATTAGTTTTTCTGTTTGCGTTTGTTATCTGCTATTTGAAAAGCAAAGCACAGATTTGGAATCTTCGTTGTTTTGGCAACAAATTGTTTATATGAGTATATACATGGATTTCTTTTTACACAATAGTTAACTTAGTTTTTAATAGAAAATACAACAATTGCTTTAACTTACAAGCTACAACTAAAATTAGTAATATGTCTAGTTCCTACAGTGCCCTTTGAATAAACAGAAACGGGATTCTGATGCGAATCCCAGACTAAATTTAAAGAAAAGAGTTCGATTCGTTTCAGTTTATAGGTATATCCTATGCTAGTAATAATAATTGTATCTAGTCCACTCTTAACAGTCGTTGCTTAGTGTAAGCTGATCCTTAAGGCTAGCGATGACCAAAGATGTCACTTGCTGCCAACAACCAGATCCATCTATTGTTGCATGCAATAGAGCTGGTTGCAGTATCGAAACGTTGTATTATCGCTGCGCACAATGCTAATGCCGGCGCCGTAGTACGCTGCAAACAAAGATCAATTCAATTAAAATCAATTAATAAATAGATATATATATATATGTACGGACGTATAACATAGGCAGATCCATCCGCAGGACCGACTACTTGCAGCGCTATCAGTATAATATCTATCAGCTGCCCCAGAAACATTCCGCCCAGCGTGCAGAGCTTGAGCAAGCCAATGCCAGGATAGCCCAAGTAGAAGCGATCGACACCAAACATGCCCAGGAATACCGAAAGCAATAAAGTCGTGTCCAAGTGATATCCATTGCTGCAACGCAAACAACAAAACATTAACACGGCGAACAAACAACAGTCGTCAACAATATCCACACTTACGTCCATTTGCAGGGCATTTCCCGCGTAAACGTCGAGTTGCCCGTTTCGGTGCAGTTGATCTCATTGGCGGCTATGCACCAGACACGCGCTCGGTTCTCCTTCGAGCAGCCGCGCAGCTGCTGCGTCTTGGGATCTATGTGATTCTTGGCGGGATCCGGGCACAGAAATTGGCCCATCAGCAGCTCGCTGCAGTCTACAGTGACGGGCTGTGTTTCGGCAGCGTAAAAGACGAGCAGCACAGACACTATGCACCAAAACATAACTGTCCTATATTTTTAAACTGTTTAACGCTATTATTTAGGCAATCGTGCTTAAAATTTGGCATCAACATAAACTTTTGTTTTGATTCTGTCAGCTCTTCTTCTTATGCTTTTACTTTGTGGTGGTCGGTCGATAAGTTTAGTGCTGTAAAGTGGTGAAACTTTGGGCAGTCTACATAAATTCCCAGCAGATGGCGGTAGACAAAGAGCCGCCAAAATACATTTTTATACTAGGAAACTATTGACAAGGGGAATATTGGCATATTGTGTTTAATGCAGACAGAACTAGAAATTTTAGTTTTAACATATATTTAAACTCTCTTTAATACACATATAGATAATATATATATATTCGAATGACTTTGAGTCCTTAACATTTAATAAACATCAATAAATTAACTTAGAACAAATTTGCATAGGTGGGCAAGCGCGACCGCTGATAAAAGAGCGGTGTGTGTGCTTGTGTGTGCTTGTGTGCGATTCTGTGTATGTGTGTGTATGCAAGGGAGTTGGAATGTACAAATACATCGAGATATATATGTATGTAAACAACGACAGCTTATAGCTGGGTTTTGGGTTTTAGGAGTTTCCGACTAGAGTAATCTTGTTTGCAACTGCAATTGACAAGAATGAGAAAAAAAATTGTTATTACCTTACTGGAACAGGCCGGCCTGTTTGTTGAATATGTATTTCTTTAGCGGCAACAGAACGTGCACTTCGTTGGCCTTCTCCGACTTGAGCTGCTCCAGCGTCGAATCGTTCAATCCGTTCGGAAAAACGATGCGCACTTTCGAGGTCTGGCCAAAGGTGCGCTCAATGCAGCCGGTTTCGCCGGTGGACAACTGCACCTGTTTGCCCACGTAAAATTCGCGATTGCTCTCCTTTTTGAAGAGATTCTGGACGATGATCTCGTTGGCGTTGACCACACGCTGCACTTGGCCCTGCCGCTGTTTGCGCTTGAAGATGCGCAGCTGGGGCAGCAGCTCGCTCTCGTAGCTGGCGCTGTGCGTCTGCCAAGAGACACGGCCCCAGAACGCCAAGCGGCAGCAGCGATTGGGCACATCGATGTCCAGCTTGGAGCCAATAAGCGTGGTGCCCAGCACGCTCAGCACGGGCGTCTCCAACTGCAACAGGGCAAAGATGCAATTGGTGGTCAGACAGTGCTTCGGCAGCAGCTCCTCCACGTAGGCGTACTCCCGACTGAAAACGAAGTCCGGGCATTTGGCCAAGTCACGAAACAGCAGCAACGTGGCCATAACGGTGTCGTGGCCAACGCTGATGTGCAGCTTGCTTCCGGATCGCACCGACTGACTGAAGTAGCAAATGGACTGGAGCCGCACGCAGACAGCATAGACGGGTCGCAGGTAGCCCGGCTGGGCGATGACGCCGCGTTCCATTCGCTTCGGATTGAACTGGGTAACGCAGAGGCCGATGCGATCGCCGCTGCTAGCGGTCTCCACGGGCTCCCGGAAGCGCTGTATGGACTTCACTTTGCGCTGTTCACCCATCAGCGGCAGCTCCACGGTGTCGTTGATATTCACGCATCCCTGGAGCAGCGTGCCCGTGCAGACGGTGCCCTGGCCCTTGATGGCAAAGCAATGATCCACGTACATCAGCAGTGGTGCATCCAGTTTCCGCTCCGGCACGTAGTAAGCGGCGATGAGGCCCGCACGCAGTTCATCCATATTGGTGCCCTCCAAGGCGGACACACTGTAAATGGGCACCTGGTCACCGAATTGGGTGTTCGCCAGCGCCCGTTTCAATCGCTTGCGCAGCTTCTCCACAGTCTCCTCGCGCTCGTCCGCCGGTAGGGCATCGATCTTGTTGATGACCACCAGTAGCCTCTTCTCGAGCAGTTCGCCAATGATCAGGCACTCGGCCGTCTGCGCCTGCACGCCCTTTTGCGCGTCCACCACGAGCAGCATCAGGTCGATGATCTGGGCGCCTGTGCAAATGAAACTCAATAAAGATCTGCTTTCGTGATCGCCAGCGGGTGCTCACCTCCGATGATGGTGCGCAAGAGGGACGCGTGGCCCGGGCAGTCCACGAACGTGAACTGCAGCTGCTCCAGCTCCGGATGATCCACAACAAGTGCGCTGAAGCCCAAATCGAGAGTTATGCCGCGCTCCTCGCTCTGCGGATGCTTGTCGAAGGCGGCCGTGCTCGAGATTGTGCTGAGGGCGCGGGCTAACGTGGTTTTGCCGCTGTCCACATGCCCCAAGAGGCCAACGTTAAAATTGGTTGGCATTGTGGTTTTTTCACCGTTCACAAACACAGACAAGGTACACACAAAATTAACACAATTTGGCTGCTTGGCAGCCGTAGGCGTTTTGGTATCGATACAAATTTACGGGTACAATCGATTGACGCCAGATGGCGTTTGCAGTGCCGCAATATAATCTGCGTAGTGGAATAGTGAAAGCAACGGGAAAATATTAATTTCAGCTATTTAAACAGATTAACAGTTAACAAATGAAATTTAAATGCAAAAATTCAATAGAATTTTCAATAAGTGCCCAAGTGACATTAATAACAGTGCATTTTGTACTCAGCAACAAGTGTAACATTGAATATAGCTGTATAAATACAGGTATGCATGTTAAAAAACATTGATACTTTTTAAGCGCAAAACGGAACGCAACCCCTTTATTTGAATAATTAGTGTTAAAGGGTTTTTTTTTTGCCATTATAACTATTTGCAACTATTTGTTAGTTATTTTTTTTTTTAGAATTTTGCTCTTACTTTTGTTAAATTTGTCTGTGCTTGGTTTTACATTACGAGACCAACTGCAATGCAAATGCACATTCAAAAGCTAGCTTATTCATTTACAAAAAAAAATAATTTACCCCCTTGTTAATTTTCGAAAAAAATTATTTTTTCAAACTCCCATAACTTTGTCAAAACTTAGCCGATTTTCATGTTTGATGCCATAACTTTGTCAAAACTTAGCCGATTTTCATGTTTGATGCCATTTTGGACATTATTTGTCCTATAGATTGATTCTACATTCAATATATATCCATGTTTGAAAATAAAATATTTTTGATTTTTTTGGTAAAAAGCATGTACCCCCCCCTTGTTAATTTTCGAAAAAAATTATTTTTTCAAACTCCCATAACTTTGTCAAAACTTAGCCGATTTTCATGTTTGATGCCATTTTGGTCATTATTTGTCCTATAGATTGATTCTACATTCAATATATATCCATGTTTGAAAATAAAATATTTTTGATTTTTTTGGTAAAAAGCATGTACCCCCCCCTTGTTAATTTTCGAAAAAAATTTTTTTTTCAAACTCCCATAACTTTGTCAAAACTTAGCCGATTTTCATGTTTGATGCCATTTTGGTCATTATTTGTCCTATAGATTGATCTACATTCAAAATATATCCATGTTTGAAAATAAAATATTTTTGATTTTTTTGGTAAAAAGCATGTACCCCCCCCTTGTTAATTTTCGAAAAAAATTATTTTTTCAAACTCCCATAACTTTGTCAAAACTTAGCCGATTTTCATGTTTGATGCCATTTTGGTCATTATTTGTCCTAAATATTGATTCTACATTCAAAATATATCCATGTTTGAAAATAAAATATTTTTGATTTTTTTGGTAAAAAGCATGTACCCCCCCTTGTTAATTTTCGAAAAAAATTATTTTTTCAAACTCCCATAACTTTGTCAAAACTTAGCCGATTTTCATGTTTGATGCCATTTTGGTCATTATTTGTCCTATAGATTGATTCTACATTCAAAATATATCCATGTTTGAAAATAAAATATTTTTGATTTTTTTGGTAAAAAGCATGTACCCCCCCTTGTTAATTTTCGAAAAAAATTATTTTTTCAAACTCCCATAACTTTGTCAAAACTTAGCCGATTTTCATGTTTGATGCCATTTTGGTCATTATTTGTCCTATAGATTGATTCTACATTCAAAATATATCCATGTTTGAAAATAAAATATTTTTGATTTTTTTGGTAAAAAGCATGTACCCCCCCTTGTTAATTTTCGAAAAAAATTATTTTTTCAAACTCCCATAACTTTGTCAAAACTTAGCCGATTTTCATGTTTGATGCCATTTTGGTCATTATTTGTCCTATAGATTGATTCTACATTCAAAATATATCCATGTTTGAAAATAAAATATTTTTGATTTTTTTGGTAAAAAGCATGTACCCCCCCCTTGTTAATTTTCGAAAAAAATTATTTTTTCAAACTCCCATAACTTTGTCAAAACTTAGCCGATTTTCATGTTTGATGCCATTTTGGTCATTATTTGTCCTAAATATTGATTCTACATTCAATATATCCATGTTTGAAAATAAAATATTTTTGATTTTTTTGGTAAAAAGCATGTACCCCCCCTTGTTAATTTTCGAAAAAAATTATTTTTTCAAACTCCCATAACTTTGTCAAAACTTAGCCGATTTTCATGTTTGATGCCATTTTGGTCATTATTTGTCCTAAATATTGATTCTACATTCAAAATATATCCATATTTGAAAATAAAATATTTTTGATTTTTTTGGTAAAAAGCATGTACCCCCCCCTTGTTAATTTTCGAAAAAAATTATTTTTTCAAACTCCCATAACTTTGTCAAAACTTAGCCGATTTTCATGTTTGATGCAATTTTGGTCATTATTTGTCCTAAATATTGATTCTACATTCAAAATATATCCATGTTTGAAAATAAAATATTTTTGATTTTTTTGGTAAAAAGCATGTACCCCCCCCTTGTTAATTTTCGAAAAAAATTATTTTTTCAAACTCCCATAACTTTGTCAAAACTTAGCCGATTTTCATGTTTGATGCCATTTTGGTCATTATTTGTCCTAAATATTGATTCTACATTCAAAATATATCCATATTTGAAAATAAAATATTTTTGATTTTTTTGGTAAAAAGCATGTACCCCCCCCTTGTTAATTTTCGAAAAAAATTATTTTTTCAAACTCCCATAACTTTGTCAAAACTTAGCCGATTTTCATGTTTGATGCCATTTTGGTCATTATTTGTCCTAAATATTGATTCTACATTCAAAATATATCCATGTTTGAAAATAAAATATTTTTGATTTTTTTGGTAAAAAGCATGTACCCCCCCCTTGTTAATTTTCGAAAAAAATTATTTTTTCAAACTCCCATAACTTTGTCAAAACTTAGCCGATTTTCATGTTTGATGCCATTTTGGTCATTATTTGTCCTAAATATTGATTCTACATTCAAAATATATCCATGTTTGAAAATAAAATATTTTTGATTTTTTTGGTAAAAAGCATGTACCCCCCCCTTGTTAATTTTCGAAAAAAATTATTTTTTCAAACTCCCATAACTTTGTCAAAACTTAGCCGATTTTCATGTTTGATGCCATTTTGGTCATTATTTGTCCTAAATATTGATTCTACATTCAATATATCCATGTTTGAAAATAAAATATTTTTGATTTTTTTGGTAAAAAGCATGTACCCCCCCTTGTTAATTTTCGAAAAAAATTATTTTTTCAAACTCCCATAACTTTGTCAAAACTTAGCCGATTTTCATGTTTGATGCCATTTTGGTCATTATTTGTCCTAAATATTGATTCTACATTCAAAATATATCCATGTTTGAAAATAAAATATTTTTGATTTTTTTGGTAAAAAGCATGTACCCCCCCTTGTTAATTTTCGAAAAAAATTATTTTTTCAAACTCCCATAACTTTGTCAAAACTTAGCCGATTTTCATGTTTGATGCCATTTTGGTCATTATTTGTCCTAAATATTGATTCTACATTCAAAATATATCCATGTTTGAAAATAAAATATTTTTGATTTTTTTGGTAAAAAGCATGTACCCCCCCTTGTTAATTTTCGAAAAAAATTATTTTTTCAAACTCCCATAACTTTGTCAAAACTTAGCCGATTTTCATGTTTGATGCCATTTTGGTCATTATTTGTCCTAAATATTGATTCTACATTCAAAATATATCCATGTTTGAAAATAAAATATTTTTGATTTTTTTGGTAAAAAGCATGTACCCCCCCCTTGTTAATTTTCGAAAAAAATTATTTTTTCAAACTCCCATAACTTTGTCAAAACTTAGCCGATTTTCATGTTTGATGCCATTTTGGTCATTATTTGTCCTAAATATTGATTCTACATTCAAAATATATCCATGTTTGAAAATAAAATATTTTTGATTTTTTTGGTAAAAAGCATGTACCCCCCCTTGTTAATTTTCGAAAAAAATTTTTTTTTCAAACTCCCATAACTTTGTCAAAACTTAGCCGATTTTCATGTTTGATGCCATTTTGGTCATTATTTGTCCTAAATATTGATTCTACTTTCAAAATATATCCATGTTTGAAAATAAAATATTTTTGATTTTTTTGGTAAAAAGCATGTACCCCCCCCTTGTTAATTTTCGAAAAAAATTATTTTTTCAAACTCCCATAACTTTGTCAAAACTTAGCCGATTTTCATGTTTGATGCCATTTTGGTCATTATTTGTCCTAAATATTGATTCTACATTCAAAATATATCCATGTTTGAAAATAAAATATTTTTGATTTTTTTGGTAAAAAGCATGTACCCCCCCTTGTTAATTTTCGAAAAAAATTATTTTTTCAAACTCCCATAACTTTGTCAAAACTTAGCCGATTTTCATGTTTGATGCCATTTTGGTCATTATTTGTCCTAAATATTGATTCTACATTCAAAATATATCCATGTTTGAAAATAAAATATTTTTGATTTTTTTGGTAAAAAGCATGTACCCCCCCCTTGTTAATTTTCGAAAAAAATTATTTTTTCAAACTCCCATAACTTTGTCAAAACTTAGCCGATTTTCATGTTTGATGCCATTTTGGTCATTATTTGTCCTAAATATTGATTCTACATTCAAAATATATCCATGTTTGAAAATAAAATATTTTTGATTTTTTTGGTAAAAAGCATGTACCCCCCCTTGTTAATTTTCGAAAAAAATTATTTTTTCAAACTCCCATAACTTTGTCAAAACTTAGCCGATTTTCATGTTTGATGCCATTTTGGTCATTATTTGTCCTAAATATTGATTCTACATTCAAAATATATCCATGTTTGAAAATAAAATATTTTTGATTTTTTTGGTAAAAAGCATGTACCCCCCCTTGTTAATTTTCGAAAAAAATTATTTTTTCAAACTCCCATAACTTTGTCAAAACTTAGCCGATTTTCATGTTTGATGCCATTTTGGTCATTATTTGTCCTAAATATTGATTCTACATTCAAAATATATCCATGTTTGAAAATAAAATATTTTTGATTTTTTTGGTAAAAAGCATGTACCCCCCCCTTGTTAATTTTCGAAAAAAATTATTTTTTCAAACTCCCATAACTTTGTCAAAACTTAGCCGATTTTCATGTTTGATGCCATTTTGGTCATTATTTGTCCTAAATATTGATTCTACATTCAAAATATATCCATGTTTGAAAATAAAATATTTTTGATTTTTTTGGTAAAAAGCATGTACCCCCCCCTTGTTAATTTTCGAAAAAAATTATTTTTTCAAACTCCCATAACTTTGTCAAAACTTAGCCGATTTTCATGTTTGATGCCATTTTGGTCATTATTTGTCCTAAATATTGATTCTACATTCAAAATATATCCATGTTTGAAAATAAAATATTTTTGATTTTTTTGGTAAAAAGCATGTACCCCCCCCTTGTTAATTTTCGAAAAAAATTATTTTTTCAAACTCCCATAACTTTGTCAAAACTTAGCCGATTTTCATGTTTGATGCCATTTTGGTCATTATTTGTCCTAAATATTGATTCTACATTCAAAATATATCCATGTTTGAAAATAAAATATTTTTGATTTTTTTGGTAAAAAGCATGTACCCCCCCCTTGTTAATTTTCGAAAAAAATTATTTTTTCAAACTCCCATAACTTTGTCAAAACTTAGCCGATTTTCATGTTTGATGCCATTTTGGTCATTATTTGTCCTAAATATTGATTCTACATTCAAAATATATCCATGTTTGAAAATAAAATATTTTTGATTTTTTTGGTAAAAAGCATGTACCCCCCCCTTGTTAATTTTCGAAAAAAATTATTTTTTCAAACTCCCATAACTTTGTCAAAACTTAGCCGATTTTCATGTTTGATGCCATTTTGGTCATTATTTGTCCTAAATATTGATTCTACATTCAAAATATATCCATGTTTGAAAATAAAATATTTTTGATTTTTTTGGTAAAAAGCATGTACCCCCCCCTTGTTAATTTTCGAAAAAAATTATTTTTTCAAACTCCCATAACTTTGTCAAAACTTAGCCGATTTTCATGTTTGATGCCATTTTGGTCATTATTTGTCCTAAATATTGATTCTACATTCAAAATATATCCATGTTTGAAAATAAAATATTTTTGATTTTTTTGGTAAAAAGCATGTACCCCCCCCTTGTTAATTTTCGAAAAAAATTATTTTTTCAAACTCCCATAACTTTGTCAAAACTTAGCCGATTTTCATGTTTGATGCCATTTTGGTCATTATTTGTCCTAAATATTGATTCTACATTCAAAATATATCCATGTTTGAAAATAAAATATTTTTGATTTTTTTGGTAAAAAGCATGTACCCCCCCCTTGTTAATTTTCGAAAAAAATTTTTTTTTCAAACTCCCATAACTTTGTCAAAACTTAGCCGATTTTCATGTTTGATGCCATTTTGGTCATTATTTGTCCTAAATATTGATTCTACATTCAAAATATATCCATGTTTGAAAATAAAATATTTTTGATTTTTTTGGTAAAAAGCATGTACCCCCCCTTGTTAATTTTCGAAAAAAATTATTTTTTCAAACTCCCATAACTTTGTCAAAACTTAGCCGATTTTCATGTTTGATGCCATTTTGGTCATTATTTGTCCTAAATATTGATTCTACATTCAAAATATATCCATGTTTGAAAATAAAATATTTTTGATTTTTTTGGTAAAAAGCATGTACCCCCCCTTGTTAATTTTCGAAAAAAATTATTTTTTCAAACTCCCATAACTTTGTCAAAACTTAGCCGATTTTCATGTTTGATGCCATTTTGGTCATTATTTGTCCTATAGATTGATTCTACATTCAATATATATCCATGTTTGAAAATAAAATATTTTTGATTTTTTTGGTAAAAAGCATGTACCCCCCCCTTGTTAATTTTCGAAAAAAATTATTTTTTCAAACTCCCATAACTTTGTCAAAACTTAGCCGATTTTCATGTTTGATGCCATTTTGGTCATTATTTGTCCTAAATATTGATTCTACATTCAAAATATATCCATGTTTGAAAATAAAATATTTTTGATTTTTTTGGTAAAAAGCATGTACCCCCCCTTGTTAATTTTCGAAAAAAATTATTTTTTCAAACTCCCATAACTTTGTCAAAACTTAGCCGATTTTCATGTTTGATGCCATTTTGGTCATTATTTGTCCTAAATATTGATTCTACATTCAAAATATATCCATGTTTGAAAATAAAATATTTTTGATTTTTTTGGTAAAAAGCATGTACCCCCCCCTTGTTAATTTTCGAAAAAAAATTATTTTTTCAAACTCCCATAACTTTGTCAAAACTTAGCCGATTTTCATGTTTGATGCCATTTTGGTCATTATTTGTCCTAAATATTGATTCTACATTCAAAATATATCCATGTTTGAAAATAAAATATTTTTGATTTTTTTGGTAAAAAGCATGTACCCCCCCTTGTTAATTTTCGAAAAAAATTATTTTTTCAAACTCCCATAACTTTGTCAAAACTTAGCCGATTTTCATGTTTGATGCCATTTTGGTCATTATTTGTCCTAAATATTGATTCTACATTCAAAATATATCCATGTTTGAAAATAAAATATTTTTGATTTTTTTGGTAAAAAGCATGTACCCCCCCCTTGTTAATTTTCGAAAAAAATTATTTTTTCAAACTCCCATAACTTTGTCAAAACTTAGCCGATTTTCATGTTTGATGCCATTTTGGTCATTATTTGTCCTAAATATTGATTCTACATTCAAAATATATCCATGTTTGAAAATAAAATATTTTTGATTTTTTTGGTAAAAAGCATGTACCCCCCTTGTTAATTTTCGAAAAAAATTATTTTTTCAAACTCCCATAACTTTGTCAAAACTTAGCCGATTTTCATGTTTGATGCCATTTTGGTCATTATTTGTCCTAAATATTGATTCTACATTCAAAATATATCCATGTTTGAAAATAAAATATTTTTGATTTTTTTGGTAAAAAGCATGTACCCCCCCTTGTTAATTTTCGAAAAAAATTATTTTTTCAAACTCCCATAACTTTGTCAAAACTTAGCCGATTTTCATGTTTGATGCCATTTTGGTCATTATTTGTCCTAAATATTGATTCTACATTCAAAATATATCCATGTTTGAAAATAAAATATTTTTGATTTTTTGGTAAAAAGCATGTACCCCCCTTGTTAATTTTCGAAAAAATTATTTTTCCACTCCCATAACTTTGTCAAAACTTAGCCGATTTTCATGTTTGATGCCATTTTGGTCATTATTTGTCCTAAATATTGATTCTACATTCAAAATATATCCATGTTTGAAAATAAAATATTTTTGATTTTTTTGGTAAAAAGCATGTACCCCCCCCTTGTTAATTTTCGAAAAAAATTATTTTTTCAAACTCCCATAACTTTGTCAAAACTTAGCCGATTTTCATGTTTGATGCCATTTTGGTCATTATTTGTCCTAAATATTGATTCTACATTCAAAATATATCCATGTTTGAAAATAAAATATTTTTGATTTTTTTGGTAAAAAGCATGTACCCCCCCTTGTTAATTTTCGAAAAAAATTATTTTTTCAAACTCCCATAACTTTGTCAAAACTTAGCCGATTTTCATGTTTGATGCCATTTTGGTCATTATTTGTCCTAAATATTGATTCTACATTCAAAATATATCCATGTTTGAAAATAAAATATTTTTGATTTTTTTGGTAAAAAGCATGTACCCCCCCCTTGTTAATTTTCGAAAAAAATTATTTTTTCAAACTCCCATAACTTTGTCAAAACTTAGCCGATTTTCATGTTTGATGCCATTTTGGTCATTATTTGTCCTAAATATTGATTCTACATTCAAATATATCCATGTTTGAAAATAAAATATTTTTGATTTTTTTGGTAAAAAGCATGTACCCCCCCTTGTTAATTTTCGAAAAAAATTATTTTTTCAAACTCCCATAACTTTGTCAAAACTTAGCCGATTTTCATGTTTGATGCCATTTTGGTCATTATTTGTCCTAAATATTGATTCTACATTCAAAATATATCCATGTTTGAAAATAAAATATTTTTGATTTTTTTGGTAAAAAGCATGTACCCCCCCTTGTTAATTTTCGAAAAAAATTATTTTTTCAAACTCCCATAACTTTGTCAAAACTTAGCCGATTTTCATGTTTGATGCCATTTTGGTCATTATTTGTCCTAAATATTGATTCTACATTCAAAATATATCCATGTTTGAAAATAAAATATTTTTGATTTTTTTGGTAAAAAGCATGTACCCCCCCCTTGTTAATTTTCGAAAAAAATTATTTTTTCAAACTCCCATAACTTTGTCAAAACTTAGCCGATTTTCATGTTTGATGCCATTTTGGTCATTATTTGTCCTAAATATTGATTCTACATTCAAAATATATCCATGTTTGAAAATAAAATATTTTTGATTTTTTTGGTAAAAAGCATGTACCCCCCCTTGTTAATTTTCGAAAAAAATTGATTTTTTCAAACTTACCTCATTAACATTATGTCCATAAACTATATCCGTTTTACAATATTTTTGATTTTTTTGGCAAAAAGCATGTACCCCCCCCCTTGTTAATTTTCGAAAAAAATTATTTTTTCAAACTCCCATAACTTTGTCAAAACTTAGCCGATTTTCATGTTTGATGCCATTTTGGTCATTATTTGTCCTAAATATTGATTCTACATTCAAAATATATCCATGTTTGAAAATAAAATATTTTTGATTTTTTTGGTAAAAAGCATGTACCCCCCCCTTGTTAATTTTCGAAAAAAATTATTTTTTCAAACTCCCATAACTTTGTCAAAACTTAGCCGATTTTCATGTTTGATGCCATTTTGGTCATTATTTGTCCTAAATATTGATTCTACATTCAAAATATATCCATGTTTGAAAATAAAATATTTTTGATTTTTTTGGTAAAAAGCATGTACCCCCCCCTTGTTAATTTTCGAAAAAAATTATTTTTTCAATACTCCCATAACTTTGTCAAAACTTAGCCGATTTTCATGTTTGATGCCATTTTGGTCATTATTTGTCCTAAATATTGATTCTACATTCAAAATATATCCATGTTTGAAAATAAAATATTTTTGATTTTTTTGGTAAAAAGCATGTACCCCCCCTTGTTAATTTTCGAAAAAAATTATTTTTTCAAACTCCCATAACTTTGTCAAAACTTAGCCGATTTTCATGTTTGATGCCATTTTGGTCATTATTTGTCCTAAATATTGATTCTACATTCAAAATATATCCATGTTATTTTTTGAATATATTTGCAAAATAGCATCATTTTGAGATTGGATTATTTGTCAAATCAATAATTATCGTCCTAAATATTGATTCTACCCCCCCCTTGTTAATTTTCGAAAAAATTATTTTTTCAAACTCCCATAACTTTGTCAAAACTTAGTCCGATTTTCATGTTCTGATGCCATTTTGGTCATTATTTGTCCTAAATATTGATTCTACATTCAAAACATATCCATGTTTAAAAATAAAATATTTTTGATTTTTTTGGTAAAAAGCATGTACCCCCCCCTTGTTAATTTTCGAAAAAAATTATTTTTTCAAACTCCCATAACTTTGTCAAAACTTAGCCGATTTTCATGTTTGATGCCATTTTGGTCATTATTTGTCCTAAATATTGATTCTACATTCAAAATATATCCATGTTTGAAAATAAAATATTTTTGATTTTTTTGGTAAAAAGCATGTACCCCCCCCTTGTTAATTTTCGAAAAAAATTATTTTTTCAAACTCCCATAACTTTGTCAAAACTTAGCCGATTTTCATGTTTGATGCCATTTTGGTCATTATTTGTCCTAAATATTGATTCTACATTCAAAACATATCCATGTTTGAAAATAAAATATTTTTGATTTTTTTGGTAAAAAGCATGTACCCCCCCTTGTTAATTTTCGAAAAAAATTATTTTTTCAAACTCCCATAACTTTGTCAAAACTTAGCCGATTTTCATGTTTGATGCCATTTTGGTCATTATTTGTCCTAAATATTGATTCTACATTCAAAATATATCCATGTTTGAAAATAAAATATTTTTGATTTTTTTGGTAAAAAGCATGTACCCCCCCCTTGTTAATTTTCGAAAAAAAATTATTTTTTCAAACTCCCATAACTTTGTCAAAACTTAGCCGATTTTCATGTTTGATGCCATTTTGGTCATTATTTGTCCTAAATATTGATTCTACATTCAAAACATATCCATGTTTGAAAATAAAATATTTTTGATTTTTTTGGTAAAAAGCATGTACCCCCCCTTGTTAATTTTCGAAAAAAATTATTTTTTCAAACTCCCATAACTTTGTCAAAACTTTGCCGATTTTCATGTTTGATGCCATTTTGGTCATTATTTGTCCTAAATATTGATTCTACATTCAAAATATATCCATGTTTGAAAATAAAATATTTTTGATTTTTTTGGTAAAAAGCATGTACCCCCCCCTTGTTAATTTTCGAAAAAAATTATTTTTTCAAACTCCCATAACTTTGTCAAAACTTAGCCGATTTTCATGTTTGATGCCATTTTGGTCATTATTTGTCCTAAATATTGATTCTACATTCAAAATATATCCATGTTTGAAAATAAAATATTTTTGATTATTTTTTCAAACTCCCATAACTTTGTCAAAACTTAGCCGATTTTCATGTTTGATGCCATTTTGGTCATTATTTGTCCTAAATATTGATTCTACATTCAAAATATATCCATGTTTGAAAATAAAATATTTTTGATTTTTTGGTAAAAGCATGTAACCCCCTTGTTAATTTTCGAAAAAATTATTTTTTCAAACTCCCATAACTTTGTCAAAACTTAGCCGATTTTCATGTTTGATGCCATTTTGGTCATTATTTGTCCTAAATATTGATTCTACATTCAAAATATATCCATGTTTGAAAATAAAATATTTTTGATTTTTTTGGTAAAAAGCATGTACCCCCCCTTGTTAATTTTCGAAAAAAATTATTTTTTCAAACTCCTGCATAACTTTGTCAAAACTTAGCCGATTTTCATGTTTGGATGCCATACTTTGTCAAAACTTAGCCGATTTTCATGTTTGATGCCATTTTGGTCATTATTTGTCGTATAGATTGATTCTACATTCAAAATATATCCATGTTTGAAAATAAAATATTTTTGATTTTTTTGGTAAAAAGCATGTACCCCCCCTTGTTAATTTTCGAAAAAAATTATTTTTTCAAACTCCCATAACTTTGTCAAAACTTAGCCGATTTTCATGTTTGATGCCATTTTGGTCATTATTTGTCCTAAATATTGATTCTACATTCAAAATATATCCATGTTTGAAAATAAAATATTTTTGATTTTTTTGGTAAAAAGCATGTACTCCCCCCTTGTTAATTTTCGAAAAAAATTATTTTTTCAAACTCCCATAACTTTGTCAAAACTTAGCCGATTTTCATGTTTGATGCCATTTTGGTCATTATTTGTCCTAAATATTGATTCTACATTCAATATATATCCATGTTTGAAAATAAAATATTTTTGATTTTTTTGGTAAAAAGCATGTACCCCCCCCTTGTTAATTTTCGAAAAAAATTATTTTTTCAAACTCCCATAACTTTGTCAAAACTTAGCCGATTTTCATGTTTGATGCCATTTTGGTCATTATTTGTCCTAAATATTGATTCTACATTCAAAATATATCCATGTTTGAAAATAAAATATTTTTGATTTTTTTGGTAAAAAGCATGTACCCCCCCTTGTTAATTTTCGAAAAAAATTATTTTTTCAAACTCCCATAACTTTGTCAAAACTTAGCCGATTTTCATGTTTGATGCCATTTTGGTCATTATTTGTCCTAAATATTGATTCTACATTCAAAATATATCCATGTTTGAAAATAAAATATTTTTGATTTTTTTGGTAAAAAGCATGTACCCCCCCCTTGTTAATTTTCGAAAAAAATTATTTTTTCAAACTCCCATAACTTTGTCAAAACTTAGCCGATTTTCATGTTTGATGCCATTTTGGTCATTATTTGTCCTAAATATTGCATGTTTGATGCCATTTTGGTCATTATTTGTCCTAAATATTGATTCTACATTCAAATATATCCATGTTTGAAAATAAAATATTTTTGATTTTTTTGGTAAAAAGCATGTACCCCCCCCTTGTTAATTTTCGAAAAAAATTATTTTTTCAAACTCCCATAACTTTGTCAAAACTTAGCCGATTTTCATGTTTGATGCCATTTTGGTCATTATTTGTCCTAAATATTGATTCTACATTCAAAATATATCCATGTTTGAAAATAAAATATTTTTGATTTTTTGGTAAAAAGCATGTACCCCCCCCTTGTTAATTTTCGAAAAAAATTATTTTTTCAAACTCCCATAACTTTGTCAAAACTTAGCCGATTTTCATGTTTGATGCCATTTTGGTCATTATTTGTCCTAAATATTGATTCTACATTCAAAATATATCCATGTTTGAAAATAAAATATTTTTGATTTTTTGGTAAAAAGCATGTACCCCCCCTTGTTAATTTTCGAAAAAAATTATTTTTTCAAACTCCCATAACTTTGTCAAAACTTAGCCGATTTTCATGTTTGATGCCATTTTGGTCATTATTTGTCGTATAGATTGATTCTACATTCAAAATATATCCATGTTTGAAAATAAAATATTTTTGATTTTTTTGGTAAAAAGCATGTACCCCCCCTTGTTAATTTTCGAAAAAAATTATTTTTTCAAACTCCCATAACTTTGTCAAAACTTAGCCGATTTTCATGTTTGATGCCATTTTGGTCATTATTTGTCCTAAATATTGATTCTACATTCAAAATATATCCATGTTTGAAAATAAAATATTTTTGATTTTTTTGGTAAAAAGCATGTACCCCCCCCTTGTTAATTTTCGAAAAAAATTATTTTTTCAAACTCCCATAACTTTGTCAAAACTTAGCCGATTTTCATGTTTGATGCCATTTTGGTCATTATTTGTCCTAAATATTGATTCTACATTCAAAATATATCCATGTTTGAAAATAAAATATTTTTGATTTTTTTGGTAAAAAGCATGTACCCCCCCCTTGTTAATTTTCGAAAAAAATTATTTTTTCAAACTCCCATAACTTTGTCAAAACTTAGCCGATTTTCATGTTTGATGCCATTTTGGTCATTATTTGTCCTAAATATTGATTCTACATTCAAAATATATCCATGTTTGAAAATAAAATATTTTTGATTTTTTTGGTAAAAAGCATGTACCCCCCCTTGTTAATTTTCGAAAAAAAATTATTTTTTCAAACTCCCATAACTTTGTCAAAACTTAGCCGATTTTCATGTTTGATGCCATTTTGGTCATTATTTGTCCTAAATATTGATTCTACATTCAAAATATATCCATGTTTGAAAATAAAATATTTTTGATTTTTTTGGTAAAAAGCATGTACCCCCCCTTGTTAATTTTCGAAAAAAATTATTTTTTCAAACTCCCATAACTTTGTCAAAACTTAGCCGATTTTCATGTTTGATGCCATTTTGGTCATTATTTGTCCTAAATATTGATTCTACATTCAAAATATATCCATGTTTGAAAATAAAATATTTTTGATTTTTTTGGTAAAAAGCATGTACCCCCCCTTGTTAATTTTCGAAAAAAATTATTTTTTCAAACTCCCATAACTTTGTCAAAACTTAGCCGATTTTCATGTTTGATGCCATTTTGGTCATTATTTGTCCTAAATATTGATTCTACATTCAAAATATATCCATGTTTGAAAATAAAATATTTTTGATTTTTTTGGTAAAAAGCATGTACCCCCCCCCTTGTTAATTTTCGAAAAAAATTATTTTTTCAAACTCCCATAACTTTGTCAAAACTTAGCCGATTTTCATGTTTGATGCCATTTTGGTCATTATTTGTCCTAAATATTGATTCTACATTCAAAATATATCCATGTTTGAAAATAAAATATTTTTGATTTTTTTGGTAAAAAGCATGTACCCCCCCTTGTTAATTTTCGAAAAAAATTATTTTTTCAAACTCCCATAACTTTGTCAAAACTTAGCCGATTTTCATGTTTGATGCCATTTTGGTCATTATTTGTCCTAAATATTGATTCTACATTCAAAATATATCCATGTTTGAAAATAAAATATTTTTGATTTTTTTGGTAAAAAGCATGTACCCCCCCCTTGTTAATTTTCGAAAAAAATTATTTTTTCAAACTCCCATAACTTTGTCAAAACTTAGCCGATTTTCATGTTTGATGCCATTTTGGTCATTATTTGTCCTAAATATTGATTCTACATTCAAAATATATCCATGTTTGAAAATAAAATATTTTTGATTTTTTTGGTAAAAAGCATGTACCCCCCCTTGTTAATTTTCGAAAAAAATTATTTTTTCAAACTCCCATAACTTTGTCAAAACTTAGCCGATTTTCATGTTTGATGCCATTTTGGTCATTATTTGTCCTAAATATTGATTCTACATTCAAAATATATCCATGTTTGAAAATAAAATATTTTTGATTTTTTTGGTAAAAAGCATGTACCCCCCCTTGTTAATTTTCGAAAAAAATTATTTTTTCAAACTCCCATAACTTTGTCAAAACTTAGCCGATTTTCATGTTTGATGCCATTTTGGTCATTATTTGTCCTAAATATTGATTCTACATTCAAAATATATCCATGTTTGAAAATAAAATATTTTTGATTTTTTTGGTAAAAAGCATGTACCCCCCCCTTGTTAATTTTCGAAAAAAATTATTTTTTCAAACTCCCATAACTTTGTCAAAACTTAGCCGATTTTCATGTTTGATGCCATTTTGGTCATTATTTGTCCTAAATATTGATTCTACATTCAAAATATATCCATGTTTGAAAATAAAATATTTTTGATTTTTTTGGTAAAAAGCATGTACCCCCCCTTGTTAATTTTCGAAAAAAATTATTTTTTCAAACTCCCATAACTTTGTCAAAACTTAGCCGATTTTCATGTTTGATGCCATTTTGGTCATTATTTGTCCTAAATATTGATTCTACATTCAAAATATATCCATGTTTGAAAATAAAATATTTTTGATTTTTTTGGTAAAAAGCATGTACCCCCCCCCTTGTTAATTTTCGAAAAAAATTATTTTTTCAAACTCCCATAACTTTGTCAAAACTTAGCCGATTTTCATGTTTGATGCCATTTTGGTCATTATTTGTCCTAAATATTGATTCTACATTCAAAATATATCCATGTTTGAAAATAAAATATTTTTGATTTTTTTGGTAAAAAGCATGTACCCCCCCTTGTTAATTTTCGAAAAAAATTATTTTTTCAAACTCCCATAACTTTGTCAAAACTTAGCCGATTTTCATGTTTGATGCCATTTTGGTCATTATTTGTCCTAAATATTGATTCTACATTCAAAACATATCCATGTTTGAAAATAAAATATTTTTGATTTTTTTGGTAAAAAGCATGTACCCCCCCCTTGTTAATTTTCGAAAAAAATTATTTTTTCAAACTCCCATAACTTTGTCAAAACTTTGCCGATTTTCATGTTTGATGCCATTTTGGTCATTATTTGTCCTAAATATTGATTCTACATTCAAAATATATCCATGTTTGAAAATAAAATATTTTTGATTTTTTTGGTAAAAAGCATGTACCCCCCCTTGTTAATTTTCGAAAAAAATTATTTTTTCAAACTCCCATAACTTTGTCAAAACTTAGCCGATTTTCATGTTTGATGCCATTTTGGTCATTATTTGTCCTAAATATTGATTCTACATTCAAAATATATCCATGTTTGAAAATAAAATATTTTTGATTTTTTTGGTAAAAAGCATGTACCCCCCCTTGTTAATTTTCGAAAAAATTTTTTTTTTCAAACTCCCATAACTTTGTCAAAACTTAGCCGATTTTCATGTTTGATGCCATTTTGGTCATTATTTGTCCTAAATATTGATTCTACATTCAAAATATATCCATGTTTGAAAATAAAATATTTTTGATTTTTTTGGTAAAAAGCATGTACCCCCCCTTGTTAATTTTCGAAAAAAATTATTTTTTCAAACTCCCATAACTTTGTCAAAACTTAGCCGATTTTCATGTTTGATGCCATTTTGGTCATTATTTGTCCTAAATATTGATTCTACATTCAAAATATATCCATGTTTGAAAATAAAATATTTTTGATTTTTTTGGTAAAAAGCATGTACCCCCCCCTTGTTAATTTTCGAAAAAAATTATTTTTTCAAACTCCCATAACTTTGTCAAAACTTAGCCGATTTTCATGTTTGATGCCATTTTGGTCATTATTTGTCCTAAATATTGATTCTACATTCAAAATATATCCATGTTTGAAAATAAAATATTTTTGATTTTTTTGGTAAAAAGCATGTACCCCCCCCCTTGTTAATTTTCGAAAAAAATTATTTTTTCAAACTCCCATAACTTTGTCAAAACTTAGCCGATTTTCATGTTTGATGCCATTTTGGTCATTATTTTCAAAATTTAAAATTGCGAATTTTTGTTTTTAATCGATTGTATTTGTCATAATTAGCATAAAAAATAACATTAAAGGTGATTTTGAGGAGGTCAAATTTTTGATTTTTTTGGTAAAAAGCATGAAACCTTATTATTTTCAAAATTTTAATGTGCGTTCTTTAATTTTAATCGAGTATAGTGTCGATTTTGAGGTGCTTAAATTTGTAGTCAAAACTAATGCCAAAATGTACAAAAAATTGTACATGTAAAATTCTCAGATCGATTGGCTTCCAAATTTGTCTGCATTGTGTGCACAAATAATGCCTGGTTACGTGTTTGAGTTGTTATTGCATTGTGTCTCGCTGTCTGTTTAACATCTTTACTTGTTTTCTTTTATAAAATGTATAATGATTTTTTAATTTGCTTTGTTTGATTTCTTGATATTCTTCGATTTCCTTTTAAATTAATCGTCAACTCATAACTGCATTTCATTGCCGTCAGATGGCGACACTGTTCGGAGCTAAGACAGTGAACCTACCTCAATGGAGTAGACAAACAGACCTATTTATCATGTCATATACATAAGCATTAGCATATGCATGTGTTTGTATGTGCTGAGTTAAAAGCTTTTTGAGCGCAACGCTGTAAACGCCAACTCGTTCACACTCTTATCAGCTAGAGTGCGATAAAAAATGCAAGAGAGCGAGAGAGCGTCCAAAGTTTTGTTTGGAATTTTACTTTTAATGGCAATTATTTTCAACGCGGCCTCAGTTGTGATCAGCAGCTGGTTGCGAGTAGTTGCAAGTGAATTGAAGTTGAAAGTTGAAAATAATTTTTGTATTAAATATGTCATCGCAAAGCGTAATACCAAAGACAGTTAATCCCGATCTGCAAAAGCAACGCAATGCAGCCAGTTTCAGCAGCGAAGAGTTTGCAGCCTGGTGGGCGGGCGGCGCAGAGAAACTAACCTTTAAGAGAAGCATTAGTAAGTTTTTATATTATGCTGCCAAATAGCTGGTGTAAAAAAACAGCAAGTATGACCATTTAATTGGCGGAACAAATGTTAATTTATTTTGCCACACCTGTGGCTAGTGGCCTTTGATACCTAATTAAAAGTTTGCAATAAACGAAAATAAATAAACACTGCGATTACACACATTGTTGTTATCTGAGATAGGCGGCCAAAGGTGCAACTAAAGATCTTTCTACTTGCGCAGATTAAGTTTTAATAAGTCTTTAAGCTTATTAAACACATTGTAAATTAAAACTAATGCTGACTGTGCATTTCTCTCTCTCTCCCTCTCACTTTTGTAGAAGAATACATGTATAAGGATATTGATCGTGCCGACTACGCGAGGCTGCATTACAAATCGCATGAAGAAATGTGCGAATTCGCCGTTAAGAGCAGCATAAACGTGGCGAAAAAGCTGCGTCTGTTGCAAGCGGAGCGCAATCCCGGCGGCAACGAATATTGGCCGTGAGTAAATTTTGAAGCTTTTGTTGCTCTTAAAACAAGTCTCTCTTAAATGCCGCAGCAATGGGTTTGAAGAGCCGGAATTGTGGGGTCTGCATCTGGCGGGCAACCCGTTCGGCGTCATGTACGTGATGGTGGTGAAGGCTCTGAAGGCTCAGTGCACGCCCGAGCAGTACGAGGAGTTTGGCAAGCGCCTGGAAAGATTCGAGGTGAGCGCCGCCTACGCACAGACGGAACTCGGCCACGGAACCTATCTGCGCGGCCTGGAGACTCGCGCCGTCTACGATCGCGAAACGGATGAGTTCGTGCTGAACACGCCCACCATTTCATCCTACAAGTGGTGGCCCGGCGGCTGTGAGTATCCTCTGATATTTGATATTATTGAAATTATTTAAATCCTGATATTCTGGAAGTGGGCCACTACTCCAACTATGCCATGGTCATGGCCCAGCTCTACATCGATGGGCAGCTGAAGGGACCCCATCTGTTCTACGTGCAGGTGCGCGAGGAGGGCACCCACGAGCCGTGTCCGGGCGTGCACATCGGCGAGATTGGCAAGAAGATGGGCTTCCTTGGCGTGAACAATGGCTTCCTGGGCATGAAGGATGTGCGCATTCCACGCAACCGGATGATGATGCGCCACGCACAGGTGCACCGCGACGGCACCTACGTAAAGAGTCCGCTGGATGCCCTCGCTTACTTCGCCATGGTTTCGACGCGCTGCATCATCGCCCGCAACTCGGCGCTGTTGCTGGCCGTGGCATCCACCATTGCCACGCGCTACTCCGCGGTGCGGCGCCAGAGTCCCATCGACCCCAAGTAGGACACCCCACACGTTCCGTTCAGTTACAGTTGAGATAACCGTTGCAATCCTTTTCCGCTTACAGGTTGCCGGAGCCACAGATCATCGACCATGTCACGCAGCAGCTGAAGGTGTTTCCGGAGATCGCCGCCGCCGTCGCCTATCGCCTGGCCTACGACTACCTTTGGGATCTGTTCAATGCGACCACACAGGACATAGACCGGGGCAAATATGATCGACTCCCGGAGCTGCACTCGCTCTCCTGCTCATTGAAGGTGCTCAGCTCCACTGACTGCAGCGAGGGCGTGGAGCGACTGCGTCTGGCCTGTGGCGGCCACGGCTACTTGGCCACGTCCAATCTGGGCCACATCTATTCGAATGCCACAGCCGCGTGCACCTACGAGGGTGAGAACACGGTGCTCCTGCTGCAGATCGGTCGCTTCCTGATGAAATCCTGGCGAGCGGCCCAAAACGGAGCTGCCTTGCCGCCCACCGCCACCTACTTGGCTGATGTGCAGCGAAATCCCGAGTTTGGTGCCTGGACAGGCAGCTGGTTGAACATGGTGAAGGCGATGCAGTTTGCGGCAGCAAAGTGAGTCGTAAAAGAAAAATGGCCAATCCTCAGAGGAATCATTTATTTCCTTGTTCAATCAACAGCAAGACACGCATTGCCTTCAATAGTCTGTCCCAGCGTTTGGCCAAGGGCGAATCGGAGGAGGTGGCCGCCAATCACACGGGCATTGAGCTCACCCAGGCCGCTGAGGTGCGTCAGTTTAACCCATTCCAACTATTCTCAATAATACCCTTTTTCATTCTCATTCAGCTTCATGGACGCGCCTTTGTGTTCCACTCTTTCGTGGCCGAGATTACCGGACCAAAGTCCAAGACGCGCTCTGCGGCCCTGAATCGTGTGCTGGAACAGCTGCTGGAGCTTTACCTGGTCAATGCGACTCTAAAAAGCATGAATAACATTCTGCGGGTGAGTTCGTTGACCTTCTAGTTTTTATTTGCCTGCTAAATTTGCATTTGTGCGGCAGTTTGTCAATCTGACGGACGCTGATCTCGGTGAGCTGCAGGCTCGTCTGGAGGCGGCGCTGGCCAGGCTGCGACCCGAGGCGGTGGCCATTGTGGATGGCTTCGATTTCATCGACGAGCAGCTGAACTCCACCCTGGGCTCTTTCGATGGCAATGCCTACGAGCGAATTTTCGATGCGGCCTTAAAAGCGCCCATGAATCAAAAATCGGTGCCGAAAAGCTTCCACGAACACTTGGGTCCATTTATGAAATCCAACATGTAAAACGCTTATCTGTTTTAAAATCATATGTGTATATATATTGTCTCTTCACTGAACTGTAAACAACACAGCCGCATTTCTTATTGGTGCTTTTTACTCTTTAGTTGCGCTCTCTTTGGCGCGATTTCTCAATCGAGCTTTGCTACTCGTTTTTTTTTGCACTTTGCCCTCGCAGCTTTTGCTTAGTGAACGCTGTGCGCCAGTTGCTCAGTTCGGTTTTGCAGCTCTGCGCGACAACAACGTTCGGTTCGCACTGTAATTTTTTTATTGCGTATAGAAAAGAAAAATGTCGCATATTAAAAATTTAATACCTAAAACGGTAAATCCTGATCTACAAAAGGAACGCGATGCGGCCAGCTTTAATGTGAATGAATTTGCGGCCTGGTGGCAGGGCGGAATTGATAAACTTAATACTAAAAGGGAAATTGGTAAGTGATGCGTGAATCTATTACTCTCTCGCTTGCGCTCTCTATGCGTTTCTGTTACTCTCTTCTTATGGTAATTAAATGTAAGCAACATATGTATGTGATCGACCAGTGGAGTTTTTATTTTTTATTTAATGTTGAAGAGTTTTCGGCAGTGTCCATTATATATTATCAAGTAATAGATCTGGCGATTGCACGTGTCAAAGCTTTAATAACTGTAAAACAATTTTTTTTTTGTGTTTCTTTTTGATGGTTTATGCATATGATTTTAGTAGATTGTGTGTTTGCGTGTGTTCTTATCATGTTTACACCTCTTCGATTGCACCTAATGACACAAATCCAAAGTGTAAAAGGCCGCAAGATCAGACTTTGCTTTATCAATGCGTGGTACCAGATAATAAGTGTATTTTAGACATGGCCAGACAACAAAGAAACGAGTTGTGGGTGCTCAGGTTCAAGGTTCGTGTTTTATTGCAATTTGTAAATTTTTTTCGTTTATAATTTGCAAGCACTTAGTATATTTTCTATGAAGCTGCTAAAGTTTAATAATGATTTAATGGCTTGGTTCAGCTAATATTTTTAATAGTATTTGAATATAAATAAAATAATGTGAAGTTTCAGTTTTAAATTTTGGTGCTCAAACCGGTTCAATTCAAAGATTAAATTAATACAAGTGAAATTTAAGTTTTAAGCCGAACCGGTTTAACATTTAAAAAAAAGTTCGAATTATGTCTTGAACCGTTTTTAAATCTGGTTATAGTGATGGTTTAAAATTTGTCAAATGTTTTCAGAGCGCATTGTTTTTAGCGATCTGGAAGATGGCTATGGCATCAATCATGAGTACATGTCTCACGAGGATCTCTACAATTCCACGGTAAAAAAGCTCGCCGAAGCGACGCCAAAGTTGAAGGCGCTGCAGGAGAAACTGAATCCCGGCGGCAATGATATTTGGCCGTAAGTTACTACATACCCTGTAAAATCATTGCCATTGAATTGTTGTTTGTTTTTAGTAAATGTCTGTTCGGGGTGCAGAGCCATGGCCTGTTTCCCGCCAATCATCCGCTGGCCACGCACATCACCATGTTCGTGGACGTGATCAAGGGTCAGGGCACAGCCGAACAGGTGGAGAAGTGGGCCAACCTGGCCGAGAACTGCAACATCATTGGCACCTACGCCCAAACCGAGCTGGCGCACGGCACCAATGTGCGCGGAATCGAAACGCGCGCGGACTACGATCCCCGATCGGGTGAATTTGTGCTCAACACGCCCAACCTGGAGGCCTACAAGTGGTGGCCCGGCGGCCGTAAGTAGTCCGATCATAAGGTATTCTACAGTCTGTCAACCAATTCTTTTCCACACACGCTCAGTGGGCCACACTGCCAATCACGCCATGGTCGTCGCCCAGCTCTATATTGCCGGCAAAAACAAGGGCATACAGATGTTTATTGTGCCGGTGCGAGATCCGGAGACGCATTTGCCCCTGCCGGGCATCGACATTGGCGAGATCGGCAAGAAACTGGGAATGGCGGCGGTCAATCAGGGCTACCTCGGCCTGACGAACGTGCGCATTCCCCGCACCAACATGCTGATGAAGTACGCCAAAGTGGAGCGCGATGGCACCTTCACCGCCAGTCCCGCCTCCCGGGTCAACTACCTGACTATGGTCTACACCCGCTGCCTGATTGTCAACCTGAACTCCATCCTGCTGCTGGAGGCGGCTACCATCGCGACGCGCTACTCCGCCGTCCGTCGCCAGAGCCCAATTGAGCCCAAGTAAGAGATCAACTAAGCATTTCTATACCGCTTTCTAACTCTTTCCTCTCTATTTTCCAGTGAAAGGGAGCCGCAGATCATAGATCACGTGACGCAGCGCCTGAAGCTGTTCCCCGAGATTGCCACGGGCATAGCCTATCACCTGGCTGCCCAGCATATGTGGGAGTTGTATGACCAGACGGTGCTGGATGTCGACAGTGGGAAGTTCGAGCGTCTGCCGGACATGCACATACTGTCGTGCGCCTTGAAGGTGCTCTGCACCACCGACAGCTGTGCCGGCATCGAGCGACTGCGCCTGTCCACTGGCGGACACGGCTACCTGATTGCGGCCAACCTGAGCAACATTTACGGCAACGCGGTGGCCGCGTACACCTACGAGGGCGAGAATACGGTGCTCCTCCTGCAGATCGGGCGTGCCCTGGTCAAGGCCTGGGCCGGCTACAAGCAGGGCCAGCTGCTCTCCCCCTCCTACGCCTATTTCGAGTCCTCCATGCGGCTCAAGGAGTTCCCCAAGTGGAACGACTCCTGGCTGTGCATTGTCCAGGCGCTGCAGTACACGGCTGCCCAGTAAGTGATGCCCACTAATCGATCCTGGCGCTTTCTTAACTGGTCTTTATTTGCAGTAAGACCCGCATTGCGTTCGAGAACCTGTCCGAGCGCATCGCCGCCGGCCAGTCGCAGGCTGTGGCCGCCAACAACACGGGCATCGAGCTGACACGCGCCGCCGAGGTGAGTCCGAAGAGTTTTTTGAATATATATATTTCTTTTTATATGCAGAAAGTGCATATATAAATTTATACCTTTAAACTTGGGATACATACCCAAGTATATTCGCATCAATTCGCTCATATTTGTGGGGGTATGCCATCTGGGGGCCATCTGGGGGCAAATTGACAAAATCTATATAGCTCATTCACTGTAGGCAAATTTTTACAATCAGTTTTCTGATTAGCTCCTCGAGCGCACCCTAACCTGATTGAAACTTTTTACTTTTAACCAAATTTTTTATTTATGTTTTCGGAAAATCTAATCTAATCCTGAATATTTCGCTTATTTGGTTACTGCAAATTTTTTTGATATTGATATTATTTAAAAGAACTAAATTTGTTAGAGGGTAGCATCGGTTTCATCACTCTTCACTCGAACACATCTGTTTCATCAAATTCCACATTTCGCACATTCGTTTCAACTCGCATCTAATCCAATGTTAAATCAATGTAAAAACTCGCTTTAGCTGCACGGTCGTCAATTTGTGTGCCAAATATTTGTGGAGCAAATAACTGGAGCCAAGGCGCAAAAACGTTCGCCAGCCTTGAATAGAGTGCTGGAGAATATCTTAGAGCTGTTTCTGGTGCAGACTGTGCTGAACAACTTGAGCGAGATCTTGAGAGTATGTTTTTTTGAAATAGTTCTCGTCTCTAGTCTGCGTGATCATAACCTGACAATTTTCCATCTAGTTCATCAATCTGACCGATCAAGATCTTAGATCGCTGCAGAAACGTTTGGAGCTCTCCCTGGAGAAATTGCGCCCGGATGCTGTGGCCATCTGCGATGGCTTCGACTACCACGATTGCGTTCTCAACTCGGTGCTGGGTAGCTACGATGGCAACGTATATCCCCGACTTTTCGATGCGGCCAAGCGCAGCACGATGAACCAGAAACCCGTCCAAAAGTCATTCGAAACATATTTAAAGCCGCTGATGAAGGCCAGTTTGTAGATTGTGCAATTTTAGGTGCTGTTTTGAGGCTCAAGTTTCTATAGAAACTGTGCGTGATTGTTTCAAGATGCATTTTTTATGGAAGTAATAAAAAGACTAATTCTGCTTATTAAATTTATCAGGAATCGTGAATACTCAACAATTTGCAGTATCTAAATAAATTTGATTGAGAGGAAGAAAGCTTTTCAGAAGTGCCTTAGGTCTAAATTTAGGAATTTACTTTATCCCTTGATCAGTTTCGTAGACCCTCAATTATCTAAAATATCATAAATCAAAATGCAAATTGATTTGTTTAAATTAGTTTTATACCGTTTTTATTTAGCAAATCAAAACCAATTTCTCAGTACATTCAGCGCATTTAAAGAACTAACAAACTAAACCCTTACAAATTAGCAATAAAAAAATAAAAAACACAATATGCAAACTTTTTTGAAAAAAAACGTACTCGATTCAGAGAGAGAGAGATACTAAAAGAAACGTAGTTGTACATCTACGAGTACTTATGTGTGTGTGTATGTATATATATAAAAAAGTTGCAGTTGCGTTTTTTACAGTGTAGAAAAATTTGTAGTCATATTCAGAATGCATTCAGTTGTATATCATTTTTTTTCATTTTTTTTTCGAGTGTGGATTGTGTGTGAATTTGGTTTATTATGAAACTTGAAGTTTTTTTTTTTTGAAAATTTTCTATGCTGTCGGCTGTAGGAGTGTATAATGTGTGTGTGTGTGTGTGTGTGTTTTACTTTTGTATATATATTCATTAATTAATTATATATGCATTATACACGTTAATTACACACACAATTGATTTAGTTGGCTTAATTTTATGCTATTATAATTATAATTATTATTATAACATTCTTTTCATAATGAAAATATGGCATATCAGCGTTAAAATTGAAAGTTTTTCAAGGTTTCGATTAACATTTAAACAAATATTGCGGCTAATTGGATTTCTCTTTTAAATATTGCGAATGTGTATGTGTGAGAGTGTGTGTAGATTTTTAACACTATTCCATGTGTGTGTGTGTGTGTGTGTATGGTTATGGAAGGAAGTTACTTGTAAACTTAACAATAATGAACTTTTACTATTGCATGTTTTTTTTTATTTTTAATATATATTCATGTTGATTTCTTGTAAAATTATATATATATATAAATTTAGTAAGAGCAAGAGAGAGAGAGAGACAGAAATAGCGCACTTTGAACGTAAAGCTAAATAAATGCACAATTGTTGCATGCGTTATTTTTGATTTTGATTCTTAGCCATGGAAGAGGAAGCAGTTGAAATTAAGTGGAGCGCAGTTAAAAGTTAAATTAATTCGTTAAGCTGCCGTAACTAGTTAAATTATACAAATTGCTTTATTCCTTATTTCCTTTTCAATTTTAATAAATATTTTTTCTTATTTTCGTTTTCATTTTTCATATTTAGAAAATAGTAGAAATTTGTGTTTTGTTTTTCGTTTCTCTAGTTGGTTTCAGTTGGTTTTTGTTTTGTTTTCTTGCTTTGCCAGGAAAATGTTTTTACGCTTCGTTTTCGGTTTTTTTTTCTTATTTTTTTTTTATATTTTTCGTTTTTAGGAATTACACTAATAATTACATAGTTATGCTTATGTATAATATGTATATAAACTTAAAAACATTTATGCATCAATTTCAATATTTCAGATGTGCCACACAGATTATTCGGTTTTCGGTTTAAGTTTTTATTTTTTTTCTTATTTTTTCAGGTTTTAATGGGGGCTTTGTGGTAATTTGATTGTTATTAAAAAACTAACATATTTGAATGTGGTTTACAAATTTGCTCCTGTTTATTTGATATTTTATTATGGAGTGACATCCAATTACATAATTGTGTTGTGGTGTATTCAGCTAACATATATTATAATAATATTCAATATGCACGAAAAGTTCGCATTCCCTTTTTATTTGTTTTCTGTTTTCCTCTTTCATATAACTTTTGCGTTTACATTTATGTAGTTGTGTGTGTGTGTACTTTATTGTTATTTAATTTTTTTGTTCTACTCATTATATTCATAATTAATTTGCTTAATTTTGCCCGCCCTTATATTGTTTTTTTTTACTATTTATATATATTTTTATTTATATATAATTTTTGTTTTGTTTTATATATTAAATTTCGCATGATTTAATTTGCTTTTATATAGTATTTGATATTTTGTTGTTGTTGTTGTATTACACAATTTGCTTAAAACTTACTTAATTAGAAAAGTTTGCACACGCACACACACACGCGCACACACCGCGTATTGTGTGTGGATGTGTGTGTGTGGGTGAGTGTGTCACGCATTTAACTTACAGGTAAGTTTGAAAATTTACCGAATTTTCTTTTGTTTTTATTTATTTTTTGTTTTTTTGTTTTTCTGTTTTATTTTTTTTTGTTACCCCTCACGAATAAATTGTGTGTTCTCAAGAGTTGTTTGTTGTTGTGTTATGTTAGTTATGCTTTTGTTGTTGTTGTTTGTTTGTTGCTGTTTGGGCAATTTCGCGCAGTGTATTTGAGCTGTGCTTGTTTATCGAATCGCAACCCTTGTCAATTGCTATTGACTGCCACGCCCACGTCCCGCCGCCTGGTCAGCTTAATACCTGCGCGCTGGGCCATTATCTCAGGCGTAGAATTCACGGTTATTCGCATTTTTCGCATAGGAATTGTTGGGTGAACGCTTCGGCTCGTCCAGCGCATAGGATCCTTCGTCCTTTTTCCGCATGCGATACACGATGAACATGACAACGAGTATGGCGCACAGAAGGCCAACAACGGCGCCACCAATGACAGCTACAAGGATTGTGTGTTAAAAAAGGATATACATATATACGGTATATATATGTGTATATATATAAATATATGCAGCGAACATTAAATGTTTAAGAAACACATCTTAATGAAATTGCTCCCGTTTTCAAAATTGAACAAGCACAAATTGATTCCAAAAAGTTGAGATACATTTTTGGGAACTTAAAAGACTTTTTCATTTCTAAATTCAACAAAAAAATCAGTATGAATCTTTTAGTCGGGTGTAACCGATAATATTTGTACACAGTGTAACAAACACCAAAATCAAAATGTTAAAATTTTTTAGGTTAGAAAATATGCAAAAATTGACCGAATTAATTTTTCTATTTATCATTAAAATCAGTTCAGTTTTAAAAACTTGTGCCAACAGAAAAAACAAGTTCGAGTAAAATAAATTTATGCAAACTTTTTTAGTTAATTTATAGTTGCTGCAAAAAGTAACTGAATTTAGTTTGCAACAAAACTCTTTTGAAAACATCGAGAGCATAAAGTGTGCTTAAACATTTTTGTTCACTATGAATATATATACATATATATATTTGTGTGTTTTTTAATGTGCACTCACCAGCCAATATGCCTGGCTGCGCAAAGAAGCTTGTCGTGCGATCCTCCTCGCTCATGATTACCACCTCCCCGCTGCCGCTGGGCCTGTGCTCGCTGATCTTTGTGTCTATGGGCTGGCTGTTGACGTTGGTGTTCGGATCCAATTTGTGGACGTTGCTGCTGCCACCGGCTGTAAGAATTTTTGTTGTAGCAATAACAGTTAGTTAAAATGTAATATATATATATGTATACGTGTATATAACATCTTTGAGGTTATGCAATGATGACGTGCAAAACACAAATAGTTACGTTGTGTACATAAAACCAGTGTCCAGTGAGTACAGTTAACGTGTGTGTGTAGTTTAGTGTAAGGTGTGTGTGTTAATGGATTGAGCTATGTGTGTAGATGAGTGTGTGTGAGTTTATATATATGCAATATGTACAAGGCTCTCTGAGTGCTACATTAGTTTTAGTTAGTTTAACTGCGCTTAGCTACTTTCATTCAATAGATTAGACTCATTCTTGGCTTAATGCAACTACCAAAAACCCATTTTGTGCGCCTAACTAAAACCTTTCGCTGCCATCGCCTGTCATAAATGACAAAAACTTTTGGCACAAAACTCAACTTTTGCTACCCGAAATCCTGTGCTATTTTTTTCCTCAAATTTACTTTTTGTTTTTGGCCATTTTAGCGGCTTCTTTTGACCCAGTTGGCAGCTTTGCAATTGAATTTGCATATTTTAACATAAATTCTGAAAGTTTTGCATTTTTATTGTTGTTCTTTTTTTTGCGTCGTTTCTCGTAAACACCTGACTGCGTTAATTTAATGCCAATTAGCAGTCAGAACAAATGATTTTTAATTAATTTAATTGACATTTCCTGGGCGGGAGGTTAGTGGTTGAGGGGGGGCAACGACATGTGTGTGTGTGTGGGCGAGTATTGTTTTTGCTATTCTGCTGCTGCTGCTGCTGCTGTTGCTCTGCTCTGCCAAGCAGCACATGTCAGAAGTATGGCAGAGGTCCTGTTGAAATGAGCTTAAGACAAACAAACGAACAAACAAACAAACACATTTGATTGTTTAGCTTCTGTAATGTAGTTGCGATACACAGACAAACACAAATACAAACATAATATTATGAGTATATCTAAGCGAGGGCAGCTCAGTGACTTTAATGGCATTAAAATTTCATTGAAATTGTCTATTTAATAAATATTAACAATATTAAATTTTACTAATACTATAATAACTGCCCTCGCATATGTTCGACTGCTTGATAAACAATGCGCCAAATTAATTAGGATAACAATGCCAGCGGCATTCTCTAACCAAAGTCTAAAAATAGTCAATTAATGAGCATATTTTAAGCGGAAATGAGGTTTTTTGTTCTATACTTGAATTCAAGTTGCGCATAAGGCATAAATAAAGGAGGCTTAGTTGAGACTCGGCTTGCAGGAAGGATATAAATATTTGACTTTATTTGCAAGCTGGAAGCAGTTGCAGGATTCTTTGACAGTTGCCTGATTGAAAAATGCACTTGCAACAGCAACCCCTGAAAGCAATCAGATGCCTTCTTTATTTTCAACCCTGATGCGTTTCGCTTTTAAGTGCTGCTATGACACTTGCTCTGTGTATTGATGTGGGCGTGGCCAGAGGCACTATAAAACGGTGATTGTCAAAGCCAAGGAACACACACACACACACACACACACCGACAGACAGTAGGTAGGGGCACCCTAAACGCCAATGCGTCGTATACGCAACAAACAATGTGGCAACTGTCGCACCACCGAGTGGTTGACAAAGCGGTGCCAGGGGGGCGTGGCGGAATGGTTGGCAGATCGTTGCCAACGTCAGAGCAAATGCCTCACCGCACCCACACAATGTTTCTTCATGTAAAGTGGGCCTGGGAAGTGTTTTCCACTCGTTGCGAGTAGAAAATCACAGCGCAGCTTAGCGAGAGTTCCTTCAGAGGCTCGAAGCTGGAGGAGTTCAGTTCAGCCAGTATATCTAATGCTTTGTTGCTGTCTATGTGTGTGTGTGTGTGTGTTAATGGAACTTTACAACACACAATTGCAAGCCGTGTTGCGGCTCAAAAAGCCAGGGAAATGGCAGTCGTTGATTGAGTGGCTTTTCTTAAAGCAGAGCGCGGGGCGATTGGGGAATTGGGGAAAGGCCAAAATCGATTGTTTGTTTGTTTGTTTGTTTTCGGACTTATCAGCTCAAATGACAGCAATAGTCATTAATTAATCCCAAACTTTCAATTTAAAACGACAAAAACCCCTGCACAAAATCCTGCTAAAATCAAGTTAACAAGCTTAAAGCTTGCTGGAGTGTTAAATCGGGAGCATAAACTACAAATTTATGTAAATGAAGAGATGAATGATATAAATGTGTGATGAAATGAATGATAAAAGGTCAAATTTATGATATTTGCGAAAATTGTATTGGTTTTGTTTGTTTTTATATTGTATGTTGATTTTGGTACTAGGATAAAGTTTGGGTTATGTGTTGAGAGAAACTACGCCCGAGACAAGGATAACGCGACAGAGACAAGACGAGAGATAGTCGTAGAGAGAACGAGAAAGAGAAAGTTTGCAGCAGCCGTGTTGATATCTAAAACTAAACTAAACACAACTTGTACTCAAAATCAAAATCTCAATTAAATGAAAGCACCAAATATACGACTTACAAAATAAATAGCTGTCCAAAAAGTTACTTTTATATATATATTGATAAAATGTGTGCACAATGAAATAAAATACGTAATAAACATAAAAAAACAACAGCCCGAAAGTGCTGAAAACATTAATTAAACTACATAAATGATAGACAAAGCAATTTGCTAAATAAATAAATAAATAAACAAATAAATAAATGAATCAACCAACAAAACCGACGACAATGCAACTCCAAATGCAAATTTAACACACATTGGGCTGCGGCGCCCCAAAAAGTATGCATTTAAATTGGCAAATTTGATAGCATTGCCGCCCGAACGCCGCGCTAATTGATTGCAAAAAGGCCAAAAAAAAAACTAGTCGCATGCATGAGCTACACTGCCAAAAAATTGACTTTAGAATTTGCAAATAGAATTTTTAAAATTTCGATTTTTAACAATTTTTGTCTTTTTGGATATATTTAACTAGGTATTTAAAATTGATTGAAAAATTGAATTCTAATACTGTTTTGATAATTTTCGGAAATTTAAGTTTTGCTTTTGAGTTTGATATTCTATAGCCAATAAATAATTAATTGATAGCCCAATTGTTGGTGTAGGATTACTGGCAGTGTAGCTTTCGTTCGAAAAACTTTTGTGGCACCACCGAAGCATGCCACAAAAGGTAAACTTAAAGCATAAAAGTAGACAAGTGCAAACACTGCACAAGACAAAGCACAAAGGATATAGAAGAACACAGAAGGCAACAAAGGGGATAGTGCAGTGAGAACCAAACAAAAGGAAACGCAACAATAATAAAGCAAAAAGCACAATAAACGCATTAAAACAAAATTAATATGAAATTCAAACAAAAGCAAAAGAAAATGATAAAAATGAAAAAACCACTGACATCCGCCGGGTGCTTGCGTGGACTCCTTGTTGCCGCTGGTATCCGTATAGATTAAATCGTTCTCATCCACTTCGGTATCCAAATCGATTGTGGTTCCATCGGCATCCTCACCGGACTCCGGTTTATGTTTCGGTTGTTCGATTTCGCTCTCGGGATGCGGATCAATGCGTTGATCGTCATCATCCTCGTCATCATCATCATCATCATCATCATCATCATCATTGTCAACATTGTCATCGCCACCATCATCGTCTCCGGTATCGGGTTCATTGTCTCCATGGGCAAAGTCGCCGCTGCCCTGAAGCGTATCCTCGACATCGAAGCTTCCTTCCTCATCGAACTCGGGCGGCGTCGGGGTGCGGGACGTTGTAGTTGTGGGCGTGGTCTGGTGCAAGGTGTGTGTGGAGGTGGGTGTGGAGGCAACGGTTGAGTTCTTGGAGCTGGTTGGTTCTGTTGTGGTGGAGATGGTTGTGGGCGTATTGGTGGTGGTACTGGTGGTGCTGGTGGTGCTAGAGGCTGTTGTTTGTGTTGTTGTTGTTGTTGTTGTTGTTCTTGGTGTGTATGCTGCTGGATATAAAGATGTTGTTGTTGTTGTGTGTAAATTAATATTAAATGTATTTGGAAGATGGTTGCTATTATCGTTGGTTTTGTTTTTGTTGCTATTGTTATTTTTGTCGTGGTGGTTGTTGTTCGCGATTTGATTGTTGTTGTTGTTGTTGCTATTATTAAAAAAATAACTTGTTGGATTTGTATGATTATTAATAAATATTGGATCTGAAATGGGCGCTATGATAGAGGTGTTTGAATTGGATGTATTGGAAATGGTTGTTGTTGTTTCTGTGGCTGTTGTTGTTGTTGTGTTTGTTGTTTTGTTATCGAAAGTAGAAATAATAATATTGTCATTGGCTAAAGTTGTTGTTGCTGTTGTTGTTGTTGGTGTTGTTAGTCTAGCTTGATCTTTACCGCTTGTGCTGATGCCACTACCACTGCTGATGATGCCGTTGTTGTTGTTGTTGTTCTGGTTGTTTTGGTTGTTCTGGTTGTTCTGGTTGATGGCGTTGGTGCTACTACCAATGATTGTGCCACTATTCGCTTGATGATTTAAATTATTATTTATATTGTTATTATTATTATTAATATTGTTGTTGTTGTTGATATCGATTTGATTATGATGATTAACTCTACTCGAGATGAGGTCGTTGTTGTTCTCGTCCGATTTATGCTTACTGTTTGAATTGCCCACGTTCTGCACACGCGTATTGTGCGAGCTCGAATGATGTTCGGTTATTGCGTCCTCGTCATCCGGTCCAATTCCAGAGCCAGAATAGTCCGGATCCTTTTCTAGATCATCGTGTGGCTGCAAATGAGAGAGTAGCAAACGAAACAAAAAAATTGATTAATTAAATGTATTTTAACAAGCACAAAACAATCAGTCGAGTGTAACCGACTGCACAATGCTCGTTCACATGTCGATAAACTGCTTATTTATAATGATTATTGTTGAAAACATAGATATTTTTTTAATTTTTGATGGGTGGCTCGATATTTAGATCTATCTTGCATTAAAACTAAGCAATATTTATTTACATATATTTTTTAAAGTTATTAAAACTAGATATAACATATTTCTCATATAGAAAGATATATGGATATATATAAAAATGTAAAAACTTTATCTGATTCTTTTATACACGAGTATATTTTCCATATTTTAAGTCTTTAGCTTTACAATGCGAGAACAATTTCTTTAGAGAAGCAAAAAAAACTCAAACTTGAGAACTGTTGCCTGCATCTATTTTGTGTGGCAACTCTGCTCCTGTTGCCAGCTTTTGTGCGCAACAATTGTGGCAACGATTTGCATTGAAAATTATGCGACTGCCACGTCCTTGACAAGCATAGCGCATAGACAATGCTTGACTGGAGAGCAGAGTAGAGCAGGCAGGCAGATAGAGTGGGGAGGGGGCGTGGCCGCCCTACACTGGGGACACATTTATACGGCCATTGTCTGGCAGCGGGTCCCAGTTGGAGCGGTTGGACCGATGCGAGTGTGGCTTTCATGCCGTCAATGTGGCTTTTGCGGTTTATTTGGGCAACGAAACAAAAACACAAACAAAAACACACATACACATACACACACACACACTCACGACAAAGGCACCACACACACACTGTGACCAATTCCAATTGCACGGCGGTTGCCGCACTCGACTCGACTTGTTTATTTACTTTAATTTTGTCGCCGTTTGCTTTGGCCCATAAAAACAGCGTAGAAGACAACGGACAAAGGAAGAGGGAATGGGAGTGAAGAGCAGGCGGTAGGCGGAAGGGAGCAGAGAGCTTAGAGTCCTGGCCAGAAAGCAACTTAATTGAATTTGTTCACGCGTTATGAAATGCCAACATGTTTACGTTTATCTTTCTAAGTATCCACAATATACGACTATGGCCGAGACACTTGTTAGCTCCCCCCACCCCTCCTCCATCCGCAACTCAGATCCTCGCAGCCTACACATTTTGACCATTAAGAAAGCGTTTATATGTGCGCGTTAGTCGCAGCTGCTTAGCCATGAAATATATCGAGAGCGGCGGAAACACACCCACTCCAAATGCCCTATCCACAACACCCCAAGAACAAGACTTTAAGTGGACAAACATTGTTAAAACCTGACGTCAAAGCCAAAGCTGACAAGTTGACATTTAGCACAAACATGACACAACATCATCATTATTATCATCATCATCCCTATTATCATTACTATCACAATATTTACCGAATACAGTGGCAAATAAATTACAAGAGTTTAGTTTGCTTCCGGTTCATTTAAAATGGGATAAGCCAATGATAATTAGAAATTTGTATTTCGACTTTTTTTACGCATACACTGATAGACTTCTTTTCTATAATTTTGTGCTAAGATTAAGTGAAATTTTTTGCTGTTTTGACCATATTATTTTTCTGAGTATATTTATTGGGCTTTCATTCGCCGTTGAATTATTTAATTTAGTTTCTTAAATATTTCTATACAAAATAGATAAATCCGTAACAAAAGGCACGCCTATAGGCATGTACCTGCTCGTACGTAAATTGGTAATGAAGTATTTTAACGCTTTTTAATTGATTTAGGGTACACAAAAAAGAAATGCCTCCCATGATTAGAAAGAGTTTAGAGTCGCAAAATTACAATACAACATTTGTGTCTTTTGGAGCCTAGCTATTGCCATATCAACCGGGGTTGAGAGTGCGGTATCCGACGTATCTGTATCTCATTAATAAAACATTAGCTGAAATCCAACGCACAAAGCTTCACCGCACAATGTAATAAAAATAAAAAAAATGCAGCATTTAATTAAATGTGCTTTGACTTGTTTTTTGTGTGGCAACAGTCGAGCGGTGTTCGCCGCATGTATTGTAATTTGTTTCAAAGCACATACACACACACACATGCAAACACACTTGGCCAAATTGAAAGCACACAAGCCGCGGGCTCAGCAACTTTGCCTCGCGAAAAATACAAAAAAAAAAACAAAAACAATAACAAAATACGTTACAAAATTTATGTTAAATGCGCTTATGGCAAAAATTTGTATTTCATGTTTGGTTTTTATTTCTCTTTCTCTTTTTGTTTTTCGTTTCCTTTTGTTTTCTTTGCGTTTGCTGTGCGATTTAATTAAAATATTTACAGCATTTGGAAAAGTATACGTATTATTGCGTATACGCATTGCGGGCCGCAATTTTTATGGCACCCATAAATTTAGCAGCACACATTTGCTGCATTTGCACATTCGTATACACAAATCATTTGGTCAAAAGTGGCTCATAAAACATAACAAAACGTTAGCCACTGTTTCCTTATTTGATCTTATACCCTGTAATAGTTGATAGGAGATATAGCTGTTGTGCAAATGTTGCTAAATGTCAGATGTAAAAAAATTAATCTGAATTATCTATCTATATTCTATATTCTATATTCTATATTCTATATCTATATCCGTCTGTTTTTCTTTATATACTTTTTGTACTTTTTTAAAATCCTTCAGATTTTAAAGATTAGGTTTATTTTAATTGTTCACTTTTTTTTTGTTCATCCTAAATTTATTTTTATTTTTCGGAGATTATCGTTCTCTCCTTGTTAACCCAAAAATTAAAAAAAAAATATTAGTATAAAAGCAATCCAAATTGAAAACAATCGCAAAACAAATAATGACAACGCGAATTAAACTGTCTTTTGTTAAAAATGTTCTAAACATTTTAACTATATCTGTGATAACAATTTGTTAATCGACAAGTTTTGATTCATTTTCATTACTATAGGATATCTGCTAATCGGAAAGTTTCGACGATAGAACATTTTTTTTTCATTTCATTTTTTTGTTTTTTTTTTTGTGCTTTTGCTTTGTTTTGTGGCAACTGGCTCTTTTGCTACTTGCCGCTTGTCCCTAGCTGTTTACTAATGGCACTGCACAGTTTATTTAAAACGTTTTTCAAACGCCGTTTTAGGCACGTCTCTCGTTCTTTTTCTGCTGCGGGCTCTGCCTCAGTGCTTTGTCGTTGTTGCCGCTTGATTTATGCAGCAATTAGCAGCGGGGTGTTTTTTTGTGGGCGTGCCACGCCTCTGGTTGTTGCCGTGCTCGCGATTCGAGCTGTTGCTCACGTGGCTGTTGCAACTTTAATTGCCTTGTTGCTGCATGCCACCGGCTCTTTGGGCCACATTTATTGCCTACTTTTCAGCGTCGTCCCTTAAAAATGAGCGAGATTGCATTTTCATAGCTGCGCTTTACGCTTGCTTAGACATCAGTTTGTTTTTTCTTTTTGGCCATGGCTCTTTGCACTTGGCTCTTGGCTCTTGGCTGTTGGCCTCATTAAACACGGCCCGAAAAAGTTTTATGCGATCGATAAGCTGTTGAAAATGCGGCTGCAACTGTGAATTTTATGCAATAAATTGCTTTGTTAATAAAACATGAGCAGTGGGCTGTGGGTGGGTGGTGGTCTCGGCTGCATGCAGCTGATGCGGCTGCAATGTGGGTCATGCATGAATTTAAATGATGTCATTTGAACGTGGCAGCAGCCACCTGCAACAGTAGCAGCAGCAGTGGCAGCAGCAGTGGCAGCAGCAGTGGCAGCAGCAGTGGCAGCAGCAGCAGCTAAAGGCAGCAGATGTTATTTTCAGTACGTTTAATGGCGCTGACTTTAATATTTTTCACATTAAATTTGCATTTGCTGCAGCGGCATCAACTGCAACAGCTGCAGCAGCTGGGTGGGCAACGTGGCGTATGCTTGACACCATTTGTGATATATGGCAGAGCAGCTCCTTTCACTCCCCTCCCCTCCACCTCCCCCCATTCCCAGCCGCTCCTGGCAAATATGAAATATGCAAAAGCTCATATATAAAGTGCTTTATACAAAGTTAATATCGAAAAGCTAAAACGTTTTAAAGAATTTGCCAACGGGGCAACTTTTGGCAACAAGTTTGCAGCAAGTTACAGTTCAACTTTAGTTTTGCAGCAAGTCAAGCGCACAGCTCTTAAAAAGAATGAAAATAAATATGCAAAAAAACAAAAACGTAAACGAATAAACTAAAAAATAAAAATTAAACACAACAAAATTCTTTTTCTTGATGAAAACAACGAACAACAGCAGCAAAATCATCAAAAAGAAAAAAAACGACGAAAAGCAAAAGAAACGGGCAACAACCTTCGAACTTAATGAGCGCGGAAAACTGTGTCAGCCCAGTTGATGTTGCCCGCGGGTGGCAGGGTGGGGCGGTGTCTTATGCATAAACAACAAGTTGCACTGCAGCCGAAAAACAAAAACAAAAAAATTAACGAGACATAAAAAGGGTATCATAAAGTTGTGCTAAAGTTTGTCAGAGGCAGAGAAATGCATCTACAACGCAATAAAGCATTTATATATATAAAAAGATATATATATATATATATTACGAAAAGATATATATATATATTTAAATGAGAAAACAAACAAACTAACTAGTAAAACCAATTGCTTGCACTATTAAAAACTTTTTACTGTTTTTTTGGCGTTTAAGGAACCTAAAATGATAATATGAAAAAAGCAATCAGACACAAACTTAAGAAGGAAGGAGAACAAAGATCCTCTACGTAAAATCTCACATAAGTTCGGGAAAAAGAAAAAGTCCTTATATACGACCCAATTCTAAAGAGCGTACCTAGGCAGAACCTGTAGACTTTTAGATGAGGAGCTCCTTAACTTTTTATCCGGCTCATTTACAATTCTAAATTAATCCCAGTTCACCGGGAAACCAAATAGGTAAATAAGAAATGCAATCATAATTTATATGATAAACTCATTAATTTTTGGTAAACCCTGAATTAGGCATTAAAGTCTAGGCTAGCTTTTGGGGCTTTTGGGGCATTTAAGAAGCCGTCGTGGATAACGGTGTATTCGCTTCTACTCTTGCTGCTTGTTTCGCTTTACTTTGGCGTTTCTTTGCGCTGGGCAAACATCGCCATTGAGCACTTGTCATGTACACAACCCAGCCCCATTTCCGCCGTAATCCCCTCGCTGTTCACATAGGCCTCCCTCCCTCCACCTAGGGCCACAGGGCAGGTTGTTCTCTTGCATAATTAATGCATGCGAAATTCAATTTTGAGTGTATTCATTTGTTTTTTCGTCTTTTTTCCCCCATTTCCTTTATTTTGTTTCACTCTTCTTTATCTCATGTGTAGGTAGACACACAAAGTTGAATCCTGCTTCAATTGGGTTACCCTTAACCCTAACTTGCCCTCAAAGCTAGGCGCGTGTTAGCCTCGCCTCCTCCCAACCACCTTTGACACCGTAGAGCTCATGAAGAGATTACAAAAATAAATTGAGGCTAAGCACAAAACGATTTCAATTGCGAGTTGTTGTTGCTTTGTTTGCTCTTCTGTTTTTGGATATCTTTCTTGTGTGGGGCCCTTTTTCCGTAAACTGAACGCATGAAAATGCTGTACAGAAGTTTTCGTGAAAAGTTTTTTCGGTTGTCAGTTGCCAGTTGCCAGTTGCCACAGGTCGGCAGCAAGTTGCCCGATTTTCTACACAGCATTCTTAACGAGTAAATTGTCGCTTTGACTAGCAGCAGTTGCCGTTGTTGTTGTTGTTGTAGTCTCTGTTGTTTGCAACAGTTGTTCAGTTGTTTGTTTGTTTGTGCAACTCAAATGCATACTCTACAACAACAACAGCTGCAACAACAAACAAAAGCTATAACAACTGAATTTTTACTTCTTTTTTGTTGTTGTTGTTGTACCAAGTGGCTAGTTTTTATTGTTGGATATGTTTTTTGTCCAAAAAAAAAACTTGTTTTGTGCAGTTTTCCAAATGTGGTCAGTTTTGCCCCCACTTAACCCCTTACGGCACCCTTTGCTGTTAGATAAAGATGCAGCATCAGCAGCAACTGACCGCAATCCTGCTGTGCGTTTGGTTCCCTTTTTTGAGGTTGGCATTTACTGCATTTGGGCAGTTCAATTATAGCCGAGGCTCTAAGCCAGTTTTCCATTTTCCATTTGCCAGTTGCCAGTTGGCCATCAAATTCTAATTTATTTACATGCATTTTGCTCCAGCTCAGCTGCAGTTGCTGCAGCTGCAACGCATTTGCGGCAAGTATAGCTGAGCTTTTATTTGCTTGCCTCTGCTGTGGCTTCGTTCCTTCAGGCTTTGCCTGGCAGATGAGTTGGGTTTAGTTCGGTTTGCTTCAGTTGTTGGCCCAGTTAACATTTCTTTTTCTTTTTTTTTGCCTTTTTTTTATTGTTTTTTCGTTTACTTTCGTTTCCAATTGGCCATTTACATTTAGATTGGGACGCAATGCAATCAAATGACCAGCAGGAATATCATATATGTATGTGCATATAATAAAATATATATACAGATATATATATATATGTATATATATATATATATAGCTAACCCATTTCAATTGTGCTTTTCGGTTGCCTCATTTGGTTTACATTAAATTTGCATTATGCATTTGCCTTCCCTTCGCACTGTGCAAATAATTGCTGATTAAATGCGCGCAAGTAAATTGAAAAAGTTTTGGCCAAGTTGTTGTGCAACAAGAATATATGCACCTAAATATCAGTTGCATGTTAAAAGTTCACCAAGTTTTTGTACATTTTTTTTTTTGCATTGTATATAGAGGCCAGCTTTGGCAAACTTTTACTTTTCCTGCCCCACTTGCGATAACAATGTGTGTTTTTTTGTTGTTGCGGCAAGCTTTTATGTCGCGGCCTTGCAACTGCAACAGCTGTTGGCATAGTTCCTAAGCGCATAGCCTGCAACTTATAATACCGTTTAGTTTGCAACTGTAAATTATACGTTTCATGAGATAGCTTAGCTAATCGCGTTCGCAAATCGAGTCAGATTCGGTATTTGGCACTTAAGGAATTACTTCAAAAAGCACTTAAATAAAAACAAACAAGTGAAGGTTTAGTTGCAAGAAGTTAATAACCAGAGGGAGAATTATGAAAACGAAGAGAATGGAGCAAATGCAAATAGGTTAAAAAGAAGAAGTGCAGGATTCCATTTAACAGAAATCCTTTAAATGGTTTTCTTTTCGAATGCAACATTTTTTTGGTTAGAAGAAAAAGCTGGTGTAAAGCTATATAGTATTGTTTGAGGTGGAATAAGAGCTATAAGGATAATAATATATAATAGCTATAAGGATAATAATATTATTAATGACTTCTATTTTGCACGGCCATAGGTATCTTGCGGTCGAGTGGAAATTTGTAGAATTTTTTGAAGGCCTGTGAAATTTATATTCCGAGAGTGTTCCATGGATGATATTGCTTCTTTTTGCTGCAGTTATTATTGTGGCTGCAATTGTTATTGTTGTTCTGGCTGCTGTGCGTTGCCATAATTTGGCACTTAATTGGCAGTTTGTTGCCGTTGCCGTTGCTGCTGTCGCTGCCCCCGTCCCCGCCCCCGCCTCCACCTTCGTCTTTGCATTTGCATTTGCATTGCCCGCTCTGAGCTCGGGGCACATTTATCAAGCTGTGGCACGCGCTGTCAGCGTTGCTTCTTTTTCTTCATATTCTGTGCTGTGCTGCTCGGTTCTGTTGTCGCTTCCGTTTATTGTATTATTGTATTCTGTTCTGTTTGGGTTCCGTTGCCATGCACTATATATGTATATATATATATATCTTTGTATGTGTGCATTTTGTTGTATTATTTTGGTGTGCTTGTCAACCGGAAAACGGAAATACGCAAATTTGCGCATTCAATGCTTCTTTTTCTTAGTCGCATTCGTTTTCGTCTTTTACTTTTATCACGTGCAGCTTTTGGCTACCACTTTGGCTTATTGCTGATGAGCTGCAGAGTTGATTTATCTCTTTTTTTTTTCTGTCCGTTAATCTGTATTTTTTTCTCTTTCTATCTCTGTCTGTACATCTGTTTGTCTGTGGAATTTTTGCCCATAGTCGAGTCTTGAAATTTGCGGCTTTAATCGCTCGTTCTGAGCTTTTAATGCGCTTTTCGTGTTGCCCCACACAAATTTCTCATTCAACGTGGGCTCTAGACACAGATTTGTTTTGCTACTCTCCCCAACTCCGCACAGCAAACCCAAAGAAAACGAATCAAAAAAGAAAAAAAAACTGCCAACGCAGCATTCACATCATTATGAGCAACATCATCCTCATCATCACCCTCGGCTGGTTGTTGCTCATCAGCGAACAGAAAATCAATAACCGCACCCAAAGCAAAGCCTTGTTATTCACTTTTGGTGATTTTTTTTCCCCCCGTTTATACTTGCTATTTGCTCATTGCCCATTTTGTTGCAGCTGTCTCTGTCGCTCGCACAGCACACTCATAAAATCACGTTTTTTTATGCGTCGCATCGCATTAGGCAAAAACAAATTATGAGCGAAAATAGCAAGAAAAAACTCGAATAGCAGATAACAATAACGGCAAAAGCAAACAAATTCCACAGCCCACTTAAAACTGCTTCCACACACAATCCACAGCAGCTTAAATTTTTGACACGCGCTTGTTTGCAGGCGGCGCATAAAATGCAATTTATGTGGCGCCCCTTTTTTTTTTTTTTTTATTTTAATTTTTTGAAAGCTTTCGTCCTTTTGGCGCTGTGCCGCTAATTGAGGCAACAGCAGCCGCTGTGCTTGCAACTTATGTCACAATTAATCCGCTTTAAGGTTCGGGCAGCCCAGCCCTTAACCACAAAAGCATAAAACACAGAATTAGGGACAAAGAAGCAGGGGGCCAGGATCAGGACCTCCTGTTGCCTTTTTTTACGTGCCGCTAATCAAAAATCTTCAAAGGGGCGTCAAAGTTTAGCGGCTAATCGATAAATGTGGCATGAGTTGACTTAAGTAGGGTGCTCCGCCCACCCCTACCCCCACCCTTAACGCACACATCAAGTAATTTGCATGCACTGTCAAGCGGTTAGTGTGGCAAAAAAGTAAAACTAAAAGTAAACTACAGTTAAGCACACTTTGCAGCTAATAAGACAACGTTTTTATTGACACACCGTTGCGCCCCTTCCCCTCTGCACGGCTAATGCGCTAAGCCAAGCAATAAACTTGGTTGATTATGGGCGTGGCCCTTGGAGATGTTCCCTTGCGTTGGTTGCACTTGCAGCATGTTAAAATTGCTGCTGCATTTTAATTGCGAAAGCAGAGAGACACGATTCAATGTGTGCTGCTGCTGCTGTTGTTGCTGTTGCAGCAAGTGAACCAAAAGTTCCTAAAAGAAGCCATGCACACACACGCACACACACGTACACACCCGCAGGAGTGTGGCACGTTTGCCAAGATGACTTGGTAACTTGACTGCCATAGCACATCATTAAAATTTTAATGCACACATTCACACACACACACACACCTTCTTGCTCTTCACACACACCAGCCGCGCTGTGACAATGCAGTGGGCGTGGCTTCAGCAGCTGCTCAGTCAATTGCAAGCGCTTAGAAATGTTTCGTTGCACAGAGCGAGAAGCTTTTTGTCTGTTGCAGCTGATCGACTGTCAGATGAGCTGTACATAATGGCAAACAGATAGCTGCCTGCTACGAAACGAGGTGAAATGAAATGTGAATACTAATTTTGAGAAAATGTATTTAAAAGGGATTTTGAACAAAGCTGTGTATGTAATGCGCAATTTATCACGTATACGACGTGGCTTTTGGGATCGTCTTTATTTTATTTAAAAAAATTTACTAACATTTTTTGGCAATTTTATCGAAAAATAAATGAATATAAGGAAGGTAGTTAATTTAAGTAACTTTTTTTAATAGAAGCACAAATTTTTAATACAGTGGGGAATACATTAATGATTACATTAATTAATTCAAATTGAGACAGTAGATAAATTAAAGAGGCAGCTTAAATACCCAAATTGAATTGAATTAAGAAATTTAAATTATTTATATGAATAATCAAAATAGTTGTTTATCTATTCATTCAATTAAATTGTAGCTTTCTAGTTTGTGAATTTCTAAATAAAACCTATGTATATCTAATAGTACAACTGCAGATAAACTAAAATATACATATAATAGCAAGGCAGTCGTCGCCTAAAACTAATTAATAATTATATTCCTTAGTTTGCGATTGAGAGATGTTTTGCATTATTCAGTGTTAATTAATATTGCTATTGTTTACCCTTAATGCAAATAGATTTAAATTTGTTACTTAAACACCCTTCAGCATTCTGATGTCCAATACCCTGGAAAAACCTTGCTGCATGAAAGCTCGCTTAATACAAATTTCGTTGGTTGCTCTAATTGGTTGCTTTTGCTTGCAACATGTGAGCAGCAGTGCTCGGGGGCAACATTTCGTGCAGGTTTTGACTCCGAGTTGAATGCAGTGCGGCGGCCGCATTGAAATCAGGTAACAAAGACGCTCGTTAAGTCAAGGCAACAAGGGCTTAAATGAGCACAAGCCCAACACCCCTTTCACACAAGGCCACATTGAAATATACATAATTAAAATTGAAATTGGTATTGATGCATTAAACACATATATATATGTGTGTAGGTGTGTGTGTGTGTGGCACACCATAAATTTGCATTCATCATTTATTGAAGCAAATATTTTGGCAGCGCATTGTTCGACTGATGAATGTAAACCGCATTGTTGTGGTTCCTATCTATATATGTATATACATATGTATATATAATTGCATGTGAATACACTCAGAGAAATGTTCAAGAATGTTTTATTTCAAATAGAATTAAATGAACTTGGGTAAACAAAACTCAAATAATATGCAATATTTTAACAACTTTTTGTTGCCAATAAGGTTTTACTTCTGATAAATAATTCTAAATTTGTTAAATTTGTTGCTATTTCATTACTTACAATTAATTTTTTTATTTTAGTTTAAAATGGATATTTCAGAAGTAAACTAGAAATTCTCCTCGTTGATTTTAGAATTTCGAACACTGTTTTTCTCTGAGTGTGATTTGCAGAGTATCTGAGTTGTTCTACACAAACCAGATTAATTGGTCTGGTGTTCTGTTTGGGTTCCCGTTGGTCCATGCTCTGCGGTTGCATTCAAATAGGAGACCACAGAGCGCAGAGTGCAGAGTGCAGCAAGAAGTGGCAAAGAGGAGCTTTGGCTACGGCTTCAGGTGCATGCCCCATGCAATCAGCGTTGGCTGCACGTATGCAACAAATGTAATTAACTTGCCAGCCACAGCAACATTTTGTGGCATGCTGCAGCAGCTGAGCGAGCTGAGCTGAGCTGAATTATTCATGGCATTAAGACGAGTTGCTTGACCCAGCCCAGGCAGCAGAATATCCTTTAAGGAGGTTGCACAGCAGCAACTTAGCAAATGCTAGCAGGTTCAACAAACTGCGTCACGTTGCGCCTAAAAGCATGCAACACTCATACACACACACACACACACAGCCACACACCCATGCACACTCAAGTGTGCGGTTACAAGTCAAATTGCAACGTGGCAACGCTGACAGAACGACAAATGGCAGTTAAAGGAAAGGAAAGAAAAATACGAAATTTTCCACAGCCTGAGAAACAGTCGCCAAGGGAAAGGAAACAAGTCCACCGAGGCGAGGCACAAACCTAGCGAGAAGCAACAACTGCAACAGCTGAAGCACTGACTAACGAGTGATGACAAAGAAGGCAGAGTGCGGCATTAGATGGATGGAATGGATAATACCCTGTAACGCATTAAGGTAATTTATATTTAATTTTTCCTGTAACTAGTATTCGATAAATTACTAAAACATTAATGTTATTTATTAATTTATTTTTTTTATTTTTTTATTTTGCTAGCGTATATTATATTCCGTCTTTTCGTTTTATATAAATTCTTTTTTATTTTTTTTGCGAACTACAAACTGCAAACAGATACTCGATCTGAGCCACATTAATATTGAATTTCTGTGCCCATCGGGGATATAATAAAGGAAATTGCATAAAACTCTATATCCTCCCGTTTTACAGTTAAGCTTATAATATTTGATTAGAATCAGAAGATTTCCTATTTCCTCGTCAGAACATAAATCTAACTGGGGTATTGGGTTGCCACAAATATACTCCCTAATTTTTTGTAGACTAAATAAGAATATTAAAAGATGGAATTTGTTTTCATAAAGCGCACATTTAAAAGATAATTAAGAGTTGCCGCTATACAAATGCAATCTCCGACTCAAAAGAACTTTGCTGCAGATTGAGGCAAAAAGCGTTGCAACAATATTGCCGGAACTTGAACCTTCAATTTGTTGCCACAGTCGCAGTCAAGTTTGTGAGCTGTACTCGAGTTAAGGCAACTTGAAGTCGAACTCAAAGTCGAATTTCACTGTCAGTTTGCCAGTTCTTTCCCCTCGCTACCCCTTCGTTTCCTATCCTTCTCTTAGGGAGCATTAGCAATTCAAAATGTTGCTGGCATTTGAAGTGCAGTCGCAATTTGAGGTTTGTGTTTGAAGAAGAAACTGCTGCATCAAAATATTGCACTAATTGAAGTGGCGCAACAACAGCACAGTGCCACTTTTCTCTATAATTAAGCATTCAATAGATTACTGCAACAAATCAAGTTTCACGCTAATCGGCAACATTAGGCAGCCACATCAAAGCGAAGTCAAATCAATTATTAAAAAGGAAGAAGGGAGGGGGAGGGTGTCGGGCTACCAAAATCAAATGAAAGCCCGCCTTTGGCCTTCTGTCTACGCCTCAGTTTGGTTGTGTCTTTAAAATTTTATGGCACACTTTGTAGCTACAAATTGTCGTAAAGTTAAGCGAATTTATTGCCATAAATTATGCATCAGGAAAAGCGCCCCGAAGGAAAGCCCAGGCGTGGCAGCCAAATGAAAAGAGAGGGGATAAAACAATGCGCATAAAAAACAGCGAAAGCACAGAAACAAGTACAACAGCTCAGAAGCAACGGCGACAAACAGCAGACAAACAAAATGGCGACAACAACGCGCGACAGCAACAACTTTGACAATGACTTTTCGCTTGACTTCAAATATGATATTGTTGTTGCTGTTGTTGTTACTCTCGTTGTTGTTGTTGTTGTATCTTTAATTCAATCTGCATGCTTGTCGCAAACATCTCATTCCCCGTCTGCGGCTGTGGGGCGCACACAACAGGGCGTATGCGCAATATGCCACATCACAGGACACAGGACCGAAGCGCACACAGAAAACATAAGCCAAGCGCAGCTGCCAGGACAAAATCCAACAAAAAGAAAAACAAAAAAAAAATAATCGGGTTTGTTAATGTTATCTCTTTGTGCTGCCTAATTTGGATTAGTTCTTATGTATATGTATATGTGTGTGTGTGTGTATGTGTGGGAATTAGGCCTGTGATATAATGCAGCATAGCAAAGAGATGAGAAGGACATTGAGTAATGAATGCAGGCAGACAGAGTCTAGATCAACATATAACATTCTGCGGCATTACAAAGCAAATAAAAATGCGACAGACGAGCAAATATCCTATAATTTTGCTAAACAATTCAAGAAATTTGATGCCTTTAAAGCAGAGTTTTAAGAGAAAGAAAAACTAGAAATGTTTGTTTTGAATTTCACAAATGAATCACTTTTGTATTCTCTAGAAGCATCGGTTTTGTATTCATAATTAGATTAAAAATCAATATAGTCGCAATAACATAACTGTTAACTCAGAAATCTCCTTTTATTTAGCTCATAAACTTAAAATCTTTTGTTTGACGCTAAATAGTAGTATATATAAATATATTTTGTTTTCATTTGTGAGCTCTTATCTAACTTTTAGTTTACAGGGTATTCTAAAATGTCAACATACACACACACACACACACAAAGAGCTAGCTAACATATGCTTAAGGGGCTTAGTTGTACCCGTAAAGTCATTTCCATTTTGTTGAGCTGCGTTGGTTAACATTACAATCACAATAAATTTCAATGTCTATCGAATGTAGAGCTTCTAAAACCCCAACGCGGCACGCAAAAAATAAAACACACACACACTTATGCAGCTAGTGTGTGCGTGTGTGGCATGCATTATGTATTATGTGCGCTGTCAACAATAAATTCCCATGTAAGCAAGTGATATTGACAGCCCGAGTAGAAGAGCCGGCGACAACTCTGAAAATTATATGCACGTACTTAAAAGCAGAAGCTGCCGCAACAACAACAACAACAACAACGGCAACGGCAACGGGTCTACAGGATTCAGGATTCATAGCTTTTACAGGATTCAGCAGAGTTGACAGCACAACACGGCACAGAGAGAAGCCCATTTACACCGTCCATACAAAACAGATGCCCGCTGTTTACATAAACACATTGCTTGCTACCCACACACAAAGTGTGTGTGTGTGTGTGTGTGTGAGTGCGTGTGTGTTGGCTTGTTAGAGGGTGCTGCATACTTCTGGTCAAAACTACATTCGGTTTAACAGTGAGAGAAACTAAATTTGAATTTTATTACTGAAGCCTTTTAATTCATTTAACTTCGTAGTTTCTTTTCTTCTTTTTTTTAGCTTTTATGATTTATATTATTTTTATTTCGTAATTGACCTTAATTTAAATGCGATTTACATTCTAGCTAGTTTTTGCGCGCAGTGTACATGCTCAGCTTTTATCTCTATTTGCAGCTAATGCGTCTCCTGTGTGGGCCATGTCAATCGATGTGAATTTATTGTCAATGCGCATTTGCAGAATGTGTGGCATGTGTGGCACAAATACCAACTGAACAGGCCGAAATATAAATGTGTGTGTAAGTGTGTGTGTGTGTGTGCACGTACCTAACTGCTTGCTTGTGTGTGCGTGTATTTGGGTATAATAGTGTGTTATGCAAACTGTAACTGCCTCTTGCTGAAGCACGTGCACCATGTGCCCATTATTAATCAACAAGGAGAAGATGCGTATGCCACATGCAGCGGCAACAGCAGCCGCTCTGTGCAACGTGCCAGCAATGCTGCTGCTGTGGCTATAAATGCAATGAAATGCGGCTTATTACGACAACAGCGGCAGCAACAACAACAACAACAACTGCAATTATAATGGTGCGTAGCAACAGCAGGTGGAAAGCCAGCCGCATCGTGTGGCATGTTGGCTTTGAGCTATGCCAATATTTACATATTTGCTGAGCTGCAACAAAATCTCATTATCTTGTTGAGACGCCTCAAAAATGGTCGCCAAACTTACTGAGAATGGTTTGCCTCAAACCTCACCGACAGTGAAACATGTGTTAAATGTGGCAGCAACAGAAACTGGCAGCAAGTAGGCACCGCAGACACAATCATAAATCATGGCACATATGCGTTGATTAACTGGCCGCCCTCTGATTAATCTCAAACAACTATGCGAAATGACACATTAGGCAACCGAAAATTTATCATAATATATATAAGCACAGACGCAGCGGCACCAGACAGCAACTGCCACAGGACTACCCGAAAGCATTTCATTGTTGGCCATTAATAACACGGTTCAAGTTCAAATGACACTTGGCTGAAACAAACGACACTGTCTGCGATAAGGGAAATGGTAAGCAAAACACTTTAAATGTTGTCCATAGGCTCTATTAAGGTATACAAAAAAACTAACTATTTTGTATTTTATGGTAAAAGGAACTATTACATAAATTAATCTTTGTCTGTTTATTTATTAGTTCAATATTACCTATAATTATAACTAACTAATAAGTGTAAAATGGCATTTTAACATTGAATCTAGGGATCACCCATATCTCTCCCTATCTTCATTATTCTTTGAATTATCTGAATAAAAATACAATGACTAACAGTAATTATAGAAAGAACCATAAACTTTTTCATCCTCATAACCTCACTCTTTTTTCATAAGTTTATATGATAATAGCAGAGTTTAAAATACTCCATAACATAAAAAAAATTTGAGTACTCATAATACTGCTCTACATATATTTTTTGTAAATATATTTTTATTAATATTTTATTCACATGTAATTAATCTACTGCGACTTTCAGCTAGTGTCATTTGTGTTGAATGGAATCCCAGCGGAACAGTGAAAACTCGCCGGCGTTGCGTGATGTTCGAGACGTTTCTCGTGGTTGTATTACAATACTTTTAAGCATTATTCTTGAGGCAAGCGCACAAATATGAAGAAAATACCTTTGGACAGTTGTCCCCATTGGAGATGGGTTTCATTGCTTTAAAGCGGGCAGCCACTGGGAACCAGTCCGCCTCAACGGGGCAACGAAGCGTATAATAAATTGCATTTGCCTGATGCCGAGCCGGCAAAAGGGACAAGGAACCAAAAAGGGAACGGGGGAGTTGAGGGGTCCAGTTCATATACACATGAGAAGCGACGATGTTGGCGTTTGTCAGTTGCATAAAAATGCCAACTCATACGGAGCAGGACATGCCAACTCAGCCAGGACATGCAGCGCCGCAACGGAAATGGCGCAGAAAGAAAGCGTCAGGGCTGCGGCAGCAAAGGGGAAATTAGAAAATGCCACAGTGCGAAAATGTACAGCTGAAGGCGAGAGGCAGAAAAAGTCAGTGAAAGAGAGAAGAAGGAGGGAGAAAGGGAGAGGGAGACAGACTGTGACAGACAGTCAACTGGACTGGTAAACGCTTTGGCTACAGCTTTTGCCTTGGCCAGCTCAACAACAACAACAACAAAGTTTTGGCAACAATTTTACCCATTTATTTTTTTTTGTTTTGCCCAATCTCAACTCTGAAACAAATAGCCAAATATGCCGCGCATTCAACATCATTTTTCTGAGGGTAGAAAGAGCAGCTTTTGCTTATGCAAATTCATGTAATGGCGACATTTTGAACGGTGGAGAGACGAGACATTTCGTGTTGATTTAGTAACGGGAGCAGCGCGACACAAAAGGATGCAACGTGCTCTGCATTGCTAAAAGATTGAATTACGCGCCTTTCCTCTAATTTTATTTACGCTGCCTATACCCTGCAGTCATTTGAAATGAGTAAAAAAGGTATTTCGATTATTGCAGTAGGTTTAGTTTATTTTATCAGTACAAAATGCTGAGTTGATCTAGCAATGTCCGTCTGTCGGTCTGAATAGATTGATTAGTAATTTGGAGTATAGCAAGAAAAAATCGATGCATTTATTGAGGAAAGAATTTGTTTAAGGTGTGGAATTAAGATAATAGAAGCAAACCTGACTTCTAAGAAATATATTGTGTGTGTGTATGGTTTTTTTTTTATATTACAACAGCCTGAATCCGTGCAGGGCATCTTCCAGTCGGACACGCCCACTACTTTGTCCTGTTTTAGTATGTTTTTGCAGCAACTTTTATTTGTGTTGGCGGCCCTTTCTTTGAGTTTAGAGAGTTGAAGAGCAAATAAAAATAGCAAAAAGAGCAACGTCAACGGCGACATTGGCAAAATGTTTAATTAAATTTGCGCGCGGGGGCAGCAATAGAAATGAAATCGGAAACCGAAAAAGAATTTAATTAAACTTTATTTTTTTTTTGTTGTTTTTTTTTTGCAGTGCAGAAGAAAAATGAGGGATGCAGGCAAAGAGAATGACAGGCAACGTATTTTAATTAGTTTCTTTTTGCTGTTTGAAGTGTGTGTGTGTGTGTGTGTGTGTGTGTGTGTGAATGAGTTTGTGAATGTGTGTGTGCGCGCTAAAAACAAATCAAAAAGTCTGCGTCAACAATTGACGTCGCCGTTGTGTGTGCGTGTTTTCAATGTGTGTCGAGCAGTGGCTGTCAAAAAACTTTCAAACAAAATGTCGCTCTCATGTCAAACCCATACACACACACACACACACACACACATGCGCATAACACAAGTGGCAGGCTGTGTTAAACAACAACAAGTATGGCAACAAATCATGTATTTGTTGTTGCATTAACATTTCATGCACACACTCACAAATGAGACTTCAACGCCAACTTTTGATTGTATAAGCTGCCATTTGAGGCCAAAACGTGCAAATTTTTCACCTTTTCATTGTGCAACTTGGCACAAGAGCGTCACGACTTTGTTGAAAACTTTATGATGTGGGCGTAAAATATATTTAAGAATATAATATGAATATTGTGCGCCTTTTTAGCGTACAGAAAAACTAAGTTGAGTACACACACTTCCTGCCTACCTCTTCCAGTTGAATGAACTCAAAGATCTCTTTTTTTTTATCAATACAAGTTATTCTTTTATAAAGGAAATATATCATATATATTATTTATGTAAAAATAATTCTGCTATTCCCATTTTTTTGTTACAATTTTATCTCTTAAATGTTTTTTAAATTAAGTAGAGCAATATTGTTACAAAATATAACAAGAAACATTGTTTGGATTTTTTTAAAGTTATTTTCATAAAACTTTTTAAAAAGTCTAAAGAAAGAATATAGGAGCTCGTCGGTGCAAAAAAATTTAAATTTTTGCTCTGCTTTTTACGCACATAAATTTAGCTGCTGTTAAATTTAACGCATAAAAAGCGTTTGGCACCGCGCCCAAAAAAATATGCCATAAAAAAGTAGCTGAAAAACAGGCAGCTGTATGGGGTGGTCTCTCTGCATGTGTGAGAGAGGGAGAGGAAGAGGGTTTGTGTGTGTATGTGTTTAAATTACTAAAACTGACCGCACACTTGCATAACAATAAGTTTTTCATAGTCCGTCTACAAATGGGATTTTAATATGTACGCAACTCCATGAAATATGCAAATGCAATAAAAACAGGAAAACAAAATGAAAATACATTTCATAATAATAATAGGAAATGAACTACGTTCTTTCCACCGTAACCCCGCATCCCAAGTTTATCAATTGTGAATTGTGGAACTAATGAAGAGTTGTTTCAACCCTGTCAGAACTTCACTCAATTCAATTAAATATATTTTCGGCATTCAGATTTGAAATTTGAAAATTGAAAACTTACCCCGCCACGTCCGCCGGAACCTTCAATGCCGTCGTCATCGATATAAATATCATCCCGAATCGCTGATGTGGATGAGGACGATGCGGGCGCTACCGCTGAAGGTTTCACAGATTTCTGTAAATAAAGAAAAAATAAGAAATGAAAAATTCGCATCAAACATGACAAAAACTTTTTTAATTTGCACCAAGTGCAAAGTTTTCTCTGGATTTCTTGGCTTTTCCGTATATATTATACTAACATGTTTGCATATGCAAATATTTGCGTTTAATTTAATTAATAAAAGAAAGAAAATTAAAATATTTAAAATGGGTATTTATTTATATGTTTGTAAAGGAAGGCAATTGAAAAGCGGCTTTGACCATATTTTTGCACAGATTTTTTGTTTGGTTGGCCGCAAACAATTTCCCAGTGACCGCATAAAACAATTAATTAAGGACAAAGCGAGTGCAGCAACATTAAGAACAACAACAACAACAACAGCAGAAAAAAAAACAATTGTTAAACAAATGCATTTTTAATGATGCCACTGGAAAAATCAATGAAAAATTTACATTGCAAAGCAGAAAAAATAATAAAATATATGCTAACTCAGCAAGTTTGACGAGAAGATACCCTGTGAGGTGGATATATAAATATATATATAATTTATATATAATATTTATATTTATATATAATATTAATATAATTTATATATAATATTTATTTTAATTTAATTGCAACTTTTCCAACTGCTGCAAACAGTTGGATAATAATATATATCCTTACCACATTTATATGGTTACAGGGTATTAAAAAACCATTAACTGCTGATGGTTGCATAATAAATGTCCCCACACAGATGACTGCTCTGCTTCGGGGACCGCTGCTGCAGTCCCTCATTAGGGTCACGACTTGAGCAAAGTTTACGACTTTGCAAGCCAACAAAAAAAAGAGTGAAAAATGAGTATAAAAAAAATAACGAATGTTTAAACGAATTTGGCCAAAATAAACTAATTTTGTTAATCCCCGTTCGGGCAAGTTTAAACATTCAACACGCTGCATTGCAGATTAGCCAAAGTCCAAAGTTTTGAGCCAGGCTAACCTCTGCCCCCGCGCTGACAATGTCATTCATTCACGTTCCTTTTTTCTTCTTATAAATGTGTATATTTTTTGTGCACCTCATAGGTGTGAATAACCGCGCACTCAACGCAAAAAAAAGATAGAGATAGAATAAAAACCTCAGATAAACACTTCATCTCCAGTTGCAGCTCTGCGGTTGGGTTTTGGTTTCGGTTGCCTTGGCTCGAGTCGAGCTGCCAAGTTTGACTCGTGACGGGAGCAGGACAGGCAGGGACAGGCAGGGACAGACCCAGGACAGACCCAGGACAGGCATCTTTTGCATTAATATAAAGTCTTGTTACTTGGCGGCTTTTCTGAAGTTTGTGCGGGTGAGTAAGTTTGTGTGCTTGTGTGTGTGTGTGTGTGCTAAAGTTGAATGGCTTGCAAAATGCATTTACCGTGTCTTTGGCCCCATAACGAACGGCACTCCCCATTTACTCATTTATTTATTATTATTGTATTTTACGCGTCAGGTGAGATAAAAAATTTGCGTCTTTAAGAACGGGCTGTAAAACTGATCAGAAAGTTTCTTAATATCTTTGACTTAATAGCTCAAGGTAAGTTATTAAATACTTTGAAAGAAAATAATGTACAGAAGCAAGCTTTCTGTATTATTAGTAACTTTATAGAAACCGCAAAATACTATGAAAATAGAGTAAATGGATGCAGAGTGAGAAAGGAGATGTAAAGCAGAGGAACATTCTCAATAATAAGTGAAGCAAGATGCAAAGTAGCTTAACGAGAAAGGAGGATTTAAAAGTGTGTGAAAATTGAGACAGCTTCTAATTTAAAAATGATCAACACATTATAATTATCATAATATAATACACCATTCATTAGAGTATTTTCAGGCATATTAATTATAATATTGCCGCTAAAGCTTCTTTAAAGTAACATTTTCAGCAAAAATATGAAAATTAAAAGCATTTCCCTGAATATTCTTTCATCTCTTTCATCTGCTTCCATTTAAAACACTCTTATAATTAAATGGCCAAAAGCGTTTGGGGCAGGTGTACAAAACAAGAAACCAAATTGGTGTGTGTGTGTTTTTTTAAAACTATTTTCGGCTTGTTGGGCAGCAACAATTTGTCAACAATTTCAAATTTAAAACGTTTATGTATAGTGACCCGCGCCTCAAAAGGGATTCCTTTCAAAATGTTGGCCAACATATTTCGCATATTATATTTATACACATATATTTTTCTATATTTTTTTTTAGCTGCCAACAATTTGTCATAGCAAAGGAGGATAACAGGGCAGGCAGCAGAGGTTTGACTGAAATTGAAATGCAATTGTGCAGGGCAACAGCAACAGCAGCAACAAAATAAAACGACGCCAAATTTGTGACAAATGCGGGGCGCAAAAATAAACCAAGAGCATTCTGTGCCCCATTTTTTCCCATTTTGGTGGTCACAGAAAAGAACGCGCCCCCATCAGGCGATAAATCAATATAAATATTGACAGTTTTACAGTTAGTACACTTTGCCAGGGGCGTGGTTGGGCGTAAATAAATGTACAAATATATAGATAAAAACATTTTTTATATATCGAAATAATATTAATTTGCCTGACTTTTTTTTTCATATATTTTGAACAGTATTTATCGTTGGCAAATATTTGATAGCGTTGCAAGTTTTGACTTTTTTGTGAGTTATTTACGATTGTTTTACCACTGCAGTTGCCAAGGCTTATAAATTATTATAGTCGTGTTTTTTTTTAAAGCAAAATACGGAATGAAGCAGAGTATTCAACTTTATCAAATTGGATCACATTGTATAAACGCATCATGAATTCGCATGAAGCACGTTTTTGCAATCGTGATTTCATTCGTAAATTCAGTAATACTTCAGAGCACTGGCGTTGCCAGATAACTCAAAGCTGGGGATTACATTGCATTATAGCATCACGAAATGAAGGAAAAATGTTGACTACGAAGCTGCGATTGAACACTATAATACTGAAATATATTTTTGTATATTTGTAAAATCAAATAATGTGTTCACATTTGTATGCCACGCCCAATCTCCCCAACACTGTGCGTAATTTTATATTTTCCACAGTTCTCGATTTAGTCAAAAAATTGAAAAAAAAATTATTTTCAAAAATGCATATATTTTGAAAGAAGAATCAATCTATAAGACAAATAATGACAAAAAAGCCTTCGAACGTGAAAATCGGTCCAGTTTTGACAAAGTTATGGTAGTTTGAAATATGGGAGTTATGGATCTGAGGAACTTTACATGTCAACATTTTTGTAAATTTTGGCATGATTTTTGACCAAAAATTTGACCACCTCAAAATCACCTTAAATGTTGTTTTTTATGCTAATTATGACAAAAGCAATCGATTAAAAACAAAAACTCGCAATTTTAAATTTTGAAAAAAAATTTTTCGAAAATGCACAAGGGGGGTTTTTGACCAAAAAATTGAAAAAAAAATTATTTTCAAAAATGCACATATTTTGAATACAGAATCAAACTATATGACAAATAATGAAAATAATGCCATCGAACGTGAACATCGGTTCAGTTTTGACAAAGTTATGGCAGTTTGAAATATGGGCGTTATCGATCCGAGAACTTTACATGTCAAAATTTTTGTCGATCGAAGCTTTCTCTAGCTAGTTGTGATTAAATTTATTTTAAATTTAAATTTTTAAATTTTTGTAAATTGCCAAGCTTGCCTTTACAACAATTAGCTTCGAATTTGAAGCTTGCTTTGTATAAATATGTGGATATATTCCAATTTTCAATTCTCTCGCTTCGACTGCGGCTAAAAATCGCTATTTCGATTATGTCAGTGTCAGTTGCATGCTTAAAGTGAGCAACAAGCGTGATAGAGAGGAAGGTGGAGAAGAGGGTGGAAGAGGGGTGCGTGTCAGCTGTCAGTTGTGCAATTGAATTGAAAGCTAAGGGCGCAGCCATTGCAGCTGTCTGAGCCAGGAATTGAATCGATGGCAACAGCAATTTGCAGCAAATATGCGCAGCGTGAGCGGCACAGGCCAAAAAGGCAAAGCCAAAAGCTTTGGCACACACACACACACACAAATAGAATGTGGCAGGTCAGCAACAGAGGAGCATTAGCAGCAGCAACCGCATTAGCATTAGCATTCGCATCCGTATCAGCCGCTTGTCTCCGCTTTCTTCTGCTCCCAAGCAAGCACTCAAGCGTTTGCCATATGCCAACAATATATACATAAATAATACATAAATACGTCGACACTTTGCGAACTCGTTATACATTTTCATTAGGCGTACGCCACGCCTACCCAATTGCTGGCTGGCTGGCCATGCGTGCGTCTTGGCCATTAAGGTGTCAAGCTTGTGCGTGTCTGTGTGTGTGTGTTGGGGCCAACTATTTTGGCCTTTGGGCTTCAACAAATAAAAGCAAATCAAAACTTATTATGCTGCGCACACACACATGTGTGTGTATTTGTGTGTGCATGCGTCTTTGTGTGCGAAAATCTGTGACGGTGCGTGTGTGTGTGCGCTGAGGGGAAAAGTTTTATGTTTATAGTAGCCATAAAGGCAAGAGAAAAGAAAAATAAAATATATATGTGTGTGTGTGTATACAACCTGATGGCCATTTTCCGCTCGAATTTGTGCATAAAACTAATTGAACAGCAAAATTATTGCAAGCCTCGAGGGCCAGATAAACATGCAACAGCAGCAACAACAACAAAAGTTAGCGACTAGGCAATACTCTGTTTTTTTTTTTTAAAAAAAGGTTTTCTTTGTTTACTTTTAAGTGTGACTATATCTATGTATTGGCTATATTAAAATCTTTATCTATAAAAAAAATCATCTCTCTGTAAAAATGATATATTCTTGTACTTCATATTACCTTAATGGGCATAGTCAAGAATGATTTAACAGCCAATATGATAGGGATCTCACTATTAACAGTATCTAAGATTACATCCCTATTGTAAACAGTCAAACCAATATACCCCATTGCAGACTTATATACAGGGCATAATAACAGCAAAATTTATGCAGTGGCTGCCTATTTTAGCCGCTCATTAGGAGCGGCAAATATTTTAAATAATCGGCAAACAATGCAATTAGACCAACAATTTTGGCAGCTGGCATAGAAAATGTGAAATGTAGAATGTGAATGTGAATGTGAATGGGAAACGGGATGGGAAACAAAATGGTGCTAAACGAGAGCAAACGCATATGTAAATAAGGCTAACAAAGACGGGGTCTGTGGGGGTGTGCGTGTGCGTCCCTGAATGGTTGACTGTCAAGATTCGACACAAAGCCAACGAAGGAAATTGTTCACACACACACACACACACAGACAAACATGTGAGGGTAACAGTTCAGGGGCAGGTGTGCATAAAGGGGGCGGCCGCAATAAAAGTTGAATTGACAGTGGGCAAGTTAAACGACCAAAGAGACAAACGACAGACAGACAAAGCAGAAGGCAAAATGACAAGGCACAAAAGTGTGCCACAAATGAAACACACACACAAACACATACAAATACACACACACGTTGCACAGTGTAACACTGACCTACAGCCTAGCCAGGTGACCAATTTTGCTCAGAATTCTGGGTAAAAGTAGTAAAGAATAGGAACTTACGAATGTTTGAAAAGTACGCGCGCCTAAAAGCTGGCAACGATTTACGTTTGTTTTTGCGCCTTTATGCGAATTTAATGTCTGCGGGTCGGCGGGTGTTTTTATCACAACAATAACGACGACAGACGCGCGCACACACACACATACACAGAGAGACGACTGTTAACTGCTAGTGAGAGACGCGCAATGGCGCTGCGCTTGAGAACAACTGCACGGTTCACCAGAAGGTTTCCAACTGACGGCGGACGCTATCTTTTAGCCGCCTGCTAGCCAACAAGAGGCAAGCCGAACGCCAAGAGAGCGACAAATGTTGTGATAAAAACACACTCAGACACACACACTCACACACACATTCACAGTCATGCGGAGGTGCAGAGATACAAGTTGGGGTGCCAGCAAACGCTTTTGGTCCAGTGAAGGTTGGGCGGGCGTGTGAAATTGGGTCGGTTCTGTTGTTGTTTTTGCTCTTATTGTTTTTTTTCTTGTTGTTGTTGTTGCTGGGAGGCTGCGTAAAAATATCCGCTCACTGCGCAGGCCGCGCAGCTCGCAAAACTTGGCCAACAAAAAATAGTGCGCCCAAAAACCAGGCAGCTTACAGCTATAAAACTTAAATACTTTGCCATAAACATAAACATATGCACTGCAGACAAAAGCTGATAGTTATAGCAAAAAAATACCAGGATAAACGGTTGCTATGCCGTGACAGTAACCTTAGTGCTGGGAAATTATCAAGATTGTGCTGCACTAAATAGCTTTTTATTGTACCTCAAAATTCACCAAAGGATAGGGTATTTAAAGCATAGCTGACCGTTTAGCAGTTCAAAAGCTGCTGTTAGATTACGTTATTTACAGCTGCAAAACCTGTAAGTGGAATTTCAAGCTAAACCATTTTTAACAAATTTTTGCTGACCGCCGAGACAATCGGTTTATGGCAAGCTTAGACAACAACCACGTCGCTGTTGCTATGGTGGCTGGCGCTGTCATTCAACTTTGTAATCTGCACTCAATTTAAGGCCAATACTAGCTAGGAAATCTACCAAGCTGATTCCAACCTTATTGAATTTTACAGTAGCTGTTAGGCAGCCAGAATTAAAAGCTATTATGAGCCGGAACTATGTTACTGCAAAGCATTTAAAGCTGCATAACTATGTTTATCCAAAGCATGTAGGGCTTTTTCTTATGAGCTTGCCATAAATAATCTAAATAAACACAAACAGAGCTTTTAGCTAAGATAGCAAGCTGCTAGTTGGGCAATCTTTGTTTTTCTAAAGTAATTGGCAATTATTCTGGAGCCGTTAAGTTATTGGTAACTAATTTTCTGCTGCTAAATAAAAGTGTCTTAAGGGTTAGCCTGAAGTGAGCTTTATTCGCTGTCAGAATTTTGTTCTTTTCTTTTTACTGTTAAAATAAAGAAGATTTAAGGCTTAGCCTTTGATATTAACACTAGATGTCGCTTTGACAACCGTTAAGCCATGAAGCTCCTGTGAAAATGTTAAATGTTAACTAACAGAAATCACGACTGTTAACTTTCGAGCTGCCAGCACAACACAATAGATGTCGCTTTGCCTACTGTGCACATGTTGCTGTGTTTACATAGAAAAAAACGTCTTATTAAAAGCAATTTATGAACAAATTTAACACCCGTCTCGTAAACTTTAGATAAAAGCAGCAAATTTGAGAATGAAGAAAAATTATCATTGCCAGCGACGACAGCAACAACAATACCAAGAATTGCGAAAAAAAACGAATAAAAAAGTTGCCTCGTTGCCATCTCATTTCCGTTGATTCAGCTCCTGTCGCAGAACGCAGAATGAATTACAAGTGTCCATCTTCATAAAACAAGGCAGCGGAAGGTGCCTGTCAAAAGGACACGAGTGGAGTCGACGGAGTCGCCGGACTGCTGGACTTTGGCTTGGCTTTTCCTATTAGTTTCGTTTAATTTGGGCCATAAATTACATTTTTCATCTACTTAATACTTTTAATGATTTTCCGCGAGCTGCTGCTGCTGCTTCTGCTATTTTCTTTTTTCTTTTTGTATTTGCGTCTGGTCTGCCTTCATTTTTTTACATTTTTAAACTTTGTCACTGGCTGTTTATTAGGGGCGGGGGTGTTGGATCTTGGCGGTTGTTGTCAGGTGCGTAGCTCTTGGAAACAGGCAACAGCGCTCAAATTAAAATCGCTTAAATGAGCTTTTGCGAAACTTTAAGTTCATTTAACTGTAATTAAAAAGAAAGCGCCAAAAAAGGACAACACACGCACACACACACACACAACACACGCACATCACATAATTTGTGGTCTGGGCAACATTTGCGTAACGGCCGAGCAATAAAAATAAATTATTTTCATCTAATTAGCAGCTAGAGAGACGCGCTGACAGAAGCTCTGAAGTGGAAGACAAACGACAAACGACGGACTCGAGTACTTGATAAATGCACAACTCTCTCGTATGGCGGTTTCACCAGTCAAAACAGAAACGGACAATCCAAAATTAGAGAAGATAGAAGAAGGTGCATTCTGCAGGTAGCCCAAAATCAAATACCCTAAACGGACTGTTGCAAAGCAAGAAACCTAAATTTAAGCCATAAAAAGATTTTGTTTTTCGATATATTGCACCGTTTTATTAATAACGATAAAAATCGATTTCAAGACTTGGTTTTCTTAGCATAACTAGGAAATTATGAGTCAAATTATTAGCAAAGATTTTACATATTTCGAATTTTAGATACATCCATCCATAAAAACACTGCAGAATTGCCATTTAATTTATAGATCGATTTGAATCATTTTGTTAAATCCTTTAAGTTTCCTAAAGACCAAACTTTTAATTTGTAAGTTATTCAGTTGTTTTTGTAAACAATATTAGGAAAATTGAGTTTGATGAATATCTGGAAAAACATGTAAAAGAATAATATTCTAAATTGCTTCGATCAAACCGATATTCGATGCGTTACATATTAACTAACAAAACACAAAATACCTTCGGCAAGGGTATTAAAAGACAGAGAAAGGGAAAGTTGAAAGTGTGTAGAGCTGTTAGTGATACTCTTACTGAGATATATGACCGACCGAGCGGCCAACTGCTGGCGTAGTGCATTTAACTGTTCTGGTTCTGTCTCGACGGCATAAATCAATTTTAATTGCTTGTGCAATGTGCAAAGTGGGTAACATAAAACAGCTAAGAACGGCAAGGCTAAGGGCTAAAAGGGAAACGGCAAAAAGCAGACAGCAGGAAGCGTACCAAGGATTATAAAAGAGCGTCAAAAAGTGTTCACTCCATAAAACTTGAATTTTTGGGTGCGTTTAGAAAATATGAATATATGTGAATATCGTTTTCTATTCAGTTATCGAACAAAGCAGAAGTTAATGAGCCGAAATTGAATTTGGCCAAAATGTTACAGACCGAATTCAATCAACGCGCATTTTCATAAATTCTGCATAAATTGGCCCAATGGACTAGCCGCCTGGCAATTGCATACGAAAATTGGCTGAAAACTAATTTCCAATTGGCCAAAACACAGACAGTGCCGCATAAATAGTTAACCAACACTTTACACCCAACTACTAAGCTTCAGGTTTCCACAGTCTACCTCAGTGTGTGTGTGTGTGGGTGTGTGTGTGTGTTGGTGTGTGTGTGTGTTGGTGTGTGTGTGTCTGGTGTCTGTCTCTGCACTCACACATGCATATTGCATCAAGTATGCTAAATTATAAATGATGCGCTTGGCAATCATTTAACATTATAAGAGCCGGCCAATAAATGTGCATGACTAGCAGATACCCTCATATGAAGAAAAGAAGTCATCAGCAAGTTTCTGGTAATATTACCAGTTGAAGACTGTAAAATAAACTTAATACATACAGGGTATATAAGAATCGCTATACAAAATTTGGATGCAGTAGTAAAAACAATACTTTATTCTAGTCTCTTAAGCTGTATGTAATATGCTATAACAGGGTATTAAATTGAGTTAACCTCTCTCGCTCTTTCTGCTGCTGCTGCTGTCGAAAGCAAATATTAAATTGGCTCTTGCAAGTCTTAACTAAACGATTATTCTCATATCCGGCTACCGGGGACTTCTCCTGCAGCAAAACTGCTTCAGCTGCTCTCAGGTGGCTCTTGGCCAGAACAAGATGAGCAGCTACACAGAATGAGCTTCATTTAAATGTTGAATGTTGCATTTGTATGCCAACAACATATATATGCCAAATGCCATATTTCGATAATAGTCGCTTGAATGGGCTAAAAGCCATACAAATGACTTGAATAAGAAATTCTGTTCTGGGCAATTAAAACTTGTTTAGAGCAAAGAGCGAAGGAGGAAGGTGAAAGGTACAAAGAGCCATTAGATGAGTGAATTGTGTATTATTTAATTACCAACTTGAGTTTTAACATAACTTTAAATTTACTGTCAAAACGTATTTATATTGAATAAGGTGTTCGAATCGTATTTTGGTGTAAGGTTAATTTTGATGTAAGGTTAATTTATTTCCCTGTCGCGACTACAAATTACGATAGTGATAGTGTGTTCGTTGATTTATGTTAATTTAACCGCAACGCGACAAACTAATTTAATTTTCAAGTGTCACATTACACAAATGAATATCTTGAAACGATGTTCAATTAGTCAGCGTTGTACGTTTTTTTACACACTTAATTTAAAGGCAACAATTAGTTGGTAATATGACAAAACAAAAAATAATCATTAATGAGGATATAAAAGCAAAAAGCTTTTTAACAGGAAAAGTGCAATAATTATCACCTATTACGCACAATACCCCATAAGAGTGTTTAAAAGTGTAAAAACAGCAATTTACTAATTCATTTAAGTACACAATTTGCAATAAGTTTTATAAAAAATGAATATTTAAAGTGTAAATTAGTTATTTGTTACTAGAAGGTAATTCAGAGAAATACCTTATAAATATCTAATAAATAAACAAGACACTGATAATCCTTTTTTATAGTCTACTCAGTTTAGAGGGTATACAAATAGTGTTAACCATTTGCAATAACAAGCATCCAATTAAAATTTATAATAAGTTATTTAATTAAATTGATATGCATAAATTGTGCACTTTGCCCTTATTGCGAATGCAGTGTCATAAAACAAGTAATTAATTCGGCGTTTGGCTCCATTTTGTTGTTGCTGTTTTTGTTTGTTGTTTTAATTAATATTATTTTCTGGATATTGATGCGTTTACTAACGGCGTTTGCGCAATGCGCACAAATAAATGCAATGAACTCGTCCAAAATACGAGCCATTAGCAAAACTTGTTGGCCAAAACGTTAGAGCCAACTGGCGCCGCATAACAACAAGCAAATTTTACAATTTGCAACGCACTGCAAATATTTTCCCGGTAAAATATGTGAAGCATTTACACACACATAAACACACACACACACATTTTGTAGCTGTCGAGTGCTTTGCGTGGGCTGAGCCACGCGCTTAGAATGTCATTTTTAATTAAGTTAAGCGCTTGTTAGCGACCCTTGGTTTGAGTTCATTATGTGCACCCAGCCGAGGACCACATCGGTGTGTGTATTAGGCAGAGCCGTGTGCATGCCAATGCATGCGACGTGTAATGTGTATTTATGGCAACCAAAAACTCCCGGCACGCAGACAGATCAGCAACTAATGCACGTGCCCCCCACTGCCAAAGGACCACAAACGAAATTTGTTCAACAACATTTGAAATTTTTGCCATCAGACGTTTTGCTAAGTGTCAATGACACTGGCTGAAAGTGAGCACATTAAATAGGCACCCCCAAAAAAAGCGAATAAAATGATAATTGTTTAATGCGAATAGCGGCGAGTGGAGGTGAGAATAGTTTTTAGAGAATTGTGGCAGATTTAATGTGCTTTTGGCTTTAAGTTCTACTGAATTGAATAACTTTATATGTCTATTTAAAGTGCTATTTTGACACGAATCAAAGCGAGTTAATTAATGTTGAATTAAAAGGCTAATGAAAAAAGCTTAAATATGCTCTCATACGAACTGAACTCACCTTGATATAATTTTATCTTTTTTGAGCTTTATTCTAAGCGAGTATAACTTAAAAATAATCTTACAAAACCGTAAGTTTTCAAATAGCTATACTAAGAAACTAGCTTGAATAGCAAAGGTAAAGCTGTCCTTTCTTTTGATTTAATGTATGCTTAAGTCCTATTTGAAGGCAGTGTCCTTGGACCTTGAGCTGAGGCATAAAATAGCCTAGAAAAATATGTCCACACAGATTGGCTGAGGTTGGAGGGCTTTTACTTTTAATCGTAAATAACTGCGCACTCTAAGCGTCCGTTTGACCCTTTACACTTTAGTGATAATGAAAGACTACAAAGTGGCTGCTACAAACACACTCACACACACGCACACACACAAGGCAACTTTAAGGCCCATAAGGTTTGCACAACTTTAGAAGCCACAAAACATGTGCCCAGCACTTTTTCCTGTGGCGTCGTTCGCATAAATTTATAAAACGATTATAGAAGATTTTCCAACTTAAAACGTGGAGAAAGCGGCCTTATATACACATATATATATATATATATACATTATGTATTGCAACCTGAGTATGTACGGGTTTTGATAAGGCTTAGGCATAAATAATGTAACTGCTAAGCCCTTTGGGTATTTACGCTTGTGTTGTTAACAAAGTTTTGTGCCAACGGCAGCGGCAGCGGCCAACAATCAACATCAGCTTACCTGCAATGAGAGCAAAAGAGAGAGATGGCATGAGTGAGTGAGTGAGTAAGAGTATAAATTAGTCAGTGTTGTTATTTGGCAACACGTTTTTGAGGATTTGCTGCAATTGCAGTTTCCCAGGCACAAGTTCTGCGCTTGTAAAATAATATTTGGCCACAACAAAAAGCATTTAATTAAGCAAAGAATGAAAAGCAGCCTGCAATAGGCAACGAAAACGACAACAACAGAGGACAATAATTGTCAGCTTAAAGGGAGTATACGACTAAAAGAATGCCCTAGAGTAGGTCAATCAAAGTGCTGAAACGAATTAGCTATTTTTTAATGATTTAGTTTTAGTAATTGCAATAATTAAGTCTGTTCTTAAGCTTCCAGAAGTGAATTAGATTTAACTCTACATTTTCTAAATAAATACACATTTTTTAATATATATTTTATATAGAATATTTATTTCGTTTACGTTTCTTAAAGCAAGCTGCACAGCATTTTTTTTTACAGATTTTCTTACTTCTGTGTTAATATACAAAAAATTTAAAGACCAATAAATCAGAAACTATTTTATGCGTCAGCTTCTTCAACAGTTTCATCAAGTTAAAACTAAAACTTGATGCAAAGTTGAACTAAGTTCTTTAATAAAAAAGTAACTTAATGGAAAAATAAAATAAATAAATTAGAGTGAAAACTCATTGCAAACTATTTGAGAAACTTAATGTTTATGTTAACAAAGTCTGCAATAAGTAGGCGATTATTCACGAATGGTGAACAATTAAAGCTGCAAATCGGTTGGTAAGTAAAAGAACAACAAATTCCGAACTCATGTTAGACAAGCCCAAGTCACTTGTATAAGTTTACAGGGTATAGCTAGTAAATAAGACGGCCCAGTGATAGCTGGGAGTTAAGGAAATATTCCTCCCTTCCTGCTTAACTTGAAGAGCTGCTTTAGTTATTGCTGCTGCTGCCGCTGCTGCTGTTGTGTTGGCTCATTATTTAGCAGTCTGATTAAATTAGAATGCGCAAGCACACAGACATACACTAGCATTATTTGCATGTAAATGTGATTCACACACACGCACACCCATTAAATGAGAGTGCAAGCGGGATAGCAATAGACCGTTGAAGTTATATACATATATGTATACACATATATATACATATATATATATATATATATATACAGAAAGAGAGAGAGAGAGGGGAGAGAAATCGAGCTGTGGCAACGTTTGCTGTCAGTGCATGAAGACGAAGCTGTTTTAATGAGTTGGCAATTAGCATATCACAGCACATTCACACACACACACGCATGTATGTGCACAAAATTAACAACAACGGCTAACACACACACACACGCAAATATAATTTTGCCTTAGTTGCAATTGCGCCTCCTTTCCTCGGGGGCTTTGTTTCATATTATTTTTGTGCTCCTTGTTTATTTGTTGTTGCCTATTTGTGGCATATACGTTGTAAGTTGCGTATTCAAGTTTTTTTTTTCGACAGCAACAATAATAACATGTGAGAAGGCTCTAGTCGGGAGCGCCTGACTAGAAGATACCCTGCATCGTGCCAGCTGTCTTTTTAAAGAATTTGAGATAATGTATGAAAAGCAAATGAAATAGAATTTTATACAAATTTTATACGAACTGAATAAGTCCAATATCAGGTTTCTCGATATTTTTTTAGATGTCTTTACATACATTTTCACACAATCATTATACCCGTTTTGACCCATTTGGGTTAAGGGTATAGCAACAAATCGCCAGCTTTTAATGTTTAAGAAACTTAAGTATTTTTTTGCGCTGAAATGTATGCTATAAAAAAGTTAACTCGATGCCAACAGCAGCTGCCAAGCGGCAACTTTTGCCTGCCTGCGCTCGCGTATGTGCGTGTATGTGTGTATATATGTAAATGTATGCTTGTATGCATATGCTTATACATTTACAGTTTTATTTTCAAGCGTCTTAACCTCAAAAGTTGTGCACTTACAAATGCCTATGAGGAGTTGTGCCCACAACTTGCGACTGACAACATAAATGTTTTATGCAAAATTTGTTATTGTTTACACACGCACTCACACACACACACACGCATGCTCGCCATGATTAAAAAACTGTGCAACGCACATTGTAAACAACATGAAAATTACAAGTAGCCCACATTTTGCCAGCGGCTAAATGCGAATCAGTTTTAGGGTGCCACAAGCTAAGCGCTGATTGACTTGCAGTAACCCTGGAATTTATATTTATATTATTAAGTGCCAAAAACTAAAAATATTTATACAGAAAATTTGTTAAAATTCTGTGACAAAGTTGTATACGAATTAAGTTTCAATATTGAAGCTAGACTTTGCTTAACTGTTTCACTGTCAAATTTAACAAGTTTAGCCAACTAAATATAATTAAATATGTAAATTTTCTGATTAACCTTACTTTTAAGCTGTTGTTATTTATTTTTTATTGGCATATTTATTTATTATTTGTACAGAGTTACGTTGTAATGAAAAAGTTTGAAAACCCTAAAGCCTCGCTTTCAACAACATAAACGGTATTTTTCGTGTGCTTAACCCACACCGGATATTTACACTGTGGGAATTTTTTTGTTTTTGCCGGCTGCTTTTAGGTTTTTATTAGAAAAGTTTACACCTTTTGTTTTGCTGTGTGTTGTTTTTAATCAAAAACACACGCGACTAAATTTTAAGTATTTTATGTTTACATTTTAAAGGCTGCTTTTACTGTTAAAATATAAATTTTACCAAGTAAAACATTTACCAAAATTGTATTTAATTAAAATCAAAGTTTTTTTTTCAATATATTAAAATTGATGAGTTGTTTACATGCGTTGATTGATATTTCCCAAGTGCCGACTAAATGGACGGAGTCTAGCAGCAAAAATCTAATTTCTAATTTCTATTGTTAATGTAATAAATTAGGCAAGAGCTTGTGTTCAATAAACACTCATCTATTATACACACACACACACACACACACGCGCGCACACACGCTTAGAAAATGGGGTGGTTGACATCGTAATTTAGCCTATTCCTTAACTCTAAGCAAACGCAATTCACCTTTGATTATCGCGAGTGTCAATTTGTCTAAAGGTCATGAATTTGACGTTTAGCTAATTAATAGTCTACCAATGTCAAATTCAGTGTGGTTTAAACGCGCACAGGTGTGCCGGTGTGCATTAGGGGCGCGCGTGTGTGTGTGGGTGTGTGGGCGTGTTAGGACATCAACTGGCACATGCTCACACGTATAACGCACATTTGTCTGCTTTTGGGCAAAGAGGGTGGGTTGGGCTAACAATTTAATTAAAGAGCAAAGAGCTACACGCGCTTAAAGCGACACTTGAAACTTTTGTGCGACGACGTTTACACGTTGTCAATTACGTGATTTCAATGAATTTATGTGTTACGTGCAACTGGAACATGGCAATTAAAACGGAGAGTAAGTCAATGTTCTTATTATTACAGAACGAAGTGCAATTTAATTGATTGACAAGCTCCAATTAATGAACTTCGTATTTATTTATTTATATATTTTTGATTATAAGAAGCCAAAGGGAATATGAAAAGGGCTTTGTGCATATTTATTTATATGCAAATTTAGAAACAATAAATTTTGGTGTTTTAATTATAATATTATATACTTTTTCTATCATCATTCTTCATGTTTAGCTACCTGAATGATGGGGCTATTAAGAAAATTCACTTGGCGCTTATTAATTTTTAAAGCAGTTGGCAGCACTCAAAACTTATTCAACCAAGCACTAAGATTTATTTGTTCCTCTCCACGAGCTTTGTTAAATATGTACCCCATTTCAATTTATCGTCTTTTATAAATATATTTGCCCAAACAGCAGACAAGTTGTCAGCGCCATGCACTAAACACGTTAACTGTTGACGTGTAAACAACTTTTTTGACGAGGTACGAGAGGTGAAGCTTAGACAGTTTTAGCTGCAGGCTTATAATAACATCACAGCTACAACAACAACAACAACATCAGCGACAAGAAAACGAATTTGAAATTTAATTAAAAGTTTAAAGCATAGGTTTTTTTTCGTGCAGTCAAGACGTGAGGGATAGATTCGTAACGTCAAAGATAATAAATTTATGTAAATTATGACACTTTTGGTAATTAAAACTTACGTACACAGTACAAGTAACAAAGTAAGCCTAGCGGCAGACAAATGAACGGGCCAAATACACAATACACACATAAATTGTAAATGTATCTTAAAGTTGTATTTGATGAATTTGTATGGCGTTGTGTTCTTTCTTTGCTTTTGGCGCCTTTTGCTTTCTTTTGCTATTTATCGCATCATCAAACATTTTGATGTTGATTTATGGTAAATATATTTCTTGGCAACAGCAACAACGACAACAACAGCAACGGCAACAACTACCAAAAAAGTGTCTGCTGCATAGCCGTGAAATGAGCTAACACCGAGGGCAAACATAAAGCCCGAATAAACACAAGTGAATTGTTCAGACTCAAAAGCCAAAGCATCCACAAAAGAAAAAAGGAAAAATTCTAAGAATTGGAAAAAAGTTGTAGTGTTTGGGGTTTTTTCTCATTCTTTCTTCTTCATTTTTATTTTTTTTTATTTTTCTGTGTCATTCATTTCATTTCGTTTTGGGATTTTCGGAAATTGTGCAAGCGATTTGCTTGCAAAATGAAATGCTCGAGTGGCCGTCGTCATCTTAGCATCCACTTCATCATCATCATCATCATCGTCATCTTTTTGGTTTACAGTTCCAATCGTAGTTTATATTACAAAAGTTTTCTATAATTTATTTTCATTGCGTTTCGCATTTTCTTTTGGGTATTTATTCATTTGAAATTTGATTTTTATTTGACATGTTGACAGGCTAAGGGAATTCGCACTCCAATTGGAATTCAGATTCCGTTTGGACGTCCAGCGACGTCAACTGTCGATTGCCAGTTGAAAACTCTCCCGCTGCCACCACTTTTTGCTCATTAAGCACAGAAAAAGCACAACAACAACAATCAAATTATATATATATACTTTTCCTATATGAAAAAACTAATTAATATGTTGAGCAAGTAAATTGAGTTGAGAAGTAGTACTGGGAAATGAGCATTGAGCATACAAAATTTTTGCATTAATTATGCAAAAACTTCCAGGCGCATATTTTTACTTTAATATGTGCGTGTGTGTGTGGGGGTATTCAAGTTCATTAAGAATTTATATGATTATTTTTTTTAAACATTGCATATTTTACTATTAAGTCTATGAAGAATATATTTACTTAAATCAAATACTATATACAGATTTAATACTCAAACACAAGTATTCAAACATTGTATGATTTTTAACTGAACAGGATGAAATTTATTTATTGCTTAAATCAATTAAACAATTATTTACTGATTAAAATATATATATATTACATACAACTGCATTAATTTATGAAAAATTTGCCAAACTTTAAACTGTTATAAGGTATGCTTTAGTTTATCAAGTATTCGCTAACTTACGCCATTCCATATTTCCATGTTTTTATGTGCATTAAGCGCTGATAATTCGCACACATCGAGGCAGTCAAGTGTGTGTGTTTGTGTTTGTGTCTCTGTGTGCGTATTTTGGGGGTTTATTGGATTTTATTAATTAAAATTGGATGCTGTTTGGTTTTCTAGCGCGTGAAGCCGTGTGTGTTTATTGTAATGTGTGTGTGTGTGTGTGGAGTGTGTGGGTTTTGTATGTGTGTGTTCCAATAAATTGCACATGTAATTAAATAGCAGTGTAAATTTCCGGCTGACTGCTAAACAAGTGCTTAATATTTAATGAGTTGTGTCTAGAAATTATTTTTGCTGCCAGAAACTGAACAGAATTTATGTTTAAAAAAAGAAAAACAGCGTCGAACATCAACCACACGATTTCTCAGATTCTCTTCGGTTCTCCTTTGCTCACTTTTGTTATTCTCTCGCTTTGCGGTAGCTGGCAGAACCACTAAAGCGTGCCGAAGGACATTTATCACAATCAATACACGAGTGCAGCTCCATCCTGGCCTGCCCTCTGGCCCTGCAGCTTTCAGCTTTGCTCAGCTTGTGCCGCAGCCACAGCCACACTCAGAGCCCACGCAGAGGGCACAGGGCAAAGGATTGGGGACCGCAGTAGGAGCTCGGTGGAGGAGGTAGACAAGGAGTGGGAGCGTTTCCCATTTCTATATCTGTTTATCTCTGGTTTCCCGTGCAGTTTTCTGTGCTTACACGGATCATTGAGCAACGCGGATGCGGAAAACGCGAGAGCTGTGCACTTCACAACTTTAAGCCCTCTCCCACACCACCCCCTACCATGTTGTTGTTGTTGTTGCATGTGGCAACTCGAGCATAATGAAGTTATGCGTGTGCTGCAACAGAGCTTAGAAAAATTGTTATTAGCAGGAACTGAAGTGCTGCTGCCACTGCAAATGCTTGTTATGAAAACGACCAATGATTGGCTTTGTTCCCAATCCTAAGCCCCGGACTCGTAACGCCCCCTCCTAACAGCCAATTTATGTGCAATACTCAGATAGTTGACTATGCAATTTTTGCAGTGTAAACGGATTACATTTTTGTGGTCCATATAAATTAAAATTAAATGATAAAGGAGTTTGCTCTATTTAAACAAACAATTACAGTAAGAAAATTTAGAATGTATGCCCAATATTTTCTTGCTTATAATTCTGCATAATAACGCATAATATATATGTATATTTTGTATATATTTGAATAGTTAGAATCAACCCAAAGCAACCTCAAAATATAAGCAACCTCTCATAAAAATTTGAAAATGATGTACATATTTTCAGGCAACTAACTTAGACTAGAAAGACATCTTTTAACATGCCCCAAGCCGACATCCGGGTTAAATTTTGCGGCCGTAATGTGTGTAACATTCTCCACTCGCTGGCAATTAGGGCAAAGTTCGTCTGTCTCTATATCTATCTATAGCACATCGTGCATGTCTTTCGCCTGTCTGCTCTGGTTTCAAGTTCAGCAAAGCCGAAAATTTCATTAAAAATGGCTTGGCCAAAGGGCTAACGGTGTACAACAGCAACCCGCCGCTTCAGTCCACACGAAACATGGCAAGGCGACATAAACTTGCAACATTACGACGCAACTTGCAATGCGAAAATTCAATTAAAGTGTGCTTTTTTTTTACACGGATGATGTGCATTTGTACAATGTTCGCCGTCCGTGTGAAGGAAATTATTTTTGATCGCTTCTAAAAAAAAAACCTAGTAGCTGGGATATATAAACCCAGTCCGTCCGTCCGTTTGTCCGAATGCTGGGACCTCCCAAAATAATTGCGACCTTGATATCCCGGCCACGCCCACTATAACGCCCCTGCGCTTACTATAGCTTTAATATACAAATAAATATATATGTAAGCTTTTCTTATGAAAAAAATTCCCATTACATGCTGTATTTTGTATATTTTCAGATTGGTTAAGAGTCTGCCAACGCACAGTGCGAGCAACAACATTGAAGTGCCGACGAATAATATTTAAGTATTTGTAAATATATCAACGAATTTTAAGTATATTTATATAATACAATATAAGAACAATATATTTAAGTATTGCAATAAGTTGTTTGAAATGAAAATAATATAGTACAATACAATAATATAATAGGATCAATACGCATAGATAAGAACTATAAGAACATTAAAAGGATGTAAGGAGAAATTAAATAAATATATTTAAAAAAAAAAACACAAATACTCTTTTATTGCTGTTAGGAGAATCATCTTTCAGGGCAACTTTTGTGTAGTCGGTTGGCAAATTCTCTTAAAAATCGAGCTGAAACACCAGGCGAACAGAATCGTCAGAAGGTGGACACAAAAAATTAAAAATGTTCTAAATTCCATTGCATACTTCTAAGGTAATAATTTTGGGCCGCCGATGAGCAAGATTCTTAATGCAAAATCGAGCTGAAACACCAGGCGAACAAAATCGTCAGAAGGTGGACAGAAAAAAATAAAAATGTGCAAAATTTCATTGCATACTTCTAAGGTAATAATTTTGGGCCACCGATGTGCAAGATTCTTAATGCAAAATCGAGCTGAAACACCAGGCAAACAGAATCGTCAGAAGGTGGACAGAAAAATTTAAAAATGTGCAAAATTTCATTGCATACTTCTAAGGTAATAATTTTGTGCCACCGATGTGCAAGATTTCTAGTGAAAATTCAGACTCAGACAATACAGACTCAACCCTTAATGCTAAATTCGCCGCAACAGCAGCAGCAGTTTCTGGAGAAAAGGTGCGAAAGGGATGGGGCAGCTGAAAAAGAAGCATACATATTTTTTGAGCGTATTCTTGCGCATTTTTCAAGAATGCAGCTCTTTAGGTTCACCAGGACTATACCTTTGGTATGATTACCAGAGATATGGAGGTCGTCTAGGAACCAATCTGGTTTGAAAATTTGTTGTCCAAGGATCTGCGGACTCGGCCATATCCATGCACATTTTTGGGCCATCTAAGATGATGGTCCCTATACGTACGAGTCTAAAATGCCCGAGATAAACAAATTTTAGTTCTTTTATAAGCTTTAAATGCCTGTATTTTGGCCAATTGTTGTCCGATTTGAGAAAAATAAATATCGTTATACTCTTAAAAGTCCATAAAATCGATATACATTTAATATTTTGAATTTGAAAATTTTCGCGATTTTGACAAAAATTGTGATGTTACCCCTTGTGATTTTTATGAAAATTCAGATGCGGATTTTACCTTCTAAAAGCGTTTTAAATGATCATATCTCGGCCATTTGTGGTCCGATTTCGGAAAGATATACCTCTTTGGAATCGTAAAAGTCTATAGAATCGATGTGCATTAAAATATTTGAACTTTAAAATTTTCGCGATTTTGACAAAAATTGTGATGTTACCCCTTGTGATTTTTGTGAAAATTCAGATGCGGATTTTACCTACTTACAGCACTTTAAATGATCATATCTCGGCCATTTGTGGTCCGATTTCGGAAAGATATACCTTTTTAGAATCGTAGAAGTCTACAGAATCGATGTCCATTAAAATATTTGAACTTTAAAATTTTCGCGATTTTGACAAAAATTGTGATGTTACCCCTTGTGATTTTTGTGAAATTCGGATGCGGATTTTACCTTCTTAAAGCGTTTTAAATGATCATATCTCGGCCATTTGTGGTCCGATTTCGGAAAGATATACCTTTTTAGAATCGTAGAAGTCTATAGAATCGATGTCCATTAAAATATTTGAGCTTTAAAATTTTCGCGATTTTGACAAAAATTGTGATGTTACCCCTTGTGATTTTTGTGAAAATTCAGATGCGGATTTTACCTACTTACAGCACTTTAAATGATCATATCTCGGCCATTTGTGGTCCGATTTCGGAAAGATATACCTTTTTAGAATCGTAGAAGTCTACAGAATCGATGTCCATTAAAATATTTGAACTTTAAAATTTTCGCGATTTTGACAAAAATTGTGATGTTACCCCTTGTGATTTTTGTGAAATTCGGATGCGGATTTTACCTTCTTAAAGCGTTTTAAATGATCATATCTCGGCCATTTATGGTCCGATTTCGGAAAGATATACCTCTTTGGAATCGTAGAAGTCTATAGAATCGATGTCCATTAAAATATTTGAACTTTAAAATTTTCGCGATTTTGACAAAAATTGTGATGTTACCCCTTGTGATTTTTGTGAAAATTCAGATGCGGATTTTACCTACTTACAGCACTTTAAATGATCATATCTCGGCCATTTGTGGTCCGATTTCGGAAAGATATACATTTTTAGAATCGTAGAAGTCTACAGAATCGATGTCCATTAAAATATTTGAACTTTAAAATTTTCGCGATTTTGACAAAAATTGTGATGTTTGTGAAAATTCAGATGCGGATTTTACCTACTTACAGCACTTTAAATGATCATATCTCGGCCATTTGTGGTTCGATTTCGGAAAGATATACCTTTTTAGAATCGTAGAAGTCTATAGAATCGATGTCTATTAAAATATTTGAGCTTTAAAATTTTCGCGATTTTGACAAAAATTGTGATGTTACCACTTGTGATTTTTATCAAATTTGGTCAAAATTTGGAATCCGAATTTTTTAATGTCATTTGATGGTCCTTATCCGTACGAGTCTAAAAAGGTATTATATTCGAAGATACGACATTTTTTGCCCGAGATATGCAAATTTTACCACAATTTTAGAGCTAGCGTTACCAAATTTGGCAGACAGTTTTCCGAGGAGCTCCTCTAATTTCTCGCAGCTGATAAATAATCAAATAATCCAAAAATCAAGATCAAGAATAATTTCGACTGTTTTTCTTTCTGTTATTTTATTTTGAACGAGTATTGTGCAGCCGGTTACATCCGACTGCAACATTCGCACTTGTTTTTCTTACTGTTTTCGTGTTTGACAAGTTTTTGGTAATGGCTGTGCATTAAATTACACGTGTTGTTAGCCAAATGTTAAATGGGGTCAGTTGCATAAACAAACTCAGTTTCAGACATGTGACCCAACAATGACCCAAGCCCCAATGCTCAATGAACATTCAATTGTGCAGGCGGGCAAGATGCAGAGGGACAGGGGACAGATTGTGGCAGGTCGCGAACAGTTTGTCAATTGTAGAGGATGTTATTGCGTGTGTGTGTGTGTGTGGAGGTTGGGAGAATGTGTGCCGTTTACTGTGCGGGTAATGGTAATTGTAATTGTAATTGAATATTGATCGATTACGGGACAGACGCTGATGCGTGTGCGGATGCGGATGTTGATATTGATGTTAATGCTGACACTGAGCCATGACTGATGATCCGCTCGAGAGCAGTTTGTGCAACAGCAGCTTGCAATTTTCATTGCACTTTGCCACTTTTATCTGGCACCCAGCAAGCACTTCAAAGTATATACACACAACACACACGCACCACTTTCTTGATACATGCTGTAAAATTTACATATGAAAATGCACTTTTCTCGCCTTTTCTTCGTTTTTTTATTTTTTATTTTTTGCAATTTTCTGCAAGAGCTGGCAAATATTTTGCTGTTGCTTAACAAAAGGCACCAGCGGTTCCAAGCTATGCATAACTGGAGCTTTTCACCATGTGTTTATGGGTGGGTGGTTGTGTGCGTGTGTGTGTATGTGTTATGCAGCTGCAATGAACGAAATTGATTCCAGTCAAAGTTGGCCAAAAGTAAACCCAAAGCTGTTGCACAGTTGCATATGCACAGTTACCTAAGAGAGTGTTGGCCAGCAGGCATTCGATGCAATTGAAAATGTGTGCCAGTTGAACCTCTCTGTCAGTCAATGAGCTGCGCACAAAGGTATGCTACATAATATTTTTTGACAAGCGCGACAACAACAAGGCATACAAGTATAAGAGCAGGAGCAAACGTGGCCAACTCTGCTCAACAATATTGTGACACTACGTGAAGAATATTTGACAGGAAAAGGCAATGAGAACACCAACAACAACAACAAGGCAAATGGTGGCAAGTGCCTCAAGCTGTTTGCATTTGCTGGTAGTTGCACTCAATGTATTGTCAGTTACATTAACACCAATGCTTTCCTCTTCGCTCCTTTCGTTCTCTCTCTCTGATGCCACATTTCAGCAGTTGTCAATACAATTCTTTATGTTTCTTATCATTTGATGTCAAGCTGCATTTGGAAAATTTAAAACTAATTGACATGGAAATGCCAGGACCTAAACACACACACAAACCATATATGAGTTGGGTATACGTTGCAGCAAATGGTAGCATATATATTCCAAATGTGCGGCTTACATTTCCTGCTGTTTTCATCTGTCGCTTTTGTGCGCTGCGCAACTGAGTCTGGCACACACTCACAACACACACAAACACACACACACCCACACACAAACATTGTGCTATGCATTTGTATCAGCTTTGGCAAAATGTTAAAATATATGCAAATAAAATAAGCATTTCTTCTTTCTATTTGTCAGGCCCTTAACGGGAATGTAGTAAAAGCTGCGTGTGTTGCATGTTTCACGCGCAGACAGCAACAACAAAATTTGCTGGGGCCATTAGACGGCCAAATTGTCTCCCTTTTGTTGTTGTTACAACCCAGCAACTTATATGGGGTACATCGTGCGACAATACCAAAGAACAGATTATGGTTTTATCATACACACAAATAATCTATTAAATATTCACAAGACTAAACTGAAAATTAATCTAAATTTATAGTAATTTTTATTAAAAATAATAATAAATTTTCAAATTGAAATAATCAAAGCAATAACCATTTAATTACAAACAAAAATTAGGAATTATTAGCAACAGTAAGTTTTTGTTAAGATTTAACTGTTAATAAAAGCAAATGAGAAACTGTTATATGGCTACAGGGTATAATTTCAGTCAAGTACCCTTTATGTGCAGCTTGCAATGTTTTTCCCTTTTATTGCTGTTGCTGTCAACACATAGCTGTATATAGCTATATCTCTCTATATGTGTGTGTGTTTGTGTGTGCACTATGTGTGTGCTTTGTAGCGCTGTTTACATTTGATTTACTCGATTCCCGTGTGTGGGTTGTTGACTCTTTTGCCAAGAGCCGTCTTCTGTCTGTATTTGCCTGCGATTCTGGCCATGTTTATTTATTGAAATAGCAGCCAGGGCTGACTATTATATTGTTTTTGTTGTTGCTCTGCTTAGCCTGCTTACTTTGCCAACTGTCAACAATCTTGCGCATCTAAAAATTTCAACTTGCCATTCCGACAATTTTAATTAGTTGCCAAAGCAGAATTCCTAACCAATTAAACAGCAACCGAATAGAACTTAACCTAAATAAAAAAAAAACACAGTCGCTTTGTTTGGGCCTTTTAGTATTTTCCATGTTGGTTGCACAAATTTGCACAAGCTCGAGTGCATTTACATGCGAGAGTGGTGCAATAATTTCTCATTAATTTGTGCCGACTTAGCAGTGTACACACACACACACACACGCACATACACATGAATTTAGCATTTATTTAAGTCCGCTTATTACATTTTGTTACACACGGCAAAATGCGATAAAGTCAACGTTGCAATGTTGCACCGTTGCATGTGGTAAAATGAAAAAAGCAAACAACTCACAAAAGGAAGCTCGAGTCTGTGGCCCAAAAAGTTAAGCACCCACCAAGATTTTTATGCTAAATATAACCTACAGTGAACTTAGATTATAATGAATGAGTTAACAAGCTTGTGAAATTCTGAAGAAGTGCTCAGATATGAAAGATGATTTCATAGGGGGAACTGAGTATTTTGCATAAAATTTGTTTTCTTATAAAAATTGTGTAATAACAAATTGTTGTAATAAGGTAGTGTCATTTAACAGTTGGGTTTATATTGATTACATTATTCCTACTAAATAGTTTGCTAATACAACATTCAGTTTTGCTAGCTTAGTTCCTGCAATAAATTTAAATATTTTCAATGTTTTTTTTGCTATTTAAAATATCTAGCCCCAAAAATAAAACGATTTATTGTAGAGTGGTTTTACAGGAAAAAGCTTTTAAAATTAAAATACCAGTTGAAAGTGCCACAAGCCGTAAAAATAGCTCTGAAATAAATGTACGAAACTTTTTTGCCAATTTGGTTGACAATTTCTAATGGCTACAGGGTATAATAAAATACAATTAAAATAAATACAAAATAGTTTCCTTCAAGGCAGCGCAGGATAAACGAACATTGTACAACACATGCCGTTTTGTTTTTCCATCTTTTTTTTTCCACGTTGTACAACACGTAAAACAAACTGTAAACAATTGCTTCAAGTCTAAATCAAAATTAATGCGTAGCTTTTGTGCAGGTTGTGAGCCACATAAAAGGAATGCACAGCAAAATACAAAAGCAATAACCAGAGAGTAAGCTGAGCAAAACATGAGAGTAAACGAGATGTGGAGAGAAGAAATTTCATAAAACACACGCATAGAATGAATATGTGAAATTTTTGTGTGTTTTCACTTGTTAACGAAAGCGATTTAGCTTGTTCTTCTTGTTGGCTCCAAGAAACAAGGCAATTTTTGCACTCAACGCACATCTTTCCGCCTGCCCCTGTTCCCCCTTTTGTGTGGTAAACAGAAATTCTTCATAGTTAAGCGCCGCAGTTGACCCAAATTTGTGGCAAGCTTCTTGGCATCGCTGAAGCAGAGCAGCTAAAAAATGCATAAAGCTACCTGTGCCCGCCGCATGCAACCCGGCTGCATAGCTAAGACCCATGGCGACAGCTAATGAGTTTAAGTTCTCGACTTGCTGCCACACACAATTGACAGCCGGGATAGTGGCAACGGGGCACAGCTAGAGACAAGTGCCGCAGCACACGCATTTACACCTTCAAAAGATGCCAACGGGGGCGCAACACAATTGTGCCTGGGGGAACGCAGGGTTGCAAGTTCCAGTTGCAGCTGTAACAGCAGCAGGTGGTTTGTTGACGTTGTCATTGCTGTTGTTGTTGTTGTTGTTGTTGCTGCAGCAACTGAATTGCAATTGTCAGTGGATTCTTCCTGGGTTGCAGCTTGCTGATGGCTCTTGCCGCATTTTGCCGCACAGAATTTTATGCTATCTGCAATGTTGACGGCCAGCAAATTGCGTTAATTAAACATATATTCGAGGCGTGTCCTGTTCGTCCTGTTGCCAGGCTTAATGAAATTACATTACACAAAATGGCGACGGCGCCAGGGAATAAGAATGAAAACAAAGAAATCTGCGAAATGACAGAAAAATACACACAGCGACAGAAAGTGGACTTTAACTTCAACTTGAACAGTTTGCGCCCGCAGGATGCCAGCGATAATAAAGTGTGAAAGAGAGCAAACTATATAGAGAAAGAGAGCGAATGATAAACGTGGAGAAAACGAGAGGCCACGACACATTCAAATTGAATTAAAATTCCATTTGCCGTTGTCGCTTTGCTTAACAATTTTATTTGCCAGTTGCCTCGACTCAGTCTCTCTCTCACTCTCCCCCATCTCTCTCACTCTCTCTGTCTCGTTCAGTTGCCAACTTCGATTATTTTTACCAACTTATTTCGCATCGAATTCCCGTTGACTGATTGCAGGTTGAGGCGGCGAGGCGGCAACTGAATGTTGCAATATAATTACAAACTGTGCGGCAGCAGCAGCAGCCATAAATTATACACAAATTTTCTTAATTAAAGCTGTCGAAAAGGCAGCCGACAAAACTTTTGGCCCAAAAACTAAGGCCAATTTGGCGCATTTCTTGTCAGAAAAACTTGCACACTTTTCCTAAGGCTTTTTCGTATATTTGTTTATGTTTATATTTCTTTTTAATTTAAAACTGTAACTTGGTCAAGGCAAAATGCTAATGGCAAGTTCCAGGCTCAAACTTCCCCCAGCTAGTTCGCCTGTCAAGCAGCTGACAGTAAGCGGCGCCTTAGAAGTTCACACAGCGTAACTCATTAAAAGCAGACGCCCACGCGGAATGCTTGTCAATATACAACCGAAAAAGGGGTTTGATAATAAACAAAACTGACTGTCAAAATACCCAGTAATGTTTCACTATATATTTAACATAAAAGTGTTAATAATAAATGAAAGCATGGGTGAAGATATCCAGTAATATTTTTTGCCCATGCTGAAAAGTATGCTATAAATATTTTTCGTGTAAGCAAAAAATTGTTTTCTCAAGTTCGCCGCGTTAATTGAAAAGGTTTGATATATACGAAAATATAAGTGCAAATTGTTTAAAACTCTCTTGGAATATAAGTGACGTGACCGTATATCAGTTTATAGAAATAAATATTTGAAAACAAACAATATTATAAATATTTCCTTTTATATATTTTCAATTTATCTTCAAGCGGTCACAACAACTTATCTTCCAGGCAAAACAAATTTACAAAACACTTACATATATATTTAATCTGCAGACTGATTTGAAATCTCGCCCACGCTTAGGGAAAGCGTTTAAAAATAGACGCAATAAAAGAATTTCTGGGGTCCGAACGCACAGAGTCTCAGATGGCTACCCTTCAAAACAATTTGGTTTTGTAATTTTTTTTTTGTGTCAAAAGAAAAATTAGCGCTTTGCATTCTTTTTATTTAATTTTTTTTGTCTTGTTATGCTTTGGACGGTCGACGAGTTGATAATTAAAACGCACAAAATGCCGCCGACGTCCTAACAAGACAAACAGCGCGTGCGATGCCCGTGGGGCGTGGCAGGCGAGGCAGTAAAACGTGTCAAAATAGACAGCAGTAAGTCCGCACACATTCAAAAACCCAACGAAATGTTGTGAAACCCTACTTCAACTCTAGAAAGAAAAAAAAAACAAGTCAACCCACAAAAAAAAAAAAATATATATATATATATATATATATATATATATATAAGAAGAGGAAACACTTTGTTACTTGACAAATTGATGCTGATGAATTCTTGAGTTTAATTTTGTGTTTGCTGCTTGCCTAATTAAGCGCAAAAGTGTTGCATAATTTTTCGGGACTCCAACCATGCAAATTAAAAGCGTTTTCTAATACCCTGTACTCAATAAATTTTATAAAGCGGGTATAGTTATCTTTCAGAGTGGCTATAAGTAAGTAAATATATATTAAAAAAATGAAAGATGTTAAAGAAAAAATTTGTTGTATGAAAAATAAAGTGTGTCCTTAGGAACATAGTGTTTCCAGCTTAATTTATTTTAGTTCACCTTTTTGGTACTATTCCATAGAATGGATAACAAAGGTTTTTGTTCATTTTATCTTTTGGCTCTGCCAGCTGCATTTTAAGAGGTAATCAGCTAAACCAAATAGCATTTTCAAAATGTGTGTGTTATTTTCAAGGCAAGTTGCATAAAATTGTATTAAACTTGCAGATAAATCAACTAAAGTTTCATTTCGCTTGGCCAGGAGAGTTAAGCTCCTTAAATGGCGTTCAACTAAAATCTCATCAAATGCCTTTCAATTAAACTAAATCGCTCAGTTTGTGCCTTGTTGCGTGTGCAGCGCTAAATAATGAAAGTAATGAAAGTCTGTACAGCACACACTCCCCCCAGACAATCCAATCCAAGCCCCCAGTCCTGCAATCTTGCCTCATCCCAAGCAACCCTCCTTGATTCTCAATGAATGAGCGTGAATGAGCGTGCGCTTGGTTTAACCATTTAGATAAAGTTTTATGGCACACCAACGGCAACAGTTTCAAGGGTGTGTTGAGGTGTGCTAGGATGTGTGTGTGGGTGTGTGTGTGCTACTTAACTGTCACATCAACGTTGTTATCCTTTGCCGCCTTCGTTTGACAAAGTTTCCCAAACAAAAAGAAAAGCTTAGCGTGTGCGCAGCATATTGAAAACAGAGCGCTGAAAAGCGTCGCATTTTCACCTGATGGGTAATCGATAATAAGTACCCGAATACCCAGCACTTACGTAGCCCACACATTATAACAAAGTACCCTCAAACGAAAACCAAACCTGAAAAAAAAGGAACCAAAAAAAAACTCTCCCAACTCAAACTTATGCCTAAGACGCTCGTCGAGGCTGAAAAGTTTTCGCTCTGAAAATAATAAATGAACATTTTTTTCTTTGATGCCACATAGCCGTCTGTCCCCGTGCATTTTGTGCCAGCTGAGGCGGCTCTTAAGTGGGCGTAACTTTCGGCCAAAGACGACAGCGTAACTGTTAAATGGCAGCCCACTTAGTACACCTACGACGCGCACTTAGTGTCTTCGCCCTGAATGTCTGGGCATTTAGCTGTCCTCGGACTATGACAAACTTTTTCAGCTTGAATTTCATTTGGTGTTGTCTAGAATAAATTCCAAATAAATTTCAATTTATAAAAAAGCGCATCTATGCTCGAATAAATTAAATCATTTGCCGACAAACGTGCTTAGAAATGTCACTTTCTATGAAAACTGGATTTAGTTTTTGATTTTGCTGTGATCATATTTCAAAAGGAAGAAATAAATTCTTTAAATAAATTTTAAAGAATTAGTAGTATGAAATATTCTTAAAAAGATAATTGTAATAAAAAGTAAAATAAAAAATATTATTCTTCAATTTATTTACATTTTTAGTTTAAGAATTTTGCTTTCATTTATACAACAGGGACAATCGATTGTAAAATCAAGAATGGTTTATTCATTTCTGATAAATAAAGCCTGCAAATTCAATTAATTGCCCTTTTATTAAGTGGAATTAAATAATTGCTTTACGCTGTTCAGGAAAATTACCAAAATAATTGATATTTGCTAATGGTGTGTCAATTTGAGTGTTCAACTCAGTTGCATTAGTTGCTGTAACCTTTTGAGCTGTTTGCAAAACACAACGTTCAACTTTACAGGTTGTTAAACGATTTCTTGGCTATCATAAATATTTTGTCTGAAAGTTAGACAGCTCTATAAACACGCGCACACACCGGCACAACAAACAAACAAGTACACACACACACACACACACACACACACACACACACATTGAGCTACACATGTTCGAGTCTTCGTTAAATTGTAAAGTTTGCGCTTTTTTCGGTTGGGTGGATTTACGCATTTGTTGATAACAAAGTTTTAAGCTGCACAAATAACTGTGCAATACACAAACACACACACACACACACACACCTGAATATAAATGCAACTCTAAATTGTAGCGAAAGTGCACAAATAAAATGCGAGAGCCAGTTGGAACGAGATAGAGGTAACTGTGGCTTACTTCTTGGCTTAAATAAATTTCGACGCTTAGTGTTGAAAAACAACTTTTGCAACGATGACTGCAAAAACGGTGTCAAAAGTTTTGCGCGCGGCTGACCAACTAATCAAAAAGTTGTTAATTGCGTGTTGCCAGCAGCAATAACAACCAGGTTTCGACGCACTGCCAAAGAGCTCAGGTTAACTGAATGCTTCAAATTGTCAAGTGTGCGAGTGTGTGTGTGCACACACACTTTTTATGCAAATGAGCAACACGCAATACGCAACACACAGCTCGGCAATTTAAATAGTTTTGCGCTCATCAAAATGTAAGCCAAGTGCAGTTTATAACGCACCAGCTGTTGTTTATGTTGCTTGCCCAGCACCCCGCCCCTATCACACTTTCCAACAATTTCTGTGTCTCCCATTTGGTGACTGTCTCCAGTGCCCACTCAAATTGTAATTTATGTCCGCCCGACACCTGAAATTGACTCCACGTGCTGTCGCCATTCAACGCTGCTGCTGCTGCTGCTGCTGCTGTTGCTGTCGCTCTTATCTCAACTTGGCTGACAACGGCCCGAAACCAGCTGTCAAACAAATGGCAGTTGTCTGCATTCAATTCACTCTCCAACACACAAATTTACAGCCAACAATTTGTTTTAGCCTACCCTGTAGACATAGGTTCGAATAAAGGGAATAACGTAAATTATTTAAATACGTTGTCAAAAAAGAAATTATAATATATATAAGAAATATAATATGAGAAAAACAAAAAATGAAAATGAAATGAATGAATTGATTTAGATATTTATATACTTTATATCTTTTATTTTTTATAGAGGACAACTAAAATGTCGCCAACATGAAAATCTGTTAATTTTTCATAAAGTTATATGAGTTTAAAATATCGAAGCTATAGATTAAAGAGTTTTACGACATGTAAATATTTTTTTTTCGCTTGTCTATCTATATAAATATTATTTTCTTCTCATAATTTGTTGGAAATTAAACCGAACATAAAAATGTTAAGATTACTCTATTTTAAGAGATTAAACACACAATTAATTTACAAAATACTCATTGATAGAACAAAGCACTGAACCTTAGAGTCGTTTAACACACACACACAAATGGCAATATCCGGTGTTTTATGGTCGTCTTATTTGTCGGCGAACGTCGAAAAATCGTTCGTCAAACTGTCAGAGAAATGCGATTGTCATCGCATAGTTGCAAAATTCCTGCCATCGTGCAACCCCGTTGTTGTTGTTTGCTGTTGTTGTTGTATCCTTGTTGTTGTTTGCTTGTTGTTCTGCTTGAATGTGAATGACAAAATATTTGACATTTAGCAGCATCACGTATATATCACATGTACCCGGGTCCCGGCAGGCAACTATAGCACATTATTGCCAGAGTTGCCACACTGTGAGCTCTGCGTCTAATGCATTGCCGCTTACAGAGTTGCAATCATATCATCGCACAGTGGGTTCAAGTATCCTTTTTTACGCTTTTAAATTTACAAAAAAAAGTTTTTGGTAATCCTATTCAATTTATAGATAATTCATTGAAATATAATACGAATGAAATGTTTAAAAACATTTGAAAAATGAAATTGTACAAAAGTACACAAAACAATATTTATTACAACCAAATTGTTTTCCCTGCTTTATTTCTTGCACATGAAAATGCAATATTATTTAACGTTTTTTAGATTTCTAAACTACCACTATGCGTCGTTGCCTTTCTATAAATAAACGAGGCAAAAATCACCGTCAAATAGTTGCTAACGGTAGCGTCAACGCGTTCGCACGTGAGTGCCACAAAATGTTGCACAAAATGGCGTCGTTGCTTGCGCATTTCCTGTTAGCGGAGTCGACGTTGTTGTTGTCGTCGTCGTCGTCGGCGCTGCCGCTGTTGTTGTGTGTATGTGGCCGCTGCTTGTGGCCGGAAGCTGCCGTAACTATGTGTAGATTTAGTTGCGACTTTGGGCTCCTAACTGACATCAATCACATCACGGTGAACCCCACCTTATCGTGGCATAACGAAATTTTCTAATATTACTAACCACGCTGCAATTTTTAGTATGTTCACGGGGTGTGTGTGTGTGTGTGTATGTGAATGTGTATGTTTTTGGTGATCCGCCGGCTTTAAATTACATGAAGGCGACACAACGACCGCAGCTGGCGCTGATTATTGGTAATTTTCAAAGCTTCAGTTTGGTCAGCCACAGCAATGCACAAAATTCAGCCATGTATGTGTGCGTGTGTGTGTGTGTGTGTGTGTGTTTTTGTGTGCGCGTGTTTGTGCATGTGTGTAATTATTGATTGGCCCGTCACAAGTTATCCGCGGTCGCGATACGCACAACAAAAACACAGCAAATTAACACGGCAAAAGGCCTCATTAATGTTCCACCGACCAACCGCAAATACCAAAAATTGTAACATGAAATGTCGATTTTCTGTTTAATGGTTAAGGGCCAACGACCAACCGCCGACAACCCAATAGCAATTGACCAACGAGTGACGCACAAAAATTAATATTTACTGGTTTTGTGTGCTGATTTAAAAAAAACTGACTTTTAACTACGTTTACTTTATGCTGCATACTTTTGTGCGCACAAAAAGGCTTTAACGTTGCCTTAATTGCAGTTCAGCAGATCTGAATGTAACAATTATTGTACAAAATTTTGATTTTGCAAATATATAAATTCTGTTTGTTTCTCGTTAATTTATCCATGATTAGTAAACACAAGCATTATCCATACTAAATTGAAATAATTGTTGCTGTCTCTCCCAAGTCCGCTTATTCATAACATTCCCATTTATCTTGGTTTATTTAACAGATGTTCCTCTTAATGACAGTCTGCATTTAATTCCTGTTATTCCTAATCAGTACACGCATTTTTTGCATGTTCACATTATTCATAGTTGCTTCAGTTATTCACAGTTTGCTTAAATCACGCTCAGAGCTCACTTTAACATCTGTGCATAATACTCGGCTATGGCCACGTTTTATGGCTTCTTGGCTAACTTTCATAACTTCTGCCAGTTACTCGTATATCATATTTTCTTGGGTTTGGTATTAAAATCATGTGCGAGCCTTCAATGTTGGTTCTTAATTTTGGACAAAAGTCCGCATGGTCTTTCATTAAAAATATGACATATGTGCGTGTGTGTGTGCGTGTGTATGTGTATGTGTTTGGGTGCGGAGACGAGCCTTATGAGCTGCCATTTATTTGTGCATCCCACGCACATACACACACTTACACACGCACACACACACGTCCATCCATTTGCGTAAGTCAAATAAATGAGCATCGTCCTTTATCTTTTCGGCCATCGAATGGACAACGCCACGTTTTATGGTAGTCGAACAGAGAGAAATTGGGGCGCAAAGGGCAGTGTGGCTCCATGAAAGTGGTGTCAGAAATCGCATATTAAATATGGTACTATATGTTCGCTTCCATGCTTGACTAATAATAAATGCGTACGTAGCACCATGTGTGTGTGTATTTGTGTGTGTGTCTGTTTGTGTGTGTTTGTGTGACTGTTGCTTGTAAGTTGCTTAATTACATTGGACATTGGTCATGTTCCGTAGCTTGTTGAACGCTGTTGTAATGCATTACTCGTGGTCAAAGCCAAAACCGCAAGAGGAAAAAGCAACAAAAAAAAATGAAGAAAAAGAACAAGAAGAAGCAGCAGCAGCGAAAGCATTGGAAAACTTTTTGCTTTAATTCAATTTTAGTTGCGATAGTTTTGGATGCCACAGTTCGCTTCTCTCTAATGCATTTTGCTTGTAATGCGAGTGCGTTTTTCCTCCCATATACTCTTACGGAAAGTGTATTACCAGTTTGTGATACTATATTAAAAAGTATGTATAACACACTTTTGTATATTTTTAATTATATTATCAACATTACATAGCTACTTTAAGTTTAAAAGCAAAGTGCAATTATTTTTACTAATTTAAAATAAGCCTCAGCTCTTTGGAAGGGTATTTAAATTTCGTCAATTTCTACTTATTCAATTCCTTTATGGATTATCCATCCTTGGTCAGTGCTTGTTTTTGTTTTTTGACCAAACTTTTGCTGACAAATTGACAGCCGCATTGAATTTGTGGCACAAAATATTTTAAGGTAATCAAAGCGTTGCCACAATCTCAACTTGACCATCAAAGAATGGAAAAGAAAAGAAAAGAAAGCAATAATCATAGTTGCAACAAAACAGTTATTAAAAAGTCAAGTGTGTGCACAAATTGTCGAACTTTCCGAAACAGCTGACTGAGTGGAGGCGGCGGGGGGTAAGGGCGGGCTCTGGCGCCGGCGGGATGCTAAAAGTTTAGTATGCTATTTTGTTGCTGTCGCTGCACCTTATAAATTTCAAATGCAATGACTCAGTTCTTATGGCATTTTATGCAAAACAGTTTTGAGACCAGTTTTAAAGCTTATAAAACTGACAAAAACAGCGACACACACACATACACACACTCACACATACACAGGAGCATGACAACAATAGCTAAAAGGGCAGCATAGTCATGTAAACTTTTGTAATAAAATGCCAAAATACACACACATATATAGAAAGTGTGACTAGCTGGACTAGCAGGACTTTCCCTGCCTGCAACTCACAAATTTTTTGGCTTTTTGTGGCATGAAAAGCAAAGAAATTATGCAAGTTTCTTGTTTATATTTTTCCCCTTCTATTTTGCTTTTTATTTGCAAAATTGTTATTTTATATTTTAGTTTCATTTTTTTTTGCTGTAAAAATAAAAATATCAATTTTGTTTATGTGTATGTATATGCGGTTGTGTGTGTGTGTGTGTGTGTGTCTTGTGCAAACAGTTTGGCAATTTGCGCAACATAAGCCCGACACCGTTTTTTGAGGAATTTTTGAGTAGGTCAACAATATTAAAGTCTTTTCCCGTGTCATTTACAAAATAATTGCTTTGGCTTATGCTTTGTGTGTTCTTTTCTACCAAAAAGACAACATGGCTCAAAGGCTTGAAATGCAAATTAGACAAAAAACAAGTTAGTGTTCCAAACAATAACAAGCTCAAATTTTAATTGGAGAGTTTTGGCAAGGAACTCGTTATATGTTAAGCGACAACAACAACTACTACATTCATTTTTTGTAAAATCTGTGGTTGGAATTAAACCAATGAATTTCAATGCTTTTCTTACAATTTGCGCAATAATCCCTTTTTTGAGCTGCATTTATTTTGTCGCAACTTTTTTTCTTCACATATTATTAATGCATACAATTTGCGCTGCATGCTGATTGTAATTTAAGGCTCAATTCATTGAACTCAATTTCGCAAGCAATTTAAACATATTCAGGCATTATCCTTTACAGACGCAGCCCAAAAGCTGCCAACGAATCGAAGGAGCGACACACACACACAAAGTTAATACATTTCCTTGTGTAACCACAGGCACGTCCACGTACAAGAACTGCATTCATTGGTCATCGGAGCGGTCACAACAAAAGAAGGAAGAAGAAACCGGACAACCGGCAGTCATCATCGTCAGGCAGCAACATCATCATCGATGGATGCAGTTGATTGGGATTGACGATGACGACGACGACGACGACGACAACGGCAACAACAACGATGGCCAGTTGGCAATCGATATCATTGCGATAACCAACGAGCAATGCGAAAAAGGGACTTTGGATGGGGTTGCTTAAATGAAAATCACTTAAATTCTGCCACGTCGCCCTGTTATTGTTGTGCGCCTTTGTCCAGCAGTCGACTGGAAAAGAAGTACCAGTTAAATTAAATGAGAACCGCTGTAGTTATTGTTGTTGCCTTGGCACTGATTGAAATCCCCAAAAGCAAACACAGACGGCCCCCACGTTGGGCGCCGCACGGCCCAAAACGTTGGGCGGCCTCCGCGTTCTGATGACAATGCGCAAAAATCATCAAAATGTTGTGTGTATATTTTTAATTAAAAACAAGAAGAAGCAAAGGCAAGGCAAGTAGAAGCAGAAACAAGCGCCCAACGCCAGGCGCCAACATAAATATTTGTTTCATTTATTCAACTTAATAGGCAAGCGAATTATAAGAGAAAGAGTAACTGGAGAAAGAGAGGGAAAAAAAGAAAAAATACGACTAATTAAACAAGTGTATTATGAGGTGAATAGACAAAATAAAAAAATAAATAAATAACCCTTTACAAACACAGCTTTAAACGTGATTTGGTCTTAATTAAGACTATAAACTGAGTTGCAATATCTGCATCAGTTAATTCTGGGATCATTCGTAAATTGGCATCGCATACTCGAAAATGTTCGAATAACTTTCTAGTTCATCAAACACAACAGTCTGCAGTTTATGAGTTGAGCTATGCAATATGAAAGCCAAACATACAAACACACACACACACACTTTATACTTAGCAATTGGCAGTAGAAGTCCCAAATGTGAAAAGACTTTTCTCTAAACGGTTGTCATGGTTGCCGCAGTCATTGAATTTCCATATGAAAAAGCCTGCAGAAAAACCAAAGAAAACAGAAAACAAAAGCAATTCGGGGCAATGCCAATGGCTAAAATCTAGCTTCGGTTTTTGGCATTGTGAGTTGCTGAAGTGCGAACATCAAATACAAGTGGGAATTGCCAAAGTTTATTGTAATTTATTACCAGAAACTGTGAAATGTGAAATGAACTGAAATGTTCGTATATGGGAATTGTGTTCACCACAATGGAACCTTTTATATGACCGAACACTGTTCGGTTGTTTTGGGCAACATTTCAATTGAACAGTAAATCAATTTAATATTAATTAGTACAATCAATGTCACAATCAAACATAACTGGATCAAACCGAAAATCTCCATGGACTTGAAGACAACGCAAAATGAAGCAACACACTAATTAAAGATACATAAAATTATAAAGTATTTAAAATATCTTTAAAAAGTTGTATTCACTGATTTAAAGTATACATTCAGGATATATAAATATATGTTTAAATCGCTATATATCCGGCGTTTGACTGAGTTATTGCAATTGAATAACTTTGATTTTTCTTTCAATAGATATTTTGTGAAATTTTATCATGCAATTCGATTTGGAATCAATTTTGCGTATAATCTGATTATCAATGCAATTAAGTGTTGCCTTTCACATTTGTGGCATGTGGCAATGGGAATTGGAATCTGTCTTAAATTTTTGGTCAAAGCTAAATGGAGTGTGCTGAGCTTAAGAATTTCCATGACAACAATATTTCACTGTACAGTAGGGCAAATCGGTGTATAACAAGAGAAATAAGTTGGCGTTAGGAAAACGCAAATAACTTGGTGGCTTTCAGTGAAAATTCCGGCTACGTAGAGCTTCTCCCCAGACACTTGTCATTTGTCGTGCAATTAATTATGCTCAAGTGTTAATTATTTTCCCATTTTGCTTTTACCCTAATTACATCTTCCGCTTTCGCCATGGCCGTGGTTCGTATAGCACCACTTCCGTTTTACCCCCGCCACCCCCGGCTGGCTCCCATGATAATTTCGTCTGGCAAGCACATTTCCGTATCCGGGAGCTTCTGTTGCTACTTCTTCCACCAGTTTTAACGGATTTTGGAATGCAGAACGCAAAGCGTAAAATCCAAAGCAAAGCTTGACTGAATGAAATGAATGCGTTGAATGCTAATTTGCAGCTGTAGCCTGATTGTGCAACTTTTTGCGGTCTATCATAATTCAAACTGAACTCAAATTTTACACACACACACATGCACACTCACTTTTCAATCTAACCATAATGATATAGGGGCAACAGTTCCGTTGTGCACCCAAGTTTTGATTATTTGCTGCCAACAGCAGGCTCGTCGGACTCCTTTCATCTATTCAACTGTCTATCCAACATGTTAACCTCAAAATAGAGAGCATACTAAAAGAAAGGGAGGGTGCAATTTCTGTTGCAACATTTCAGTTTTATCCCCAATTGTTTTCGGGGGAATTGCAGCTGCATGAGACATGCCCGACATTCTCTCTCCCTCTCTCCCAGCTAACCTTTGGACAAGGCGCCGGTCTCGGTCTTGGGTTTTGGTTTTTGAGCTCCGGCCCAGCCCAGCTCGGCCTGACAGACACTTGACACTTGACAGCAACTGAATGATGAAAACTTTTCCATAGTGATGTTGACGACCACCACGTCGAGGACAAGTTTTTCCAGTTAGTAATTAAAAATTTACGTCATTTACCTGCAAGTAGAGGAGAAGATAGGAAACTTTTTTAATACAAAACTTGCTTACACCAAAATTCGCAAAAATAACTTAAATAAAAACTGTTTGTAACTAAGTTAAGCCAATACCACAACAACAACAACAACAATGGCTTTGGCCACAAGAAAAGCCATCAAAAAGTATAATATAGAAAGATAGCTGCAATATCCACAGTCTGGAATACACTTAACCAACTGCAATCACAATTTGTGCGTCAATTTGGCGAGTTTTTCACAACTTTTCCACCATTTCCCTCCCCCCACAACAGCCAGCCAGCCCTGTCTGAGTGCAAGTACGTGGGCGTATAAAATATCTCATTAATTTGTGCAACGTCTGAGCACACAGCGCCACCACCAACAAGTAAGTGCCACAAAATGTCGCCCTAATATATGCTAAACATCATTTTATTGCAGTACAGGGCATAACACGCGCACAAAATGGCTGCCATTTCATTAAAATACAATTAAAATGTTTAAATAGTCGCAGCAGGTGCACAGCCAACTGCCAACTGCCACACCCAAACAGAGCAGAAGCAGCGCGGCAACGATCCAGCGATAATTTATGGACAAACTTTTGACAGTAACTTTGGGTAGCTGCACGAAATCTAATCAGTTACAAAAGGCTTAAAGCACATAATCTGAAATAAGAAAATGAAAATCCAAAACAAATCCAACCTTTTGCAGCTAAGCAGAAACGTCTGGTATGTAGAAGTTAAATAATTACAAGCAATAAGGCAGCAAAAGTTGGTCAAAACGTTTAAGAACGCTTTACAAAGGGAAATTGTAGAATAAAATGAGTTTAGGCGAATGGAAACCAAACAAAAAAAGGTGATGTTAATTTTCGAAGGGTTCAAAATTAAGCATAAAAGAGAGGTATTTATTAGACTAAAGTGAATAAAATTATTATCTTTTAAGGTATACAATTATAAAAAAGTCCTGTCGATTCTTTATTTGATGTTAACGGATGCCACACAAAAAGGAACTAACAAATTTGATAAGCTTTCGATAGGATCCAAACTACATTAAACGTGAACGGAAGCATCACAATAGAGAATTTTAAAATAAAATGATAGATCGAAAGAGTAAGCTCAAGTAAAAGCGTATGAACACAGAAATCCTGTTCTGGTGAAAGAGAAATTTAAATAGCTTAATTGTAACTCTTCAAAGTGGGGATATTGACTAACCAGGCTCAGCTTCAGCTTAACTGCAGCAGCAGCAAGAGCAGCAGCAGCTTTACCGATGCGTTAATTTCCAACTGAATTGGACAAAGCAACAACAGGTGAGGCATGAAGTGCCAGAGTTTTATGTGCTTCTTTGTATGTGTGTGTATGGGTGTGTTTGAGTGTCAAAGTCTATTTGAAGTACATTAGTCACGCTTGTACTCACCCTAGCATTAAACCGCACACACACAGACACACACGCACACACACGAGCAACGACACTGACCAGCTTATTGAGTTTGCAATTTGGCCCAAGTTAAACTATAAAATTCCTTTCATTTTCTGTCGTTAGCTTCACTTGAACCCACGTACCCAACAGCGGTTCTGTGATTTATCAACTTCTTAATGAACAAAAGAATTATCGATTGGTATGGCATGAAAAATGGCATTGGTTCGTTTCGGGAGGAGGGCGATTGCATGTCGCTTACCTTGCGCGCACAATGCGGCGTATGAGCAATGTCTGTGCGATGCCTCCGCGTCGCGCATTTATTTTGATATACGAGCAAGCAGATCCATTAAAATTACCCAGCACTCATTTACTTTATGGGTACGCCATGCCCATTTTTTTTATACAGTTTTAAAACTATAATAAACTCAGCAAAAAATCAAAATATATAAGTAGAATCATGCTTTTTTACTTCTTTTTTTTTTGGAAAGAGTATAAATTAAACTTTTTGGTTTGTTTTTAATATGTTTCCTTTTTGCGACTCATTTCATAAACCTTTTATCGCAGTGACATGTTAATAATTAAATGTGAAATTCACTCAACATGCAGCTAGATGGAAGCGTCAAGCGCAGGCATGCAACAAATGACAAAGTTGGCCACAAAACGCAAGCATTTCTCATACTTTTGTGGCCAACTTGCTGCGACTAGCAACTGGCAACATGCAACTGACACAAGTAAATCGGAATAGAAGCTGCCGGACAAAAGCAAGCATTAAATTTTATTTTGTTGCAAGTCGTGATTGCAAAAAAATGAATTCTTGCCACAGCAGTTAGCGGGTGCAGCAGCAGTGGCAGCTACTTTTCCGTGCTGCCACTGTTGCACACATCTATCACATTTATGTACATTTTTGTGGCACTCGCGTTGGCAATTGACCCCCTTTTTTTTGTGGGGGGAGGTTGGCCAGACTTTACTTTCGGTTTGGCTCAACTTGGCTCTGAGTGAAATAGCTTAACACTTTCATTATGTTTTATTGTTTGCCTAAGTCCTGCACAAAATGGCTGCATGAAAGCCACTTGCACTTACAGCATTTGCTAAAAACACGCCGCATTTCGAAGAGGAACAAGTGTGAATGCCTAACTCTAAGCAATACTAGCCAGATACCCTGTAGAATAGTGCAAGCAAGAAATGAAAATCAAGTGTATTAAAAATAAAACTGCAATTCGAAAGTAAGTAAGTTAATTAGTTTGTAGTAATTTTTTTAATTTAAAAAGTATTACATATTAAAATTTGTTGAATTTTCATTAATTTCCAAATGGTTAAACATCAAAGTGTATTTGCTTATATCAAAAGCAAATAGCAAATAGTCAAGAGTCAATATCCAAAGGGCTGTAGTCAATAGTCAAAAGCAAAAAGCCAATAATCAAAAGCGATTAGCTAAAAAACGCTATAAAATAAAAACATTAATAATTGTTTAAATACAATAAATAAATAAATAGAACATTAAAAGTAACCGTCATATTTTCCTCCTTTAAAATCGCATTCTACAAACGAACTGCATTATAATATATAATTATTATTTTTAATTGATCATTAATGAGAACTATAGATTAAAATTCAAATCATTGATATACGAACATTTAAATGATCATTACTTAGAATTATAAATCAAAGATACATAATTATCAATTGAAAATCAAAAATAATTTGCAAAGATAACTTCAAAAAGTTATTTATAGCATAAAAAGTATTTCAGATATGTAGCTAAAAGTTGGTATGTGTTTTGAGGGCAGTTAAATGTAGCTTAGACAAACAGCTGCGAGCTCTTTCAGTGGAAGTCAACAATGTTATACAGCTTATAATATTCCACTTACAGTACATGCGACAGAAAGCGCAGAGACAGAGAAAGGGAGAAAAAGCGTACATTAGGTGTGCGTGTGTGTGCGTGTTTGTGAGTGTGTGTATGTCTGTGTATAGTTAAGCTTGGTTCCCTGTAGCTGTGGCAACCATAGAGCTGCTTCTGCTGCTGGAACTGTCACTCGCCGCTGGAGCTGGTTGGTCATTTGAAAGGGCTTAACATAATGCGCATAGCCATTGAATGTCCTTCAAGTTGGAACATGTGCGACATGCGGCCGCAACGAGTGACACACACAAACAGGCAACACACGCACACACACACACCCACCACACACACTTCACTAACACTAACGTAATACTTCGCTCACTTCATTTCATTTTGGCTCTGTTTTTATTGTCCTTTTCCTTTGCACTTTCACTTTGCTTTTGCCAAGTGGTGTTTAAATCAAAGCCTTAAAAAGCATTTCAAATGAATAAAAGCGAGATTCAACATAAAAACCAAAATGTACATCAACAGAATTTGGCTTTAAGAGTTGGTCAAACTAAAAAGTCTGTTTTATTTTATGACAAATTTACTTTATCGGCGCATTTTAATGAAGAACGAGCCGCAGTTGCGGTTTTATCTGAATGTAACTAAATTTTGAACTAGTTAAAATATTTGCAGCTTGTATTTTGACCAAACATTCGACGAACTGATTTCAGAATGTGACTTGAATTATTACCATAAATCATAAAAATGCATATTTAAAAATATTTTTGGGCGGTTGCTACTAAAAATGTTCATGTTTTTACGTGTTTTTTGCGTGCATTTCTGTTTGAGAAGTCAAATTGATTTATGCCGTCTGCAAAAGCCACGAAAAACAACTAAAAATTGTATCGCAGTTTTACCCAAAGTTATTTTTGTTGAACCCTGGGCTAATGTTGCACATGCTACACCAAATGCGCATGTTGCAATCTAATTTATCATCGCTCACTGCAACTTTGGTAACAATAATAATTTTCTCAAGGTTGGCTTATTCAAGACATGCAGTTATTATTGCAGTCATAAAGTCGAAACCAAAAGGGCATGAAACATGCGCACACGCAAAGTTCTCGGTGATTAAATTTCAAGAAGTTTATAATTGCTCGGCTGTAAACTATTTCAGTGGAATATAATATAAATAATATTTAAATTATACAATTCCATTAGCCGAATAAAACTAGATTTTAGTGTGAATAAATTACATTTAAATTTTAAATTAAACTTGTTTAAATAAAAGTTTTGGAATTATTATAAATCACAAATTACTAAAAATTTCGGTAATTATTGTTTAAATTAAACGTTTTACACAAAAGCAAAACTGAATTATATTAAAATATATCGAATAAAATTTGTCAAATAAAATAAATTCTAATTAATAATAAATACATATTCACACACATAACATAACTCATTTTTACGATTCACCGATTTCCAAATGAAATATTTTCTCTATTTTTCAATGTTGTTGTATAAATGACAAGCTCAAACAACGCAAACAATAGGGCTTATCAATAATTAACGCAACTACTGTTAGTGCAACTCGTAGTTTTATCAAGCCACCGCACTTGGTTAGTGGCAAGCAGGACGGACTTTGCAACACCTACATAAATAAGTAAACGACTTTCTAAGGTTGCTTTTAGCAGTTCGCCGGCTCGCCGGTCCTTCCATCCACCATTTCTCTAGTTAAACAGTAGGTAAAACGCAGTCGGGCCAGTCAAGCACTTGCTTGTGTGCCCTGAAACAATTTGTCATGTTATTGTTGAAATTATTGTTGTCTGTTTTATTTGTTTGACTTTTGTCTGCCCCTGCCCCTGCCCCTGTGCCGGGTTCTTGCACTGCGAGAGACAGTCGCAAGTTGTCGTTGTTGTTGTTGTTGTCGCCGCCGTTCGTTGTTGCCCCCAAGTGAAATGTTGTTAAAGGGTTTGCGTTTTTAATTATAAATGCCTCGCAGTGTTATGCCAACTGCCTTTTGTCTGTCAGTCTGTCTGCTTGTCGGCCTCTAAGGTTGTAAATTTTGTTAGTTTTATTTCACAAGCATTTCTTAAAGGTGCTTTTAGCGCCCCTTTTTTAAGAGTCCTCGGAGACAGAGTTTTGGGCACTTATTGTGAAAAAAAGGCACCCTTTGCAAGACTTTGTAATTTAATATATTCGTGAGGTTAAAAAGTTAGAGTACCTAGTTTACTAGTTTTCATTTAGATATATTATGTATATCGATTTGAAATTAAATTCTTTTATTATATACCTAAAACAGGATTAAAATTTAAAATAAAAACTACAACCTAATTAAAAGTTTATATATTATATAGAATATAATAACAACAATATAATAACCATTGCCCATTCATTATTCAATATGTATGATAAGCTTTACTAAGTTTAGGTAACTTTACTTACTGCCTTTTATTTTGTAAATTATATCGCACAACTTTTATCAGATGAAAACAATACAATATGTTCAGCAAGGATATAAAGTTATCGGCTTTGAAAAAACCAAACTCATTTGCTTTTATTTAGGTTTATTCCTAGAATGCCAGTCAGTTTATTAGCCACGTCGTGCTCACAGTTTTATAAGCCCTTTTGCCAGTGACTCCACCTAAATGCAGCATTAGCAGCAAGAGCAGGTGAACTGAAAAGCCTTCTAAGCCGCTTTACGCAGAATTTCCTTTCTGTATTTTCACTCTCCCTCAACCTTTCTCTCTCACCCTCCCTCTTTTTCTTTTATGTCGCATTTTGTAAAAAACTTTGCTTTGCATTGCAAAATGTTCGTCCTGTCCCCTTTATTTTTACCCCATTTTTGGTTTTATTAGTATTTCGCATTTGGTATTTTCTGCTGGCTTTGCTGGTTAACACAACAAAAAAAGTTGTCGTATAATTGACAATTGCTAAACGTGAAGCCCGACAAGTGAGTGACCCCTTTTTGGCCATTTGTTGGCAATTGTTTTATAATTTAAATATTTACCAATCCTGTTTTTTTTTTTTTTTGTTGTCTTGATCGGCTGGAATCCTACGTGCCCTGCACTTCAAATGAGCCGCCAGCCAAGCGGCAGTTCAATGCACACGTGCCCCATTATGGGGTCAGGTACTTGTATTGTCGAATGGTTCATTGTCTTTACATTTCGATTAGCTCCATGCCACATGTGCTGCTCCTGCAACTGCGCAAACTCTACAGACCACTCAAAAACATCATATGATATATACCTGACATTATACAAGCTTTTTACTTATGAGAATGGTTAAATGGGGTCGCTGTGCATATAAATATATATAAAAAATATATACAAAATATATATTTAAATAATTAAAAACTGTTAAACGTCACATTAAGATAAAAGATATAAAAGATCCCGACATAAGACAGATTTCAACTTTGTAGTTATACAAAGTTTTATCCAGTTACAGGGTATTCTTAAGACGAATACAGTTATTTACAAAATATTCCTGCCGTTGAATTGCAGAGTTGACGAGCTGTCAAGTTGCCTCCTGTCCTGACAAATATGTCAAATGGCAGCTGCCGACATGGCGTATGCGTGATATTGCATTTCATAGCTTTCTTTCTCACAAAGCTTCTTCGAAAAACCATAAATAAAAATCATTAAAATTAATCCGCATACGTAGTACAAATAAAGTCAGTGTGAAAGTAAAAAGCTTACATTTTTATACCAAGTCATCTGTTCATGTAAACAAAACTGCTTAAAAGTATCGGAGAACTCGAATTTGCCTTTAAGTTGCATTTATTTACAACTGTTTTGGAGCTTCAGGTAAAGTTTCAGGCATAGGGTAGATGCGTAATAACATACATATATCCAATTAGGGCCCAGAATGCGATTAACTTGAAAAGTTTTCCTACTTACGGTAACTGTGTGGCACAGTTTGATGTTGTGGACTAACTTCATTATGTTGCAGATTGCTTGTCTGTCCAACTAAATTGTTTCATTTGTTCAAAAATGTTTCAATTATATAAAAAGCTTTTAGGCTGATTTACATGGAGCACCATCCGCACCACCCGCCACCCCTTCCTATACACTCCCCTCGCTTTGCCACCGCTGGTTGGGAATTGTTCTTGAAAGGAAATCAGAAACTTCTTTGCAAAAACAATTCAATTTGTAAAACAAAGGGGCGCACGCACGAGCAAAAAAAAAAATATATAAATAAAAATACAACAAAAAGGAAACTGAAAGGAATTGGGAAAAAAAAATTAGAATTGAAAAATTCTATTTTCTACAATTTCTGTCGTTATTGTTGTTGCTGTTGTTGTGTGGCAATGTGGAAAAACGAGCTGCAACTGCAACTTCAAGCGGAAATGGAAAAGATCTGTTGCAGCAACGCAACAGAAACGACTGGAATATCCAGCCAGGTGCGCTTTATGCAAAGCAAAGCAAAAAAAATTGTGTCATGCGCCTTTTTCTTTATTTCTTTAGGCCATATACAAGTTGGCAGCTGTTGCCCGTTTTAGCATGATGGCTAATGCAATAGCTGCCCTTTCTTTTTTTCTGGCAGTTCCTAACTGAAATGGTAACAGATTTCCCCGTCCAAAGTGATTCAATCAGAAAAATCTTAAGTTGTTGTTATTTTTTTTTTTTTTTGTTAGGTACTGCAAGGACTTGGGTAAATGGATATTTAGTGCCTCTGATAATTTGCGCCTTTAGTGAAATTTGTCTTTGTAAATTTTTGCTTTTGCTTTCTTAATTAATTTCCAATTAATGATACTTGTATTTATTTTTAGCTGATCTAATTATCTCAAATAAATATTTATGTAATTATTTTTGTCCTAATTGTATCATTTATGGCATGAAATTTGTACCTAAGCCTACGGGTCAAAATGTACATGCTATGAATAGATACGCATTCTCATTAACGGCAAAATTAATCAGTAGCTGGCAGGATAATGTGCCGCGACATGCCATAATTATGGAGCGCGTGCAGCATAAGTACTAATTATTGTGAGCCCTGCTGCAAGGGTTTTCGGAACTAGCAGTAAAGCTGCAATCATAAACCCCATTTATGGCCCGGTTAGATTCTAGCTAGAATGATAAGGGAGCTTTTCACACCAGTGATGAAAAACTATAAAATGCGTTCGTATCACACAATTAAATTTTTTTAATTGCGAGTGCGAACATTTTGACCGGGACAAGGCGAAACAGTTAGATGGTTGCGGTCGATGTGGGGGAAAATCAGAAATCAGCAACGCGCCAAATACCGCAAACGCTGCTAATTGGCATAATTCACACAGACACACACACACAAACACAAGCACATACGTTCTGTATACAATTTTTGCAATTAACAGTGCAATTGATATTTCCAAACACACACACACACATGCAACACTCGTATGCGCCGCAAACATTAAAAATCCATTTATTTATATTTTTTATTACTAGTATTTTTGAAATTAAAAATAAATGCAAACTACAATTTATTTTTAGTAAAATACAATTTACAGCAGAAAATAATGTTAAAGACTGTTTTGGATTTATTGGAAATATAACCTATCGAAACCTTTATTTTATTTATACAAAACATATTTTTATTATTAATATTTACTCTAAGCAAATTTACCAGACACAAGTTGTGTTTTATTTCTTCTGTTTACTGAAGAACAATGCGAATGCTTTAATAAATTCAATTCATGCTTATGTATATAAAATATACCCTACAAGAAATCATTTTTACCTGTTGCATATATATATTTACAAGTTAATATTACCTGCCCACAACTAATGTATACCCATTTAAACGTTACATAATTTGCATAATCAGTTTTTGCCAACAATTATGGGCGTGCGTGTGTGTGTGTGTTTGCTGTGCGTGCGGTTGTGTTGTTTAACTAATCGAATCAACGCATTTAGCACCGGCTGCAATTAACAACAAATCGATTTTAAATGACTATCAATTTGAACCTGACACCCAACATAATAATGTGACCCGACTGGAGTGCTCCATTGTGAGCGAGCGACTGACTAAATTTGTTAGCTGATTTGATTGTTGCACCTTTCGGATACGCAGTTGAATTTGAATTGAAATTTGTGCACAATTTGTATGCACCCGACGCTTTCACTCTCACTCTCACTCTTTCTCACTTGGCTCTTTGGAAAAGTGGCAAATGCAATTTATAAATGTCAACTGAACGAATGCAATTAGTTATTTAAGTATCTGCACTAATGGTCAATTACGAGCTAGCCTTGGCCAACAAGAGTAGAAGCAGCAGAAGCAGCAAAAAGTTCACGTCAGCTCTTTTGTTAATTACAAAATTAGCTACTGTCAAGAATTAGATATATACAATATATATCTGTTAACTCGTAAAGACATGATTGGTTTAATGTAGACAAAAGTTTATCTACATTTATTAGGCTGCAAATTAACTATAAATGTCGCCTATTAGAACATAACGAATTGTTGAATAGAATGGGTTTTATGATAATTTGCTCAATAATTAGATTTATCCAGTTGGAAAGACATTTTACTGAAAATGCAATAAAAAACTTAGAATGGCATCTAACTAATTTATGTTAAATAAGTGACGAAAAAAAGACTTATAATATAAAATTTATTGATTAATAATTTTAAAAAATGTAAATGAAAATGCAATAAATAACTTAGAATAACATCTCACTAATCTATGTTAAATAATTGATAAAAAAAAAATTCTTCTAGCACAACATTTATTGATTAATAATTTAAATAAAAGTATTCAAATTTTAAAGGCAATTCTTTGCATATTTTAATCTATTAGGGTAAACTGCGAAAATTCATATGTGCCACGAGCTTAGATCTAGTTTTATCTAGAGCCATCCACGTCTACTCCTACCCCTCACATGCTAAAAATATTTATACTTTTCCAAAATAACATTAATAGTTAACAGATTTTAGTTGTAAAAGGCATTTGCCAAGTTATTTATATCAACATAAGCTCTTTGTATGACTAGTCAAATTGTATTTGCTTTATCAAAAATTATTAACAATTTATTGGATTAGTTTAGAAATAATCGCACACTGTTTATTCAATTTAGTTTTGTTTTAACAACTGTAATAACTATAACAATACCTGTTCCGTGCATTGCTTTTGGAAAATTCGTTATAAATAACTTGAAAATTGTATAAATTTTTGTAAATTGGCTACTAATTTGCATGAGTTGTGTATATTTGAAATGATCTAGTGCATTGAAGTGGGCACAAAGCCAATTTTGGAACTCGAAATAGCTAAGTAAATCAAGCATGGAAATATGTGCTGCAAACATGAGTGTGTATCTGTGTGTGCGTGTATATGTTTGTGTATATGTGTGTGTGTTTGGCAGTCAGATTTTAATTAGAAGCTCAAAGAGGCATAGAAACCAAAATGGATATGCACAAATATTTGCATATTTGAGTGCGCACATCAAAAACATTTGTGCGGGCGTTTAATGGAATGTGCCAGTGAAATAGTGGGGATGGTGAGGGGGCGATGGCAGCAGCAGTGGGGGTGCGGTACCATTTCAACAATGCAGGCCGATAAACTGCGACACATGTTAACAAAGTTAGCAATTGCAGTTGCGCTGTATCGTCAAATGTGGAAACAAAAGGCAACACACACAAATACACACACATAAAGCAGCAGTAATGGCTGCAAACTGGAACTGGCCAAACAAAGCGGAAACTGGGCGAACGGCCATTTTTGTTATCGCACGCCATTTGCAATAGCGGCAAAATGTGGCAAGTGGCAAATGCAGCGAAAATGCGTTGCAGCTGCAGCTTAAAGTGGGTGTGTGCGATTTTGTTTGTGTGTGTTCAACCAACGGAAGTGATACATTTTGTTATTTACATTGAAAAGAAAAAATTAAATCATCAACAGAGATTTAAGCAGCAACCACAGCGGAAACGGAAACAGGCAACGTGCGGCACACACAAACAAAAACAAAAACAACCCAAACAACAACGCATGCATCAGTTTCGACATGCAAATTAAAAATGGCGACTGTTGCATGTTACATGCGCCTGCCACATGTGCTGCCCCCGTACGCATGCCTCATTCATATTAGCCGCACTTTTTGGATTTTGGTTTTGACATTTGACAGAACGCAGCTGCTAAACAGTCAAATAGTTATGTACACACACACACACATGCACAGTGAACACACTCACATACACATTTGCTGTAGCGTATAAAATGCCGCCATTTTGCAAGACATTTGCGGCAGCTGACACGTACGCGCCAGTTGAGCGCGTCCTTGCTTTCAAGCTTCCGTTTACGACATGAAGAAAAACACACACAAAACAAACACATACACACACTTACGCAGACCACTAACACATAGTCAGATACACACACATACCCAAGTGCCAATATTGAAACTTACGTGCCATGGTTTTATGTCAAATATTTTGTATTTGTTGTTGGTTTTCTTCTTTTTTTTGTGCTTTGCCGTTGCGTGATTTTGTGGCAAAAGGGAACGCAAAAGAACATTTATCAATCCGCAAAGTTGAGCTGCAAATACGGCAGCTAAAAGTTTTCAACAATCGCTGTTCACTTTTCAACAATTGTATTACATTCAACTTGGGATATTCTTAGGAAGTTTAATAAAAGATTTAACTTAAAGTCAAGCGGAGATATAAATAGAGAGACTGAAAGCTAAGTGGATAAATTTAGACCTGGCAAAGGTAAGAACAGTTACCTAATAAAATAAAAAAAAACAAATAAAATATAGCACACGAATAAAAATATATGCACATCAATGATAATAATTAAGAATAATATTTCACAAAGAGTGTCCCAAAGGAGCAACAAAGTTTTTAATGTGCTCTTTTTGAGCTTTATACAAAGGATGAGTTCAGCAATTAAAAAAAAAACGATTTAAAATTTTGAATTTTGTTATAAAGTTCACAAATTTTCACAATGATTTATTTTTGAAGATGTTTGCTCAATTTAAGCATAAAAATAACAATATAAGTTAAAACTGAAATTAATTAGTCCCAACTTTGTGCCCAAAGAATTCACAGACCAATTTGCGGAAATCGCTTTTATTTGACTTACGTAACTTATAAAGCGGCGGCATTTTCTTAGATATATAAAATCGGTTATTTACCTGCAAGTTGAAGAAGATAAAGTTAAATGTCATTAGTCCGCTTGAATTTTAAAATAATTCATAAGCAGAAATTATAATAAAATATTTATTATGTTAAAATATTTATAGTTATTTTAAATTAAACAAAAATAGTTTTGATCAATTTTAAATTTTGGAAAAATTTTTTTTGAAAATTAACAAGGTTTTTGCCAAAAAACTTAAAAAATTTTATTTTCGTAAATGCATATAATTTGAATGTAGAATCAATCTTTAGAACAAATAATGACCAGAATGGCATCAAACATGAAAATCGGCCAAGTTTTGACAAAGTTATGGGAGTTTGAAATAGGGGAGCTACCGATCTGAGAGCTTTACAAGTCAAAATTTTTGTCAATTTCGGCATGATTTTTGACCAAAAATTTTACCACCTCAAAATCACCTTTAATGTTATTTTTTATGCTAATTATGACAAATACAATCGATTAAAAACAAAAACTCGCAATTTTAAATTTTGAAAAAAAAATTTTTCGAAAATTAACAAGGGGGGGGTACATGCTTTTTACCAAAAAAACAAAAAAAAATTTATTTTCAAACATGGATATATTTTGAATGTAGAATCAATCTATAGGATAAATAATGACCAAAATGGCATCAAACATGAAAATCGGCCAAGTTTTGACAAAGTTATGGGAGTTTGAAATAGGGGAGCTACCGATCTGAGAGCTTTACAAGTCAAAATTTTTGTCAATTTCGGCATGATTTTTGACCAAAAATTTGACCACCTCAAAATCACCTTTAATGTTATTTTTTATGCTAATTATGACAAATACAATCGATTAAAAACAAAAATTCGCAATTCTAAATTTTGAAAAAAAAATTTTTCGAAAATTAACAAGGGGGGGGTACATGCTTTTTACCAAAAAAACAAAAAAAAATTTATTTTCAAACATGGATATATTTTGAATGTAGAATCAATCTATAGGATAAATAATGACCAAAATGGCATCAAACATGAAAATCGGCCAAGTTTTGACAAAGTTATGGGAGTTTGAAATAGGGGAGCTACCGATCTGAGAGCTTTACAAGTCAAAATTTTTGTCAATTTCGGCATGATTTTTGACCAAAAATTTGACCACCTCAAAATCACCTTTAATGTTATTTTTTATGCTAATTATGACAAATACAATCGATTAAAAACAAAAATTCGCAATTCTAAATTTTGAAAAAAAAATTTTTTCCAAAATATACAAGGGGGGGGTACATGCTCTTTACCAAAAAAATCAAAAATATTTTTTTTTCAAACATGGATATATTTTGAATGTAGAATCAATCTATAGGACAAATAATGACCAAAATGGCATCAAACATGAAAATCGGCTGAGTTTTGACAAAGTTATGGTAGTTTGAAATATGGGAGCTACCGATCTGAGAGCTTTACAAGTCAAAATTTTTGTCAATTTCGGCATGATTTTTGACCAAAAATTTGACCACCTCAAAATCACCTTTAATGTTATTTTTTATGCTAATTATGACAAATACAATCGATTAAAAACAAAAATTCGCAATTCTAAATTTTGAAAAAAAAATTTTTCGAAAATTAACAAGGGGGGGGTACATGCTTTTTACCAAAAAAACAAAAAAAAATTTATTTTCAAACATGGATATATTTTGAATGTAGAATCAATCTATAGGATAAATAATGACCAAAATGGCATCAAACATGAAAATCGGCCAAGTTTTGACAAAGTTATGGGAGTTTGAAATAGGGGAGCTACCGATCTGAGAGCTTTACAAGTCAAAATTTTTGTCAATTTCGGCATGATTTTTGACCAAAAATTTGACCACCTCAAAATCACCTTTAATGTTATTTTTTATGCTAATTATGACAAATACAATCGATTAAAAACAAAAATTCGCAATTCTAAATTTTGAAAAAAAAATTTTTTCCAAAATATACAAGGGGGGGGGTACATGCTTTTTACCAAAAAAATCAAAAATAATTTATTTTCAAACATGGATATATTTTGAATGTAGAATCAATCTATAGGACACATATTGACCAAAATGGCATCAAACATGAAAATCGGCTAAGTTTTGACAAAGTTATGGGAGTTTGAAATATGGGAGCTACCGATCTGATAGCTTTACAAGTCAAAATTTTTGTCAATTTCGGCATGATTTTTGACCAAAAATTTGACCACCTCAAAATCACCTTTAATGTTATTTTTTATGCTAATTATGACAAATACAATCGATTAAAAACAAAAATTCGCAATTCTAAATTTTGAAAAAAAAATTTTTTCCAAAATATACAAGGGGGGGGTACATGCTTTTTACCAAAAAAATCAAAAATATTTTTTTTTCAAACATGGATATATTTTGAATGTAGAATCAATCTATAGGACAAATAATGACCAAAATGGCATCAAACATGAAAATCGGCTGAGTTTTGACAAAGTTATGGTAGTTTGAAATATGGGAGCTACCGATCTGAGAGCTTTACAAGTCAAAATTTTTGTCAATTTCGGCATGATTTTTGACCAAAAATTTGACCACCTCAAAATCACCTTTAATGTTATTTTTTATGCTAATTATGACAAATACAATCGATTAAAAACAAAAATTCGCAATTCTAAATTTTGAAAAAAAAATTTTTCCAAAATATACAAGGGGGGGGTACATGCTTTTTACCAAAAAAATCAAAAATATTTTTTTTCAAACATGGATATATTTTGAATGTAGAATCAATCTATAGGATAAATAATGACCAAAATGGCATCAAACATGAAAATCGGCCAAGTTTTGACAAAGTTATGGGAGTTTGAAATAGGGGAGCTACCGATCTGAGAGCTTTACAAGTCAAAATTTTTGTCAATTTCGGCATGATTTTTGACCAAAAATTTGACCACCTCAAACTCATTCTTAATGTTGTTTTTTATGCTAATTATGACAAATACAATCGATTAAAAACCAAAATTCGCAATTTTAAATTTTGAAAAAAAATTTTTTCGAAAATTAACAAGGGGGGGGTACATGCTTTTTACCAAAAAAACAAAAAAAAATTTATTTTCAAACATGGATATATTTTGAATGTAGAATCAATCTATAGGATAAATAATGACCAAAATGGCATCAAACATGAAAATCGGCCAAGTTTTGACAAAGTTATGGGAGTTTGAAATAGGGGAGCTACCGATCTGAGAGCTTTACAAGTCAAAATTTTTGTCAATTTCGGCATGATTTTTGACCAAAAATTTTACCACCTCAAAATCACCTTTAATGTTATTTTTTATACTTATTAAGACAACAACAATCTATTAAGAACAGAAATTTAAAATATTAAATTTTGTCTGTTCATACTGATAGATGAACATTGCACAACCATAATATACTTTTTCACTTCGTGAACGAGTATAATAATAGTAATAACACAGTTCAGCCACTGTCTTAAAAAAATACAAAAATTTATTGCTTAACCAGTTCAACTTGCTTGTAAAATTTCAATTTAATTACAATGGTGTTTTATTTATTTTTATTGAAATTGTGTTTGGCTGCAAATTGCGCGCGACAAGCGATGCAGTCGCGCAGATGTATTGCATACACTGAGCAAAAAAAAAAAAGGAAAAATAAAATGCAGCACAGTTAAAATGTGCGTGGCATAATATTATTTTAAATCACAGCGATGCTGTGCAGTGGTTATTTTTTATTTCATTTTAAATTTGGTTGTTTTCCGCTCTTCTTGTTATTTAGCAAACGCAAACTCACAAAAATATGCTACAAAAATGTGCGACGCCGCACAAATATTGCGGCTGCTCTGTGAATGTGCGCGCGAGAGAGTATGTATGTGTATATGTGTGTGTGTGTGTGTGTGTGTGTGTGTGTGTGTGTGTGTCTGTGTGTTTGACATGCAAACCGAAAACCTCGAGTGCTTGTGGCCTGTCCAAAGTGCAAAATTATGTGACACAGACAGCTGCAACAGCAGCAACAACAGCAGCTGCTGCAGCAACAGCAAGTCTGCAGCGTTTCGAGTGTTGTGCGTTACCATTTAAGCCAAGTGCCACTCGACTTTTACAATAACCAACCAGCCAGCAAACAGCAGCGCACACACGCACAACAAATTTCATTTTAATGAGCGCTCATTGGCATTGGCTCAACAACAACAACAACGTCAGCCACAGCCTCAGTCATTAATAGCGCACAATTAAATCCACAATAATTCACGTGCCAAAGCATTTAAACATTCATTATATGGCCAACAGGCCGCCATGCCTACAATTCTGGATCGTGTGGCCGCAAGTAGCAACTGCTGAGCTGAGTTGCCAATTTGGGGGGCGGACAAATGACAACATTCAAGGTATTAGACCATGTCATGGATTTGCATTTTTGACATACGCAGGTCATCGGGCTTTGCTGCAGACAGAGCTGGGCGGGGCCAAAGAGCACAGCATTTAACACTTGCCCGAAGCAGAAGTAGCAGCAAGTGCAGCAGATGCAGCATCAGCAGGAGCAGTAGCTGCATCTGCAGCCACAACCGAACTCTCATCAGTTGCATCCGCTTCCGGTTGATCAACTATTGATTCTCAATTATGGCAGCTGCTGCTGCGGCGACTGTTGTTGATGTTGCTGCTGCTGCTGCTACTGCTGCTTTTGTAAGGCCAAGTGGCCAAATCGAATCAAAAGCAATTGACCAGATGTCCAGAGGGTCCTCACAGCGGGGGCTAACCAGATGAATGCTGCTCATGCTGATTGCAACCGCAGATTGTCAAATGCTGCCAGTTGTCTCAGTTCTACCCTGCAACCTATTCGATGGGTATTTCTGAGGCTGAGCAAGTGTAAGCAACATATCGGAGAGGAAATTGAGCTATTATAATCTCGTATTTATACATTCGTGCCGTTATGCTCTAAAAAATCAATTAACTTTGATAAAAATGCTTTGCAAAATAATATTTAACAAAAATAAAACTAATTTTCGTATATTAAATAAGGTTAAACCAAAGACAATATAAACACTAAGATGAGTAACGCAGTACACCGAAATCCTACAAGGCAGCTTGATATTTTGCAAAATTGAGAACGAAACGATATCGATGCACTTGCGCTCTCACAATTTAAAGAGCGTAAAATTCTAAAAATAGAATCCACTCTCAGCTTGGCATGCTAAGTGTCGTGAGAGCATTTATGTTTGGTCTTGGTTTCAATTTTAGAAGGCCGGCCAATTTTAATAACTTTTGATTTTCCAGCCGCGAGTACACCCTTTCTCTGAATAGGCTATGTTTACTTTTTTAGTGCTTTTTACATTTTACTTCAAAACTTTGTTATATGTAATTGTTTATCAGTATGAAGCAATATGTTTGCTGCATATATACCGAGTTTCAATTAAACTAATACATTAAATATGTTTTATATAAACATTTTATTTTATATATGAAAAGTATAAATAAGGGTATTTTTGCCTCGACGCACCAAAACAATACACACATTGTCGAGCCAATGCATAAGTATGCGTGTCCGCAACCCATAATATGCATGAAAATCTAAAGGTTGCATATATTTTCAATACGCGACGTCACATCTTAGGTTTCGTTGCGAGTGTGCATAAGCTGATGTGACGTCACGTCGATGCGTCGAATTATGGACCATTTCCCTTTTTACTATGCTACTCCGGCAGGCAAAATTTCTAGCTACCTGCGCCTTGCTTAAGCCTGTACCCCCCTCCCCGCACACTTCTCCTATTTGTTCTTTATTACTCTATGGACTTCGGCATTGAATCGTGTGGCTTTTCGCTCTCGAAAAGCCACTCGGCTGGTGTGGCGTTTGAAGAGCGAAAAGCCACTTGAAAAGCCACACCAGAAATTTTTGCGCACGTTCAAATGTATGCGCGTTACTCATCTTAGTGTTTATATTGTCTTTGGTTAAACGTTGTTCATAGAAATAATTTATTGAGCTGTGTAGTTGGATTATATTCAGAAATTTAATCATTAATATTCTTCGGCTTTTAATTAGGCTTTCTTTGTGTGAAAACAAACATTTTTAGTATAATTTTTTTTTTAATTTTTTTCAGAATATTTTTTAAAATGAGAACTTTATATAAAATAATCGACATATTAGAATAATCTGAGGCTAAATATGGTTGTAAAGAATATAATGTAGAAAACAAATTTGTCTTTAGCTGTTGAGTTGAAGTTTTTTAAAAGTAAAGCAGAGTGTACAGAATATCTTGTAGTTAGACAACACTTTCCCTGCTAAATTGTTGTTTTTGCTGTTTTGCATTTTGAATCATAAGTCGATGCTATTTATTACCACAACTGTCAGCTTTGTGGTTCTCGTTCGATTTTTGCTCTGCTGCGCCGATGCTTTGATGCAATAAAATATTTATTTTATTATTTATAAAACAAAACTTTTTGATACAGGCAATGGCAATGTTGGGCATTGCGGGGCGCGGTTGAGCGTTGAGTGTTGCTAAAAACTTGATATTTAATTAAAAAGTTTAAATCATATATTTGCCCACTAAAGGAAGCACAAAATAAGTGCAAAATACACACACACATGGCGCAAAATAAACTCTAGCAACAAAAACACTAACACAAACACACAAACAAACAAATTTCATAACTTTGTTGCAGTACATTAATCATTAATTAAAAGTTTGATTTAAGCAACAACAAATTAGAACTTAATCTATAAAAACATATTTTGAAAGCAAAAAATTCAAATTAGATGTGTTACGAATAAATAAATTATAAATTAAAATTTTCAATTTTGATTTATGATTTTGATATAATATAATACAATAAATGCTGTTTAAGGTATTAACTGTTGTGAGGTTCGAATCGGTAAATAAATATTTTTAACTTAAGTATTTAATAAAAATTTATATTCTATTACCAAATTTGCAGTCTTTGGCTATATGAAAGACATAGACTATTCAATGCTGGACAGTACGAATCTTCTTTAAATATAGGTACACGAATATATGTATATATTTAAAGATCCAAGTCTTAAACAGAGTATAGTTAATTGTTTAAGATTGAATACACAATTTTGTGCATTTGAAGGAAAGCTATCCGTCAAATCTAGAGTTTTAATTAGGCAACCCAATACCAAAAATAACCTGAGGTCATTTCAAATTGCAACTGAGTAGCCACATTCAAATAAATTGATATATATATATGCAAATAGGCTATGATAACTATGTATATATATATGTATATATATATGCTCTGCTCTTGTGCTAATCGTAGGACAAACTTCGATGGTTGCTGCTGTTGGCGTTGAGTGTGGCGCATTGAATTATGCAACATCCTTGGATATAAATGCAAATGATTGCAAAATAAATGCAATTTATTATTAAATTTGATTCAATTGCGTTTAGTCATTTGCAACATGCTCATTTTGTAGCTGTAGCCGGCTTCCTTTATCCGGCAACGACCACGCCCCCCGTGCGGCAAAGAACATTGCCACAATTTGCCTGGCGGTGTGACAACGTTAAGCAGCCGCAAAGAGCCGTCGTTGATAGCTTTAGCCCCGGCGTTTGTATATCCCGCTCCCTGCCCTCTCTTCCCCCCAGTCCTAGCAGCCCCACCTCTCGCTCACTTTTACTGCCTCCAATCAAGCAGCACCGCGCTTAAATTTATATTATTTTTTTTATAAAAAAAATTTCCGATCTGCCGCTGTTGCTTTTAAGGCGGCTTGTTGTATGTGTGTGTGTGTGTGTGTGTGTGGTGGGTAGATGGGGCCAAATTTCCTTTGCACTTTTTACATTTATGCTCAAAGCGACTTTTCTTCTGCTTCTTCGCATTCTGTATATATATTTTTTTTGTCCTTGTTGACGTCTCAAGCTCAGCCATATAAAAAATGCAAATAATTTCGCTAGCGCTTTATGGGCCACACCAGGCAAGCAGCCGCGTAGTCCTGATCCGGCGCTGATGCCGCTACCGGGTCCACCTACTGGTTACTGGTTACTGGTTACGCTCGCGAGCTAGCTGAGGCTAACCTCCGGACATGGATGGGGTAAAGACGCGCTGCGCGTAAAGTCAAAAACGTTTTAATATTTATGGCACATTATATGGCTTCTGGGCTTACTTCCCAACTCCACCTCCTTTGCCCAGCCCAATCTCAACCGCCTACCAAAAGAACAACTGATGATATTCAGCACATATACACACACACACACACACATGCACATATCATCTATGTTTATAAGTACGATATATGTGTGTCTGGGCAATTTGGCAGCTTAGCTCTGCGTTTGATAAATGTTTCTTAGACAAACATCTTTTTGTTTCTACCTACGTCGTTTTTGTTGTTGTTGTTTTTTTATGTTATGCTAAACGCAAGAAATCTTTAGGAAATCAAATAAAAATGTCATAAATATAATTGCATCTTGCAGGCAATAAAACAAACAAAAAAATCTAATAAAAAATACAAAGAAATAATAAATAAGCAGCTAAAGCGCTGCTTTTTAAAGCTTTCACCTTCCAACTGTTGAGATGTTGCATAAAAATACATATGACAAAAAAAGATAGAAAAAATATCTTCAGAATACGCCTTATGTAGCTGCTACAGATGGGAGCTACTTGGTGGCGTGGCTGCCTGCAGTGCAGTGTCATTAGCTGAAGCCACGAAGATTGCGGCAGCAAAACTAAAAGGTGAGCTCGTAAAATGAGACTGCATAGCCATTTTTATACCCTTTAATCACAGTAGATATTTTTAAAAAAAAAGAAAGAAATCTTGTTAGTGTTTAAAGATAAATAGCACAAAATTTGACCAACCCATCAAATTCAGCTAAAAGCTCATTAAAGCTTGAAGTTGTTATTTGAGTTCTTTCTATTTTTTTTTTTTTTACTTTTAGACACGTTATTGAAGCTATACAAATTTAAATTTAGTCAAATTGTATTCAAACTAGTTAATATTACTGAAAATGAGCTTTTTAAGCACATTTAAACCTGTCTGAATCTGAGCTGGTCCAAAGCTTGTAAGGTGTTATAAAAAGAGCTTTAAATTAACGTTCAAGCTCGATGATAATTTGCATTGTATAAGTAAAACTGAAAGCTTTTGCCGCAGTAAAAAAATATTAACTTTCTTGCTCAAATCAGTTGTAAATGCTTAACATCTCTGCCTAAAGGATATTGCCGAATAAGGAATTCTGACTGTTGCCACACAGCATGTTGAAACACTTCAAAGGAAGACAGAGCGTGCTCAGCAGCCCTGCCGCAACAGCAGGTGAAGTTGCAAAGAAAAATAAAATACAAAAAAAAAAAATATATATATATATATATTGCTTAGTGCGATGGCTAAAGTACCGTAATCAAAGTTTAATTACGTGGCCATTGAGGCGATAGGGCATTAGGGGCGTTGAGGCGAGTCCCCTTTCTCTCTCTTTTACTCACTGTGCAATTGCTTTGGTGTTCGTGCTTTATCTCTACGCGCTTTTGAGTAATTATGGGTTCAAAGTCTGTGCACAGCGTTCAACTGCTTAATTAGGCCCAAAAGAGTGCCCAGAAATATATATAAAAATCATTTTATATGTATTATATATGTAGTAATTTATATATATATATACAAATTTTCAGATATAGTATACATATAAAATACTTTGTTCTTAATATACAACAATTTTTATGTCAAATTATTTGAGCATTTTCTGCATACTTATTGAAATACATATTTATGTATCTTTTGGCTAATGCACGCATCCGAAATAAACAAGTCATAAAATTAAATTGCATAGCAATTCGTGCAGAACAAGAAGAAGCTTTGAAACTTACGTGTCATGCACATATGCAATAATGTTAACGTGTGTGTGTGCGACGGTGTCTGTGTGTGTTTGTGTGTGTGGCAACCATTGTGTGTGCAACGTAATTTGTGGCTTGGCCGCATGTTACACATTGCAAGCTGACAATTTCATTTAAATTGCAGACCAGACATACGGACAGTATTGAAGAAGGTTGAAATCAACAAGGTATGAGTTGCTTGAAGATACCCTGTATGAGGGGGCACGCAGAAAACGCATCTTTCATATTAATTTATTTATATCAATCATACTTAAATGAAATTTGTCGCAAATAAATGCAGGCAATATATAAGAATGAATAAGAATTTAAGACCTGATATTATGAGAATATAAAATACCCTGTAAATGAACACTATTAGGCAAAGAAAACCCTATAAGAGACGATTGAACTTACAGTCATTCCATATGAACAACACATACAAAGGATTTTATGTCCTGATTAGCATAATAAGATATTTGGGAAAATATACAATTTGATAGTTAGTTATTTTAGTATTAAATATTTTGTATCGTCGGTCTAACATACTCCAGCTATGCCCTAACTGGCAACTGACAGCTGCTAAAACAACAACTGCTTTTGGCCAAATTGCCTGGTTCTCGTCTTTAATGTCTGCCTGACCAGGCATTTGCCTGGCTAACCAACTAAACATGACAGCATTTTGAAACATTACGTGATTTATTATGTAAAATGTACAAAGACGCACACACACACGCACACACACACACATTGTACAAACACAATGACAAATAGTTTTAAGACCACATAGTGCATTGCCCAGAGATTAGGGCTACTTGCATCACATTCGAGTTATATAATTGAAATGCAATTTAATAAACAACAAATATGGTTGATAATTCGGTATAAATTAATGGCATATATTGTCATTAAACCTGAGCTCGAAGCGTATTGTAATAAACATGAACCGAAAGCCAACTGCAACAATAAGCCTGAGGTCAACTGAACAACACTCTTTGCCAGCCACAAAATTGTCAAATATCAAACTTCATAAATGTCAAAATGAACATGCGAACAAAGCCACAAAATAGTTCATTTTAAACAGAACAATTGTACAAATTAATAAACAATTCCAACGAGTACAAAATAATTACATTTTAAAAAAGAATGAGAAATAAGAAAAAGTAAATAAAAATTTGTAAAATTATTCGGATTGTACAAATTTAGCAAAAATAATTTAGTAAAATAGTAGCTTTTTACGACTTTAACAAATTTTTCTAAAATTAATTAGATTAGTTTTTTTTCTCAATAGGTCGTATTATCAGTTATAACAATACCCTAACTTTTTAACCAAGTTTTTCTGTAGAGTTTCTTTAAAAATATTTGTAAAACTCTCAAAAATTTCAGGATTGAAATCCTTTTAAGGTTTGCATCATTTTCACATATGAAAAGAAATTGAAATGTCCCATTTTACATATAAATAAAACACTTTTTGCTGGTTTTTTATTATAATTTAAGTATGAAAAAATGGGGAATCGATAAATGAATTGTAAAACACTCATACGCCCGAGCGGTGCACACACACAGAGAGAGGCACTGAGGCACAACAGGGGCCAGTGGCCAATAAAGTGTTGCTGCTGCTGCAAACATGTAATGGTCTGCTTGGCGATTGACTTTCGGCCAGGTCCAGAGCTGTAATTGGCAGCTGTGCAGATCAAGCGAACCGCACAACTAGCAGCAGCCCCAAGAGATGAGCCGGGGGAGGGCATTGAAGTTGGGGTTGGCTAACTAACTGCTCCACAAAATGTCCATGGCTAAAACGCACAAAAAGTACCAGAGCTCAGGTAAAGTGGGGCTTGGTTATGGTGCAACCGAGCATGATTCAACTGCCAATATGTGTGTGTACGTTTGTTACTATAAAATTTGTTCATGTATTCGCCTGGCCTTGCCAACTGTGTGTATGGGTGGTTAAGTGGTGCAGTGCTTATAATCGAATATTGATTAAGTGCGCACGGCAGAAATTGCAGCCACTGATACTTCAGTTGAAACGTTGATAATGCACAAGATTTTTGTTGCCTGGCCTGGGCAGCAAATCAGAAAGAGAGGGCCAAAGGGCGAGAGAGCGAGCGAACGCGACGCTTGGCAGCATTTGCAGCTTGCAGCAGGTTGGCAGGGCGGAAAATTGAAGCACTTGCTTGGGTTGCCCTTTGTACCGTTTTGTTGCTGCATTGAAATTATAAGCGTCCCAAACCTTGCCTCACACCCCTTAACCCTTAACAACTGGCCGGCAAATTTTTCTTTTTTATTATGTTTTTTTGTTTTTGTTTTTATACTCGTTTTGGCAATGAGTTTTGATTGCTTTTGCCTGGGCATTTGGGTGCACTGACCCCATTTCCGCTTGTTATCGATTTGACGCGCCTCAGCCCCTTAACATTCACAATAGCCCCTCTACTGCACACTTGCCGTTGCAGAATGTCCGCCTGCCAGGCAATTGCCGTGTCCTTTTTTATATGCCTGAGCTGCCGCCTGGCTGGCACTTGACAGCCAACCGGAATTTCTTTTCTTTTCGCTTTGTTTGGGGCCTTAGCATTAAGCTTACAGCATTTCATTTGTTCAAATCCCCTATTCAAAAAAAAAAAAACAAAATATTAAAGTCAATTCCTAAGTACATACTTATACACGTACAATTCCCCAGCTTTGCATAAGGAAGCTGCCGCCCATTGGCAATAATTGACATTTTCGGATTGGTTGATAAATTCCAGCTTTGATTTTGGGTATTTAATATTTGAATTAAGCATGCGATAAGCTGATCTTTAACTAGAATTGGTAGCAGCAAAATCAAATGATCAATTCTATACTATATTTTATTTGTTTTTAAAATCCTTTTCCCCAATCAAACCTTCAAAAACAAAAACCACTCCATTTAAAATTTTCTTGAACGTATTCCTAACCTTCAAAACATAGTTAATATTAATTAGAAAACTTAAGCTGTTAACAATTTTGCTAAAATGTAAATTGTATTAATTATAATTAAATAATTATATATAAATGTACAAGCTTAAGAATGTACACAGTTGCAAGCTGCGACACTTAAAATTGTATTTCAACAAGTTGGCAGCAGTTATTTTCAGAGCTTTCGTTAATTTTCCAAGTACTTGACTCTGAAAATTCTCTCAAAAATTACTTGAATTTCATTAAGTTGTTGAACTTGTTCACCAAATCGTTGCACACATAAACGTTGCCACATTCCAATGCTGAGGTACATTTAGTTTGCGTTGATTACACAAAGAGTGATGAAAGAGATAGAGAAATAGACAGAGAGAGAGCGAAAGGGTTGTAGTAATAGAGAATAGTCGCTAATTCAATTGATTAGTTGACTGCTGCTTTTGCTGCATCCAAACACGACGCTTGTTTAGTGGCACTTTAGCAATTTTCTATTTTCAATCCAATTCAATTTATTTGGTTAGCGTGTTGTTTCCATTTCGTGCTATTTTCATTTATATATCTGTATATATATATATATCTGTGCTGTTTCAAAAATTTGTTTTCTTTTGACAGCAACCGAAACCCATTGCCGCCCAGTTTGACAATTGTCCACTTGAGCACGCATTCGACGGAAAACAGAATTAAGCTACGCAAAAATGTTGCAGATTTTATGCAAAATTAATGAAATACGCAAGTGGCTGGTGGAGGGATTTGGTTTCTAAGAGGGGTTTGGTGCAGCTGCTGCTGCTGATGCTGTTTGGCGACAAGCGAACTTCGACACAGCCCCAGCTGTGGATGGCGTTGACATCGCAAGTGGATATTGTTATTGCTGTTGTTGTTGTTGTTGTTGCTGCTTCTGCCGTGCCCCCTAGTTGCTGAAGTTGTAGTAGCTGCAGCAGCACTTGAGGGCTTGTTGTTGCGGCTTTTAGATTTTCCAAGCCACTTTCGCCTAATATTCTGCTTTAGTTGCTGCTGCTTCTTCAGTTAAATCAAAACAACAAAGAACTTTTACTGGTAAAACTATTGAACAAAAGTTGTTGCTTTGCTTTTGTTGCTGCTGCCGCTGTTGCTTGTTATCATTGCATTTTAATGCATGCAACTGACAATGACAAGAGAGAGAGTGAACTGCTCTATAGAAAGAGAGAGAGAGAGAGAGTAATGTTCGGGAGGTGCAGATAGTTTAGCTGTAAAGTGCCTGACAGCCAGCATAGTCGCCATATGGTGTCAAGTGGCATTTGAAAATGCTCTTATTTCCATTTTGTTTATTTATGATATGTCAGAGTCACGCCCCGTTACCCCCAAGAGAGAGAGAGAGAGAGACAGAGAAAGCATATAGAATAGGCAAAAACATGCATTTATTTTTGCTCGTAATGACACATTACAATGCTCAATTGCAGCTTCCAGCTAATGGGATTTCATTGTAGTGTATTAAAAATTGAATGACAAGAAACTCTTTTAATATGCAATCCCAACAAGTGGAAAGTAAGGTTTCATTTGGCAAGTTTTAAATTGGATAAAAGCTCAAAAAGTGTATTTATTTGACGTATGAAAAACATATAATATAAGTTAGTTAATTAATGTTGTAAGCAGCATAAACAATCGATGCACAGCTGGTGACATATAATAAAATTAAAATAATAATGTGTCTAATGCAACGAATTAACTGTGCATCGAGTCAAAATAAATATATTTAACTATTTGACATATTTCATTTATTCGCTGCCTTTTATTAAGTTTTATAATATTAATCTATTTATTGTTATTTCATAATTAATTTAATATTCACATTATTCTGACGCATGTAATATACATATCAAGCGATAAATAATTAAAATCTTTTGAAGCCCAAATTGTGGGCATCACAAAAGTAGACTCTAATAATGCATATTTCTGCATTACATTTTAATGAAAAACAAATGCTTTCGCAAATTTTTTTTGTCACTCAAAGCGCGGTGTAAAACAGAATTTGTCAAAACAAAAGACTAAAAAGAAAAAAAAAGAGAATAAAAGCAAAAAACTCTACAACAAAATAGTAATTAATTCTACTGTCATTTTGTCAGGTGCATGCAAATATAATGCATAAACAAATTTCTACGGAAAATAAATAAATAAGGAACTAGTTGGAATAGGGCAAAAGCAGTCAAAATGAGTGCAATGAATATGAAATGTGCATTACTGGGTGTAGACAATGACAGCGACAACTACAACTATCAACGGCAACGGCAACGACAGCAACAACTAAAACGACACCGAAACTCGCTCAATTAAAATGAAATTTTCATAATAAAGTTTGCACACGGCACACAGCTGAAAGCTGAAAGCTGAATGTCCAACGCTGAACCTGAGGGCTTGTTACCGCAGACATGCTGCAATTACCCCGACTCATTTTTATAATATCCAACTGGAAATACAGCGAAAAAAGGGTATGCCAAATTTACGCTAGAATTTGTAACAGAGTAATTATATTTACAGCAATATATTTATTTATAAAAGTATGTTTACAAATATTGTAAACATATAAAATTTAAAATTTTCAATAACAAAACAGGAATTTTCATAAATAAAATAAAAGATATAATATGTAATAAGCATTAAGCATTAAATTACAAAAGGAATTTTCCCAACAATAAAAGAACATTCAAGTTTTGCACTTGTTTTATGCAATTTTTTGACAACTTTTGAAATAATTTTGTAGAAATTTTTCTCTTTTTTTTTTAATTTAACTTACAACTAAAAATTCATTTTTCGAAAATATGTTCCCTAGGATACAATCGAGGTCGGCCACAATTTTTACTTGTGAAATGAGCGCAGGCGGTGGGCGTCGGACGCGTCTAGCCGGTGGTGATTGTGGCGATGTGGCATGTGGAAAGTGGCGTGCGGCAGCGCAATTTCGGCTCAATGTACATCTCTTCGTACATCGTACATTTGTACATGCACTGACATTTTAATACAATTTTAATTTGTTTATAGCTTGAGACAACAAAGTTCGGTTGGAAAAAGTTTCAAAGCACCCATGATAATAACAACGAAAATGGTTTATGCCAAGCCAATTTTAAGTACGAAAAATCAAAATGCTGCACGCACACACACAGACACTCACACATACACACACATTCCTATGCAGAAGCACGCGGATAAACAGACAGACACACACACAGTAAAACTTCAAATAAAAGTTGTAAGATTTTTTTTATATATATATTTTGTTTTTTTTTTTTTGGTATTTTGCTAACAGAATGTAGCACAAATCCTCCAAAGTAGAAAATAGAATGAAAACTTTTGCGTTTTATCTGCAACGCCAGCTGTGCGTGTGTGTGGGTGTGTGTGTGTGTGTGCGCGAGTGTGTTTGTATTTGGGCAAACTTATCATCAAACAAGATTATTTGATCAGAGTTGCCTGCAGCTAAAACAGGGACCCTTCGGTTTCTCCCTTCTGCCAACCTGCAGCTTCTGTGGCAGCCACAGCCACAGCAACAACAACAACAACAAGAAGAACGCTCAAACTTTTGGCCAACGCACTCATTTGCTTTTAGCGGCCTTAACCGCAGCGAGTGGCGAACTTAATACAAATGAGCCAAGTTTCAAGTTAAATCAAGCGGCAATGACCGAAAAGAACGAGCGACCGAGCGAGTGAGGAAAAAAAGTTTACAAAAGCCCCATTAGGCCCCCCTCCAACTTTCACTCCCCTCTCACCTTAACAGCCTCATTCCCCAGTTGCCAATTTAGAGATAGGCATTTCACTTGATTTTTATTTTATGACACGCCATAGATATTTTAGAGGTACGCTTACAAAGTTTCGTAAGGAATTTGAATTTTGAGAATTTACTTTAGCCTGTTCTAAGACACTCGTGCAATTAAAATTTTTTCGTTAAGAAAATATTAAGCTACTAAAAATTGCTTTAAAATTAATTATAAAAATATAATAATTTTTTAATAAAAATCCTCGACTTTTCACTGAGCTAGTTTGCTATCGGACACGCTTCGCTCCTTTAGCTAGGGAATAAGCTTTTGCATTATTAGTGGGTTATTCCTAACCAGGCCAAGAAGGAGCACACCCAAGCTTGTGGCAAGGCGCTGTTCGCAGACGCATGAAATTTGATTATGTTATAGCATACTTTTTGGGGCATTAAAAATGCAGCAGGCCCAAAGTCAGGTTGTGGTCGTTGGCGGTGCGCTCGGTTTTAAGCCAGCAACGTATGCAGCAGCATTTGTTAAACTTTGTTAAATTTTAATTTATTGCCAACATATAATTTATTCAGCAAGAGCACATGCAGCCGACCCCAAACACCCCAAACAGGGCGCTCTCTCAATCTCTCGCTCTCACTCGTTTTCTATTATATAGGCGCTCGCTTGGTGTGTATTAATGGGCCTGTGGAATGTGTGCGACAAGCGTCAAGGTTGAATCACTTTACGGTTCGTTAAATTTTCGCCCGTTTTGCCGACATATCGTGGACTAAACACACAGCCAACAAGAGCGTCTCGTTGTCGACTTTTACTTTTGTTTCTCTCCTACTTTCCGTTTACGGATCGTCAGCATTAATTTTCATTACGCGTCGCCGTAACGATTCGGTTTGTTGACCATAGCAAGAGGATGTGCCCAGCAAATTGCTACATTGGACCCTTTTTGGCTTTATAGCCTCAGCTTTAGCTTTAGCTATAGCTATAACTGTAGCTAGCCCCTCATTTTCCGGCGACGCCATTTGAAAAGTGTTGCTGTAATGGACCATTCTCTTTAAGTAAATCTAACCCGCAAAAGGTTCAGCTGTGAGTCTTTCCCATAAAAACAACGATTCGACTTTGAAGAGTTAATTGAACCACAGGCCTATTTACGCAAAATTGCTTTTCCTTTTACTTACGAAACTTTTCCGATGTACATCGATATAAATTATATATATATATTTACCTGCAAGTAAAAGAAGAGTTTTGTTTGATAAGTGTGCAACATGAACAAATTTAAAAAAAAAGAAAACAAAAATTTATGATAATAAACTTTGCTTAAAGAATGATTGTGTACCTTGAGAGAAGACTAAATTAAATTCCAGCTAGCTTTCAAGCTATAAAAGCATATTTTAATATATTTATGCAAAAAATGTATTTAATTTGCTTCGCGATTTAAAACAATGCTTAGAATTTAAGTTGCATTTTAACCTTGTTGTTCACTTTCATTCGCATTTCACATTCTTTTCAATTTCATGTGAAAATATTCAATTACTTTTTAATAAAGCATATTTTTTTTCTATTTTAACTATGCAGAAAAATATTTTCAAGCATGTTCTGCAATCAATGCTGCATATTGGACAAGGAATAAAAACTTTTTGGTTCGATAAATAGAAATATAAAATGTGCAGGTTTTATCCGGCTTTATTTAGAACTATTGTGGTAACATAAAACAGTTAAGAGTAGATTACTATGGTAGAATATTTCTTGACTTCCCATCTAACAGATATAAAATAATAGAGCGAACTCAGCAAAGTATATCAAAGTGAATAATAAAATTATAATAAATGCAATAAACACACTTGCTGAACAGTCGAAGTCAAAGACATTAAGAAAAGGCTATAAACCATCTTTGATTTCTCGCATTCGCACATTCAAAAAATCTCATAAGTCATCCCTATCTGCATACGTGTCAATAACGCAAAGGAGATCCCGAACAAACTTATGAGAGGAAAGGCGAGGAAGAATAGCGAAAAAAGAAAGAAAGAAATTGTGAAATATTCCAAATATTGCTGCATACAATTTGCACGTCATAAATCATATTGAAATGCGCATGAAATCAACAAAAGAAAATGTAAAGGAAAAAACTATTTTCAGCGATTTTCACAATGTTACGTGCAATGTGCACCTGCAGCTTCCCACTCACACACACACACACACATACAGCCTAACTAACCCAATTTAGTTGAGTGTGAAAATTGGCTTTCAACCATTTTGAAACTCTGAGCTGTTCACACACACACACACACATACATGCTAAACGAACTGTGCGCAGCCATTTTTTGATATATAAAAGAGAGTCCGCCCTTCCTTAAAAAAAAAATAAAACCTAATCGTTATATACTCACACTCACTCACTCACTCACACAGCATCGCCGAGCCACTCACTCAGTCATTTACAGCACAACGCATGGAGGAGCGGGGGGATGGATTGCAGGGTATTTTTTCGTGTAAACGCACGGATTATATGAAAAATCAAACGCAAAAAGGATAAGCAAAAAAGAACTCCGCAGCACATGCAAATGAATTCTGTTTAGTTTGGGTTTAGCATAAACAAAAAAGAAAAAACAATTTGGCTGGAAAAGTTATTTTTAAGCTGGGCAACTTTTTAATACTCTTATAATATAATATATAATATAGGAAACTGATGTTAGCTGGCAGTTTGTGATTTATTTAATTTAAAATTAAAATCCCGAATTATTTTTTGCTAATTTTATAGAGAATTACACGATAAGACTTATATGATTTTCAAGTCTCAAGTAATGATTAATATTATTTCATAATTAAACTAATAAGAAATATTAATAAAATATATAAAAACAAACGCGTACGGGCATGCTAGCTAATATAACCTACCACTGCTGCATCCACTTTCACCCCCCTCGCAACCTAAACCACTTGGCTTCTCGCAACTAAAACATACGCAAATCGCTTTAGCATTTTACAATTACTTAAGCCTCAAACGAGAACATTTTGGGTTTGGGGCTTTGGGTCTGGTTCGTTTGGTTCGTCTGTTAGCCGGCTGTTCTTAATACCTTAACGTTTCAGATTGGTTTATTTCGACAAGAAAATTGGTCTATTCATGGAATACATTTGCATAAGAGATGCCATGATTTATTCCGGGATTTGCCTCAGTTTGACTGCGGTCTCATAAAAGTCCATTGGTTTTATTTTTTTTTTGTTTTGCTGTTATTTAAAAATTCATGGAAACACATTTCAATTGCCCTAAAAAGCAAAGATAAATTGAGTAAGTGGGTCAACAAAAGACGCGTCCATTGAACCATGAGCTGGTTAATTGATTCGCAGTGCAAATTGAGACATTGAACAGAAGGCAACCGAACGCAACAGAGGAAGAGACAGAAACCTGAACGCGAAAACCAATTAAATTTATCATGTGTCAAATACAAATGGCAGCCGACGACTTCTCACCAAATGGACTGAAATGAAGTGAAACGAAATGAATATGAATATGAATAATAACCACGCGCAAAAATTCAGCGCACTTAAAACACAAACAGCAGCAAAAAGTACAAATTAAAATCAAAAAATAAAATAACAAATTCACAAACTTTAGCAACGTGTTGTTGCAAGTAAATTGGCAAAAAGTCAATTAAACTTTTGCCGTTGCGCACATTTAATCACCTGTAATCCAGACCGAGTCGTGCGTTACACACAGCCAGCAGGTGATAGAGTGAAAAAAGAGAGAGAGATGGAAAGAAGAGAAATAAATGCACACACACACAGTCAGGGACACACATGATGTCATCATTGACTGCCGGGAAAAAAAACGTTCATATGAAAACTTCACGTTTTGCAAATATCCTACAAACTATTTCACAAAGGTAAAAGTAAAGAACGAAAGGAGTATTGATTTCATCATGGGAAATCGAGATGCGACAAAAAATATGTTTTCAAAAAGAAAAGCAATAGAGCAATAAAGAAAAAAGCAAGCCAAAAAGCAAGAGATACGGCTGTAAGCGATGCAAGAAAGAGTTCAATTAGTGACGTGTTCAGACGAAAAAGAGAGAAGCGAAGAGAGTAGTGAAAACATAGTTCGAAGGAATTAAAAAATAGAACACGTAACAATCTAGACAAAATATAAAATTAAATGCAAAACGCTATGATAAAAAGCGAAAAAAGAAATGTAAAAGAGGAGAGAGAAGCGAGCGCTCAAGGTAAATGAAGTATATAAAGCAATAAGAGAAGCGATGTAAAAAATTTAAAATAAAAGTTTGTAGCAAATTAAATGAAAAAAACTTTACGAAAGTAAAACAAAAAGAGAAAGGAATACGCTAAAATGAATGTAATATATTTGGAAATTCATTTTCTAAAGGGAAAGGCAAAAATGTTCAAAAAGAATTATATTCAATATACCCGTCGCCTTAAAACTGCGAGGCAGCTATAAAATGTCATTGTTTGGAAAATGGCTGCTGCTGTCGATGTTCGTATCCGATGGTGTTGCCGTTGTTACTCCTGTTGTTGCTAATTTGTAACGCATTTTCTTATCAATTGTCGCAATGCATACGATTTCAGATTGTCAGCGAGTGTGTGTGAATCAGTCCAGGTGCAAGTGAGATGCACAGCTTGATACTCAGCCGCAGGCGTGGCAATCTACCACAAGTTGTTCTTGTTGTTGCAAGCAGTGCCAGGCCAAATACTTCCACACACACAGAACAGCTAACGAGCAACAGCAGAAGCATCCACACGGTTACACTCAGAGAAAAAGTTTGTTATGCAAATCAGTTAAAAATCAAATTTAAATAAAAATTATTTACAAAAACAATATTGTTCAAAATAGTTTAAACAAAGAAACAAATTTGAAGCTTGGTCTGGTTTCGACAAAAATATTACTGTTTTAAAAAATATATATTTCGTTCAGTGTAGATGGGGATGAGTGCGGCGAGTGGTGTTGCTGTCTGATGTCGGCTTTTAAGTGTCATAAATGAGAATTTATTCGGCCTGGCGTTGTCATTGTAGCAGACACTGTTGTTGCTGCCGCTGTCGTTTGCTGTTTGCGCCGCTCAGGTGGCAACATTTTCCAGGTTGTCAGGCAGAGAACAGCCAGGAGGCAGTCGCTAGTCGGCAGTCGCCAGTCGACCGACCAACCTGGCTGCCAGCTTGGTAATTTTCCCATTTGCCCCTGGAGTCGACGGCTGCAAAATCGTTGTTGCGGGTTCATGAACTCTGTCCATAAATTTCATTAACAGCAGGTTGTCTGTCTGTCCACGCTGTCCTTGCTGTATGCTGAATACTAGCTGTCTGTTGGTGTTGCTACTGCGACAAATTATAGATTAGCTTAGAAAGATAATGTACTATATAAATTATAATTACGCATACGCAGCGTTGTACATTGTGTTTGGTAATCTATTGTGGCAGCTATCGTGACGTTTTAGATATTACTTGCAACATATTCTGTGGCATACTAGTGTTGACAATGGACTATAGAAAATACTTGAACCATGTGCCACTTGCACCGGTTGCATGTTTTGGGCAAGAGCCCCTCGACAGACAGAGTTCAGGTCAGTGCTGACCCACTGACATTTGAGTACAATGAAAACGGCAACAGTCACGAAAGCCACAGCAACAACAGCAACAATATCAACAATGTGGCTAACAACAACAATAACAATAACAATGGCCACGTTAACGGCTAACGATTTTGAAGTGCACAACAACAGAAAGAAACGTAACAACAAAAGCAACAGCAAAAATCAATTTCGAATAACACATTAAAATGTTGTCTTTTCTATAAATAAAAGCCAAAATAAATCAAATTGAATTGCCGCACTCAAAATGCCAAATTAACTATGTATTAAATTTATACGAGTGTCCTTTACTGGCACCAGAAAAGTAATTAATTTATATTTAGTTAATTATAGCTTGACAGGCAAATTGCTTTGAACTTGGAGTCAAAAACCTGTTTGGAAGCTAGCTGAATGCATTTTCTATTTATTATTTGTGAGAAGTGAACTCCTAAAAGCAGGCTATAAAAAACTAGTATTTTAAAAGTTACGACCATACTTTTGAAGAGCTATTTGTTAAAACGATTTCCAAGTAAAATAGCTAATTCCTTTTAATAAGTACTATTGAAAACATTTATTTTTATTACATTTTCGAAAAAGAACTCAACATTTGCAATTATTGAATTAGTACAAAATGGAGGCACTTAAGTTGTATTCTGTTTTTGTAAAATTTATAGATAATAATATATATTTATAAATTAACAATTATTTAAAATGCTCTTTTTGATCATCTTTTTTACCTATATTAAAATAAATAAAAGTCTTTTCTTTTTCAGTTTTAATCACAGCAAGTAAATCGGAAAACGTTGCCGGAGCTCCACTTAAAAGCAACATGAAACAATGACAGCGCAACAACTGCAGAACACACACCCAGAACACGTCGAACCGAAAAACAATCAAATCAAATATTTATATGCGGGCAGCAACCAGCAGCCAAGAACTACCAACTAACAGAAAGACAAAGCGAGAGGGCGAAAGAGAGAGTGTAAGAGTGAAAACAGCAAATAAATGTGGCGCAAACACACAGGAAAAGCAAACTAAAACAGATTTTAGTTGGCTGTCCTGCTGCTGCTGCTGCTGCTGCGTTGCGTATCATTTGCCTCGCCGTCCTCTTCTTCTATCGATGTCAAGTTGTAGATTTTTGCCTTTTGGCCGCCGAGCTGCAACTGGAAAAACTTTTTGGGCAAATATCAGCAGACGCTGGCAAGGAAGTGGAAACCAGGAAGTCCTCTAAAGCCCGCTTCCTCGAAAACAAGCAGCTTGAGAGAATAAGTCGAGGGTTGAACTGCCGCTATCCGATTTTAGCTAAATTAAAAAATCGAGCTTTATCACTAATTGTATTCCACATACAACTGCAGTTTTAAAATTTAAGAAATAATGTATATGTTATCGAAGGAACGTTTTCCATTTTTATTTATTTTGTTGAACGCAGTGAGTTTCGGTGCGTACGGTAGGCTACTCCAATTAATACTGACTCTCCGTTTCTCTTCTACCTCGCACCGAACCACACTCGGCTTCATTCTGGCGCCGCGTTCTAACTGTTCTAGCAAAACCACAAAAATGCATGAAAGACAACAATATTTCTTAGTATTTCGTACGTCGCGGCATCGCCGCGATCTAACTGTTCTTGCAAAACTACAAAAATGCATGAAAGACAACAACGTTAAAGATGATGAAATATTTCTTAGGATTTCGTATGTCGCGAAATCCCAACATAGTAAAAACAGCACAACAGCAACATAACAGCACTGTTTGTGCCCTAACATTCTTACCAGCAATGACACGACACGGCCATTCTGACATTTACACGTCCTCGTGTACTCAACATTTAATTAAACATTCAATCCAACTTTTCCTTCATACAAATTATTAACATTTATTCAATTTAATTCAATGTTTCACTCATGCTAATTACAACTTTTTGCCAATACATAAATTTTCATTTCTTTGACCAAAATCTTAAAATTAATTCATTTTTTCAACCATCGTCTCACTTGGACGGATAACCATCGTCCTACCTGGACGGATAACCATCGTCCCACTTGGACGGATAACCATCGTCTCACTTGGACGGATAACCATCGTCTCACTTGGACGGTTCACTTTCAGTTGGCGAGTTAGAATCTTCATTGTCAATGTCCAACTCTTGGGGAACATTTCCCTCTGGAAGTTTTCTAATGTCTTCATGACAATATTTATATAGTCGCTTGCTTGATAACGATTTCAACATATACCTATCACCATCTAAGACTTCAACTACCAAAAACGGTCCCTTAAATTTTGGGTCTAGTTTAGTTTGGTGTCTCTCCTCGTTTTTGAGAAGGACATAATCACCAACGCTGTGTCTTACAACGGCGGCCTTGGATTTGTCAAATCGATTTTTATTGTAAGAGGCTAAGGATTTCATGGTGCTACTGGCTCGAGCCCTTGTAGAGTCTAAGTCGACTTCCAACTCAGTGTCCAATGGAGGAACTAATCCAAGAGGTCGAGCTTCTTTTCCTATTAGCATTTCTAAGGGACTTGCATCAGTTGCCCGATTAGTAGTGCAGTTTAACGCTAGCTGTACCTCACCAAGAGCTTCTTGCCAGGATCTTTGGCTTGATTCGACTGCAGTTAATAGATTTTTGAGCGTACTCATTACGCGCTCAACTTGCCCATTAGCCCGACTTGCCCCAGTCGCAATTAAATGAAGTTTAATGTTGTTTGAACAACAAAATTCTGAGAACTGTGAGCTTGAAAAACATCTTCCCTGGTCAGCAATAATGCGTGTTGGTACACCGAACAAGGAAATGGAAGACTTCATGGCCTTGATACAGCTCTCTGTATCTATCTTGAGAGTGTGATATAGGTATATGAACTTTGTGAAACCGTCAATTTGAACAATAATATATTCCTTTAAATCACTTTTGCCGCTCAATTTACCAGTAATGTCCACATGCACAGTGTGCCACGGAATGCTGACCTTTGGGATAGGATGCAGCTCTGCTTGAACTTTACCAGAATGTGACTTGGCTGTCCTACATGTTATACAGTTATTAACAAATTTTCGGACATATTTGTTCATTTTGTCAAACCAGTAGTACTGGTAAACCTTGTCAAGTGTCTTTTGCCACCCTAGATGCATGACCGACTCATGTACCTGATTCACTACTGACCATCTGAAAGATCGGGGCACAACTGGCAAACATCGTGTTTTACCTTTTTTCTGAATTTTGCGAAACAGCATCCCTTTTCTTAAATCATATGTTTTGATGATATCGTCTTGCAACTCGTTGGAATTCAGCTTGCTTACAATGTCGACAATATCTGGATCCAGTTGCTGTTCGGCTAACAGCCAATTATTTGATATTTCTGCTATGTTTATTCTCTTTTCGGGTATTTTATCCAAAACCAACTGTGGTTTTAAATGAACTGGGTTTCTGGACAGGAAATCTACGTGTGCCATACGCTTCCCTTCTCTATATTGAATTTCGAAGTTAAAGGATTGTAAATAAGACCACCAACGATGAACTCTAGGAGTAAGATCTATTTTAGTGCGAGACGCCTTTAATGAGTTGCAATCAGTATAAATCACAAATTCTCTTCCAAGCAAATAATGCCGAAAATGTTTTACTGATTCAACTACTGCTAAAGTTTCCAGCTCATAGGAGTGGTACCTAGACTCAGCGGCGGAAGTTGTTTTGCTAAAATATTCTACAACGTGAAGTTTGTTGTTAATACGATGCAAAAGCATGGCACCAAATCCGATTGAGCTAGCGTCAGTGTGCAGTTCTATAGGGTATTGAGGGTCAAATATAACTAGAACTGGTTCATTTGTAAGGATAGTCACAATTTTCTTTCGAATACTTTCTAGCTCAGTATTCCAAGCAAAACTTTCCTTTCCTGATGTTAGAGCGTACAATGGCTTCATAACTTGGGAAAAGCCGGGTACAAACTTGCGGAAATAGGATGCTAGACCGATAAACTGTCGTACACCAAAAACTGTCTGTGGCGGTGGCAAAGATATCAACGCAGTAATTTTTCGCAAGTTTGGTCGAATTTCTCCTGCCCTTACCTCGTATCCCAGATACTGAACGACTGTTTTGAGAAAACTACATTTGTTGATATTGAAAATAAATCCAGCTACTGTGAGGATATCTAGTACTGTTTTTAATCTTTCTAGGCCTGATTCAATTGTAGGTGATACAATCATAATATCGTCCATATAGACAATCACATATGAATAGGCCAGGTCACCCAAAGCTTTCATGACTGCCCGTTGAAAAACAGATGGCGCATTTTTGAGTCCGAACGGCATAGTTAAGAATTCGTACTGGCCATCCGGAGTCACAAATGCAGTATATTCTATGGAATCAGTGTGAATTGGAATTTGGTGAAATCCACTTGCCATGTCAAGACAGGTGAAGTAATTGGAGCCACGCAACCTAGCAATCTGGTCATTTATTAAGGGCAAAGGGTATTTGGCTGCAATCGTATTGGAATTCAACTCCCTGTAATCGACACAAAGGCGATCTGTCCCGTTTTTCTTTTTGACAAGCAGTATAGGACTTGCAAAAGGGGAGCAACTGGGTCGAATAATATTACATTTTAGCAGCTCATTCAACTTTTTTCTAACAATATCTCTTTCTTCTGGGCTCAGTCTATAGGGTCGGCGTTGTACAGTTTTGTTAGGGTCAATCAATCGAATTTTCATTTCTCCGGTATTAACGCGTGTAGATGGCGTCCCCTTTATGAGTGCGGCGGAATAATTCTTAAGTAATTTTATTAACTTGTTTTTGTCAGTTTCACACAATTCGGTATCAAGATTGGTAAGGTCAACTGGTTCCATATCTACTGAACAAATGTTTACAGTTTTGGCTTTTACAATTTCAAACTTATTTGGTGATATAATGACATTAAATCCCTGATTAAGAACTTCACGACCTATAACAATGTCGCTTTTTAAATATTTATCTTGCACAACATGAAACAATATTTGAAGTGCGTTTTCATTTATATTAACCTGGCTTAAAATCTGTAAGGTGCTGTAAATACCAGCATCGCCAATGCCTTTTAACATGATGATATTGTTAATGCGCTTACCAGACAACTTACTGCTGATCTTCTCTTTTATAATTGAACATTCTGCACCGGAGTCGAATGAAATTGGGTAAATCTCACCTCGCTGCATCATAGTTCCTGTTGGCTCTGGCACGTAACACTGGTTTACAGTCTTCTGTTGGAACACTCCCTGTTTGCTAAATGATTCGTTCTTCGCGCATTTGTTTGCAAAGTGTCCAGGCAGGCCACACTTATAGCAGGTAACAATCGGCTTATCTTGTTGAGGTTTCACATAGGCATTTTGTCGCATTTTAATTCTACACTCAGACATTTTATGTCCCGGTTTACCACAGAAATGACATATTATTGTTGACAATTTCTTCTTCTTGGAGTCCGGTCCAGATTCGTCATCACGGTCGACATTGCGGTGTTTTTGAAAAGTGAAAGCACTAAGTTCAGATTGTAACTCGCTTCTAGTTTGCACCTTTGATGTAAAAACAATTCGCTGTAAGCGGTTGTCCACGTTTGCCAAATGCGCGAGTACAATTGATACAGCTATTTCCTCAATGTTTTTCTTTTGCCACTTTGAAGTTAAGGTTGTCACTAAGCGGCTAGCATAAACCGCAAGGCACTCGCCGTTAGTTGGGCGACTATTTAACACATTTAAAAACATTGCTGACGGTGTCTCATTGTTTTCATATCGGCGAAGAAATAGTTCCTTGAATTCATTCCACTTAATGCCGGGATATGAAATTTGAGTAAGCCATTGTGAAGCACTGCCCTCCAAAGCCTCGCTTAACGCCATGATCAGCTTGCTTCCTTCCAAAGGCTGCTCCGTTAAAATAATGTCTGCTGTAATACACCATTTCGAGGCGTCTGCGCCTGCAGTATCAGAAAAAAATTTTGGCAAAGTGATGCTACGTGTCTGCTGCTGATCGTATGTTGACGCTTGCATAGTTTTTACAAGCTCCAGCATGTTTTGATTTTGCATTTGTAGGATTATGCGCCATTGATCCTCTGAGAATGCAGGATGTGGTGCCGATCCCACTTCTGATGTTATCGAAGGAACGTTTTCCATTTTTATTTATTTTGTTGAACGCAGTGAGTTTCGGTGCGTACGGTAGGCTACTCCAATTAATACTGACTCTCCGTTTCTCTTCTACCTCGCACCGAACCACACTCGGCTTCATTCTGGCGCCGCGTTCTAACTGTTCTAGCAAAACCACAAAAATGCATGAAAGACAACAATATTTCTTAGTATTTCGTACGTCGCGGCATCGCCGCGATCTAACTGTTCTTGCAAAACTACAAAAATGCATGAAAGACAACAACGTTAAAGATGATGAAATATTTCTTAGGATTTCGTATGTCGCGAAATCCCAACATAGTAAAAACAGCACAACAGCAACATAACAGCACTGTTTGTGCCCTAACATTCTTACCAGCAATGACACGACATATACTAGAATATTTTGTTTCTTAAAAACAAATGATTTACGATATTTTTATTTAAGTTCAGTAAAATTGAATAATAGAACTAACAAAATGTTGGAAAAACAAAACTAATTAAGTGCGGTCAAAGCATAAAATTAGTATTTTGTGATAATATCTTTATTTTTGAAACAACTGTTTACATAATATCACGAAAACAAATCCATTAATTCAGGATAATTTATTCAAATAGTACGAGGTCCAGAGCTTAAATGAGCTGATTACTTAGTAAACGACCCTCGTAAAATGCCTATTGTCGATGCTGTTTGGAGCACTGTTTTTTTCTTTTGTTGGAACATTTGCAAAATTAGAAAAGATTTTATGCCAGACGCGTTTCAAGCGCAAATACAAGAAAGTATATATGTACGATTGATACGAGTTTATACAAATATAAAACAAGGCCAAGTAAAACAATCAAATGTTCGGCATCCGTTGTTCACACACACACACATACAGAGATGTATTGAAATTGTAACAGAAAATCAATTTAGGCAGAACTTGAAATGGCATAAATGCTGGTAGCTTGCCAGACACCCAAACACACACACACACACACACATGAACGTGCCTGGCATGTATGTAAATGTAGGCTCAGAATATAAACAACGCGGCAAAGCGGAAAACTTGTTCTCCAATACAATCAAAGATTTGCCTTGTCGGATGCAAAAACACTCAAATCAAATAAAATTTATTTGTTTCCTTCAGCTGCCGCCGCTTTGCCTACAATTTCGAGTTCGAATTCGTTTCAGCGGCAGACATTTTATTTAACGCTCTCAGTTGCTGTCTTGCCTTCGCTCTCCCTCACTCTGTCTCTCTCTTTCTGCTTAGCATGATATTTCAGCTATTTATAAATCTTTGCACTGAGAGACTTGAAACTTTCAGCATACGATTCACGCTTTAAAAGTTTTATGCCAATGCGCTCTCTTTACAGGCTATCGCTCGCTGCCGCTTATCTGAGTGCATGTGCGTGTGCATGTGTGTGTGTGTGTGTGAAACTACAAGTTTGTAAGCAGAGGATAAGCGCGTTTAGGCAAAGTCAAAGCATAATGTAAGCGCTGCCAAAGCTGCACTTAAACTTTTGATATCAATAAGGAAAAGGGATGGCAAGCAAAAGTGTAAGCTCGAATGCAATCCAACTGATATGGCAACAACAATAACAACAACAACAACAACAGCAGTTGCACGAAAGTGAATCGAAGGAGAAATGGCAAAAAGTGGAAGAACGAAAAAAAAACTGTCAAAGTTTAACTCGGAACAACTTTTGGCAGCCGTTCGCCAAGTTTTATAACAAAAATCTAATGCAAAACTGTCATTTAGAGACGCTCTTATTTATTTTGATGTCAGCTGCACGTGCGCCACATTCAAAGCTCTGTGTGTGTGCGTGTGTGTGTGTGTTGTGTGTGCCACGGAAATCATCAGGAAAAACGCAGAAACTGAAATAAAAAATGGCGACATGACAGCCGCACGTTTTGCCCACGTTGAAAACGAGGGCAGGCAGGCAGGCAGGCGCACAGACAGACAAATAGAAAGACGGACAGACAGAGGGACGGAGAAGAAAAAGACAGCCGGTAACTGAGTGAATGAGTGGGTGCAGCAGCAACAGCAGCAGCAGCAGCACAAACAGAAGCTTAGGCAATTTATGACAGGCGGCTGACAGCAATGGCGACCAAACGCACTGCTTACTATATGAGTGAGGGGGAAGAAGAGAGAGAGATGTAGAGGGGTAGTCTTAGGGATGGGCATCGCTAGAAGTGATTCCGTGTCGTCGCAGGCTGATTGCTTAAGTCAAAAGGTATTACGTTCCGAGTCATTCCATGTGATAATAACTCACATGTGCGCATTGCTTACAGTTGTCTGACTACCCGAGTAGCGAATAATACATAGAAAACGAAAAGAAAAAAGTATTCAAAGCTGCTGTCGGATCTAATATTGTCAAGGTAACGATAATGTTGAACTAACCTGTAAATGGGTAATTATTTTCTTTCTAATAGAAATTGTAAAAGAAAAGCTAATGGATATTAGAAATAAGCACAAAAAAGAAACATAGAAAATTTCTTTAAGAATTGCAAAAGAAAAAAACTATTCCAAAACGATATCGATACCATATTTTCACGCTAGAATGTCAAGAAAAATATTTCATCTAGAAGATAACATTTGAGATCAGAAAACATAAATTGTTATCTATAAATAAAATGGAAATAAAAAATAATACGACCACTAATTATAGCTAATAACATATATTAAAACCGTACGATTAATCTTTGGTTCTTTATGCCAGATCACATCTTCTCAGCAATTCCCAGCTTTGAAAACAGAAATATTCAGTGATGAAACCATCACTTGGCAAAATGATCGTCAGCTGCTGTTGTCACTTTAATTTAAGGCAAAGTCAAGAATTGCTTTTGGGTTCGTAACACAAGTGCGTGAAATGAAACATGCAAATATGCTACATGCAGCAAATACGGCGGAGCGAAGGATCTAGCGATAGATTAAAAGAGATAGAGCGGCAGGAAAATAGCAAAAGGCAGACATCGTATCAGTTAGACAGTTGGCAACAAGCTAAAACAACACGGCAACACAATCAAGTACACGCCACTGGAGACACTTGGCAAACTGTTTTGCTTGATTGAATTGAATTATACAGGGCCTAAACGATAACAACAGCCAGCAGTGGGAGTTGTTGACGGGCTGCTGAGGGGTAAGGGGTGAGGCAACAGAGTCGCACAACTGTCACAAAATCAATAAGAGGCGAAAATAAAACTTTTGGCGACCTATATAGACACACAACAACAAAACGAACAGCAACTGAGACGTTGCATAAACTGACCAAGAGCGACAGTTGCGACCTCTGTAATTTTCAAGACAAGTCTCAACGGGCACATTAGCAACATGTGTTGCCCCTGTATCAGCAGCAACAACAACAACAACAATAACAAACAGCAACAACAAACAGCAACAACAAATTTGTAGCAGCTAAACTTAGAACGAAACATCGCATGTCCTAGTCGACAGAGTTAGAAGCCTTTATGCTCTTACTGTGAGTACCTTAACTCTCTCACGAACTATGTAAATAATTTGTTATCTAAAATATCTTAAACAAACCTGGCAATTAAAAGCTTAACTATCGAACTAAAATATGGTATGTAATATTTAAATATAAAATACAAAATTGTAGTAAAAAAATAAACGTCCAATTAATAAACTATATAACTATTATAGCTTACATTTAAATATTTGTATGAATATTATATATTTTTTTAAAATTATGACATTATATAATTTAAAGCCTTACATCCTTCACAACATAATAACATTAGAAACTATTATATTATACAGCTTCTGTTCGAAAATTAGGGTAAATTTGAGTTTTTGTATAAAAGGTTTTGAAAATTTCGCAAGGGTATTCAGTCATCAACAATCCAAAATATTTGTCGTTGCCACATAAAATAGATATAAATAGCAATAATGCGCCACACACACCCATACACGCACACTCTGCTCGTTCCGCCCCTCCCTTCGGACTGCCGCCCACACGCTCGCAACTTAACAGCCGAGTGGACGCCGCAGACATTTGCGATAAATGTCAAGCTGCTGAGCGCCAACGTTGAGCGCGCCAGATCCGAGATTTATGTGGGAGGAGCGCACTGCAAATAATTGAGTGTTTCCCGGGAAAGGATTTATAGGATCGCGGTCTGGGCCATGGTGCGCCAAAGCTATATCTGATTGTTATGTTCATCTCATTGTGATTCTGATTGCGTTCATATCCATTTAGCCAGTTGCCATTTATCAAATGCGCAACTCGAGAGAACATTTGCATTGCGACCAGAAGCTCAGCTCGAGTTAACAAAATTCTTGCAAGAGCTAAGCAAATGCCGGCCAAAAGGATTAGTTTTGCAATTTGGTTTCGCTGCTGGCTCAGCGCTGTCTAAATATTTGTTGAGAAAATACGCTTTTTGGCAGCCGCAGCAGCAGCAGCAGCAGTCGCCGCATTCAGAGCCTTAGCCGCAGCCGCAGCCACAGCCACAGTCAGGCTCAAAGTGTTGACTTTTCAAGTTTTAGTTTTGCCATGAGTTCACAGTGCGTATGCGCAATGCATTTTACCCAAATTGCAGCGCCAAAATGCAATCAGCAACAAATTTCGCAATTGGGCAAAGCAAATAACGCGACACATAAAAAAAACTAAAAAGATATAGGCAAAAAAGCGAGAAAATGGCAGAAAGAGAAACGAAGTAAACAAAAAAAGCGTTGCAGACAGATGTAACCGACAGCACAATACTCCATTAATAATATTAACAACAAAAAAATCTTGATGTTAGATCAGATTTAGATTAGATGCAGAATCACTCCACAGCAGATACATGCTTTTTTCATTTTATAAATAATGTCTTTATTATAAAAATTTGAAAATCCTTCTACAGAAAATCAGGTCAGTTTTGACAACATTCACAAACCTAATATACTCTGTTAACTTTTTGAACGAGTATACAAATTTGAGCAGCGCAAAGTGTTCTTGATGAGCGGTTTGCCACTTGTTTCGATGCCAAGGCGAATAAAAAGCGCAAATCTGATAAAGAACGAACGTTGCATGCAGAATGGCAGATACTCTATAATTAGCTTAAAATTATTTAAATATAGATTTTTTCTTTAAATAAGGGAGAAGTAGTACGAAAATTCCTATTACACATTGGATGTTGGTGATATATTTATGATACCTCTTCAAGAAATTATGAACATAAGGATTTATATATACATTAAGAAATTATGTAATTATATGTTGACATATTCACTATAGTAATCAATCGTATTTTAAATAATTAATCGTGTTATTTTACAAGTTTTATAAGAATTAAAAATTACTATTATTATGTGAAATAAATTTATCAATTTTTTAGATTTTGTCCTGCTATTTTATAGACAAAATCTCTATGGTTAGTTCAGTTTTTTCTTTATATACAAAAAAAAAAAAACAATAAAATTAAGTCCCTTTTCTTGCTGCACTCTTGTATCCCACAAGTAGCCATAAAATAGGGTTCCAATATAAAGGCCACATGAATGGAAAATGTGGCGTACCCTACGCATAAATAGGTACAGAAAATAAAAAACATGGGCAGGCGTGGGGAAAAAGTGCAAAACAATAATGTACGGAAAAAAAAAGTAGAGAAAGTGCTTGCAAAAGGAATTACGAACAAAAGCTTTCATTAACAAAGTAAAAGATGGGAAAAGTGCGCAAAGAGCATTGAAATAAAACGAACGCCGAGATGATAGCAGCTAAGGCAAAACAAAAAAAAAAAGGGTCGAAAGAAAATTTGAGATGCCAGGCAACCAACCGGAAGTTTATGACTGTAAAAAACGTGGGACGACACGTTAAGGGACGACGTCAAGTGCAACTCGGTTGAACCGCTGCTGCAATCCTGGGCTCTCACATATCCTGCGAGGAAATAATAAAATAAAAAAAGGCGTCAAGTGCTGCCAATGTTGTTGGAGTTGGAATTGCGTGGAGTGTGGGGCAGGTTTATACGGCAAAACGGTTAACAAAGGAACAGCTAAATTTGTGTGTGTGTATGTGTGTGTGTGTAAGTGGGTGTGCGACTTAGTTTGCAAAGTCAAATGAAATTTAATTTTGCATAATAAATGACTAAAACATATCCACAATGTCATTGCACACACACACACAGGCATTTATTACCTTAGCGCCTGGGGCTATGCAACAGAAAATACAAAAAAAAGCGGGCTGAATACGACTACATTAGAAAAGTACGTATACATGCATACATACACACACACACACACACAGACGTTTGTACACACAACCGCAAAGGAGGACAACGTAGGGCCGAGGTGTAGCCACAAAATGATTATCTAATGTTTGCACAGTAAAAACGAAATTATTTTTGTGGTCATAAAAACATCCATTCAGACATATATGTATGCGTCTGAAAGTCTACATGTATGTGAAAATATATATGTATATATATTTACATGTATATAGATATAGATTGTGTAACTACCGAGTGTATCCGGCTCACATTCATCAAACCGCCATCTCTTATATTTGCATTTACATTGTAACCCATGCACAGTGATTCGATTGTTATTTCCTTATCTCCAAAAATGTTTTAAACGCTTTCATTGAAAGAGAAATTTTTTTTAATATTTACAAACTAAATTTCAAAGCGGTTTTTAATCAGAGCAATGGAAAAGTAAAATAAAATAATAAAAAAATGTATGATTAATAGTTGAAACCATTTTCTATTATGATGATTTTGAACTCTCTTTCTATAACATCAAGTATTGTACCCATATTTAATATTCATCTAGCATTTCTTCATTTCAATATTCAACTTTGTACCACTGTGCCGTTCTAAATATAAGCCCGCGTACATTTATCTAGGCAACCACAATAAAGTTTACTGTATTTTACGTATTCTCCGTGGTGGTATTTTTGAATACGTATGGATGCCATAAAATTATGGCTCGTTGAAAACTTTTGACGAGATGTTGCATGGAGAGCGCATAAATTTTTCATCTGGGCAATTTTTCTAATTTCTGTTTTTGTGTTTTTTTTTTTTTATTCGTTGACTACCCACACAAAAATTACACAAAAACAAAAATTATTGGCCTTGAAATGCACATTCCATGAAACATCTACAATAATTGCTATTGGTGCTTTTTGCATTTAACAAAATAGTTTTACACAACTTACTCAGTGGAAATATATACACACTGGCATTTAATTTTTTACATACCTGTAAATATAAGAGGAAGAGTGAATAAATTAGAAATATTATAATATTTATAACTAAGAAATTATATATATAGCTCATAAAATAAACTTAAAATATCAATAATAAACTATGAATCTTTGATTTATTATACAGTACAAAGAAGACAAAACTTAAGATCCCAAAATACAGCATTAGGAAATAAAAGGACAGAATATAGTTCTTATTAAAGAAGTTCTCGAATATATCTCATTGAAGATAGTGAAAGAAAGAATAATGTTCAAACTATTTAACCTTTCAGCGCTTTTGAAGCGCATGCAAACTGTGTTGGCTAATAAAATAACGTTCCTGATAAATTTGGGCTTAACCCTTTTTAAAAGAAAATCAGCCAATATGTTAGCAAAATGATGTGGGCGCAGTTCTTTTATGCAAATAAAGGTGAGGTAAAATAGCACAGAGAGAGACAGATGGACAGCTAGACATTGTTTTAGACAAATTGATGTTGTAAAAGGGCAGCAAAACAAAGGGTAGCTCACAAACACACATAGCAAAATACAGACACACACACACTTGAAACGTCCATTGTTAACACATTTACCAAAGTTGATCCTTTTCGAACCGTAAAACAAAAGCTTCTCATTTGTCATTGTCCTTGGGTATTATTAAAATTAAGTCTATGAACTTGGCCCATTCGCGAGTGCTTCAAAGTTGATTATGGGTAATTGTCAAATTGTTTTTAGCAAATAGAAAAGAAACAAAAAAACAAAGAGCTCAAAGTAAACAATTTTTTATTGCATTCAATAAAAAACCTTGCGCCAAGGGGCTCAAAATATTTGCAAATGTATTTATGATGCATTTGGCATTTTAATTAAATTATGCCCTGTTTCGGGAGCATTGCAAACATTTATTATTATTACTATTATTATTATTATGCTGCATGCATAAAACGTGTAATTTATTGCATAATTAATGTCAATGATGACACCGCTCGCATCTTGTTATTGTAACAAATGTGCGGGCTATATAAAGTATTTAAAATTAATTAGTCGGCTTTTGGCATTTTACATTTGATGCGGAACAACCCCTTCAAAATGTCAGAAACAATTTTATTTGGCGACTAAAAGTGCTTATAATTGCCAACAATGTAAAAAAAGAGGAAATAATTTAAAAACCGTTTGGCATATTGCAACATTGTCAAATATAAAAATAATAAAAATCGATAAAAAAAACCTGGAGGGTATTTAGTAAAGATTAAAATATATATAAACGTATTATATTAACGTATAAAATCTAATTCCTACTTCCCACAAAGGTGTAACAATTATTTATTTTTCAAAAAACCAATTATAGAATTATGATCCCCTTTATACACAATTTTACAATATACAAAAAAGAAAGCAAACATTTATTGAGTCACAGCGCAGCTTATCGAAAGAAAAAAAATGCACTTTAAAGCAATAAATTGAGTCAACGTTTCAATTATGGCTTTCACTTCTGGTATGGTTAATATACAATATGAGTCTTGCAAAGCAAACTGTTCCAACAATGACAACAAAGCTGGCCATTGTCTACAAATTTCTCCGTACCTCTTGTTCTCTACGCACACGCACACACACACACATGCGTTTTAATGTATCTGGCCAGGGTCTGGGTAAGCCTTTCAAACTAATTGCAAGACAAAACAAACCATTTACAAAATGCTTAAGCGACACAACCGCAAACATGAGAATATGAGACGAGTTCCCAGTTGCAACCCCCTCCCCCTCTCCACCCTCTTTATGGCGTCTCTGGCTCGTGCAAGTCTGGTCGCATTATCTAAGCTTATTTCCTCATTAACTTGGGGGGCGTACAAAACTCAAGAGTCGTTTCGCAAATGTCTTTCGGCTTTTGTAATCTTAACCTCAGTCTTTTTTTGCACTTATTTTTTTCTTCTTATTCTTTTTACACTTCTCTTTTCATATTTGGTGCGTCATAGTTTGACTGCATTTTTCATGGTCAGTGAGCTTGCAAGGGAAATGCAAAAAGTGCAATAACATTGACACTGCTACACTCTTAACATACCCTGGAAAATTTTAAAGTTGAGCACTTTTGTATTATTAATTATAATTTATTAATATTTGGATATTAGAATAAGAATATAAGAAATATTTATTAAATAGTTATATTAAAATTAATTAATATAAATTTAATCATTTTAGATAATATTACAGGGTATTTACAAAAAATTACTAAATTAAGGTTAGCTTTTAGATATTTAAAGATAAATGTAGTCCAAATTTGTCACAAATTTCTCGCATATGCCAATATACCCATCTGCTAACATATTACAGGGTATGTTAAGCAAAAATTATGACACACGCGATAGTCGTGCAGCATAGTTAAAGCAAAGCACCCGCTAACAAGCAGCTTAAAATGCAGAATCAGTTGTTGTTTGCTTTGCTTTTTGCTTTTTGCCGTGCAGCAGCAGGCTGGGAATTATCTTCCAGACAAGTTGGGACCCGCAGGACCAGTGAGATGGGCATAGCGAAAAACAGAGCGAAATGGACAAACAGATAGTCGGACAGACAGTCGGAGAGACAGATGGACAGACTGGAGACCGTCGCACAGGGCTCATTAGCATATGCCACAAGTCAGTCTGGCGCACTAACCGACGCTCGGGGACGCGAACTGAGTGACGTCTGAGCGATAGGTTCGGGCTGCTGGCGGGTCGGGACGGGGTGGGTGGTGCATGGCATGCCAACATTTTTTTGTTTTTGTACATTTCTTTTGCACATTTCCACTTTTTGCCGACTGCCAGCTTTCATTTGCACATTTTTTACCCATTTTTTGTGCGCTTCGTTTTTATGTTTAATTTAGTCCGAGCTACGCACAATTAAAATGTTTTGCTCATTATGCGACGTGTTTAATTTGTTTACCTGAAATTTAAATTTCGCGTTCGCAACAATTGCGTCGAAATACAAATACAAATTTAAACAACACAAAAAATTTACACGAAACTTGGCATCTGCTTTAAATTATTGGCAATTAATTGAACGCACGCGTTGCAAAATAAATAAATAAATGTCAAAAAATGCGATTTCGTTAAATCAAATAAATAAAATGCACAAAAACCAAAATCAAACACACAATTCGGCAAACATTGATTTAAGCACAATTGCGAACGCTAAAAAGTATGCAATATTTTTTTGTGAAAACCAAATAAATTGCAATTAAGGCCAACAACAACAAATAACAGAAAATAACATTTCACATGTTTGTGCGAACGGGGGGAAATCGGTTTCAATTGAACAGCATTTATTTTATTTTTGTCTAATATATGTGACTGTGAATAGTGCGCATATTTGTTTAAATTAATTTGTAATACAAATAATGTTATTATTATATGCAAAATATTTCATTCGCTTAACATTTATTGTATTTTTCAAACACTTTCGATTTTCTCAATGGTGTCAAAATATATTCAAATATTCAATATTCAAATATATCATATTCAAAATCCTTAAAGATTGTGAATGAATGCAATACAATGAAAAGCAACAAATTCAAAATTTAAAATTCTCTAAAAACAAAACATGTGCTCAACCTCCAGAAAATGTTCAACATCAAAAACAAACCTTGAAACAATAACAAAATTATTTCGAATCAAGTATATCAAAGAGTTTGCCATTTCAAAGACTTTTCAATTTTTTCATTGAGTAACAAACGAATTCGGCAATGATTTTGGCAAATCAAATTGCGTCATTTAAATGGGAGGAGCAAAAAAAAGAAAAAAGAACGTTCCCAACAAATTGGGTCAGCTATTGATGACGCCCGGCCACAAACGTTAATTTTTATTATTTTGCGCAATGTATAATTGGCTGATATACGAACACCGCACAGTTACACAAATACTCGATGGGTATATCCACCCCTACCGTTGGTTTTACCCCTTGAGAGACCTTTTTAATGTGTGCCACACACGATATGACCCGGGAAAAAGCCACCAACATCGATTTTCTGCACCTTTTGAGCGGTTTTTCCTCTTACTTTTCTCGACTGGTTTTTCCGTGTGCAGGTAACTCAAATCGAATAATTGGAAAATTTACATGGTCATATGTATATATATATATATATAAATATAAAATTAAAGCCAGCTTGTTAAATGATACATCAAAGGGCCACACATTTATAATTCGAAACACGCTACTTAATTTTGTGAGTATTTTGTGCGAATTTTTATATGTTTTTACGTATTCAGCTGCAATGAAAAACAGATGAGTCAGGGATTTTTAAAAATAAATACTCTGCCAACGTGGGAAGAAAATAAATCTATAAAAATCGGAATGTATACATTGAAGTGGAGCAAATTTTACGTTCAAGATTAAAATAGCCATTATTATAATTGAATTATTTTATTTATATATAAACAATATGAAGCAAAAACTAATTTTTTTGACAACTTTACGACATTCTATTAAAACAAATAAATTCAGTATAAAATAACATAAATACCAAAAACATTATTTGGCACGAGCCCAAATCAACTTTTTCGAAAGCGTTTTCAAATTTATTTTGAAAAGTTAAAAGTTAAGTTCATTTTAAGCTTTACCAGACTTTAATCTGCTTAATAATTTATAACATTTTATTAAAATAGTATCTTTTTAAAGAGTATTATTTTGTTGATGTTTTTGTTCGATGCACAATTCTTGCAAAATTTTGCTACATTTTTGTGTCAGCGCCGGATAAAATAATAAACCCTCTTCTGTCCCCTTCTCAAACGAATGACAAACAAACAATTTACTATATTAATATTCATGATTGCTGCGGCGGCTATTTCTGTCCCTGGCGATATGTCCATGAATATGCAATAAATGTGAGCCAATGTGATTTACAATCGACTGCAAATGCATTTGGCCAAGTCAACATACAGCTAATTTTGAATGCTTTTCGCCAAAACGAATTGGCAATGAAAAATACAAATAAAAAAGAAACTAAAAACAATTTTGATAACTTAACTCTTGACTAAAAAATTATAAAACAAAATCCAAAAAAGTTGAAACGAAGTAAGAACAAGAAGCTGGCGCCATTGCAGCTGATAACGCAAACCAGACAAGCAAAAATATAAATAAATAAAAATACAAGTCAAAATAAAAACATGTGTGCTCCCAATTTATTCACACGCGACTTTGGCGTCAGGTTCGACTTTGAGTCAGCTCCTTTAGCAGCTCGTTGTTGCACGTGCCAAGTTGCAAATGGATTTGTTGCAAGCATGCGAAATTGAAAACTTTTGGTTGCACTGTGGCATACAAATGTGGCAGCTATAAAATCAGCAGATATACACTTTACGCTTAATCACAGCAATCTGACGTGTTCAACAGAGTGTGGCAAGAGTGTAAAGTTGCGATCAGTCGAGTATGTTAAGCTTTCCATTATGCAGAAACAATTAAGTGAAGATATCGAAAACAAATTTGTTTACTCAAAGTTAAACAAGTGAGTAAAATTGAAATCATTTTTATTTTAAATAATCAAAGTAGAAGCAAAGACAATGTCTTTGGAATTTCTCTTTAATACACTCTAATAAGCTGCTTTTTTTTAATACTTTTAAGTAAACTTCTAGTCTAGTTAGAATTCTTATGGTTTTTGTTTCCACGTAGTATTTAAGTCTGAGTGTTTATTTCAATGCAGGCCACACGAACTAGTGAAAACAAAGTCCGATGTCGATAGTGAAAGGTGCAGAACATGGGTTTAAAAACCCAACATTGCAGTTAGATTTGCCGCTTTTGCTGCCAACTGAACTGAACGTTGCCTCCTGACAGGCGCTATCGCTGCTGTGGCAGCAACTGCTAAAAGTTCTACGAACTCTATGACTGTTCTACATCTATCTTGACTTTCAATGGGCGCTGGCAACAACAAAAACAACACGTTGCACGACGACGTTTGCTGTCAAAAAAAATTCTTCAATTAAAGGCGCAAGCACAAAAGCTGTCGCAACAAAAAACAAAAAAAAAAAAAGAAGCGAGTAAGAGAAAAAAAATTAAAAAGGGCAAAAAAAAGAAGAAATGTGTAAAATGAAGAAAATGGGAACATTCAGACAGGCAACAGCACATGAACTAGGCGCATAGAGGATGGAACAAGAGTGGGTGGGGAGGAGGTGAAAAACTCACACACGTTTTGCAAATGTGCTGGCAGTGGGTGGCGGCAAAGGAGGTGGGCGTGCTTTTGGCGCCATCGCGTTTAACAGTTATGCAGTCGCCTCAAATGAGCGCCTGGCGAACGAACAAGCGCATTGCAAGACAATGATGTCAGCTGCAGAGAGCAGACTTAACCAGACCAAAGAATCAGCAAACCAGCAACCAGAGACGGACGGGTTGAGAGGGCAGGCAGCCAAGGCATTCATATTCACATTCGCATCCGCCATACGTACTTATGTATATATTCAACAGACGGACGCAAAGCTGTCCAGATGTTTGTGATATTCATTGTATTCACATTTTGTGATTGCCAATGGAAATGTGTGTGAGTGTCTGATAAGCAATGGGAATTAACTGCTGAACGAGCTTTTGTTTCACTCGCTCAAATTTTTCTTTCTCTCTCTCTACCTAGCTTGAGTTCCTTATGCAGGATGTGGGCTACCACACACACACACATACATATTTAACTGCTTCATTTTCATTTTGACTGTAAATTTTTTGAGCTTTGCCTTTGTTCGCTGTCAAAGTGAAGGTTTTTCCTTTTTCTATTTTTTCCCCCTATTTTTTTTTTTGCACTTTACAAAGCGAACGTTGAGACTTTTAGCACAACTTTGAAGTTCCGCTCAAAATCACAAAGTACTAAAAGTCAAAGGCTTCATTTCATGTCTCCAAGCTATGACCCGACGTGAGTTAAAGGAATTTTCATATTTGTTTAAACTGAAAAAGAAACACGGAAACACACACAGCTACGTGTTGTAAAACAAAAATTTAAGCGGGCTATTGTTATTAATTCAATTATTATATATAATATCGAATAAAAAAAGTTTTAGTTTCAGTTCACAAATAGTCAAAAATAAAATATATAAATTAAATATGAATGACTTCAGACATTATGAGTAAATTTGTATAAAACGCGTCTAACTATTACTTTTCAACTAAAGGGTAACTAAAGAAAACACGACACAATTTATGAAATAGGAAAGCACAAACGAAAACAAACAAGCAAACAAACACAGGCAATATGATAATATTCAAACACGTATATATATCTATATATATATATATATAAACATATACGCACACATATCGCTGCTGTCCCATTTTGTTTGCCCAACATTGGGCGTGCTGAGGCACAATAAATACACCATGTTGTGCAGTGTAAAGCCAACACCCGGCTAAACGCCTAAAACTATGTTGTGACATTTGTGAAATTGGAATTTTTGCATAGAGTCAGAGAACAGCAAAACTATCATAAAAGTAAATAACTCGACCAAGCGGCAAAAGTGGCACAAACGTACTAAAAGGAATATACCCCAAATGGGACACACATGCAACATGGCATGCCAATGCCTAAAACTATGCAATGGCAACCCTTTAGGAATGCATAGCGGCAACTCTGTCAAGTGCTTTTAATTGAACCCACACACACACAAAACATCGATTTGGCCATGCAAATAGTCATTGCCATCGCTGACATTGAATTCCAAGTGTCAAATTTGCACATTTTTACGAGCCTTTACTGTAGCTGTACCTGCACTTCCGTTTATATATATTTATATATATATCTAGATGTATATATATATATATACGTATCTGTTATCTTATATGGCAGTGTTTATGTGCTTCGCATAGCAATGGACTTTCAAAGCTTCGCTTCGGGGGCGCATTCTGCACATTAATCGCGGGCGTAAGTCACAATTGTAGCTAAGCAACGAATTGTGTATACTCTTATTCGCCACACCATCCGCAGTGATATTATATATACTTCACAGCTTATGTGTACATACACTCGGAACACAGCTTATTTAAACAAGCCTTTAATCAAAATTTTAAATGAGTATAACTTTTAAATGAGTTGAAATGTCAACAAAAATTAAATGTACAATCGTAAATAAATGTGTCAGCTTAAACAAACTGATTTTATGTATTTATGTATTTTAATTAATTTTGAAATGAAAAGCATAAATGCTTATTTGCCTATAATAAATTAAACTAAAACAAAATTAAGGAGGAATTTTATATATTTTACGATATAGTTTAACGAACAGACATACATAAATATATTTTGGTATATAGCTTAACGACCCGACATATATACAACCATTCATATATGCCGTCTAATTTTATAACCCATCCATTATTTTTGTTTTTTATTGGAAGCTTTGTTTCACGATTCTTTCTCTTGCAAATCTTAGGATGTTTATTTAAAAGATTTATTATTTAAATTTATATTTATACTGGTTCTGATTTTTTACCTATATTTGCTTGATATAAAAATATGTAAAATTGGAGTAAGGTATTACAAATTACTTTGCTCAACAACCCAGTCAGATAAAGCAGAAATAACAAGTTTACATGTTTTTAATTGTTTCAAGAGTAGAGTTATTTGCATTATTCACATAAGAGACTCTATCTTATAATGGCAACAATGGTATGCGGCATGTTGCCTAATTAATGATCAAGTCGTTATGCCTCTGCATTGGCCAGGGCGCTGGACTATAAAAATGCTCGTGTGCACATAAAGAATTAGCAACTAAGTACGTGGCACATTGCGCTATTCCCAAATGGGCCTGGTCTATAATAACATTGGACCCTACGTAAGTAGGCAAGTACATGATTAAAAATGCACAAACACAAACACACACAGAACAGAACGTCGGACGGACAGACAGACAAACAAACATAGCTGCAATGGGCGCTGTGTAATTGGCGAGCTCGCCATGTCGAACACGAATACAAAACTTGGGCCTGGTCATTAAACTCGGACTGAGCTAAACGAGCTAAACTGAAGCCAACTGAGTGCAGGGGCAGAAAAAGGGGGATTGCGACACAAAGAAATTCCCTGCATTTGCAGGCTCAGAACACGATACAGCAAAATGGTTTATTTAGCTATTTCTGAGCTAAGCTGAGCCGAGTTTTGGATGCGAATCCAATAATCGAAAATTAAGTTCATCAAAACTGTCAAATTGAATTCGATATAAAAATTAAAAGCAACTAATGGAATGCCCTATGCTGATGTGGGTAGGGCGCTTCTAAGAGCTTAAAAGACTGTTGATTGGGGCGTGAAACTTTGAAATACATTTTATATAAGATTTTTTATAGATTTGTTGTGGCTTTTTTCCAGCCAAATTTTTTTATTCAAAAAATTTATGCAAAAAAAGGACAACAAATTTTTTAGATCAAATTTTTAATGATAAATCAACGAATCATTTTAATATATTCCGTGTTGGCATCGCTTTCACATATATTATTTTCTTTTTCCGATAAAAACGCCAACTATGATAACCTTGAAAAAGTTGTGCAAATCTAACTTCATTTTTTATTTAAGGTTGAGTAAAGCCTCTTTAAAGCTTAGATTAAATTAATAATGTTAATAATCTAATAAAATATAATGTACGAGATTTCATACACCATTCACAAAGAATGTCTTTTTTTACTTCAGCGAATCAAAATTAAGGCTCAACGCAAAAACATTTGTTTTTCGTATATCCATATATATATATACAGTTTTTTTTTATTATTTTCTTAATTTTTTTTATTATTGTTGGCCTTCAGCGCTGTGTTCTAAAAACATTTCATGTCGCACGCTTGGGGAGCACTGCTCAAAACTATGCCCAGAAACAACAACAACAACAACAAGAACAAACACGCAAATGCATAATGCTTATTATATATACTGTGCCAAAATGAAACTCCAAACACATTTATGCTAATTTTGTTGTCGTTGTCGTCATCGTCAACGTCGTTGCTCGTTTCTCCCCCACTCTGTTTTCTCTCTCTCTCTCTCTCTCTTATTTTTTCTCTCTCCCTCTCTATCTTTTATTTTTCTTTTTTGCCTCGGCTTATGGGTCTCTCGCATGTTGTTTTGGCCCTGTACCCTGTTCTCGTCCAGTCTGCAGTAATTTATGTAAATTTTTCATCAGCCTCTGTGGGCTGCCCCCAACCGGGCGGGGTGTTGCTGGGTGCGGCATGAGAGGTGTGTAGTGTAGTTTAGGTTACAGCCTGGCCAGGCCGCAAAGTATGCAAACATATACACACACAGCGTGAGAGATAAAGAGTAATAGAGACTATATAGAGTCGGGTTCACATTTGTTATGCACTTTGACTAAATCCAACCGGACTCCCCCCACACTGTTCCCCGCACTGCTCCCCTTTCCCCACATAGTTGCCTGCGCTTACATGTATTTAAATAAGTAATTAGTTGAGGGGTTTGGGGGGAGAACTGTGGATTTAAGGGTTTGCCTATGGCAGAAATCTGTGCAATTGACTCAACCAAAAAATAGTTTGAAAACGAAGCTTTAATATGTGTTTGCCAGATAATCCAAAGATAAGAGATAGAAATAGATATGCAAAAAGAGATAGCAATATAGAATATGCACTTTACTTTCACAGCTGCAAAAACAACAACAACAACAACAAAAAGAGCAAATGCAATGCAGCAGCTGCCATTAATTTTTTAGCTTTCAGTTTCGTACATCAATTGAAAGCAGCGGTTAAAATAGACAGCAGCTTGGCCTAAATTTCGATATAGATGGGATGGGATGGGATGCTGTGGCAATTGGCAGTGGGCGGGGGTGAATCGTGGGGCGTGTCTGTTAAGTATGTTAAAGCACTCAAGCTTCAAGTGTGCTATACGAAAATGCAACTGTTGATTTCAGATGGAAACATTTTTGAAAATTTTTAAGCCCAAACACACACACAGAAAGGGGATATGTCAAATAAGAGAAACATTTATATATGAATACACATTCAAATATACATATATATTATTTTTAATGTGTTTGCTTTCATATGCATATGATATATGCACATATAGTGACCATATAGTATTACTTAACATGATATAGATAGAAATTTATCTTTAGTACTTGTTAATTTTTTTGATACGTCGTTTTTTGTTGTATAATGTTTATATGAAATCTTTATAGTTAATAAAAAGAATATATTTGCCGTTCATTTTCAAAAATATAAAAAAATAAACATTAATTTTATATAAGAAGCAAATATAATAAACTCTGTTTTTTAGCAAAGAAAAAAATTCGCTAGATTTAGATAAAAAAGATATTCAAAATAAGAAAATTTTCAAATAATACATCAAAAAGATATTTCTTTAAGAATCATTACAAAATGTATACAATTTATGCAAAAACTTTGATGTACAAATAATTTTTATCTATAGTAATATATAATAAATATTACATTTTTCAAAAAAAAACCCCATATACCCCTTTTCAAAAAACCATAAATGTGCAAAACGAATTGAAAACCGTTGGAAATTGAATTTGTTTATTTGCTGTTTATTTATTGGAGCATTTCGAATCAACATGTGTTCTTCTCGTCTGTTGTTGTTGCTGTTATTATTGTTGTTGTTGTTGGCCGCACTTCAATCTTTATCAAATCTAATTAGCTGCGGCATAAAACTGTCAACTTCAGCGTTGCCAATTGCCAATTGCCATATGCAAAAAAATAAAAAAAAGAAACAAAAAACAAAGCAAAGAAAAACCGGAACGAAGCGAACAACAACGGAAGCGCAGAGACCAACAAGCCAAAAAGCTAAGAAGCAACTACAAAAAAAAAACAAAGCAAAGAAGAAGAAACAGCGAGGGGCAACACAGTCCATTGGCCCATGGGTAATTTAGAATGCAAACACATGGCGAGGACACAGGAGGAACAAAAGGAGGAGGGGAGACGGGGCAGTCGTAGGGAAGTGCGTCTATGCGAATGCGGGGGCAGAGCGGACAACTTCCTTTTGGCAGGCGAGCAGGGCCTCAAGAGCAAAGTGAGAATTGTTGAGAAAAAAAAATAAAATATATATAAAATAATAAAAAAATCACATGAAAAAAAAGAATATAATGAAAATGTAAGCAACACAAAGCCACAATGTAGGTATGTGTGTGCGCCTGCATGTGTGACTGTCTGTGTGTGTGTGTGTGTGTGTGTGTGTGTAGTATCAGCAGCGACGACAACAAAGCAAACGTGGAAAATTGAAAAATGTGAAAAGGCAGGCGCGCAGGCACAGACCAAGCGCAACAACAAAAAATTGTTTGCAGCGCAAAAGCAAACAACATTTGAAAAATATTATGAGTATTTGCATATGATGCGCATAGAAGGGGGGAAGGAAGATGTTGCGGAAGGGGGGAGCGACCCCATGGCGTTTGGCTGAGTGGGTGGTTGGGTGGTTCAACGGTTCGTGTGTAGTTTGTGTGTAAATAATATAACACAGCAAATACCAAAGCACTGGAGACTCGCCACGCACACACACACACACACACACACACACACACACACACACACAAAACATTGGAGGCGAATCTCGTGCTCATTTCAGGCGTAAATGAAAATGTAAATTCGCTTAAAGGCGTGCGGCTAAAGAAATAACAGAGGGGAGGGGGGCAGCGACACACAGTGGGCGAATTGGAACCACAGTAAAAACTATTCTCGTTTCAATATTTCTTATACACACACACACACTTTTCTCTTTATTTGTTTGCTCTCTATATATGCATATATATATATATATAAATAAATATTGGCCAAAAAATTTTCGTTGAAGCATCGGAAGTAAATTTTATAAATTTCGCAAGCGCGCAAATTTGTTGAGCAAAAGTCAATTGTGAACAGCAAAATGGACAAATAACATTCCAAGTGCACTGTGGGACAAGATAGATTTAAATGGAACGTAATGGAAGAAATATAATAAAATTTAAATTTAAAACTAATTTTTTTTATAATACAAAAACTACTTTAAGAATAAATGCTAACACAACAAGCTAGCTAAAAAACAAATATTTTTATGATTTCAACCATATTTTTTATTTTATTTATATTTTTCGTTTTTTTTTTATTTATATGTTTATATATATTTTTACTTTATGAGCTAAATTCCACTGAAAAGCTTTAAAACGACAAATTAAGAAATTTGTATAACAAATTTTTAACGATTTTATAGATTTGCTTTGAGCATATTTGAAATTACGTAGAATCCAAAAAAAATTTTACGACATTTCAAGCCCCGTTGAAGCGATATTTTTACGAGTATAAAATTTATGCTCAGGCAAATTTACATTTTCATGTCCACGCCCCCCCCCCCCCCCCCCCCCCCCCCCGCTGCTCCAAAATAAATTGAAGCACTTATTGATAGAATGTTGGAAACAAAGAGCTCTCCATTCGGCTTGAGTCATATTTCCGTCGCCTATCGATGAAACTCGAATATCTGTCATGTGCTATAAAGTGGAGAGCATACGAAATACGAATAATATCAATCTGAGCTCGCGTGTCGCGCGCTCTCTCTGTCTGTCTGTATATCGATCTCTCTCTCTCTGTCTTGCTCAGTGTCTCGGGTCTCAGTTCTCTGAGTCAGCAGACGGCAGACGGAAATACAAAACCATTGAAGAAGACGGCCCAAAGCCAAATACGTGACATTATTAAAGCTCAGCTCGCACAAGAGAGAGAAGGAAAGAGTGATAATAAAAAGAAGAAGAGGGGAGTAGATGCCAAAAAATTATTTAATGCGATATATAAGCATAAATTTATGCAGATATTTACATAAATGGCACAAATGTTACGTTATCTTTTTGTTGCTAACAATTAAAGCCTCAATGTCGAGGGCGATGAGCAACAACAACAACAATAATAATAAAAATAATAATAATAATAATAACAAAAACAACAACAAAGAGGCAAAAGACGTATTATGCATAAATTTTACCGGATTTGCACAAAAATTTATGACGTTGGCAAACAGAGAGGCGTGGCCAATAAAAACAGCAACAACAACTCAAACAAAAGCGTATGACACACACACACACACACGCACACATATAAGAAAAATTTTGAAATATGCGACATTTGAAATATTTAGCACGCGCCAAAGAGATCAAAGATAAAATATAAATAATGCAAAATAAAATAATCTCATAAAGGTTATACATATATGCATATATATATATATTTAAATATATATTTTGAATGCACATTTTTAAATTTTATTTTTCGACAGGTTTCTGTCAAAATAAAAATGTTTATTATGCGGCATCGTGGAATTGTTTTTCAAAGATTTGCCAAAACCAATTTTATTTTTATGAATTTTCGAAATTTCCTATTTTAAAAATGATGACTTAATTTAAGAAAGAACAAGTAAGTCCGTTGTAGTCGGGTGTAACCTACGACGCAATACTCGTTCACGACAGGCATTAGTTGTGTACATAAAAATGCTGAATCAATTTTTAGGACAAATCATGTCTAAATTGTTATCAAATAAAATTAGTACGAAATAGGCATCACATTTAAAAAAATAAAAAGTGTAATCAATAGTGCACATTTTTGAAAACAAAATTTTTTGAAAATGAGTAAGAGGATAAATGCTTTTGTCAAAAAAAGTCAGAAAAATTTTATTTTCAAAAATTTATATATTTTGAATGCAGAATCAATCTATAAGACAAATAATGACAAAAATGCCATCGAACGTGAAAATCTGTTCATTTTTTAAAAGTTATGGTAGTTTGAAATATGGGAGCTACCGATCTGAGAGCTTTACATGTCAAAATTTTTGTAAATTTTGGCATGATTTTTGACCAAAAATTTGATCACCTCAAAATCACCTTAAATGTTGTTTTTTATGCTAATTATGACAAATACAATCGATTAAAAACAAAAACTCGCAATTTTAAATTTTGAAAAAAAATTTTTTTCGAATATTAACAAGGGGGGGTACATGCTTTTTCGTCAAAAAAATCAAAAAAAATTATTTTGAAAACTTCATATATTTTGAATGTAGAATTAATATATAGGACAAATCATGAACAAAATGACATCAGACATGAAAATCGGTTCAGTTTTGACAGAGTTATGGGGGTTTGAAATAGGGGACCCATAGATTTGAGAAGCTTACATGTCAAAATTTTTGTAAATTTTGGCATGATTTTCGACCAAAATTTTGACCTTCTCAAAATCACCTTAAATGTTGTTTTTTATACTAATTATGACAAATACAATCGATTAAAAACATAAACTCGCAATTTTAAATTTTGAAAAAAAAATTTTTTCGAAAATTCACAAGGGGGGGTACATGGTTTTTTACCAAAAAATTGAAAAAAAAATTATTTTTGAAAATGCATATATTTTGAATGCAGAATTAATCTATATGACAAATAATGACCAAAATGCCATCGAACGTGAAAATCGGTCCAGTTTTGACAAAGTTATGGTAGTTTGAAATTTGATAGCCATCGATCTGAGAGCTTTACATGTCAAAATTTTTGTAAATTTTGGCATGATTTTTGACCAAAAATTTGATCACCTCAAAATCACTTTTAATGTTGTTTTTTATGCTAATTATGACAAATACAATCGATTAAAAACAGAAACTCGCAATTTTAAATTTTGAAAAAAAATTTTTTTCGAAAATTAACAAGGGAGGGGTACATGGTTTTTTTTTATTGAAAAAAAAAAATATTTTCAAAAAGGGTTTTATTAGGAATAGAATTGTAGAAAATGTAATTCATAATGGAAAATAGTATATACAACAAAACACCACCAAAAATATGTGTTTGAAAACAAACAGTGTGATACACAAAAATTTTAATACCTATTTCTGATCAAATCTATTTTTGGCAAGATGAAATATTTTACCGACCACCGCAAATATTGTTATTAAATTTGCAAAAATACCATTTGCTTTGCCACAAATGCCCTAAAGACGAATTCCAACGAAACATAACAAAGCAGTTGTAAAATATGAATTAAATTCTTATTTAAATTCTTATTTACAACACGTACACATTGAAATTGGCTAACGACTACTTTTGAATATTATCTTTATTAAAAATGAACATAATGCAGTTTGCATAAAATGTAAGCAAAAATTTGTTGCATGTAATTTTAGCTCTTAATAAACTCTAACAAAAATATCTACGCAATTTACAAAATAAGCAAACAAAAAAAAACATAAAGCACGTTATTTGAGTCGAGTTTCAGGAAGATTAAATGAGTCATGTCAATAACCTGGCGGCCAGCTAAAGTGAGCCTGCAACATGATGTGAAGAAGAAGTGGCAGCAACAGCAACAGCAACGGCAGCTGTCACGCATGCAACGAAGGCCACCGGAAAGCAGGCAACAGGGCAACACTGGCAACAACAACAAAAGTCAAACTTTTGGCCTGCTGCAATCTGTTGCAGACTTTGTTTGCAGCCGCACCCCCGACACACCTACGCCCCCACCGGCGTTTGGCATGGTAATTGTCTTGCGTTGCTGCATACCCTAAACGGGAATATAAGTAAATTTGGGTCTGATAAGCAAGCCTGTCAATTTAAGCTTAAAAATTTGCATTTGAGAGAAAATATAGAAAGTATTTTTAGTTATTTTTTCTTTTAATGAAAATCATTTGAAACGAATTATTATGATTAAATATCTGCTTGATATTATATTTATACCCTGAACCCATTGAAAATGGGTAAAAAAGGGTATAATGGTTTTGTGCAAATGTATGTAACAGGCAGAAGGAAGCATCTCCGACCCCATAAAGTATATATATTCTTGATCAGCATCACTAGCCGAGTCGATTTAGCCTTGTCCGTCTGTCTGTCCGTCTGTCTGTCCGTCTGTCTGTCCGTCTGTCTGTATGAACGCGTCGATTTCAGAGACTACAAAAGCTAGAAAGCTGATCTTGGTCTCATTTGGTTCGTATATACCA